>CM067886.1:8224092-10756827 GCA_034621355.1 Mycalesis mineus | reverse complement strand
GGCCCTGTATAGAATCGTTATGATAGGGTAATTAATAATGATGAATTAAATGAAACACAAGCTAAGTCATTAAATAAATATATTTATTTACATAATAACGGTAAAATGAAAAATAACTCCGTCGATGTTTGAGATTTTTATTTGTTGTTTCTATGATACAACGTGTTAGAAGAAAACATTTTATCCTAGAAAATAATTCTAATTAACGACAGTTCGAATTTTTACATAAATACATCTTTTAATCGTATTTTTTTTTATTTTACAATATGTTTATTTAATATTAAAAAATTTAAGCATATAGCAAAAACCTTTGAATGTTCTCTCACATATTTAAACAACGCAGCCAAACATTAAAACCACGTAATATTAATTTCACAAATTGGTAAGTATGCGACCAACATACCGAAGCTATGGCAAAATAAAGATAAAATACAATTTACAAAATATCTTAATATAATTTCATTAATACAGAGGTACTT
Organism: Mycalesis mineus; assembly: GCA_034621355.1. Lineage (NCBI taxonomy): Eukaryota > Metazoa > Arthropoda > Insecta > Lepidoptera > Nymphalidae > Mycalesis > Mycalesis mineus. The sequence continues at coordinate 10,756,348 of CM067886.1, read as the reverse complement.
AACTATCAACCATTGCACCACTTTAAAGTACCAAAAAACGGTATCGCTAAATAATAATAATAATCTATACATGTCTAAAGAATAACCTCCGAACGAAAAGATATCTATCTTTGGTACAAAATAACATTAACATACTTATTTAACCAATTCATAAAGGGAAAAATAAAAGTAAAAAAAAACATCCACAAAGTTCATACTTTGTATGATAACAATATTTAGGTACACTAAAGTACATAAAATTTTATAACAATGAGATCGATACTATCAAATAATATTTTCAGCTTTAGACCTGACTCGTTGTATGAAAGTTTAATGTACAAGTGCTATATAATGTCAAAATCAACTAAATTATGAAATATATAATTAGGTACATAACTTGAAAGTTTCTAACTATTGTAAGTAAGGTAAATATGGTCTGGGTGGCTAAATTGGTTAAGCGTATCGCTAAGGGAAGATCACACTAATGCGTCCAGACGTGCGTTCAAGATTGCGACACGATCTCACAACAAACATTACAAGTTATTCAATCCTTCAACCCTATTAGTAGGACACAACAATGTGAATGATGATCTCATGGCTTTGCTCATAGCGGTGTTTCCTGATATTATTAGACAATAAAACGCTATTCGCATTTGCGAACGAAAGCGACATGACGAAACTTTGAACTACAACACTTTGAGTTTGTCTTTGAGTACAACAACTATTTGAGTTGGATTTACAATTACCATCAGTGTTCAAATGTCAAAAAAAATGTGACATGCTCGATCAATCAAGTAGCACTTATTGTTAACCTTACATTTTACATACAGTCGTTCACTTCAAATGCAACACATGTCATTATAGTAAAATGCATGGATATATAAACGTGTGACTAATTTTTATCATCTGAACCTAGCCTTATGCTTGCATACTAAATCCTACTAATACGTGACGTCTTGAAACAAAAGCTCGAGTTTGTTGTAAGAAATGTTGAACGCAACTACAAATGCATTAGTGTGGTCGTCCCTTAGGTTGATACGGCGGTGCGAGCGGCGGGTTAGCGTCCTACCCAGGCGCTATCTTAACATGTAGACTCAAATCGTATACATAATGGAAATATCGTGTTCTGACAACGTTATCGCGACTCATCCCGGACATTTTGTAAAGTGGCCTCATCCATGGCGCGCCTCTAGCCTAATGTACTCCTGCGGCGCTTTTAAAGTGTCTTCGAAACACTTAGATGTAATACCTACTGCACTTAGTCGGTTTTGCATAAACTCATTTTATAATCGCTTAACGTTTTAATAGTCTCTAAAAATTTTCACCACACTTTTTCTCCTCAATAAAATCGCACTTTTGAAATTGTTTTTACACTTTAAGAATGTTCGAGGAAATAAAACGTTGAACTTTTTGGTGTCTCGTACAATCTCGAAGAAAACTCAGTATTATGTAGGTGATTTATTGATGTTGAATCATCTTCTTTTGTCTGGGTTATCCGATGCGGAAATGGCTAACCTTGCATTGTTCCGCCAAAGCTCAGTGAGGTTTCACCTATGTGCAAACAGAAATAGCATTGTTAGAAACGTATTCATTTTAAAACAAAATCCTGTTAATGTTCTATAATTATGCACTCTTTTGTTTGTTTTCAAAGATCTGTATCTAAGGATGTTATATTCACATATTATTAGAATCTAAACTGTTATATCTCCAATCTACTGTCAGATTAGGTATTATAGGAATATCATAAAAAATTTAAATATTGGTAGGTCCAATAATGCTTTCTAATTAACATATGGCACCAGACAGTAAAACTTTTTAACAAGGCTTTTAATTAACAATAGAAAATAGGTATAAAAATAGTAAAGGGTAGTGAAGAAGTCTGTCCTTCTTAGAAATCTCTAAATATATTCTAATGAGAGATGAGCAGATATCACATAATAGGGTCGGCTATTAACAGTATGCCTAAAGGAACAAAACGTCGAATACTTTAGATCCTAATTTTGAATATTATAAAATGTTATATTTGAATACTAAAATATTGTGTTGTTATAGAAGATGTTGTTTCAATTAAAATCAGATGAGCCATATGTTTGTTCCATCAAGTACTACCTACTAATACGACATTTTGATATGATGCAACCAGTTTGATATCATCGTTCCTACTGCACGAGGCTCTTTGGGGTTGACATTCCAGGTTCATCTTTGGATTTTTCCAATACCTATAGGGGTATAAAAAACTTTTGTCTGCGCCCGCGCAGCGCCAATGTGTTGGATGTGATACTAACCGAGGCGAGCAGTCGGCGAGGCATCATCGGTCATCGTGCAGCGTCGCACACATCGGGGTCGGGCGGGCTGCCGTAGCCGCTCGACGCATCGTCTGCGCCCGCGCACCCTCCATTGTCCTTGTCTACCAGAGCTCCCACGGGCCCGCCGGCTACACAGCCTCCCGCTCCTCCAACGTAAGCACTGCTTGGCGACTGTGAGATACAAAGCAAAAATTATACTCATGTTCTTTAAAGTCAACTTGGAATGATGATCATTTGTTGAAGTAATTTGTGTTAGTTTAGATTTACGCAGGTTCATCATCATCATCATCAGCTGATAGACGTCCATTGCAGGATATAGGCTTTTGCTAAGACTTCTAGTCAACTGCTTAATGTGTTCAGTCCGCCTTGTGGCAGTAGCCTATGTATAATAGTAGCTCTAACACAGACTATAATGAGAAATAAATTAATGACTAGTAAAGTTTCTACACGATTCTTTTATGATGAGACAATTATACAACCAACCAAGAAACTATTAAAGCAAACAATTGCCTATCACATAGGTTTTTAAGACGATAATTCCAAAGCATTATTTAAAGGTGTAAAAAATGTGTTTCATTTCGTTATAGCATTTGGACGCGTCTAACTGCAACGGCCTGGAGAAATGACGTCATACATTTATGAGCATTGCCATTATTAAAAAGGAAAACCTCGAACGGTAATTCGATTTCAATGTTAGCAATTCTCCTGTCAAGCGCCCAACAGTAGACCGTGAGCGCAATCAAAAAGTCGATTAGAAATGTCGTGCGGCTGAATGGGTCCCTCCACTCGCGCGACTCATAAAATGAAATAGATTCCCCCACATTCGCATTCCGACAAGCGTTCGTACGGGAAAGATTAATGATCACAAAAGAAACATAATAAAGTGGAGATAGAATCTTCCACTAACAGTGTCCTTGCGGGAGTTATTTACTCCGGAGCCTACTTTTTCGCGTACCTTTTATTTAGGGATACGCGAAAAAAGAGCTCTTTACATACGAGCAATAGCTTCACAGGCGAGATGGATCCCATTATGAGAACAAGGCAATTTAGTATTGCTTGTAAAAGGCAAACAGTCGTACATAATAACCGAGTCCGTAATAAATCGATAAGTGTACGTATAATGGCGTAAACAGACGTTTGTTCCGTTCTCGGATGTAATAACAGTGCATAAGCCTTTTTCAAATTATATACACTTTAGTGAAATGAAGATTGGAGTTTGTGGTATCGTTCCACGTCACGAGCGAAGCTCTAATTGATTGTACGTGGCGGCCGGGCTGCGGGCCACGTGGTGGGAACTGGCAACATGATACTTACCAACATTGATCACAGATAAAATATTAACGTAATTAGAGGCCGCGACAGCGCAGCCGTTCATTAGTGCGCTAAATATGCTTTGAAATTATATTCAGAACTTCTGCATCGAATAATATTATTCCTTTCAAATTAGTACTTTGTTATTTTACCTTTGATACTTTTAAATAATAATTTGCGTTTATATTTTCACGGTAATATGATAATGACCATTTTGAAATAGCAAAATGAATAATAAGATGCGGATTTTTTACGAAAGATTTACTAATTTTGAAATGTTTATATTATTAAAATTAAAAACCGTCGAAATAATGTGTATCATTTAAACCGTCTAAATATCCCAGAAAGCCAATATCGAAAATTCTTTTACTGAGGATCAGGCGAATGTACTCTTACTCTTAAATAACGGAATGGATATTAGCAATGTCGCAGTATAATAATAATAATTCTGAGCTTTTTAATTCTTCTATGAAATGTTCAGTACATTCCAAGCCCGGAGTCTGGAAGTTAGTGGTGTTACATCCCCGTGCCTCGGAGAGCACGTTAAGCCATCGGTCCCGGTCTCTATCATCAACATCTGATAGTGATCGTTAATAAATAAAACATTATCACGCTAAGCCTGCCAACCCGCATTGGAGCAGCGTGGTGGGTGTACGCTCCATATCTCCTCTCCTGTAAGGAGGGAGGTCTGGCACTGTAGTGGGCCGCTAATAGGCTGATAATGATGATGATGATAAATAGGTATAGTATAAAGTAGATACATTATTTACATTTCACAAAAGCAATTTTTCAAAATATTATTAGTATAAAGGTCGATTTATTTTTATTATGGGTCTTATATTAATAACTTTCTCTGCAAACAATAGTTACGAACCATAACTTATGACAACGAGTCGTATGTGAGTCACGCGTTATATATAAATATACCTGTAATCCACTAACTTGTCGTCTGATGTGAGCCAAGCCGCTGGGGTTGGCAGCCATGCTGGCAAAAACCAGCCTCTCCTCGTAATCATACTCGCAAAGTATCTTGTTGTCGCACAGATAGAATCTGTCGCCTACACAGAACCTGCACAGATTTATACAGTGTTATTCAGGAGCCGGTCATTAAACTAGAATAAGATTATAGATATTTATAGCAACCATATTTAATATCCGATTAACGTAATGTGTTAGATGATACTAGGGTTTTAGTAGAAGAAGCACCTACGCAATCCTGTAGTAGTATAGCTCTATTTGATGATCACGGTTTCGTTTGATTGTAGTTAGGTATACAGACAGGCCTTTGATGTGTTGATGTGTGAAATTGGACAAGCATCAGTAATATAGTAACTTAAATAAATTATCATCTGTAAGGGGTTGCTAAGAAACAGTTTTTTGATAACAGATTTTAAATAATTTGGTAATACCAAAGCAGATAAACTTTGTTTTTGAGGCATTCACGGTCAACAGATTGGCTTCCAGACAGCTGGTCACTTCAAAATTATTAAATGATAGTATATCATTTAATAATTTTGACGGTCTCCATAGCGTAGTAGCATGCGCGGTGGATTTATAAGACGGAGATCCCGGGTTCGATTTCCGGTAGGGCCGATTGAGATTTACTTAACTGGTCCTAGTCTGGTGGAAGGCTTTGGTTAGTTACCACCCTGCAAAGACGTAGCGCCAAGCGATTAAGCATTCAGTTATGATGTCGTGCAGAAACCGAAAGGGGTCTGGATTTTCATTCTACTCCTAATAAGATAGCCCGTTTCCGTCTTTGATTGCATCATCACTTACCATCAAGTGAAATTGCAGTCAAAGGCTAACTTGTAATGAATGATAATAAAGTAATAAACTCAATAACATTGACAACAATATTGAATGTGTGTGGGCATCTATATTTGTGATGATCTAACGATCTATTAATTTACATACACAAACGCGTTTTTATAACACCTTAATATTACAAAGAAAGCAAAACCATCATAAAATAGAAGTATAAGAGGCAGTTAGCAACTTTTAAGGCTTTAGTGTGAAATAGCAGTTCACCTGTGATTGCACTGTTGACAGGCGAAGCATTCCAAGTGGTAGACGAAACTCTTCGCTCGCATAACCATTTCGAAGGCGGGAATGACTTTGTTGCACGCCACACAGTTGCCCGTTGCGCCGAATAACCTGTTAAAAGTTTACCATTTTTAGTACCTAATACATAAGTACTGACTACTTAGTGTAATGCCTAGCCTAAGTAAGCCTGGCTACGATCACGAGGTCCTGGGTACGAATACTAAATCGAATGCGGAATTATTGTGAGATTTTCTTACTTCTAGATTTTTTTAGTAAATTCGCCGACCAGAATCGGGAAATTACCGTTGTCACATGCTTATACCTCGGAGAGCACGTTAATTCGGTCCTGACTCCCAATTCTGTAACTGTTTTTATTAGTTGACATGTGACCATAAAATTCGTCTCTCTGACTCTCTGTCTAACGCGATAATATAATTAAAAAGAGATAGTGGTAATTAACATTACAAACATCTGGGAGACTGAGCTCGGCTCTGTATTTTTAAACAATTAAATTTAAACATATTTTCCGCGGTTTCTAATACGTACTATTTATGTAGATAAGGTTAAAAAGCAAAACCTTATCAAAATACAAAATATACGGCTACGAAATTACAACAAACGAGTATGCAAGTTACTTAAATTGTTGTTCAAATATATTATTAGATATTATCTCTAGTCAAATTTGACTAAAATGGTACTTATAAACTGACTAACTGACCTCATCCGAGCTTTGAAACTTGAACCTTTCAGTCAAACAGCAAATAAATTGCTAAATGAGCTAACTATTTATATAATTTAAGTAAATTAAAAAGTGAGTCTTAAATATTGTATTCATTGAAGTATGCAATTTATTAAATAGATATTCTAATCTAATCAATAAATAAAAAAAAAATGTGGCGCAAGACAAACAATTTCAGATTCAACACATTTATCACATTATTGGAAGTTAATGTAAAAGCCACGGTTCGCTGATAAATCTCCTTGTATGGATTACAAATGGCATCAGAAATTCAATACGAATCCTCGGTCCATAGAATTTGTAATCTATTGAATGCAGAGTGGTGTCAGATAGCAGCAGTAAAAAATCGTGATCAAATTATTACTGCTTTTTTTGTATATTTATAGTCTAATAAGAAATCGAATGTCTGTACTTTGAATAGATTTACCAAACATTGAATTCACATGCGATGTGAAATCTCTATTAATATTAGAATTCTTAATAAATAAAAATAACATCAAGTAATATTTGCGATTAGAGTAGCGTGGTGGGTCTAAGCTCCTCTGAGGCCTGTCCCTTTCATCATTATCAGCCTATTAACGGCCATGTCAAGTACATGGCCAGGCCTCCCTCCTTATAGGAGAGGGGATATGGAGCGTACACCCACCACGCTGCTCCAATGCGGGTTGGCGGGCTTAGCGTGATAATGTTTCATTTATTAACGATCACAATCAGATGTTGATGACAGTTACCGGAACCCACGGCTTAACGTGCTCTCCGAGGCACGGGAGTGTAACACAGCCAACTTCCAGACTCCGGGCTTGGAATTTACTGAAGAAAAAAGTTCAGAATTATTCCGTGACCCGACCCAGGAATCGAGCCCAGGACCTCGTGATCAAAGCCGCATAGGCTAACCACTAGATCAACGAGGCAGTCATCCCTGTCCCTTTAGTGGCCCCTTAATACGCTGATAATGACGATATTGAATTGTTCGTATATCTATACATAGATGGCGCATCAAAACAGCGTCATGCCGTTTGCCGTCACGGCATTTAAGTTGATTTTACTAACAAGGTACGCCAATACATGTCTCTGATAAAAACAATGTTTAAAAATATTTTATGTTAGCTTAGCTCTGGGAATTCTCAAAGAATTTTGCGATTTTGGGCAGTCTGGGTACAGCAGTACAATGTTATTAATTATATGTATATTGTGTCATTAACACCCGATATCAGAAAAAGTTATTACAAATGCAGAATTCCACGCGAACTGAGTCACAGGCCTTCGATAGTATCAAATCAAATTACAGTCGCTGGATAAATTCCTTTTAAATTATTTTTTGCGATTTGCACTGCTCCGATGAATGATTGTATTACAAGTTTGTTCAATTGTATTTTTTTGTAATAAATAAAAAAACTATAACTAATTACATGTCTATCCCACGATCCATTTATGACAGCCTTTGTTAAAGCGATATCTGCTCACTTCATTATCTAGAACTGGATCGGTCTGGTATCTTTCTTAATGAAATTTATTAAGGTTTTTATTGTGAAACTTATTATTTGAAATCTCTTGAATATAATCAAGATGTACGTTGCTCAGAATCTAGCAAGTTTTTAGAAATCGAAGCAATATTACAACATAATTTAATATTATAGGTTTAATGCGCAAGCTAGCGCTGCTTTTAAAAAAAAACGGAGGAGGTTCTCAAGAGGTATATTTTTTTTATTCATGACGCATAACTTTTTAAAGAGTTGTCCGATTTTGATTTTTTTTTAAATTAGAAAGGGCACACTTCCAAGGTCGTCCCATTGCCATCATGTTAGGGTCTGATGATGATATCCTGGGAGAATTGAAGCAACTCTTCAAATTTTATAGGCTCACTTGCAGCGGTTTTAGTATAAGTATCGGTAGCTTTTTGGCTACAAGTGCCGTATAATATACTACGACAGTATAGTACGAGTACGTTACGTGGCGATAAATTACTAAAAAGTAAGAAATAAAATTTTTTAACAAAAAATAGAACAGATTCAAAACACACTAAAAAGTAAAAAATAACTGTGTCATTTAGTTGCTTTAATTTATTATCACAGTTATTTTTTACTTTTTAGTGTGTTTTGAGTCGGTTCTATTTTTTGTTAATTTTTTTTTGTTCTGTGGTTATAATTTAACTAAAAGCCTATCTTTTTCTTTTATAATTATGTATATCTATAGATACATTATTCTTTTTCGAATAAGACGTATCTTAATTTTACAAATCGATATCTATCACTATCACCAGACTACATAATAAAAAGAAGTGAGAAATATGTATTGAGGATTCAATAAATCTCTTTATAAGTAGGCTTGAATAAAAGATTTCTTACTAGGACTTTGATATAGTGATATATTTTCTCAGATATAACTATGTCTGTTTTATCAGTTTTATGGTGTCTATTACAGTAATTATCAATGTTAAACCTGGATGTATTGAAAGACAGCAGACATTATTTTGTGGTAGTTAATTGAGTATTATGAGTAATAGATTTTGCGAATGTTAGACGAATTAATGTACAGAACACCCAAGTCATAAACACGCTAGTACTCTTAACGTACGTACGTTAGCAAACGGAGTTTTTTCAGAATTTGTTGATTCGACATTTTATTTTTAAAGTCACTATGTTAGCTGGTATCCACAGAGTCCGCACCACGCTACTCTAATGCCGTTATGCAGCTCAAAATATAGACCAACTAACCATTGCCCTTATGTTCGCGATAACAACCAAAGACAGAAGTTCGTAAAGGATCTTTTTGAGCTACATACCTAAGATAGTCTCTTTTACAAAGCATGAGGTCTGCTTTGTAACACAGCTGGAGCCAACTTCGCCTAGCCGCAAGTCGCAGCAGCCGCACTTGAGGCAGTCCTCGTGCCAGAAGCGCTCCATCGCCTTAAGCAGGAGCCGCTCCGTGATGACCTTCCCGGATTGCATGCGGAACCGTGTGCTGCTCGGGTTGGAAATGGTGCCGCTCATTTTTAGCCTCTTACCTAAGATAGTCTCTTTTACAAAGCATGAGGTCTGCTTTGTAGTACAATTTAGAGCCAACTTCGCCTAACCGACAGTCGCAGCAACCGCATTTGAGGCAGTCTTCGTGCCAGAAGCGCTCCATCGCCTTGAGCAGGAACCGCTCCGTGATGACCTTCCCGGATTGCATGCGGAACCGTGTGCTGCTCGGGTTGGAAATGGTGCCGCTCATTTTTAGACTCTTACCTAAGATAGTCTCTTTTACAAAGCATGAGGTCTGCTTTGTAGTACAACTTGGAGCCAACTTCGCCTAGCCGACAGTCGCAGCAGCCGCATTTGAGGCAGTCTTCGTGCCAGAAGCGCTCCATCGCCTTGAGCAGGAACCGCTCCGTGATAACCTTCCCGCATTGTGCGCAGAGCCGTGTGCTGCCCGGGTTGGCGACGCCGCTGCTCAATGCATATTTGTCTTCTTGTTGACCTTTGGACAAAAATAATAATGTTTTGTTTATGAATAATTTAATAAGTTCTTTGTATCACAAACTTTAAGGGAAATATTACGGGGTACCGCTATGCTTATTTTAGCTGTATAGGAGTATACTGAAGGTTAAATTTCTTGTGTAACAAAGGAAAAAAAAGTGTAAGAATTTATGTTGACTCAAACTCGAAAGGAGCTCTCCTGGCACAGGCTTTATTATTCACCAAATTGAACTCGTCTAAACCAAGTCGGTGAATTAATCTCAATCGGAAAAGTTATTAGGCAATAAGTTTCACCAATATACCTATTAGTAGTCGTCATAATTACCAGCAAAAATAGTTCAAGATTTCTACTTTTATCTTGTTGTTTATCTTCTAGTTCATTTTTTATTAATGCTTCTTGTTAAGATACATCAATCAATATTCACTAAACAATATTCAATAAAGGATGTTCAAAATAAAATGTAGCAACAATAGCGTTTTATTAATTAATGCGCTTACACAAGAATTAATCCCATGGCAACGTGGGCGGCTCCCCGCGGCTTGCTAATTGCGCCTTGCAGCGCCCGGGGCCGTACGTCATCTTTATTATTTTATTATTAACGAGCTCCCATTAATATAGTCCAATTAACTTTATTGTCGCAACGTTGACTCCAATGATGTTATGTATCGGTGGCGATGCGCCAGTGATCGATCGCGATGAGTTACGTCCACCTAGTTACCCCTTCAATTGGATCCTTGATTGGTTTGACGTACTCCATTATTTTCTAAACCCGGAGTTGGGAAGTTGGTGATATGACACCCTGTGCTTAAGAGTACTTTAAGATGTTGGTCCCAGCCATAATTTAATCATTAAAATCCGATAGAGATAGTTAAAGAATCATACATAAGCGTTAGCATAAACACATTGAAGTTGCCTATAGAGTCTAGACTCCGTCTCCCCTCTTCTGTAAGGAAGTTTAGACTGTAGTAAGTGGATAATAAGCTGATAATGATTAACAAGCTCCCATTAATATAGTCCAATTAAGTGTATTGTCGCGACGTTGGCTCCAATGCGCGGGATGTGTATCGGTGGCGATGCGCCAGTGATCGATCGCGATGAGTTATGTCCACCTAGTTACCCCTTCAATTGGATCCTTGATTGGTTTGACGTACACCATTATTATGTGAGCGGCGTGCGGCGTACCGTCATAATGAAACTGATTGCCTCCTAACGACCTATTTACTTTTCATGTTTTGTTTCTCTAGCACGTTTTGTTAATAATGAACCGGTACATTACATTAACTGAATATTATATACAGTAAAAAATACTTTCCTCTAGCGACTTCTTTCATATGGATCCGGTATCCACACATATTTTTTTTATTGACTGACAAAGTTACTCAACTATATTTTTTACGCACAGAAAGCTCTATAGTAAATGCTCTATGGATTTTACGCCCTAGACATAAAAGAATTTAAATTTTGAAGTTAATGTTAGGGCCACCAAAAATAATTGTAAGTTTTTATTTAAACGTTATTTTTCTTACAAGTTTTATTGCATGACATTATATTACGTATAGACGTTTTTTCATTCATTACAAGGTAGCCATTGACTGCAATTACACCTGATGGTAGGTAAGTGATGCAATCTAAGATGAAGTAGGCTATTTTGTTAGGAGTAGAATTATATTCACATCCCTTCAGTTTCTACACGACATTGTACTGGAAAACTTAAGCGTTTGGCGGTACTTCGGTACTTCACCTTAGGTTCGGTTAGGGCCTCTCACCACCACCACTGGACTCACAACTTTCATTTTATAATATGAATAAAATAAAACTTTAATAACCCCAACAAGTACAAGCTGATGCAACTTCATCCGTGTGAATTAGAGAATCATACTATCCCAGGGTAGCTTTTTCCTACGGAACAGGTAAGTTTATAATTTTAAGTAACTAAATATACCTTAGCTAGATGTTTTAAAATTCTATGACTATAAAAATGATCGGATGTTTGCAATCAAGATTAAATTATAGTTTTCGCTGTGAATTAATTAACTGGAAACGATCTATTAATCGATACAATGTTGCTGTTACACATTATGCGTACGAATTATTAAATATTAAATTGCCTTATTAGCTAGCAATAGACAATAAGGAGAACGGGGAGTTGGCGAAAGAAAACACATTTAACACTGCACACAATATGGTCCATAAATTTTATTGCACCATAATGAGAGCATGTTGCAAAGTGGCATTTTTTTAGGGATCCGCAATCAGCAAGGAATGGAACTCTTAAGTATAGTTTCACTTTGCTCGTTACTCTTATCTATCTGGAGACTTTTAGTAGATTTCATTAGTCTTCGGTACCTACTAACTATATAGAAAAACACGGTCAACGGTCGTCGAGAGTTTGTTTTATACAGTAATCTATATCAAGATTAAAAATCTATAGCTCTTATAGTCCACGAATTATACGAAGTATTTTGAGGAGGAAAATTTCTTAGAAATTAAGTTAGAAGCTTTTACATAAAGGCTACTGTAAATCGGTGAAGTGCAACTAGTAAATTGCTTCATTCCGCCTGAAACGACATGCACTGGGCCAGCTTTTGAACTAGTTTCAGAACTTTCAGACTCCGTGACATGAACATTACTAATTCTATGACGAGGAATCAATTTAGTAATGTTAAATCATTATACTAATTTAACTGGATTAATTTCTCGTCAGCATTAGTTGTGCTACGGAACCTAATACTAGAAGGTTTCCCGACACGCACTTGGCCAGTTAATATGAAATGTGCGTGCGCATCGCGATGACGTCACCGGCTGCACGTCACGGTCACGTCTGGCGGAATTAATTGGAGCAATTACATGGGAGAAAACAATCGAGCCAGCTAGCTGATGAATGCCATAATGAATCGGGTATTACCGCCCATTATCAGCCGTTGCGTAGCGAAACTGAATGTATTATGTGCTCACGTGCCTCGGATAGCTAAATTAATCAATGCGCTGTTGTTTCGAGCTAATTAACCATTAACAAGGTATTGCAATTAAAGTAATATGGTTTTAGAGGTGCGAGTTAGGTAGTTATTATGTTGAATACATAACTATTAGCTGGCTATAGTTAGTAATGGCTCGGTGTAACACTGAAGAACTGGCCTATACGTAATGTTAAATCTTATAAGCACAAAATAAAGTAACAACTCAATGCCATATAACTATACTAAAGCCAAACTCGATTGAGAATGCTTGTCAACAAATAAATTAAATATGAAGGTAGAAATCACTAGTCATAACTTGTTAATGATGAATTCATTCATTTAATATCTTTTAAATAAGATTTTATGAAAAGACAAAACATAATTTTAAATTTATTCGGCATAAAATGTGTTGCATTTTCTACTTTCATTTTAAATTTGTTGGTTGACAAGCATTCTCAATCCAGTTTGGCTTTAGTGTAGTTACTAAATTACGAGTTGGTTAAGATTAAAACAAAATTAAACATAATATTTTCATTTTATTTCCATCAAAGGCTTAACTAATGTATGTACATATAAATAAATATAAATAAATTAATTTTCGTAGATAATCTTTCAGCCGTAGGACGTCACGACATAACTGAAAACTTCTGGTTTTTTCATGGTTTATTCTTATGGTATTTCCTCAACCCAAAAAAGTTAAACTTGCTTCAAGAACTCTTTAGAAAAACTGATTGGTATATTTATAAACATAAAAGATACTTCTAAGGAATGCCTCGTGGAGCGCGGCGGCTGGTTATGCACTTATGCCCATTCCAGGACCAGCATCATGTTAATGTTGTAATTACGGGCGTTCTAGCCAGCGATTATAGAAAATAATGGATGCTTGCCCTTATTTATACAGCTATTTACATTGTTGGCAGAAAAATGTTTATGAATATCGCTGCTGCTACTTTTATTATCCTTATCTTTTATTACGTGAGAACTTTGTCAATAAATAAATAACAAGTATTGGAAGAATTTTAATAAAATGTCAAGGGGCTGCATTAAAATATCTCTGCGCAACTCACTGACAATGATCTATACCTAATATGGGTTTATTTAATAAAAACATGATAAGTTAAATAAATAAGAATATGGTTAGGTTAACGAATCAAGATTTCACATAAACATTTAGTTTGGTATCGTAAAATTCCGTTTATAGAGTGATCGCGATTCGATAAAGGTTAAGCTGAAAACGGGTTTAGTGAATAATTTCATTAATACAGCTTTGTAGCTTAGGTTAATCGCCTACCTTAACACGCAACTCAACTTTTTGGGAGCGAAAATGTGAATAAAGTAATTAATTGTAAATTAAATAAATAAAATCAAAATATAAAATATACCTATGAGTTGTTCACTTATTACGGATAACGGTCCAAAAAAATTTTTAACAAAAAATAGAACCGACTCAAAACGCACTAAAAAGTAAAAAATAACTGCGTCATTTAGTTGCTTTAATTTACTTAAGCATATCTATGAAGTCGGTGCCAGCAAATTTAAGGAACATTTATTTAACGTAGTAAAGCAGTTTGTAGGTTCTAGGTAATGTTCTTAAAGTAGAAACCTTGGCTGGTACTCCTAGATATGCTTGAGTAAATTAAAGCAACTAAATGACGCAGCTATTTTTTACTTTTTAGTGCGTTTTAAGCCGGTGCTATTTTTTGTTAAAAAATTTTATTTCTTACTTTTTAGTGGTTTATCGCCACGTAACGTACTCGTACTATACTGTAATAGTATATTATACGGCACTTGTAGCCAAAAAGCTACCGATACTTACACTAAAACCGAAATCGCTGCAAGTGTGTCTATAAAATTTAAAGAGTTCCTTCAATTTTCCCAGGATATCATCATCAGATCCTAACATGGGACCACTTTGGAAGTGTACTCTTTCTAACAAAAAAAAAATTATCAAAATCGGACAACTCTGTAAAAAGTTATGCGTTGTCATACATAAAAAAATATATAAATACGTGTCGAATTGAGAACCTCTTCCGTTTTTTTTCGTCAGTTAAAAATACAACCATTATAACGAGTAAGCCAAACGAGACGAGAGTGACTCTTTTGCCAGCTCTTCTCAGTCTAATCAGCCTTCCAAACCGATAGTAGAGTCACTACAAACAAGCAGACTTGACTTTTCAGTACGTCTAAGAATTAATCGTATTTAAATTTGAATTGCCTCCTTATTCGTCAACCGACATAGCAGCAGCGTAGACTGATAGTTAAACTAAACGTTTTTTATTCAGCCCTTGACTGCAATTTCACTTGACGGTAATTGATGATGCAATCTAAGATTGAAACGGTTTAACTAGTTAGGGGTAGGACGAAATCCGGGGAACCCAGGACCTCCTTATTAAATCAACGCACAAGCGCTGCGCCAAGGGGACCGTCAAGTAATAAATAATTGCCACGAGAGAAATAATAATGCAGTCATGTTATTTCATTTCAAAATGCAGCTTTGAATGACTCTAACTACATAATTGGGCGAGACGTTAATATGCTGTAGGTACCAAATACGTATTATTATTCGATTTAAGATTTACGAGTTAGATATACTTTACACATAGGTAAACAAAACTTAATTGACGGAAATTTACATATTTTAAAACTAGTTATTTACTTTGGTTTGGCTTACACTATTTATCGATAACATATTTTCTGCATTAAGTTTATATTATCTAAGTGATTTTTAAGTAAAGATTGACAGAGAATGGTTATTTCAGTCAATCTTTAACATATTTTCATTTATTTTTATAGGTAGGTATATTCAAATAGTTTCAGAAGCTCTTACTAAAAAAAATAATACTAATACATTTAAAAAACAATCATACAAAGGCCGCTTTATTGCTCCTAATAAGGCTAACGGCTAGAGAGCGGTATAAATTACAAGCAAGCAAATTAGCGCCTCAAAAGGTATCTACGTATATACAATGAAACTTTAATAACTTGGGTACTAATGAAGTAGTTAAGTAAGGTAAACAATTATGTACATTGTTATGCAAAATTGTTTACAATTTGTTTTTAAAGTTGATTAATAACAAAACAAACACGTTACAACCATAGAAGTGTAACAGTGCGTGTCTCCGCTAGCACAACATTCCTTGTAATCAATTAAATGGCTGGCAGGTTATTGTAATGAACCCGCATCACGACTGCATCATGCCGTGCGATTTACAATCGTTCAGCGCGTTTTGCAATTAACGCGGCCTTCCCATATCCAACGTATCGTGATGAATAGTCAATGTGTTACGGGTACCATCACGTGTCACCCTGTAACTACGAGCTTCAAATTTAACCCTAATGATTACGAAATGAAGATGAGATTTTTAAATTTAATTAAATATATAACACATTTGTTAAACGGTCATTTAAAAATATTTATTTTTTCTATTTAAATAAATTAAAATTAAGCTTGAGAAGAAGGACGTAGTTTATATGTAGTAATTTAAATCTAGCGATAATTATTATTGGGTTAAACAGTTTTTATAAACAATAGAAAAAATCACTAAATCAGCTCTTTATATGCGTGAATGTAATAGAAACAAAAGTATATTAATGTATATTAATTATTTATGTAATATTGCTAGATTAGTTTATTTTTACAGTTCAGTATTTCAAAAGGAACTAAACCTTTATGGTATGGTCTATCTGTCACTTTGTAAAATAGACCATTCGCCCTCTTTATCTGCGAAAGTACTGATTCGAAATTTTGAATTAAGTAATATTAAATTACTTTTCAATCTATATTTTATAGGAAAACCTATGAGAAGCTGAAATTTACGCTACATACGGAGCCCTGTTCACGCAAGTCAGCTCGCGCTCAGCCCGTTTTTTAAATACACGAATAAAAATTACAATATAAACAATGGGACTGGTTAAGTTGTTATTGTTTTTAAAAAGCTGTGAGGTCCTGTGGACTTCACGCCTATACAAATTTCAATACAAAATATGACCTTGTTTTCTTAAATCCCCTTTTTATAAAAGCCCACACTAAATAAAACAAACATTCGGGCAAACTATTTTAGATATTTAAGGAGGCCAAGAAATTAATTCAAATCAATTTTTGTGACTCATGTTGGAGAGTCAGTCGTAGAAAATTAAAAAAAAGAACATGCAATAAAAAATACAAAAGTG
This sequence comes from Mycalesis mineus, assembly GCA_034621355.1. NCBI lineage: Eukaryota > Metazoa > Arthropoda > Insecta > Lepidoptera > Nymphalidae > Mycalesis > Mycalesis mineus. The sequence continues at coordinate 10,739,381 of CM067886.1, read as the reverse complement.
ACGGGATGCAAAGGCGTCCTTATCGCTTGTGACAAACCGGCGGGCGACGGCAGTAGTAATGCAATAAAACGGATTTACAGACACAATTAGTGCGGTTGCAGCTATTCCGAATGCTTTATGGTTTATTTAGTTTCACTTGTCGGTCAGTCATTAAACAATGGGGCTGATTGCGTTGTTGCGATATCCATTATGCGGGCGTAATTAGATTTAACCAAATGCGGGCCCGCTTCATAATGAATGTAACGAAATTGGTTAAGTGAGAGTCGTATTCTAAATGTCAGAGTTTATAGTGGAAAACGAAGTTACGAATTCTGGCAATGTTTTTAAAAATTTTAACTTAACAGTCAATTATAGATTTTAAATCCGTCCATACAATTTTTTTTTAAAAACATATTTGGGGTGGTGTAATTTTGATATTATATCACATACAAACATGCAACAAATAATAAAAATAAGAAAAATATAACTTAAGACAGAAAAAAGCTCACCTATCGGGTTCAATCTAAATATAGTTGACTAATATCGACCCTACCCTTCGAATATTTTATTATTTGACTTTAGCGCCATATTAAACAGTAAGTAAGTTAAAAATAAAAGTATACTTTTATTTTAATTTACTTACTGTTTACTTACAGGTTAAGCTTAAAAGTACCTAAGTTACTTAAGTACAAAACATTACATTCAAGGTATTAATAGAGATCTTTTCTCTCAAATAAACTTATTAAACTACAAGGAAAATGTTACCAGAATACCCTTAATTACATTTAAACTTCAAAACCAACACAAACAACTATAAGGCAAACCGCAAACTGTAACCCATCTATGTAATAGCTATGGATCCCTAAAAACATAACAAGCTCGCTCCGAATATCATTATTATTTTACTTTCTAAAAACAATGTTCAAACTGTATGTACATAAATTGTCTGCAATGAAGATGTAGTTTTAATTAGGTAATATTATTGTATAATTAACTCACTGCATTTCAATTTATGCTCGCAATTTTTTTGAAAAGCAAAGCAATTTTGAAACACATTGCAATTAAAACTGTACAATATGTAGGAAATGCGAGGCACAAATTATTTTAACAAAATAAATACGACGAGATTCGACAGGGTACTTTAGTAAGACTAAGGGTAGAAATATTACCAAAAACTACTAGTATGGTTTAATGGTTTGGTAGTGTTTTATGTGCAGAGCAACCCTTATTTAGAATTCTCAAGGTAATGTTAACAGAAAACTAATAAAATAATTATTACTCTGCGTATTTATTTATTGTCCAATTTACTGGGCAATGGATAGGTTAGAGACTAATTACACCTAAACAGCTCCATTCGTGTTTCGTTCAACGATTTTGGACACACTGTAGTTTGTCCCATTATACAATTGCTTCGCGGTAAACAAGTAAAGCTGAGCGTAGCTATGAAAGATATGTTAGGCGGTTAAATCACAATCACCGATGGTTAGATTTTTGGGAACTACCCTAAGTTTATATATATATCTAGTTTATACTGTTTAAGGTGTTTATGAAATGTTTCTTCTGCCAACAATTTCAGCATATCATCAGAATATTATTTTTGTGCAAGTTATGTTCACGAAAATCTGGAAAATACAAAATGATGTTTAGTAGGTAACTTAAAAGTATTATATTTACCCTTTAGTGAAATAGCTTTATTAAAATTCCAAGTTGGCAGTGTAATAAGAGTGTATAAGCGTGTGTCCCTTTCTTTGTCCTCCTGAAGCCAGCATCGTTAACATTTCCGTTATTAAAAAAGTACGAGACTTTGTCATCAGAGAAGTTAGTTTTTTTAATTAAAATTATGAAATTGATATTGCCTTTACGCCGGAGCTCGCTTCCCGACGCAACCTTGTGAAAGTTTAAATTAATTTTTGAATTAAGCCTAATGGCAGTGGTAAGCGATTTCTAAAGAAAGAGTTTTCTGTTTGAGCAATTAAAATTCCAATTATTTTATAGCAGAAAACCGTATCTTAATTGCTTTCCATTGCTGGTATTAAAAAGATAATTTATTTTTCCAAGGAAACATGACCATTTTATTTATTATGTAATTATTAAGCTGCCGCTTTAACCGCAACCAATTAATTTATTTCCTTATTTGGACATGATACCTGTTAGGTTTTTATTACAGTTGAGTTAAATTATTCCCGTATAAACAAAGCTATAATTTTCACAAACAGATGGTACGCTATCATTGTACACGCATAATAATATTATTTTCAATTTGTTCGAGTGACGCTTATAACTTGTACAAAGTATACACCATTTTAATCGGAACGTATCTTTTTAGTATTCGGTTCCCGCATCGCCCGTCCAATACCTATTTTCTTATTACAAATGTTATCTGCCGTATTTCATATATAAAAATATAGTCAATATTTTTGTACTTCACGAATGTCTTCACAAATGTTAACACATTAATTGAATTCAAGATTAAATTCAATACATTTATTCATATTGTTTTATATCTTTCATTACGTTCGACGTAAGGTTCTACAGGTAATTAAATGAAAACTGCTAGTGTTCTTACCAGTAACAGCTATTGTTGTTATAAGTTGATAAGTTTATATAATGTTTTTATAGAATAATAAATCGAAAATTTGTATTTTATTATGCCTGAATATTTTTAAATACTAAGTAAGTATTTGAAATAAGACAATCAAACGGTTATAGTGAGACAATCAACGTTATAAATTATTTTCTCCGAGAATAGCTGCGAGGGCAAGTTAAGCCTGACATAAGTGGGCAATAAACTTCAGCCAATTTGGAGATTCGCATCTGGAGGCTCTTATTAAAGCCCGAAAGTTAGTCCTTTTCATCCATCACTCGTAATACGTATGTGAGTTATTGTATGAAAAATTGAAGAATAAATTGAGTCGCTGCAGCAGCGGCGAGACATAAATCCCAACTGAGCCCTCAATATTGTTTTAAAGGGGAAGTGGCCATAAATTTTATCAGGGCCGAGCCGCGGGCGCCGCGCCGCCTCCGTTGCCGCTCCGCCGCACCTCGCCGCACTGCCGCACCGCACCGCACGCTGTGCGGGGCGGCGAGCTAGCCAACTGTCTCCGCAATTTTCCGCACTTGCTTCTGCATTCGATGCTCATGTGATTTTGTGGCGTTATTGCTACAAAAATTGAAGTCTTTCTCTCGGGTAACTCGTGTGGGCGGCGTACAGTGAATAACGACGACCAATTAAGATACGCTTGAAGGAAGACTTTTGAATAAACATTTTTACGCCAATTTGAAAGAGCCTATTCAACCTTTATTTTTACCAAATGAAATACTAAAAATTTTTTGTTCTTAGGTTATAAGCTTACAGGTTTATGTTTTGAGCTTTGGACTAATTTACCCAGTTTAACGCAAACTTTTTACATAATTTATTCAAAAGTACCTAACAATTTTATTTTAACCACAAAAGCCAACCTCAGAAAAGGAACTTTAAGTTATATATTTTATACAACATGGGTTTCGATACTATAAACATTTTCTTATACCCACAGTCAATGTTCTTAAAAATATTCTAATACCACCTTAAGATATTCGATTTTCCATCTCGCCGATTTGCTTAATAGCTGTAATAACGCAAAACACGATTTTGATTACGATAAGGGTTCCATAAAGTACGCGGTCGAAGCGGGGTTGACGGTTAAAAGAGAGTTATTGGAATATGAAGATGGCGTAAAACAGATTCATTTTGAAAAATAGGAAGAATGAGAAATGTAATTGGATCACATTAAAGTGTCGTGAACGGAAGTCGCTTCGTTGAGCCGATTTGCATTGAATTAAAATTTTAGTCACTCAAGTGAGTGTTACATTAGGCCGTGAATTGGGAATCGACAGTAAGACTAAAATAAATAATCTCCTAATAAATATTCTTTACATACAGTTGAGCCCTTGAAACGAAGGAAAATATCTGAATCATTCTTGTAAAACTGGCAACATTTTTGCTTACGACAGATAAGGACAGGGATAATACTCGCCCGCTTTCACATATCCGTCCTTTGTTATATTGTTATAGATAGTACGTTTATTGTTTTGATACCTAAGCCGCACTTCAGTATGAAGCAAAACAACTTTTAAAGTAGACAGATATGAATGCGTTTTTCATTAATAGACAGAGTGATCCAAGATGAAGAGAAAGTCATCCCAACAGGCAAGATGGCGACGGGATCCTGACGCTGATGCTGAGATTTACTTATAATGTCACACAGAGAAGTTAACTTGCGCCAGCCTCGCGTCGCTGTCCCGGCTCGTCAGCTGTGTGGCGAAACCTTTAACTTATCGCAAGTTCCATAGCCACAAGCACTTCGTGTTTCAGAGTCTATGAGCATATCTCAATGGCTTTGTTTAGTGTATCAGTATTAAATTTAGAGATTAAATAGGCAACAGTTAAAACGATGAACACTGTGTGGTTTTATGATATAAACCACGATGAAGTGATACATTGCTCCACCATATTACCCTTGACTGCTCTACTAAGCGCCTTTCTCTTTATCCCTATTCAGTGGCCGACTGTAATGCGACATGCGATAGAGATGAAAAAATTTAAGGCGATGAAAAAAATCTTTAAAAAACCGAACATAAGTCATGGCTTTGGGACATGCCGCTGAGATTAAGTAGACAAGGTATAGTGGGCCACAATAAAAAATCGCTTATTTTTATCAATACGATCTGTATGTCGGACATTTCGCATAAATGTGATATGCAATATCGCTCGTCCCCTTTTTAATATCGCGACGGACGTTGCCGGGCGGTTTATGGCACAACCCTTCCCGTTTTATTCACGACCTGTTTTGTCCTAATATTATAAAAAATTACGTCAGCGAAATGGGAATCACTCTTAGTAGTGCTTTTTGTGTTTTTGTATCTGATTTGATAAGGTTGTGTTATTATATTATCATTTCTTTTGTAAGTTTTTAACGAACATCTTTTGGAAACTTCAAAGATTTTCTTTATTTGTCGGCTACTATTTACAAATCATGACTGACAAGGACCTAAAAAGAAGTTATATCGTTTTGACAGTTTAGGAATTTGATCGTAGCTTGGAGAGCGGCAAAAGCCTTAGGTAGAGCTTTTAGAGAAACTTAGCGTGAAAGCTCTCGCCAGTTATAATATTATTGTGTTTTACGATCTATGGTTAGGATCGTAGGTTACATGTGCATTGGTATTGGTATTTTTTATTTTTCTTACGCTTAAATTGGAGGAATTTATAGGTTATAAATCATACATTTTAAACCTTATTTTGTCAACTATGAGATTTTTCTTATTTAAATATTTCTTTTCATTTTTGAATTCTAATTAAATAGTTAAATTTTTCATATCATCCAACTTAATGTATTACTTAATTGACCGTAATCGATTCCACTACGTGGATTTTGTTATGTGTTAAATATGATTTAGGGAGTCATTTTAAGTGTATACTTTTATCTGCCTCCTCAGTGCTATCTCAATCTCTATTTTTCTCTGAGTCTCCTATTAACCCCTTGAAAGTCTCTAACGTCCACGTTGAGAATCTTGAATGTAAAGTTTAAGTTTTATGATTGTATTAATTTAATTACTCACTGTTAGTATTGTCGGGTTTGTGCATGGCCGGCGGATCACGAATCATGTTGAGATCGTCACTCGGACATCACACTGTAGTAATTGTTTGTGTATCCTGAAACAATACAGAACAAAATATTATTTAGGGATATACGATGAAGCAATTTGAACATTTAGCATAACTTAACTTTACAGCCCGCCAGCCCGCATTATGGGTTCACGGGCTGAAGTAGTGTTGTGGGTCTACACTTCCTATTCCCTTTTCCACAAGAAGGGCAGCCTGGCCCCCAGTGGGCCCTTAACATGTTAATAATGATGAACTTTACAAAATCATTTTTTAGTTAAACATAACTTATCTAGATGTCTATAAAAAACACGCTTCCCTTCTAGGCTTAATAACATTTTAAAGAACCTCAACTTGAAACAAATCTAATTATTCATAGCAAATCTGATCTCTAAAAAGACGCAAAATGTAAAATATCTCAGCAATTATAATTTGACATGTCAATCGCAATTACCAAACCCTTTAATTTAAACTTGTTCATCTTAAAAGGAAATACGAGTGCTATATATCGCTGCGAACGTCCGACTTGAAGAGCACGCGTCTCGCCGTGAAACCTCATTAGAATAAACGATATCCTCTTCTTACGTCCACTCCGTGCGAGGCCTTATTACTCCGACAAAATGCCGTCAAACGGCAACACTCAACCTTCCATACAACCGAATTTATACCTTCATCCACAGCAATAGGACTTTATTTACAATGCTCTCGCAATTCTAGTAGCTAACAATAACTTTTGTTCCTTACGTGTAAGATATAGGGTCCAATATCCAATACGTGGTAAATAACAAACGCACTATTAGATGTGACTCCCTTAAAGGTTGAGATGTCCGTGCAAGTTGTAAATTGAAACTCGAAGGAGGTACTAATATCTCTTGTTACACGACGCTTTATGTTTAGCGTTTATCTACTAAGTGCATCGGAGGCTTTTCATTAACAATAACACAGTTGAGTAGGCCGCACTTTACACTCGAAAATATTTGAAATGTCAAGTAAAACCTACTTAAGAGACCTACTTGAAGACCACAGATGTGTAAATAACGTCAAGTATACGATAAAAACCCAAGACGTCATTGTAATTATACAATAATCTCTATCAGTAAACTCTGCTGACATGCTGCTAACTGACTGCAAACTTCGTCTTCTATGCTTTTATGTCTTTATTCTTTTTATAGGAAATAAAGTTGTTTTTAACTACATATATTATGTTAATTCTAAGTAAAGAAAACTGCGGCAAAAATAGAGAGTTGAAAATTTTAGAAGAGTTATAAGCAAATAATACATACATAAGTTGGCATTTTTAAACTTTTCGAATATGTATCAACATCCAGAGCTTAAAATTATCGATATTACAGAGATAGAAGAAAAAATGAGCTTTGCAACAATATTATTGCATAAAAACAACTATTGAAACAAATGGTATTTCAATTTAGATAGACTTGTAATATTTAGAATATTGTCATAACGAAAGCGGATTGTACGGTTTATGAATATATATTGTGAAATAAAACACGTGCGAAATTTCGGCAAACGGGTATCAAATTTAAGCGGATTGAACAAACTTTTACAGCCGCATCGAAATTCCCATCAGCACCTGTTACAAAGGCGGCTATCAAATTACTCGCGACACATCCGCGGAGCGAGCGCGCCTCCATCCATAAATACGGTATTCGTTATGCATTTCTCATATTCATGAATCCGTTTTATTGGCCCCAATAAAATATGAACATCTCAGAATGGATACGAAAGAGCGGGCAAATCTAATATGGATTGCTTGCGCCGGATTCGGCCCGATCGGCAGGGGGAAGGCAGCTGCGTCGTGCGATACTTTGAGGTTTAAAGCTTCTGATCTTCAACGCGTAAGTACGATTAGCAATTAGAGTGGATACTACGTGATGCCGATCTATTATGTTTTGTATGATTTCTATAGGCATGTCTACTACGAAATAAATTGTATATAGTATGGTATCAGCAAAGAATAGCGCGTCATCTTAGCCGTTATACAATCAGTCACAGTAAGTCCCCACAATAATCTGTCGACGCCGACAAAGGAGTAATTGTCTCCTCGCGTTGCTCGCCGCATAATGCGAATTTAAAGGCCACTGTCACACTAAACCAGGCATAAAAAAGATCGGTCCTTCGTCGACGTGTCAAAAATTCAGTAGAGTGCCGGGATAAGTGGAATGGATAGCGGCGACGGCGGGCCGAATAAAATATTCTATGTCAAATCGTACGTCACCGGCTCCCGACTTGTTCTCACGGAGAGTGCTTTGCGGAAGTCTCTTATTTATTCGCTTTAGTGTCAGAGGCACCGCTCTTTTGTGCCCTTACCGATTTACAAGCGGCCATGCGGGTACTTTATAACGTACCAGTGCGTGAGGCGTGTGTTGATTGTGTTATTCGTGGGGGCCCGTTTGTGATCGTGTTCTCGTGTTCTTTAGTGCTGCTTCCATGAAAGTGCGGTGTGTTATGGAAACGTTGATGGCTTTTATGGTACTCACAAATTGGTTACTATTATTTTGTAGGGTTATTAGGGAATTTTTCTTTTTTACATTTTAGGTGTCAACCATATGTAATAAGAGCTTTTCTATTATGTATTGTGAAAAACGACATACAAATCTCATCATATATTTCACGCAAATAAAAGCCTACTTACGGCTATATTCTGAAAAGTTTGGTTTTGATGCTCTACCATGCCTCAATGCTCAGATGCTCACCATAAGGCCACGGTTTCGATCTAAGTTATCAATAACCCCTGATAGAACTACTGCGTAGGCTATTCAAGGGCCTTCGGCACGCTACAGTAATAAAATCCGGCAATTATAATTAAATTATCCTAGCTATGAAATTTTCTATGATATACAATGGAGTGCAATTTCCAAACTAGATTTTAAACACAATAGCTAGAAGCTTTCGGTTAAATGCGGCAGTGTGGCGGAAGTCCATTTGTGCACAAAAGCGTCGTCAGAGCAGAGCCGGGGTGAGTATTAGTGTATCTACATTATGATTGCGTTATCAACGCGATCAATTAAGCGGCATTATGTTAAAATTCACCCCAGCCATCAATTACGAGACAGACGTACGCAAGCGTGCCGCTAGGCTAATATGGACATTACCATCGTACAATAAAAAAAAATAATTATAGTGAGGACAAATATACATAAACTATTTTTTTATATTTATATATACCTTTAATGACAATATTAGTGCATAAAAATCTTGGAATGAGAAAACATAATAATGGATACGTAGAAATTGTATTGCGTTGTTGATACTGTTTTCCAATTCTGAATAGAATAAAAATAAAATCAAATTTATTCAGAGAAAATTCTAAGTTTCATCTTAACCTGGGAAAATACTAGTATAAATTACTTATCACGCCATGGAAAACACTTCTTTTAGATCATAATGTTCAATTCAAGGGGGCATAACACGTATTTTAGCACCATCTAGCACAACAATTCAAACATAAGAATTCTATTGTTAAGCTGTTATAATATTAGATATTATATTTATTTTTCCAATTAAATTAGTTTTAATATTCGTAGCATGAGATCATTAGTCAGCTTCTGAATTGTAAGTTATGACTCTGTTGTACCAAGCCATCGCAAACCCTCATTCCTGTAATTAAAAACACAAACAATTTGATCCAATCACGCAAAGCTAATCTGGAAACACTCCCTGACTCGGCACTGATCGAATTCATTATTCACCGGCAGTGAGCAATTAAACCTCCACTAATCAATCTCAAACTTCAGCCAGAGCTGAACTCTAATCAAGAAAACTCTTATACCGTGAAAGCTTTTCGAACAAAATTTAACTTAATTAAAAATGTAAATTAAATTCCTAGGCGCTTCCACAAGCATCACGTCGTCCCGAGCCGAGTGCTCGGGGCTTTTGATTGCAGCTAAAAGGTTTGGGATTAGTGCGCGAAAGAGCTTTCAGTGCATTTGTAGAGCTTTTAAGTGGGAAGCTTTCGCTTAAGACACTTACATACAATGTAAATTTTATGTACTGCCTCGGGAATGTGTGGCATCGATATAGAAACAAATGGATTGTGCTATTTATATACTGGTAACAAGTTTCAAATAGTTTATAGTGAGCTATAATTCATTGTTTTTTAAGGAAGGAATTAAGGAATTTATTAGCCAGCTCATGTTATTAAGATATTTAAATGGCTAACAGTTTTACTGCATAAAAGTTGTTTCTTCAAAACTAAAGTTAAGTTAATTTCATTATGGTTTTTTTTTTAAATCTGTACAGCTGATTGAAATAAAGCCAGATATTAATTAACAACCAACCAACCATTATACCGCAAGCAATCGCAATAATATAATTATTACTAACATTGCTGACATTAAAATGGTGTTTGGCACAGCATAGCGCATTAATTGTTAGCTTCAAATGATCATACTATCAAATGCGCCACTCTGTGCCTCACCAGATATACGTTGGCCTTTATATTAATCGTATGTCATGCAAGCAGCTTTCCATCGTCTCTAAAGGGGCTTCTATCCCTAACATTTAACGGATTAGTGACTGTTACAGACACTTGAAATCGAGCAGACTGTGCACGCAACAAACAACAACCCAATATGTGGTATATACGGTGTTATTGTTACGGTATTGTATTGCATCGATTTTTTGCGTAAGAAGATATATGAAAATAATGAGATGTCAATTAGTGTCTGTTAGAGCAGAAAAGAGTGATGTTTGTAGCCGGGCGAAAGGGGTGTGGGGAGGCTGGGCCCGGCCGGGCAAGGAAGTTCGGTGTCCGGGAATAAACCACCCGTAAAATTGTCAATTCCGAGAGCTTCAGCGCTTGGACCCGACAATTTTGAATAGCCCGCTCCGCGCGCCCCGTTTACTTGTTACTCTGTGTTTGGGACTCCATGATTTTTTATACGATTAGATAATTTAGACAAATAACACTCTTCAATATAATTAACTTTTTTATTAAACAACTAGCAAACGCAAAGAAAGCTTTACAACAAAAAAACTGCGTTGAAATCAGTTCTATTATTATAAAATGGTGTAATCACACCGGAACGGAAAACTGCTTATCAGTTTAGCCTTTTCAGAAACTGAAATCTTTAATCAAATATCGTTTATCATTCTCTCTCCAAATTTAATAGTTAAGTGAAAAGTTTAGTTTAATAAACAGAAGAATAATTCAAATTGAAAACAAATACATATCGCACATAATGTAAATCTATTATGAACGAGCCTAATACCCAAAATATGCTTTGTTCGAATAAGTGCTTCTTTCAACCCACGATATGAAATAGCAAGGCTTTTGAAACTACATAGAAAAACACATTACGGCTGTTTGTAGTTAATAAATTGATATAAAAATGTAATATGAAACACTTTAATACCGTTATAAAACGATATTACTTATGGGCTATGTACGAGTATAATCAACACGAAAATCCCACGTCAGCATACTACGCATGCCATCTGGATGTACGCCAAAACAATCACTGTTATTCACTACTTAGTCGTACTTTGTTACTACATTACAATATATTATAACACCATTACATATTTCGGTATTCATATTTGACCTATCCGGCGCAATTGAGTTGATTTATATCTGATCCTGTTTGATATTCCAAACTCTGATTGAATTAAGCATTTAGAATCGAATCGACTTCCATTCGATTCGATTCTTCACCAAGCTATTTCAAGTTCATTACAAAGCAGTCCCCCACCTAATTTAGTACGTTACCTTAGAATTTACTATTTGCAGTCATACTACTTACAGTTAAATTAAAAAAAACATTTTTCCATCAACTCATCTATCTACTTATTAATTATATATTATACAGGATTCATCGAACTTTTTATCTTATCATAGTCCAACACTTAGAGCCTTTTTCATTAAAACAACTTAGAATTCAAAGATCTACAAGTATTTCCACTACAGCCTTTGGTCGGTAAATTAATGTCCTTAATAAAGTAATTATCTTTTTGGCTCAACTATTAACTTACCAACCCCCTACAGAGTTTAAAGGTATCCAAGAAATAATAACGAAATTAAATTTTACAACAGTAGAGTTATGAGAAACGCTCATAACTAACAGGGTGGAGGTTTATAAGGCGTGTTATAAAGGTCCTTATAAATTGGCAAATAAAGACAAGATCTAAACCTCGACTGTAAAGCATCTAGTAAGTAGTAACTATTGGTAAAGCTCCATTCACACTAGTGCAGAGTTCGCGTCTGTTTTTGTCCCCCAACGTAAGAGGTTTATTATACGAATAATACGACGTGTTCGCCTTTGTGCCTGTGTTAGTGGCATCATAACTTCTAAATGAATGCCGATTATGATAGATTCTTTTTATTTGAAAGCTGACATAAATATATAGTTCTTACCGTAATATAATTAAAATTCGAAGATACAAATATTTTTCTATAATGATGGAACAAAATTCTTTTATACAAGTCTTTATTTTAGGTAGGTCAACTCATAACTGTCAATATTTTTTTTAAATTTTTATTTGTTACTCGTTGTGTTATATTGTACAGTATCTCGAATATTAACGTACTAACTTGTATTAAATAAATATATAAAGAAGTATGGCGATATGACGATTTGCCTCTGCTAGTTTAGACCATTGAAAAGGCGATAATACGTTTGTTAACGCCAACTTATAGCCCGACGTTGGCTTTAGATAAATGCTATTTTTAATCTGTATTTTTTTACTATTTTTTGTGTCTATACAACTAAAATTGTAGCCTTTTTCTTACAACGTACATGTAGCTTTCATTTTAAAGAAACCGCCTGGTTCTCATGTATCTGTTTAAATAACCAACACGTTAATAATTAGAAATAAGGTAACGTGAAAAAACTTCTATCGAGCTTCCTTTCGTTCAATTCCGCGCCATTGTACCGTTAGGCCGGAGCCTAAGAAGTGGCGCGATTTTGAGACTGTGGTTAAGCTCTCGGCTCGTTATGCTTGTTTGAAATTTGACGCGCACTTAGGATCCTATGACTTGCCAATAAGTACCGCCACGTATTCCCGATAATGTATCTGAAGCTTTATGGGGCGTCTATAGCTTTGATATTATAAATGTTAGTAGATATTTAGATGAACTGTGCAGCATAAGTTATTCTTTATATAGTTATAATATTTATGTTTGTGTTCGCCGATGTAGAGCTTGAAACTAAAATATTTGTATCATATTTTAGCAAAAAATTTTTAACTAAAAATAGAACCGACTCAAAACGCACTAAAAAGTAAAAAATTACTGTCATTTAGTTGCTTTAATTTACTTAAGCATATCTATGAAGTCGGTGTCGGTCTATTTTTTGTTAAAAAAATTTTATTTCTTACTTTTTAGTGATTTATCGCCACGTAACGTACTCGTACTATACTGTCATAGTATATTATACAGCATTTGTAGCCAAAAAGCTACCGATACTTACACAAAAACCGAAAACGCTGCAAGTGTGCTTATAAAATTTGAAGAGTTCCTTCAATTTTCCCAAAATACTATCATCAGATCCTAACATGATGACAATGGGACCACTTTGAAAGTGTGCCCTTTCTAACAACAAAAGAATTATCAAAATCGGACAACTCTGTAAAAAGTTATGCGTGGTCATACATAAAAAAATATATATACGCATCGAATTGAGAACCTCCTCCGTTTTTTTTCGTCGGTTAATAATGATTGTTATACCTAAATAAGAAAATGTGCGAATTTCCTTTTTCATGCTTAACTATTATTAATCTTGAGTAATTTTGGCAAATTAGATACTGAGTCCTTGAAATATTCTAAGCAAGGCCCTCTATGCTCCAATATAATGTAAAATGTTATTAGTTGTTTTGTTTTGCTGCACCAAAGACAATATAGAGACCACAAGACCGCAACAGCATGCCTACATAAAGATTTCCAATCACACCTAGATAAAGTTTAAAAATTAATCGCTAAGGAAAACCGCAAAACATACTTCTGTTAAAAAGGTATTAGTATTTAAGTAGTCGTTCTCACTTCAGCTCAAGTCAGTTAAGACGTGTAATTTACTGAAATAAGTAAACTGGATAAAACCCAAAATGATCAAATTTGCTATATTTGTACAGGAATTACCACAATTTTAAGTGGTTCGAAGTTTACCGGTTCAGATAGTGTAGGTATTTATAGAAATTCGCTCGTGGTTAATAACAGTGCGTGAACACTTATGGTGTGAAGTCGATCATGAGGAGCAACATTCAATAGACTGTTATCGGGCCGCGACCACGCTCGTAATCTGAACAGCAAACAGCTGCGGTCCCGCGGACTGCACCCCTGCACGCCTGCACCTCCACACCCTCGCGATTTCAACTGAGATCATCGCAACACTCATCCGTGAAATTGATTCTCGAGAAAGAAAAGAAAAGATAAATAAAAAGGAAATAGGAAAACACAAGCTAAGATTTGGCGTGAAATTGTTTTTCAGCGGCCCGCCCACCGCCGACGTCTATGGCGCCCGGCGCGGGAATTTCCCAATTACAGAGTGTAAATGTATTTACTTGATTATGTTGGCAATGCGCTTAACTGTTACGTAAATAGTTAGAATGTAAAGACTTTAATACGAAATCTCTTGATAATATACTAAATTCTTTTATAAACTCTTGCGAGGGAGCTCTCTTTTTTCTTTTGTTACTGTTACTTGCAAGGATTGTTTTCTCCAAGGTGATGAAAACCATATTAGAATTTAAACTATCGCAAGTGTTATCCATATTATTAAAAATATAACGGCTGAAAATCACGTTTTTCATGTTTTTAATGAAAACCAGTTTACTTGATGTCAAACATTTCATTTATTTTCGGACAAATTTGGACGAATGCTTCTTTGCAAAGATACAAGCTATTGAAAGAAGTATTAAAGAACCTCAGCTGTATAAAATGGTTTTACTAGTTTCGTAGTTATTTATGTAAATCATACATAAATAGCATTGAAACATAGATTTACAACAATACACAATTACACATAGATAGCGATAATGAGTGCAATTATATCCACATTAAGATAGAATAATTTTAAGCATACAAAAGAATATATTGCAAAAAATTTAAGAGTTTTCTTATGTTTTCTACACTGAGCCTAGTTTTATTGCCATCGGGCAGTTAAAGCTAAAGGGTACTAACGTATGAAGCACTCAACGAAGGATACTCTCAGATCAGAGAACGAAAACTCAGCTAAATTGCTAATATAATAAATTTTACGTCATTATGTATCTATGTCTTGAAATTAGTACTGTAACTGTAAGATAGAATAATAAGGTAATTTTGCACGTACTAATTGTCTAATGCCTCGTTGGTCTAGTGGTTCGATCACGACGACCTGGACATGAATCCTGGGTCAGTTCGGGAAATTAATCTAATATCTAATTTTTTTATGATTATTTACAAGTTATTTATAGTTATAGTTAAGTTTATTTACAATTCTATAAGTTTTATTTTCTCCTAAGAATTTTTTAGTAAATTCTAAGCTCCGAGTCGCAAAGTTTGATGATCTAACACCTCCGTGCCGCGGAGGCCGGAGCCGTCGGTTCCGGTCCCTGTTATCATCATCTGACAGTGAGTGGTTAATTAACAAAACATTATCAACCTAAACCCGCCAACCCGCGTTTAAGCAGCGTGGTAGCTCCATACCCCTTCTCTTACAAGAAGACCAGGCCCTGTAGTAGGTAGTATAATGAGGATGCACGTCTTAATAAAATTTAAAAAGCCTTTAATATTAACATGAACCTTTTCCGGCATCGGATAGTCCGAATTGGTATCTTAAAACACTGTGACATCTCATCCACTACGTGATCCATTTGGCGGAGTAAGAAGCAATCTCATTCAATACCGGCCTCCCTCTCCACCCGCCGCGGTAGGGTTGCCAACTTACTAGAATTTATAATTATTTTCTAAACAACAAATCCATAATGCAAAATTAAAATATCTATATTTGTTTAAAGACCTAGCTGTAATTTATTTATTCATCGGTACGAAGACTTGGTGCCAGTGGTATCATTAACAATTGCTTAACTGCCATACAAAATTGCCTACTCCTTTTTTTTAATTTTTTGACAATTACTTTGAGCTCTCGTAATTTATCCTTTACTACAATCACCGTTATACATACATTTACTGTAACAAAAATATATAGAATTTTAGAATTCAGCATACACATCTTAAAATTCAACTGACTATACTAAAGCCAAACTCGATTGAGAATGCTTGTCAACAAACAAATTAAAAATGAAGGTAGAAAATGCAACACATTTTATGCCTAATACATATAAAATTATGTTTTGTTTTTTTATTAAATCTTATTTAAAAGATATTGAACATATTAATTAGTTTTAAGCTTACTTATCTAATTTATTGTCATGAATTCGTCATTATTAAATTAATTAAAAAAAGTAGGTGTAAAATGACTAGTGATTTCTACCTTCATTTTTAATTTGTTTGTTGACAAGCATTCTCAATCGAGTTTGGCTTCAGTATAGTTTCGAACGTCGATATACTTCAACAGCAGTGACGATAGTTTCAGCTGTTTATATTTTAACAATATATAAATCGCGTTTTTATATACAAAAAATACACGGTCAATGGTACTTATGTTGAAAACTTAAAATAATTAATATTGCTTAGCTTACTCATTTAACTAACTTGATTACGAGTTAAATAATATTTATACCGTGAATTCATAATCGTGATACGCAATAATTAATTTTAACTTAATTTATAAGTAATTGTTGATTTCAAATGTGCTTCTCGCACACAACTTTACACGCGCTTTCCTTATCGCATCATCAACTAAACTGACGAACTATATTAGTGCGATTGCGATACTTTGTGCACGCTCACGTTCCTCGATACGCAATAAAACTTTACATTTCTCTTTAACGACTTCCTCGTAGTTATCGTGTGATGCGAAATGGGGCATAAATATTGGAATTCTTATTGTTAGATTAAGTTATACCGATAAATCTAAAGTTACACAATAACCTTTATAAATAAAGGACCCTGATGAATTTAATTCTAAATGCCTGATAATTAATATTAAAATGACTGCGTCCAAAGCACTCAAGTTAGTTAAAGATATCGATTCTATGATATTTAAAGTAACATTATAAGCGTGAAAGTTTGTATGGATGTTTTGTTGTATGGATGTTTGTTTTGTTTAGATGTTAGTATGGATGGATGTTGTATGGTGTTGTATGGTGGATCTCTTTCATGCAACAACTACTGAATGGATTTTGATAATACTTTAATAATACTACTTATATTGAGTACCATACAAGCTACTTTATATCTCGAAATTTTTACGGGAACGGGAACAATGCGGGTAAAACCGCGGGCGACCTCTAGTAATAAATAAAGATAATAATAAATGTGTATTTTGTAATACTTATTATTAGAAAAGAGAAAAGAATTTAACATAATGTAGATTTGCTATTGATAATTTAAACCGGCAAATATTTCAGTCCAGTTACGAGTTACGAGTGACTTCACTTTAACGATTGACAACCCTCATTCAGTAGCCAGTATCGCTTTCCCCGATTGTATTAGATTCAGCTGCCCTTTTCATCTACATGTCGTTCTTACCTCCCCGGGGCTGGAGGATACGCCGTGACTGATAGACCGGAAGAAACAGTCATCTCGATATGCATTAATGTCATTCTACTAAACGAAACCTTTCTGCTACACAAAAGTCGACCTTACGCACAGATTAGTAGGAACCTATCTACCAGTTACCTAGTTATTTTTTTGAAAAATGAACGTTTGCGTATTATTTACTGTCTTTCAAGAAACGACGAAGTGATGACTCCCTGTGATACCTGTAAGTATATAGATCAATGATTATGTCATATCTTTGTTATTTTTGATGACTGAACAATGAACTTTTAAATTAATATTTTTAAGGTTACTTATAATCGTGATATTTATTGCATAGTTTGATTTGAACAACTACTTACTATACATATATAGGTATTGATTCAAAATATAATAATATCTATCATAATTAATTGTAAGTATTAATTATAATCGGCATTATTATATACCTGGTACCTACAGTAACCGTTTATTATTTTATTTTTTATACACACAAGAAAGTAGTTTCTTAATTATTCGTAATTAACGAAATTTAAAGATTATTTTGCCTTTAACATACAGTCTAGACTGTACGCTCCAGAATTTGTTATAAAACAGTATCTAATTTCAATTAAAAAGTTATATAATAACCAAGGAGTCTCCATATTACACAGTTTATAAGCAACATTTACGCGGGATTATAACAATAACAATTGTCAGTGCTCACTACACAACGTACCGTTATAAGTTGTCAAGTCGAAAAGCTATGAATATGATTATCCACGCCGTTCCAAAGGCCATCATCCAATAACGCTAGTACGTACCAAAGGTATCAAATCTTTTTCGTCCGTAGTGAAATTGAATATTTATCCGGGTAGTATCTCTATTCCGGAACAATTTTTATGTAGGGAGAACACAATCTTGAGATATTCGGATGTAGTGTTGCCAACTGTGCCATATTTGGTCGGAACGTCTCAATACTTTAAAGTCAAAGTCAAAGTAAAAATAAGTTTCATTGAAATATGTAATAATAACGCGAGTCGTCTGTAATATTTCTCAATTTCTTACTTACTTTACTTCAAAGCGAAACAGCGATGCTGCTTGTTTGCTAGAGTAAAACATCCCGAGCTCTATTACAAAGAGTACTACGACTACTATTTCTCCGATAAAGTAAGTTAAAGTAAGACAGTATAGATTACAGATTCGTAATATGGTTTGTATAGATTAATAAAAATATAAATAATCCGGGTAAATCACCATCCTGCCAACCCCTCTCAGAGTCCACAGGTGGTCGCAAGGTTGGCGGTTACCTTGGATATCTATATTACCTAACATATAGTCGAATCTTGATATTTACTACATTTTTACCCGACTGTGTCAGAAGGAGGGTTATGTTTTTTGAGCGTATGTATGTATGTCCATTTCTTCGGTTTTGACATCTGAGGTGTCGTTGAACTTGTCAAAATTGACATAGGCTACATAAATGTTCAAAATGGCGCCTGTAAATGGGGGAAAAAAGGGGGGATGTGTGTATTTTTTTCTCTTATTATAATATTACTTGCTCTTGTCATTAAGGAAAGTTTTTTGCATATTTTCATGATGCAAATTTATTAAAAAAATATTTGTGCTTATAATAAATTGATAAGTAAGTACTAGCTGTTTTAATTTCAATGTTTCCTAACTTTGCTCACAATGAAAAAAAGGATATATTATTTTATGTTGTTCCAAAGTAATTTTAACATGCTTTACTTTTATAATCCACATCGTACACGGAGTTCGTGCCTAAATTCGAGAAAACAAAATCGAACCTTACTTACTGTCGCATTTATAATATCAATATGTCATTAATCTAATTTGTAAACGTTAAACTCCATAGAAATACAAGGCATTCTAATTGGTCGGTGAGATAAGACGAAGGACCCGTTTATTATCGATATAATAGAACTGGTTAGTTAGTGCGTGTCCCACTTTTTACTTAACACCTGGCTGCACTATTAGGGAGGGCCATGCCTTTTGCCTTTGTAAATCACTTAGAAATTGTACAGTAGTTTCCAACATTAACGGACATAAAAGAAATCTAGTTTGGTTTCTTTATTATACTATTATGTAATAATCTAATCTATTATACTAATAAATAATGTATACAATTAAAAATTATTTTCGCATTTCATCATCATCATCATCATCAATATGAAAATAATTTGTAAACGTGAAAACCATAGAAATAAAAGGCATTACAATTGGTCGGTGAAACGAAGGGCTGGAAAACCGATTAGATTTTTTTATTCATTACAAGTCAATCTTGACTGTAATCACACGTGATGGTAAGTGATGATGCAATATAAGATGGAAACGACCTTGTTAGGATTAGGATGAAATCTACACCCCTTTCCGTTTCTACACGAAATCGTAACAAACCGTTTGGCGGTATGTCTTTGTCGGTAGGTTGGCAACTAGCCACGACTGAAGCCTACCACCATCCAGCCCTGGATCAATCTAGAAAATCTTAATCGGCCCAGGCGAGAATTGAACTCAGGACCTCCGAAAGGCCTTCAAAATATTGATAGTTAGTGCATGTCCCAGTTTTTTCCCAACACCTGGCTGCACTATTCGGGAGGGCCACTCTACAAAGATATTGGCAAATATCTCGTCTACATTACCTTTATTGCTTCGCGAAATCGCGTGCGCGACTTGATCCTATCTCGGATTATTTACGTATTATTCAATATTCCTACGTAATCCAAACTAATCAGTTATCAATATTTTTCTAATTCACTGCCGTAATCTTGTGTGTACCAACGTTATCTGATCATATTTCTTTGGACTCTAAGTTATGATATGTTTGATTGATACTGAAAATAGCATTTATAATATTCCTATTTCCATTGATATTTTCGCTACGAGTTCATTAATTGCGATGCTACAATCAATCTAATTTAGACTGATTGTAGTTATTAGATATTTCTATATAATTTTATTAATCCATATATTTACTTTCAAGAATTTTGCAAAAAAAAGTATAAAATAATATTTTACCTAAGAATAGTTCGGAACCGCAAAAATAAACTTATCTTAAAAGTAAGCATATCTTACTTTAATGAATTTACTTTTTAAAGGCTTTATTAGTATAGTAGTAGTACCTTTTTACTACAAGTTGGCCCTTGACTGCTATCACACCTGATGCTAAGTGACGATGCAATCTAAGATGGAAGCGGGCTAACTTGTTAGGAATACGATGAAATCGACACTCTTATCGGTTTCTACACGACATCGTATCGGAACGCTAAATCGCTAGCCGGTACATCTTTGTCTAGTGTAATTAGCTACGGCGAAAGCCTGCCACCAGCCAGACCAAGACAAATTAAGAAAAATCTCAATCTACCCCACCGGGAATCGAACCCAGGACCTCCGTCTTATAAATCCACCACGCATACCACTGCGCCACGGAGGTCGTCAACCTGTACCTTACTTAACTACCCTATTAAAATTATGTATGTACCTATATTTACAGCAAAATTTTCAGACATTCAAATCACGTACGATTTGTGTTTACCTTATTACATTAGCATCTCCCAGCGCAATGGTAAAATAAAGGCTATGGCAACGCAGAAAGACAAATATGCAAATGTTGTATAAGCGGAAATAACAAAGCATTTAAACCTCTTATTACTAAGTTAATGTTTTATACGGCAAACAATGCTCTGAGTGCCTAAGGAAATATTTCGCACAAATTAGCTCCGCAATATGCGCTGTAAATTATTTACCGCCTATAACTCGTTACCGTATAAAGCCACCTTTATAATTAAGGGGCATAATGGTGATTGCATTATCCACGAAGTCTCGTGACCGGCGTACACATAAATCCAAAGAATTTATATTATTATAATATTGACATAATATCTTAAAACAACCCATTATGCATATTAACAGCACCCTGCTTTCGCGGAAAGCTATCCCAGTGCATAATGGGTACCTAGCTCAATTCAACAAAGTTGGTCGATATCCAGGATTTGCTCTAAATCAGTGACGTTTAGGGTTACCACAGACAAGATGTCGTACCATTAGCGCATAGTTATTTTTTTTTGTTTTTATCTATGCTCTAAATAAATTCGCGATGCCATCGAATAGCGAAAAGGGAACTACTCTGTAAAACAATTTATATTTCAGATCAACACTCATAAAATTACAATTGGATTTCACTTAGGTAAGTTCATCCAATTTTCAATTATACCCTCATAATAAAGTGATGCCGTAGGATAAATTTATGGTAATATGCTATCCTTAGTTAGACTTCCTCCACTTGTGTTAAGTTAAATGAAAACTTAGGAAGTCTAAATACAAGCACATGGCCCAAATAAAATGGATAACCATCGCCAATGGCTACAATAGTGCAATACAATATCTAATGTCTTGCTGTATGCTTGTCAACTAGGATCAGTGATTACCCTCAACGTGCCTGTAATTGCACCGGTTGTTAGAATAGTTATTTAGATTCTAAACTATAGAGCATAGAAAGTAATAATATTTAATATTATGCCCTTATTATGCATTTTTATAATACCTAATGTATCTAATAAGGAAGATCTTATACCAAGCACCCGAATTAAAAGTATTTTAAATTAGTTTAAAGGCGTTTTGAGTTACGAGTGATACAAGTATTACATCGAAAAATTATGTATAAAGGCACAATGTAGGTACGGGAAACATGTCAGGTATATGCCCAATTAAAAATTGTGGTTGAAACTCCGCATAATTTCCTGCTTCGTTATTCCTTCGACCATTTTAGAAATATGTAATTGGCGAGACGCCATGTAAGCGACTGTTCGACTCGGTTAATTGCTATGAGTTCAGCGGTGAAGCAGTTTAATTAGCGGATAGAAGCGGTGCTGATTACGGTTGTTATGTTGGTATTAAGCACAATAAGCAATGTAAATAATAGGTATCCCGTTTGCTACAAAATAGATTTATTATGTAATAGAACTAAAACGACTATCACCTATTGGCTAATAAAAATGACTGGACTTTTATATGAATACATTATTAAAGGCTTCATTAGATGCCTCTCACATTGTATAATCGATTTACAAATTTAGGTACCTTTTAGGTATTTATGCGTCAACATCTTTTCTTTCTTCTTTTTTTAAAAACAAAGTTCTTTATAAATATGTATGAATTAAAAGGCAAGATTAGAAGCAACTTTTGGTTTTTGTAAAAGCAATTATCATAGTTTTGAGACCAAAATGGATGACGAATTTAAACTGATTACTTTGATTTGATTTGTAATCAATCGGATACTTGGCAATAGCAAATTGCTTTGCTATAATCTGTATAGTTATTCTCTAATTTAATTTACACAAAGTCCACGGTTACTGTCATTTGAAAATAAATTGTGTCGCCACTAAGCCGCATTGGATAATGTTCGATAGTTATCATATTAAGTTACGACTAGTAATTTGTTGTATTGAAAGGGTTGATGCGGAAGACGCATAAATCCGATGAGCTAACGGCTGACACCTGTGATTGCATTTACAATGCTAATTCACAGCACAATATCGCGTCAACAGGCGACTCTCGTTCACACGCGGGCGCGTGACGCTAAATCCCTATACAGCCGTGCGTTCCATTACTCGGAGACCAGTTTCGGTTAAAAGCTGAGTGATTCTTTTGTTTTTTTTTTTTAACTTTTTGTTTGTATTGTTGTACCATTATCTAATGGTGAAAGAGTGAGTCTTTTCAGGTCATTGAGTGCGGGTACGGGCTTCGATTAAAAACTCCTCGCAAGATCAGGCGCGGGGGTTCTCTTCTTTCTATTTACTGTTTTTCCAGCCCTGTGCTTTGTGGCTGAGGCTTCTTGTTGATAGGTCAATCTATTAGTCCAGTTCGGTGAGTAGTCAATTCCAGGTGTATTAGGTACCCCGAGCGGTCTGTGATTTGCCTTGCCGGTCTGTATGAAAGAATTCCATGGTTTATTTCACTATCTTTTGAGCCAAGGAAAAATTTCATGACAATCATTGACAGTCGAACATTTGCGGTATTAGCTAGAAGTTAGTATAAATATAAATAATAAAAAATATAAATAAACTCATCTCATTTAAAACAAATATTTGAACTACGTCAACAGCTAACTCTCGTTTCACACTTACCCGTGAACGCTAAATCGAATACACCGTTCCATTACGTTGAGACCAGTCCCGGTTAAAAGCTGAGTGGCTCTTTTATTCTTTTGTTTTGTTAGTTGAACTCCACATAATCCACGCAGAACTAAATAAAGCATCGGGTACACAGATTCGTTTCTTATTGCATTCAAATTCAAAAACTCTTTATTCAAGACCAATAGATGGTGTGTTTAAGTAGGGTACTTACCGAATATTTTTTATATTGTGGTAGCATTATCTAATGGAGAAAAGTAAATTCCTTTGTTTATTCCCACTATTTTAAACCTCTTCTTTTCAACTAAGCAAAATTATATAAAATAGAAGAATTTGCGGTGCTAAATAAGAGGTAGAAAGTAAAAATTGATGCTATATACACTCGGTTTTAAATCCAACCCTGAATCATTAAGCTACTAGATGTTTAACACAGTTATACAAATTGACTATAAACTACAAAGTTTTCCTTGAATTTTATTTTATTAGAATTTATAAAGAGATTTCTGATCATCTGTTATTAACGAGAATTGCCTCGATAAATAACCAGTTACGAAAAACAAAACGCATTAGCAAAGTGTTTATTCTAAACCGTATTATAATTATGAGCTTACGTAAACAGCTAGAAACCCAATAACTTATACGATTTACCATCTGGCTATAGTTTCTAAATCAACTAATATTTTACTCGACTGAATTAATAAACTTTGAATGGTTTATTTATGCAATTAATTATTTAATTTGAAATGTTTTATTTATTTTAATTTTTTAATTGCATCGACTGAAATATGGGCGTATCGTAGATAAAAATTGGAACGTTTTAGGAGTGATTAATGTGCATTTCCGAAATGTTTTAATAAAATGATAAAATGGAGGGAGTGGATCGTTACACGTCGAGATAAGCCGTTGGATATAAGCGGCCGCAATCCATTATCGAGCAGTTAATTGATAATTACTTTCTTCCATTACCGAACGAAAAACGCAGTGATTAACTCAGAATCGCTTTAACGATCACAATGGGCTGGCGTTCAATTAAAAACTCTTGTCGTGTGGATAGTGAGTGTCGAGTGCTCGTCAAAAAATTAATCGATGTAACTTAATCGAATCGAACAGGTAATATTAATTAAAATTTTTAATATTCATATGTAGTATGTACACATATCTACAATTGGTCTTATAATATTCATGATATTGAATTTAAGTATGTACCTTTTCTGGTGCAGTACTTCGTCTACTAAAAAGTAAAAATGAGTGGTACGAGTAGGTTACATATTGTTTCATGTATAGAGATATGCGAAATCCGTTGCATTTAATAATAATAATTGAATTTTTTACAAATAATACTCTGTTATAGAGTGGACTACTCTGGAGTAGAGAGACTTATTTAAAGGCGCTAAATGGCTGGAACCCAGTTGCTAAACAGTGTGTAATTTATACCAGAAATATTTTTATGAAAATTAATTACTTTGTAAAAGTAAATTAAAACAATTATTCATAGAACGTAATAACTCAAAGGTGCATACAAATCTTTCAACATTTTTATCTCTTGAATATTTCAAATCGTTTATGCAACATTCGATTTTTGATAAATCGATTTTAAATAGCCATCCCTAATACGGCAACAAAGAGAAACGGAATCGACGCTGACTCAATCTCGTATACATGGAATAAGGAATGGCTCGCGTGCGGAAACTTTTTAATTAAATATTCACCCGTTTTGTAATTAAGACGCGATTCAATCGGACACAATGGAGTTCCGTGAGCTTTCAGACGAAATCGATGCTTTATGTTTCGATAAGTTAACCGCTAATGAAAATGCATTGATTTTAACTTTCCTATGTGGTCATATGTAATTAAGTTGTTGTATTAAGGAATTAAACCTATATACTGAATTACATGCGGAGATAATCTCTCGGAATAAAACCAGTAAGTCTCAGACTGACCAGACTCAAATTTGTCGTTTTATAAAAGCTAGAAGTTAGTCCATACTCCTACCTAATTTTGGTAAGCTATAATAAAATGCATTTATTGACACCAGACAAACAATAGGTACTTAAAACTATGAACTTACAAATATTAGACAAATTTTGTATACAACTAAGTATGAGCACTAGCGACTAAACTAGGCCGAGCCTGTCTCTTAGACGCTAGTCTCTTCAGATGATCTATATTACGTGACTATTTTAACAAAACCCATTTACATTAGATTGACAGCAGCAGGAAGAACAAAGTCCGCGACTCGACTCAGTACTAAACAATTTTAAACAAAATTACAAAATTACCCTCAAAAAAATTATACAATACCAGTTAGACTACAAACTATTTGGACCTCGCCACATTTTTACAATAAATTAAATTTAATATATAGGTGTAATATGTTTAACTAGCTGCTTTTATTAAGTACAAAACTATTATGTTTTCTGATTCCCATAAAAATACTCGTGGATAACTACTTTGATACTGTCTGTGTAACTATATTATTATTTTGATGATATTGTTGTTTGTTATATATGCTTTTGATAGGTAAATGCCATTTAACTTTTAATTAATTTTACGTTTAGTTTTATATTTTTTTTTCCAGCAAATCACAGTCAATGAATACTTCAGTGACGATTTGCCTCTGACTTATGGAGTTCCCCTGATAAATGCACTGTGAAAGCTCATACCTGTAACTCTTTTGATGATAACTGCAACTGTGCTTGCCCTGTTGTAGAATATGCTACTACTATAAAATACCTTGGACTACATATTGATAATAATTTGACATGGAATCCACAGATATAAAAACTAACTACAAAAAGAAGAAATTTTATATGCATTAAATATAGGAAATAGGTAAATTAACTTAATCTTAATAATCTTTCGCAATCCTAATCATATATCTTATCATTATAAACATAGGTACACAGTCTAAAGGTGTCCTTACATTTATCGATGCAGCCATCACACTAATTTGCAGCCGTCTCGATAATATGGAATTATGGATTATAGGAGTAGCATAATGTTATCGTCTCCCTCTCCTATCGGCGCCTGCTTAGTGCCTTCATCGCTAGCGCCATTAGGCGACCAGAGACGTGAGCGTGACGTAAGCGAGAATCGGAGTGATGTATTGTTCGACTACAATCAGTCGTACCTACGGATGCGATTACCAAGTCGGGATATCGCCTATTTGGCGTTCGCCGCAACAGATTGCCTCATCCAAGTCGTGACGAAATGAGAAGGATAACAATAACACTCTTATGTTGTAGATATAAGGTTTAATTAATTTAAGCCGCAACGTTAAATGTACGGACACCCTAAGAGCTTATCTAATGCAAAAATTGTGCAGAATCCGTTATCAGAAATAAAATACAATCAGCATTTCGTTTTAGATAATGATTGCAATCTTTTGTCAAAAAAGTGAATAAGTTTTAAGATAAGATAACATATCTATTATCGAAACAAAGCATTTCCAATAATTATAGTAATAGATAGTTATGCTCGTTTAAACGCTGCTAAATATAAAATGGTGCGAGTCTTTAACCCCGAAACCGAGAGGGTTGTTCAAGTTTACCGCGTGTTTTTGTGATCTATGGATTTGTGTATCATGAGATGTGTTTGTGTTTTCGTAGATCTTACACGGATTGACCGATTTGAACCTGTATTTTATTATATAGAAAGCTGATTTCCGCAAATGATTCGTAACTTTGTTTAAGTAGACTCCGCTCTGAACATGAGGCCTATACCTGCGCACTATACTTTATTTTGTAGTACAATATAGTTACAAGCGTCGCCATAACACTTTCGCAGTTTGACAAATTTAGAAGGGATTCGAAAATTGGCATTTCTCTACACTTAAGTACTATAAAAATATAAGTCAACTCAATCTGTCAGCCATTTTCCATTAACATGAAATAAATAAGTAACATAAAAGTCGTTAATATTTAAATTCGTTTTCGCGTGTTATTCAGTCACATGGTAAGTTACAGGCGCATGCGCATACACTATCAATTATTGACAAATAGCTATTATGATGAACCTGGCGCAAAAAGATAGGGTCTTTGCACATCTAACGGAAAACGTGTCGCGTATTACCGGTCTTGTAACGTCTGAATAATCAAATACCAATAAAACATTTAATCCTTTCACACTCAACCGATGTTACATTAGTGTGTCCATTACCAATGGATACGCTCGACGTATCTTCCGTCAGATGTGAAAACTCCTTAAATAAACTTAAAAAATCGATGTATTAAGTATGATTCTCTGTAATATATTATTTAATGTCACTTATTATTGCCTATATAAATCTTAACAGTGATTTAAATAACTATAAAAGGACTCGTAGTCAACATTAAAGTAAATTAATAGATTTTTAAACATGCCAACAACAAGCTTATTATAAAAGTTCTAACTTTCGTACCGTGTTTAGTTCAGAATACACATTCCTCTGAGAAAAATAAATCCAAACATTATTTAGGTTATACAAGCATGTTCCGTCAAATCAAAAACAATAAAAGTAACACAAGTTTAATAAAACGCAAAAGCAGTTCAATATACGTCTTAGTTATCTCTAAGTGATCCCAAAATGGTCCCGCAGTAATCTCCTAGACATTTAATTTCGCCGTTTTAAATGAATCGCTGAGCTCATATCCCATCCCGAAATCCGCCACGATTGGCTCGTTCCGTTCGTATAAATTCTGGAGGAAAATCATCTGCAGAATTCCAATAGCAGAGTGCTGATGTCCAAATTCATGATATATCGATGCGGGTCGCTTGCGCGCTGTTTATTAGGTATTTCATAACGTGGATTTGACTCATTCTTTATCCGCGTCGCTGTCATCGATTTCGATAGCGTATTTAATTATTTTTTGTTGCATAATCTGTGTATAATATTTACACGTATTATTTAGCTGTATATATGTGTGTTAACTACTTTTGTGACGTTTATTTTCATCATTACCAGCCTATTTTAATGATACAGGGCTGTCGCTATGGGAAAGGATATTAAGCCTGTCACGCTACTTCAATACGGGTTGGCGGGCTTAGGGTGACAGTGTTTAGACTCTAATGATTACTGTCATATGTTATGACTCGCAATCAACAGCTTAGCTTGCTCTCCGAGGCAGGAATGTGAATCAACTTCCCAAATCCAGGCTGACATTTTTTTCCGAACATTTCTTAGAAGAAAAGATCGGTATTCCATAGACAAGCTTAACACAGAACTCTGCTTTGGTTAAAGGTTGACCAATAAGGCAACGCACTTATGTAGTACGTGCTACAAATAAAGATATGAATAAAAATGTGTGAAATAGTGTTAACAATTCAGGCACCATGATCTCGCTAACTCATCCAAATGCCAACTAAAAGTAAAACTCGCTTTTAACGAACATGTGAGAATTGTTAAAGTGCCGCGCCAAATATTTAAAACAAATAATATTTTCAGATTTGATTTGTGTCAATTTGATTTGTTGTTACACCGTCGATACACATCTTGACGTCTCGTAAACTTGATGTTGATAAGTTGCTAATAATGCTAACTAGCTTCTACAGTTTCTCTTAACATGTTTTATTGCAATTTGCTGAAGATAGACATAGCTACACCTATATATCGTCAAAGAAGAGCATGGGTAAAGCGTACCCACCTTGTAGTAAATTGAGACGAATAGGTACTATTCGAATAGTCTTTCAAAAATATGTATCTATTTGTCAATGACTTTTTCACGAAGTAGTATTAATTAAATTCAAAGACTTGACTGACAATCTAACCATTTGTGTTACTTTGTAACTAAATATGGAATACTATAATAGTTCACCTTTTCCCACTTGTGTTTTGTATAATTTTATGTTGTAAAATAATACGAAATCTAAGATTATATAGAAATACTAGAGGTCGCTCGCGGTGTTACCTGCGTAATTCCTGTTCCCGCAAAGAAATCGGATTAAAAGTAGCCTTATGTTATTGTAATAAGCTGTTGTAATTATTGTAAAGTTTCATCAATATCCATTCAGTAGTTTTTGCGTTAAAGAGTAACAAACATCCATCTGTCAGGAGACGGATTGAGTATTCAAAATGTACCTTTATTAAATTTAACATCTCTTAATGATGTTTGACATGAGACCAATGAATAAAGCAAAAACGAAAATATAAATAACCACTAACCCAAAAAAGTTTTCCTTTTTTGGGTTAGTGGTTATTTATATTGAAAATGACAACATAAATTATGCATAAGTGGATTATAATAAGTTAGTATAATATCACGTAAGGGGTAAGTCCTCCCCCAAAATAAAACCCCCAGATCCCTTTTAATACGATAATGCGCCTCTATCTTCAGTCTGCAGTCACACACGACCCTCGTGTGCTAATTGAATTTAAGGAATAAAATCCAATCGCCCCGATTCTTTATTATTCAAGATCCAATTTGGATAAGGCCTGATCGGTCCGCGGGGCGGGCGGGGGCGGGGCAGTGGAGAATAAAATTGGATTTGTCACTCAAAACATAAGACTACCTTCAACTTTCTAAGAAAGTGGGCTTGTGTATCGATTATAGACACACATGATAACCTTTTGTTGCAACTGACAGCGTCATCAATCAACAGGTCAAGATAGATTCTTCTTTTTACACTGTATAGCACAATAATCTTCCTTATTTAGGTACTTATGTATGGCGTAGATAAGGGAAAGAAAGGATAGTTGGATGCGAGTACAACGGCGAGAGGCGAGCGATTTGCGAAGCGAGAGTGGATGATGCGAGTTTCGAAGCGTTGGCGTGCAGCGCAACCTTAAAAGCAATATCCGGCATAGCGCGCGCCGTCCGGAAATGAACCGGAAACAGCGGTGTATTAAGCCGCAGGTACCAGCCCTTCAATTTATAAACGCTCGCAGCCGCACTCCAGCCTTTGCTGCCGCCGCTGTTGTTCCGCGCACTCCGATATCCGGACGAGTTAATTTGCAACTTACACCCGCTCGCAACGCCCCCGTATATCGGAGTTTGCGTTCCGATATACAATTTATTTTCAATAAACTGCAAACACCGACGTCTTATTTCAAACTGAGCCTCAGTATATCTAAAATTATATTCCCTCGGCCTGAACTAACAGCGAAATGAAATAAAGTCCGCAAACAAAAGTTTGCAAATCCAATATGATTTGGCGCGTCGGTAAACATCGGCGGCATCCCGGTGATATCGCAAACGAATAACATTAAACTTTGTATGGATTGAATGTAGAAAACCAATTTCGGTGCTCGCCGAGTGCGAGCCAATAGGATGAGGGTGTCAGAATGCTTTGACAGCTCTCTGATTGAAAAATACGGAAGCCTGTTTATGGAACAAGTGAGCTCCGGCCCGCGGACCGCGCTGGCCATGCCGCTTTCCTCGTCACATATATATTTATATTTTACTAGTTTATAAGTACCTATAGGTACCTAACAATTATTTTAATCTAATTTAAAGAAATAAAGAACTTTCTTGCAAACGGTTGGTCAGGGGTTTAACCGTACAAAGATGACAGACAGACCGTTACTTTCGAATTCATAATATTGGTATGTTATATAATATGTATGAATGTCATATCACAAAAACCTACCTATCTATTTTATGTAGTCCATAAAATTTGATTCATGATAATCTTACGAAAATACAAAAATCAGAGGCCGATATTATTTTTTAAAACATGGAACAATATTCCAACGACCGATTTGATATTGTGTGATATTTTGATTTTTTATTATTTATAAATTACGACTTACTTTCTAGTAAACACGAAAGTTGTTACTAAAGGACAAGTGGGTGAAAAACGAATTGAGGTCACACGATATTCATAAAAAGTACCATTACATTATTAAGTAAGGCCGTCGACAATAATACAAGGGAGTTTGACATTAAAAACCTTTCAAAATCAACTAATAACCCTAAATTACCGTTAAACTGCGACATTTAATTAAAGTTACCATTTAAAGGCGTTTATGTACACCTACATCATAACATTTTAAAATTTATAAAAATACATAATTAAAAATAACATTTTAAAATAATTCATACAAAGGTTTCTGACAAGGTTGCTTTGAATGTAGAACAAATTGTCGGGCATTTATTAATAAATGAATACTTATATTATGAAATAAGTTATTTGGACAGAACTCTCAGACCCTTTATACTTTTAGAAAAGCGGAAAAGTTCACAGATAGGTAGTAAGTACTATTTCTAACTTTACCTAATTATAAAATAACAGCTTAAATAGATTAATAGATTATCGTGAACAGACAGACAGGAAAAAATATTTTTTTGCGTTTTTAAGCTATTGCATAGCTTCTATCGCGGGCCTTGAGCGTCGAGACCGAATCTAGAAATTCCGTAAAGAAAAAAAACCTAACACCCCTGGATATCAAAAACATAATATCAAAAGCACAATTTTGGCTCCGACGTCATCGGGACCGTGGCCTAGCGGTAAGGCGCTCTAAGTGCCCGGATTGCCAGAGAGACACGGGTTCGAATCCCATCAGTTCCGCAATTATTAGGCCACGGTCTCGATGACGTCGGTAGGTAAACATAACTTGATAAAAAATGCTATGCAATAGCTTTACCGCGGCAGTCTCCGAGTGCCACACGTCTTTCTTTTGTTATAATAATTTAAGTTTAAGTAGATAATGTTATTGCAAGTATCTATAGTCAATCGGTTTCTATTCTTTTAATAATTGTAGTAGAGATACAATAGATTAATTGTATGTGTTCATTTATTAGATACGTCAAAAATAACAGAGAACATTAACGAACAGAGGTAGGAAAAGTTTTGCATTCCAGAAAAACCCGTTAATATTCAGACGAGTGAAGAGAACACCATAACAGCGACCTACGCCCCATTAGTGTGATATTATAATAAATTGCTGTATTATCGCTGCCGTGTTTGACATAAACATCGAAATCTACTTAATATAATGGAAACGATATAATGTACCAGCGACGACAATCAGCGCACGATAAGACTGGTTTCGTGTCCATATCGTTTTAACATTATTGTATCTTAATTTATAAATGTTTTCTAAATTATTAATAACGCTTAAACCTGTTATACAATTAATCGAAAAGTGGAACGTCACTAATTCGAATTAGAATACGAAATAAATTGGTGAATGTATAAATAATGTAATTATCGCGAGTGCAAAATATTATTATAGTGCCGAAGTCATCGTAATTTTAAATTACGGTGATGGGTGATTAAGATTGAATAGTAAAGTATTGGTTCAAATTAAAGCTTTCACCTAAAGAAAGCTATCGACCTTACTTTGTTTACCTTATTTGTTGTTATATTACTTAAAATAGGCTATTATTGCTTCAAATAGAAACTATATAGGCCCTTATAGACGTTCAGGCGTTATGAGTTCTGGGTTCTGCGTTCCGTCTGATCGTCTATGCTCTGCGCGATGGTCACATTGTGCAGTCATCATTACATAGTATAAAACAAAGTCGCTTTTTTATGTTTTTCCGGATGTATGCTTAAATCTTTTTAAACTACGCATCCGATTTTCATGCGGTTTTTTTATCAGATAGAGTGATGAAACAGGAAGGTTTATGTGTATAATACATGCACAATGTAGTAGAGAAACACTGATAATTTTAGAGGTTTGTGATTTGATGTCGTAAATTAACGCATTTTTTGCGCTTACATTGCAAACGCT
This sequence comes from Mycalesis mineus, assembly GCA_034621355.1. Taxonomy (NCBI): domain Eukaryota; kingdom Metazoa; phylum Arthropoda; class Insecta; order Lepidoptera; family Nymphalidae; genus Mycalesis; species Mycalesis mineus. The sequence continues at coordinate 10,706,385 of CM067886.1, read as the reverse complement.
GACTAAACCCTAGGAGATATATCAAAATAATGTTCAACAGTGTTGCACAACTTAAAAAGGTCAACAAAAAAGTCCGCAAAGGTATATGTCTATCTCTTAGGGATGACCCAAAATAACCAATTTTTATCTTTTACTTTCAATCAAAAGTAATAGCTTTTTACGAAGTGATTTTAAGCAATACTGTATTAATCCTTATCCAATGGAGTGTCTTAAATACTTTGTGCATTCAATATAGATCACTATTGCCCTTTACAGCATGTAGTATACGTGAATATTTTCCAAGATATGTAAGATTCAAAATGCAGAGACGAACTTTTGGGGGCCGCCAAAACCAGCCGCTGCTGCGATAAATTAATCATCTACTGGGATACTTTTGTCATTTAATGAATGTCCTAATTGCTCGATTATGGATACCAAACATCTCCAAACTCTTTGAGTACCTAAGTGTTTAGCTTTTTTATGAGGTTATCTAAGGTGCCAATAACAATTAATTATGCCTCAGACCTTCAAAGACACATAACACTTCATACAAAAACTACGTTATATTCTTATGCAAACCTGTACGTACTTTTTAATTAGTTATCCTGCAATATTACGCAACTCGCTAACTGGATTCGCACGATACAACACTCCGAGTATTGTGAGCGGTGAAAGGTTTTTAAGCTATACAAATCATATGGGAATCATTAAAACGGAAAAAAGATGAACGTAACATACGATATTAACGATGCGCAACACATGTAAAAGTACTTCGGGACGTACAAATTAACGTCATAAATATTGTTTGAAGAGTGGTAGGTCTGATCTTTCAGTCTGTGGTATACGACAGTTTAAAAGGTCATGGGTTCTGACTATTATACTTAATTACGACAACGTGTGTTAGGTACTAGATATAGAAAATATATTTCCGGATTACGGTTTGGTTGTCATAGTAAATTGTACTAACAGGTGTTTAACAAGCGCGTTAATGAATAATAGAGTCACATTATTCCGGAGCTTTAGTAAAGTAGATAGTCGTATACTTATAATTCTGAGCTATATGTGACTATAAGATAGAGATCGGCTCTTAGAATCAGATGTAGCTCAGATGGACGTTCAGGCATTCTATGATTTTTGACGACCTCCGTGGCGCAGTGGTATGCGCGGTGGATTTATAAGACGGAGGTCCTGGGTTCGATTCCCGGCGGGGCAGATTGAGATTTTTCTTAATTTGTCTTGGTCTGGCTGGTGGGAGGCTTTCGCCGTGGCTAGTTACCACCCTACCGACAAAGACGTACCGCCAAGCGATTTAGCGTTCCGGTACGATGTCGTGTAGAAACCGAAAGGGGCGTGGATTTTCGTCCCACTCCTAACAAGTAAGCCCGCTTCCATCTTAGACTGCATCACCACTTAACATCAGGTGTGATAGCAGTCGAGGGCCTACTTGCCGATAAAAAAAAAATGATCTGGACTAACGCCTGATGATAAGCGATGACGCAGCCTACGGTGGTACGCGCTTGTCTAGGAGATGCCTATTCACTCTGGCTTCTGCCAATGAGAATTATATATGTGGGAATTTCGGGACAAAATGTGGTCTATATGTTATTCTGACATGTAAGCTATATTATCGTGAAAATTCATTAAAATAAATTTAGTAATTTTTGCGCGAAAGAGTAACAAATATCAAATTCATACACTTTATAAAATAATACTAAGGATATTCTAGAAGTTATCTCGAATAATGAAAATTATAGTGACTTATAAATCTTAGAAGTATTATCGACATCGATAAATATAACTCTTAGCACCAATAGAAAAAGTGGGTAACAAGGTCCGGAAGTCTCAATGTAAGACCCTGCACTAGAATAGACTACAGATTACATAATGCCTCACAGGGAGTCGCGGGATACAAGAGGCAAGAGGCAGAGACCGTGGGAAATATTGTATCACAACAACTCTATAAATAGGTGCGATTACGTTCCATTTGACGTCGTGCTTAACATTTAATTCGCGGGACATTCACCGTTAACAATCGTTTTGTTTGCGTCTGTATTTACTACTACAGAACGAGTAATTTTATTTTCATTCTTTGGCAACATTTTAAGTGAATTTAGTATCAATTAAGGGTAATGAATGTGACATTTAAAAGATTGAAATTCAACTCACAAAATCTTTTCCGATGCAGAGCTTTTAATATGTATTGTATTTTCGTAATCAACTACTTCTTTTTTACTATGCTATTCATATGCTGTACAGAACATTTTAATCTAAGATACCTACAACAACAAATTATAAACCTTAATACCCACGCAACTTCTACCTACAAAATTTTTTATCGGCGTAATAGAAAAGCTATTACGCCGATAAAAAATTTTGTAGGTAGAACGTCCATGCAGAAAAGCTGCATTAATCGTTTTATCAGTTTTAATACTTGAATTGCTATATGTATTCTGTGGAAAAGAGTAACATAGATATATAGCCACACAAAATACTAAAACGTTGCTGTGCGTAATCTTCAAACAAAAATAACGATTAAATAGATAGGGTAAACGTAATTAACGGATTTTCTAGACCTTTTGCCTTTATTTTAAGATAGATACGATTGAAACTTTTGAAATACTAAATGTCAAACATTGGATCAAAAAAAAAATTATATAAACATACATAATAAACATATATACCAAATAATCGGTATATTTTGTAAACCGTGTAGGTAGACGCTTATCTCTAGAAGATAGATTGTCTCGGCCTTACATTGAGATATGCAAGAGATTCTATTAAAGTGAATTGCTGTTGAGCAAGCACACAGTTTGTTTTTTGTTTAACATTATTGAAACTATTTTTATTCAAGTAGATATTTTATTTTTACATTACTTTCAAATAAAACGATCCAGTTTTTATAATGCAGAATTCCATATATTCTTAATTAAACAAATTAGATTGGTTATGTGAAAATATTACCAGATTCAACCAAAGTTCCGTTTAAATAGTAAAAAAAAAGTTGAGAGGTGTCAAGGGACACCCGGATGGAACGAAGTTTCTTTCGATTAATTAGTGAAGAAATTGTAATAAAATTTTATTTTTTTTAAGTAATAATAATATTTGTTGTTGTACACCGAAACACCAGAGGGCGCCACGAGAGCGCGAGACAGCATACAGCGCGGGCGCCCCCCGCTGCTCACGCGCACACACATCAAAGGCGGCGGCAAGATCTTTTGATCGAAAAGTGTCGTGACAACTTTTCGTACCAATTTTTTCCGTCTAGCCCCCTTTCACAACGCGCGATAAGGAACTTCGTTCCAAAAAGAAATGAAACTCAATCTTAAAGTATTTAAGTATGTATTAATAATTTTAATTTTGCCGTAACTTTGTAACAAGTATAGATATCAAACGCTAAGCATCGATGGCTTCGCATCACTACTAATGAGTTGAGACCATTAGTGACACTTGGAACGCGTCACCTACTCTAATTGCCTCGCACTTACCTTTTTCAAAGAGCTCTAATTGGTGTCATAATGTTAAGGTAGGTTCTTGTCTCTATAAATGTGTTTGTGTTAAATATTTTCCAGTACATTTGTTCTAAAAGTTTTCTGACACTATTAATATTAGGTATTTCAGTTATTCCCTCTCCTATATGGAGGGAGGCCTGGCCATGTAGTGAGTTAATAGGCTGATGATGGTGATTTCAGTTTGTGACTGTTTACATCTGTAATGCAGAATCTTATTAACAATAATAATTAAGTACAATATTAGTTTCCGCTTTTAGTTCATCGTGTTATGACGTCGTTTTGTAAATATTTATTCAAATTGTATTTTATATTATTGTGTTGTCAAATCTACACAATAATATAAAATACACTCATTGCCATAAAACATTGAAAATACCTTAAATAATATAAAATATCATAATAGACTTATAACTGGCTATTGTTATCGATGCTATTTTCGCTTCACTAGTTATCTATTTATTCTATTCTTTTTTATTACTAAAAGACAGTGAATAATAATTTTACTCAAAATGAATTAATAGTGCTAAGCCCGTTGCTTAGGAAACAATATGTAAAATAAATGTGTAATTTAACTAAAATAATCATTACCAAGAATATAAACAGTGAAGCAAATGTTTATTTGAGGCCAATAAAGGTCAATGAAGTAATCGTGAACGTGATGTTACAATGGAAATAAAATGTAGGTATGGATTTGTTATTTAAATGCAAAAGTTATATGTAAATGGCATAGGTAGCTACTTTGAATGTGACCTATAAATATATCACAGGTAAGCTGTATTGTACCTACAATACAACATAGTATGTTTGTAATAGATTATTTATGTTGTAATTGTTGCTATTTTTCGAGAAAACAGACGAATCACTCTGACAGTATACATCAGTACGTCGTATGTAAAGTCACCCTGATCTAGTAGGTAGGTACTTACGTTTCATTCTGATACCGGAGGAACCAGAGCCGCAGGCAATGACTCTACTATGCACAACTGCGATTTGACTAAATCTCATCAACTTCTCCAAAGGTTATATTATTGCTTATCAATTTTCGCAATACAATTTTAAGCAATATAATAATAATATAAACCATTTATTTCATTAACCGATAAAAAGAATGCTGAAAAAGCGACCATTTTTTTTCTTGTGAAACCGATCGTTAAGTTCATAATAACTTAATAGGATTTCCGACTTCAACGTTATGACGAGCATTCATTCTCGTTAAAACTAAACTGTATGCAAGTTTATGTCTGAAACTTAACAGTATTTTAAGGCATTATGACTATTAATGGCCAGACTGGTATAGTCTGTCGCTGCATTAAGCTTAATTAATTGCTTTAAATTGGCTATTATTTGTTTAATCACTAAAAATGTACATAATATTATCGTTATCTAAGTAAAAAGCAGGCTTAATAAATAACAACTTCCTTAGCATCCATTCACTTCGATATAACTCTTAGAATTTATTACTAATTTTATTTACCTACCTATTTATGTACCTACCTTACGGTAAAAAAATTGTACCGATTAATGAAAGAATACAAATTTTATAGTATCACTTTCGACCACTAAAGTTTGTGATCAAAATTATAGAACAAATTTTAATTTATATTTGGATTATACATTTTAGGTAAATATCCTATCAAGCCGTCCAAGAGTTAAGGAAAACCAGGAGTCAAGGAACGCGAATATATACCTAGAAAAAAATTAACTTAATTAGAAATTCAAGAAATTGCTTAAAAGTTTAAGGGGGCAACCTAGACTTTTGACATTGAATTCCAACTACTAGTCTACAAAAATTACGAATTCATACAATATATAACTACTATAGAATTGTTTAATTAATTTAATTAAAATAATTATTATTTAATTAAAATAATTATTTTATACATGGAATTGTGTTAACAGATATAAATATATTATTTATATCAGTACCTTTCGGGACCTTAGACTATTTACTTAACACATTTTATAACATAGTATATGTAGGTACCCGCTCTCTGTAGTAACACCTGAAACATAAAGATGTTACATAGCATTTTTAATCCCTTATTTAGGGTGAAATTTTCATAACTAAAAGTATGCTCTACCCCAAAGTCACACTTATCATTACATGTTTATTCGCTAGACTCGAGCCTTAACAAGCATGCGTCTTTTTATTTACTTAATACAACGTAAATGAACGCTAAACCTAAAACCACTACACTCGTATACATTGTGACTTAGCGCTAACTAAATACGTTACGAGATTGACTCATTTCTGAATCATGCATTACTGACTTAGCGGATTAGCGTGGAACAAATTGTTAGCTAAGTTCAACAGTTATGACGGCCTCCGTGGCCCAGTGGTATGAGAAGAGAGAGAGTTTAGTTAGTTAGTTTATGTTAAATATAATCCGGTACATATAAAATATTAAATTAAATGTCTAAAAAAGTAATTATTTCTTATTTGAGAGACTATTCCTCTTTAACATACGATCCGGATCACAGGTGTCTATTATAAAACGAATATGGGCTAAATAAAACTTCACTGAGACACTGTACAAATTTTGTTCAAAATCCGTTACAAGTTCGGGGGTCAACGTAGGAACTAAAAAATTGTTTTATTTAAAGATTTCAAGAGAACAGTTGGACTATTGAATATTTAAATCAGAAATAATACACGTAAAGGTTGCCTTAGCATCTGTCGTTTCTATTTCTATTTCGAAAATAAGAGTGCAGTTAATTAGAATCAAAATAGTTGTTGTTACAAATTGAAATATTAGGTTGTTGTTTCCTAGAGTCTTCATTAAGCGGAAACGATGTAAAATAACACAAATTAGTCACTTAAGCCAATTAAGGAATTCCAAGAGGTACACTATTAATAAATAATTGCATGAAGTTGTGTATGTTTAATTATAGCAATTAAATTTTAATTAGCAGGTAGATAGAGATAGCGAGTATACGCTCGTAAAAGGCGATTGTTCTATTCAAACATTTAACTATGTTCTGCCTTAGTTAAATAAAAGAAAACAGTTTACACAAGTTTTGGCATTTTTATAGATAACAAGCAATTTTTATGAATTTAGATTGTAGGCCTTAACTGCTACAGTATCTATTTAAGTAAATTATTTCTACCCGGCATTGAAATAAGACTAAAAATGATATCATGAATCAATATATGCCAGTTATATAATATAAAAACATGTATTCATTAACATAAATCGATGCCAAAAATACCACTTATATACATTTATTTTCATCAAAAAAGAATTGGTCGCTAACCAGCCTCGTAAGTAGGCTCAAAGTCACTCAAAAGAAGCAAAGTTATCGGATATAGCTCAACGAATTGTTAAGCTAAAGTGTGACCTGAGACGACCTTTGAAGTTCCAAGGTACAGACAGCTATTGCGACCAATTGGTGCGACTATTGGCTGACGGAAGACATCAAGTGGTCGTAGACTCTGACCGTGATTTTTGGAAGTCTTCAAAAGAGGCTTATCAAAGAGGACGTACCCCAGAATTTGACGACCATTATCAGATAATGATAATATAAATGATATTTCTATAAGAATTAAGTAATACAACTCAATTACCTAACAGAATGAATATCTTATAATATATATAATGATCTTCAATATTAAAAATGACAATAATAAAATAGTATTAAGTTAGGTAATAATAATTGCATTATGTAAAAAGTAATAAATGTGTAATAAATAGTGCGTGAAATAATAAATAATAATAAAAAGCAATAAATATTGCAAAAAAAAAATTTAATATATAAGTTAAATGTAAGTTTACTTTTAAGCGAACGTAGAATATTAACTCCCAAAACTTGCCATGCACAAACAAAACACTACTACGGTGTATCTTCAATATTAAAAAATAATAATAATAATAATGTAACTCAATCAGGGGTAGGACTCCTGTATACCGAAAGCAGGAGTCCTCTCCTATGTCAAACTATAATTCCCCTGGCAGGTACTCCAACACCTGCCAGAGAGGAAAAAAAATTACATACATAAAAACAGCTGCTGGATACAAGCGACTCAAAACCATGATAATTTGGAAGCCTACGTCCAGCAGTGGATGTCCATCAGATGAAAATGTACCTTAAAATAATCCCTATAAGAAACGCTCAAAATAATACAACTCAATAAACAAAAAGACTTTACACACATGCAAAGTTAATTAAATGTTTAACAGAGATTTGTAATTTAAAAATTGATTGAGTACACACAAACCTTCGCTGATGAAGGTGCGGAAATTAAATAGCCGCTCATATCCGGCTGCTGAACAGCGTCGCGTCACTTCGCTCGGTCCACTGCAACCCTACCGCGATACATACAATCCTTTTGACGCCATTGCGTCTTTGAAATTTCCATTATTATAGAGCCCTTTGCTAAAGCTCAACTTTTATATAGGTGGTATACGATGACTATCACCTGAATATTACTCATCTATACTAATATTATAAAGAGGAAAACTTTGTTTGTTTGTTTGTTTGTTTGGTTGTAATGAATAGGCTCAAAAACTACTGGACCGTTTTTAAAAATTCTTTCACCATTCGAAAGCTACATTATCCACGAGTAACATAGGCTAAATTTTATTTTGGAAAAAATTAGGGTTTCGTAAAATATTTGCGTTTTTCGGACACAAGGTGTACAAAATCAACCAGAAAAGTTACTTATTTTGCGTACGCTGCGTAAACTATAAAAGATAGAACCATAAAATGTTCTAATTAATTGGAGATCTTATAAATATCTACAAAAAAGTCCGCGACACACTATACCTATCTATGTCGAGTGAGGCACAACAACCATTTTTTTATTTAAAAATCTTATTTTTTTTTTGGACTACATTTAAACGCATTTATTTTACTCATGCTATTAATCCTTATCAAAATAAATTATTTCATCACGAAGTACAGTTTATGTAGATAATATTTGGTATTTAAAAGATTAAAATTGGACTTTTGGTTTTGAAGTTATGGCGAAATTAAAATATTACTATTTCTGCGTTGCGAAGTGAGCGTCACCAAGGCGGGGGCGCGCGTGCGGGAGTGGAGTTTAGATCTATGTTATATATACGATGATGAATTAAGAATTCGATCTTTGTTCAAATATCTATTTAATACACGGAAGAGTTTCTTCGTTTGTTTAAACGGGCTAATCTCTATCTGCGTGTCGGATTGTAAAATTATTTTTGGTAATTCTGAAGGCTAGACTCAAGAGTGAAATATACTTTTTAATATCAATTTATACCCATCAGCTTGCCATAAATATATATTTTTAATGTTAATGTACTAAAATGTCATACAATGTTTAACAAAAATGTAGACCTTTAGTACACGGGACGGGACGGAGAATATTGCTTCACGGGAAACTATAAAAAAATTAAATTGAGAGCGGGAGCGGGGAATGAGCACACTATATGTGCCTTTACACATTTTGTATGAAAGTCTGTCTTTAAAATCAGAAGGGTACCTAAGAGGTTTTCACGCGGACGAAGTCGCGGGCGACTGCTAGTTAGTATAATAAATACATTAAAATATATAATTAACATTTTTTTTTAGTTTTTATTGAAAAGTGTTACCCACACTTAAGGGATTATTTATATTTAAGATGTATACGGCATTACAGGCCGTATACCTGGATATCAAAAACATAATATCAAAGTACAATTTCGGAACCGACGTCATCGGGACTGTGTTCTAGCGATAAGGCGCTTTAAGTGCCCGGATTGCCAGAGAGACGCGGGTTCGAATCCCGTCGGTTCCGCAATTTTTGATATTATGTTTATTCTTAAATATAATTAACATTTTATTTATTTTGCTATTTTCTGCGCTAAATCGACGAATTCAATCGACAAAGTCCAAAACCGTAACGTCCTGACCAATGAGATGTTGACTCTACAATGTTCGTTTGACTTCCGGATGGATGCTCTGATTTCTGACTGAAATGTACATTGATGTTTTTAAATAAAATATTCATTGTTTATAACGAACTTCGGCAATGTATTTTCGTGTAAATATACATATTTATAAACATTTTATCATATGCAACTGTTAGTAAAAAAACCTGTTAAAAGTAATAGCCATATCTATCGTACTTTAGCGACATTTAATTATTTTAAAAAAATTAATAAAAAATTAGAACCGCCTTCTAAACGCATTAAAAAAAATTGCATCGTTTAGTTGCTTTAATTTACTTAACCATATTTATATAGTTGATACCATCCAAGTTTAAAGAATTTTTATTTAAAGTAGAAAACTTGGATGGAACCGACTTCATTGATATGCCATTAAACGATTATCGTTTTAGTACCTAGGCACTTAACGAAAATATATTGGTTATTTTATACTACACAACTATATTAAGGCATTATCATCATCATTACCAGCCTGTAGACGTCCACTGTTGGACATAGGCCTTTTAGGGACTTCCAAACACAACGATCCCGAGCCGCCTGTTGCCAGCGGCTCCCTACATACTGGCATACTGTTCTAACTATTTTGGTATAAACTATTAAGTTTATGTATTGTTATCAATAAATATTAACACAATGGTCACAAGCCAGAGCTATTCTGTCACATCGACGCACGCGCAGCGAACGTGAGGCGACAATCAAAATACATTACGGGCAATCAATTCTGATCAAATACTGACACAGATAGATAGAATGGATGTTTGTACAATTAAACCCGACAAATGTATACAAAATAAATCTTAATGAAGCGGTTTAAGTGCACATAACGATAATGAGTTCGGATGTTTTTGTAGCGGCGAACGAGCCATCAAAATAAAAGATACCTAATAAAAAACATTGCTCATTAAGCTTTGTATGTTCTTTAAATGTTTACGTCATATTGTATATTAATTAAAGTTCTTTTTGTACTTAATTTTTATTTTTATTCTACTTAACAAAATTACTCTTTTTGGGCAGCTCAACAGAATGTTATATCCCGCTGAACTTTCCATCTGTTATAAAATCTTTTAAAGGGAAGTAAACTAAATCCTTATCATAATGACTATATGAAACATAGCTTTAAGTCTGTAATCCGTTTAGTAGTTAATTGCCTATTATAATAGATTGAAAAGCGAACATATCAAAATAAAAGCTAAAAAGGGAATAGTTGGGATGTCGAGAACTAGGACCCTATTATAAGTAATGACGATGGGCAGCCATTTTAGAGAAAAGCGCTCCTGTTAGTGTTGGCGAGCCAATTAGAAGTGTTGGAGAGGAACACGCCACGGCAGCGCCAGCGCTCGACGCCCAATTAAACTCGCACCCGTCGACAGCGCCGCCGGAGCACCCAGCGGTAATTGTGTAACTCACTTCTAAACAAACCTCGGCTTTTTATACCATAGACAACAATGGAATTATGTCAGACGCCACAAGAACTCCCCTTCTGTAGCTATTGAGTTGTTAATTAAATTCACACAACTCCACTATCGCTTGTCACGACTCGCATTGTATCACGAGTGGATAGGGGCGATTTCGCGATGCGAGCGCCCCGATCCGAAACGTTGCTTGTTTAATTACAACAATAGTAGCCCCTAATGAGAGTTTGCGCTAATAAGCGCAACAGAATGTAATCAACATGCCTCGTCGCTCTAATGAGCCGAGTTCCTGGCAAAAACGAGCAATGTCGACATTTTACTGAAGATTAATTAGGCGTTCTGCCTATACGGAGAGTTGTTACTGGCCGCACCGGAAACCCCCTGTTTCTAACTCGTTTCTGATTACCATGCTCCTTAGGAACTCTTGATATTAATGATTCCACAGAAATCGCTCGTCGAGGCATCTTAACCGTTTTCACTCTTTTTTATAAAAGACCTCATTTGCGTACAACAAAGGCGTAACTAAGAGCCGTCTTCTTTAAATTACTTCTATTGACGACAAAGTACAGAGACCTGTAAACGTCGTTAGCTTAAATAAGCACGTTTGATTACGTCGTAGCTAGCTACCCCATTAAAACTTAACGAGGGACAACCCCGGGGAAAATAACTAACCCAATTTCCCTTTGCCGGGAAATCATTAAAAGTCTTAAAAGGGTCTTTTCATATATTTTTTAGCCGGGAGCGTACGTGCAAATAAACACATTTTTACATACTCGAACAAACAATTCTCCTAACGAGGCGGGAGCGTAACGAGCGCGGCGGTGTCCAGTAGCCGGCGCCCGTAGGCCCGGCCAATTTGTGACGGCTTTGTTTTGAAAAACAACTTACACGACCGACTTGACAAACGATACCGTGCTATTGCGCTAATTAACTACACACAAATGTGTCTGAAATAATACACGCATGACGTATACGGCATATTTCTTTATTTATGAGTGATATGTTTTAACATTATGCCTATTCAATCTTTCCTGCGACGAACTTATGAAAGGAGTCTATCATACTATGGTGTAAATGTAGATTCAGCCAATCGAAAGTAATCACGATTACCACATTGCCAATGACTAAATCCACGCTTGCTTAGGGCTGCTGAAATACTTTAGAAATTAATCGGAAAATTATTATCGAAAATTTCTTGTGTGATATGTAGGTAATAATAAAAGAAACTTCATACACAAAATACATTCATTGTGTACATTATAATTTAATTTGAACTTCAGATTTACTAACAAACGTGTACTAAATAAGGTTCCGTATTGTTTCCCAATTATAATTGATTCCATTAAGCAAGCTTCGGCTATAATTGAAAGTAGACAGTTTCTGCGCAAGTGGGTAAGGTAATTACAAGATCCAATTTAGAATTGCCAACTCTACACTTTGCTGTTAGTTTGAAACAAAAGCTTAATTAATTAAGTCGAGAACAATTTAGTTGGGAGCCGTAATATTCCCAGCAATTACGCGAATTCGATGTGTTTCGCAGTGAGCGGTAATTGCCGGGTGTCGTGTCGGATCAGATTTTGCTTTGCCAACATCGATACATCGAGGGCTCCCATTCGCCAACAAATAATGTATAATAGAACATAACACACGTCGCTATAAAGCTAAACCTAACGTAATATCGTACCCAAAATCTCAAGTTAGTCAAAAACATATACTTATTTGATATTCTTTTTATAAATTTATAATTGCTCAATTAACATTCTTATAATTACAATGACGCTAATTGTTATATGGCTGTTTCATTTCAAAATAAAAAACCGTTGAATGCAAACCACGCGTTAGTAATAATTTATTAGGGTGGGAAATGACAACCCTAGCTAATACCAACACTAATACGGCCCATACTTTAATTATTCGAACGCAAACACGGTTAATTGGAAAATCTAATAATTAATTAAGAAGCTAGCTGTGCTGATTGTGATTTTTAATTCAACGGCAGTAATTGGTTTATTGTTGAGTGCACTAATATTTTAATGAGTAAGTTCTTGTAATCTTTTCACGAGATGTGAGACTTGGTCATGAACCTGTCCTGGCCAAGTTTAACGCAAAGATAGCTTACTTAGCTCCACTTATTATTATAGTACTAACTATGCCCCGCGGCATTACTCGCGTAGATTATGTTCCCACGGGAAAGTCAGTATAAAATAACCTATAAGTTATTTCAGATTATATTTAAATATATCAGAATAATAGAATGATGTGATCTTTATAATACTAGCGGATGCCCGCAACTCCGTCCACGAGAAAATCTGTTTTGTGATAGTTTAAAAAAATTAGCCTATGTTCTTTCTCAAGCTCTTAACTATCTCTGTGGCAAATTTTATTTAAATCGGTTCAGTAGTTTAGGCGTCAATGGATAACAAACAGTCAGAGTTACTTTCGCATTTATAATATTAGTACAGAGTATTTTCGTAGCATTTGTATGTATCGATAGAAGGAATATTTTAAAAAGCTGCAAAATTCTTAAGTTAGCTAAGCTAAACCAACTTAGCACTTCGTCGATGTCTGAAAGCTCGTCGCAAACGGGGCAACTTTCGACACTATGCTAAATGCTAATGTGACGTCACTGGCTTTTATTATATTAATTATCATAATAATACCTCGGTAAAATGTGATAAATAAATAATTATGTGTTTGCGTAGGGAATTGCATATCTTACTACTATAATAAAGGCTAAGGTGGTAAGTGTGTATGTTTGTTACTTCTTCACGACTAAACGGCTGGAGCGATTTAAAATTTTCTGGATATCTACAACCTCTAGATTTTCTAGATCTTTTCATGCAGACTCTGGAATCAACTTCCTGCTGCGGTATTTCCTTCCAATTAAAACATGGGGGTATTTAAGGGTCGAATAAATCAATTCCTCAAAGGCCGACAACGCATTAGCAGTACCTCTGGTGTTGCAAATGTACATGGGCGGCGGTAATCACTCGGTGACTCGCATGCTCGTTTGCCCGCTTAAATAGCGATATAAAAAAATTGGTACAGAATTAACTGACTTCCTGGATTAACACGAAGGCTACATTTTATCCCAATTTTTTTTACGGGCCGAGAAATTACGCGTGTGAAACCGCGGGCGTCCTCTAGTTAATAATAGTTTTCAATAACGTAACCAATTGAAAACTATTTTTATCATTATCTTCAATATATTTAATACAGGCTTTACCTCGGAAGCAGCTTTTTCAATACGCTTTAATTATTCAGATATGATTAAAGATTTACAAAAATATAACACACTTTATTGAAATATCCATGGCTGTGTGATTTTTATATTTTTACGTACAGTTAAAAATAAGGGGGCGCAAACTTGTGCAACTTTGACCTCCTGAACGGCACGTTTAATAAAACTGTTTCATCACATCATTAATATCTTTGCAAATTTGTTATTTATCGCATTATACTTTCATACGAAGTCATAGTGATATTTACATATTATATTACACTAATACGAAGGAAAAAGCTGCTAGCGTGCGTATGGAATATTCTTGTGGAATAGGAAACCAGCACTATTAAGGAAACGAGCCAATCCGCCTCCGTAATTACCACAGCTATATTAATAACATCAACTGATACGGTGGGACTATTATTTTGCATTTAAATAATCTACCATGGGTAATAAAATAGATAAACACGATTGATAAGTTATAATATAAGCTCAGTTAAATACTTGGAAATGTCAGGTCACAGATCTTTGCATTAATGAGATGTAACGATCACGATTCATGATTCAATCGCCACTAGAGATCCGATTATGAGGATGAAAGTCGCCCGTAATACATTGCGTATGTTTGGTTTGCTTCTTTTCCGTAGGTAATTATATATTATATTATTATATAATATATTATTTATAAATAATTAAGTATACATTTAAGTTATGTATAAAGGTTTTAGTTTTTTATGTGTTCTCAAGTTATTTGTGAATTAACTGTTTTTTTATGTTACTTGTTTTGTACACCCTCACCCTCTCTTTAATTATTATTTGTAGCTTCTTAACTAGGTTGCCTGGAAAAAGTCGCCTGGTGGCGATAAGGCCGCCTATTGTGCTGCTATAAATTCTTGTATCTATTGTATCTTGTTTCGTATCTTTCCTGTCTTGGTGTGTGCAATAAAGTATATTTTCATTTCATTTCATTTTTCCCGTCGCGTCCATTTATCTGTCCGTATTTTCGAGGTAAACTCATAGACTAAGGACTGAATTTTCATGCAGTTTTCATCAAGACTGGTTCCTGAATGTTTTAGTACATGATTTGTTAAGGATTTGTGTATTGGCTCGGATATAATTATAATTGTTGAGTTCTGCCGCCTTTTCATTGAAAACGCTGGCTTAACCCTTTGAGATATAACAAAATTTATTGAAAGCTTGTTCCTCTTAATTAGGACTACAAAAGGTCAGCGATGGCATATATCTATATTTTAGCTTGCCATACCCATTCTTTCTTCAAAAAAGGGTCACATGCATTATTTATTTTTCATGTTCTTAGAAGATTGCAATACATTACTTACCTGGCGGACAATGTCGCAGGCGTCTGATATTATATCAACAATTACATAATTATTTTACAGTAACAGCATGATCCTGTTAAATAGTTCACGTAAACTCGTTACTCTGATAGAATGTGGCTCCCACTCACATTACAGAGATAAAATTGTTATCGTTATAAATTATAAGTACATCATTAATTTATCGATAAGTGCAACTTTAATTAAATGCGTGGTTAAGCGGCCGATATTATTTTTTTATTAAAAAAAGTATGTTTGCGTAATCACCTACACGTTAATAAATCGATGATTAAACGTTGACTATTAATTAAAGTATTCTTCGGAAACTACTCGCAAACAGTATAAAATTTTCCGTTTACAAAGAAACTTTATTCCCTTTACAAACCATTATAGTCTATAGATTAATACGTGGAAGTTTCGTGACCCCATTAAGCAAGCCTTTGTCCTGTAATGGAAATAAATAGCTTGAATTTTAAGTGATTTCAGCTGTTCTCGAGTGCCTTTCCCCCTTCGCCGGGGGGTGCGGCCAAACTTTAATTAAGACACAAC
Organism: Mycalesis mineus; assembly: GCA_034621355.1. Taxonomy (NCBI): domain Eukaryota; kingdom Metazoa; phylum Arthropoda; class Insecta; order Lepidoptera; family Nymphalidae; genus Mycalesis; species Mycalesis mineus. Next base: position 10,690,473 of record CM067886.1, on the reverse strand, counting down.
AATTAAAATAACAAGCGGCGGGCGACGGCGTCATTATGCGGAGCCGTGCGAGTGCATGCACATCACTAATCTACTTCACTGTTTCCTTTTAATTCCCGACGAAAAAGGAAGGTTTTTATAAGTGTGACACGACGCGCGAGCGCGACACACTTGTGGGAGACTTACGCATTTTTCGTTGCTTATTCCTTCATAATTCTACTCATCTAACTACAAGAAGAGACAATGTGATTAGAATCTAGAGATATCTATGAAGATTGTTTTAACATCTTTATTATGAACTAGAAAACGCGCGCGGCTTTATCCGCGTGCAATTAGATTTTTAAGCGACGAAAAAAAACGGAAGAGGTTCTCAATTCCACACGTATATTTTTTTTATGCATGACCACGCATAACTTTTTATAGAGTTGTCCGATTTTGATAATTGTTTTTTTATTAGAAAGGGCATACTTCCAAGGTAGTCTCATTGTCATCATGTTAGGATCTGATGATGATATCCTGGGGAAATTGAAGGAACTCTTCAAATTTTGGAGGCACGCTTACAGCGATTTCGGTGTTTGTCGCTATATCGGTAGCTTTTAGGCTACTAGTGCCTTATAATATACTATGACAGTATAGTATGAGTATGTTACGTGGCGATAAATCACTAAAAAGTAAGAAATGAAATTTTTTAACAAAAAGTAGAACCGACTCAAAACGCACTAAAAAGTAAAAAATAACTGTGTCATTTAGTTGCTTTAATTTACTTTAATGACATTAGAACCCACAAACTGCATTAGAACCCACAAACTGCTTTTACTACGTTAAATAAATGTTCCTTAAACTTGCTGGCACCGACTTCATAGATATGCTTAAGTAAATTAAAGCAACTAAATGACACAGTTATTTTTTACTTTTAAGTGCGTTTTGAGTCGGTTCTATTTTTTGTTAAAAATTTTTTGCTTATTTAATTCGAAGCTCCTTGGCATAGCCCTGGGGTTTCTTGTGTGAACAAAACGAGCTTACAAAAACCATAATTTGGCTCTATAAGTAAACCTAATTGTACTAAACATATTTCATTATTACAAAAGCCATAACTCCGTAAATAATTAAAATAACAAGGCTGTCGAGGCATCGTTCCGGCGTGGCAGCGCATACGACTAATCCCACTGCAGTTCACTTCCTTTTCTTTTGTGGCGCTCTCGTTAGCCGTCGTGTGACATGACAATATAATTTTCACTTACGTTCGCTTCTACGGACCTGTTTTTCTTTTATACGATAGGTTTTACAGAGTTTTTGTTCTCAGTTAAACTTCATGGGAGTTCTTATGAAGATATACTAAGATAAAGGTCTTGCTTTTATTTTTTCTATATACCCTATATATTTAATAACATTCTTAGGATTAGATACTAGGTATAAGTAGGTATATTTTTGACTATTGACTACAGTTTTAATATTTGAAGGCACGGCAGTACCCGCCAAGTCGAAAGAATGAAAGCTTAGAGATTTTTTTAAAGGATCGATATTGAAAAATCGATATTGAACAACAACATTGAAAGCTTTAAAAATTACTTAAAATGTAAAGATTACCTACGTTTTGTAAGTTGTTAAACGAGTCTTGTATTACACCTTAAAGTGTCAATTACCAGCTAATTGCAATTTCCGCGCAAATAAAGTTTATTTATAGTCGATTGCAATATCGCAAAATTTGAATTGGAACGGAAAAGGGAAGATCATTATGTTGTTATTAGAGAAATAAGGAACAAGGAAATTGCAAATGTTAAATTAATATTTATTTATATTAAAAAGAAAATAGCCTATATTCATCTAATATAGTTAATTTAAAATATACATTATATAAGGTATATTTATTAGGTATTGAGTACCATAATAATATGATCATGCTCAACTCACGCTTGACCACGATGTCGCTTACCCGATCATAAGAAAATTATCTAGTGATGTATAAATAACGTTCCATGATGTCAAAATTGTCTATAAATGATAAATTATACAATAAATTTTAATACACACATATTTAGAATAAAAAAAGAAAATACATAAATTATAAGTACTTAGTTAATTATTGATCATATTGTCATTTTATTAGTCTTGTTTTTATCTATTAAATAAGTACTTACCATTAATTTTAAATTTACCTACTAGTTATATTAATTATTAACAAAGAATGTTCAAGTAAAGAGCTTATGCACAAACTTAATTAATTTTAAGTTTTGTATTTCAAACACATTGAGTGTTTTCCGAAATAACTATAACTATTATACGGACACAATCAAAATAAAAAGCCATAAATATCGCAAAACAAATATATAAAGTCAACAATGTATAGCAGCAAAACAAACTTATCACTATGTAAGCTGATAACACAAAACTTACCGTCTCTAACGCCGCTTTGCCGACCGAAAATGTTCTCCAAGAACGTGTCTAAAATCCACAGCAGAATATTTCACAGTACCAAAAAATCCACTTAATAGATTTGTTTGTCCACTGCAATTGTCACTTTTTATGAAATAAATTCACAGGATGTCCAAAAATTAGTCTTTAACTTAGATAAAATATTTATAAAAATTATAACGAAACAAAAAATAACACTCAAGACTTGAATGAGATTATAACGCGACCTTAAACCGTATTATAACAGAGTAGTAATATAAGACTTGGTTTTATTTTATCGTAGCTCGTGTAAAGTTTGCGGCACCGCAGAGACACGACTACGCGTCCACTCAACACGAGAGCTTACGGCGGAATGAGCCGAAGCCCGAAGCCGGCCGTGGGGGAAAGCCGAAAGCAGGCGAGAATCGAGTCGCGGAGGGCGGGCGCCGGAATACGGGGTGGAATGGAACAACACTCTAATATAATGATGGGGTCAGAACACTTTAATGCTTTAATTTGAAAAGTACACTAGCAACAGCTTTTACGGCTCCCCGTAATATCGTGTACGCTTAAATGCATTGTGCCTTCACTTATTTTTTTAAAGACGTCGAGCAACGTCTGAAAGGGCTGGAACTAGTTCCATTATTTTTCAATTGTGTAGTGTAATATTGAGTCGCTAGTGAATGCCGGCCTAAATTCAATTCCACCCTCCTCCATACCCCTTTTCGTAGAAAACCAATCTTCTTTACATTCCCTAGTCGACAAATTTATGCTCGTTCATACGTCCCCCCGATAGGTAGCTCGTGTGAAGTGGAGGCGATAGCTGGCAGACAGCATGCATTATTGAGCGTCGGTGGTGACTGACAACCGCAAAGAAACGGTAAGTGTATGTGTGTCCGGTCCGGGACGGCGTCCGGGCCGTCGGCGCTGAGAATTTAATTTCCCCGGGCGGGCCGCCCTTGCCGCCATTGTCCGCTCAGTATTTCATTACGGCTCGAGCTTTTCTATTAATAAATCACTCTTCGCCTGCGCCGTTTAATTACGTCCCGGATCCGGCCAACGTCTGATTACACTTTCATCGAACATCTAATTGGGAGTGCAGTCGGGCCGGGAGGGTACGTGTGTATTCTTTGTTCGAGAGATATTACTCCCAGCCTATATTACCTCGATATGAAGCAATCTTGCTGAACTAAGTTCGCTTCGAACGAACTTTGATTAAAACCGACCGGCTGCAGCGTTAATGCGTCCATTACTTTATATAATAATCACGATTAATGGTTCCATTATGAGTCTACCTATTTGAACTGCGGCGTGTGAGAAATGAGTGTAGATAAAATATACTTTACGCTTAGCATTGCCTACGCTTATTAATATTGTTTATCTCGTGATATTGCGATAGCGATTTGCATTAAACGCGAATATAATATTCACTGCACTAGTGTAGGTTTTACTTTTGCTAATGGAGGCGATCAAAGCAAATCGATTAGAAAAACTGATATCCCATACAGAGTTATTGATATTTTAATACGGTCGGAACACCAAATCCGGGTAGCGGGCACCTAATCATTACGCCATTTATAGCAGCATGCGAGGTAATTAGTGCCTCCAAGTAATGCGGTACGTGCGACGAGTGGCCGCGGTTCGACGTAGTGGCTCAAGACCTTTTTAATTTCCTGTAGCGGTAGTGGCGCGGGTGAGCCGCCACAGCCTAAACAAATACAGCCTTTTTACAACAATTTATTGACATTTTTATATATGTTGTTTTATGTGTGTATATTTATTTATTAACTAAAGGACATAAGTGTAATTTAAACCGATATTAACGACAATGATACTTCGGATTAAATTTTTGTATTTAACTAAGAAAATAATAATAATTAATTGCAGATCCAACAAGCTTATCAGATTTATATTTTATAAATAAAATTATACTTATTGACTTTAAATTACGTTCAACTTAATAGACAATAACGTCAGCGATCCAAATCTAATTCCATTGTTTGTTTTCACCTGTACCTATATTCAAATAAGTTACATGTTTGTAATGAATCTTCATCGTAGATTTACAATTTAATCGATTTCGCAACAACGACGAAGATCTTCTAATTCTAATGGATGACTCAATTAAATATTATATAGCTGAGTAATTTGGGTCTTCTATTAAAAATAAATGACTAAACAATAATCCTATTTTTACGGTTTAGCGTAATTCACATATATTTTAAGACATTATCATTAATATCAATACACATAATGTTATAATATACATTAAGGTAATAACTTCCTCAATCTTGCGGCCATATACTACAATATATTTTTAATTATTTCCTATACCGGTTTTTTTTCTCTTGAAAGAGTTATTAAGACTTGTTTATTCTCATTATCTTGCTACTAAACGCTTGGCAACCTAAAAAAAATTTTTTATTGACTACAAGGTGGCCCTTGACTGCTATCACACCTAATGTTAAGTGATAATGCAATCTAAGATGAAAGCTGGCTAACTTGTTTGTTGACGAAATCCACACCCCTTTTGGTTTCTAAATTCTACACGACATCGTACCGGAACGCTAAATTGATTAGCGGTTTTTGTCGGTAGGGTGATAACTAGCCACGGCGAAAGCCTTCGATCAGCCAAACCAAGACAAATTAAGAAAAAACTCAATCTGCCCAACCGGGAATTGAACCCAAGACCTCCGTCTTATAAATCCACCGCGCATACCACTACGCCACGGAGGTCGTCAATCATCATCTATAAGATAATTCCGCCAATAATTTTACATATAGGTAAAATATAAAATAAAGGCGTCTTTCTTTCAATATAGGTTAGAAAAATATATTCTAACCTATATTATAACTTGCAAGTTGTATAGTAAGCATAATATCGTACTGGATTATTTGTGAAGTAACGCAAAATAAAAATATAAGGATTAGAAAGAATAGCCTAGTCTTTGATATAAATATCCCCTTCAACTAACCTCATCTTCAAGCCCGTTCCCATCTCGTGGGAGTATTGAGAAATCCATGCTTAACGAGCCCTTACATCGCGAAATATGTAACTATGCAAAAATTTAAGTCAATCAAGTGTATATTTATAGGGATCGAGTAAGTCAGGTACTTCGCTTACTCCTTTCCGCGCTGTTAGTGTAGTCATACCGCCAGTGTACCTCCGTCCGCCCTAGGCTGTGTCCCAGCGCAGCGGCCACGCGGCACCGTCCCGCCCGCCCGTTTAACTTATTGCCACGGTTAACGAGAATACGCCGCTGTGTGCCGGCGAAATTGAAGGATTTACTTCGCGTCCCTCCTTTATTAAACGTATTGCACACTCGCCCGCTCCATGTGTGCGTGCGACTACACGCAGTATGCCGAAATTACATTTCACATGAGTCGTAATAACAAGGGCGGGCGTAAATCACGACCATTATTAGTTTCTCCCGTTAGTCGTGCCGTTTGTCACTTATATTGATGAATGTCACGGCACCCAATAACCCGGCGTCGTTTCGCGTGACACTTGAAATCAACACTTTCAGGATGTTTGAAGTAATTTATGCATCGGACTCAATATAATTTGTGATCATCTCAATAATTTACGTTTCATGCTCATATTTTTTCTATATCTCAGGCTTAGATACTTTGGTTTCCCAGCGACATTCCATGAGGCGATCGGCGACCTTGGCGGCCTCCTAAGCTTCTGGAGCAAGCTCGGCTGGTTGGAATAAACCAGGGACCTACACCGGAGGTATCCCTCACAACATCGTGGCCAAGTGCGGAAAAAAGCCCGGGAAGAAAGAAGAAGAAGGCTTAGATAAAATTTAATCTTTTCTCGCCTTAGCAGTTCTAACTCCAGGGAACCTGTATTTTTTTGTGTGGTACCACGTCATTTCCAATGACTAAGTAAAATTTCATTATATTAACGCCAAAATAACTGAACAGATATGACTAAAAATTGGCGTAAAAATATATTATATTATATTAGGCTTTTATACAACTGTAACGAAGTCTATGAGGATATCTATACGTGGGACAGCTAGATTACAATATTAGTGGGACTGTTCGACGCTTGAATCAAAATTGAAAGAATAGTATCTATTAATGTATAGATAGCATAGTGCAGAGAAGACGCAAAGAACACTCGGCCAAAGAGTCAAGAGTCAAGACGCAATATAACCGGACTTCCTGTAAGCTAAGCGTATCGCTTAAAGTTTCGCAATATACGCGCACCGAGTCCGTCCTTTATTAAAAACTATTCTCACATTTTTAATTAAAACTTGTGTTCCCCACTAAAACTTTATTTAAGCAATAAAAGCGGCGCAATTAGCGGCGCTGTCCCCGCCGGCGACTTTACCTACTTTTTCTCCGCTTTAATGAGTGTTTTTTAATAAAGCCGGAGACTGCTGCAAGTTTATTAATTTAGTTTAACTCGTGTCACGGCACCGGTTGAGCCCTCCCCGGTCCTCGCACGCAATAACCATACTTTTTAATTTACTCATTGCACTATTATAACTTTGCCTTGCATGTAAAAATGGTTTAATTAAACGTGTATATCGCAGCGAACGTACGATCGCCGTGGGTTGTGAAATTACTAGAAATATTACTGCTTTGTACTTAAATGCAGTATATATACTTATCTGAGTAACATTTTCCAAGTAATTTCACTGCAGCTTATGCTTCGACTGGTGGCAGAAGCGTTGGCTCATCTTTTGCACAAAGACAGCTTGGCTAGACAACGCCAAAATGTTAGTGTTCTAATCACCATACCACGAGAACATATTGTAAATTAGCTTCAGTTTCTTATTGTATTCTTTTACAATAAAAAATACATAATCTATATGATTGCATAGGTACGCCTTTATCTTCAAAAAGATAAGTTAATTCTGTTTTGAAGCTGGCCTTAAAAATAGAGATTACAATTCATAGAATGAAATGTTATATTTCTTGTTCTCTAAAGGGGTTTCTTATTGCGGTAGGTAGGTACTTCAACAAATATTAATTAACTTTATAACAATACTGCATTATAAGAAGTAATAGGTACGTAGAGATTAAATCTACAGTTCTCAAGGAGCGAAATTAGGATACCAGAAGATATCATTTTTGAATCTTAATTAATTTTAACAAGATTTCATGACGATATTCGCGTAAAATTAACATTCCGTAGAGCTAATGTAGGGTTTAAGAATTTAGACTATCACGAGTATTTTCTTTAAAATAGAAATACTGCACGCCGCGTTGCATGAACAAGCGAGCTCATAACTATGGACCCCGTATGGGTTCGAGACTAGTCCGGCATACTCCGACAATAGTGACGTGACTTTCAGCCGTTTCTTTTTTAATAAGGTCATCTTTGTTGATGATAATATGTTGACTTCATTAATATTTCAGATAGAGTCCCGCCAAGTTTTGTTATATATAGGTAGGTAGGTAAGTGACTGTTATAGTAATTCTAATTTAGGAAGACGTTTTAGCTTTGAATAACAGTTAAGTGGCAACACAAACGCTTAGGTATATTATATGTATATGTAAATGGAAAGAAAGTCACAACAGAATCTTATTGTATTAGATACTTATTTATTTATTTATTTATCTACATACAGCAATACATTTTAATTTTTGATTAAGGTGTAAGGTTTGTAGAGAGCGACAGACAAGCATCCAGGTAAAACATTACGCTATGATAGAGTTAGAGTGTTAAATAAGAGCATGTAGAGTTAGGACCTTTACTCTCCATTATATGATATTAGAAACACTGATACATTCGTTTTGAGCTTACCTACTTTACGAAAATGTTTTCGGGAGATGAAATAATTTCTATGTAATTTTATTGTAATAAAAATTGTCAAAAAAAAACATCGTTCCTTTCTTTAAGTCTTCATAAGGCGGTTTACGTCTCTATAGCGTATTCACCAAAATTCTATAGGTATTCGGTACCACAAACATAACACAAGAAAAGCAAAACATATATTTGGAAACGTACTCCTAACACGTCGGGTCCAAAGTGAGTATCATTGTCGAGCATCGGGCCGAACTAAAAGCTTGAATGACGTGCGCTGCAACCCCCCCGACCCCCCGCCCGCCGCTAAGTGTTCCGGCCATAATTACATTCCCGTGTCTAACAAATGGAGAATCGGTGTTGATTTGTGTTTAGAGTCCGCGATCCGGCCCGCGCCCGCGAGCGTCGCCAATTCTACCCGCATTTTGTTAATCGATATTTATTATGGTTTTATATTATTGTCTATTATGTCACGGAACTATTTTTTACTAACGAACGCCCGCAACACCAAAGAATCTACAACGACTGAATAAATATGTTTTTGAAATAGGAACGGACAAATGGAGAATCGGTGTTGATTTTTGTTTAGTTGGCCATTCATTCTACTGGCATTCTACTTTAAATATTTTTCTTAATTAATAGTTATTATAGTTTTATATTATTGTCTATTATGTCACGGAACTATTTGTTACCCCTGTCTCTTTAATAACGCCATGGAATCTTTTAAAATGTTGTACTTTTGATATAGTGTAGTGTAGAGTTGCCAACCGTTCTTTTTTCCAGGACATGTCCCAGTTTTTAGTGTCCTGGACTCTGCTGGTTAGTTTTAAACATACAGGGTTTTTAGCACCCTGATAAACGAATTAAAAATTGGCGCGGCATTTTACCAAATTTTCTTACTTTATTTTATAAAATATGGTTATTATGATTATTTGAATTTTATTTAACCTATTTATAATTAAACTATTGCAACTCCTACTGTGTCCTGTTTCAAAATTGAATTATTCTAGTTTTCCCAACTTGAAACCCAACTCTTTCAACTTTGGCGTTGGCAACCTTAGTGTAGGTACATTTAAAACCGAAATCAAATCACAACAAACAGACAAGCCACCCTACAACCTGAACTCGTCGACATGGTTTTATTAAAATTTAGTTACAAAAATCATAAACTGTACATACTTTACTACCTTACGTACTGTATGGATCAATTTACCTATAAAATCAATAATTCTGTGATATCCATGAGTAAAATAAGCAAACTTACCTAGATATCAATACTATTATTATTGGATAGCCCATGAGCACTGGTTTTGAATGAAAAATGAACCATACTCGTAAGCACAAAAGCTCGGTACATTGGATTAGCAAATGGATTTTAAGTAATGAACTTTTTATATCTTGCTTCGTATTTTTCTAAATTTCTTTATATTTTTCTACCTGTAAATGTATATTGTATTTGCAGTTAGAATAATCCAATTTTATGTTTAAGATTAATTATCATTAATCCCAGGTGTGATTATCATCTGTTATGATCAAATAGATCTGTTATTAGGGTACTACTTCTAAGCCGTTGATGAACTTCTGAATGACAAAGAAGTTTGTCATTCAGAAATTCAGGGGGAGATGGTTCATAGGTAAAAGATATATCATAAATAAACCTTAACCCTCACCCACCCCTCTACCTTCACCCCCGGAAACCAAAATCTGCCTACGCTGTGTGTGTAACTACCTATGGTGTAAACGGTAATTTACCTATGGTGATTGGTAATGCACGTTTTATTTAAAAAAACAAATGCTTTGCCTGCTAATTGTACGCAGTACTTCCGGGCCGGTAGACGAGCCACTGAATACAGTCAAACTTGACGTTTCATAAATACTTGTAAGCCTACCCGAAATAAAAACAATTCAATATTTTTCAATCTTTCTATGCAGTTATAAAATTAGAATTTTTATATTTTGCTACGAATATTAAAAATTTGTTTAGGTACATTGACCAAAATCCTCTAGGTATCCTCCTTAGTAGTAGTAGTAGTTTTAGTTTTCTGGTAAAAGCAGAGCACCATATATAGGTATAGGCTCTAATTATAAAGATAAAAAGAATTAAACTGGGAAGTCGTATTTAAATGTATTTGGAGAAGTTAAATTGACATGGCCACTTAAACTTAATGTCAATTGGCGCCAAAAATTAAGAGCGTGAGAAAGGCTGGGTAATTTGACACAACAAGGTTTTCCAGATTTTTTTCAATGTCGTATTTACTCGAGAATATCAAACTCGTAATAAATAGTTTATAATGTATATTGTATGAGAACTCTTGGATCTTTAGAGATACCTCTTTTGTTAGGTCTCGAGTATTCTTTACCCTATTACAGTGATTTAAACCACATTAATTATTTATAATGTGAAAAAAAATCTGCTTCAGCGTGCAAAAAATCATGAAAAAGTTAAAAGGTATTTATTTCTATAAATGACACGTAGATCTAATCAGGACGAGCGATGACTTTATATAGCTCCGTATCGCGCTATACTTACACGTAATAGGGTCTTGTTAGAGCGGACGTACATCCCTAGATAGCAGTGAATATTGGCCACTAACAATGTACGTCTTTATAAGTTTTTAACGAGCTTGGACGGCATAAATTACAAGCGGCACTGGATCTCGTTAGCCCGCTAACGGCGTAATGGCGGGGGCTTAATGTAGCGAACGTTTTATTGTGCCCACTTACTACGATGCAAGTCTTAAATTTATATACGTACCTACACAATATGACCAGTTTTAACTTTAGATTTACTACAATCATGAGAATGTAAATTACAACCATTTACAAAGTTACGAACGTACTTTATTTTTAATTTAGCGTTTAAAAATACACGATGGTTCAGCTGTTTTAAACTCTTTAACAATACGTATTGATGACGCCAACTTATAGCCCGATTTTGGCTTTAGATAAACACTATTTTTAATCCGTATTTTTTTACTATTTTTTGTGTCTATGTGTTGTTATTTCTATTATGCCTATGTCCTTATGTATATAAATCGAAACAATAATACAACGGACACTCCGCAACTAAAATTCTAGCCTTTTTCTTACAATGTGTCTTTCATTTTAGAGAACCCGCCTATCGGGTTCTCATGTGTCTGTTTAAATAACCGACACGTACTATTATTAAAACTAGCTAAATAATTGCTAATGTGACGCGTTTGTATGATTCCAAAATAATTGTGATCGAATTTTCCTAACGGTCAAAAGGTAAAGATATAAATTATATACTTACAATATAAAAAACATAAATCAACTGTTGTTCATCCCTGAATTAATCCATTTCCCGAGCTGGAATAAACCGATTCCACTGCCTCGCCGGTAACGCACGCGCTTCAAGTGAACAAGCTATTAGCTTAACGCTGTTGTAGTGTACCTGTTACGGCATTGAGAGTTATTTATAATTAGTATAATAGCTTCTTGTGAATTTTTGATATATTATTACGTTTTTTATCTAAAATTCTAAATAATTAAGACCTACATATTGGCGTTTGCGGAAAATCCTTACTAATATATGGAAGGCTAAAGTTTGTATCTATGGATGGATGGATGTTTGTTACACGCAAAAACTACTGAATGGATTTTGATGAAACTTCACACTAATATAGCTTACATATCAGAATAACATATAGGCTACATTTTATCTCGAAATTACTACGGGAACAAGACCTAAGTGGCTAAAGCCGCAAGCATCCTCAAGTAATAAAACATTACAAATTTTTTATTGTACATTTTAATTTACAAACTATTTCAAGCCCGTGATCGCGTCTGGCCATATAAATCATCTTTAGAGATATGTCTTTACAAGTTTGTAACAAGCTGTAGCGGTTTCAATTACGTGCGGCGCGGGGTCGCGTCTCGTTAGCTGGATGTCTGCGCAAATGTGGAGCTTTATGTAGCGAGCTTACATACGCGGCTTGGTGTAGCCACAACCTTGCGATATTTGCCTAACTACAAGTGACTGGTGCTTGGTTGTCTCTGGTTGTCTATGGACACAGATCTTGAAAAGCCGATACAGATGCGTAATAAGCTTTTATACACCCTGTGCGAGCATCATAACATCGATCTACAGACTTGTAAATACCTCTATAATCAATTAGATATCGTTTGTATATTTCTGATCTTGTCATTTCTGCGCCTGAGCATCGCTGGTACCCCACTAGTTACGGCAGTGGCCGGTAGACGCTGATACCCATGGTACTAGAATAGTGATCGACGCGACACAAAAAGTTCTTTGTTTTTAGAGCTTTACTTGTGTAGAGAAACGATATCAAAAAGTCACCGGGAAATACGTGCACAGATCATTAGAATTATTATCTTAATTCATAATTATGATTATGATATAAACGTCATTGTCTGTTATTTGTACGTTTAACATGATTATTAAGTTACAGAACTTAAATAAATACAAAGATTAAATAGACGGATTTTGTGGCGGCCATCTTGAATTTGGAATTTCTTTATTGTGTTATAGTATTGTATACTTGCATACCCACACACACACACACAAACACAAACACATACATCGACAGACATCGTTTCACCTAACGACAAATACTTTATCATGTACTTATAAAATGTACTGTTTTGAAAGATACAATAACATGGTACTTATATAAATATTTTTTGTTTTAATTGAAGGCTACTGAATACCACGGTAATGGATGGTAGGAAATGGAAACTCGACACCTCCAATGGTTCAGAACAATAAAACTTTTTGTTTCGTATTTAATTTTGTTCGTGTCATTAATTAGGTAACTAAAAACGCAGGGAGTAATGCACCGCTTCCAAGTTGCAGCTACAATGAAAGTATGCGATGGGTTTGAAATGCCTCGCACACTGTAAATGATATATCGATTGTAGATACTACTGTCGTATGGAATTATAGCGTTCGTATATTCTTATTTAATTACCAAAAGTTAGCCCTTAACTGCAGTCTCTATGCTTGTTAGGAATGGGATGAAATCCAAATCTCTGTCGGATTCTACCCGACGTCGTACTAGAAAGCTAAATCCCTTGGCGTTACCTATGTTTTTTCACGCAGGATAGTTACTAGCTACGACCGACGCCTCTCACCAGCTAGAACTAAAGTTAACAAAATCTCAATCAGCCCTGCCAGGAACCCAGGACCTCCGTCATATAAATCCACTGCGCTGTACTTTAGCCATAAACAGGCCGTATTCTGGGAAACTGGGATATTAGCCAGTAGCAATGTGCGTTTTTATAAGTTTTTAACAAGCCCGCACGTCTCGTTAACTCACTAATGGTGAGATGGTTGAAGCTTAATATAGCGAGAAATATGTTTGGAAAGGTAAATCGCTAGACGATATTTCTTTGCCGGCAAGGTGGTGAGTATCCACGGCCGTAACCTCCCACCAACCAGGCCATCAATCAGATCAATTAAGAATTTTGTAATCGACTACTTATTAGCCTTTGACTGCTATCGCACCTGATGTTAAGTGATCATACAATCAGCACTGGACGCGGGCTAATTTATTAGGAGCAGCACGAAATCTATCTTTCAGTTTTTACATGACATCTTAACGGAACACTAAATCGCTTGGTACGTCTTTGTCGGTATAGTGGTAAGTAATCATGGTTGTAACCTCCACCAACCAGATTTAGTTTAAGAAATTCTCATTCAAGCTAGCTGGGAATTGAATCCAGGACCTCTGTGCAGTAGCAATGTGCGTTTTTTTATAAGTTTTAACAAGCCCGCACGGTATAAATTACGAGCGGCACCGGGTCTCGTTAACTCACTAATGGCGCGATGGCGGAAGCTTAATGTAGCGAGAGGTTTATGTGCCCACTTACGATAGTGGAAACTTTTCACGCGCTTACTTTGGCAATATTTGAATTATGTTAATTGCTTGCGTTATTGAAAAATTATACTATACCTGTACCGCCTTTTGTCTGTGCTTTCTCCGGTGGTACCATGACGAGTCTTCTACGAGTTTATCTTATAGTTGAGTCACCGAAACGATAGAAAACAATTAAATAATTCTTGAAAAACTATCACTTTTGCTTACGAGAGATAAGGGCTAATACTCCGTTCGCTTGCACATACCGGTCCTTTGTTTACGTTTATTCTTTTAATAAAATGGTAAACCCATAGTTAAATGTAAATCGGATTCCGATCTCTACTTTATTTACGTGTCCTATTATAATTATGTATTGATATCCATCATGTCTTTTGATACTGCATTAATTATTTATTATTCATTATAAATTCATCATAGAGTACGGGAGAATATCATCACCAACTTTATTTATAACTCCGGGCAGATATGGATAATTTCTATGAAAATAGAAAAGCCCAATATTTCATAATCTGACCCGCGGCTAAAACCCAGGATGATGTACAGGCGATTTATGTTATGTATGACAACAGTTCAGACAATTAATAAAAACCTGAACAAATTATAATACCTGCCTACTTACTTAAACTATCCTCACGAATCAAACAATCTAAACACTGGTAACCACATGAAATTATTTTTACTACTTTTGAATTTATTGTAAAAACACAGACAGGCGCGGCGAAAGACTTTGTATTGTAATTTATATAATGACTCTATTCGTAAGATTACGATAATAAAATCACCAATTCCTCAATTGTTTATTACCTGGAAAATTTATTCATAAAATGTACCGACTGATTTCGAATTAAACGTTAAGAAATGATTATTATGAAAGGAAACAGTGCATGTTACCAAAGGCAACAAACAGTTCGCTTGAGCTGTAATACCAAAACCATTAAGGGCGGTGGAAAGTTAATAAGTAATAGGCACTGTAATTGCCTGCCAGGGTCGCATTCACCTCCTCACTTATTAAACTGCTGAGAAAGTGATAAGCTACATTAATATTAGCGCAGGCATTCGGCCATAAAAGAATAATTATAATCCAGTATACCTTGGCAGTTTTTTAACTGCTGCAATCAACGAAATCGGAAATGTATGGTTTTTAACCGCAACTTCATTTGCGTAAATTTTCTAGTTTTAATAAGACTTTTTATTTTTAAATTTTGTCTGTAAAATACAATTTAATCGTAAAGAGCGGATTTTATGAAGATCCAAAGGAGAATGCTAGATCCTAACCCAGAAAGAACACAAATTATAAATATACTAAAAATATCCTATTATTATATAAATGTTTTACAATATGCCATTTTTACTGTCGGACATCGGAATAAAATTCTGTTAAAAAAGTAATTAAACTGTTTCCTCTCTTATTTACACTCTTTATGCATTTTTAAATCTTTATTGTTGCACTGGGTTCTAGCCTTTTAAATCGTATTCATCATCAAAGTATTCTCTACAAGGCTAGTGTGACAGCTGTGCTATGTGGTTGCTTACTAAAATGGACGATAACCAACGTTAGGCTCGTATCGAATACTCCGACTTCTAGAACTTTTAAATATAATTTATATTAAATAGTAAAAAAATGCAATAAAATGATGCATAATTTTATTTTATTAGTGGGTTACATAGTCTCGCATTCTCCTTTGACCACAAATCTTGGCCCAAGTGTTTGTGATAGTCAGACCTTCAGTATTATTGTAAAAGCTGCAAGTTTGTTAACCCATGTTTATCGTGTAAATCATACACCATGAGTTCTAACGCTCAATCATCTAAACAATGAGTAAGATTTTAATCGTTTTGCAGCATAATATGAGAAATTATATATCCAGACATTTTGCTTCACAGCAAGACTTGGACGTTGCTAGAGTTCCTTAAAGATTTTTGTTGAACTCAAGAGTCTGGCAATGGTCCCCAGGAGCCAAAAAACTTTGATCATTCTTAATCTACAATTAAACGAACGCACTATAAATTATTTATTATTTTGTACTCGAAAAAATATATAATTGCCTTCCTACAATTCCACATCAATTCTTATCACTGAATTGAGATCTTAAAATGTAAGTATAGTATTTTAATTGATTTCTTTTAAACATACCTGCAGGTATAATTAAAACATTGGGTACATTATTACAGGCACACCACATGCGACCCTGGCTTGCCTCCAAACGGGGGCGTCGCGCCGAAGGTTGCTTTGCAATTAGTGCTCCGCTGTATTAATAAAGAAATCCCTTAATACCTCTTTTAATCAGGAAATTCCTAAAGTCCGCCCCAACTAGAAATCATTAACGCTACCTTTTCATAACACTTCTAATTTGTTTGCGATATACTCGTACCTATATTTAATCGTGAGGCCATTTGAATTTGAATGTTTAGTATTAAATGAGTTGTGAAATAAAATTTAAGTATCGAGCTACGTATTTGCATATTAATTTTTCATATAATCAACAAGCTTTGATGCTAAAAAGTCTTGAGCGATGTACCGAAACGTTGATTAGGCAGACTAATTAAGATTACGAGCTTTTTATTCGGTTTCTAATCAAGTAGTTAATTAGGATTTAGCGCGCGCGTGACCTCCACCTTCTAAGCACGTTCTTGATAAGGAAATGAGCATGATAACATCATGAGAACAAGGCAAAAATAAGGTCCCCAATTAAAGAAGTAATTATATTACTGTTTTGTCGCAATGTTCATAATTTAATTACATTGTGAACCAGCAATATAATGAGCCTTTTATTTAATTTTTCGGACATAAATAAAAGTGCAGTTATGACGGTGCCTTATTTTTAATTAATTTTTTGTACAACGCATTTTTTGCTACGAAAGTTTCTTTTCTTTTCTTTCTATCTCTTTCTTTTAACTATTTAATTTTTACACTAAGTAGGTTTCTTGGTAATTTTATGGTTTGGTTTACGACTAACATGGTAGGCTTTAAAGAGCTAAAACTGATGATTGAGACACACATTTTGTTTTATACTCGGCACGTACACTGAACCTCTTGCCCTGTAGAAACAAATGTATTAACATTCCATTTATTCACTGTTTAGATGGGTCTATCGTACCTATAGCACAGTGAAAAACTCCCGTCAATTATGGAATGGTATGGTTCCGTGATAATACTAGTTCTTTCCGTGGTAAAGACGCACAGATATCTACGCAAAGACGTAAAAGTCAACGAACGAGCGTTAAAAAAACAAACACTATCAATCTGTGCACACTTCCGCTAAAATCTTGAAGAAAGTAAAGGCGCACCTATCCCATTTTAGTAGCGGGGAAGTAACAAATCAATATTTAGAGTGAGTGCTTTTTCGTGCAACGGAGAAGCTTTTATCTGGACAGCGGCCGGCAAACACTCCAACAGGGACATTCACTTTAACATAACGCGATTTGAACCGCGTATCGGTTTTTGCTTTTTACTGATTAGGGAATGCCTTTAGGATATTGGATTTTCGTTTATTCTTAATATATTTTATTTTAACTGTAAACCGCGATAATGTCTCGTTGGTCCAGTGGCTCTTTTCGTGTCTATGGTGTACGAAGTCCTGGGTCGGGCTATAAAATCTTAAGCTTATTTTTCTGCCAAAAACTTACAGTAAAAATTTCAAGTTGGGAAGTTGGTGGAGTTTCGCTTCCAATCCACAGATGATAGTGATCGCTACAAGATTGAGACCTTAAGCCCGTCAACTCGCATTGCAGCAGTGTGATGGGTACAGAACTTCCTAACCCTTGAAAGCCTAGCCCCCTAGCGAGCTGTTAAAATAAACAAATAATGACAGGGCAGTATCATCAGTCTTAATTTGTCTTGGTCTGGCTGGTGGGAGGCTTTTGCCGTGGCTAGTTACCACCCTGCGGACAAAGACGTACCGCCAAGCGATTTAGCGTTCCGGTACGATGTCGTGTAGAAACCAAAAGGGGTGTGGATTTCATCCAACTCCTAACAAGTCAGCCCGCTTCCATCTTAGATTGCATCATCACTTAACATCAGGTGTGATAGCAGTCAAATGCCATCTTGTAGTCGATTAAAAAAAAGATTATTGGATATTTCTTATTGGCATAACAGAATTCCAACTTTATTTTTATTAGATAAAAACTATGCGGACAAAGTCGCAGGCATCCAGTAGTATTACAATAAAACAAGGTAATGGCTCTTTTTTCCACATTCCAACAACAATTCCTTTAGAATCTCGTCCAGTTGCCATAATATCCAATTTAAATAAAAGTCACCAATTATAAATTAAAACGATTATGCAGAACGTGATTCCAGAATTAAATTATCATAATTACGAACCGGTTAGCGAAATTAAATTGGAAAGGACAGTCCGATATTAAGACCACTTTAGAGCACTTAATATTCTTAAGGCAATATCGACCGAAATTAATTCGAAAGCAAATTTGAGCTGGCAATTAAAAAAAAACTATTTAATATTCAAGCACCGGAAAAACATTTAATTAAGTCGGTCGATGAGGTTTAACCGGTGCGGACTTAGTGGAACTAAACCACAAGCGTTAATTATTATCTGCGAGAGTGCTCTTTGTTTAGTTGCCAACTCTAAATTAGTTTTCGAAATGGATCATTCGCACCCCCGCTCGCTCCGCGCCCCTCCCCCGTCGCCCGCCGCCCCGTTGCCGGTAATTGGAACGTTCCAAGATGACACCACTTCGCCTCTAATCAGTTAACAAGATACCCCACTACACGTTATTGTTTTTCTTTCGTTTCAATTTATTATTTATTTAGTATCAGTTTCTTCGTTCATCTTTATCACCATATTTTAGCTCATTACAGGGTGTTAATCGTTTTTTAAAGAGGGAACATAGAGCTTATACCCAATTCGCTGCTTCAATGCAAGTTGATGAGCTTAGAGTGATTATGTTTTTTGTGTTATTGTTCTCACGATCTCTATCATCATCATCATCATTATCAGCCTGTTAGCGGCCCACCACAGGGCCAGACCTCCCTCCTTATAGGAAAAGGGATATGGAGCGTAAACCCACCACGCTGCTCTAATGCGGGTTGGCGGGCTTAAGATGATAATGTTTCACTTATTAACGATCAATATCAGATGTTGATGACAGTGACCGGGACCGACGGCTTAACGTGCTCTGCGAGGCACGGGAGTGTAACACCATCAACTTCCCGACTTCGGGCTTGGAATGTACTGAGAATTTTATAGAAGAATGAAAAACTCAGAATTATTCCGTGACTCGACCCAGGATTCGAACCCAGGACCTCATGATCGAAGCCAGATAGGCTAACCACTAGACCAACGAGGCAGTATTCTATCATATGTTAATGATAATTAACCGGGACTGGCGACATAACGTGCTTTGCGAGGCACGGAGGTCTGTAATACCATGATGTTCCCAACCACGGCCTTAGAATTATATACAGAATAATTATCTTAGAAGAAATGAAAGCTCAATATTTCATAGCTACAATACGTGAACCCAGGACCGAAACTTTCGCTTCCCTAGAAAGCGCCGTCTTTAATGCACTACAGGGTCACTACTACTAATTACAATAGGGGACAAGTAATTATAGGGTTTTTATTGTGATTCCACAAGTTAATTGGTTAATAAAAATAATACAAATTCTTGTATTGCTTGAATGGAGTACCCGTAACAGATCATAAATCATCATTAGTTCATTCAAATGTCACTTAAAAACTTTCCAATGTCTTTTAGTCGTCTCAATCAAATCGCAAATGCTTTAGGAAAACATTCGAGTCATTTAAATAAATGCGAAAGGAACTGGTTACATAAAATTTCGGCTCAAGGAAAGAGCGAAACCTTTTACGTGTGTAATCCTATTATATGCTTATATTGCGAAAACACTGCCCTAAATAGAATAGTGTGTCCCGGCGTGTTCGTGTCCCCTTACTTGTAGATAGATGGTATTACGACTAGAAGACTTTATGTTAAACTAGCTGACTACCACTAGTTCTCTCGAAACTGAAACTAGATATCCTTTTCTAATTCCTTATGTTAACGAACAGCCAGAAGGGAATAAAACTTAAAACACCAAAAGACAAACTTAATCGGAACAATTTATTTACAAAGATATCAAATTTGATCAAAATGAAACATTCTTCAGTAATCACTTAATTAAACATTACGAGCACAGATTCTTACAATAGTTAAACAGCATGACTGTATATGACTCGGACACCAACGTGAATAACAACAATTTTCCATATTTTATAGCCTACCGCCATTTTTGTTCGACGACTACCGTCCCTAATCTATTATCTATAGTTTAAACGCGGTACCACAACACAGCAAATAAGGCCGCTCTATTGTCTATAGTCTTTTCAAACAAAGAATACAATACTGTATACAATACTGCTAGCACTAACTTATAAAAAAGTCCCCCGCCACGTCTATCTGTCTTTTCGCGATAAATTCTAGACTACAGGACGGACTGTCATGCGATTTTTACCAATAGAGTGGTTCGTGGAAGTGTATAATATGTTAAGGTTTTATGTAAATTGGAGGAAATATGACGATAATTGTGGGAAAAGTCAGGGAAATTTACTGCCTGGGAGCTAATATGAAAAACGCTGCTTTATCTATTTGAGATATAACGAAACAATGTACAGGAAGAAATGATTAGGACTACAACAAAGTCCGTATTAACATATCTCTGGAGGATAACTTGCTATACCCATTTTTGGAAGGTTGCAAGTGCAACATACTATATACCACGCGGGCGAAGTCACGGGCGGCTGCTAGTTTTATATACAAACTTCCTAATACTTTTTCTATTGATGAAAATCGAATTAAAATCCGTTGCATAGAAATAAAAGAAGACGGGGTGTGACGTTGTTTTTGTTAACTTGCTGTTCGGTTTCAGCCGCGGCCATATTGTTTACGTATGAACTTCGGGATAAAAGATTTGTTATTTTAAACTATTATCTGATTTATATGTATGTGATATTAACGTAAATTTTCACGCAGCCTCTCGTGGCACATGCGTTTAATCTTGATCGGAATTAAGAAAAAATATAAAAAGGCATTAAAGTCACCGTTTAAGTCGTTGACGACATCTATGGAATCAGAAAGTTACATTTTATTGTCATGTGCTTGAGGTTGTAAAAAAACATCTCACTAGAGAACCTTAGCACTTATCTTAACAGTTCGTTCATTAAGTCGTTGGCGATTAAGGCTCATTAAATTTCATTATAGCATCGGTCCCGCCGCGGCCGGCCCGTGCGCCCGTCCCCGACGCTAGACGGATAATCTCCAACTGTCAGGCACTAATGCGTTTTAGAGTACGTAATTTGAACCGGCGAGATCGGAGGTAATTAACGCCCGTAATTAAGCTAAGTGATTATTGTAGATGCAAGAAAGGCTAGGTATGTAATTACGTGTCTCTATAGCAACTTGTAAATGAAGATAATACACTTACGAACGAAATTAAACTGTCAGAGCTATTTTAATGTTAATTATACTGGATTACGGCGGCTTTTATGTTAAAAATAGATGAGTGTTTGTAAAATGTTAGCTAACCAGTTTCCGCTCGTGACTGTTTTATTTATAGCTACTGAACGGATCTGAATGACAATTGGCATAGCGGAAGATTATAATCTACCTTTTATCCCCCGATATTCCCAAGGAATCAGCATCTAAATATGCGTGTAAAACTGCGCATAATTAGTTTATAAATGCATATTTAAACTTTAGACTACAATACATTCAATGCATTGTTTGTCTCAACAAAATATCGGATCAAACTTGGTGATTTTATCATGTAAAAGTACCCACCTATAGCCGCCTTTTAAGTCCATCATCTCACCTCCATGGAGAATGTATTAAAGATACTCAGTTATACGTAAGTCCAAACGAATCAAGATGTTGTTTTAATTTGACAGTTCAAGATGGCCCATACCTATATAGGTACATACACACGTGACAAGACAAATAAAAAGCTTACAAAAAAACGAAAGCAACACACAAAAGGAATACATATAAATTCTATGGATATAATAAATAGGTGCGAAATGTTTCAGATTTCAAATAAAACGTAATTTAAGTTAACATACACCCGGGAGCGTGGAGAAAGCTTTACGTCACTTCAATTTTGCGTTAAAAGTAAGCGTGTGCCTCGAGTAACCCGGAGGAAGGGTAATGTATTCCCAGATATACGTAAGTGAAAACATTTTAAGAAGCTCCACGGACCCACTGCATCACCCCCGGGGTTAGGGCCTAAAAGCACTATCTCGGAGCCAAAGCCTTACAACTCTTCTCGAATTCAACTTACTTTGCTCTGTGTAGGTGCCCATATGGATGTGTAGCGCTCGCGAAACGTCTTGATACTGGCATTTGATAAACAAGTATGTCGTGTTTAGCTCTGTGCTGAGTTAGTGAGTTAAGTGAGCTTAGAACCTGAGAATAATTATGAGATACATTTGGTGCTTCTTAAAAGTAGTGATATTACTGTTTATGTTCAGTAAAAAATACTAATATTATAAAGGCGAAAGTTTGTGAGTGTGTATGTTTGTTACTTCTTCACGACTGAACGGCTAGAGGCATTTTAATAATATTTAACCACCCTGGATTAACATAAAGGTTACGTTTTATCCAGAAATTCCTACGGAAACGAGAACTACGCGGGAGAAACCGCCGGCGTCCTCTAGTTATATAATAAACTGAATTTATAGGTTTTTTTGTTAGCATAGTTACAACGCTAGTTACTATGAACTCCATATTGCCGTGAAATACAAATAACAGTATCAGGTAACAATCAGACATTATACAACACAAGTTAATAATTTGCACTAAATACTTTGATTTATTATTTTTTTTATTCATCAATCCGCGTTACCGTATACTGCTGGACGTATACGAGAGCGCCACCGTCATCACATACATGCGCACACATACCTCCTCAAAAAGGTGGTAGTGACTAGTAGGATGAGGAATACTTTAATACCATACAATAAATACCAAAGCAAAATGAGAATTAAAATAATAAAAAGTATAACTTTCGTATCACCAACACTTAAATACCAAAGTATCAAAACGATTCGGACACAGTACACATATGAATTCATGTAACGAATTCTAGTTTAGCGTCGTACGACGTTAAGAAAAAACTGCATCGCACTGGCTCGCAAGTCGCAACCCAAAGACGTACCTACTCGTACAAGTAGGTACCACAGAGTTGCTCGTAGTGTCCGTTCAAATTGAATTTCATACTTCAAGGAAAAGCTGATACATTACTCACGTACTGAAAGTTCACTTCAAGTTCATAGAATAGTACAATTTTGGTAGGTACTTTCACAGAATACTTAATTAATACAAGTTGGTAAGTATCTACTATAAACAGAAGACAAGGAATAATAAGAATGATATGCTTTGAGTATGAAGACCATAATTCAAAACTATGAAAAACTAGTTAGGTAGGTACCTATAAGAGGTAATTTTCACCATTACTTATTGCCACCAGCTCACTGTAGAGCAAGAGCCTTCATTTCAGGAGATGGGATTATGCACTTAGACCCACCATGCTGCATCAATACGTGTTGGCGGACGGGCTTAGGATGGAATTTTAACAGGTAATAAGATTTGATATATAGGGAAACAAAATTAAGAATATTTTACTATCCTTTCTCTATTTTTTTAGGGTTCCGTACCAAAAAAGGAAAACACGGAACCCTTATAGGATCACTTCGTTGTTCGTCCGTCTGTCTGTCAAGACCCTTTTTCTCAGGAAGAAGTGGAGGTATCAAGCTGAAATTTATATTGAATACTCAAGTCTGCTGTCCTTAAAGTCGTGAAAAAATCAAGCTTCTAGGTCAAGGCAATCAAAAGATACAGCCGTTTATGCCAAAAATTTCACCAGTTTTCGACACGGTCAAGTAAATCAAAACCTAACGGGTAGTTCCCGTAAACTTAGGATCTTGAAATTTGGTATGGAGTAACTTTATATAGTGTAGATAAATGAAAAATTATGAAAACCGTAAATTATTAATTGCATCATATAATATAATGATTTTAATACTTTTAAGTTTACCCCCTTTACTCATAAACCTTTAAGCTGTAACAAAATCAAACTTGTATATCAACACAATTAAAAGATATAGCAATGTAAGTCGCATATTTAACTCACAACTAAACGCAACTAAATCAAAACCTGTCCTGGGGTTCGCGTACGTGGCTTCGGATCGTGAGTCTTTAAGTTCAAGTGCTGGGTCACTCTATCAAAGTATTGGGATTTTCTCATTCCAAGAAATTCTCAGTCCAGCTCAGAGCTGGAAAGTAGGTGGTGGCTGAAGAGCATTTTAAGCCATCGATAACGATTATTAATATCTGCTTGTCAAGCATTATCACCCTTCGAACGCCTACACGCACTGCAAATTCTCGAGAGAATATCCCTACCCTTCAATAGACGATCTCATAAAAATCTAGGAAATCAAGAAAGATGATGTTTTTTTAACCGACGAAAAAAAACGGAGGAGGTTCTCAATTCGACACGTATATATTTTTTTTTTCGGTTGGCACCGACTTCATAGATATGCTTAAGTAATTATAAAATATAAAAATAAAAATATAAAAGCAACTAAATGACACAGTTATTTTTTACTTTTTAGTGCGTTTTCAGTCGGTTCTATTTTTATTTAAAATTTTTATTATCGATTATAAGTTGGCCCTTGACTGCTATCACACTTGATGTTAAGTGATGATGCAGTCCGAGATGGAAGAGGGCTAACTTATTAGGAGTGGGACAAAAATTCACACCCCTTTTGGTTTCTACACAACATCGTACCGGAACGCTAAATCGCTTGGCGATACGTCTTTATCGGTAGGGTGCTCCCACCAGCCAGACCAAGACAAATTAAGAAAAATCTCAATCTGCCCCGCCGGGAATCGAACACAAGTCCTAACCTCCGTCTTATAAATCCAACGCGCATACTACTGCGCCACAGAGGTCGTCAAACCTCTAAAATCAAGGATTTGGCGTTACGGTAGGTACATTATCATATAGAAACCTAAAGGGTTGTGCATTTCCTACTCGTAACAAGTTAGCCATCTTATATTGAATCATCACTTACTAACATACCGCGTGTGTGCAATCACACGGTACCGTCACGATATCAAATAAAAAAAAATATTTGTATTAGCCATAGTCAAATCTGAAATAGATTGAAAAGTTTTGAGTATAATTCAGTCCCCCACTCACGTCAGCAAGGCAGGATATGGCGGCATTGTGGCGGAAGCGAATCTCGATGTTTTGTAATGGAGCTTTTTAAAATGAAAGTCGAACTTTTGTCAGACACTTTTAGCCGCGCCGGAGATACATTTAAGCTTTTTAACTTTTCCACTCCGGTAATGTATCCCACTCTTTCCTAACGTCGCTCGAATCGCGTCGTAGAGGTGTCGTATAAGTTTATTTTTTATTTGAACACAGGACGTTGGAAACTTTTGGTTTGTTTAACTCGGTACGTCGTCAGTCAGCGGCGATAATCCTGCAGAGAGGTTCTCTATCCGGCTTGTTATTTTTTTTCATTCACGTTAGTCGGCAGTGTAAACATTTTGCCTACGATCCATTAAGTAAATGCACTCAGCCAGCCACTCGGCACTGCATTAATATTGCATTTCTAACTCTCCCTTCTATGGCTTTCCGGGCCCGGGAATCAACGACCGCTGCTCCGCTGAGTGTCATAAATAAGTTACAGTTATATCAACTAATGTCAACTACATCCTATTGGCTATTATAGATTAACGAGTAGTTTTAGAGGTTAATAAATTAAAATAATATATTAATAAAACTTGCACAAAATTGATTGATATATTATTTATGTAGGTAATTAAAAGTAAAGAATTTCATAAAACCTTGATTCTTAAGATGTTATGAGTAGGTACTATCGAGTTAACTAAACCGATCTTCACGAGTAGTAAAAAGCTTTCTTTCTGAGATAAGCATCATATTAAAATTAATACTCGTACTATTGCCAAAAGTGATAGCTTAGCATGACCTCTGAGGCACTACCAACTTCAGGGCTACTGAGAATTTTTCGGGAACATAATACATAATATTTCTTGATCCCATGAGCCCATGCACCATAGCCCCATATAATTACCTACTGAATCAACTTAACCATCAATATTAAATTGTTACCACATTTTCATTTCTTTGGGCGTAAAAGTCCACGCGTCGACGAACTCACAGGCGTCCACTTATAATATAGTGGAGTTACATTAAAACCTTTTCAGTGACATCAATCTTTCAAAATCAATAAAATACTTGTAAGGTAATGTAAGCGCTTAACGAGCCGCGAGCACAACTCCTGAGCGGATCAACGAATGGAGTGCTTCATGCATAATGTAGCGCCCAGAGTGTTGTTTTGAAAAGCATTCTGAATTCGTTATTTTCATCGTGCCAGGTGATGCTTGCACACCTCATGAAAAATTAATATACATATCAATGAGATAACAATACTCGATACACATCAAATGATGCAGATTTTGTATCCTGGCAGAGGTCAGCGGTAACTTGGAGGCGATCTGAGGGAGAATGCTGCACATATATAGGCATTAAAAATTGTAGATTTCAATTAAATAACAATAGGTACTCGATACAACAACAACGATCAGCGTTAGTAGTCATACAATCTGCTAGAGAATGCTTGTTTAGTTTCTAAATGTAATAACATTAATAGGTTTAATATTATAATTCAATATTTTGAATCAACAGTCAAAACAATAGATATTATTCTGGAATTCTTCTAAAACAATTATATGCAGAAATATTATATTCAGAAACAATAGAAGTGACTCTTCGTCTTTTATTTGGAACCATTTCAAAATGTATTTCACCAATTTCAATTCAGCAGAGGCCTCAAAAAAGATGTATTCTTTGTCTTTGAGGATTGCAAACATATCAGTTAAGCATAAAAAACAAATCTCCAATGCACATAACTCCAAAGCTGGGACGGGACGTACTCTTAACATAACTTTATTAAATGATAACAGGAGATAACCGGCACCTCAGAATTAATTAATCTACTCAGAGATTGCATCTAAAAGCGCCGTTCCACCCGCGCCTCACCCCGCCGCCTGGGTCGATCCGTTTCCAGCCACTTAAAGTTCACGCGCCTCGCTCTAGCTTCCGTTTTAATTACAAAATTAATTCAAAATGTAATTAAAGTTAACAATAAGGCAGCCAACAATTGAAGTTATTTACGTTAGTTTATGCTTTATAACGAGCACTCTTGTGTCTTTGATAAGGCGTCCCACAAACTAACGACTATCAGGGTATTAACAATATCTTAACCAAGGTTTATCAATGGTGTAGACTACTGAGACCTTAAAAAAACAGATAATCGTTGCAGTAATCATTTTGTTTATTCAATAATAAATATATAGCTTTTACTAAATACACTCGCAGAAGAAAAGTGGATTTCCGTTTATTACACATTATTTTTTTTTATTTCATTATTTATTTACTTCTATGTTTTTCGCTTTATCACATTTTGCACTTATCTTTTTAACTGATTTTTGTTTTTCCTTCTGTATGTCCAAGAACGGCTTCATTTTTGTATAATTAAAAATAATGTTAAGACTTGATTGCGAAATTGAAATTTATATTTCAAATTTCTTTTATAATAAAATCGTTAAATCTTATTATAGCTGTATAAAAAATAATATCTACAGGATCGAAACCGGGCGGTTTTTCAATAAAAATTCAATTTAAGAACAATGTTACTAATTTCATTTCATTGTTTCAATATGAGCGCATTAATTATCTCATTCATCTCTCATTGATACAAGGATTACTCAGATTAGGTAATAGAAAAAAGGCTAGATATCAATAGAGTCGGCAACGGAGTGCGGAGTGCGGATCGCGACTCATCCACTCGACATCGCTGTACAAGCAATAAAGCTCTGTTGGAAAGCACTTAACGGGATTGATTCAGACCATTTACCATTCTTTAAACAAACAGAAAAAACCTTTCCATTACCGTAAATTATAAAACCTTTTAAGCAAATCGAAGCCAAATACATACCTACGAGTACATATAATAATTACTTCCCTATCTCGTATTAAATTTTATTTTACTTACTAAATTGTTTAGTCTGTCTTGCTGTTGTAGTATTTAGTCTAAGTGACTTTGTTAACGAGGTCCTGGGTTCAAAAACTGGGGGAATAATTCTGAGTTTTTCTTTCTTCTAAGTTTCAGTAAATTCTAAGCCTAAAGTCATGAAGTTGGTAATGTTACATCCCCGTATCTTGGAAAGCACGTCAAGCCGCCAGTCCCAATCAGTATCATCATCTGATAATCATCTTTATTGAATCGATGTACATGATGTCCCATAATGGATCACCAAAATTGGGAGATTTCATTGTATCCATTAAATAAAACGAGACACCAACCGACAACGATGTACCGCCACACGAATAAAAAACATCCTGTACATATATGTAAACCGAATACAACTCTTTTTTTATCGACGACAAGTTGGCCCTTGACTGCTATCACACCTGATGTTAAGTAATAGTGCAATCGAAGATGGAAGCGGGCTAACTTGTTAGGAGTAGGACGAAATCCACACCCCGTTCGGTTTCTGCAGGACATCGTACCGGAACGCTAAATCGTCTGCTGACAAAGATGTACGTCTTTTACTAGCCACGGCGAAAGCCATAGAGCACTAGTTAAACCTAATCACCCTAAGCCCGCCAACCCGTGTGGTTCCTGCTCTTTATATTTTTTTCTACAAGAAAAAAGACCTGATGATGTTAGGTACTAAACTGCTTTGTTGCACTTCTGGAAAAAATTTGAAAATAAGAAATTTATATTTTGTCACATATCTCAACCCAAAATAACCCTTTAATTGTGGAATTATTATATGATTAATATTTGATATTTATTAAGTAGCTTAGGTAGATACCAATTTTTATAAACCTCCTCTCGTCGATTTCCTCATTGATGAGGGTCGTGACCATTTATAAACATAACTTAAAAATTAAAGACTTTGCATACATAGTTTCAACCACTTTAGGGTTGGAATTTCAAACATCATTGTATCACATTATATTTTCTATTTATTTAGTAGTTTTGGTACTAATTGGACAAACTACAAAAATGGACTACTGCCCAAAAAGAGCTTCAACCCCTATATTACCTTTAGGGGTGGAATTTTAGAAACCATTGACTTCATGTTTCGTACTTATGAAGTAGTTTTCATTTTCATAAACTTAACTTGATAAAGGAAGGATTTTCCATACAAACTTTCAACCCTTGTTTCAACCTCTTCTATTTTAATTTCTGCAACAAAAAGTATACCTACTATGGTCTTCTCCGCAGTATGAACTCAATTCGTGCTAAGTTTCATTTCAATCCATTCAATACTTTTGGCGTGATGCGCGTCTAAGTAAAATACAGACAGACAGACAAAAAAATTGTTTCGCCTTCAATATCTTGTATCGATTGTGTCCTCCAAAAAAACCTATGAATTAGACCTGTTACAGACTTACAGATTAAAAAAGACTTATATAGATTGATACCTATATAACTCGTAAAGCATGGCTACTATACAAGTACTTATCTCTACTTAATTACAGAGGAACAAGTTAAAATTAAAACGTCCTCCGAAAGTTATCATCATCGCATATCACAGACAGATTTACAAATATAATCACGAGCCATGTAGGATAAAATGGTTATACCGCAATTTGTCGATCGCCAGAGCCTTGTCGAGTTTTTGCAAATTGCACTACGGACATGTGAGTTTAGCAGATGGAAAAACTGTTATTTCCTGTAAGAAGACCTTACAACCCATCTTCTTTTTGATAAAAAGATTTATTTAATATAAATACGCATTCAACATCAATGAAATCATCATGAATCATTTATCTTTGGATTTTTTAATCTTATTTTATTTAACTGTAGTAACATACAATTTTGTTATGTTATGGTGACAATGGCCAATATTATATTTCAGTAACCTAGAACCTAAAACTGTAAAGCATGTCATAAAAAAATATCTATTGACCGTTGACGTTAACACTGACAGCCGACTTCAAAACTGAGGTTGGCGGCAAGTGGTTATTATTATTATTATGATATTATCCGTGAATTTGTGATTTATTCCTAATTTTATTTTCTTTGATTGGCGATACTTTAAATTGAAACACGATTCAGTTTCTGTCGTTAATAAAACCTAATATTATCTTACTATTTCATAACAATTTTGTATCTTTTGTAACAAATATTTTTGCACGATGCCAAGAACAAGAAATAAAGTAATTAAAACAGTATACACAGACGACGAAGATAGTGGACAGGAAGATGGACACGACTTCAGTGATTCCGGCTCCGAAGCGGAGATACCTGAATACCCAAGCTCGGAAGAGGAAGAAGAGGCTGTCATATCCTCAGACGAAGACTTTAAGAGCTCAAAAAGTAACAAGAAATCAAATCGTTCTTCAGCTGTCCAGAAAGTAAACAAGGCAAAAATCACAAAATCTTTCAATGAAGATAGCCCCGATGTAGCACCAGTATTCTTTTCTGTCAAAAACTTAACGGATGCTGATAAGCTCTTACCTTCTATACTGAACCTCTCTGAAAGTGGTATGTCTTATCTTTACAATCATCATTTTCTATTGTTTGGCTCATAAAACATTTATTGTTACACAAAGAAAATTGACTTGAGCGAAATTTACAGGCTATAAATAAACATTGATATACAAATCTACACATTTAAGCATACAATATTCTAACACTAATAATTTAACAAAAAGTATCATAATTTAAATAATATGTAGGTAGACACAAAAAGTTTTATAAAGATTTTATTCTTGCAAACTAAAAAGCAATGTTACATTGTTTCAAACAATTAACTTCTTTATATTTACCAGCCCCCAAAGTAAAATCAAAAATTATGTAAACACTAACATAAATTTAACTAACTAACATAATTTAAACCCATCAGTCTTAAGGCCCTATTAAAACAAGGTACATGTCTATACTAAAGCCAAACTCGATTGAGAATGCTTGTCAACAAACAAATTATAAATGAAGGTAGAAATTACTAGTCATTTTGCACCTAATTTTTTTTTTAACCTGTTAATGACAAATTCATGACAATAAATTAGACAAGTAAGCTTAAAACTAATTAATATATTCAATATCTCATAAATAAGATTTTATAAAAAAACAAACATGATTTTAAATTTATTAGGCATAAAATGTGTTGCATTTTCTACTTTCATTTTAAATTTGTTTGTTGACAAGCATTCTCAATCGAGTTTGGCTTTAGTATAGTATGAGATTCATATTACCCCTCTTTTACCCACATTTTTCACTTAAGTTATATATTAGTGCTCGCCTTAACCTATGAAAAGGCAATACATATAGGGTTGTATTTGCATGTGTTTCTATATGGATCAGTCCATAGAAGGGAATATAACTATAATAATACAATAAGGTGGTACAAAGTATATATGACGCTTGACAGTTCTCCAGATCAGAGTTTGGTAGTTATTATTTACAGCCAAGTGGCATAGTGGGTTGTGACCCTGCTTTAATTCCCACATCTGGAAAATGTTTGTGTGTTTATTTATATATCGTAAGTAATGTATAATATATATTAAAACATTCATCAATTATCTTAGTACCTATAACACAAGCTATGTTGTCTTTTGGGGCTAGATAGATGTGTGTATTGTTCTGTAATATTTATTTTATTTACTTAAAATATGTTACAAGTAGACAAGACTTAAATATTTTAAACATGTTTCATGTAGTTTATTGTATAAATAAACTTTGAACATTATACAAATTTGTTGTTTGAGCCATAGAAAGTAAAATGTTGTGATTACTTAAATATACCCACAGTTGGCATAATTTCTGTGTTTATATACATTAGTGATTGATGGTTTAGGTAGTACAACTAATGCTCATGTCAAATTCAGTTTAACCCCTGTGGGCCTGACATTCAAACCTTCTTTGAGGTCCGCGGCTACCCGGGTAGCGACGGAGCTATAATGACAGCTGTCATTATTTGCCTGACGGTTGCCAGGGGACCCCTCAGGGCTGTGAAACTTTAATTGTTATATTGTATAATTGTTTGTCATAAACATTCTTCTCCAAAACAATAATTTTTGACCATCCAATAGAGTAACAGCCTTATATTATGACAACAAAACTGAGAGTCAATAAAAGAAAAATCTACCAGGAAAAATATGCATAAAGATCTTACATTTAACTACATATATTTTCTCTTAACCTACATCTTTAATTAAAATCTTTTAATTGTTTTGTGTCTTTATTTCAGATAGCAGTGATGACGAGACTCCTGTGGTAACCAAAAAGAAAGCACTACCAACTTTTGCGCCAGACTTAAAAGCTGTTGATTCAGAAAACGAAACTGAATCAAATGTTGAATATAAAGATGTAAGTTTCATAACATTTACTATAAGTTAGAGAGAGAGATGAATATTAATTTGATAGAATTACCATGCGAGTGCTGGGTCCATTGCGTGGCTGAGAGAAAATGTCTGAACAGAATCCGAGACTTGTGACACAAATGTAGCTTTAAAAGGGATCCCTTAGTGACACGCGTCAACTCTGTTCATGTTTTTCTCCTGCCCAGCCAAATTTGGAAAGAAGATTTTGGATACTCATTCCTAATATGGAGCTTGTTGCATTTCTAGTAAGGCCAAGGTCTTTTAGCAGATTATAGAGTGATTTTGCTGTTATATCTCTCGCACCCATTTCTATGTGTATAAACTAACCACATAACCATTTTTCGTTAGTTCATTTGATAGGCCATAAAAATATATGTTCTTTAAAGATATTTGTTTGGCGGCCGACTGGCGCTGTGACCCTATTTCTGCGTCCTAGGCTGTGGGTTCGATTCCGACATCTGGAAAATGTTTGTGTGGTGTGCAAGAATATTATAATAAAGTTTTCCAGTGTCTGGGTGTTTATTTATATATTATAAGTATTTATGTATATATATAAAAATATTCATTAGTTATCATAGCATCATAACACAAGCTACTTTCGAGTATGCATACTTTGGGGCTATATAGTAATGTGTAATTGTAATATTTATTTATTGTTTCCCATGGCACTGTAAGCTCAACAAGTACTATACCTTTAATTTGTTTCGATAAAAGGAATATGTCTCTTATTATGTCTAGATATTTATAATGACAACTTGTGCATTAGGAGTGCTTTATAGCTCTATTGTTTGATGCAACTGTTTTAGCTGTAAACAGTTATTTTTTTAAAGATAAACTATATTTGTAATAAATCTATTGACTTTGACTGATTTCAAATTTAGCAATGTTACTCATTACTTAGTACACACCCACTAAGTAACTAGGAATAGATTTCTTGATACTCCCACAGGACCAGGATCTATGCAAGTAAAATCACACAGCACGGCTAAAATAATATAAAGCCA
The DNA here is from genome assembly GCA_034621355.1 of Mycalesis mineus. Lineage (NCBI taxonomy): Eukaryota > Metazoa > Arthropoda > Insecta > Lepidoptera > Nymphalidae > Mycalesis > Mycalesis mineus. Next base: position 10,657,029 of record CM067886.1, on the reverse strand, counting down.
ATTGTGTACTAAAATATTTTTATTATGTTACAGGTGTGGTCTAATAATATTCAAGATGAGAGTGAAGAAGTTGCTAAAAGGACTTTCTTGGAACTGCAACAGGCCAAAAGTAAAATGGAAGAAACAAAAATGTCCATTCAAAATTATTCTGCGAAAATGGACACACAAACAGATAGTGATGTAAAAGATTTGTTAGCTCTTGGAGAGGAAGAAATTGTACAACCAAGTTCTTCAAATACATCTAAGAAAAGAAAACCAAAAATTGTTAAAGACGATAGTGATTCAGAAATGGAAGATTGGGAAGAAGTAAAAGGTAATGATGAAACAAAATTTTATTGTAATTTAACTTTTATTGGGATTAAAACAGCCTTATTGCTTTGCACAACTCATGAAACTAAAACAGTTTTTCCAGATAACTCTGTTTTTGTATTTTTATTGAAGTATATAAACTATAACATCTATCAAACTATAAACACTTACTCCTATTCTTCATAAAATCCCAATTTTATCCAGTGGTTAATATGATGATAACGGAACCGACGGGATTCAAGTAAACGTAGCATGTTACAATACTATTGAACGCTCATTACAATGAAGCTCTTCATTTTAAAGATTACATGTTTCAATTTTACTTAATATTTTTATTGAATAATGTTACCCACACTTTGGGATAATTTCTATTTGAAAATAAACAATATAATAATTATGAAACCTACGGGATTAGAACCCGCGTATCTTTGGCTTTAAATTTTAATTTGAACTGTCTAAAATATTTCCTTTTTAGAGGCCAAAGGTATTCCACAACAAGGACTACAACTAATAGTCGACATTCCCGGTGCTGTTTGTAGGAAAACCAAAAAAATAGATGTTGAGATGATGATGAAAAGAAAAATCAACAGAGTGAAAAAAGAATATCAAGTGTACATGCATAAAGTTCATGTCTTATGTTGGCTGGCTCATGGAAATTACATAAGTAAAGTTTTGAATGATCAAACTATTATGGCGGCTGCACTAACTTTAGTTCCATCAAAAGAATGTTATCCTGGCGAAAGGGTAGATATGAAGTATGTTGAACAAATAACTACTTGGTATAAAGACAAGGTGACATTAAAACAGGATAAGAATGAAAATAAGTTCAGACCAAAAGCTTTACCTTTGAAGGAAATTTTACAACAACAGATGAAAAATAAAATTTTCACTACAAAAAAATATATAGTGTTTGTGTTTGTAGCGATGTTGAGAAGTCTTGGTTTACAATGTAGAGTTATGTTTAATTTTGTTACTGTGCCAATTAAGCCTCTTAGTTCTGAATTATGTTCACTATCTACCAAAAAAAGTGAAATAAAGAATGAAAATAAAGAAAATAATAAGCAGAAAGAAAAAGATAAAAAAGGTTCTTCGAGTAAGTCTGCAAAAGGAAGCAAAGAAAAAATATCACAATTAGATGGAAATGATGATATGAGTTGCTCCAGTGATAGTGATAACATAATGCAGATAGATGGCAGTGATGACAGTTCAATAAATAGAAGTACAAGACAAAGGAATACCCAGAATTCAAAGAAACACGTGAATACTGATACCAATATAGATAAAGGCAGTGTTTCACCACCAAAACGACCAAGAAGAAATTGTACGACTCAACCAGAAAAAAATAAAACTGAAAGTAACAGTAAAGCTGTAACAGGAAAATCTCGAAAATCATTATCATTAAATCGTCTTGATACAAAAAATAAAGCACAATTTGATTTAAAAGATAAGACAAATAGTAAAAGTGCTGATAATCTTGTAGGCCTAGTCCAAGTTCTGCGAACGACCAGAAACAGTAAACAGTCAATGAATGCTTCACCAAAACCAGTTGTGCCAGCCAAAGAAAACAAGAAAAGAATTGTATCGAAAATACCTGAAATAATAATTACAAGTGAAAACAGTGTTCCCAAGAAATATGGTAGTGATGATGAAAACTCTACATCAGAAAGCAGAAAACGTCCTAACACAACAATGCCTATCGTAAAGAAACAACAAACAGATACTAAAAAACGAGTACGAGCAAAAAGCGCTCAAAATGAAAAAGAGAGTAAATATTTTACTAATGATGTTGATAAACCTACCACAACAGAGCCTATAGTAAAGGAACAAGAAACAGACACTAAAAAACGAGTACGAGCAAAAAGCGCTCAAAATGAAAAAGAGAGTAAATATTTTACTCGTAATGTTGATAAACCAAAAACAAAAATCACTAATAAAAAAGAGAGGATTGAAGATCCCTCCGAAGACAGCAAAAGGATTAGTCATAAAGATTTACAAAAACAGACAAAACCGAAGAATGATGTTAAAAAAGACCTCATACAAATCATTAAGGGACGAGTTAAGGAAGCTAAGGAGGATGCCAAAAAGTTTATGGTTAAAGGTAAAAAAAAGCTTATGATAATTTCTAAAAATAGAATAATAATAAAAAAATAATTATGTTTGTATTGTTCATTTCAGAGAGAATTAAAAAAGAATCTGATGAAGATAGTGATTATTTACCAGTGTTGTCACCAAAAGATAAAATGTCAGAAAGTGACGACGACTTCAAACCCAAAAAAATAAGTCCAAAGACAAAACCTAAAAGTGTTAAAAAAGTGGATCGTCGTGTTTTGTCAACTGACGACGAATCACAGAATAGTCTCAATAAAATGGACGTCTGGTGTGAAGTGTTTGTTGAGGAACTGGAAGAGTGGATAGCCGTAGATGTCATTAGAGGCAACGTGCATTGCGTCAACGAAATTTACGTAAGTGATGTTTGAGAAAAACACATCAACTTGCACGCCTTCTTGAGAAGGCGCACGTAGTTGAATCTATAAACGCTTTTGTTTGTAACTTCGAATACTTTCGTCCGTGTTTTAAAAATAGCTGTTGTTACGCCGAAAGTGTCGAAAAACTACGCGTTGTCCTTGAAAATATCTTATAAAAATTATATTTATACTAAGTTGGTGTGTTACGTTTGTATATTTTAATGCAAAAGGGCCGTAGGCCTATTGGCGACTTTGAGACTTTCTATATTACCTTCTTCGATGAGTCGGTGTATCCATACTTTCTACTTTAAGGACATTACTTAAAACTTACAAAGTGCTTTACTATTTCGTTAAATAAACTAAACTTTGATTAAACTTGAATGGTACCGACTTTAGTTAAGTTAATTAAAGTAACTAAATAACGCAATATTTTTTTTATTTTTTAGTGCGTTTTGAAGGTTTTATATTTTATTATTTTTTTATAAACAGAGTCGGGCTACGCATCCAGTTAACTATGCCGTTGGCTGGGACAACAGTAATTACTTGAAAGACTTAACTCGTAAGTATGTGCCGCACTGGAACACAGTCACTCGTAAGCAACGCGTCGAGCCTCACTGGTGGGATGAAGCTATAAAACCATGGCTCGGACCCAAAACAGCAAGAGATAGAGAGGAAGACGAGCGTTTAGACAGAATGCAACTGGAAGCACCATTGCCTAAAGCAATTTCAGAGTTGGTATTACATTTTGATTATCTATTTAATACATTTAAACGAGCAATTCTTGTATAATGTAAATCACGGAAACGGCTTAAATTCACGAAATTTTGTATGCAGGTGTTTTCGGGGGCAACTAATCGATATAACTAGGTTCATTTTTAGAAAATATTGTTTTATTAGTTCAGGCAATGAAAATCTGTGCTGACATAGCAGCAAAGTTCAACTAAATACTACATATTATGCTTAATCAATATTCCATCATCACTAGATAGTACACCCGATATTATAAAAGAACTGCTCGTACATAAATACACACTTAGAGCCGCGCGCAATGATGTCTAATTACTACCTACTGTACTTTTAGGTACAAAAATCACCCATTGTACGCGTTAAAGCGCCATCTATTGAAATTTGAAGCGATATACCCACCGGATGCGCCCACGCTCGGCTTCGTGCGCGGCGAGGCGGTGTACGCGCGCGGCTGCGTGCACGTGTGCAGGTCACGTGACACGTGGCTCAAGGAGGCTAAGGTTGTCAGGCTAGGTGAAACTCCTTACAAAGTTGTTAAAGCACGACCTAAATGGGATAAGGTAAATTTCATTACATTTGATTATTTAATAGCTTCTGCTCGCAGCTTTGCAGGCGATTTTGTTTATTAAAAATATCGTTGGATCACAACTAGTCTAGCAGGATGGGATTATTTGTTCTTTCACACAATTTCTTTGTGCACATTCACCAGCCGTTTAAAAGTGATTGCGCACGCCCAATATCGAGAAGTAAAGAGTTCCAGAGCTGAGCAGCATTGGTAGAGAAAGATTTAACACTTCAACTTTCATTTCTTTTCACTCTAAATGTTATAATCTCATAATATTTTGTGAATAGGAATTTTTAGGACTAGGTTATCCTAACTGGACATTATACAAAAGGTATAGAATAGAACTTTTTAAATTATTTTAGGATATGATATAACAGATAAATGTACACTTAAAAGTGTTAATAAGCTCAATTAAGATGTGCCACTTACGAGGTGTCCTGTGTAAGCGACGAACACGACGCGACTACTTGCACCTGTGTCGTGGCGCGTAGTGTCGTGTTGCATAGCGTCGCGTTTGTCGCTTACGCACGACACCCAAGTTATAGATCTGTTAAATGGCATAATTATATAATATAAGGCATAAGTATCAAAACCAAGGTATTTTGACCATTCGGAACAAAATGTATTGGGATTTATTTAGTCAGAATTATCAAACACTCACAGAGGTTACATTTTTTAATTTTTTATATGGCGATGTTTAGACAACAGAACATTCCTCTAAACTAGTTTTCAAATGTTCAATGTAAATGGCATATACAACATTTGTCTCTACCGGCACTAACTTAAAAAACATTTTGGAATTCCAGTTATCCAACAAACTTATAACGGATAAGCCGCTCGAAGTATTTGGTCCTTGGCAAGTTCAAGATTATGAGCCACCCGTAGCAGAGAACGGCATAGTGCCACGCAATGCGTACGGCAATGTGGAGTTATTCAAAGACTGCATGTTGCCTAAAGGCACTGTTCACTTAAAATGTAAGTGCAATGTATGCCATTTAATATTATTTAAAACTTAAATATACGTTTTCTTTACTTTTATTATAAAGTGCAGATCCGACTTTCTGAATATGTTATATATATCTTATATCTAAAATAATATACAGGTGTCCCATAATTAATGAATCAAACGAAAATGGGAGATATGTCACCTAATTGTCTAAAACCAAATTTACTAGTTTCACAGAAACTGTAGAGTGACCAAGTTATTGTACTTCGGATTTTTCAATGTTCTCTGTTCTAGAATAATGCTGGAGTTAGTGTAGTTAAGATTTTCAAGGTCTGACTTTCATTAAAATATTACGGATTATACCACCAATGTATGAACATGACCAAAACTTGGCGGTCCTACTGGAACACCCAGGACACAAACAAGATCTCAACGACCAAGTTTCCACATTTCAAAATACAATTCACGCGTACTTTTCGGAATACTACCCACCACCGACTTGTTATGCTCAAAAACCTAAGGAAAACACGTTTAAATTGAGAATGCGGAGGAAGAAAAGGGAGTTAATAAAGAAGCTTCGTAAAGCAAAGTCTATGGGCGACAACCATCTTAGTCATCAACTGTCCAGAGCTTTACGATCAATCCTTAAACTCATTCAAGGAATATCTCTTCAAATATCAGAAAGCCGCGATAACTTATACAGGGCTAAACACGAAGTCAATTTTGATAAAAACCCCTTTGAGTACTCAAAAAGCATTTTCAAGGAAAAAAAGGGAAAACTTGTCCTAACCAATGAGCAGATTTACGACCACTTTAAAAGCACATATGAGGTACCAAGACAGGGGAGGCTATATTCAGATCCTCATTCACTAAGGCCTAACAATCCTCTGGCAAACTTTCAAAGTATTCCACCCACCATAGAGGAAATAAACAATACTATCAGGAAGAAAACATCTAAATCTGCACCAGGCCCTGATGGCATCCCCTATATTGTGTACAAAAAATGTGCTTCAGTCCGTAAACATCTCTTAAACATATTTAATAAGATCTGGCTAGGACAACAAATACCAGCGACATTTGGCGAAGCGATTTTTGTCCTCATCCCAAAAAAAGCCGAAGTAATTCATCCAAAGGACACTAGACCGATAGCTCTAACTAATACTATTTCTAAATTATTTTTCAGTATATTACAAACAAAAATGACAAAGCACATGATAAACAATAGGTATTTCAGGCCTAATCACCAGAAAGGGTTTTTGCCCGGAATTTCTGGTTGCCTGGAACACAATTCACTTCTAGGCGAAAGTCTCAAGGATGCTAGAAAATATGAAAGGCAAATTACGATCTGCTGGATAGACCTAGAAAATGCGTTTGGTTCTGTCCAGCATGATCTATTGACTTTCGCCTTGAGGTGGTACAATTTTCCTGATCTAGTTATTGATTTAATCACTTCTTACTATTCAAAATTGAAATTCACCATAGCAGTAAACAATGAGTACTCAAAACCCCTACATTACAATGTGGGGCTGTTTCAAGGTTGCTGCTTATCCCCAATAGCTTTTAATGTAGTCATCAATATTCTAATAGATAAATTAATTGTTCAAGAAAAGAAATGGGGCTATCGGTTTAAAATCAACAATAAATATACAGAGTCCATTTTAGCTTTTGCAGATGACCTTGCTTTACTGACACGAAACCCAAAACACTGTCAGGAGCTATTGAATGTAGTGGATGAGTTCTGCTCATGGACTGGTGGGCTGAGGGTAAAGCCAAGCAAATGTCACTGTCTATGTCTGGGGAGACGAAATACTAAATTTACATCTTACGATCCGGGTCTCTCCATTAGTGGCCAAAGTGTAACCACCATTGCTGAAGCATTGCCTTTTAAGTTCCTCGGTAGAAAGATTGATTACAAAGGACGCACACCATCCCTTGAGGTAGTCGTCGATAACTTCATAAATGACCTTAATAAGGTAGACCAACAGCCCATTAACAATATAAAAAAAGCGTGGGTCTATGACAACTATCTCACTTCACGTCTGACTTGGCCATTCCTCGTTTATGATATTGGCAGAACCCATCTGGCAAAACTAGATGCAAATGTCATAAAAACATTGAAGTCTTGGTTTGGTCTAGCACTCTCGGCTGACCCTTCAACTCTATTCAGAGATTACAATAATTTTGGGTTAAAACTAAAAAGGCCATCGGAACTCTATAAACACCTCAGGGTTACCAGAACGCACATTCTAGTTAAGTCCCAGGACGAACTAGTTGCATCACTTCCTAAAGACGAGGGTGCCGGAAAACTTGACTCTAGGCTTCAATTTTACAAACAATTTATGGCAGGGGCTCAGGTAAATAGAACCGGGTTGGGTGCAAGACGTAAAAAGGAAGACCAAGACATAATAAAATCTTTTCTTAAACAAGATGAGGACGACAACTACAAAGTGCATGCCATGAACCTAGAAATGCAAAACGAGTGGTTAAACTTAGGCGAGTTCTGCATCCCTCTGGCTCTGAAGTGGCGCGCCTTGCTGTATGATTGGTCTCCTGCCTTATTGAAATTTTATCTTAATGCCTTTCAACTGACTCTCCCAGATCAGAGTAACCTAGTAAGATGGGGAAAAGCCTCGGAAAAATCTTGCTATACCTGTGGTGAGGCAGTGGGCACTGCAAGGCACTTATTGGTAGGATGCAAGGTGCTCCTGGACAGGGGTCTCTACTCACGCCGCCACGACAGAGTACTAGAAATCATACGTGAAGCTATAAGCCTTTCAGTAGCTAGGGCTCAAAAAGGGTTGACGACGAATAAAAGACAAACTAACTTCGTTAAAGCAGGCTCAAGTACAAATTCCACCAGCAAGCCTTATTCAATTCTGGGCTCGGCTCCTGATTGGACTATATTAATGGACACGTATGATAAGCACTATAAAATCCCGGAAGACTTAGCTATTACGACATCTAGACCGGACATATTTCTTTTTTCCAAACAAATTAAACGTATAGTACTTGTCGAGCTTACAGTGCCGTGGGAAACAAACATCCCTAAAGACCATGTATTCAAAGTGAATAAATACTATGACCTTACTAATGAACTAACCAAAAATGGCTATGTGGTTAGTTTATACGCGGTAGAAGTGGGTGCGAGGGGTATACCAGCGAAGTCTCTCTACAACCTGCTAAAAGACCTTGGCCTTACTAGAAGCGCAGTAAACTCCATATTGGAACGAGTGTCCAAAGCTGCACTAGTAGGGTCCTTCCGAATATGGTTGGGCAGGGAGAATAACTTGAACAGAGGAGGTGAGTGTTGACGGCCGTCACTAAGGGTACCCTTAAACCTACACCCGAGTCACAAGTCTCGGGCTCTGTTCGGAGTTTTTCTCTCAGCCACGCGATGGACCCGGCACCCGCACGGTGAATCCATGGAATGCTAAGATATTCGTCTCTCTAGGTAGTCGTCGATAACTTCATAAATGACATTAATAAGGTAGACCCATTAACAATATAAAAAAGCGTGGGTCTATGACAACGTCACTTCACGTCTAACTTGGCCATTCCTCGTTTATGATATTGGCAGAACCCATCTGGCAAAACTAGATGCAAATGTCATAAAAACCCTGACCCTTCAACTCTATTCAGAGATTACAATAATTTTGGGTTAAAACTAAAAAGGCCATCGAAACTCTATAAACACCTCAGGGTTACCAGAACGCACATTCTAGTTAAGTCCCAGGACGAACTAGTTGCATCACTTCCTAAAGACGAGGGTGCCGGAAAACTTGACTCTAGGCTTCAATTTTACAAACAATTTATGGCAGGGGCTCAGGTAAATAGAACCGGGTTGGGTGCAAGACGTAAAAAGGAAGACCAAGACATAATAAAATCTTTTCTTAAACAAGATGAGGACGACAACTACAAAGTGCATGCCATGAACCTAGAAATGCAAAACGAGTGGTTAAACTTAGGCGAGTTCTGCATCCCTCTGGCTCTGAAGTGGCGCGCCTTGCTGTACGATTGGTCTCCTGCCTTATTGAAATTTTATCTTAATGCCTTTCAACTGACTCTCCCAGATCAGAGTAACCTAGTAAGATGGGGAAAAGCCTCGGAAAAAGAGGCAGTGGGCACTGCAAGGCACTTATTGGTAGGTTGCAAGGTGCTCCTGGACAGGGGTCTCTACTCACGCCGCCACGACAGAGTACTAGAAATCATACGTGAAGCTATAAGCCTTTCAGTAGCTAGAGCCCAAAAAGGGTTGACGACGAATAAAAGACAAACTAACTTCGTTAAAGCAGGCTCAAGTACAAATTCCACCAGCAAGCCTTATTCAATTCTGGGCTCTGCTCCTGATTGGACTATATTAATGGGCACGTATGACAAGCACTATAAAATCCCGGAAGTCTTAGCTATTACGACATCTAGACCGGACATATTTCTTTTTTCCAAACAAATCAAACGTATAGTACTTGTTGAGCTTACAGTACCGTGGGAAACAAACATCCCGAAAGACCATGTATTCAAAGTGAATAAATATTATGACCTTACTAATGAACTAACCAAAAATGGCTATGTGGTTAGTTTATACGCGGTAGAAATGGGTGCGAGGGGTATACCAGCTAAGTCCCTCTACAACCTGCTAAAAGACCTTGGCCTTACTAGAAGTGCAGTAAGCTCCATATTGGAACGAGTGTCCAAAGCTGCTCTAGTAGGGTCCTTCCGAATTTGGCTGGGCAGGGAGAATAACTTGAACAGAGGAGGTGAGTGTTGACGCGCGTCACTAAGGGTACCCTTAAACCTACACTCGAGTCACACGGGCTCTGTTCGGAGTTTTTCTCTCAGCCAGGCGATGGACGCGGCACCCGCACGGTGAATCCATGGAATGCCAAGATATTCGTCTCATACAATTTTTGTTAATGGTATTGAAATATATTTTATACAAAATTCTATGCACTTTTTTTCATTAAATAGAGAAAAAAATTGATTGCTTATTCTGCATAATGAATTTCCCTCGAAGTAAAGAAGTGTCCTTATTCAATGTATGAAATGTTTCAGTCCCGGGCTTGAATCGCGTAGCCAAGAAGTTGAACATCGACTGCGCTCCAGCGATGACAGGGTTCGAGTTCAACGGCGGCTGGTCCCATCCCGTGTACGAAGGATTTGTTGTGTGCAAGGAGTATGAAGACATTATCACAGACGCTTGGATAAAGGTAAGAAGTTGAACATCGACTGCGCTCCAGCGATGACAGGGTTCGAGTTCAACGGCGGCTGGTCCCATCCCGTGTACGAAGGATTTGTTGTGTGCAAGGAGTATGAAGACATTATCACAGACGCTTGGATAAAGGTAAGAAGTTGAACATCGACTGCGCTCCAGCGATGACAGGGTTCGAGTTCAACGGCGGCTGGTCCCATCCCGTGTACGAAGGATTTGTTGTGTGCAAGGAGTATGAAGACATTATCACAGACGCTTGGAAAAAGGTAAGAAGTTGAACATCGACTGCGCTCCAGCGATGACAGGGTTCGAGTTCAACGGCGGCTGGTCCCATCCCGTGTACGAAGGATTTGTTGTGTGCAAGGAGTATGAAGACATTATCACAGACGCTTGGATAAAGGTAAGAAGTTGAACATCGACTGCGCTCCAGCGATGACAGGGTTCGAGTTCAACGGCGGCTGGTCCCATCCCGTGTACGAAGGATTTGTTGTGTGCAAGGAGTATGAAGACATTATCACAGACGCTTGGATAAAGGTAAGAAGTTGAACATCGACTGCGCTCCAGCGATGACAGGGTTCGAGTTCAACGGTGGCTGGTCCCATCCCGTGTACGAAGGATTTGTTGTGTGCAAGGAGTATGAAGACATTATCACAGACGCTTGGATAAAGGTAAGAAGTTGAACATCGACTGCGCTCCAGCGATGACAGGGTTCGAGTTCAACGGCGGCTGGTCCCATCCCGTGTACGAAGGATTTGTTGTGTGCAAGGAGTATGAAGACATTATCACAGACGCTTGGATGAAGGTAAGAAGTTGAACATCGACTGCGCTCCAGCGATGACAGGGTTCGAGTTCAACGGCGGCTGGTCCCATCCCGTGTACGAAGGATTTGTTGTGTGCAAGGAGTATGAAGACATTATCACAGACGCTTGGATAAAGGTAAGAAGTTGAACATCGACTGCGCTCCAGCGATGACAGGGTTCGAGTTCAACGGCGGCTGGTCCCATCCCGTGTACGAAGGATTTGTTGTGTGCAAGGAGTATGAAGACATTATCACAGACGCTTGGATAAAGGTACAGTATTTTATACTAGCAGTAGTAAACCTTCCAAAATGCCAAAAATTATACGAAAATTATCTAACCCGTTTTTTAGGAAAAATGGGTACGGTAGCATATATCTATCGCTATAACGATCACATCTTAATAAAGAAAAACAATTCTTCTATACATTGTTTTACGTCTGCTTTATCTATTTGAGATTATATAAATAGATATAGCACCGTTTTCGATAAAAGCTTACAGGCGGATTTAATTACTCCGAGTTTTCCTACAATTATCGTCATATTTAATCCAATTTACACAAAACCTTGACGAATTTTACACTAAAATCTTTCTCAGGGACCTCTCTATTTACTAGATGATAAGTGATGACGCAATCTAAGATAGAAGAGGTCTAAAGTAAAGTGGTAACTAAACAATAATATATATAACAAACATATAGCTAAAGCTAACGTTGCCTAAGCGCTACTTGTTTGATTTGACTTTGTAGTTCACAATTTTTTATTCCTTTTAAGGATCAAGAAGATCAGGAACGTAAAGAGCAAGAGAAAACTGAGGCCCGAGTGTATGGAAACTGGAGGAGACTCATACGAGGTCTACTTATCAAAGAAAGACTCAAAGCTAAGTACGGCTTTGAGGAACCCAGTACATCACAGGATAAAAAGCAAAAAGGTCCCAGATTAGTTGTAAAAAAAAGATAAACATAATGGATAAAGAAAAAAATGATAGTTTTCTTATTTTTGATTTCATTCCTTAAATAAGAATCCTAGAATATTTGTTTCATATTTGTTTTTTCTTATTTTTAATTTGTAGTACTTAGTCAGATCCCGTGCGGCAGCCGGCTGGCGTTTTCAGTTTCCTTTCACCCACGCCTGGGGCCTGAGTGATTAATATTTGTTGTTAGATATCAAAATCATGGTAATCTAATCTCGTAGCACCTACCTCATTTTAAATGCAAATTCCATGTAATTAATATCGGTAAAAAAACAGTCAACGGAATAAGATTTATAAGAATTGTTTATTATTAAAAAAAATAAAAGATATGCATATCATTCATATCATTGAGACTCCGTTCTGAACGAATTCAGGCCGTGTTTCGGGGTCAATCTTGCCCTAGACGAACCATCCGAGTTGCGATCGAGCCACGTCCGAGTCATGATTGATCCTCGTCCGAATCATTATCGAGCCTTGTCTGAATGACGGTAGAGCCTCGTCCGAGTCATGATCGAGCCTCGTCCGAGTCATAACCAAGCCTCGCCCGCGTCTTTATCGAGACTCGTTTGGGGCATGGTCGAAATTGCAAGGTGTCTTTGGGCAAATATTAATGTTGTAGGTGTCCAACTGTTACACTGTTCTCGTCCGTTGCGTTCTATTATATTTATTACCGTCTTTTGCATGATAATATTCTTTGATTATTTTTAATATTATTTAATTCAGCATGACATTATAAAATAGAATATAAAAATACTTCTAATGCCGCCTATTATAATGTACCTTATTATTACATCCATAACTGTTTTCTATTATTATTTTCTTTGCATGTAGTTATAAATAGGATCTAAGATTATATAACACCAATGGCAGTATAAGATCGAAGTACAAGTTAAAATTAATGTAAGTATAAATAGTTGAGGTCATGTTTGTAACATTTATGGACAACCTAGATTTTAAAAACAGCCATCCGCGTATCGGTCTCTTGGTAACTAATTTCACTATAGGTTAGTAATCCTAGATAAATTATGTTTGAACATACTAACACAAGGCAAAGCTCAGTCGCAACAATACTCAAGAATTTCGACATATTCGTTTACCTACGTGAGATTTTGTGATTTATATAAATATGTTGCCATAATATATATTGTAAGTCTAGAAAGCTATTCTGTAACGATTTTTTTGTAACTCGTCTAATTGAGAATTCGTCTATCTCTGGCCAGTATCGTGTTAAACAAAAAGACAGAGATATATATAAATTCTAAATTAATTCTGTCGTACTATAAAATATCGCTAGAAAATAGGTTTCATAATGTTTCTGTTATTTTTTTTATTGTCAATAAGTATTATCAACAAGGCTTATATAATCTGTAATTAAGATACATAATTATTATGGAGGGTAGAGGAAAGGAGAGTCATCTTATATGGGAGAAAAGTTGAAAAAGTGTCCAGTTGTATGCGTTAAATAACAGTTCAAAAATCCTCCACAATCGCGCTAGTGGATGCATAGGATATAGTATGAATGTAGCAATCGTAGATGAATTGAAGTATGCCGAGTTAAAAAATTTAATGTCATTATCGACTAAAGTAGTTAATTATTGAGAACTTCAACAACTTACGTTGTACAAAATATTGTGGTAAATATAACCTTACAGAATTATAACCAAACGTGCGTTTAGAGTGATTTTAGTTCGTAAACAGTAAATAGTACGGTTATTGATATATAAATATTTAATTTTATGAAAAAGTGAGTGAATAACAGAACAGTTATGGGTAAAATTTGTGTTGTGAAAAGTTGTCCAAGTGGACGTAAATCTCAAAACAAAAAAAATATACTCTAACAATATTTGGCGCTTCTTTTGAGAGTTACTTTGATGCAACTGTGGCGCCAACCTAATTTAATACATTTTGACGGACACTTTTTCATATACACAGATGATCCTCCTTTCCTCTACCCTCCATAATAATTATGCATAAATAATAATCGGTTAGTATTATAATGTGATTTTCTACGAAATTATGTTTGTGGTGCAAATTTAATTTTTTTTTGTTATTGTTTTGAACTGTTTTTAATTTTTTGTGAATTGAAATAATATCTGAATAAAAATGGTTTTTATTTATTTTTTAATTATTAATTCATTCTCCTGTTGCCTAGTTTTTCTAAAAACAAAGCAATTTTAATGTCTAGCTATTTATATTGTAATCTATTGTAGTTATTGTTTAGTGTAAGAGCCTGCGATGGCAAGAGCTTAGTAATTTTATAAATAACTGAAAGAGAAATGATAGGCAACTATGGATTTTGGTTGCTTTCAACCATGGCTTAGGTCGGCAATAGATCCTCAATCGTCCTAAGTTACTAAAAAGTGCAAGTTCTACTTAATGGTCCTTATTTAAAGAGAAGAAATAAAAGAATATTGTTTTGCGAATTTATTTATTAAAAGTGAGAATAATATAACGATAGGTTTCGCAATATCGCGCAATAAGCTGCTTTATGTGAGATACTATTTTATATGCATAATATATTGCAGAAGCCTCCAAGCGATTAAGTAGTAAAATCTAGCACAGCTTATTGCTGTTTTGAAGTATTAAAATGATAAAATGACAAAAGTATGTACAAAAATCGTTGGTATACCTACCTATTTTAATAGGTAACATTATTATGGATAATGATCGCTTCAGATCTTTAAAGTAAGATCTGGTCGGTCGAAACGATTGCAATACGCAATCTTTGCCGCGTTTACAGGATAGTTGTACCTCCATATCAAAAAAGTGATATTCTGAAGGTTGGTCACAATGCCATTTAACAAAGATGTTTATTTTTTTTTACATTTTATTTTTATTTATTTATTTCAATAAATTAGATATTTAAATACTTTACATACTTATTAATAACTATTAAGTCTATGCATCTTACATACTCTACAATATTTTATGACGAATTTATAAAGTAAGGGCCCATACGCATTCATCACGGTTTGTACATAACATGAAAGGAATGTAACCTTAATTTATATTTTCTAATCATAAAATATTCGTCTTATGAATTACTGTAATCTTTTACACAAGTCTCATTTTGATAATATCAACCAATATTAAAACCAGTTTAATAAATGGTATGATTAACTGGACGGTAGCAATATGCGATAGATTTCTTCCATGCTACCATGCATCCTTAGCAATCCTAAAATCCTATAAAGTCCAGCTTCATAGTTTATGCCATGGTCAACGTGCCAGCGCCCAGTCCGAAGCCGACTCCTTTGGGGCCAAAGTTTCGGCCATAGCATCCACGGCAGTAAATTTCACCATTGGGCCCATCATTAAGATTAGTGGAATCCTGAAACAAAAGTTAAATTTTTGAAAGTTGTTGAAGATTGATTTGGAAAGGATTTTTGTATTCCTTGGACGTATATAACGCGAGATTGTGAGAGACTGGCAACCTAATCATTATCAGTCTATTTTATTTATTAACGATTACTATTCATATTATTATGATAGTGACTAGCACCGATGGTATAACGTGTTTTCTGCACGGGGGTGGAACATTTCAAACTTGCCAAAGGTTAAAATTTATTGTAAATATCTTTGAACAATTTGAACAAAGAAAACTCAGAATTAATCTACAACCCGGCCCAGGATTTTAAATTCAGAATTTTGTAACCAAAGCCACACACGATAATCACTAGACCAACGACGACCTTATAGAGTAATATAATTCCTCTGAGGAGCAACTTTTTTATGTCATGTGTCAAAGTGATGTCAAGTGATAACAAACGTCAAACCAATATTTATAGGTTAAGTTTAATATTCGTCAGCAAATTATTGAATTAATTTACTTTTAATTAAAATTGATAGCAAAAAATTGCAGCATGGCTTACATAAAGATACCGCCATTACTAATCATTTTAACGACATTGTTTGTCCAAAACTGTTTAAGTGAGTTCACTACAGAAGATTGTGCTTCTCTAGGCTTTTCCAAAGCAAACCTTCTCTGTTCTTCGTGTGATCAGCTAAAGGATTTTAATCTAGATCAACTAGTGGAACATTGCAAAGAATGTTGTCATAATGATGACTCAGCGCCCAAAGAAAAGAAGTACGCCCGAGCAATCCTAGAAGTATGTACGTGTAAATTTCCGGCGTATCCGCAAATACAAGCGTTTGTTAAAAGCGACAGACCTGCTAAGTTTCCTAACTTACAAATCAAATATTTACGTGGATTGGATCCTATTATTAAACTTCTGGACAAGGATGGAATTGTCAGAGAAACAGTAGCAATCGAAAAATGGAACACTGACTCGATTGAAGAATTTTTGAAGACACATCTTATAAAAGAAGATGATGATGATCGCGGATTTTTAAAAACTAATCTTATTTAAGTAAAATAGGTAATAGTTTCTTATATAAAAAAAAATCCATGTGCTACTGAATCATTAAACAGTACAGAGTTGTCTAAGAATCTTGAATAAAAAATTTTGCCATATGATTTCAATGCTTTTATTATAACTCAAATACTATTTTGAATCAGACGTAATGTATAGCAAAAAAAATTGCTAAACAACATTCTGCCTGTTCCCTCTCTCATAGCATCTCTGAGTGCCTTCACCATAATACATTTTTCCAGGTTTTGAGCACCTACATGTTCCTATGATCCCTAGGACAAGGCTCTACTCCACCACAACTAGATAGATTTATAAAACCTACAAAAATATATATTTTTCCTATCGAATCCATTCTGAACATGAGATGTCCTGCAGATTATAAATTGATTTTGTAGTACGAAAAAGGTAGCATCACTAGTATGACAGCTGTGCAGTTTGGCTTGCAACTTCACAGAGGACAAGATGTTTGGCATAAAATATACAATTTTATTTGTTCAAAGGATAACACTTAAATAAAATATACAAAAAATATGTTACTTACAAGAGATCTGTGGCAGTCTGCACATGAGAAGCACCGTTTGTGCCATGTGCCATTCTTGGAGTTCATCTGTTCCGCAGCATACACTGGGAAGCCACATCGCGGGCAACCCTTACCCTTGGCTGCCTTCTGACCAGTGAACGGTAACTGTTCTGTGCTGTAGACATTATTTCATACTTATAATTTAAATTAATAGATATAAATGCCATAATAACTTTAGAGAATACTTCAAGCACTTTGGTATAGTTGGCAATTGACTGTCTGGTTGGTCTTTGATTAAAGCGGGGCTTTAATGATCAGGTTTTGACTTTGAATCCTGAAGTTGTGAACTAATTCTGACTAAATATGTTTCATTAATTTCAATGCCCGGAGACTGGAAAGTGGCGTTACACCCTTGTGCCTCTCAACAGTCCTGGTCACTATCATTATTTCTGACAATGATATGAATTAAGTGTTATTATCCTAAGCTCGCCAAGTCGCATTGGAGCAGTATAGTGAGTCTAAGCTTTCATATCCCCTTTCTTAAAAAGGAGGGAGGGCTGGCCCTGTAGTGGATCGAAACAAGATGGACTGATAAATTCTTCTTACTATGTAACTGTTGGCTCGGAGTCGGTGGAGACTAAGGTAGGTGCGTGTCCGTAGCCGAAGCCCCTAGGCCCGAAGAGCTTGGCATAGCAAGCGCGGCAGTGGATCTCCTTGTCGGGGCCGTCGCACGCCAGCATCGAGTCCAGGGGGCGGTGGCACTCCGCGCAGTTGAAGCATTTCTTGTGCCACATCTATGAGTGAAAACACAGGTGAACAAACGCCGTAGAGGTTAAACCATTTATAATTTTTTTTCTAACTTTTCTATCCTAACTAACTTTTTCCAAGCGAAAGATGTTAAAGATTTCAGAGACTTCATTTTCTAAATCGCTTATCTATTGAAGATGCGCACGGAAGAGATATAGTGTAGAAAAAGTCGCTCAATAGTGCGCAAAAATATATTATATACTTAGTCAACAAAAATATCGCTCTCTCTTTAGTTGCGTTGGCGCAAAGAGACTTATAGGTACCTATTTCCGAAGTCGCCGCTATTAGGCAGTGATTTGTTTCTTATACACGGGGTACCTTTTGGGGCGCGTCTTACGCATACTACCTATGAATAGTTAATTACGCGGCCGGATTCAAAGTTCCAGGTTCGATCCTCGCTCGTTGAAGTTTATATTGGTCTGATCAAGATCGATATTAAGAAAGTACCTAGTAAAGTGAATATACTTACAGTTCCTTTAGCCAACTGTTGTTCCGCCGCAAAGACCATACCACCGCACCTCGGGCAACCCTGTCCTTTGGGCGCCTTGATGCTGGTGGTATCTGGGTTGTAGAATGGACGGTTGGCTGAAATCTCGTCCTCGCTGGAAACAAACCAATAGGTTAAGCCTACTTTATCGTATTAGGTAGAAAACACCGATGACGACGATTTAACAATAGTTTTTACTGGTCCTTTTTTCAATCGCCTCAATTTTTTTTGTCCATCTATCACATGTAGCATTATAACTGGTAACGTGAAAAGCCAAATGGCTCGCATCAGCTGCCCGCGTGGCATTTATATTCTCATTCACCATGGCATATTTTAATCGCTATCGCACGTACGTGAGCAATGGCGACGGGTTGTGGAGCTTGCCACCACTCCTAATGTGACGGCCACGATCAGTCTGTCAAGAGTGTGACGACGAAGAATAAGAATTTTATCATATAGACTTACGTTAAACCGTCGGTCTGAAGGAAACCGGAGCCGCAAGCGAAACCGTAGCCGTGAGGACCCCATTTCTTTCCGTAGCAGGTTTTGCAGTAGACATCAGAATCGGGTCCGTCGCAAGCTATGATAGAGTCCAGGGTCTTAGTGCAGTCGCGGCATTTGAAGCACTTGCGATGCCATTCGCGACCCTTGGCCAGAACTTGCTCCGCAGCGAACACCACGCCTCCACAGCGCGGGCAGCCCTTACCCGGCGGCGCCTGTATAGCGGCGGTGTCTATCACCGTAGTCCTTGGGGCTTGGGGAGTGTCACTGTATAACGAAAAAAGAATACCGCTATACCTTTCTAGTTTATCTAAATATATGGGTAATTTACGTATTTTTACGTAATACGTAATCTATATCTACCTACGTTAAAACTAGCTTTTCTACCAGGGTCATTAATTTAGTTCTTATTACGAATTTGTAATAACCAAGTAGAGTTTTATACTTTCCTCTAAATTGGAAAGCAGTGGACCATTTAAGTACCATTTATTTAATGCCATGTAGGTGCTATAGGTCAGTGCCAAATTAAACTTTTACTCTCGACTATAAAGTGCAAAGGACATTGACATGATATGAGTAGGTAGCTACGCCATATGGTAGGAAAATATGGTCACGGTTATCCTTATACACAAGCATTATACTAACAATAATCGACACCTAAATAAACAACATAAGTATCAAAGAATTATGCAATTGTTACCATGATAAATATATTTAAACTAAAAATAAAGAAGGTGAATGTGTAGAATCTCTACATCGGATTAAATATGTTGTAAGAGATCGTGGCCAGTCTGGCCCATAGTAAAATTAGTTCGTTCGAGAACCGACACGGCGTTCTATTTTCACGTTGGCAGATTGCCATTTCTTGTTTGTAATATAAGTTGTTTTTATGAAAGTGGATGGAAATAACCTAAACCATTCGGTGTAACCTGAGATGATGATATTGTGTCACCTAGTAACAGACTTAAACTGCGTTAAGGTTTTTAACTAAATTATACCTACCTACTATATACTTATATTAATTTTAGTAGAAGGGATATAATTATTAGTTCATAAATTAAAATATATGTAATTATAGTAACACACAGCAGTATATAAATATCAGTGTTAATGAAAAAGGTAGAGTCTATACATTATTATCGTTAATAGAAAAAACCAAATATATATAAATATTTACAAGTTAACTAATACCAAGAGGAAACTGATGGTATAAAGTATTACATAATTTTGGATTGGAAAGTTCTTAACATGCCTAACATGGCTATGTCAAGTGGTTGGAAAATAGCGAATCTGCTTTAGACTGCTACGTAAGAATTAGTAACTTGGAAAACTATTTATTCTATTATAATAACTTAGTTATTGGCGTCTTCATACCTAAAAAAACATACCTGCTTTGATATTGTTTAATTTATTCAAATGTTTATAATATATAAATTAAAGATGATAAAAAAATCTATATCTACTGCGATGGGTAGGACCTACTTGTTTAACTAATTTTGGAAATAAAGGCCAAATATGTATATTCCTAAGTAAAAGCTTAGTAAATGCTCGTATAAGTTGGCGAAGTATTTACAAAATGTTTTTATTGATATTAGAACCTACGAGCAGCTATATAATATTGAAAAAATACGTACAAAAATTTTATTTTTGTTACCTACTAAATTAACTGAAGATGTAAACTAAATGTCTATAAAAACTCTATTGACACAGAAGCGTTAAAATCTGCTGCACCCTGCTGTATATATAAAATACTGCAACTAATGGCTAACTGCTTACGTTAGCAGCACAAGAATACTGCAGTATTAGAATAGCATTAGAAAAAGCTTTAATGGATTTCTAAGATTTTCTTACCCATTGGTGTAAGTATCAGACTGCAATACTCCGGCTCCCTTGCCATAACCATATCCTTTAGGCCCAAACTTCTTTCCATAACATACTATAGAGAGAAAAAAAGACTAATTATTATCATAAACATACATGGACCAATCATGCTGTGCAAGAATATTAATAAGGTATTTGTCTCAAACATATTTAGATAATTACTTAAAGGGATACAGTCAACGTGGGTAAAAATTACGATTGATACAGTTGGTTAGTTTTCAGAACAAGGCTTATTGGAGAAGGGGACAAACCTTTGCAGTAAATGTCTTTGTCGGGGCCTTCGCAACAGTTGGTGGAGTCCAGCCGCTTTTGGCAGTCGCCGCATTTGAAGCACTCCTTGTGCCACCCCTGGACATACATTCAACAATGAGGGTGCATGGGGACATGCAGGGGCTCGGGTACACGTGGTTATCACAACGACACTTTATGTTAACACCCATACCGATCAAGGACTTATTTACTCGTGCGACCGGGTTTAAACAATTAATTAAATACCTCGACAGTATATTTCTTTATCCGGACCATCGCAATGTATTGTGGAATCAAGCGGTTTGTGACAAGTATTGCAATTAAAGCATCTCCTGTGATATCCCTAAGATACAAAATTATGCTGTTATATCATGAGATGTAAGAGAAGTTTACTTTTTTCTTTCATGAAGAGTAATAGCCTATTTATGACGTCGATAAATGTAATAGTCTATTTGCTGATTTAAAAGGTTTTTACAGCTGTTTTAAAGTTCACACAGAGTATTTCAATGTCTGTGAATTAACCTTGAAAAATAATTGTTACGTTAGTTTGCCCACCGACGAAAAAGGTGATTATAAGTTAGATTATGTACCTATAGGGGTTATGTATTATGCAGTTACACATTAAATGAAACCTTACCCGTCCACGAGCCAACATCTGTTCGGCGGCGTACACATAGCCGCCACAACGCGGACAGCCTTCACCCGGAGGTGCCTTGGCTATCACGCGCGGCTCCAAGCAGGCTCCATTAGTGCGTACGCCCCTGTACATACATACATCGCTTTATCG
This sequence comes from Mycalesis mineus, assembly GCA_034621355.1. Classification (NCBI taxonomy): domain Eukaryota; kingdom Metazoa; phylum Arthropoda; class Insecta; order Lepidoptera; family Nymphalidae; genus Mycalesis; species Mycalesis mineus. The sequence goes on along the minus strand of CM067886.1, from coordinate 10,635,417 downwards.
TCTGCCCATAAGCCGCTAGCTGTAAAGTGGGTGAGCAATAATTGAAGAAGAAATGTTAAAAGCCTATCGGGCGCCAGAACTCTCCAGTACCCCTATACTGATACAAACTGTCACACAGTTGGTAGCGAAGCTGTAATGAGGCCGGCGGCGCACCTCCGCCGTAATGGGAGAAGGTAAGTGCTCCCTACCGCCCGCACCGTCAAGCCTCGCTACACTACGTCTTATCAGAGGGCGCTTTCCTTATCCCATCACATAAACTGGCTTTGATTAAGGCAAATATAAGCGTTAGCGATGATTAGTTGAAATTAGTGGCGGAGAAAGTTACGTAAATGTAAGAAGAGAAGAGTCTTTGTGTACATGCGTATGTGGTGCGTTTCGAGCTTTTGCGAGGCCGTGCATAGGCTTTTATAAGTTGGGTTCTCACCGTTTCTCTCCTGTTTGGGATCGCTCCGCTCGAGGGGAGGTTATTGGAGGGAACGGACGCGGCGATCCGGAGTGAGCTGCGCCTGTGGGGCGGGCGCACCCTGGTCTCGACCGCGTCCCCGTTTATCAAAAACTCGGGTAGTGGTAGTCGACTCTTTTATTATATTTTTTTATAAATTATATACTTAGACCGATAAACAAAATAAATTAAGCCATAGCGAATAAATAATCCTAACTAAAGTAATTTAAAGTACAGTGGCGTGGCGTAGCACCGCTGGTGGCCGAGATGCGTGTCACGTCCGCTAGCTCCGCTGGGAGGCTGCTTCGCTCAATTCCTGTTGCGACATAAACGGAGACTGGTCATGCATGTGTCGGGCAGCGCACAATGTACAGCCGATCGCGCACTTTCTGCTTATATGAGATTATGTACACGCGGTTAATGTTGTTACGTACGGGCCCGAAGGCTGGTCGTATTATAGACCTTAGATAAGGAAAGACCCTCGGAGGCGCGGGCGGCGGGAGTTTGAATAGATAGAGTACTTACTGCTCAGCCTTTAGGTGCTCGCCGGCGTCCATGGATAGGCAGCCAGCACCGCCGCCGAAACCGTAGCCTTTTGGTCCGAATTTACGTGCGTGACATACTTTGCAGAAAAGTTCGCCTTCGTGTTCTGAGCAGTTGGTGGAGTCCAGCAATTTCTGGCACAGTCCTGTGTACAAAATATACAGTCAAATTAAAACCTGCTTACTTAAATATTAATTTTTATAGCCTGTGACACTCTACAACGTCACAAACTCTTCCTCTTTAAAATATTAGTATAAGCTAATAAACCCTCTTTCTTCGATACGGTACGGGAGGCATTTCAAACTTGTAGCAATTTTGATTATGAATTGCTTTATTTTTTAAAATTCTATCGTAAATAAAAAAATCCTCTAGCGACAATATCAGCCTTAATTTTTTGTAACTATAACTATATCCGAGGTGGTAAAACATTTTACCCTTAAATCAAGTACGAGTATATTTCTTGGCCAACTCTGAATCCTTCAGTAAATCGTTGTGTAATTGCTGTTTTTGCTATAGATTTATAATCGAAAAACTATTGCCAAGGCTTCTTTCTCGAGAATAACCTTACACTTATTCACTGAGAATAACCTTATAAGATACATTATCTTACTGTGCTTCTATTGTTTTATTGTACGTAAGGTATTCGGTAAAAATATAAGAAAACTGAATTTTATTAAGTATACTGACTGATTTTATTAAGTATATAACTGAGTTTTATAGTTCATTAGCTTAAAATAATTATTATTGTTGTTGTAAATATTAGCAACAATATTTCTTACTGAAAATTACCTACAATTTTCACCATCATCATCAATATTGAAAGGATATTTCAGACATAATACATTTTACTTAATAAACGCAATTTTAATATTGAAAACTATTTCAAAGTAGATGAAAAATATCGTGACCATCAGTAATCGTCGACTTGTTTAAACACATTTACGTTTAATTGAAAGCTTACTGAAATTTACTGAAAGTGCTTTTCTACTTATGAAAAAAATAAACGATTGACTAACTTGTTTAAACAACAATGCATTTCTATGAAAAGTGATTCCCAATTTTTTACAGGATGTGAAGTTTTAATTTTTTTATTTTAAGTTTAATTTTTTAGTAAATTAATTAGAGCTATGAAAAAATATGGCCGGGTTTAACGGTTAAAGCATTTTTACGGAAGTGTATGTACTCGTACATGTGGCCAAGCCGATGTTCTTTCGTATGTTTTTAATGAATGAAAATGTCATAAGATCCTTAATTTTTTTATTGGTCATTTTGTATGTCAGATTATATGTTTTAGGTATTTATAGTTAATAACTACTATATTACTGGTGTTATATGTCTCTTATATTTTATAATCTGTGGCTTTTATACATCTTACTTAATTATAGTCGTAATAAAGTGAAAAAATTCTACCATATATTAAATTTCAAAGCGATTAGACGGGCTTTTTAATGTAAGTTCACAGGCGGCTCTAGATTTTCCGACTCTTCAAACAATTATTCAGTTTTGACCAAACTTTGAAAAGTTATATACGGAACCAATTTTTTCTCGAATCACTTTATCTACTGTTTATCAGTAGATAAAGTGATTCGAGAAAAAATTGCATCAAAATTTATTAAGTAGTTTCATGTTTATCGTAAACAAACAGAGAGATAGATGCGACTTTGTTTTATAGCATCATCATCGTCATTATCAATCGATGGATGATGGAGGATGGATGTCTACTGCTCGGCATTGGCTTCTGTTAAGGATTCCTACGGTATTGAAACGCATGCATCCAGCAGCTCTCAACATCTTGTTCGATGGAATCAGTCCACCTAGAATGGAGATAGCCAACATTGTTCTTTCCGGGGCGGATGCCGTTCATTAACTTTCGGCTTTTCGAACTATGTAGGTACCTACTCCGCATTTTACCACCTCAGTTTTCAATCAGTTTCTTAAAATATGACTTAATACTGAAATGTCACTCAAGTATTTAGAATCTCTTGTTTTCAATTCTTATACTAAATCATGATTTTAAAATGGAATTTGAGCGGTACTGAAATTTAGGAGCGCTTCCGGTGAGTGGTGGATTTTATTGACGTTTCTTTATTCGGGCAGTCATGATTTAATTTTATTAAGTACGTACCACACTTAAAGCACATCTTGTGCCATTTAAGTCCGCCGGCGACACGTTCTTCAGCCGCGTATACGGACTTGCCGCACTTCGGGCACTTGGGGTTGTCTGCTGGTTTGAAAGGCATTGTGCGAGCTTAACTTATCCTGGAAGAGAAGTATTGTATTTTTGAGTACAAATATTTCAAGGTTAATCCAACAGTTAATTTCAAGGTTAATCAGATCAAGTTGCAATAAGACACAATGCGACTGCAGTAATGTTTCGAACTTTTTAAAATATTCAGAATAATAGGTAAAGGCTTTCTCTTGAGGTTTTACCAGTAAACTAAAAGCACTGATTTTTTTCACAAAATTTGTAATTGAACACGTTACGTCACTGCATCAGCAACACACAACATCAGTACAAGAATAAAACATCATTGAATCATTGACAAAATTTATTGTAATTCTTGCATTCATTGGCCAAAATCCAAGTTGCCTGCACCACTGCTGTCGCATTACAACTGTCACTTGAACACATGTACCGAAAAGTATTAAGCTTTTAGGGCTATTCAAACAGTACAAATATTCGTGTACAACGATCGAACGAAACGTAAGGCGGGCGGCGCGTGGGTCGTGCTACGGCACACCTAATTTGGGGCGTCCAGGTAAAGTTACGCCACTGGAGCGGTAATGCAACGCTATAATTAGACCGCATAAGGAAGGAGCGGCAAATTCACTCGCGATTAGGTTAGGTTTTGTTAGGATTCACTTTCACCAGACACGGACCTGTTCGTCGAGTCGGTACGAGAGTCTAACTCCCGGTACGCGTGTACAGTGCAGGGCGATGCCGAGACTGCGGTGCGCGGAGGTCGAATGATGCGCGAGGGCAACCGGCCACCGTAGTCTATGCAGAGTTGCACACGGCCCCAGTGGAGGGGCGCCCGCCCGCCCTCGCTCCCTCGCCCTCCACGGGGTACAACCTCTGCCTCGCCGGGGACCAACCCACACCCTATCCTCGACATCAGGATCAAAAGCGACGAGGATATTCTTGTCTGTTATTTACTAACATTGAAAAAATTTTAAACAACATAAATCTTGTCTTTTAAAAATATAGTAATTTAAAAGTAATCTTCGACAAGTTTTTAATCTCAATTGAAACATATTAAGAGTTGTCTAGTGATAGTCAGAACAAATTGATTTTAGTTAGGTCTGTAGTAATCTTATAGTAAGTGCCTGTTGTACCGGCACAAATTATCTTTCATTTCTTATATTAGATAGGTAAACGAGTAATAATAAGAAAAACTTCAATATTGAAAATATTAAAAGTTACCTAACTGTAATTTTCAATATTAAAAATTACCAAACTTTAACTAAGTTCGTACCTAAGTTTATTGACCATAATATTTTATAGTTAAAATATTTTTCCTAGTGTCACCAAAACACACGTCAAAATATATATGGTACATAACAGTAGCGATTGTGCTCCGTCTTACTACCAGTTTATATTATCTGGTTTAAGTATTAAGATATCTTAATATCCAGGGACACTAAATTAATCAAAAATCATCAGAATTTAATGAAGTATGCCTAAACAGAACACGAACTTTGGCCTAGTGAGTTAAAGTTACAGAAACGCCGCTTGTCAATAAATGTAGAAACAAAATTTCTGCCCTGAAGATATTCAGACATTCATTAATAATGACGATCAGAATATTTTTGACTTTCATCGTCCGCTTTTCTCACAACAATAAGAAATTTTCAGAAGAGAGAAAGTGGGTAGCAAAATAACAATGTGTACATTCAATTCATTTATTTATTTTCCATACAGAAACAAGACATACAATTCGAATAAATTGATCCAAGCATGTTTTGCCACAAATAAGGTGTGAAAATATTTTTAAACGTATTTTATTTCAATTATCCGCAAACTTTTTGCTTGAACCTTCACCTACGAAACCAAGAAATAGAGGTACACCATAAACATCCGTTGTTCCTCCAACCAATATAACATGTAATGTGACTCTAACTGGGTTGATAAATTTCTTAAGAAATCGTCAAAAGGTAGCTCTCTTCATCCTTATTTTCGGCGTGATTCGTCCTTCATTCATCCTACGACGAGTAAAGGATTATTTATAATTAACTAGCAGACACCTGAGACTTCTCCCGCGAGAAAAATACTTTCTAAGAAAACAAAAACAACTATACGTATTTCTTTTTAAAGAAAAAAAAAATTACTTTGTTATATCTCAAAAGGGTTAAGCAGCGTTTTCAATGAAAGACTCCATGCTGCGAGTGCGCCCCACTTTTTCCTCCAATTTACGTCCTATTCGAACCTTAACAAAATATATATTAAAACCATCCAGTGATAGTGATACAGGTACTTTAGGAGAATGCCTCAGTATTCTCGTTTTCTGCGACATAACAAATGATGACCACGGTAGGGGACGTCAGTGTGCCTCCACTCATGCTTTGCCGATCTTCTAACTCTTTTCATCATTGTTTACTTATTGTTATGTTCTCCTCAATTCGTTTTATGAGAACTACAAAAAATGCGCACCGAGTCTTTACATAATCAAATTTAAATATTTTTATTTTATTATTGTAAGAGATAGTTCCTATTTTTAATATAACAAATGTCAAAGAAGCTTTCTATTTGACGAACAGTGACTCACATTCCAAATTCAGTCTCATTGTACATAAATACACCGGCAACGTGTTTGACTCATAATTTTGGCAAGTTCATACGTAAGTGAATCGACAATGACCAATGGTACATAACTGCCACTTTTATTTTTACCTGCAGACGAAAGCGAATCAATGATAATGTAAGGGCGTGCACTCACCGAGACAGAAATAAACATCAAAATCAGTGCCGTAAGTAGTCTTAATGCGATCGGCAAATTTCATAATTGCAATCATAAAAAGAAATTAACTGTACCCTGTTCTGACTTTTGTCTTTATAAATGGATTTGGATTGCCTCGTAGGTCTAGTAGGTCTAGGTAGTCTATTACGGACGTGAGTTCGAATGCTGGGTAGAGTTGTAGAATATATCTGAGTTGCGAAAGTTTTTAGAAGAGTTGCAGAGAAGTTTCTTTCTTCTAAAAATGTCTCAGTAAATTCTAGGCCCGGAGTCGGACATTACACCCCAGTGTCTCGTCAACATTTGGTAGTGATCTTTAATTGATTAATTTATTAATGCATTATCACTCTTAGCTCTTAGCAAGCCAAGCGTGGTGGGTCTACATTCCATGTCCTATTCTACAAGGCCCTGTAGTGGGCCGTCAATAAGCTGATTATGATGAAGTGGATATGCTTGGAAAACCCCTGTTCTGTCGCCCATGCCTTTATCCTACCAGCCTTGTGTAGCTTTTATGGATGTATTAGCCAATTAGCAGTAACTATTACCTACTTTGTGGGGATTACAATATTTGCTCTCAGACAGATATACTACTTGTAACTGATTTTGTAAATAAAAAGTTTGTTTGTGATCCTGGTTTGGTCACATCTGCGCCATTCCAGGATTAACACCTCGTGCCTTAGCACCGCTGGCCCCACCCTAGTTACGGCACTGATCAAAATAGTACCTTTATTACGTTTACAATTAACTCCGCGGCATCACACCTCTCTGCCAACATCAGCACACCTGCCTAACTATTAATATTTTCACGATTATGACATCGTACATTTATTTTATACAAAGTAAGTAAGGTGTTGTTGTTTGGAAAAGAAATGTCTTTCTAGATTTGCAGAGGTGAAACCAATAATAAATCGCAAGTGAGTATTCTAAAAATACTGCACCAGTTCTGCATTTTCAAAAGTTTTGCTCATACAAAAACAAATACCTATACAAAATCAGTTTCCATCCGACTTAGTACCTTTGTACAGTCTCAATATCTCTATTTGTTGTAGAAAAGATTAAGTGGCTACCAATTAGGCTTCGGCGTAATCTACTCCCTTCTGTATAGTTGTATATATATATATATTCCTTGGACCTTGCACTTCTGAGGAGTCTCAGCGATCGTGCAGGGAACACATACTTCGTTCAATCAAGTGTAACACACAAACAGGTTTGGATTCTTTCACTCATAGAGCAAGCTCACTATGGAACGCACTCCCTGATGACATAAGAGGGTCAAAATCGTTAGAGATATTTAAAAACAGTGTTAGACAGGACTATCTATCATTGTAATTTATTTATTTCATGTACAAATATATATTTATGTGTATTTATATTTTTGTATGTATTTTATATTTTTTTTTATATGTAGGTACCTATATGTTTATTAATTTGTATGTATAATATATATTTTATTGTATATGTAATCTATTGTACGTTTATTAATATATTGTACCTTTTCAATAGTACATTAATTTTTCTTTATTTTTATTGCAATTCCCCGTCACTCAAATGTAAAGGTCCGATAATCTAGGTTACCTGGAAGAGACCACTTCTAGTGATAAGGTCGCCTTTTGCGCTTAAGTTTATATTGTACCATTGTTTCTTTTTTTTATTTGCAATAAAGATGTTTAAAAAAAATATATAGCCTGGAATGACCTGAGAGTGTTAAGAGGATCTGCTTGGCCATATGCAAACATCTCCAGTACATTATTAATTAGGAGATATTAATAAAAAAGAGAATTCTTGAGCTAGATAGAGATAAAGGAGAAACAAAGGAAATGCAACATATAATAATATTTCACTTTATTTCACAACAATTTTTGCAACCCCACACATTAATTCAAGAAGTTTGACAAACAAACGAACATTTCCGTTTTGTACCTACTCACAGTATTAGTATAGATTGATAAAATATAGGCCTTCAGAGTGCCGAGTGTGAGTTTTCACCAAAACAAATCGAAAACTTCACTTTCGCGTTAAGGGCATATTTATATGGAACTGAAGCAGCGCCCCTGGCGGAAGTGAGAGAAAACTCAACACTGACACTCGTTCATTTGAGTTTTCTCTCACTTCCGCCAGGGGCGCTGCTTCATTTCCATATAAATATGCCCTTAACGCGAAAGTGAAGTTTTCGATTTGTTTTGGTGAAAACTCACACTCGGCACTCTGTTACTATTTAATTATTTAAAATTATAATAATTCAATAATAAATAATAATTATAAATTATTATTGTCCAAAAAGCAGGTACAAATAACATTGCTGCTTCCTACGTTTTAATAATACATATCTATTTGACCTACTTTCTGTAATTACAAATTATTTAAATTCATATAATCAGGCTAAAATTTTCTATACACGTATATATATTTGGTTCATATTTCATTCATCGATGTATGTAACATTATTTTATGAGATAAACAACTTCAAGTAGTACCAATAGTTTACCAACATAAGGTTTACATCAAGATGAGAAACATGCTGATACATTAATTTCTGAGAATACAAATTGTGTTTACTGTTTAGTGTTAGCAAGGTGAGGTGATACAATGGTACCTATAATTGTAAATGACCGACATATCACGGTCACTTGTATGCCTTTTATGGGTACTCTGAGTCATTTAGCCAGGTCTCCGATAAAAGGTACCAAGAATGTAAGAACGGTCACATTTTCTGTTAGTGCAGTAAATATAATAATCTACCTACCTCCAAAAAAGTAAATGCTAATAAAATAATGTTTTACGACTACCGAGGCGCAGCGATATGCGCGTTGAATTTATAAGGCGGAGGTCCTGGGTTCGATTCCAGAAAAAAACCGAAAAACCGAATGAGGTGTGGATTTCATCCTGTTCTTAACAAGTTAACTCGTTTTCATCTTAGATTCCATTATCACTTATCACCAGGTGTTATTGCAGTTAAATGCTAAATCGTATTAAATAAATAATGGTAATGTTTCAACTTAAAAGCTTACAACTTAAACAGGGAGATAAATTATTTAAAACTCAACAAATTTTTTTTTCTATTTTCACGTGAGAGAAGAGGAGCCTGTCTACCGCTTCCGTATGCGTGAGAGAAAGGAAAGACAGAGGAGACAGACTAGTGCCATACATTTACGTAACGAAGCGCTTTAGCCTCCCATAAGAAGTTATCACTTCAATACTTTACAAATGCTAAAAGGAACTGATAAAACTAGACAATGAATGTATTAGAAGCTGAAGAAACAGCTGTGACAAAAAAAAATCTCTTAGTAACGCAAAAATTCCAATCCAATATTAAAAGAGAGCCAAAAAACCGAAAATGAACTAAGTGTAAGGTTATATTTTTGGACAAGTCATATGTCCAATGAATCACCTGTTGGCGACGAGTTGTATTCGGGACTCATTAGCCGTGACTGCAAAAGTATAGCAATCAATCATTATAAAGTAATCCTCAGTCATATTTCGATGTAGAGGGTCCACCTCTACACACCTGCTGCCTTGTCACCAACAGAGTTTCGTGAAGAGTCTAATATTAGCCCATTGTAATATTTTTGTACCACTTTAATATTAAAAATGAATTCAAGGTCATCTATCTTAATTATAATCATATTTTATGAAATATTTATCAACGTATACGAATGGGACTGTACAAGCCCAGGCTTTCCTCCTAATAGGTGATGGAGTTCAAAGATAATATTTGACTCTGTAACGATCCCCCCTATTCTGTCACTGTTTTGATATAGGGAATAGGGAGCTGGACAGACTGCTAAATGTGCTCTCTATTACTTATTATGAACACGGCAAGTTACAACCTCTAAGGTGCTACTGAAAATCTCAATAATTCACAAGCCGACCAAATAACTCAAAAATAGTTTTTTAGTCAAAAATTTTTTCCTGATGTTTTAAAACAATTTAAACAGGCATAGGCAGAGGTGCGTATCACTAATGATTAATTACGACAAAGTAAGAACGTGCATTTTTACAGGTTTACTTTTTAAGTTTTAGTAGGCTGGTGTCGTGTAAAATCAGTTAAGTATAAGGTCAACATAGATTATATTCTAGGTGGCAGGAAACACATTTTCCTTGACAAACAATTTTGACTGCTTTCAATATGTATATGGTTTCAGAACGTTTGTTTTAGAAGCTACTATAGTAAATGTAAGTATCAAATTTAATTCTAATAAAATATTGTGAGCACATAGGTATTTTTGTATCAAAGTTATCACAGTCAGTTTTTATGCCGGTGTAACTAAGAAAAATGTACCGAAGCGGAATTTTGTAAATTCACCGCTGGCAAGTTTTCAAGCCTGTCTGATCTTGATCGCGCCTCTTTGTACGAGGCATCATTTCGCCGACTGATATAAACACCTGTCGAATAGTAATTACATCATACGAATTAGTAAGTGTCGATTGAAATCCACGTGCTTTTATTTTCTCGAGCTAATTGACGTCATACCTCCTTCTCCTCCGTTTCCCAACGTACTGCAAGATGTAATGTTAGCGATAACCTACATGTTCCTTACTTCAGATGTGCTAATCATTCTATGACTCGTAAAGAGTTTCAAGTGTCATCATGTTCAACTCTTAACTAATTGTTATGTTGTTATGTTAGTTTGAATAAATAGCTCCTAATATAGGTAATAAATTTAGAAGTTTCTGAAATTCAGTCCTAGACAACAGAAGAAGATTTTTTAAATCTGTAGTTGGTGGACTTAGAAATCTTAATCCGTTTATTTCAATTAAGCAAGGTTTACAAGCACTTTACAGGCCAGGCCAGGCCAGGCTACTTATAGCAGAGGGAGGCCTGGCCCTGAAGTAGGATTCATGATTAGTTTAACGAACAGAAATTTACCAATTTTTGTTTAGATCTTGCAAAACTAGTTAATATTATACCTTATGCTATACCAAAGAATGTTAAAATTCCACGTAAAATAGCACTTGGGTGTTTATAGCGCAATCCGCAGGTGTGGTGGATCTCGAGGGACGTGGGCGGATGTGAAAATAACATGGAAACCCTCACCGGTATCGCTTACTCAGCGACTCGGCTACAGTGCGGAGGATTACTCACGCGTCTCTATGTAGCGCTCACGCGTCGGCTACACGCTACAGCTATCAAAATCCTAAGTCATTTTCGATAAAAATAGGTTCAGTAGTATCGTTTTCATACACAAAATATAATATTATTTAAAAATGGATATTATGTGAATGGGTATTTTGCCTTCGTTTCAACGAAAATGAAAGCAAAGTAGGTACAACTGAAATAATTATTTGTTAAGCAAGACAGCAATTTGTTATTTGCTGCGCGTGCTCGTATTGAATATCGAGCTAATGAAGGATTCTAGATTTCTAAGGCAAGCTCGAGCAAATCCTTTTGTCTACGAAGGCCGATTTTACTCCAACACGCGTTACATAGCTCAACTCATAAAATACAGAAGTTTCCATTCAATTATTTTTTAAGCTGCCGCCTTGAAATTATATAATTTCCCTAAAAATTTCATTTAAATAAATGCATCATCCCATTTGGCATAGAGAAAATCGTAGAAAATCTTAATACCATGTAATCTTAGAAGGTTCTTCTTCAGCATTAAGCTTTGCGCCGATAATACGCGAAGGCTTTATTTCATTTAGATCTAACGTAAGAAAAGGGTACTTAACCGTAAAAACCTTTATACGGACAAAGCAGCGGGAGTCCGCTTGTTTGATATCTTACAGAAATAAATTCTTGTATAATCTAGTTACTTCATAAAAGCTCTCATGCATTACGTGTAGTTACGATCGACATATAAATTTTATTTCGCCCACTTTTCGGCACGCTAGTATAAAAACCCAGTTGGCAAGCCGTCGAAAAAACAATTTTTCAAGATCATGTCTTTGATAATATTTACGTAATATTGCAGCCAAATAAAATTGATGATAATCTTTTAATATAAATAATCCTCTGGACGAAATATGAACATCCTTTGCTGTTTGTTTCTTACGCATATACAATAAAGGATTTACGCTTATAAAACAGATTCAAATTCAAAATCAATTATTTAAAATAGGCTGTGTAGATTGTTCGCCTGTTAGTCCATACGTTAGCCTAACTTCAGATCCCGAGCATAGGTTGTTTGGGTCCGGAGTAGGTCTATGAAATAATAGGGGTTAAAGAATGAAATTGCCGTTTTATTGTAATAGGTACTTCAAATTGACATAGAACCTTTATGGTGTAAGATTTTAAAGTGAAACTTTTTTCATACGGTACCTGTAGTTCTTCTTTTAAGTAAAACGTATGGATGTATTATAAAAATGTGCAACATTTGATTATCAACTTTCAGTTGTTTTTTTTATTCAGCTTAGACAATAAAGATGGATACTTCGAAAATTCGTGTGACTTTTGAATACGAGTTCCGACGCGGAGCTAACGCGGCAGAAACAGCTCGCACTGTGCGATTTTGGTTTAAACGCTTTCGTGATGGAAACTTCGATTTGAAGAACGAACCACGTGGACGACCGCCCACACAGGTAATTAACAATGATTTGAAAGAGATGGTGGAAGCCGATCCGAGGCAAACTACCCAGGAATTAGCGGCATGGTTTAACGTTACTTTACCAACAATATTGACTCATTTGAGTCAAGTCAATAAAATAAAAAAATATGAAAAATGGGTGCCTCATGATTTGACTGATCTGCAGAAAGAAACGCGTGTTGAAACTTGCGTTGCCTGGTTGAATCGATACAGAAATGAAGGAATATTGGATCGAATTGTGACATGTGGTGAAAAATAGATTCTTTACGATAAACGTAAGCGAAAAATGCAATGGCTGACCCCAGGTCAAACGCCGCAACAATGTCCTAAATCTATCTTCACCATTACTGCTCCATGAAAACGCGAGAGCTCATACAGCACGAGAAACCGTATTAACTCTACAGGAACTGCAATTAGAAACCATTCGTTACCTCCATATTCGCCAGACCTTGCTCCAACGGACTACCATTTTTTTCGTGATTTGGACAATTTTCTACGTGATAAAAAGTTTTCTTCTCAGGAGGCAGTGCAAAATGCTTTCACACAGTTTGTCGAATCTAGATCACCAGAGTTCTATCGCAAAGGCATAAATGAGCTTTCTATTGGATGGCAGCAATGTATAGATAATAATGGTAATTACTTTGATTAAATAAATATGTTAAATTTAAAAAAAACGAATTTTCATTTTTCAGTACAAATCGGCAATTTCATACTTTAACCCCGATATTGATCTTTTATTTCTTTCAAGGTATTCTCAGTCTGCAGTTAAGATACTTGCGGTGTTATAGCTCCGAGCTTTTGAAAGTACGTTAAGCCGTCGGCCACGATTCCTTAAGAATAGCATCTGATACTAAGTGATCGTTTTTACAGATTTTAACATAAGCGCCCTAAAGCCGACTACTTGTATTGTAGTAGCATGGAGAATTCTCTTTTAAAGAGCTAAGTTTGATTTTTTCTCAAGATAAAAACTGACAAAATAGCCTTTTTTATTATTTACAATTGAATTTTCAGATAAATACAAATTTTATCGCTGTTATTAGTGCTTTTAGCTGTAATTCCACCGATTGTTAGTAACAATCGTAAAACTATATTGTTTTAGGATGCATGAGTTGCAACGAATAAACTCATTTCTAAATATATCTACCGACAATATTCTGTTTGCGGTGAACTAATCTTGCTATGCGGTTTAATATTTTTGTGATAATACAACAATACTGTACAACAATTTATAATACATCCATACGTTTTACTTAACAATTATTATAATTGCGAAAGTAAGTCTGTCAGTTTGTCTATTACCTTTTCACGACTAACCTGCAGAACCAATTTTGATGAATTTCGTTAAAGTGATATCGCAAAGACCACTTTTTGTTGGAAACATTTAAAAGGAAGACGATAAAATACGGGTTTAAAGGTAGTACGGAAGGTCACATTTTTAATTTAAGTACTATTAGAAAATGAAAATTATAAGTTAAGTTTCTCATATTACGTGTTTTTATTTTGAAAATGTTGAAAGTATTTCAAGTCAATCTTCTATCTTCAAGCTATACATAGATATATAGATAAAAATTGATAAATTGGCCGTCAGTAAAGAGTGTTTGGAACAAAGTTCTTTTATCAGTGCAATTATTCAAATTTCGCCTTAGTTTTGAAATCGATGTAACGGTTGCAAAGCGGATATAACAGAAATCTAAATACTCCAATGTATTTTTGTTAAGTCGAACTGACCGTCGAACTGAAAATGGGATGAGTTGATTTCTCGCTTTTTTTTTGTCAAGAATCGACATACTAATAAACGAATTTATATTTTGAATTGCTATGAGACACGTAACAATCTGACGACCCAATTTCGTAATCAGTTCGGCTTCCTGACACGTTGATTCCAACATAACGTGACCGACGCAAACTATTTTAGTTAGAGAAAACCAGATGCAAAAGGGAGAGCGCGCTTACACTTTTAACACGCATAAAATACACGTTAATGAAACTAATTAATTCTACATTCTTTTATTATTTTTTAGTGATTTTACGTGTCGATAAATCACTAAAAAATAAACCTACTCGTACTATACTCTCATAGTATATACGGCACTATTAGCCAAAAAGCTACTGACACACTAAAACCGAAATCACTGCAAGTGTGCCTATAAAATTTGAAGAGTTCCTTCAATTTTCCCAGGATATCATCATCAGATCCTGACATGATGACATGACAATGGGATCAACTTGGAAGTTTGCCCATTCTAATAAAAAAAGAATTATCAAAATCGGACTATTCTGTAAAAAGTTATGCGTGGTCATACATAAAAAAATATGTGTCGAATTGAGAACCTCCTTCGTTTTTTTTCGTCGGTTAAAAAGAGTGGACCAAGCTTAGCTACAAGAAAATTAAAGCTGTTTCGCTGGACCGGAAGAATTTTCTGCACCTGACTGCCTAAGTACATTTTGAAGAAGGCACCTGAAGAAGTAGGATAAGATTATATAATTTTTCTTTCAACTGGAAAACTGGAATTTTCTAGAACGATCTATTTTTAAGTTCGAAGATTGGGTTCGTTGACGTTAGGCTTACCTGAATGACGCACGAACTAAACAAATGCTCGCCGCGTGTGTCAGACTTTTAAAATTACTGTTCATTGTCAATCGAATAAACTAGCAATATTATGACAGTGCCAATAATAATAATTATTATTGTTATAAATTGATGTATATAGAAATTGTTCTACTTATTTATGTTGGTATTCGTATTGATCAAAGTGTTCTCTCATTTGAAATCTGTTAAATATTAGATTACAGTAAAATGCACTGCAATGAATACTGCATTTTGCAGATAACAGTTGCAGATTGCATTGATTTCCGAGAAGGTTGAATTTCCTTTAATTAATACGTGTCTCCGACCTGTCCTTACCCTAACTGTCATCTTATTTTATCGGCCTACTACATGACACGCACCCTTATACCTACCATGCTGATATTGTAGGGTTGACGGGCTTAGGGTGATAACGTTAGACTAATTGATCACAATGAAGTGTTACAATGAGCAAGGCCGACAGTGTTTGTGACAGTGTTGTGTGAAATCTTTTCTTTGATTTTTCTTTAATTGTGTTATATGATGATATGTACATATAGTTTCAGCCACACCTGTAGGCTGCATTAAAAATCACATGCGTGTAAATAGTACTAAAGGACAACCCATTTGTTAAAAATATTTAATGATAAAAATAATTTTAATATTTTTCACACCAATAGATAAGTGTATCTATCTATTGTAGACCATACGATAGCTCACTGGTCTACGAGTACCTACTGAAACCACTAAAATTTCATTGCGGTCAAACCTGCGCTGTTAACAATTTTGCATATAATTTATGTGCAAAAATGAAAATAGGTTGAAGTCGTTCTTAGCATGCCTCATTGATTTAGTGGGCATTCTTTTTGGTCCTGTATTAAGAGGTAGTGGTTTTGATTCTAGTTTATAAACGTAATAACTATGTTTTTTAAACGAAATCTAACGAAGAAATTTAACTTTTAATTAAAAGAAGCATTATTCTTTCATCATCCCAGAGTCAAAAACTGATTTTCATCGCCAATATCTTTCCGGAATGAGTGTTCGAGGACCATAACTTAAAGCAAAATTTAGTTTTTATCAGGGGTATAGTATGTTACCTTGATGTATAAATTAATTAAAAATAAAATTAGTAGGTATGTAAATTTTAAATAATGTTAAAAAGACGTAACTTGTAACATAATTATAGTTGGTACTAGGTAGTAAACTAAAAGGCTTTTGTTTTTTATAATTGATTTATTTGATGATAAAAGCTAATGGTTTATTGCTTATCATTGGTTTTAAAGTTAATTTAATTTATTGTTATAAAAAGCTAAAAGCCTTTTTTTAATTTTTACAAATTCATCAAGCCATTATGTTGTAATATAAAAGGGGCTATTAATTAGGAATGAAAAGTTGGCCGCAGACCGCCCGGCCGCCCGCCCCGCTTCTGGAGTCATGGCTAATTTTAGTTCGCGATTAGCAGTTCCTACCTCGTTCCTACTACCGACTTGCTGACATGCGCCATTTTTGGACAGGAATAAAAATATATCTACTTTGTAAGAGGCTATATGAAGAATACAAATCATATAAGTAGGTATCGTCTTAACATAGTTAAAACACGACTTCGTTTTAACTATGTGAAGACGTATTTTAAGGAAGATTACGTGTAGTTCAACATAGAACGTCGTGGTTACGAGAAGCTTAAAATCAGCTAGCCAGGCCTTCGTCATTTTATGAAAGCTGAGAGTTTATCTGCTCTTGATCTTCATGTATTCACTCGCCGGGCCTGTACCTTTGTGGCAACTCTTCGCTCGAGAAAGTCTTATCCTTAACAGAGTTTGTCGAAGGGTTGCGACGAAACTACGCGCCTGGCTACTGGATGTAGTATTATGTATATTATGCTGAGAAAAATTACAGTTTCTACTAGAATGCTTGAGGTCTGACCCTTAGAATGTGCTATTTTCTAAACCAACCATGGTCAAAACTCCAAAGTTGCATTTCTTACTTCTCTATGGTAGGCAGCTGACAAGCTATCAAGTTTTACAAAATGACAAAGATCTAGCTATCACGCGCTCTTGGTCAAATTATTTATATTACGAATGCTTTTGTCAACTCTATAAGGTTTTCAGCAATATTATTGTTCCTTTGATAAAATATTACATTTTCACCATTTTCAATCGTTGTTACCTAAACCTAAACCTAATTTTAACTCTATTGTTTATTACTTTACTATAAACTAATTACGAATGTATCATACAAATAAAAATTCGACAAAATCGTGTAACCTTCCATCCTTTCTGTCCCTCTCGACGTTACTTTGAGTTGACCTTATCGCAGTATAGGACTTTGTTATATATCAATTTAATAAGATTTCTTTATAACTCAAGACTGACTAAAAAGAATATAAATAATTTGATTAGAAACAATTATATAGGTACCTAACTTTCCACTAGTATGAAATCGCATAGGATCCAACAAACGGCTTTGCTTTTGGATTGGAGAAAGGTGTGTTTCCTTTTAGCCTAGGACACCTACGTCAATAAAGGAGCATATACCTAAAACAAATTTAGAATGATCACGATAATGAACTAGCAAGCAGATTACTGACTTTTAATTACTAAGTCATCATTTGAGAAAATTACAAAATGAAAGAGAAAGTATATTAACTCTTAATACAGTTTTGAACAAAAAATATAAAGTGAAAAAGCTATTTTATTGGTTACTTACAAGAAATTATAATTTACCTAAATAAAAAAAAATCAAATGACTTATTAAAAGCTTCCGAAAAATGAGAAAGTTTAGATATAGGTTAAAATTTTGTTGTTCGTTTCGAGAACGGCAAATCTTTTCCTATTTATCAACAATAACCAGAAAACGAGCTGTACGATACAATAACGGAGCCCTTAAATTAATTTCTAACCAACAAGAAAATAAAGTGGCTCTCTCTATAAGCTAAAATTATTTCTCGGTTACGTTTACTGATTTCAATAAACTATATTCTAATATGCAAGTAACAAATACCAATATGCTATTCACAATGGTCGATTTCACAGTCATAGAAATTATGTGAATGTTAGAAAATAGAAACGAAATGAAAATTACTCACCTAACTACATCTAGTGGCGGAACCTTAAACTACTTAAAAGTACAAAGCAAAGGGCGACCCCCTTACAAACAGCTCCATCTAACAGAGCTTAACATGACTAGGAAAATTTGTACAGCGCAACACGCCATCTGTTGGTATACGTTATAACAGAAAAGCGGTGCGGAAGGCTCCGAAGCTTCCGTTAGACTGAATATCAGAGGCTTCATCCAGACGTTCTATTAATAAATTCCCACGCTGAAATCGAGAACGGCGAGCTGAGTCCTATTTTAAGGTTGCGAGCGAGGCTATAACCAGTATAACGACCGCGTTAGACGCAGTTTGTAACGATGTGCGTCGTTATTTTCGTTCGCCGTTATTTGCAGCTGGCGAACGGCCGGTTTCTCATGTTTCCTATCACGCGCGGCAGATGGCGGGATAGTACACATTTATAACGCACTGCGCAGTTGAAAACTACTAAAAATATTGTGATCTTGAGACTTAAAATAATGCAAGGATAAACTTTACTAAACATCATAATATTTTTAGATGTTTATTACTATTTAACAAATGATTAACGAATACCAACTTCTTTTCATTTTTAGGAATTGTAGTTAGAAACGATACTTTTAACAATAGTAATGTAGTGGGTAATGTTGTACCCTCGGATCACGAGGTCTTGGATATGAGCCCTGGAGCTATAAAATACCTACTGAGATTTTCTTTAGCAAATTTCAGTAAAAAAAATATTTTATAGTTGTTAAGCTCGTGCCTCGAAGAGCACGTTAAGTCGTCAATCCTGGTACTAAATATTGGTTATTAATACTAAATATTTATCCTTAAGAAGTTCACTCTAAGCCCGCCAACGCAGCAGCGTGGTCGGTCTATGTTTTATATATTCATGCATGCCTAACACTAGTTGTTAAAATGGACTTATAAAGCCTGGTGTGGATTTTCGTTCCACTCCTAACAAGTTAGCCCGCTTCCATCTTAGACTGCATCACCACTTAACATCAGGTGGGATAGTAGGCAAGGGCCAACATGTAGTCATTAAAAAAAAAAGCTTTCTGTCATACATATATTTGCCCAAAAATCTACATTTGTTCCTAAAAATACATTACGAGTCTTCAAGCTTGACCAATTCTTGTTATAAATGTAAAGGTATTAAGAAATCTAGACAAATCGTTAATAATTTATTTATGTCGACTCTACAATGTTCATTTGCGAATATACTACGCAATTAAACATTGTAGAGTCTGATATACTGAGGATAAGCTCCGGTTTTGGAGTGAAATGGACGAAGATGATTTGATTTGAAGGAGTCTGTTGCTTGGATTCGTCGGTTTTTCATATAAATAACAAAACAAATGAATATTTATCTATTTATAATGAATTTCCGTAAAGTAACATCTGCTTCTAGCTTATATCAGAATTTTTGTTACTCAATCACGGAACAACAGTAAAATAATTTAGATGAAATTCTTCAGATAAGTAGATAATTCATAACCTCGATTAGTAGGTACGTTAATATGTTTTGAGTATATATCATCGATACTATTTTTCTCAGTTTATCTGTCATTTGATGGCAATTTCCGAAATTACCTACTGCATTGATTTTGAAAATATTTGATAGGAAGATTAAGCCTAGTTGTCTGTAATCCACATATTCATCATCAGCTTATTTGAAAAGCTCACTGCGCGCAGGATTAAATCCTTATGAAGAAGATTATGTTTAACAAATCTTGGTTGAACCAAGATACACATACACATATAATAGCAAATATCAGCATAGTTTATTTAAAAATCCCAGCTGACTCATCATTCAAAATATTTAGTAATAGGTACATACGCCTAAGTAAGTCAGGAATTGCTTTATTTCTTTACTTAAAGCTAGTTATTTCTCCTCCTCACAGCTCTGCAAGTACAAGACACAGGGTGGGATTTCATCCCTACGTCGTTGATGTTCCCAGGATTCGTACAAAGCGTTTTGCGTCATCGATTATTATACGCATATAAAATTTGGAATGCTCTTCCGAGGTAAGTTCTTTTATATTTTATATTTAAAACAAGAGTGAATAGGCATTTTCTAAGCAAGCGCGTGCCATTTTAGATTTTTAAGTTTAGATATGCTACACTTACTATCAAGTCGAGCTTATTTCATAAAAAAAACATTTAGAGTTTAGGAAAAAAAAATTGGATTGTAATAAGTAGCCGTTCAATAGTAGCCGGATATCTGAAGTCTAGATTTCAAACTCTACCTGTTGCACTAATAGGATAACCATTCCTAGCGCAAGCTTTTCATAATTAAATGAACCCTAATGGGTTCGAGTTTGTAGTCGATTGTCAACAGCAGCAGCTACATTATTGATTTCCATGTATTTTTAACCGACGAAAAAAAACGGAGGAGGTTCTCAATTCGACACGTATATATTTTTTTTTGTTATGTATGACCACGCATAACTTTTTACTGAGTTGTCCGATTTTGATAATTCTTTTTTTATTAGAAAGGGCGTACTTCCAAGGTGGTCCCATTGTCATCATGTTAGGATCTGATGATGATATCCTGGGGAAATTGAAGGAACTCTTCAAATTTTGGAGGCACGCTTACAGCGATTTCGGTCTCTGTCTCTGTATCGGTAGTTTTTTGGCTAATAATGCCGTATAATATATTATGATAGTTTAGTACGAGTACGTACGTGGGGATAAATCACTAAAAAGTAAGAAATAAATTTTTTTAACAAAAACTGGAACCGACTCAAAACGCACTAAAAAGTAAAAAATAACTGTGTCATTTAGTTGCTTTAATTTACTTAAGCATATCCAGGAGTCGGTGCCAGCCAAGGTTTCTACTATAAGGACGTTACCTAGAACCCACAAACTACTTTACTACGTAAAATGAAGGTTTATTAAACTTGGCTGGCATCGACTTCATAGATATGCTTAAGTAAATTAAAGCAATTAAATGACAGTTACTTTTTAGTGCGTTTTGAGTCCGTTCTAGTTTTTGTTAAAAAATTTTATTATGGACACGAGTCGCTAGCCATGAAAGGTATTTCAAATTAATCCTTATCAGTATTGTGGCAACAAATCGTCTACTGCTGCTGTCTGTAGTTAGCTGCAAAACTACACTTGATTTGAAAGATAAAAGAGCTTACTATCTATTAGCTATGGGTAATCTTAAAAAAAAAACGACATTCACCAGCAGGGAGACAGTGTTTATGAGATTATGTAAGTATGTATGAATGTATGTTTATTTGCCTAGCTCTACAGTGTTAACGACTTGTTGCATTTTAGCTTGAAGTTGAAGAAGTACCCTTAAAATCGTTTTGAAGTAGGTACGGAAGTTGTAAGGATGACACGGGATTATAAGAATTTAAATAGATTACAAAAAAAAATCGAATGAAGAGCAATTATTTGTTTTACGAATTACTTTATTCCTAGATTGTTGCAATACTCAAAGAATAAATTTTTTAAGTCAATCATTGTTATGTGAAGCACACATTAACTAAAGCAATAAAAATCATTTTCAAAACTCCATTATTTTATTATATTATATTATTAGTTCTTTTATTAATAACTGTATGCATGAATTTACAATTTTTGCCCCAAGCAGAATTATTGTTTTTTTTTTAATAATTACTTGTTGTTGTACATTCTTATTGTCTAAAATAATACACATGTGTAGATACAAAAATTGTTTTATTATAAAAAAGGCTATAATAAATGGAAATAAATAAATTTTCTTATCCTAGATACGAATCCAACTTGGTGCTACATGATAGTATAAGATATTACCAGGTACTAGTAGGTAATTCATCTGGATCTCTCGTCGGGCAAGAGATCACACAATCTTACACAACACGCATGACTAGATACACAGGTTGCAGTCTTACAACAATGTCCGAGTGCACAGATTTTATACAAAATTAACTTAACATTAATATCACTTGTTGGGATGGCATGGGTGTTCACTTGCCGAGGAGGATCTTGCGGCCGGCGCCGATGTTCTGTCCGGATTGTGAAGCGCCCTTGTTGGAACCAGCCTGCAGACCGACAATGGTTTGGCCGGCCTTCAGGACTTCTTCGGAGAAGTCACGCTTGCACTCTTCAGCGGGTTTGGGTCCGAGGTAAGGGCCGTTCCATTCGGGATGCCTGTAGGTCTGTAACAAAGGAAACGACTTGTAAATAATTTTTACTACTATATCGGTTGGCTCGTCAATCCAACAGTTTGAAATGCTATGAAATATATGAGGTATGAAATTTATATTAAGATATTTCTTCAAAGAAATTTTCAATACAATCTCAGTAAGCACGTGAAGTGAAGATATCTGTCTCAGACTCCCAATCACTTTTATATAGCTTCATGCATTATTACCTTATCCGCATAACAGGTACATTCAATAATTATTTGTTTTTATTCGATTGTCAATCATTTAATCGAATCAAGTAGTGAAAGCTGTGATAATGAGAAAATCCACCTAAAATACTTGACTTTTTAAAAGCGCCTGTCTTTTATCGTACTTAAAATTTATTATGACGATTTGATTTCAAAATCTGCATCTTATCTGATTCTCTATAAAAGTGATAACTACTAGTAAAGGTTTTTTAATTTTAACGTATCATTGTTTTCTTTGTTAATAGGAAATAATGCATGGCATCCTTGCAGTATTGTATTCAAATACAACCGGCCTCTCTACCTCGCCTTGGATATTTCTGAAAAGTGAGGTAATGTTACGCGAAGGTCGTAAATCTTTGTGGATATTGGCAAAGATTCAACTCAAATTTCTAAACGTGTTCTTAAAGCAAACATTTTGTTGCGCGTCATACAACCCGTAGATGTTTATCATAAACGGATGCATAAACTCCAGCGGAATCGTTCATGTTGATTGCTTCACGTTCAGTTTTGTAAATAATCTCATTTTTAACCTTGGATTATTTCAATGCGCAGATATTAAATATTTTATGTATTCAATAATTGTCTCGTTGGTTCAGAGGTTGGCCTATGGTATTTCGTATTTCAACGCCAAGAATTTGAGTTGAAGGTCGGACTATGAAATGTTTTTTTTTTAATGACTACAAGTTGGCCCTTGACTGCTATCACACCTGATGTTAAGTAATGATGCAATCTAAGATGGAAGCGGGCTAACTTGTTAGGGATAGAATGAAAATCCAAAAAACTCCTATCGGTTTCTACACGACAACGCTAAATCACTTGGCGGCACGTCTTTGTCGGTAGGGTGGTAACTAGCCACGGTGAAAGCCAGACCAAGACAAATTAAGAAAAATCTCAATAAGTCCCGCCGGGAATCGAACCCAGCTCGAATGTTGAGCTTTTCTTTCTTTTAAGAAGTTCTCAGTAAAGATTTTCAACAGTAAGTTGAAAAATAAATAGTTATTTACTCTCTGTCATAATCTTAAATACTGAGACCGTTCATCTGGGCTATTATGATTAGCATCTTATAGTGATCGCTAAAGGGTCAAACATCATGACCTTAACCCTTAAGCCCGCTTAGGCATTAAAGCAGTATGGTGGCTCAATAGGCCATCAATATGACATCATTATCATTGTTATATTTATTTTTTGTAAAAATACGTAATCTAATAAGTCTAATAAATTTAATGACGAAAGCTCGAGTAAGCTCAACACTTTGTATCATAGACAATTATGTCAATGCTACGAAGTGTTGAGTTAGGGAGCTAGAAAAAGTAATAAGCTCTGCTTAAGGTAGATTTACTTTACCACGAAGATAACAATACCTTGAATAGGTGAAATACCTTAATTTGTGTCAAAAGTTGATGAAATGTGTGACCAAGAGCAAAGAAGCGACGAGTGGACCGACGAAAATACACTGTGTGTAAAATACCATTATATTTTCACCACCATATTTTCTTTACGTAGTTGACTATTCGTGTGAAAAGTTGATGAAATATAATGTATGTTATTACATCGCCGCCTATCGCATGTAGGTAAAGTATCCAGTTATACATTTGTGAAAATTTGATGATACACGAAATCACTTCGCAACTAATGTCATGTAGATGAAGTATTTAGTGATATTTGTGTGAAAAGTTGTTGAAATGTGTTATTACCTCGCGGCCGAGAGCGAAGAGCGTGCTGACAACTTGCGCAATGTCCTTCTTCTCCCAGAGGTCAACGGTCTGGAACACGTCGATGTCTACGACACCATACGCTTTGATGGCCGCTTGGAAGCTGGAATTTAATTACACATTACAAAGAATACTCATCAGATATAATTTTTGTTTTTTAATACTAGCCGTTTGTTTAAATTTTATTAATATTCCCTTGTTAAGAGTGAATACAATAATAGTCTAAGAGGTGGGGATGAAACTCATGAGCTCTTTGTACTAAGACCGGCTCTGTTAACCTGCGGCTTGTTTTGTCAAAATTGCATTTTATAAATTTTAGCGTAGTTTCAGTTTTGCAAATAATCTAAACGGTTACCAAAATATGTTTACGTTAGTCCTCTATAAAATTTCTGAACCACCCATCTGATCGTACTGATATTATTTGGATGAGTATGTCAATTGTAATTCTAAAGCCAAAAAAAAAATAGAAAAAGTAATCCTGTGGTGCCTCAGCCTACGATAAAACATTTCAAATGCAACTAGTAACTTATAAAAATTGAAACAATTAACTAATTATATCTTCTAACGATTGAAAATCGAAGTTTTAGATCGATTTTATACTTATTTTTTATTACCAAATTGATGTTATGGATTCAATTATTAAAATAGATTTGATTTAATTAGAAAATTCAACAAATTTAATTTTTACTACATTTTATATTCTACTATCAACTTGTCAAATATCAACTTACTTGGTAATGTTCTCCATCATCTTGAACTGTCCACCAGATGTGTTGATCTTGGGGACGGAGCCAGGCTTCAGCTTGTTGATGACCTGGCAGAGAACGGTGCCGTCCTTGAGCACATCCTCGAACAGTTCACCGGGGGGGAATTTGGCGCCCAGGACGGTCTCGATCCAGACTTGAGCCTCCTTCTCTTGCTCGGGGTTGCGCTTGGAAGCGAGCTGTTATCAAAATACTAATTTATCTACATGTTCTTTATTAGAATGATAAGTAAGACTATTTCGGTGTTTTTGAGGTTTAAAACTATCGAATATATATGAAGGGAAGTCTAAAGACTTTGAGAAAGTATAACAAACAGGTACAGAAAAGCTCTGTGAATTCACATTGAAGGAAAATGTTAAAAACAACGCGTGTATTTTTGTTAGATTTCGTCGTTAAAAATAACATCTCTAAATCTTTTGCAAGTGAGCTTTCTCTATAATAATATGGAGTTATGTGAAGTTAATGAAGTGATTATTTTATTGTTTAACTATTTTCACAATATCGTGATACGAGTGTATTTTCAAAGTAAAATTGTATAAATGTAGCAGAGTTATAATTAGTGATGTCTGACCTTAGCGCGGACTTGGCGTTCCAGAGACATGTTTGTAGTTGTGTGGTGTTGTGCTGTGGAGTGGTGATCTCTGTTCCGATAGCACCGGCAGACTGAACTCCTGAAAGCCAGATCGAAGTATTTATAGAGTGTGCAGGCTGCGCCCTTCTGGAAGACTCTTACAGCGCGCTCCGCTGACGAGGCTACGGAATAAGCTTCTGACTCAACAACCTTTATTCGAAGGCGCTAATCTGACTATTTAGAGAAATTGTCGCCTTTCTTTCTTCTTTGACTATAAATATCTGATTATTAACCTATACATTAACTATGAAAATCAAACAAGAAAGAACAAAAATAAATGCTTTTAAAACTCTCTATATAATATAGCTTTGGTATTCTTTTAAGGTTTGTTTAATGAAGTTTAATAGGTATCTTTAATTTATTGTATTAAGACAAATGCCATTCAAATACTTTTATTTTTATTTTTAATTACAACGAAATACTTATTTTACAAATAACATTTATGTAAGTAAATTAGTAGGACCAAACCTTAATAAATAGATCAAAAATAAATATTCTAATTCTGAATGATAAGGAAACTAGTGGAAGCCCACGACTTCGTCCGCGCGGAAACCTTAAACACATACTTTTTTTGATGTGAAAACGTCTTATAATTCGATAGAGCCGGCTGCACGCTCGAAAAAACATGACTCATGCCGCGTTACCTCGCTTTGAGGCGTTCCATGTAAAGTGCAAGCGAGAGCGCGAAACGAGCGACAAAGAAGCACAATCGGCCTTTGCGTTCGGCAGCGTTCGACATCCGTCTATTAAATATAATTATTAAATATATTAATTTTAAATTAAAAATTAATATATTTATTATAAATTTAAAATATAAATTTATAAAATCAAAATCAATTATTTTATTAATTTAAATTAATATTTATAAAAATATACTTAAATTAAAAATTTTAATAACCAATTAAATGCTACCATTCCATCAGTATTTTCTTGAGACGTTGTCACGTTCAACTATCGTCAGTAAACCGACTTTACAGACAACCAATTTTTTTATTAAACTACTATATGTATAGTTTAATAAATCCTTTTTCGAATAACTCTTGTTAATGAAAACCGCATTAAGAATGCAAAATTTAAATGATCGAAGCGTACAGATAAACGGAAAGTTACTTTGTTTTATACAATAATTAACAATTAACGAAATAATAAATTCTCCAAAAAAATATTTAATATTATAATTTCTAATAATTATTTAAAAAATAAAATAAAAGATCGCTAACTCTTCTACTTTGTCCAGTGCCTGCTTTGCTTCTTTGCTTCAATCCTCCGTAACAATACGGGTGTAAAATTGTGTAGGTATTTTTCCGCACGTACTTTCTTAACTCCTAGTAAGTGTTTTGTTGTTATTTCTTTTTATTTAATAGTGAAATACACAAATAATATAATGAAACCTATCAAACAGAAGAGATAAAATTACCTTATTATATAATTTGTACTCTAAAAAATTTCATTTCGAATTATTTCAAAATATAACATCATAGAGTAAAACATCAGTAAGTATAGTTTTTGTGTTATAATATTAAGTGAATTTTAAATATTATAAGCAGATTTTTGACGTCCGCCTCCAATTCGGTATGTTTATGTAACAAAGTATAATGATCGACATCTAATGAAAGAGTTTATGTTCGATGTTTTGACTGTTCTTTGATTTCTCAATTGTTACCTAAACCTTCAAATCTAAATCTGTTCAAATTGTCAGTTTGGAGAGTTTGTGAACGCATCACAATCAAATCATTACAAGAATATGATTGCTGGTGAAAATACAGACACATTTAACAAATTTTAACAGCTCTAGAGGCTTCACAGGGTCGCGCTAATAGCATGTCTGCTTACCTGGAATGTTGCTTTAGTAATGGGGATGAACTTTGCACTATCACTGCATGTTTCATGCACCAGTACCATACATTGAACGTAAATCAATAATTAATTTAACTTACCGTTAAACGCCAGAAAATAAAAAAAATCGAATAGGTACCTTTATTAGTTGTTTCTACGACAAATACGAGTAAAAACTCGATTGTGAATAGTTTACAATACTTTAAATATACGAAATTATTATTGATCTAGAAATGTTTTAATTATAAAAGAGTAGTACTCGGGTGTTTTATATACAGAAAATTAGCCATATCATAAGCGATACCTACTAGGAGTGGGCGCAATAATATTACAGCGAACGAATATCGAACCCATCCTTCCCTTAACCTTGGATTACTGATTTTTAAGTGATGATTACCAGTAGACCAGAAAAGTAACTTTTACCTGTAAATAGGGCGGATAACTTTTTAACTTTTGTAAGATTAAACGAAAGTTTTATTATTCTCCACTGAAAATTTGACATGAAAATTTTAATAATAAATACACTAAGGATAAACAGAATAATATTCATATTTATAACAATTTCACAATTTATTGGAAAAAAATGGAGTGAAATGTAAATGAACAACTTAAATTGAAACAACGCTACAGAATTACTTGGCACTGCCTTCTCAAGCCTCCCAGGTTGCCGATTGCCTCTTGGAGTGTCGTTTTGGAACCAATGTATGTTTCACGTTGTTCCAATATCCCTCTGGAACTGAGCATAACGTGTATCGGTGTCTCGTCGTGTTCCAGACAAGCCCTGCATATAGGGCTGTCGGTCATATCTAGAATTGAGGGGGGTTTTTTATAATGGACAGTGACCTGTAATCAGTCCTATGACCGTTCTAAGTTTTGCGTTTGCGTACGGGTTAACCGTGTGAGTTTTTTGGTTAGTGTACATATTTGTTACATTACAAATATGAAGCCGAAATATAACGTGCGTCTTGGGACGATCGACACAAGTGATAGCTTAAATTTGGCTAGGGCTGTCAGAGAGGAGGTCTTTATTTATATTAAAATATTCTGCCCATCTACTAATTTTTTTTTACTTTTGTGCTGATAGTAACACATTGGATGAAAATAGTTGTTATCTAAAGAGCATAACACCGCCATTACCAAGAGGCCACTTTGGTAACGTCTGGTTTTTTAAAGGCAAATATACGCGCACGCGGGAGATGAATCATTGCACTCTGCAAACAATCTTTTAAAATTATCTCCTCATGTAGCAACCAGAATTTCCATTACAACATTTATTACCTCCATGAAATGTTTAGAACTGAGATTACAGATGGTATTTATAAATATTTCAATTAGCGAATTCCAGCCAAAAAAAGTCGATATAGAAAGTATTGTAATTTCGTTGAAGCGTTACCGCTAACCTATGACAACCTAATAGGTATATACGACCATAATTTAAAAAAATTTTAACAAAAAATAAAACCGACTCAAAACGCACTAAAAAGTAAAAAATAACTGCGTCATTTAGTTGCTTTAATTTACTTAAGCATATCTATGAAGTCGGTGCCAAGTTTAAAGAACATTTATTTAACGTAGTAAAGCAGTTTGTGGGTTCTAGGTAACGTCCTTAAAGTAGAAACCTTCGCTGGCACTGACTCTTACTTTTTAGTGCGTTATTTTTTACTTTTTAGTGCGTTTTGAGTCGGTTGTATTTTTTGTTAAAAAAATTAGTTTCTTACTTTTTAGTGATTTATCGCCACGTAACGTACTCATACTATATTATACGGCATTTGTGGCCAAAAAGCTACTGATACTTACACAAAATCCGAAATCGCTGCTAGTGTGCCTATAAAATTTGAAGAGTTCCTTAAATTTTCCTAGGATATCATTATCACATCCTAACATCATGTATATCCTTACATCATGATAATGGAACCATCTTCCTCCGTTTCCGAGAACCTCCTCCGTTATTTTTTCGTCGGTTAAAAATAGAGAAATTTTAATTCAGAGTAAAATGAAAACAAACAGGATCTTTTCCACATTTTTTATTAAAACACCCTCCACATACTCTTCGGTAATATTACATACACTCAGGGTACAACACTACAATGCATGATACATATGTACAACAGTTTACATATTTACAACATTGTTCGTCCTTTGCATTGTTGTTAGTACGTAAACAACATTATAAAATAGTCCGCTTACTATAAATAAATCTCTGATAAATTAAATAATTTATAACATAATTCAATGTAAATTAAATTGACTATTACCATTATTTTGACTAGATCGTATTTTTTAATTATCAACTATTTCTTATCACAACGCAGTCGCCTGCTAAAATCAGGAAGGGTTAAAGGAGACTACACACCACCTAGCTAGCCAAAAACTAAAATGCATGCTACATATTTTTTCTACTATAGAACAAGTAAAGTGCTATTCAATCAAAACGTTCCTTACTGTACGTACAGTACTACAGTACTGTATGTACAGTATACTAGTAGTATACGTAGTAAGTATAGTACATGTACCTCAGTGTTCTTCAATTTATGAGTCTTACTCAGGGGGCAACCGATACTCCGGGGGTTCGGTAACCGACGGCAAAATAGAAATGACAAGGTTTTACAGTACAATAAAAATATAATATCAGTGAGAAGGATGTGCTTGTTTATTTTTCGCAAAATTTCGCGTTCGAGTCAGAACCGCACGCTGCCTACCAAGTTTGCTCGAAGCTTCTTACTTTCAAAACTTTCGCGGTTTTTTGGTATACAAATAAAGAATTAGTAAATAGGAATCATATAAAGGTAAGCTTCTTTCTACTTGTCAAAATCAAAATAGAGAAAATCGTAAACATTCTCATTTAAATTAATAAAGTTTTGTTTGTTTGGTCTTAAGGGGGTCGTGAGAATTTTTCATCCTGTAAAGGGGTCGCGTATACCTACAAAAAGATAAAACACTGAAGTACAAAGTATGTGCATAGTCTTCTATCGCAAGACGGTTTGTTTTTGGTTTTAATAAAAATGTGTACAGATAGGCGTTTGACAAGCGTTTGTGTGTAACAAAGTAAGCAACTTGTTTATAAAATATAAAAATTTAAGCTGTCGCCAGTATTTTCCATATTGTTTAAATATAAATGGCTGAAATTACCTCACTGTTGTCGGAGTATGTCCGGCTAGCTTCGTTCCGTATGGGTTCGAAACTTGTCGGACATACTCCAACAACAGTGACGTGAGATTCAAACGTTGATATTTTAATAATATTGTTTATAAAATATCATAGGTCTTAGTGTTGTGCTAAGCAACAAATTTTTGGTAAATTAATTTCGATAATGCATCTCTCGCTCTAAATAATTAAAAAATACGTTTCTGCTCTGTTGACGTACCTTTAGTGTACACACCCTTTACTACTATATTCAAGCCACACTCTTTCACAGTCTTTCAATAGCAAAATAAATACGTATAAGCACCATCACCAATCGTAGAAGAAAAACATACAATACTTTTCACACTTGTTTTGTTGTTGTTTGGTCAGTTTGCGTTTTTAGTATAATATAGTTTATATGCCTTATAAGGAGGTAATAGGCATTTTCTAGGAAATATTACACCTCGTAACTGCATAAGCCATCAGGTGTGGCTGTAGAAGAAAGTGATTGTGAGTCTTTAAAAGCTTGCCCTTATCTAGAAGGAAAACCTAAGTAGGCTGTAAGAGAAAAGCCCAACCAATCACATTGGTGCTTTTATATGTATTTATGTATCGTATCCGCAAACAAGATTACACTCATAAAATTATTATTATAACGATTCTGGGAAACATTTATTATACTCGTAATTATGACATTAGTGTGTGTCATATGCGCGTAATAGACATCTCTACAAGAGTATCAACTTTTATAACTCTTCGTACTAAATTAGTTAATGTAGCCATCTTATTTAGTCCGTCAAACATTTTTCGTAATTAGTTTTAATTCTATTTGTAACCAAGAGGTTGTTCGGAAAGTCGTATTTCGTTTTTCTTGTCAAAACTCTCTTTCATTTCCACAAAAAAAATAAATTACATTCCGAACAACCCAATAGATGAACTACGCAAAACATTCTCTCTTTTGTAGTCTAATGCCCGAACACTAAAACGTCACTGAAATCCACCGTTTATTTGTTCAGTACCGGTCAAATTTAATAGTTGAGTAATGGTTGACTACATGAATTTAAGCTTTAGGAAATATTCAGATATATAAGAGATTTTTAATACTTCAGTGACATTCGGGCATAAGTAATGTAATAGCTAGAACTTCGTCATTTAATCAAAACTGAAATATGGTCAGCCCGTATTCCTATCATATATAAATAAAGAAGGCAGCGATGGAGCGTAGATCATAGCAGCTTTGGGTCAACTAAGGATCGGCCTAGTGTGAAGTTCATTTCTTTTCATGTCTAGGATACCAAGAGAAATCATGTTTTTAACAGACAACTCCCCGCAAGACTCGATCAAGACAAGAAGATCGGTAAAGATTACATCGTAGTTTACTACGGGTATCTGCCAAATTATTGCCTAGAAGATCAATGAAGGAAGGAAAATTGTATAGCGGTTGAGGTCATGATTTTTTAAAATCATCCCCTTGAAAGTTTATTAAAGTACGCTGTATGCAACAGAACAATAAAATATATAAGTTTATTTTTGATATTAAATATATATAAAATTCTCGTGTCATAGTTTTCGTTACCATACTCCTCCGAAACGGCTTTACCGATTGTTACCAAATTTTGTATGCATATTCAGCAGGTCTGAGAATCGGCTACTATCTATTTTTCATCTAATTTTTTTTTAAATTATTAATGCAAAACAACGTTTGCCGGGTACAGCTAGTTAAATATAAAAAGTTGGTAATCAAGAACCATTTACGGCCGACTATATTGTCCACTAGTGACAGAGCTTCTTAGAACGTTCGATGATGTTACAGCGATCACATAAAGAAGCCTCCAGCGTCAAACAAGGGTAACGTGCGAGTTTATACAGGTGTGTAGTCTCCTTTACTTGTTTACATTTATATCTAGAAAATTCAAACGGTTACACTTATCGTATAAATCCAGTTAGCGTATACAAGTCTATATTTACATTCCCAACACTCATTCATATGTTCTTAACACTAATATTTTATTCCACCCAAGTATTTATATTACAGGTGCGGTAGCTGGTGATTAATCACCGCATCGAGATTAAGATCCAAGCGGTAATTTAATGGCGCCGACCGTTTAAAAATCATCCCACACGTGTATTACGTTTGTCAATATAAATAAAACCCAACTACTTAACACTAAA
The DNA here is from genome assembly GCA_034621355.1 of Mycalesis mineus. Classification (NCBI taxonomy): domain Eukaryota; kingdom Metazoa; phylum Arthropoda; class Insecta; order Lepidoptera; family Nymphalidae; genus Mycalesis; species Mycalesis mineus. Next base: position 10,602,692 of record CM067886.1, on the reverse strand, counting down.
TGTTGTAAGAAAATTATTTCAGAAAATAATACATAAATTGCACATACTTTTGCACAATGTATTACAAATATATTTTAAGTTCCATCGGACACAACAAAAAATTTAACTACGCTTATTTGTAACGATAATTTTTTAACTCGACAATCCGAGTTTCAAATTCATCTCTATCTCTCTCTGTCGAACATGATACTGTGGATGCCTCATGGAGAGATATCTATCTATAGAGAGAGAAAGGGAGAGGTGAATTCGCGTAAGCTTCGTCGTACAGCTCGCCGGTTTATTGAGTTATCAAAACATCGATAAAGGACTGTCACATAAAAATGGAAACATTAGATTTTGGGCATAGTGAATTGCTTACAATAGTGTTTACAAATTCACTCTCGATCATTACATTAACACCTATTGATATAATTGAATATACTGCGAGTCGTCTATACTTAATGGACACAATCGTTTGGCACTTGGAATGTTTCACAAATATTCACTAAGTTATAAAGTTCACTTAAGTCTTATTCTGTTTTTATTTATCACTCAGGAGACAATCACTTTCACTGAAGTGTCATGTTGATCCGGGTATTGCACCTCCATTTTAACACCTCACGCCTAGGACACGGTAACAGCAAATCTCGCCCAGAATAAGAGACACAGTTTATCAATAACCGCGAAATCGAAAATATCATTCTCTCTTCCATTGAGGTGAGATGGAATGGGGGAAAAAGAGTAATACTGAATCGTAGGTGTTAAGCCTTTGTAATCACACCGGTAACCATGCCCTTCAGGTGCAGACCCGAGCACAGTAACACTTAACGGCAGAAATAAGGATAGCGTACCCCGCTACAACAATTTCTAATAATCTTAAAATTATATTTTCGATTTCGCCGCTATTGGGAGACGATGTCTCTTTCTTCACACGAGATATGTCTTACGACATATCCCAATAGGGTTGAGATACGCACGAAGAGACCTCGAGTAAACAAAAAGACATTTTATTACCCAATAGCGATGAAATCGACTGTCTCTTTCACCCCAAGGCAAAGAAAGAAAGAGGGATATTTTCGATTGCCCGCTATTGGGTGATCTTTATGTCTACACCAAATATCTCGATGTGTACATCTAAGGCCTACAGGTATGAGGTCTGGTTAGGAGATCGATAAAAGTTTTAGTATAGTTGTGACCATTAGAAAAGATGGTTATTCGTTTTGGCGAGGGTTCCGAGATGGTCCGACAGCAGGTAGTTGGGAGGCGCGACGCCAAGGAGTGGGAAGCCCGAGGGCTGGCGCAGGAGCCCGCAGCCCCCGGTCCACTTGCCGCTCATGCTGCTCACAGGGGGCTCCGACCCCCCGCCCACGCCGTTCAGCTCTTCACACAGCTTGTTCGCTGCGAAAAAAGAAACCGTAAATAATTTGTTATTAAAAATTAGTTTTGAAAAGCTTTACACGGTTTTATAAATTTTCGCTTGTTTTCATTTAATATTTTCACTATAACTCCACTTTGTGCTCTTTTAGGAGTGCCTTTTGAACCAGTGGTAGAGTCCCCACAAACAAATGAACTTCATGTTTCAAAAGTTTGTACACTAAATTTACTTGAAATTTCATACATGTTTTAAATTATTCTATATATTTTTATTTGTTTGTTGTAATTGGGAAAAAATATTGGGTGCTAATTTTAATCTCATTTGAATCTCTCAAGGTATAAACAAAAGCAAGATGTAAATAATTACGAAATATAAGAAAAACATGATGCTGTAACCCAAATAAGTTCATTGATAAATGTTTCACACCTTGCATTTGCTTGATATGTAATATTTATATTCCTTTACCTAAACTTTGTTACCTCTGCACACTACCTGTACAGCATAGGTATAAATACTAATCCTAATATAATTGTAATTAATCGAATCTCACTTTCAGAGAAACATTAGAATCAAGATGAAAATTAAACAAGAAAACGCCACATTCCAATTACATAAGGCCATAATTGGAAACTACTTTTGCCGTCTGCTCCAAATTGCAATTAGCGCTTAAAATTCGTGCATTCAAATCCCGAACGCGAAATCAGACTGCAGGTGCGCTGGATATGAAATAATCGCGGTAACACAATTAGGTGCTAATCACCTAATCCTTGCCGCCGCTCCGTTGTTTATTCAAGCCTGAGTGACAATCGCGTGCACAATTAGCGCAAATGAGCCGAAGTGAAAATCTGGCGCGAACGGCGCAACGCGGAATGGGAGTAATGTGATTAATCCAGCCGCAAGCCATTATACGCCCTCTAGTTTACCTCATGGCGCACCTGTACGCTGCTCGTCTGCTGTCACGGTTTTATTGTGTACGTCGCACAATGCGCGGCCAATAACTAATTGATACGTACTAAAAAACGTGTTAATCTCTTGTAGCTCGTGAGTTGTAAACTCGAATTGTATTTTTACTGTTTGTCAAGCTTGTAATTAAATTGTTATTTATCTTGATTGTTTTATTCAATAGCAATTTAAAAGATTTAATAATAAAAAGATAATTATTAGTACCAAAGATTTGGATAAAGTATGTCAACCATCCAACAATAAAAATTAAAAGAAATCAAAATTCAATATCATCTATTCCAAGTTGTTTTACAAGCACTTTTGAAACGTCAAGTCAGTCGTAAGTACTGACTCTACCACCGGTTTGGAAGACAGATCCTATTATATATGATTTCATATTTTGATGCGCGAATCCTATGGGTCAAGTACGAGCACAGCGCTCGTAAATCAATATTTATGAACAACCCCAAAAATGAAAAATGTAATCAAAAGGATAAAAAGTCATTGTGACTCAATAGTTAGATTTCGCAAAAAAAAATTAATGCCGTAGAAAACTCAATTTATTTTTCACTCGGTAGTAGTTAAATCACTGACACTACAAGCGATAAATCTTTACTAAAGGATTACATGTACGAGAAATTAAACCAAGAAAATAAATTTCCAAAAAAAAATATGAACGAATACAATTCATACACACCCAATTCTCTATAGAATAGGTATTATTGACAATCTAAACATTTGAATATAAACCCTTAAAGATCGAATTCTGAAAAACTCGCCAAAGAAGTTTTTCGAACTTGACCCGATTGCTTGTGATCTATTAATAGGCACATTAACAAAATATCATTGTAATGGTGACATTTCAATGCACATGCTAATTTTAAATTCTATTTTGAGGACACGTATTATTTCTGTTGTCGAAATCAGCCTTGTTATGTTCTCCCACGCTTGAACCTGAAATAGTGCGATTGGTAGATCAAGCGGAATGCGTGACTCATAACGTTATAAAACGGGCGATCAATGTTCATATCTTAAAGATTCTGAAGATAACGTCTAAAAATACGGTAACAGGATCATCGACGTACATTTCTGTTCGGTAATCGGTAATCTGATGGTCGTAATTTGGGTTTATCGGTTCGATGTTTTTCTTTGAACTGCGTTCAGTAAATACTGGTCGCGATTACGTTATGTCGATGAAATAAAATGTACTTAGAAATGATTTAAATTATAAACAGTCAGTCGCTTATCAGAACCACAAATTTTTTTTATACATTTCATCATCATCACACATTTCTTTTGGTAGCTCAGGGCCTTAGTTCTTAGATTAGGTATTTAAACCTTATGGTCCTAACCTTACCTAACCTAACCTAACCTTAAAAGACTGCCTCGTTGGTCTAGTGGTTAGCCTATGTGGATCACGAGGTTCGATTCCTGGGTCGGGTCACGGAATAATTCTGAACTTTTTCATTCTGCTATGAAATGTTCAGTACATTCCAAGCCCGGAGTTTGGAAGTTAGCGGTGTTACACCCCCGTGCCTCGGAGAACACGTTAAGCCGTCGGTCCCGGTCACTGTTATCAATATCGGATAGTGATCGTTAATAAATGAAACATTATCACCCTAAGCCCACCAACCCGCATTGGAGCAGCGTGGTGTACGCTCCTCCAATGGCTCCCTTTTCCTATAAGGAGGGAATCCTGGCCCTGTAGTGGCTGATAATGATGATAACCTTAAAATCGCCATCACACATTAATAATGTGATAATGTTTGATCTTATAATCAGTATATTTAAACTGGTGGGAAGCTTCAGCTGTGATTAGTTACTACCCTACCGGCAAGCGATTAAGCTTTCCGGTACAAGGTCGTGTTAAAACCAACTAAAAATTAAGCCCGCTTTCATGTTAAATTGCATTATAACCTATCATCGATCATTAATATAACAGTCAATTTCTAACTTGTACTTGTGTAATATGATCTAAATAATAACGTGCTTTCCGAGTCACGGCTATGGAACATCATCAATTTCCGAACCGGTCTACTACTAAGAATTTCTTTGAACAAAGTAAAGCTCAATAATTCAAACCCAGCAGTTAAAACATGAAATCTCGAGATTCAACTGGTTCAAATTATTTCAATTTTTTTCGAGCCTAAAGGTATGAATTTTTAATTTGAATAAATTTAGTCCATTTCGATGTACCTAAATACCTATTAGTATTGCGTATCGTTATCCAGTCAGCTAAATGCGTTGCGACGATGACGAAAATAATGAATATTACTCAGAGAATGGCGTAGGTAAACATCTCGATAACTGTACGACACGGATAACGTTAACACCCACAGTGGACAGACTAATTTTTCATCGACCACGCTCCTTTCAACGTACTGCCGACATAATTGAACAAAAATAAAAATTATTTCATTGTTATGTTTACGATGTATATAAAAATAGCCGACTGTTTCACTTCTACTCATTTTTAACATTGTTAAAAGAAGTTTTTCTAACCGAGTTTAATTTTTCGTTTTATTAATAAACAATAAAATAACACTATTAAAAATTATAAAACCAACGCAACCGGTGGTCAGACAATGTTACAAGAATTACTGCCTTCTGTATCCGACCCTTGATCCAACAACTGAGCGAAAGCTTTTTAAGATGTTGGTCAAAGCTTTAAACGATTATTATTATATCTAATAAATTATGCATCTTTTTCAGCTGCAGCTTTTCTAGTCACTTGTAACATTATTAAAGAAATATATCAATTGTAATTTAAAATAATATTTATTTTACTGGACTAATTTCAGTCGAGGAACCAGAACAGAGGTCGTAATTTATATGTCTTTTTTATTAAATTTAATTTAAATTTAACTAAAATTTATTATCGTTAATAGTTTTTAGACAAATTAAATTAAAAATACAGTTTGTTGTACTATAAAAAATTTTTAATAAAAATAAACCCGACTTCAAAATGCATTAAAAAGTAGAAAATAAAATTATGTATTGTTACTTAAACATAATATAATTTGGAAGTCGTTGCCATTCATGATTTAGAAAAGTGTACCTATAATACAACAAATCAAAGTATTTCTATTTCAGTTTTGTTTGAATTATGTTCAGTTAAAGTGTCTAAAGTTCAAAGCATATCAAAAAAAATATTCCAACGAATTGATAACCTCTTCCTTTTTGAAATCGGCTAAAAATTAAAATCTGTCTTGTTCCAAATTGTCTGTAACTAAACGAGAACTAAGCGCGTTAACCAATAGCATAATTACATACTTCGGTATTTATATAAATTTTTTTAACTCATTCATTCACCTGACTCTTCGAGTTTTAGCCAAAAAATACTGAAATAATGTGTCCAATGTGGTTAGATGAGTTAAAAAATGTGAAAAGAATAAACACTTTAATAAAAAACATGATTTATGATACCAATATTTACGCCAACATTTTCTCTACAGACTCTACATTGTCTAGTTTTTAGCATTTCTGCGGCTATAGTAACCTCAAAGCGCGGATTTGATTGATTATTTTTTAATGATTATAGGATTTTTGTATTGTTTTTGCACTAGAGCAGAAATGGTGGGTTTAGTACCTACAGTTGTATAATTCTGTAATTTATTATAGTAATTTATGAGTCAGTTATTTTTTATGATACGTTTTTGTTTCTTGTGTAACGAACTTGAAAATTAAATACAAATACTTTAATGCCGAAAAATGATCCCATCAACGCTTTTAATATAAATATGACATATGACAAACGGGCTTTTACGCTGAAAGTGGGCAAGCAGCTGTAACCGAAATATCAACAACAGATGGATTTTAATAACCAAGTGGAAACTAAATATGATGTACTACTCTAAATACTATGTACTAAAATACATTATTTTTTAGTAATTTAAATTATGTCATTATGACTCTCTCAACTCCTGTCATAATAAAAAATGATCAAAAATATCCAACAGACTTCAAATACACAAATGCAGGCGGTGCTATGTTGTCTTTATTATATGGTAAAGTATATATAAAAGCAGAAGATTTTACGCTCGACTGTGAGTGTGAACCTCGACCTACGTTTACGATAACGTTTTGACGACCTCCGTGGCGCAGTGGTATGCGCGGTGGATTTATAAGACGGAGGTCTTGGGTTCGATTCCCGGCGGGGCAGATTGAGATTTTTCTTAATTTGTCTTGGTCTGGCTGGTAAGAGGCTTTCGCCGTGGCTAGTTACCACCCTACCGACAAAGACGTATCGTCAAGCGATTTAACGTTCCTGTTCGATGTCGTGTAGAAACTGACAGGGTTGAGGATTTTCGTCCCACTCCCAACAAGTTAGCCCGCTTCCATCTTAGATTGCATCATCACGTAACACCAGGTGGGATAGCAGTCAAGGGTCAACTTGTAGTCGATAAAAAAAAGAACATAGTACCTCCTCCGTTTTGGTTTCCACACGACTTCGTACCGAAACACTAAATTGTTTGGCAGAACGTCTTTGTCGGTATGGTTGTGACTAGCCGCGGCCAAAGCCTCCCAAATTAAAAAAATAAGTATCCAATATATCCTTCAAATTGAAATATCTCCTGTTTAGCTCGGCTATATAACCTTGCATGTGACGCTGAACCACACAAAATATAAAAGCTGGCGCTATGTATCCATGAATGATATTTATTATTTAACCAATTATTGATATTCCCGTATTCAAACATAGTTTTCCAGGTAAAATCTGATTCCTGTTAGTGGAACGATCTACGCAAATGAATTGGCATTACAATAATACAATGAATAACAAATGATTTCGTGTTATTTTCCAAGTAAACTTGTGTTTGGCATCTCTCTTTGGCACATGTTCTTGCCCTTACAGATTAGTTATATTGTATATGATGCTTACCGTTAGTTTTTCGACTACTTTGCAATTTAATTTATTATAGAAGCTTTATAAATTTTTTGAGTTGATTGCTGACGAACTTGATTTTACCAATGCCATAGTTGTGAGTGGCGCTGTAGTCTAAAATGTTAGCATATAGCTTAACTACCAGATATACAAGCTTTATTCTACCTTCAACCTCTTATCAGACATGATAAGCGACATTACAGCTATACGCTGTTTTATTACAACGGTACTAGCAAGTTGCAACGGTCAAAATACAAAAGGCAATATGAAATCCTAAAATTACTCGTGATGGGAATCCAATTCATTATTTTTCGTTTATAAGGCTAAACGGTTTTCACCGGGGTCATAAATGTTGACACCGAATTCTTGTACCTTAAGGCAATAGCAATAATAAATGTTGTCTACTACTAGCTGACCCATACGTGCATGCACATGCATGTAACGTCGTATTACCCAAAAATAAAAATTTGTGAATTTCTCCTCTTGATTCGGTATCTTTGTACTAAACAAAATAAAAAATCGGCCCAGACGTTTTCGAGATATAGCAACAGTAAAGAAATACCTATCTAAGAAGACGATAAACAGTTAGTTACCTGCAGAGGTGATGGGTTTCAAGTCGGGCGGCGACAGGTGCGGTAGGGTGTGGTGCGAAGGCTGCGCGGGCGCGGCGGCGGGGTGTGGGGAGGAGGCGGGAGAGCCTGGCTTGTCCCTCTTGCCCTCAGCCTTTATCGGAGCCTCACCGGCCTTCTGCTGCGCCAAGCGTTCTTGTTTCCGGAATTTTGCTCTTCGATTTTGGAACCATACCTGGAATATATGGAAAATTATGTTAAATAACTCAACTTATAATAAAATGTTCATGAATAGACATCATCATCATAATCAGCCTATCTTAACGACCTACTACAGGTCCAGGCTACTTCCTTCAAGAAGAGGAGATATGAAGCAAGCATGGTAAAGGTGCAACACAATCAACTTCTCAACTTGATGCTAAAAATTGTTCTGAAAATTTTGTCGATAAAAGGAAAGCTCAGTATTTCATAGCCCGACTCAGGACCCAGAATCTATTATATCACATATAAAATGAAATATTTAATATAAATTTGTTAAATCCAAACAAATTCATAGGGATCGAATAGATAATCTCGTAAGGGACAATAAAACGTATTCAGCCCAGCGCGAATAAACAAAGTTAGCCGAACTAATGGGAACGCATCCCATGCATCGCACAAAATTTTAATGCAAACCGTTTTATATTCGTTCCGATGCGCGCAAATCCGAATTGATCGTAATTCGATTTGGTTGGAGCGATAATTGCAACTGCCACTGGCGCTGATTGGGCGGCGGTGCTGTAAAAAAGTCGAGCGACCCGACAATCATACGCACACTGTGTTTGTTCAACGATGTCCTCGCTGATGATGTTTACACGCTTTTATGTTTCCCGAGTTCCGCCGACACGGAAACTCTATTAGTGAACTCTTCGGATGATCCGTGACAGCGACTCATGATTTTTAATGATGAAATCTGATGTTTCACTCGGAGTACTCCTGAATTTATAGACGTTATTTCAAAGTACAGTATAAGTTAAGTATGTTTTAAAACATCATGTGCCTACTTTTACTAGCAAATATTTCCGCAATGCAATGCACATTGTAGGACGTCGGATCATGTCCTGTGAATTTATGCTCTGTAAATCAATGGTTTTCCTTGTCTGTTTGGCTCGTTAAGTACAACAATATTTGTCGTAGCTTCTATAAAAGTACATTTACCTAGTAGTTTGCAAATCAAAACAAGTATCTTAAAATCTTTCCCGCCACCTTTTCTTAATGAATTCTTTGATCGTTAAGTATCCTGTGCAATTCAATTTTTTATTCAAAATCCAATACGGTGAATATGGTATACGTTGTTGCAACACAAACGTGTAACGTGTTTTCTTGTTATTCATATTCGAATTGCCATCCACTATAAAAGCACAAATTTTTAAGACGTACTCACTTCTAACATCGTGACACCTTTAGTCATCATAGTTTCGAATTCGGAAAATAACAAAATTACCAGTAATGGTGAGTGGATACTATTATAATGAAATTCAAAAATATCTCGAGAACGTGTTTCATCCGCTGCTGAAGAATTGTCGTCATTCGTGTAATAAATGATTTAACGTTTATGACTCGCACGTACACGAACGTAAATTCGCCTTGGCACTGATATTGAGAAGCGTTAATGAACTCTACGTCTCCAGAACAATTCTAATGTTTTATTCGTTTCAGAGGCATACTGTCACTATGCTGAAACTTGGCCGTGTGTAGACCTTTTTCATAATGGACTAAGAACCGCCGATAGCCAGTTTTTTGTCATTTTATAAAATCAGCTCAAGAATCAGTCGGTAAGTACGCAGGTAATGCAGGAAAATATGTTGTTAGGACGAGGTGTTTTCGGGAAATTTTAAGTGTCGAGACCCCCAACCGACCAAGGACAAAAAGTATTTTTTTATATTTTCCTTGGCATAAGACGAGAAATTATTTTCCCAAACGCTTGTCACATAGCAAACCCTTGCAAACTTTGCCAGGAACCTAAGTAACCAGCCACAGTAGAAACATTTTCTCATAATTTTCCTATGAAAATATTTAAAAAAAGTTTTATAGGACGGTTAATAGTCTGGAGTATTGAATTTGCTCAATAACAAAGGCAACGCGATCCGAACATGATACTTGCCTACTATACCTACATACCTATGCATGACCTGACAAACTTTCAGATTGTAAAATGACAAAGATTTAGCCGTAGCTCTTAATCTATCATATCTCTACGATGTTATTTGTATATACTCTATCACACACACATGTGTTATGATACAAGTATGCATATGTGTGAGTGATACCGCCTACGCTCCTGTCCTAATAATGATTTGCACATATAAATAGGACCTGTATATTTTGCCACGAGTACCATCAATGTCTTTTCTGTATCAAATTATTATCACCGTATGTTTAGACATTTCCCTAAAACAATTTTGACAAAGTTTCTATTTAGATAGGTTACACCTGTTAAGTGCATCAAAGTAAAATGCATCATTATGGGGTATTCATTATATTGTTTCATTTCGGACGACAGAAATTTTGCTGTAAAATTAATTATTTAACTTAATTACTTTCAATAAAATTCTTTATAATATAACAAACCTAATAATCTACCTTCTAAATATGCCTATATGTTTAACTGCAAATTTTCAAATTAAATTCTCAATCGCTTAATATATCCGAGACTTTTTTAGAAACTCCTTTAGTAAAGATTAGATTCAACTGATATAAAGTGAATTAAAAAATAAATTATTTGAGGTATCAACACGGAGGTCTCATCTCTCTCGTCTATTTATTTGATGATATTCTTATATTTATATAACTAAGTATGTCTAGCTTCCCTTTCTGACACACATACGGCAGCGGTAGGCAGGCTCCTCTCCTAACCCACAGCGCTAGCCGTATTAACGAAATTACTTCTGTCTGGCATCCAGATACGGACATGATTTTCTTTTTAAGTTTAACGGTTTCGACGAGTTATTATGTCAATTACTTTTAATTATCTGTTCCATATTTCACACACTTAATTTCCTACATGATGGTTTTCTGGCACAGTATCACATTTACCCAAATATCCCCATAATGACAAAATGTATGGCTCTATAAATAGTTAATTAATTTCCTTATATTAAAATGACGGTATGACACATGCAAAATATGACACGAGCGTGACAGATTTAGTGCTGCAATGAAGGCCAAGGTTTGTTAGTGTCACATAGAGCATCACGAGGAGATACATCAAATTTCAGTAACAGGGTCATCAAACAACATTGAATAGTAAAATTATTCTTAAATAGAAGATCATCTAACTGTTGAAAAGTAGGGTGTACTAAAACTCAAGTGCATTTAATAATAGAAACACGTGAGAGTTAAAATTAAGTTATCCACCAATTCAGATGCTCTACTCTAATCTAATCTCATGCAATAAGTAAAAATAAACCCTTCAATCAAAAGAAACCGATTACTAATTAGATAAATAACTTAAACATTTATTTTGTAGCGCCATTCTGAATTTGAATTTTGGAATAGACCGTCAGAAATATAGTTATGCGAGCATATGCCAGTAGAGTGTATGCCACAACATAGCTAAAACCACTAAAAGATTTATAAAATGTAACGTCCTCTATATATAAAATAAAACTTTAAAAATTAATAAAATTAGGAAATAATAACAAAAATAAATCTGATTTGAGCATTAGCTTAAGTAATTTTTAATATTACATGTATATTAAATATGTTTCTTAAACCGATTGCGATAAAACTTTCCAAGATTTTCTGTTAACCAAAAAAGATATTTCTGTAGCATTGAAAAAACCACATTTAATAAAGTTGTTGTAGTTGAAGGACTACAAATTAAAAAATAAAAACATTAATATTAAGTTTTAAAATTAATATTAAGTATTCTGTGAAAAATACGTTTTATAATTTGAAACCTTGATTAAAACATTGTAAATGCGACTAAATAGTTGCTCTAAATATTTATAATTGACATTGTAAAGTGCTATTAAAACTAAAATACCATTACGTATCTATCAAATAAAGTTATTATCGACTGTGACAGTTGATAATATTTCAACAAGCGTGGAAAAAATGTGTGAATGAACAAAAGTAAAGTTAAAAACTAAAATGCTCCTTTATTAAAGACTTTTTATATAATATATTTTAACCGACTTCAAAAACTATTTTGAATGGGTACGATTATTTATCTTTGTGGTGGTTCTATAATAAAAAAATTAAACAAAAAATAGAACCGACTTAAAACGCATTAAAAACAAAAAAATAACTGTGTCATTTAGTTGCTTTGATTTACTTAAGCATATCTATGAAGTCGGTACAAGCATGTTAAAGGAGCATTTATTTAACCTAGTAAAGCAGTTAGTGGGTTCTTGGTAATGTTCTTTAAATAGAAACCTTGGCTGGCACCGACCCCTAGATATGCTAAAGTTAATTAAAGTAACTAAATGACACAGTTATTTTTTTCTTTTTAGTGCGTTTTGAGTTGGTTTTATTTTTTGTTAAAAAATTTACTCGTACTATACTGTCATAGTATATTATACGGCACTTGTAGCCAAAAAGCTACCGATACTTACAATAAAACGGAAATCGCTGCAAGTGTGCCTATAAAATTTGAAGAGTTCCTTAAATTTTCCCAGAATATCATCATCAGATCCTAACATGATGACAATGGGACCACCTTGAAAGTGTGCCCTTTCTAATAAAAAAACGAATTATTAAAATCGGACAACTCTGTAAAAAGATATTTGTGGTCATACATAAAAAAAAATACGTGTCGAATTGAGAACCTCCTCCGTTTTCTTCGTCGGTTAAAAATTGGTCAGCGTTTGGTGTCTCCAAGAAAATTTTAATGGTTAATACCATTAAATTTTCTTGGAGAATTGTTAAGAATATTAATTCATCATATTTATGACATCCCTTAACACACACACACATGCACATACATTATCGGTACTGATTTATATATTTATATCTCGCCACGCCTTGCTTTTCTATAATAGGTACTTGATACCTATATGATGAAGGTACTAATGGGCCATGGCCTTATTTCTTGTTTATCTGAGCCTTTTTGTCTGTCTGGAGTTGTTCGCTCAGTTTTCTTCTTAAACACCTATTAAATCAAATTTTAACGGTCTTCTTGGCGCAGTGATATACGCTGTGGAGTTTGACAGATGTCCTGTGTTCGTTTTCCAGCTGGGCTGAACAAGATTTGCTAAATTGGTCCAGCTCTGGCTGGTGGGGGAGGCTTCGGCCAATGCTAGTTACCCAGAGTTAGTGTTCCGGTGAGACTGAGATGTCGCACAGAAACCGAAAGGGGTGTGGATTACATCCTATTCCTAACCAGTTAGCCCGCTTCCATCATCACTTACTATCAGGTGTGTTTGCAATCAAGGGATAACTTGTAATTAATAAAAAAATCTATTATATATGTTTTTAGGTAGATCATCATCATCCTGATCATCTCCCTAACGTCAGTTGGTCGTCGTCGATGAGTGTCATCAGACTATTCACAGATATAAAAGTAATGCACTTGTGTTTTACGCTCACTATTGTTCCTCTTTGCTAACCTTTATTAGACTGTCAATCTCATATTGGCCGTCATATAATATTATTGTAATATTCAATCAGCGCGTGTATCAGTAACTTGTTTCCATCCTAATTCAAAAGTCCTTAAAAGATGATATGTAACTATGACGTCACCTCATATTTAAAATAAAAAAAAACACTCGACAGTCATAATGATAATAAAATTTGTTGAAATACACCTAGTACTTTCAACAAATGTTGTTAATTCTATTAGTAAGAAGAGACAGTCGTATTGATATTCTAGAATATTTTAGGGATCCGCACGACATGTATTAATACAAATAATACAAAAATTGACAAAATTTGCTGGAATCTAAGAGAAAATCAGTGCTGCCGAGCGTAAAGGTCCCACGTACGTGCCCGGGTTAACCAAGCATCGAGTCTCTGACGCCGGCGACTAACGAACGGGGCCCGCTTGATTGGAGCTCGCGAGGCACCGATCGCCCCGGGCTCCACGCCTTCCGCATTATTTCCGAATTGGAAAAAATCAAAGCTCCACAACGTATGCGGCATCCGCAAACAAACAAATAATACGGAACCGCCGCAAATACAAATGAGCACCGATACGACGCCGTGCGGAATGCGAAGTCGGAGTCGAGTCGAGCGTGGGATCGACGCAAATAAACGTCCGCCGATGTGTTTGCGGGAATTTGTTGCGATGTTTATTGGATGCGATGCGTGCTTATAATGTAAATATTGAGGCAACGTTCGCCGATCATACTCGTTTTAATATAAGAATCGTTTCAGACCCTGTTGTAGATATAAGTTATACGGTGTTTCGCTCTGAAAGACATGGGTTACGAAAGAAATAGTAGCCACATACTTGTAAGATTCAACCCTCTTCCTCAGACTAATGGGCGCAAATTATTGCATTGTAAAACGCGTTAACACACCCTAAGCCTGCCAACTTTTGGAGCGGCGTGGTGGGTGTACGCTCCATACCCCCTCTCCTGAAGAAAACGCGTTTGTAGACAATGTGTCTACCAGGAAGACCTTCAAATTTCTGTCATAGCCGGCGGTGCATACATCCAAATATTATCAAAAGTAGGGAAAATCTCATAATTATTGATAAGAATGAAACATATTTTAAAAGCTTTAATTAAATACATTAGCATGTACGAGTAGCGAATTATTGTCTGCCAAATGAAGTAAGCTCAAAGTCGATGAGTTTATATGGTTTGGAATTACAACTGGCTACCTTCCTACTACAAACCATATCGTATATAATTCTTTATTGTTGCCAAAAATACGCAAATATACTAAAGAGTTTATTCGAATTACATAATTTAAGTAGTTTTTAATAAAAAGGCAAATTAAAATCATTATTAATATGCCCACATATAATTTACTAACAATAAACAAAAATACTACCTCATAGGATCTAACGTCAATAATAAATAACATAGAGACAGTGGGCAATTAAACACAGGGTCGGAACAATCGGGCAGCATCGAAATGCACTTTGCAAATGAACCGAATTGCAGGCGGCGGGGCGGAGGGGCGACAAATGTAATTAAACGAGAGATGCACTCTGCAGATGCCACCTCTGACCTACACGCTACACGCTCCAGATGCAGATAGATAAGGGCCCTTTCTAATTGGACCCAATGATTTTCGACTATTGATACTGAGTGATTATTGTTTTTGGAATGACGTTGATTGTGATGATCTATAGTGAATCTTATTATGTAGCGTTTTTGTAATATTGAGTGTGTTAATAATATTTTTTGTAGACAGCTACGACGAATATAATAAAAGTACTTTGTAGCATAATTCGTTAAAAAGGACATAAAAAGAATGAATTATAGTTATACTAGCTATAAGTTTCTTTTATATAAGTTAACTCGTCCTTAATATCACCTAGTAATAAGTGAAAATGTGGGCCACAATTGACCTTACCTGTCTTATGGAACAGCCCTTAATAAAAAAAATTAAACATCAATTTAAAATATATAATACCTGATTATTAATACTCGAGAAAAATAATTTGTTAATTTCAACGACATAGGAATGGACCCCACCCGGCGTCTTGCAATACGATAATAAAACGGTGAAGAATTTCCGTATACACTGAATTCAAATAATAATTCACTCGTAATATATTTTCTTGAAATTCTTATCATAACATAATTTTTGATATAAAGTAAATCTTGAAAGTAAATAACGAAGGCCGTCTGTCCCCAAGTTGAGGGATTTAGAATGGTCGAAATATTAAGCCAACAGTCTAACAGACACCTTAAACAAATCCGCAAGGGTAGTTTAACACGGTTCCCTCCGCAAACAGAGCGAGCGGCCAACAATGGCTGAGTATTAAAATAAACAGTAACATCGCCATGTGGCGCGCCCTGGCGAGCAAACAGCGAACGCTTAATGTATTCACTTGTGTGTTGTTCTAAATACTGCAGCTAATTCATCTTTCGGCTACTCTGTGCCTTTGCTTAAAATTATTATAACTTTACAAGCAGGCTACATGAGAAAAATAAGATAATTTTAAGGACGATTGTTTTTATAACAAACTGCCGAATGAAATTACTGCTTATACTTCAGTCAATATAATCCAACAAAACAACTTGTGGCCTAGCATATTTGCCAAAAAAATGAAAAGACCTTATCTTTTCGCAATTTCGTTATAATCTATTAGGAATGTATGCAGAATTGAACTGGGCGAATGTATTCAATAGTAATATAATTTTTTCTAAAGAGCAACGTTTAGGTTCTGGCCCTTCTGGGTAGTAGTTTGCTTCGCGAAATGACCTAATTTTTCAAATCCCTCGTGAAATAAATGGAAATATTTGATTTAATGTTAAGCAAACGTTGAAATTATTTATAAAACATCATTGGGGTTTCTTACAGGTAGATAATTAGTATGTCTCGAGTTATAAACGTAAACTAGACGTAAGTATGTCGTGAAAAACGTTTTTCAAACGCAATCAACGTCGTGCTCAAAGCCAATCCGCTAGCCAAAGTAAACAAATACTTTTAAAAAATTGCGCGGCCTAATTTTTGTTATTATTTTGTCCTGTGTTATACGAAACGGACGCTCGCAACTCCATCCGTGATAAATTCTGTTTTTATTTTTTCGGAAAATCGATTGTTTTGGTTCTACTGCACTTTTTTCCCCAATTTAATTTCATAAAAAGAAATTATGTCCAAAAAATGTCTACATTCAGCACTGCATCGAAGCAAAATTATAAATAGTTCTATTATAAAGATAGAAAGATAGAGAAAATGATTTTTATTTGGTCAGAATGGGTGCACAAAACGAATAACAAATTCAAAAATAAACGGTATGAGTCTCCATTTTAACTTAAAAGCTAGTGTCCTACTACTGCGCTGCGTCGTTGGTTTAGTGAGTAGCGGATCGGATCACGAAAGTTGTTCTGGGTCGAGCTATGTATGTAAATATGTATCCAGGATATTTTCTTCCAAGAAATTGCTATATGATTTCGGATCACGATGTCTTGGGTTTAATTTCTGGGTCGGGCTACGAAATATTGAAGTTTTATTTTTTTTCTAGAGATTCTCAGTAAAAATTCTGAGCCAGGCACCATAAACATCATTCTCTGATATATCAGCCATTACCTGATATTTTAGTCATCATGGTCACCTGTAACGATGTTAATAAAATCAAACATTATCACCCTAAGACCGTCAACCCGCATAGGAGCAGGGTGGAATGTCTAAGGTCCATATTGCCTTTACCCTATAAATTAGGTCTTACCCTGTAATGAGCCAATTGAATTAAAAGAGGCTAATAATGATTATGATAATACTAAAATGAAATAATAATATAATTTTGTAAATAGTAACAACAGTCTCCGAAAAGTACTCGTAGGTAACTAGTAAGTACGTTAAAGCAATGATGTGTATACGAGTAGATGTTTGACAAACAGAAATTAGGTTTTTTACCTAAGCTATTCAACTACATTTTCTAAATCTTTTACCTAGTCAGTGTTAATAAAATAGAAAACTATTTGCGAGTCGGAAAGAGAAACTACAAACCGTAATATTTACACGCGTTAGAAATCTGCCACGACACGTCAGAGGGTTTCAGCAGGGCGTATGAAAAACGTGAGGCCGCGCGGAATGATCTAATTGTATTCATTAGCCAGAACGGGAGCAAATATTGACTCTGCCGACAGCCCCGGGCTGCGGCACTTTGATCCCATATCTATACTGCCCACTGACACTCTACTACTAACTTTAGGGATTATTCTGTCGCCATAAAATTATACCAATATTTTAAGAGTTCGTGTAAACTCGGCAATGCCAACATTGTCTTGACGACTACATCTTACGATAATTATAAAGCTTTTCAATAAATCAAAATTAAATTCGTTTAATTGTGTAAGACTTTACGAGCACTTTAGAAACGTTTAATAAAATAAATGAGACGATTTTTACAAGATAACTAAATTTCTGACATTTTAATGATGAGCATGAACGGTAAATCATAAAGCAACTGCATTTTTGCAGGATCTTCTGAGCAGCATCTGTTTTCCGAAACGGCGATACAGTCCTTCAATAATGGGAATAAAAAGCCTATTTGAAATACACGAATTTGAATTAGGTTTTTTCAAGCAATGAGCAAGTGGTCTTAATAAATATTTCACTACTTATGACTTAGTGATTAACAGTAACCTTTTAGTAGAGGTATTACTTTGTAAATAATATGATAGTGAAAATAATAGAGCCAAGTTATCACCTCAAACTCGCCAACCCGTATTGAAATAGAGGGTGGATCTTTTTTTGTAAGGAGAAATATAGAGGCCTGACTCTGCAGATCGCTTTTAAAAATAGACTGTTACTTAGAAATTGCTACGATTAATAAAGTATCACCAATATTCGTTTGAGAAAACAAAGAACTAAACTTAAAGATAGATTAGAACATAGATTAATGTGGTTAAAAAATCTGTGCTAATTATTAAAACTATTGACATCAATTAGATGTGTCTCAGAAGCTCGCAGTTAATTCAATTTAATCCCGCTATTTACCCCATAATAGCGAGTACAAAGTTAATCAATCGCCGAGGCCGGGCGATCAAGCGCCAAACACACCCCCTGTTTATACTTAGCGGATGAAAAGGCAACACTGAACGCCCCGGAATAATATTAGCCACCCCTAATAATAGGTCCATTTACGCTTATCACAAAAACCGATCTTAATTCGAGTGTAATAAAAACTGTTATAGTTTGAATCGGGTTGAAATGATAAGTCATTTGTAGTTGATCGCGTTTTTTTACTAACTGGTAACATGTGTTAACATTTGCTGATAATCCTGGATTAACACATCATAATAAAGAGATGAATGCATAGTTTATTTAGCCCGTCTGTCGGCGCTATTCGATGGTGTTTAGCGAGGCGACGAGCGACAGGTGCCGGGCGGGCGCTACTCATGCTGTTTAATTAAACCATATTTCAATAGCTTATAAATTATGCTTACGTATTTGGTAAAATGTTCACGTATTTCATTGAAATACGAATGTTATCTAACCAATAATGTTCATAAGAAGAATAGTATTACAACCAGGACAGCGGACACAAGATCGAAAATTAATAGAAAAATATTTTTTTCCTTCATTATATTATAGTATAGTATATAAAAGACGTGGGCACGATATAGGCGAATTATTCATTTTCAAGTTTTTTTTTTATATGAAATAAGCTCATGCTCAACCACGATCTCACCCGATAGTAAGTGTAGACGTGGTCTAATTGGGACGCGCTTGCTTATAAAATTTCTATTCACTCTTGTTTTAAAGTAATGATTAATTAAATCTTTATATCCATTGAACAAGGATAACAAAGATAGTAGTAACTGTTCAATTAGAATATACATAATTTTTTCGTGTGTGTTAATTTTACATCAAATATTTGTTGATAGTAAAACGGAAGTAGTGAAGAATGAATGTTTTTTTATACCTATGCAAAGAGTTGGGTCGGACCCAAAGAAAATTATCGATTTCTAATGAAAGAATCCATGAAAATATGCAAAACAACATTGGATCATAAAAATATCTTAAACATCGTGTACTGCTTATGTATGTGGGTAGGTATACTATTTCAGATGCATACGCGTTTAAATATCCAACCCGAGCTTGAAGCTTTTTTCGTAAATTAACAACTTTCTGATAATAATTATCAAAGTAAAAACTAATCTAAGCATAAATATTAAATATCATATTTAGAAGAAAGGGAAATATTGCATGCTGTAAAAACTTTAAGCACGACAGATGCGCCCCCTATCATGATGTCCGCTCCATTACCTTGCGAACTGAGTATCCCTTCGCACGATTTTATGAATAAACATTATTGAATCACTGAAAGAACTGTCACCGACATCATTATAATCTCTTTTTGCCAATCTTAATGACTATTTGAAATTCATTGGAGTAAACACCATAATGTAGAGATGTTTTTTAACCATGGCCAATTTTTGCCAGAAACCTGAGCCCTGGGTCTTTAACCTGGCAAGCAATTTATCAATACAGTAC
Organism: Mycalesis mineus; assembly: GCA_034621355.1. Lineage (NCBI taxonomy): Eukaryota > Metazoa > Arthropoda > Insecta > Lepidoptera > Nymphalidae > Mycalesis > Mycalesis mineus. The sequence goes on along the minus strand of CM067886.1, from coordinate 10,582,837 downwards.
GATGTCAACAATTAGAAGTATGAAATAAGTAAGTTCGGCCGTTGGGAGGCGTTGACCGTGGCTAGTTACCACCCTACTGATATCGACGTACCGCCGAGCGATTTAGCGCTCCGGTACGATCCCGTGTAGAAACCAATGCGGTGTGAATTTAACAGTATCTCTTAAGATTGCCCAAAATATAGAACAGATTTACAATTTCAGTTTTAAAACATTTTATGCATGTAAACCATTTCAATTAACTTTTTTTAATACGAGTATATCTGGAGTTCATTTTAGTTCCGGCAAGTTAAATAAAAACTTGTATAAAATCTTTATAATATATTTTATTTAGTTACAAATGTGGTATCTAAGTTATCGCAAATAAAATTTTTATTTGCGCATAACATCTGCCGATCCCTATCGCCTATTTGTCGTGTCACGTGCCGTTAGATTGCTGATTAGCAAGTATTGTCTCCCGGAGCTCATTTTGTGCACGTCACAGTGATCTATCAAAATCGATTCAACTCTGGACCACTTTTGATCGAACCTTGTGTAGGGAAGTGCCAGTTGTTACGATTGATTTATTGACTTGTTAGAGTCTATGTACATTACTAGTTTTAGTTTGATAGATTTTATCAATCAATTTAATTCGATCCATGTTTCCGGGAATAGTAGGTTTTTTACTGAACTACAAGTATCAATATAAGGTAAAACTAGGTAACTTCATGGTGTTTGATTGAATATTAATGGCATGAAAACGAAAAAAACAAAGAGTATTTAATTACTGCATTTAATTGGAACTAAGTTTGTATACATTTACTTTAATATTAAATGCATTTCATAGGCATAACTTACGGTATTTTAAAAATAAAATAAAGCTATAGTTTGTTACTTTTATTAAAAGCATAAACATAAACAATTAAGTAACCGGTATGCGAAAGCGGATGAGTATTATCTCTGTTCATATCTCTCGTAATCAAAAATGTTGCGGTACTTTCAAGAATGATTTTTTTTTCTGTCGTTTTGATGTTTTGATGGCTCAACTATAGTAGATATAGTTTGTAAAATTATGGTTTAAAATTTAAATTACTTTTTACTAAACACATTTAGCAGTGTAGTCATAATTATAAATAATAATAATGTATGAATTTTATTTATATATAGACATGTACTCGTACAATACATATTTCATTTTAGCACACCGAAAATCATAACACGTAGAATTTCAAGTATTCCACAACTTTTGGATCCTATACAAACAGTGGCACACTTTATCAATATTATAACAACACTTAAATAAGTCAGACAGATGGCTATCCCATATTTTGATAGAGTTCCCTCAGTGAATGAACGGAGTGAGCGGTAAATGAGACGCGAACCGCTGTGATGAATGCAAGGGATAAATCAGGAGTCACTCGCGTACACAACGCCACTTTCTCTCGTGCTAAATGACTCAGAAGCTAAAATCATTGTCGAGAATATTATGCCATATCCCATAAACAAGTGTTATTGTATTGTATTAAAAAAATTTTTGTAGGTTATCGGCCGCTATTTCTATTTGCAAATAATTACAAAGAATTAGTTGCTTGTACAAGTAAACATGTAATTAAATGCGCGTAGATCTGTGATTAAATTTACACAAAACATAGGAGTTTTAACTACAAAAATGGTTTCTTAACTTTTATTAATCTCTCTTTTGATTAAAAATTTAATAACGATCATTATAATTCATTTCAGAAAAGGACCTAATCGTGCTTATCTAACTGATTTAATTAATGTTGTGTATAGACACTGTTGTAAAAGTAATTGAAATTAAATAAAAATCAACATTTAACACTCAAAATTTTAAAAAAGTCAGAGTCGTTTTCTTTAAGTAAGAATAATTTTAATTTACGAGACCTATTACAAGTTTGTCTATCTGTAGTGACTCTACATTACATCACAGTAGAATATTGCTATTTTATCTTTGTCCGAAATCTTTAGTATTTATGAATCACTTGTTTATTCGACCAATTAAAAGAAAATCCTTACGAAACTTTAAACATTTTGTGACTTTATTCATCTTATTCTTATCACGTCCCTAAACCATTTATACTTAAATACATTTTTTTAATAATTTTGTGTTTAAATATATATTATTGTTTTTTTTAATGTTTTATGAGAGATATGTAATAGTTATGGGAGACCATCTGAGTTACTGGTAATACTACAACGTAGTTTAAGAAGCTCCCTCTATTACTCTATGATAGGACACAAACAATCCAACCCTCTGCGTTTAGGAATGGCGATTCAGTTATGATATCCATATATTCTGCTCTTATGATAGTTTTTGACGGCTTTCCTATGCTCCCCCTGCGAAAAGCGCCCTAAATTCAATGAGCAACATGATTTTGCTCTTTTATTGTACAACGTTAAAACTATTTTTAATATTTTTACTTTAACCAAGCTATGTCTAGTACTACATTGGCATGCGTCAATTATCCATACATTTCAAGTCAACAATACTGAATTGATTTAGATGAATTTTGGTACAGATATAAAAGTGACCTTGAAGAGGAATATAGTCTACATTTACTGAGAAAATATCACAAACCTGTATTTATATATAGCCACCATGTTTTTCCGAGTTATAATAGCCAAGGTAGAGAGTTTAAAAATCCTAATCTTTTCGAAGGTACAACCATTAGTACAATAATTCATAACTTCCTATTTAACATCCTATTGTGTACCTATCATTTGTGTACAGTACATTCAAATTCGGCTAATACTCATCATAAATGTAGACTTATTCATTATCATAAATGAATTTCTTTTAAGTTTTTTATGTGAAGTTAATAATTCTCCTAGAACAAGGGTTATAATGAAATTTGAAATTTAAGTTAACGATTACATTAAAGGTTAAGTTAACATTCCCAATCCAAAAAGCTTAAAATAAAAATAAAACCCATCTTCCGCAAAACGGTGGGAGAGTCAATTAGTTGCAGCGAAGCTTAGTTGTAGTTCTTACATGAAAAGCGCATACCTACTGTATGGCTGTAAAAGTATATAACAAATTGCCAGAAGATATTGAACGATTACATTTAGTTAACTTTAAAATCAAATTGAACAAATGGCTTATAGACAAATGCTATTATGAAATAAAAGAGTATTTGACGTAAAACATTTGACAAATTATTATTATTATTTTATATTTAGACTTTAATATTTATCTAAGTAATTTTATTGTAATTGGTTGTATGTATTAATATTAGTTTCTTAAGTTTATATAATATTAGCAACGCCCTGACAGGGCCCATGACATGTAAAGTGTGCTAAATAAATGAATTTGAATTTGTACATCATAAAAACTGCGTTGCATTTGCGTGGGAATAACTACAATACATATAAGGAATATTGAGTTATTTTTGTTGTCGTGCGAAAACTAGTATTACAAACCCCCAGACAGTTACCGGTAAGTAGTCCCCACGCACCGCGAAACATTTCTCACATTCAAATTGTAGTTTCATTTCATGGGGGCACTTGATCCCATGGCGTCTCCGGGGACTAAACAAGTCGCGAGCTAAATGAAAAATAATTGCGTGAGAGCTTCTAAACTTTAGACGCGTGCTCTTTGTGTACGAGCTGGTAAAATTGACTTTATATTTAACGAGAAAAATATAGTGTGCAATGTTATTGAATTCCTGAATAAATTTCAATATGCATAGGAATTTCTGATTGAATGGTACATGCGGTCCTTCATTGTATGTAATAAGTCATTATTATAATCTCATGAGTAAAGTTAGTGAATTAAAAAATATGTATTATTTTATACGTATGTACTATTTGTATCAAGAATAGTTTTAACTAAATTACCTGCTTACTTCTTTACTTTTAATCTTTCAAAATTATCCTTTTGCATAATATAGTTCTTAGTTTTATATTATATTAAAGTACCATTAAAAATGTATTCAAGCAAATAAATAAACAAAAGTAATCGAATACTTTTGTCCTGTAGTAAGACTAACGTACAGCCATTTGATTTATACATTGAAAGGTGACTATCACCACTTGCTTTTGTGAATAATGCGTCATACAACTAAAGAAATAATAGATTGTGATAATATTTCAATGTGATAGCGTTTATCCGGATTTTGTTCCCTAGGTAGTGTCGTCTCACGCCAGTTTTTAATCACTTAAGTGCTTGCAAGGATTTCCAGCCCTTCTTCAATGTTACAGCTAATGAAAATATATGCAAAAATAAAGTATTATTTTTGCATATATTTTCATTATTACATTTCATGACAAAGCGCTTTTGTTACAGCGTCGTTTTTACAAAAATATTATAATATATGTTCCTCGGCATTGATTCACGACTAAGTATTATTCATTTTGAAGTAAAATTATTAAGTAATGGTATATAATTTAATATTTTAATTTTTAATGGGTTCCTTATGAGTCTACGAAATAAAGGTAACTCGTGAATAAAGCTTGGAAGCTTTATGGTATTAAAAACAAGGATATCCTATTAAGATTAAAATATAGATAGGAAATTTAATCCGAAGGAGGTATTCAAAGTGGCCACTAATGAGGAAATAATCAAAAAGTATCTCTAATTAAAAGATATGACAAAATTTGAAGTCGTAGCTAAGATCTTATTCAAAACTGGAATAGGTACCTAATAAATTAGAAAACACAAGAATGGACTCATACTCGAAGATATTCAAAACGAGGATTCCCGTTAAAGCAGAAAATGGCATTGTGTATAATATATTCGTGTGAAATGATGTTAATCGATTAACAGGGATGTTTGATCTAGACAGTGTCCCGTGGGAGACGCAGGTCACGGCCCGCGATCTAATCGCGCGAGCGATCGCCACTTCCCACGATGCACGGATAATACATCCAATGTCATGTACTCTGCCATATCGAATGTCACGCCCTGCGATAATAGTTCCGCTTGACATTGTTGTTAATTTGTCGGACTAGCTGGTTTTAGAATTTAGAATAGATATCTTAGAATAGAGTAATCTTAGGAGGTATTATATATAAGAAATTATTATTACCATTCTATCATCTCGAATGTTGCATAAGTGTTAATCTCAAAGGTATAGATGATAATATTATCTATAAAACTGAACATTAATGCTGGATAATTGATTTTAACTTTAAATTTGTACGCCTGTTGGTAAAATATACTAAATAAATAACCGACGCCTTCACTAAATTTACACATTTTTTTATTTCTATTGTCCTCTTTTACTTTTAAATCATAACATAAAATCCATGGATCCAATTTCGGTGGAAGATGGTATGCTTATTATATAGAAATTTCCACATACTCCTTTCTCTTTTGTAACCCCTGATAATACCCAATCAAAATCGATGAACTCTCGAATTATATAACGATGATTTATATAATTCGAGAGCTTTATTAACGCCTCATTCATCAATGTAATCAATCGTTGTTTCATACAGCCATTTCCGATATACTGATACCATGTCTAATGTCACGCCCCTAACGATTAGTAACGCTAAACAACGATATTATCGCTGGTAATCTAAGAGTAAGAACAATGTCTATTATATAAACGAGTGGCATGAGGATTATTACTTAATAATTTATTAAATATTAATAAATGAAATGTGACTTTGACGATGTAAACCGTGCTGTATCGCATGTGTCGCATTGGTTTACTGCTAATAATTTACTATTAAATGCAAAGAAAACTAAATGTGTTGAGTTTTCTTTACCGAATGTAAAAAAAATAAATAAGTCTTTAATGATGAATGGTGAAACGCTAAAGATGGAGAGTTCTACAGTCTTTCTAGGAGTGACCTTGGACTGTAAACTTCAGTGGAGCGCTCATATAGAGTCACTGACAGCTAAACTTAGCTCAGCAGCATTTGCAGTGAGAAAAATAAGACAGTTTACCGATGTAGAAACAGCTAGACTGGTTTATTTTGCTTACTTCCACAGTGTGATGTCTTTTGGCATCTTGTTGTGGGGAAAGGCTGCTGACATAAATTCTGTCTTTATACTTCAGAAACGAGCAATTCGGTCGATTTATAAACTTAAACCACGCGAGTCCCTTCGAGTCAAATTTAAAGAAATAAGAATTCTTACAGTAGCCTGTCAATACATATTCAATAACCTAGTTTATGTTAAACAAAATATAAATATGTATAAACAGAAAAAGGATTTAAACGACCGTCTTCCTAGAAATGGACATAAGTTAGTCATATCAGCTTATCGCCTCCGAAAAGTACAAAAATCTTTCGTAGGATTGGGTGTACTCTTCTACAACAAGATGCCCAAGTTTTAGATCTGCCATTGCATAAGTTTAAACAATGTATTAAAACTCACTTACTGAGTCAGGGTTATTATATCTACTATCGATGAATTTTTAAATGACAAAGATGTTCAAAGGCAATTGGATAGGCTTTCAACTTCACACAGGAAGTAAAATAAATAACTTTATGTAACAACACACTTAATATTGTAAAATTGATAGTATTATAAAAAGAGCAACTGTTGAGTTTCTTGCCGGCTCTTCTCAACAGGGCCTGCCTTCCGAGCCGGTGGTAGAGTCACTACAAATAGTCCAATTTGACGTTTCAAAAGTGCTTGTAATAAGCCTACTTGAAATAAACGATTTTGAATTTGAAAATTTGAAAAAAATTTGAATTTTACGCTGAATGTACATTTTTGCATTTAGCTTCACTACAGTTAGTTCGTTTCTTAGTTGACATAGAAGGAGCGGAGACCTTGCAAGCTTTTGTCAACTTCGAATAAATTTCCGGAGTCCGAATCCATCCCAATATAAGCGATAATTGCAGCTCAATATTGAAGTTTCCACAATAACACGCAAGATGCTATATTTCCTGTAAACAACCTATTTGAGAAAACAATTTAAATTTTCTCATACCTACAAATCAATAGGGTATCCAAGTATTTATACAAAATTTTCTAAGATTCCAGCACTGCTCTATTAAACGATAACCCTCATTTTCTTATTCCCAAAAATGATTCGCGCTTCTCGTAACGACAATCGCTGGCAGCACCGCGGCCGCTCTAAGTGATTGCTTAGCTGCGTGAACCGCAATCAACGCGATTAACTACAACCCTAGTTTCATTAGGACAAGTTGGCAACAAACCCTTTTGTAACACTAATATTATACCACTCTAAGGTTAACTTAACGACTTTATTGTTAGTTCATAATGGGACAACAAAACTGACGGCTTACAAAATGAAATTGAAAACACAAGGCAACTAAGAGTGTTAAAATATAAATCAGTATTTTAGATTTAAAATCTAGCAAAGCGATATTTTGTCGGCCATGACAACGGAAGAAGATCGATGCCTCGTCTATAATTTATCATAATAAGTAACTTTCCTAATTTGAAACTTCAGAAAATATTTAATACCAATTTTTTAATAAGCACACTGTTTGTGCGTGAGCCGCAATCACGGCAGACTGCGTTCCTTGTTTTATTAAAACACAATACCACGAAATACATATTTTGTTATCTACTAGAAATTAATTAGCCCTTGCCAGCAATCACACCTGATGATAAGTGATGATGTAAGCTATGGAAACAGGCTAACTTGTGGACTTGTTAGGAGTAGGATAATATCCACACCCCCTTCTGTTTCTACACGATATCGTACCGGAACGCCAAACCGCTTGGCGGTACGGCTTTTCGATAGGGTCGCAAATAGCACCCGACACTAGGCCGAGGCCTCCCACCAACCAAAAATAAATAGTTGGCGAATAATAATTATTAATTAATTAACAAATAAATAAATAATTTAGGTAGCCTATGTCCTCCTCAATAATTGAACTATTAAATCCAAAAAGAATAATCAAATCCGAATAATAGTTCCAGTGATAACAATCTCTTCACTTGTATTATATTTTTATAGATCCCGGGCAGTGCATATTAAACAAACAATAACCATAATGATTTTATCCTCGGAGTGGCACCCTGGCAGAGTGGCACACTGGCAAGTGCGTCTAATCACGCGGCACGTCCGCGCGTGCCGGTCGCGTGTACACGCGCGTGCCACCTGCACAGCGAATTATTGTGAGGGGGCATCACTGATGTCTGATTTTCCCATTAAACTGTTTACAAGCTACCACTTGACAATGCTTGTAACTAAACTGAGTAATCCTCTTGAAGGATTACTTAGTTTTGATGGTATTTTTTTTTAATTTGTATAATTAAAATTGTTTTCTAGAAATTATTGAGTTTGTCGGAATATGATGGTGATGGATCAGTAAACTGGATAGTAGTAGTCTTGATAAATTCAGTTTGATTAAGACAAACTTACCAGTTACTCATCTATCCATTTCTTTGTTATTATAAAATTATTATTATAAAAACAAAAAACCCGACTGCATAGAAGTTATGAACTGAAAAGAGAAAAACAAGGATCACTATATCTGTATAAAATTCTAAATACTTTATGGTAGTGCAAACAGGGACAAAATACTTTAACCTGCGGGGAAAGAAAGGTCTACCAAAACTACGTTTGTCCCCGCCGCAATTCAACGACACCTCACATGTCAAAATCCGTTCAGCCGTTTAGGCTGTAGCGCGTGCCGAAGAAATGGACATACATACATACATACATACATACGCTCGAAAAACATAACCCTCGTTCTGACGCAGTCGGGTAAAAAGGACCCACGATATTCTATTATATATAGTTTATTATATATATTATAGATAACTTCTACAACCTATACTAACATAAGCGAAGTACCACTGACTAATTGACTTTATAGAATTAAGAAATCATGGATATTGATTTAATACGGTAAATAAAACACGTAAACAAAATAAAAGCCATAAGTATTGTTTAACACAAAATTGAATTAACTTGTTTTTGAAGATATGGATCTCTGAATTGCAGTGTACAGGAACCCCTCGAGACTACACCGGGCGCAAGATCTAAGACCTGGATTGACATTTTGTGGTTCTCCCGAAGGCCGGCGCGTCAATCTTTATTGCATAGAGCTCATGTCATATTTTACTGACCATATGGTGATAAATAATATATGAGAGGCTATTCTTTTATAGCGCCTTGGTTAACTTACATATTGTTTTATTTTTGTCTACTTTTATAAATATTCTACATGCCTTGGAATATTTTTTCAGTTTTGGAATATTGATAAGTTTTAGACGCAGTCTGAAAACCACAACAATTTACCCATGTCCTTTGCATAATTTAACATTAAATTTGAAAAGCATTTATCCTAGTGTGTTTTAGTACTATCACTGATTACCAGATGTACCTTGTTTAAATGTTGTCTTTGAATAAAAAGATTTTTTAGATAATATCCCAGTGATTTGAGTGTTCAAAAGATTACCGGTAGTATAGAAAAAAAAAACTACTAAATGACTGGAAAGTTTATGAACCATATTTACATTTATTAATACCTTATTTTAAAAAAGACTGCTCGTGAATTCTGGATATTCACGATCTAATCTCTCTCACCATTCATGGATAACAATAAAACCAAAATCGTCCGCAATTATATAGAATTTATCGGCTCGGACGGTGCCGCGCAACCATGTGATGGATTAAATTGCTCTTTCCCTATGACAACGTGGGCACGGAAAAATACGTGTATTATGAAACAGCTGGTCATTTTTCAAGCGTTTCCTTTTGCTCTACCGGTAGCAGGTGGGGTTTTATTGCTGGCCGGATAGAAAATTGTGCGTTTGCTCCCTGCTCACGACGAGATGTTTGCTAACCTCCTCCGATAAAGAGGATCCGACTGTTAGGTTAGGACGTTTCGTTGTATTTATCTTTTCGTAATATTTACGTTTTTTGAATATTCATTGATAAAAACTTAACCATTAGCAATCACTTAAAATCAAATTAAACAGTCTAGTTTAACTATATCGGTTGAAATAAAGAAAATGTACTTAATGATATGATATAGTAGGTAAAAACATATTATGCCCTAAATTATGCCCTAAAATCGTAATACTCTGTTGATCTTTATTCGTCTCTATGGATGTAATAAGTAAACAGAATCATAGCCCTATATATGATTCTTACCATCGTTTTTTTTTTCATTAAAAATAAAAGCCACAAAAAAATTATTTGTAATAAACACGAAAACGTTTCCACGTACGACGTACCGACAATCAGGAAGCATACCGTACATCAAAATAATTTAATTACCAGTACATTTGTTTGCACTCTACAATGAATACTGTATTTACCGCGGGTCGTGTGCACCCAATTTTAATTGTAATATGTGAATTCGCATTTTCCAGTCGAGTTTTAATTATCGGGAGTCGCGCGGGGCTGAAATACGCGACCACTCGCGATATTTATGGCGGCCGCCTGCCATTCCGATACTTTTTAACGTAATGAGCAGGGGAAGGGGCTTCGTACCTTGTATACATTGTATACGTGCGGTGTGCTCAACTGTTACTCTTTGTTTATTCTTCTTCATTTGTATTACAAATGTTGCTTTATTCTTTATTTTTCTCTATAGTATTACATGATGTAATACATCGTCTATACCTATTCGTTGCGTTTATTTGCTTTGTTACACTTTGTTTATTCTGCTTTATTTGTATTACAAATGTTGCTTTATTCTTTATTTTTCTCTATAGTATTACATGATGTAGTACATCGTCTATACCTATTCGTTGCGTTTATTTGCTTTGTTACACTTTGTAATTTTTATTTATTCTTCTTTATTTATAGTACAAATAATCTTTTATTATTTTTTTTCCCCCGTACATTTACACCATCGTTTATATACGTTGCGTTCATTTGCTTTGAAAGAAAGAAAGCTTAGCTTTGCTAGTCTTTTTTTATTCTCCTTAATTATTTTATTTCGCGATAATATTAACGTAATGAGCCGGTTTCTCTGCGCTCTACAGTATACACGTGCAGTGAATCTTTCGGTTTCTTACTCTTAGTTAATTTTAATTTATTTGTATCACAAACGTAATGTCATTCTTTACTAGCGGTCGCCCACAATTTAACAAACAATTGCTTATTTCCTTTCTAATGGTTTAAACTATCTCTGAGCCAGATTTTTGTTTAAATCGATTCAGTATTTTAGGCGTCATTGCGTAACACACAGACATCTGTGTGTCAAGTACAATGAAAAATCATCACTTTTGCATTTATAAAATTAGTATAGATTTTATTTAGTTGTACTTTGTTTTTTTATCATTTATTTACTAATGTTAAATACCAAAATTTAATATTAGCTGTCATCTCTTTCTTGTTTAATTTTTTTACTTAAAAATATATACCGATATGTTCATTCAGAATAGTTTTTAGAAAAGTCGCCTACATTTACCAATAAATTACGGTTTTACTTAGTTAACCATAGCCAATAAATTACGTCACTAAAGAAATCTCGATAAAGCTATACTTAGGTACCTAACCTACACTAAAACAATAATTCTTCTTTACAAATTGTTAGTATACAGTCTATCATTCATAGGTAATAAGAGTAATGCGAGTTCACTCATAAGAAGTTCATCTCTACCCATCAGTACAAATGTAAGCTCGAAATGCAATTCCGGTCACAATCATAAGAATGTTTATGAAAAAGAATATCCCTAGTCGGGCGTCGGGCGTCGGGCGTCGTCATCCAGAATATGAGATTAGCGGAGTCACCAGCGGGTCGCTTGCGGCGAGACGTGATCAGTTCTCGCTCCACTCACCCGATTCTGCCGCATTAAATATTCAATAGGAGCAGGAACGAACGTCGCTGCCAGCGCCGCCTTACATAAAAATGTGCGCCTATTATGAAATTAACAGCTAACCGCGTCTGCTACGTTTTTTTGGCAAGGCACCGTCAGCCGCAGCCGAATTAACGGACACTAATTGGACTGTGGAAATGCAGTGACGGACAGAGCGAAAAAGGTGCTTTTTTTTCGCCGTCCAGAGGGAGTCCGAAATATTTTGATTACTTTACTCCATTATATCAATAAAATGTAATGATTGCAACTGCTTTTAAATCAACTAAAATCTAAATGTACTGTCGCATCTAATATCGATATCATGCCTACTTAAATATTCTCGTGCAATAGGTCATTTACTAGTTATTTTAACATAGTTTCACACTTTAATCTCTTTTTTTAATTATCTCATGTCGTAAATGCACGAATTGTACGCGGCATACCGTAAAACTTGATAGACAGTCTTTGTTGGTAGAGTAGTAACTGGATACGGACGTAACCAGCGTAAAAAAATGCTGGTCGTCTCCAGTATTTTTTTGAGCAGTAGATGAAAATCAAACCCAGAAAAGGCAAAGCAATTCAGCATTCAAGGCAATTAATACCAAAGCACTGAATTAATTTTTCCTCGCGGAACTTTATTCCGCGCTTAGTATATGATATAAAAACCTAAAAATAATTTATAATAACTATAATTAGTATTTTTTTAATTTACCTGGACTCTAGCTTCAGTGAGATCGATTTTCATGGCTATTTCTTCTCTCGTATAAATATCTGGGTAGTGCGTCTCTTGGAACGCTCTCTCCAACTCTTTGAGTTGTGCTGATGTGAACGTTGTCCGAATCCTCCGCTGTTTGCGCTTCTCCGTTAGCGAGCCCTCGTGGCCGCCGTATACTTTGTATGGAAGACCCGCTGAAACAATTAAAACAATTGTTACAAAATATCAGTAATTTTTTATTGTTGATAACGCTTAATATACCTTTAAGCGAATATCGCGGAAAGCTACAACGATTCGCATGAAATTTTGTATGCAAGTTTCGGGGGCGATTAATCGAACAACCTATGTTTCATTTTGAGGAATCGTATAATTTCCAAAAACAAAATACTTTTTACTAATATTTAATAACATTATTTTATTGATAATATGTGCCCCACAATATTTATCTTTACTTGTAATGTTTGTCTTTAGTCGGATTTTGAATGTTATTTCTTTTTTTATTTATTTATTATTTTAAAGTTAACATAATTATTATTATAGCTATAAAAATAGTTATTCAAAAGAAACCACTCGGGTTTGTAAAGTATGCTAACAAGAAGTTCACGTATCTGGGCACGTTAACAACAGCACAATTGTCAGTTGAACAGTCACAGTTTTTTTATTGTTACGAGGTTTAATATAGTCCCGTACAATAGTAGATAATTCATTAAGTTGGCGAGGAACTACTAATAAAGGTTACTTTTATCAATATTAGACAATTATATATAAAAGATAGCACTCACTAATCTAGGACGGTTACATCATTTCGGAATATTAGTAAGCTTTTCAGTGTATCGCAAATGTACCATGGTATTAGAGTACCATGTTACATTTGCTATACAATTGCTCTTTAATTACATAAGAAAGATTACGACTACCAATAGGTATAAGAACAATATCTAAACACAGATAATTAACTTGTACTTTGAGGTAAGATTCAAACTTCACTGAAGTCCTAAAGAACTTTTACGTAAAATTTATAATCAATCTTAGTACTCGTAGGAAGCTAATTGGGATGCCTTAGCACACACACAATACATAAAAGACGATATCTTAAAAGCGATTTACTTGATCCTTTATGGTGAATGGGAGAAAAAGTATATGGCGAGGCGGCCATTTTTGTCTCCCCCTCTGAAAGCACCCTCGGTAGGTACTCACGGCATACCTACACCACTGTACATACCTACTGTTTATAAATGTAAATACTGTTTGGCGTTTTAATTAAGAAGGAACGTATTTTTGAGCCTCTTTATTATGAAAGAATTTTTGGTCATAATTACTTATATTCATATTTATTTTTATTGAGTAATTATTTTATTAACTGGGTTATATTAAACGACTTTCAAAAAGGAGAAGGACCTACACCGAACGTGGAATGTTTGTACGTGTTTCTTTTTTATTTTTGATACATTGCAAGAATTATAGATATTTAGAATTGTTGTTTAGCAGATATTGTAAAAATGGCTTATGATATTTAGTAATTTTTCTTTAATATCTTCCATCTCACATCTAACATGCAGAAATTATGTATAGAAAACTACAACCTACCTATAACAAAATGCCAGCATAGGTACATAATTATATTGGCAATATAAAAACTGTGATATAAATCTTGTACCTCATGTTCACTTAAATATCTAGCTAATATTTATATGTTTAACATATTCCTACATATTTAATATCCTGATACAATTAAACAGTAACTGCTACTAACAGCTCATTTTTGATGAATAATTATTTGAGGTAATAAGATAAAAGCTTTCATATCTCTTTTCTCACAACTTTTTAAACTTACTTACTATTTGCTTTTTTTAGTTACGTTATGATCTACAAGTACAACTGCTAATAAGTTTCTGTTTTAAACGATACCGTTTTGTTCGGGTTCAAAAGTACATACAATCTCGCCATCCTCCTTTAAATAGCGTCAACAAAAAGACAAATTTTACTCCGATTTGATTATAGCTTTGATTGCACGATTGACTAAATATCCATATTGTATTACATAGAAAAAAAGGTAAAAGAAATGCTAAGTTAAAGCTAAGTTTGATGGAAAACTTTTTCAGACCAGAGGTCCAGAACCTTTTAGGTAACTTAACCAAGCTTAGCTAAATTAGCTGTACATGTCACATGCTATCTTATTGCAGTTAGGTAGTTAAGGTGAGTTGATTTTATACAACAATGCACAAAAAGTGTCCCTGGCTTAGGCTGTGGGGCAATACCAAAAACATCCTGTAATTAATTTCGAGTAGATTATGGTTGTTGGGATAGCAGTGATCTATGTCATGTCTTACCTTTTAATAAAATTGTTAGGTTACTACTTAGTTATTTACTAACATGGAAATAAATAAATTGTTTTAGTTACTTTAAAAGTATTAATTAAATTAAATAAATTTGTATTGTTTTTATTGTAAACTTTTAACGATAAATTTGACTGTTCTTTGTGTACAGATATATATTTATTCATAGACAGTGAAATCGTTGCTAGAATAGCTTGAACTATATATATAGATATATACATACATAGAAAGATAAAATAAGTAAATAGATACGTAATAAGATCACACAGGAGAGAAAAATAAAGATAAAGATAGGAAATGGTAGCGGTGGCATGTCGCGTGTACGTATCGATCGTAGCCACGCCGCTACGACGCGCTACGTTAGGAAATGCACTCTTTTGTTGTTCTACGACTAACGCCTTACGATCTTATGTTAGTTTAATCTACAGAACACCTAATAGCGTACTTGGTTTTGCGTACGTTCAAGAATTGCGTGTTAAATAACTTAAATAACACGTGTTTATATTTTCTAGTATTATCAAATTTTGCTTAAAATATTGTGTGTTGGTTCAGTTAAGTTACATTACTACTTATTTTTAAACACATATATCGTGACATTTGAATGAAAGTATAAAAACCAATTGTTTATTAAAATAACCTTTAAAATAAGGGAATTTCTACAAACTCTTATTTCTTTGTTAATTCTGCTAGAAACGGATTCTTCGACAGATTATAAGTTATTGAAAGAAGCCATTACCACATTCGCAAAGAATAAATACCTTATTTTTAATAATTATTCAATCAATCATTCAAAAAACTAGAGTTCGCCTGCGGTTTCACCTGCGTAGTTCTCGTTTCCTTGAAAATTTTGGGATAAAAAGTTTATGTCAAAAACCATTCAATTGTTATTGCATGAACAAGTAGCAAACATCATCCATTTATACTTACAAACTTTCGGATTTATTATATTAATAGGATTATTTAATTTGTTTTATACTCGATAAGGTTTCCAAGCGCCTACGTTTCACTGCGAAAAGCATCCTCAGTAAATTTGAGTTCAGTATTGAATTGTACGGAAGGACAATTTAATGTTCAGTTTTAAAGTTATTTAAAATAAAACTTTTGAATTTCATAGTGAACTTCTGCAATGTAACGCCTGTTCCTGTGCAACATACCCATAAAATCCCATGTTACTGTTTAGACATTAGCCGTGCGGACGTGCGGGCGAACCGCAGACCGCATCGCAGCGACAATTACCTCAAATGAACCGGAATTAATCGAGACTCGCTTCTTGGGCGAGCTGCGGTCTCATTTACATTATTAATAGAGGGGGAGGGAGGGGAGCGGGGCGCGGGGAGCGTGTCACTGCCCGCACTCCCCCCGCAATTTGCGAAACCTAATGAAGAGGATCTCGCCAAGATGTTTCTGTTCTTATGACGTTTAATTCGAGTTTGCAGATCGTGGGTCAGGCGGGGGCTCTCATTGTTATTGCGACCTTTATAATTTTATACATTGCCCCGAACTGACTGGGGCTGTGTAGAAATTTTCGGAAGGAGTTGTAGGTTTGTATGGACTTACTTCTTGTGTGACTACAGATTAAAGGAATAGAAGAATAATGCGAGAAATTAATCGATATATTACAAATTCCTATGCTTAAATAAAATAGTTTAAAGCGTGAGATAGCCACATCTTCGTAATAATATGGAAACTAAAAGTTTGAGAGAGTAATGCTCCTATCATAGAAAAGTACTGTAAGACACTATAGAGTTTGGACTACAGTGCTTTTGGGAGGTAGTAAGGTAACAGAGTCCAAATTTTAAATCGGCCAAGTATTAAATGTCTTTACATTTTTTAAGGTAATAAATGAGAAATCATGTCCTCTGCCAGCAACTAACTTAACTTTGTAAGCAACCTTAGAGCAGACATGCTTAACGATGTAAGCATTTACAAACCTACAAAAATCAGTACATCTTCCCGTAGTAAATTAAATAACAAGATCATGATGATAATAAATTAAGGTCTTCGCTAGTTATGGTAAACCAAAAATCACAATACAGGTTAACGTCTCAGTTATACCAAACACCACGGCTTACGTATAAACTCGTTAACCGGAGCACGTGGTGCTAATTAATCGTCAGACGCCGATTAATTCACAGGTGATATGATCCATGAATCCCCCACACTCCGCCCCACCTGTTCCACCCGGCGATGTTCCACTAATTATAAGACGGAGCGACTTGAGGGGGCCCAGAGAATCTACTGCATTTACACTTGGGTATTTTGTGATGAATTGTTTAAAATAGAACTTACATAGGTATCTCAGTAGCACAGCAAATTATAATCTGAATTATATCCAACTCTTTAGTATCAGACAAATAATATCTGTGTGGTGCAATCGACTATCAATCAAATTACGATATTGATGATAATAAAATTGATATGTTTTTGATTAAATGGTATTTGGATTAATTAAATTTTCTGAATTACTATAAGAATCAACTGCTGAATAGAAAATATTAGAAAGAGCATTTTTGTTATATGACCTTTCGACTGCAACTGTTTGAAAAATTGTACGGATTTAATAAAAAACCAAAAATATTTTTTTCCGAAAAAAAATTTAAAAGAAGCTGAAACACGGGTATGATATGATCAGAAGCCTGTAAAATGTAAACGAGGCATGCTTAAATAAAGACTAAACAATCGTATTTCGTAGCTTGTACAGTAAAAGAAACCTGTTTTAAAGGAAGGCGAAACAAAAAATATTTGAAGCTTGTAGAAATTTAACAGAGACCTGCTTAAATGAAGGCCATATGAAGACGAAACAATCATAATTCGAAGCTTGCACAAATGTAAATGGAGTGCACACAATCATCACAAGGTAGATATGAAAATGTTCGGGCGTGGAGTTAGTAAATCGTTTCGCTATCCGTCAGTGGGCCGCGGTTCATTTTTCTCGCGTCACTTGCGAAGTTCGCCAACATCCATAATGCAGGCGTTGTCGGCGCGTCGTCGCGGCATATTGCGCAGGAAGGGTTACGATTAATGGAGGTCTGAAGCGAACCTACACTGCTTGCTGCCGAAAAAATGATAGACGTCCCTTGTTTTGTCACCTTTATTTGTGTGGCGATAAGCAAAATTATTGTCTATGCCTATAATCAGGGTTTATATTTGTACATATATAAGATACACAATAAGTATTGTTTTGGTCTTATTGTATTCAATATGATGTATGATGTAACATTTTTAAATAGCATTATTCCAAACACCTCCCCTCCCCTTCTTATATCATTCCCCTTATACTTATATTGAATACAATAAGACCATAACAAGTCTACATCTAACTAACGAAAATAAAGTAATATATGAATTGTAAAACACCGCTTGCAAAGGTAAGCTAAAATTTATTCATAATTGGTTCTGGTCACAAAAGAAAAACGCTTAGCGATCGCGGAAAAAATGTACCCAGATAAGTTGTAAAAAGATAAGAGTGATACAGAATGCCAATATATGTTATATTTTCAAATAAACATGTAGGTAAATTCCCGCAATGGCGGCAATAAAACAGGCACTCCGAACAGAAGTTAAATTTTCCTCTCGACGACGGGACGTGGGCACTCGTAAAACGTTGTAAGCATGATTACAACATATTATCTTTTCATTTTTTGTACAGTAGGTAACATTGTAGGTGTAGTACATTAGCGAAATAACTTCTTTATGTATTGATTGTTCCTCAAATAATGATAAAATTGGGTACCGATTTGTCCAAGAATTAAGAGTAACCATTGTAGCCTCAATAGTAGCACAGTCAAGTACGAACCTCACCCATTGGACTAGTGTCGTTCTCGTCCCTAATACAACATTTCTTAGTAATTGAAGAGAAATAGAAATATCGGTCTTTATTTAAACTTAAAAATAATAATAGAGAAATGTTGTGTGGTACTTCATTCGCATTTTTTTCCAGCAAGCATGATAGTGATCAAGCATGACTTACAAAAGAAGATGAAAAAGAAGCCTCATAAACTAACTCGAAAAAATGACACAAAAGTGAAAATTAGGTACTTAGGAACTACTAAACTTTAGCAAGTAAAATAACACCATCTTCAGTAATACGTTCAGTTCATAGAGACACTTGAAGAACAAGAAGAGTAAGAATAATAATCAATGGATTTGCATTATCATATCGCGTTACCATTTCCAAAAATAAAAGCAGCATCTCTAGTGGAGTGTGGCGTTACATTGTAGAAGTTACGAGCGCGGCTCGCGACGCTGCTCGACTGTGAGATATTGCCTTTTTTATGACCCACTCTACTATACTATACTTACTGGGACAGAACAGATCACATGATGCGATAAAATATTGCCCTCCGTGCTACCAAATTGAATTAACCCGTCCACTTGCATGCAAAGGCGCGCCGACGCGAATAGGAATGGCGATATTGGTTTAGGATAGGTACCCGACTATTGGAATTTTCCCTCTGCGTTACAAATCAAATCGAATAAACATCCGTCGATATACTTCGAATATTGTGTTCTACAAGTTTTGGGGACCCGAATTCTGGGACGCCTTTCGAACTGGTAAACCTTGTTAGTAAAGCTCCGCTTAATGATACGGCGACTCTTGACTAAATAACATTGCTGAAGCTAGAGGAAATCTTTTGAAAAAACAAATTAAATATGATATGTATATATATCAATATATCCGCCTGAAAACCAGCGTCATAGCTCGCTGTGACTTCGTGCTGAGGCGGGAACCTTGTTTGTCCACGACGCAACTTTTTTTTTAACAATGTACTGTTATATTTTGTTCTTTTGTAATTGTGTTGTGTTATGTGACAAATAAATTCCATTCTATTCTATATGTCTTGATAGACATAACCCTTTAATACTATTAAATTAACGCAACTTTAGTTTAAACTTTAAACTGCTTACAGTACCGGCGGTGAGATATTGCAACGCGACGGTATAATTCTTGTAATTGTACAACAATTAATACACAAAACTTGTAATTAATTTCTGCGTGATTAACGGGCATAAGGCGGGTTTACTCAAGATTACGTGAAGAGAATTATTGTAGCGTGGGCGTCCGCGGGGGTGAGGCGAGACGAGGGCGAGTACGAGGCGCAGGCTGAGATCCAAGGCAAAGGCAAGACTGGCTCGCAGTGCTGTCCTCCCTCTAAGATTCTCGTGGACGCCGCCGCCAATTAGGAGCGCAATCGCTCACGCGGCTGGAACTTGCCCCCTCGCCACCCGCCGCCCAGACCACTCTTTGTTTCGTGACGTCGCAACCTTGCGCTCGTTCCCCCAGCAGCCGCCACTTGTTCGCCAAATGAAAACGATTTCACTTTGGCATTACGGGGAATAACAGGTTGAAAAAGTTTTGCGAATCTATTCTCTGTTGCTACGCGGTTTAATTTGAACAAATTATTGCTTAAATCATTCGAGATGACCTAAGTCATAAGTACTATTTTGTACTAAGTATTTACAAAGTTGCAACTGCATTCTAGAATTATGTTAAAAAACAAAAGAATTTTGAACAAAAATAATGAGTGTTACTTTTCTTTACTCTGATATTAGGTATCACTCACAGGTTATTTGTAGGTATCACATGGGCGTAAATTTATCAACGGGGTTACTTTTTAACCGACTTCAAAAAAAGGAGGTTATCTGTCAATAAAAAGGAGGTTCTTGTCGTAATGAAACAGTCAAGCTACATATTTTGATTAAGGTGTAGAGTTTGTGAAATTAAACCTTGTAGAGTTAGGGTGTGTAGAGCTAGAAGCTTGGCTCTACGTGAGATCGGATAACTTTTGACAATGCGAGTCTTGTATTTGTCTTAACAACATTTTACATGAAAATGTTTTTGGTGGGATTTCATTACTTTTTGTAAGTTATGACATTTTTTTCATTTTATCTATACTATTTGTATAATGTAGATAAAATGAAAAAATGTAAGGTTAATGTGTCTCTTTGTAATTTCAAATTAACAGCTTTCCACTAAGTGTACGCACCATACGTTGTACGGTACTTACATCGAAAAATCGTTTTTTTTTAATTTTTATCTATCTGTGTGTTTTGGCTAATCTCTCAAACTATGCGTCGAATGTAATGAGGAGTGATGTAGCCTAATTTATATTCTGATATTCCCAAGAAACAAGAAACTACGCGAATCAAACCGCGGGCGTCTGATAGTCTATAGTAACAAGAAGTTTCTATATTATCTTCAGTCCTCAATCAACATCATCATAAATTTTCAGATTTCTAGCGTTAAAATTGCGTAAATCTCATCCAAACTTCCATTCCCTAGTTATAGGAGTTAGGAGATAAAAAACACAAGTTTTATAATATTTTGTTGTTTGTGTACAAAAATACATATCTCTTATCTATCTAGGGTATATAAAGGACATATATATAATATCCTAGGGTAGGTTATTTTAGGGTATTTCTCAGTAAGGCAATGTTGGTTTTTGTATATCAATGAAATCTAATGTATAAGAGCTATGCAATTAAGACTCGATAATGTGTTTGATAAGTACGCTTTTGATAACATATCTTGAGAATTATCAACGGTTCAAAAAACGATGAATCACTTCCAGAAAATGTAGGTAGTGTCCTTGCGCTTAGTTGGCTTTGCTCGTTGTGGTGGGGACACTACCATGCCCCCATTTGATGTTTCGAGAGAAATAGACAACTAACCTATCATTTAATATTTATCATTTTATATTAGCTTTAATAAAGTTTTATCAAAATTACATTTTAAATTAAAAACTGCAACTGCATGCACATGGAACTGCAACATGCAACTGGAAAGTTATCAAACTGGAATATTGAATTTAAAGGCAGTTAAATAACTTCGAAAAATAAACTAATATGTCATCGCAGCACGCCAAATATGCGCTGCGCTTATGTAAGTATATATGTGGTTATATAGCATGGAAATAATGCAAGTAACTCCACTACACTAAGATATATACATTTTATTTATAAATTTACGATATTTTTGTATAACTTAAAGGAATATTTTTTTGTAAAGTATATCAAATACTATATAACTGCCTCGTTGGTCTAGTGGTTAGCCTATGTGGCTTCGATCACGAGGTCCTGGGTTCGATTCCTGGGTCGGGTCACGGAATAATTCTGAGCTTTTTCATTTTTCTATGAAATGTTCAGTACATTCCAAGCCCGGAGTCTGGAAGTTGGCGTTGTTACACCCTCGTGCCTCGGAGAGCACGTCAAGCCGTCGGTCCCGGTCACTATCATGAACATATAATAGTGATCGTTAGTAAATGAAACATTATCACCCTATACCCGCCAACCCGCATTGGAGCAGCGTGGTAGGTGTACGCTCCATATCCCCTCTCCCATAAAGGAGGGAGGCCTGGTCCTGTAGTGGGCCTTTAATAGGCTATAAATGATGATGATGATGATATCAAATACAATATTGATTACGAAATTGTGTTCAATCATTTTTGAAAATTCATATTTGTTAGTGAGTAATAACTCTACCACGGGTTTGACAAGCAGATTTGTAGAGAAAAGCTGGCATGAAACTGGGCAGTTGGTCCATTAATTGTTACAATTTAAATGTTTCATTTTCAAAAGTGATATCTTTTTAATGGCATGCCACATGCACCATCAGTTGCCCATATTCAATCAAGTATTTATTTAAATAAATCTTATATTTGCAAGAATGTTCTTATTGTAATAACGTTTAAATTTAAAAACAATACCTTGATCTATCTGCCCTTAAAGAAAACTCTAACATAGTATTTTATATTCCAGTTAAAGATTTTTAACTTAAAACCAACGTTGATTTAAAAATTTGTTTTTACTTTAAAATCACAAAATATTCTGACTGACTAAACTGAAAATTAATGGAACTGTTATCCAACTCTTGTTGTTAAATACAGAAGCAAAATCATGAATTATATTATTTTATATTTTTATGATCTACCGTAATAATCGATAAATAACTTTGATATAGCATCAACGTAATGCGTATGTAATAAAGACATAATTTATGTTACATACGAGGATTTACGTAAAAGAATTTACTTACAGTTGTATAGAGGTATGATTTTCGATAAGGTCACGAATCAATCATCAATATTGCTGTAAACCCTATTTACTACTAAATTATTTAAAGATATAACATTCTTTCACTACATGCAAGTATGCTTAAGACATTCAAGACGAAAGATATAAACGCACTTTCTACCGCCTGCTACGAATGCTACGGCGCGTAGCTTATCTAGCAAAGAGAAAAATTTAAATTCTTAAGACCTGTATTGATTACTTTGAACAAAGTATTATGTTTAACACTTATCAAAAAAAAATATATAGATTGTATTATTTACTCTACCGAATAGGTACCTAATAATTAAAGGAATATTAAGGATACGCTGTTTCTTATTCGAAAGTGTATTTGCCATGTAAAATTTTAAGAAAAATTTCAAAAGTTCTATTGGTTTTCCTATCTACTTCTGCAGTTAAAATAAATAAAAACAAACAAAAAAATAGAAATGAGAAATGCATTGAAAAAAGTAAGAGAAGGAGTAGGAGCAGAGATCAATATGATTACTAGTTATAAGTTTATCTATAAAATAACGTACAAATTTTGCATTTGGCATGACTTACGCTGCAGATTCATGGCGGGCGGGAATATGTGGTGGTTCCTCATGGCGGCGTCGTTGGGGCGCGCGCACTGCGGCGGCGGCGGCTGGTAGCGCATACCCTGGTAGCGGTAGGCCGCCTGCGACATCTGGCCGCACGACGCCAGCTCGCCCCACGACAGCTCGCCGCCGCCCGAGCCCAGGCAGCCGCCGTCGAACCCGCCGCCGGCCCCGCTCAAGTACCCGTACTCCATGCTGCCTATCTGCTGCGCGCTGACATTGGCACCCCGACACTTCGACCTCGCGAACGCTCACCACATAATTGGATGAGCGGTTGTGTATATCGAATTATGGCGATTACAGATGGTATCGGATCGCTAGGATAGTTTTTGCCGGCGCGGAGGACCGTGCGCTCGCCCCACTTGAAATCGAATGATAAGCCTAATTCAATAAGGGCGAGCCTCGAGGAAGAGGCGGGGCCGCACCCCCGGGAAGGCCAATGGGCGCGCCGGCCGCCGGGGGCGCCGCCCCTGCACCCCCGCCCTCGCCCGCCGCGGCGCGCTCGAGGGTGCATGTCACGACACTTGTCTACTTTTCTTTTCGCCGACAGTTTCTTTGTCATTGAGGAAAATAAAAAACTTGTAATTAACGATCCAGGTAGATACTAATGAATGACTGCTGGTACATTTAACTTTAAATGTTATTGCGACTCAAGGTTTTGATGATACAACAACGCGTATTATACTATTTTCACATTGTCTAAAAATGTTTGGAAGTTAACTTAGATCCTGTACCCGGAAAAGGTTTCGCAGTGCGTGTGATTGATCGCTGCGTGGGGCGACCGCGTGAGCACTGCTTACGTAATCGAAATACAAATTATTTTAAACTTCTCACAACGAAAATTTTAAAATGCACTGATAACTACATATAAATTAATATTTCTTTACTCTCTATAAAAATTAAAATTAATTAATTAGTTTAAATGAATCAAAATATTTAATATTCTTAATTAATATTAATGATAGCATTTCGTAGAAATTATAATTTTCTTTACGAAAATTAAAGCATTCGGTCTTTTTCAATGTTGTAGATTGGTTTATTGAGGTTTTTGCATTTCTGGAACCCATTCCTTCCAGTCTGTCGATATTTTTCGTGTAGAAAGAGTTTCGTTCGTTTCGTCTCCTGCCCGTAAAACAGTTTGTTGACTTGGTGACGTTTGTTGCGGCAAAGAGCCGTATTTTTATTCGTAACGTTTTGTATATTTTAAAGAATGTTAGCCAATTGACGGTGGTAGGTAGTGACTCTACCTATTGCATCCAATGAAGAATGTAGGTTTTGACTATGTGTATCTTAAGTTACATGATTTGGATACAAATATGAGTACCTATCAAATTAATTTTATTTCTTGTTATATTTGAATTACTTTCCTTAAGAATGGACGAACCAACTCTTGTCTTTTAATTTTGTTTTGCAAATAACGTAGTTGTTTTGTAATGCAGAAGAACAATTAAAAGGACGTGTGCTTAGATCATATATATACCTACTCGTTGTGAGTTACGTTTACTTTATACTTTTAATTAATTTACAAAATATAAATTATTTTGTAAATTAATTAAGGTCTGATCCAAAATATACACGTAGATTTTACCCGGGGCTAGTTAGGATTTGGTTAGGTTAGGTTAAGTAGGTTAGGTTTCTATGACTCGAACTCAAGACTTCATAATCCTAAGCTGCAAATGCTAACCCCTAAACCAGTGGGTACGTAAGAATATGACGCTTTATCGCGCGCCTCATTCACTTTATTTTATTTGTAAACTTGAAATGTTTAGCTTCAGGACTCGTACCCAGTACTTAGTACTCCGATGCCGCATAGACTAACCCCAGTACCAACGAG
Organism: Mycalesis mineus; assembly: GCA_034621355.1. NCBI lineage: Eukaryota > Metazoa > Arthropoda > Insecta > Lepidoptera > Nymphalidae > Mycalesis > Mycalesis mineus. Next base: position 10,557,618 of record CM067886.1, on the reverse strand, counting down.
ACGCCGCAGTGGGTACGTGAGAATATGACGCGTGTAATATTCGCGCGCCGCACGCTCTCCCGCGGGAGCCGCGACGCATCCCGTCACTTTATTTATTATTCATCTTAATTGCAACACAGTTACTCCCTTTTTTATTTTCTCTTTGATGTACATATTTCTAAAAATTACAAGTGTCTATGTTATAGTTGTTTATACACACTAGTGCTCAGTGCATTTTCATAATCCCGGCAAACGTATATCTATTACGTGGGTATTTCCAAGTCAAAAATGAATTTTGACAGCTTCTCTATCGAAGCTTTATGCGCAGTAGATTTATAAAACGGACGTTCTGGGTTCGATTTCATCATTTCAAGCTAGGCCGATTGAGTTTATTTTTAATCAGTTCAGGTCTATGTTACCACCATGATGACAGAGAAGTAACGCCAAGCGATTTAGCGACCCAATACGATATTATGTAAGAAACCGAAAGAGGTGCGGATTTCCTAATCCTTAAATTTTCTATCTCAGATAGCATCATCACTTACCGTTTAGTTCGATAAAAGGTAGCCTACTTATGTCTTTTTCAGGCTCCCGACTGCCACATCTGGAAAAATGTTTGTGTGATGAGCATGGATGTTTTCTAGTGTCTGGGTGTTTATCTATATATTATAAGTATTTATGTATAATATGTATATAAAAAAATTCTTCAGTTATCATAGCACCCATAACACAAGCTACTTACGAGTACGCTTACTTTGGGGCTGTAAAGCGATGTGTGTAGTTGTCCTATAATATTTATTTATATATTTATTTATTTATTATTTATTTATAATATTAGTATTGATTAAAAGTAGACCCAAATAGGCAAGCGTGAGCCACCGCAGTATCTTATCGCTTATCATCATTAGGCGAGATTGCGCTTGCCGTCAAGCGCTTGCCTATATATATGCCTAAACATTTAAGAAGTAATTATCTAATGTGAATAAAATTATAAAAAATCCAGTAGATGCTATTACAAAAGAGGTATTTTCTATCTATCTGACCTTATCTTAAGGTTATTATGATTGTCATCGATTGTCACAGGTGGAGACAACTAAGTCTCAGACAACATATGCGATTATTGGGGTAAGATATATAGAATTTATTTTTCTATATTCGAGTATGTATTACTTAATTATAGCAGTATAACACATACAAATGTAAAACAGACTTGGTAAGCTTTATTTTCGTAAAGACACCAAGTTAATAAATAACCTAGCAGAACCAAATTAAAAAATTCAAAATAGAATAATATTTTTCCGGGCTAGAAATCGAACCTGTTCCTGGCTATAAACCAATCCACTTTCAACGATGCTAGAAAACTCATCGGATTATTAATAACAAAGGTAAATTTATTTATCAATTCAATAACTATCAGAGATCTAAGCATAAAAGAATAAGCGCCGTTCACTCGTTTATTTACCAGCAGGGGGATGAAAAACAAGTCGTCAGTAAAATATGTGATCACTTAGCAACCTGCAATCAAACTGCTGCTGCGTTGTTTTTCACTTTCGCTAACTATTTTTCCCATTCTTTTCTCCGTACTAGACTAGCCTATGGCTACGGTTTAATGTAGCGAACATGTTATTTGTTCAAAAAATTTCGTGCTTTGTGGGTTTTAAAAACCTAGAACTTTAGCTTGACAGATGCCATCAATTAGGTCGGCAAACCTACGGCGATAAACTCAAAATCAAATTCATTTTTTTAAGTACTTAGGTAGTCTTTTTACTAGCACCATACTTTGAAAAGTCGCCAATAATGCAAACAAAAAGCTACTAATAGTGACTCTATCACTACTTCAGAAAGCAGATTGCCGAGGAATGTCGTTTAAAAACTCAGTGGAGCATTTGTTTCAAATTATAAATTATTGGTTACTTTTAGTTTAACCGCAGTTGGGTCACGGTTTTTAAAGGTTTGTATATTTTCCTAAATCGAGCAAAGCTACGCTCAATCTGCCTTCTAAAAACCTTAAAAAATTAAATGGAGAAGAAAATTTCATCTTGACAACAGCATAGTGAATTTTGTTAAGTTCCGTTCAATTGTAATTTTAATGGATAATTATGAAACTTTTATTTATCGTACGCAAAGCCTATTTATTACCTACGTATAATTAAAAAGATTACAAATTTAGAATTAAATGAAAATAATAATTAGTTACGTTGATGAATGGACATGGTGATGGTAAAAAATATTCTGAGGTTTCATCCCAGTCTGAGCGCGTTTGGGAACCTCATAGCTTTAATTTTAAGTTTGCAACTTTGAATAATGAACTTACACCAAACATTGGTTCTGCTCCGTTAAGCGCAGCGAGATTTTTATTAATATAACTAAATGAACTATACGGTTTTTTTATTATTTAATATTTTGTCAATATTTGTTGTAAATTGTTATGACCTTACTAAATGTGGTTTTTATAAACTTTGAAAATTAAATATTTTTGAGTTTGGTAGCCGAGATAGACTATATAATAAGAATGTGACATATAGTTCAGTTATCGTTAATTAAAAACAGTCCAGCATGGGGTCGCAGCCGCTGAGCCACTGCGCCGCCAGCGCCCTCTGCCGTCGCTCGCAAATTGAATTAGCAGACGCACGCGCTCTCATAACCGCCGCATTATCAGATTACTTGCAATGCTCCGAACATGCGAGCAGCTTCTTTGTTTTCCTTTTGATTTACAAGATGATTTAATATAACATTCAAAGGTAATTATCATTTAAGTATCAACCGATTTTAAAGGCCCCTTGATGCATAATTCCGTTTATATTGGAAGTTATGCCCACTAAGTAGGTTGCTTCAATGTTAGCGAGCTTTATTAATCAACAAGAATCATAATGTATGTCTTTTGTAAGGGTTAATGTCATTGATAATACGGGACCGACGGCTGAACGAGTTAATTGTGACGCATAGGGCTATATAAACACCAGCTACCGAACTAAGTACTTTTAGCTTTGGTTTGCTACTGAGAGTTTTTGTAAAGAAAATAAAGCCCAATATTTCGTTGCCATACCTACCTCGTAATCTGAATCGAGGCAAACCTTTCTCATATAAAGCTTAAAGATTAAAAATATAAGTATTTCTTTTTAAATTTTTACGCTTCTTGTTTTTTTTTATCACATAGCGAATAACAGGCCAGCCAATGGTATCGTTCTGTGAGTTTAGAATTTTCTGTAGATTATGTAGCAGCTAGAGGAGAGGGTTCCGACGAGCACCTGCGCCTGTGATTGATGAGCAGCTATCATTGCCACAGCGACACGACGCTCGCAACTGTACCTTTTGTATATCTATACGTACCTATAGAAAATCTAACAGAATTTTAGCTCATAAAGACGACCTCCGTGGCGCAGTGGTATGCGCGGTGGATTTATAAGACGAAGGTTCTGGGTTCGATTCCCGGCGGGGCAGATTGAGATTTCTCTTAATTTGTCTAGGTTTGGCTGGTGGGAGGCTTTCGCCGTGGCTAGTTACCACCCTATCGACAAAGACGTACCGCCAAGCGATTTAGCGTTCCGGTACGATGTCGTGTAGAAACCGATAGAAAGCGGTGTGGATTTCATCCTACTCCTAACAAGTTAGCCCGCTTCCATCTTAGATTGCATCATCACTTAACATCAGGTGCGATAGCAGTCAAGGGCCAATTTGTAGTCGTTAAAAAAACAGTTTCTATGTAAAATTATTTTTTTAATAGCAGACAGTCATTAATTTAATTCGATTGTTACATTAATATTTAATACTTATAAAAACGTAGGTAAGTTTATGTATATTTGTAGATAGATTTTTACTCCTTCATTGAATAGATTTAGCTACAATTAGAAATGGAGACAGTATACTCTTGATTCATGCAAAGGCTTTACTTAACTTTTTTGAACGCCGATGACATCACTGATTTCATATAATTGTTACAATCTGTATATAGAATAGTTAACATTTATAGTTATAAAATCTAAAAGACAATTTCCAACACATGCACCTGCCTTTGGTACTTAAAAGCCTTAATTAACTAACGCTTAAGTATTAGGTAAATGTGTCAAAGTGAGAATAATAAACTAAAAGATTATAATCTAACACCAGTCAACCTATTTCATAGAAAATTAAGCAATCATACATAAAGAATGAGATGTCAAGTTGCCTATATCCTTTACATAAGTTTGTGACGATCGCTAGGCAAGTACACATATCTACCTATAGATGTGATAGCTCTTTAGTTAACCTTAGACCAGTGAAGGGGAAGAATCCTGTAGACGTAGGTCGAAGAGTGCTGTCGCTTGTCAAAGTAGCCGCCGCCGGGGTGTTTGAACAACTAATGAACGGCTCTCCGGAGACGCCGTGTTTGCCTGACGCCGACGCCGACGCCCCGAGCTCTCCTCGCTTGGCTTTTTCGAACGGCTGGCTTTGCGGAGTCCCCAAATACCCCCTCCGCCCCGCCGAACCTCCGTGTGTTTACTCCCCTGGTGTCGTATCGGACTTTCAAGTGCAAATGGGAAAATTGTAGATAAACCTTCTGACCGAAAAGCAAAATTTAAATTGAATTTACGTAGATATATAATCTAAAGTACAAGTATTTATTAACGTAGATATTTGGATCGTGTATATGTAAATGTAACAGGTATACCTAGTGACTTCAAAAAGAGGCTGTATCTACCTATATACCTACTTATTTTACTTGAGTTTTTATATTATGATTATCGTTTATCGTTCAGGAAGCATAGAGCAGTGCTATCCAAACCAAATAAAGTGTTAATAAAAATTACTATAGTTAACTCACAACAAGGCAACAAATTAATTATTTTTAATAACCTTTTTGCTTATAAGAAATAAAGACAGAGATAATGATATGATAACATATCCTTATTGGAATATGTTCTCTTCCAACAGCTTGGCTGATCCCCGAGATGATAACATATCCTTATTGAAAAAAGTCTGAAAAGTGTCCTAGGTTAACCGGAAATGGGTGGATGGAAACCGAGAAACACCCTAACAATGCATATTTTGATGGTATCAATTGGTGAAAAGAAAATGTTTCTAGACGTAAAATTGTTTTGAATCTGCATTTCCGGTTCAAATTTTCAAACCAAAAGAAGAAAAAACCAAGTAAAGTATAATGTTATACTTCAATATCGGGCGTAGCAGAAATGCAGGAGTGTGAACGGCTAGAAGCCATTCTTTGACCCGAGCTTATTACGTTTATTATTTTATTACGTTTAATAAAATGGCCACACTATAGTTTATTATTATAGTAGATTAAAAAAATAATACATATAGGAATTAATGTTTTTAGATTTTCAGACTCATTAATTTATGACATTTTCTTGTTGAAAAATATATAGAAAGGCATTAAGCAAGGCCCATAAATATTAAGACGCGCCCCCGGGGCCGTGGAGTAGACAATTCTGATAACGATGATAAACCTTATTAGATAGTTAGGTACTTACTCGTATTAAACTATTTCAACCTATTAAATTAGCTAGGTATTTATTAGTACTAATAGCAACACAGATATGAATAAAATACTTTGAAAAGTTTCTATTATATATCTTCGATGCAATAAATTCGATAACATCGCCATCTAGTGTGTTCGTTGGGTTAATGTATGTCGCATAAAAAACCATCTCGTGATATATTACTGAACTAAATAGGACTTAGTTCAGCCAAGTTTCCAACTAAAACTAGCGACATCTACCCAAAGTGTGTTGTAATAAGTTGTATAGCAATTCTTGTATATAAATATAGATGGCGCCATTTATGATATAGACAACGGTGGGGCAAGTGTGAGTTTTTCACCGAGCGACTGCGTAAAAACGTAGTCACTAATAATGTCAAATTATATAGCAAAAAAAACGTTCTGACACTCGCCCATTTGAGTTTTCTCTCACTACCGCCAGGGGCGCTGCTTCAGTTCCATATAAAATTTGCCCTTAACGCGAATGTGAAGTTTTCGATTGTTTTGAAGTAATTTATGATATAGACAACAGCTGTATTAGCAACATTGTTTTATTTATTTTGTTCTGTGATTGATATATGTTGTATCAGCTAATTTTACAATTTAAACCCGATTAATTTACATATTATTAAAATTTTAAAAAAATCACGTTATTAATGGTGGAGTAGGCCCCATTAGTTTAAAACCCATACGGGGCCCTTAGTCACGGGTTTGTTCATGCAACGTGGATGCTTACTACAATAATATTGTGATTCTCCGGCTGTAATAATGTGAATTTTAGCTGTTGTCTGTTGAAACCGTTTTCTAACTGAAAACTGGTCCTACTCTAATTGTTCAATACTCCTCAGCGTCCCAGCATTTCTATGTTACAGTATTATCTAATTATCCAAAAATGCATAGCAGCTTTTAATAATAAATATCCAATAGAGCTCTATGTCACAAAGCCTAGGAAGGTTCTACTGCTGCCAAGAGGTATTCCAATCTGGAGAATGTAATTGCCATTTTTCTTTTTTCTTGATTTTAAATATTATATTACATATTATATTACATCTAAGCTTCGGGAAATCCAAGCAAGCGCCAAGCAGCACATACGTAATAAGACGTGTTACTAGCATGTGGTCTGCGATTTGATTGTTTATTATTGTGGGAGATTGTTTTCTATGAAACATCCGATAAGCAATTAACGTAGCTAGTTTTTATGCGCCCTGTGCCACCGTGATAACTGCGCCCACTAGACTTGTAACTAACTCTAAATAAGGTATAGTTTGTACATATCATTTCAGCGCCCTGTGCCTAGGCATCGCTGGCACTGTTCTAGTTACGGCACTGCCGGTAGGCAAACTGCTTATTTACCGCGTACCTCTTTTCCCCTATGTCGTTGAAGTCCTTAAAAATCAAAGAAAACTTTTTCCGGCATCTTATATCGGAGATATGACACGTATAGGTAAAAAGTAAAGTTAGTGGAATTAAAGTTAACTGTACTTCTACTTTGAAAATGAAAAGAGTCGAGTCTCTATATTTGGAGCAGGTACCTACGTATTCTAATTAGTAGGTAGGTACCTACTCCAAATGTAGAGACAATTGAGGGATTGCAGACTGTATAATTTTTGGATAGGTAACCGATGTTAGTTAGGATCATTTACCATAAAAATATTAAAACAAAAAATTGTTTTAAGGTGTTTATTTTCTCTTTTTAAACCAAACTTCGAAAACCTAGCAACTAACACACTTTTTTAGGTGAAAACCGATAGGTATAAATGTGCATAATACAAAATAACAGTATGAGACATGTACAAAATATTTTCCAATGGAAAGGCATATAATATGCCTTTTAATTTATTTAATTTTTATTCGGACAAAAGCTCCTTTTAACTGAAATTTCAATCCCTCATAATTACAATACTTTTAAGACTTAACGAACTTTTAAATTAGTACGATTAATACTAGAGTGTATAATTTATTGATAGCTAGGATCAGATAACGTCATATAAAAATGACTACGAGGTTCTACCCAATTTAAAGAAGCTTTCATCAACTTTAATTGTTTTAAAGACAAACTTCTGAGCGCGATCATTAATTTTCCTAATTAGTTTAATCACCATCGCGTAACGTCCGCCACGGTTCGGTACTTTAAACTTAAAATAAATCTTCCCTTACAGAAGTTTACAATATAAAGTTATTCAATACAATATAAATTACATAAATGCCCCTTGCTCTATACAATCTTTGAACATAGTATGAGTATTTAAGACATAATAATCAACTTATGCCCGAATATTGAAACGTCACTTTAAGAATTTCTTATGTTACTGAGCAACTCCTAAACTCTAAATTTATAGACAATCATAATTCAAATTTGAGTGGTACTGAAATCCACGATTTAATTAACGAGTGACGAATTTGATGAATGTTTTAGTATCGGGTTTCGGGCATAATAGTTGATTTAGTGCTCATTACAATCATTTAAAATTAAGCCATGTAGTTGAGACTGGATGAATGGATCATGTTCTGTGAATGAAATAATCAAAAATTCAAACAATTATTATTTTTTGTTAGTAAAGTTATTGTGGTGTTTTGTTGAAGACTATGTTATTTGTAACAAATGACTGATCTCGCACAGACAGAAAATGTTTAAGCTTTGTAAGCTTTGCGTTTTTCTAAGTTTATAACTATATCGCCACAAAGATACCAGGCGATCAGGCCACACTGTCTGTTGGCCACTTGGTGCTTCAAAGCTAATCGAGTAGAAAATTTATGTACTTGCGAATATCCATGTTCAGATAAAAACGTTATCTAGACATAGATCCAGACAATCAAGTCTCCACTATACTTTTGTAAATTATTTCGTGATTGTTGTAAATTTGAGATAAATTCGAACTAAACACGAATCTAAAGAGATTTGTGAAGAGGCATGTGACATTTCAATATTACACTAATTACATAACTATTTATAACTAGATCTAAATATAAAGTTTGGTCGAAAACAGGAATGTATAAAACATGTGACTAGAATTTACTAAACTTAACATCGACCTAAATAAACAAAAATTACATACTTCAACATATTAACTCGAAATCATTTAATATTAAAAATGTAGGTATAGTGTCCCTGTACACGCACTTCAATTAGAATCCACGAAAATTGAGATCCTATTTATCAAACAAGACACACAAAAAGCTCTAGAAACCTACTTATCTTAGGGCATAAATATAAACATTTGTGTTCGAAGTTAGCATACAGATGTGGATTAACAATTACATCTTGATCTTAAGCAATAGGTACCGATTACAATCATAGACAGGTTCGCAGAAAATCATTAACAATCTTAAAAATAATTTTTGGAATCAACGGAGATCAACGTAGAAAAAACTCAAACATCTGTGCACTTTCGAACTGTACTATTCTGTTTATTCGTAAAAATAATAAATAAGAAAGTAAACCTAACACTAAATATAGGCATTACATAAATAATTTGAGATCAATGGGCAACTCCACGTGTTCCAACTTCCAAGTTAGTGAGAGGAAATGCAACATATACTTCGGTAAATAATGTTTTTTTTTTCATACTACAGAGTCCAGACTCTCTTGTACACCCAGGTGCGCGACAAAAAAACTATCGTAACAATGAAATCCATTCAAACGATACACAGCAATTTCATCAATGCCGATGAGATCAATTGACTCCATATTTATGTAGGACGCGTATGTAACCATAGGCTTGGATAATGTCGATGATTTGTAGCAAGAATACTTTTTTTTCAATAAGCCAAGATTGTGTACTGTCTTCTAAAGACCATAACCAACTTTTAAAAATGGTAATTTGTACTATTATACCCTAACCTTTTCGAGTTGATTGACAATTTTTTCCGTAAAAAATGCTGTATCCATCTATCATGATGATGACCCTTACACATAACAACAGTTTTTCAGCTTCTTTGAATCTACTAACCAACGACAAATACATAATTTGGAATTTCACTACATTTCATACGCTAAATGACATTAGAAACGTACATCCTGAACGTCTGTGGGCGTGTCGGGGAGCTGTGTCTGTTCAGAAGCGGTCTGTTTGACGGGCTGGACGTGTCTTGCTCTTGGCTCTTGTGGCTGGGTTTCCCTGGCCAGTACTCGCTCCACGTGTCGGGCCACGAGTTCAGCGGCCGCGGCGGGCGTCCGCGTGAGGGTGCACAGGTCGTTTATGGTCATGCGCACACGCAGCCCCCTCGCCGCCGCCGTTATACACGCCACGGCGATCATCGATGGTGGTACCAACAGGAACTCCGTTTCTGTTGGCAATAGAACGTTCTGGTCATTAAACTTTCCTATTATATACACATATATATACACTGTTTTACTTAGTTAAATATTAACACAGTTAAAAATAGACATTTTATGGAAGACATTTTTCAAAAATAAGTTATTGAGATCTCTCTCAAAAGTCAAGTATTAAGTATAGTGCGCTATGCACTTCTAAAGAGTCAAATATAGCAGTGCGTGGAGACTAGCACTGGTTCGGTAGGCAGTTTATGCCGAGCCGGTAAGACACTTAGAAATTGCTATTTCATTAAAACCTGTTATCATACCGGTAGATTATTTTCGTTGTAATAACAAATGATTGTTTATTATTTATTATTAATTTAAAATAATGAGTACCCATTTCTAGCCTCCCTAAAGATATCCTTTATTACTTAACAAAAATAACCTAAATTTTCGTACCAGCAGTAGGCTCTGAGAGAGAGAGTAGCTAGAGCAAACATAAATTCACCCATTTTAATCTAGATATGTAGAATTATGTAGCGATGACGATTTTACTATTTATATCATTCTTATATTCCTCACACATTTCATCTCTTAAGCTCCGTCGCTTAATATGCGGATACAAACAAGCTCGCAGGTAGAGTAGCGCATCTGTTGCAAGATAATTAACCGAACCGGACAGGTGGCACGGCACCTTGCATCTCGCGTCCTTGCATTTACTCCATCCTCGTTTCCATGTCTTATTATACCGACAGATCACGAAATAAAACAAAAAGTGATCGAATTATTTGTATCACGAACGAGTTGCACTTGAGATCGTACGAATATTGTGCTAAAGTTAAAATCCTAAGTTCGTCTCTAGGGGCTCGCTTCACAAAAAAAAACGACCGCGTTACATTTTGCACAATGCGTGACGCTATTGTTCGAGAATAAGGAAGGAAAAGTTGAACAGCTGCGAGATTTGAGCCTGCCGTCCCCGTCTGCATCTTTGTGCAATGGTACGGGACAATGGGCAAGGAATAATGGTAATTTACATCTTAAGTTCGCTAGCCAAGGGCGCAGCTGCGATTTCGCCAGGGCCAAGGCGAGATTCTATTGTTAGTATTTATTGGAGACTAATATCGAGACGCCCAATCGATATTTATTACCGTTAAATAAGATAGATCAACCGAAATTGTTTCTTATCGTGTTTTATTATTATCTGTACAGTGTTATTATTAACATTGCGTTTGAAATATAACACACGTGCAATAATATTGCCAATAAATTACCCTGGAAATATTACAGTACAAGAAACTTTAATCTAGTTTATTGACAATATTATTGTGTGTGTGCAATGAACCTAAAATTAAAGCAGACAATAGATATTGCTGTCTATTAGCCTAAGCTATTAGCTCAAGATTGGCTGACGTGTAGAAAATATTTTCTATGGGTAGGTACCACAACAGGAGAAATAGCAGCAGGATTTAGCAGGATGAAAACTATCCAATCTCCTTGTCTTTTCCACACTTTATAAAGATTATGCAAACTGATCAAAATGATGATTGATTGACTAGTTGTGAAAGTGTAATAAACAAACAAACTCACTTTCGCATTAATGACAGTTTGTATTGTAACTAGCTTTAGAATTACAAAAAGTAAATAACAGCCGGTTTAACAAGCGCGACGTTAGTAAGTAGGTATTCCTCGTAGTATTGTATATGTACATTAATATGTCTAACGGCGAAGGAGAGGTGATGGAGCGAAACAAGTAACAACTTGGAACGTTCAACTCGTAGGAGCCGTGTGTAGCTGAGGGAAGTCAAGACGGCAGATGTGACGCCACCTGGCGACCCTTCCGTTGCTTCTCCTGAGGTACCGGCGGGTCACTGGCCGCCTACACACACGTCACGTAGGTATTAGACGACACTGATAATAACTACTGATATCATTAATAGGTTGTGTCTCGTAGTACTAACACGATTAGCTTAAAAGTAAGAATTGTTGCCTAAAAGCCTTGCCTAAAACATTATTTTGCCAGGTGTCCCAATTTGCACAGATTGACATGACTTGATGGCCTACTTGAAACAGCGGTTAGCGCGGTGGATTATAAGACGGAGATCCTAGGTTCGATTCCCGGCTGGCCCATTGTTGCCCCTCGACTAATGATGACAAGTTTTCTGATTTGCACACAATATCTTGATTTTCAGGTGTCCAAAACACTTTACCAATTCGATGATCGAATATTTTACTGGCCACCTTTCCAATATCTTAAGGTCAGCAGCAGGTCAAGTTAGAGAAAGTACTTCAAAATAAGTTTTGAATTAAAAAAGTATAGCCTATATATATTAAGTTCAGAAAGATACATCAATAAGATCGGTAGCTACCTGAGTAAATAAATTCAGTAGGTGGCCAAAGTGTTTTGTTTTTGTGTTTTTATAATAGTTTATACAAGAACAAAGACAGAATCAATAATCTTAACCATTTATACCCTTCTAACTTAAGTTCCTTTACACTATTACCTATGTTATTAAAACCTACGGCCAAGTAAAATGTTAAAAAAGTGGGGCCGCGCGAGTAGGGTTCCGTATTTATTGTTAAACTGCTTTATGGTAAAAAAGGTATTAAAAATTTATTGGTAAAAAGGCAGGTTTTATATACTATCCTATTAAATGAAGTCGCAGTTTAAATGCAAATAACAACAAATTAATTATCAATAAAACCTAATAACAATGGTTGTATCATTATAGTTCTATAAATAATTTCTAAACGAATTTAGACTTAACTTATGATTATGACCACGTTTTGTGTCCATCAATAAACCAACTTAAAAAATTAATCAGTTACAGCACAATATCAACCAACTGACATAAAATCACTAACTTTACAACTTAGTGGGTTTATCAAGTAGTAAAATAAATAAATTGCTAATTTTTAAAGAAAATAAATACAAACATTGCATATTAAATAGAGTCATAAAGGAACTTTTAGTGTTCTGAATTAAATCTCCTAAGTTTTATAGCTGAATCAAGGTTAAACCGCTCGGTCATGTGAGTCTATGAGGATTCCTTATTATTTCACAACAGAACCCTAAAAACAATATCGCAACACGCGAGTAACTCGTTATTTTAATTAGGAAAAAAAAACCTTACACGTTAAGGTCAAGCTTGCGGGTAACTAATTAATTCAGCCTGCAACGGTTTAAGGAAATGAAAATCTAAGTGGACGTAGACCTTTACAGGTAGTCGTTATTGTACAAGGTGTAACGTTATGAAACAAATGGAATTTTTACTTCTATACAACACGACTGAAAATAGTACGAATATTACAATTTTAAAAAAAGTAAATATTAATTTTAAAAAAAGTAATAATTATGATAAGCAAACGAAATCGCCCGCATTTACTCCGGTATTAGATATCTACTAGGTAGGTAAGCATAGGTACGAGTGGGTACATAACTACATACCATAATAAATACCTACAGTGTTGGTACTTGCGCAGATGTTATATTTTTTTAGTAGGCGCGAAAATACTTAAGCCGTTGCTATAAAAATGTGACTGTTTTTGTTTGTTTATTTGGATTCCATGCTTCTGCTCTGCTGATTATCATGAAAAAGACATCTACGTTGACAGAGGTATAAAAAACATCATAAAGTTGTTGTTGATATATTTTTATCCTGATGTACAATAATATATCGACAACGTATCTGAGCTTATTTTTAACCGAAAGCACAGGAACACCACGCTCGTAAAAGTTACGGATAAACTAAACCCGGCAGCAGGTAGCTCATTAATGCACCAAAAACGTACGCCAGCGTTATCAGATGTATCAGGTAGGCACAATCTCTGGCGGGCACCGGACCGGAGCGGGCCGTTGCGACAGGTTGCCGTCAGTTGGGACTACGAGCAACATCTGTTGGCACGAGCCAAGGGGCACACGCCTAAGAATACACCCCCGTCTTACCCTATTCCTAATTACCCCATGCCATGTAATGAGCGTCGCTTTAACAGACTTCAGGAACCGTTAAGTTCCGTTTGGAAAACCTGTCCCTCATCACCCTATAGCGAATCCTTACTTACACAAATAGATGCAGAAATGCAAGGGTTGCAAATAGTTAATGTCATTATCTAATTGTGTGGAACTAGATGTAATATAATACTGAATACGTCTAATGTCTCATTTTAAAATATTTACTTTTGGTGAGGGTTCTTCAAACGGTCGCTCGTAAAATCGGTTGGGTGTTTTGTTGCGATTTCACAACGCGTATGAATCCTGAGTAATGTGAGAAATGCAAACTAATTTGCATTAAAATGCGCTAAATTGAGTTACATAGGAGGCAATTTCTATTTTTGTCGATACCCAATTATCATCTTAAATTATTTAAATGATTTAACGTAAACCTCAATAACAATTAATAGGAAAAGTACTCGTGTTTCTGTTTTCCCTAAATTTTACCTTTTCTATTTCTTCTACAAGTAACAAATGATGCACGTAGACAACGTTTCCTTTCATTTACTCCTTTTTATTTTATTCTTTCTTTTCACAGTAATTTAGTAGGTAGTAGTCGGTAAGCGTTACATCATTGGAATAGGTCGGAAGCGAGAACGGATATACCTACTAATATTTATTCGTATACGCTATCACAGAGGTTTGAGTCGCTAAGTATCGGGTTAGATAGCTAAGGGTCGGGTCGCCAGGTGCGTGTTGAGACGCTCTTTGTCGGGGGCCCTTTGTCGCGGGTTTTTGGGCGACGACAATGGCCCCGGGACGTCTTCGCGCATTGTCGCCGACTCAGCTGGCGCGGTCGCTCCCCTACGTCGCCGACTCGTATCATAAGTCACCGCGACCGTGACACGGTTACTTGCGTTGTGTCTTGTGACAATAATAACAGGCAATGCTTGATTGCTATCTGTGGACGTTAGAGATACTCGTATCTATCTCGATAATCGTACACAGGAGTTGTTGACGTGTCGCATAAATTCACAAGATTTAACTGACTAAAGGAATGCGAGTCTCAATTTTTTCCAGTCAACGCCAGACGTAACTTAGCCTTTAGAGACCACTTATTCAAATATTTAATACTACGAGTAGATCTGCCTCTACAATTACATGTATTAGATTCGGATTGTTTTTAATTTTTCATTGATAAATAATAATTTCCAATTATTACAAACATTATTTTTCATACTATATTATAAATTACAGTTAATACTATAAAAATGATATCGAAATAAATTTAAAAACTAACATTAGGGGTCAAAATTAACGACATGTCTTAAATTACATGGGCGTAAATCGTAAACAAACCCCGCCAGTAAGATGAAGCGAATTCAGGGGTCAAGAAGTGTTAATAACCTGTTAACACCTAGGGTAATGCACGATCGGTTACCGGCAATTACGGGTACTTCCGGCACCCGACACCGGTGCAGTGGACACGAGCCCTTAACACTTCCGCTTCAAATCTAACGTCAATCAAAGCTATGCAGAATATATAACGGAGACAATAAAATTGCCAAATTCCTTGTTTTTTTATGATTATATCAAACTTTTTTTATTCATTACAAGTTAGCCCTTGAAAGCATTCACACCTGATGGTAAGTGACGATGCAATCTAAGATGAGCAAGCTAACTTGTTAGGAGTAGGATAACATCCATAGCTTTTCGATTTCGACACGATATCGTACCGGAACGCTAAATCGCATGGCGGCATGTCTTTGTAGGTAGGGTGGTAACTAGCCACGGCCCAGGTATCCCACCAGTCAACTAAGTTACTATTGTTTTTTAACCAACTTCAGAAAGAGAATGTTATCAATTCGACCCGTATGTTTGTGATATTTCCAGCACAGCCCAGTTTTCGCATATGTTAGTCTATATCAGCGTCTGAACAAATGTGCCAAATTTCAAAAGTGTATGTATGTATTTATGTTTGTGAAGGCATATCTCCGAAACTACAAATCCGATTTGAATACTTCTTTTTTTTTGTTGTACTAGATATTTTTCAACTTACGGTATAGTGTAAGTTTTATCAAAATCAGTGCAGTAGTTTTTGAGATAGGGAATTTTCATTAAATATGGATGGCACCGACTCATTAGTATGCTTAAGTAAATTACAGAGACTAAATGACGCAGTTATTTTTTTATTTTTAGCGCGTTTTAAAGTGGGTTTGATTTTTATAAAAAAAAATTATAATATCTTACTTTACTTAAATATTAATTTATGATTGGAAAATATACATGTACCTACATACTCGTGTGTAATCACCAGTTTCTTCACAAGGGAGAAAAATTATAATTTGTAATTAGCCGATCTATTTTAGACGCTGCGGTAAAGCGATGGAGTGTAACCAACTGTTGGTCGTAAATAACTTTTTATCGGGATGCGATGGACCATAGGGGCCGAGCAGGGTTAAGTGTCATCACGATCCTTAAATTATTTCTACGACCGAAATAATTATACTTACTCGCATACACCAATCTAAGTTCATTTGTTTCATTTTAATAACTTGAATGTCAGAAGCTTCTGGTCATGCGCTATTGTTGATTAGACAAACTTAAAGCTTAATTATGGAAAGTTTTTGAAATGGTATCCATTAAAAACAAAGAAAATCTTAATGGGACCTACTTGAGTAGGAGGAGTTTGTTCAAACCTATTCGATGTCGAACGATGTTAAATTATTTTCATTATAATCGAAAGCAAACTTTAACTTAACTGAAGTTTAAAGTTTGAATTAAGCAACGTTATAAACAAGCAAGCACATAACTAAGGACCCCGTATGAGTTCAAAACTATACTAAAGCCAAACTCGATTGAGAATGCTTGTCAACAAACAAATTTAAAATGAAGGTAGAAAATAGAAACACATATTAGTCCTTATAAATTTAAAATTATGTTTTGTTTTTTTATAAAATCTTATTTAATAGATATTGAATATATTAATAAGTTTTAAACTTACTAATCTAATTTATTGCTATGAATTCGTCATTAACAAGTTAACTAAAAAAATAAGGTGTAATATGACTAGTGATTTCTACCTTCATTTTTAACATGTTTGTTGACAAGCATTCTCAATCCAGTTTGGCTTTAATATAGTCAGGCATACTCCGCCAACAGTGACGTGACTTTCAGCCGTTTTTAATTTATTTTAATTTATTATTTGTTTTTTGTGTAAAAGGTACCATTAACCGGTAAAAGCCGAAATAAGTTTTCAAATTAACATTTCTTCTTAATCTAATTTCAAATGCATACTTCAGGACATAGTAATATAAGTAAGAATTCAAAAACATAACTTAAGTAGGTACGTGAGTATCTGACTACACAAGTAGGTAAAACTTTATGTACTCTAAGTTCACTGTTCATGGTGTTTTAGTTTACAAAGATAAACAAAAGCTCGTAAATGTTGCTACAGAACAGTACCGTATCGAACATATGGTGCTATGGTGTACCATAAATCAGATTGGGTCGAGATAACATAATCGCTTTTGTATTAAGCTAAACAAACCTTACAAGTTCTCGGAGAAAGGAGAAATATAAATACTGTACAACAAATAAGTGCAGCTACTTGAGAGTAGCTCAACTCTCAAGCTATAAATCATGAAGGTGTACTAAATTGAAATTAAATTGAAAGAAGAAGAATGAAAACATCTTTATTAATTCCACACACCACAAGTTATTTACTAGTCGCCAGGACAATAATGCGATGTGTGGCATAATTCATAAAAGACCCAGCTCAGCATATAGCGTGTTCTAATAATTGCAAAAAATATAATATAATTTTTTTCCAGTTGTTATATATATATATATATATATATATATATATATATATATATATATATATATATATATATATATATATATATTTATGGTATAAAATAACTATAAATGCTGTCCCGTTTTTATTTACTTGCATGGAACTTGGACGATGACAGGTGAAACTTAATTATTTATCAGCAAATAGATATCCTTGTTCTGAATATACCCATTCCTACAGGAAAAGATATCAGAAATACTGAAGCCGAGAATAAAGGTTTTGGCGAATGTTAAATATATCTATACTAAAGCCAAACTCGATTGAGAATACTTGTTAACAAACAAATTTAAAATGAAGGTAGAAAATTCAACACATTTTATGACTAATAAATTTAAAATTATGTTTTGTTATTTTAAAAAATCTTATTTAAAAGATATTGAGTATATGAATTAGTTTTAAGCTTAGTAATCTAATTTATTGACATGAATTCGTCATTAACTGGTTAATTTAAAAAAATAGGTCTAAAATAACTAGTGATTTCTAACTTCATTTTTAATTTGTTTGTTGACAAACATTCTCAATCGAGTTTGGCTTTAGTATAGTTGATTTGCTTCATTCGCAAAAAGGTGAAAAGTTTAATGCAACCTCGTAAAAGTTTTAAATATACATACACACATACGCACCTACGAGTATATTCTCAACTGTGAGTACCAATACCAATAGGTACATGCAATAAAGTTATTTAAACACAATTGCAATAATAATTTGTATTTATTTTAACAAAGGGAGGTTTTTGGATAGGGTCAGTGAGTGGGGTGGGCCACAAGGTGTACGATAGATATCACAGCTCCGGCGGCATGTGCGTTCCGATACACCGAACCCTCCGTACACCTCGTGACCACTCCACTGGTCCGCACGCACTCTAATCGCATTATAACTATGAGAGGACATGTTTTAGTGGGTCTTTATTGCACCCTGTAACCAAAATTATAATGTTATAGGGCGTCATATAGCGCAATCTATTGTGCGTCATAGAGATGAATAAAAAAATAAAAATCTCTTTTCACGTTAGTCTAAATCTATAGGTACTTGGTCCAGAAGCCCAAATTTTTTATTGATGTCTCGTAATCGTCCTTTTCGTGTACGTAAAAGTAAGAAAAGTTGTGATTAACAATTAATTGTATTTATTCATTAAAAATTATCATTGAGTAAACTTACATAAAATTTCTTTGCAATACTTCCAAAGAATACCTTCATTTTGTCACATGTAACATAGGCAATGTATATTTAGTGGCTAGTGGCTACACCGCCACTATTTTTTAGGTTTTCGTTGGCGAATCAGGTAATCAAACCAGCTGGACGAATACAGAATTGGATAAAACGATATCTAAGTACATGATTGTTGAGCTGACTATTATTACTAACACAAAATTACCGATTATCCATAATTAGCATTAAGTCGACGAAGGCCAAAGTCTATTCCACCCGCATGTTACAGAGATACACTCGTATAGCTACAACGTAGGTAGGTACTCGTAGAACATTCCTAATAATAATTCTATAATGTTTTTCAAATAAAAAATTGGACAACAACCGATAATAGTTAGTCTTATAAAACGGTACAAAATTTACATGGACTGCTTGTTTTTTTTTATTTTATGGTATTCACGTACGAAAACAGATTCAAGCACAAATGACGAGTAAGTAAGCCTAAAGGATCGCAAATCTGAATAGCATTAATTGTATACTTACTTGTGTCACATGTTCCTTGCTGTTCCTTATTTCTATTTTAACTTTTAAATAAACTAAATTAATGAAGAATTAATCCTTATTCTCACCTGTGTAACAAACTGAGGTGAGTGTGAGCGCATGTGTCCGCACCAGAGGGTTGGAGCGGCCCCAGGGCACCCGCGCGAGGAGAGGTTCCACGAAGTCGAAAGCAGTGGCTATCGAGAGCTGCCAGTTAAGCCGCTGGAGCAGCATCACTTCCCATTGCTGTAACAAGTGACCATATATATCATAAAATACCGATTCTTTTAAAACCCCCAATATAAATCTATAATCATGTTCATATAAAGTACCACACAAAAGAATTGGATAAATAAAATAGGATGGGCGATCTAAAACACGTAACTGATGATATCCCGCCCGGCTAAGGAACGTCGTAGAATCAGAATAGAATCAGGATACTTTAATAGATTATGAAGAAGAGTTCCTCGTTTTATATTCTTAAGAGAATATAAACAGAGGCTGTTTATATTCTTTTCCAACAAAAGTCACTAAAGTAGGCAGAATTTCTGTTTAATTTAGTTAGTAGTACCGAATGACTCAAAGATCAGTCGATTTGAATTTCCCAACTTTGAGAAAAGACCATTAAGATTTCATACAAAATACCTTTGACAACATCTGAATATAGAAGAAAAAATTAATAGTTAACCATCTCAATATTGCCGAGTAGTATTACTGAATCCATATCATGAATGCATTGTAAATTAAGTTCTCAAGCAACTGAAGTCAAGTGTGGCACAACCGCCCCTTTCACTTTCAAAATCCCATTCATTGTTTGCTTTAATTTTAAAATTGCTCTACAGTCAAGACAAATAAAATAAACAAAGATGTTCGCGTAGTACAAGACGTGTTTACAGCTGAATCGTAACCGTCATACACGACGGCTCAGGCGGAAACCGCAAAAAATAGCGAATCATATTACAATTACAGCAAAAGAAAAGGGCAAAACAGGGAAGTCTAGGGACATTGAGAAGGGAAGCTTTATTTTGAAAGGAAAGGGGTAATTATATCAGTTTTAGTTAAAAGATACTCAGAGATTGTTTAAAGTGCAACATTCCCACACTTCTAAAATTATGAATAGAATTGAAAAGCAAATATTTTAAATGTTACTTAGGTATTTTAATTTAGTTAAGTGGCGTATAACTAATTGTAATAAACTATAACTAAAACAATTTTCTTTTTGTTGATGCCAACTGTTAACGTAACTATCGCACCAAAGTATGGGAACCTTTACGCCTTCCGACCTCATTATCATGCGCATTGTAGACTTATCAGGATGATCACCCGAATTAATTGCAAGGAAGTGTACGCTACGAGTACTATGCCATACGGTACCTCTGCATTATAAAGAACGATGAGCGTTTTCTCACGGTCACGGTTCGTAATTAAGGCATAAGTTGGTACACGTTTTACCAAATGTCAGGACAGTTTACCATACGAATATTAGCCAAGCATATGTTTAATGTGGAAAGTGAATTTAAAAACTATGCCTGCTGTTATAATTTCCCTAAAAGATAAAGGCATCAATGATGTCCACTCTTTATTTCAAATATTACGCAACACGGGATTAATTAACTTTAAAAATATAACCTTTATAAAAGTTAACAAGTAATTTCAACAAAGCTTCTTTACCGTAAGATTTATGATATACCTATATCCGACCTCTCATCAAATCCAGTCCTCAGGACGTAATAGGACGTCATTGTACAATGGTCTACTTTAGTGATCTATTTTAAAGCAACGATATAACAGCAAAAAAAACATTTGGTAAGCGAGGGTGATAGTGCGTGTGAATAATGTGACAAGTCAAGCTCACGGTCTCCAAAACTAATTGAACGAATCACACCTGCCTACCTGCTCACACAATATTACAATTACAACAATATGACAATAATCATAATGAACCTGTGTGAATTTTCATAAAACAATAGCATGAGAGTTGTGACTTCCATCGCGTAAAACTACAAGAAACTTATCAGAGTATCATGCCACGTCTTATCATTCATGTGTATACTACCCACATATCCGTCGGAAGTAGAGACTAATTCTATACTTGGCCGCTCATTCGTAAGGAGGACGGCGTTTGTGTACATTTCGCCCCATAAGTCCGAGGAAGAAGTAATTACCGGAAGCCTACAAGCACTTTAAGGAAACAGGCAATATAATGGTGTCCCTTGGGGTGAAGGAGTGACATTTGACTCGGCTAATCGAGTTCATTCACGGTGCAATCAAAACAATGCACTGCTTGCGGTTGTCGCAGGATGTAAGGTGTGTGGCTCTGGGACGCGATGCCTTAATACAGATACTGATCTACTTTAAATTATATCCTTCCTTCTTCATACTTATTTACTGATTTATAAACTTATCTGTGTCAAAAATGCGAATATACGTATTAAGTTTTGAGGTTGAGGTCTTAACATAATTCAAGCTTGAAACTTAATCTGATTTTTAGTTTCTAATATTTATGTATGGTGGGTACATAACTAATGTACCTACGTATACATATACTTGACTAATTTACCATGAAGTTATATGCTGTGCCTACCTGACAACTTCTATAAGGTGACGATTGAGGATCAAAATCTCATAGAAACTTATCTTAACTTCGTGTGGAAACACAGAGTTGTCTGTGTAAGCGCAGAGCAGGTCTACAGACAGCGGATGATATTGACTGAACTAGAACGCTAAGACCAACGCAGTGTGTAAATAAAATAAAGACAAAACAATTCCAAAACTTACCCTAACTTCGTGTGGAAATACAGAGTTGTCTGTGTAAGCGCAGAGCAGGTCTACAGACAGCGGATGACATTGACGGAACTTAGACGCCAGCAGCAGCGCAGTGACTGCAAGCAACTGCAGCTGTTGCCTGGAGATGGCTCGCTGCGCCAGAAACCTGTCCATGTAGCTCACGGCCAGAGGGTACACCTGCTCTTCGCATTGTTGCTCCTCGCAAACCTGATAACGTTATTTTATAATGTATTTTTTTTAATCATTTATAATTAGTTAAAACCAATTACGCTTGGTGGCTTTCAGTCATAAAGTCTATTGCTAGAATTTCTGGTTACATTGAAATGTATGAGATATATAGAAATACCTATATAGAAAACAAGAAATAAAAAAATTACAGTGTCCTTTAAAAATTTCACGTTAATCGGCTACTTGAAGTTGATATTAAAAAGGACTTTGTTAATTATCACAAAAGAAAATAAACAATAATACGTGGATACATGTATACCTGCTCTCGAACGTAAACAATGTGTTTTTTATTTGTACTTTTTTAAGCTCGTCGAGTTTGTTTATGTTTACTCAAACAAACAATTTCTGCTGAATTTATTACTTCACTCCTTTATTTAAGTATTAATTTATATATTGGCTTTAAATTTTCAAACAGCAAATCACGTTAAATAGCTATATAGGAAGTTCTCGCTAAGTACCAATGTGAAAAATACTAGAATAAATAGGTATGTACTAAGGTCACGAATTGATTGCAGATACTCTTCTAGGCTGGTTTATGTAATAGGTAGCTAGGTACATTCTAAATCCACAAGTAGGTAGGTAGGTAGATTTCAACGAGTAAATATTTACGTTCGACGAAGTACTTGAAGGTAAACAAGATTGAATTCCTTTGAATCAACTGCTACTCGTATAAAAATAGTTATTGTTCTATCCCTGAATAATAATAAAACTACATTAAACTTTACCCTTTACATAAACAGTCTATATACCTGCCAAAAGCAGCAATGTTTATCTAGTGGCCAGCCTATGCAGCTTGCAGGATTATGAAGTTTTCTGTTCAAGTCCTGGGTCGACTCATGAAATTAACTTATTAAGCTTTTGAATAATTTATTATAACTTATAACTTGAGAAAAAGTTAGTGGTGTTAAACTATCGTGCATCTGAAAGCATGTTTAGCGATTGGTTCAGATCGTAACCTTTAACATTTGGTAATGACCATTATCAGTTATCACCCAAGGTCCGACAACTTCCATTGCGTCTAAGATCTATAATTATCTTTCCTAACGTTTAATGTAGAGTGGCCCTGTCGAACTATTAAAATGAGGACGAGTTAACTTACGTGTAGGTATTTACCTAAAAGCAACGTAAGTGTAGGTTTTCAAGATTTTCTTAGGTACCTAAGCAGTATTTTCTTGCTCAATTATGAACTTCAGTAGTATAAATTTTTACCGTCTCATTAAAACCTTTTAATGGAAGGGCAGCCGTTGAATACATTCTCGTACATATAAGCCATAAGACGTTTTTTTGCAATCCTGGTTACGCTAAAGATTCCGTTGCTCATTGAACTTGAACAGAGCCTTCGTAAAAACTACAGCCCTATTGTAAAAAAGTTTCCGCTCGCAGCCTGCGTTTGTAAGGACTCGTATCGTAGGTAGGCAGTCCTACAACTATCTATTGTAATCACACGTGCATCGCGTGCTTTACGACGCTGTTCATCTTGATCACAATTCACAATATAAATAATAATCTCTTGCTATCTATGCAATAGGGCTTAGGACGTAGCCTACACTGCAGCAATGCAAAATTTTACGTTCAGTTTCCTAAGTGTTAGACCTTAATAAGCAAACAAACTCGATTTCGCATTTAAGATAGGTTAATAGAGATGAACATAATCTATATAAAAATTCACGAATGGAAGGTACGAGGAAAAGCTATTGTTATTACCTACCTGTTAAGATTATTTTAAGTGCTAATTTGTGTCATTACTTAATTAATACATATTAAATACTTTCAAAGAAATGCTTATACAATTCGTTATTTAAATGCTGCCTTAAACAACATAAATTATACAACAGAGATATCTGGATAAAACAAAATCCCTCACCAAAAGGTCATTCACATTATCTTTAATCAGCTGTTGTAGGAAGTTAAACGAGTGCAGCTATTTTAACAGACATATTAAAAAAAACAAAAGACAGGAAAGACACATTGTATTTACGACATATGAATGTTGATAAATAATCGAGTTTTACCTCCAGCATCCAAGTGGTGACAACTTTTCTCATGAAAGGCTGAATGTCAATTTGTACGTGTTGGAAGTAGTCTGTGTGCAAAGCGTGAACGTGTTCCAAGGTGAGGAGGTTCAGCAGCAGCCTAGGATCTCGGTCCAGAGCCCGATCGGGTCCAGCGACGCACATGTCCATAACTCTTCCACTACTATTGCTGTTGTGTCCAGAATTTTGTAGATTCTCTCCACACGACAAATCCATTTTATACACAAACTATCACTTTTTAACACTATAATGTATTTGAATGAAGTCCTAAAGTTCTGTTTTCAGTACATAAGCACGTAAGATCACGCAATGTTTTTGTTTACGTGTTATACGCAGCGCTGTCACCGCTCGAACTACGAGTACACACACAGCCGCTCCGCGAGCGGCCTGCAGACAAGTGTCGAGTTGTCGACTGGCAGCGACTATCGGAACGCGTGAGTGCCGACTTGCCGAGCCTTGCTAGAGCCCTGCTAAGGGCGAGTCCCCTCGCCTCGGGTTGCTTTCGATTCAACCTTTTATTATGTTTTTTGCACGTAAGCCTATTTGATAAAAAGTTAGGGTTCCCTAACTGATATTTTCATCTATTGAAAAACCAAGTCAAAACCTGGGAATAATGATGAACATAGTTTATTTTACAATGTAGCTATAAGGAACATCGATGTTTAATTAAGATAATTAATTAAAATGTTATTTATCTAATTGAGGCAAATCGAAGGAACTTTTTATAAAATAAAAATTTTTCATACAAAGTTCAAATTAAAATCCAAATAGGTATTTGCATAAGTACCTATTTGGGCTTTTCTTTCGATATATCCGATGACACTGCAGTATGAAAAACTTATGATGTTCCTACCTAGGGGATGTAGGTATCCTAGGGAAATTCAAAAAGAAGAAGGTTCTCTATTTGTAGAAATGATTTTTTTATAATTATTTTTGGGTATGTTCCCCGATTACTCGGCTTAAATAATTTAGAAATTTTCTTTTTTGTTTAAAATGGTATATAGGTGTTTGTATTAAAGGGCTAGTCGGGCCAGGCATCTATTTTAGTCGCCAGGTCTCTATCTGATGATGGGGTTTAAGATAAATCTTCAAATTTTATAGGCACACTTGAAGCGATTTGGATACACTTA
This sequence comes from Mycalesis mineus, assembly GCA_034621355.1. NCBI lineage: Eukaryota > Metazoa > Arthropoda > Insecta > Lepidoptera > Nymphalidae > Mycalesis > Mycalesis mineus. The sequence continues at coordinate 10,532,251 of CM067886.1, read as the reverse complement.
CTTTACGGTAACTCACAGGACATTGCAATATTAAGAAGACTTAAAGTTGATCTGTTTCTGGAGTCAGGAAATGGCTATAGGAACTCTGAAATAAAACAACACAACCCCATCGTGTTCGAGCTCGTTTGATTTGTCTTGACGAGTACATGTAATAAAAGCCAGTCTTAATAAAAGTTTTTTTTAATTTTCATGTGAAGATTTAATATTTTTTACGGATTATATCAGTAATGACAAACACTCTAGTTACAAGGTGCTGACTAATTGTAGTATTATAGTTACAACACCCATATTTGCTATCACTCAAATGTAAGAAATAAAAAATTTTAAATAAAAATAAAACTGACTTAAAATTGCATTGAAAAGTAGAAAATAATTATTTATTAAGTTACTTTTTACTTAAACATATTTATGACGTCGGTGCCGTCCAAGCTTTGTGCTTTAAGGACTTTAGCCCAATACCCACTAAATATTACGAAAATACACACATTCAATCATTTCAACATGAAATAAAAAATACTTTGTTTCGTCTTTTAATAGATCATTTGTTTTAAACCATGGATGGCTTACATCCAGATAAATAAATATGAGTAAATAATGATATTCTACTAACAAGATGCGCATGCGCGTGTATGATTTGAATAACTAGTACAACAAGCAGGTATTATTATTTATTGAAATAAAAGAAATGGTAACACACCGTACAAAAATTTTAATTTTTACTGCCTTGAAAAAAATAACAATAAAAATTGAACATTACAATAAAACGAGAGGTGTTTATTCAGAGGGCGCACGAATGCACGCGCCGGAGGAGGGCCGAGGGCAGCAGCTGCGGGCCGGCCGGGTGCGCGCGCGCCGTTTGACATTTTATTACAGAAAATCCCGACACACCTGATCTCTCAAACTAGTCATTAAAACTCTCCATCCAGATTTCTATACAATCAGAACAAGTAAACGCGTGCCCCAAAAATGATCCCCAACAAAGCGTTTGCTGTTTCGAATATAATTACAATTATTTATAATATGTACTTCTTGGTTCATGAATATTTGGCTCAAACCAGACCAATTTATTTAAAATTTTAACAAGCTCAGTCTTTCTATTATTCCTTCGACTTGCACTCAAATTTACCATTGTAGTAGGGGATATATAAACAGATGGTTTTCCAATCGGTAAAATACACCATGCCTATGAATCCTGCGATACCAAATGCCGCCACAGAGCCCGTGAACGCAGATAATTTTTCCAAATGCTTTTTCCCTATTTGACTGAAACCCATATTTGAGCACTATGAATTTTACAAGACGTTTAGGCGTAAGCTCACTAAAAGCTTATAAAAGATGATTGTGTTCAAAACATTAATGCTACAGTTATATAGTTTAAGCTTATAGCCAAGTTCAAACTTTTAAAAAGTAATTTAATTTCGAGATAGATAATTTTGCTCCTTGACTTTTCACTGTTCTTGATTGTCATAAACAAGTCAAACACCTCCAGTTTGTCGTTGTCATGGTATTAACACGATCCGATTAGAAATTAGGGAGGAATTAGGTAATAAAGGTACGAACTTAATATAGTATTTTGTATGTTAAGGAAGCAAAATTAATTGATATTTTTACGGCCAAGGCGAATTAACACCAAAGTGAGAGATTGTACAGTAGAATCCTGAAAATAGGTGAGAGTAGTAGTAATACTTGAAGTCTCAGGCAAAAATATATTTTACGCCCGAGTGATACACACTACTTTTCATCACCCTTCATGAGGAAATAAAAGGCGTCTCATTTTTTACCCGACTGCGTCAGAAGATTATTTTCGAGTTTAATAAAATAAACGGCTGAACGGATTTTGACAAGTATTGTTGAATTTTAAATTGGTAGTGATCTAGACATTAAATTACAATGCTGAAAATCTTATCTTAGCATAGGTACATTGAGACATTTCGCAAAAAGACCATTTCAAAAATATAAATATCATATCATGTTCATATTACTTTTTTAACAAAAAATGGCAAAAATGTATTGTTACCGTTTTATACCATAAACTAAAACTAAAGTTCAAGATAAAATGATTTTATGTTCAGCGTGTTAAAAATAATGTCTGAAGGCATGCAGGTTGATTCCCTATTTACAACAATAAAGTATTTATAATTTTATACAGCTATAGTGATCCTTGTTTTTCTCTTTTCAGTTCATAACTTCTAAGCAGTCGGGATTTTTGTTTTTATAGTAATAATTTTATCTTTTCATCAATCGGCGGCGCGTCTATGGGCCGTCGTATCAACCAGTCTTTATTCAAATAATATTTGCGTTCGATTTCTTCGGCGGTGAACACCAAGGTGTTAAAAATTCAAAAATTGCGCGGCAAAGATAATTGCTGCGCTATTCAGTTTCTTACAGAAATAGAAAACGCCATCTGTGGGTGCAATCACTATTGCAGGCGAACTATTGACTATTGAAGACTTTACTTATTTATTTAGGAATAAAATGCACGTGATAAGATAGTTAGGTAGACTACTTTAGTCTACCTTGTTGTAATATTATATTTATGGGAGGGACGAGCGGGATCGTCGGAGAGTTTGGTTCATCTTCGTCCGCCATCTTGGGTAGTGTGGGTGATGTTTCTTCGGAATAAACTCGCAGATTGATCACAAATAACCTCTTTAATCGATTCACTTAGTAATTTACACGAAATATGGTAACTTTAATGCGATGTAGACGGATCGCAATACGAAACGTGGAGAGTTCTGCGCTTGTGCCCGTTCCGTCTCGCGGCTGGCGTCCCCAATCCCAAGCGATGACAGCTGTCAATGTCATAGCCTGACGTTTCGCACGATCATCTGATAACATACCAGGTACACTGAACACATACTGCCTTAGTAAATCAACCCCGAAGGATATCTGAAGTTCGGACTTTTAAATCAAATCTTAACACTAATCAGTACACAACTGAACACATATCGTGATTCATAGAATACACACACCAGACACATAACACCTCCCTCGAGCATTATGTTCTCTTTGTGCCTTTAACAACACAAGCAAAACGCCTCCCTCGAGCGTTATGCTATCAATGCCTCCATCGAGCATTATGACAACGTGCCTCCATCGAGCACATAAGCAGACAATGCCTCCATCGAGCATTATGACAACGTGCCTCCATCGAGCACATAAGCAGACAATGCCTCCATCGAGCATTGTGACAACGTGCCTCCATCGAGCACATAAGCAGACAATGCCTCCATCGAGCATTGTGACAACGTGCCTCCATCGAGCACATAAGCAGACAATGCCTCCATCGAGCATTGTGACAACGTGCCTCCATCGAGCACATAAGCGGACAATGCCTCCGTCGAGCAATGTCTCCGCGAGCACCTCCATCGAGCGCTCAGGTAGCACCTCCATCGAGTGTTACCGAACTTAATCACGCGATGTGCCAGGAACTTCAGATACATGATCATCACTTTGATCAACCAACTCTTCTACAACCAACTGACCTTCAGGCATCCTCCTCAGTCTATCATGGGCATACTTGTATGTCCTCTTAGAGTCTAACGCCTTTAACAAGTAACAATCACCATCTAGCAACTCAATGACTTTAAACGGTCCCTTGTATTTCGAATCTAACTTCGTCTGGTTACGCTCATTTTGTATCAAAACAAAACTCTATATGTGTACAGAATAACCAACAACTAACTTTAAGCTTGAAAATTGGACGGTTAGCCTAGAAAATAGTTTCATTATGTTGTATTTGTCCTATACGATTACTTGTAGTCACTCAGACAAAACAAACAATTTTTCTATCCCAATCAATCACGCGTGATACTTTCTTTAACTAAGAAATAATCAAACAAAATGAAAACTGCTCACCAAATTCAGTGCCAAGACGGTGACATACTACGCTTGCTCTCTCTACGCAGAAATCGCGCCGCCACTCAGAACTTGCCACGTCTAAGCATCTCGAAGCCCCGTAGCTTCAACTCAACTGGTTACAGGAGGCTGCGATGTAGTCACCACCACACGACCACACACAGCATGAAGGACTGTAAAATGCAATAAAAAAACATTAGAGAACCATTTTCTTTTTTTTTTTGATAAACGCAGCGTTCATAAAAGCAATCGCGTTTTTACCAACAAAACAACAACAAGTTTAGTTTTTATTTCTAATAAAACCATGTACATACGTATTGGTTAGTATATGCAGCGAAACATTCGCCATCCTGCGGTTTTTAAGTAGACATTTTAAAATTGTCACTTCTCACACACCTAGCGTATATTATAACCAAAGAAAAATTAAAGGAATTATGATAGATTCTACCCACTTAATTTCAGAAATAGCAAGCTACTTTCCGGACGAACTTATACTTAGCACAAAAATAACTACGTCCCTGTAATATCAGCAGTCGCTAGCCAGGCTCATGTGCCCGTGTCCTCGTCTTATAGCTGGAACCAGGGCAGCACTGCCTTCATCTTTGACACAGCCTGCAGTTTGTTAAGTGCACGCCTCCACGAGCAGTCCCACACTCCTTTCCTGATTGGTTTAATTAACCTGTAAACGAGCGAATATTGCACGTGTCCACTCGCCGCCGCTCGACCGACCTGGTCCCGCTGCTTACAGCGTTGCGCGCTCTGCCATCGACGTTGCTAGCGCCGTCGTTGGTTGATGACATGCATTTCCGAAGATGAAGGTAGTCCGTTGTCGGTAGTTTCTTTTTGTTCCGGCAGTAGTTTCCAGGCACGCAATACTTGCGATGAAAAGTTCCTTGAACTTGTCCATGTCATACCCGGATATGTTACTTCAGATTACCACGCTGATGCTGCTCCTTTTAGTGCCTTGCTAATAGTAACGATTAAGTGACCTCCTTCCACGGAGTTATCGGTAAAACACAGATCCGATGTTGCACACCACGAACGTGTGTTAACGTCAGTCTTATCAGGATAAAACTCTGGAAAGTTCACAGTTTGAGTAGAACGCTTTGATTTGCCAAGTGCTTCAATCAACGCTCTCATATTAGAATTTTGCATTTCGAACAATAGGCGCCAATTATTATCACTGTTACCGTCATTTTCTTCACCTGGTTTAATTACACTATGCGGTCCGTCTGTTTGCTCGGATCCCCCGACGTGGTAGGAAGTGGCTTCGACTTGCACTGGGACGCTTTATGTCCGGGTTTTCCACAGTTGAAGCATTTTCCTAGGCTGGGTGTGGTTGAAGGCTTGAATCGCTTAGCATCAGGTCCATCATGTTCGTTCGGCTTCCTCTTTAGGAACGATACAGCAGACAGTTCTTGTTGAAGCCTCGATGATCGCCAAAAAGTTCTGATTTTACTGCTCCAACAGATTGCGCCACATGTCGTCGCCGTTTCCAAGTGGGAGATGGCGAGCAGATCCCACTTCTGATATGGGAGGGACGAGCGGGATCGTCGGAGAGTTTGGTTCATCTTCGTCCGCCATCTTGGGTAGTGTGGGTGATGTTTCTTCGGAATAAACTCGCAGATTGATCACAAATAACCTCTTTAATCGATTCACTTAGTAATTTACACGAAATATGGTAACTTTAATGCGATGTAGACGGATCGCAATACGAAACGTGGAGAGTTCTGCGCTTGCGTTCGTTCCGTCTCGCGGCTGGCGTTAGAATGCCATTTTAAACCAAGCACAGACCAATCCGAATCCGATGAATTTCGAATCCCAAGCGATGACATTGACAGCTGTCATCGCTTGGGATTCGAAATTCAAAATTCGAAGCGCCATCTCGGCGACATATTAGTATCTTGATTGTATCCATACCTGTTAGTCCGACAGTCGGTCGGTTTCTCAGGTTTTAAAGATAGGTGAAAAAGTACATTATAATAAATAATAAATAATATTATAAGACAATTAAACACATTGCTATATAGCCCTAAAGTAAGCGTACCTACTCGTAACAGGATCATTCAATACAACGTTTTTAATTTTTTCAGTGCTGTTGCTGCATTTTTAACCGACTTCAAAAAAGGAGGTTATCAATTCGACCCGGATGTATTTCCAAAACTGCCTTTCCAAAAATGTTCTCGCATATGTTAGTCTGTATCAGCGTCTGAACAAATGTGCCAAATTTCAAAAGTGTATTTATGTTTGTGGAAGCATATCTCCAGAACTACAAGTCCGATTTAAGTAATTCTTTTTTTATTGTACTAAGTTTTGTTCAACTTAGGGAATACTGCAAGTTTCATCAAAATCGATTCAGTAGTTTTTGAGATAGGGAATTTTTATGTTTTTATGTTTGTGTTCGCACATCTCCGAAATCGCAAGTCCGATTTAAGTAATTCTCATTTGTTGTAGTACGTATTGTTTAACTTAGGAAATACTGCAGGTTTCATCAGAATTGGTTCAATTTTTGCGGTAGGGATTTTTTACGCATGACTACGCATAACTTTTCACACGAAAGTCCGATTTTGAAAATTCTTTTTTATTAGAAAGGGTACACTTCCAAAATTGTTACATAGTCATCATGTTAGGATCTGATGATAAGATCTTGCTTTGCTTTAAGCGGAACTCTTCGAACTTCATAGGCACATTTGCAGCGATGTCGGTAGTTTAAGTGGCTAGCGAATATTGGTACTCATAGTTTAGAATGAGTAGAATTTATGTATGTTCGTTGTCGATAAACCACTAAAAAGAATGAAAAAAAAATTTAATAAAAAATTAAACCGACTTCAAAACGTACTGAAAAGTAAAAATTTAGTTACTTTAATTTACTTTACCATATCTATGAAGTCGGTGCCACCTGAAAAAAGAAGCTTTCTACTTTAAAGACGATATCTAATTCACACAAAGTGCTTTGCTACTTTGTTGAATAAACTTTCCTTAATCTTGGATGGCACCGAGTTTATAGAAATGGTTAAGTAAATTAAAGTAATCAAATGACAGATTTATTTTTTACTTTTCAGTGCGTTTTGAAGTCGGTTTATTAAATACCTATGTGTTATGTTAGAATAGTAACTTAAATGTGTCATGAAATACCTACTTTAATTAATATTGTATTTGTACCAGGTCTAAATAAATGAGTCATCATTTATTTTTTACTTTTCAGTGCGTTTTGAAGTCGGTTTATTAAATACCTATGTGTTATGTTAGATTAGTAATTTAAATGTGTCATGAAATACCTACTTTAATTAATATTGTATTTGTACCAGATCTAAATAAAAGTGTCATCATTTATTTTTTACTTTTCAGTGCGTTTTGAAGTCGGTTTATTAAGTACCTATGTGTTATGTTAGATTAGTAACTTAAATGTGTCATGAAATACCTACTTTAATTAATATTGTATTTGTACCAGGTCTAAATAAATGTGTCATCATTTATTTTTTACTTTTCAGTGTGTTTTGAAGTCGGTTTATTAAGTACCTATGTGTTATGTTAGATTAGTAACTTTAGTGTGTCATGAAATACCTACTTTAATTAATATTGCCACACAGTTTTCGACAGCGCTTACTTTTCCTGATTCTTTCTTTGACAGCCTTCGTGGCACAGCGTGTGTATGTGTGGTGGATTTATAAAATGGAGGTCCTGGGTTAGATTCTCGCCTGGACCATTAGTACCAGTTTTATTTAATGAAATTTGGATTTTCTTATTTGTACCAGATCTGGTCGGTAGATATTGGAATTCTCATTTTTTTTTCTTTTTATTCAATAATGGGTGGTTAGTCCAACAAGGTTCAATTTGCAAGTTTTGGTTATTTTTCGATATTGAAAAGGGGGAGATTGTTAGTTGCTATGCTTGAATTGATGTTGTTGTAGAGCTAGATAGAGTTGACTTCGGAGCCATGTATGCGTCAATTGTGGTTTTGTTTTTCCTGTGTGTAAACAGAATATTTTGAGGCTTTAGAGTTATTAGTGTTACAGAGTTGTTGCTTTTAGTTTTTAGCTTTTATAAAATACCATTCGATGTACGCGTTGGCATGAAACAAGGGGATGTTTTATCAGCAGTGATTATTATGCGTATTGTCTAAAATCTGGACTACAATAAACAGCTCAGAACAAAAAAATTCAAAATCATTTATTCCAATTATAAGCACTTTGGAAACGTCAAATTAGACTATTTGTAGTGACTCTAACACAGCTCGGAAGGCAGGTCCTGCTAAGAAGAGCCGACAAGAAACTCAACAGTTGCTCTTTTAAAATCATTAATTTTTACAATATTAACTGTATTGTTACATAAAGTTATTTATTCTACTTCTTGTGTGCAGTTGAAAGCCGATCCAAATGCCTCTCAACATCTTTCATTTAAAAATTCATCAATAGTGTAATAACCTTGACGCAGTAAGAGAGTTTTAATACATTACTTTAACTTATGCAATGGCTGATCTTGAACTGGACATCTTTTTGTAGACGAGTACACCTAGTCCAACGAATTACTTTTGACGTTTTCAGAGGCGGTACGCTGATAAAACTAATTTATGTCGATTTCTATTTTATACTAATATTATAAAGAGTTAAAGTTTGTGACGTTGTAAGGGATAATCTCTGGATTTACTGAACCAATTTTCAAAATTATTTCACCAATAGAAAGCTACGTTTTTGTGGAGTGTTATAGGCTATAAAAATTCCAAAATTGATTACGCATCTTTACTTAAATTTGAATTATGTAATCCAAGTTGTAAAAAAATCGCTATTATCGCGTGCGCTGTGAAACCTATTGAAAATAGAACAATACAATGTACTACAATATTAAAGAACATATCAAAATCTGCAGAAATATCCGCTACAGCATATGCCTATCTCCTACGGATAACTCGCAATAAATGCTTTTAGTTAAAATTGTCAATAAAAAATAATTGTGACGCTTATTAATCCCATTCGGTATTAATTTATATCTTTATAAATATGTTTGTTGAATATTTATGTACTTTACTCTATGCAGTTTAAATAAATATCTTCAAATATATTAGCAAAATAAAAACGTCCATCCACCGCCCCGAGCGTTGCGTGTCTGTTACATTTAATTTAGAGGTTTGCACCGGAGCAGTGAGTACCGGAGAATAACCGGTGATTTACCGGTAAAAGTACTCCGATTGAGATTGAAATAATCGGTATTTAACCGATTGATCTCCGGTGATCGTCGCATCTATTTTTTTATATAAATGTAATAAAGTTACACGTATAAAAGACACATGTTTTATAAGTACTTATTTAACTTGTAAAACAAATTTTTTACGAACTTGTTTCTTTCTAATTAGATTAATTATTTCAGTAATTAATTCAAAGTGGTCTTGTCCGTCCGATTCATTTCACTAGCAACTAACTGGCCAAATAATTGGTTGCAATGTTCGTGGTTATTTTTGTAATTTTCTGTTTGCTTTCCTTGTTCATTGCTCATTACTATGGGTTGCTTTTTTGAAATATTTCTAGCAAGATCACGTTTTGGTTCTTCATCAGAAAATGTCATCCCTTGCGCATATTCTTCAAATAAATCTAAATAGAAAAAATAGGTACCTAAATAAAAAACATAGATTGAATCTTGCATACATTTAAAACAAAATCATGAACAAATTTAGCTTACCTTCAGTATCCATTTTAATAGATAAATTCAAATATTTTATTTGTTTAAAATAATTCTTCTTAGGTTAACCTCGACCTATCGAACGAAATTCTATACATGTAATTTGTGTTTCACAAATAAAATGCTTTCGGGAAATTCCCGTTACCAAAGACTAATATAAATTTTACCTTTACAATTACTACAGGACGTTCCAACTCGTTGGAATAGCCTTTATTATATGATAAAAAGAATTTTAAAGTTAATTGATAGTATAACCGCCGCACAGAGAAAACTGCCTCAAGCACCTCAAATAATTAGCCCAGAAGAAGAAAAAATATTACAAGATATGGTGCTTTTGCTGAATATATTTGAGCAAGCAACCCAAATGATAAGCGGAGACCAGTATCCAACCTCTTCTTTGATTATACCTATTATTTACGGGCTATTCGATAACGTTCAAAGTTTCGGTCCCAGAATTACTACAGCGGTAGGTGAAATATTTTTACAAACATTGAAGAACTGTATGAATGATCGCTTATAGGAATACGAATCTCGAACTGTTTGTCGAATTTCTATTGTACTGCATCCCACTTTTAGAAACAGCTTTAGATAATTGCAAAATAAATTGTCTGCTAAAGAGGCTAGGTATAAAGGTAGAAATAAATAATATTTTGCGGATCCGAAACATATCTCAAAGCGCAGAAGAAATAGCCACGTCAAGTGAAAATAGTACAAGAGAAACTGGTCGCCCGGATTTGCTTGGATTTCTAAAAAGAAACACCAGTAATGCACATATGACATCCGCCACGGCAATGAATTTAATTGAATTTTAATCAAATGTATATTGTGTGTGTAAGTGAAATTGAAATTTATTCAAATGTATACGGAAACACAGTTTTCTGAAATAGGCCACAATTGGGAAGAAGTTGTGCAATTCTGAAAATATAATCGCTTATTCTTATTTCATCATTTTGAATATATAAATTAAAAAAAGAAAAAAAATTCTTTATTCTCCGGTGACCTCCGGTTTTTCACCGGAGATTGCCAGATCACCGGTGAATTGTTAAAATCTCGCTCCGGTGCAAACCTCTAATTTTATTCTCTGTATTCTCAATAACATTTCTTCAGTCTAGGTATTTCCTACTCAACTTTTTTATTAAAACTTCTAATAAGGACCACCGTTTGATTATTTGAGTTAATTGCATTGTTCTGATAAAATAACGTCAGAATGCTTGATACTTCTTTTGAGCATGCACAGCGTCTTGTGAATGAAAGAGAATATAGATCGCAAGCATCTGCTAGAGAATTTAGCTAGCACCAAAAGATCTCAGCGATTGGCTAACCACCGACAGAATATGTCAGACATACGTAATAGGGAATCTAACACCGAATGTTTGCAGCAGCTTGCCAGCCTAAGAGATCTCTGCAGGACGTGTAAGAGAGTCTAGCACTGAAAGTTCTCAGTATGGAGGGTAGAGGAAAGGAGGATCATCTGTGTATATGAAAAAGTGTCCGTCAAAATGTATTAAATTAGGATGGCGCCACAGTTGCATCAAAGTAAGTCTCAAAAGAAGCGCCAAATATTGTCAGAGTATATTTTTTTGTTTTGAGATTTACGTCCACTTGGACAACTTTTCACAACACAAATTTTACCCATAACTGTTCTGTTATTCACTCACTTTTTCATAAAATTAAATGTTTATATATCAATAACCGTACTATTTACTATTTACGAACTAAAATCACTCTAAACGCACGTTTGGTTATAATTCTGTAAGGTTATATTTACCACAATATTTTGTACAACGTTAGTTGTTGAAGTACTCAATAATTAACTACTTTAGTCGATAATGACATTAAATTTTTTAACTCGGCATACTTCAATTCATTAGATTGCTACATTCATACCATACCCTGTGCATCCACTAGCGCGATTGTGGAGGATATTTGAACTGTTATTTAACGCATACAACTGGACACTTTTTCAACTTTTCTCCCATATAAGATGACTCTCCTTTCCTCTACCCTCCATAGGTCTCAGCGACTGGCTAACCACAGACTGAATATGTCGAATATACGTAAAAGTAATCTAGCACCGAACGTTTGCAGCAGCTTGCCAGCAAAAGAGCGAGTACATCTACTAGACTTGCTATCATCATCATAATTTTTATTTTCCCGAATTTTCTACCTGAAAAAAACACACGTGGACAAAAATATTTCTAACGCGGAACGAAGTCCGCGGGCACTGCTGGTCTGTTAATAAATGTTTTTACACCCTTATTAAGCTATTTGCAAAACTTCTCAGTCATAAGACAAAGCTTTTTCACTCCCTCCCTCACTCTTCACTCATAAAGCCGGTGACCTATGCGTATGAAACTTGGTCTTGTACAGTCAAATAAGAAAACAAGCTAGAAGCATTCTAGAGAAAAGTGCTCTGGGTACCAAGTACCAAGGAAATTAGTATAAAGTTCTAATAAATGCGAAATAGTAGAGCTTTTTGCGACAATGCTAGTCGGAGAAACTACCGCCATGCTTATTTCTGCGCCGGTTCCGTATTTTCTTTGTTAAAATTGATGATTCTTCCGAGATTTGAGTATTTGTCAACGATAATTGACAATAGACAATAGTTAACTCTTGACACTGACAGTGACAACTGACATTGTCTTTACTGTGTTGATTTTGTAATTTTGAATCAATTGTTTCGTTGATTAAAAATAAATAAATATAAATGTATCGTTTTTGTCTTTTCTAATTATAATATATCACATTGCTAATTGCAGTTTCTTAATTTTAATGTTTGTACTTGAACTTGCACTGTCAATATAAGTTATCTCGCAACCGTGTACGGTTCAGTTGGTTTTGTAAATAACAAAAAAAATTATAAGACATTACAAGAATGACTTCTGAAAAGGATCCTTTAGCTAGCGAAAGATCGGGAAATGTTAGGGAAGTTGGCAACCATGCCATATGGAGCTTGTCCTCCTGCAAACCAGGTATGTTATTTGATTTGCTTTATTGTTCAATCATAAAGCCAGGCCCTGTTATCTAAATTAACTCAATTGGGCTATTGTAACAGAATTTTGTCATATCTAACAATTCTATAAAAAGCACAGTCTGCACTAAACTTATAGTCTGCTCTAAAATGTCAACATGCTAAACTGCAGGTATAATAGTTATGCTGAGAACTATTTGAATTACAAAAATTAAGTCACTGCGCAAGCATATGCCTTGTGTTAAAAACAAACTAGAACTACAGTCATACTTATTTTAGATTACCTTAATCAATATACCCATATATTTTCTAACATAGGATTTGGTATTGATCAATTGAGAGATGATTGTATGGACACATACTGGCAATCAGATGGTCAACTGCCCCATTTAGTCAACATTCAGTTTCAAAGGAAAACCATGGTCTCACATATTTATATTTATACTGATTATAAGTTGGATGAGAGTTACACCCCAAGCAGAATCTCTATAAGAGCTGGCTCACATTTCAATGACCTGCAGGAAATAGAAGTGATTGAATTAATTGAACCCAGCGGTAAGTTCTTCTATGCTCACTCTTCTGACAAACTTTTATTAACTTAAAAATCTTAATAATTAAATATGACTGTATTTATTGACATCTTTATTTTTAGTATAGTTTGGTTAAATATTTCATATTAGTTTATTTCCATTAAAGGCTTAACTATATGTACATATAAATAAATATTTAATAGTGAAAACAAATAAAATTTTAAATAAAACATGATATTTACAAAAAGAACAAGCCATCTAATTGTCTACGCAAAGGCAAGGTTCCCAACACACTTGCAATATTTCCCCTCTGAATAGCAAGGCTTATTCTTTGGGCTAAATAGGCACCAGCATGTTGGTCATCTGACACATGGATCAGTTATTCTCTTTTCAGTTCATAACTTCTAAGCAGTCGGGTTTTTTGTTTTTATAATAATAATTTTATTTGAGACTTTTTAGTTTTAGTTTATGGTATAGAAATGAGATGTTACATTTTTTGCCATTTTTTATTAAAAAAGTAATATGAACATGATATGATATTTATATTTTTGAAATGGTCTTTTTACGACCTTTTAATTGGTACCCATATTGCTAAGATAAGAGAAAAAAATACACACATCCCCCCTTTTTTCCCCCATTTACAGCTGCTATTTTGAAAATTTATATAGCCTATGTCACTACCACAATTTTGTCAAATACAACGACACCTCACATGTCAAAATCTGTTCAGCCATTTAGGCTGTAGCGCGTGCCGAAGAAATGGACATACATAAATACATACATACACTCAAAAAACATAACCCTCCTGACGCAGTCGGGTAAAAAATTAATCATTATTGCATATTTTTTTCAAGTATATACCAATTTTGTGCCATACTTTGTTATTTATTTAGTAATTCAGTACCTCTTTTCAGGTTGGGAAATGATACCAATCAAGGATATTCACGATAGACCAATCAGGACTTATATGATACAAATTGCAGTACTGAGCAACCACCAAAACGGAAGGGACACACACATGAGGCAAATAAAAATACACTCCCCATGTGAACCAACTTCATTTGCTATTAACAAATTTAGAAACTTTTCAACTGTTGAATTTCAGCAATATGCTACAATTCGATAAAATTGTAATCATTAATTTAATAACTACTGATTTATAATATACGGCTAATCTTTAAATTAAACTATAATTTACAAATTAACAATGTTTTATTTTATTAAATATTTAATCTGAGTCTTCGCTTTCCTCGCTCGCTTCTTCTAGCCATTCAAAGAACTTCACAACTGACGTTTGTTCAACAAGAACACTTTCGTTTTCCTTCAGGTCTCTATACCATTCTGTCAAGGAGTCTTCATCCACAATATCTGATTCATATAGTAGATGAATTATTTGTCCAGCTTTACCATCTAGCCATTCATTTTTAATGCAGCTATCCTAAAAATGTAAAATATTTGTTACATATTGATTTATTTATTATTTTATGATAATGCATTATGATATTCACCAAACCATAAGACATTTACCAGATTATGAGAGTAATTTTAGGAACTACACATTTGTTATTATGAATACAACACAGTAGCTTGCTCAATTATTATTACATTTCGTTCTCAAGATAAAATTAGTAGATGGTAATAAATTACAGCCTTTCCTTCTCTGTATTGGTGATAACTGTATGAAAAACTTACACACATACAATGGTTTTGAGATAAAAACACAGTCTGCACTAAACTACCAATAATTGACGTTTTTTTATTTTATTTAATCTACTACAAGTTGGCCCTTGCCTGCAATCACACCTTATGTTAAGTGATGATGCAATCTAAGATGGAAGCGAGCTAACTTGTTAGGAATAGGATGAAATCCACACCCCTATTGGTTTCTACACGACATCGTTCTGGAATACTAACTCAGTTGGCGGCACGTCTTTGTCGGTAGGGTGGTAACTAGCCTCGGCGAAAGCCTCCCACCAGCCAGACCAAGACAAATGAAGAAAATCTCAATCTGCCCTGCCGGGAATCGAACCCAAGACCTCCCTCTTATAAATCCACTGCGCCACGGAGGCCATCACTGTCATTATACTGTATTTTTTAGTACTTTATATCAAACAAATACTCACTTCTACAGCTCTTAAACAATCCATAATAGAAGATTCACTTTTAATATAATTAGCAATCACTGGGCGGAAAAACTTCACAATATCTTTCACAGTATTGATTACACTTTTGCTATCAATCAATACTGGCATTGAAAGCAGTGCTCTTATAACAAAGAAGTTCACTTCATGCAACTGAATGTTATAGGCATATCTTGAGGAATTAATTTCTAATATGAGATAATCGCATTTGAGTTTTTCTTCATAGCCTCTAGCTAAACTGTCGATTACTTCTTGAAGGAATACTGCAAATAATAACACAATTAATAATTTTAAATAAAGGCATACTATAAAACTTATCTCTGTGATCTAGGCTCTTTTTAAAATTTAGATTATTACTGGCAAAAATCAGAGCTGTAAGCAGCAATTTATGCGCCCTGTACCAGCGTGCGTAGCTGCGCCCTACCCTAGCTACGACACTGCTAAGAATGATGAATGTTTTTTAAAACCCAAGCATAATCTAATCACAATACTCCTGCGACTTTGCCCCCGTTGTAAATAGTGTGTTGGAACTTTCCTAAAACACTAAAAATAACACTTTTTCTAACAATAATGGGTATAACAATATACAATCCTCAAAAGGCAGTGTAGTTCTAATGAAGAACAATTCTTCATACTTTTTGTTTCTCTCAAACAAAGCAGCGTTTTTGATGAAAGCACCCAGGCAGCTTTTCCGACAAATTGATATTTCATCTAATTAACATAAAATCTTAACAAACTAAACACTAAAACCTTCCACAGGAACCAGTACATCTATAAATGACAACCGCATGATAGTCCATCAAGTAGTCTTTGAGTTTATTACGAACAGACAACTTATGCTTTATAATATGTAAGGATATGTCTATAACTTACTGTTGGTGTCTTCTGGTACTGGTGAATCGGGCAAAGAGGATTCAGCACTGCTATCAGAAGAATAACAAGATTCACTGTCACTCCATTCCTTTTCAAATCCTACAAACTCATCTTCCCCATCTTTTGATGATTCATTCTCCCACTCTGTTCCACTTTCTGATGTTGATTTTAAAAGTATTTTATCTGTAAAAGAACATTATGAAATGAGGATTACTTTATCATATTAATAAATGCTGAAAGTGTGTCAGTCAACTTAATACATGAAGGCCATGTTTTATACTATAGTTAGTACAAAATATGGGTTTGAAGGGTAGAAGTCAAATTAATTGTTTGAGACCATAATTGACTCATATGAAGCATGTTTTTTCTTCAGAATAAATTGGTAGGAATTAGGAAAGCACATCACAGTTAGTCAGTCAGTCAGCGGTGGATTTATTAGACGGAGGTCCTGGGTTTGATTCTCGGCGGGCCAGATTGAGATTATTCAAAATTTGTCTTACTAGACTAGCCACAGTGAAAGCTTCCCACCAGTGTAGTTACCACCATACCGGCAAAGACGTACCGCCAAGGCCGGCCGGCAAAGACATCGAAAGGGGTGTGGATTTTCATCCTACTCCTAACAAGTTAGCCCGCCTCCATCTTAGATTGCATCATCACTTAACATCCGGTGTGATAGTAGTCAAGGCTCAAATTGTAATAGTTAAAAAAAATTAACTCTTCAGTCATCAGATACTTAGCATTGTTCCAAATCTTGACAGAGACTAGTACTCTTTAATAATGTTTTTCAAAGTTATCAAAGAACAAAGTGCTTGGCAACTAACAACATGATTTTACATATCATCCTAAAGAAAATATTTTAATAATATGTTGTTAGTTGAACAATCTCAAATTCTGCTATAACAGGCTCTTAGATCAATAGTTTTGTCAGTATTATATTTTGCAAAAAATAAGTAGGATTACCATTATCAGTATTCATTTCTTCAAAAATATGTCCTTTATATTTACTTTCAGCATCTATACAAACATTGGCGCCAGCTATTACTCCTTCTAGAATTGAATTCTCTTCCACAATGCAGTTATTGTCAATAAAACTATTCAATATTTTGCTCTTATCTTTAATTACTACATTGTCCATAATATGACTGCCTTTTATTTCAACATCATTGCCAATTTTACAATTATTCCCAATCATGGACTTTGATACTACTGACATATCACCAATGTGTGTATCTGTTCCAATCAATACTTCCTCTTTTAATAAACATAACCTAAAAATCAATTAATTTATTAACATAATATTGAGCATATTATGTATTATCTTTTTAATTAAATATTTACCTGCTTAAAGTTGAATTGATCTTTCTAAAGTTGTGATTTCCCATAAACATGTAGCTGTTTTTATAAAAAGATCCTGTTTCTATTGACAATGGGTATGCCCAGTTGTGTAGTATATCTCGACTAAAATAAAAAATATTTATTTTTTAACTTAAAAAATATTACAAAACAGACAATTAGACTATAGAGGTGTCCTGGAAATTCGACGAACGCGTCGCGACGCGACACAGATGCCCATTACGTCGAGTCCTTCTGCAGATTGCTTCATAGGATGCAAGCAGGAAATGCTGTTGTTTAAAACAATCATCTTACCAAACAACTTGGTATGTTTTCCAGTTCGTTATAGCTGCAGCATACTGATGTTCTTTTATTAATGTATAATACAAAGTACTGGCTAAAATATCCTCATTTATTAGAATTCCATGTATAAAATCACTTCTGGTCTGAAAGTCAAAATTATCTGAAAACAGTGGCGGCACTGACGGGGAGCACAGAGC
Organism: Mycalesis mineus; assembly: GCA_034621355.1. Lineage (NCBI taxonomy): Eukaryota > Metazoa > Arthropoda > Insecta > Lepidoptera > Nymphalidae > Mycalesis > Mycalesis mineus. The sequence continues at coordinate 10,514,373 of CM067886.1, read as the reverse complement.
TATGTTGGCGTCCACTAAATTATGATGAAACTTGACTTCAGAGTGTTGCAACACAATTTCCTGAAAATAATAACATTTTTAAATACATTTTCAACATTCAGCTAGTTGCTGCTGTAATGAAACAATATATTAATTTTGTAAAAGTAGAGTCAATTATACAGTACTTCACCCTGTCACACACTGGGTGGCTATCTTCCATGTAACATGTACCATTGTATTAAATAGCATAAATATAAATATATGTATCATCAATGTAACCATTTATAAAATAATCCATTTCATGAAATGCATCTTTTATGATCTTTTGTAGTCTGAAATCTGGGTCAGAAAATTCGAGTTATCTAGCATTCCATAGTTAATACTGGCAGATTAGTGTGACTATTGACATATGTGGTATTGTACAGGTATGAACAAATACAATAAGTAATAAGTTACTACTTACCAAAGGTAAAGACACAGATGCTTCCTTTGATTTGGGTTTATATTTCTCATGCATCAATACCTTACTTGTGTTGCCATCAGCTGCCAGTAATAAAGATCTATCATTGCTAATTAATGGATGCTCCCAAGCAACCTCTTTATACACTAGTGTCATCGCTGCGCCTTTATCTTTCTTACAGGTCTGTCTAATGAAATAATAAGTTGATCACAGTGGTAATTCTTATTCTCAACATTATTTTTTGCAAGGCATTTGTTTGGTCTGTTAACATGATCTAAAGTTAAATACTGAGATTATTACATCTGTCTCTGATCAGTACTAGCTCAAGCTTTGCCTTAGTTAGGAGAAAAATTTTATCTTAAAAGATATGGCCAGACATTTTAATAAAAATGTATTCTAAACAACTAAAGATTTGTCTAAAAAAAAAGTTATTTCATTCAACAAGGTATATTTGGTTTATATTTCTTCCAGTAAATATTTTGTAACAGGTTTGGGAAGTTAGTGTCTATGCTTAGGAAAGCAAGCTGTTGATTCAGGTCACTATTGTTAATAGTGATGCTAACTGCTGGAGTTCAGTAAGTCTAAGCTACAAACCCATTTTCTTATATGGCAAGTCGTGTATATTCTGTGAATCATTAAAGGCTGTGGTGATGATGATGATTAATTAACTTAGAAATAAAATAAAAATATTACTTGTGTTGTTCTAATAATGCAGCAAAATTTATATTAGTGATTGTGTTCACTCCCAGCAGCACAAAGTATCCACGGACCATGGCAGCAGCATCTATTTCTCTCATTACATCTCCCATAGTCTGACAAATGTCTGATGACATGACTTGCACCTCCATCATTAAAGTCCACGGCACTTTATCTTCCTTACATTTTCTAAAAAATTTGATTATCTTATAAGAATCGCGATTTAGACTAAACATTATTGTCCTACTTAAGTCTGATTGTAGACAACCAAACCTAGATCTATCTAACTTAGCTGAACTCTTTCAGCTGAGGTTGACGGTAATACTTGATTCAAATATATATTTATGCAAGTTAGACACATTGGTTTGGCTGTTATTTGTTACTTGTTTTAATTATGTTACGCCATTATTTCATACTTTATGTGATCCTTGATTTTAGTAGCATCCTGACAGCAAAAAAGAATAGCCTCTCCTACACCTCCAGATACCAAGGACTCCAGTACATAATCTATTAGAGGAACTCCTGCAACGGGAAATAAGCCCTAAAAGAATAAAAAGGACATTAAATTACTTTATACTTTTATTAAAAAATAAGATTATAAACACAAACGCACCATAGGTTTACTTTTGCTAATTGGAACAAAGTTGTTATTAAAAACATCCATTAATACCACTGCCTGAACAACGTTTTCTTTATCGTTTTCCATTTTTTAATACAATATTAAAGTCTACGTATTCAATATCAAATAAATATTGGTAATTACTAATTGCCAATTTTTTAGGTTATTTTCATCATGAAATAATGACGTTGACAATTGACTTTTTTTATTTATTTGACGGCCTGGAGTCGAGTCTTTTGAGGTCTGATTGACATTTTTACGTTTATGACCACAGACGGATATTTAAATATTTGTGACTTTATGGTATGGTTTCTTTTTCTTAGAATAAGGCCTGTGCGCATCAAGATTTCGGTTATCATAACCAAAGGTTACCATAACTTTACTATTTATAAGAAACCTGTACGCCGGTTAAGGACGTAAACCGGGTGGTTATCATAATCGAGCTTACGTCCTTAACAGGTGTACGGGTTATCGTGATCAGTAAATTTTACGTTTAGCTTATGTTAACCGTTGGTTACGATAACCGAAATCTTGGTGCACACAGGCCCAAGGATTCTATTCTTTTTATTATTATTATTTTATACATAAATTATACGCTCACGCCCGGACACACAATAAATACATAAAGACAAAAACCGAAACTGTTATGATAAACGTACTTAGATACTTGATATAAATAAACTTAAATATAGGCTACATAAATACATATATGCTCCGGGCGGAGGATTCACCCCGGCAGGGAGACCAAACGGCCGGGGGTCAGGGCGACAGGTGAAGAAACCGGCGGACTATCCTAGCCGAGTCGAGCAAGACCGCTTTTTGCATCTTGCCTGCGAGCGAACCGCCACGGAACCCCAGCCGCCTCAGATGGTGTGCGAGGCTGACTGGGACTAACCCATTGGCAGATATAACGATCGGGATGATTTCAGTGGACTCCACATGCCACATGGCGGTAACCTCGTGAGCCAGATCAAGGTACTTACGTTTTTTCTCCGTCTCAGCTCTCACAAGGTTCTCGTCATATGGAATTGTGATGTCCACCAAAAACACCCTCGACTGTGCCCGGTCTAACACCACGATATCAGGCTTATTCGCTAGAATAGTCCTGTCCGTGATGATAGACCGGTCCCAATAGAGCCGGATTCCGTCGCGTTCTAGCACTGGCACCGGTGTATACTGGTAATAAGGCAGCCGCTGATCCAAGAGACCGTACATTAGAGCAAGCTCTTGGTGAAGGATTTTGGCTGCTTGGTTGTGTCTGTGCAAATACTCAGTGTTGGCAAGAGCCGAACAGCCCGAAAGCACATGTCTGAGTGACTCTCCGGGATGGCGACAGGCTCGACAAATGTCGTGAGTGCCATCCTTCAGAATGTACTTTCGGTAGTTCCGCGTCTTAACCACCTGATCTTGTATCGCACAGACAAACCCTTCGGTTTCCCCAAAGAGGTCTCCGAAGCGCAACCACTGCACGGACGCTTTTCTATCAATATGGGGCTCATGAAGAGCCTTAAAAAAGCGTCCGTGCAGCTCCTTCCCCTTCCATACGGTCTCTCGGTCAGAGGTGCTCAGTACCACCGGTTTCTGCCAATCGCTCTTGGCCAAGGATAGGGGGGTGAGTCCTTTATCACATTCTATGACCTCCACATGCATCGGAGACTCCCTTTTCGTCTCGAAGTAGGTCCTGAGGCTGCATATCTCCCGATTGTGCATGGTTTTGGCGCTGAGTAGGCCTCTGCCACCGCACTTTCGGGGGACATACAACCTCATGACAGACGATTTTGGGTGATGCATACGGTGGAGAGTCATAGTCGTGCGGACTCTTGTATCCAGGGCGTCAAGTTCGGTCTGAGTCCATCTGAGCACGCCAAAGGAGTACATGAGAACGGGCATGACCCAGCCGTTATAAGCTCGGATCTTATTGGCGCCTGACAAGTAACTTTTACAGATCTTTGTCAGACGTCGATAAAAGTCCTCGCAAACTGACTGTTTCATGTCCGCCTCCTTCACCCCTACGGATTGTGACATGCCCAGATACCGGTATGTTTATTATTATTATTATTATTATTATTCTTTATTTGTATTCCACACACACAATAATAAAAAATAACAGTACAGAGATAACTTAAAAAAATACATATGTAGGAAACAAACCTTAGGCTTAGGAAAGTATAAAGAAAGAGACTGCAGGTGGTATACTTATAAAATATACATAAATTCAAATTATTACACACTAATACATAAACCAGACTACACAAATAACAGCAATATTAACTAAAATATATATCATAAAATAAACTAATATATATACCTACATTAATACATCATAGGAAGAACATAAACTGATAGTCATCTTTAGTTTGTAAAATAATAGGATTTAACGGCCTTTTTAAAAATGAAAATTGATTTCGATTCACGAATGCCAACAGGGAGTGCATTCCACAGCTCTACTGCACGCACTGCAAATGAGTTTTTATAAAACTTACTTCGATGGTAAGGCATGCACAGAGTTAGGGCCCGACAAGGTCTAAGCTCAGATTGCACTCCCAGGAATGAAAATTTATCCTTAAGATATGAAGGAGAATTTTTATGAAATAGCACACAGTACAGAAGAGAAAGAATATGTAGATCCCGGCGACGTCTAATAGGAAGCCACTTGAGTTTCTGACGAAATTCAGATATATGGTCATATTTGCGCAAGCCAAATATAAACCGAATTGCTAGATTTTGAAGTCGCTCAAGTTTATTAAGTTGGTCCTCGGTCAAATCAAGATAGCTTGCGTCGGCATAATCGAGAACAGATAGAAGAAGGGATTGTGCAAGCATAATTTTGGTAGGAATTGGGAGAACAGAACGCAGACGCTGCAATGAACTCAACGACATAAACGTCTTTTTACTCAGTTCCTTGATATGCACACACCACGATAATTCCTTGTCCAAATGTATTCCTAGGTTTTTTACCGTTTCAAAATAAGGGATGGTGACACCGTTATATACAATAGGCGGTAAATTAGCCCAATCTACTCTCGAGATTAAACTAGGACTGCCAATAATTATTTCCTTTGATTTAGACGGGTTAACTCTAAGCCCATACTGTTTGCTCCAAAGTGAAACTGCGTCAAGATCATAATTAATTGCAGACACAGCAGAGCTAAGGTTCTCGAGAGTAGAAGAGCGATATATTTGAATATCGTCTGCATACATGTGATAGAGAGAAGAGATAATTTGAGTTATAGAATTGATGAAAATTGCAAAGAGTAAGGGAGATAACACGCCACCCTGAGGTACCCCGGCAGAAACCACGCACCATGACGAAAAGGATTCATCAACTCGAATGCGTTGTTGACGGCCATTGAGGTAACTCCGAAACCAGTCAATCACAGATGGAGAAATGTTAATAGAGCGAAGCGAACCCAGCATAATATCATAGTCAACAGTGTTAAAGGCATTACTGAAGTCAAGCAAAACTACGACTGTGAGTTGCCTATTATCCATCGCCCAACGTAAGTCATCAGTGACTTTCACTAATGCTGTGGCCGTACTATGACCGGGACGAAAGCCGGATTGTAAAGGACTTAGGATAGAGTGCTTATTAAGGAATAAACTTAACTGACGGAAAACCAATTTTTCGAGGACTTTTGATAGGAATGGTAGAATCGAAATAGGTCTAAAGTCAGAGAGGGATGTAGGACTAAATTTTTTGGGAAGAGGAATAATTTGAGCACTCTTCCATGCTTCAGGAAATTCACTAGAGAAGATGGAATAGTTTAAGATATGGGTTAAGACAGGAATAACAATATCAAGAATAGGAATGATCATATTACGGCTAATGTTATCAGAACCGACAGCATTCGAGGCGACAGACAATATGCCCTTCTTAACATCGCATTCTGTGAATGACTCAAAAGTAAAGGGAAGATAATCAACTTTTTGAATCACCTTCATAGTTAAACTCTGGCAAATGAAAGTGCGACGCGAGCGCGAGTAATAAAACATGGCAAATTCAATAATCTGCACGCAATATGTATATAACACTGACTATAACAGTGCAGCCTACACGTATCTTTTATTTTAACACTTTAAATTATGAATCATTTCTGAAAAAGGTCTGGGTTGGTCTGGTTGAGTATAAAAACATTAAATCTCGATCAGAAGCGCCATCTACTTTTCAAACCCTAAGCAATTATGTTTTAAACAAAAAATAATCAAATTGTATAAAGGACCACCGCCGACCGAAAAGCCACCTAGAAATCCTGTTGCTGACACACATCGCCAAGCTGTTTGTTTATTGCTACGATGGCTGTGGCCCCCATACAAGTGCGCAATGCAGCAGTAAGGTTTGCGCAGCAAACACTCCACAAAGCTGCGGCAGGCACGAGGACTTCACTACATCGCCAATGAGAAGGATAAAGGGAACTTTCTCGTTATCGAAAAGTTCTTCGATCAAGTCGATGCAGTACCAGGTCTCGACATCAAGATTACTATAAAGTATTGAGCCTCGACGTAGGACAGTGTTGATGCATCTTCATCACAGACTGCGCGGGGCCCCTTACTCCGACGTAATATCGCCTCGAAGCAAGATAGCGATGACACTGCATCGGAATCCGCGTGAGTTAATCCTCAGCCTCCCGGACCGTCCGGTCCCGACGGACTGGTAGGCTTAAGGCCTCAACCCCAAAGGGGGCTAGAAGAAAACGACCATTCCCTCGCGCCTATCACGAACAAGGAACATTGCTCTAAGCCCATACCCTTCACTTGATACATAACCACGCTGCTGGTGCTGCTAATCAAATTGAAATTTGGCGGTTCCGCAAGTTCACGTGTATAAACGATATGATAAACGATTTTTTTTATAGATAAAAGGAGCAATCACTTTATTAAACTTGTTCTAAAATAGAACAACACTCAATTCAAAACAAAGTATCGAATAAATTACTCGACGAGATATAAATAGAAAAGTAATGTTGACAATTTACCGTTACCATGATAACACTCATGCAGAAGAACAACATTTAAAAAACCAAGTATAAGCTAATGTTATGTGTCCCTTTGCTTGTTATAGGCGTTTCAAAAAATTACTTATACTGTCAATACTAAATAGTAATATAATTCATTGTTAAAATGGACTACGACTTAGCTCGTATCGATTATACTCTTTGTGGTATAACATATCCAGATTCTTTAAAAATATTACCAGTTACGGAACACAAATCTCAACAAAAGGTAAGAATAATGTAACCAGATGCTATAATTGTTAGTCCCTGGCTGAAGTGCTTTTAGTTGAGTGCAATTTGTTAAGTAAGTTACCTACTTACAGTATTATGCGTTTACAGTTCGTGATAGGTGACAAAAATGGAGTATTGCAATGTCTGAGCATAAAAGACGAGGAACCCCTCGTACACTTTAAGACTTTACCAGGAAAATCGATTACTTCCGTGCAACTTGCGTCTTCATCAGGTAAACTAACATTACCCACACATTCAAATATTTTACATATTAATTAAATGAAATACTTAAAAGAACTTGCTAAGAAAAATAGTAACTACTGTACCACTAACACATACTAAATTAGTATAAAGATCATCTTGCACATATACCTATTTAAAAAGGTTTTCTATTTACGTATTAATTACAGGAAACAATGTTGATAAAATTTTCGCAGCCTCTGGTAACGAAGTAAAAGGTTACACCAGGAAAGGTAAGGTATTTCTTAGCATCGAGACATCCGTTGCAGAAACCATAACATCCATGTAAGTTATTGATTTAATTCCGAAATGTGCACGTTTTATATTTGTTGTTCAATAGAATTTGTATCCTCAGGTGTGTCTTCGGCAGTGATTTAGTCCTATGTAGTGGTCGAACTGTTACATTCTATAGGGACTTGCAAGAAATATATTCTTATATGTGCGATGATAGAGTACTTGATGCTGTTGCCTTTACTACGCCTAATGTAAGTTTGGCAGAACTTAAAATTCTTAAACACTTAAAGTTGGCTTAATTTACAAGCATTTGAAAAGTCAAGTTCATCTGTGTATATATTTCATACACATCATGAAATCGTAAAGTTAATCCTTTATTGAGTCTATTCCCAATAAGTAGGTACTTACAATAAATCATGGCAATGGAAAATTTAACGGTTCATGTACATAGTCAATAAGTACAGTTTTAAAGCATACGTTAATTTTTAGAATATTAAAGTTCGTCTTCTTGTCCTGATCGCCAACAAAGAAGCTATAATAATAGAAAATGGAAGTCTGTACAAGCGCACTTACATAGCTGCTGGACCGACTCGTATAACAGTACCATCATGTTTACACGCTACGGAAATCTGCGCATTTTACGGAGGTGCTGATGGCTCTATTGGACTAATATTTTATGAGGAGTAAGTGTTAAGAGACATGTGTTCGTCGCGGCAAATAAGTTGACCAAAAATGGCGGTTTCTGCGCTTGAATAATAAGAAACAAAAACATTACAAGCACATTCTGTATTTGCCCGAAAAATAAGACATCTTAAAGCAATCAATTTCACGAACAACAGTTAAGTCAGGGTCTATATAATACCCGAAAATTCGTTACCAAAATTAAGGTCATGGTTAAACTTACAGGCTGCACCTTTTTGTACATAGGTGCGTTTAGTATCACGTTATTTTCGGTAACTTATTTTCAGATCAGTTTTATCGAGCAAATGTTTTGTAGAAGGATGTGGTTTGGGTTCAGTGATGTGCGTTGGATGGTTCAACAATAGTTCAGGCACGCATCTGGCTGTTGGTCGGCACGACGGCTCTATACAATTATACCTGATCAATACTGATAATTTGAGAGAAAAACCTCGATTGAAGTTTACTTACGTAAGTTTTTTAGCCACTTGATAAAAAAAATTATACCCCTATTACCCTTCAACTAAGCCACCTAATAATTTGCGATGTTTTATTCCAGTTTTGCGGTGAGCCAGTTACGTCCGTTTATGGGGGATGTATAGGAACTGAGGAGCCAGAGTTGTTAGTAACAACTTTTTCTGGAAGAATTTTTGGTTTACGATCACGCAGACTTGTTTCAGGAAATGTGCCTCAAAGTAATAATAAAGATGCTTTTGTTACGCGGCGCTCAAAACTTGAGTAAGTACCTAATGGTATATGTACATTTATTTTCTAGACGAAATGCCAAATGTACTTCGGAGCAGTACCTAAGTTTGTTTTAAAAAATTTTAAATCTCGCATTGCGGGAAGAAACCCTTGTTGAATGGAAAAACAAATGGCTGGGCGTAGGAAAAGAAATATGGACGAGAGAACTAATAAGACTTGAAACAGTGGATAAAGTTCGGTAGACTGGTGGCTAAGGTGTCTTGCGGTTCCGTGTCAACCGTCAACTTTTAGTCCAAAAAAGGTGGAGGTCCGTGCAATTCGAACATAACCTGCTGATAAGCAGAAATATAAAACAACACAAATAACACAGATATAATACAATATATATTCAGTAACTAATTATATATACAGATAATTATAATTTAATTCTATTACATTCTATATATTTACATAAAAATCTACAAAAGGGACTGGACACAAACATCAGCAGACGCTTAACACTAATAGGACGAGGGACTTTAGAAGGTAGAACGTCATAAAGAGTTGTTCAATATTATTTTTATAGGAACGAAGTAGCGAGGTTAGAGAAACAAGTTATAAATGAACGAGATAAATATCAACGGAATACTCGGTCCATATATCCGGGAATATCAGCGCCGCCTTTGTTGGATATTCAATACGAGGTACTAAACAGGTAAAGTAGGTATTCAAATGCTTTTTTAAATGATAGCAACATATTTTATTTAGCTTTCAGGAGCAACAAGTAACAGTTGGCAAGAAGTGAAAATAATTTCAGCCGTTGCTCTGGACATGTTGTTTATATACTGTGAAAACAAACTTGACTTGCAGACAGACAGTGCTGCTGTTCTTAGCTTGTGTTCAGCACAGGTAACTAGCTACTTTCTCTTTATAGTCTAATTTTCCAAATTTTGGTGTTATATTTAAATCCTAGAGGACGCCCGCGGTTTCACCCACTTAGTTCTCGTTCCCGTGGGAATTTCGGGATAAAATGTGGCCTGTGTGTTTTTCTAATATATAAGATATATTATTATACAGTTTCATCGGAATTCAGCAGATTTTGCATGAAAGTATGTATTTTTACATAGTAGCAATTCATGCAAAACACTTTTATTGGATTATGTATTTACAGGAGTCAGCACACCCCGAGCTACTTGCGACTGTGAGATGTCAAGCAGGAACTAGACGGCTCTGGTTGCGCATACGCACCGTATCGTCTGTTCAGACACAGGTTGAGGGTACTCGAGTTCTTGTTTATGTATTACCGGCAGGCGCCCCGAGAGTAGCGCGCTTAGTTAAATTACATTTACCTACTTTGCCACATTATTCTAAATATGAGCCATTAGAAGTGGAAGAAAAAAATAGGTGAGGATACTGGATAAGATAGCAGTCAAATTCTATATATCGATTTGCAAATAGTGATTGGTAATTTAATTTTTTAGTTCTTGGTGTGAAATGCGGGTATCTGGCGGATTTTCAGTAGCCGAAATGACAGCTTGGTTGGGCCAAGCTCTTCCAGGGGAATTACCGCGACCGGCTAGTAATGTTGCTTTCGCACGTTCTCATACAATTCTTGGAACGTCGTTAATTTGTCGCTATCAGTAAGTAAACCTAGAATCTGCATAAGAAACTATACTAAATTGGATCGGAAAATTATTTTAAACTTTTCATAATTTTACAGACGTGGACTAGCGGTTTTTAAATCGGATAACATATCAACGATAGCAGTGCTAAAGGATGTCATTTCTAATTATTGCGTAAAACGTAGTATAAGAGCTGATATATCATGTGGTTAGTGTCTTTTAACACTATTAAACTGTTAAGTGACTGTTATGTACTATAACATCATTGACAGATACAAAAGATCCAAATATATAAATAATATATGGTTTTGTTTCATATTATTCACTAGAATGCTATATTTTCAGATATTCCTGATGATTACAGCCTGACTTCATTTCGAAATATCGAAGATAAGTTTAAAATGGAGTTTGACATAAATAAGGACATCGAAATAAAGAAAGCAATAAGGTTAAAGTTATATTTTAAGGTGGCACTTCTATTGAACTTTTTAAAGTACTCCTTAAATTATTGTTTACTTAGACCGGTGCCGATAATTATTGAACCCAAAAAAAATCTCTTCCTTTTGCAATGGGTTTCATCCTACTGCGATTTTCTTTTAATTTTTATTATTTTTAAGGCTATCTGCACTGGCCTAATATATCAACTGTTATTATAATAATATGTAACATTTCCAGGTCTTTAGATTTGAATGAACTTCCAATAAATGATGAAAGTCAACAGTCACTATGCAAGGACTACCTCCAAATATTAAAGAAATCTGATGAAGATGCAGAGACCAATTTCCAAGAATTAGTTGGTAAGACAATTAAAAAATTATATGTACGGAAATAATTCAAATAAACTGTTGAATAAGGCCGCCTTTTGTATTCTACATATTCCTTTGTATTTTTGTTTGTATCTGTATTTTTCTTATGTGTGTGGTATACAAATAAAGAATAATAATAATAATAATAAACACAATATAAATTATCTTTCCAGAAGCAGTAAATAATTGGTATTTGGATTGGTGCAAACTGTCTTTAAACATACAATATAACAATGATATTACAATACTCCAGAATGCTTTAAAAGATTGTTTAGTAGATGATATAGAGGAAATTTTAAGTAAACATTAAAATTAACTGTTTTCATTTGTACACAACCTGTTTTCTCTTCAATTATCCTTAGGCATGATGTTTGCCTGAGATCACTTTTAGTGATAAGGCCGCTGTTACATCATTGTTTCTATTTATACTTTTATTTTCTGTAATGTTTTGTACCTTGGTGTAATAAAGAGTATTTATTATTATGTTTTTGAAATACTTGCATTTTATTTTGCCTACCTATTTTTATAAGGCTTGCAATTGTTGGTGAATGCAGTCTCCTTAGCCAGTAATTCATACGGCATTAATGTTAACTGCAAAAAGACTATTAGCAGGAAACTAATACAGTGCACCTCTTTGTGTCTTAATGACAAAAATTTAGAAAGGGTTCAATGATATTGGTACTAAGGATCTATGATTGACGAAACCGGGGGTCACAGTCTGGCAGTGCGATGTAGCATTGAACAAGCCAGAAACGCTTTCACTAAGTTAAAAAAGTTTTCTGTGACCGCAATTTAAAAATATTCCTATGCATGAGACTAGCTCGGTGTTATGTTTTCTCCATGTTACTATATGGTGTTGAAGCATGAACACTAACACAAGAGATGTATAATAAGCCTGAAGCCTATATACCCATATCTCGAAATATGGGTATATAGGCGGATGACGGCAGGATTGCATTCGCAATACCATTGTGCTGCAGAGAATGGGGAAGCCCAAAGAGATTTTGCAGCACATACAAAAAAGAAAGCTCCAATATTTGGAGACAGAATCAATACCGGGAGCCGCAGCAGAAAAGACTAAAACCGGTAAGTGGCACAAGTATGCTTCTCTGACAGAGAGTTTGAGCCATATAATGCGAAACTCCAAATATGATATGCTCCAGCTTATTATCCTAGGCAAGATTAATGGAAAACGAAGACCGCTCTACATTAGCAGCTAATAAAGTTAAGATAGCCATAATGATAGCTAACCTCTGATAGGAGATGGCACTAGAAGAAGAAGATTTTTGTAAGTACATTTCACTAATAAATAACGATAACACAACAGATCCTAACTAATATTATAAATGCAAAGTAACTCTGTCTTTCTATCTGTCTTGCTTGCACACTAAAATTACTGGACCAATTTTAAATGAAATTTGGTACACAGATCGTCGAGCACAACACACACTTGATGACCCGACACAACTTGTGGGTAAGAAACTGTTTCGTAAATTCCCATCCATTGAAGAGGGGCTTATGTGGTGTTGCTTTCTTAGCAATTTTGACAGAAAGAAAACATTGCCTGGAATGTTATAAATGTCAAGACTTTTAGTAGCTGTTGTTCATTGTGTAATAAAATTTGTCCATTCTCTAAGAAACATTTCGCCTGTCCACTAATAATGTTCTAGCCATCCTAAAGCATTAATATAATTTATGATTTGTATTATTTATTATTTAGTGTAAAATTTACCATTTTAATATTAGCCAGCTATGATAGTTGGTCAATATTAAAAAGTTGTGAAAATGTATTTCCATTTATTATGTCACTCCAGATGAACAGTTGATTCGAATAGGAAAATCAGTGGAACTTTATTAATTATAAAAGATTTTATTTTATGTACTAAAACTACTATTTATTATTATAAGATTTATTTACAACTAAGCACTATGGAGCATACAACAATCTAAAGGACATCCAGGTTACAAAATGTCTTTAATTTGATAGAACATCATTATAATGAACTACAAAAGATTTCTATATAAATATCCACCAGCAGAGGTCTATCAGTTGATATGGTAATACGAAACTAACTAAAATGTACATTACAATAATTAAAATTATCACTTTTGGAAAGGATAATAATCCAGTCCTGAATTATATTTAAATTTATAAGTGAATCGGTTTACTTGCGTTTTACCTAACTCTATCATCTTCTTAACATCTTCTCGGTAAGCAGCAGGTAGTAATTCCTCTTCCAATGTGCACGTATGGTCTGTATTATCATTTACTTTATACACTCTTTGCCTTACTATATCCACATCTCTGCTGTATTCTTCTCTTAAATCTGCGACTGCTTGTGTTGCTGTATCTATTTTAAAAACAAAGTAATTTGCTTCGCGGTGGACTACATTGTGTGAACTTGTTTTGTATGGCATCGGTCGGAACCCCAAATTTTCAATATTTCTTATAATACCACCTCTGTTAAATATAGCATGAGATATTCTTGTTAGAGTTGTTTTGAGTTCGGGTTTTGGCATCGCCCTTAACATTAAAGCTAATTCATAAGAAGGCATTTTAAAACAACTTTGGACTTGGAATTTTTATTTCACAGTAGCCTCTCAATATTCTTATCGCTTTTTATTATTTTCTTGTTTGAAGGATTGAGTATTGAAAAATATTTTGTTGAGTTGAGGAGTTGAGGACTGAGGTTATTTTCTTTTTTTTTTACCTGATTTCTCAGTTCGTGGCTATGAATTCTAGCCTTTTCATAAGTTGAATTTATATTTGGTATAAACCAGAACCAAAGAGCAATAATCAACCAATAGCTGAGGTATCTTTAACACTTTACAATAACACAATATTCACATCACTAACGAAACTGAACAAACTGCCACAGAGAAAAGCAACACATTAATTTTTTGTCTGTCAATTTCTATAACTGAAATTGATTGATATCTATTATCTATGTATTTTATTTTAATTTCGGAAATGGCTGCGGCGTATGTTGTGCTTATGATATTGTTGTAAAAATTTTAATTAGACCCCATTGTCAACATGGGTACTTTTACAAAATTCGTTTCAGACTATTGTAAGGCATGGGATAAGTTAGGACGTGAACAATTGTGAGTCATCTGTTTTATACTAAATACATAATTGTTTCTTATTACCACATGTTGATATCTTTATTTTGTGTAGCCTAAAAATATTTTAACGTACTATCTACAATGTTTGCATAAAATCGTGATTGCCGAATTGTAATACATATTGTTTCAGTCACGTTAACTAATTAATTATTATAGGTTATAATGACAACAAACAACATCGTAACATCCATCAAGGGTGTAAACTTGATCATGGATACCTATGGAACATACAATTTACTATCATGCTAATAACTTATTATAATAACTATAAATAATTCCTTTATCGTAACCATCAAAGTAGTTATTCTTTAAATTCAATGTCTGTCATCCTAGGGCATTTCCCTATATCCAAAATTAATGAACTTTATAATCTTTTATTTCAGCCTAAAATCAATGACACAGTTTATTAAAGATGAAACCAAGAGCCCTTTATTTTCCAAAACCGACAAGCTATCAGGGCTATCGCAAAATATATATGACTTGCTACTTTGTGGTCTCCGAGGACTTTTAAAAAAAGATTCAGTTATATCAGTTTTAAAAGATTTAATAGTAAGTAAACAATCATGTTGATTAGTGTTAAGTTAATCTTAATCTAGGATTTGGAAAAGTTCATGCTCTTTTGAAGAGATCTGTGGAGATTGGGTTTGTGATCATTGGAGAAATACTGCCTAATGTTGTACGAAGAATGTATTGTCCTATATTTCTTACATGCCATCCAAAATGGGCTAAATAAAGATAAAGCATGGAAAACTCAATTCAATTCAATTCAAGAGTTTCTCAATTTGACTGTATATTTTTTTTTTGTTAAATTTTAATTAAACCATAAAGAAAAAAATAGCTTGATATTTAAATTCTTGTCGATGTAAATATGAAGCTTTTCTCTCTTCCGACAAATTTATAGTTGTAACACTGGAAATATTATCTGGTTTATGATTAATACTATAATATAAGTAAACCCAAAATTATTTGAATAATGAATTAAAAAATATTTTTTTTTTTACATTCAGGTTTTACATGCTGACATACCATCAATCCTACTGGATGTAGTGTGTATACTAGATGCTGAGACATCCCTAGATGTACAGAGTGAGGAAAGAAGTAATTTTTGTTATTTAGTGAGAGAACTAGAATCTTTTATATCTGATAAACTATTGAAAGAACGCTTAGAAATTGACACACTACAAGATGTTGGTACACTAAAAAATAAAAATTTCTATACAAAGTTTATTAAAATCAAAACCAAGTTATAGTGAGTATCATTATACAGATTTACACAA
Organism: Mycalesis mineus; assembly: GCA_034621355.1. Classification (NCBI taxonomy): domain Eukaryota; kingdom Metazoa; phylum Arthropoda; class Insecta; order Lepidoptera; family Nymphalidae; genus Mycalesis; species Mycalesis mineus. The sequence goes on along the minus strand of CM067886.1, from coordinate 10,498,730 downwards.
TATTGTGTTTGTAAAAAAAAATTTTTTTTTTAATAATCAAAATTCTTATTTTCAGTTACAAACAGCGTAAGTTTAATTTATTTAGAGAAGAAAGTGAAGGTTATTCAAAGTTGATTGTAGAGTTAAATCAAGAAATATCAGAAAATACAGAATGGAAGACTGTTCTAGAAATCATTCAGTCTCTTATAGGTAACATCTATTTTATGTATTTCCTTTAAAGCAACTCCTTAAAGTAATCAATTTATGTATTTATTACCTTTGATGTAACTCCTAATAGTAACAGGAAAATTATGTCATCTCATTCTCTTTCTTCCATTTCAGTCATGCGCCAAATTATCAAAATATATATATGTCACCGGAAAATAACAAGAACCGCAGATTTATAAATTTTCTAGGAAATTTATAAACTTACAAAAGATTCTAAACGAGAGATAAATTGTATTATTTTACGCACACATTTTCGTAATTTGATAAACTTACCAAACTTATGCGTGAAATAATAAGTAAGCAATAACTAAACGCGATGTGTGCTCTGATTGGTTGAATAAGTCACATGATCCTTTTTGTGTTTTCTTGTAATGTAGTGTTGTAACTATGTTGGTATTGTGAAAAAAGCTTTATTGTGCTATGGTTGCTAAATTAGACCCATAATGAGCGACTTAGAAGCTGCGGACAGTCAAAATTATGAAAATAGTGCAGTAAATATTAGAAAAAATTGTTGATTTACCACAGAGCTACGAAAGTATTATAGTGGCCATGACCAAAATAGTAAGAAGTTGGAATGGACAGAGGAAAAAATTAAGTAGATTATTAAAATGATAGAAAGAAAATAAACACTTGTATTTGAATTTAAGAGCAGAAGAAAAAATTACAGAATAAATTACTAAAAAATTCAAATTCAAAAATATTGGTGTTAGTACTTTTGATAAGGCTCTTACTTACTAGCTTCTTGTTGGCATTTAGGCTCACAAATATTTTTGAAATTAAATTATAAAATCTTTCTTTTTTGGCAGAAGATGGATTTTTATTTTTTATGATTTATGATTGTTTTTTATTTTTTAATAATCCTTTTGAATATTATGAACACAATTTCAGTTGACTAGCGTTTTATTTTTTGAGTAGAGTCAAGTAGGGGTCATTAGCATATTATGTAAAATAGTAACCCTATATTATAGGTACCAACATAGTTGTAAAGCAAAAATACTGTTAGCTAGGTAATTCAAACTGATAAATTTATAGTTGGCATGTCTGATTGTATCTAAGTCTATGGACACAAGTTTTGCCACTGTCAAGATCAACCAACCAGAGAACAGTGTGTTATTTGCCGTATTTTAAAGAAGTGTAAAATTAAAAGCTCTACTGTGATTGGTCATACCGTTTAGAATCTTACGAATCGATATCCGTTAATTTATAAATTTACCACGAGATGTCGCAAATTGATAAATTTGCGCGTAATATTATACAATTTAGCTGTTTTTTAAAATCCTACGAAAGTTTATAAATTTTCTAGGAAATTTATAAACTTGCGGTTCTTATTATCTTCCGGTAACATATACACTCTTTCACACACTACAGCCATCTCTTCTTTAGCCTTCCACTCCTCTTGTGTCATTCCGCATGCAAATTTAACATTCTTCTTGTAATATACCTTTAACCATAACTAACAACATGCTAACTCCTCAAATTTTCAGTCACTGGGTGCCACTTTTTAGACTTCCTAAGGAACAATATAGAATATTGTAACATATATATAACAATGTTCTATATTGTTCCTTATTTTAGTCATTCTCATTACACAACTCATCCATTTTAACATAAGCATATTGTTAACATGCATTCTACAATTATCCATCTCCTTTACCAAACCAAAAGGTGGCAGTTCAAAAAATTCACGCATACGGCTGGTTGTAAATCACTAGCCAAAAGTTTTGTCACATGTCAACAGAAAAATTAATATATGATATTTAATTGCAGGTTGCTTCAATTTGGACCCGAACAGAGTCTTAGATATCATATTGGAGTCATTTGAGGCTCGTCCACATTTAGATAAATTATTTATTTCACTTATAAAGAATTACATGGCAGATCCTCAAGTAATCAGTGAAGTTTTGGGCTTTAAACTCGGCAACATGGAAGTTTTGGAAAGTTATACTGAACCACCGGCCTTAATGACTGTCATAGCTTTACTTTTGCAACACCAAGTTATTATGCTTGATGACATTTATCCTTGGGTATGTAAACTATGCTAATAATTAACAGTTTTTCTTATTGAAAATGTGTGTAATAATATGTTGGTGATGTTTTGGGTGCATCCCAGTAGTACCCCCTAATTTTAGTTCTATAGAACTGTTGATACACCATATTAGTGCTTAATGTTAAAACATAATTAGAGAAATATCGATATCAACATCTTGTTTGTATGTTACATATAAAATATCTATAGTTTTTATTAGTATAATATCTCTTGATTGCAATAATAAATGTAATAATCTCTTTTGATTGCAATAATAAATGTCCACTTAAATTTGAAAGTATTAACATACTATATTGAATACAGCTTTGCTTAAATTGCACAAAACGTCTTTAAAATGGTATTGAGGTTTTTAATATAATTTTTTTCTAAACTGAATAGTTTGCGCGAAAGATACTTCCAAAGTGGTAAAATGTGTCCCCCCCCTGTAACTTCTAAAATAAGAGAATATTTTTTTAGACACAACTACTACTTGGATTTAACAACGTAGCTTTTATCGCAAGGGACATTTTTTTGTTAAAAACAAAATGAAATATCAATCAAAATTATATAAAGTTTATAACTTATATGGTATAAGTAAAGTCTAGAGCAAAAACTATACTACAGTACTATATAGAACTATTGGGATATAATTTGACAGCACGGAAAATATCCCAACAGTTCTATAGAACTACGGCATGGGGTACTACTGCGATGCACCCGATGTTTCACGACCTCCGTGGAGCAGTGGTATGGGCGGTGGTTTTATAAAACGGAGGTCCTGGGTTCACTCCTAACAAATCAGCCCGCTTCCATCTTAGATTGCATCATCTCTTAACATCAGGTATGATAGCAGCCAAGGGCCAACTTGTATTAAATAAAAAAAAAAACAAGTTAATTTTAACTTATATATAAATCAATGTTAACTTATAATGAAATATATTCTAGTTACGCCCAGATGACACAATCATGGCTAGAGAAGCAGATAAAGAACTCAAGGCTGTTCAAGATTTTATACGTAAGATCAATATAGTGTCTACCAAAGGCCCTCAAAGCAATGCGCCTTCTGAATTCATTGAAGAAAAAGCTGACCCACAGGTAAAATATGATAAGCTAGAAATAAACTCAAATTCGAGAAATTCTAATAATTGATTCCAGTTTCACAGATTTGCACCAGCATTTTTATAAAAAAAATTAAAATTAAAAGATGTGGCACGATGTCATGATTTTGAAATACTATAGGTTTTATTTCCTATTTTTGGTTTTCATTAAAAAAAATAGTAGCCATATTTTTTATATATGACTAATATATCTTTTCAATTTGATTAATTTTAAAGATTAAGTCAAATGGATAAGATCAACTTCATGATCTCTCATTGTTAGGCATGTAGCCTAAGGTTAACCTTGAAGTTATTGACGCTTATTTACAGTTTATTTTCTCTTATTTGGATCGGCTTTCATCTTCACACAGGAAGTAAAATAAATAACTTTATGTAACAACACACTTAATATTGTAAAATTGATAATATTAAATTCTCAACAGGACCTGCCTTCCGAGCCGGTGGTCGAGTCACTACAAATAGTCCAATTTGACGTTTCAAAAGTGCTTGTAATAAACCTACTTGAAATAAACGATTTTGAATTTGAACTTACAGGAGTATTGGAGTAATCAAAAGTTGGTGCTTTGTGAAGCACTTCTAAAAGTGACAGCTTGGAAGGAGTTTGCAGCTTTGGCTGCCAGACTGCCAATCACAAACGTTGCACCCAGGCCAGCGGTGGCCCTTTGTAACATGTTGCATGCACTAGTGGAACCACTATATAGAAAGTAAGAAACTAAACTGTATATCGATTGTTGAAATATGACGTAGTTTTGAAGCCAATGTACAGTGGTTGCAAAGCGGATGTAACTGAAATCGGTATTCTCCAATGACATTTTTCCATATTAAACTGACAGTCGGAATGAAGGTTGTATGATCGACGATATGTAAGCGAGATGTTCGTACGATCTATTTTTTAACCGACGAAAAAAAACGGAGGAGGTTCTCAATTCGACACGTATATTTTTTTTTTTTTTATGTATGACCACGCATAACTTTTTACAGAGTTGTCCGATTTTGATAATTCTTTTTCTATTAGAAAGGGCATACTTCCAAGGTGGTCCCATTGTCACCATGTTAGGATCTGATGCTGATATCCTGGGGAAATTGAAGGAACTCTTCAAATTTTGAAGGCACGCTTACAGCGATTTCGGTTTTTGTCTCGGTATCGGTAGCTTTTGGCTACTAGTAGTACTAGAATATACTATCACACTATAGTACGAGTTCGTTACGTGTCGATAAATCACTAAAAAGTAAGAAATAAAATTTTTTAACAAAAAATAGAACCGACTCAAATCGCACTAAAAAGTAAAAAATAACTGTGTCATTTAGTTGCTTTAATTTACTTAAGCATATCTAGGAGTCGGTGCCAGCCAAGGTTTCTACTTTAAGGACATTACCTAGAACCCACAAACTACTTTACTATGTAAAATAAATGTTCTTTAAACTTGCTGGCACCGTCTTCATAGATATGCTTAAGTAAATTAAAGCAACTAAATGACACAGTTATTTTTTACTTTTTAGTGCGATTTGAGTCGGTTCTATTTTTTGTTAAAAAAATTTATTTAAAGAATCGACATGCTGATAGTAATTATGACTAAGACTAAGGCCTGTGTGCACCAAGATTTTGGTTATCATAACCAACGGTTATCATAAGCTAAACGTAAAATTTAATGTTCACGACAACACCGGTTAAGGACGTATACTATCTCGGTTTTTAGATAACCTTTTTAACCGTCGGGTTTATTATAAGTAGTAAATTTATAGTAAAGTTATGTTAACTGTTGGTTATTATAACCGAAATCTTGGTGCACACAGGCCTTGGAGCAAGTACGCTGCAAATTGCGCAAAAAATTTAAATATGGTGAGGCCCGCCAAGCTTCCTATATTTAAATATGTTACCTAAAACCCTTCAAAGTGCTTTGCTACTTTGTTAAATAATGTTTTGTTAAACTTGGACGTCACCAACTTTGTAGATATGGTTAAATAAATTAAAGTTACTAAATGATGCAATTATTGTTTATTTTTTAGTGTTTTTTGAAGTCTTTTTTATTTTTTATTAAAAATTTTCACTACATCAATACATCTTTGTTAACATCTGAAGTTAGATCATTGGGTCTGAAGGGCTTTCCTTATTTATAATGAAACTTACAATACATGACAAAATAAAATTTTATCTATTATCTGTTTCTAGGCACTGTCGCATTGCTCCAAAAATAATTGGCAAACCAACACCTCCACTGAAGTCGCCTCTGGCACCAAAAGCGTGCAAGACATTTGAGAGCATGAAAGAGACTGTGATACCTGCAATTGTACTGCTGGGACCATCTCTGCACCATGATGCAATCTTAATGTACAAGGTGAGATATTGTTTACTTTGGTGGTTTTAGGATTCCAGCGGAGACGATTGTGGATATTCAGAACCTTCCCTTGCCAAAAAAGTTAAAGGTGTTTGACGTTTTCTTTATCGCAAGTTCCTCGTTATCTGTGAACTTTATAGAGTCCCTCTTATGAAAGCATTGTGTTGGCGATGAAAGGCAAAGATGCCAAGCTTTTCGTTTGGAAGCCCATCCTAAAGTTTACCACGGAATACCAAGTTACAAGTCTTATGGGGTTTCATTAATAGTTTAATCTCATCTGTGAAGCGTATAATACATAGTCTAAATATAATAATTTCAGATTGCTCAAGTTTATCTTGAAGTTGAAGAAGTAATGAAGATTTTAGGCGTTTTATGGTTGAAATAGGTTTTTTATGAAGTCAGAAAGAAATCCACACCTCATTCGATTTCTACAAGACGTTATACCGAAACGCTAAATCGCTTGGTGGTACTTTGTCAGCAACATTTAAAAAATCTTAATCGCCCAGCCGGGAATCGAAGCCGGGATTTCCGCCTTATAAATCCACTGCGCCACGAAGACCGGCAAAATTAATTATGCCTAGTAGAGTAATTTTATTTGTTTCAGATAATTCGTATACTAAGAACAGCTAGATCTATAGATGGCGACCCGCTATATTATGAAGCGCTAACAGTTTTGGACACCGCTGTACTGCCCGCCCTCACTTTGATGGAAGGCAATTGCTGCATGGCTGAGGAAGTGTACACTTTGCTGAAGTTATATCCTTATCAATGCAGGTGATTATTGTTTACTCTCTCTTACATATTAGGTCACAAAGACTTCGTGATTATTGTTTGCTGATATAAATTTTCTGCTGGATTACACCTACCAATTGAGTTACTCTTACTGGTTAGGTATAGGTACCTAACGGATTACTGAATAATCAGATTAATATATTTATTTATTTTTCTTATTATAGCTAAAATGTGTATGTCTAAAATGTATTATAGCTAAAAACAAAGCTCGGAACACGGAAGAAAAGACTTGTCAAAAATTACATCTATTTTGAGTTTGACAAATCAATGTGACCACATCTTTATCACCTACAGTGATATTAGAAAGACGCCATCTTTTAATACCTCAAAAACTGGGAATTTCATTTTTAACCAACGTTTTATATGGTTCGTTTCGTTCACTTTTTTTATTTTTGATAAAATCCTTGTATTTTTTCCATTTTAATGGTATGTGGTCCAAGAGTGAAGCGGAAATGGACCATCTCCTTTATTACATTCACGGATGCAAATTTTCGAGCGGTTACATCCGCGTATGCTGATCTTGATTTTACAAGGAATTTTGTATACAGATGCACTTAGAAGTTGAATAAAGATTGGAACATTTAATTATCAACATATTTTTTGTTGATTTTTAAGTTGGCAAAAAATACATAATTTAAAATAAATTCCTTTTGTATCAAAGAGTTGATTAATTTTTGATAATCCGTATAAAATATTTTAACTCCTGACTATCACAGCAATATCAGAAGTATTTTACCTTTGTTTTAAGCATAATTTATTTCATGCTTAAAACAAAGATCATGAAATAAATTTTAGGACAAAAACAATTTGTTTTTTTAGATATTGTATTTATGCTCGCTGGAAAAACGAATCTGGCGAGCGGATACCGGCCCTGATGCGAGTGAGGGGGAATTCCCTGCAGCGCATCAAACACATCATGAAACGCGTGTCAAAGGAAAACATCAAGCCCCAGGGCCGTCTTATTGGCAAGCTGTCTCATGCAGCGCCCGCTTTTCTTTTTGACTACATGCTTTTGCAGGTAAGTCCATTTCAATAATTTTCCTAGTTCCGGACTTCGAAAGGAAAAACGGGAACCCTTAAAGGATCATTTTGTTGTCTGTCAGTCTGTCTGTCGGTCAAAACCTTTTTCTCGGAAATGCTCGGGAGGTATCAAGCCGCTTATGCCTTAAATTTCCGTAAAATTTCGACATTCGCAAGGGAATCAAAACCTACAGGGTGTACCCCCCCCCCTCCCCCTCTAATTATGAAATATACTACATAAATAATTATGTAATATATTTCATAATTATTTATCTAAAATTATTGGAATTTGCGATTTCAAATTAACACATTCATATAAAGATAGACCATAAATATTTAAATTGGCATTCATTTATAGTTTTGAAACGTCATGTTTAACTATTTTCGGACTCTACCTACCACAGCTTATCAGACAGTGAGATAACAAATAAGAGTGCCTACGTTATTATTACAGATTCAATCATACGACAACCTGATAGGGCCAGTAGTGGAATCACTTAAGTATTTGACATCGTTGTCACTGGACGTGCTCGGCTACTGCTTGGTTGAAGCGCTGGCGGCGCGGCGCGGCACTGTCGGTGCGGCGCACCCTCCGGCGCTGCAAGCGCTTGCTGCTTTCTCCGCTGCTGCATTCAAAAAGCACAATATTGAACTAACTGGCCTCCTGCAGTTTGTTGCGAATAGGCTTAAAGCGCAGCAGAGGTAAGCAAAGATTTCAATATTGTGTCATAATTATAATTATCGTTATTATTAGCCTATTTGACCCTTATACTTATAACTGTGGCAAATAATTACTATCGAAAGCGTACTACAATATATTTTGTCCTCAAAATAATAAATTTAATACCCCAAGAATTAAGACAACAAATATATATAACTTTAAATTTAAATAAAAAAAACTTTATTACTAACAACTCAAAGATATATTCATAGTGGAGCAACCAAATAGGAGTTTTCAATGACTTGGTGTGTTTTGTTAATAATATTTCAATTGTTTTTTTTATTTATGTATACATGTGTACTTGGTCGCTAACTGCGGGCTTCATAAGAAGGCTCAGAGTCACTCAGCGGGCGATGGAAAGAGCAATGCTCGGAGTATCTCTGCGTGATCGAATCAGGAATGAGGAGATCCGCAGAAGAACCAAAATAACCGACATAGCTCAGCGAGTCGCAGAACTGAAGTGGCAATGGGCGGGGCACGTAGTTCGAACAGCTGATGGACGTTGGGGGCCGAAGGTGCTAGAATGGCGACCCCGCACCGGAAAGCGCAGTGTTGGTCGACCCCCCACCAGGTGGACTAACGACATCAAACGGGTCGCAGGGAGCCGCTGGGCACATGCGGCTCAGGATCGTTGTGTTTGGAAGTCCCTAAAAAAGGCCTATGTCCAGCAGTGGACGTCCATTGGCTGATAATGATGATGATGATGATGATGACATGTATCATCATCATCATCATAAATCATCATGTAAATTACACTTAAGCTAGAATAAGTGATGAATGTTCAGTGCTCAGAAAACCGACAATTAAGCTATATTTATTAAGACTACTGTACCTATTAAAATAAATAAATCTTCCCACTATGGGGCCAGGTCTCCAGGTGGTTTAATTCAATGTCTTTTGTTTGCAGTCATGATTTACTAATTTTGAAAGAAATAGTGCAAAAAATGGCGGGAATAGAAGCTGCTGAGGAAATGACCCCCGAACAACTCGATGCCATGGCCGGAGGAGAGCTACTTAAGGGAGAGGTATGATTCATAAAGTTAAAAATATTACTATTGAGAAAAGTACCCCCTTCCCCCATTTACTATATAACATAATAAATAGTTTAAGAAACAACCCTTAAAAATCTCATTGAAACTAATTTATTGAACTAATATTTATTTAATTTAAACTAACCAAACATAACTCACGACCACCGCAAGAAAACTGGCTTTCAAATGAAAAAAAACCGCATTGAAATCGGTCCATCCGCTTGCGCCTATATAGCCTAAACAGACAGACACAAACATACACATATATGCACACACGCATGTCCACCTAACTTATTTACCCGCTTTTGCATTGCTTTCTGCAATAAAAAAAAATTAAATTTACTTAGGAGTTTAAATCCATGTTTTTACCATAGTTTTATAAAAAAACTAAATTTTTTTTTATCGACTACAAGTTGGCCCTTGACTACTATCACACCTGATGTTAAGTGATGATGCAGTCTAAGAAGAAAGCGGGCTAACTTGTGGAAAGAAAATCCACACCCCTTTCGGTTTCTACACGACATCGTACCGGAACACTAAATCGCTTGACGGTACGTCTTTGTCAGTAGGGTGGTAACTAGTAGGGAATGCAATCCCGACTCGAGATCGCAAATTCGAGATTGATATTGCGGGATTGATATTTCTAATCCCGCGGGATCCCGTCTTTCCACGGGATCCCGTCTTTCCACGGGATCCCGGGATAGTTTTTCCTTCAGTAGTGGAACACAAGACTCAGGTGACATACGTCCAATATTGCAGTAAGTAGGCTGACTGTTAATAACTGTGTGTACATTAACATTTAAAAAGCGCCGATTCATTCCAGATGTCCATTCAGCTAAAGTGAGTGTAAACCTGTAGTCTGCATTCCTCAACTTCAGTATATCTGCCGTCACTTTAATTTTGAGCTTCATTCCATAATTCATCACAATTTCTTTAATTGTGTTTGGCGAAGAAGGTAATTTGTAACCTTTTGCGACAAACAGACTCTTCATGTCCTCAGAAGTACAGAACTATCTGAATGCCAAACCATCTTTGGCTACCATTCGAGAAATCAACAACTTTTTTGTTACGTTAGTATTAGGATGGAAAATAATCACTGATTTTCATTTTTTTCTATGGTGTTTCGTGATTTTCATGATCTTCTGGTGTAAATTGAACCTCTACGATAATAAATGGCAGCGCAACTGACGACGTCGAAGGTAGTGCTACATTTGTTCTTCCGGCGTTTGCATTCAATTTAGTGTCAATTTTATGGATTGACATCATATGGACGTGTAAACCTTTTGTAGACCCGGATGAGGTTTTGAGAACAGCTTTACACAAGTTGCATTGAGCATTCAAATGATTAACTAATGCACTCCACGTACGCTTGGTTTTGATTATTTGTCGAAATTTTAAGTATTAACAAACTAACACATAAGAGTCCAATAGTTTTGTTTATTTAACTCACATAAACAATAAAAAATGCGTAATTTACGAAAAAATAAGCTACTGCAAACTGCACAACTAAAACAATGACCAACGTAAACAAATTAATAACTGTCTCTCCGCGGGTATATACTTCTTTCTCACTTACTCGACACAGTTCTATATTATCCGTTCCACTACTCCCACTCGTCAATTATCGCTAATATTCAGAAATATTCGAAATAGTTATTTAACGATATTTGGCGTTCCTGTCGCTCGCGGACATGTGTAGCGTCGCTGGCTACTGCCGCCCAATCCCGTCAATCTCGAACGGGATCTCGTCATATGATGCATCGGGATTGATCCCGAAAAATTACCCGAGATCTCGCGAGATCGGGATCCCGCGGGATCGGGATTGCATTTCCTAGTAACTAGCCACAGCGAAATCCTTCCACCAGCCAGACCAAGACAAATTAAGAAAAATATCAATCTGCCCCGCCGGGAATCGAACCCAGGACCTCCGCCTTATAAATGCACCGCGCATACCACTGCGTCACGGAGGTCGTCAATTAGTGTAATTAGGTTTTTATTATCTGATTTTGTATTTTAGGCGGGATATTTTTCTCAAGTTCGCAACACCAGACGATCATCTGCAAGATTAAAAGAAGCTATAGTTGGAAATAATTTGGATATAGCTCTTTGTATATTATCTGCGCAGCAACGCCACTGTTGTGTTTGGAAAGGTATGTTTTTGTTGAACATTATATTTATGTTTTATTTTATTTTACTGATTTTTTTATGCCGTTGTTGTATTTTGAAAAATGAGGTAAATATCTTAGCATTGTGCGGGTGCGAGGATATCTTGAGGCAAGAGAAATTCTCGAAACAGAATCCGATACTTGTGACTTTGATGTATGTTTAAGGAGTTTTAGCAGCAGTATTGTGGTAGTTCTATTAGGTTTTCACAGCATATGTCTCGATACTGAAATCAACAGTAGAATTAGTGCGGCGGCAGCAGCATTCGGTAAGCTGAACGCCAAGGTTTTCTGCTCACACGACCTGAAATTACCTACTAAGGTGTCAGTGTATATGGCCGTTGTATTGCCTAACCTTTTATATTCGGCTGAGACGTGGTGCTTGTATCGACATCACATACGCACTTTAGACCGTTTTCACCTTCGGTGTCTCAGAAGTATATTGAAGATCCGATGTCGCGATCAGGTGCGCAATACTGAGGTGCTGCGAAGGGCCAATGTCGATGGTATTGAGGCTTATCTTATTAAACGACAGCTACGATGGTGTGGTCATGTCCTGCGGATGCCAGAAGAGCGTGTAGCTAAACGCATCTTCTTTTCAGAACTCCAAAATGGCAAGCTTAAATCTGGCGGCCAGTACCTCCGGTATAAAGATGTTTTGAAAAGACACTTGAAACGGTGCAATATAAATCCCTCACATTGGAAGGGCATGGCTACAAATCGTGCAGTGTGGAGAAAAACGATCAATGATAACACAAAAGAGTTCGAACAACAACGACGACTCGACTTGGATCGGAAGCGTGATGATCTTAAGCTTCGTCCACCTACTGCAGTCCCATACAATTATCGTGACGGTGTGCTAACTTGTGCCCTATGTGGTCGCACCTTTACAGCTAAAATAGGGTACATTAGTCACTGGAAAGCTCACCAGAGGACTAACCATCAAAGTCTAGATTCTAATACCCAGAATTGAGGAGTCAGAAGCGTCGCTGTAGCCGAAATCGGCTTTGAGGCATCATCATCATCACAGCATATGACTAATTAAATTTAAGATGAAAGCTCAAAGACTTTTCAATAAGAAGTATATTATATTAACCTCGTAAGTTTAAATGAAAAAAAATAAAATTAAAATCCGACAGAGATATCCAAAGGGATTGGCGCTTAAATCTTGGAGCAGGGATCTTCTTTCCCTTAAAAAAAAAAATTTGTACTAACTAGTATGGCAATACAAGCTATGATGTCATAGCAGTGTACAGCTGTCTATATCTGTATTATACTTGCGGTAACAATTGGCCTAATTATTCGTGTCTCATGCTTTAAAATTTTTAGAATATGCGGAAGATAGTCCCAGCACCAGCGAACCACCCGGGTCGCAGCTGAAAGTGGTAGGACGTCTCGCGGACCAGTGCCAGGACGCGCTCGTACAACTCGGCACGTTCCTCGCGTCCTCGCACGCGCCTGAGGAGTACGCCGCTCGGTTGCCTAGCCTACAGGTAATATTAGAACACGCGGTAGACAGCTCTAGCAACAGTGAGCCCCTGGGTCACAGCTGAAAGTGACAGGGCGTCTCGTACAACTCGGCACGTTCCTCGCGTCCTCGCACGCGCCTGAGGAGTACGCCGCTCGGTTGCCTAGCCTACAGGTAATATTAGAACACGCGGTAGACAGCTTTAGCAACAGTGAGCCCCTGGATCACAGCTGAAAGTGACAGGGCGTCTCGTACATACTTGGCACGTTTCTTGCGTCCTCGCAAGCACTTGACGAGTTCTCTGCTCTGTTACCCAGTCTACAGGTAAACAGATAACAATCCAATATCATATTTAATATTCCTATAGTTCATTCGCGTTAAGAATGCAGTGAGTCATTGTTCGCCCGCTAAACCTCGCCCCTAAGCAATCAAATCGCGTGTCACGTTCGAAGCTATGTGTTGAACTGGTCACTGTGAACTTGACCTTGTAACTTGAAAAGATATGATTGGATAGAGGACGTGGCTAGGCCGGCGCTCACTACATTTTTAACGCACTATAGAGCACTCCATTGCAGAGGTTGGTTAAGGTAGTATTACCACCAGAGTGGCTGTTCTCAGGTCTGAAGGGCATGATCACCAGTGTAATTACAGGCACATAAGGCTTGTCACCTAAGCTTAGGGTTGCTGAAGCTAAGATGGTGATTTCTAGGATGTGTTCCTTCGTGCAAAAAGTATCGCGAATTAAATTAATAAAAATATATTGGTGAAGATACGTGCTGCAAACCTAAGATTCAGATTGTAGATCTTAGGACAATGCACTGTAGTACATGTTTCTTGCATGGTTTTCGTGCATGGTTTACCTTTTCCTACAAATATTTCTAGAAATACTCATAGCAAAAATTATTATCATTTATTCGATATAGGATGTATATTATCTTTGCAGGAACTGCTTGGAGATTATCACGTAGATGCTGATGTAGCGTTCTTCCTTCATCGTCCAGTATTGGCTCAGAAAATTGCAGTGAAAGCAGAGGCTTTGAGGAAATCTGACAGCAAAACTGAGACATTTGAAAAGAGTATTGAAAGATATAATATTGCTTCGAAGGAAGCATTAGAACCGATCGTCACTTCAATAACTCCTCTTCTGCCTTCGCGAGTATGGGAAGACATTTCCCCAGAGTTCTATGTTACATTTTGGTTAGTATCTATTAAATTGTTTATTTTAAATATGCCAAAATATCAAAAATCTCTGTATTCCCGTCCACGAGAAACTCTGTTTTGTGATAGTTCAAAAAAAGTAACCTGTGTCCTTTCTCAGGATTTTCCTATCTCTGTACCAAATTTTATTTAAATAGGTTCGGTAGCTTAGGCGTGATTGATTAAAAAATAGAAGATAGATAGATAAATACTTTATCGCACATTTAAAAAGATACAGAGACACAAAAACAAAAGTTAAATGAACATAGGCGGTCTTATCGCTAAAAGCGATCTCTTCCAGACAACCCTCATTGAAATACTTAATAAGAAATAGTTACTTATCGCATTTATAATATTAGTATAGCTTTTTTTGGATCTTTGGTCTCTAAAGCCATTGTTTTGAAATTCAAATCAGAAGGTTTCATGGTTATGTGCATTGGAATTAAATTTGGAGGTGGTGGAAATTTGTATGGAGAATTCAGAGATTTTGTTACCTAAAGAAAAACGCGTACAAAGTGTTGAAATAATAATCATCTTTGTAGGTCTTTATCAATGTACGACCTCAGAGTGCCCGTGGAGAGCTACGAGCGAGAGGTAGAGCGACTCAAGACTGCCGCAGTAAACGCGGCCAAGGATACGTCACAAGGATCAAAGGGAAAGAAGGAGCAAGAGCGATTTAATACTCTTGTCGATAAGCTGCAGGTATGCCAATAACAAGACATGGTAAAATAATTATCGACATGTGACATGACAATGACAATGGATCTTTAGACACCCATAACCAATTTGTAATATATTCATACATCAAAATCAAAATCAGAGTTTATATCTGAGTGGCGTTGCCACTCGTTTGGATATGAATAGGGAAATAAATCAATGAATTTATATTTAAATCTCCATCGTATATCATTAGCTTATTCAAACTAAACGTCACTCAAATCTGCCACGTAATTTTACACTTAAAGCCTTCTTGAATTTCAGTAATGCTTTAGTTTGAATTTTGAGTATACAAATTAAAATTATAATTCATTTATTTCAAGTAAACTATACAAGCTCTTTTGAAACATCCAGTTTGTTAGTACCGAGTGACTACCACCTGTTCGGAATGCAGATTCTGCTAAATGGAGATGTTCAGTAATAAGAGATTCTTAATTGTTAAGTGCGTTTTCAGTAATGTTTGGGCATTAATATTTCCTTCCTACCATATTTGGTTGGGCAGGGAGAAAAAAAAAAATAAAAGGGAGGGGAATGTGTGTGTTGTGGAAAGGGTTCACAAAAGTATTCCTTGTATCACAAGTGTCAAGCTCTCGTCTCTATCACACGATGGACCCACCTGTTTGTTAAATTCAGGGAATGCTAAGATTTTCATCTCATAGGAGGAACGTCGTCGCCAAGAGGAGCACGTGTCGCGTGTCCGCGCGCGCCTGCAGCGCGAGTGCAGCGGCTGGTTCCCCGCGCGCGCCGCCAAGTCCGCCAAGAACGAGACGGTGACGCGCCTCATGCAGCTGTGCCTCTTCCCGCGCTGCATCTTCACGGCGCCCGACGCGCTCTACTGCGCAGAGTTTGTGCACACGGTGCACGCACTCAAGACGCCCAACTTCTCTACGCTGCTGTGCTACGATAGGGTGAGTGCAAAAAGAAGTAAGTTGCAATAGCAACATGCAGCTGTGCCTCTTCCCGCGCTGCATCTTTACGGCGCCCGACGCGCTCTACTGCGCAGAGTTTGTGCACACGGTGCACGCACTCAAGACGCCCAACTTCTCTACGCTGCTGTGCTACGATAGGGTGAGTGCAAAAAGAAGTAAGTTGCAATAGCAACATGCAGCTGTGCCTCTTCCCGCGCTGCATCTTCACGGCGCCCGACGCGCTCTACTGCGCAGAGTTTGTGCACACGGTGCACGCACTCAAGACGCCCAACTTCTCTACGCTGCTGTGCTACGATAGGGTGAGTGCAAAAAGAAGTAAGTTGCAATAGCAACATGCAGCTGTGCCTCTTCCCGCGCTGCATCTTCACGGCGCCCGACGCGCTCTACTGCGCAGTGTCACTATCAGGACACCAGTGAACCTGTGTCTCAGATCATGAGGAATTTACGCTGCTGTGCTACGATAGGGTGAGTGCAAAAAGAAGTAAGTTGCAATAGCAACATGCAGCTGTGCCTCTTCCCGCGCTGCATTTGCTCTACTGCGCAGTGTCACTATCGCTGTGTCGTCAGGTTTTGGTACCAAAGCCAAAGCCTTTGGCAGACGTCCCCTCTAGAAAGATATGCATAACGTAGTTTGGTACGGTTGCAGCTGTTCTGCGACATCGCGTACTCGGTGATGTCGTGCTCGGAGGGCGAGGCGGCGCGCTACGGGCAGTTCCTGTGCCGCGTGCTGCGCACGGCCATGCGCTGGCACGCCGACCGCGCCGCCTTCCACGCGGAGTGCGCGCACTACCCCGGCTTCGTCACCAAGTACCGCGTCTCCAACCAGTTCACCGAGGCCAACGACCATGTCGGATACGAGAACTATCGGTAACCACGACTCACAGTCACATCACACCTGACATGTTATTTTGTTTTATGTAATTACATTTAATTCCGTCTGATTTAAGACTTAATGATTGAATAAATTCAACAAAACAGTCCTGCTTTGTTAAGTCAGAAGCGTAAGCGGCTTAGGATCATGAGATCCTGTGTTGGAACATTGTCATATTGAGTTCGTTTTTCTTACAAAATATTTTCACTAGCCACCATACAGGAGCAGTGTAGTTGGCTTAAGATACAAATTCTCTCCCAATTAATTTTATAATTATTTACAATGACGTTTAGTACCATTATCAGTTAATAATAATTTATTAATATATTTAATAATAAGAAGAATAATATATAAGAAATATATATAAGAAATTAGTGTTATGCTACAGTCACGTGTGCCACAAGTGGCACTACAAGATCACCAAGGCGATGGTGGTGTGCCTGGACTCGGGCGACTACGTGCAGATTCGCAACGCGCTCATCGTGCTCATACGCGTGCTGCCACACTTCCCCGTGCTCGCCAAACTTGCGCAGATCATTGAACGGAAGGTGGAAAAGGTAAATATTCTGTTACTGACACGTGGCACTACAAGATCACCCCGGCAATGGCGGTGTGCCTGGCCGACACTGTACAATATTTAAGAATTACTCGCAAATAGCACCGCGTGTGCGTCATCTGTGCGTATAAAATAGATTATATATGGTGGCATATAATTCGGCACAGCGCCATCTGTCGGGCGTTGTATCATATGGAATATTTTACACACAAATATATCTGTGTACTAATTACCTAAAATATTACCTTCATGGCTGTCAGACGAGGAGTTACTACGTTTTATAATATTTTTTTTATTACAGGTGAAAGAGGAAGAAAAACTCCATCGTCAAGATTTATATGTCCTAGCGACGGGGTACAGCGGTCAGCTGCGGAACAAGGGCCAGTTGATGAAGGAGAGCGATTTTCATCAGGTGTGTACACGTACATACATACATAAGATCACGCCTCATTCCCGTAGGGGTACCAGAGACTACCATTTGCCACGTTTCTTGCACGCTTTCCTAGCTTTTTCCACTCTCATTTTTCCTTTCATACAAATTCGGCGGTTTGGGTACTCTTAACCTGGCCGTACTATAAAATGTCCTGAATTTGATCCACGATCATTCGCCTAGGCTTTCCCCTTCTAACATTTCCATCCACCCTCTTTTCTGTTTAAAACATCCTATTCGATCAAATTACTTGAATGTCTATGGTCTGCATAATTGCTGCTGTTTTTTTATAATAATGAATGAACTATTAATAGTCTCTCTCGACGGCAAGATCGTCAACTTGCAGGTGGGCACTGTGGCCAAGGCAGCGGCGGCTGCGGGCGCGACGGCTGCGAGCGCGGGCGGGGGCGGGGGCGGGGGCGCTGCGGGCCCCAGCGCGGCGCCACGAGATGAGCCCAAGCGAGAGAGGGACTCCGCATCGCCGCCGCACCCTGCGCATTATTCTGGTAACTGTACCATATTATTCAAAAGAGATCAACCCCTAAATCAAGCAAAATTGAGTTATTTAAAAAGATGGTGCTAAATTAACGTCATCTATATTCTAGGGAAGTTACGTAGAACCCACAAAGTGCTTTGCTACTTCCTTCGCATAAACGTCCCTCAACTTGGCTGGCACCGACTTTATAGATATGCTTCAGTAAATTAAAATAACTAAATGATGCAATTATTTTTTACTTGTTAGTGCGTTTTGATGTCGATTAAATTTTTTTATTAAAATTTTTTGATCTGTATTAGTTCTTTTAATTAAAATTATTAATTGAAAGAACTAAGCCACGAAGTCGAAAGTCATCGTCGTATGTAAACCAAAGTTGTTTGGTTCTATTTAACACAAAAAGTTATAACATTACAGCAACTAAATCTAATCAATTTCATTTATTGTTTATTAGGTATTATCTACTAGCAATAAACTAATTTATTCAACTTCTCTCACAATATTTTAGTAACAAAATGTTTTAAATATATTTTTACATTTATTTTAAAATAAAAATCTACCATATCATGTTAAAGCCACAAATTTGTAAACTGTAAGAAAAAACTTGTACTAAAACATAATTAAAATCTACGAATGCAGCATATTTAAATAGGCTAATATTTTTAGTTATATCTTCATTTTGCATCCTCTTTTCATTTTCCGTAAATCAGGACTCCCACCGCCAAAATTTACATATAACCTTGAAATACTATCAATCATTTATTTATTTATTTGCGAAAAACATAAGTACGTACATATGTTTAGTCGCATGACATGCAAATACATCATATAAATAAAAAAACAAAATAAATTACAATTATTATTAAAATTAAAATTACAAATTAGGCACTTGAAATATGTCGTATATAAATTTGAAATTTAATAATATTAAGACTACAATTGCCCACACTACAATTTAATGTTGAAGAACTCCCTTACAGAGTAAAAGCATTTGTCAATCAACCAGTCGTATAATTTTAATTTAAAACGCCGAAACGGGAGATCCTTTATAACATTGGGAATTTTATTATTAATTTTAATCATCATAAAATAACAGCTGTTACTGCCGAGAGCTGTTTTACACACTGGATAGTGCAACCTTTCCAGGTGTCGGCTATTAAATGATGCTATATTTTTATAGGTTGTAAAGAAATCGGCCTTGTATCTTTTTACAAAGCAAGCCACTTCGTATATATAAATACCCGTCATTGTTAATAATTTTAAATTCGTAAACATTGGCTTGCATGATTGCATGGGGTATTGCACATAGCCCTAATACACTTTTTTACTAAAACCTCAGGAACCGTAAAAACCGCGTGACAGTCTGTTCAGTAGTCTTTGAGTTTAGGGCGAAGCACGGAGGTTTTATTAGTATATTTTTCACAGACACAGAGAAACGAGAATCCAGGACGAGCGACAGACGTCGAGAAGAATCCGATCGCGAGAAAGAGGCTAAACGTGAATCGAGATCGTATGTATTTTTAATGTTATTCTACTGATATTTTTTAAATTTGTTACTATCCAATATCAATAATTTGCAGGTCACTAAAAGAGCGAGTTAAAGAGGAGATGAGAAGTAAGGAACGGTCGCCAAGAGAAAGATCACACAGAGTAAGCATATAAGATATTTTGTCAATCTATTTAGACTGTTGTCACTGTTTTTAGAGTACCACATACGCACGCACGCATGCACGCAACTTACGTTGAGGGGAAGCTAGGGGCTCGGAAAGAAATGCAACGATACTTAATAATTATTTAATTAATAATGAATTACAATCTTATATTTTTGAAGTAGTATTAATATTAAAATAAAACTAACAGTGCAATAAACAATATAACTTTAAATTTAAGTATACCTATTACTTTACTTTTTGATTTACCACAAAATTTACCACCCACAGAATAACATAACAACGTAGATAATAATATGAATACCAATCTACTTTGACGGCAAACACGCGGCCATAAAGGACTCGATTCCAGGCCGTTAATTCATTAAAAACAAATTAACATGCACTACAAATGACTAAGCAGATCAACGATTAGATTATTTGATATATGTGTCCGTCTTATTCAAAAGTAAAAATTTACATTTGATTAAGTAATATTTTTCACAAATCGTTCATTCAGGGTTCGTTCAAACGCCCGGTTAATAAACCTAAGTTGGAATTAACAGTATATAACGCTCCTTGTTTATCGACCGTTCATTTAACCGACGTTTAAAGTACAGTCTATACACACCGCCATATAATTAAACAACATGACTAAAGATCAACGATTGATCTTCTACATCCTAGCTAAGCCTAAGGTGACTACTGATCGGCGATCGATCAAGAAGTGATTCTCGTAGGCTGCTAACTTCAGAGGTAGCAGCGGTTCACGTGAGACTTGCATGTAGATCTTGCTGTGTAAGCGCCTCGTGCGACTGGTTCAGTGTGCAGGTTTTTAGGCCATCGCTTACACGGCAGCGTCCTTGACTTGGCTGCACGTAACACGCACGCACACACACAAACACGCGCGTGCACACACACACGCACAACTTAACCTTCGTCCATGGCTGGTAATTAGTATTTTTAATTTGTAATTTAATTTTTTTCAATTAAATTTTTTGCAGGAGGAACGCTACTTGGAGACAGTTTCACCAC
This sequence comes from Mycalesis mineus, assembly GCA_034621355.1. Taxonomy (NCBI): domain Eukaryota; kingdom Metazoa; phylum Arthropoda; class Insecta; order Lepidoptera; family Nymphalidae; genus Mycalesis; species Mycalesis mineus. The sequence goes on along the minus strand of CM067886.1, from coordinate 10,477,972 downwards.
CTCACGAACACCGCCATCCGTCTGATGATATTGATCGTGGTAAGCAAAATAAACATCTAATCCTTCGTAAGATTAGGCATCGACTTAATTTTTAACTGTCCCCTTCATCGTTGTAGGTGGAACTTTTGTGTTTATTTATTGAAAGATGGCCAATTATTGCAATCACACCTGACGGTAATTGAACTAAGATGGAAGCCGGATAATTTGTTAGGAGTAGGATGAAACCTACACTTATGGTTTAGGGTACTCATGACCTGGCCATTATTTAAAATTTCCTGAATTTGGTCTAGGAACATTCGCCTCAGCCTTCCCCTTCCAACATTTCCATTCACCCTCGCCTCACAAATCTCTTTTGTTAATCTTCTTTCATCCATTCTCTACATGCCCAAACCATGACGGAATTAACACTAATTCTGTCATTTAGTTTTAATCCACACACCCTCCTCAATGCTCTTATCTCTACCGCATTTATTTTACTTTTATGCTTTTTTTACCATACCCAACTTTCACTACCATACATAAGTGTGGGCACCAACAAACCTCTATGCAATAAATTAGTACATAACGTAAAAAAATGTCGCCCACCGCGTCTGTCTGCTAACAGCCAGACATTTTTTCACGTCTACTGAACAGACAGCCATGCGGTTTTCACAAATAAATAATATTCCTAAGGTTTGCAACACACTATGTACCACAAGGGCGAAGTCGCGGGCGACAGCTAGTTTGTAGTAAAAGACAAAATAGTTAAAAAGTGCACCGTATTGCAGATGTGAAACGTCGTAAAGTAGAAAGCGGCAGCAATGGCAAGGTGAGTATCATGGTATGTAGCCGCGCCCGCCTCGAGCTCGCGCCGGACTGACGGACGACTGGACTCACTCAGCGCCGCCAACAAACAAAATAAATCTAGTGCCTACACCTATGAACTGAGGACATTCAGACTTTCTAAACAGTGCAAAAATAAATTAAATGTGTGTAAAAAATATTCATATATCAAAGTAAAACGCAATTCTACGAACTTTATAAATTAAATTATTAAAACCCAAATCAATGTTGCCAACAAATCTAAAGTAAATGATGAAGAAACTATGGAGGATTGGAAATGAAAATATTTGAAGTACATCGTGACCACTTTCATCGGAGTGAGATGAATGTTGCGTTTCATAATGTTTCGTCTTGCATGTATGTGTTAGCATAAATTTTATTCCGATCAATGAATCTCTTTATAAATGAAGATATATTATCAAGAAGATTAAAACTAAGTGTATCTATTATTGAAAAATATTTTAAAGCTGAAGAATTATGAAGATAAGGATCCATTAAAAGAGGCATCATCTTGAAAACTATAAACTTGGATACTCGGATTGAAAATGTTGCCAGCGTCTACATCGGAAAAAAATAAACAAAATTTGTATAAATCTTAATAACAAAAACCAATAACAAATACCAAACAAAGGATTTGAAAATTGTGTAAGTTCAGTCAGCCCAGTCCTGTCGAGCACCGGTAAGGTTTTATTTAATATTCGCCACTCAAATCGAGTCAAATTGACCATAGCATTAAGACAAAACTAAACATGAAAACGAAAGAAAATCAGATTCAAGAGTAAGATGAAGTAATGATTAAACGAACAGGAGCTATATACCAAAAGAAGAATATAACAATAAATAAAATATGAAAAGGGATAATGTCGCAGATGATTCACGTTCATGAAATTTCAAGCAGATTTTACAGTCCAGTGTCAAGCTTTCTACATGTTTGTCCATCTGAGTCCATCTTTCCAGAAGTCAACCGAGGTTTATATTAGAAATTCAACACATCTACGAAGAACAACAAACCAAATTCAAATTTACCCTGATGCTAACGGATAATATCACAAAGAAGAAACTCCAAACAACTATTGAAAGCACAAAGAATCAAGAAACTCAACACATAAACTAACCAATAAATATAACTAATGAAGAACATATTACAATAAACCAATAAATTCATATTATAGTTGCAAAGGATAACATCAAAATGAACCAGGAATCACAATACGCGTGTACGTGGCAGAAAACTACAAGTGACCCAAGAAACTAACTAACTAACTCACGTTACTATTTATTACGGATATTTACGAAATATAAAACCACAAGAAGCTCTACCTCATTTCCGGATAAAAATAGAAGATCGACAAAAATAACTCAACATGAATTAAAATATTTCCAATCACAGGGATTTCGAGTATGAAGAACACTGGGCAAGGAAAGTGACGCATTACTGAAGTACTAGTTTTGTCTTAATTCAATGTGCTTTTTGACTCGGTTGTAACAGTTTACCATTAAAATTTTCTGTAGTCTACAAGTTCATCTGTGGTTTGAAGGTATGATACTTTAAGGCCCTACATTAACGTATATTTTCTGCATGAGCAGGGTAGTAAGGATATAGAAGAACGTTCGCCCGAGAAAGAAAAAAGAAAGGCTAAACTGAGGGGCGACGAAAGGAAAGAGCGTAAGATGAGTCGCAAACGGGTAAGTTTGTCTTATAAACATACACTGTATTTTTAATTTAACATCTAATTGACTAAAGTCCATTTTTTCTTTTTGGACACAAGAATGACGTTTCTAGTTGTCACTTTAGTGTCCGTAAAGAAAAAATAGACTTTAAGAATATATTTCAATGGGTACGTACCATGATAAACGACGATTTTCTTATTTTTACCCATTGAAATATATTATGTCAAACAACTACGAAATTAGTTTAAAATAATTAATAAAGACTTACTTTGATTTCTAAACAATTGATTTTAAATATAATTGTTAATTAAAATATAATTATTAAATTTATATTTTTTGACAAAACATACGCAATAGTTTTTTTTCTTTACGTAGGACCGGGCTGAAGAATCTGCCTTATTGGAACAAAAGAGACGCCGTGAAGAGCAAAAAGGTATAGCTAAAATGTCTTTGTTTTAAAACTAATAAATGCAGAAGGCAGCGGTTTGAAGTAAACCATATAGGAGGCTTATATTGTTGCCAGGTCCATTGTAATATACTTTGGAATTAGGGTTGCCATTCTTCCAGGTTTTCCTGCATTTGTTCTAGTTCACAGGGTGGGGTGCGTTTGGGGAAGACCTCCCAAAGCAATGAACGTGGTTTTTGACAATGACTGGTATTCCACAACTTTACTGTACATAATTTTAGGTGCATCCCGGTAGTACCCTATACCATAGTTCTATAGAACTGTTGGGATATTTTCCGTGCTGTCAAATTATATCCCAATAGTTCTATAGTATCTTTCGCGCAAACTGTTTAGTGTAGGAAAAAAATTATATTAGAAACCTCAATATCATTTTTAAACACCGATCCATAAATACCCTACGCATATGGGTTTAATGAAAAAAAAATTCGAGTTTCAGTTCTAAGTAGGTATGGGGAACCCCCAAAATGTATTGTTTTTGTTTTCTTATTTTGTATTAAATGTTGTATTAGAGAATAAATCTATTCAGTAAGTTTCAATGGTAGTTCTTATAGTTTCGGAAAAAAGTGGCTGTTACATACGGACGGACAGAAAGACTTCACAAATCTATAAGGATTCGGTTTTTTTATATTTGGCTACGGAACCCTAAAAAGATAATTCCGAATCCTCCACATCGATCGAATTGTTTTGCTTATGATCCATGTCGGTCTTTGACTTCCTGTGCAATGCTATTAGCATATCGCCAAAAGCTTTTTTGAAAGCTTATTTAAATCTTTCGTCATTCCCAAAATAATCTTCAGCAATTAAAGAAATAAATTGTTGCTGACGTTTTGTGCAATTTAAGGAAAGCTGTATTCGTTATAGTATGTTTAGATACTTCAGCATAATGCATTTCAGTTTGTGTAGATACTCTCAAATTTAAGTGGACATTTATTTTTGCAATCAAAGGAGATTTCATATTATACTTATAAAAACTAGGTAATTTATATGTAACTTACAAACAAGATGTTGATATCGACATTTCTTTAATTTGTCCCATTAGTTCTATATATAACTAACTACTAACTACTACTAACTAGAATTATTTATAGAACACTAAACTAATAATAATAACTAATGGTGTATCAACAGTTCTATAGAACTAAAGTTAGGGAGTACTACTGGGATGCACCCATTTTTTTCTTTTTCGGGACGCTTAGAAATTCCTGCAATGTTCTGCCATTGACTTTCCTATAACTGCCATTTTAATCAAACTATATTTTAAGATGTGTGTATTTTTTAGCTGTCGTCAAGGTGAGCGGCCACCAAAACGGTTTACAAGAAGATCATCACTATGAAAAATATCATAAAAGGGTAATTTCAAACTATTAATCTTTTGGCTTTTACTTTCATATTCTGCATTATACCAAACCTACGTGCTTCAGACATTGGAAATTGGGCTCGCGCCTTTTTTCGGTCGTTACAATTATTTATAATTTCTAAATAAAAAAAGGACATACAGTTGCCAAATTTGCGCACGTTTATCACAAAGCAACAAGCCCACATCGTTTTTGTATAGACAGGGAAATATCCTGGCTTTCTGGATTTATTTCAGTGTTGCAAAGGTCATTTTATTAAATAAATTTTAAATCAAATTTTCTCTAGAATTCTAGTGTTGGCACTTATAAAGAAATATTCAAAAAAACAAATTTGATTTTAAATAATTGCCTATAATGTAATTTAAATATAGATAAAAGGAACAGAGACAAAGCTTCATACTACCGCGCGAATCGGTTGCACTACTACAAGCACGCGGGGCATGTGTGAGTGACCACCAGTCGCTTGTCACTTACGCAACGAGACTAGAATAAAATCGGTTTACGCTGGCACAGTCGGTTGACAATTTTATCTGGTCATGTTAGAGCGACACGTTTGTTCGGTTGTTTAATTTGTCACCTGTTGCCTATTGTGACAACCCTACAAAAATAAGTAACAATTTTGCATGTTTTTAAGAAGCTTAGTCTCTGTTCCTTTTATCTACTCTGTCACGCTATCTTTTAATGTCCTAAAAAATTGTATTTGCAATTTAATATGCTTACTTAAACGTTTTACTTCTCTTAGATATTTGTCTTTTGTCACTAGAAAATACGCTAATTAAACTATTAATTTTTTATTTATAATGCAGGAAAAATCACCGTTCAGAGATCGTTCACACGAAGAGTCAAGGGAAAAACAATATCCTTTTTAAAGAGCTTATAAAGATATTCATAGATACGTACGTTACTTCTATATAGATTGCTTGTATCTTTGATGTTTTTATTTGAATAATAATTTTATATAACAATGTCGAAATTCATCTAATCTGAAATTGACTGCTCCTCAACTTGATGACATTTAACATTTCTTAGAATATAAACTCATTCCAATATTTTCTTAGGGACCATCCATGAATTACTTTATTACATAATCTCTCACAAATGGACCATAATAATCAAAAGGGACCAAACCTCAAATTGAGCAAAATTGAGTTATTTATATTGATGCCGCTAAATAGCTGCCTACTATCTTCCCTAAAAAAATCAAAGCTTTTCGACCACTATAAAGAGAGTTTTTACGTAACCAACCCACTTGATGGTCAGCTGTTCTGTTAATAACAAGAACTAAGTCGCAAAGTCGAAGACATCCTACTATGCAAACAAGAACCTAAATTGTTTGGATCCATTTGACACAAGTTATACAGTAACTAAATAAGATCCAACCCCATTTCATTTCTTGTTTATTACGTAAAATCTACTAATAATATCAATTAATCAACTTCTTTCACAATATTTAAATGAGAAAATGGTTTAAAGTTTCACAGCCCCGAGGGGTCCCCTGGCAACCGTCAGGCAAATAATGACAGCTGTCATTATAGCTCCGTCGCTACCCGGGTAGCCGCGGGCCTCAAAGAAGGTTTGAATGTCAGGCCCACAGGGGTTAAATATTTTTTTTTATATTTTAGAAATTAATACATACGACAACAACGGTGCTTTCTTGTCGATTAGGCAGTAGCAATGGCGCCTCAGATGGGGTAGACCATAGATTAAAGACAACTAGATGCGAGTCATAACGCAGCTGTAGGTTCAAGAGCGTGACAGACTTATTTCATATTCGGCCTTTATTAGAAAGTGACACAAGATTGTTTTTTGTCCCTTTCAGCGTGTTCGTTTTTATTGTTTGTCAAGAGTGGAATTTGTGACAAACAAAGGACATATCTGAGCAATTATTAGTTTTTTATTTAATTTGCTGATAAATAATATAACTTTGCAGTTACGATATTAATTTAACCGTTATCGTGCTATGTATGTATGTATGTATGTTATCGTGTTGTAGTATTATCGGCTTGCAAAAGGAAAATCGAAGGAATTATACATTTCATACCTAAGTAGGCATAAACTTCATTGATTGATGATTTAAAGCAGCAAAAGCAAATTTCGTGTATTATGCGTTTACTAAACTATCTTATATAAAGTAATATTTCGTATTTTACGATATTTTAAAACGTAATGTTTCATGATGTACTTTAAATGTTGACATGTCTTGCTGTCTCACGAGGGGACACGCTATGGGCTCTATCTAGTTGTCTTTAATCTATGGGGTAGACTAATAGTTGCTATTTTATATCCACTTTGTACGTACATGGTAGATAGGGGAATGTATTTTCAAGACATTCTCTATTTATATAATTTTTATCTATCTGTTGGTTCGTTTTCTTAACAATGCTATACCAGACGATCAAATGAGACGAAAATTCGAAGATAAAAATTGGGAAAATAATAATAAACTAAAGAACAATGAAAAATTAGTATAAGAAAGTCTTCACCTTCATGAAAAGTGACGAATAGTATGTTTAATACTGGAGTAAATATTGTAAGTGAAAATGTCTTCGATGTTTTATTTTGACCTTTGTAGTTAAGTACATCCTTTTTTTTACTGAGGATGAAACACAGCTAACTGTCCAGGTAAATAAAGCAATTGATTCCCGGGCGAGTAATAATAATTAAAGTTTAGCCACAAAAGTATTGTGGCTCCCACACAATTTCGAAAGGCAAAAGAATTGAAATTGATAGGATATGAAAACATTTCCGTTTATTCTTCTATTTATATCATTATCTTACTATCATAAACATCCTGTTAACGGCTCACTACAGGGCCAGGCCTCCGGCTTATAATTAAGGGGTATGGAGGGTAGACTCGCCACATTGCTCCAATGCGGGTTAGCGGGCTTAGGGTGGTAATGTTTCATTTATTAACAATTACTATTAGATGTTGATAGTGACCGGGACCGACGGCTTAACGTGCTCTCCGAGGCACTGGGGTTTAAAGTTACCAACTTCCCTACTTCGGACTTAGAAATATTGAAAATTTCATAAAAGAATGAAAACTAAGAATTATTCCGTGACCTCTTGATTGATGCCGTGAATTTGTGTTATGTGGGAAAAATAAAACTATAAAGATGGACTTTTTATTCGAATACATCGTTGGGACCTGGGAGGTGAGGTGAGAATCTTATTTTTAACACCTGAGGTACTTTTATTTTGTAATGTTGATAAGATAATTATAAGTATGTCTTGGTAACCTTTTTACGATCAGAACTTTGGAATGAATTAGAAGTTTGTTACACATTATTTGTGAACACTACAATCTTGCCTAAATTATAGAGCTATATTAACCTATTTCGTATGATGGGAATGCTTTAGGTGACAATAGTTTTTTACGAGATGAATTATTTTAGATTCAACTCATTTAAAACCATGTTTAGCGGAAAGTAAATACGTAGGTAAGTGTAGATGAAGGTGTAAAATAATAAACTGCGAATATGACGATTCTTAAAGAAACGTCAGTTTTGAAGCTTTACAACGATTGCAAAGCGGATGGAACATAATTCGGTATTAATGTCTCTCAAAATGTGATTGGAACGTTTTGCCATATTGGATTGACGTTTGAACTGAAGGTGGTATGATCGACGAGATGTAGGCCAGTACGTACGATGTATTTTGTTCGATAAACCTACAAGTGTGGTGTAAAAGATGTAGTGGCCAAAATTGAGAAAGGGATGCTTAGATGGTTTGGGTACGTAGAGAGAATGGATGAAAGAAGATTAACAAAAGAGATAGGTATATGAGGCGAGGTTGAATGGAAATGTTGGAAGAGGAAGGCCTAGGCGAATGTTCCTGGACCAAATTCAGGGCATTTTAATTAATGGCCAGGTCAAGAGTACCCTAAACCGACGAACTTGTATGAAAGGATTAAAGAGAGTGGATGAAGCTATGGAAGTATGCAACGATCGTGACAAGTGGAGGGATGTGGTCTCTGCCTACCCCTACGTGAATAAGTTGTAATGTTATGTATGTATACCTACAATTTCCGGTACTTCTCACACTGGTATGTCCTCGTAAGTATAAGCTTCAACACACCATAATTCGTGTTGTTCTTTCTGATTACGGTTTGGAAACTGTTCCGTAAAAGAATTACTGCAGTTATATTATAATTAGGCAAGTTATTTATGACAGTCATTTATTGAGTGCCATTATAACACGAGGTCCATTATGTGCCGTGAGGCGAAGCCGAATAGATAGCACAATAGTGTTAGACCTAACTAAGTGCAGTGGTATACAATACTTTTGGATACGAAAAACTTAAAAGAAAATGTATATTTATTTAGGCCGATAGGCCATCTGTATTTTATTTAAAATTGCAGGACCTTGCATTTTTTTAATACGGAAGCCTGAATCATTATAGCCAATATCTTGGAACTACCTATTTAAAATAAAAAATAAATATCGAAACAGCTATATTATAAAGATGAAAGTTCGTAAGTAAGGATGGATACAAAATACGCAAAAACTACAGAATGGATTTTGATGAAATTTTACAATAATACTTACAGCTTATACTTCAGAATGGCACAGAAACGGGAACTACACTAATGAAACCGGGAGCGACCTCTAGTGATTTCTGGAATAGATGTTGTCATTAAGTAAATAGTGATATATATATATATTTCAGACCATCACAATATCATTTTCTGTATATAATCGTATGTTTATATAATGGTCAACAGAAAATCTATTATAACAAAACTTTTTTTGGATTACACGTAAATGTGAACGAGACCTAAACATCCGGATTTAAATTAAAAAAAAGTAACCTCAAATTGCCTACTGATCTATGCAAAAGTAATATGTAGGTATCTATTCTATATTTTAGATAATTAAAAGAAGGATCACACAAAAATCTTCATTAAAGCATTGATAAATCTGAAATAAAATGTACTTATGTATGTTCACATAAATTACCTAAGTAACAATTCATTATATATTTGTATTTTATAAGAATATCGTACAATGTAAGTTCATAATCAAACATTAAATAATCACCATTGACCCACCATTTTAGTTTATGACACAGACGGCTAAAACAAGTCTTAAATCACAGATAATAAGATATTGAAATGTTGCAGACACGGAATAATGCCACAGGCATAAATGTACTATATTATATCTAATCACCTCTTTATATCTAATCATATAATAGTACTTACATATAAATTAGGCTATGAAATAATAGACCTAGTATTCTAGACGAGACTTGAACGAAAGAGATGTAGATACCTACACGAAAACTTTAAAGTGACAGCGCATGCTCTTTGCCCATATCACAGTAACTTTGTATCATCTTGTTATTGTGGCGAAATACGAATTTATGAAGTGAAAACCGTTTTTGCGATAGCTAGTAATTAGGTTAAAGTATTTTTTGTAGTTATAGACATAGTATATTGCAGCTTCTAAAACGATAACCTTAAATTTGTGGTAACCTAACCTAAATATCAAAATTAGTATGAATGTATTAAGTTATTCGAGGCTTTCATAACACTAAATTTAATAGGATTAATTTGTTGCAGTCACATCCCGAGAGCACTATAATAACCTCTTGCTATGAAGTAGCCGCGACGAGACTAAAAACTAAAGTTTTGTATGTGTAAGTTAAAGTTAATGTGTACAAACCTATAGTGTAGCGCCATTTTTATATAAGAAAAATAAAAATGTTGACATTTGACAGTTGCTGATGACGTCATGTAAAAACTATTGTCATTACTCAAAAATACAATGTACCTGTCTCGCTTCAATAATTTAAGGTAATTTCAGTTTTAAATTAGAGGGAACAGGAAATAATTATATCTTTTTCTTACGAAATATATGTATGTTCTAACTATAATGAAGTAAAATGCAACATATCTCTTTATATCTAACTAGATTAGTTCGGTCAAAATGATACAATACTGTTTGCTTAAATCTACAAAATTTACAATCACCGGCAATGTCAATAAATATTGTATATTACGTTTCCTAAAGATATCACTCTTTTTCATTCTTCTTTTTCTCCCTCGGGCTATTTTCTTGAAGTACTATAATGTGATAGGTATATATGAGTCAATATTAACAAAATTTCTAGTAGTTAGTATTAATATAATGCTCTATTTGTATTTTATTCGTAATAAGAGGTGGATAAGGAAATAAGTATTTAAGTCTAATGAATATTCTTAGTTTTTAGATGTAAATGAATATAGCCTGTAACATAGCTAGTACACTTATACATAGTCTGTGGTGAACTATAAGAAAAGAAAGTTGGAAGTCGAAACGTGACGAATCATTCTAGAAACGCAAACGCGACTTTATTCAATTCCGTAAAAGCTCAAATATTTAGGTATTTTAAAGTTAAATATGTATACTGTGTAAAATCTGAAGTTCGTAAACGTGTTTTTTGCGATTTGGGAAGACGATTGAAATGGATTAAAAGTTTGATATAAGAATAACTAGCGGCCATTTTATCTTGTCACGTGACAAATATTATTGCTCTATTTTCAAATATCAATCAACATCGAGTTAAATAAAGATGATGATGATTTTATTGTAAAGGTAGGTTTAAATAGTAATAGTTATTATGCAAAACTTAATTTATCATTTATGAACATGAAGCTTACAATATGAACTTAAAGCTACACACACTGTGTTGACACGTGTAGCAGTGTGGTTGATATTGATATTGACAACTGACGTCTGTCATGTCAGTTTTGAGGTCAGATTTTTTAGCTGTGCCTCACTTTGTTGTTACGTGTTATTTTATTTTTACTATTTTACGGGATTTGTTTGCTTCCAAACTAAAATAATTTCATTTTAAATCAGTGTTAAGAATTATGCATTGGAAGAAATATTGACAAGTGTTTAATTTGTTCCGTATTGACTGATTACAAAGGATTATGTCATAGTTTATGTACGAATGAAAGCGACAGTTCCGCCATTTTCAATTCTTCTATACGTTTGTGTTTGATAGGTAAATGAATCTACTACATTTTGAGTGTGCACGTATATCGATTACATAATCGATATTAAGAAGTAAGGAATAATGATAATTACAAAATTATCGTTATTCCTTACTTCTCGTTCACTTAGGTACTCATTACATTACGGAGATTTTTCTAAAACTATCGGTCGTACGGATGGTCGTAGTTTCTTGAACACAGCAATTTAAAAGAACTTCTGTGGGTATACAAAAGAAAATAGCCTATTATCACTTAACAATAAAAAAACAGGTTTTACTTTTCATGAAAGTAGATTTATAATGAACATGTGATCACGGAAAACTTTTATTTATAATAATCATGATGAATAATGTTTATTTTTGTGGTGTACCAACTACTGTGTGGTAACCAAAGACAATTCCAGTAATCTAGATTACAGTGTAGTCCTACGACTAGATGGCCCTAGTTGTCGGCAGTTGTAAATTGGATGTACCTAAATGTAAATAACACTCCGTATCATCCATTTTACTATTTATATTAATATCCATTGCCCCATTCTCTCTAGACCTAGGTAATCTAATTGTTAGAGACCATAGACTCTAGCCCAGTATACAGTAAAGAGTATACTTTGATCTCTTACATACCCTCCCTTTTTCTTTTTATATTTCTAAGTTATAATCACTCATGCGTGGTTCCAGGGGGGGGGGGGGTCGGGTACGTATTAGATACGTGCGGCATTCATAGAATCATAATGAGGTGTGGAATCGATAGCAAATAGTCGCTTTTTGTAATAAATTGCTTTTCTTTTTCGTAGCAAATGCATAGTTATTGAAAAAATCGAAGTTGAAAATTGGAAAATTCTCTTGAACGAAACTCAACTACAACAGCTAAATATCTTCTAATATGCGTAGTTCCTTAATATTAAAGGCAAATATCGAAAAGTAATGATGAAAATTAATATAAACCGTAGAATTAAACTTAATTTTTAAATAAAATTAAATTATGACATATCGCGATGTAAACAACCCAGACGTAAAATGTCAAAAGTACGCGACGCCATCTTGAATATCTCAAAAAAAAGTATAGGTTGATGAAAGTAAATTTGGAAAAAGAAAACATAATAAAGGTAATTATTTGTTGGTTATTTACTGTTAGTTAGGTTTATATTTATTTTATGACCACTCAGAAAACTTGAGCCCGGAAGTCCTTATAGTTGGTTAGGTTAGAAGGCGGGAGCGAAGCGGAGCAAAGCTCCCGCCTTAGCCTTCGTGGTTATTTTTTTTGTAAACCACCCAGAAATAGGAGCCCCGCAAAGCGGTGCGGGTTGGGGCGTTAAAAAACTAAATGATTTGTAGTCAATTGGGTGTTTTATTTCATGCATATCTATATAAATAAATGTAAACCTAACCTAAAAATTTACTAAATATATTAATTTTTTTTTCAAAAACTACACATTTGCTCGTAAAAAAAATACATAGGAGGGGTTGGGGCGAATCTTCGGAACTACTCATCCGATTTAAAAAATTCTTTCACTGGTGAATGGTACATTATGTGTGAGTGTCATAGGCTATTTTATATTTCTATTGTATATATTAACCGAGCTATCACAAGTTTTTGTCTTGCAATCTGTTAAATCGGCTTTATGCGCATGCGCTGTCTTAACTATTGAGAATAATTGAAAGCAATGTATGGGGACTTTATGGATCTTAAAAAGTTCTACAAAAAAGTCAGGGACAGCATATATCTATCTTTTATATTTTAACAGATATAGAACTTTTTGTGTTTTAATAATGGTAGGTGAGCCCAAGCGGGGATTTTGGGATTTACTAAAGCGCGGCAGATTAATATACAGGGGGATACCTTGTACCCGGTTAAGTACCTCCACGAAACATGAGGTCCATATCTACGGCCGCCCGTGAAGGATACAGGATCAGATTAGTAAAAAAAAATGACCATCAGAAATTCTCGAGCGCGTCAGATTAAGGTAGGGTGAGTTAATTACATCCTAAAAAGTATATTTTACACTAATCTGACAATTTGAGAGCGACATAAAGAAAGGGGAGGGCAGCAAAGTTGTAAAAAAAAACGTCAAGTCGACATTCTCGAGCGTAGCTAAATTTTTTTTTTATTTTTAAGGAAATAATTCCAGAATAATGAAAAATATATAATCTGACGATTTCCGCAAGCCGAAATAACGAAAACTCGTCGATAAAGTTAAATGGGTGCAGCTGCGTGATGCCTATATTTCCTTCTCCGCGTTTCTATTCCTCTCTCACTCTTTCTCTGTCTATTACTCTCTCACTCCCCTCCCCCTCCCCCTCCCCACTCTGGTTTCTGCTGCCATGACGTCATTTGTGTGTGTGTGACTATGTCTGTGACTCGCTTATAACTTTTGAACGACTAAACCGATCGGAATTTACTAAACGGCGTTCTAAAGATTTCTCTCAAAATTAGATTTCCTGTGAATTTGAACCGATTCGGACCGATAGATTTTGAGAAATTTTGAAAAATCTCAAACAAAAATTTTTTACAAAGTGGTTTTTTTGGAATAACTTTTGAACGGCTTTATCGATCAACTTCTAAAACTAATCCGCCTTTGAGCTTAAAAAACCACGTCGATCGCCACCAAGCTAGTCAAAATTTGTTGATTCGTTCGAGAGATATCGTGAACAAAAGAAACCCGAAAAAGTGTTTTTTTCGGGATTACTCCGAAATTTGGGGTTCGATCAATAAAAATTGCAAAATCACTTATGAAGATAATAAAACTGCGTCGAATGCCGTCAACCGCGTGAAAATTGCTTGATCCATTCAAAAGTTATTGCGGTTTATTGAAACTTCTATCAGACTTTCGAGCTGGGAGAGCTCAAATGCATAGAAATATAATTTCTTTGAACTCAAAAATGTCATAAGTACAATTTTAAGCGCCTAGGAATGGAATTAGCGGGAAGTTGCAGGGATGGCCTTTAAGGTGAACCGTTTTTCTAATTTTTTTTTTGTCAGATTAAGCGAATCCCTCTAGATAATCGTCAGATTATGAGACAGTACATTTAGAACATAAAGATGAACCATATATATCTTAATCTGACGCGCTTGAGTATTTCAAAATGGCGAATTTTTTTGCACATTATGAAAATGGCCGCGAGTTTGCGTCCCATCGAAATCGTCAGATTAGTGAATGAGAGCTTTTTGTGGTGCACTTAACACTCCCTTAGAAAATCTGACGCGCTTGATTAAATTTTTTCATTTTTCATTTTCAACCCTTACATACAACAACCCACATCATGCAAACGATCAGATTATTATACGTCCATTAACACAAATACGTAGGGCATTGATGCTATCAATATCTGACGCGCTTGAGGATGTCCATGCAACAGTTTTTTTTACATATTCAAAAATTTATAGCCGCTTCCCCCACCGATGTAAAGGTATATATGATATAACATTTTTTTCTTCTTATCACCTAAGCTTTGCAACCTAATAGGTCTCTGCGACGCTCGAGTAAATCCCCATTTAGCATCCTGGGCTCCCCTACTATAAATCATTCAATTCATATGCTTAAGTTTACGTCATTATTTATACAACTAAATTAAATCTTTATCAAAATAAATTATTTAATAATCTCAAGTATATTATAGAGATAATATTTGCCTTGCACAGTCTGTTAATTAGTTATATAGTTTCGAAGATATTTAAAAAATTTCTAAAAAGCGCGACACTGCTATGGCGTCCAAATTAAGTTGATCTCCTTCGTGTTATATTATACGTACTGGACAGAGGTCAGCATTTTGGTACTAATATGCTTTCACGATAGGAACTTTAATACGGTGATGTATTTTAGAATTCGATCTTTGTTCAATTTATTTAGCATGGCGGACCACATATACTTAGTACACGGAAGAGTTTGTTCCTGTGTTTAAACGGACTAATCTCTAGATCTGCGTGTCGGATTGTAAAATTATTTTTGTTTATTCTGAAGGCTAGACTCAAGAGTAATATAGACTATTTAATATCAAGCTATACCCATCAGCTTGCTATAACTATATATTATTAATGTTAATGTACTGTAATATCGTACAATGTTTAAGATAACTTTAGTACACGGGACGGGGGTATTGCTTGACGGGAAACTATAAAAAAAATTAAATTGAGAGGGGGAGCGTGAAATGAGTATACTTTACTCGTATATAAATGTCTGTCTTTAAAATTAGAAGGGTACCTAAGAGGTCTTCAAGCGAACGAAGTCGCGGGCGATTGCTAGTATTTAAAAACATACTTTACGGTCCTGCAGGCGTGGAAATACATGGACATTTTAGTAGCAAAATATTGTTTGTGAGCTCAAGATAAAGAGTTATAGATTAAGAGTTATACTACTACATCAACACATTTAGTTTGGTGGTACAGCTACCATCAAAATTAAAACTAATACTATTAAAATTTTTATTTTAATTTTGCTGCGCTGGGAGATTTTTATTTAACTTTTTAGTCTGATAAATTACGACGTTCAAGTACTTCTTCAAGCTTCAGCGTACCTTAAACTTCAAATTACCTTAACGCTACATAAAAAAGTAAACTGTGTCGAGAACGCAAAAGTATGCGCCTGTGCGCGTATATATTTTGACCAACATAGAGACGAAGACAGAATTTAATAAAAATGGAACTAACGTGAATCGCTGTGTGGCAAGACTAAGTTAACAGCAATTTTTATAAAAACGATTCTTATAGCGCGACCCATTGTTATATATATAATTTTATCAGATGTTTTGAAATTATAGTGAGAAATTGTAATTTGCCAGTTTAATTATGAATTTATACCTAATATAGTAATGCAGGCAGTGACGGTGTTCTGAAGAAGATTCAAATGTAGAATTATATATAAGAAGTAAAATATTGTTTAGATTGTAATAAGATTGGGTAAAATTTCTTCGCATTTTTAAGAAAATACAAAACATATCTTAATATAGGTACCTAATTTATTTATATTTAAGTAAAGTATGTAGATATAATTTTTAACTCTTTGATTTGGAAAACTCTTTTTATGTTCGTATACTTTCGAGGTGGTCCCGTATTCAACATGTGAGGATCTGATGATGTGATCTTGAAGAAATCCAAGGGAACTTTCAAAAATTGTAGAGATAACTAGTACGTTTGTTAATTAAAGGTCTGGAGTCGATCTAATGATGGGGCCGAAACACAGATGAGGGAACTCCTCAACGCTTAACTGAAGTTACTTTGTGTTTGGGCTTGATTAATTTGTCCCGATGAGAACTTTACATTTAGTTGGCCTGTGTCATGAAAAGTCTGGTGATGAAGACGTAGGATAGTTAAGGAAACTCCTTAACGGTTTACATTAGCTACCTTGTGATTGGGATTGATTAATTTGTCTCGTTAAGAACTTTACATTGAGATGAGCTGCGACTGTCATTAAGGGTCTCGTGATGAAGTTGAAGGACAGCTAAGGGAGCTCTTTAACGGTTTAAAGTAGCTACCTAAAAAATTATAAAAATAAAACTACCTTTAAAACGCAATAAAAAGTAAAAAATAATTGCGTCATTTTAAACTCATCCACTATATTGAATAAAATGGACTCTGTATATATATTTATTGTTAATTTTAAACTGATAACCACATTTCTTTTCATGAATGATCAATCTATTTTAATATTGATAACTACATTAAATGCTATTGAAGATAAGCAGCAACCCTGAAACAACCCCACGTTGTATTGTAGGGGTTTTGGGGTTTTAGGTTATACCTACTCATTGTTCACTGCTATGGTGAATTTCAATTTTATTCGTATTTTTTTAAAATTACTTTTGTATATGACATACACAAATTATTTAAAACTTCTATAAGAATGCAAAAATATATGGTCATGGGACTCGTATTGCGCTGTACCACTACGATGCGTGCCAGTCTCATGTTTTATATGAAATTCGTTAATCCTCCGACATTCACGCGTGACCTTCGGCTGCGCCAAATCCTCCGCCTAAAACCAGAAGAAGTTTGCTCTCGTTTTCTTTCGGACCCTGCCTTGCGCTAGAGCTCTACCATGCCCCGTGCGTAACTCATTTTTATATAGAATCCGTTAATCCCCGAATCGTAGCCTCTTCCCTGAGGTCGGGGCTTACTCTCCCTCTTTCTTGACTTCGGAAAATGAGACTACGACGGGGGCCCTTCGCCAGGCCCCTGCGACGCCCCCGTCCTTATCTCATTTTTGATGTGGAATCCGTTAATACACCAATTTTGGCGCGCGACCTAAGGACGCATGAAAGCCGCCATGCTATCAGAGGTTAGCTCTCAATTCTTTTGGATTACGTCTTGCGCCTGAAAACTGTGATGCCCCAATCCTCTTCCAATTTCAATGTAGAATCAGTGAAATTCCAAAAATTTGCGCGCGGTTCCTACCTTAAGTCACAGGTTTTCTCTCTCTTTATTTCGGATGCTGCCCTGTGCTAGAGCTCTACAATGCCCCCGTATCCGATTCATTTTTGATGTGGAATCCGTTAATCCACCGATTATGGCGCGCGACCTACGGTCGTATGAAAGCCACGCTACTATCAGAGGTTTGCTCTCCATTCATTTGGATTACGTCCTGCGCTTGACAACTGTGATGCCCCCTTCCCTTTTCCAATTTCAATGAAAAATCAGTGAAATTCCGAAAATTTGCTAACCTCCTGCCTCCAGCCACAAGTTTGCTCATACTTTTTTTCAGATCCCGTCCTACGCCACAGATCTATAATGCCCCCGTTCCCGTCTCATTTTTAATGTGTAGTTCGTTACCTACGATTTTGGCGCGTGAAAGGCTTAACTCACGGCTTAACGTGCTCTCCGAGGCATAGGGGTGTAACACCACCGACTTCCAAACTTCGGGCTTGGAATGTACTGAGCATCTCATAGAATAATGAAAAAGCTCAGCAACCCGACCCAAGAGTCGAACCCAGAACATAGTGATCGAAACCACATAGGCTAACCACTAGACCAACGAGGCAGTCATAATAGATAAACTAAAATATATTTATTTTATTTTACAGATATCATCTGAACCATGGAGTGTGATAGAAAAGTTTTCACATCAAGCATAATTCGATGTAACAATAAAGTAAAGAATAATTTGTATGATTTACTTAATATTATTCCTGTACAGCCATTACCAGAAAATACTATTAATACTACACACAATTATTGCGGTTTTGTGCCTAAAACTGATAAGATTTATGTACCAAAGAAGAAAAATGGCCGAAAAGTGCTTACAGTCCGTGGAATTCGAAATATTTTTGAAAAAGACGTTTATAGTGATCTGTTAGTTGATTTAGAGAAACAACAAAATATTTTGTTACGTAAGATACGATATGGATTTTCAAAAGATGAAAAAACAAAAGATCTTGCTGTAAACATGTTAAAAATGGACACTCCAATTTCAAAACCGGCTTGGCAAATGTTAATGAATATAAACCCAGAAGAACATACATTTTCTTCCCAGTATATTCTTTGGAATGGAAAGTGTATCCAAATAAATGGCAGCAAAGGTGGAAAACATAAATTTATTTGCAATTATGATATTGGAATATATAAAAAATCTGAAAAGAAGAGTGTGTCAAAAAGCACTATTTTAAGTAAAAGAAAACAATTGTTGCATCGTTCACTAAGTGTTAAATTTAAACCAGGCCCTTTAACTAAGAAAATACATTTAGACGTTTCATATCAGAAATATCACTATGGTGAGATTGATTTAATAGGTTTACCTAAAGCTGGTGTAGAAATTGAACCTTCGTACGGTAAGCCATTGCCACCTTTAATTGAAACGTTTATTAATAAATCATTTTTTCCGAGTGACGGCCTGTTAACACAAAAATGGGCTGAATTTGCTGTGTCGGTTTTAGGTAAATATGAAAGGGGTCAAGGGATAAGACAAGATGGAGAGTCTTGTGTAACATTTGACCTGAATTATAAATGCTTCCAAAACAGATTGCTAATGCGTCATGATAGGGAATTTTTAAAGCAAACTATGGGTAACACAATTACTAGCGTCTCAGAAGAAAATGTATCAATAAATTCTGAAGTACAAAGTCTTATGAGCGATGTTCTTGATTCTGTAGAAATAAACTTAAAACAAGATGACATGTACACTGGAGAAGATGAACCTCGGGAAATACCAGCAGGCAATTCTATAAATTCAATTACTTGCACAAATACTAAAAATAAACGGAAGAAGGAATTACATAGACTTGATGTAACCGTAATAACACTTTCCGAGTCCACTGAGCCTAACAAAAGTAGATGTCAAAAAGATTACTGCAATTTAGGGTGCATTTGTGATTCTTTAAAGTGTTCTTACACACTAAAAAGACATTGTGGGCGCATTGAATGCATGTTCAAATGCAAGTGTGATTTTTCTAATTATAAATATATGAACTCATTTGATAAGGACGATTGTTCTGATATAATTCCTGGGTTGATCAATTTGGATAAAACATTAGGGCAAACGTTAGCCAAAGAGGAACATAAATTTCACCAAACTGTCATAGTGAGGGATGATAAAAGCATTTTATTAAAGTCTGATAGAAGAAACTGGAAAGCGTCAAAAAAGTATGCGGATTTTTATAGTAAAATGCCCTTAAAATCTGAGCGTAACCTAATTCAAACATTTTCTATAGTTTGCCCAAATATTGATTGTAAAAATATTGAACCCTGGTGTATGGTGCATAATCTATATAAATGTTTTTGCAAGGGCAGATTCACGGAAAGTAGGCGTAACGATTTAGAAGAAAATATAACAATAGCAGATGACAGTTCAATTTCTGAAACAGTATCGGACTCTGCAGGAATTCCTAAAATAACATCAACAAATGAAGTTATTACCATTAGACCTCGCCTGCTCCGAGAAAACTTTAGTAAAGAAAACCACGTTTCAGAGAAAGATATAAAAATAAATGCTATTTTCTCTGATGATACTGACACATGCGCTAGAGTTCAACCTTATCTTGCCAGAAAATATACAGACGAATATTATGCCAGTACCAACAAAAAAATTTTAGAAATGGAAAAGAACGATGTGACGTTACTCAAAAAGATGAGAAGTTTAATCGGTCTAAGAACTGATTTACAATTAATTGAAAATAAAAATGATGAGGTAGCAAACGATGTTCAACTTTTGCCCTCATCATCAAATAAATTTTTAGGCAATGTAATTGAATACAATAATCAACATAATAGCATGACAAAACGCTTGCCAGGTCGAATACGATTAGTTACATGGCTTGAGGAAAGTTACAAAAAATATAAACAGCAAGTAGAAGAAGGTTTAGTAAAGCATGCGTTAGAAGCGCCGTGTGTGGGAAAAGTACGTCTGTATACTTGGGAGTTTATATTAAGTAGGTATCGAGAAAGACAAAACTATTTTTTTATTACCAACCAAAAACCTTTTCGTATTTTTATAGGCGTTGATACAAACATTGAAATGTTTGATGATTGTACTAATTTAAATGATATTAATCTATCTGATATAGATAAATATCCTGTAACCGTCAAAAATTTACTTACAAATGCAACAGATCTTAAAGAAAATTTTTGCATTTTACGAGGATTATCACATTGTTGGGAACTTGCTGGTTCTGTGACAAAAATACCTGAAAGTAGAGGTAAAATAACGCAGGAAGAAAATGGAATAGAACAGTTGATGATTTCAGACGAAAGTTCGTCAGAATTGAATACATCTTTCGACAGTATTAATGTGGAGGATTTTCCGGTGATCATTGCAGATAATGATAAGTGTGAATTACAAGAGCAGTCTTCTGATAATCTGCCTGATAAATCAGATAGTGTGTTAATTGCACAGTCCAAAATAATTAAATCTAAATGGTTCGTTATGAAAATCGAAGATGATTTCAGTGAGCTTCAATTCTTTAAGAAAGGGTTTTTTGTCAGGTATGAAAGTATTCTTAAATCTATTACTGACGCAAGACATTACAAGAAAACAGTCAGACTTTCTCTTCGAAAGTGTTCAAATAATCAAAAGTATCCACAATTTGGCATTTATGCAATACCTAATAATGATGATTGTTGCGTTTTTATAGGACCTTACAAAAAAGATGAAAGCTTAGGTATAGAAAAAATTAAAAAAACACAAAGCGTCGGGTCATTATTTACTCGATACCGTACGAGAGGTATCTGGATAATAACTAATAAAGTCGATGATATGAAAGTAATTGATGACCCTTTACAATTTATATCTCCTTCTTGCTTAGTAAACAACAGAATGGTCCCACTAGACAATAAAGCCAAATATAACGAAATAACAAATGATACATCATCGAATATTCAAATAAATGATTCTGACAAAAGTAAGTCTAATGAGATTACAATTATTAAACAGGTTAAACCCATAAAGATTCGAAAAACCGACGGATTTTATCATCTCACTCCGAATGGTTGCTTAAAGCCGATTAAATCTCCTATAAAAAAAGATTTTAATGACAAATCTTTACTGATAGATACACATGTAAGAAATATTAAGGGTACATTGATGAAGAACTCAATAAAAACTCATAATTTAAGTAAGACTATATCTAAGAGCAAAGCAAACGCAGAAATAGTCCCATTCATTAAAATATGTAATGCTGACAATAATATACCTCAAGCTCAAAATAAAAGACAACAACGTGGTATGTTTATTTTGAAACCGGAAGAGATTAACAAGAGATCTTTTGAAACAAGCCTGTTAAACGAACAACCACAAACTAGTCAGCAACATGTTGAGAATGACGATGTCAAAGATGAAATCTCAATGGATATTGAAAAATTTTTGGAGTCGTCGGTAGCTTGTTACCCACCAACGGATGAAATACTTGTAATTTCTGATGAAGACAATGAAATGGATTCAGTAAGAGAATTATATAAAGATGTATGGATAATTTGCAACAACGTTAAAAATCTGGGTTGGATATCTGGAAAAAAGAACCTGGAACAAAACATAAGTTTCGAGTTTCCAGGTTTTAAATCTAGTGCGTTTTATCCAGAATATGAAGCACTGAAGAAAATTACTGAGTAAGTAATAGCATTTTCTATAATTATTACTGATTGAGATTATACCTATGTAAAAATCGTATTTCACCTTACAAAATTCAGTATATTTGTATGACTTTAATACCGTAGATATTTTGTTATACAATTTGTTTCAAACATCTTTCCTAAGTCATTTGACTTATACCATTTTACATTATGAGTAGATATTTTCTTTAGTATATGTGCAATCAAAATCTGTTTCCACATGAATGAAACCTAGCTGGTTGATGTTTTTACCCGACTGTGTCAGAAGGAGGGTTATGTTTTTCGAGCGTATGTATTTATGTATGTATGTATGTCCATTTCTTCGGCACGCGCTACAGCCTAAACGGCTGAACGGATTTTGACATGTGAGGTGTCGTTGAATTTGTCGAAATTGTGGTACTGACATAGGCTATATAAATTTTCAAAATGGCGGCTGTAAATGGGGGAAAAAGGGGGGATGTGTGTATTTTTTTCTCTTATCTTAGCAATATGGGTACCAATTGAACGGTCATAAAAAAACCATTTCGAAAATATAAATATCATATCATGTTCAGATTACTTTTTTAACAAAAAAATGGCAAAAAGTGTACTAAGTGTACCGTCTCATTTCTATACCATAAATTGAAACTAAAAAGTCTCAAATATAATTATTATTATAAAAACAAAAAACCCGACTGCTTAGAAGTTATTTTCAGATTTAGTGATCCATGTTTTTCTCTTTTCAGTTGATAACTTCTAAGCAGCGGGGTTTTTTGTTTTTATAATAATAATTTTTTTAAAAAGTGGTACCTACAAAACCTATATTATACAAATGTAGATAGCATAATATGTTGCTCTCAGTGACGGTCTGGCCATATAATAGCTCTAATACTTACTACGACCAAAGTCTATATTTGTATACTGGCGGACGCCCGCGGTTTCACCCGCCTATATCTCGCATGGGCATAAGAGGATACAAGTTAGACTGTCATTCTTATGAGTCTGGCTATCGTATAGTTAAAAAATTACTCGGCATAAACAGAAACAGACAAAAAAAAAATTAAAAATAGATTTTTGATGTATATAGTTTTATATGTATTTACTACATACATACATAACATCACGCCTTACTCCCGTAAGGGTCGGCAGAGACCACATCCCTCCATTGGCCACGGTCCTTGCATTCTTCCTTAGCTTCTTCTACTCATATTTAGTAAAAATATATTAACATGAAATTACAAAAGAAAACTTCAATTCTATTTATTTGTAATGATATCATAGAGATGAGCGTGTTCTGAGGATGTTATTTTGTTTTCAGAATATTAGCCAGAAAAGTTTACGTGCCAAAGCATATCAAATTACAATGGCAAGTTATTGAATCTGAAGCTGAAATTGAATCCATTGAAAAGCTCGAGGCAAATTACTTAACTTCTGACTATGTGAGTATTATCTATCCTGGGATGTATATATTTATTCTAATTTAGGAAGATGTTTCAGCTTTGGATGTTGCAGTAAAGTGCCCGAACATGCGTGTTTTTTTTTAAATTTCAGTACAATCAAAAAGAATAAACAAATTGTTAAAACTGATGAAAACTTTTTAGAGCGTGTGATATTGGCTTACAAAAAACGCTTCTCTGTAAAGCCGATTTATGGAGTATAATTTTACGTGATAAATTCATAAGATCATATTCAAGGTAACAAGCTGCACGCTTCAACCGATCGTGCTTCTCTATCGAATGTTCTGGGATTGTTATGTAATTTACATTAAATTATAATTTGCAAAATAAAATACTGAGCAAAGCTCGCTCAACCAGTTCATATCGTGTTCAATAGGTAAACGCTGGCTGCACGCACGAAAAAGCATGACTCATTGTCACGTTCCGCCTGAGCCGAGAGCCTTACCTTATCTTCCTATTAGCCATAGGTATATCCGCTGTTGTTAGCCCGGAAACTAAGAAAATTTTATTCTCTGCTTCAGATTCTGACCAAGAACGGATTACGGCATAAATCGGATCTAAAGCCGTCACTTGAACCGTCAACAGATGACGAAGATGTAAAACCCAAAGTAATAAAACATAGTGAGAGAAAAAATGTTGCAAGTCAGTCACTAACACAACTAGCACAAGTATGTTTAATTGTCTAACCTATTTTATTATTTTAAAAACAAAATTGAGACGTAAATACCAGATATAACACACGCGTTTATTCCAGAATGCTAAAATGATGGAGTACCTGGAAGAAACCAGCCAAACCCTTGAAGATGAAAGTTCATTTCTTTGGAATGAAACAATCTCTAAGAGAGATGCAATAATGGCGTCTTTTTCAGAAACATCCGAAGAGTTTCGAAGTGAATACAGTGAACAATTGAACTGTATTTTGTCTGAAATTGATGAATAAGGTATAGTGTAGGCACCAAAGATACGTTTATTTTTTTAAATATCTGTGTACGTTCTAGTACATGTACTTTTATTATCAATTGGGAAGATCTCAATTTGTGAGAATATGCTGTATTTTTAATTTAAGTTAGTCATGTGAAATCTAATGAGTTGTAGAAATTTCTAGAATTGATTACTTGCAGCATTCTTAAATCATTTTATAAGAAAGTCCAAGGAAAGACTAAGGTCGTTTTAGAATGATGACAGCATAATACTATCATAGCGACATCTGTACGTATACTTAAGCGTACGGATGGCGCTGTAAAACGTTTTTATACTTTTTTATTTTCATGGATATTTTAATCAGTGGACTAGATTCCGGTAAATTAAATTTCGTATTTAATTGTTAAATAGTATACCTACCACTTTTATTAAAATGTATGCATCTATAGGTATACTAATAATTTTCCTTTTATCTTTTAAGACTGCAATACAATATTACCTAAAATAATGCACAAATGGTATAAGCGTCAGTAAAATGCCCAACGTGCTTGAGTGAAGTAAACTAATAATAATAAACCAGTTGCCATAGTAATGCTGCGCTTTGCGCTCGCGTTTTTTCGTTTTTACTTATGATATAGGCTAAGATTTTATTATATGTTATATAAAGACTGTTAATTTGTACCATTCATAAACTATGTATATAATACGTATAAGAAAATACTGGGCGAGTGTAATACCATATTTGTACAATGTGTTTGGTAAATGGTGTATCTTCCCGAAAAGTACTGATATACCTATTTCCATCTTATTAACACAGTTCTGTGGTAACAAAGTTAGAAACCTTGAAGATTTAATTTTTGTCCAAATATATCTCAGGATTCTACGAGTATCTAGGAAGTTCATTTTGTTTTCTAAGCATGTATTCTTTCCTTAATTCCTGGTTGAAATTGTATAGTATTATATACATTTCTCTTGCATAGGCGTTCATTATTGTATTATCGTAGCGAAGGGACAGAAGTATACGGAAATGTACTTCTCGTCGTGTGTTTGACAAGGCGTTGAAGATTATAGTGTTAACCTTTGTAACAAAGGTGCGTAACTCAGAGTTGTCAGTTTTATATATTATAGACGTTTTGGCATCGGTGCCTAGTGGGAGTTCTTTTACAGTCAACGTGAAAACTCGTAACTTCAATCTATGTAGACTAAAAACAGCGCTATCTATATAACGTGAAAAGATTCAAATTTCGATAGAAATTGACATTACGACTGGTTTTTACAGTCACTCTGAGAAATCTCTAAGGCCGGGCGCCCACTGTGACTTTTTGTCGCCGTGACTTTAAGTCACCTAATCGAGTGCAATGAAGATATTAGAGAGTGCGCTCACTAAGGTGACGTGACAATAAGGTGACAAATAGTTTCGTCTGCTGGCGACGTGACTGTCACTCGACTTATGCATCGCTATGCGAGTGCGCTCACTGGGGCGACTTTTCGCCATTGGGTTGCTGAAAGTTCCGATTAGACGTATGCTACACATAAAAATTAATCACTTTTTGTTTGAAAGGAGATGCCTCAAAATGTTATAAAATTATTCATATTTTTAAGCAGACTAAAAGTAATTTGTATAGATAAAGGAAACAAATTATTGTATGGAAATTTATAATTTTCAGTTTTTTTGAGTACCCCATTAATTCCTTGCCTACAATAAACCATATATAATTATAAAAATGTATGCATAAATTTAAAGTGTTCAGTTTAATTTAGACTAAAAAAAATATATTTTAGTAATCTTTCAGTGTACATATAGGATGCACCCTTTTTCGTTTATTTATTTTCTTGTATTCTGAAAGAACATATTACAGCAACCTAATTGAAATCGATCTAGAACTCAAATAAGCTCACTTTGTCACCCGGTGACAGTTACCTACAGTGGGCGCCTGGATGGTGACACAGGGTGACGGCAACAAAATGTTACCGTGATAAAAAATCACAATGGGCGCCCGGCCTAACTAGTGCGTCTGATGCGTCCTCCACATAGAGATTAGAGTTTACGCAAATCATTAAAATATAAACGGCTGAAACTAACGTCAGTGTTGTCGGAGTATGCCTGACTAGTTTTAAACCCATACGGGGTCCTTAGTCATGAGCTTGCTTGTTCCTTTAACGCGGCGTGAAGCAAACGTTTTGCTTTCGTATGAGTTCGAAATTTATCGGGCATACTCCGACAACAGTGACGTGAGTTTCAGCTGATTAAATTTGAATAATGTTGAAAATACTCGAACGCCTACTCTGGAGAAATGCTATTAGGAAATTGAAAAGATTTGCTTGAGCTTGTAATAGGTTTAGTCACACTACTTATAGCAATAATAATTGTACCTATTAGGTATTAACCATGTTTGTCATATTATTCATCATCATCATTATCCGCCCATTAACGCCCCCATCCATATAAGAGAGGGATATGGAAATAAATTCTCTCGTAAAAAAATGAGGATAAAAATTAGCCTTAGTTAAGCTTAACAAAAAAAGCCTGTATGTATATAAGCAGTATTATTATGTAATAAAACGGTGCTTCAATACAATGCCGTAATTGAGTATTTGACTAAATTTATTTTATTTGTTTATTATAAACTAGGATAAAAATAATAACGTACGCTGCAAAAATAATAAAAATGCGGTAAAGATCTGTAAAGTTAAATGTTTGGAGTAGGGGTCTTCTGTCCTTTTCTCGCAAAAGGAATATTTGTACTAAGTCACTATGGCGATACTGTGGTGTGACGTCACATCACAGTATGGCTGTCTCTCCCTAATCAGACATATTCAAATGCTTATAACTTTTTATTTATTTGATCAATTTAATTAGTTTTATCTTATTTTGTTGTAACTTGATTCTATAGAATCAAGTTCCAAAAAATAAATTTAAACACTAATATTTTGATTAGTGTCAATTAATCAATTAGGGCAGTGCCAGCGGTGCCCCGGCACAGGGCGCAGACCCTGGAGAGGCGCCTAAATGACCAGAACATTTACAAACAATACCTTATTCAGTCAGTTACAAGTCTGTAGGCCGCAGTTACGCATGCTGGCAGAGCGCATAAATTGCTGGTTACGATTCTGCTTTAATACAAGGGTTGGCTAGCTTAGGGTGATAGGTACCTGATGTTTGATAGTTTACGACTCCCTATCAGATGTTAATGACAATGACCAGGAACAACTTGACACATACATTACTCAAATGATAATATTGTTCCTAGGTATCACCGATTATTATTGTCACTGAATAAGTAGACAAAAAGCGATTTTTTTATTTTCACTAGATGTCGCCAGCGGATTCACCTGCGTAGTTCCTGTTCTCGTAAAAATTTTGAATTAAAAGTAGACTCGGTTAAGCCTAACCAAAAAAATAGCCTGTGTGTATATAAGCTGTATTATTATGTAAAGTTTCAGTTTTCTATCAGACATCTATCCATCCATACTTTTCTTTCATCTAACTTTCGGAACCTAACCTTTATTAGTAAGGATTGACGGGTGATGACAACTCAGTGAGACCTCAAAATGATATTTTTTAATTCACATGGGTCAATTATATTAATAATTGATTTATAGAACTGACAGAAAACAAATAAATCCTTCTTGAAAAACGGACAATATTTTTCTTACGAGAGATAAGGACAGGGATAACACTTGTCCGCTTTCGCAACGTGACTGTACCGCTCCTTTATTTACGTTTATTTTTTTTTTGAAAATGACAGACTAGGTATAGTTTTTTGTGATCTATTTATTCCACCTAGATGGAGAAATGTTTTATTTAAATACTTTATATATATTTAGATAATTACAATATTGTATTTATACTGACTTATTGGTCTAGTGCAGTGATTCTCAACCTTTTTTTTGTTGCGGCACATATTTAATAAGATAGAAATTGTTTGCTTACTACACCTGAACACTGCATAAATAGTTTATGAAAAGACCCTGCTTTGCGTCGCTAATGTGTTCCTGAAAAATGCGACGCAAAGTGAATCACAAATTTGGAAAGCATATAATAAAATAATTTATTTTTTTGTGGATGTAAGTATATATTCATGTTAAAATTATTTTTCTTTTTAAATGATATAATTTATTAATATTAACATTATTATATATTTCCAAAATTTGGCGGCACACTTTTGAAATTTGGCGGCACACAAAAGGTTGTTAAAAGGTTGATAAGGTTGTTAAAAGGTTGATAAGGTTGTTAAAAGGTCGATAAGGTTGTTAAAAGGTTGATAATGATGATGATGAATATAGTATTTTGTGTGCTAAAGTTAGTTCTTGCGAATAAATAAGTAGTTGGTGTTACGCTAGAAATATAAAAATAATTTGCATTTAAGCAATAAAGTCGAGTTTGAAGTGAACCACTATTTTTGACACGAAAACAGTGGTTTATTTTTGATCATATCATCGTTATTCCTTGAGAGCAATATTATTCTGATATTCAAAAAATATTTTTTTTTTATAAAATTTGACTAACTGCTATTGGGGCACATTTTGTTATCTTATAATTTTGTTTTATTATTGTGAGCATGAAAATTATCTGTGATATGTGCAGTTTGTTTTGGTCCATCAAGGCAGATTGGTTATTGTGTAAGGTATTTTAAAAAGAAAATAGAGTTATGTTAGAGCTAGTGATAGATATGGTTACAAGTTTGCTAATATTAAAATATTGTATACCTATAAACATTGTACTCATTGATGGGTGGGTTTTCTTGGTAAAATAATCATGGTGGTTTCCCTCGTCCTTCCGGATCAGTCTTTTAGAGGTGATTTAGGCCTCACAGTCACTGGCTACAGCTAGTGGCGTCTCATCTGGTGGTCACGACTCTCATTAATGAGGAAACGACTAGAGGAGGAGGATAAACATTGTGTCAGATAGGTGGGTATCTTAATATTCTTACTAGAGGACGCCCGCTTCACTTGCGTAGTTCTCGTTCCCGTGGGTATTTTTTATTTTATTATCTTATTATTATCGACTATAAGTTGGCCCTTGTCTGCTATCACACCTGATGTTAAGTGATGATGCAGTCTTAGATGGAAGCGGGCTAACTTGTTAGGAGTGGGACAAAAATCCACACCCCTTTCGGTTTCTACACGACTTCGTACCGGAACGCTAAGTCACTTGACGATACGTCTTTGTCGGTAGGGTGGTAACTAGCCACGGCGAAAGCCTCCCACCAGCCAAATTTCGGGATAAAGTGTGGCCTGTGTGTTAACCAGGGTGTCAGCTAACACCAAATTGTGTTCAAATTGCTCCAGCGCTTTGTTCGTGTACAAGTGACAAACATACACACTCACAAACCTATCTAATACATTGTTAACTGGTAAAAATAATGCTACATATGTCTTCTTTTAGTTTATAAAATTGTTCTTATTATTTTCTTCAATATCTCTCTGTGATATCCATTTTCCATCCATTATCATTATAAGCCTATTTACGCCCCCTAAAAGTCCATTCTCCCTGCTCATTGAAGAGGGAATATGAAAACTCACTACGCTGCTCCAATGCGGGTTGGCGGGCTTACGGTGATAATGTTTCATTTATTAACGATCACTATCAGATGTTAATGACAGTGACAGGGACGGCTTAACGTGCTCTTCGGGGCACGGAGTGTAACACCACCAACTTCCCGACTTGGTATGTCTTGAAAATTTCATTGAAGAATGAAAATCTCAGTATTCCATGACCCGACCCAGGATACGAACCCAGGGCCTCGTGATCGAAGCCACATAAACTAACCACAAAACCAACGGGGCAGGCATTTTCCATTATGAGGATGAAATAGGAAATTAAATTGTAAAGTTTTCATAGAGGTACACGCCCCCGCAGAGCTCGACTGCACGAGAGTTTGTGCAAACCAAATTGCAAATATCCTCTTAGACAGTTGCATATTTTCTTTATCTTTTAATTTCTATCAGAGGCAGAGCCTATATAAAATTTTGTACCTACCTACGTACTGTGTTTCAATTAAAGAACATTACCACACATGCGAGCGAGTTGAGTAGAGAATATATCGTGCCGCTTGAATGCAATATGCCTACGCACTAAATATCTTAGTACAAAATTTTTTACAGCGCTGCCATGCTTAAAAAGTTTTGTCATGTTGCTTATCTTAAGCATATCTTGAAGTCGGTGCCAGCAAGTTTAAAGAACATTTATTTTCTAGTAAGTAGTTTTGGTTTAGCTTAATGTTTTATTTTAAATATACACTTAATCACACATGTGTAAATTAAAAACTAATGACCAGTTATTTTTTACTTTTTAGTGCGATTTGCGTCGTCCTATTTTTTGTTAAAAAATTTTATTTCTTCTTTTTAGTGATTTATCGACACGTAACGTGCTCGTACTATAGTGTGATAGTATATTACGGCACTAGTAGCCAAGAGTCGTACTGAGAAAACCAAATCCGTAAGCTGTCAAAATTTAGTGTAATTTCCCCAGGAAATCAGCACAGATCTAGCATGGTGACAATGGGACCAGAGTATGCTCTTTTTAGAAAAAGAATTATCAAAATCGGACAACTCTGTAAAAAGTTATGCGTGGTCATACATAAAAAAAAAAAAAAAATATACGTGTCGAATTGAGAACCTCCTCCGTTTTTTTTCGTCGGTTAAAAATAGTTTTCAGCGCTGCCATGCCTGCGAAGTTTTGCGTTTCGCATCGTCAGCGGGATCTCGAACCTACCACCACGCCACCTATACATACTTAGCTTAATGTTTTGTTTTAAATATACACGTGGTAGTAAAATCTGATGACCGTTTCATGTGATACCTCTCATCATTTTTCAATTCAATTCAATTCAATTCTTC
Source organism: Mycalesis mineus (assembly GCA_034621355.1). NCBI lineage: Eukaryota > Metazoa > Arthropoda > Insecta > Lepidoptera > Nymphalidae > Mycalesis > Mycalesis mineus. The sequence goes on along the minus strand of CM067886.1, from coordinate 10,446,447 downwards.
TTTATGGCTTTCATTTGTGCCAACTGGGCACAGCTTATCTCGCCAGTGTCACGTGGATGGAGAAGGCACGAAGGAGATATTGTAAAAGTGACAAATTTAATTTTGATGGAAATTCAATTAGTTTAGAGTGTCTAGTGTGAGTTTGTTACAGAGTCGCTGTGTAAAAAAGTAACGCAAATGTATATGGAATTGGAGCAGCGCCATCTAGTTATAGCGAGAGTAAACTCTTTTTATATTTAATTTGACCTTACGAGTTATCTACGATTTTACGTAGTCGCTCGGTGAAAAACTATCACTTGCACCATAGAATGATGCTTTCGTCAATTATATTTAACTTTCAATGATTAAATAATAAAATGCATAAACATCAATCATATTGTGGTTATAGAGTAAATAAAACAAGATGGATATCGTAATACACTATTGTTTATTGAAATAGATAACTTTTATTTTGTCAACCCTGATTTTGTTCTAGATTATACAAGAGCGTTACATAGACATCAGAGTGCCGAGTGTGAGTTTGTTACCGAGCGACAGCGTAAAAACGTAACGCAAATTTATATGGAATTTTAGTAGCGCCATCTAGTTGTAGCGAGAGTAAATGCTTTTTTTGCTATATAATTTGACGTTATGAGTGACTACGTTTTTACGCAGTCGCTCGGTGAAAAACTCACACTTGCCCCACAGTTTGGTAAAGCCATGCATCTGTAAATTTTAAATACAGAAGTAAAAACAGGTGATGGTATAGCGCAGAAATATATTTCTTGTGTCATAGAATATTGTTTGATATTATTGCACAAAATAACTCATTATAACTCGTTATTTTATGTTAAGTTTAAAAACATTTTACTAATCTGCGGGATGTTTAAATCCATTGAGACATTTAATTACATTTATTATTGCTCATAACTAATCTAATATGCACAAAACACGCATAGTATGTACATTATATATATATATATATATATCTATATTCTTTGTATTTTTAAACATTTTTACATATTTTAAGTATTCTTATAACCTAATTATTTCATATTGTTTCAACGCTCTCTTACGCGGTTTATGTATTTTATCTCTGAAAAATATATCTTTGTTACATTATGGACAATGATTAGTAGGTAGCTATCCAAAACAGCAGTTTATTAAGTTTTTCTTACAATTGGTGTTAACATTTTTATCAAAATCCGATGAAGCAATAATTTTCGAAATGGTTAAATACGTCATCGTATGTCTATGTATGATTTTGCTGTTTTGTATTTGTTATCTGTTAAAAACAAAATTATAAATAATTAAGGTAACTAAACAATTTTACTTGACCATTAGTATCTACTAATTATGTCTTAACAATATCAGGCGAATTTATCAAAGTTGATGCGAATATTCTAATGATGCCCATCACAGACGATGTCGTTTCCCTATTAAACTAAAGCCATATAAAATATTAAAATATGACTCTGTTATGTATCTAATATATAACGATATATGTACCATAGAGTAGACTCAACGCTTATAGACCATTAAAGTCTTACTTATAACTTACATTGCACTAAAACATTTATTGGTCGTCTGTTCAGGGCCAATGCGGTTATTTATTGTCAATATGAGACGATTGGAAATATTGTTATTGCAGAGAAATGTTTCCCATACTGATTTTGTCATTGAGCTAACTAGCGCCAATTCACACTTAGAGTTTCTAGCGATGTGCTGCGATTACATTTGATGATTTCAAAATTTGGCGGCACACAAAGAAAAAGATAAAAATTATTTACTTACTACAACAAAATATTGGTTTATGTCATAAATTTTAAATACAAACTCGCTTTAATAACTAATGTCCTGAAAAAGACGAAATAATTAAATATTATGAGTTAACCAAATAATAAAATAATTTATTTTTTTGTGGATGTAAATATATATTCATGTCAAAAATATTTTTCTTTTTAAATTGCACAGTGGTTGAGCATCACTGGTCTAGAGTTACAGCCTTTGAAGAATTAGAATTAAAAGAATAGGGTAGATAAATGATATCAAAATATTGGTGTTTTGTTATTTGATTTTATAAAACTTGATTTAATAACGAATAAAATTATGAAAAAGACGAAATTTTAAATATTAGGAGTTGGACAGAGACGACCTTACAGTAGCATGTCGTCATATTTAAGTAATGCCACAGTAGATCAGTAAAAAATTCATTTTGCCAGAAAGGGACGGAAGACTCTACTCCAAAATTAAAGTGTTTATTACTTCGTATATCTTTGTCGAATTCTACTTTTATTTTTACCGTATGTAATTAGTTTCATTCTAGTTTATAAATAATGAAGTAATGAAAATTTTCGAGTCATCTACCCTATTGTATACCTTTAAATTTAGCCAGACTTCTAGTCTCTTAACGCGAGGTATAGGATTGCAGTATATAAATTGAATTTGTAGTACAGCGAATCTATAAGTAGTATACCTTCGCAATTCGACAAGTAGAAACTTCAGACCGGACGAGTAGTTCGGTTTGTACTTTTTTAAAAAGGGTTTTATTTTTTATTACATCGTCAAGTGTCGTTACGGTTTTTATGTTTGTTACGACAAAAAAAACCAATGTGAACTGGCGCTAAATCGTATATATGTAATTTAATTAATTAACTTACAAAAATAACATCAGTTTGTACAGTAACTAGATTTTTACAATAAACACAATTAACCGTTGTTAAGAAGTGTATGACTAACGTTGTCACATTTTGGGCCGGTCTATTCGGCTTTGAATATCGAGAAAATTAAGTGATTTTTATGTAGAGGTTAAAAGAAAAATCGATTTCCATTGCACACTATATGTCACAGATACATATTCTTTTATATTAACTGCAGTCGAATAACAGAGTCCACTGTATTACACATAGGTACAATTTATTATTGTCAGGGCAAAAGGATTTCCACTACACGGTCAGTTGGACATAGAATTATTACCTGTAGGCCTAGGATGTGTCCGTAGAGATCTCCAGTAGAGCAAACGACATCGTCGCAAAGTAGCGAGGAAATCGGAAATATAGATCTCTCTCTCGCCCCAATGCAACTTATAGAGAGCGATATTTTCGATTGCGTGCTATTAGGCGACTGTTTATCTTTTTGCCTGCACGACATATTAAACTCCATGCGCATCTTAGGCCTAAGATAACGTAGCCTTAGTTTACTAACTTGCTAATAGGCGTTACTAGTCGTTAAAGAGTATTTCGCTGGTTTTTTCTGACAGAAATGTTGCGGATGCCGATTGTTTCACATCCGTGAACGCGGAAGAATCTGCGATCTTGATTTTTAAAATAAATAATATAGATTCAGAAGTGCTCAGAAGTTAAAATTCGAATACCCACAAACAACTATGAATATGACAAAAGCAACCTTTTTTATAAAATAAGATATTTTTAGGCACAAAGAAAAGTAAAATTTTACACAAAGCACGATCCTAGCGCTTCGCAGCCGATTCGCAAACCACATACACATTAAGGTTTTGGTTCAATAAAATTACAGTTACGGTTCGCTAGTGAATGCTTTATGTTTGTGAAGTTGGTTTAGCTTCGGTCTGCGGAGGGGCGGCGCGCGCTGCGCTGCGGGATCACGAACTCGGCGTGTCGCGGCGCGGTGAAGGGGTTGGTGGAGGGGAAGGCGGGGGGCGCGCCGCCCACCGAGCCCTGCCGCGCCAGGCCGCCGCGCCGCGCCGGGCTCGACGTCGGAGAACTGCTGGGAAACATGCACACAATCGTACTGAATACGGGCAGAGGTTACGGAACTTTATTGTGAATAGTAATTGATTTTTTTTACAATTGAACGTTGTAGTGTCCCAAAGATACTCGGATTTCGGAGTGAAACGGATTTTTGTTCGATTTGGCTGACACTGTTAATATATTATATAAATCAATTATTATTTTGTCCGTCATTATTAACTTATTAACGGTTCACTGTAGGTCTCTCTCCATATAGGCGAGATAATTAAAAACAGTCCTAACACACTGCTCCAATGCGGTCTTAGGGGGGTATTTCTTTAACGATCGCTACCTTGATGATAATGACGGAACCGACGGTTTAACGCGCTCTCCGAGGCACCCAACTTCAGATTCTTGAAAGAATCTATCAATACTACATCAGTCCAGACCTCGTAATACGAAGGACCATAGGTACATACACTGGTCTAACAACAACATTATTCAAAACTATACTTTGGTGAGGTGCATTGAATCTTCACAAATTTTTTTATTTCCTGTCTACCACTCAATAGCGAGACGCCGTGAAAATTCTTATACATGTATTTTAAAAGAGCCTTTTATGTCGCCATTCATAAACCTTCGCCGTTTCATAAAAGCTGCATTTAAAAAAAATGACAGTCAATAACTTCAAATCTATACTAAAGCCAAACTCGATTGAGAATGCTTGTCAACAAACAAATTAAAAATGAAGGTAGAAATCACGTGTCATTTTACACCTATTTTTTTTTTAGTTAACTAGTTAATGACGAATTCATGACAATAAATTAGATTAGTAACTTTAAAACTAATTTATATATTCAATATCTTTAAAATAAGATTTTTTAAATAACAAAACATAATTTTAATTTTATTAGGCATAAAATGTGTTGCATTTTCTACCTTCATTTTAAATTTGTTTGTTGACAAGCATTCTCAATCGAATTTGGCTTTAGTATAGTTAAAACGTCATTCTCGTTACCGAGGAGTGGTGCTGATGTCCGCGGCGGCCGACATCTGTCGCGGAGGCAGCGCAGGCGGAGCGCCGCCACGTTCGCTCCCTCCCACACGCGGCGGAATCTGTGCACGCATTAACATTCCTTTGATTTGAACCCATTTAATGTCCAAAAAACAAGAGTGATAGTAAAATCTTGTCAATTGGTTTTAATTAGACACGTGCTGACACAAATAGTTCAGGCATTTGAGTCTGTTCTTTCATAAACAGATAACGTTTAACCGTTCTTAATTTTGCATTATGCGTTCGTTCAAATACACACTTACACACACACACACACACACACAAACATATGCACACACACAAATATATAAAAATAATTAAGATCTATTTGTGTCTACTATGTTTAAATGTTTGTTTGCGGTCACTGATGTGGAAGAGCAGTCTTTTAACACAAAAGTAAGCTAACTACGCTTAAAAAAAGATGCAGCATATTATTTAAAGACATAACAGTTTATTTATTTATTTAATTCATCGATAAGACGTTCACATCAAAAAAATATTATTGTTAAAAGCTAGGCTATTTAAAAATACGCCCAGGCCAGTTGTGTGATAATCACGTACCGTGGGAGGCTCGTGCGGGCGCGGCGGACAGGCCTGCGAGTGCGCGCGCGCGAGACGCTGCTGCGGCGGCGGCGTGGGCGGCGGCGGGCGGCGCGGCGGCAAACTCTCCGTTCTATGCGCCACCGGTCTTGTGCCCTCCGTTCTCTCCGCGTTATCTCTCCCGAACTCGCCGCCTTGCAAGCTCTCCCGACTCTCTGCGCGAACAGGTTGTTCCGGCAGCAACCTCGGCCGCTCTGGTAGAATACGCGGTTGCCTATCGGGCGGCAATCTCTGTCTTTCAGACGGAACGTCGCTTGATCTTATGTCTGACGACCTCCTTTCCATCTGTGCAAATGATTGTAACTTAATTATAAAGGATTGTAATCTTTTGAAAAAGCTAATCATAATTAAACGCTATCTTTTGTGGATACCTATTTTTCCTTAAAAAAAGGATCACGTACAAAATTTTTTTCGTGTTCTTAGAAGGTTTGTAACACATTATTTTCCTCGCAGACATCTCTAGTCAGAAATAAGAAATTGTTTAAAAACATTTTGGGTGCCGAATAGATATATTCGATCTAACAGATAAAACTTATAGCAGAAACTTAATACTTTTAAGGAAGTACCTGTACCGGCTGGGTTTGCACGTGCGTCGCGTCGCTTGTGGCGGGCGGCGGAGCGGGTAGCGGAGCGGGCGCGGGGTCGGTGGCGCTCTCCGGCGGGTGCTGGATGCGCGCCGCTTGTTCCAGGATGGCCTTCTTTTGCTCCTGGCCCGCAGCGAAGTACGAGAACACGCATAGCACCGCGTAACATATTTGATCCGCCTGATATTTGAAACAAAACACATTTTACATACGTTTTAGATGTACCTAGATATAAGAATTAATAAAAAAATATTAATAAAATAGCTCGCATAATTTTATTAGTATAGAAGATCGTACAAACCTTCAAACAAAATTACAATTCAGATTTATTTATACAAACGTTGTATTTTCAGTTATAAGTTGTACTAGAATTCGTGTTCATATAAAAATAATGTGCACAAATAATAAAAGAGAAATAGGAAATGTGAATTAAAAGCAGTTTGCCTTTCCGTACCCTTCACAATTAACCGCAACACTTAATGCGAGAAAAAGATAGCAAAGCGATAAAAAGAGTTAAGTAAGAAATATAAAATAAAAACAACACGTGTACATACATCAGAGTGAGTTATGAAACGTAAGGTGCATAATTCGGTTGGTTTCCATTGACCTCGACAACTAGATAGTACCGAGTAAGCCATATCGAGAAGAAACGATGGAGATCAAGCACTACTTTCTCTGCCTACAACATAAAACAAGGATTCATGAACTAAATAAAAATTAAATAAAAAAGGAGATGAGGCGATGATAGATTCAATACTGCTAGTGCATTACTTACCATTATTGACTTATATTTTCTCTGTATAATCTGTCTCGTTTTGGGATCTGCAAAAATAAATAAATGCAAGTGTTTTTTTGACGACGTTAGAAAAAAATAGTGTGTAGTTAACTGACAATCAAATAAAAACTTCGACTTTTTAACTAATTGTTATATACAAATCCGGACAAATTAAAACATTCTGTTACTCTATAAGTATCTATACTATGGAAACGGCGCAAAAACATAAATATTGTGTTTTTGGAGGTCGGTGTAGCTTTGGTTGTGACTAATCAGAATAGTAAGATTCTTTATTTTTATTGGATAGTGTTAACCACACTTTAGGATATTAAAATTTTTGAAAATAAACGTGATATCAAAAAATCATGCACAATTTCGGAACTGGCGGTATAGGATACGTGGCTCACTGGTAGAACGCTCTGCCCGCGATAGTCACAGAGATGCGGATTCGATTCCCACCCGCTCTGCAATTTTCGATATCACTTTCGTGTTCAAAAATCATAAAAATAAGACAAGCCAAGAACAGATATTCTTTAATAAGAATATCTGTTCAAAAGTTAAACAATGCTTATGTGCCTTAAAATAGTCAACTGTGATTGCGACGGTGGATGCAGTTCTTGGATATTTTTTCGAACTTTCTAAGAATGTCTTTTAACATACACAAATGTGCTTAGTGTATATCTTACTACAAACATCTAAAGTCAAGCAACATAGTTAATTAATTTAATTACTTAACAATATAATGAATGTTAAGATACTTACTAAATTCTTCTAAAACGAAGATACCGCCATTCTGAGTGAAGCATTTTCTTATGTGATCCAGCCGCACGAAAAACTGAAAGAGATTTCATTTGCCCAATTAATTGGATGTAAATCATGACGGTCTATTTATTGCTTTGTCTAAACGCTAAAGCTCGATGAGGAATACTATTTCACTGAGAAACTATAAATTAAGTAATTACTACAAGCGTGGAATAAAATTTTAGAGCAGGTATAAAGATTGTAGCCAACTGATAGGATTGAAGATATCCTTGTTTTCAAAACAACTTCGTTATGAGATTGAAATTAACTTTAAGCATTCCTCTTTTCGGCGTGCTTTAGAGCGTGAATTTTATTTATTTTAAACTGTGCCCAAGTCTTTCCGTTCTAATTTGGTGTACACTATGAATACTAATTTAGTGCACTATTTGTGTAGAAGGTGCTTTTCTGATTTTATAAAATAACATCTTTGCATATATATTTAAGTGACATTGATATTTATAAAAGCATAATCAAGGTCATAATTATTGTATTGACTTCTAAATCCTCTCCTAACTTTTCTATAAAACTGCTAAGGTGGTGGTGGAAAGATCATCTTCATTTCCTACACATTTCAGTAGACGTACAAAGTTCGCAGTTCACTATCTAGGCACGTCAGAAGAGTAATTCCATCCATAGATATTTTTTTATATTTTTGTGTAACCGCGTAATTACAATTGTATGTTTCCCCAATTTAAAAACGTAACAAAATTTAAATAAGTAAACGTAACTTTACTATTACAGAAAAAATAAATCGTGCCAAAAAACGGAAATTATGAAATCTGAACAAAAAACAAATCTTTCCGCCACTTTTTTCCGCCGTTTGTTACGACAATCAAAAGAACAGTACCGACTAGGGTCAAGGTGAAATCTAATCAATGTTTGAGTAAGATTTTATTTTTTGTGAACTTGTAAAAGACATGATTTATTTATACTGAGTGATATTTCTTGCTATGAAAGTTTTGAAATGAAATCCTAAGAAATATATAAAAGTATGCACTTATAGGTAGAAATATAACTTTGTTAGATTCAATTTTAGTGATCCTATTTGTATTCAACTAGCAGATATATTTTTAAAACTATGTGTAGAATTAAAACATTGAATTACCTATAGTCCTATACGTTGAAAGAGCAAATGTAGAAGCGAGAAACCAAACTAGCGCACATTTAGATAAAACAGTTTGCCAAAAAAGTTTAAATACGAAGGTATAATATAAAGCGTTTCATAAAAAAGTATGTCGTTTGCCAAATTACTGGGTCATAACCAGAATATTGAAATGAAACATGCAGGAATCCAGAAATAATTATAGGGACTGAACTGTTAACACTTGTGGTAAAATTTTGTTATATGTTCAAAAGTAGAATAATGTCTTGGTTCAGCTAAGGCAACCGTGGTGGTGTGCGTGGAGCGGGACGGAGCGGGCCGGAGCGGGACGGAGCGGGTCGGAGCGGGCCGGAGCGGGACGTGCGTGCGAGGAGTGCGGGCGAGGGCGGGCCGGAGGGCGCGCCAGAACTTGTGAGATGGCAAGTGCTCTACGACTGACCTCTGAGTGCGTCGCTGAGCTCAGCTTGAGTGACGCTCGCTCGGGTTCGGTGGAGGGACCGACTAATCTCAGCACGTGGTGCGAATGAAAGATCGAAACCGCTCGCCGGACGATCCGTGATACGAATGCAAGCTATCGGGTGCGATAATGAACAAATAAACAAAGGGCTTCTATGTGCATGCACGAACGCGCGCGCGGGCGCTCGCCGCACTCGGGATAACTAAAACAACGCTAACAACGGCTAAAACAATCGGAAAGCCTCAAACTACAAGTAAAGCCCTACGACCTCGGACGATCATCGCTAACGTGCACGCGACGCGACCGACGGCGATCGCCAGGTCGCAAAGGTCGCGTCGATCGTCGTAGGAGCCAGCCATTACTAGGTTATGAACCACTGAGTACCTCGAAATCCTTCAGCGCAGCGGCGCGGGTTCGGCGGGTCCGGAAAGGGTAGAAACAGACAAAAAGAAGATATTAGTTGAGGGCGGCCGAGCGCGTGTCAAGGACCATCTCAAAAGTTCCTAGCGTAGCGGAAGGGCGCGGGGCCGGCCGTGGCAGACAAGTAGCGCATGCACAAATTATATGAAGTAGGTATACGTCAATCAGATGGACAACGGTCAACCTTAAATGTAATAAAATAACTAACTATTACATCAAATTAATAATTGATAAAAAGAAGATAAAACACGATATCCGTTCAACATAAGCTATATTCAATTTCGAACGTTTATAAATAAGAAAAATACGAGTACATGATTAGCACAGTGATATCAAATATAATATTGAAAGTACACATGAAATCATAAAAAATATTAGAAATAGGAAAGTTTGAGTGGTCCTTGCTAGGTTTGTTCATTCAATAGATACTTTAAAGATAATTTACAATGTTGAATCTGTAGGGAGCGTCGTATATGCGAGTCGATGATGTTATGTTTGCGATATAGCTGATAAGATAATATACTGATCCTCACGTACCGCATGAATGCCGAAGCTTACAATGTACGGAGGTGAGATATATTGCAATGCGCTATACTTCATCTGCACAATATTCAGACATACAAGCTTTGGCCAGCGCGGCATTCTATTGTAACTTTGTTCTTCCGAGACAAATCCCAAAATAAAAGCATGAACACTGAAAAAAATACCTTACCTGACGTATTACTTTATGACAATACCAAAACTGAATCAGGGGTGATAGAATCAGATTATTCAGATTTTGGTTTATCATTCTGATATACACAAATAAAAGCTGACGAAAAATATTTGGGGAATCGAATCTACTAAATGAAAGACCTACCTTGCTGTGGTGGAACAGGAGTCCAACGCCTTCCATGCACACCTTCAAAAATGTTCACATCATTAGATAGGTACAATACACGTGGACAAATAAACGGTAATGCATTAATTTTTTAACTATTTATGCCGGGCAAGGTATATGGAGAAAAAGGAAGGATGCAAAATATCATTTATTCATTACGTAACCTGTGTTTGTTTTAGAGAAAAATAGATCATAATCCGTTTTAAATCAATTCGTTTTTAGCAATCAAAAACAGAAGAGTAAATTGATGTCTTGAATGAGGATTTTAGCAGGCTACATCCGTGATATTATAATACTCGTTGTTAAAAAGCACTGCACGAAGGCATTAGATTAGTTTCACCAGCACAGTGTCCTATAGGGGGTATACCTGTATGAGCCCCCCTTCCCCGGTGGCGCAGTCCTGCACCGGGAACTCGCCCCCCAGCTCGGCCGCGTCCTGGCGCCGACCACTCTTCTCCATCGCCTCTTTGATACAGTAGTATAGCGCTTTGCACTGAATCAGTTCATTGGTCAAATATTAGATACATAATAAATAACTATTACGTATTATAAAATAATACACAAATCGTCTTGCTTTGCTTTGCTAACACTTCTTGACACACAAACATGCCTGTCTGTACACGTTACCATTTCAACTAAAGAACTTTATCATAAAATAGAGTAAACTTTGACTTCCATATTTTATTGGCCAAATATTCATCGATTTGTATAATACTAAATATCAATTACTTATTTATTTAAAAGAAAATATATTATAATGTATACAGTAAGTAACTGTAGCGTAAAAAACATAAATACTATTCACTAGAGAAATGAAAATTGTATAAAGAAATTTGTCCTACCTTCTTTGTATAGTATTTATGGAGTTGTGTTTGACCACCGTTCTTCCTCCAAAGGCACAAAACTCGTATTTTGGGACTATACGTCATATTCACTAGACGTTCATACCACCATCTCTCTACTATCGTTCCTATAAGAAATAATCAAAAACCAATCAGTATGTACTGGGAAATCGAAAGGATTTTAAAAAGTAATATTTAATGAAAACGCAGCAAAGTATAAATTTTATTTATAAGACTAAATAATATTGTCATTATACAAGAAAAAAGTAAATTAACGAATCAAAACAAAATAGCTGTATTAAAAAAATATATACGGTCGAATGGAGAAACTCTTTTTTTTGAAGTCGTTTAAAAAGTAAGTAATGTCAATTTTGCTTCTCCGGATATCTTTAAAGTTGTTATGCTACTTTTTATTCTTATAAAAATAAAAATTGAGCCAAACTTGGCCACCCAGAAATTGAATGTATGAACTACACGTGTCATTACCCTGCGTGGAGCGCAGCACGAGCCCGTCGTGGCGCACCTCCATGAAGCGCAGCGCGCCCGCCGCGTCGCCCTCGTGCACGGTGAACGTAGCGCGCCGCACCGCGCGCGAGCCCAGCGCTTTTAGGCTTATGTCGTTCCCGTGCTGGTCAACAAATTATTATATATTATAAATATATTTAAAAAAAATTGTACACCAATATTTTTATTTAAATTAAATACACAATTACCATAATCAAAATTAAATCTACAATTAATATATTTGTTTCACTATAAACTCCGAAACCAAGCGACAGCGTCACTTGAACTCAACGAAAAATATTCTACGTTTCAATCGGATCATTTATTAAAAGAGTTTGTGTGATATCCTACTCTGAAGATGTGTTCGTTTTTGGAACCGCCCACCAGATCGACGGTTTCAAAACTAATAATAACCAATAAGCCATCCTTCTAACTCTTTTAACCGATGTTCTAACATCTTTAGATAGAAAAATAATTCAACTCACCAAATTGTGAACAACATCCAGCAAATGGTTAACTTCTTGGCTGTACACTAAACCGATATGACTCTTAGCTAATAATCGTCGAACTTTATTCCGAACTATATCTGCTTCTACACCGAACAGAACCATCGCTGCAGTCAAATTATACAGAGCAGTCGATAACAGTCTATCTTCTTCATGCTCGAGCCGTTTCCTTTCCGTCTCGCTCAAACACTTGTATCTTTCCATCATTTCATTCGGACCTTGATCCATACCGATCATGTCCCGCTCTTGACTCACAGCATCTAAGAAAGCATCTTCCCAAAACTGCATTTGGTCCCATAAATTTGATCTTTCCTTTCCTAAAAAATATGGAAATCAAATTAGAATGCTTTCTATTATTGTGGCGATTACGATATGATCATCATCAGCCATCATGCGTCCACTGTTGAACATAGGCCTCTTTTAAATAGCGCCAGCCTTCTCTATTATTGGCTTTTTGTCTCCAATGAAAGCCAGCCACTTTCTAGAGATCGTCACTCCACCTACCTACGACATGATAATAACTCCGAATTCCAGGATTAAAATCTGTTTTACCAATTAGCCCCTGATAGAGATAAGTACGCGCAGTCTCAGGCGAGGTGAGCGGCGAGGTAGTGGGAACTCCTGCCATTGGCCGCCCGCTCAGCGACGACTTGGACGAAAACGCACTCCCTGACCGTCCTTTGGCACCCGGTCGACCCACCTACAAATATCATATTTAAAATATATCAGTATATTTGAACATCGTCGTAACATTTCACAGCAAGTCCTTTAGCAAATTTAATCTTAATATATAAAACAGGCGACATGTGCATGCAGTTAAAGTAATAACAGAGTAGCCAGCATTATTTTTGTTGTAAATTATTGTTTTTCCAGTTCAATTATAAGGATCGTTTCGATCGTTTTAATCGCCATGTAGTTAGTATTTTCTTTATGGTCTTCTATTGATATACGCTCAATAGGTACATCAACTCCTTAACGTAACCGGATCGTCTAAATCGCAAGCGAGGTGGTGCGGGTTGGGTTTTTCCAACTACTGTGTTTATTTTGAAACCACTTTTTCAAAATATTAACTGCGTCACATGACTATAAAATAATGCTGACTTATACATCCATCAGCACACGCGTTTTTACGTCCTTTTCAATTCTACTATTAAATTGTAAACCGGGAGATTGGAAAAAAATGAAAAATATGTTAAATATTATGATCAGTCACTTGTGAACTTACGAATATCTACCAAAGCCAACGCACTCTTTGAAAATGCGCGTTACCAATATTTGATTTCTTTTGGGGGATTGGAAAAATAAGGCCCGATGTCGCGTGCTGATTGGAAGTTCATGAGCGACACTGCTATAGCATTACCTACATGATTAGCTAATCGGGACTAGGACTTACACTGAGGAACATGACGTCAGTATCAGAGAGATTGGACTTAAAAGAGGAGCGATGATCGATTAGTGTGTTGCGATTTGTGGTGATGGAGCCACTGTCGTCCGGCGAGTCCGACGACGCCGCCGCCTGCGCCACAAACACAACTTACCACCCGGATGCAGGATTTTAAAATATCTAACAGTATAACACCTAATTCTCTACATCCAATGTAAAATTTTAACGTAAATTTAGGAAGAAAGTAGTTATATTATACTAATACTATATTTAGGTTATCGTTGTTTGAATTTAATTTAAAGCCTCCTTAATCTTGCATACCTTGAAGAATAGTGTGATTCTATGATAGAACGAACACAGGACTTCAATTATATACTATACGAAAGCCAAACTCGATTGAGAATGCTTGTCAACAAAGTAATTTAAAATGAAGGTAGAAAATGCAACACATTTTATACCTAAAAATTTTTAAATTATGTTTTGTGTTTTTATAAAATCTTATTTAATAGATATTGAATATATTAATTAATTTTAATAATTGTATATAATTTCAAGTTATTAAAAAAATTAGGTGTAAAATGACTAGTGATTTCTACCTTTATTTTTAATTTTTTTGTTATGAATAATTAATAATTTCTTAACAAATATTAAAAGAAAGGTTATACGATATTCGCCATTAGCAGAAGCACACAACTCGTCCATAAGAATATATTTTCAAAGTATCTACCAACATAATACAGTTATTAAAATTAAAAAACATTATATAGCTTATATTCATGCGTTAGATAGACATTTATGTTGATAGAGATAGACAAGAATTACCAGCATTGAAAACATTGTATTTAATATTTCTTGTTTTAGTGTTGCGGTGAGTGTGTTTGATGCATGCAGTATTTAACGTACAATAGTTAGTTATAACACATGACAACATTGACTTTCGTTTTATACAATACACTGGTATACTTACATCTGAATCAAAGGAAGATAATTTGCTAAAAAGAAGATTCCTTTTTTGATTCAACATATCTTTGAAAATCTCTGTCGTACTCTGGGTTTCGGTGGGATCCATTTCTGGGTAATTTACAACAGGCACATCTAAACAAAAATATGGAATCTCACTCATCTACCAGATATATAAAAGCCAAAAAACTTTAGAATAAAGATTAGCATACCAGATGAGGAACTTTTTCTAGAAGACGGTGTCGATGATGGAGTTTCGATATCTTGCCGCCCATAATGATCTGATAATGCAGAGCCCGCCATACCACCGTGCTCTAGCCCAGCAACCTCTTTACTCCAATAGTGAGTGTGCGCCATCTCAGCCAGTTGGAAAACTGAAGCCATTCCACCGAGACCAAAGTTGGAATACGTGTGTTCCAAACCATGGACCACAGCTTGAAGAACTTTCAGCATACCTTTCCATACTGGTTTACTAACAAACTGGAAGAACATGGCAATTGCTATAGCTCAACATCTTCAAAGTTCAGATGATACTAGATCGACAGGAGTTTAACATATCCTTCGATTTAACTAAAAATGGTATGATAATATTTAATATATCACATATCTGTAGAGATTAACGTACCAACATTCATTTTTCAAAAATATCACAAGTCAAACTTTATAAACGTCTACAAATGTAGACCAAAAAATCAGCAAACTTGTAAACTGCCATAAAAGCTTAAGTACTAATTAAGTATAAAATTACTTAATTAGTACTCAAGCTCTATAAGTACTTAGTCTCTCAAAACACTTCGATATAACACAATAAAACTTACTGCATCATCTACTTTATCGTTGGGCGAAGTCTTTCTGTTGAAATTCCTATTCAATTTGCTGAGTACCATATTTCTGTACGATTCGTCTTCCATTAGTTTCTTTAAACGATTCAGTTTTAGCCATCCCACGCCCTCGCCTTCAAGAGCATGTTGTACTAGCTGTAAGAAATCATTGAAGGTCATATACAAATAATTAGTTCTGATGAAAAGAAAAACGAAAACAGAATATCTCATAAAAAGCTGCTCAACATGCAGCAGACTATATGTACAACAGCAAAGGACGAAAATTAAAGAAATATAATACAGGAGAATGCACGGGCTTAAAGAACATTGCCAAAAATTGTATGGAAGTGTACCCCCGACCGACTACTGCGCAATGATATATATGTCATTAAATAGTGCAGATTTTCTATTTACAGAAAAACAAAATTGTATGTAGCTATGCAGTCGCAGGAAAAAGTTATGAAGGTTGAATATTTGACTTTTCATACTACGACGACGGTCACGTGATTCAGAACACAAAAAATCGATTGAAATTTTTATTTTTTTGACATATTTTCAAGCGATTGCTATGAAACATGGGTAGTTGTTTAAAATTCATTGTGTATTTAAATAAAGCAGTTAAATATGAGCATAAGTTTGTATAGCCTGGGGCAAATATTGGCAATGTCCTTTAATCTCTATTAACATAGTTAATTCAATTCCATGAAATCCAATGAAGTGTGTGAACGATCATGTTTATCATGTTAACATAACAAGAGTACCAAATTCGTCAAAAGTAAACAAAATTATTGCAATAGCGTTAAATTTTTAATAAATTCAGAAGAGTCAAATAAAAGATTGGCACTAACTCTCGACAGATTGGGATATTTTGATAAATGTAATTCTGTTGATTTGGAAACGAGATCAACGCAGTAAACTTTTCAGGACGAAACAAAAAACTACTTACATCGTTGAGAAAAGCCTGGTTCTCACTGTTAACAGATCGCGTAGTGGGCTGCGGCGTGGGCGGCACAGGGGAAGCGTGGCGGATTAGAGGCGAACGCTGCACGAGACCACGAGCACCTTGCGAGAACGGCCCGAATGTCGCTGCCAGCGGGGCCGGTGCAGGCGCCTCTACAGGCTTCGGTTGCTTTCCTACACACGGTATGAAGACAATGGTAACGTAATAGAACTCCCGATTTATTTGGTATTATAGTCCTTATAATTATATAAATTAAAGTCTCCCGCTGTGTCTGTCTATCTGTCTCTACGCAATAAACTGAAAGACTTTGTTTTATAATTTGCAAGGATTTTCTTCTGTTTGAAGCAGTTTAGGCAATGCATTTTAAAGTTGTATTTTGCAAGTGGAAATAGAGGCAAAATACAAATAAAATAAATAAATATTTGTCTAAGTAAGTTCCTTCTGTACGAGTATTTAAATTCATACCTTTAGATCCAAAAAAGTCACTGAACATACTGGATGTCGATGCAGCAAGACCGTTTAGATCAGAGCTGATGTTAGAAAAGAAATCTCGATGTGTCGTGGCTAGTAAATTTGTAGTTTGTAACGCCGTGGAATCTCTTCTTGTATTTTGGCTAGCAGTTCCATCTTGGCTTTCTCCCTGTACATAATAAAAACTTTATTTTATTAACTTACTAATTTTAACATAAACATCATCAATTCCACTGCTGGACATAGGCCTCTTGAAAAGAACTTCAAATACCATAAATAGTCTTAAATTAACTATATCCAGTGACTCCCTATGACCCGCTTGAGGTCATCAGTCCAGCTAGTGGGACGGGGTCAACTCACTTGATGGTGAGAAGTCGCTTTTCTGACCACGTTGACCTATATCGGTAATTTTGGTTCTTCTGCGGATCTCCTCATATCTAATTCACGCAGAGATACATAAACATAAAGAAACATACAAAAAAACCCTAAGAATAGAATGGAATAGAATGATTTCGTAAAATAAATAACGACAGAATCAAGATAACGCTCGCTTAATTACTCTTAGCCTTCTTATGAGGCCTGCTTACTAATTTACTAATATAGAAAAAATGTCTTGCAATTACCTTCAATAGCCCTTTTTTGGCTGCAACTTCTTTGGCACTTTTTGTGAGATCCCCGAATGTAGATTTACTAACGTAGGTGAGGTCTTCAAAAGTGTTTTTGCTAACAGCAGTAGCAGTCTTGCTGGCCTCGAGAGCTGTTTTAGATGCCTCCTGCACACTTTTGGAGGCTTCTTCCGCAGCTTTCTTAGCGTGAAGGGTAAGCTAAAAAATATTTACTCTTTTAAATATGATGAATTACCCAAAGTTATTAATTTGATAATGTTTTTTTTTAACTTTATTAAATGCTTCATGTATATCATCTACAGCGCCAAATTGACTATTCTGTACATCTCAAATTAGTTTGAGGATAAAACTTAGGAACTATGAAACGTGAAATGTTGAAGCGTGAACCGTTAGCCCCGCCCGTGCTATGTGATGTGACGACGCTTTTGGGTACTTGAAAACTATGATGCACAATTATTACGTTTTTCAAAAACTTCTTAAGTCTTTAGTGAAAACATTTTTTGGTATAGCGAAATCAAAATCTACCTAAATTATTCTCCTCATATCCACGTTTCGCAGTATTTATAAGCTGGAAAAGGTTTTCAGTATGGCCAATCTTTATAATATATATTTTTAAAGAAAAAGAAGTTAAAGCCGTGTTGTTGTATTAAGTATAATTATATTATGTACAAGTAATAGTGCACCTTTGAATAAACAAATACCGAATAAAAACTTCTTTTACTTCTATGAGTGAGGCCCATGACGTGAATGAATTGCAATCATAACTGATCTTATATCTATTTTTACTAATTCCGGGTGCTCTTTTCACTATGGAAAATGATACTAATTTATGTACGTGAAGATTCTATGTTAGCGGCGTGAAAAATACTTGTTATATTGAGTAGATACAGAATATAGGTATTATAATGCTATAGGTGCTGCAAGTCGTCTACTCAAAACTTTGGCCTTTAAACCAAGCAATAGAGATACCTTGTCGAAAGGCGCAAAGATATTCTTTTCCTCCGCTGACGCTACTTTTCCTTTCTTCAAGGTTTCGGATCATACAAAACGAAAAAAAAAACATAAAATATATTATAAAATTTAACCTAATGGTTAATCTAATTTGTTTACGCGCGCTTCACATAACTGGCCAAATCGAAATTTTTGTTTTAGTAATTTTTGCTTTAACTATGGTCTTCAACATGATGTCCATCTTGGTTAGTTCTATGATATTAAGCCATGTGTTGTCGTTAGATCGCTGTTTGTTAAAGAAGATTTTTGCTATAAAGTCTATTTTGCAAATATCCATGCAGCCGCAAATGCGCAATGTGCGTGCACTCATTTGCGCCAACTTAAAAGGAAATCATTTTCGTTTAAATATCCCACATACAAATGGTTTTACATCTTAGAGTATTAATTTATGAATGTTATTCCGTACATTATTTTATAATAGACATTAAGTTGTACTTGATGAGTATTTACCTTGTCCATATGAGCTAGTAAGCCCTCTTGACTGCTTTGTCGCGTTGTTTCTCGCACCAGTTCCTTTGCTTGCGCGGCGAACTGTTCCAGGAGCGATGTTTGTGATGCCTGCCTCGATACACCAGCGGTTGAACTCTAAAAGTAAGGAAAATACAAAATACTGTATGTCTTATGTTTTGAAATAGTCCAACTCTGTTATGTGAGATTGAAATTTCTGCAATAAATAAATAAAAACATCGAAAGCATAAATAACTTTCTCATAGCGTTTAAGTATAGATCGGTGTTGATGCCTAAAGTAACAATTGATCTTATAATTTTACCTTTTCTCAATATAAAAATCTTAAAAGTATATTACCTTTATTCAAAGTATCTTATTTCGTGTTTAGTTAACAATAAAAAATAAAACACTGGACAAACAGTCAATAGTAAAAACTATATAAGGACATGAAAAAATGTAACAACAGAAACAAAGAAAATTTTTTATTAAGATAAGCGTAAATGACGGTGAAGTCTAAAAGGTAACGCACTTGCCTAGAAGGTACCTGTACTGTCTTGATTTAAACTTTGAAAATTCCCATTGTAGGTAAAATAATAAGACAGCAAAACAATTTCAAACACAAAAGCAAATAAATGAGCGAGACATTAGCCGTTAAAACTACGACTTTCGAAATTTTCTACGGACTTTCAAGGTATTTGAATTACCTTGGGTCTTGTGTGCTGTGGGGTCTGTGCGGGTGGTTGCGAGGGGTGATGAGGGGCGCGCGGAGGCGAGCGCGGGCGACGCGTCGCTATGGTGGCTGGGGTCGTGGTCGAGTTGGAGTCCGACTCGGGCCCTAGACTGCCGCTGTCGGTGTCCTATTCGACAACCCCACTACTTTCACTAAGTGCTAATGGAATCTAAGACAGTTGTTCAATGTGGGCACACTCGGATAGTGTTAACTTTCTAGCAAATCGATTCAGTAAGAATCATACTTTATTATGACGCCAGGACACTCTGAAAGTCGCTAAAGAACAATCAAGTAATTATTTGGCAGTGTGCCATATATTTAAATGTTTGGCTAGACTGCTAGTGGAGTTTAATAAAGTATGGCTCTAAACAAACAATTTAAAGCACCATTTGAAATAGGTAACATCAAGGATTTCCGACAAATACCTAGTGGTCAAGCGAGAGCTATGGTAATGATTAAATTATTCCAGGTTTGTTAATGGAGAAATGTGCAACACTTCGAACAAATCTTACTACTAGCTCTAGATTAATATTATAGAGCATTATTCATCTAAATGATTCAAATGACTAATGACTTGAGTTAGCATAGGTATAACGATAAATGTAGAATTTTTCTTTTTTACTTTGTGAAAGTAAATTTCTTCAACACAAGTTTCAATATACAATTTATGTTAAACGATTACAGAATTTCTAGTTTTCGGAATTCGCATTTCTAAAGTGCCTCTTCCCTAATTTCTCAAATCTGCAAATCACAAGCACATTATACTAAATTGGTATAGAACGCTATAATTACACTTTTCTTCACAGGAGCCGGTTGACTGTCAGCAACGTCAGGTCGGTCCACGTCTCCAGGGCCCTCATCGTCTGATAGGTCGCTGTGTTCTGAGCTGGAGGCGGATGGCGACGGTGAAGTGGATTCGCGTCCCGTTCTACGAGGCTCCTCGTCTCCGAACATAAGGGACGAAGGAGGAGTATACACCTGTAAAATTTTTGAAAATTAAAAATTGTAATATCATTGGCTTTTTATCTATTTGTCTCATATCTGTCTGATATGTGGATTTTTATCTGACAATAAAGAATTATTGTACGAGCATTCGATAGTATTGTACACCTACTTGTTAAAAAAAATTGGGTACCAGATTGCATTACAGGCCTGGACCAATTTGGACCAATATTTAACCAAAATATCTTAATCGGCCCAGCTGGGAATGAACACTGCGCAAACTACTGTGTCACGGAGGTCGTCAAAATTTAATAATTGGCTTAAATGTAAGTCAATATAATTTTTTTACTAAACCAAAGCCCTCAATCACACTAACGATTTCAATAAGAATATTTAACTATAAATCGTTATTTATAAAATTATCATGACCAAAATCAGGTTTTAGTATACACGTGGAGCTGGCGAATTGTGATTTCATTTAGAAATTATACCATACCGTTTTTGGATCTAAAGAGGATGACAGCGTCATTGGAACTTGTATCACCGCGTTGTAGGTCTCCCCCACCACATGCTGTGGATGAGCATTCGCTCCTACAGGACAAGAAAATTAATAAATAATGACATTTCTGAACTGTTCCATATTGATGGAAATTGTATAGAGGTATTAGATGTACCTGGTGACAAATCAGATGAAGCCATTTCGGAAACAAAGTCACTTAAAGATGAGTAAGAGGAACTCGTACTCTCTGCGGCCTCTGAATCAGAACCACTCTCGTCTGCAAAAGGAAATAAAATATCCATAATTAAAAATCTACGATATAAATCACTTCACTACTTATTAAAACAAAGTCATTCGCCGCATCTATGTATCTGACTGTACGTTATGAGCTCATTAGACTAATTAACGGGTTTTTTTTGCGGTTTTCGCAATAGTCGGAAGATAGTAATTGTTGGAAGACTCCCAAGGCCTGGGAGCTTTCATTGAAAACGCTGCATAATCTATTTGAGATATATAAAAATGAAAGTATGTTTCCTTATTGGGACAAAACAAAGTCCGTGATGGTATATCCGTATTTTAATGATAGCTTGCTATAATCATTCTTTCACTAAAGAAATAATCACACACTTTTTTTGCTATTAAGCTGTTCCTGGAAATTGTGAATACACTATTTTGCTAACTGGCAAAATCGCAAGCGTCTACTAGTAAAGTATAGTCGGTGTAGAATATATAAGATTTATATTATTTAGGTACCTGTCGGCTGATTTTCAAGCCTCTGAAGTTGTCGCAATGCACCATTCAATGAGCTGCCGTCGTCCCAAACAGCGAATCGTATCGGCTGTAACTGGTCAGCGAACCACTTGGGCTTGTCTCCAATTTGCCGCGGATCAAATACTCCAGTTTGTACGCGCAGGAAGGCAACATTACACGGAGTTAAAGACCATTCCGCTAAGAATTCCACTGCCTAAAATAAGAAAACACGAGTGTGCCTTTGCGAACTAATGCTGATTCTAGGCCATGGTCTCCTATCGGTCTAATGGTCCCCGGCGTAAATTTAAAATCACTGCATAAACTAAATTATACCACTGTTTTATGTTTCTTTTCGATATATAAAGTTATGGTATAAAAAAATAAGGTATAATAAGGTTGTAACACTTTTCAATAGTGACTATTTTCTAACCTGGTATGTTAAAAGATGAAATATTTAAAATTTTGAAGAGGTATCTTCAATTTCTCACTCACCTGCGTCCTCGCAAATTTGTTTAAAAAAGAGCTCGTCCTGGGCCTGGACCTTAGGAAGCTGTTGATCTGAAACGCCACCACAGGACGCGGATACAGACGCAATGTGCGAGTGTGTTCCATGAAATTTGCTAATACGTTCTGTGAGTTGAAGAATCGCACCTGAAATAATTATAGATTTGTATTTATGATTTAATGATAATCAATTATGAATTATTTTCAATGCGTCACGACATCGCGTTGGCAGTTCCGTGTCATAGCGTGTTCGTAGCTTACATAGGACTCTATATGACAAAAATAAGCTACTGTTCACGCTCGCTATCTTCCATACGATGACAATAAAACTATAATATAATTATAAATCTAATCATTATTAGATATATAATAATCGACATTCTCACCATGGCAACTCT
This sequence comes from Mycalesis mineus, assembly GCA_034621355.1. Taxonomy (NCBI): domain Eukaryota; kingdom Metazoa; phylum Arthropoda; class Insecta; order Lepidoptera; family Nymphalidae; genus Mycalesis; species Mycalesis mineus. Next base: position 10,423,731 of record CM067886.1, on the reverse strand, counting down.
AGTAGCAACATCCACGGAGTCAACATCGTTGCCGTATATGAGCGGGTTGAAGGGCTGCGGTGGGGAGTGCGGCGCCTGCGACGAGTGCGGCGGTTGCGGCGATGCCAGCGACAGACGCTGCGCGTGCGCGCTGCCTACCGACACGCGCCGACTCTCCGGTGTACTATGCGAGCCTTCTCTGAATGACGCCGGTTGAACTCTACGCAGGTAAGAAATGCCTTTTTAATATTTAGTGCTGCCGCACATCAGACCACTGGTCGCAGCAGATAAACCAGTACTGGCCTCCACAAGTTGTAGGAGACATTTTCAAACAATTTGTATGACATCGACCTCCTGGGGCCGTTGAAAGTGCTTAGTGGCTGCGAATAGTGACCTGGTGTGCGGCTGCAGGCAGAACAGAAGCCCGCTCGGCACAAACATGAGCAAAAATTGTGGACGACAAGTTCCTTTCTCAAATTCAAAATTATTTAACAACAGTAATTAATTATTTAATACAAATAGTATATGAGGAAAGTACTCATTATTTGTAATACTAAATTTTGAATACTTACTTAAGTGTGGCACCTCCGACGCTGTCTCTTCTAGAGGGCATCAGAGACGCCGTCGCATGCTCAGCGGAACTGTTGGTAAGGCTGCTTAGGGCCTGATCAACAAGTAAATAATGATTTATAAATAATATATTTTTTTACTACTGTTGCACCAAAAATTACCCAGAAAGCTAAAAAGATTTTTGGTTTATTTTAATATTTAATGAGTTTTTGTAGTTTTATTATTTTTCCCAATCATGATAAACGTGTTAAGCATCCCTGAGTACTTTCAAGTGCACTTAGATGTTTATGTTTAGCAATAACTACTAGCGCGTATACCTAAAAGTACCTACTATCCTAAAATGTTATTGTCATCAAATGCTGGCAAATTATATAACTGTTTATCAATACTCAAAATTTAAGCTACTACGTACATTCCGCTAAACACTACTTAATGTTTTAACAACATTTCAATTATGGGTGTAGCCTAAATTTCAATATTTCACACATTTTATGTTATTGTACATAAATATTTGAATATACATATATGGATATAATTATTTTATCTACGTATGGTCCTTGGCTTTGGATGTAGTTGTAAGATGTCTGATGTACAGACAGATTGGCAGATGCCCTATACTTTAACACGTCAAAGTGTTAAACTATAGGAGCATGTTTAAGAACATACTGTTATTTTAATATTTGTCTGTGAGTGGTTGTTAAGCAACAGTTTCTGGTGTCATGCAACTCCTTAAGCATCAGTACGCTGACTTTTCTTTTATTCATTACACACACAAACACAGTAGTGCTATCCACTTACCACTACATGCAAAGCCGAAAGGACTTTCCGGATTAAATTAAATACATTATCAATAATTGTAAGATTATATTACGTTACGTTTCACCAATTACTTCAGCCTTGTAAAGGAAAAGTTGTTTTTGATTTATAGGCTTGTTGGTAGCACAAAAAGAACGTTTTCCTTAGAACTTATATGCTATAATTCAATCCCAATTTTGTTCGCTTCAATAGACCTTTTGAGCTGTTATATATTTATATATTATCCAAATGGATATCATATATAATGGATAATATATATATATGTTATCCAAATATCATTATCCAATAAATTTTTTTGATTATTTTGAATCTATCAATAAGTAATTTTTAGATTATTTAAATAAAAATATAATGGTGATAATTTAACGTCGGAAACTTAAAATTAAAGCTACGCGGGCTCCAATCGCGTTTTGGTCTGGCCTGAGAAGAGCCTACAATAAACATTTATGATATAATTTATTGTATTAAAGAAATATTTTTCAAATTATTATCGTTTATAAATTACCCCACCTTCATCCATAGACTATAATTTTATAGTATACCTATAAAATTATAGTCTATGGATGAAACCTTATAAAACTAATTTATTACATTGTATAGCATCTTTAAATTAAAGCTTAAGCTAACACTACGAAACTTTAGCTGCTGCACTTTAAAACCAACTTCCATATACCTAACGAATAAAATATTATAATACAAAAAAAACTTTTTACTTTTTTGCATGCTATAAATATACAATATAATATGCTGTATATTAATGTTATAGTGTTTGAATATGTATTAAAACTTTTGATAGTTATTTCATGCTGCATCACAATTATAATATTGTTATTTAGATTATTATTATTAGTTAGTCGATAATGTTAAGGAACACTGGCGCAGCACAAGTGTCAGCTGGCAAAATGTTCTATAAGTAAATATTTTTGCACAACCACAAAATATTACATGCTAGAATATATATATGATGCAAATAAAACGATGACTGAAACCGTGTACACACATTATGGTAAATACAATGAATGATACAATGACAACTTGCAATGCATATTCCTACGATAACATTTCATATATTATAGTGTATATGCATTGTAAGTTGGTGTGTACTGTAGGTAGCTATATATAATCTTTACACTAATTTCAGTCAAGTTTTTATTTTATATGCCCCCTCTTAGATATGAAATGCGTGTTAAATTTGGGACGAATCTGTTTTATTGCATAACCATTTACAAAATAATTTTTTGTTTTGTGTGATGTCTAAAAGGTCGGCACATGTTTTCAAAATGCTGGCACAAAACTGTTTAAAAGTGATTAAATAGTGAATATATTGTGCAATGTAAAAATAATATATATTTACACCAGTTCCGGCGGTTCCCATGACTTGCATAGCCTAGTGAAGTAGGAAAAAGTGAGTAGAATGTTAGTGAAATTGAAATCTGTAGACTTAAGACAGTTAGATAATAGATTAAAATAAAAATTTTGTGTAAATGTGGATGTCATCCAAGTGAAGTCTAGGGTCAGCGATATTTTATTCTCCAAAGGCGACAGTAGGTAATACTCAAGTCACTGTTTTTTAAAAATGAACAGTATATTTTTATTATTATTTAAAAATCTTCATTTGAAGAATCAAATATCGGCTAAAACATACACATATTAGACATAATATCTTAGGACGCACATTCAATATTTTTAAGAACTAAAACCAAGTAATCGTGTAAAAAAAGATATATCTATATACGTATAATTAAACAGCTGCCACAAATAGCGACACTTAATTAATAGAAATGCGCACGAGTCGCGTGCATTAGAAGTAAAATTGGTGATGACATCGAGATATATCAAATCCATGAACAGTTTTCTTATACCTACCTGTTTCAAATGATTCTTCAGGACCGAGCTCTCTGGTTCTGGTAGTGGAGGTAACTCTTGATCGGCACCGGTGGGGCAAGTTAGTTTCGTTGCGTCTAAATCTACGACCCAGATATCGTCAGGAAATCTGTGAACAGATTGTTATAATGGTTAACAGATTTTGTTACAATCAATATTAGCACTGATTAAATGCTTAGTTACTTTAATCACTCAAGGAGCAGGCGTGACTGAAATTTATATAAAAGCGGCTGCCGCGTCACGTAAATTAATTAAAATTGGTACGAAAAGTTGTCACGACACTTTTTGATCAAAGGATCTTGCCGCCGCCTTTGATGTGTGTGCGCGTGAGCGGCGGAGGGCGCCCGCGCTGTATGCTGTCTCGCGCTCTCGTGGCGCCCTCTGGTGTTTCGGTGTACAAAAACAAACGCGTGTTTGGTACGCGTTTAAGTTTATATAACATTATATTTCTTAATAATAAAAAAAATATTATTATTACTTAAAAAAAATAAAATTTTATTACAATTCCTTCACTAATTAATCGAAAGGAACTTCGTTCCATCCGGGTGTCCCTTGACACCTCTCAACTTTTTTATTATTTTAATAAGGAATATAGTTAGTTTACCTGAAGTTCTTTTTGTAGGTGAGAAAATTGGCCGGTATCCCAATAAGGAACGGCGTCGGTGCTAGTAGCAGTTGTTCGGCGCAGCTCATACAGCTGGGCAGCAGAGGGATGGCGGGGAACATGTACTCCAGCGGGTACAGCATCGACACCAGCGCCATCACAGACATCGATAGCGCGTTATAATCGCGCGATTGTACTACAACTTTGTTCTCTAACATGATCAGTGTTAATACTTTCAAGCAGGTGTCCACTCCTAAAAAGACATCAACTTTTTAAAAGATTTTTAGAGTATCGAAATTTATTATACATACATTGGTATTTTATTATATTTTATTTTGATTGTAGCGTTAGTTTCCGCCATTTATTTATTACAAAAACTTGCCAGTAATTAAATAAATACCTTGATTTTTATAAAAAAAATCCTGATAAAAATAATTTCGGTTACGTTGAGGCTAGCGACATATTAAAACTAAACTTAAGGAACTATCAAAAAATTTTTGAGTATAAGCTAACTTTATGGTTTAATTTCGTCTTCTCCGTTTTCTTATACGGGGCTGAGACATGGACGATTTTATTTTTAAAGGACTTACCAAGTAACTCCAAGGGCAGGTGTAAAGGGAAGTCCACTAGAGTGAACCTGGTGTGGTCAGGCAAGGCGAACACGAGCGGCGCGTGCGCAGTGGGCGACAACACCTCTAACTCGAGCCGTGTCTTGCCGGGCACGGGCACGGGCGCGGACAACAGACGCAATATCCACGTCTCAATCTCTTTCACGTCGTGTACTACTATCGTTGGAGTGTTGTCGTACGCTTGGCCCGTCAACACCGACCATACTGTATCTCTGATAAAAGGAAATGATATATTACAACTGTAATACCTACTACTATGTGATTTTTTTGATATAGTGTATTCATAAAATGTGTAACAAAACCATAAGCAATTTGGTTCACATATAGACAAGTTTCTATTTTTCACAACACGACCAAGGTGTCATACCCAGGAACGCACACGTGATCCAAAACCATATAAGCTAATCGTTGGATCATCGAAGCAATTGACCTCCATGTTGATATCTCAATTTGTGGGCGTTAAACGGATGCGATACTAGGAGTAAAGCTTTAATTTAATAAAATTAAATTGATAATATCATTGTATCTTACTTAATACGGTAAGCGTTTAAATGGAGCAATCTCAGAAACAAGCACTCTACACTAATAATATTTTATTTATAACTATCATTTATTTATTTACCATTTTTTTTTAATTTGAAACAATGCTTAAAACAATAAAAAAAATATAAAAAACACTGTTAAAAATTTATAAAAAAATCTCCGCCTGCTGCGAGGCTCGGGGGCCCAAACAACCGGTGGTCAGAGCTCCAGAGTGAGGAACCTCCTCACAATACGCGCCGTATCAAGAATTACTGCCTTGTGTATTCTACCCTTGATCCAACAAATAAGCGAAAGCTTCTTAAGGTGTTGGTCGAAGCTTTTCGCTATAAGACCATTAACTGAAACGACTAAGGAACAATAATCGTCGACTCGACATTGTACATGGCTGTAATCTCGTGAGCAGGGTCCAAGTATTTTGATACTTTTTTCCTATTCGGCTTTCACCTGATTATCGTCATGTGGAACAGTAATATCAACAATTATTGCACGGCGCACTGATCGATCGATTATCACTATATCAGGTCTATTGGCTACAATTTTTTCATAATATTATTATGCATACCTAAAGGTTTGTCTGGACGCGCCAACGCGCCGTGGACTGGAAGACTCATTGCAGGCATCGATTAATTTTTTAAGGATAAAGAGGCACTCTCGGAATGTTGAAAAGAAAGGGTGGTGTGACAAAAGGCAAATGGACGTTAGGGAATGATTGCGCACTCGCTGAAACAAAGAAAGCACATACTTGGTATTATTAATATATGTAAAAAAATAGACCCGACTCAAAACGCACTAAAAAGTAAAAATAACTGTGTCATTTAGTTGCTTTAATTTACTTAAGCATATCTATGAAGTCGGTGCCAGCCAAGTTTAAGGAACATTTATTTTACGTAGTAAAGCAGTTTGTGGGTTCTAGGTAACGTCCTTAAAGTAGAAACCTTGGCTGGCATCGACTCCTAGACACAATTAATTTTTACTTTTTAGTGGGTTTTGAGTCGGTTCTATTTTTGTTAAAAATTTTTATTTCTTACTTTTTAGAGATTTATCGCCACGTAACGTACTCGTACTATACTTACATAGTATATTATATGGCACCAGTAGCCAAAAAGCTTCTGATACCGAGACAAAAACCGAAATCGCTGTAAGCGTGCCTCCAAAATTTGAAGAGTTCCTTCAATTTCCCCAGGATATCATCATCAGATCCTAACCTTTCTAATAAAAAAAGAATTATCTAAATCGGACAACTCTGTAAGAAGTTAAGCGTGGTCATACATAAAAAAAAGAAAAAAAAATATACGTGTCGAATTGAGAACCTCCTCCGTTTTTTTGCGTCGGTTAAAAAAGGGCCTCGAACAGCTATAGACAAAAACAAAATGATCTTATTTTACACTATAATAACTCAAGTGTTGTTTGTGTATCAATAAGTAATGGTTAATATAATTTATGTTCATGATGCTAAAAAAATGTCCAAGAAAAGCAAAACGAACTGTAATCGATTTTGTTCAGTACGGCGTCGTCAAAGAATTTTATTATCGGTATGAAAAGTATTACGTCACTCCAACAAGCTAGAAACTCAATTAGAACTTCTATAAAAGAAAGTTATATCGATTAAGTTCTGGTAGGTATAATAATAGAAAAGGGTTTAACGTTTCAGCGTAGTTCTCGTTTCATTGATAAGTTTGTTCGTACTTTTTTTAATTTTGCAAAAGTAGGTAAATTGTAACCTAATTGATGCCGTACTCGCAAAGGATCATTTGTTATCTGTCAAGGCCCTTTTGTGCTACTGGTAGTGGTATGTAATAACAATTAATCATCAAAAGGAGAATGCCAGACAATGTATAGAACTTTAACCCACTAATAAAAACATATTGTACAAAAATGTATTATGCATCATTTTATTGCATTTTTTTTACTATTTAATATAAATTACATTTAAAAGCTCTAGAACTCGGAGTATTCGACACGAGCCTAACGTTGGTTATCGTCCATTTCCGTATTGTGGTTCCGTATAGTTGTCACACTCACATGACATCACAAAGCTTCATTAAATAAATTTTTAAACAGGCATAATGACATTGGCCTTTTAGACACTTTTGATGCAAATACAATAAAAACGATTTAAATGGCTAGAACCCAGTGCAATATAGATTAAAAATGTGTAAAGAGTGTAAACTAAAAGGAAATATAATAATTACTTTTTTTAACATAATTTTATTCCGATGTCCAACAGTCAAAATGGCTTATTGTAAAACATTTATATAATAATAGGATATTTTTAGTATATTTACAATTTGTGGTCTTTCTGGGTTAGGATCTGGCATTCTCCTTTATAAAGGTTCTTTTAAGCCTAATTCAATTATCACTGTAAATGTCATTAAAATGTAACTATTTACGCAATGATAGATATTAATTTAGTAGTATAGATCCAGGCTCCCAAGCACTAGGTAGGTAGGTACTTATTGCTTCACTCAGATAATCCGATTGGACGGTAATCCGATTTCACCTAATCACAGTAATATACTTCGTCATAGTAACTAGTTGAACATGAAACTGAATAATCAGTAATGGGTTTGCTATATTTGGTTGGCTGTTGGCTTGGCTGTTGGGAGGCTTTCGCCGTGGCTAGTTACCACCCACCGACAAAGACGTACCGCCAAGCGATTTAGCGTTCCGATACGATGTCGTGTAGAAACCGATAGGGATGTGGATTTCATCCTACTCCTAACAAATTAGCCCGCTTCCATCTTAGATTGTATCATCACCTAACATCAGGTGTGATAGCAGTCAAGGGCCAACTTGTAATCGATAAAAAAAAATATCATTATTACATAATATAATACAAAGTCGCTATTTTATGTTTGTCCGGATGTATGCTTTAATCTTTGAAACTACGCATCCGATTTTAATGCGGTTTTTTTATCAGATAGAGTGGTTCAAAGGGAAGGTTTATGTGTATAATACATGCACAATGTAGTAAAGAAACACTGATAACTTTAGAGGTTTGTGATGTTATGTCGTTAATTAACACATTTCTTGCGCTTACATTGCAAACGCTGGCTAGGCTAAAACCTAGGATATATCAAAATAATGTTCTACAGTATTGCACAACTTGAAAATCTCAATAAAAAAGTCCGTGGTGGTAATTATCTATCTTTTAGGCATAACCCAAAATAACCATTTTTTATCTTTTACTTTCAACCAAAATAAAGGCTTTTTTGCGAAGTGATTTTAATCAATACTGTATTAATCCTTATACAATTGAGTATCTTAAATACTTTGTGCATTCAATATAGATTACTATTGCTTTTTAGAGCATGTAATTTAAGTGTAAAATATATAAGATTCTAAATGCAGAGACATAGCGTGCGTTTGGGGGTCGCGCGGGGCGTGCTTTTTAATATACTTTAGTATCAGCATTGCAGCCGTGCGAAGCCGGGGCGGGTCGCTAATAAATTATAATTGTTATCAACCTGTCGTTTCCTGGTGGCGCGCGGACTAGGGGAGTGCGAGCCGCCGCTCTCGGAGTCGGGCGGTGCGGGCGCGAGGCGCGGCGCAGCGCTGCAGTCCGAGTCGCTCGGCGCTACGTTGCTGCTCCTATAGTCACTGGAACATTCGCTACGCATTAGTCTACAACACATTCAGCAATCGGCTCGTCTTGTATTCCAGAAAGAATCAGTTCTACTCGTGGTACTTTAGGCTTTACAAAGCTCTTCTTCATGGTTTAGCTGCGCTCGCGTTCGTCGCATAGCAGTAGTAGAGAATGTTCACCTGGAGAAGGCGGAGTCGGAGCTCCTCTCCATGGACTTGCGCCACGACTCGCGACGCAGGCCGCTGCGCTCGCGCGGTCCCGGCGTCGGCGCGCGCTCCACCGCGCGGTAGAAGTTGACGCAGATCCCATAGCGCGTTTTACCTAACGTTGTTCAAGTGCTGGTTATAATTTTTAAATTAATTTAATTTCAATAACTCTACATTGGCAGACAGCTCTCCTTAGAGAGAGTATTCGGAGCTCAGACCCATCACGCTGCTTCAGTGCAGGCTACCGATTTAAGGGTGATACTTATTGAAATTTACAGGTGATAATGTGCTTTACGAGGCAAAGGTATGCAACTCCGTCAATTCTCTAACTCCGGGTTGAAAATTTTTACTAAGAACTTCTTAAAAAGAAGAAAAGCTCAAATAGTGAACACCGAAAACATATACTTAGAAAGAGTCGTCCTATATTTCAGTTCAATATTTTATCCCGTTTTTCTAATACGTGTCATTATTTAAATTTCTTTTATCCATAAAAAAATTGCTCATATTTCAATACGTTCCTAAGTATTCTGTTATAGCAGTAGTCTACACGTGTAAGCATATGTCATCACAGCTTGAAGTAATAAGTTAATCGGGGCAAGAGCAGCAGGGCGTCGTGAAAGTATCGTTACCAAGTCTCAAACTAAATAACGGGGTAAGGATAAGCCAAAATGAAGATTCTAGTTTTTATCTTAATATATAACAAATTTAGAATAAAAATAGTTTGTTCTCATAATAATGAACGTTTATTTTTGAAGATACAACGCTTTTTCGTATAAAACCGAAATGAAAACAATATAGGAATTTAATTACTTAATAATAATCGTATAAAACAGGTTTTTGTTTTTGGTGTTCTGTTATTTTGATGGGTGTTCAAGTGGTAGTGATTTCATAATACTGAGTCAAAAATGAAAAAAAAAACTTAAATAAAGATCTTGTTTCTATTTCCATTTTAAGAAAAGTGTAGGTACCGGAGTCCTTGTCAGTGAGCGTGAAGACGAACGACGTGGTGTCCCTGGTGGTGATGTGCGCCAGCTGCCGCCGAGGCCCCACCGACACGCAGCCCTCGGGCTGGCAGAAGTACACCATGTCCAGCGGCAGGGGGAAGTCATCGTGGTTGGTGAGAGGATAACGTCGCAGTAGCTCAGGCGCCTATATAAAACAAATGTTGCTTTATCTCCGATAAATTCCGTGATTCGATCCGGGAATTCTCATTTCGAAAACCATGTCACATAAAAACTTAAGAGCGCTCGCTAAGGAAAGAGGTTTCGTGAGCGCTCAATAGCCGTCATGCGACCAGTAGGTAAATGTATAAAGAGATGAGCACTAGATCCAAAAGACGCTATCCGAATCCGAGAATGTCTCTTATTCGAAACTTTTGTTATCTTACCGAATTAACCGCAAAATTAAGTTGTTACACTTATATAACGCTAAAACATTGCGACGATCTTCAATCCGATCAAAACTTTAAGCGACAAAAGCAATTAGTCTCTAGAACACGCAAGCAATATCCGTCAATATAGATTAAATAAATATATATTATCCGTCAATATAGATTAGATATCCGGATGCGTTACGAGCTTTCAAAATTTGACTGAGTTAGATTTAAATTAGATACATTGCGGAAAGAGCAAGACAATTAAAAAGTTTATTAAAAAGATATGTGGCACTCGGAGACTGCCGCGGTAAAGCTATTGCATAGCATTTTTATCAACTTATGTTTACCTTTCGACGTCATCGGGACCGTGGCCGAGCGGTAAGGCGCTCTAAGTGCCCGGATTGCCAGAAATAGATGGAAAAACTACTTTTTAGTTTTTCCATCTATCGATAAATACCAGAACTTTTAATGACTTTTTGAAATATCACGCTTGTAAAAAAAATGACTTTTTGAAATATCACGCTTGAAAAAAAAATTGCGGAACCGACGGGATTCGATCCCGCGTTTCTCTGACAATTCAGGCACTTAGAGCGCCTTAACGCTAGGCCACGCTCCCAATGACGTCGGTGCCGAAATTATGCTTTTTATATTATGTTTTTGATATCCAGCGGGTGTTAGGTTTTTTCGTTACGGAATTTCTGAATTCGTTCTCCACGCTCAAGGCCGGCGATAGAAGCTATACAATAGCTTAAAAACAGTAGACGTCAGTTCCAAAACGCTGCTGGAATTCACTCCTTTATCAAATTAAAAGCATTAGATTGAGCTGTAATAACTTCCTATAATTTTTTAATTTAACATATGGATAATACTGTTTTACTGCACTTTCAATGCGCGTAGCGGGTGCTACGAATGTCTACGAGATTCATTTCTTGTAGTTAATATATAATATATGTACTTATTACGTCAGCCCTACTTCAAGCTTTAGTTAGTATGCTACTTACTACTGCTAACTAAAGCTATTATATTTTTGTGATATCCGACGAATAATGCGTACCATATTTGGGTAATATTCCCACTGCTTAGGTGCACAACATAACTTATAAAACTAACTTAGAAAATAATCAAGATCTTTAATCAAGCATAGAAAATTATGCCTGTGTTAAAATATCAATAAATATTGAATATAACGACAATCTGTATATCTAAAAATGTAATATGTGAAACACTAACCTGTACCGGCGCCAACCCCTTGCCCGAAGTATAGGGCTTAGCACCAACAATAGTTAGATAATCCACCAACCGTGGACATAGCTGCTGTTTCTGAATGTCCATAGTCTTGATATGCACGAACTTATGATACTTGAATAACCATTTATACCATTACCCATTATATTGGTATTCTATTGTAGTATTGCTTTTCATAATTATCACGTTTCTGATATTCCTGAAAAAAAAATGTTTTAAAAGTAATACTGACAGAACAATACCTATCTATTTAAACATACATAATTTTGTGCAACACGCAAAATCCACGATGGCGATATGAGTACGTGCCTTGCGTTAACATTTACACACTAATCTGTGCCTTGCGTCGCCGAATGAATGACGATAGAATGTGATGAGGCTGGTTTTGACGGCGCTATAATTTTCTATGAGGGCATAAACCTACACAATTGCACCCTATATCACTAGCGTCCCATTCTAAAATATTTTTTACATTTTAGCCTTATTGTAAGTATAGCGAAACTTAAGCGCTTGTGTTGAAGATACGATTTTGATTTTTCTAAATGTTTTGCTACCTACCTACGCTCTATAAAGGAACTGCGTGGGAGGGATTGGACTACCGCATACCGGCCGAGTGGCGGAGTGGGTCGTGGCCCTGCTTTTGCGTCCTAGGCTGTGGGTTCGATTCCCACATCTGGAAAATGTTTGTGTGATGAGCATGGATGTTTTCTAGTGTCTGGGTGTTTATCTATATATTATAAGTTTTTATGTATAATATTATCAGTTATCATAGCACCCATAACACAAGCTACTTACGAGTACGCTTACTTTGGGGCTATATAGCGATGTGTGTAATTGTCCTATAATATTTATTTATTTATATGCTCTGAACTCATTAAAAAATATTCTTCTGCAAGACTCAGATGTCTGCTAAAAGGTACGTTCGAATCGATAGGGTTTGTGTAGAGTATGTTAATTCTGTCGCCCCCGTGACCTTCAATGAAACCCACATTCGGGTGACGTAAGAAAACAAGGATTGATTTATACAACCATTATAAATCAAACCGCGAACGTCAATATTTGACGCCGAGAGAGATAAGCTTTCGGTTAAAAAAAAAAATTGCGCTACGCCACGCAGCTTTGTAAAGCTTTACTTCTAAAATATTTTTATTTTTATTGGTATTTTGTGTTTATGTATTCGTGTGTATGTATTTGTATGTATATATTTATATGTATTATTCACCACCTGCATTCTAGTGTGAAAATATTTTCCCAATCCTATTAAGCTTGCCTGGAAGAAATCGCTGTTTAGCAATAAGGCCGCCTTTTGTACCAGTTTTACTTAATGCATTTTATGTCTCTGTTATGTTATTTTTCGTTGTGGTGTACAAGTAAGTAAATAAGTTAATAAATATGTAAACTGAGTACACACTATACATACCTACTTTTTTATTAGATCATATTTTGTTGTACTCTATAACTTTTACCTTAGATCAAACTCACTACATAATTCAATACTGCTCACCGGGCAAGCTAACGAAGTTTCAACATGCATTAAGTAAATTATACAATGTTCGCCCACCCTTGACCTATTTAATACAACGACCTAATTCTATTGCAGTGTGCTCATATAGCCGGGATTCTCACCACAAAACGTTATAGGTGAATATATCTTTTATAGACTATAAAGTATAAAACTCTTCATATAGATACTGAAAGATAAAAGCTTTCAGTGAGCCATAAAAGGAGCGCAACCGACGTTTATTAACTTTACAGATAAAGCCCTTATATTCGTAGGCTTTTTAAAACCTCAATAAAACTGAATGGACATTTAAGTTTACAAAACGTCTTACCCGTATATAAAACGTAAAAGATTACACAAAATTTTTAACAAAAAATAGAACCGACTCAAAACGCACTGAAAAGTAAAAAAATTGGTTGTCTTTGTCGCTCGTTCCGCGCTCTCGCTTGCACTTCAAGCCTTATATGGAACGTCTCAAAGCGAGGTAACGCCGCATGAGTCATGTTTTTTCGTGCGTGCAGCCGGCTCTATCGAATTGTAAGACGTTGTCACGTCAAAAATAACTGCGTCATTTACTTGCTTTAATTTACTTACTTACGTACTATACTGACATAGTATATTATACGACACTAGTAGCCAAAAAGCTATCGATACACAAAAACTGAAATCGCTGCAAGTGTCCCCATTGACATATTAATACTATGGACTTCGGGTCAACGTTAAGAAGTGTCCGAACCTAAAGAGAGCTAAAACGCGAAAAAGATTTCTAATCGCATTCAGTCTCATAATATTAGCTTACTGAGAGAATAGACGTCAATAATGTTTTAGAACAACGACTGCATAGAGTTATTTTGTTGTTTAATATTTGAATTTTTTAATTCCTTCATTTTTGAACTGAAAATAATTTTAATTAATAAACTATTATTTTTTATGTCATGAATATTAATCAAAGAAGTTTTACCATAATGGTAAAATGGAACCCTTCCGTCCGTCTGTCCGTCGGTCCGTCCTTCATACTTGATTATTTTGATACCTATAAGAATTATCTACATGAAATTTGAAACAGTTATTTAAAACAGTGACCTAGCGTTATTGTAATAAAAAAATATATTGCTTGGTCAAAAAAAGGCTGCCATGGCAACCGTCAGTCAAAGCTGATTACTTATTACAAGCAATAAGACCGTTGCAGATGAGACTGTATAACAATAATATAAGACAATGTTTTAGTTTGTTTAGAAAAATAGAAATACATGTTAGTATATATAAGACATCTCTGGACACTTTTGTTGTGAATTTGCATTACACCCGAAGTCCGTAGTACTAACTATTAATATGTCAATGAAGTATGCCTATAAAATTTGAAGAGTTCCTTCAATTTTCCCAGGATATTATTATCAGATCCTAACATGATGATAATGGGACCATCTTGGAAGTGTGCCCTTTCTATTAAAAAAGAATTATCAAAATCGGACAACTCGGTAAAAAGTTATGTGTGGTCGTCGAATTGAGAACCTCCTCCGTGTTTATTATTCGGTTAAAAATGGTAAAGCTAATGTAATACGTAACAACCCATTCAAGTTTAACGATTTTTACGTTAGTAAGAATGGTTGGTAAGTACGTAACTCGAAACATAATTTTCTTGTACAAAAAGCCAACAAATAACCTTTACGTAATGTAAATTATAAGTTTGTAACGACTATAAGTTGTATGGCGTTTAATGAATGAGTATAAAACGGTATCGACTACTACGATATCGATGACGAATCGTTGACCATTATTGTTGACGTCAGTAATTGCGTCATCAGTGTGGGCAGACTAGAGACTTCAGAGGCCTATATAATATGTAAGTAGATATAGGTACTTGTGGTTGAGGCTTATAGTATAATAGCTGAAGTATGTAAGCATGTATACATACAGTAGGTATAGAATATACCAGATGACGCGTGGGTGGAATTGATCGTTAAGCAATTTTGTAGGCATTTAATAACGTCTTTCATAAAAACGTTATTTATTGTAAGTGTAAGGATAAGCCGTCTATTGTGATAATACAATGCCTCCAGGTATTCTCGCTTATATACATTTTTCTTTTGAGCAATAAAAGTTTGAAACAAAGTTATTGTTTGACTGTATGAAAATTTATTGCACAAAAGAAAAATGTACAAAGGCGAAATGCCTTCAGGTATTTTTCAAAAGTTTCGCCTTTTGTGATGTGGACAGTTAAATATTGCGTAGATTGGAATGGCAACGAAACGAAGAATGCAGTGGAAATTTTTCAGTTAAACAAAATAAAGGATATATGTAGTCTAATATATAAAATTTCCCTGTCACAATGTTAGTTATTGTACTCCTCCGAAACGGCTTTACCGATTTTTACCAAATTTTGTATGCGTATTCAGCAGGTCTGAGAATCGGCTACTATCTAATTTTCACCTAAATTTTTTTAAAATTTTTATTGCAAAACAACGTTTGCCGGGTCAGTTAGTTACTTTATAAACGTAAGGCATGCGTTTAATAAATAAAATAAAATTACGTGCTATAAATAAAATAGGTAATACCAAATTAACTATAGAATAGATGACTACTGTTATTTCAGGTACGTATATAGTTAGTACTAAAATATTAACGGCTGAAATTCACGTCACGGTTGTCGGAGTATGCCCGACAAGTTTCGAACCCATATGGGTTTGACATGAGCTTGCTTGTTCCGGTAACGAAAATATACCAAGTATATATTTACGTAAACGACATTAGTCACAGCGTGAGATGTTACCCTATGTTAAAAAATGATATTGTGTTTCAGTGATATAAGGCACTTAACAACTTAATATCTAATCTACAGTTCAAAGCGTGTACACGACATGATTCCGGGATACTTAATCGCTTACCTAAGCGGTATAAAATTCTTAAATTAATCCTGGCTGGTAATTGAAAGGATTAACGAGAGTGGAAGAAGCTAAGGAAGTATGCAAGGACCGTGGCAAATGGAGGGATGTGGTCTCTGCCTACCACTACGGGAATAAGGCGTGATGTTATGTATGTATGTATGTCTGTCTGTATGTATGTATGTGTGTATGGTAATCGAATCCAGGATCTCCTTGGTATAAATCAAATCATTTCCAACTGCATCAGAAAGGTTCTAGTTCATAATAGTTAATCAAATTAAATTGTAGGCACAAAAATTTTTTAACAAAAAATAGAACCGACTCAAAACGCACTAAAAAGTAAAAAATAACTGTGTCATTTAGTTGCTTTAATTTACTTAAGCATATCTATGAAGTCGGTGCCAGCCAAGTTTAAGGAACATTTATTTTACGTAGTAAAGCAGTTTGTGGGTTCTAGGTAACGTCCTTGAAAGTAGAAACCTTGGCTGGCACCGACTCTTAGATATGCTTAAGTAAATTAAAGCAACTAAATGACACAGTTATTTTTTACTTTTTAGTGCGTTTTGAGTCGGTTCTATTTTTTGTTAAAAAATTTTATTTCTTACTTTTTAGTGATTTATCGCCACGTACCGTACTCGTACTATACTGTCATAGTATATTATATGTCACTAGTAACCAAAAAGCTACCGATACCGAGTCAAAAACCGAAATCGCTGTAAGCGTGCCTCCAAAATTTGAAGAGTTCCTTCAATTTCCCCAGGATATCATCAGCAGATCCTAACATGAGGACAATGGGACCACCTTGGATGTATGCCCTTTCTAATAAAAAAAGAATTATCAAAATCGGACAACACTGTAAAAAGTTATGCGTGGTCATACATAAAAAAAAAAACAAATATACGTGTCGAATTGAGAACCTCCTCCGTTTTTTTTCGTCGGTTAAAAATTCACCAGATCTTTCGGCTCTAAATAAATAAATTATTACTTTAATAAAACCACGACGCTCTAATAGGACTGTGGGTAGGGACTTTTAGCGTCCTAAAGGTACTTAGGGACGCTAAAGGTACCTAGCTAGGTACGTACGTCTAGATAACTAGTGTATATGTTTATAGTTTAATCTATTAGTACTTATATATTTGTTATAGCGATTCCATCAGTACTTTAAAGTCCTACTTTAAAGCTAAACAGTGATGTGACGTGTCTTTGCTTGCATATTAATTTTTATATATATGTACCTACTCTAACTTCTAAATACTTTTAATTTTATATATATGTGCAACGTCTATAGTGAAGATGCTCATTTCCAAATAATTACTTCAGATAGGTTGAATACGATCAAAACTATCACAAGCTACTAGATTAGAGACACTTCTTCAACAATTGTATGGAAGAAATTATTAATAACTGATACATTTACTTCAATAGATCGGATCTTAAAGAAAACAAACCGCCTTCAAATTATATACTAAAGTAAAGTTATATAAAAAAATAAAACCTGAAAAATATGCATATGAAATATATAAAATTCTGAAAAGCTTTTAACAGACTGTGTTTATATAAAAAATAAAACCGACTTCAAAACACACTAAAAATTAAAAATTGTTGCGTCATTTAGTTACTTTATTTTACTTAACCATTTCTATGAAGTCGGTGCCATCCAAGTAAAGGTAAAGTAGAAGTGGCACCAACTTCATAGATAACCTACCTAATACCGAAGTGTAACGTTACGGGTATAATAACCTCCTATTTTTAAAACAGTGTCAGTAAATAAATGTTTCGATCTTATTCCACAACTAACGCACGGTGTATCTACATGCAAATTTCGCTCTACTTGCAGCAACACCAGCAGCGAGTGACACATATTAGTGACACCGATAACAAATAGATAAGTAACGGAAAGGCGGACTGATAGTTTCCAGTTTACAGTAGGTTAGTAATCATTAATCAATGAGAGCAGTGAACAGAATGTGCGGATTAAAACTGAGTGACAGAGTTAACAATAGTAGGTATGTTGTAAAACAGAATGGTAGTGGCTAAAACTTAGAAAGGTGCTTAGATGGTTTGGGCATGTAAAGAGAATAGAGGAATTAACATTTAAGATTTATGAGGCAAGGGTGAATGGAAATGTTGGTAGGGACCTAGGCGAATGTTCCTGGACCAAATTAAGGACATTTTAAAGAATGACCAGGTTAAGAATACCCTAAACCGACAAACTTGTATGAAAGGATTAATGAGAGTGGAAGAAGCTAAGGAAGTATGCTAAGGAAGTGGCAAATGGAAGGATGAAGTCTCTGCCTACCCCTATGGGAATAAGGCGTGATGTTATATATGTAATAATCATAGTAGAGTAGTATTGTACCTACTTAAAATATTTTGCAATGAGAAAAGAAAAACTAAACCAAACAAATAAATACCTTCTTAATACATGATTTTAATATTATTAGTGGAAGCTTATTGAGGATTTTCATACATATTTTCAGCGCCTTTACAAAGGTAACGTATAATTAAATATTTCAAAATCCTTCCTTTGTGTTCACCTGTATATAACCTGTGTACCGTGCTTATGCAAAATTTTCATTATGTTAATCCTTAGTAAATTAATAAAGTCAGTTATAGTAAAGGCGTAACCATTTACTGAGTAATACCACTTACTGAGTAATCACGAATAACACAGGATGTACATAACCGCTAAAAACAAATTTTATGAAACTCCAAATTTGTATGAAAGTCCTATGTTGTTGGAGTTAGAAACAAGACAAATGATCATTAGATGATGTAGAGGTAAATATTTAAAACACTATAGGCTACTTTTTATCCCTATATACAAGTTGTCCCCGTGGGTCTCGTCCCGGACGAGATCTACGCGGATGAAAGCGTGGGACAAAGATACCTTGTCTTTTATACAACAAATTGGTGGATTGATTTGAGAACTTAAATACTCGTTGCCTTCTTAGATATCGTGGAACTCCTTACGGTCTCTTTATTATGGTCTTCAGATAATAATAATATCTTTATTTGCTAGAATGCAGTACAATATGGATCTTATAAATTAATTAACAACTGATATTCTACCATAATACATGGTGTGCAATATTTATTAAATTTATACATCAATAAAAGTAAATTATAATAATTAAATTTAAATCTATTATAAAATATATAGTGTCCAGAGTGATTATACCTGAATCTAAAAATTGTGTGATATTAAAACAAGGTTCATTAAAACGTAAGGCCGAAAAATATGTTGGATAACTAACTAATAAAACAAATATACACAGCTAAATGTAGACTAGATATTTTATTACTAAGTTGTTGTTATACGAAGTTGTTCATCAATTAACAAGACACTGGCATCTTGCCGAAATCGATATAACTTGTTAACTTCGATCTGGAAACGTAGGTACCACTTTTTATGTTACTAGTTACCTAGTTAAAATACTAACTGATAAAAAATATAGTTATCTATTATTTATTAAAAGTTAAACGGTTATTAATCTAAGGTATTTGTACTACTTCAAGTAGGTAAGTTATACAAACTTTAAATATAGGTAAAACCTTTTCAGGCTGTAACAAATTTAAGCAAAGACAAATCGGTGGTTCGATGTAACTTATTGTATATCTATACCTATATATGTATCTACATTCAAGGTCACATTGTGGAAACGTAAGATACCTATACATATTTGCGCATTAAATATGTGTTTTCCTGTTAAGTACCTCGCTGTAGGTACATGCCTACTTGTACACCTGTCATTTTGATTAACATGTAAGTTTATTACGTCATTAAATTTATGTAAAGAAGAAACGTGAGTGACGTACTTACGCAAACGTAGTAACACATATTTAAACTAAGATACTATAGAATTGTACAAAATAACAAATGGATAGCTTACCTGTTTACATCGACGCTGACGGGATACACTGTTATCTACATTATTCTCCCACGGCACGCAAACGTGTAATTTCGCGTATTAAATTCGAGCTAGCCCGTAGCGTAGTGCATACCGCGGGCGGCACGGGGCACACAATGAGCCATGCGCAACCGCCCACGCTCGATAAAGCGACCGCCCGCCCGCCGCGCATGCCGCGCGCCCTTCACACGCTATCAGTAGCCTACCCTTGAGAGTTGAGACCTTTATTGTAAGGCACTAGCCACTACGCGGAGAGAAAATACAGTTATCTTAGAACAACGTGTATATATCACATATATCTATTTGCTTTATGGTCGACAAGAGAATTAAGGTTAAATCTTGACGAAACATAAGTTATGTAGACTGATAGTAAAAAGTTGAACAAATTTACTTGTATTTTGTTGATGGTTACTTTCACGGTATTTTTCTATTTGTTATAAAAATCCTCATAATCATTTAATTGCTACTTTTGTTGTAAAATTAGCTGGCTTTTTAAATCAAGTTTAAGCTTAAAATAAAATTTAAGATAGGCGTTATTAATATTAATATTTTCGGCTTATATTAGGTAAGGTTAAATAACCTTATTTAATAAAAGTTTCTCGGCGGTTTTAGACTTCCTTGTGCCTTGGCAAGCACGTAAAATTTTCGAAATTGCATCTACTTTCTCTCTCTGATCGTATTAACATCCCATCAGTGTATAGAGTAGGCAAGTAGGTACATGTATACATTTGTGTACTTACATACATTCTGCATCGATGATTATTTACAGGTAAAGTTACTGAATACCTAATAAAAGAATTTATAAATACACACGGTCTTGCGGTGCACCTGGAGTTAGAGCGAGGTGAATTTTGATTCTACCCCCATCTCTAGCTCTCCACACCCCACCAATAGCGACACAGATTCATACCAATAGACAGACAGTGTCGAGGTAAGATTATTTATTATCATAAAAATTCCCGACAGATAAGAAGTTTAGGGACGAAATCAAGACGGATCATTGTGCCCATTTACCAATCCCATCGAGTGGTATAGTTATAGACGTCCACGTGGAATTTTTTCGTATAACTTTTTCCTTACATATCTTCGCAATGAAAGCTCAGGAATGTTTTGCTACAAGTCACTGACATCGATCAAAACAAAGCTCAGATAGGTATATTTTGCTCGAAGTCATTGACACGGGTTTATGATGATTGACATGATTGTTCCTTTCTGCCCTCTTGTTATGGTGAAGACTATTTGAAAATGTCTAGTCCAGTAGTTAGCTATTCTGGCTCTTCAGTCCTAAGTTTCTTAAATATTGTGGTTTTTCTTTCTTATGAGAATTTTTCAGTATTATTTTTATTTGCCGCAAGTTAGTCCTTGACTGCAATCTCACGTGGTAGTAAGTGATGATGCAATGTAAGATGGAAGCTTGTTAACTTGTTAGGAGTGGGATGAAATTCACACCCCTTTGGTTTCTACACATCGTACCGGAATGCTAAATAATTTAGCGATACATATTTGCCGTTACGGTGGTATCTCGCCACGGCCAATTCCTATTATCCAGATCAGGACCGATTAAAAAATTCGGTCCAGCCGGGAATCAAACCCAGGACCTCAATAATATAAATTCACCGCGCATACCACAGCGCCACGCAGGCCCTCAAAACGGAGGTTCTGGCGGTGCTCAGCCCAGTTCTTGGAGAACTCTAAGCCTTTGGTCCCAAACATTATCAATAACATCTGATAGTGACTATTTAGGCTTTAGACAGCCTCCAGCGTGGTAAGTTCCAAACCGCCTTTCTTACAAAGGAGTACTGATACTCCAGTAGGTCATTAAAACATGGCCAGCGATGAAAAAGCAAATAAAACAAGGATATCTAATTAGGGAGACGCAGCCAGAGGATATTGTTCTGTAATTAAGTTAAGACGCTGTATTCGCATCGACCGACCCCAATCGCAAACACGCAACATACTTACGGACGAATACACGGGTTCATCCCTTGGGATTAATAGGATCGTGTATAAATAAAATGTATATGATACAGCCAATAAATATGTACATACATTTCTAATTTCTTTGTATTGAATGAGAGCAAGTAATATATTTTTAACTTCTTATAGAAGCAGTTTAGTTTACTTTGTTAGATCATTGTGAATAAATTATTTATTTTGCTATTTTGCGCGAAAAAATAACGAATTTAACTAGAAAAAAAAATTATGTACGCTTTAAACCGAAGCAATTAAAAAAAGATGGAAAGTTATACTGAAAGGTACACAGTGTATGGTAAATAAAATTATTATTATAAAAACAAAAAACCCAACTGCTTAGAAGTTGTGAACTGAAAACAAGGATCACTATATCTATACAAAATTCTAAATACTATATGGTGCTGCAGGTGCGGACAAAATAGTTTACTACCTGGGAAAGAAAGACCTACCAAAACTATGTTTGTCCCCGCCTGCAGCACCATAAAGTATTTAGAATTTTATATAGATATAGTGATCCTTGTTTTTCTCGTTTCAGTTTTTAGTTTAATAATTTTAATAATTTTATTTGAGACTTTTTAGTTTTAATTTGTGGTATAGAAATGAGACGGTACACTTGGTACACTTTTTGACATAGCTTGTTAAAACATTGATATAAACATGATATTTTATATAACGGAGTTTGCGGTACCGTATTGTTTTTAAAAATGATGACGTCAGCAATGCTGACGTCATTGTTATTATGATTCTCCATGTTATAGTAATTTAAACACTTATTCTTCCAATAATCACTTTATTGAGCTTAAGTTCGTATAATGACAAACGAGAGCTCCTCACACTTCGACTGTCTACGGTTGAATGCCCGGCGCGGCGATATTCACTCGTATTTATACTCAGTCGAAGAGTGGGGTAGTTACAAATGTTTTGCAAAGTAACAATCATTTATGAAAATATTATTTGAAAACGTTATTCAGATTGATTTTAACGCTAAACAATAACTAATTAATAATAATAGTTTAAGTAACTAGTGTTGTTGCGCCGATACGGCCGTTCTGACCGGCGGTGCGCGCTCTGCACCAGCCGCTTGTATGCCGATGTCTCGCCGCCATATCTCTGAAGTTTATCTGGAACTAAATGTTGTCTTTTGAGATTGGTATCTGTGTACCATAATGATTTTCATTATGTTGTGATAACGTGCACTGTGGTACTTTGTATTGTTAATGCATACAGTGTGGTATTTTTATTGTTACGTAAATTGTGGTATTTATGTCGTTGCATACACTGTGGTACTTATGTTGTTACGTACACTGTGGTACTTATGTTGTTACGTACACTGTGGTACTTATGTTGTTGCGTACACTGTGGTACTTATGTTGTTGCGTACACTGTGGTACTTTGTCGTCGCGTACACTGTGGTACTTTGTCGTCGCGTACACTGTGGTACTTTGTCGTCGCGTACACTGTGGTACTTTGTCGTTGCGTACACTGTGGTACTTTGTTATTGCGTACACTGTGGTACTTTTGTTGTTGCGTACACTGTGGTACTTTGTTATTGCGTACACTGTGGTACTTTGTTATTGCGTACACTGTGGTACTTTGTCGTTGCATACACTGTGGTACTTTGTCGTTGCGTACTCTGTGGTACTTTTGTTGATGCGTACACTGTGGTACTTTGTCATAGCGTACTCTGTGGTACTTTAATGTTGCTTACTCTGTGGTACTTTGTCGATGCGTACTCTGTGGTACTTTGTCAATGATGCGTGGTTAATTGTGTGATTGTTTTAGTGAGTTTAATAATAAATAAAAATAAAAAAACTTAGCATTTGTTATTGATCCTTTGAGCCTTGGTCTTACTGCTCGGCCATGCTGGCTTGGGAAGTGGATGGTATAGGCTCATTGGGTACTGTTATTGGGTCCTCTTCTTGCGCCGATACGGTTATCTGTTCGCCAGGTTGAGGTGCTTTACGGAGTTGGTCATGAGCGACTTTTCTTGGACGCCCTGAACCAACCACCTTTTTTACCAAATATCGATCGTTGTCCAGAATCCTTATTATTTCATATGGCTCGCTGAATTTAAGGAAGTGACTGGTAATCCCACTTCTGATAACGAAGTTTGCGGTACCGTATTGTTTTTAAAAATGATGACGTCAGCAATGCTGACGTCATTGTTATTATGATTCTCCATGTTATAGTAATTTAAACACTTATTCTTCCAATAATCACTTTATTGAGCTTAAGTTCGTATAATGACAAACGAGAGCTCCTCACACTTCGACTGTCTACGGTTGAATGCCCGGCGCGGCGATATTCACTCGTATTTATACTCAGTCGAAGAGTGGGGTAGTTACAAATGTTTTGCAAAGTAACAATCATTTATGAAAATATTATTTGAAAACGTTATTCAGATTGATTTTAACGCTAAACAATAACTAATTAATAATAATAGTTTAAGTAACTAGTGTTGTTGCGCCGATATATATTTTTGAAATGGTCTTTTTACGACCTTTCATTTGATACCCATATTGCTAGGATAAAAGGAAAAAATGCACACGTCCCCCCTTTTCTCCCCCATTTACAGTCGCTATTTTGAAAATTCAGACAGCCTATGTCATTTCCACAATTTAGCCGAATTCAACGACACCTTACATGTCAAAATCCGTTCAGCCGTTTAGGCTGTAGCGTGTGCCGAAGAAATAGGCATACATACATACGCTCGAAAAACATTACCCTCCTTCTGACGCAGTCGGAAAAGTTAAGTATGGCAGAAGCATTAAAGTAAAATAAATGGGGTAGAGATGAGGGCATTGAGTATTTTGTGCGGATTGAAACTAAGTGACAAAGTTAACAATAGTATGATAAGACGATGTAGCGACAATAATTAATAAAGTGATTCTTGGTTGATTTGGGCGTATAGAGAGAATGGATTTTGGAACAGAAGATTAACAAAAGGATTAATGGAAATGTTGGAAGGGAACTAGGCGAATGTTCCTGGACCAAATTCATTTTAGAGTCTGGCCAGGTCAAGGATACCCTAAACTGACGAACTTGTATGAAATGATTAAGGAGAGTGTAAGAAGCAGAAATATGCTAGAACCTTGGCGAATGGAAAGATGCAGTCTCTGCCTACCCTTATAGGAATGAGGCGTGATGTATGTAAGCCGAAACAAACCAGGAGCATCTTCAGAAGATGTTAGCTCATCTATCTTCGTAGACACTACAAATAAATAATTTACTATAAATTTCTTAAATAATCAATATTCTCTCGACGAGATATTTTTGTAGCTGGTAAGTTTTCTTAAAAACGTTTTTATAACATCATTCCGTAGTTCAAGATACCAGTATGATAATAATGTGTAGACCTGATGACATAGTATTTCAGATTTAGGTACGAGATGCCGTTATAAAAGATGTTTTGTAGGTTTATGTCCTGCTTTTTCAAGAATGATGTCTTTAAAGAACAAAAATTACCTACATAACGTGTTCAACTTCATAATTTTAAACAACATATTTATAATTTCATTATCGTAATTAAATACAAAAATAATACAATACTTTTATTTTATAGATTTATTTTTTAAAAATTTGAAAACATTTAACATAAATTAATAAACGAATAAGTTAATGTATATATTTATTTTCCAGAATCTTCTTTAAGCGAGACAGTTCTGTTAAATACCATCTGGAACAAAGAAAAACAACCTGTCAAATTAAATTAAAGAAAGAAACTTTCTATTTCTAAATTATATTTAGGTATCACAAATTCCTATAAAGAATTAAGACGAATAAGTACACAAAAAAAGTATGGAAAGATTTTTTATTTTAAAAATTTCTAACATATAAGGAAATATTTTTTACGAAAAAAATTCGAAATCATTTATGCGTAAGCAGTCAGATTGAAAACGTGTAAAACATAGAGTTTCTTACCATAAAATAATTTTAAAAAAATATTAAAACACCGTGACTATAGAACATTTCTGTAATATAATTAATAAATAATTACATTTTGTAAAACAACTCTTGTTAGGAATACAGAATCGTAATTAATTACGATATTCATCATAATAATTTTTAATTAATAATTCACCAAACTCGACAAGGATAATTTTATTATCAAATAAAAAAGGTATTCATTCTTAGAAAAAACTAATATTACTTACTTTAGTAGGAGTCGAGTCTGTATCAACCGAAAAGAAACCAATCCTTTCGAACTGGAACTTGTCAAATATCTTCGCTCCCTTGATGGATGCATCAGCGTAAGCGGATACGACCTTCAACGTATCCTGGCGACAGTCCGACAGGAACCCGCTGGGAACCTCCGCCGGGTCCTCAGGGTTCTTGTGTTTAAACCTACGAAGAACATACAGATTGGCGGTTTGGATTTAAAACTACGCATCCCACTTCTGAATAGTAATAGTTAGTTATAAAACTGTAATCCCAATATTCCAATTGCGATTGTGTTTGTTTGTTGCACTTTCAAAACTTAGCTATTGGATCTATCATTAATGTGTACATACACTATAAATTTGACAGGGATGTAAAAAAATCACTTCAATCTCAAACCTTTTTTTAAGTAATACAGAAACGTATGACGCATATTTTGTAATTTACACAAAAACGCAATTGACAGCCGATCCTTAACGTGTAAATATTTCATTTATTAGTCTAGTCTAGTCTCTATCAACTATAAATGATTATTGTTGAAAGCAAGCCTTATAACAGTCAAATCTATGTTATTCTGATTTTATAAGCGCGATTGAAGAAATATAAAATACAGAACTCACAGTGGCTCGTACAGGCGCACTTGCACGGTGGTAGGCTGCGACACCCAGTGTATGAACGCTTTCGGTTTTTCAGACGACTCCGTAGACTCTGCTGTACATTCTAGCTCACTTACATTTCCCGCTGTATCTTTGACCACTTTCGTTACCTACGTACAAAAACATTATATAAAACGGGACTAGGGCTGGAGTTCTAATAAATATCTGACTTGTATGCTTACAATACCCTAATAAAAGTTTTAATAAAAAATCGTAATGAGATATATGATGAACTATAGATTTTACTAGGTGGGAGTAACATAATCTGTTGCAGCGCTCATAGTGGTCAAAAGTAGAATTAATATAAGCTCTGTCATCTGTTATATCTGTCAATGGCAAAGCATTTCTACTACATAATAAATATATTAAAGACAACTAGATGGAGCCCATAGCGTGTCCACTCGTGAGACAGCAAGACAGCCTTATTGACAAGACATGTCAACATTTAAAGTACATCATGAAATGTTACGTTTAAAATATCGTAAAATACGAAATATTACTTTATAGACTAAGATAGTTTAGTAAACGCATAATACATGAAATTTGCTAAAAATAACATATCTAAGCTTTAAATCATCAATCAATGAAGTTTATGCCTACTTACGTATGAAACGTAATTCCTTCGATTTTCCGTTTGCTGCGACTTTTGCAGCCGAAAATACTACAACCCACCATAGCACGATAACGTTTAAATTAATATCGTAACCGCAAAGTTATATTATTTATCAGTAAATTTAATAAAAAGGTGATAATTGCTCAGATGTGTCCTTTGTTTGTCACAAACTCCACTCTTGACAAACAATAAAAACGAACACGCTGAAAGGGACAAAAAATAATCTTGTGTCACTTTCTAATAAAGGCCGAATGAAATAAGTCTGTCACGCTCTTGAACCTACAGCCGCGTTATGACTACATCTAGTAGTCTTTAATCTATGACATAATATAATAATCGCATTATTCACACTTGTGATTAATCGTACTGTATTCACCTGCAATCAAATTAATATTTGAATATTACATCTATTAAAACTCAACCAAACTGATTATTAAGTTCAAACTGAGCTGAATTATTTAAGTTCAAAACCGTTTTGTAAGGTGGCAAATTAGTCTAATGATGCGAGTTTGAATTATTGAACTCTGTCCTTGTTTTGTTCTTAATTCCTTCTTTCTTTTTCTTATTTCTTTCTTCTGGACATGTCCAGCCAATACCAACAACTTTCCTTTAGAGACTGTTTGTGGTTGAAATTTTACATTGTGAATGATATTTCGATCGTAAAACAATATTTAATTTATTACTAGCGATACAGGAACAATTGTATATATTTACTATTATTTAACGAAACCGTTACAACTGTTACAACTGCGGTAACGAAGGACATCACGCCAAAGACTGTGACAAAGAGACGAAGTGTGCTATCTGCAGAGACAAAGGTCGCGAAAATGCAAATCATAGAATAGGTTCTAAGAGATGTCCATCTTGGAAGGAAAACATACCAGCCAAAATTAACCGGTCAAAAAACGGGATGATCGAGCAGGGAGTGAGCCAATAAGTTCGCACGTTCAGTTGCTACAGATAAATTTAGACAGAACGCGGATCCGCCTAGCCTAGACATGGCCTTAATCAAAGCGGTGGTGGAGATACTATTCCCACCACATAATAGTTTTGATAGAATCAAGGCAGATACAAATCAGTTTGTTGAAGTAACAGAAGAAGAAATAAAAAAGGCGGCAGAGGGCCTTAAATCTAAAAAAGTGCCCGGACCCGACCGCCTTTATCCAGAAATTGTTAAATTAGCAGCTGAAATAATTCCAAAAAAAATAAGGGATACCATAAACGCGGTCATGAAAACAGGGACTTTTCCTTCAATTTGGAAGAAAGGAAAATTAGTGCTACTTCGAAAGGGCAATAAACCAGTCGATGACCCAACAGGGTATAGACCGGTCTGCCTACTTGACTGCTATGGAAAATTGTTGGAGAGGCTCCTGTTGAACAGAATCGAGAACCTCCTGCCAAGTTACGGTGGTCTTTCTGATCAGCAATTTGGCT
Source organism: Mycalesis mineus (assembly GCA_034621355.1). Lineage (NCBI taxonomy): Eukaryota > Metazoa > Arthropoda > Insecta > Lepidoptera > Nymphalidae > Mycalesis > Mycalesis mineus. The sequence goes on along the minus strand of CM067886.1, from coordinate 10,395,165 downwards.
TTCGGCAGGGGCGGTCAACTTTGATGGCAGTCAAAAAAGTAGTAGAAATTGCCGAAGTGGCAAAAAAGGGTACGCGTAGCACCAGAAGTCTATGTGCTCTGATCTACATGGATGTTCGGAACGCATTCAATTCTGCTTCGTGGAGAGAAATTCTTCTAGAAGTGAGAAAGAGGGGATTCCCAGGGTACATCCAAAATCTATTAAGCAGTTACCTGGAAGACAGATGCATAGAGGTTTCAGACAACAAGGGAGCACAGGAAATAATCAGGGTTAATAGCGGCGTCAAACAAGGCTCAATCCTAGGTCCTACCCTCTGGAACATACTCTATGATGGAGTCTTCAAGTTGAAACAAGAAGAGGGTATTCAATTGGTGGGTTTTGCTGATGACCTGGCACTAGTGGTGGTGGCAAAAACCGAATCCTCACTTATGATCCGGGCAAACAGGGCACTCAATCAAATAAACAGTTGGATGCAAGAAAGACAGTTATCCCTAGCGCCGGAAAAAACAGAGGCAGTAGTGTTCAGTGGGAGACGGAAAGTGGACCCCATCGAATTCCGCCTCAGAGGTGCAACAGTGGCTCCGAAAGAGCACATAAAGTACTTGGGAGTTTGGCTCGATAAGAGCTTAAACTTTAAGAAACATGTTGAGGAAGTAGCCCAAAAAGCACAAAAGTTAACAGAAGCCCTCTTGAGACTTATGCCGACGAAAGGGGGTCCTAGGGCGAGCAGAAGAAGAGTGCTGGCATCGGTGGCCCATTCCATAATCCTTTACGGGGCTCCTATATTTAGTAGAGCTATGGAAGTGGATACCTACCGAAAAAAATTGGAAACTGTGCAAAGAAGACTCGGCATAGGCATCAGCGGGGCTTATCGGACGGTTTCAACAGAAGCAGTGCTGGTGATAGCGGGGTTGGTACCTATCGCCAAACTAGTGAAGGAGCGTGCGATACTTTTTGAAAACAAGGACCGAACACCAGCAGAAGCCCGAGATATCTCACTGATTGAGTGGGAGAGAGAATAGGCAGGACAAGGAAAGGGAACCTGGACGCGGGAACTGATACCGAATCTTATACAGTGGCATAAGAGGCAGCACGGAGAGGTAGACCGCTGGCTGACGCAGGCTCTAAGCGGTCATGGAGTGTTTAAAACTTACCTCTTTGCCATTGGTAAGTCGCAAGACGAGGTTTGCTACTTCTGCGACAAAGAAGATACCCCAAGGCACGCGCTCTTCGAGTGCCACGGCTGCTCAGACTTGAGAGCAGCTGCCGTAGGAACGAGTGATGGGGTGGATGCAGGCAACCTTATTACCCGCATGATCTCAAGCGAAGAAGAGTGGCAAAAATGCGCCCATATGCTTAGAGCCACAATAAAAAGGAGGGAGGAAAAAGAGAGAGAAGAACAGAGAGAAAAAATAGAGGTCACATAATATCAGGAAGGTCAGCACGAAGAAATGTTAAACGGTTCCGTGCTTTCCGAGGAGAAGGGGAAGGTTATTTTTAGTCCGTGCAAGTCGGACATGCCCTGCCGACCAGCCGGCAGAAGTCCGTAGGGATTTTTTTTTCCTCCCCAATACTTTATCTTCTTGTTTTATTGTAAAACTACAACTAAACATAAGGTAAACAAACCCTGACATAATGAAAATAAAACTCACTTTTTGAATAAATTTTATTTATCTCTCTTTGTCCATCCAAATGTTGGTATCACAGCAATTGTATAATGTAAATTAATTGTTTTTTCTTTATTTTAATATTTTTTACAATGTTTAGATTTAAATGTCAAAGCAATAGAGCCCACAATGTTGTGGACGCTAATTGGCGATGTAATCGTGCACAGAGCGAATATGTACGTTAACATTTTCGGAACAACTTGTCCTATTCAGCATTATTGTCACACTGCCGTGCAAGCATATTACTTGAAAGAAATCAAAAGTGTATGCATATAGTTTCTACAAAGTACGATATATTAATGTATGTAATAAATACCTTCAAAACATATCCAGCGTGTCGCAAGCCTACTGATTGGGTCGGCGTCAAGCGTCGGTACCCTTTCTCAGGCTGCTCCTTGAAGTCTGTCGTTTCGATGTATAGCACTTTATCTAATACTACGTTGTGGGACCCTTTGTCTGGCTCAGTGGGAAAGTCGGGCACTTGAACTGATATCGGTTTATCGCTTGGGAAATTTGTTATGGTCACTTTCAGGGGTTCCAGTACTACCATGACTCTGTGGAAATTCATGTTCAACATTATTCATCATCTTCATAACTATTAACGACCTCCATTTTTATAGGAGAGGGAATATAGAACCCACCACGCTGCTTCAATGCGGATTCACGGGCTTAACATTACTAGATCATTGTAAGGCTGTTGTTTCAAACCAGGAATTGATGTAAATATTTTCACATTGGAGAAAATATACATAAATAATTATTTAATTAATTAAATAATTTTTAATTTTTATTAGCAGTGTGCAGATAATGAATGACGTGTGAGAATATCTTTTATATTCTATGGAATATTAGGCTATGGAAGAGGGGAATATTTTATGTCCACAATGTTGGCCAAGTACGGATGGGCGGCCATCGCACTTTTTGACTTGCTTAAAGACCGATACCCTATTGGGGTAGATTATTTTTATGGTTCTACCTTACCTAGGCGCGGTGACGTTGAGCACATCGCGCACCGCGGCGTCCAGCATGCTGGGGTCGACGGCCCCCAGCGCGCCGGTGACGCCCAGCCCCGCGCAGAACGAGTTGATGGCCGCTGCGGGCACCCCTCGCCGCCGCAGTGCCGTCAGCGTGAACAGGCGGGGGTCGTCCCAGTCTAACGGACATCAGAAAGGTTAGCTACAAATGTTTACTCATCATCATTACATATTATAAAACGAAATCCGCGTCTCTCTGTCTGTGCCAATAAATTCAAAATCTGCCTACTAAAGTGGACCCTTAGGAAGATTTTAATATAATTTGTTGAGGTTTTAGGATCTTGGATGGTCTTTGAGAAAAGTTTGGACCAATATTTCAAGAAGTTTTTGCTCTGTTGTTGGATCAAGAAAAATTTAGACATTTAACTAGCTTACCTTTAACTATACCTTCTTCAATGAGTTTTCCAATCTTTCTCTTGGACACGACTGTATAGTTCACATTCAATCTGCCATACTCCCATTGAACTGGGCAGTATATGTCTAATGCATTACAAAGCCAGTAATATGACGATCTGAAAAGAATTGCAATGTAAAGTATTATGTTTGTATTTACACATTTATTACAGTCGATTCATGAAATTGATCCAATACTTATGGATAAAGGCTGAATTATTATTCTATGCCTTGATACTAACCTCCTCGATTGGAACTCCTTAGTACAGAGCGAGTGTGTGATGTGTTCGATGCTGTCACAGAGACAATGTGTGTAATCGTAAGTGGGGTAAATGCACCACTTGTTGCCTGTCCGATGGTGGGGCTTGAACTTTATTCTGTAAGCCACAGGGTCCTGTTTGCCTTCCTCCAATGTTATTTTCATCCGCAGTGTGGCCTCACCTTCATCAATTTTTCCATTTTTCATGTCCTAAAAATTAACACTATTTTTATTATCTTACTACTTAAAACATGTTTGAGTTAAGAGACGTTCCGGTATTCCGTCATTGGGATCATACTTTCTGAGTATGTCCAACACTATACCGAAGATATCCCGGACGTCAGCCTAGACGAGATTAGTATGGCTCTCGAACACCTAAAGAACAACAAGGCGCCAGGTGATGACGGAATCACAGCAGAACTCCTGAAAGCGGGTGGTAAACCGATACTTGAAGTCCTTCAGCGATTGTTCAATTCCGTCATTCACGAGGGCAAGACGCCTCAGGCGTGGCACAGGAGCGTGGTTGTTCTGTTCTTCAAAAAGGGTGACAATACCTTGCTGAAGAATTACAGACCAATCTCGCTGCTGAGTCATGTCTACAAGTTGTTCTCCAGAGTCATCACGAATCGTCTCGCTCGTAGGTTTGATGACTTCCAGCCTCCCGAACAAGCCGGTTTCCGACAAGGCTTTACTGTACCATAGACCACATCCATACGCTGCGGCAGGTTATACAAAAGACCGAAGAGTATAACCGGCCACTTTGCTTGGCGTTTGTGGACTATGAGAAAGCCTTTGATTCGGTGGAAACCTGGGCTGTGTTAAGGTCATTGCAGAGGTGCCGAATCGACTACCGGTACATCCAAGCGTTGCAGTGCCTGTACGAAAACGCCACCATGTCGGTCCGTATACAGGATGAGACTACGAGGCCAATCCAATTGCAGCGAGGAGTGCGACAGGGAGATGTTATCTCCCCGAAGCTATTTACCGCCGCATTGGAAGACGTCTTTAAGCTCTTGGACTGGAACGGACTGGGCATCAACATCAATGGCGAGTACCTCACTCAACTGCGGTTTGCCGACGATGTAGTGATAATGGCAGAATCTCTAGATGACCTTAATTATATGCTCAATGACCTCAGCAGAGTTTCTCAACAGGTGGGCCTTAAAATGAACATGGGCAAGACAAAGATCATGTGTAATGCTCATGTTTCGCTCCACCCAGTTATTGTTGAAAATTCTGCACTCGAAATTGTAGACGAGTATATATACCTAGGGCATATGGTCCAGTTAGGTAGGTCCAATTTCGAGAAAGAGGTGAACCGCCGAATCCAACTCGGTTGGGCAGCGTTCGGGAAACTGCGTGACATCTTTTCGTCCAAAATTCCTCAGTGCCTGAAGACGAAGGTCTTCGAACAGTGCGTGTTGCCAGTGATGACATACGGATCCGAGACTTGGTCGCTAACTGCGGGCTTCATTAGAAGGCTCAGAGTCACTCAGCGGGCGATGGAAAGAGCAATGCTCGGAGTATCTCTGCGTGATCGAATCAGAAATGAGGAGATCCGCAGAAGAACCAAATTAACCGACATAGCTCAGCGAGTCGCAAAACTGAAGTGGCAATGGGCGGGGCACGTAGTTCGAACAGCTGATGGACGTTGGGGGCCGAAGGTGCTAGAATGGCGACCCCGCACCGGAAAGCGCAGTGTTGGTCGACCCCCCACCAGGTGGACTGATGACATCAAACGGGTCGCAGGGAGCCGCTGGGCACATGCGGCTCAGGATCGTTGTGTTTGGAAGTCCCTAAAAAAGGCCTATGTCCAGCAGTGGACGTCCATTGGCTGATAATGATGATGATGATGATGATGATGATGTCCAACAACTGGCAAACTTAAGTTGTTTGGCTATTAAAGGAGAGACAGAAATAGCCCGACAAATGCTTATGTGTGAAAATATTACTAACTATACAAAAAAAAAAATTGCAAGTATCAATTTGAGTGCAATATTTGCATTTTAACTGTGAGAGTGTCCTCTGAATTTTTTAATAATTTGCTGGACAAATTCAGTCTCTGTTTTGAGTAGCCAAACTAGCGATTTAAGCCAATGTTGCATGGTGGCAGAATAAAACAAGTTTGTTTGATTGTGCTAATCTCATGAACTGTTCACTATTTTGAAAAAAATATTATAATTTAACAACAAAGAATTTTCACCATAAGAAGTTTTATGTTCACTAACTTTCAGTAGTAAAATAAATTATTATAATATAACATCACAAATTATTAATTAAATTTCTTGTCAGCTATTTTTACGGTTCACCTCAAACAGTTGAAGGCTTTCTGCAACAGGTCTGTTTCTCCAAGGCGATGGTGGAGGGTTGAATCCTTTGATTTCTTCAGATTTCTGATGGCACACATATGCAAGGTCCTTATGGATCAACTTCACAGCCCATTCATATAGTTGATCAAAATAATCAGATGAGTGTGTAATTTTATATGGCTTGTAACCTAAAATCAGGACAATAAAAGTCTTTAATTTAGAAGCACAAAGACCTCTGATGCCTCTGTGTGTCTGTGTGTCTGTCTGTTTACTACTGAATGTATTTTTAGGTTGTTTTCACCAATAGATAAAGTGATTCTTAGGAAAGGTTTTAGTGTGTATAATTTTTCCTGGATTAATTTTAATTAATCCACAAAAAATTTAATTGTATTTTCCTTCTAATATTACGATAATTGCTGAAAAAGTCGCGCCGCATAGGAGCTAAACTATAAGGAAATAAAATAAAGAAAAATTGTTCCTCTTTATTATTGCCACAAAAACGGTAGTGACAGCATATATCTTCTAAGGATACTATACAATAACCATTAATTCTTTAAAAACATAAGTTAGAGATAATTTTTCTTTTTTGGTGTTTCTAGGTTAGTGAAAACTATATGGTTTGCGAGCGTAGTTGCGGGCGTCTGCTATTATATATATTTAAATATTTGGAAGGAATAAGTATTAAATTATTAGTGTACGAATTTTCCTTTTGTAGAATTATTATTCAAAATACTTAAGTAATTTAACACGGAAAAGATACAAATGAGAAGCAAAATGATTTTAATTGCTAATAACATTTTGTGTATTGATTGATAGTATTCATATTTGATAACTTATTCTGACATTTGATTGTATAAGTTCAATAAAATAAATGAGTAATAAGTAGAGAAATCTGTACTTATAATTATTATATACTTATAATTATAACACAGGGCATCATAAATTTTATGGTTTATCTAATGGTATGAAATATTAAAAACAAAAATTTTATATAAACTTGTTACACGCAGCCAAGTCAAGGATGCTGCCATGTAAGCGATGGCCTAAAAACCTGCTCACTGAACCAGTCGCACGAGGCGCTGACGCAGCAAGATCTACATGCAAGTCTCACGTGAACCACTGCTACCTCTAAAGTTAGGAGCCTACGAGAATCACTTCTTGGCTGATCGCCGATCAGTAGTCACCTTAGGCTTAGCTAGGATGTAGAAGATCAATCATTGATCTTTAGTCATGTAGTTTAATTATAGTCTTTTTATTGTAATTAATTAAATAATTATTAAGTATCATTGCACTTCTTTCCAAGCCCCTAGATTCCCCTTAACGTAAGTAACTTTTGTTTATAATTTGTATTTTTTGATGACTTGTATTCCCATCTATTTCTATGAAGCGAATTGTTAAAATACTAACCTAACCACTCAACCATATCTTTGATACCAACAAAGAATTTTTCCTCTTCCTTCTCAGGATTTGTATCATCATATCTCAGGAAACAAATACCATCGTGAGCGGCTGCATATCCAAAGTTTATGTTAATAGCTTTAGCATGGCCTATGTGGAGAATACCATTGGGCTCAGGGGGAAATCTTGTCCTGACCTTCCCAGATGTGATTTTAAGATGTTCTTCAATCAATTTCTTTGTGTTTGGAGTTACAATGTAACCATCCGTCTTGAAATTTTCTCCAGGTGCATGAAAAGGTAATTTTTTCATTAGTTCTGGCATAGATGTTGCACCACCTATATCACTAGATGCTTGAGATTCTTTATTTCCTGTAAAAAAATGACCTTCAGCTATCAATCATGTTAGAAATAAAGTATTTCTGAAAATAACAAAAGGCATTCATGATTATCAACCAACATCATTACCTGTCAATATTGTCTGATCCGTTGACATAGGTTGTTTACTTACAAAAATCAAAATGATCTTAAGTCAATACAAAGAATATACCATTTATATAACATTGGGAATAATTGCAATTGAAATTAAAAATTCCACACATGAAGCACATAAGTCTGTATAATGTTATACAAACCTGCAGGTGCTTCAGTTTTTTTATTGCCATCTCCACCTTTGGACTTCTTTTCTGGCTTAGGTGCTGGGGCCAAGTCAGCTTCGGTTTTTGGTCCTAGTAAATCTAATATCTGAAATGTCATTAAAAGTTTAGTTCAAATATAAAAGATTTGCATGTTCTATCGTTTTATGCTGTACAAGAATTCTTTAATTCTAAGATATATGTTTTAGTTCTTACAACTTGGGAATCTAAAAAATTGGAACAGGCATACCTCTTGATTGATGTTGGGTGATTTGCATCTACTCATTTACATAGATTTTTGTTGAACCTATACCTATGGTAGAACAAGGCATTTATCTGTATTGGAGAAAAGTCGAATAAAAGCAGGCTCTGACTTTTGACACTTTCCATGGGTGCATCCCAGTAGTACCGCCTAATTTTAGTTCTACAGAACTGTTGACACACCATATTAGTTTAGTGTCTCATTAGTTCTATATAGAACTAATGGAACAAAATTAAAGAAATGTCAATATCAACGTCTTGTTTGTACGTTACATATAAATTACCTAGTTTTTATGATGATGAGCATGATCTATTGACTTTCGCCTTGAGATGGTACAATTTTCCTGATCTTGTTATTGATTTAATCACTTCCTACTATTCAAAATTGAAATTCACCATAGCTGTAAACAATGAGTACTCAAAACCCCTACATTACAATGTGGGGCTGTTTCAAGGTTGCTGCTTATCTCCAATAGCTTTTAATGTAGTCATCAATATTCTAATAGATAAATTAATTGTTCAAGAAAAGAAATGGGGCTATCGGTTTAAAATCAACAATAAATATACAGAGTCCATCTTAGCTTTTGCAGATGACCTTGCTTTACTGACACGAAACCCAAAACACTGTCAGGAGCTATTGAATGTAGTGGATGAGTTCTGCTCATGGACTGGTGGGCTGAGGGTAAAGCCAAGCAAATGTCACTGTCTATGTCTGGGGAGACGAAATACTAAATTTACATCTTATGATCCGGGTCTCTCTATTAGTGGCCAAAGTGTAACCACCATTGCTGAAGCATTGCCTTTTAAGTTCCTCGGTAGAAAGATTGATTACAAAGGACGCACTCCATCCCTTGAGGTAGTCGTCGATAACTTCATAAATGACCTCAATAAGGTAGACCAACAGCCCATTAACAATATAAAAAAAGCGTGGGTCTATGACAACTATCTCACTTCACGTCTGACTTGGCCATTCCTCGTTTATGATATTGGCAGAACCCATCTGGCAAAACTAGATGCAAATGTCATAAAAACATTGAAGTCTTGGTTTGGTCTAGCACTCTCGGCTGACCCTTCAACTCTATTCAGAGATTACAATAATTTTGGGTTAAAACTAAAAAGGCCATCGGAACTCTATAAACACCTCAGGGTTACCAGAACGCACATTCTAGTTAAGTCCCAGGACGAACTAGTTGCATCACTTCCTAAAGACGAGGGTGCCGGAAAACTTGACTCTAGGCTTCAATTTTACAAACAATTTATGGCAGGGGCTCAGGTAAATAGAACCGGGTTGGGTGCAAGACGTAAAAAGGAAGACCAAGACATAATAAAATCTTTTCTTAAACAAGATGAGGACGACAACTACAAAGTGCATGCCATGAACCTAGAAATGCAAAACGAGTGGTTAAACTTAGGCGAGTTCTGCATCCCTCTGGCTCTGAAGTGGCGCGCCTTGCTGTACGATTGGTCTCCTGCCTTATTGAAATTTTATCTTAATGCCTTTCAACTGACTCTCCCAGATCAGAGTAACCTAGTAAGATGGGGAAAAGCCTCGGAAAAATCTTGCTATACCTGTGGTGAGGCAGTGGGCACTGCAAGGCACTTATTGGTAGGATGCAAGGTGCTCCTGGACAGGGGTCTCTACTCACGCCGCCACGACAGAGTACTAGAAATCATACGTGAAGCTATAAGCCTTTCAGTAGCTAGGGCTCAAAAAGGGTTGACGACGAATAAAAGACAAACTAACTTCGTTAAAGCAGGCTCAAGTACAAATTCCACCAGCAAGCCTTATTCAATTCTAGGCTCTGCTCCTGATTGGACTATCTTAATGGACACGTATGAAAAGCACTATAAAATCCCGGAAGACTTAGCTATTACGACATCTAGACCGGACATATTTCTTTTTTCCAAACAAATCAAACGTATAGTACTTGTTGAGCTTACAGTGCCGTGGGAAACAAACATCCCTAAAGACCATGTATTCAAAGTGAATAAATACTATGACCTTACTAATGAACTAACCAAAAATGGCTATGTGGTTAGTTTATACGCGGTAGAAGTGGGTGCGAGGGGTATACCAGCGAAGTCTCTCTACAACCTGCTAAAAGACCTTGGCCTTACTAGAAGTGCAGTAAGCTCCATATTGGAACGAGTGTCCAAAGCTGCTCTAGTAGGGTCCTTCCGAATATGGTTGGGCAGGGAGAATAACTTGAACAGAGGAGGTGAGTGTTGACGCGCGTCACTAAGGGTACCCTTAAACCTACACCCGAGTCACAAGTCTCGGGCTCTGTTCGGAGTTTTCTCTCAGCCACGCGATGGACCCGGCACCCGCACGGTGAATCCATGGAATGCTAAGATATTCGTCTCTCTCTTATAAGTATAATATGGAATCTCTTTTGATTGCAATAATAAATCTCCACTTAAATTTGAAAGTATCTATGCAAACTGAAATGCATTATTGTGAAGTATCTAAACATACTATATCGAGTACAGCTTTGCTTAAATTGCACAAAACATCAGCAACAATTTATTTCTTTAATTCTTAAGGATTATTTTGGGAATGATATAAGATTAAAATAAGCTTACAAAAAAGCTTTTAGCGACATGCTCATAGCATTGCACAAGAAGTCAAACACCAATATAGATCATAAGCAAAACAATTTGATCGATGTGGAGGATTCAGAATTATCTTTTTAGGATTCCGTAGCCAAATGGCAAAAACCAAATCCTTATAGATTTGTAAAGTCTTTCTGTCTGCCTGTATGTAACAGCTACTTTTATCCGAAACTGTAAGAACTATTTATTAAATAGATTTATCCCTTCACACAATATTTCATACAAAAATAGAAAAAAAAAAACAATAAATTTTGGGGTTTCCCATACTTAGAACTGGAACTCAAAATGTTTGTGTGAAAATGTGGGGTATTTATAGATAGGTCTTTAAAAATAATATTGAGGTTTTTAATATCATTTTTTTCTAAACTGATTAGTTTGCGCGATACTTCCAATGTGGTAAAATGTGGGGGACATTTTACCCCTGTAACTTCTAAAATAAGAGAATATTTTATTAGACACGACTACTACTTGGTTTTAACATCATAGCTTTTGTCGCAAGGGACATTTTTTTTAAAAATAAAATGAAATATCAATTACAATAATATAAAGTTTATAACTTATATACTATAAGTAAAGTCAAGAGCAAAAACTATACTGCAGTACTATATAGAACTATTGGGATATAATTTGACAGCCCGGAAAATATACCAACAGTTCTATAGAACAATGGTATGAGGTACTACTGAGATGCACCCGTTTCCATCATAATTGTAGTCAAACAGCTTTTGATTATAATATGTGAATGTAACACTTACCTGGACTGCCACTTCATTTTGAATAGCTTTTCCATCAGCCCATTTAAGTTCAGCTCTGACTGCTTGCATTATTATCCCAGAATTAAACCTGTACCTTTTCTCTATAAGCTCCTGTTTGTACTTTGCCATTTGCTTTTCGACTGCCTTCTCTACTTGTTCAGGTGTCACTGTTACACCAACTCCACAAAAGTTTTCTAATTCAGCCAAGTTTATATTTTCTTCACTTATATGACTTAAAAGATATTCTAATGCAGCATCAACTCTTAGAGTAGAATCTAACTTTCCACTGGCAATATATTTGCAAATCAATGGCAGTCTACTTTCCGTTTGAGGTTTTATTTTAGTAGCCAGATGGTAGAGCAGCAACCCAGCGCCGGCAGGAATCTTATCAATTTCTACCTAAAATATAGAACAATATACGGGTGTTTTATTTTTAAAAAATACCTTATTATTGATAATCTGGCTAACACAAAGCATTCTTCTATATTAATTTTAATATGAATCTAACTAACCTCACTTAACGCGGCAAGTAGGAATTTGGTAACTTTAGCATTTTTTAAAGTTTCCTTTGCCTTTTGCTCACTTAAGCCTAAAAGCTTTAGCTTTTCTATAGTTTCCTCGGGTGTCATCTTGAGTTTTTAAGAGATCCACTATGCTAAAAATATGTTTTAGTTCACTTCTACCATACCAGAAACAGGAAATTTGAAATTTTTGGATGACGAAATACGAATTGAAATTGTAAAATTGACAATGACAATGACACACGTCAATGACATTTTTTTTTTACTTTATTCTTTCCCGCAGAGAAAACGCAAAGGAACTATGTCAAGAAGACATTTTAACATTCGAGAGTTACATTCAATTTATTAATTTATATTACTGAATTTTTTCAAAGCCTGAATAAAAATATAAATGACTTAATTTGGGGCTTCATCATAACGTTTTCATGACAACAAAATATACACCCTTATTCTTGTAAAATTAAAAATTTAATTTTTCTTTTTCCTGACCCAGGAATTTTTTTACCTGTGGGGATAACTAACCGCAGGTGGCGCCACTATCAAATTCCCTGGTTCCTGTACCTATTCCTGTTGTTATGAAATTTTTTGGTGGGAATCTCTAAAAGAAATAGTACATTTTCTAATAGGAAGTAGATCAAGTAGATTTCATTCATCATCATCATCATCCTATTAGCCTATTAACGGCCCACTCCATGGCCAGGCCTCCTTACTTATAGGAGAGGGAATAGGGAGCGTAGATTTAATTGCATAAAGTTAATTGTGAAATTAAGTTAATATGGCGACTGAGACCAAGAAGAATGCAACGCTGCTGATTTTTATAGACCTTTGTGTTGTTGAATTTACTGTATTCAAAAAAGCCAAAAAAAAGTCTGTTTTATATACCCATGTAATTGAGTTTTGATAATGAGTAGGTATAATAATCAGGTAGTCATAACATGTTTAATATTAATTTAATGATCAATTGCCTATGTATCTACTTAAAAATTTACTTTAAAAATAAATTTTTCATAATTTATGTATAAACGTGACGTATCGAAATTTGGTTGTGGGAAAGGGTGAGAAGTGCGGTCTGACTCTGCAATTGATCCTTAATTTTTTTAAAATAAAAATAGAACCGACTCAAAACGCACTAAAAAGTAAAAAATAACTGGGTCATTTAGTTGCTTTAATTTACTTAAGCATATCTATGAAGTCGGTGCCAGCAAGTAAATTAAAGGAACTAAATAACTATTTTCTATTTTATCGTTTAGTCGGTTCTATTTTTATTTTTTACTTTTTAGTGATTTATCGCCACGTATCGTACTCGTACTATACTGTCATAGTATATTATACGGCACTTGCAGACAAAATGCTGCCGACACTTACACAAAAACCGAAATCGCTGTAAGCGTGCCTCCAAAATTTGAAGATTTCCTTCAATTTCCCCAGGATATCATCATCAGATCTTAACATGATGACAATGGGACTACCTTAGAAGTATGCCCTTTCTAATAAAAAAAGAATTATCAAAATCGGAAAACTCTGTAAAAAGTATATACGTGTCGAATTGAGAACCTCCTCCGTTTTTTTTCGTCGGTTAAAAATTGACTGACGCTATTGATGGTAAAATAAAACATAAACCGCTGCATTCTGCTGCTGGTATCACTTAATATATTTTATCTCCTATTATTTAAAAATTATCTAACTCAACTTAATCTTCTGTAAAATTACAAACGAAAATGATTAATGATGCTAAAGGCACATAAATATGGCTTTTACTTACTTATATCTATGTAAGAATATACGTCATTCGAAGCATAATGTAAACTCATTGTAAACTAATAATAAGTACTTATTTAAATGAGAAATGACACAGGCAGGAGTGATTTTGATCACCGTTTAAAAAAATAACGTTTTATTATTTTAAAATCTATTTATAGTCATTTGTGAATCATATCAGACAAAATAAAACCTTAAAACAAAAGACGTTAAAAGACTTTTAAACTTACGTAAATAATGTAAGGTAAGACGTTAGGTAGGTATTATCTATCTCAAAGTTTATCAAAGCGAGAGATTCATTTTCAAAGGAACTAACTTCGGAGTACAATTAATATCGTAACAAATAAGTTTCAATCTATTATAACTTAACACGTCCCCAAAGGTATCGAATACATATATGCGATAATAGTATAAAAGTCCTCACGTCATTATACCTACTTGTATTTTAGGGTTCACGAGCGGTTCAATCTATACCCGTTGGAGTACTTGAGTAGGTAGGTATTTAATATTCCTGTTGAATTAGATTTTCACAATATTTTTTATAGTGTATAATTATGAATATTTTTTTTAGTGTATAATTATGCTATCAATACTTAGTTTTGGCTTTATTTCCATAAAATTTTTATTGTGTTATAATATAAATAAATATAGGACAATTACACACTGCTAATTTCGCAGTTGTGTTATTACTGATAACGAGAAAATTCTTTTTTTTATATATTATACATATATACTAATATATAGCTATACTCCCATAAAATTTTTATTGTGTTAGTATTTCGTTTATATTATGTAGATTAGCATATAATGTTTCCTCAACTAAAAAATGAATATTATACTCCCTCTAATCACTGAGCCAGCATATACATCGATATACCGACTGTTAACTTTTGAATGGTATCTCGCAGCGCCTAATATTGCCCGCACCGGGAACTCTATACAAACCGCTTTGTGGTGTCCTTCGTTTATTAATCACAAAACAAACTGCCTACTGCCTTGTTCATTGTTATCGAGTGACAAAGCGTGGGATAGGTAACAGCTGATATTGATAACTCGTAAGCATAGAAGGTGAACGTACCTACCAGTTTTTCCAATATTTTCCTAATTATGTCCCACAGTTATGGTTGTAATAATAACAACATAATTTATGTGCAAAACTTAAGAGATTCTTCTTTTTCTTCTTTCTTCCCGGCCTTTTTTCCGCACTTGGCCACGATGTTGGCCGTTGTGCGTGAACTTAAGAGTTATCTTTAACTTTTAATATCTCGACCTTAAGGGCTCAATTTGGTCTAGGGTTCTATTCCCACCCGTTGTACTATTATGGATTGGACTTTGTTGAAAAGGAAATATAAGTCATGGCTAAAATTAATAACATAAATTATATGACAGAAGTAAGAAGTTTAGGTATAGATATACGAGTATGGAGGCTTGTATAGAATGGGTAACTTTAAAGGCTTGGATTACGTAACGTAATTTTAAATTGGATCATTGATCTCGTTAGGTATCCTGTTTTGTAACATTTAAAACATGATTTCCAGTTAACAGGTAGTTAGTTGCAAACTGTGTTTTTCTTTTAGTCTACCTAGAGCGTACAGCGTACCTAGCCTCAAGGAGATATAAGAACTTACAGTTACCTACATACATACATTGGTTCTTCTATATAAAAAGAGATTACTACCTATCTGTAGAGCTTACGTTGTCGCCGTGTATTTGTCTTTATATGTATATTATTAGTGTAAATTAAATAAATAAACAAATAAACGCCTGCTTATTTCCTCCAAGAAAGTGCTATTACGAGCTTTCGTCCTGATAACACAATAGCCTTACATTATAGGTATAAATGAGCGTTATACACACAAGGCCATGTGTGTAAAAAACGTGTGCGTCTCAGGATGCCTTACAGAATTGATAATTTAAAAACCCATTCTCACTTCTGTCGGGCGTCCTCCAGAGAGAAGGAACCTGTCTACCGCTGCCGTGAGAGAAAATGGGAAGCCAGAGAGAATGTCACTATAACGCGTTACGTAAAAAAAGTGGATTACCCTCCAATAAGAAGTTATAACTTCAAAAAACGTAAGTATAATGTGTACACGAGTGTATGTAGAGTTTTATGATGCAAGTTCGTAGTCGATCGCAATTCGCAGGCGACAGACGACGTAACGCAGCGATAGAAGGTACTGTTCACAGGTTCTTAATAAGATTCGAAGACAAGCCGATTTCGAAATAAATACATAGATTTCGGTTTCTAATCGGACCAAAGATTCGAACTCTGTACCTTACAATCCATAGATCCCAACAAGCTTACGTTAGGTATAAGCATTAAAGTTAAATTAGAGCAATATTAAAGTCAGGTAGGTAAGCATTTATAGAATTTAGGTATTAATTAGTTGTTTACCAAAGATGATGTTCAACGAAATAGTTTGAAGAGGACATTGCGGTTGCAAGGTTCTGGAGTGGTGATCTGCACCGGTGACCGATGTCGTAAATGGTTCGTTGCCACTAGTACCATCAACAGTTCCATGATGGAACTATTGATGATTTTTTTAATCACTAGTTCCATTTTAAAAGAAATACGAAGACAATGGAACTAATGTTAAATATTTTATCACTAGTTCCACATTATTATCTTAGGCACTTTAGGCATTTGCGAAATTTTTTAAGGGTGCAAAAACACTATAGTTAGAAACACTTAGGTTTTATAATAATTTTATTCAATAAAATCAATAGTTCCATCATGGAACTATTAATGGTACTAGTGGCAACGAACTACGTAAATCAGGGTCCTAGGGAGCCGCTGAATGCAGATTGCAGACAAATCAGGACCGAGGTGTTTGTAAAGCGTTACAAGAAGAGTATGTCAGCAGTGCACGTTCAACGGCTAAAAATAATGATGTTGATGAATTACTAACAAGATATATCCTTAAATCACTCTGTTATATCAAACATTTTCTTTATACTCACTATCGTATAGTGTACACAAAGCCCCGACGCGTGGTCATCACAGCACCTCATTTGGCAAGTTTATGGCCCAGCCTGCCCGCTTGTCGTAACGAGCGCTTGTCTCACGTGCGTGTGTGTTTTAGACTTATGGGCCAAAGATCGATTGTTGTCAAACATATGGGACGAGTAGGATAGACAAAGACTTTTAAAATCAAATGATTCACACTGCGTTGATAGCTTTAATTACATATTATAATTATTATATGTATACATGTCAGTAGATGTTCACGGCTTTGTTTGCGTGGAAATATCTGACCCTTATAGCTGGCTTTAGATTTATGCAAAGCTGCCCTTTTTTTCTGCCTTTTTTCAATTAGTGACTCTCGATGACACAGTAAATTAATAAATGTTTTTCATTATTTTTCTTTAAATAATAAAAATGTGAAATAGTTACCTATTACCTTATGCATACATAAGGTAATAAGTAGGTACCCTAGTTAATTAGAAGTATCAGAAATATTTTATCATTACTTTTTTCATATGTATACAGAAATGAATATATTGTACGTTACATAAATCATTTTTAAAGTTATTACTTAAAATTGTTTACAAGCATATAGCCACCGTACGTCAAAACGAAAACCGCGAACGGCGACAGGTGCATAATTATGTGATAGGCATTACGTATAAGGTAAAAGCTTTTTAATAAATTAGCACTCTAAAAATATAAGTTCACGCCTAAATTATTCAGCTCATAAATGAAGATTACCTAAGTAAAGCCTTCACGAAACATGAGTGACAGTAAAAAAACCGTTCCGCGGTTATCGCAGTCGCTACCGGTTCCCTTCACTGAACACTCGCGTGCGACCACGCGTGCGGCAATTTATCGCCGAGCGAAAATTTTACGAACAATTTAGACAATATTTGAATTCACAAAGTGTGATCTTCGTATCTATATCTACTAGTCTATGAAAAAAGTTACTCCTAACCAGTGTTTAACTTATAAAAACTACAACAGGTATAATGGTGTGTTTAAAACAATGCTTTTTTCATTATTTTTTATATGAAATAAAAGCTCGCGTTTGACCACGATCTCACCTGATGGTAAGTGTAGATATAGTCTAAGGTGGGATGCGCTTTCTTAGAAAAAGCCTATTCACTCATTCATAATATTTGGTATTTGTTTTTATTTTGCTTTTAGTGCACCTACATTTTTTCTGCATTACTAGTTGTTTGTCCTAGTTGTTTACCTTTATTAGGGTACGGTAGAGTGGTTCTAGTGTATTTTCCAAAATATTCAATCAACACAGACAGATTACTTATTAAATAATGTTTACCTTACCCAATAGGATAGCCGCCCTATGTGATATATCCACTTGTAAAAGTAGATACTTAAATTTTCATACATTACGATTTACGTTCCATGTCGGTAGGTAGATACCTTATTAAATGTGGATCAGTGAGTCAAACTCTAACAGATACCTACATACCTATTATTAGTTCATACAATCGTGGTAAATACACACGTCGTATCTCTTGTAAAATATTATGTAGCGTATAGATACTATAGTAACTACGCGTAGCTAAGAACTTGAAAGCAGATGTTTCAAAACGAGCATTCCTTTATATCTACACCTTGACTGATGTTTGCTTTTTTAAATATCATATTTTACCATTTAACTGAAACTGAAACTGTGAATTTCAAACAACGTGTTGTAAGCTCTTTGAAAATTAGACTAAAGAGCAGACTTCGTGCTATGAGCTACATCAAGTGTTTTCAATTTAAACTCTTCGTCACATCTCACACAAATATCGATACCACGACAGAATTTACAAATTCCAATTTAGTCAAAACGATGAATGTATGTCAACTATTGTGATAATCACCAAAAGTACAGTAAAATGTAGTTAATCAATGTTTCAGTAATTATCGATCTAAAGAGTTTTTATATTAAATATTTAAGTACCAAACAAATGTTCAGGATATTAGGCACCACCAACGCTTATAAACAAAGCAACATTTCGCATATTATGCAAGGAATATGTCCTAGAAAATGTTGCCCTCTTCTGGGCCCATCAATCTCAAGCATAGAAGAAGAAAAAGAAAGAAGAAAAATATTTATTTAGAAAAACAGTCAGTCATGGCCTTTTCGTCTGTGACAGACGATTTAAGCAGCATCTTTTGGGTTACACCTAGATTGATGGCTATGAAGGCCAATTCGAGAACGACACAACTTGCCGCAGTGCTCACAAGAAAGAAAAGAGCTGGGAGAGCTATAACCTTCCCTTCTCCTTTGTCTCCTGTCTGCCAGCAACTTCAACCACTCCATGTCATGACACTCCATGCCTCGTTTTACCTTCTGACGCCATTCATTCCTGTCCTCTGCGAGTCGCTCTCAACTCTTGTGGTCAATTTTAAAAACGGTCATGTACCGTTTGGCGCAATCTTTAAAACGTAACAGAGGTCTCCCAACGTTTCTTTTCTTATTTGCTATGGCGCCAAGCATGACGGACCGTGGCAAACGATTTGAAGGCATACGATGTACATGTCCCAGCCATCTCAACCTCCTTTGTTTCAGCAAAGCGGTGAGGCTAGGAAGATGTGCAATCTCTAATACCCTCTTATTCGTTATCCTGTCTTTCCAAGTGATGCCAAGGATGTTGCGAAGACAGCGCATATAAAAGGAATTAAGTCGGCGTTCCTGCTTTGCATAGGACGTCCATGTTTCCGCTCCGTACAAGAGTATACTCAAGATGCAAGTTTGAAACACGATCACCTTGGTTGTTAGAAAAACACCACTAATAGAAATATAATACAATAACTTACAATAAGATGCAGGATGTGAATGTGATGTGATCACTCAGCATTTTGCAGTAGCCTTCAGGACACCGGTCTTCCGTAAAGCCCGTAAAGGCCATAGGTTTAAAACCTCATGTGTCTTTAAATACCGGAAAAGTCTTCAGACCAGAAAACAACAATGCTACTTCAGGACAGACATGAATAGTTCCTCGGATGAGCTCTATCACAAAAACCTCTAGGTACCTACTATTACTAAAAGGTATATTACCGCCTTGAGTATTTCTTATTAGATTTCAATATTGCTGTTATACTAGGTACTGCTAACTTACTGCTGAAGTTTAACAACTATTTCTGATATTGTGAGTAAAGCATTGAGGCAGCGAGAGCTCTATTGTCGACTGCAAGTTGCCTTGTTGTGGTTCCACATAAGTAGTTATTTTAGCCGTTTTCAGGTATAAAAGTTTTTCATTTTAGTATCGTGTAGGTATGAACTTCCAATATATGTCACAACTCTGTCATTTTTCATCGATATCAGCTCTTAAGTAGGTCCTTGAAACAACTCATCGATAGACGAGAGTTTTGATAAATGAACTTACCCATTAGTTGGACGTGTTCGAAAATTGATAACTCTAACAAAATAAGTACCTGTCCGTACCATCCTACTACATCTAGTTTGTTGCGAACATACATTGTTCTTTCCTAACTGTTACTATGACTTCTACAATGAACTGTTACATATCTAAGTATGATTTTTACATTTCTAAGTTATCTAATTAAAGATGAAAGAAAAAGTGAAAAGTATGTTTCCTTAATGCAACATTTCATCATCGATTGAAGATTCTTTCAAAAAGTTTAAACTACATACCTACCCATTTAGTTGTTGGGTGTCCATCAATAATGTCATGTCAATTATGCACTTATTTCCCTATGGGAAATGAACATTTCTGATGGAAATTATAGAAGTAATAAAAATAAAACGTTACTGTAGAATTAAAAATCTATAAATAAATTTTACCGCCAAGAGATCCGTAGCCGGTGATGAAAAACACGATCGTAAAAAAACGTCTTTATGGACACCGGATTGCGCGTAAAATAAAACTGCTTAAATACGGGCGTTTCATAAACGTAACGATTTCTCATACAATATTGAGCTCAAAAGTATTTCAGTAGCTGCCGAATCGCAGTAGTAAAAACGGTTGGTACGGTTAGCTACAGATCTATAAAATTGTCTCACGATCAAAGAATTCAGGACTTCGGTTCCAAATCGAAACTGATTCACACTATCAGCTACATGAAAATATTTAAAGATTTGTATAAATATTTTGTTAAGTAGAAATGAATATTAAATGAATTCAATTTAAAAATTTAACTGAAATTAATATACTTAAATAAGTTCGGAAAACCCTTCTGTAACAATGTAGCAGTATTAATATGTAGAATAAAAACCGGCCAAGTGCGAGTCGGACTCGCGCACCGAGGGTTCCGTAAATTTTAAGGTTTTCGGAATTATTCCCAAACATTGCTTCATGCGAAATTTCTAGATTGTAGGACTAGCTGCGAAAAGTTGAAAGTTAAATATGCGGCTTATGCTGTATCTTTTGACTGTGTTGACTTAGAAGTTTTATTTTTTTATAGCTTAAAGGTATTATAGGCCTAAGTATTTGATATGAATTTCAATTTAATATCTTTACGCGTTCATGAGAAAAGGGTGTAGGTGTAAATTATTAAAAATATTTTTATTATATGATGTAACTAAAAATTTACAGATTTCGTAATTTTTTCATTATCTGTACTATATAACGTTACTTTGTACCACATTTCTAGATAGATAAGCTTACGTAAACTACCCGTTAGGTTTTGATTTACTTGATCGTGTCAAAAATTTGGGAAAATTTTGGCATAAATGGCTGTATCTTTTGATTTCCTTGACCTAGAAGTTTGATTTTTTCACGGCTCTAAGGGACAGCAGACTTGAGTATTTGATATAAATTTCAGCTTGATACCTCCACGCGTTTCTGAGAAAAAGGCTCTTGACAGACAGACGGACGGACCCTAAAAATTAAAATATCTTTTAGGTAAGCGAATCTTTGGATAACGTTACCAAATTAAATATAGATAGATAGATAGATATAGAGAGCAATACCAGTTACACTTCTAAATAAGCTCTCCAAAAGAGAATAAGTAAAATTTCAATTCAATCATTGAATCGTTCGGTTCGTTATCGTTGCGGTAATCCATTCTTCATTAAAATCTTCTGCAGAACTTTTGTGACGTATCATATACCTGTAGTATGGTGGAAAAGGTACATAGGAATTTAATTATTTACTTATTTTATATTTGTTTTAGATGGCAACACTCCTGACGATGACTGCAACAACGCCCTCGCCAAAAACCTCTCTGGCAAAGCTCGTCCTTTATCCTAAACCGAAACCATTTAAAATTATGGTCTTAGGGCAATCTGGAGTTGGAAAATCGGGTAAAATACCTTATGGTTAAAATATATTCTTAAAATAAGCTTGATAAATATTTTAAATGTTAATACTAGTATATACAATCTACTATTTAAACCAAAATCTCATTTTTGAAAATTATATTCTAGTACAGAGAGAAACATATTAGGTCAGCCTAGCTATGTAGGTATATTAATCTAAGGGTACGATTATTTCTTGTGTACTTCAGTAGGCAATGAACACGACGCAACGTGAAACTAACAACACGACGAACGCGATCAAAATAACGGCATTACCTACTTGCTTCCTCTGTAACAGTCTGCGACAGGACGCGACGCAATATGAAACTGTGTCAAGTCGCATAACATCGCATCGCGTCGCGTCGCGTTCGTCGCTTACGCTGGAAACCCTGTAACACTTACAAAAATAAATTATGTACGAGTACCTAGCTTTATCTGTTTACCAAAAATAAGCCCTTGACCTGAAGCTTTTGATATCTTCATTGATATTACTTAGTATTTTAGTGGCAATCGAGCTTTACGAGCTAAATATTACAACACCGGCAACTTGTTTATTGCCAATTTCGATAATGAATTCCTGAAGCGTATCTAAAA
Source organism: Mycalesis mineus (assembly GCA_034621355.1). Classification (NCBI taxonomy): domain Eukaryota; kingdom Metazoa; phylum Arthropoda; class Insecta; order Lepidoptera; family Nymphalidae; genus Mycalesis; species Mycalesis mineus. The sequence goes on along the minus strand of CM067886.1, from coordinate 10,372,761 downwards.
TAATCTTACTTTTTCCTCTACTCATTCCAATTAGGTATTTTAATTGATTTTTGTGTCTGCGAAATTTTCTTTCTATTGGAATGAATATTTTTATTTTAAAAATTACTTTTTAATTTAAGAATCCGATTTCTGGAAAAGTCTTCAGAATTATGTGGATTTTTATTTAAAATTTGACTTGGAATCACATTCTGCGAATTTCGCCATTGTGCATAATTTTTATATGAACGTAGGCGATTACATTTCATTAATAGTCGCTACGAGCACCTATATTATTATTTACCACTTATATATATTATTAATTAGATATTATATTTATAGTTATAGAAATTTTATCGGCCGATGGAGAGCCGTGAACCGATTCCCGGCAGGGTCGATTAAGATTTTCTAAATTGTTCCGAGTCTTGCTGGTGGAAGGCTTCGGCCGTGGCTAGTTACCAGTCTACCGATAAAGACGTCGTCAGTTATTTAGTGTTACGTACGTACCGCCAAGGGGTGTTAATGTTATCCTACTCGTAACAAATTAGCCCGCATCCATCTAGATTGCATCATCACTTCAGGTGATAAAAAAAATTAGATAGTATTATTTAGTGATATGCAAGTAGCCCGCATACCCGCTTATAACCCATTTAGTCTATAGGAGGCCTCGCCTTGTATCGGGCTACTAAAATAGACTGATAATAAAGATGAAAGTAGGTACTACTAAAATACGTAAAAACATTTTATACTAAAGCCAAATTCGATTGAGAATGCTTGTCAACAAACAATTTTAAAATGAAGGTAGACAATGCAACACATTTTATGCCTAATAAATTTATAATTATGTTTTGTTATTTTACAAAATCTTATTTGAAAGATATTGAATATATTAATTAGTTTTAGGCTTACTTATCTAATTTATTGTCATGAAATCGTCATTAACTAGTTAACCTTCATTTTTAATTTGTTTGTTGACAAACATTAGATTGTTTTACCAACCAAGTAACTTTTTCAAAATTAGTTTACTTTCCAGCATTGGTGGTAAGATTTATTACAAGGCGTTTTATCGGCGAATACGACCCCAGATTGGAAAAGATCTATGCCTACCAAACCGTTATCGATAACGAAACAGTTTATTTTGAAATCCTAGACTCGGCTGGAGATCCGAATGTAAGCATGATGTACTTATTATTAATAATAATATGTTATATATCTAAATAGTTTTGCCAATGCCTAAATACATAGATAACCCCCAATTTAATGCATAGATACTAATAGTATGTAAAGAAAATTCATTTTTCCATTCACAGAAATTTAACTTATTCACAGGAAAGTTAACTACAAATTACCTGTTTGTCATCCATTTTAGAATTAAACACGCTGTCAGTAAATCCTAGTTTTATATGTTCTCTTATATACCTAATTTGTTATCTTTATTAATTAAGCTATTGTATAGCTTTTATCGCAGGCCTTGAACGTGGTGACCAAATACAGAAATTCCGTAACGAAAAAACCTAACACCCCCTGAGTATCAAAAGCACAATTTCGGCAACGACGTCATCGGGGAACGCGGCTTAGCGGTAAGGCGCTCTAAGGGCCCGGATTGCCAGAGAGACACGGGTTCGAATCCCGTCGGTTCCGAAATTTTTTTTTTCAAGCGTGATATTTCAAAAAGTCGTTTTTTTTAATTAATGACTTTTTGCAATATCACGCTTAAAAAAAAATTGCAGAACCAACGGGATTCGAACCCGCGTCTCTCTGGCAATCCGGGCACTTAGAGCGCCTTCCCGCTAGGCCACGGTCCCGATGACGTCGGTAGGTAAACATAAGTTGATAAAAATGCTATGCAATAGCTTTACCGCGGCAGTCTCCGAGTGCCACACGTCTTTTTTATTTTGCTATTTTCCGCGAAAAGTTGTCGAATTCAAGCGACAAAGTCACCCAGACAATAGGAAATGTTGACTGTACAATGTGCAATTGCGATATTGCACATTGTAAACTCAACATCTCCTGGGGATGCTCTGGTGTATCAGAGTAAACAGGTAGACAGTATTTGGACACAGATCTGGGTGACTTTGTCGCTTGGATTCTTCTTTAATTGGAAAATAGCAAAATATATAAATGATTAATTATACATGATGAACTTCCGCAAAGTAACACCAGCTTTTATCCAACGTTTGTTACTTTACTACTTTTCATTGACTGATTTTAGGAGAGCGAGTATGCCAATTTGGAAAGTAACATTAAATGGGCAGAAGCATTCATCTTGATGTACTCTGTGACGGACAAGTGTTCCTTTGACGAGTGCCACCGGTTGAAATTTCTCATAAATTACAACAAAAGACGACGGAGGCTCGCTTCCTCTACAAAGGTCAGTACCTGCTTACCATCCTTTTTTTAAGGCTCCTCTAAAAAGTAAAATTCAATGTTCATTAGGTTTCGTGAATTTCCGTGCAGTGACGAAAACAATCTCTTTGTAAAATTACCACGAAGTTTACTGGATCTTCAATGTCTTTTTATCTTACATCAAAGAGATTAAAATAACGTTTTAATGTTAAAGACGACCTACAACAACCCTCAAAAAAAGGATGAATATTAGATTGTTGAAGTATTTTTAGTCCCCAGCCTTTAGATGTGGGCGCTAAATAGGAATCTAATGGGTTTTAGCCCCGTGTTACACTCTACTAGTTTAGGATAATACACTCTTATTTTCACTATAATTGCGAAAAAATAAAATTATTCAGTACAGTGACTTTCTGCTCAGCTTTGCAACTTGGTCAAATTTCCCTAAATTTGGATTGCACCGACTTTATAGATATGGTTAAGAAAATTAAAGCAACCAAATGACGCAATTATTTTTTTTGTTTGTAGTGCGTTTTGAGTCGTTTCAATTTGTTTTCGTTTTGTAGTGGGCTGGTATTCGTAAAATATAAAAACACTTTAGCCCCTAGATCTGGAAATACTTTTTAGACCCCCGACAAAATGATAAGTTTTTGCACTTATGATCGATCATGCGATGATGTAAAAAAATTTATGTAAATTTTTTTCAAAGTTAATATATCAGAGTATTATCGGTACACTTCATCAACTGTACCTATTATATTTACAAAGTAAGTAACTTCACAAAAATGCCAGCTCGCTGCTAAACTGGAAATATTAAAATAACTGCAAGCTTCAAACGAGGGCGTAGTCAGGATTCTATATAGACTTGGCTACCTGTAGTGTTTTAGTCAGCTGCCATCAGTGCCATAAATAGGGGAGAGGCGCAGAAATGACCCTACCAGGAACACACACCATAATTTTAGGGGCGCAACTATATAACTCGCACCGGGTGCATAAAAGGCCATTTACGGCACTGGCTGCCACAACGCTACGCCCAAGGCCCCAAATATTCAGCATTACTGTTTTTGACTTTCAGGATTGTATGGAAACACCAGTAGTTCTCGTGGGTAATAAAGTGGACCAAGTGGGCGATCGTATGGTGAGCACGGATGAGGGGCAACGACGGAGCAAGGAGATTGGCTGTGTGTGCTTTCACGAGATATCTGTCAGGGAGAGCATTGACCAAGTAAGGAAATTAGGAATTAGTGTTCGTGTGGTTGGCACCACATGTACGCTAACTATATAAACGACTTTCACGAGAATGAAAGCTTTTCTAACAGGATCATAGCAAGTTTGTTTGGACAGGGAAAATAAGTCGAACAGAGAAGATGAGTGTTGACCGGATAAAAGGGAATCGCAAGTCCCGGTACCTGTACCGTGTTTTCTCTCTGCCACACGAGGGACTCGGCACATTTTTGACATTCATTAAGTCTCAACCATTCCAACAAAAAATAAACTAAAATTGTAAAACAATTAATAACGATATTCAAGGTATCAAATGATCAATAAGTTTTAAATGATTTATCAAAGTTCCCCTATAACAAGTATCGAAACATGATTTCACAACCGTGTTAATGAACAAACTTTGGCAAGAAGCCTTTAAGTTACCTAATATAACTTGAAAATTGAAAGTTGCGGGCGTCTTCTGGTCCCTGTGACGCCCAGGCGAGCATAATAACCGAGCGTTGACGTTGCTTATTTACAAGTAACTAAGGCTTTTGTAATAGATGTAAAGTCATATCAAATTATTGCTCATGTTGCCAACGAGATTATTTAGATGTTATTGGGTATTGCAGGTAGAATTATTGCATGAGTACCTACCCAATTATTTTATATATTGTCTAATGAATAAAAATTTATATTATGTTCAATAGACGAAATAAAGATGAAAGGTATCCGTGGTTGTTTTCTGTACCTCCCACCTGTTTAGAAAAATTTGTCGATGTTGGTTTGAGTACATAGATTTTATTTTAGACTTGAAAAAACGTATCAAAATAAACAAAAAACTCGTCTTCGTGTTTATCTCATTGGTATAATAAAAACTTAACTTAATTTACATACATGTCTGTATGTGAATTTTCATCCTATCTACCCACACAATACAAAAAATTCACGAAAATGCATAAACTTTTCGAAACAAAATTTCACATTCAACCGCAGGTGTGGAGTGTATTCCGCGACGCTCGTCGCTTCTGGCGCGTGGGCAGCAAATGGTCGCGATGCGGCGGCCGACCCGACGCGGAGATGCTTCCGACCTTGGACCGACCTCTGCCCCGGTCCATTTCCGATGCGACCCCGGAGACTGTGGCTAACGTCACTTTCTGTAAGTAACCATACTGTTTCTCTAATTTTACCTAATCAAATCATTTATTATTATCTTTATCAGCCAATTCACGCCCACTGTTGGACATAGACCTCTTGAAAAAGCAGCACGTTCTTGAGCCAACTGCATCCAGCGGCTCCCCGTAACGCGCTTGATGTCATAAGTCATAAGTCCACCTATACTAAAGCCAAACTCGATTGAGAATGCTTGTCAACAAACAAATTTAAAATGAAGGTAGAAAATGCAAAACATTTTATGCCTAATAAATTTAAAATTATGTATTGTTATTTTAAAAAATCTTATTTAAAAGATATTGAATATATTAATTAGTTTTAAGCTTACTTATCTAATTTATTGTCATGAATTCGCCATTAACAAGTTAATTTAAAAAAATAGATGTAAAATGACTAGTGATATCTACCTTCATATTTAATTTGTTTGTTGACAAGCATTCTCAATCGAGTTGGGCTTTAGTATAGGTAGTGGTAGTGGTAGGTGGCCCTAATCAAATATATTAATTTAAATCCTTGTTAAAGAGTACATTTATATCTGACAGGTGCTAGGCTAAATCTATGCTCGTTGCACTATTGTTAAATATTTTATCCTTTATCTACTCCTAAATATCACTAGTTGAGTTCGAAACAGAGGATATAAGTGACATAAGTCAAGTGTAAAAAAATATTGATGGAAGGTACCTACCTATGGGAACAGAAAACTCTCTACCTCAAAATCGATGACACGTAGGTACGTGCTAATTAATGGTCTACGGAGCGATAAAAGGGGTCTTTCCTTTGTAAATTATTATGTGTAGAATGCATATATAATATATTGAAATATATGGATTATAATTAGATAAGTATTGTAGAGAAAATAAAATATTTGTTCCAGTTCCCCAAATAAAATTCAGTAGCCACTTGAAACGTAATTAGGCGAGCACTGAGTATTGGGTCGTTAGTGTTGTTTGAAGTTCTTCAGTATAGAGTTTTTGTGTGATTGTACATAAAAATAAAATCATTATATAAAATTACATTAGTTTCTAGTTGAACTTCTTTTGTACCTGCGGAAATCTACTCTGTCAGAATAAGTTATCAATGATATTTTTAACTTATATTATAATAGTGAAAGTTAGTGAGAGTTGATGTGGGGATGTTTGTTACTTTCTCACACAAAAACTACTGGATGGATTTCGATTAAATTCGACCAAGAGATAGATTGTCATCTGAAAAACACATATGACATATAATCTTTGTCGATCTCCGTGACGCAGTGTTATGCGCGGTGGATTTATAAGACGGTGGTCCTGGGATCGATTCCCAGCGGTGCGGATTGAGAATTTACTCAATTTGTCTTGGTCTGGCTGGTGGGAGGTTTTCGCCGTGGCTAGTTACCACCCTACCGACAAAGACGTATCGCCAAGCGGTTTAGCGTTCCGGTACGATGTCGTGTAGAAACCGAAAGGGATGTTTCGTCCTACTCCTAACAAGTTAACCCGTTTCCATCTTAGATTGCATCATCACTTAATATCAGGTCTGATTGCAATAAAGGGCCAACTTGTAGTCGAGAAAAAAAATGCTCAGAAAACCAAAGAATTCCCGCGGGATATTAAAAATTCTAAGTTCACGAGGACGAACTAGCACCATATTCTATAGACTACTAGGCTTTCATAACATTCTTGATATTAATTAATATTTGAAACAAACAGGGCGGAAATTTGTTTATTTCCCTTATCACACGCTGCGTCACTCGCCCTCGCAAAATTTGAAATATTTGATGCGTAGTATCTACCCCTTTTGTTCTGTGTTGTGACATAACAAAAGGGGTATAAATTGTAAATGTATTGTGTAAACGTTTTACCTGCCTGTATTAATTAACATGTGTTGGCTTTAATGTATTATACGTGTCATATATCTGGTCTCGTTTACGAGCTCAAAATGAAGCGAAATTCATTAATTTAATCTATAACTTTATTGCAGAAAACATTGACTCTAAAGTTTATATAGCCTGTAAAGAAAGTAAATAAAGACTGTCTTTATTTGCTGGATTGCAGTCAAAAATTAGACACGACGTGACTGTACTATAAAGCTATGTACTCGTTAGACGTTTCGCTATCCTCTATTGTTAATTTAAGTTTAAGTAAGCAACGAAGTTGTGTATCTCGGGATTTTCAGGTTTCTACTCGGTTCACTTTAATTAAACTTCTCTTAAATAAATAAGAACCTGATTACCAACTGTACCGACAGTATCACAGCTTGTATAGTTACCTAAAGATATTACTCGTACTTACCTAAATAAATTAAATCTTTAATGAAATTTCTTCTAGCATATAAATATTTACTTACGAGTACAAATAGAATTCAATAAACTTTCTTGACAACTTTTTATGAGAAGTACTGTAACAGTTCACAATTTTATGGTATCGTACATCTACTACAGTATAATCGTAAATATTTTCAGATCGAAGATTTACAGAAGTAGAACTGGATGAAGATGGAGGAGGCGGCATCGTGCGCAGCGACTCCACGTCATCGTCGGGGCACTCAGAGGCAGGGGACGAGTTCCGTGCGCGCGCGAGCACGGACTCCCGCCTGCCTCCCCGCCCGGAGCGGCCGCGACACCCAGCGTCGCCGCGACACCGACCGCCTCCCGTGCGCAAGATGAGCGTCTCCATGAGAGGCAATAACGCTAACACGTATTGAAGACGTCCATGCGTTCAATGCGTCTTCAAGCAACTCTCTTTGTGACAACATTTAGAATCTACCCACCGTTATCCTTGTCTAAACCAGAGGTTCCCAAAATTTTCGTTCGGGGGCGTCCATAAATTACGTGAGGTGTTTTTTTTTTAATTTTCTGCCCCTCCCTCCCCCCCTGGTGAGATGTCGTGAGATTTTATTCAACCCCCTCCCCCATCCCCGAATCTCACGTGAGATTTTTCAAAATGTGAGTTTCTTACGTAAAGTTCAGTGGCGCGAAAACAAAAGACGGACTACACTATACCGTAAATTCAGATTAATTTGAGCTATTTGGCATAAAACAAATATGGTGGTTTGACAGTCAGTAAATGTATAACGTCGAAGTATGAATAAAATTATTTTCTTTCTAACGAATTAGTAAATGATCGTAATCGTACTACGATTACGCTTAAGATTTAATCTTAAGCGTGTACAATCTGGATTAAATAGACCAAAATAGTATAATTTTTTTTTGTTTCAATCAGAAAAAAAATTGCGTGATATTTGCCGAGACCCCCCCCCTCTCTCCAACGTAAGATTAGATGAGATTTGACTCGACCCCCTCCCCCCCTTAAACACCTCACGTAATTTATGGACGCCCCCTTCTCAAAGTCCACTTTAAATATTTAGCTGGTCCATTCCGGCATTTGTGCTCGATAAAAAATGTGAGGATTAGATTTAACTATAAAAATTAAATTGTGGCTGAGTTCTTATCACGAATTAACATTGTTCGGAAGAATCGATTCGTTAATTAATTGTGCAAAGTTACAAGTTACAGTCGCAGATGTTCTTAAAATATTATATAGAGCTAACATTTTTGTTCTTCACTACCTTGAGTCCGCCATCGGTCCCTGGGGGTCCACCTAGACCACTTTGGGAATCAAAGGTCTAAACCAAGAATTGTTAATTATTTTCTGGTTACTTTAGTGTAAGTAGTATGTGTTTGGTAGCAATGAATCAAAAGCTATAAAAACCAAAGATTATGTAAATTATGAATAAAGTAGCACATCGAAACTGAGAAAAGAAACGTACTTTGTGTATATAATAGGTTATTGTTTCCACGTTTTCCCGTCAGCACGTAAGATAATTTGTTTAGTACTCTACCGGATGCAGTATAAGTATATTGTCATAGTGAAAAGTTTTCCATATCATTGAGTTTTCCATATTTTAAAGCATGATCATGTATATAAAATTATAAATATAATTTTAAAATTTGAGTTATTGTGAGAGAGAATTATAAAATAGTTAATAACACATGTGTAACAAGTATTTTGACACAGTTATCATGGAAGTTGTCTTTTCCACACAGATGTATCGAATAATTCGGAAAATATTACAATTAAATGAATTTACAAAAATTAAAATTGTAATTGTCAATGTGTGTATACCCTTCAGTTGAACTACAATTATGTTTGATTCTTTTTTTTGGAAAATGAGAGGTGTACCTAAAGCTCGAATACGGATGATACAAACATATGTCGTTAAAAATATTATTTTTACTCATAACTACCTGAAAAATGAGAGTAATGTTTTCCTAAGATGGCATTATTAGTATGATGAGGCCCGCCGTAGCAGATGCACTTCGACCCCTATGGATCTTTTGTACTCGAAAGGTGCCATAGTATAGACGCATTTCTGTCAATAACACGAAACTGAATACAAATATATGGCGTAACCCTTGTGACCTCTGTCCTTATAGATATTTTGAGTTCTAGAATACCGTAGTATTCTCAGACTCTTTGGAGGACGTGCTCCGAGCCTCCACAGAGCCTGTTGTTCGACTTGGACTTAGAATGATGTTTGTTGCTGGACTCTGCGACGAACACTATTTTTGTATATTAATGACAATGACCGGCAAAGACGACTTAACATACTGATGGATTTTCGACGTGTGTCTTACTCTTACACTCTTACCCCAAATTTTCGAACTCCTGGCTGCTACATAAATTGTATATTGTAATATTCGTTTTATTGTTTCTTTAATTTTCAAATAAATATTTAGAAGTCATATTTAGGAGTACAGTCACTTAGTTATTTCTGGGTCTAAAATACAGCCACTGGAAAACAGCGTTAAAACAGTGATAACAAACAAAGAAAAGCTAAAACCAATACCTTAAGGACCTTTCACTGAGTAAATAGATCAAAGTCCAGAATTTGAATTAAAAATACGACGCTTTCCGCACTGTTTCCCTACTCTTGACCCAATTTACAATTTTAGACCCTTGACCTTTGATCCTTCCTTACGTAAGCTTCACCCTGAGCAATGTTATCTATTATAAAAACGTTTTACTTATTTATTGTTAAAATTATGGAAAAATAAAATGGTTAATTTATTTAAAGTATGGGAAAATATGTTAGTTTGGTATCCTATGTGTTATAAAGTACGGAACTTTAATAATAACTAACAGACACTGAGAGTGAGACATATCGTTTCGTAATATGCAATTGCTGCCGCTGCTCTTAATCCGATAGTACCTAACCTAACGACTTAATAGAGGTAGGCAACTAGACGCGACTAACCCAGTGGAAAATTTATGATTTCCTAAGGTTAAAAGACACTCCACGTGTATAGATTAATTTTATCACAATTAGAGACAGTTTATTTGTTTACGTACTCTGTTCATGAACCTCGTTAATAGAATAATGCATTGACTGCAAGTTTACTTTACTACTTTAAGCAGCTGCCGGCGATTTTGTTTATCGATGTTATGTGTTAATGCGGAAGAAAATATTTTGTTCCGTAAAATGTAGATATTATTTATTGCATTGTTTCTTAGGCTTACCAGGAAAATAAAAAACCTAGAATTGGGGCACCACAATTAATTTTTAGCAGTCTATGTTATGTGTATGGTGGTATGGTGCTCCTCCTTTATGAAGACAGTTAAAAAAAATCAAAATATTAGAGGTACTTACCTATGTTTATATTTTTTGACGACCTCCGTGGCGCAGTGGTCCTGGTGATTTTTCTTAATTTTTCTTGGTCTGCTTGGTGGGAGCCTTTTGCCGTGGCTAGTTACCACCCTACCGACAAAGACGTGCCTCCAAGCGATTTAGCGTTCCGGTACGATGTTGTGTAGAAACCGATAGGGGTGTGGATTTCCTCCTACTCCTAACAAGTTAGCCCGCTTCCATCTTAGATTGCATCATCAGTTAACATCAGGTGTGATCGCTGTCAAGGGCCAACTTGTAGTCGATAAAAAAAGAATTTTTTCTCAATTCGGTAAGTATGTATTTTGATGATTTTGATGAATTTATTATCTATCAAAAATCCCGTAACTTTATGGTTACAGTTACGTAACTTACGAGTCAGATGGACGTCTGTTGGTTGTGTAAACGAGTACCTGCAGCGGAGGGTCATTGCATATTTGCTTGCATTAGTCGCCCCCCCATAAATCAAATGGTCGAGGATGTTGCTATTATCAAAGGCAACATCTCAAGCTAGATCAGAGGTTCCCAAATATGTTTTCTCATTGACCGCTTTTAAAATTTATCTGGTACCGGTGGACCCCCTGCAGCTACATAGAAATGGAGCTTTACAAAAACGTAAGAATAGATTTAACTTTGAGAGTTGCGGCTGACTTCCAACCACAAATTAACACTTTTCGATAACAATAAAGATAGATGGAATCACTTACTTTTACCCGACTGCGTAAGAAAGCGTTATTTATTCGACATCCAGTCGTACGACAATTAGATGGCTTACTCTTTTTGTAAATATCTTGTTTTATTGTAAAATTTAAATATTTATTCTATGTACATATAAATATTTATTTATATGTACATAGAGTTAAGCCTTTGATGGAAATAGAACAAAGTACAATTAATTAATTAGTTAACCAATCACTTCTCACTTTTTAATCGAGGAAAAAAAACGAAGGAGGTTCTTAGTTCGACACGTATATTTTTTGTTTTTTTTTTATGTATGACAACGGATAACTTTTTACAGAGTCATTCGATTTTGATAATTCTTTTTTTATTAGAAAGGACACACTTCCAAAATGGTCCCATAGTCATCATATTAGGATCTAATGAGGATGTCCTGGGAGAATCAAAGGAACTCTTTAAATTTTATAGGCACACTTGCAGCGATTTCGGTTTTTGTGTGCCGGCAGCTTTTTCACTGCAAGTGGCGTATAATGTACTGTAATATAATATACGAGCAGGTTACGTGTCGATAAATCACTAAAAGTTAGGAAAATGAAACTTTTTTGCACGGCACTTAAAAGTAAAAAATAACTACGCCACGCTTTCATTTACTAAAATTGTTAATTCGTGGTTGGAACTCAAGTTTTCGTGGACCACAACTTACGGATTGTGAACACCCATTTTTTTATCACGCCATTGTCATGTCAACTTATCTTCCCTAGGGGTCCACCTGGACCACTTTGGGAATCAATGAGCTAGATGCTATTCGCGCATGCAGTCGGCGCGCAAGCACGTGCCTCGTGCATGATCTAACCGACGCGACCGCATCGCCATGCCCGCAGCACAAAGTTCATTCGTTTCGTCAAAACAATGGGATCATTGCACATATGAACACGTGATACCAACGCTGTAACGATCAACAGAAAATTAAACACTTAACTTGGCTGCAAGGCGTTTCAGTTGCCACTTATTGCCCAGAAACTATAGAAGTAAGTGTTGTTAATTTAGATTAATTAAAAAATGAAAATTACATTTTGCAGGTCATAAGCAGACAGTGAAAATTGAATTCAGTTCTTTTTGTACCAGAACAAGTGCAGAATTTAAGGGGCTTACGTATCTACCTAAGTCGAACTTTGGTATGTATAAATATGTTTGTAACAACGAGCTAGTTGGCTGTACTCCCCAAGGGCTACACAGAGGAAATGTCAAAGGCCAATATTTGGACTTCCAGTCCGATTTAGGTCGATCAACTTATACCATACACTTATACATAGTAACCGGCCACACTATGCACAATAATATTTAATTACAGTATACCAATAATATATAGTAGTTCATTATTATTTTCCTTTTGCTGGAATTTAGGAATTTTTTGAAATAGGTACATTATATTTTATATAGATGCTAATGAAAATAGGTTAAGTACTTGTCTTTGATCAATTCACCCATCGGTCCAAAGTGGACAATGAACTTTCATACAACTTTTACCTTGGGTTCGCCACCACCGTTAAGTTTTATTCTCGCCTCGAAATTAAGGCAATGTCTCTAAACCAAAATTCATTAAAATCGAAAAAGCGATTTAAAAACCATACTGTTTCATTCAAATTATTAGTATGTATTTATTAATTAATTTTATTTATAACAAATGAATGCTCTTATTATCATATTAATAAACAATTTATACAGTTAATAGATTTGCACATACTGTCGTTAAGGAAAACTGAGATACCTATTCAGGCTAACACAACTTTAATGACAGGCTCTCGTTATAAAACTCAAAACAGAACATGGCGATTTTTCACAGAGGCGTAGGTGAGCATAGCGAAGCGACATTACAAAATCATATATTTTTATGTACATAATACCATATTACTGATCTACTGACAATGCAATTTAAAATGTAAAATTTCTAAATAAAACAAGTCTGCTTGGGTTTTTTATAAAACTTATGAAAATTTGGAACGGTTAGTAAAGCAAAAAATGATAAAATATTGCCACGACACTGTCACATATTATTATACTTAACTATAAGGACTTATTGATTTATCAGAAAATGGGTGTTAGGCAAAAAAACAAACCACTGGTTGTATATTGTGTGCGTATTGAAATGCAATTAACTATGGTCATGCATTTTTTCTACTCACGCTCGTGTTCGTTACGCTCAGTTAAGTACAGCTTCCAGCTGTAATCATGTGTTAGTCCACTGATGTTTGTTTACTAGCGGGCCACGTGACCACCGTGTGACCACAGCACGCCGAGAACACCAAACAGGGGACCAGAACCAGGTCGCGTCTCACCCACCGTTGCCGTCTATGGGCTATTTATAAACCATTTGGTTACGCTTCGTCCTACATCCCTAGACTGCAATTGCATCTCGCTGTTCACAATAAGTATGCAACTGCGTAGGTAATAGGTGTACTCACTGGTCGTATGTTATGATGAACATAACATCTGTAACAGCGGCTCAACAACGCTACGACGTTTACAGATTTACTTGCAATCTTATTATGATGATGGCTTAAGCGTTTTAATTAAAACTCAGAGACTGGTTAATTTTCTATCACGACATCAGAATGCGTGACTACGTGTCTATCCGGAAAATTAACTTTTCCGAGCACTATTGCTCTATCGATGCTATAATGACGCGAAATATTTGAATTTCATCCTTACTAATATTATAAAGGGGAAAGTTTGTATGGATGTATGGATGTTTGTTACTTTTTCACGCAAAAACTACTGAATGGATTTTGATGAAACTTCACAATAATATAGGTTACATATCAGAATAACACATAGGCTACATTTTATACCGAAATTCCCACGGGAACGAGAACTACGCGGGTGAAACCGCGGACGTCCTCTCATATTACATATTTAAGCAAGTGCTGCTTACATTTACTATTAGTAATTTAATAAGATGTTTAGTTACATTGGGGTCGAGCTACGTTCGTTTTAGGAAGCTACAAGATCATTTTAAGCCTGACGTTACACTTCGTTGCAATAAAAGAAGCCTTAATTTGGGCCTTTGACTAGATTCTGAAAAAGCTGTGCACCAAAATGCGACAACCAATTATCGAGCTCTCTACCACTTTGTTCAGGTAAGTATTACCGCCTTGTTTAATTCTGCCACCAAGAAGAATCGCTATGTTGACAGAAAAATATTGCTGCCCGTGTAGTTACAGTCACATGAGGATATATGCCAATGTTTACTACTTGCAAATGCTATTCAATGTTTTCTTACACCATATCAGGTGGAATATACACTTGTTTTGTCACCAATTACTAAAAAAAACACTGAGTATATTCCTACCGATTGCTTTTTCTTAACTAGAGAAAAAAAACAATACTAAAGTGAGTATGTAGTTGTTTGTCTGTGCCGCGCGCGTTCCCACTATTGAGGACGCCGCGTTGACACATGAGTAATGAACATTTTATTAGCATTTGTTGAACTGCCCACCAGAACTGCAACTGTATGCTAGAGACTGTTATTGTTAACGTCAGGTAGGAATTGGGATTGTTTTGAATTTAAAGTCATCAATAACAAGCGGTAGGAGTAACTTCGATGTCAATAGACTAAACTGTTTTCGATTTAATTATATTACTGTTTTTTTAACCTTCATTGAATACTTCATATTTAACTTGCCCTTTGTAGTTACTCGTATATGTTGTTCAAACCTTATAACAACAGCATTTGAACTACTTCGTTTAAACGTAAAAAACTGAAGAAGTTCATTATTGCATCATGTACACCTATTTCAAAGACTAGGCACTGTCATTTCGGAAATGATTGGACAGCAAAAGCGAATGGATCGGACTCGACCCCCCATCGAAGCGATTTAATATAAATAGCTTTTCGAAGTTCGTTCCGAGGATGACATTTCCATGAACTAACATTTCCATATTAGTTTACTTTGTGATAGCTGTTCTTTCCAGAGCTTTTACATAAAAGCTTGTTTTTAAATATTATAATACTTATGTAAATGAAGGCACAAAGCATGTTCTTAATTTGTTATTGAACTGTAGACCTAAACGTGTGCTGTTTTAAATATAGATATTTAACCCAAACATCAAAATGCTAACCGTAGTTTATATTTGCTCTTCGCAGACGGTATCAAGTCGATCATAACATCGTAATTGCACACTACTTACATCAGAGGCACACGAATCGCGCACTTGAGTCGGGAATCTTGTAAAGTCTGTAATTTGTTTGTACGTCGCCACAAATAACTACCGGGATTACTAAGTACATGAACGGCACTGGGTTGATTACAATTTGTTTACAACTTGTTGTCTGTTTCTGTACTTACTCGCTTGTGTAAAGTTAAGTTAGTAGCAACGTATATTTGATGTGTAACTAATAACTATGTACGAGTACCCACAATTAAAAAGCTCTAAGCTAAGTAAAGTCAATAGGTACCTTCGATGTATAATTGTGTACTGTATAGAAGTAATTGTAAAATAGGAGGTAAAAGTTTTACGAATACGTTAATGGCGATGTCGCAGGTAACATAGATTTTAAAGCACATTAAAATAATTCAATAAGAAAGTAGAAGTTCTGTAAGATATGCAACAGCCACATAAACGCTAGGTATTTAGGTACTTTTACTCTACCACTACTCTTTTGAGAAGCAGTTACATCTGCATTTGAAATAATTGCACCAAGTAAGAAAGCAACTAGCAATCTTGATCTGTTCTTATTTAATTTTACTTTAGTATATATTGAATTCCCATAAACATGTTTAAGTTCAGACAAAAATCGGCTATAACTTGTGGAATATCCAGTTAATAAAATATTTGTATGTATATTGTGATTACTAAAATCGAGTGCTGTAGCGATATTCTGTAAGAAAACTCGACAGTGTGAGTGTCGATCTCGGCTCTATCTCTGTGTGTCGTACACGATAGTATAGATAGAAAGAATTAGAGACAAAACTCTTTAAAGTTTCGCTACAAAATAGCACTACCTGTGCTGAAAATTCCGAGTAACAGAAGAGAATTCCTAAACGGAGGCGTAAAGGCTGTAAAAGCTTGACGTAATAAATAATTAAGCATACTTTTGACAGAGTTCAAAAGTTATCATCCAATTATGCATCGTATAAGCTATACCTATATTAGGTCCACATCAAGTCCTTTTCTTTGATGACATGATGACGGACGTCTCCTTAAGAAAAACGTTGTGAAGAGTGGTTGAACAAACATTGCTAATGCATTGAATAAAATGGCCGTACATTGCGACATATTCCTCCATATGGGTAGCGACATATCCAGCAAAAGTCACCAGTAGTTGTAATTGACATCGCAGTAAATTGCGCAATGTCTCTGTACCAGTTTAGAGTTTAACTCTGCATGTAACTGTACCTTTATCGAGTTATTCGCAGATTTCTGTTTTACTTCCACGTATAAATAACTTTCGTCTGGGAGGAGTCCTACTGTCATCCGCTGTCGGCGTCGTAAACTTACCATTCTTGGGAGTCTACAAAGTATAAATAGAGTCCAAGAGACTTTTGTACAAGAGGATAAAGATAAAATTTGCACACTTTGATTTAATTCGCAAGGTAGGCAACTTCTTCGACGTGTTATTTGGGGTTATAAGTATTTTTAAGCCAAATCATAAAAACATTAAAAATATATAAAAGTTATGAAATAACAAAATTTTAGAAAAGGTCTTATTACATAGAAATACCCTAGAACCTGTTCTCAGACCTGACATGACATACATTTCTTTAAAATAATTCTAAAAATCGTTCCAACTGTTACGGAGGCGTTCGTTAAGTAACTATCTACACCTACGGAGGTAAAGGTATATGGTACTTATCATCATCATCATTATCAGCCTATTAACGGACCACTACACGGCCAGGCCTCCCTCCTTATAGGAGAGGGGATATAGAGCGTACACCCACCACACTGCTACAATGCGGGTTTCGAGCTGGTTGAAAATGTTTTATTTATTAACGCTCACTATTAGGTGTTGATGATAGTGACCGGGACCGACGGCTTAACGTGCTCTCCGAGTTACAGGGGTTTAACACCACCAACTTCCGGTCTCCGGGCTTGGAATGTACTGAAAATTTCATAAAAGAATGAACAAGTTCAGAATTATTCCGTGACCCGACCTAGGAATCGAACCCAGGACCTCGTGATCGAAGCCACATAGGCTAACCACTAGACCAACGAGGCCAACGACCAACCAGGTATGGTACTTATAACTAATCCAAATATAAATCTCCTAAGTATCTGTTAGTTAACTAATAGCGTCACTAAGTGCCGGATTAGAATAGGTAACGCTGCAAGCAAGAACTAGTGTTAAGATAAATATAACAGTAATTTGATTATCTTAACTGCTTAAACCTTTGCCCACGTTACGTTTCATCGACTGAATCATAATATTAAATATCTAAGCATCTATCACTATGCATTAGATAATAATAGGTGCAATTTTATCAGGTTTTAATGTTATGAGATGAAATGCTTTTATGACTTTAACCTTACATGATCACAAGTAATAAATGACTGCAAAGATAATCGTTAATGTGCATTTTAATACTAGCTACCTATCGGTATACATATATGTTAATATAATTCAATTATTAGTGTCATTGAAAGATAATTTAATGATTATGATGAAGTTGCGTTTTACAAGAAAAGTTCTGATGTCAAATATAGGTCAACGGATGAAAAATTTTAATAATTTGGCAAGAGGTCAAATTTAAAGGAAATAATAAAGATAAGCTAAAAAGGAAGCAGCCACGATCTAGATAGGTGCGCAAGTGTCAGGACTCGGGCGATAAGTCAATTACTAAAAGCTATTTCTATCACTTTGTTGCATTTAATGATGCGTTGTTTATTAGATGTTAATAGCAGCACAAAACAAATGCCGATCACTGGCCTTGTCTCGTTCTAGATTATGCACATCAATCAAATACTATTTTAGACCTATTTCTGTAAATAGCCTGTTGCTGCCCTAAATTAGTTCACAGTTAACTAGTGCAAATTTATGTCCTTATAACTAAAAAAGAGTTAACATAAGAAACTTTTTGTACCTATCTGTAATATTTCTTGTATGTATTCAATGGATAATATACTGCATTTGTATGCTGTACTGCTAACTGAAGTTGAGTGGCCGCATATTTTTTATTTCCTGGGAATCGAAGTCTTTTTCTCCGGAATCAGCTGTAAGCCTATCTTTAGAAAGCAAGGTTTTTATATACATACACGCACTTAGAAGGTTGTAAACGTTAATCAGGAAGGTAAGAAAATTTTATACTACCTACGTTACTAAGAAAGAATACAACAAGGAACTTAATCTAACATATAAAACGAGCCAGTCTTCTGTCACCCACGTTACTTCAAGCTAAAATCCACTTACGAAAATTAATGTAGATAGTACAGCCTTCTCATATTTGTCTCGTTTGGATGTTATAAAAATAGAAAAATTAGAAAACATTTCTATTTTTACCAAGTTTTGCTATGAATTAGTATTTTTAATAATTTAAATTTATGACATAAGAATAGTCATGTTACAATGTTAAACATCGATATAGACAGTGTTTCCCGAAAACGTCTAGCGGCGCCAGCCATCGTTATCTTGAGGAATTGATAATTAGAACATGACAAGTTAACAGTAAATTAATTATTTCTGTTTTAGCATTGGCTAAGGCAGAAATAATAAGCACAGAGCACTTACAGACGAATTTGCATTGCTCAAAAGCTTTAGACTTAAATCAGAAAGTTGTTGTTGTAAATATCGCCCTGTAATTGGAGTTATGAATAATCCTTGAAGTTGGTAGTAAATAACATACCAATATAATCAAAGTATCAATTAGATAAAGCCAGCCGTATCGAGTAACAGGTAGAAAAACATGGTTCTCTTAAAGAAAAAGCCCACCACATCAATCTTGACTGAGAATCTTTCATGTATCACCTAATTTATTTTATTTATATTTATATGTATAGGTACTATTATATTATATAATATAGATGTTTTTTAATATATATAATTTATTTTTATTATTGCACTATCCGTTTTCCATAACTTAAAGTACTTCAATGAGGGTTGTCTGGAGGAGATCGCTTTTGGCAATAAGACCGCCTTTGTACATTTAACTTTTTAAATGTGCAATAAAGAATTTATCCATCTATCTATCTACTATTCGTAGATCAAAAGTGGATGAAAATTTTCAGAGATAAATAAGTATTCAAGTACGCATATAAAAGTAGATATAATTGGAAGGAACACTTTGTAAATAAAATAAAAGTATTTTATTTATAAAAGGGATAAACCCATGAACATATTATCCTGATAGATACGCACTACACAAATTGGAATAAATAGTAAGTAATAAAAACTTGGTTAACGCCACGCTAGTAACTACTTACCATACAAAAAAAAACATGAAATAAATTACGTTTATTTCTATGATTTCTTCCACAGCTTCCACATCACATTTATTAAATTGATAGATGAATATATAAATAGATGTACACACATACATATTATTTATATGAATGCAAATTTATTATTAAAAAAATATTGTCGACACAGTTTAGTTTCACAACAAGTCACTCATTAACACGAATAGGAGTCCATCGATCAATAAATTGTCACCGCAAACACTTGTAAATAGTACAGCTATATTAAGCTCTACAAGTTATTGTAAAGAATTGACTATTAATAACTCGAGTCAGTGACTCCTTGTAGCCGTCTGATGGACTGTCACTGAACCTGTTCCCACCGTCTCTCATTGTTTACACATCGTGTACAAATGATAAAGACCTTTAAAGGTGTCGCAAATTATGATTGAACGTAAATTAATCTGCTCATAGTCTTGACTGACACACCAACGCAAAGCGTAAACTATTGAGTCTCAAAAGCTACACGTCAGAATATAGGTTTACAAGAGGCCATTTATGTAGCTCTAGTTTCCGTGGGAATTTTGATACATAAAGTAACCTGTGGGTTATAATGAGCTATATTCTTGTAAATTTTCATCGAAACCCATTCAGTACTTTTTGCATGAAAGAGTAACAAACATCTACAATCACACACCAAAAAACTTTTGCCTCTATAGTATGTAGTATGATCCTATTATTATGTAAGCATCCAGTAAGAAAAGATGAATGGAAAATTAAATTTTAATGTGAAAACTGGAAGGGAAATCTTGTATACCGTATCGATCTTTAACGAAGGACTACTTAAAGTACTTCTTTAAAGATCGATGATGGTGACGGGGGAGCTGGAAGTTTGTCTATGGAAGTAAGTAAAAAATAAATTGAATTAAAGCTACTACAAATATAGAAGTTTTTCAAGATACGATTTCCCAATTTGTTGAAGGAATAGAGGCTGTAACTTTGTACCTTTTTATCATAAAACTAGCAGTCGCCCGCGACTTCGTCCGCGTGAAAACCTCTTAGGTACCATTTTCATTTTAAAAACAGACTTTCATATAAAGTGTGCTCTTTTTCCCGCTACCCCTCTCCATTTAATTTTTTTATAGTTTCCTGTGAAGCAATATCCTCCGTCCCATCCCGTGTACTAAAGATCTACATTTTTGTAAAACATTGTACGATATTACAGTACATTAATATAAACAATATATATTTATGGCAAGCTGATGTGTATAGCTTTTAATAGTCTTCTCGTATTTCACTTTTGAGTCTAGCTTTCATAATAAACAAAATAATTTACAATCCGACATGCAAATCTAGAGATAAGCCCGTTTAAACAAACGAACAAACTTTTTCGTATATTATATAAATATGGTTCGCCATGCGAAATAAATAGAAAGAAAAGATCAAAGATCGAATTCTCAAAAAATATCAGTACCAAAATGTTGATCCCTATTCAGTACGTATAACATAACACGAAGGAGGTCTACTTAATTTGGACGATATAGCGGCATTGTCATGTTTTTTAGAAATTTTGTAATATCTCCGAAGCTTTATAACTAACTAGCGGATGCCAGCGACTTCGTCTGCGTGAAATCAAAATTCTCTCTTATATGTATTATTAACGCCCCCGCAACCCCCCTTGTGGGTGGAATTTCGTAAAATCCCTTCTTAGCTGACCTCTACTCGGCGAAAGGAATATTCCTACCAAATTTCAAGTCGCTACGCATTATGGTTCCAGAGATATCGTGATGAGTCAATATATAGGTGGGAATCTCTTATATATATATATATATATATATATATATATATATATATATATATAGATTAACATACTGTAAAAGGCAAATCTTATCTCTATAATATCCTTGTGATTATTAAATGATTTATTTTGATAAGGATAAAAGTTTAGTCTATACTAATATTATAAAGAGGAAAACTTTGTTTGTTTGTTTGTTTGTTTGTTTGTTTGTTTGTTTGTTTGTAATGAATAGGCTCAAAAACTACTGGACCGTTATTAAAACTTCTTTCACCATTCGAAAGCTACATTATCCACGAGTAACATAGGCTAAATTTTATTTTGAAAAAAAATAGGGTTCCGTAAAATATTTGGGTTTTTCAGACACAAGGTGTAAAAAATCAAACAGAAAAGTTACTTATTTTGCATACGCTGTCTAAACTATAAAAGATAGAACCATAAAATGTTCTAATTAATTGGAGATCTTATAAATATCTACAAAAAAGTCCGCGACACAATATACCTATCTATGTCGAGTGAGGCATAACAACCATTTTTTTATTTAAAAATCTTAATTTTTTTTGGACTACATTTAAACGAATTTATTTTATTCATGCTATTAATCCTTATCAAAATAAATTATTTCATCACTAAGTTCAGTTTATGTAGATAATATTTGGTATTTAAAAGATATTAAAATTGGACTTTTGGTTTTGAAGTTATGGCGAAATTAAAATATTACTATTTCTGCGTTGCGAAGTGAGCGTCACCAAGGCGGGGGCGCGCGTGCGGGAGGGGAGTTTAGATCTATGTTATATATACGATGATGAATTAAGAATTCGATCTTTGTTCAAATATATATTTAGTACATGGAAGAGTTTGTTCGTTTGTTTAAACGGGCTAATCTCTATCTGCGTGTCAGATTGTAAAATTATTTTTCTTTATTCTGAAGGCTAGACTCAAGAGTGAAATATATTATTTAATATCATTTTATACCCATCAGCTTTCCATAAATATATTTTTTTAATGTTAATGTACTGAAATGTCATACAATGTTTAACAAAAATGTAGACCTTTAGTACACGGGACGGGACGGAGAATATTGCTTCACGGGAAACTATAAAAAAATTAAATTGAGAGGGGGAGCGGGGAATTAGCACACTATATGTGCCTTTACACATTTTGTATGAAAGTCTGTCTTTAAAATTAGAAGGGTACCTAAGAGGTTTTCACGCGGACGAAGTCGCGGGCGACTGCTAGTTCTATAAATAATGACGTAAACGTAAGCATATGAATTTAATGATTTTTAAAACACAAAAAGTTATATATCTGCCAAAGTATAAAAGATATGATATCGCGGACTTTTTTGTAGAACTTTTAAGGTATAAAGCTAAATTTAATAAATTTCACGGTCCGACTCGCGTGACTCGTAGATTTACTCATTTCATTAAATGCTGAGAATTTCATGAAATAATGTGGTTTCATGATGTAGCCAACTCAATTTGACCAGATTTTCACGATTTTGTCATCCACGTTTGGTCAAATCATATAAATAGTGGCTAGGTAATGTTTGCCTAAAGTTTATATGCAATTTATAAATGCCATTATGATAATTGAACATAATATTTTATCCGTCCCACCCCGCCCTCCTCCTATTTATGGATGGTTTACAAAAAAATCTAACCTAACCTATTACAGTCGGGGTGTAACTAGTTTACGATATGATCAAATAATTTTGACCACTTTATGAAGTAATGAAGTAGTCGCGCGTTAAGTTGGCCACATCGAGAAACGTTTTTGTATCATTGATTTGCCCAAACCACATCATGATGTGGCCAATAGACAGGCAAACATTTCATGAAACGCGGCTATTTTATGAACTACCCTAGCATTACATGAAATGAGCAAATAAACGATGTGGCTACGACATATACACAATGGAAACATTACATAATTGTTAAACTTAATGAATTAATCTACGTAGTAGACAAACGATTAGACTAATAACCGAAGCAGATAACAAAAAATCCAGCTTAAAAAGCTGAGCCGTTCAAGAAGTTAAATTTTAAGTGGTGAAGGGCCAAAGTGATGGAAAACTAAGACTTTGCCCTATGTCCAACGTTTGCGATAAATATTATGGTCGAAAACAACAAATGTTCAATTTGAAATCATTAGCTCGTTGACCCCACATAAGGACGTGTCATGTGCATTTCTTGTTTTGATGATTCAGTTAGTTGTTCGAACAGATTTAGACGGGAACTTGCAATTATGCTTTATTAATATGCCCTTGATATTTTATCATTGTTAGGTTATCTAAAATACCTTTGCATTCATATTTAACATTATTGGTATGTATTAAATAATACTTACGTAGTAGTTACGCTGAGTATATAGAAATGTTCCCACGTCACGTTTTCTGAATGTGAAAATTGGCTGAAATATTGCATGAATCACTATCACTTTCACTATCATTACATAAAACAAAGTCCCCTAACGCATCTGTCTGTTCCTGATAAACTCAAAGACTACTGAACAAATTATCATGCGGTTTTAAGAAAAAGAAGAAGGTTTTAGTATAATATACCTAAGTAAATTTTCACAAAACCTTAGAAAATGATAATTGATAATTTATAATGTTTAGAGTAAATAGACTGAAAATTACGATAATAATATGGCAAATGTCAAGCCGCCTAAGAGCTTTTATCAGAAACACTGCCTAATAGAACCCACCAGATATATCTTAAGCTGCTGGCCGCCATACTTGCTGAAATCACGTCTTTATATAAAAAATTAGTAAATAATTACGTTACGTACGTAAGCACAAATTTTTCTAATAATATATTATTTTATAAAGTAAATTATAATTTAACAGGCCTCAGAAACTACGTTTCATAAAATAACTAGATGCTTCTTGCAGTTTTACAATCACATCGTTTTATTTACAGGATGTAAATAAAACGCTCTGTTAGGGTTGCCTAACCGTCATTTATATATTTCATTTTATAAGACGGACTTTCAGGAATATTGTAGAGAAGTGCTATGGATGCTTTATAAATGTGGTTTAAATGTCTATAAATTGGCTAAAGTTTGAACATTTATTTTATAATTACAGACATGTACTTAAAATTTTAACCGGCGAAAAAAAACGGAGGAGGTTCTCAATTCGACACGTATATATATACGTGTCGAAGTATATATTTTTTTTTATGTATGACCACGCATAACTTTTTACAGAGTTGTCCGATTTTGATAATTATTTTTTTATTCGAAATCGCACACTTCCAAGGTGGTCCCATTGTCATCATGTTAGGATCTGATGATGATATTCTGGGGAAATTGAAGGAACTCTTCAAATTTTGGAGGCACGCTTACAGCGATTTCGGTTTTTATCTCGGTATCGGTAGCTTTTTGGCTACTAGTGCCGAATAATATACTATAACAGTATAGTACGAGTACGTTACGTGGCGATAAATCACTAAAAAGAAAAAAATAAGTGTGTCATTTAGTTGCTTTAATTTATTTAAGCATATCTAGGAGTCGGTGCCAGAATAAAAGTAGAAGCCATCTTAACATCTTATATTTAAAGGGTAAACAATGGTCTACGAGATTATAATTCATTCTATGAATCGTAGCAATATTTGTAGGTACTCGTATTCGTAGATGTTACGTAGGTAGATACTTGTGCTGATACACAAAATTGTTAACTGTAGAAACAATTGCAACAAGAATAAACAATAGTTTCAAAATAATTGTTTTTCTTGAAACTAGCGAACGCCCGCGACTTCGTTGTTTTTAACCGACGAAAAAACTAAGGAGGTTCTTAATTCGAGGTGTATATTTTTTTATGTATAACCACGTATAAGTTTTAACAGAGTAGTCCGATTTTGATAATTCTTTTTTGTTAGAAATGGTCCCACAGTCATCATGTTAGGATCTGATGACGGGATCCTGGGAAAATAGAAGGAACTCTTCAAATTTCATAGGCACACTTTTTGGCTACAAGTGCCGTATAATCGTACTCAAGAGTACCGTACTAAACTATAAAAAATACGAGTAGGTTTTAATATGTTCACTGTCAATAAATCACTAAAAAGTAAGAAGAAAACAATTTTACTGATTTCAAAAGGCACTAAAAAGTACAAAAAAATAATCGTCTCATTTAGTTGACCTAATTTACTTAAGCATATTTATGAAGTCGGTGCCACAGCGAGTGTAGAACGTAACGTAGTAAAATACTAAATAATTAATAATCGCGATATTTTTAATTTTTTTGTCTCACACATGTAAAATAATAGAGATGTACCATCTACCAATTTGCCATTCCTTTAATGAGACTAGACGGATGACTAATGGTCTGATTCGCACTTGGTTAGATTTTTATACGTACGGTACGCTAAAAAACTTCGCACTGCTCTAAAGTAATCTATCTATACGTAAACTGCCTCAGCGGTATAATGGTTAGTTTGTGTTGTTTTCAGGTTACGAGGTCCTGGATACAAGTCCCGTTTTCAGCAACAAAATATTGAGACTGTCTTTGTTCCAAGAAATTCTTAGTAAAAACAAGCGAAAAGATTCTATGATTGAACAAAAAGCACCTCACTCTGATCATGGTTTAAAAACTTGAAGAACGAGACACGAGAAAAAAATTTGTAAAAAAAAGTTTAGTTAAAAAATGTATGCGTCTTGGGACCGAAGTGTACCTAAACCTAAATACAGTTAATGGGTTAGTGTCAGAGAAGGAGCCTGCCTACCGCTGTCGAATACGTGAGAGAAAGGTAAGCCAAACAGTCTATACTAAAGCCAAACTCGATTGAGAATGCTTGTCACCAAACAAATTAAAAATGGAGGTAGAAATGACTAGTCATTTTACACCCAATTTTTTTAGTTAACTTGTAAATTACGAATTTATGACAATAAATTAGATTAATAAGCTTAAAACTAATTAATGTATTCAATATCTTTTAAATAAGATTTTATAAAAGAACAAAACATAATTTTAAATTTATTAGACATGAAATCTGTTGCATTTTCTACCTTCATTTTTAATTTGTTTGTTGACAAGCATTCTCAATCGAGTTTGGCTTTAGTATAGCGCCGCACATCATAACATAACGAAACGGCTTACCCTCCCATAAGTTAAAAATTCTATTCATATACGTCGAATTGTTTGCTTTTAACATATACATACAGCCCTACCTCTTCAATGTACAAAGCTTACACGTGTCGTTGGATCTACTGCAACAGTTACTCGTAGGTTAGTAGGTAGAGTCATTCGGGTCAAGTGTGCGCACTTTACTGTTTACAGGCTCACAGAGCAGAACCAAAGCAGAAATTGGAAAATAAAAAAAATGTTTCGAAAAGAATGTTTATTAGCCTACAAATTGAAACAGAAAATAAAACATCCTGTTCCATAGTTAACAAAAAAAATCAAAATTTTGATAGTAAGTCGGAATGCGGACACTTGACCCGTATTGCGGGTAAGTGTACGCAGCCCTGTGGGGTAAGTAGACGCAATAGGGTAAGTGAGCGCATTCGATAAATAATCAATATATAACAAAGAAATTGAAATGAAACTTGGATCATCAAACAAAAAAAGGTAAAGCCATCTTAACGAAATATTTAGTTTTCATTTAAATATAGTCAAAAGTATCTTAAAATCTAACATTAAGTCTTGCAATGGAGATCTATCTGTTATTAAATCTTCATGAATATTCTTATCTCTAGTACACAAATAAAACAATCAACACTACAGACAAAGTATTTTAACATTAAACCTGTTGATATGAATGACAATATCATGATATTGTTCAAAAATTTGAAGAATTTTAAATCAAATTAGAAGAATAATCACAAACAAATATACTATTATCACCTTCCTGAGAAACACACAATTCATGCCATCAATCCTTATTCTTTACGTATTGAATCCATTCTTCTGTTGGTCAACATATTTATCTTAACATAGGTAACGGGGAATAATATTGGGCTAGGTCTAACTTTAAAAGCGTGCGGGTAAGTGAGCGCATGCGCACACTTATCCGCGCACACTTTACCCAGAATGCCTAATATCAAGCAAATGGCCGCCGACTTGCAAACACTCAACTTAACCTTAAATAATGATTTAAAAAAGACAGGAGAATATGCACTTCATAAACTAAAACGTCGCATACCGTCTTCACATAACAATTTTAGAAGTATTCGTGTTTTCCGACACGCTAAAAAGTTGAAATTAAATCAACAAAAATACTTTTTTGACAATTACTAACAGAGTGCACGTTGTAAGGCGTTTGGGCATGTCGCAACTAATTCACCTTACCGGTGCCCCTGATTGACCAAAACAAACTCCTCACCTCCAGTGCCCCTTCCTGGAGATAGAAGCAGTGCGCTCACTTACCCACTGCGCTCGGTTACCCCGAATGACTCTAGTGCTCGTTCGCCAATCTTCCATAATAACCATTAGATAACCTCACTTATATATTCTCAGGTAGGTACTATTCTAAACAAACAGTTATCTATCTATATCTGAACTAATAAATAAATATATAGTGTCTGTTTGTACTTCGTAATATGTAACAAACAGCTTTTCAATAAATGCATATGAAAATATAAACGGTAGGTACTTAATACTTATTCTATCAAAAATGTATTTTTAAAATTTATGCCTATCTATCTGTTTTTTCGGCTAATCTTTAAAACTACTATAATTAATAAAGGACTAAATAAATATTTTTGTATATAATAGCCAGAATTATGAGGCTATAGGTACATTAGAGCTTCGTTTCAGGATTATTAGAGCTTTAGGGTTTAGTGCTTTCGTTGAAGTTAAAGCTTTCGTGGAAATATTTAACAATAGCAACCTCAACAATTGTTTGAGCTTACTGAAGTTGTCACCCTTGAAGCTATTATAGTACCGAATCTTATCACTCAGCTTTTTGGCTAATATGTATGATAAGAATTTTATTTGAAAATGTTTTGAAATAAAATTCTTATCATGGAAATATTATTAAAATAAATAAAAAGCTCTTTAAATACTCGGTGGATATTTTTTTTAAATGATTTTAAAATATAATGTATAATGCAGTCGGTATTTTTTTGGAAATTATAAAAATTCTAAAAATGAAACCTAGTTACGTCGATTTATCGCCCCCGAAACCCACTGCATAACAAGATTTCATTAAAATCGTTAGAGCAGTTTTTAGGTTTCAGGTTGAATTGAAATATTATTTCTGTGCGACTATTGATTACGGAGTACTTAAGGCTTAAGGGCTTAGATCCTGATAAACCATCTTGAAAATTAATAGGGTAGGTACTTAAATTTATTATTATTATTATTATTAAACCTACCCTATTAATTTTCAGGAAAGTAATTCTCACGTACAACCGGTAGTACAGAAGTAGGTCGTCAATGACTTCCGAACCCCGCTAAGCATGTTTGGACACTATCATTCGAGTAAAGTCGGTGAATTTTCCTTGACATCTGATACTCTGATAGTGATCCAGAGTGAATAATGTTGATAAACTATGATGGTTCTATAATGTGGTGGGCTACTAATTCTTCTCTCTCACATAGAAGAGAGTAAACTTGTGCGCATGTGCCTTCTAGGGGTCATTAAAAATAGGCTGTTGCTTATGATGATTTTAATTTGTATTTTTAAGTAAAGTTTTCACGTGTCCCGGGCGCTACGGGCGGGGCGCGGGGCGTGGCGGGTGCGTCGCCGCCGCCCATCAACAGTTTCTGTTATAAGCGAGCGCGGCGCACGCGCA
Organism: Mycalesis mineus; assembly: GCA_034621355.1. Lineage (NCBI taxonomy): Eukaryota > Metazoa > Arthropoda > Insecta > Lepidoptera > Nymphalidae > Mycalesis > Mycalesis mineus. The sequence goes on along the minus strand of CM067886.1, from coordinate 10,343,816 downwards.
GCCGACAGCGTGAGCAGCGCTTCTGAACGACGCTCTTGCGTGCGAGTGCGCCACGGCTGCGAACGCTCACCCCATCCGTGCTGCATACTGGCCCGAGCGGGAATTACATCGACATATACTTTATCTCTAAGGTACGTCTCTTAACAGTTTATTTTTGGAAAACTAAAATATTTCAATAAATTCATAAAAAAATTATAAATGTTTAGTTTGTTATTTTAAACTATAAATGGGTTAAAAGTGTTCTGTGTGTGTAAGAAACTAAAAAGTGTTAAAGTGCTGGTTATAATGAGATGCGGATATCATTACGATTTCTCTTCAATTGGCATTAACAATAAACTAGGTATTAATTTAAAACATTATACTTAATTCTAATACCAATATTTCTTAGCTGAGTATTTCTTGAAATTTTTCAAAGTTCAATAAATTTTGCTCCTGTTTCAATAGTTGGTGTTTACATATTTAGCGAATGATTTACAATGACCATTTATGTAAAATGTTTTTGTATTCTCAGATGAAATATTAATTTAAAATTACTGAAGTAAATTTTAATTAAAAATGTTCCTAAATAAATAGGTAGTTGTTAGTAGAACTAACATAATGAACATTAACAAAAATATGTTCAACTGTTTCTATAATTAGCCTTTTGGACATTACTGGCGTGTAAATGTAAATAGCAAAGTGCCGACTGTAATTTCTGCTTATATGTCTAAGTAAGTTTGTATTTGACTCATCGAGAAAAAAAATAACTTTTGCCTATTTTTTTCTTCTTTTAGTTTCGAGAAAAGCTTTATAAATGATTAAAATATTTTCACTATAATATTTTTGTATACTTACAATTTAGTTATCTGTTAGGAAACAAGGCTGCAAAATTTTATATGGAATAGCTCCGAGCAAGCGAGGGAATTTAAGATTGAATCACGATCAAAGCAAAGGGTACAAACAGAATCCTGAGCATCGGAAGGTAGTTAAATTAGGTATCTATTCATACTTTTGTATTTCGTCTAGTAATTTTTGTATTGTTATTGTGTGTGTAACGATAAAATTTTAGTAATTTACTAAATAATTATCTATTAGGGGTCGTCCACAAATTATGTGAGATGCTTATGGGTGGGAGGGAGTTGACTGGAATCTGACCCTAAAAAAGACCTCAGCAGACATATTACGTAATTTTTATTGACATGAAACAGTGTAAAATTGTGAGAAAACACAGTTAAATAAGAATCGTTTTTCCACTTAAATATTTTAAAAATACTTAGTAAAATTACAATCAATCGAACCAGTCAATGGGTTAACGTATGGATTTTGAAAAATCTCATTTCGAGGGGTCGAGCAAAATCTTTAAAAATCTCACCAGGGGCTCAAAATTGCTAATTTCTCATACCTGACTCATGGATACCTCCCTATAAAATAATTCATAACGAACCTTAACGAATTAATTCTCATTTGACCTGAAACATTCACATTAAAAAATAGCTAAATAGTTACATAGGTAGTGCCGTTTATAAAATAAACTGTTAAAACTTATACCTACATTAAACTGTAACTCATTGTAGTTTTACCACAATTCACAATACAATATGCACTTGCCACTAGGAGATACCTTTATTATTACTTTTCTTATTACCTATTCTATTACGAAGTCTCGAAGAAGAAATATACCGTTTCACGCTGTAATCTTTTTGTATTCCTTAATTGATTCCACGTTGTAGACACACCGAAATCATCCTCAGTTCGTCCTCAGTTATATTTTTAAAACACTAGAGCACGCGATCTTTATGAGGTCAAATTTTAAATTGCGGTCGAAAGCGTTCATCGAACGGGCATCAGCGCACCTGCGACCTTGTCTCGGAGACAAATCACAGTATTGGCGAGACGTCGGCCAGCGGCGGTAAATAAAGTCCCTCAGGTCACACGATACCGAGATTGCATTGAAAACAAACAACAAACAATAAAATGCAATGACAAGACATTTAAACCAAGTATCTGGAATATACTATCGAACTAAACCTTAGGGTTCAATTTTCAAAAATTCTTCTATAGTGCTGGCCTACTATGCAATGGTTTTCACCTGTGCCAATTATAATGCGGCCTTGTACTAGTATAAGACCTTCAGCTGAATTGTGCTCCAGTCAGTCAGTCAGTTATCCTGCAATACGCTTCTGATGTAAGGGAAACAGAGTCAGGTTAGTTGTAGGTACGATTTGTTACTCAAAGACGGAAGAATCAATGAAAAAGGAATCTGGATGAAAACTGGCACTGAGATAGATTAAAATCTGAAACTATGCCCGCTTTTTATTCGGAGTTCCCACGAAAACAGGATTTGCTGCACAATTGAAACCGCGAAGCACAGCTAGTCGTTCGACAAATAAGAAATGCTATATTATATCTATCTATTTCTTTTATTTTTCCTACATTATTTATGACGATTGAGATATTTTTAATTTATCCTGGTCTAACTTGTGGGTAGCTTTGGCCTTGGCAAAGACGTACTAGCAATTTAGTGGTACGATGTGCAGAAACCGTAAGGGGTGTGTATTTTTCATCATACTTCTAAAAAGATATCCTAGTCCGCTTTCATCTTAGACTGCATCAAGTAAGTGTTGACTTACCATCAGGTGTGCTTACAGTCAAGGGCTACTTAAGTTATAATAAATTTAAAATATATATGTTTCCATAGTTAAGCTAATTAGTACTTAAAGTTTGTAAATATTACAGACTATCTACCAAAGCAACTTTGTATATACTCAATTAAATTGTCAGCAACTCTGCACACGATAACAACGTGATCTTTACCCGTTTACAGTTATTACTCTTGCGTTTGTATGTTGGTTTATAATTTTTTTACCTAGTTAAGGTAAAGAAATTATAAAGGTTAAGGTATAAAGGTTAAGGTAATTACAAGCCGAAAAAAATTAATCAAAATTAGAAAAATTACCCTACAATAAATTACATCCAGGAAAAGCACATTAAGTAACTTTTTATCCCGGAAAGTCAAATGTAGTAAATATTTATTAAATAAACGTCTTGAAGTATATTATGTTCCTAAATTGAATAAATAATACCGTTTACGTTATTACGTAAAAACTATCGTTATGGTTATGCAGTTTCATAAACACTCAATTTCAACTTATAATATGTAAGTCTACCTACTTACATATTATAAGTTGAAATTGAGTTTATTATAGAAACATTTAGAATTACGAAATGGCATCCACTGTGCTAAAATGTAATACATAGGTTGAAGGCGCAAGTTTGTATATTAGTGTGTATATACTTGTAGGTATGTCTGCAGCTAGACACTGAAACAATTTAGCTGAAATGGAGATAGATTACATCCTGGCTTACCACATAGGCTAGTTTCTATGCTGGAACCCTATAGACATTCCACGCGATTGTGAAGATTCTACATTCATGCAGACGAAGTCGTGGTTAAAAACTGTCGTTTAACCTTAGGCAAGCATAATCTAGACAAGTCAGGTTTAAGTTCCTAGATTTTATCTTTGCTCGCTTCAATGCTTTTAATCACTTAGGAATGTAAAATTTATTGCAGCGAGTATCACAGAGACTTATGCAAGAGTTTCGAGACGTTACTATGTATTCGTATGATATTATATCTATTTGGCGTTAGAGCAGCAGCGTGTGTACTGAAGGCACTGACCCCCACCCGCCGCGAATCGTCAATTGGGAGAGCCGACGGTACACTTGACCCCACAACTCTTGAATTACCTACCTATCGTCTGTTTATTCGTACTACCGTGTCTCGTTGCTAAGGCACTTAATTGGACAGGTGGCCGTATACAGATCAACACGTGACAAGCGTCTGAAGACCCCGTCGTAAAAACTAAGCCGATCCGAGCATGCTTATTTATGAGATCATTGGTTCGTAAGGCGAGTGCTCTGTAAATAATTTTATTTGTTCTTTCCAAACAGAAATGAAAACAAGACTTACAATTGGCGTTTGTTAACGGCCGATTTATCTTTCTTATTGAGTAAAAAACGCAATTTAAGTTTCAAATTTAGTGATAATACAATAAGATAAACTCACATCGTCGCTAAGGCCATCGATCTTTTTCTCTTTAGACTCGAATAAACAAGGAACACGTTTCTAAATTTAATCGCCTCGTGTACCTAACTTGACGTTCCGTTACGCACTAGTTGCTACGAGTATAAATCAGGATTTGCTGTGTCTGGGTTACTCTCTAACCTACCTATTACGTGTCCATCAACCAGTCCGACCACCCACGTAGGTATTCCACCAAAACGTTATTTGCGCGAACACTGCACGTTTCCAAGCTATAACTAGATCCTGTATTTGTGAATCTCGTACACTCGCAAAAGCTAACGTGTATTTTTCCGCATCTACAAAATCGAATTAGATATAATGTAGCTTACGTTAGAGTCTTATTAATGAAACTCTTATGGATATTTTTCGTCATCAGGCAAAATATACGTCGGATTTATACGCAGTAGGTACGAACTAAAATCCCAAGGTGGACCAACTCATAACCCAGTGACTGGGTCAAAATGTAACAATCGCATTAAGTTTAAGTTGGATCCGCTGCCCAAGTACCTACATAACATTTCATGAAAATTCATTCGTGACTTCTACTCCTATGTCTAGTGAAATATCACTGAGAGTAGTAATACTTTTAATATACTCAATATATGTCCCTATAAAGTACATTTTATAGTTTTATAATAATACAGGTTGATAATCTACCACATCTGTTAGACCTACCGCAGCCTTTGGAGCACGTATATTAACTTGATATCTACCTGGTAGTTCCTAGCTAATTGCAGACAACACGCTCATGCGTAATGATAAAGATATAATGATAACGACCAAAGATATTAATAACTGTAAATTAAAGGTAAATTGCAGGTAGCTATTTACCTAATATTTCATTATATGTATTGCAATAGTTTCTACTACTGTCTATGTAGAAATACTAAGTATCTATATTATTAAATGCTACTTGGAATGAGATTTATTTGATTGGTTTTTAAAGGCAGTTACTCCGTATCCACTCTAACGTTAATATTCTGATCTATACTAAAGCCAAACTCGATTGAGAATGCTTGTCAACAAACAAATTTAGAATGAAGGTAGAAAATGCAACACGTTTTATCAAAATTATGTTTTGTTTTTTTATTAAATCTTATTTAAAAGATATTGAATATATAAATTAGTTTTAAGCTTACTAATCTAATTTATTGTCATGAATTCGTCTTTAACTAGATAATTTTAAAAAATAGGTGTATAATGAGTAGTAATTTCTACCTTCATTTTTAATTTGTTTGTTGACAAGCATTCTCAATCGAGTTTGGCTTTAGTATAGTTTTATATTTTTTTATTTCTTAAATGTTTTTAATAAATGTTTTCTGGTTTTTCATTTGTTATCTTTCGTTATTATATTTAGAAATTGAAAACTCTTTTTCTACCTTTTTCTCAGTTTTTCTATCAGTTCTTGCTAAAATTGCTACGAATTTATGTGCGTATTAGGTATTTCCGAACTGGGATAGAAAGCCAAGTAGGTAACCAATGTCTTAAGACGATAAAGTTCTAAATTGAAAACAAATGTGCCTGTCTGTCAAAGATCAGAATAACTGTTTATTTACTTCCACATAAGTACATAAAATTATTTACACCGCAGTCTGTCCTCCCCAAAGAAATATTTCATAATTTTTTTTAACTTAATGCGGTGAAGAAATAAATGTATATTAGGTATTCTTATTTTTCTTAAACTTCTTAAAGGTATTCTTATTTTTGACAACCTCCGTGGCGCAGTGGTATACGCAGTGGATTTATAAGACGGAGGTTCTGGGTTCCTGGGTTAGATTCCCGGCGGGACAGATTGAGATTTTTCTTAATTTGTCTTGGTCTGGCTGGTGGGAGGCTTTCGCCGTGGTTAGTTACCACCCTACCGACCAAGACGTACCGCCTAGCGATTTATCATTCCGGTACGATGTCATGTGGAAACCGAAAGGAGTGTGGATTTCATCCTACTCCTAACAAGTTAGCCCGCTTCCATTTTAGATAGCATCATCACTTAACAGCAGTTGATATACAGTACAGTAATTTAATACCTTTACGCGTTCATGAGAAACGGGGGTAAGTGTAAATTATTAAAAATATTTTTATTATAGGATGTAACTAAAAATTTTCAGATTTCGTAATTTTTCCATTATCTGTGCTATATGACGTTTTGTTACCAAATTTCAAGATTCTAAGTTTACAGGAACTACCTGGTAGCTTTTGATTTAGCTGTGTCTAATTATGAGTTAAATATGCGGCTTATATTGCTATATCCTTTGACTGTGTTGACTTAGGAGTTTTATTTTGTTACAGCTTAAAGGTATTATAGAGCCAAGTATTTGATATAAATTTCAATTTAATACCTTCACGGGTTTATGAGAAAACGGGGTAAGCTTAAAATTATTAAAAGCATTATTATTATACGATGCAACTAAAAATTTACAGTTTTCGTAATTTTTCCATTATCTATACTATACTTCTATACTTCGTACCGAATTTCTAGCTCCTAAGCTTACGGGACGTACCCGTTAGGTTTTGATTTACTTGACCGTGTCGAAAATTGGGGAAATTTTTGGTATAAACGGCTGTATCTTTTGATTGCCTTGGCCTAGAAGCTTGATTTTTTCACGACTCTACGGGGCAACAGATTCGAGTATTTGATATAAATTTCAGCTTGATACTTTCACGCGTTTCTGAGAAAAAGGGTCTTGATAGACAGACAGACAACGAAGTGATCCTATAAGGATTCCGTTTTTTCCTTTAAAACTGACCGGAAACTAAAGAGTATGCATTATAGACATTACGGATGCAGCAAAATGTTATAACAAAAAGTCATTCATGCTTAGTGTCAAAACTTAATTTTAATGAAAAATAAGACACTTTTATTGAGACTAAAGATTACAACAGAAGAATCAAGAACCTTATAATTACAACGGAGCAATTCCAGAATAACATTAATTGACCTTTATCAAGACGGCAAATAGTAATATTATACAGAACATTTGTGTCCCCACTTTAGACAACAATTTTAAATTGCCCACTATAAAAACTTTCTCAGCCGAAGATGTGGTTGAAAAAAAAACAATCGCACATTATGTCGCCATGGTACAAGTGTCGACTGTTGACAAAGCAGCAACAAGGCTGTACGTATATCAAAACGTAATTATTCAATCGAGTGCACGAGCACCGAGCCGGGCCACGCGACTGTTGGCCCTCTAGGGACACTACTTTAGTACAATCAAACTTATATTGGTCCTGTTAAACTAGGTTGTATTTATATTAATGGCGGATTGATGTGCTTTTGACGTTTGCTGATGCCATCTTTTACTATCACAAAAACTTGTGATTGCATTTATGTATTTAAGAAGTTATTTAGTGTATATATACTTGTTTTATGGTGAATGCTTGTAATTTAAATTATCGTAAGGGTAATCCAGATATTTTGGCCAAGGAAACTTTTTGAAAAATTCCATAAACAAAATACAACTAAGGAAAGAAATTGTGAGAACCTAATGAGTATAGTAGCGCGCCGAATCTGAGTTCCATATCCGGATCATATGAGGTTTTAGGATTAGTAGTACCTATCTAAATTCAATATTCGTACGTTAAATAGGCTTATGACCTGCTAAAAGACCTTGGCCTTACTAGAAGTGCAGTAAGCTCCATATTGGAACGAGTGTCCAAAGCTGCTCTAGTAGGGTCCTTCCGAATTTAGCTGAGCAGGGAGAATAACTTGAACAGATGAGGTGAGTGTTGACACGCGTCACTAAGGGTACCCTTAAACCTACACCCGTGTCACAAGTCTCAAGCTCTGTTCGGAGTTTTTCTCTCAGCCACGCGATGGACCCGGCACCCGCACGGTGAATCCATGGAATGCTAAGGTATTCGTCTCTCATGATGACGATTAGATATTAAGTAGTTCAACGTAATGGACGAAGTAGGTTACAAGTTTATTTAAGAAAAAGAAAATGTTGTTGGTATGCCTAAGTCTATATAAGGCAGACCTAGGTTTTACCTACACTTTCCAAGTTATTCCTAACTGGTATCATTTTGCCTTATTTGCTACGGATGAATACCTACTTACTCTACATTAAACTTTTCTTTTTGCAAAACACCAACATCTTTTCCGTTTTAAAGATGAAAATTAAAACACAAGGGAGGTACACTAAAAAACCATAAATCAACGTTAATACAAAGTCTAAAAAATAAAAAAAAAACCGTTAACTGTCCTTTTTGTATCAGCTACCAAGGACCAATTTACCGCAGGTAGATTATTTCACACAATAATACAAACCTTAACCAATCATCATCATTACATTACAATGTAGGCTGCACAAGTACACATAAATAAGTTTTACCTGTAACTAAAGTACCTACCTACCTATATTTTTTACCCAACTGACTATAGCCGAAGGATGATTTTAATAAGTAAACAAACTGTTTACAGATCGTAAGGCTTATGCTCCCAATGTAATTAAATTTATAAAAAGTTAGAATTTAAAGGAGAATGAAATTAAATTATGTAGGACTTTATTCTTGTTAGAAAGGTAATTGCTTTTTGTTTAGTTTTTTGTCCCAAGTCCAACCGGCGCACATAACTCGAACTAGTAAACATACTGCTCATCCTTTTTATACGATTGTAAACCCGGTGCAGTTTTTACCATAAAACAGTTCTCGAAATGCCAAAGTCTATACAAAACATATTCCGAATTTTGGCCGTTTGGATATTGTTCTTTTTCTCTACGAAAATTATATTTAAACTTATTAAGACGTTTTTGAAATTTGAATTCAGTTTTATATGCATGTTGTGTATTTACAATAAGAAAAGACAATTGGCTGCTCGACCGCGCATTAAGCATACAACTGAACAAAGTGAAACATTGAAAAGAATTAACTGTTTCAATTAACTTATGTACATAGCAACTGAGTATATAATCGAATTCACGTAAAGTGGATGATAAAATAGCATTATATAATTGCAGCATTCTGCATTCCACATGCAAGTCTATCAACGCGCCGCACATAGCGTTCGCAGAATGCAGTTTTACTAATAAGACTTAGTTACATAAATGCTCTAATAATACTGACCTACTGCGAATTTGTGTCATTGAAGTTATTTTTAAACATGATTGAAGTGATTGCCTTAATGCATCATGCTTGGGGGAGATAAATTGATTAAGGCTAATAATATCTTCTTGAATAATGGGCATAGTTGTCCAGATTAAGATACAACGCGTGTTGTTATCTGCGGAAAAGGAATTTCTAACTGCAGTGTCGCAGCAGGTAACATTTAACAAGCTGTTCCTGCATCTAATAACTATCCAGATAAATCTGCGGCTTAACTTTCACCGCGAAGCCAAGTAACGACACCGCTGTCTACTTTTATTATTGGTTCCTATTTATTATTATGTAAAAAATTCTTGTTTAAAATGTAGAAGAGTATAAACATTATCCAAAGTATCATGGAACTACTTCTAGACTCACTTGAAGTTCGTAAGTTTTTATAATACACAGTCACATTGAAACTCTTCCGCAAGAGCTTACTAAAAGTTGTATTTTAAGCTCATAAAACAACTGAAATTAAAAATCAATGTCAAATGAAATAATCATCTTAAGTGGTTTAAGAAAACGTAAGTGAAACATAAGCCCGCAAGAGATCTATAGCTGTTTATGTCGTTGAGTCGACGACCAACGATACCGATGACACTTTTCTGAACTACAAACATACAGAAAAGAAACGATGTACCTACGTATATACTGGTATACACATTACTTAAATTGGTACCTACACGAGTGAATATACAAAGCGATAAATAAAAATAGCGGTGCACGATGATGACGATACGATTTGATATTGCACCCACCCTACACTATTCTTAGAATGAACACTTAAGGAAAGGAAGAAGCTGATTTGCATTTTTATGAATGATGAAGGTTATGTCATCTTCCTTTGTCTTAAGCACTGCTGCTAAATCCCCAATAAGCATTTAATTTAGTAAGTAGGTGTATAAAACTTTACTCAATCATTTATCTTTCAAGTTGCAATTCTTAAGTTCAGCTTATTTATCGGATTGTTTGTTGGCCAGCGACCATGCACTACTTACTTCGGCCACGTACCTAATACCTAGGTCATAATATAATCTTTTCAATGTAGGGACACATCATCTCGACGATATTGCTGATGTATTCTATCATAGAATTGCAGAAACAAGATTGATTTTTGCTAGATTCAACAAACAAGTAAATTCTTATTTATTACCTGAAAATTAGTTTCATAAGTATGTAAAAATATCAACAGTAGATAGTCTCATAAATAATTACATTAGCCCGAAATTGTTGAAGCAAATAACCTAAATATAACTCCTATAGTTACTCATTGAATACCTACGTATGTAACTCTGTATTGAACGTGTTAAAAATAACATTTGTGGTCACGAATATTGGTAAATATACTATTGCTCATACTGGTATTGTAATTGTAGTATCAATGCGCTAATATACCCACAAGTAGACCTACTTATATCGCTGTCTCTAGTAAATGAAGTTCCTCTGTTTTTGTCGCGTATTCGCGAGTTACATAGGTAACTCCTAATTACTGCTCCGAACCTTATAACAAAAAGTTCAATCTTCGCGCACAGTAGGTATGAGGTCAATAAGTTTGGGTCCCCAAAAAGTTGACTAATTTTTAAATCATTCAAAAAAGTAACTTAAATCCCAAGAGGGATACACTGCTTTGTCCACACGTTGTAATCGAGACTTCGTAAATGCCTCTGTGTTTTGACATTTCCGCGGAATGATAAAATATTTAGCAAACTTATCGACGCATAAAAAAAATTCATAAAATTTTACAACAAATGTAATAAGAATTATGATACTTAATGTCGTGTTCTACATAATCTGTATTTAATAAAAAAGGCAATCCTGTATCACCTACACCTATTTCCTTACGTATTTTCACTTAGGAAATGAAAATTGGATCGGTTATCCTTATGCAAGGGAGGAGCCGGTGTCAAGTTACACCTACCCTTCGGTATAAAAGCGTAAAACTACTCAGATTACGAACACTCGCGACTCCGGTTACAGACATATAACCACAAGCATTCAACGCAAACGGTTGTAATATTTAAATATTATTTTAAACTGGAGGATATTGGAAAGTCTAACATATTATTGGACTTATGTGAATTAAAGACACAGTCGTGAAAGCAATTAAACCGTAATAAACACTACGTATTATATTGTACTATAATTACACTGTCTCTGATGTTATCATGGACTTGCTACAGTGAAAATGAGAGCCCAGTTTCCGAATGAATAGAGGAAAACTATCGGTAATTTTCCAGACATTATATCCGGAAAAATGCCAATAGCTTTAACTTATTATTTATAAAGGACGGCACGCACGACGGTATCATTGGGACCTTCTTTTTGTTGTCGGTAAACTTTCATAACATTACATTGCTGTTTCAGGTATCGAGATGTTGGTGAATAAGATGGTGCAGTTTGCGGTGTTCGTGCTGACGATAGTGTGGGACTGCCGCTGCGACGCCGCCACGGTCGCCGTCAAGCTGTGCGGCCGGGAGCTCAGCGACTTCATGAGCAGAATCTGCCACCAGTACAACAGCCCCACCTGGGATGTACCCACAGGTAAAAAGTCGACTTTCTTAATGAAACTTGTTCAGTTATATTATACAAACAAACAGCTCGCAAGAATACAAAATAATTATAATAATTGTACAAGTCAAAGTCTAATGAAGCGGCATGCTTCCGGTATAAAGGTTATCAAATTTATTCGTACAAAAACTTTTTAAGTAGTCATAAAGTCACGTCTGTCAGTAAGTAGTGATGCTACCCCCGATTTGAAAAGCAAATGCGAAAAAGATATTTATCAAAAGAAATTCTTCGATTCAAAAATGACCAGCCCGGCACTTGAGAAAACTATTTTCAGACTCAATGTGTAAGCCAGCTTAAATTTTCATGTTATTCTAAAATTGGGTTAATGAGCATCGACGCATTGGTACTAGTTCTCATTTTAGACCTCGGAATTTTGGCGGCTCAAAAATGCTAGATAGATTTTTGCTGTAGGTAATCACTAAGGTAGACAAGACATTACGCAACGAACATCTGATTTTTTCAGTTATTTTTACTTTAAATTATTATTATTTGAACAATAGTTAGGTACTTATCTAAAATATAAGCTGCTTCAAATAAGAACAATAACAAATTTAGCAAAATAATATGCGATAAAGAAATTATAGGCTTAACGAAATCGCGCGACCCGTCTTATTTATTTTAAAACATTAGATAATTTTTTCTGCAAGATAACGGACTTTTGGCTCAATAACAAGGTTCACCGATCAAAATTAACAAAGGGCAAATATTTAAATAAATACCTCAAACTTATAAGTATTAAACGTACTTATTCATCTAGATAAAAACGTTGCTTCAAATTGTGATATACACATAACCATAAGGGATCTCGTTTATTATTCAAATTTTTAAAATATGAGAGGTTTGCCTGAACAAACATTGCTGTTTCAAAAATAAACAGAGAAGGAAAAGTTAGGATTTGTAGGTCTTAAAAATGAGGCTTACAGCTGTAGTAAGACCAATGCAGATTTCTTATTGCTCTAGTGCATCTTTCTTGAGCTTTGATAACTTTTTCCTTGTCAATAGAGTTACCCCAAAATATTATGCCGTATCTGAGTATAGAATAAACGAATTAACTACCACCCTTACAGCTAAAAAAATTAGACAACGATGCAAAATTAGAGTACATTGTTGCCTAGTTTTATTAAATTTGTACATATACTTATAAGAAACTTTATTAATTTTTAAATTCCGTAGTAAAAAGGAATCTTAGGTTTCGCCAAGTCCTTTTTTGCATTTAACTTTATATACTATCAGTATTAATTATACCAGCACGTAGTAACCTTATAAAGTGGACCGGAATAACAATTTAGTAGAACGCATTATTTTAAACTGGAAAGATAGCAGATATTAAGGCTATCAGATGCGTACACACATTTATCTGAAATCCCTCAAAACCTAAAAAGTTTGTCAACGTATTCTATAACAATATTATGGAAAGAACTTTTTCTATCAAAAGAATTATTGGCAAAAGCTTTAGACGGGACGATTATAATCTGTTAAACCTATAATTTCTTAAGCCTGTAACTTATCAGTAATGTAGGTATAAAAAATTAGAGTTCATTGTTGCCTAGTTTTATTAAGTAGGTAGTTATCTGACAACAGTGAAATTAATTAACAATTAAAAAATAAAGCTTTTCTGTTCTTTAATTAACCTACCCACACACCTACACAGATACAAATTCAGAATAAAATATGCAATATTTTAGTATAGTATACTGGACAGAATGCCAATAGATCTAAGCATTGACTATGAATGACCTACGTGACCCATAACAGCAATAATATCCGCTTGGCGACAAATAACTACTTATACTCGTACAGACCAATAACAGCGAATAAAAAGATTGTTTTCATTTGGTCAAGTGAAAATAGTATCTACATAATACATAAATGAAAATAATGCGCGTATTTATTTCACCTTGCTTGGTTATCTGTTTATTTTCTTAAGTCTTTCATGTCGTTATTACTGATGAATTATAGACATTTTTGCACAGAATTTACAATTAAAGACAACGGTAACTTCTTGAGGACGAAAACAAAATAGACTGTTTTTAGTCAAGCACGATTTTTAGATAAACTATAGACAAACAAAAAAAGTTGAGAGGTGTCAAGGGAGGGAGGGAGGGAGCGCGAGACAGCATACAGCGCGGGCGCTCCCCGCCGCTCACGCGCACACACATCAAAGGCGGCGGCAAGATCCTTTGATCAAAAAGTGTCGTGACAACTTTTCGTACGAATTTTTTCCGTCTAGCCCCCTTTCACAACGCGCGATAAGGAACTTCGTTCCAATATTAAAAACCACGTAATAATCAAATATAATTTCGAACTAATTATCCCTCGAACAATATCTAACAACCACGTCATCAGCATATTATTCAAATGATTTTAAGCATAGCTGATTTATATACATGAGAAAGAGGGTTGGACCAAGTAGGTTCGCCTCCCTGGGGTAAACAATATGTTACGATCTCGTCTTTGCCTAAACAAGTTATATTAGATTATTAAATAGATTAAAAACTTATTTATTTTACGCTATGACTATGCTATGCCTACCGATTAGAATTGAAAATTTTCTGCAACTGAACACTTGAAATTTCTCCAAGTGAAAAGTAGAACAGTGTGGCGTATCCCTGAAAATTTATCAGCTTTTCGTGGATAATAAAAAAAATAATTTATTATTTCTTATCAATCTTCCATGTCATTTATAACAATTATCCATTATATCACAATTATAGACATATGGAAGAGCGGTTGTCAATTGCTAATTGTAGGTGGCAAGCTAAATTACTTTTTTATCAACATACTGCACGACCTCTTGATTGTTTACATCTAATATACTTAATCATAGGAAAAACAAACGCAGCATGTTCGCTCTCTTATTTAAAAGTGACCCCACAGACAGTACTTAAATCAAACACGAAACGATATCGTGACAACATACACATAATACATAAGATATGTTTGTACATTTCACAGATTTAAAATAACTGCAAATTTGAATTGTAAGCGAATCTGTATTAAAAATGTCAGTTCTAGTGTTGATTACTCTACCTATGTATCTTTTTCATACTATTAACATTGTGAAAAGGAGAAATTTAAATTTAAATTATAATGTAATTTAAATTATAAAATGGTATTTAAATATAAACAGAAAAATTTAAATATAGAAATGAAGTTAAGCTTTTAAATTGAAATTTTCTGGCAAATTAAAATTTTGTTGTTCAAGCTTGTTGTCATTAATTACAGCCTTAAATTGGCACTTCAAAAAACCTTCTCTTTGCCATCATAATGTTTTCATTGAAATTTCTCAATTTCTCTACACAATTGTTATTTCGAAAATTTTATTAATCAATAAAAAATATGTCAATTTATATTGCAGTCTATGAAATCTTTTAGAAGGCAGTTAAAGTCGTAGGCATGTGGCAGTATAAGTTTACATAATAATATGAGCCAAGGACGTATGTAACGGTAGTTATTGTGGAATTTTCCAATCTAAAAATAGGCTAAACTTATTGGTAATGTGGACGTCGTAACTTGTACATTTTTGATAAACTTTTCAGTGTAGATAGTGGACATGACTATTTTAATTTACGATTCGATAAGATTAAAACCAGTTGCACTATATATTTTTATTGTTCATATAAAGCTTTGTTTTCGCTTTTATTACAAGATTTTATTACGAGAATAGATAATCAAGTTACTTAGGTAAGTAAGAAATAGCCTGATACCTATTACTTTGCCCGGTGTCCGGTTGTCCGTTACATTGCAAAGGTCATAGATAAAATCTATACTATCATAAAAGCTATTTATGTATAGGTACTAGGTACCTACATGAATGTTAACGACGAGGGATGTGTTAACAAATCTTAATGTCAACCGTTCAGGGACCTCGACCTAAATCTTGGTTCGATTCCTATTGAATTACATTCTTCATACAGGCAGCAATTTTTTTTACTTCTTAATAAATATATGGAATCACTAATAGAATCTACTGCCTTCTACCATAACGTGTCGCGCGCATAACTAAGCTTTTACAATTTTTCAAGGTCATTCTATCGATCTATTGCTAGCTTCTGAGCAGACTGCAGCTGTAAACTTATGCTTTCAGGCATGGAGATAGATACAAAAACTTCATAGAAATCCTGCTGTGATATCTATAGTATCGAATCTCATGAGATATGTTATTTAAAAATGGCAATATTATTTGCAGTGATAGAACAACCCGCAGCGGTGGTGCGTCGGAAAAGACGGACCGGCATCGTGGACGAGTGCTGCGTGTACGGTTGCACGTGGGAACAACTGAGCTCGTATTGTGCGATCAGTGCCAAGTACGTAACATATTCATTTGTTTCATGCCTATTGTAATTGTCAAGTAGGTACTGTGGAGTCAGCCTTCCGATCGACCACGCGTGTGTCAGTATCAGCCTGTCTTTATAACAGCTTCCTACAGGCCAGGCCTCTCTTCTTATAGGAGAGGTGATATGGAGCTTTTGCTCCAGGTGTTTAATACTTTACTATCAGATGTCACTGATAATAACCGGGACCAACGGCTTAACGTTGTTTCTTCCACGTTATATCTTTTGTTACCCGACACAGGATTGGAACCCATAACCGCGTGATGTGAAGCTAACCACTAGACCCACAAGACAGTCGATGCGTGTCGGTGGCAATGTTTTTTTTAATATTTCAATAATTAAAACTTTTAGCGGCAGATTTACCTTGACGCGAATTGTGCTGGCTAAAATAACAAACCTGTCGGCACATGTAGAATGTGAGAAAATCAAATTCAAAAGCCATTGTTGTGATTGTTTACCTACAATTAAAATTGTATAACCTTCCTAGCCACGAGTACAATATTGTTTTCAATATTGTTATTTGGGCACGCGCAGACAGTTCAGGCGTACCTACATTTTATGGATGGTTTCATCGGCTGGACCTGCTTATTCCACAACAGTATCTAATAATTAATTTTTCTATTTTCCGCAAAAAATCGACGAATCCAATCGACAAAGCTATCCAGATCTGACAGAAAACCCTCTACGTACGTTTCAATGCGAAACAGCAGCATGCTCAGGAGATATCGACTGTAAAATATTTATTTGCAGTCTTGATAATTAAACAGATGTAGAGTCCACATCTGCTTAGGATGCTCTGGTTTTGGAGAGACACCCACGTAGTGGATTTTCTGTTGGATGTGTGACTTTGTCGCTCGGATTCATCAATTTTTTGCGTAAAATAGCAAAATAAATAAATTATTAACTATATTATTTATAAGTAACTTTAGCAAAGAAACATCTGTTTGTATCCAATATTGAAAAACATTGTGGTTGGTCAGATCAGAATCGCCACTGGACTCCATGGAGGCGCACATGATCGCGGACCGGTCGGCGGAGGCGGCGGTGGTGTCGCCGGCGGTGGTGGGCGAGCCGAGGGAGCAGCGGCGCGAGGTGGGACGCAGTCGCAGCGGGTACGGGCGCGCACGAGCACGGGGCCGCCGGTGTTGGTGCCGGCGCAAAAGGCGCTCGGGCCGCCGGCGTTCCTCTCTCATGGGTAACATGGTGTGTCTCGCATCCGCCGCTTTCTTGTTCTCCAGCTGGTGGCGCCACAGGCGTGTATATATAGTATTAACTAGGTACTGAAATCAAAATTAGCCTAGGTGCTATTCCAGAATCTATTCCTGTGGAAAATGGTGTCTAGATTAGTTCAACATCACTGGAATGTAACTTTGTTTTATACAAAAGGAATAATAACTTCAGTAATTGACTATTGTACCTACACCTATGAGTTACAAGAAATTTACTCATCAGAAAAAAATATCAGATCTGGTTATAGAATGCTTTCAGTATGTTTACAACAAACAAAAAAAAACGATTATTCGATTGATTATTATATAATTATAGTACGAAACTTTACGAGTTGGATATACGTGAAGGTTTTTGACGGTAGCTTAAAATAAAATTTACACACACAGAGAACAAGAAAGTGGTTACTAACACTCATATTAACGCTTCTTGCATGATAACTAACTACTTCATCTAACAACTTGAAAACCATCTTTCAGTGAATTTTGTGGCTGTATCATCTCATATTATGTCTATACCGAAAATCGAAGTCCATCAATAAGATCAAAAACATCACATTTTTTGCTTTCACATTGAAATGTTGTTTGGAGAGCACCGTAATACGATTTTTATAAAGTCATTTATTCTTGATTGTTAATCATGTTATCATTGCTAAATGTTTTGCTATATAACTAGACTTAATTTATTTAATAGCGAATAAGTTGATTAAAAGGTTTAGTTTTTTGTGATCCTCCGCAAACTCTATTTAAGGAAATAACAGTAGGTAGATACATGATGTATGTATGTACTTTTATAAGATCTATCTCTGTGCTAAATTTCGTCAAAATCGGTTCACCGGTTAAGCCGGAAATAGATAACAATCGCTGTCGCACTTGTAATATTGGTACGACAGTACGATTTCCAATGGTCAGAGTTAAAAATATTCCACTAAGTAATTATTATATAACTGATAATAATGATAACATTGATCATTAATTATGAAAAAATACACATACACCTACACGCAGTGTCCACAAGTAACACATAAACATACGTATAATAAATCTGCGAGCAATTAATTAAATTGCCGTGACCTCTGACCAGCTTCAAGGCCCAAAGATCTATTCTAACGTTGATAAAATACGTAGTTAACAGATATTGGTTTCATGGTTCATAAGAAATGCCAAAAGATCTATTATAATATTGATAAGTGTTGTTCAATACAGTTATATTTGTTTAAGGAAGATTTGCTTCAAGTAGGTTTAGTTTGCAAACACATTTAGATTATAGTCAGTTGTTATATACAATAAGGGATTCGCGGTAGACCAGCGCGGTGTCCTGGCGGGCACAGCTAAATGTTGAGTGTAGACCTTTTTGGGATAACATTACTATACAGATCCTGCATAGCAAACTAGTTTTTCTTTCTTTCAAATAAGATCAAGCGTCACCTAAATGACGCTGGATGCTGCTCCAAGGCCGTAGAGTTAAATAGTTCTTACAGTATATTCCCATCGGCTGATAAAGCAAAGCAATACATTAAATTGATTTAACGAATTTAGTTAAGAATAAGTCATTTATTGTTCAACAGGGGCTCATAAGAAATGCCGCGCGCGCTGCGCCCGTCCTGGGCACGGTGTCGCCCCTGCTGACGTGGGGCCGCACTCTCAACACTGACCTGCCGTCGGTCGAGCGGGACCGATACGCGTACGTCGCAATCTACACGTAAACTTATCGAAGCTAATTATCGTTAAAACGAAGTAAACAACATCTATCGGACACGCGTTTTAGTGCACCGACCGCGTGCTTCTGTAGTTCTGTACCCCTCTTAATAAGTGACTTTTAGACTACACGATAATTTGCCTACTAAACTAATTTTGGACTCTAATTAGAGCTACTGAAATGGTATCCTGAGGAACTAATTGCCTAGTTAAAATTAGACTTCACTAATTGGTGTAATCTAAATCTACATTATGTAGTCTTATCGGCTCTTGTTGTGGGCCGTACAGTCGGTCAGTCAATCTCGATCGTCATCCTTCGGTCATAATTGCTATCAAAATACACGGGATCGTGTCTCTGGCAACGATTCTGTACACGATATATTTGAATTGGGATCCTCGGTCTTTGATCGTAGATCTTGATCGAGATTGACGTGCCAGCGGCCTTACCCTTACTACGAGTTTGCGCAATTGATTAATTTCGTGAGTATTATTCGGTATGACAAAATACAACGTAAGTTGTTATAAATAAATAAATAAATAAAAAAACAGTGACCCTAAAATTTCCTTTTTAATAGTCACACGTACGTGCATGTACTAAGATTTTTACGGGGCCCTCGATATCGAATTTAGCTTTAGAAAACTATTTAAAAACTCGTACTAGGGGTTTTGGTAAATACTAGAAAAACAAATGTTTTATAGCGTAACATTACTAGTAAAAATTGTAAATATTAAAATACCTTAGCAAAAATAGAAGGCAGATAGATGTAATTTTCCTATTTTTAACTCGCTTCGTTAGTGACGATGCAGTCTAAGATGTAAGCACGCTACTCGGTAGAGGCGTGCCATTTACTGGAATGCTAATAATGGCTTTAGTGGTAATTAGCGTCAAACAAAGACTCCAGTCCCATCTGATATCAGACTTGAAAAAATTTGGAAATTGGAGTTTCTAAATACCCCAAGCCAAGAATGGAACCCAGGATTTAAAGGGCACAGCTGGCACCGCTGCACGAGGGAGATACCACCTCCTTCAACACCTTTGTATAACTGAAATAATTTGGATGAAAGTTGAAACTAGTACCTTCCTAGCATTGTGTTCAAGTACCTAGTGATAAACTACATAGGACATTGGTGCTAATATGGTTGTACAATAATCTCTCAACTACATGGTTTGGTATAAAGACCGGTTTGTAAAGTCTGCAGTAGGAAAATCTTGCTCTACTAAGACACGATACATTTGTGTAGTTTGAGAGATTTGATTACAACCGAATTGAGCATTATGTTCTAAATTTCTATATCAATAAAAAGTTGTTTTATAGAACGCCTCTTTACTGAAATAATGTGTTATTAAGAAGAATTTGAATTTATCAGCTGTAATGTTTTTGGATTGTTTAATTTTTTGTATTAGTGGATGTTAATTATCTTATACATATAGTATCTAGGATGTTTTGAACCTAATCTACAGGAATGTAGATATTAAGACAATCATCAATAAGCTGTTTTATAAGAGATTCGTGTAAAAAAATCATGTTATTCCGGTAATGAGACGAAATACTTGTAATTAGGTAATAACAACTACAAATGTTACAACTATGCATTCCAAATTGATATAAATAGCACTGCTCCTTTATATGTCTATTGAATTTGTATGTAACTTTAAGGTGCATTTAAATTGGCCGCCATATGCAAGAGCTATATTTTACAGCACGTTCAAATTAGACGACAGTGACTGTCTTGATAAAGGACATTGCAATTATACGATTTCGATTTCTTTACTTTATAGTCAATTTATCAGGTGCAACAAACATTGCTGCAAACAAAATGAAGGACAGATAATATATACAACTTAAACGGCGCAAGGCCAAGGCGAAAGCAAAGAAGCTAGAGCATATCGTGGCTAATTTAAATGCACCATTAGGACATTGAATCATAATATTACGTGCCTTAGTTCCAGATGCAATTTTTGCTTCAACTAATATTATGGTTTCATAACACTATTTTACCCTACGTTAAACAATCCCCATAATAAGAACTGAACTCCATAGACATATATTGAAATTATGATCATTGTATTTTCTAAGTTTTATGTAACTAATTCACCTACCATATAAGGTTTAAAGATCTCTAAAGCATCTGTGATAATAATTGCAATCAATAAAAATAAATGTTTAATTTATAAACAACTAGCTTTATCAAATTAGTTTAAAGTATTTCTGTCGTGTTTGCAATTTGTGTATGTGTTTTAAGTTGTAGATGTAAATGATGTTTAAATATAATGTGACTGATTAAATTGATGCTGTAATCGAACTTTGATTTTATCTTCCCTTTGTGTATTCAATGAAAGAACAATAGCAAGAACCCATACAACATATTACCTGAAATCTATTTGAAGCGTCTATGTAGGAAAAAATTTAAAAACCATAGTGATTCTATTACATAAATATAATCACCAAGATTTTTCGTTTGACGAGGCTACAAAAAAAAGTTATCAACATTTTAAAGTAACAATAGGCAAGCACAGTAAGTGATGACAGTTTGCCATTTGATTGTCAACATGACATTATCACTTAATGTTGCCATTATAGCTTTTTTACTAACCACTTGCTTTTAACATAACGTAGCGTGCATTTTCTAAAGTGGCAACTCTTGTGATTTTGAACCAGCATTGGATATGAATTTAATAAAATTAATGTTCATTTATTGATTAATTTAATCTCAGCTTTTATATGTAAAAAAAATTTAGTATAAAATAATAACAAATTTTATTACTAAGTTTTGTATAAGTCACATTTGTAGACGCTTCCGAATTCACTCAGGTATAATCTTACCATTGTTCTTTCTTAACACATCATAAAAAATAAGAGTTCCATAGGTTAAAACACATTGAGTAAATTCAAATATCATTAAATCATTTTAGTCAAACTGTCAAAGTACAAACGCAAAGCGACTCTTATTTCTCACTGCAATACTGCTTAATATTTAAATTAAAACTATTCTGCACTGTCATATTAACTAAGCAAAAGAAAAGGGTTCCATACATATCTCATAATTCAATATGTTTCAGTAAATACTAAATAAATAAATAAATATTATAGGACAATTACACACATTGCTATATAGCCCCATAGTAAGCTTAGGTAGCTTGTGATACTGGTACTATGATAACTGATGAATATATATAGATAATCACCCAGACACTGGAAAACATCCATGCTCATCACAAAAACATTTTCCACATGTGGGAATCGAACCCACTGCCTAGGACACAGAAGCAGGGTCACTACCCACTGTGCCACTCGGCCGTCAAATATAATTTTAAATTCTAATTCTGAGAGAAAAGGACTTAAATATTAAAATATACAAGTCTCTTTTTTTTATTTATTTACAGAAAACAAGATTTAAATATTTACAATAATTATATACATTATTATAATTATTAACATTGTATCTTAATCATTAAGCAGTTCACTATCTATTTCCTCTATTTTTTTGTGTTCAGGGCTAGTGGTAAAATTATCATTAGAAAAATAGTATTTTCTTAAAAGCAAATATTTGGCTATGATTATTGCCCCCAAGATCACACCTAGTCATAGAGGTCCTTTATCATTATTATTCTGGTCAGAAGTGGATTGATTTCTTTGGTTTGTGCTATCCTTCAATGGCTGTAGCTGGAATCTCAAGTTGTTACCTTTGTTTCTCTTTTGCACCAATTGAGCAGCAGATTTCAAGTTTTTCTCTATTATTGAGTATATCCTGTCCTGGAACAAAAAAATTAAAATAAATAATATTATAAATTAATTGCACAGTTATGTGCTAATTTGGATTTAAATAATATAAACTGTAAGAATTCCCATTGAGTGCAGAAGTCTAAAAATTAGCCATTTATTACCTGATTTTGTACAGCCAATATATTAAACTTATGGAATATACAGTATGATTTACAATTACACATATTTAAGAATTATAATTATTAATTACACAAACTTGACTACTACCTAAGGCTAATTAGGAATCCTACTAATATTATAAACATGAATATTTATGAGGATGTATGTAAGTATGATTGCTGCTCTTTCACACAAAAAGTACTGAACAGATTTTGATGAAACTTATATAGCTTTCATAACAGACAGGTCACATTTTATCCAGAAATTCCCACAAAAACAAGAACTATGTAGGACCAAATTTTTGCACATATAAAACTAAAATAAATGTGGTAGAGATGATAGCATTGAGTATGCGGATTAAAATTGAGAGATATAGCGTTTTTTTTTTCCGACATGATAGTCACTCAGGGGTAACTACAGGGGTGGCAGGAAGAACAATGCAGTCTGCGATCGGGTATATGGGACTCACTGGCTGAGCAGCCATAATACCCACTAAAAACCCAGCGTCCTTTTTGGGACACCAAAATTTGGAGGCAGCACTTGAGTCCACCCATGCTCGTCGGTGTACTCAATGGTAGGTACAGGAGATCCGCATATCGGAGACACCACCACGAGTTTTTCTCTGTGGAGCGCATGACACACATCAGCCGTCTGCTCTCTGTGCCTCTCCGCGCCACACTCATGGTAAGCGACATAGTCTAACAGTAAAAGGAGACAATGTGAGTAAAAAAAATGTGGCTGTTCAGCAAGTGCTTACAGTATTAGGCAGCGAGAGAATGTATGTTAGAAGATACACTAAACGATATAGCTGATGATACACATTCTACCAGAGTATATATATACCCATGGGTGAGTGACATAGCTAACAATGGTATAATAAGAGAAAAGTGTGCTGTAAAAGAAAATGTAAAATGAAGTAAAATCAAAAGGGATTTTAGATGTTTTGTGCATGTAGATAAATGGTTAAGAAGATTCACAAAATCGATTTAGAGGTGAGGGTGCATAGAAATTCTTTGGAAAAGAGAACCAAGACATAATTTTAAAGTTCTTAGCATCAAATTTCAAGATATTTTAAATTATATACCCTGGACATTTAAATAGATACCCTGAACCGATGAACTTGTAAGAAAGGATTAATATGAGTTGAAGTAGTAAGAAGCTAAGGAAGTATACAAGGACTGTGGCAAGTGGAGGGATGTGGTCTCCCCCTATGGGAATAAGGCATGATGGTATACATATATGTATGTTGTAAGATAATAACTCACCAATTTAGTGTCTTCATTTTCATTTCCTGATATGACTACTCTGACTTCATACTGCTTCTCCACAAGCTTCGCCATTTTCTTGACACTTGTTAGTAAATCATGCTCTGCTATTTTAGATGAGAGGGTCATTAGCTTATGCCCCTTTATGGAATTATTCTCACGGGCATTTTGTTTTTCTTTTCGCCTTAAAATTTCCTCTTCATGATATTCAGCATTGGTCATTAGTCTAAAAATATTTTGACTATTAACACTAAACCTCAGCACCTAATTATGTATGTATTGCAACTTGTTTAATATCTACAAATAATCAACTCCTTTTAAAGTTTTCTTATACCTTTAATAAGACCTTTTTCTTAGACCTATCAAAAAAAGGGCCACTAAAAACCACTAAATGTTGCCTAAAGCTGAATGTTTAGAATATGTACAAACAGTAACATGTACTCTTTATTAAAAAAAAAGTAAAATAGATGAATGTGATATCTCTATGAAAATGCTTTACTTTTTAAGACAAAATATGACTGTAGAAGCTTCTATCTATCTAATCTAGTTTCTATCTAATCTAGTTCTATCTATCTAATCTATCTATCAAATCTAGTTTCCAATGTCTATTAGAAATAACTGAACAAATTTTAGTATATATCTATAATTTCTCTATTGTTGAACAATTCTATTGTATTTTTACTATAAGCCAAGCTTTTTATATACCAAATTTAAGAAAGTAAATGCTCATCACCATCATAATCGGCCTATTAACAGCCTCCCTCCTTATAGGAGTGGGAATAAAGAAGTAAACACTGTAGAAGCTTCTATCTATCTAATCTAGTTTCTATCTAATCTAGTTCTATCTATCTAATCTATCTATCAAATCTAGTTTCCAAAATTAGAAAATAATTGATCAAATTTTAGTATATTATCTATAATTTCTTTATTGTTGAACAATTCTATTGTATTGTTACAATAAGCCAAACTTTTTATATACCAAACTTAAGAAAGTAAACGCTCATCATCATAATTATCAGCCTATTAACAGCCTCCCTCCTTATAGGAGTGGGAATAAAGAAGTAAACACTATTAATCAGATATTGTGGAACTCACGACATACATCAGAAAGGTTACTTGCAAGCACAGATACTGCAAAAATTTATTGAACTTACTTGTAAACTGGCCGTCGAGTCTTTGAGTCAGGATCCTGTATTTTGACTAACTTTAATTCACGCCTGACAGACAAGTTTTGAGCATCTTTAAGTTCAGTGATACTAATGGAATTGTCAGGACTAATCAAAGTGATTCTGTTCTCTGTGCTTTTTTTCTTGGGTACTTCTTTACCGTCTGCAGTGATTGTTGTTCTTGTTGTGATTGCTCGACATTCCAGTAATTTCCGTACATTAATTAGAGTGATAAATTTATTCAACATTTTCAATTGTATTGAAATATTCACCTAAAGAAGAAATACTTAAACATGTATTACGAAAACGCAAAATATCTAGAAGGCTATGGATATTTTGGTCGAATACTCTTTGATTGTTATAATGAGAACTTTATGAGTTATAAATATAAATTTATAAAAAATATAATTATTAAATCATACCTAAAATATAAATATTAACAAATAATATAAATTATTTAATTTCGCTCTAAAGTATTAACATTTGACAATAAGCATGACATTGACGTCTTATGTCAAAAAACGTTTATGTTGAAAGCACAGACGAGTAAATTTCATGTTTGACAGAGTTGCCATTTAGTTGAGCAACAGATTAGACCAAACTTGTATAGTTGACCTAAAAACATTAAAGGAAAAGATTACAAATAAATAAAAACCTGCACTTATTGATTGCAGTAGAATTAGATAATAAAATATTATTCCTTAAAAAATACCTTTTGGAAGTAGAATGGAATGGAATTGTTATCAACTCTCTTCATATATACTAATCTAAGGATATTACAAACCCGAACTCATTGTTTTGATTTGTGACTGACCAAAGACTGTGACGTTCATTGATCTTGGCCAAATTGGCCAAGCATTAGGAAAATAACCTTTAAATACCATAGAGAAAAAAATACCTTGGTTTACTTTGCTTTGTTATCTGTGATTTCTGACATAAAAATATTAAAAAAATTAAATCTTTCTTTCACTCAGTTTTGACAGCAGGGAAGGCAATCATGGTTGGTTGAAAATTATTAATAAAATCTAATGAAATCAATGTAATCCTAATATTAAGTAGTGTTTCATCTAAACTAATTTATTTTATAATTTTTCAGTCGGCCCACAAGACATTTATTATCAAGCGAAAGCTGGCTAAGAAATTAAAACAAAACAGACCGATTCCCCAATGGGTACGAATGCGTACTGGAAATACTATTCGGTGAGTTTATTTGCATTATATTATATGTTACTCATATTAATTCATCCAATAATTTAGTTCTTTATCTTACATGTCTGACTTCCTAACTAATGTAATGCATTGATAGAAAACGTTAAACTAGGCGACTTAACAATAATATTGAACTTTGCTCTAAAACAACAAGGATTATAATTTATCTTACAAAAGTGTTCTTAGTAACTGTGATTTTATAAAAAAAAAATGTATTTTATGATTTTAAATAAGAGCATATTCTAAACATGTTATAAACATACAAAACTCTTCGCCATATTTAGTATACTTATTTGCGGTCTTTTCAAATGGTAACAAATGATAAGTGCCTTGCGTTTATAAATATTTGTTATAGTTCTTTATAATAATAGTCCAAAAAGATCCATGCTGGCAGAAAATAATAAATAATTACATTCCAATTGTTGTTGCTCCAGTGGGTAACAAATAATAATGCTGGTTAATTTTCTCTTACAGATACAACGCTAAGAGGCGTCACTGGAGGAGAACTAAGTTGAAGCTGTAAGCTTACTGTCTTGTGTCTGTTAAGTAAATAAATAATGTAAAACCTAAACACAGTGTTTTCATTGTAAAAAGTGCTAATAACAAATATGACCTATAGTCAATTTACTGATATTCTTGAAGTTAATAAGTAAAAAGTGACTCGTTAAATATTGTGACATGAAAATGAATATATTGTGAATTTCGTACAATTGTCCAAAAGTGACAAATTTCCTCAAATAGATTGTATTTCTTGAGTGGCAAAGATCTGGATTAGCAGTATGTAGTGTCTTAGTTTGTTCGTTTGTTATTGAATCAAGTACTGCTAATTTTCTTTTATTTATCAAAATAGGTACCTACTAAAAGTTCTAAGGTTATACACCATAGAATTAGTGCCATTTAGTTTTTTCAATTTACAAATGGAACCTATGATCACTGAGTGGTTCAGTTGTCAAGTCCCTGCTTCTGTACAAAGAGTAACTTCTATTCCTACATTTTATTTCCATTGTTATCTAGGTGAAAATAAATAAGAATTATTATTAAATAATTTTTGCCATAATTTTTTTATAGGGGTTTTGGTACTTCTAGACTTTTATTTAGGTCAGATTATGATAAAATGAAAATTTCAGGCTGGGGTATGACTTAACGTGAATGCCACTATATAATCTTGAAAGCAGTCAATAACAATAAATTAGGCAATTTGATCAGTAGCTAAATCAGATGTATGGCACAATACTTTATTTTCTGTTGGATAGTCAAATTTTACACTCAATTATGCACTTATAGATTTTAAAATATTAGAAGTATTTTTCATATTATTAACAAAGAAAACATGTTGTCGGTATATGTGAATCAAGTATTGGAACTTGTGCAGCCCATTTGTTACTGGGCAAAATAAATAAGGTTAAAATAATTTTGGCCACACTTGTCTTCCGTCGGGGCCAGAAATCCGCAAGGGACTTTTAACTCGGTCAGTATAATTATGATCAAGTGAGTATTTGGAGGGATATTATTTATAATTGATATTTGCCACGCACATCAATGTTGAAAGCATGTCCACAACAATAATTTAGGCAATTTTGAGCAGTAGCTCCAAATTCCAGACTAATCTGGCAAATTGTTTGTTATATTCAATTGGGCACTTATAGTTTTTAAAATATTGCAAGTATTTTCATATTATTAACAAATAAACAGCTAAAAATCACAGTTCTGTTGTCAGAGCTGCCTGTCCATACTACTTTTCATTTATACAGGAGCGTGCATGCGCGTGATTGTGCAGCCTCACTTGTTAGATTACCAGGGGTCCGCTGTAATACAACATTAAAACAAAAATTCCTTACAAATATTAATTTAATTTATCCATGTATTCATATAAATAGAAAGCGCTTCGCTATAACACGATTCCACCAAGCTGTACTTATAAATAAATTATATAAGTATCACAATTTTAATACTGTCTTATCAGGAGATGTTTCAATCCCAGGAAAATATAAAGCTATGTCAAGTTGTGTTCTCTTTGGAATCCTCTGCAGCCTGTTGCTGTTGTGACTGTTTGATGAGCTCTTCTAATACTAAATCATTGTCTATTAATTCTAAACTACCAGTAGGCTGAAACAAAAAAAAATTAAATGTCATAAATACCATACGTAAGTGAAATACCACTGATTAATTAACTTATCACAATATTTTCAAAACTGTACACCAATAACTTGAAACATAACATTTCATTTACGAAACCTTGCTCAGAATGGATATCTCGATATACCCCATTCTGGGAACAGCTAGTCTTACATCTTCTGAACATTTCAAGAAATAATGCAGATATTTTAACGACCTTTGTGGCCCAATGTGGTGGATTTATAGGACAGGTTCTGGGTTTGATTCCGAAATCAATTGAGATTTTCTGAATTGATCTGGGTCTGACTGGTGGCCTCGGCCGTGGCTAGTTACTACTCTACCGACAAAGACGTACCGCCAAGCCATTTAGCGTTCCGGTACGATAGGTAGAAACCAAAGGAGTGTGAATATTATCCTAATCTTACAAGTTAGCCCGCTCCCATGTTAGATTGCATCAGCACTTAACAATAATAACATGAGTCTGCTCTGAAGTTGCAATATGCGGAACTACGCAAGTGGGACTACTGAGAATTGATTTTTTATTTCAAAATCAATGTGTACCATTGTATTTTTTTAATTGAATATATGCTGCATATAAATGAATATTTTTTTGTTACCTGTTGTGCGCTTACAGAGCGGGCCATTAGCTTTTGTAAATATTTCTCTCGTCGATGTTGCTCGCGTATACTTCGCAGACGATCAAAGTCGTCCATGTCCGCGTTCTCTACTCCGTCCGTTTCATCCACTAAAAAGAAATTAGTTTTTATAAACATTCTATATCTATCGGTTATAGACACAAAAAGTAAAAACTAGTTTTAATATTTTTTAATGTCACACTTCAAAAAGTAACAAACAATTTTCAAGAATAATTAAAATCTTCTAGCCTGTTCAATCTCGGAATAGTAAGTATCACTATCAACGAAGCAGATAAAGAAAACCTTTAATATATTAACTTGACCGTTCATGCGAATATCTTATCTTTTTTATAAACTCATTTTGGTTAGAACACTCGTACGTACACAATGTCTGGCTGCCCGCGGCGCTGAGTGAGGGCCCCACGTCGCTGTCGAGGCGCGGCCGCATGTTGGGGAACGACGCCTGCGCGAACAGCGACTTGGCCGTCGGGCTCAGGTCGCCGTCGTCCCCGCCCTCGCGCCGCACCCACTGCGACGGCGGCGCTGATGTCGACAGACGAGAGTCTTCTGGAACAAATTATTGAGTTTTTTACAAACTATCACTTATTAGTGCCACGACAGATATTTACAGGACTCACCAAACTTTGAGTCCGCTATGAACATAAGGCGTCTGCTCGTCATATTATAGTTTTCAATGTAGAGGACTTGAATTTTGGCGAAACGTGTATATCATATGACTAGTAGATGACCGGAGGTTTCAGCATTGTGCAGATTGGGCAGAATAAACAGACACAAAAATTTACAAATAAAAAAAAAATTAATTTAAGAACCGTATATCATCGTGAAAAGGGCCAAAAAAAGATCTATAGCTTTGTCATGGTCCAAGGGTCTAAAAATGATTTGTTAAGTAACTTTTGCTTTAGTCTTCGCAGTAAAACAAAGAATTCTTATTTTACTGATGTTCTGTGCTAAGAGGAGTCCTTACCCCCATCCCTTTATATGTAAGTCAATGTTTATTTGTAGATTATTTTCTATACACAAAATCGCTACGTCTATATAATTATTATACAAATATTATAAGTATGGATGACCCATCATCGTAATTGATACCATTGATAGTAATTGACCTTAAAAATAATTTTTAATCTAATCGCGACAACTTCCTGATTTGGTAATGAGTAAATTGACTCGTAAAGAACGCCCTTGGTGACTGTTGAAATATTTAGTATTCATATATACTTGCGTGAAGAAAGTGTGTAAACCTTAAAACCGATAAAAATTTGTTACGGCTGCTAACTAAGCGGGTTACTTTGCACAATATTTTTTTATTATAATAGTATAAATCTTACTGGACTTATTTTTGCGAAAATTATTGAGGTGACTTCCTAAAAACGAACAACGCAAGGAATAAACGGATTTTTACACCCCTACTCATAGTTTCACGTTAATATTTACGTTAAAACAATCTACAATCAAACTTTTTGTGTTATTGTGTGAATAAACTCACTTAGAATTAGAATCAGTTTACGCTTGGGAACCTCGACACTAATAATACCTCCGCAACTTAGGTCGTCGCCCCTGAGGTGATGTCATTCTAAACAGGATCGATATACTCAAAATATATTTAGCTTAATGGTTCTAATTTTGATTCCTCACCCCATAGGCTATACTTATACAATTCCAGCCAGTTAGTCCAATTGCAATATACATGTTGAAAATATCGTAATACTTTAAGTAGTTGCTTATGTTGTCAACTGTTTCTAAAATGTAGCTTTGTTCTTTTTTTTTATCGACTACAAATTGGCTCTTGACTGCTTTCACACCTGATGTTAAGTGATGATGCAGTCTAAGATGGAAGCGGGCTAACTTGTTAGGAGTGGGACGAAAATTCACACCCTTTTCGGTTTCGACACGACATCGTACCGGAACGCTAAATCGCGTCTTTTTCTTAAATACGTCTTTGTCGGTAGGGTGGTAACTAGCCACGGCCTCCCACCAGCCAGAACAAAACAAATTAAGAAAAATCTCAATCTGCCCCGCCGGGAATCGAACCCAGGACCTCGATCTTATTAATTCACCGCACATACCACTGCGCCACGGAGGTCGTCAAAAATTCTCAATTCGGCGCATAAGATTTCGCGGAATTATTTGAAGTGGGTACAATAAGAATCGATAACAATAATCAAGAGGATACATACAACCTTGTGCGTAACAATACGATTAAAGATTACAATTTGTATATCGTTTATATTTGTAGTCCTAATAAAGAGAAAGAATTCTTCAATACATTTTAATTTTAAGTAACTCAAAAGCAGCGTTTTCGATGTAAGCTTATATTGCTCAAACTTTTCCTACAACCATCGTCATATTTCATCTAATTTACATAAAACCTTAACAAATTGAATACCACTCTATCTATACTAAATCCAAACTCGATTGAGAATGCTTGCGAACAACAAAATTAAAAAGGAAGGTAGAAATGAGTAGTCATTTTACACCTAATTTTTTTAGTTAACTTGTTAATGACGAATTCATGACAATAAATTAGATTAGAAAGCTTAAAATAAATAATACATTCAATATCTTTTAAATAAGATTTTATAAAAAAACAAAACATAATTTTAAATTTATTAGGCATAAAATGTGTTGCATTTTCTACCTTAATTTTAAATTTGTTTGTTGACAAGCATTCGCAATCGAGATTGTTTTTAGTATAGTAGTGAAAACCGCATGACAAGTTTGTAGATTTTTAAGTTTATCTTAAAAAGACAAACAGACAGACACGTCCCAGGACTTGTTTTATAATATCTAAAGAAGACGACAGATATGATAAAGATATACACAGAAAGAACAGGGCATTCATACCTACTTTCTAAATCAATTAACTTTACATACAAAGGTGGGAAACCATTCATTATGATTATGAATACAAAGTGGAAATATAAAAGGTTGATGACCTTGACAAATCCGCGGCCATTCATCAAACACGTCGAGGTGTAAGTATACATTTCACGCTTACGTCATGTAGTTATCACTTATCGTGAAGATGGAAGGCACAAGGGCAAGTGGAGCGTAGTCATAAAACATTATATCTTTGATCTTTTTATTTGCTTTAATAATACCGCTTGCTATAATTAACGATGTTGTTATAATTATGGAGTAATTTTGGTTGTAACGGAGAGTTACATGTTCTATTTTTCTAGAAATTTCCACGAATAATATGATTCCAATAGGGGCATCTGCTCCAGTGCAAATTGATCATATAAAGTGAAAATAAAAGTAAAATCGTTAAAGATACACAAAGTTATAGGCACTATAATTTTTAAGTAGAGGTTTTAAATTTTATTAGTTTTTCCATAATTTCATTTGCTATTAAATCAAGTTTTAAAAAGCATTTAACACACCAGTATTTAGATATTGATCATCAATCCAATTCCGTCATTTTTTCAACTAAATATAATTTCCGAAACCGATGTGTTTTAAATATCGTACCTTCAAGCTTTTTTAAGCTTCGAGATTCTTTTCTAATTTTTTTCAGAAATATTAAGATTGTGTAATAAAGTAGCATTAAGAGCCGAATATCTAATTAATATGTACAAGTATACTTACTAGAATTATGGTTTGAATTTCGCGAAGGAACATCGACGGGGTCGCTCGGCTTGGGCGGTCCTTGCGCGAACAAACTCATGACTGTCGGCCTGAAATTAAATAAATCAACTTAAGTATATATATCTAGATATATATAGAAGTTGATAAAGATTAACTAATATAATAGAAGTTATCTTTAAATGCATGCTGAAATAAAGTTTAACAGATAACAGTATTATAGTTTCGTCGAGAGAATTCTGAAGACATTTTTATCCATTGTAGTTTAAAAAGTGGTATGTTCTATTTCGAAGATACCGTCAAGTCGATTGAAAGTTTGACTTATATTTTTTAAAATATAAATGAAATTCTAGAAAAGAACCTAATTTAAGCGGTGCCATTAAAAAACTCTTACGGGGTTATTTTTTGAATACATAATTATCTAGTAACTTCTGTTATTGCCTCCTTGAAAGTTGATAACATAGAGCCTATTTATCAAAAGAAATTATTGCCAAAGTGCACTTCATGTAAAATAGATGTTAATCTAAATACTTGTCATGTACCTCATAATTTATCTACAAGCATGAGTTGGTACATTCAGTTCTACAAATAAGTATTGTAATAACTCTGAGTCATGATTGTGGTAGACTAGTAGGCGTCCCTATAAGCATACCGAGTCAATAGCTACCTACACCATGAAACACACCATGCATAATATTTACCTATGTAACAGAAGTGTAATTTCCATAGCCTTAAGCTTGTGCTAAGCATAACATAAATAACAAACACTACAGTGCAGTGGGGGCAGTTTCAACTAAAAATCTATGTAATTGTAATTTCTGTCCACAAATTAAATTATGTATCATCAATCAAAGTTAATCTATACAAGAGATTAATAATGGTAATGAGTCGTTGTGCAAGGCCCAAGGAAGTTAAATATATACAAATTTCTTTATTTGGCTTAGGTTCCATGGATTACACGTGTAAAGAAACGTTAATAACAGTGTTAGTTGAGACTGTGTTACAGATATTAACACCCTCCTCCAGTTACAAAAAGCACATAAAGCTAACAAAAGCAAAATAAAAGTACACACTGAGAAAAAACTAGAGTTAACTAAATAATAACTAAAGGGGTAAAATGCGGTTCTATTTTAACGGACTTTTACAACAGTAGAATAAGTAAATAATAACACAACAATCGGAACATATAATAACAAGATAATTGTACATAGTTATAATGAATAACTTTATAACTTCTGACGCATTCAAAGACCCTTTTAATGACTTCATAAACACAGACTACAATGTCTAAAATTCCTGGTAATAAAAATACCAAGTATCCATATTAAATATTAATATTAGAAACTCTAAAACTATACACTCGATTGACTCGCTAAAAACGGATATCATGATATTCACCCGAAATGGGAACGAATTAAACCGCAGGTCATAGTTATAACATTATAGTAAACTAGCTGACCCGGCAAACGTTGTTTTGCTTAAATAATTAAAAAAAAATTTAGATGAAAATTAGATAGTAGCCGATTCTCAGACCTGCTGAATACGCATACAAAATTTCATCAAAATCGGTCAAGCCGTTTCGGAGGAGTATGGCAACGAAAACTGTGACACGATAATTTTATATATTAGATTATAAATGCCAAACGCGAAAGTGTTAGTTTGTTGATTGTTTGCATTGTTATAACTTAAAGAAATGCATCCAATAAGCATGCTAATAGAAAAACGACATTGGATAAATAATTATTTAGGTTTAATTCGGGAAAAACGTAGTTTCCAAGAGATAAAAAAATGTTTAAACGCGTGCGAAGCTGCGAGCGTGAGCTAGTTGTAACAAAGACGTAAATATTTAATTGCGTAACTTCGGTTAGCAACGATGATTGCTGCAGTATGAGTACTGTGCGACATCAGCAATAATAATTATGAGTCAAACGGAAACTCATAAAAACTATTAAACATGTGCTGAGTTTTCTTTTACCACGTTTTCATTTATTAGTTGTAAGGGACTATGCACACCACGCTTTTAGGGTTCCGAACACAAAAGGCAAAATCTGGACCCCATTCACTAAGACTTCGTTGTCTGTCTGTCTATAGCTTCACCATGCATCCGTCTGAAGCCAGACAGTTGAAATGTTCAGAAAGTATGTATTTCTGTTGCCAGTATAACAAGTAGTAAAAACAAAATAAAATATCTTTTTATCTTTTTTGCTCGATATCAATAGGTAACCAAAATGTAATTAAAAGTAAAGTATGAAATTGCCGATTTGTGCTGAAAAATAAAAATTCGTTTTTTTTTTTAATTTAACAGGGCTAAACACGAAGTCAATTTTGAGAAAAACCCCTTTGAGTACTCAAAAAGCATTTTCAAGGAAAAAAAGGGAAAACTTGTCCTAACCAATGAGCAGATTTACGACCACTTTAAAAGCACATGAGGTACCAAGACAGGGGAGGCTATATTCAGATCCTCATACACTAAGGCCTAACAATCCTCTAGCAAACTTTCAAAGTATTCCACCCACCATAGAGGAAATAAACAATACTATCAGGAAGAAAACATCTAAATCTGCACCAGGCCCTGATGGCATCCCCTATATTGTGTACAAAAAATGTGCTTCAGTCCGTAAACATCTCTTAAACATATTTAATAAGATCTGGCTAGGACAACAAATACCAGCGACATTTGGCGAAGCGATTTTTGTCCTCATCCCAAAAAAAGTCGAAGTAACTCATCCAAAGGACACTAGACCGATAGCTCTAACTAATACTATTTCTAAATTGTTTTTCAGTATATTGCAAACAAAAATGACAAAGCACATGATAAACAATAGGTATTTCAGGCCTAATCACCAGAAAGGGTTTTTGCCCGGAATTTCTGGTTGCCTGGAACACAATTCACTTCTAGGCGAAAGTCTCAAGGATGCTAGAAAATATGAAAGGCAAATTACGATCTGCTGGATAGACCTAGAAAATGCGTTTGGTTCTGTCCAGCATGATCTATTGACTTTCGCCTTGAGGTGGTACAATTTTCCTGATCTAGTTATTGATTTAATCACTTCTTACTATTCAAAATTGAAATTCACCATAGCAGTAAACAATGAGTACTCAAAACCCCTACATTACAATGTGGGGCTGTTTCAAGGTTGCTGCTTATCCCCAATAGCTTTTAATGTAGTCATCAATATTCTAATAGATAAATTAATTGTTCAAGAAAAGAAATGGGGCTATCGGTTTAAAATTAACAATAAATATACAGAGTCCATCTTAGCTTTTGCAGATGACCTTGCTTTACTGACACGAAACCCAAAACATTGTCAGGAGCTATTGAATGTAGTGGATGAGTTCTGCTCATGGACTGGTGGGCTGAGGGTAAAGCCTAGCAAATGTCACTGTCTATGTCTGGGGAGACGAAATACTAAATTTACATCTTATGATCCGGGTCTCTCTATTAGTGGCCAAAGTGTAACCACCATTGCTGAAGCATTGCCTTTTAAGTTCCTCGGTAGAAAGATTGATTACAAAGGACGCACACCATCCCTTGAGGTAGTCGTCGATAACTTCATAAATGACATCAATAAGGTAGACCAACAGCCCATTAACAATATAAAAAAAGCATGGGTCTATGACAACTATCTCACTTCACGTCTGACTTGGCCATTCCATTGGCAGAACCCATCTGGCAAAACTAGATGCAAATGTCATAAAAACATTGAAGTCTTGGTTTGGTCTAGCACTCTCGGCTGACCCTTCAACTCTATTCAGAGATTACAATAATTTTGGGTTAAAACTAAAAAGGCCATCGGAACTCTATAAACACCTCAGGGTTACCAGAACGCACATTCTAGTTAAGTCCCAGGACGAACTAGTTGCATCACTTCCTAAAGACGAGGGTGCCGGAAAACTTGACTCTAGGCTTCAATTTTACAAACAATTTATGGCAGGGGCTCAGGTAAATAGAACCGGGTTGGGTGCAAGACGTAAAAAGGAAGACCAAGACATAATAAAATCTTTTCTTAAACAAGATGAGGACGACAATTACAAAGTGCATGCCATGAACCTAGAAATGCAAAACGAGTGGTTAAACTTAGGCGAATTCTGCATCCCTCTGGCTCTGAAGTGGCGCGCCTTGCTGTACGATTGGTCTCCTGCCTTATTGAAATTTTATCTTAATGCCTTTCAACTGACTCTCCCAGATCAGAGTAACCTAGTAAGATGGGGAAAAGCCTCGGAAAAATCTTGCTATACCTGTGGTGAGGCAATGGGCACTGCAAGGCACTTATTGGTAGGATGCAAGGTGCTCCTGGACAGGGGTCTCTACTCACGCCGCCACGACAGAGTACTAGAAATCATACGTGAAGCTATAAGCCTTTCAGTAGCTAGGGCACAAAAAGGGTTGACGACGAATAAAAGACAAACTAACTTCGTTAAAGCAGGCTCAAGTACAAATTCCACCAGCAAGCCTTATTCAATTCTGGGCTCTGCTCCTGATTGGACTATATTAATGGACACGTATGAAAAGCACTATAAAATCCCGGAAGACTTAGCTATTACGACATCTAGACCGGACATATTTCTTTTTTCCAAACAAATCAAACGTATAGTACTTGTTGAGCTTACAGTGCCGTGGAAAACAAACATCCCTAAAGACCATGTATTCAAAGTGAATAAATACTATGACCTTACTAATGAACTAACCAAAAATGGCTATGTGGTTAGTTTATACGCGGTAGAAGTGGGTGCGAGGGGTATACCAGCGAAGTCTCTCTACAACCTGCTAAAAGACCTTGGCCTTACTAGAAGTGCAGTAAGCTCCATATTGGAACGAGTGTCCAAAGATGCACTAGTAGGGTCTTTCCGAATATGGTTGGGCAGGGAGAACAACTTGAACAGAGGAGGTGAGTGTTGACGCGCGTCACAAACGGGTACCCTTAAACCTACACCCGTGTCACAAGTCTCGGGCTCTGTTCGGAGTTTTTCTCTCAGCCACGCGATGGACCTGGCTACCGCACGGTGAATCCATGGAATGCTAAGATATTCGTCTCTCATTTATGTAATCAAAATAATTACCATTATTATCTATACAACTGCCAACTAATAGGAAACTCATTTATGCCTTTGCGATAGAACTCTGGTGATCTAGATTCGACAAACTGTGTGAAAGCATTTTGCACTGCCTCCTGAGAAGAAAACTTTTTATGATGTAGAAAATTGTCCAAATCACAAAAAAAAATGGTAGTCCGTTGGAGCAAGGTCTCGCAAATATGGAGGGTGGCAAATAGTTTTTAATTGCAATTCCTGTAGAGTTAAAACGGTTTCTCGTGCTGTATGAGGTCTCGCGTTATCATGGAGCAATAATGGTGAAGATCGATTCATAAGTCGGGGCTGTTTCACTGCTAGTTTCGCTATCATTGTTCGTAGTTCGGCGCAGTAGATCGGAGAAAGCTACAGTGAATTACACCACGCTGAGACCACCAAACAGTTACCATTACCTTTTTATTGGTAAGCTTTGCTTTAGGTCACTGTTGTGGCGTTTGACCTGGGGTCAGCCATTGCATTTTTCGCTTACGATTATCGTAAAGAATCCATTTTTCATCACATGTCACAATTCGATTCAATATTCCTTCATTTCTGTATCGATTGAACAAGGCAACGCAAGTTTCAACACGCGTTTCTTTCTGTAGATCAGTCAAATCATGAGGCACCCATTTTTCATGTTTTTTTTATTTTATTGATTTGACGCAAATGAGTCAATATTGTTGATAAAGTAACGTTAAACCATGCCGCTAATTCCTGGGTAGTTTGCCTCGGATCGGCTTCCACCATCATTGTTATTCACCTGTGTGGGCGGTCTTCCACGTGCTTCGTTCTTCAAATCGAAGTTTCCATCACGAAAGCGTTTAAACCAAAATCGCACAGTGCGTTCATTAGCAGTTCCCTCTCCAAACGCAACATTAATATTGCGAGCTGTTTCTGCCGCGTTAGTTCCGCGTCGGAACTCGTATTCAAAAATCACACGAATTTTCGAAGTATCCATCTTTATTGTCTAAGCTGAATAAAAAAACAACTGAAAGTTGATAATTGAATGTTGCACATTTTTTAAAGAAGAACTACACAGGTACCGTATGAAAAAAGTTTCACTTTAAAATCTTAAACCATGTAGGTTCTATGTCAATTCGAAGTACCTATTACAATAAAACGGCAATTTCATTCTTTAACCCCTATTACTTAGTATCAATTGTTTACCTAGTTAATGCTACGAAACCTTCGTCGTGCGTTTTTAAAACGAGCTGCCGACGCGCGTTTTTTATAAAAGTGTTCACTGGGCTTTTTAGCAGATACAAAAATCTACAGATTGACGATTATCTTGCATTTTCCTTAGCATCTTAATTGCAGCAACGCGCGTCAAAAGTGTACATAGGGCCTAATATGGCAATGATTATGCCTACGCGTCATTGATTCTCAAGTTGTAAAATTGCGATAATAAACATATTATATACTTTATCAGATTGCAGATAGCGATTTAAGGTGAATTTATAACAGGGCAAATATAATTCATTTAAAAGAGTGATCGAAGTGCAAAAATATTTTTATTTTTTAGGTAATACTAAATGTTGGGGAAAATAATAGAAAACGTGCAATTTTTTTGTAAATATAAATATTAGGTAAAATGTCAAGCCAATTGATGGATCTTGATCCAATAAAAATAGAAATGACATAATGATGGGTGGGTTTATCTACTCGGTATTGGATACCTGTTATTTCGTCGGTGTCATTGCACTATCGCTGACAACGTTGTCATGTGGTAAACTCATGACGCGTTTTTGTTAACATTGTCCAATCCATCACGCCAATGACATTGGTAATGTGTCCACAATCTGATTTGGTAGTGCGGGATCCAGTGGTCTTGGACATTGAAAAATTATCTAATTAGATAACGAGTTTTTTCTATTTCATTTTATTTTATTTATTAACAACAATAAATGCTTGACTTCGATGTCAATTACACAAAGTGGGAAGGGACTACCAAAAAGCAGAACGAGACTATTTAAAATTTTCAAAAATAAATTTTTCATGATTAGTAGGTAGGCAGTTGATATCGCATACATTCGTACATAAATGAAAAACGCGGCTTTGTGGTTATTTAATTAAACTAATTACGAGCTTATGCAAGCTTTAAGCATTATACATAAAAAAATTTAAAATACTATGGCAATAAATCATTTACCTATTTTCCGGCCGTTTTGCCATACTGGTGATGGTGGCTTGCTCGTCCACCTCTTCGATGACTTCGTTGGCGATCTTCATACTGCCGCCGCCAGCTGTCGCAGGTTTGTTAAGTGTAGGGTTGCTAGCCGATATTGTGAAACGTGGCCCTGAAATACAAGACAATCATCAGTCATGTTGATTCAGACAGTCAGTTACTAGTTTACAATTGGAAAGAACTCACGAAAGATTAAAGGCAAGCTCTTTATTGCCTCGTCTCTGTTAATACTCTCAAACTCACAACATTACTATAAGTAGCCAAGGAGGCTAGATATGGACTATTTTTTAAACATAGTACCATCCTACTTCTGGACTTATTCGATTTCGAAGACTATGACGAGCAAAAATATTGAGTAGATAATTATCTACTCAATATTTTTAACCGACTGAAAAAAAATGAGGTTATCAATTCGCCCCGTATGTATGTAATATTTCCAGAACAGCCCAGTTTTCGCATATGTTAGTCTGTATCAGCGTCTGAACAAATCTGCCAAATTTCAAAAGTGTATGTATGTATGTATGTATTTATGTTTGTGGAGGCATATCTCCGGAACTACAAGTCCGATTTAAATAACTCTTTTTTTATTGTACTAGATATTGTTCAATTTAGCGAATACTGCAAGTTTCATCAAAATCGGTTTAGTAGTTTTTGGGATAAGGATTTTTTTATGCATGACCACGCATAACTTTTCACAGAATAGCCCGATTTTGAAAATTCTTTTTTTATTAGAAAGTGTACACTTGCAAAATGGTCCCATAGTCATCGTGTTAGGATATAGGATGGTGAGATATTGGTTAAATCGAAGGAATTCTTCAAACTTCATAGGCACATTTGCAGCGATGTCGGTAGTTTATAAGTCGCTGGCGAATATTTGTACACATAGTTTAGAACGAATAGGTTCTACGTATGTGTGAAAAAAAAATTAATAAAAAATTTTATTACATTTTTTTTTATTGACTAATTATAATTAATCCGACCAATACCAGAGATATTTATCGGATGAGAAATTAGGTGGTAAATATCTCTACTGTTTGTAGCAAAGGTTTTCTTCCAGCTAGGCATTCCTAATTTTTTAAAGTATTTTTGGTGACTATAGTGACTAGATCGATTAGATTATCCACTTAACATCAGGTGTGATAGCAGTCAAGGGCCAACTTGTAGTCGATAAAAAAAAAAAAAAGAATATCTATGTGCTCAATCCACATCACCACACCCACACTTTCACATTTGGATAACATAATACACATTTTGTTTGTATGCACATGAAAGTATAAAACCAAGACCATAAATTTTGCTAAATATCTCCAACATAGTTAACGGGACAGTCGACACGCAACATCTTGAAATCGTTTCAGTCCCGTCATTAGATTTGTATTAATTGCGTGACCAGCCATGTGTTAACTATAAAGAGCCGCTGAACATTCTATTGTTTTCAGCTAATGTACATACTCGTAATTATATAGAGCAAAGGCAATTTATCAAGTGTTGTTTAATATAAGTGCTATATATAACAATCTTAGTTATATAGGTGTAGTGTACAAGTCATACTTGACCGCGATAGTTAGTTTTCCTCTTCCATTTACCTACATTTAACACGCTATTTCTTGTTTTTTAAATAACGTTACAAGTAGCTTACCCAACCTTAACATACTTAGTTTATTCGCATTGTCAATGTGTTGGGCAACACAGTTAATTTATAACTTTTAGGCTCTTGTGAGCATATAAACTATTATCAACTATACCTTGATACCTAGAGGTACTCGTAAAAAGCGCAAAACAGAGGTTTAACAAAAGCGTTCTATGAGGCAAGATTAAATGGAAATGTCTAAAAGGAAAAGGGGAATGTTCCTGGACAATATTAAGGACTTTTTTAAAATTACCCATGGCCAGAGTGCCCTAAACTGACGAAATTGTATAAACAGATTATTGAGAGTGAAGAAGCAGAGAAAGTATGCATGATGTTATGTATGTATGTATATATAAAAGGTTAAAAGTTTCAAGCGAACGATATTCATATTTTGAGTTAGTAACAAAAAACTTAACTAACATGAATTTAGCGAAATATGATCTACATATCCAAATTTTTTATTTTTCAAGCTATCACTATATGTTATGTGGATAAATATATATTAGTAAAAATATACAAGAAACAGTTTGCATTGTGTATTCCAACCAAAGCGACGTCAGCCTACCAATCAATGCCCATTGTTTACGCACAATCCTGCCCACGTAATAACTGAAGAACAAGGTTTAGGCCGTAGTAGATGGCCCTGGCTATCTGAAGATTAGCAGGATTCATATATCAAGGATACATTTTCCTGCATCGTTAAAATAATAATTATTATTTAGTTTACTTAAACACACATAACTTAATTGATACACCATCTCGGAAAACTATTTAAGACATAATAATTTTTCAAATAAAAATGTTTACTTTAATTTCCTGAAGTTTATAATACTTAGAAAAACTTACCGCCATCGGTCTGCATGGTAACCGGCGTACCGGGTTGCTGGCGTTCGTCTTTGGAGAACAATCGCTTCAGCATCGAAGTGACTGAATTGGCGCGAGTCATCGGCGTCTGTTGCAGCGACAACATCGAGTTACTGGAACCCATCGAATTCCTGTCGTCCTTCTTGCCTCGTTTACTCCCTCGGGACACAATGAAATGTATCCCTGATTGTGCGTCATCGTTCATTTGTAATTGCTGTTTTAGAACAGGAATTGATATTAATTATTGTACTAGATGAATTCTTTTCAAGGCGATGAACAAAGTGTAGTATTAATTATGATTCATTAGATGTGAAAGATTTCGTACAAGTCAACAGTACGTTTGATCTAGTATTATAAGAATGTTTCATAGACGAGACAGTAAAGCAAGACAATATTACTCGATTGGGTTAATTTACGTTAATATAAGGTAATAGACGCTAACACATCTACACGAGCAAGTGTTTGGTTAAATAAAAATATTTTGAATACCAATAAGGATTTTGATGAATTTTTAATAACATTTAGAATCTATTGAGATATCTGTATCTGCTCCTTTGAATCAAGTATATCCCTTGGTTTAATTTATATAGAATCAACACTGAGCATTAATTTACAGCGAACATTTAGTACACCTTTACCTTCAATTAAACAATACTTTGTTAATATATTAACTAAACACAAAACAATTATAACACACATTAATTACTATTCTATCAGTTAGATATCATAAGCAGAAAGTTAAGATATATAAGAAGTCAGTATCATATAACATTTAGAAATAACACAAATAAACGAATACACAAGATGTAACCTCTCCCTTAATAAACTAGAATTAAATCTTTGGTGTAATGTAATGAATGTTAGTTTATACATATAATTATACTTTAAACATTTTTATTAATTGTAATCTGTACTATAAATTATCTACATGCTCTTGCATGGCAGATTAGCGAAATATATCATGCGTTTAATATACTATAAATTAGTATCAGGCTATCGGAACCATTCATCCATATTATTGACGTTACAAGGGCTGCCAAACGGTGACACTTCAGTCGTAACTTCTTTCAATAAAATACCTCGAAGTTATAAAAGTCAGAAGGTAATATACCCGTAGGACAACAAAACCAACTATAACCGGAGCCACACAAGAAGTTGTTGTACCTATATACCAATACTCACATAATGTTCTCACAAGGCATTGATATAAAGGATCCGTAACCGCAGGTAATGGTGACCCATTTACCTTGAAACTGAAACTAAGCTGTCGGGCATAAGACACGTTTATTGGCAACCCTTAACACCGACACACTGCAAAGCTCCATGAACACCGGACTTCGGTGGAACGAATGGTGGTTTTTACCAGTAATAATAATCAAATAATACGTATCCTATGCTAAATGCGTTCGTCATTATTGGTAGTAATATGTACTCTATGGTAAATACGTTTGCCCACCTTATTAGAAAAGTGGGGATTCCCCGTGTATTACACGACAATAAATAATAATAATACCTATTTTTAAATATAATAAATATCTGCAAGGCAAACACAAGCTTAAATTAAATCATTATGAAGCATGTGCTGTACTGATTCTATTGGTAGTTTTCCTTGACATTCAGGTACAATAAGCTCGTAAGCAAATATTTTCAATTTTATAACAATTTTTAGTGTTAAAATAAAAACTGATTAACCAATTACTATAGATAAAAATAATTCGTGTGTCATAAACAGTATTGAGAAATAATTGTTAGAGCGGAAAGTTAATTAATATTAATTTACCAGCATTTGTTCCACCTTAAAGTCGGCTTAATATCCGAGCGTGCAGCATGCTTAATAAATGGGGGATTCTGACCTCTGGCGGGGCGAACTTGTAACTCACGGTGTTGGATGGGACCATCTCGTCGATCTTCACAGTGGAGGGCGCCACTGTGACCATGCTGCACTGGCGGGGGGGCACCGCCACCCGCGCCGTGGAAGGTTCTGGATGCTCCTCCCTTTGGTTCTCAGTGGCAATAGTGTAAGGCAGCTCGGACGGGAACACCTCGTCCCAGTACTGATCCTTGATCAACTCCGGATGCTCGTGGTGCATTTCGTCCACAATCATGTAGGACACCTAAGTATATTGTAACAAT
The DNA here is from genome assembly GCA_034621355.1 of Mycalesis mineus. NCBI lineage: Eukaryota > Metazoa > Arthropoda > Insecta > Lepidoptera > Nymphalidae > Mycalesis > Mycalesis mineus. The sequence continues at coordinate 10,299,086 of CM067886.1, read as the reverse complement.
TATAATAATAAGTCCATTCATGTTGTAGTCAAGGTCGCAATGGTCATGTGTTTTATTTAAATACTGACTCAAACTGGTTATTTTTTGGACCACCGCAGCTTATAGAATTAATAATAAATTGTTTTCCTTACGCAAGTCAGAGCGTAAATTACTACCGCGGTGTTAAGTAAGTACCCAAGTAAGTATTATTATATAGAGCAGCACAAAAACAAAGAGATGAGATCAGCATAAAATTTAACCACATCAACAACCAAAGAGGTCTTAATTAACATGAATTTTAAGTAACTATTCACATTTGGTTTGGTAATATTAAAATCAAAGGTTATTTGAGCTAATATAAATGTTCTACAATGAACAAGAGAAAATAATGTTTCACAGTCCGAACCATATTGATTGGCAGTAAAGGGCGTTGAAAGCTCCAAAGTTGCTAAGAGCAAAGGAGTAGACGAACTACTATCTATCTCTCTTTCTTAACTATGTATTGGCATCCACTGCGTGAGTCTCACTCCTAAATTATAAGTTTTGTCGGTTGGCAATATTGGTAATATTCGGGAGTTCAACGCCCTTTATTGCCAATCTATATGGGTCGGACTATACCAACTATAACCTCTTCTAAACCATTTTCTATTTCATAAGATCATATTCCGCTTTTTTTTTCGTGGGGAAATTCTCATGGATACCCACTTGCCAGGGGAGGAAAACAGGTTATGTCGGACTCATACCGACTAAAACCCCACGGCTTAGCAACCCGTAGCCTTCACACTGGACCATGGGAACGGCCTCGCGCACAACCGCAACCCAGACAGCAACGCCCGCAAGAGCAGGCCCTCCTCTACGATTTATATATACTTATATATAAATAACTAATTAAAGGCGTGAATGTATATCACGCCATCTGACTCGAGGATTGATCTCTTGTGAGCGACGGATTCGATCATATTCCCCTATCCTACATTACTATAATAACATTACTATCGCATAGTAACTACTAAGAAGTTTACCTGTAAATCTCTATCAATCATCCAGTTAACTTCGAAGTCATCGTCATCTTCGCCGAAGGGGTTTATAAGTGACTCAGCTACTTTCAGCCAGCCCATGTAGAAGAAGAACTCTAACGTAGTGAATACGGGAAAATAAAGGTCTATATTACTTATATAGACTGATGAGCTATGCGACTGCAGTTTGTTGTCCACCCACTGGCTTCCCAGCGCGGATGTAATGAAATATGAGTACACGGCAATCGTAACTACCTGAAACAATATTACACAGTGAACTTACGAATAAGCGCTCTTCTCACTTGTTGGTTGTCTACTCGGACCCTATTTACCCGACCACGTCAGGGTAATGTTTTTCGATCGTATATATGTATGTATGTATGTATGTATGTGGGTGTGTATGTATGTCCATTTCATTGGCAGGCGCTACAGCGTAAATGGTTAGACGGATTTTGACACATGAGGTGTCGTTTCGTCAGAATTGTGGGAGTGACATAGGCTATATAAATTTTCATAACGGCGACTGTAAGTTGGGAAAAAAGAGGGGGATGTATATATTTGTTTTCTTATCTTAACAATATGGGTATCATATGAGAGGTCGTAAAAAGACCATTTCAAAAATATGTACCATATCATATCATGTTTATATTACTGTTTAAACAAAAAAATTTCATAAAGTGTACCGTCTCATTTCTATACCACAAACTAAAACTAAAAAGTCTCAAAAAAAATTATTATAAAAACAAAAAACCCGACTGCTTAGAAGTAATGAACTGAAAAGAGAAAAACAAGTATCACTCTATGTATATACAATTTTATATACTTTATGGTGCTGCAGGCGAGGACAAACGATACTTTTTAGTACGCAAAGAAAGATCTACTAAAACTAAGTTTGTCCGCGAAATTTTGTATAGATAGAGTGATACTTGTTTTTCTCTTTTCAGTTCATTACTTTTAAGCAGTCGGGAATTCTGTTTTTATAATAGTATTTTTTATTTGCATGTTTTATTAGTATGAATTTTTATCAGGCCTGACACCCGATCAATGTGCATAGCTACATATAAAATGTTTGGTTCGACACCCGACAAGTGAGACCGAGGAGTACCTTAGAGCTCATTCTCATTTTTCGGGTGTCGATCCCGGATCTTATTCGCATTTTGTATAAAGACTCGAAAAGTGAGAACGAGCTCTAAGTCCATTAACGAAATACGTTAATGGGCAAATCTTATCATGGGATCCATTACAGCTTTACGGTAACGGAACACGCAAAGGTGTGGCTTGTATTATGTTCATAGCGTGTAGGCAATTATGAGAAAGGCTTTCAACTCAACATTTTTAGGTAAAATTCTGAGTATGACAAAATCAGATAAGCCTGTTACCTCGTTCATATTTATACACACGTTAGACGATGACCATTAAAGTTTCAGTAGATCATGATTTTTTACGCACTGTATGTATTAGCGATTCAAAAAAATGTGCGGCATTACGTATAATCGTCGGATTTCATAATTCAATAAAGACTTATTAACATTATAAATTACCTATTGTATATTTTCAATGCGTTTTTTCATATATGCAAGCAACTGAAAATTAATCAATAGTAAATAAAACCCACCTGAGTATAAACTAGTGGAACGCTTATAGTATCGTAACTAAGCAAAAGACCCGCTTGTCCTCTAAATTTATTCAATTCGTCGATAATAGTTTTCACGGCGAAATCGTCTCGTATCCGGCCCTCCTTCCGGGCTCTCGTCACTATACTTGTCGCCCATACTATGGGTAACCTAGAAACAAACATTTTAGCTAATAGGTACTTCAAGAGGATTTTTCTCTAAATTAGATATACATCTTAAGCAACGTAGTGATCCTAATTCATATGTAAATCCACAAATGATTTTAGTTTCAAAGTCTTTGTTTACCACAGAATTAGCACAAAGCGCTCAAGTGTATCACGAAATTACGGTCCTTGCCCTTTTGTTTTCGAGAACAAAGAAATTTTTCGTGATAACTTTTTAACGTACTAATATAACTGTGTCATCTCCTTACCAATGTTTAGAAGGCTTTGGGAATTTTTCATTTAAATTTTCTAGGATTAGCTTCTCATTTTCGAGCAGAAGACCAGCTTCTACCAAATTGCCATGAGTGGGAAAACGTTTTTTAACTCGAGGGGAGATCATAGTGAGCACCATTGTGAGACAGAGACACACATATCTCAATATCGTACGTCGCATTAGCCGCCCTCGCTCGTCCTGTAAAAAACTGTTACATTTACATCCAGCTGTTATTGCAATACATCAGTGGAAATACCTAATTAGGAGTTAATCTGATAAATATGGCAGTATGTAAATGGTTTCCAGTTCACACTAATAAGAAGTGATAAGAGATATTTTCATACCAAATAAAGAGCAATACGAATATCGTGATATAATCCATTTGCATGTACATAAATTGCTGGTATTTCTGTTATTCACCATCATACTAATACATACAATGTCATGCATTCTTCGTAAAGTACTATAATATATCCGTCCGTTAGAATTCTAGAATCGTATGCCAACTATTTTTAACCGACGAAAAAAAACGGAGGAGGTTCTCAATTCGACACGTATATTTTTTTTTTTTTTTTTTTTTTTTTATATGTATGACCACGCATAACTTTTTACAGTGTTGTCCGATTTTGATAATTCTTTTTTTATTAGAAAGGGCATACATCCAAGGTGGTCCCATTGTCCGCTTGTTAGGATCAGCTAATGATATCCCGGGGAAATTGAAGGAACTCTTCAAATTTTGGAGGCACGCTTACAGCGATTTCGGTTTTTAACTCGGTATCGGTAGCTTTTTGGCTACTAGTGCCATATAATATACTATGACAGTATAGTACCAGTACGCTACGTGGCGATAAATCACTAAAAAGAAAGAAATAAAAATTTTTAACAAAAAATAGAACCGACTCGAAACGCACTAAAAAGTAAAAAATAACTGTGTCATTTAGTTGCTTTAATTTACTTAAGCATATCTAGGAGTCGGTGCCAGCCAAGGTTTCTACTTTCAAGGACGTTACCTAGAACCCACAAACTGCTTTACTACGTAAAATAAATATTCCTTAAACTTGGCTGGCACCGACTTCATAGATATGCTTAAGTAAATTAAAGCAACTAAATGACACAGTTATTTTTTACTTTTTAGTGCGTTTCGAGTCGGTTCTATTTTTTGTTAAAAATTTTTATTATTACATAGGTTGATAAAATAAGGTATCGCAATTTCCATTACGTAGAAAGTTAGTAAAGTTTAAAAGCGCTAAAATTGTTGTATTAATTAAATAACTAATAGAGCACACTCGAAATTCCGTCATTTTATAAAAGCTACGAGAAGTACCCATGTTACTGCCATTAAAATTGAACTTTAAGAGTCGAGTGTTTGAAACTAAGGAAGTGACACTATTATCTAAACTCCATAGTTGCCAACCGTACTTTGTTAGGTCTATGCCATAGACACTATGTGAATTCGGATGATAAACTGTCTCTAAACTTTTATAAAATGACGAAGGTCTTGGTATTTAAAACCTTGTATATACTCTTATAGATGAAAGATACTGTATATTTTTACTTTAGGTTACAATAATATCAGTTTTGTAAAACAGAGGCATGCCACCTTTCATAGGAAAAGTATTTTGTTTAAAGTTGGTTTTAGTTATGGTGAGCTACTACGAAACTTACACGATTAGGCAAATTAACTACTACAAATGGGATCTAGTTAGTACATTCTAACAGTCTGACTGACCTGACGTGTTTGCTCGGGTTCAGTAGACGTGCATCATCTAGTTAAACAGAATCATTGTGTTAGCAATTTGTTCTACCTGGCTTGTATCAACTAGTTCCGCCCACATCAATACCAGTTTTTGTACACACAATAAAAATAGTTTCCAAGTCTTAGCTATATTTCAATTTGTATACTAATTTTAATAATTCAAACAACTTGTATTCTAATTAGTAAGAGTAAAAAATGTGAACGTACTATTTTAACCCTTTAAATTCCTACTCAGTTAATTTTCAAGGTAGGAAAAGACAACAGAGCTGTTGTGTGTAAAATAAAGCTCTACTTTTTTCATGAAAATTTTTTAGTCTCACTTTTGCCGTTTCTGAGAAATTGCAAAAAAACACATTTATTTATTTCTTCCCTCACTGCAGTTTGCAGATATTACTTTGACTGCTTTTAATAATTTATATACAAATAGGTTATAAAAAATCTAAAGTTGAATCATAATTGTGATGTTAGACATAATTGTACTGGATTAATACGTTAGCAATGATATTTTTATAACTCGACAGTGTGGGTTTGGGATTCACCTCTGTCATACTTTTTTTTTATCGACTACAAGTTGGCTCTTGACTGCTATCACACCTGATGTTAAGTGATGATGCAGTCTAAGATGGAAGCGGGCTAACTTGTTAGGAGTGGGACGAAAATCCACACCCCTTTCGGTTTCTACACGACATCGTACCGGAACGCGAAATTGCTTGGCGATACGTCTTAGTCGGTAGGGTGGTAACAGGCCACGGCGAAAGCCTCCCATCAGCATGACCACGACAAATTAAGAAAAATCTCAATCTGCCCCGCCGGGAATCGAACCCAGGACCTCCGTCTTATAAATCCACCGCGCATATCACTGCGCCACGGAGATCGTCATACTATAGATAGAGTGAGATAGAGACGCATTCGTAACTCACACAGTGGAGTTATAAGAACTTCGTGTACAATAGCGCTACAGACGATTAACCATAAAGTGAGTAGGTATAGGTATACTCTGTTTTCCTTTCTATTCTCTCGGACATGTCATAAGAAAATAAATTGTTCGTACATACCGTCTATGTCAAGTATATTAAACATTTTTAAATAGTACGAGTATATTCTTGGGATTAAAATTTTCGTCTTTATTATCTAGTAAGGTCATTGATGATTATTTATAAATATTAATGTATAAAATTAAATAGTTATATAACGAGTATTACGTCGAGTCTTGATTACGTCATAAAATGTCCTCTAACGAATAAATTATAGGCTTGGAAAGATATAAGAAAATCCGTAGTTTATGTAATTTATGGGTGACCTTCACGCTGGTTATCTTCATTTAATGTGGAGGAAGTATAGTCAGTGTCAGGCAGCGCTGATATAAAAATAACAATCGGTCATTATATCAGACATATACCATTGTGATCAAACATGATCGATTGCATTGTGTATCTGAGACAGACGTGTAAAGATTGCAGTTACTCGTACGCAGTTAATTTAACTAGACATCACTACCTAAACGTTTGAGAAAATTTTATTGTAAACAAAGATTTAAAAATCCCGACCTTCCATAACCTCACTTTTCTTATCTATATTTTCTTGTTGCCTAAGTATATGCTGGCATTTAGCAGGGATAAATATGTTAATTTAGATAATTATAATAAATAATTATTGGTTATTTTTTATTTTTGATATTAAAATTCACCGCACAGAACTAATTTAAGTAGGTAGTATGCACTTATCACAATATCATTGCCGATTCTCATTGATAAGTGCTGATAAGCAATGTTTCACTAACTAATTAATTAGTAAAAAACAATAATTGAACAGTAGACAGTTGAATCACATTGTCTTAATATGTAGTACATACACTTTTTTCTTTTGCATTTATTTGTGTTTTTGGCACAGAATTTGAAGATGTGACTGTGTACAAAAACGAGTCACGCTTTATATTCGTCATGTTTTCTTAAACAATAGAGATAATTGATAACAAAGTTTCGTATGTACTTGTAATCATTCGTTTTATTGTATGTATGTATGTCGTATTCCAATTCCACGTAATCTTAAAAGTGATGAAACTAATGGAATACACAAATTTATTCTAACTCAAATCTAACAAAACTTGAGCATTACACTCCTACCCGGTACCCGGTACCAATAGATACCCTACATTCTTTTAACATATTATGGTGATTCAAAATAAAGCATACACTTGAATTATGTTAATTAAAATATAAATGCCTTGAGGATCGAGTGTTATAGCGCGCTCTCGGCTTACGTCTAGCAGTGAATGGATGCTGATGCAATCTAAGATAAAAGCGGGCTAACTTGTTAATTGTATGATAATATCCACACCCCTTCAGTTTCTACACGACATCGTGCCGGAACAGTTATTTGCTTGGCGGTACGTCTTTGTTTGGTCGGTAGGGTGGTTACAGGCTGAAGAATTAATGAATAAATGAATGAAAAAATAACTATAACAAATAACCATGTTGCGTAGAAACTCTATATAATACTTAAATGGGTTATCCAAAACGTCTGCTGTACGTCACAATGCGTCACAGTTTATTTCGACATTTAAGGTGCGAAGATTAGTCAACAACGGTGTAATTATCCTTATATAGCTAACTAGGTAACCTTGAAGTTTTATTGGGCAAATAAAAAGTTTCTAGAGTTATGTCTAAGGTCCCACACATTCAGAACAATAGTTTTGTCAATATAGATGTACTATAGTACTATACTACTATCTCTACTACTGCTTACCTCGACAATATTATAGTTTCACTTAAAGGGGTTAGATTTCAAGCAATGTTACTTAATTATTACTCGACTATATTAATGCAAGGGGACCGTATAGACACTATACATATAACTGCAGTAATTTCCTAAAATACATGATCACCATATCCATTAAAACCTAGAATGTTCTAACAACATATGTTGTAGAATATAAATCGACTGTGACTCGGTGACTTGACGATTTATCAAAACATTGTACCAAGCTAATCTTCATCGCCAACAGACCAAAAATATTTAAAATTGAAATAAAACATTTATCATCCATTTCCAGATAACATCGGATTGGCATATTTAATATCTTATCTGTTTTCCGTGATATAATATAAATAAACTGTCCAAGTCTATAATATCAAGGTATATAAATACATGACATCATATAAAAGTGTCTCAGACGACTGTTTTCAATATTATTGCAGTACATTTTATCATTAGACTAAGTTTTATGAATTAAACTTTTAAGTTACCCGTGTCTCTAAGGAATATCAGAATATCCCTAATCTAGCATTCTTTATTCAGTAGCGTACACTTGGTAAATGCAAAAAACACGCTGCCTGTCCTAAAGTACTCGTACATAGCAAACTAGACTGACTGACTGACAGAAAACTGCGGAATTTTTCACTTCGTGTATGTAGCTAGATCAGTGATTCTCAACCTTTTTTTTGTTGCGGCACACATTTAATGATTTCAAAATTTGGTGGCACACAAAGAAAAAGATAAAAATTATTTACTTACTACAACACACTGCATAAATAGTTTATGACAAAAATTTTAAATACACCAAGACCCCGCTTTGCGTCGCTAAAAAATGCGCCGCAAAGTGAATCACAAATTTTGAAAGCAAATAATAAAATAATTTTATTTTTTTTGTGGATTTAAATATATATTCATGTTAAAAATATTTTTTTTGTTAAATGATATAATTTAATAATATTAACATTATTATATATTTGCAAAATTTGGCGGCACACTTGAAATTTGGCGGCACACAAAAGTGCCGCGAAATTTCAAGTGTGCCGCACACAGTGGTTGAGTAATGCTTACCCTATGCTAAAGCCAAACTCGATTGAGAATGCTTGGTAACAAACAAATTTATGCAACGCATTTTATGCCTAATAAATTTGAAATTAAGTTTTGTTTTTTTATAAAATCTTATTTACCTAAAGGTTATATTTATGAAATTTATTGTCATGAATTCGTCATTAACAAGTCAATTAAAAAAATTAGGTACAAAATAACGAGTAATTTCTACCTTCATTTTTAATTTGATTGTTGACAAGCATTCTCAATCGAGATTGGCTTTAGTATAGTTAAAAATCTTGTGCACGCGACTTATTTCCAGATTCCAGCAAACTAGAATCTAGGCATTAGGGTTCTTGACGAGGAACATGACTGACTCTACCTAGATTCAATTCTTATTCAGATCCGTAACTAAGTTTTAAAGTTTAAATCATGTAACTGATGTTTGCTTTTGTTTGAAGTTGTCATATTATTCACAGTGCGAATCAACACTTTTCAGCTATACGTAACCGTAGTTTAAGTAGCTTTACAAAAATTTAAATAGGTGCCATTTATTGTACATGCAATCGCAATATAAATCGGTCGCTAAGCATTCATGTGAGCGAGGTGTTTTGCATATATGTTAATACATTACCTGTCCGTGAATAGATGCGGACACGAACACAGCTATAGAGTCCGGCCAAGGAATGGTTGTGTACTGATTCCACCATCGATTCATCACAACAGTTACATAGAAACCAAGTACAAAAGACAATGGAATAACGTTCCCATGAAAACTGCAGTAATTTACCACGCCTTCAAACGCTCTGCAACAAAATATATCCTTAAAATATCTTATACCTAGTAGAACTTAACTGTAATGTTTATACATTTAATCAAAGATTATCGAATTAATATTTCGAAAACAAAATGGATTTGATTTTTATCAAGGTATGATAAATAATATCTCCCGCGGCATTTTTTGTGTGAAGTTCTATTTTTAAGAAATTCCTAGTAAAATTATTAATAATCTACCTTTGATAATATGCGTTATGTACTTCTAAGAATGAATCATTACATAAACGTAAGAAGGGCCTCTGTACTAGGTGGAAACTAGTATTACTGGATGCCTCACTAATCCATCATGACGGACAATTGTGGTAAAATTAATTTCTTACTTTTTAGTGATTTATCGCCACGTAACGTACTCGTACTATACTGCCATAGTATATTATACGGCACTTGTAGCCAAAAAGCTACCGACACTTAAACGAAAACTGAAATCGCTGCAAGTGTGCCTATAAAATTTGAAGAGTTCCTTCAATTTTCCCAGAATATCATCATCAGATCCTAGCATGATGACAATGGAACCATCTTGGAAGTGTGCCCTTTCTAATAAAAAAAGAATTATCAAAATCAGACAACTCTGTAAAAAGTTATGCGTGGTCATACATAAAACAAAAAAAAAACAAATATATACGTGTCGAATTGAGAACCTCCGTTTTTTTTGTCGGTTAAAAATAGGTGTGAAGAACACAGTAATTACTAGTATACTAAATTAAGTAGATTTACCTTTTTGAATCTGGATCTAAAAGCAGTCGGTATACTAAGTTTAAAACGTAATAAATTAATAAGAATACTATTAGATCTAGCCATACTAATTTGTAAATGCTCCCGCGCCATCTGAAAAGAAATAATTTACATTACACTTATAAACCACTAACATAGTTTGTTACTATTCGAAAAGTATTGTAACTCGACAGTATGAGTTCCGAATTATTGTCTATCTTTCTCTACCTACATTATCGTATTAAAATATTTTTTTTTAACAAAAAATAGAACCGACACAGAACTTCCTTCAATTTTCCCAAGATATCATCATCAGATCCTAACATGATGACTATGGGACTACCTTGGAAGTGTGCCCTTTCTAATAAAAAAAGAATTATTAAAATCGGACAACTCTGTAAAAAGAGTTATGCGTGGTCATACATAAAAAAATATATATACGTGTCGAATTGAGATCCTCCTCCGTTTTTTTTCGTCGGTTAAAAAGAGATATAGAGAAGAATTCGAGACGCGCATTGGCGAGTCGAAACAGAATAGCTCCACTGATTATAATAAAGGAAGTGTATAGGACACTTCCTATATTTGAATTATAGATAACAAACATGTTTAAAACTTCGCTAGGTATAGGCGAATGAATAGGCAAGTTTTTAAGTGATAAATATTTCAACGGCATGTTGATACTCGTGATGAACGCCTTGATTGTACAATCATATCTATGATAACATTTCCTCATCAGTCATCTCATTAAACAAATGCATTGAAACTTGTTGTTGTATACTAAGATCATATTCCCAAGAATCTGTCGGTGACGTCATTAACTAGACCTATGATTGAGTCAGGCTTAATAGAAATACTTGCCGCTGTAGTTTTTTAAGCCTTGCCTTAAAATTTACTATATATAGGTATAGGTATCCATAGTTTTTTTGGTCTGTTAGTATATAAAATCTTTCATTCATGCTAACTAGAACAATATGATCTACTTTTTAATGTCTCATTTTCATTTTAACAAATCTTCAGGTTCAGCTTTACAAGGACCACACGCAAGGTATGCCGCTAGTGACCCTAACTAAGGGCTAACGCTAAAACTGGCGCGGTTGCACGCTCGCGGGTGTATAATGAAAAATAGTATGGACAGCGCGACGGAGCGCGAGCGAGGGTGGCGGATTCGCAACCGCGCGGCGGGCGGCGGGTACACGGCGCGGGCGCCCGCGACGGGCACACGCGAGCGGGTTTGTTTCTACAAATCAGTCGAGCGCCGCTAGATGCTACGGTCAAATAAATATTTGTTGATTTTATTGAATAAAATTATACTAGCAGCGCTAACTGAGACGGGCGCACGCGACGGGTGCCCGCGCGCGGTTTTGTGGCCTGCGGCGGTCGCGCGCCAGTTTTAGCGTTAGCCCTGAGAGCTGGGGCGTCAATAGCAAGTAAATTCTAGCAAGTAAATCTGTGCTAGATTTTACCAAGTATCCCAGTGCTTCGCTAGATCGTAGTAAGTGTCCATTATTCCCGGACAGGACTTCGCTAAAAGCAGAGATACAATTGCAAATCTATAAATTTTCTATAATAAAGCTTCCAATTCATTTATTTCAAATCGGTTCACGAACACTTTTGAAAAATCAGTGCGTCGTGACTCTACCACAGGTTCAGAAAGCTTTTATTTCATTGAATATCATGGTAATAAACTATTTTCTACGTGAGTATGTACGTCTTTGGTTTTTAAAGGTCATCACTCAGAATAAACTCAGAATATATAATTATAAATCATAACTTATACTAATAATACGTGTGAGCTCTCCGACAAACGAATGGAGCACGCGATGCTGTCAGTTTGTCCATATTCTAGGAACTATCCAACCTCGCCAAACCTCGTTATAATTTATATGTATTATTAAATACCTAGCTACTAAATCATTATATAAGTGTACAACGTATCTATGCGCGTGAACAAACATAGTTTACGAACTTATCTACAGGTAAAAATATATAAGGCGGTGTTTAAGGTAGCGTATTGCTCATTTATTCACTACAAAACAGCCCTTGAGTGCAATCACACCTGATGGTAAGTGATAATGAAGCGGGCTAACTTTCCATTTCTACACCTCTCTCGGTTTCTACACCACTTCGAACCGGAATACTAAATCGCTGAATTAAGAACATCAACGAATACGACAATCGAACCCAGGAGCTCCGTCTTATAAATCCATACGCATACCACGGATATAGAAATATACTATTCGTCAAAAGCCAGACTGTGACATTGACATACTTTATTCCCTATAATAAATAATAGTTTAAAAAAACTAATAACACGCTTTTTATAGAAACCCAAACTAAAAAATAGAAAATAAATTTTAATAAATTTAAATTAAGAATAGTGTTAAAAATTTCATTAACTATAAATTAATAATAGTGTAAATAAAAAAAAAAATATTTTATTTTTAAAAAAGCTTTTACTTTTTAGTTTGGTTTATTTATAAAAGCGTGATTTTTTGGAACTTACGCATCAGCCTATTTTGCCCTAGACACGTGGGATTATTGAATCCCTCCTTATTTTGACTATTTACACTCTCATTACCTCTATAGCGGCTGTGGCCGACTTACAATCTGTACCCGCATTTGCCTGTGCCCCACCCTTAGCACAGTGACCAAGGAAACCACAGAAACCTGGCCAGAGTACAGTCGGCACGGGAGCGAGCCTTGGAAGTCGCAGAAAAACTGCGACTGCCAGGGCTCGAACCCACGCCTGAGCGACTGTTGTACGGGCAGTTTAGCACTTAAACCGCTCGGCCACACAGTCGCTAGTAATTTATTTATTAGTGAGAATAAAATAATTATTTATAAATATTATAAATACGGGGAATCAGAGTTCAATTTCGGAGAGGGAGCCTGAGAAACGGCTACCAGAACCAAGGAAGGCCGCAGGCGCGCAGATTACCCACGGAGAGTTACATACTGACATACTGACATACTGACAAACTGACATACAAGTGAAGCTAATAAAAAGCGTGTAAAAATAAACAGTTCCTCTATCAGAATTTAATTCGGAGATGAGTAAGTGGATATAGTACGAATGACATAATACATAGGTATCTATGAATAATAAGCATGCCTAACTAGTGTAAGAACAAAAAGATTACTTCTTCACTATGTTCTATACTTTGAATAAAATAACATCGAGTAAGGGCGATACAAAAAGTGACATATTGATTGAGCTCAATCTGTAGCACCATATACCTATATATAGTATATATATAGATATATATACTAGTCAAAACAGTTATGCAAATATTTTTTTTTGGTACCCTTCAACGTCTTAATTCCCTTAACATTTTTCTAAAGGGTAAACAAGTAACCGAGACGATCGCCCGGAATATTTCTTTCTACTGATATTTGATTGATACAAGTATAATCCAATTTACGGGAAAACGTGAGCTAATTCTAGTAATAATGATAAATAGATCATGTCATGAGGAACAATGCCTACAGTGTTAATAAAGGAATGACGATTAGGGTCTGACGTCATGCTGCTATGGAAATCTGATACTGACGCACAGAATATAAAGTAACTCTGTCTGTATGTCTCGCTTTCACGCTAAAAATTAACTAATTTTAATTAAATTTTATACAGAGATAATCTAGAATATGAGAAATGACATAGGCTACTTTTTGTCGAATTATCACACAACAGAATTTCCCGCGGACGGAGTCGTGGGCTAGTATATTATAATTATGTAATAATAAATATATATCGATCACTAGCCATCAACTCAAGCTCAAGCTCAACCATCCAAGTATAAACAGTATTATTTTTATTATTACGGGGTCACCACACAGCACCAACTTCCCGGTTGTTAACTTTGTATTGATCCTTAAGCTGTAATTCAATAAATACAAACATAAATTCTCTTACCAATTCAAAAGACAACAATTATGTACAATGATAACTATTAATTATTTCACCTCCACCTCGGTTATTACAATGTTTGTATTTTACAATAAATATATCAACAATAAACCTAACCTACTTTACTTTTATTGATCCGGCAACATTCAGACTTTTCCTTGCTGGCGCCGGGTTGCCTGTGACTTGAAATCATTTGTTAGAGGGGACAATTAGAGTTTCACATAAACGAAGGAGTCACGAACTTTCCTTTAATATTCTTTTAATGATTTCGACTTCCTTTATCAGTTTAGTAGGAGTCTAGACAATGTAATTGCCAAGTCAGTCCTATAGCCTGTATATAAATCTATGGTCAGTCCGAATACTGCAGTTACAATTATACTTTAGCGATTGAAACAATAAATGAAATCCACATAGTAGATTTTTGGAGCAGTTATGATGTTATTACTATAATAGGAAGGTCTTATGTCCGATTCCCAGTTCAGCTTAATTTAGAATCTAGAAGTTTAAAAGTGTCTCTGCCAGTATCTATCTTTCAACTAATTATATTGTTAACATTTTAATCAATTAAATAAAAAGCAATACACATTAAATAACATTTTAATTTTTAATTTTCATTATTCCATAGCACTCTCTTCACACATACATAAGTTTAGATATTGACTACTGATAAAAAACGAACGGCTGCTTGCTTAGAAAACCTTATTTCTTAGAATGGCAAGTACTGAAGCATTAGTTGAATTCAATGGAATGAACAAAATATATCTCGACATCAAAACACATGAACACATTCATGAGTCACATCGCGTGGTCTCTAATAAACTATTATCTGCCGTCATCCGGCTAAAATTTACTATTGTCATGTACCACAGATAACAATCTACATTAGCATTTTAGTTCAATTAGGTGGTAGAAATTTATAATATAAATACATAGACACAAGTTACCACCCAATTCATACAAATTCAAAGCAAAAACATGAAGATGCAAAGTATAGACTCAATGAAAAGACATGAAGATGTAAAGCAAAGACCCAAATGCAAAGACATGAAAATGCATAGCAAAGACATGAAGATGCAAACCAAAGACTCAATGCAAAGACATGAAGATGCAAAGCAAAGACCCAATGCAAAGACATGAAGATGCAAATATGCATATCGTGAAGAAGTATGTTCTATATTAAAAGAGTCTACGGCTTAGTGTTAGAATCCATGAAACGAGTTTAAAAAACAAAGATACGTAACATATTTTTGCCTTTATATCTCGACATTTAGCTAATGATAACGCAAAAATCTCGTCTGCTAATGTTTGCGTAAGCTCCATGGTGGCGTCAAATGTTATGAGCAGATAAATAAAATCTGTTGTTAATGTACTTAGTCCCAATCTAAAACTACAACAAGGTTAGTTATCTTGACACTTCGAAATTCTGAAGTTAATCCAAATGAGTGTTACTTTTCATTACATTTTAGCACTTGACTGCAATCATACCTGAAGGTAAGTGATGATGTAATCTAACATGGAAGTAGACTAACTTATTAGGAGTAGGAATCGAGACCTGGAACGGTAAGTTGCTAGGCGGTAAGCCTCTGCCGACAAGGTGGTAACCAGCCACGGCCAAAACTTCCCACTAGCCAGACCAGGAACAATTAAGAAAATCTCAATTGACCCCGCCGGGAATCGAACCCAAGACATCCGTGTTATAATCCACTGCACATTACACATACCACTGCGCCACGGAGGTCGTCAAATACTGTATAACAAGTCCGAATATCTTTACCTTTAATAATTTCAAAGCAACAACGTGACGTGAACTTTATTAAGAATCGGTTTTAGTCAGCGTAAATCAGGAGTACACAACAGTTGTATATGATCATCAATCTTACAGGTTTACAGTTTTTGTTGTTAAGAAATAATTTAAGGTTTAAATAAAGGTTGTTTTAGCACACTATCATTCGAGGCTCAATTATTAATGGCACGACACGAAGGCGTAATTATTGCAATTTTGATATTTTAGATAGTTTACAGAAAGTGCATTTTCTTTTGTTTACATTGCATATACTCGTAACCCGATGTGTATCTGCCTACTGTTGCTACTCGTACGTATTTGAAATACAGCAGTACCCTTGAACTCATTTGATTTATGGAGAGAATTAACTCACTACGCATGAATTAAAATGAGTTGGTACTAAAAGTACTAGGTAAATAAGTTAGAAGCAACAAGAAATTTTATTTACATTTACGAGTGAATGTTATCGTTAAAACTAGGACAGGAGACACATGATCTTAACATATCACTACTACTGATGGAGTTAAGGGCCAATTCTGGTGAGCGCTAGATACCGCTCAATTCAAAGAAGAAAATTAATCATCGATATATGAAATTATGTATTCACTCTTAGCTTAAAGATACCCATATGTATAGGGTAAATGGAAATATGTTTTTAAAATATCGATTGCCGCCATTCCTGCGCACTTTTCGGTTTGTTCAGAAATGACGGCAAGAGGTCGCACGGGATGACAGAAGTGCTGACAGCGCGCGACGAAATTACTATATCTCCGCTGTTGAGACCTTGGGTCATGATCAATGGTCATCAGACAACAAAAATTGCGTGAACTTCGAAACTTCCTCGTGAGGCACTTGGTTTAACAACTGGTGCTTATTTGGATGGCAAAGCTTTTTTATTTTGCTTGTTTTAAAAAAGATAGTAGTATTTTAATAAACCCATACCCTTCGTCTGTACAGACTGTGTTAAGAGTGGGCAAGACAAAAGACTCTTGTCTTTGTCTAGTCCAAGAGAGCAGAGCTATTAAGACCAGCCGCATATTGTAAGAAATTTTCTGTCAGAAAAATTATGACGCCCGTTGATACCACGCCGCACGCCTATCAAAAACTTCCTTCCGGCGAGTCTGAATTTGTTCGCAACTGACCGCAGCAAAGTTGGGTAAACAAATTTAAAAAAAAAACATAATGGACGACGGTCAGTTACTCTCATTAGCGTTATTGTTCAACTTATTTTTAAAAAACTTAGATCCGAAAAGTTTCTGCTATCCGACCGTTTGCATCCGGCGCTAATCAAAAGCAGACTTTACAATTTATTATTAACACAAGGGTTAGAATTATGATAGTGTGATGCGTCATGCGGGGTTCACAACAAAATATTTGAACAGAATGCGTCCGGCGAGCGTCTGAATTTTTCTGACAGAAAAATCTTATAATATGCGGCTGGTCTTGAGCTTATTATCTTGGAAATATATATCAGTCTAGAGAACAAATATTGTTTGTAATAAAAACAAATGCATGTATATAAAGTTAATAACAAAATAATTAAATTGTACATTAATTCCCTACAAAATGAAAATGTAGCGATAAGAGAAATGAACTCGTCTTATCTCTATATTTAATCCATTTATATTGACTAACCAAATCCCATTATTTTAGACTATTACCAATGTTAATGAAAATGCGTTATAGGAGAGTAAAAAAAGAGTTTTATGTTTATTCCATTTAGAATTTAATTTTCCGTTAATAATAAACGGAAAAGGAAATTATATACAAATCATATTCGGCTTATTTTGTACTTTTTGTTGTATTTTTTTTTATTTATTTGAATGTTTGTTACTCAATCCCGCAAAAATGAGATGAATTTAGATGTTTGACACACATATGGTTGTATTTTGGATAAAACATGGGAACATAAATATTATGATCTTTCTGTGGGTTACTTATTATCGCGGTCTCTTAGTGTCCATGTTATTCGTCAAACTATTAAACAGCTAGTAGGTACCTATTTAGTACGTATAGCTTTTTTGACGGAGCTCCGAATCCAGCGTATCACTACCGTCAAGCAGAATTCGGTGTAATTTTAAAACTTACACATGATGTTCAACTACTACACCACAGGTGCTGGGATTGATGGACACGGAATCACTTTGTAGGACGAGTTCCTTGCACGCTCTGCGTAGTGTTGCTCTGTTTATAGACGATGATTTACCACTTAACACCAGGCGAGCCATCAGATTGGTCCGTCAATAATAGAAAAAGATTTTCATAAAATTTCACAACATAAAACAATCCTTCTATTTCACAAATAAATCCAAGGCAATTTATTCATGTTCGATAATCAAAGCACATACATACAAGTTTATTTTATTACCAACTAATATGTTCCATATTACCTTTATTTGTTTATATTTAAATGAATTAGGTATAATTTACTATTATAACAGAGCCTCTCGTGCAATTGTAATTCGGCAATGAGCCAAAAACAAAATTCATGCCACTTTATTGTGTCTCTGAGATTCGACTCTAATTCTCCGTTTCAATACATATTAATAGTTTCCCTAAATAAATATATTCTTGTAATTTTAAATACAATGATTGCAACTGGTTTTGAAGGACAGCAGAGCATAAAATAGACCTACATTATGAAATTGAGATTTACGATTTTCGCGTAACCAATACAATACACATAATGTTAATTACTAATTATCTACCTGAGCATTATATTATGACATTTACTTCTTCCACTAGAGTATAAAAATCTGTACAGATATTGAATTTAACGCAATTAGTACCAACCTATAAAGGGAAATATGTAGATGAACCAGTGGACGTTATGGAAGGATATCGATATTTTCATTCATCCAAAGTTAAAATATTAAATTAGGTATTTATTAACTACCTTTAAATATTTAGATAATATTTAAAAATCTTATTACAATCTTAAGTTTAAAATTACATTGACCTGCTACCTAATTTACAATACTATGAATTCCAAGATAGTTACAGTGCAGTGCTTATTTCCTTATGTAGGTGAACGACTGAAGGTGCATTGAATAAATGATGTACCTTGCCTGGCAACCGCTAAGGAAAACATTGTCTGCATGGACACGTTAACGGCTGGCAGCGATCGGTGACCAAATGGCCAATTAATAGTACTACTTACTCGTAAACTAAAATTTTTTTAAATAAAAATCGTCGAATAGAACCGACTCAAAACGCACTAAAAAGTAAAAAATAACTGTGTCATTTAGTTGCTTTCAATTATTTAGGCATATCTATGAAGTCGGTGCCAGACAAGTTTAAGGAACCTTTATTTTACGTAGTAAAGCAGTTTGTGGGTTCTAGGTAACGTCCTTAAAGTAGAAACCTTGGCTAGCACCGACTCCTAGATATGATTATTTTTTACTTTTTAGTGCGTTTTGAGTCGGTTCTATTTTTATTTAAAAATTTTTATTTCTTAGTTTTTAGTGATTTATCGTAACGTACTCGTACTATACTGCCATAGTATATTATACGGCACTAGTAGCCAAAAAGCTACCGGTACCGAGACAAAAACCGAAATCACTGTAAGCGTGCCTCCAAAATTTGAAGAGTTCCTTCAATTTCCTTAGGATGTCATCATCAGATCCTAACATGATAACAATGGGACCACCTTGGAAGTATGCCCTTTGTAATAAAAAAAGAATTATCAAAATCGAACAACTCTGTAAAAAGTTATGCGTGGTCATACATAAAAAAAAAAATATACGTGTCGAATTGAGAACCTCCTCCGTTTTTTTTCGTCGGTTAAAAATTAAAAAAAAACACTGCACCTACCTACTGCGTTTTTCTTCTATCTTCCAGAAATCATTTTCCATATTCGTGTGATTATCAATATATATATTAAATACACGTTAAATGTCGTGGAGAATTCCAAACATAACGATCCTATGCCTGCATTCCTGTCCTGAGTCCCAAAAAAGCCTACGTCCAGCAGTGGACGTGCATAAACTGATGTGAATTATCGTAGCAAAATCCAAACCAAAGCGTGCGATCACACAATGCAAAATGAATTATGTTGATGATCTTATCCATCCTGATCCTGAGACAAGTTGTTAGTCATTTGCAGTGGCGTAGCTACGTAGGGGCTAGGCGGGGCAGCGCCCCGGGGCCCTCAAGCTCAGGGGGCCCTCTAATCCTCACTAGAAATCTCGATCGAACTGAACTTTTGGAAATTTTTTCCATTTTTAAAATAAATATGACAGGTTGCAGCCGCACTTTAATCATAACAACACAGTTGATAATTTTTTTCCGGGGCGATAAATTTGGGCGAGGCGAGTAAAGTTTTAGCAGAGACCAAAGCAAAGTTGCAAATTTATAGAAATGATTTTGAATTATTCAAGTGCAAAGCCAGTGAAACTGCTAGAAAATGAATAGAAAATGGTATAGATATACCCATTTTCAAGAAAAAAGGCAAAGGAAAGTTAAAAAGCATTTTGGTGAATTAGCTGCTGATCATCGATTTCCCAACCGAGACAAAATATTTAAAATTGAGATTTTCAGTAATGTTCTAGGCACAATAATATCTCAATAATATAGGTACACGTTTTTAAACGACTTCAAAAAGAGACGAATATCTTAGCATTCCATGGATTCACCGTGCGGGTGCCGGGTCCATAGCGTGGCTGAGAGAAAAACTCCGAACAGAGGTTTAAGGGTACCCTTAGTGACGCGTGTCAACACTCACCTCCTATGTTCAAGTTATTCTCCCTGCCCAACCATATTCGGAAGGACCCTACTAGAGCAGCTTTGGACACTCGTTCCAATATGGAGCTTACTGCACTTCTAGTAAGGCCAAGGTCTTTTAGCAGGTTGTAGAGAGACTTCGCTGGTATACCCCTCGCACCCACTTCTACCGCGTATAAACTAACCACATAGCCATTTTTGGTTAGTTCATTAGTAAGGTCATAATATTTATTCACTTTGAATACATGGTCTTTTGGGATGTTTGTTTCCCACGGCACTGTAAGCTCAACAAGTACTATGCGTTTGATTTGTTTGGAAAAAAGAAATATGTCCGGTCTAGATGTCGTAATAGCTAAGTCTTCCGGGATTTTATAGTGCTTTTCATACGTGTCCATTAATATAGCCCAATCAGGAGCAGAGCCCAGAATTGAATAAGGCTTGCTGGTGGAATTTGTACTTGAGCCTGCTTTAACGAAGTTAGTTTGTCTTTTATTCGTCGTCAACCCTTTTTGAGCCCTAGCTACTGAAAGGCTTATAGCTTCACGTATGATTTCTAGTACTCCGTCGTGGCGGCGTGAGTAGAGACCCCTGTCCAGGAGCACCTTGCATCCTACCAATAAGTGCCTTGCAGTGCCCACTGTCTTACCACAGGTATAGCAAGATTTTTCCGAGGCTTTTCCCCATCTTACTAGGTTCTTTTCTTTTCTCAATTCGACCGTATATATATATATATCTTTTTTTGTTGGAAAGTAGATAGTTTGGTGGTGGTACCATGATAATGAAACCAGGATCTGATGATAGAATCCTGGAGAAACCGAGGGGAAATTTCAAAAATTGTAGGGACAATAAGTACGTTTGTTAATTTTTCCGATAAGTATTTAAAAGCACTACAGTTTGATGAAGGTCTGGAGTCGATCTGATGATAGAGCCGATCTACATATATGAGAACTCCTTGACGATTTACTGCATTTACCTTGTGTTTGGGCTCGATTAATTTGTCTTGATAAGAACTTTACATTTAAATGGGCTGTGACTGTCATTGAGGGTCTGGTGATGAAGACAAAGTACAGTTAAAGGAGCTCCGTAACGGCTTACAGTAGCTACCTTGTGTTTGGGCTTGATTAATTTGTCTCGATGAGAAATTTACATTTAGATGGACTGTGACTGTCATTGAGGGTCTGGTGATGAAGACGAAGTACAGTTAAGGGAGCTCCGTAACGGCTTACAGTAGCTACCTTGTGTTTGGGCTCGATAAATTTGTCTCAATGAGAAATTTACATTTCGATGGACTGTGACTGTCATTAAGGGTCTGGCAATGAAGACGAAAGACAGCTGAGGGAGCTTTTTAACGGTTTACAGTAGCTAACTTCTGCTGTTGGGCTCGATTAATATGTCTCAATGAGAAGTTTGTAAGGTTATAGATTCCAGTTGGTTTAATGTTAACTAAGTCATGATCTGATGATGAGATCTACGAAAACTCGAGGAAACTCTTCAAACTTTATAGGCACATTTGTAGGGATGTAGGGATGTTGGAATGTTATAACTAGCTAGTGAATATTGGTACTTATGGTTTAGTTCGAGTAGGTTCTTTAGTATTTTCGTTGTTGATAAATCACTAAAAAGTATGAAATAAAAAAAATAAACAAAAAATAAAAACGCCTTCAAAACGCACTAGAAAGTAAAAAATAACTACGTCATTTACTTACTTTAATTTACTTAATAACATCTATGAAGTCGATGCCACCCGAGCTTTCTACTTTAAAGACTACCTAAACTTGGATGGCACCGACTTCATAGATGTGATTAAGTAAATTAAAGTAATTAAATGACGTAGTTATTTTTTACTTTTTAGTGCATTTTGAAGGCGTTTTTATTTTTTGTTAAAAATTTGTTATATTAGTATGAGTGAAGTCTGTCATATATTCGATTTTCTAATACCAACATTTTTATTACATGTTAATGAAGCAACTTTATTACAAAAGTATGACGAATTCCAAAGAAAATATTCATAATTTGTATAATTTAATTTAATTCAGAGGCCCTAGTTTTTTATCACCTAGTTTTACCTCAAATAACTCAAGTATGGACTGTTCACCAATTATGTAAGGAAACGATGAGCAAATATGGAGTGCTAGAATGCGACCTAACGGAAGTATTTACAGCAATATTTTTATTCTTTACAATTCCTGTCACTTCTGCAGCAGCTGAAAGGTCATTTAGTAAATTAAAAATAATAAAAAGATATTTAAGAAATAATATGGGCCAAACTCGTCTCCGACATTTATCGCTAATAGCAATTGAAAACAAAACCGCATCAAGCCTGGATTTAAACGAAGTCATTTATAAAATTGAAATATAAAATTTAAATATAGTCAGTTGGTAGCCCCGACCTCTATATGTAATAAACCTTCGAATCCTCCCTTTTTGTTTTATTAGCCAAACCTACACTAAGTTTAGTTGTAGTGTATGTTGTTACTGTTTAATATTTTTATTACCTGCCTATATAAAAATATTAAACAGTAACAAGAGCTTAAGTAACATAGCATTTTTAAAGTATTTGTGTATTTCATATTTTTATTGGATAAAACCTAATCAGTTTACATAGCAGTGGGGCCCCATTTTTCAATTAGCCCCAGGGCCCTTGCTTGCCTAGCTACGCCACTGGTCATTTGTAGTATATAATAGGATACTCTATGACGACACCTGGATGAAACCGAATGGCTATGACGCGGCTGAAGACATATCTTAATCATCTAAGCTGTAAAGACAAACGCGTCCCATCAATTGGTTTTATGTGCGTCGTCCAGTGGCGCGCAATCAGAAAGCTATATTTTTGATTGCGCGCTATTGGACTAACTGAACACGTATTTTTGAAAGAGATATATAGCATAAGAGTACTTCATTAATATTACTTTTTTAAAAAAAATGAGAAAACTTAATGAAAAGGTTTTTTATTTGAACTTTTTTTTTTCGCTGAACGAACTTAGTAGTTTGGGATTGATCTTGAGTACCTACTAGATAAAAAATTACAATGACGCTTGGAAAGGCCGTCAAAAGGCTTTTCGAAGTTCGGCAATTTTTTTTTTAATCAACTAAAGTTGGCCCTCAATCACACCTGCTATCACACCTGATGTTAAATGATGATGCAATCTAAGATGGAAGCGGGCTAACTTGTTAGGAGTAGGATGAAATCCACACCTCTTTTCGGTTTCTACACGACATAGTACCGAAACGCTAAATCGCTTGGCGGTACGTTTTTGTCGGTAGGGTGGTAACTAGCCACGGCGAAAGCCTCCCACCAGCTAGACCAAGACAAATTAAGAAAAATCTCAAACTGCCCCGCCGGGAATCGAACCCAGAACCTCCGTCGTATAAATCCACCACGCATACCACTGCGCCACGGAGGTCGTCAAATTAAAATGTCTTTAAGATTTCTAGTAAAAGGTACAAGTTGTATTTTTGCTTGTAGATATCGCGTTGCACCTACTCGTATTGCCTTATGCATTGTAAATTAAACTCGTAATATCATCGCTGGTAGCAAAAGTTTAAGGGTCAGAGATACTGAAAGAGCGTCCGCTTAAATTCACGCGTAAAGTTACCAGGTCGCCAATACCTGTTAGCCAAATGTAAAAACCCTTAAAACCTGACAAGTACAAGCCCGACATTGTCTATTCTGCCCGGACACGCAATCAAAAAGCCTAACTAGGTAGGTAGGTTATCCGGATGTTACAGCCTGGCAACGCTACTCGCGCGGGCATGGACGACGATTACACGCGAACCCTGGTACATTCTGCAAGAGGTTAAAGGTAGGTAAGTACTAATTGTACCTATTCAATAAAATTATCTCACGCACAGTTGTCTGCAATTGGGTACCAGGTTTGTTTCTGAATCGAGATCTTCAGGTATTTAAAATTTTCAAGTGGGAGCTATTACCTCGTTACTCTACCCATTTTTGAGGGATGGCATTTTCAGATATTATTTTATTGCGAAGTAGAAAACAGTAGTAATCTAAATAAACTTACTAGAAACGAGCTTCTCCAAATTAATCAAGTTGATTGCTAATTTGCACTTTGTTAACAGCCTGGTAAGATCGCCAATGTGCCTTGACAAAAATAAATAAACCCGTAATTTTTTCGGTACTCGTTTCAATGATATTAGAGCAGTGATTCTCAAACACTGTGCCGCGGCAATTTTGTGTTCCGCCAAATTTCAAAAGTGTGCCGCCAAATTTTGCAAATATATAATAATCTTAATATTATTAAATTATATCATTTAAAAAGAAAAATATTTTTAACTTGGATATATACTTACATCCACAAAAAAATAAATTATTTTATTATTTGCTTTCCAAATTTGTGATTCACTTTGCGTCGCATTTTTCAGGAACATATTAGCGACGCAAAGCGGGGTCTTGGTGTATTTAAATTTTTTGTCATAAACTATTTATGCAGTGTTTAGTGGTAGTAAGTAAATAATTTTTATCTTTTTCTTTGTGTGCCGCCAAATTTTGAAATCATTAAATATGTGCCGCAACAAAAAAAAGGTTGAGAATCACTGTATTAGAGCAAAAGGCTTAGTTAACATCTTAATAAATTTTTGCTTAGCTGTTGGATCAAAGGTTGGATATAGAAGGTGGTAATATTTGATTTGACCCAGGATTCTATATAGAGGCAGGGCAAATAAAGTAAATCCTAGACTATTTTGATTTAATTTTCGATTTTAACAGAAGGATAATGATGCACTCAGGGCGCAATATAGAGTCCTATGTTATCCCGCTTACCACTTCGTTACTAGTCATGAGCATTTCAAATTGACCAACCGCTCATCTTGGGGGGTCAGCCCCCCTAACCCTGCATGTACCTCGCTACGGCCATGCTTGAAATAGTATTTCCAAAAGTATAGCTCCCCTACTATTATGGATAAATTTGTGATGGCCACTGGTTGCTTAGGTGGGACTTAAAAACTCTGTAACCGCACCAATCTGGCATCCTTTTGTCTTATTTTTACAAAATTAACAAATTCGGTAAAAAATATTTTAAAAAAATAAAATAAAAAATTAGTAAAATTATTTTTAAATTTTACCTACCTGAGAGAAAGACAATAATATGAGTGAAAAATACTTACTTAGATAAAACTCTTAAAAATGTTCCGAAGCCACGACAAGTGGCTACTTCACCAGTGTAGGTCACAGTCATTTCGATGTGTAAAAATAATAATTTTAAATATCACAGTCAGTCAAGTTTTTGATTACGATTATGTATAATTATGCGTACAATTGTCAAACAAATAAACCTAAATTAAATAATTCCGTATTAATTACTACCACTTGTTTCACTTTCAACATTTGTTTTTTAATTTTTTTTTGTATAAAGTTTTATTTATATTTCATTTTCTCTTTTTGTACTCACAAACACTTTTTGATATTTCACACACACTAGTTACAAGTTAACGGTAGCATTTTAAAATAACTATAACTTCGATTTCGGCACAAGCATCATACAATATTCCTAGTCTAACAATAAACAACATTACAACAGTACTGTAACATAAACAAAACAAAACTGTGCAATCTGCAATGCAGTAACCAGAGGCAGCATGCTCGTTGTCATACTCTATGAAGATTATTTAGCTAATGACATTTTTTTAAATTCATTTTTCGGCCTGGAATCAAGTCTTTTACGACATAAAGCAATACGAGCCACAGACGGCTAAATACGATCTCTGTGGGAAGTATGGCCATAGACCCACAACTCAAATACTGGACCACAGACTAATGACTAGTACAGATTAGTATTATACTTGCCAAGTACCTGAGCTAAGTTTTGTTCTATAGTAAAAATAATCTGTAGTCCTTTTTTGCATTTGTCTGTGTACTCAAAAAAAAAAATTAAGATGCCAAAATGGCTGAATAAAAGTTTGCTTTGTAAAATTTTGTAGACGTGCAATTTTCAAATTGTAATAAAGAAGTTTTTATATTCTCATATTTAAAAGAATCGCTTATCATGTAACTCTGATTTTGCTTGTAAATTCTCTTGATAACCATTGATTTATACATTTTACAATGAGCGACATAGCTATCGGTAAAAGCGAGACGAGTGAAGTGTCTGGGAAGCCGGTTCCAGAAAAGGAGGAAATTAAATTCCCGCCCTTCCCAGGTATACTAATCAATAGCAGCTTGTAATAAAAAATATTATATAAGTTAAACAATCAGTAAACTCAAAGTAATTAAAACAAAAAACTTGCCATTTATGTGATTGTGGATAATTTTACTAGATTTAAGTTCTTGACATCTAGTAGGAATTCTGCATTGACTGTCAGTTTATCTTTATTTTACTTTCACTGTTTATTTGACAAAAATAATTTTTTTAGATCCAAAAGATGATGACTTTGATGAAGATATTCCAGAAGAAGAGAGAAATCACTATAAAACACTTTACAAAGGTAAAAAAAGCGGACTAAAGGATATATAATTGTGAGATGTGGATATGATCTCAGTTAATATTAATAAAATTTTTAGATTTAAACAGTATCACAAGTCATAAGTTACATTGTACTGCTTGTGATCGCCATCTGGGCTGTTCAGCACGGAATGACAGTCGTATGCGTACCCATCCAATGCTCAGAACGTTAGTATGTCAAACATGTCACACATTCTACAACAGTGGTGAGTTTGAGAAGGGGGATGATGGATCAGAACTGTACTGTCGATGGTGTGGACAGGGAGGGCAGGTTTACTGTTGCTCAGATTGCCCCCATGTTTTCTGTGCGGTAAGTTTTTAAGAACTTATATTTTTTAAAGAAATTCCATTTCATTTAAAATTTGTTATATTAATTGGTGACTTATTTGTTAGACAAGCAAAAAAGTTTAACATAAAATTTGAATTTTTTTGTACTTAAAATTATAAATTAAACCATTTAGTGTAATGTTATCAAAAGAAACCTTTAATATGGTAGATAACTGAAATCAAAATTTTGGTGTTTTAAATGCTTTTTTAAATCTTGATTCAATAAATAATAAAAAGTTATAAAAAAGTATTTACAATGATCAAAATATAATAGAGTTAGAAGGCTTTAAATATTAATAGTGAGACAGTGACAGCCTTTGAGCTATGTGCACCAAAACTTTGGTTATCATAACTAATGGTTAACATAAGCTAACTGTTGTTTCCACTAAATTTACTGTTGACCACAACCTGAATGCTGGTTAAGGGGTGTAAATCAATTGGTTATCTTAACTGAGCCCGCATTCTATGGTTATCCTTTGGTAACAGAATTTGACAGATTTATCTCTAGGTTATCTATATTTCATTTGTTATGCTTTTATAGCATTTGTGATTCTGTACATCCTCTTATTTTGTATGACATTTTTGTATTAATTCAATCAAAACACATCTTATTTCTACTAAAATTGCACCTTTTTGAAGTATTATTAATTTTAAAATTAAAATGACATTACAATAACCTATATGAACTTTAAATACTATAATTACTTTACTTTCTTGATTTACCACAAAATTCACCATCCACAGAATAACAAGTTTGATGATAATTGAAGCAATATATTTCTTTGTTGTACATCTAACAAATAAATGTGCGTAGTTGTAAAGAGGAATACACCACAAATTGTGACTATCAAAATTTGTTTGGATAAATTATTACTAGTTATTACTGCAAAAGATAACATTTATATTTGATTAAGTAATATTTACACAAACTTTTATTCTACTTAATGATAAAGTAATAAATATTTTTGATTCATCTACCCATTAATGATAAATGAAACTGTATTTATGTATTATTTACTGTTTTAGAAATGTATAAAAAGGAATTTAGGCACTCCAAAAATTAAGGAAATAGAGCAGCTAGATGACTGGAAATGTTTCAAATGTAATAATAGATGTTTGTGGGACTTGCGGGCATTGTGCTGGGCCGTCATCCGCTACTGTGATTTGAAAAACAAGTTAGTTTTCATTTTTATACTTTATTTTATTTCATTATAAATATTATAATTTTAAGGCATAAAAATTATCTTGCTCTGACAATAAATAAAATAAAATTTTACTGTATGATTTGTTTTGGAAATTATATGATTTCTAAAAATGATATGGCAGCAGTAGGCAGGCTCCTCTTCTCTCTCTAACTCACAGTGCTAGTCGTAGTATGAACATACGCTTCCCCATATTTCTACTTGTACACACTAAATAAGTGCTATGCTACACAGTGAGCATATAACTTGAAATTATCATTGTTTTTAAAAGTGCAAAGTGATCCATCGAGCATTACAGAATTTTCTAACAAAAGGTAAGTTTAATAATTTAATAACCTAACGATGGCAGGCTGCTATTTCGCAGATTAAAGTGAAATAGCATTGTAAACCTAGCAAAAAATTGAAGCTAGACTCAGCAAAAAAAGGAGATTTTGTCAGTGGACATACTCCTGCTAAAAAACAAACGAAACTAAGAGAGAGGTTAGATAGTAGTTTGTCATAGATATAAGTTTTACAGAGTTAATTTGTCTACATTGTTATTAGCAATTTCTTAGTACATAACATTTTATACCAAGTTTATATGTAAGGCGGATAGTGTTTATGATTATAATAAAAATCTAACTAGTAAGGGCCTTTATCTCTCTTACGTATTAAAACGTTAAATATTTATTCACAAATCATTATTTTAGCGCCATTAAAATGGAAGTTGATGCAGATGTTTATCAGCATCGGCAACAGACGCAACAACAGTCGCAACAAAATATACAATCACCAGAAACGCGACCATACTCAAATGCAGAACGCCAAAAAAGATTTAGAGAAAAGAGAAAAGCTATATTGAGTGCTTGTACTACATTCAGTCAATCCAACATTCAGCCACAGCAAGAACAACCACATGATGTTAAATTAAATAAACGTCAAGTACAATCTAACGCTGAACGCCAAAAAAAATATAGAAAATTATTACGTGAACAACAACAGCAACAGCAACAACAACCAATGAAAAATAGTGCAATTACAGTGTTGGATAATAAACCACATACATCTAGTATACATCAAATGCAAAAGTAATAATTTTATATAATCCACATAATTGAATGCATTTTTAACTTAACTATTTATATATCTTTTTCAATTTATGTTACTATTTTAGTGTCAACTAAACAAGACATCTAGTATCGATCAAATGCAAAAGTAATAATTTTATATTATCTTACAGTTAAATACATGTTTAACTAAACTATTAATATATATTTTGTTATGAATGTTACAATTTTAGCGTCGACAAAGCTGCACATGCACGAAAACAACATTTAAACAAACTACGACAAAAGAGGTTTAGAGCAAGGATTAGGCAAAGATTAGAATCACTTAATAAATCTTCGCATCAAGCACAGGCAGAAAGGTTTTTTTTTGTTATTATAATAATAAGTCTGCCTGGCTTCCCTTTACCTCTCACATACGGCAGCGGTAGGAAACTCCTCTCTCAGTAACACAGCTTGGCAAGCCATATTTCGAATAGTCGTTTTCCCCTCTCTCTACTAAGAGTTTGGTGTACGATCAACATATACAGTTGGCAGTGAGCATATAATCTAAAACTATAACACTTTTTAACCTCCCACGTAAAAAGCGGCGTGTTATGAGTTTGACGTGTCTGCTGTGTGTGTCTGTCTGTGGCAACATAGCTCCGATTTGAATTTAGTTTATTTACATTAAAGGTGACTTATCTGTGAGTATTCTTAAAACATGTTTGGCGGGTGAAAATTGGGAAGAATAACTGAAAGTCTGCAAATTTACTTGAGTGGGGTCTTAAATGAAAGTGCATCACGTACACACAAAATAATATAATGTAATAAAATTAAAAATTAAATAACATACCCAGACACAAAAACCTAAGTTCCCAAAAAAGAAAAGTAAGTCGCAGAATATAAAATTATTACTTTTGCAGTTATTGTACACTAGATGTATGTGGTATATTATACAGCACTGTAATCTGTAGTTGTTGCTGTTGTTGCCATTGTTTATGTGATTATTAGATTGTGGTTGATGTTTATTTATTTAAACATGATGTCGTTTTTCTTGCTGTGGCTGAACATCAATGTAAACGTAAAAAAATGTGTAGATAAAATTTAACTACCTCTCTAAAACAGTTAGTTTTGAAGGGAAAAAGAGACTTGTAATGTAAAATTCTAAGCTCTGGAAATTTTATTTAAACCTTTTCTTGTCTAATTTTTACCGTTTTCAGGTAAATGTGTAATAACACCATTTTACAAGGGTTACAAACATTAAATCATTTACACGTTGTTTTAATTTAGACTACAAAATTAATAGGAAAATGCAAAGTTGTAACTAAAATTTTTATTTCAGACTTTATTTTACTAAACTAATAGCATCTTGTTGTGTTTATTATTACCCGATGTCAAACGATTCAGCGCCATCAAACTAAACAGGGTGTAAACTTTTACTATTACTAGCATTCTACCACTCAAGCCAACCTCTCTACAACAAAGAATATTTTTATTGGTAAAATTTATTTACCAGTAATTATTAAGTAATGGGTATTATTAATTATTATTGGTAAAATTTAAATCGGGTGGAAATGACTGAAAGTAAATATACTTTTATGTGTTTAAGGCTACAGCTCCTCAACCCACCTCAGAATTGCAGCAGACAATGTCAGGGCGTTTAAAACAATACTGTCAAGGAATGGAGAAAACGAAATTTGTTCCTGGCTGTGAGACAAGCCCTATTGATCTATTGCTTGGACTTGGATTTGCAATATTTTCAATTTAAGATTAAGAAAGTACCTTTTAAAAATTAATACTTACGTCAATATTATTATTATACTTCATTTGTACACCACATGTAAATAAAATAAAAACAAACTGAAAAAATACTTTAAGAAAATACAACCATTCAATCTTCATTCAATTTCGTACGTTTATAGATAATATTACATACAGTATTTTTAAAATTTTTAAATGATTTGACTGTCGTGTGTCTACATTGGGTTAAGTTTGTGTTTTTAAATTTAAATAAAGTTTTAAGTATCATCTGCTTTGTTCAATCATATGTTTTATAATCACTTTAAAAAATAGTGATAGTTTTAGGTTATGTGCTCACTGCTAACGGTATATGTTGGCACACACTAAACAATGAGTAAGAGAAGGGACAGTGTCTGTCAGAAATACAGCTAATGCTGTGCGTTAGTGAGAGAGGAGGAGCCTGCCTCTACCGCTGCCGTATGCGTGAGAGAAAAGGGAAGCTAGACCAAATGGCGTCGTGAGTGATTTACTCTCACAGAAGTAGCATTTATTCAATAGCATTAAAATTATATTCTAAAATATTTTACATAATATAATTCAATGTTGTGTGCATTAATTAAAAAAATATATTTTTAAATAGAATAACCTATGCGATTGAAGATCCAGCGCTAAAAGAAGCGTGCCAAACAAGTTGTGCACAAGATTTTTCTGAATGTTGTAAGAGTAAAAATAAAAGAAGGGAGAAACAAGAGAACAAGAAAAAAGAAAATGATGCAACTTCTAAGAAAGTTGCTGCCAGTCTTGGAAAATTACCACCAACGATTCAGGTTATTTAATTATATTTTTTTTATTTAACACTATACTCCTATCCATACAGATTGGCAATAAATAACAATCTCAAATAATGGAAATGTTACCAACCTGCGAAACTAATTATTTAGTATTGATACTCACGCAGTGGATTGTAAATACATAGATAAGATTGATAGTATAATTCCCAACCATATAGATTGGCAATGAAGGAACAAACGAGAACTACTATCAAACTCTTGTCTACCTTATGCATTTGCAATTCCCTGTGTGAGTCTCACTACTAAATAATAAGTTTTGCCTTCTTCGGTTGGCAACATTGGGAAGCATTGCCATTATTTGAGATTGTCATTACATATTTGGAAGAGAGGGTTCAACACCCTTTATTGCCAATCTATATGGTTCGGAGTATATAGAGTCTGTTATTCATTAAAGTTTCACAGCCCCGAGGGGTCCCCTGGCAACCGTCAGGCAAATAATGACAGCTGTCATGATTTTCTTCAAAGTTCTACAACTGAAATTATACTGTTTGTTTTTCAGGTGAAAAAGTTTGCTTCAATTAATACCGATGAAGTAAAGCCAGATAAGAAAGCCCAAAAGCGACCGGCGAGTCCCAGAAGCAAAATTATTTTAAAAAGTCCCATTTCAATTCCTAATAAAATGATAAACAATCAACTAAATATGCCTTCACTGCCGAAGAAAATTAGAGTGAGTTCAATAACAATCCAATGTAATTTCTTTGTTTTAAGTAATTTAGTACAAAGCATACCATGTCTACTGCGGGCATCAGTACATGTTATAAAATAAAGTCCACCACCACGTCTGATAAACTCAAAAGACTACTGAACGAAGGGAAAGTTTGAGTGAGTAGGTGAGCTAAGATTTTCTTAATTGGTCTAGTTTTGGGACACCCCAGAACTGGACTATGCCTACCTATACTAAAGCCAAACTCGATTGAAAATGCTTGTCAACAAACAAATTAAAAATGAAGGTAGAAAATACAACACATTTTATGCCTAATACATTTAAAATTATGTTTTGTTATTTAAAAAAATCTTATTTAAAAGATATTGAATATATTAATTAGTTTTAAGCTTACTAATGTAGCTTATTGTCATGAATTCGTTATTAACTAGCTAATTAAAAATATAGGTGTAAAACTACTAGTGATTTCTACCTTCATTTTTAATTTGTTTGTTGACAAGCATTCTCAATCGAGTTTGGCTTTAGTGTAGCTACCTAGCTGTTGGCAATAGACCCACCCTAGGTACCACCCTACTAGCAAAGACGTGCTGCCAAACAATATAGCGTTTCTGTATGATCTCGTGTAGAAACATAAAGGGGTGTGGATTTCATCCTACTCCTAACAAGTTAACCCGCTCCCATCTTACATTGCATCCTCACTATCAGGTGTTATTCAGTCAAGGTCTCTTTGGGTCTCAAGCTAATATAATTATTATACATAACATTTCTTGCGTCAGTTCTAATGCTTTCAGGGTTTAATTCTGAACTTCACTGTCACTTGAAGAACTCTTCCAAACAAAACCATGAATTTCTAATAATCCGTGAAAATTTATGAAAACGCGGACTGTAGTTCGCGCGTTTTTAATTTGATGTCTTTTTTTTATTCAGACGACGGTCCGACTTTGATCCGTCGTACCAGCCAGTCTTTATTCAAACAATATTTGCGTTCGATTTCTTTAGTGCTGAACACTAAGATGTTCCAAAATCTTTGGATTTACTAGTGCACACTTTTTTTTTTTTATTTATTTATTCATTTATTTGCATTCCAATTTATACATTCCAATTTATATTTATACATATGTCAAATTAGTGTTATAAATAGTATGTCGAATTGGAACCCCGTCAGGGGCACAGCAAATGACTTAGAAGGGAGACGGCGCCATGGTATCATTAAGGAATTCGTCAACTGTGTAATATGCTTTATTTAGCAAGTAGTCTTTGGCAGTTTTAATAAATGTTTCATCGTTTTCAATTTTTTTTATTCTTAGTGGGATTTTATTATATAGTTTTGCACACATTGAATTAGGGCCGGTACTATGTATTTTGAGGTTTGACCCCTGTAGCTGTAAATCAAATTTGCGCGCTTCTCGTAAGTTATAGCGCCGCGGAATATCTTCTAATTTTTGAAAGCTATTTGGCTGCTTACGCACAAATTTGATTGATTCTAGTATGTATATACACGTCAAAGTTAAAAAATGTGGTACACAAGTTTCCCTTCTTTTTAAGTTTTTTATAATGCGATCGGTCGGTAGTTTGAGGGATCAGACTGGCTGTTCTTCTTATGGACTGGTTTAACTAAAGATATCTTCAGTGAGTCCGGGAAGATACCTTCTGTAAACGATTGGTTTATTAATATAGTTAGGGGCATAGTGAGTTCATCAGCGCATTTTTTTATGAGCGCGGGGGGCAGTTCATCTATACCATAGCTATTTTTATTTTTTAAATTACGTAAAATTCGGTTTATTTCGCGCGCATCAACTGGGCGTAAGAACATGGTATTCAGCGTAGGATTGACAACTGGCCGGCCGCGCGGGCGATCCCCTCCATGCTGCACTCGGCCTATTGATGCAAAAAATTTGTTGAATGCGTTAACTATTTTGAATGGATCTGACGTTAGGTTATTGTGGATCGATAATTCTATATTTGTATGTTGTTTCGACAATTTTTTATTCGTCCGTTCTTTTATAATCTGCCACATACATTTCATTCACTTTAAAAGAGGATTAAAATATTTTACTGCCCGCTAAAATTATCTTATAGAATACCACTTCTGGGTGAATTTAACGGCGAACCAAGACGTCCTTTTCGAATAGATGGTGTGAAAAACATTTTATTTAAAATTTTTTCCTATTATTATTTCAGATGTCCAGTTCCCCGGTGATTAATCCAGTGAGATTTAACAATGACAGAAAGCTTACGCAGAACTTCTCATCTTACGCAAGGATAAGGCCCAGGATGCCGCAAATGCCCGTCATGTACAATGGTTTCAACAGTGTGCCCACGTTTTCTGCTGACAATATTAATTTATCTTTGGAAAGTCTGACACAGGTAATTGTTTGATCCTAACTTTTTTATATTTGATCAATTTTATAAATTTCTCATTTGGTCAAAGAGTCAATATACATTGTAATTCATTACATTATTTTAGTCTGAACTAAAATTAAAAAAAAAAAAATTAGTAATTCTTAGTATAAGATAAAATTGACTTTGAATTTAAATAACAGGGCTTGGATATGTCTGCAATGGTCGCACTAACAACAGCTCCGCCGCAGGATGATGACGTTGTCTGCACTCCTGATTTCCCGTTGGAACCTGTGTGTGAGGTATGCTGTTACTCTTTGTTATAAACTAGCGATCGCCCGCGACTTCGCCCGCAGCGTTTGTTTGTTACAATCTTCCAAAAACACTAAAAATTAAAAAAAAAATGTATGTAACCCCTTTTTTGATGAAAAGTAGCTATAGCAAGTTATCCTTATAAGATAGATATATGCATCGCGTTTATGTTATCCTAATAAAGAGAAACAATTCGTCTGTACATTGTTCCGTTATATCTCAAATAGATATAGCAGCGTTTTCGATAAAGCTGCCAAGTAGTTTAAATGTCTCAAACTTTTTCAACAAATATCGTCATATTTCCTCCAATTTGCATAAAACCTTGAAAAAAAATATACTAATAACTTTCTCCACTATAAATAGACAGTTCGTTAGTCTTTGAGTTTATGTCGAACAGACAGACAAACGCGACGAGGGACTTTGTTTTATAATATGTAAGGATTGTTTTGTTTAGTATGAAGTTTCTTTACTAACTCTTGTTTAATATACACAGAATTTATAGAAAGCTGTGTATAATAAACAAATACCACTGACTGACACATCATGAGATCCTTAACACTATATATTCGATTGAGTTGAAATTAATTATTAAATAGTATCGGGATCTGCACACAGATCGCATAATTTCGTAAAAGATTTAAAAATCCTAAAATATTACAAACTCCTATAGTATTATTCTTGTAATTTTGTCATTCCATAACCCTGAGTACATTTTCAATCATTGTCGTGAGTTTGGTTGAAGTGCAATGGTTTAGCAATCTTGCAGGTGACTGAGGACAACGGTGACGACGACGTGCAATGCATCACGCCCGGTCCCGTGGCCGCGCCCAAGCCAGCACCCGCGGTGCGCGGCTCGCTGCCTGACCTCAACCCTGACAACATCATTCAGATGACCGACAACGATGTCACCGTCAACTCCAACACCGGCGGCCTCAAGTTCAGGGTGGACCCTCAAACTCTGTCATCTAACAAAATGTACCGTCTGCCGGACGGTCGTATTTTCGCTATTAACGCCAATCCTAACATGCCAGGAGGTTATTCTGCCACTATAGTAGCCGTAACCGACAATAACGTTAACAAAGTTCCCTCCAAAGGTACCACTTTTGCTGCAAAGCTAAACGCAGTTCCATCGATGCCGACGCCTCCACCTTCTCTGAAATATGGAAATCGCAACCAGCCCAGCCGCAACGCGAAGCGCAGCTCTCCCAAGTCTCCCAAAGTCAACAAAGTTACAGAAAAGAGCAGACCATGCGACCTGAACGTCCCCGTCGAGTGGTACCGGTACAATCTCGTGGACGCCATCGACGCTCTTGAGTATTCATTGTCGAGGTTGCACCAATTGAAAAAGGACGCGACCACGACGCATTTAAGGACGCGTTCTATCAACGAGATGCGTATATTGCATCGTTCTTTGGAGCGCGCTATGAGCACCTCGATGACCAGATTTAAAGAAATAAGAGACAATTTGAACAAGGAGTTTAGACAATATGTTTTGAAGAAATCTAACTCCAACACCACCAGTGTTCATAATAGCGATGATGATGATGATGATGTCGAAATATTACCTGAAGAAGATAACGACGACCTAATTTATATAGATGAAAATTCAATGGAATCTAATCAGAATGACAACCAAGAGGTTGACTTGACTGTAGCGGGCAGTAGTGACTTCAATGACAGCAGCGACAAATCTTTTGACAAAAACAATGCTTCAAAGGATCCTCTAAGTATAGACCAAGAACCAAATTCTAAAGACGAATGCAATGAGCTTCAAGTTTTAGATAAAGAGAATGGCGCTACAGTCATAGACAAAGACACGGAACATTTAGATGAGGATAACAATGTGCAATCTGATTTACAGAAAGATGACGGTAAAAATATTTCAGATGAAAACGAACCTGTTTCAAAAGAAAATGTTGACAATCGAGAAGATGCACAAAAAAAGAGCGAAGGAAAAAATGAAATCAGTTCAAGTGATATAAATGGACAAAATGAAAAACCTGATGATGTACCCGAATCGGAAAACGTCGAAAAATTAGATGAGGAAAATATTTTAGATGAAAATTCCGGTAGTGAAAAAAAGATGATGGACACGGAAATGAGTGAAGAAATGATTGAGGATTTGTTAAAAGACGAAAGTGGTGATAATGATACTGTTTCCCATTGTGAAAAGGCAGCGGACAATGCTGATGACGATTTAGGAATGAGCGATGACCTTACTACAGTAACTGGTGATGACGCTATAGGAATTAGTGATGACGCTATGGAAATTGGTGATGATGCTGTAGGAAATGGTGATGACGTTGCTGGCAAAGGTGATGGCGCTGCCAGTGATGGTGTTGACGCTGCCAAAAATGGCGATAACGCTGCCAGCAATGGCGATAACGCTGCCGGCGATGGCGTTGACACTCAGAATGTTCATTCCTTAGATGTTTCGGATGAAGTTGAAGATGTAAATAAAGAATCTGAAAAGGATTAGCATAATGGATTAGCTATAATAGCTTAGTAAGTTTTTATTGCACATAAGGGGAACTCCTTTAGCTGTTAAGTATATAGAGTGATTAAATGATTGAATATTACATTGTAACACTTATGACAGAGATTGCGGAAGTGGGATAAGTATGATAGATGATTATTTTATGTAAAATTTTTCGTTGTGATATTGCTACTATGCTTTATAGTTAATGTTTAAATTTACAATAATCCTATTAACATTTTCTGTTTAATCCTCCAGTTATATCCCTAACTTAAGACATGTACACATTGCAAAACAGTAAAGTCTAGAAATAATATATGTATAAAAGTTCTGTCATGTCTAATGTTTATATTATACTAGCAAACGCCCGCGACTTCGCCCGCTTGGTAAATAGTGTGTTGCCTTTCAAACCACAAAAAATACGTAACCCTTTTTTTTAAAGAAAAATGGGCATAACAAGTTAGCCTCAAAACATACAATATACGCTATTACAGACTTTTTTAGTTCTAACCTGATGTGTTGTTATGTCTCAAATGGGTTAGGCAGAGTTGGTTTAGGCTAATTAAAGCTCCCAGGTGCGCGACTCTTCCCACTATTATCGTCACATTTGAGCAGCTTTCAGAAAACCTTAACAAATTATATAGGT
This sequence comes from Mycalesis mineus, assembly GCA_034621355.1. NCBI lineage: Eukaryota > Metazoa > Arthropoda > Insecta > Lepidoptera > Nymphalidae > Mycalesis > Mycalesis mineus. The sequence goes on along the minus strand of CM067886.1, from coordinate 10,260,485 downwards.
ATACTTTGAGTTACCGCGAACAGACAGACAAACGCGGCGGGGGACTTTGTTTTATAATATGTAAGGATAACAAAGTACAATATATTTCATAAACATGAATGTTTTTCAATATAGATTGTCTACTCTCGGAAGACGGTTTGGGTTTGCTTGTAATATGGTAAGATGCACAGACAGGCATTTGGAAGGTCGTTGATGAGACGATTTTTAGTAAATTTTTAAAAATTTAAAAAAAAACTTTAAATTTCTTTATTTTTTCGATAATTTACCTCGTACCTGCATCTCTAACTAAATTAATAATGCAGTTTTGCTGTGTTGTTGTTCGTCTTGTTTAAACACACAAAGTTAGTTAGTACTGTCACTTCACTACTTACAAACCGTCTTCCAAGAATAGAATAACTATAACAATATAAGAATAACCTCGCTATTAAGGGATAAAAAATTATTATTAGGAACTTTTAAAACTGAAAAGGTTACATTTAGTTTTATGTAAAAGTCATTTAATTTTCGTTATTATTAGATACACATTTATTTATACAGGTACTGATAATATATTGAAATTTCAATTACTTTTGTAATTTTAACTGAAGTCTCAGACATTGAACGCTATTTTTTACTTTTTGTGTCTCATTAAATAAAACGTAAATATCAACAATAGATGTTTTGTTTTTCTTTACAAGAAGCTCCACGGTTGACAAGCTCAGCTCAAAGCCGAGAGGTCATAAGTTTGATCTCCGCCCTTTAGGCAAGTTCTACCTTAGAATAATTATAGACGAGTGCAAAAGCTTAAAAATAATAAAAATGGTAATAAATAGGCATCTACGCCTGCTATTTCGTTGTAGCTGTAAAAACCGTTAGCCTAGTTTTTGCATTTTCTGAAAAGGTTTACTATAGTAGTACATGTATTTTTCTTTCATCATCGTAAAGTAGAAATTTCAACTATCAGAAAACAGCAACTTTTTGAAAAAACCTGATATTTTGATATTTTATCAGTTGAAAATTAGGTTATTTTTTCGTTATTCGTTCAAAATAAAGTGAAAAAATATATATTTCAAATCAAATAAATTATAGCGTGCTTGGGGCATAAAAAGGTAAGTTTTCACCAAATATCGTAAAAATAAAATTTTATTTGGAAATGATAAAAATAAAAAACAAAAAAGTAGGTTTTTTGAATTCTTCACATAAATTTTGAAGTTATGTAAAAAAAAGTGTACATACAAAAGTTTTAGATCTTTTTATTACCTACAACGTTGCCATATAACTCTATTCCAAAGGACTTTTAGTTTTTCCTTTCAGTTTTATAATGTTCTCCTCCTTTTGCAATTGGTTTCATCCTACTGCGAATTTTTGGTTTCAAAAATTAATTGCACTGGTGTATTTATGAGCACATTAAAACTAAGACTAATAAAATTTTTAAAAAAAATTCGAGGACCTTATGGGAACATACGCATATTGTAATGATATTTTACTTCACTACTCTATTAATTTTTTTACGTTTTAGCGATTTAGAACCTGTGGTCACTGGACGATTTCCATGTCTAATAAGATCACTGCATTCTTCTATACACCTACCCGCATTCATATTTGTCCGTGGTTCTTCAATTATTCTGCAATGCTCAAGCATTTTCTCATCTTATAAGTAAAAGGGTGAGTTGGAGCATAATGATTGGTTTATGGTGGTGATTGGTAATTCTTAGATAATCTTTGTATAACGATCACTTAAAGACCGCCGCATTAACATGTTCTTCCGACACCTGGGGGAAGAATACCACATACTTCACAACACCAAGTTTAGCCTACGGAGAATATCTCAAAAAGAAACCCCATCTTTCATTGCCCGACTCAAGTAAAACCAGGGATTTCATAGTTAAGGTCAACTACTCTATATCGACGTGACATAGAGCCATCTAGAATTATTACTAGTTCAAAGCAAAACACGTTGTAATGAGTAAAATTTATTCAAATTACAAATACTTATATTAATGAAATGCAAATAGGCGTTAAATTGAAAAAGCTAATAAATAAAAACTGATTGGATCAGGTTCATTAGTCAAGAGATAGTAATTATATCACAATTGTGTACTTATAAAACTTATTTAATATAGAAGAAATAGTAAAAAAACACAACAAGATACAATTATTTTTGACTCAATAACGGAAATGCCCTTTCCGGGACCGCTCCTCGTGGTACACCCGCATCGGAGAGTAGTTGCCGTTGGAACCGCCGTTTGCGTTTAATCCTGAAAAGTTAAAAACAATGTTATTTTTTTGTACCAACCTGAATATGTCATGGTCGTTTTAATCATGAAATATTACCAAAGACAGTATTTTTCCTTATACACATTTATATATAGTTTCCAGAACAATAATAATAAAAACTTAAGAACTTGAGTAGAATAAAGAAGGGAGGTTTTGAAAACTTATGAATTCTACCTAGTCATGCAACAGGAACCTAACTGATAAAAATACAAAAATTATAACAACAAAAAAATATAAAAGTGCCTAAACTAAATACGCCCATATAACTAATTGCTACTAAATTCCTCCCTCGAAATTTTTGACACGCCCGCACATTTGCCAAAGATTATTTTTATAAGAAGTATATTCTCCAAAAATCATGCAATTTCTATATTTATAAAATAATTCAATTCGAAATAATATTGTGCAGTCGCTAGTATTTCACAGGTGCCGTGATTACCATATCCCATAACATACCTTTACCATTAAGTTGTCCATCCACTGTGCTTGCTTTATACACAAAAATTATTAATTTTATACAAAAAAAAAGCATTGCCAATTGGAATTTTATTTTCATAACTTAAATATTAATGGTAAAATGTCCTTCCACGTACAATTTGGCTAACTAGTTGTGCTTTTTCTATGGAAAGCTTAGTGGACCCTGGATGAAAGATTGCAGTAGTTATGTTGCTCAGATAGTTCCGTGAAATACTATCGTGGTTATTTACGCCAGAAAGCAAAGATTTTCAAGGAAACTCAGATGAAAATACAGGCACATTGGGTTAAGTCTCAAGACTTTTGTGCCAAGTCGACTAGCTTAAAGCAGCAGTAATACTTCTCCCTAGCGAGTGTTTTCTTTAACTTGTACTATTATGTTCAGGTGCTTACTTACACTTCAATAACGTGACCGTAATGCGTATTTCAATGGGCGCAGTTCGTCAGATGGCGCTGACGGCAGCATTAGCTAGTTAGCGTACCCTGCTGCGGGTGACTGGACGACGCGGCGTCAGGAGGTGGTAGAGCGGATGGTACACGATGGCCGACAGTGACACTTGGTCTAGAGCGCGGTAGAGAGCGTGTGCCAGTGGGTAGGTGCTTACCCTGCAGCGGGTGACTGGACGACGCGGCGTCAGGAGGTGGTGGAGAGCGTGTGCGAGGGGGTAGGTGCTTACCCTGCAGCAGGTGGCTGGGCGGCGCGACCGCGGGCGCGGCGCAGCGGGGAGCCAGCAGCAGGTGGTAGAGTGCGAGATAGACGGCGGCCGCCACCAGCGACACCACGCCCAGCGCGCGGTACGCACCGCGCAGCGACCACAGCGGCTGCTCCAACGACACCATGCCGCTGATTATAGCCCCGATACAACGCCCTGCAGGCAAAACTACAAGTTAGTACTTACATACATACATAAACATCACGCCTTATTCATATAGTAGGCAGAGACCACATCCCTCCATTTGCCACGTACCTCGCATAAATTCAAATTCAAATTCAAAATCATTTATTTCAAGTAGGCTTATTACAAGCACTTTTGAAACGTCAAATTGGACTATTTGTAGTGACTCTACCACCGGCTCGGAAGGCAGGCCCTGTTGAGAAGAGCCGGCAAGAAACTCAACAGTTGCTCTTTTTATAATATTATCAATTTTACAATATTAAGTGTGTTGTTACATAAAGTTATTTATTTTACTTCCTGTGTGAAGTTGAAAGCCTATCCAATTGGATTTGAACATCTTTGTCATTTAAAAATTCATCGATAGTATAATAACCCTGACTCAGTAAGTGAGTTTTAATACATTGTTTAAACTTATGCAATGGCAGATCTAAAACTGAATTGGGCATCTTGTTGTAGAAGAGTACACCCAATCCTACGAAAGATTTTTGTACTTTTCGGAGGCGATAAGCTGATATGACTAACTTATGTCCATTTCTAGGAAGACGGTCGTTTAAATCCTTTTTCTGTTTATACATATTTATATTTTGTTTAACATAAACTAGGTTATTGAATATGTATTGACAGGCTACTGTAAGAATTCCTATTTCTTTAAATTTGACTCGAAGGGACTCGCGTGGTTTAAGTTTATAAATCGACCGAATTGCTCGTTTCTGAAGTATAAAGACAGAATTTATGTCAGCAGCCTTTCCCCACAACAAGATGCCATAAGACATCACACTGTGGAAGTAAGCAAAATAAACCAGTCTAGCTGTTTCTACATCGGTAAACTGTCTTATTTTTCTCACCGCAAATGCTGCTGAGCTAAGTTTAGCTGTCAGTGACTCTATATGAGCGCTCCACTGAAGTTTACAGTCCAAGGTCACTCCTAGAAAGACTGCAGAACTCTCCATTCTTAGCGTTTCACCATTTATCATTAAAGACTTATTTATTTTTTTTACATTCGGTAAAGAAAACTCAACACATTTAGTTTTCTTTGCATTTAATAGTAAATTATTAGCAGTAAACCAATGCGACACATGCGATACAGCACGGTTTACATCGTCAAAGTCACTTTTATTTCTATCAGTTTTAAAAATTAAAGATGTGTCATCAGCAAACAGTACAATTTCACAAATGTCGCTAACATGGTATGGTAAATCATTGATATACACTAAAAATAGAAAAGGACCCAAAATTGAACCCTGTGGAACGCCCATTTTAGGAGATGAGCCACGTGACTTTATATCATTAATGCATACCGTTTGAGTTCTATCACTAAGATAAGAGGCAATGAGATTAAGTGCAACATTTTTAATGCCATAGTGGCTTAACCCTACTTCCTTAGCTTACACTCTCATTAATCTTTTCATACAAGTTCGTCAGTTTAGGGTACTCTTGACCTGGCCATTATTTAAAATGTCCTGAATTTGGTCCAGGAACATTCGCCTAGGCCTTCCCCTTCCAACATTTCCATTCACCCTCGCCTTGTAATCTCTTTTGTTAATCTTCTTTCATCCATTCTCTCTACATGTCCAAACCATCTAAGCATCCCTTTCTCAATTTTAGTCACTACATCTTTTACACTACACTTTTCTCTTATCACACTATTTTTAACTCTGTCACACAGTTTTAACCCGCACATACTCCTCAATGCTCTCTACAAGTTAGTTTGTCTATTTTTACTGCATTATAGAATAATGGACAGGAAAATCATCTAGGACATTAAAGAAAAAAATCTCTGGTACACTGCAAGCGTCCGCCGATATGCTGCGGCCAGGGTTTGAATATTCCAGTAGCGTCTGCACAGTCGAAAAGACTCACAATCACTCAGCGGGCGATGGAGCGAGGTATATTTGCGTGACCGAATCATATATAAGGGCTTATATATACCGTCCAGTGTGGAGTGATGTTTTCGAAAAAAGCGCGTTGGGATGTGCCGAGATCGAATACGAGCCTCTCTGGGTGATTTTCAAGAGTGGCCACTCTTGTGAGGACTTCCAAAAATTCACGATCCGCAGCCTACCGGCAGCCTGTTTAATGTTCGATTAACCGTACACTTCCAGGTGCGTAGTAAAAATTACCACATATTGGGACCACAAACGTCTATCGCCTCTTTAAACTATTTACCTTAAATCCAGTTCTTCAGGTTTGCGACTGATCGATGCAAATGGGTATTTGAGTTCTCATGCCTTCTTATGAAATCCAAAGTGCAAATGCTAAAAAATCGCTAAAATAGTCTGAACCTGAAAGGTAATCTCGGCTTCCTCGTACTTCTCCCTTTCACTACACGCCTGGCGCCTAAAGGTTTAAAGTAAAAAAGCAATGGACTCACCAATACAAAAGTGCGCAATGACCGGTAGAGCCTGGCCGGTGGTTGTGTACTTCCGGGGCACGAGGTGGCGGAAGTACAGCATCGCAGTGACCCACACCAGGCTCAGCGTGAACACCTCCAGCAGCTCGCACACCACCACCCACGAGTACGACTCACTGTACGCTAGCCCTGGAACGCGCCAACATTACATACATAAATAAATACTTTGTATTTTCTTTTTAAGGCCTAACTTTAAAGTTTTATAATAGCTACGTTTAATATCTACCGCAATAGGGCCTGAAAGTAACTTTAAGTGTCATTGTAGAGTCCGAGGGCTAGATAGTAGTTGAAGAAAGGGGGCGTATAAAGACATCGTCTAATAAAGTCAGCGTCTTCAGAAAAACTTGGACCTCATCTTAGAAAGACGTTTGGGCCATTGGTTTTTTTGTGGGCTGCTATGACGCTCCAATGACTGTGGTTGCAACGTGCATCCAAGTGGAAAAATCTGCCAGTGTATTTATGCGTACCCGTGTAGCGCAGGCAGTAGAAGGTGAGGGCGGTGATGAACACGTTGGAGTGGCCCACGTAGTCCACGAGCGCCTCCGCCCACCACAGCGCAGGCACCGCGGGCAGCGCACCCGCCGTCAACGTCAGCCCCACCTCCAGCGCAGTGCCGTTCAGCTCCTCTACCGTCCTGTGGGAGTTCACATTGCAGCCATTGAACAAATTTGACCAAAAATTGAGAGAACAAAATAAAAAGCAGGCATGGCCAGCACCATCACCACTTTGGCGTCGGAAGCGCATGTAACTAGTTACCAGGGCAGGTAGGCGTCGATGCCGCTCCACAGCGTGCCCAGCAGCGCGAGCACGGCGAACACGGCCGCGGTCTCGGCGCCGTAGCGTCGCACCGCGCTCATGGGCATGGCCAGCACGCCCGTCGCGGTGTGCCACCACCACTCCGGCGTCGACAGTGGCATGTGCCTAAGTGTCAACAAACAAATGGATTGCAGAAATTGAAACGTTACTTTATTTTTATGTGGTGCGGACAATGCGACTGTATCAGCTCAAACAAACCCCAATAGATTCCGTAAGTTGAACATATTCTTTAATATCAAGTTTATCAAACAAGGCTTAGGAATAAATATTTTTAAATAAAAATAGAACCGACTCAAAACGCACTAAAAAGTAAAAAATAACTGTGTCATTTAGTTGCTTCAAATTACTTAAGCATATCTAGGAGTCGGTCGGTTCTATTTTTATTTAAAAATATTTATTTCTTACTTTTTAGTGATTTATCGCCACGTAACGTACATACGGCACTAGTAGCCAAAAACCGATACCGAGACAAAAACCGTAATCGCTGTAAGCGTGCCTCCAAAATTTGAAGAAATTCCTTAATGAGTAAAAGAGAATATTCAAAGAGAACTAGCGCTAGTTTTTCGTTTATTGACATCCATTATAACTTGAGCTCTGGTAAAATTAACAACTACAAAGTCCCAGTGGATGTTATATCCAGTATTTTATTATAATTTTAAGTCCTACTATCTAAAAGCAGAAGACATTTTCAGTTTTTTTTTCGTTAACTTCCCCTGCGTCAGTTTGTATACGAGCAGATGCAAAACCCGCTATGAGTGGTGCATGGCTAGCGTTATGTACCGGAATCTATTGATGATTATCTATGACACTTACTTTATATGAATAGAATAGAAAGAATTATACTCTAATCTATAAAAAGATTTCTTGGTGTAATTACTTGAACGTTGATTTTTACCTACTTACAATAGCGAAAATAGATTACCAGAACCAGTATTAAAAAAAGTTTAGATCCTACACGGCATTGTACTGGCACGCTAAATGGCTAGGCTTGCCAGTAACTAAGATTAGCTCCATATACCTAATCTAAGGCCAGTAATGTGGCACGACGGCATGCACGACTTATAACAAGACGGCCGTAGCGTATCAGCGAAGTTTAGACCATTCAAAAATACATAAATGCCCAATTTAACCAAAAATAATAAATTGATCTTAGAACCGACCGGCAGATAACGGACTTTCTCAACAGCGGCAATAAAGTCGTCATTATTCCTAGAAAAAATCTACTAAAGTAAAGGAAAACTTTACAAAGTTTCAGAACACAAAATTATTAAAAACAAATGCGAAACACGTCCTCCATACGTCGACATTTTTAACGTTTCGTGTACGTGGGTAGCGCGTATTTATGAATTGTGAGTGCATTTCGAGCCGGTGCATTGTTGCGCGCGTTTTGTTTATTGTTATCGCACGTTACATTTCACTATTCACGCGATTTCATGTTGCAATGTTGTAAATTTTAGTCGTAGTGAACGTACATTTTGCATAGTAACAAGTACAAGCATAACACAAAGAACTATCGTTCTATTCTTGAATGGGTTCGTAGGTAAACCATTTATAAATAACCATCTCATAATCATCTATGGGCGTATATAAGGGGGAGTAGGTTTAGGTTGGCTAATTTATTATTTGAGGAACCTTGGTAACCTCAAAACGAAAGCTATAAATCGTGTTTAAAGCCTTGGATTCCCACGATGAGAAATGATAGGTCCGTGTCACCATCGTCATCATAAAGATTTTTGTCGTCCAATGGATGTCAACTGACTACTGGACGTCCATTGGCCGTCCAGCTATTAAGTCAAGGTAATACGTACTAAAGTCACTTTGTCTAACTTAAAAATTAATACCAGTACTTAAAAATTAAAAAGCGTTCATTTTTGAATACTTACGTATCAACCAACAGTATGAGTGCTCCTATCAGCATGAAAACGGCGTGCATCACAAAGGGCACCAAGTATGGCGAATCAGGCATTTGCGTAGCCGCCAGTCCGGCCAGCGGGGGGAAGATCGCCAGTCCTAACGTGCCAAAGGCCAACTGCCGGCCCACATCACCACGGCCCAAAGAAGTCTCCCTAGTGGCTATAACGCACGCAGCTCCTAGTAAAGCCAGTCCAGCTGTAGGCCAAATATCTGCTAATATCCTAAAAGTTAGAAAAAGGAAAAAAATTCTTAGCCAATATTTAAGATATTGCGGCAAATATTTTCGGGTTCTATCGCGACGGCAATTCTCTGTATTTGTGAAAATGTGCGAAGAACGTAAATAATATAATCAGGACCAAGATCTGATCTAAATAAACTCCTTGGTTCGAGGCTAAAATTCATACAATCCTAACAAGTATTGTATCTACTTGTACCTACAGATTTCAAAAAGTCTACCTATAGCATACATTTTCCAATTTTGATATGATACATTAGATAAGAGTGCATAATAAATGAGAGCAATCACAGTACTAGCCAAATATTAAATAAACCTTTAAATTCATTAAACTAGCAAATCTGAACTGAAATCGGCTAAGTACTAAAAATAATCGTAACACATAATTCCAATGATCCCGATCCAAGAAATTTGATCCTGCAGACAATATTAGACTTCCGCTCAATCATTAACAGTTGTTGAAATTCAAATTGCAAATTATACTATGGCGACTGAGTGTATAGGTACGTAAGTTTATATTTGGAAATTATATGTAGGTATGAGGAAAATAGTTTTTCCGAACAGTTTTCCACTTACCTAATAATGAAGTAAGTCCAGAATGTGTAAGCCGGATCGCCAATGATTTGGCGGCATTCGGCATCTACTAACACACCATCGGGCTCGTCATAAGGATCCAGTACTTGGCATCGTACAGCGGGATGGCATGTTTCCCCATCTTGAATTATGTCCTTCAAGCGATCGGGCGGGACTAGACATTTCGATGGTCCAGCTACAAGAAATGATTGTTGATCAATTTATGACGAAACTCACCTTTTTGGTAACGGGAGAAATCTTCTAAAAAGATACCCAACTTTTCTAGGGAAAAGTCGGGTTATGTGGAATTTTTACCCAAACCCTTTGGCTATCGCCATACATTGTGGGAGACTCTGGGATCTCTAAGAACCAACGAATACCAGTGCCTCTCTTGCAATAATGTACTTAAAGTGCTAAATTTATTGCTTGAAATAAAAAATGAACTATAGAGTAAATGATAGGAAACAAAGAAGAGACAATCGTAACATCGAGTATGTTTTATTGCAGCCATAGCCATTATAGCCATACATGAGTAATTTATTTAATAAAAAATACAAAACAACAGCAGCTCCAGAATAGAAAAATTGAAAAACTAGTCAAATTATTTAAAAATTTCTTACTAAAATTGAAATATATTGACCGGTTCTCACTCACCTGTGCGATAAGTGCACCAGTTGTTCTCGGCAGTAGAATTGTCTTCTGGTAGTTGGGGTGCAGTCAGCGAGAGAGGCACTCGGAGCCTGTTGACGTGCTGCATGTAGACCAAACACTGTCCGTTGTAGCACAAGTGCGGTGGGTTAAACTCGTAATCGTCTTCGTCTTCGGGTTCATCTGTCACTGGTGCTGGAGTCTGGGAACAGAAATTTGGTGCTAAAGTGACAAAAGTTTACAGAATTTTGAAGCGGAATAACCGAAGTTTCCTTTTAGGCTTGCTTACAAGTACATATATAAGTATCGCTTGGGATCAAATGGATTTTAATATGTGTCCACGGTTCGGTTTCAGATATTTATTATTTGTATGAACTCATTCGTCTGACGTCATTCAGAAATGTATTTATTCAAAGAATACTACGATTTTTTCCCCCGAATTGAAGCCCTTAATGTCAATGAGTCGCAAAGCTAACGTGGCAATGGCCGGGACATACCGTTTGTAAAGCCGATGATCGTTAAGGTCCCAGAATGTTGGAATGCGACCCTGCAATTGGGTGACCAAAGACATCAAGCATATTAAAGGGAGCCGTTGGATGCAAGTGGTCTAAAACAAGGTTTTCTTGCCCCGAAAGCTAGAATTGCGGGATAAAGTATATATTTTTATTAAATAGTTTACAGCAGTATCAACTTCCGTATTATAGATACGTAGGTAAGTATTTAATTGTGACTTGTGATGCATGCGTGATTCAACCATGAACTTTGAATGAAATAGTAAATCTCGTATTACTAAGCTGCTGTTCAACGTGACTAATAATAATAAATAACTAAGCACATGACCATAGATAGCATCCTATTAAAACACTATTCTAAAGCAAAAGCCAAAATCGATGTGGAATGTTTATCAAAAACAAATTAATAAAAATGAAGTTAGAAATCGCTACTTATTTTAATTTTTAAATGAAAATTTGCGAATTTGGCTTCAATATGCCCATGATCTTACTTGAATAAAATGAATACCTACATATTTCGTATAGGTATTAGACACGAGTACCTAGGTAGTACCTACTAATAAATGTTTTTAGATGCTGACACGTCCTATGCGTAAGCGAAAATGCTGACTATGATCACAATATGAACTTACTCAAATGAACTTGGCAAAAGGTGCTTAAATTACCTAGTACTAAGTATATATATATATATATATATATATATATATATATATATATATATATATATTTTATAGTGTATAGGCTAGCGCTTGGCTACGATCACGCCTGATGGTAAGCGAAGATGCAGCCTACGGTGAAACCTAGAAGGTGCCTATTCACTCTTGACTTGAAGATACCCACATTGTAGGTGGTAGGGAAAACGTGAGCTGGAAGGGCATTCCATATTTTCGCAGTTCGAATCAGGAACGAGGAAGCGAAACGTTTTGTACGCGTCTACGGAATATCGACTACGTATGGGTGCAGACTACTACTATTACTAGTTTGAAGGTTGACCTATGTTTTAAATAGTATAGGTACATAATACGTATGCAGAGAGACCATTTGAAGAATATATAATAGAATATTATTAATATTAAGAATATATTGGTGGTATCGGCGTGTGAAAAATTTCTAGTGTTGCTTTTCCGACTTTTCTTTCTTTTCTAACATTTGCATAACCTATGCCACAGAGGCTTTAGAGAGTTGGAAGATCAGGTGTCCCAATGCTGATATCCCAGAGGAACGTTCTGCACAAAAACTTTGGGATGTCCCATTGGTTCAACTAACTGACATAAAAATTTGATTCAAAATCTTACAAGTGCTACAGTTCGAGCTAGGCTTCTAGCTTTATTAGAGAAAGAATCTGGGTACTGGCTTCATGTTTTGCCATCAAAACTCTCTGAACATTTTTGGATAATCAAACTTTTCGTGTGGCTCTAGGCCTCAGGTCGGGAACACCACTGTGCTTAGAGCACAGATGTCCAGGAAAAGAGGTAAATTGGTATTCACGGGCTCTCATGCCAAAGGATTGGCGGTAGGCTTTTTCGGCATGGCTCTCTTAATGATATAATAAAAAGGGCTCTTGCCACCATAAGCGTTCCTGCGCTAATCGAGTCGTCAGGAAAAAGCCGGGATGATGGCAAGAGACCTGATGGATTGACGCTGGTTCCCTGGGAAGTAGGACGGGCCCTAATGTGGGACGCTACTTGCTTTGACACATTGGCTCCGTGTCATATCAGGGAGACAGAATCAAGACCGGGAGCCGCAGCAGAAAAGGCTGAAACCGGTAAGTGGCACAAGTATGCCTCTCTGACAGAGAGTTACATATTTGTTCCTTTTGCCGTGGAGATCCTTGTGCCATGGAGTCGCAGTGCCAAAAAATTCTCTCGTAATATTTCACCGCGCCTCATTACCTCAACTGGTGACCGAAGGGCTGGCTCATTTTTGGCGCAAAGGATTAGCCTGGCTATCCAACGCGGAAATGCAGCCAGTATTCTTGCCACCATTCCACGTGGGCATGATTTGTGTAGTTATTAGGACAAGTTAGCTTAAGTTCCTTATTGTATTCTTTCTAAATAAAAAATAAATAAATAAAAGAATATATATAATAAAGAAGTCTAGCTGACGCCAACGGGTTTAGCTATCATACACAGAAAAACTTTTCACAATCCGACTGGTAGTTTCTGAATTTAACGGGAACAATAATGGACACACATACATAAATACGATCGAAAAACATAACCCTCCTGACGCAGTCGGATAAAAAGACAGACAGATAAATAGTTTTTTGTGGTACTTAGGTACACTTGAAATTTAATTGTGCGCAGTACTAGCAGCTGTATCGCCCGCGACTTCGCTCGCGAGCCAAATAGTGTTGTGTAAACTTCCAAGACCACCAATATTATACATTACTCTTTAATTTTTTCAAAACTGGCTATAGCAAGCTAACCATAAAAGATAGATATATATCGTCGCAGATTTTTTTGTAACCCTAATAAAAATAGAATAATCCATCCAGAGATTGTTTTGTTATATCTCAAAGGGTTTAGGTTTTTTCAATGAAATCAGCATTTTCAATGAAAGCTCCCAGGCGGCGCGGTGCTTCCATCAATTATCGTTATAATTGGCCCTATTTACAGAAAGCCTTAACAAGTTATATACTAAAACCTTTTACAGCAATAACTCTATCGATTGGTGAAAGCCACATGACAATACGTCTAGTATCTCTTGAGTTTATTGCGAACAGACAGACAGACAGACGCGGCGGGGGACTTTGTTATATAATATGTAGTGATACTCACGGTAGCGTTCGCGACGCTGTTGTACATGGGCCTGAGCGTGGTGGTGGTGGAGGTGGTGGTGGAGGTGTTGGTGAAAGGCCGCGTCACCCACGACATGTTCTTGTCCGCACACCCGTACTCGCACGCCGTTAGCGCTAATACAGACAGACGCGGCGGGGGACTTTGTTATATAATATGTAGTGATACTCACGGTAGCGTTCGCGACGCTGTTGTACATGGGCCTGAGCGTGGTGGTGGTGGAGGTGGTGGTGAAAGGCCGCGTCACCCACGACATGTTCTTGTCCGCACACCCGTACTCGCACGCCGTTAGCGCTAATACAGACAGACGCGGCGGGGGACTTTGTTATATAATATGTAGTGATTCTCACGGTAGCGTTCGCGACGCTGTTGTACATGGGCCTGAGCGTGGTGGTGGTGGAGGTGGTGGTGGTGAAAGGCCGCGTCACCCACGACATTTTCTTGTCCGCACACCCGTACTCGCACGCCGTTAGCGCTAATACAGACAGACGCGGCGGGGGACTTTGTTATATAATATGTAGTGATTCTCACGGTAGCGTTCGCGACGCTGTTGTACATGGGCCTGAGCGTGGTGGTGGTGGAGGTGGTGGTGAAAGGCCGCGTCACCCACGACATGTTCTTGTCCGCACACCCGTACTCGCACGCCGTTAGCGCTAATACAGACAGACGCGGCGGGGGACTTTGTTATATAATATGTAGTGATTCTCACGGTAGCGTTCGCGACGCTGTTGTACATGGGCCTGAGCGTGGTGGTGGTGGAGGTGGTGGTGAAAGGCCGCGTCACCCACGACATGTTCTTGTCCGCACACCCGTACTCGCACGCCGTTAGCGCTAATACAGACAGACGCGGCGGGGGACTTTGTTGTATAATATGTAGTGATACTCTCGGTAGCGTTCGCGACGCTGTTGTACATGGGCCTGAGCGTGGTGGTGGTGGAGGTGGTGGTGAAAGGCCGCGTCACCCACGACATGTTCTTGTCCGCACACCCGTACTCGCACGCCGTTAGCGCTAATACAGACAGACGCGGCGGGGGACTTTGTTATATAATATGTAGTGATACTCACGGTAGCGTTCGCGACGCTGTTGTACATGGGCCTGAGCGTGGTGGTGGTGGAGGTGGTGGTGAAAGGCCGCGTCACCCACGACATGTTCTTGTCCGCACACCCGTACTCGCACGCCGTTAGCGCTAATACAGACAGACGCGGCGGGGGACTTTGTTATATAATATGTAGTGATACTCACGGTAGCGTTCGCGACGCTGTTGTACATGGGCCTGAGCGTGGTGGTGGTGGAGGTGGTGGTGAAAGGCCGCGTCACCCACGACATGTTCTTGTCCGCACACCCGTACTCGCACGCCGTTAGCGCTAATACAGACAGACGCGGCGGGGGACTTTGTTATATAATATGTAGTGATACTCACGGTAGCGTTCGCGACGCTGTTGTACATGGGCCTGAGCGTGGTGGTGGTGGAGGTGGTGGTGAAAGGCCGCGTCACCCACGACATGTTCTTGTCCGCACACCCGTACTCGCACGCCGTTAGCGCTAATACAGACAGACGCGGCGGGGGACTTTGTTATATAATATGTAGTGATACTCACGGTAGCGTTCGCGACGCTGTTGTACATGGGCCTGAGCGTGGTGGTGGTGGAGGTGGTGGTGAAAGGCCGCGTCACCCACGACATGTTCTTGTCCGCACACCCGTACTCGCACGCCGTTAGCGCTAATACAGACAGACGCGGCGGGGGACTTTGTTATATAATATGTAGTGATACTCACGGTAGCGTTCGCGACGCTGTTGTACATGGGCCTGAGCGTGGTGGTGGTGGAGGTGGTGGTGAAAGGCCGCGTCACCCACGACATGTTCTTGTCCGCACACCCGTACTCGCACGCCGTTAGCGCTAATACAGACAGACGCGGCGGGGGACTTTGTTATATAATATGTAGTGATACTCACGGTAGCGTTCGCGACGCTGTTGTACATGGGCCTGAGCGTGGTGGTCGTGGAGGTGGTGGTGAAAGGCCGCGTCACCCACGACATGTTCTTGTCCGCACACCCGTACTCGCACGCCGTTAGCGCCAACACTCCTGACTGCAGCGAAAGTTTATTGTTTTAGCCATTGTGAACATAAATCGGAACTCAATATTAATAGAATTCAAGTCTGTCTTTTACTTTGTTTGTTTCTAATTAATAGAATTCAAATCTGTCTTTTACTTTGTTTGTTTCTAATTCAACGTACCTACCTAGAGACTTAATGTCCTGAGACATTTTCTATTAATTTTACCTTTTGTGATGTGGACAGAGTTAACTAGTGTAATAAGTACGTAAAGTTTTGCCTTTAGACAAGAACCATTTTCTCAAATGCTTCGTGAATACTTTTACTTACTGCTGTAAAAATTGCAAATTTAATCAGAATAATAATTTTCGTATTTTTGAGTTTCAATTTTGGTCACAAAATATTCCGGTATAACATTTCATAATAAGTAAATAAAATATACCTTTTGCGACTATTGTAATAAATAAGACCTTAGGCTAGCTACAATTTGTTGAATATCACCGAGACATATATTTACAGTACTTACCTAGAAAACTTTTTATAGCTTTTTAGTATCCACTTTATGAGTTGTTAATCCTCTCAACCTCTAATCGAGGTGTCGCCTAAATTCGGCGGACGGATGACCCAATTATAGCCTAATCAATTTCGTTGTCCCTGGTTTAGTATCAACAAACGTGTCATATAAAATACCTATATAGCTTTCGTAAGCATAATGTAACTGCAAAGATCTCTACCATGAAATAAAAGTGTTTATTTGAAAGCGGGATAAGAACCCAGACTAGTAGTAAGCGGGTTTTTATCCTGCGAACCCTTGCAAAGCAGCACGTAGCAGTATAAGCTATAGGTAGTGGTAAGGATACATTACAGATAGTGAGCCTTTAATTTGAAGGTCTGAAAATGATGATGTTTAATTTTTTGATCACGGTTCGGAGCAATTCATTTGTTCCTGTTCTGGGAGATCCTTTTCTCTTTAAATTAACGTAAATCTTGTGCTGTAAGTGGGTACTAGAATAAGAAGAGACTCGACCTCTCGGTGCATAGTTGTACAGCTATTGAAGCTTTACTTTTAGTTTTGAACTAGCTACGTACATTTATTTTTATTGAATTTAATTTTACTTATATTTAGATATAGTTATATAGGTAGTATACCTTTTCGCCCGCCCATCTGTTGCAGCGCATGCCCTCGGTGCACACCTCTTGCATGACGTAAGTGCCCTCCTCGTCGCACATAAACAACACCTGCGGTCGCCGTGCCTACACAAGTTGCAACATAAATTATAGGAACAGTGAGCACCAGACTGCCTCGACGGTATAATGTTAAGCCTATGTAGCTCAGATCACGAGGTCTTGGGTTCAAATTCTGGGTTGGGTTGTGGAATAATTTTAAGTTTTTCTTTCTTCCGATAAATTATCAGTAGGTAACACCCTTTGGTCCCGGTCACTATTATCAACATGTTACCTATACAAGAATTGGTATATTTCCCTTATAGAAATCAGGAAGTACCTATATAAAAATATTCAAAATATTTTCTAGCTTGAAAACTGTGATACCTACTCGTAAGTAACAATTTAACTTTTAAATAGATTCTCATTCAAGGCGATGATATTTTTTCTACTCATGACCTTTTACTAAACTGCTACCTTAATTTCTCAAAGTAATTTAATTAAGTAATGTTCTAGCAATCATAAAATACAACCATTGCCCTTAATAGCAACACAACCTTGTCCGATATTCGTCGTATCTATCTAACCATGCAATAACGTTAACAGAAAGTGTAATCTACTGGCATAATATTCGTAAGTTGTCGGTGACCGAAAATTATGAATGTGTTAAACACGTCGGAATATGTCTCGCCAAATTTCGAGTTTGAGTTTGCTGGTAAGGTCATCGACCTCATTACCAGTCCTGAATTTGTCAAAAGGCCGTATAGCCTTCGACCTAGGGGCAGCAGATTTTAGAGGACGCTCGCTCGACTTCAGAGGATTTTTTAGTGGTTAATTCATTCATTATTTAATTTTTGTACATGGCTTACTTTATATGAAAAAATAATATTATTTTAGAAAGATAAATGGGGGCGGGGAAATAAGGTGGCCTACACTATGTTCCACGGTTATATTATAGTAGAAGGCTCTTCTTTATCTTATAGTAGAAGGTGTGTGGTCCAGTGAGTGGATAGTGCCTAGACGCCTGCATGGATGAATATTCGATGTAGACGAATTTGTAGATAGATGTCTGTCCGTCTGTTCATGCTTAACTCCGAACCTACTAGGTAGATACATATTCCTGCCTACTAACGAGTTTTCTCCCATTTTCAGAAGTATTCTTTTGGTATTTTGGCAGCATTTAAATCAAATTAGTACAATTTTTATCATAGATATTCGAAAAATGTAAGCTCCTCGCAGGCACAGAAGGACAGAAAATAATATATATAATAATGCAATAATTACACAGCTAGTAACAAAAATATAGTAAAGTATAGTTTGTTTACAATGACAAGCAATCAAGCGTGGACTATTTATTATTGTAATGTGTAATAAAATATGCACATTGCATTTGATAAGCAATTCACATGGATTTATTCTAATCATCTATTCCATATCTATGTACTTTATATTGTGCATATAAATAGGTCGTACCTACTTATATCTGATGCATTTGTCTAACTGCATATTAGTCTATGTACGGCATAGCATGAACAATTAACTATAATAATAAATATTTTTGGACGTGCTTGTTTGTTCATAATAAGCACCTGGTTAACCGAGCTTCGGTTTTATTTTTGGAAATTATATACCTATTACGTTTGAAAATGAAACCAAGCTAGATCGATTAATTGCCCCCGAACCCCCTGTATGTATGAAAATCGTTGGAGCCGTTTCCGAGATTCAGATTATATGCAAAAATAATTTCTCCTTTAATAAAGTTATTATATAGATAATAATGAATTGTCATTTTAGCGCACTTTTATCGATGTATAATCTGGCATAGGTAATGAAGGTCACAAGGAAATTCCATGAGATTAGGATAATATCATCAGACAACTGTATTAGACACTAAAGTCGTCATTCTAGTTAAATTATCGAGTGGCACCTATTATAAAATGTGATGAAATCTCGTGTAGTGCTTACATCATGTCGTTCTGTGTACGGTACAGCTAGTAGAAGTGTGTAGAACACGGCGCTCAGAACCAAGCAGCTCGCTATAACAATGCGCAGCAACTTCCCAGAGCTGCTGGGGCCTGCGCCTCCGCCGGTGGAACCGCGGCCCACGGACAGTCTGGGAACAAGTTTAAAACATTATAAAACCAAATAAATAGTTATATTCAAACTATTTTTATTAAAGTAGGTAGGTACTACATCGTCTCCCAATAGAAAATAGGATATTGAGCTCAGATGCATCAAGCTTGTATCACTACTACTTGTGTTATAGTGATCGTCAAGACCGCAAGCGACGACTTGACGCGCTCTCCGAGACAGGGGGATGGTCTCACCACCAACTTCCCAGGTCCTGGCTGCTTGCTAGTGAGAATTTCTTGGAAAAAAATCTCAATATGTCCATAGCCCGATCTAGGATTTAATCTCAATAACTCATGAAACAGAACTGTATAGTTTTACCACTGAGTCAACGAGGCATTTATAACATAACCACATTTATTATCACGTATTTAAAATACTCGTATTAAACATTTCGAAAAGTACGAGTCCGATATATATCCTATCTTCTTCTTCACTACTGGTAATTAAAAAATCTTGGTCTACAGCAATCTACAGGCTAAGATAGTTTTAAGTACGCATCTAATTTATGTAAGTTCACGAACTTCCTTGCCTTCCTTGCCGCTAGCTGAAATCCACTTCAATTTGAGATACGACTTACAGGTATGATATTGAATGGCTTCGTTGACCCTCTTTACGAGATTACCTATATTTTATTCTAGTTAATATTTTTCTTTATTTCAATAAATAGCAGTTCGGAACTCGGTAGTTCAACCCCCTTGCCTTAGAAAACACGTAAGCCGTTGGTTCCGTTCATTAACATCTGATATCGATGCTTAAGGAATCTAACATTGTCACGCCAAGTTGAATAGCGTGGTGAGTCTAAGCTCTATAAACCTCTTCTCTTGTAGGAGAAAGAAGTCTCTGTAGAGGGCTGTTAAAGAGATTGATGATGATAAAGAATACATAACCACTCAGTTATTAGGTACTATTTTAATGTTGAGATAATAAACCGGCTTGATAATAATCTATTATAAATGATTAATAAATAATAAATATTATAGGACAATTCGCTATATAATTAAGCGTACTCGTAAGTAGCTTGTGTTATGGGTACTATGATAACTGATGAATATTTATATATACATATATATTATACATAAATACATACTTATAATATATAGATAAACATCCAGACACTAGAAAGCATCCATGCTTATCACACAAACATTTTCCAGATGTGAGAATCGAACCCACAGCCTAGGACGCAAAAGCAGGGTCGCACTATCCACTGCGCCACTCGACCGTCAAATTATGTCTCAACTCTCCTGCAAGGCACTAGCTTTTACCGTTCATTTACCCTAGCTAGGAAACCGTTGCCAGAGTCTGGACAATTCGCAGGATTCAGCACGGCAACGGCAGATTTTAGCAGTTTGTTCCGTTTTAGCGTCACTGTGATATCGTGCTTCAGAAGCTCGAGTTACATTAAACACGCTTTTTTAGTATAACTAGCGGTCGCCCGCGGTTTCACTCGTGTAGTTCCTATTCCTGTGGGAATATCAAGATACAAATTACCCTATGTCACTCGTCATGAGTCTGTCTATCATATATCAGTTATTTCAATATTACAAACAGACACCAATTTTATTTATTTGTATATATGTATAGATAACACCGTATAAGGTGGTATAAATTAAGCACCCACTAATTTGAGCGGTGATCGATATCGGATATGCGAGCAAGAAACGTGCTCTTGACCAACGTAATATTTTTCTTTACATAAACATCACATCTTCTCATTAAATACATAACTTAATCTAGGTACTTACTTGTCAATAAGGGGTCCGAGAATCGCTGGGCCCAGGAGCGCAATAGCAGGTGCTACAGCTGATATCAATCGAGCCTCCCCTCGGTCCAAGCCAACTGACAGTAGGTGAAGAGGCAGGAACGGGAATATGCATCCTACACCTGTGTAACAACAATAAAAAACATGTTATTTCATTTAATACTTATTTAATCTAGGTAAGTACGTAAAATTTATTTTTTAACCGACGAAAAAAAACGGAGGAGGTTTTCAATTCGACACGTATATTTTTTTTGCATGACCACGCATAACTTTTTACAGTGTTGACCGATTTCGATAATTCTTTTTTATTTGAAAGGGCACACTTCCAAGGATCGAAGATCCTAACATGATTACAATGGGACCACATTGTAATCATGTTAGGATCTGATGATGATATCCTGGGAAAATTGAAAGAACTCTTCAAATTTTATAGGCACACTTGCAGCGATTTCGGTTTTTGTGTAAGTATCGGTAGCTTTTTGGCTACAAGTGCCGTATAAATCACTAAATAGTAAGAAATTAAAAATTTTAACAAAAAATAGAACTGATTCAAAACGCACTAAAAAGTAAAAAATAACTGTGTCACTTAGTTGCTTTAATTTACATAAGCATATCTAGGAGTCGGTGCCTGCTAAGGTTTCTACTTTAAGGACATTACCTAGAACCCACAAACTGCTTTACTACATTAAATAAATGTTCCTTAAACTTGCTGCTACCGACTTCATAGATATGCTTAAGTAAATTAAAGCAACTAAATCACACAGTTATTTTTTACTTTTTAGTGCGTTTTGAGTCGGTTCTATTTTTTGTTAAAAATTTTTATTTTTCAAGAATCAAGATTCAATTCAACAATAAGGTCAAAATCGCGACAATATTAAATAGACTAGAGTGCTTAAAGTAAATAGCTTGTGTTCGTGAACTTTTACTTTTTTGTGTCGTTGTGCCACTTGTAGATCGCTTATAAAGCATTTGAAACATCATGTTATTAGAAATCTTTGCAATGTTGCAACGAGAGCGATAAAACTACCGTTGAGTATAAATTTTAAAACTTAATTGCGGTATAGAAAAGTTTATGGTGCCACAATTCCAGGAGCGCATTGCAGTAGCGTTCCAGAGGTGAACGATCCCTAAATCATTCCGCAAGTGCTAAGTAGGTATACGATATACCAATATGGAGACCGACAATCCCTACAAGGTAACTTGCAATACAGCATAGGAACATTGCGAAGCGGGACAACACGAAGTCCGCCATTGAACCACTTTTTTATCGTGACCCCGAGAAAATAACAACTTAGCTATAGGTGCCTATCTACCTACTTGTTGTTTTGTATGGATAATGTTCGATGCAAACTTGTTTTGGCTTTTTTTGTTTACTGAACAAGAAACGTTTATAAAAACAAATTGTTACTTTTTTACTTTTAACGGTTCAACGGTTTCTGTTTTTTTATCACACATAGGTACTTACTTGTCATACCATTTCTTATGTAATTTCTAATTATCCACGAGGCCACGAGCAGACACGGAAGCGTCAGTAGCTCCAAGGTCTACTAGGCTCAACGAGAAGCAAATCCCAAACTCCTGGGTTTCATCATTTTTAATATTTTTGACCCACTTCGTGCTTCGGCTTTTCGCTTAGTTTGAGGGGAAACTACTGACTAATGTCAAAACCAATACACCATGTAGGCGTCTGTTTATTGGTTTTTTGTATAGGCAGCTGACGAACGTAAATCTATGCCAGATAGCGCACGAGTTATGCCAGCGAGATGAAAAAAAATTGCAGCATTTTGGAATCGCAATACGCAACCTGCATGTTACAATATTTTCGGAATTATAAATCCGTTGATATGAATAACAATAATATTTAATAAGGATTTATTTATGCTTAGTATAATTTTGTCAATGCAAAATTTTCTCAATATTTTGAATCGCCTTTGTAATTAGCAATGCTTGAACAAAAATCATTAATTATTTAATTACAATCTTCAAAAAGTGTTTTTTCCACATTTTGATAAACCTGAAAAAACCTGATAAAGTAGGCATAGGTTTTTAAAGCTAATAATTAACTGTGTACTCACAATATGTAGATCAAAACGTACTTAGGAATCTATTGTCTATGTCAATCAATAGACGCAAACAACATAATGAATACCCAATTAGTAATCTCCAGAGTCCAACAGTGGATGCTCTGAAACACTGATACTTCATTCGTTAGTTACCTGAAAGGAAGCAGAAGAGCACACACTTCAGCGTAATTAGGTTCTTGTTGATGAGCTGCGTCATGTTTAGTCTTTCTCTAGCACCTTCGTTAAGTCGACCAGTGTTTCAACATCTTGCATCTGAAATGAAAATGTTGGTCAAGGACTTGCTGAGAAATGAGATGAGCTTTAAATAAACACGACTTTTTGTATTTATGAATTACTAGCTGCGTTCCATGTTACGACCCGCGTAAATCAATGGAAATATCGGGACGAAATTTGCCTAGTGTACTATTTCCGATCCTCTCCTCTTCTGGAGATATACAGCTTAAACCTACCACGCTGTTCCAAAACTGGTTGGCGAGCTTAGGGAGATCCCTAATATTTATTTCTTTAACGAACATATTCTGTAACTTTATTGTTATAAGTTGACATTGTGAGTTTCAAATTTGTCTCTATTTCTCCTTAGCTGTAGTATCGCGTTAGATGTAAAAAGTCGTTAAAAAATCGAAATAAACACAGTCAAGTTATAATATAATAACGTCCTTAAATCCTTCAGTAATTAGACGATGATAACGACCACGATATGACATTTTTAAGAAAAAAACCTCACCATAAAGTTTACTTATAAAAAATTTTTTAACAAAAAATAGAACCGACTCAAAGCGCACTAAAAAGTAAAAAATAACTGTGTCATTTAGTTGCGGAACATTTATTTTACGTAGTAAAGAAGTTTGTGGGTTCTAGGTAACGTCCTTGAAAATTTTTTGTTAAAAAATTTTATTTCTTACTTTTTAGTGATTTATCGCCACGTAACGTACTAGTGCTATACTGTCATAGCATATTATACGGCACTAGTAGCCAAAAAGCACTGATACCGAGACAGAAACCGAAATCGCTGTAAGCGTGCCTCCAAAAGAAGAAATTCCTCAGGATTAAAAAAAGAATTATAAAATATAAAAAATACGTTGATCTTCTCAATCGACCATCGATTTTTGAAGTCATCAAATAGATGCTTAAGTGAAAGATGAAAACAGATGGTCAGACGTGGTACAGCATACATCATTGCGGTTCGCCCACGTACGACATTTGGTACCCAGTTGCAAAACAGTACACAGTCGCATACATACACATTGCACGCTGGTTTTAAAATAGGTGCCACGATGTGACGTGAGCATCTATTGTCGTGACATCATTGTGACACGGCCCCAAAAGTAATATGAACACCCACAAAATATACGTATGCTATATATTGTACTTATTTTAATTTTCTTCGTGTCCATTACTCAAGGACTATCGTAAGGATATCGTGACTAAAATGTATGTATAAGCGGCATCGGGCTGCTGCTTCAGTCCAAACTACTTTGATGTTTTATTAATTTTGTAACATGTTTATTTCCTAGATTACAAATTATCAATTGCCTACATTGCAAAAATTTTTAATAGCGTTTTATAATTAATTTTTATAAGCATTTCTTGTAGGAACCTATGAATTTTATCTCTTTAAAATGTCCTTTTCAATATTATATGTATAGACGAAGTTGGTTTTAATGAATTTTTTTTTGTAAACACAGAGAATTGACCTTTTACAATACGTAATATCAGACCTTCTAAAGGTAAAGTAAAACCTTCACCTGAACGGCACTTTGGAATGTTTATAAATATCTGATTTATATTATTTTGATGGACAAGGTTGTCACACCCAAGTTGCAAATTCATACCAGTTATACATTAGTCAATTCTAAAGTATACCGAAAGAATATTCAATATAATATCATAACTATTTCTAGATAGGATGTAAACTCCTCAAAAGATAGACCTCTTTGACTTACCAAATAGTTAAGCATTATTAAATTTTTAAGTAAACATCTATGTCGTTTTTATTAAATTGCAGTATCATTGTACTCGTACCTAATTAATTAATAATATTGAATACGTTATAAATTCTATGTATAAACTATAGTTAGCCTTACTTATTAAAACCGTACCAGAAAGTAGAAGAAAACTTTAAGCAATTTGTCGGTAGCTGTACAACATTTAGGTAATAGACGAAGTTATTTAGGTGTCGAGTCAATAAAACCATTGACTTTTATTTGGCATCCGCGTCCGGCGGTTGAAAGGGTATCATCGTGGATGTGGGTTACGATCTCGTAATTTGTAAACAGACAAAATGACCGTCCTTAACTTTCACGTGACAGCTGCCGGGTGCATGGCGGGGCGACTTGTTATTTCTATCGATAGCCTGTACCTAATAGCATTTCCCGGGAATCTGTTAAAAGATTTGGAGCAAATATTTGACATTTTTAACACATTAAACGTGCGTAATGTTTGTTTACATTACATTTCGTGGGCTTTTATGAAGGGATCAAAGTACAGTAGCTATTCTGTAGCGATGTTTTTATATCGTGACAATAAGTTTTTCGAATTAATCTCTATTACTCGCTATCCATAGTATCATTTTATATATAGAGACCGATTAAAAACTACCACTGTCAAGGTATAAAATCACATCTACAATATAGTGTTACAGAATCATCAGAACTTATTTTTTTTATGTTTTCAATAATTACATTGTTACTTAACATAAATATTTTCTTATGTATTATAGCATCTGTAGATGTTGTTCATTGTGTGATGTTCGATGTATAAATAACTTACGCAAAGTAATATTATTTATCAACACAAGAGCGTAATACGTTAAAGCAAGAAAATAGAGATATGCTGTCACCCTATTTTGTAATTGTAATTAAGAAGTATAAAAATTCATTATTAAGAACAAATTACCTATAACACAAAAAGCGATTCTATAGAGGCCGATACACAGCGTTAATCGTTTATTGGTCCCCAGTTTCAGGTCATTGTTATACCGTACATTTCAAATTACAGTAGGTAGCATAAGTTCACCCATTAACCTTTTCCTGGTGTGAATCAATACATTTCTTTTTTGCCTTGCTTATTGCTCAATCGCGTGTGGAATGGTTGTTAATGGCGTGGACAGATCACGCGAAAATCTAAACAACTGCAAAGTACTAAATCCAAGAATAGTTTTAGATAGAGTACTTATTTATTGACTTAATTAATATAGAGCTACTTTACTTAAGTCGATTAACTTTATTATTTCCATGGTTTGTTTCTGTACAAACTATGTAATCAATATGGTAAAGGGGACCTTATATTTTAGCTGACCATAGACACGATATTCGTCAAGAAATAGTCAGATACCTGCCAAATATTATATTACATTATTACATTATAATTATTCGTTTAAAAAGATAATTAAAATAATTATCGGGTTCGATTCCTTGCAGGGCCGATTGAGGTTCTGTGAATTAGTCGTGTCTGGCTGGTGGGAGGCCTCAGTCGTGGCTAGTTACCACCCTACCAACAAAGACGTACCGCCAAGCAATTTAGCGTAAAGGAGTTGTAAATATTATCCAACTTCTACCAAGTAAGCCCGCTTCCATCTTAGATTGCATCATCACTTACTAACAGGTGTTATTGAATCATTGAAGTCAAGGGCCGACTAGCAATAAATAAAAAAAATTAACGGTAGATGACCTATTTTCATAAGCAAATCTCGCTAGGTCAGTTTGTTATTGTTAGTCGCGTCGCATATTACATTACATGTGACATCATATCTCGGCAAGGATTGAGATGAATCAAATAATAACATAGGTCTTACTAAAAATAGCTGCTTACAAATCTTACGTTCATAAGTTTTAGCGTAGCCATGACAAAATTCTGTCATATTTATTGCGGTAGAAAATGGTAAAAGGAAAACTGATGCGATTTTATTCAAAGAAAAAACCAACAAGAGTTTCACGTCTGCTAATATTTTTATTCACTACAAGTTGGATCTTGACTGAATTAGACGGTAGGTGATGATGCCAGCTAAGTTGGAAGCAGACAAATTTGATAGATAAGAGTAGAAAAACATCCACACCCCTTTCGGTTTCTACACATCGTATCGGAAAGCTAAATCGCTTGGTGGCGGTACGTTTTGGCCGGTAGAGTCGTACCTGATTAGACACGATAGCCCCACACCAGCCAGACCTATTAAGAAAATTGGACCAGCTGGAAATCGAACTTACGATTTTCATCTCATAAATCTACCGCGCATACCGTTGCGCCACCACAGATGCCGTAAAAAATTACGAAACCCTCCCAGACAATGAGACCTACTCTCGCTTGGCAGTTTATACAAATGCACTACAATACAGTACCTACGCAGAGGTACTAGATATAGAGGCGGATGCAACGGTCGCGATCACCGACCGTAACGGGTCGTTACGAGTTACGTGGTAACAAAGAAAAGTATTTTGATTGTTGAAGTGTGTACGGAGATAAGCAGAATTTGCATAAGAACAATGATTTTAAACATTTTAATTTTCGTTTTCATTAAGTTATTTACCATACAACGTTTCTCTAAGCTTATAACTCGTTGTACTTACATAACTATGCTGCTTTATACACTGTGTAAGTTTTTTATTCAATGGTATGTTTTGTACCTACTCGTAATTGATTCTCTCACAGTGATTATACCTATCAAGTAATGATGCAGTGTAAGGCCACGTTAAAAGAAATAAAATTTTCACTTATATTGAGATTCTAAATCGCTTGGTTCTAGGTACATTTAGGTGATACCTAACTAACCACAATCTAGGCTATCATCACAATAAACCTGCCTTTTATAAAATACTTACTTACTTATTATCGCTGTAATATAATGTAATAGCTTAATTTCTTGTACTTTCCTAACTTAATAAATCATTTTTATACATGAAATCACAATCTTCCACTTTTTTTTTTAAGTCATACACACAACATTTTATCCAAATCGGTTAAGCCCTTTAGAAGGAGTTAGGAGACAAACACATACATAACAGAGGTACAGGTTACAGAAGAAAAATTTTCTACTAACCGACGCCCGCTACTCCGTCCGCGATAAATTCTGTTTTGTGATAGTTCGAAAAAGTAGCCTATGTCCGTTCTCAGGCTCTAATAAACTATCTCTGTACAAAATTTCATTTAAATCTGTTTACTGTAAACAGAGTTACTTTCGCATTTATAATATTAGTATAGATGTACCTATATAAATTCTTGAATAGACCCGAGCTGGAAATCAAATCTACGACCTCCCGTTTTAAAAGCTTTGCATATCACGCATATGCGACTGCGGTAGAGGTCATCGGAGCTAAAACAATCGACGGTTTATTTATGTATGGTACCTATCTGTCATTGTCAATAGTAATATAATGAGTACGAACGGAAACGCAAAGCCGCAACCTCTGATGAACGACATCGATGGCTGATACACTTTTGACCCCTATACATTCTACAATATTGGATACCAATTTTAC
The DNA here is from genome assembly GCA_034621355.1 of Mycalesis mineus. NCBI lineage: Eukaryota > Metazoa > Arthropoda > Insecta > Lepidoptera > Nymphalidae > Mycalesis > Mycalesis mineus. The sequence continues at coordinate 10,232,284 of CM067886.1, read as the reverse complement.
TGATTCAAGATGCATCAAGTCTTTTTTTAACCGACGAATAAAAACGGAGGTGGTTTTCAATTCGACACGTATATTTTTTTTTATGTATGATCACGCATAACTTTTTACAGAGTTGTCCGATTTTAATAATTCTTTTTTTATTAGAAAGGGCATACTTCCAAGGTGGTCTCATTGTCATCATCTGATCTGATGATGATATCCTGGGGAAATTTAAGGAACTCTTCAAATTTTGGAGGCACGCTTACAGTGATTTCGGTGTTTGTCTCGGTATCGGTAGCTTTTTGGTTACTAGTGCCGTATAATATACTATGACAGTATAGTACGAGTACGTTACGTGGTGATAAATCACTAAAAAGTAAGAAATAAAAATTTTTAACAAAAAACAGAACCGACTCAAGACGCACTAAAAAGTAAAAAATAACTGTGTCATTTAGTTGCTTTAATTTACTTAATCATATCTGGGAGTCGCAGCCAAGGTTTCTACTTTAAGGACGTTACCTAGAACCCACAAACTGCTTTACTACGTAAAATAAATATTCCTTAAACTTGCTGGCACCGACTTCATAGATATGCTTAAGTAAATTAAAGCAACTAAATGACACAGTTAATTATTTACTTTTTAGTGAGTTTTGAGTCGGTCCTATTTTTTGTTACACTGTAAATATATTAATACAGTAAAATAAATATTAGTACAAAGTGTCAAGCGCCTACATAACAAACATCGCAGCGCTTTTAGCCTTGGTTTCGGCCCTAATGGAGACCATCTATAGTAACCAGTTGGATTGCAGAACCAGGGATTGTGAGTTGGTTTGGCCCTGGGCTAATAGTACTTTGGGGTTTACTTAATTGTTGAAAATAATCTCACTACCATTTTGACAACAGGACATCAGTTTTTGTACAAAATGTTTAGTAGGTACGCCAAAACTATTGAGTATAGGAATATAGCACGAAAAACATTAGTATGCCATAAATTATATTTTGTGTGTTAGTAATACTGGGTCTCTTTGGATCTGGGTGGCTCTGGACTGCAGCCCAAAAAGCCCTTAGGTACATCCGCCCATGAGCATAGCTTTTATGTCTACAAAATAAGTAGTCTCGATGCACATATAATCGCCAGGAAAATAGTTTAGTATTAGCTTTTCGGATCTTCATCCCTAATAGCTAAGAACTATTTCGACTTACGAACAGTATCATAATCGGTTCATTAATTAAAAAAAAATATAGTATAGAGGGACACGTAAAACTTAAAACGGGCTTAAAAAGTATAAAGAGACTTATTTTAGATCTGTACTTGAAAATGCAATGTAAAATTCTAGGTAAGCTAGTCGACGTTATGAGTCTGTAACGTGGGTAGGTTTATACGGGTCATGTATTATGAAAGAGGTATAAAAAATACAATTTGTGGCTAACAACTGGAGTAATGCCGGTCGTGCCGGGAGTGTGCGATGCCGTCACCGCTATAATCGTCGAAGGTCCGTCGCCATGCGTGACCAGCGACGGTTCGTCTAAGGGCGGTTCACACTGTATGTTCACGCACGTTTCTTGTTATTCCCTAACATTTAAAAATTACGTACTACTGCATAATATGTGATAAGTGTGAAGGCGATCAACTACGTCACGTTGTGTAATACGTTATTCAATAATATTCGTATGGCATTCATAAAAACCATATTGCATGATCTTCATTAAGTTGTCCAGCAATATTGTAGTCTATAGAACAAATTTACAGAGAGACAGTAGAGTATATTATTATATACTATTACTTAAAAGTTTAATTTTAATAATTAATTATTATTTTATAATAAAAATAATAGGCAATTAATGAAGAACAACAATTTTTGATGGATACCTATGGTTCTTATTTTTTTATGAAGTTATAAATAAAGCAGACTTGATGAAATAAAATTCTGTTCAGTTTCTATAATTTGAAAACATTTATAGAGACTTTGAAGCACTTTATAGGAACATACCGTTATTACGAGGTACACGTCATCAGCAAGAATAACCGGATGGCACAAATGAATCGAAATTTCTTTACAGTTACTTTTAATTCAAGGTTTGTCGCTGGTCGATGTAGCACAGGATTTAACACGCACATTAACAAACTGGGAGTTTTAATTGAAGGATAAATTTTAACAAGCTTAGCTTCCATTGGAGCTAACTAAACAGATGCCGCAGATCCGCAGAAGTTAAACGAATTGATTGGACAACATTCTCTGAACTGATGTAGGTATTTTGTTTAAAATGTCGCAAGAGTTGAACTTCGCAAGGTGTGGTCGTCGTTTTCTCAACTGATGAATATACACTGATGGGCATTTATTTTTCTTGGAAACATGGACCTTGGAGTCCATTTAAATTCTTGCTAGTCGATTTAGGTGATACTAGGTCTTTGAAATTGCGCTTTACCATGTTGTTTTTTTCTTGAAATCATTTGGAAGGTCCGTTTATTAGAATTATAGAATTGTAAGCAATGTTTATAAATATAGATTCTAATATATCGCCGACTAAGTACGTCGGAGATTTTTATGGACCAAGACCATAAGTAGGTATATATGTCATCATTGAAAAGATTTTATCATCAAATAGTCATCAAAATTCAAATCGTGTCTTCGTTTTGTACTGAGTGTTTACAGATAAAGTTAACTAAGATATGACACCTTGAATTTTTATCGTTAAATTATTTTTTATTATCAATTATAATTATTTATCTTAGCTCTATTACTTCTAGGATAAAGCGCATTTTAAACATTCTACTTCTTCTCTTTCCCCTCTCACCTCTTACCCAATTGTTGGTTTTACGGTCTTACTTATAACCATTTCTTTACGATTTACACTATTGTGACCAATATATAAGAAATATTGAAAGGAGACGTTTATGTTCTTAATGAACAAAATAAATTTGATTTAAACTTATTTGTCGTATGCCAGTCGGTAAAATGTAATACTATAAGTAAACACACATTGTGAAGGAACCCTTAAAAGTATCTAGTTTAATTAGATATTTAGGTAATTGGATGCGACCAATGACAGTTTATCCATAGATTGACCACGAAGAAACGTGATAGTATGAGTATCTAGCTACTCGGTTTAGAACAAATTAGGGCAGATAGTTTAGTATAGAAACTACTTCAGTATTATCTATTTCAGTTTTCATAGACAAGTAGGTAATTGATTTTTATTTACAGTTAAATATGTACATTGAATTAAATATTTACAATTAAATAAATAAAAAAGTAAAAGCTTAAACACTACAATATCCTAAACTATATATAATATACTAACAATTAAAAAAAATTAGGTAATTAAATGTACCTATCTAGTAAAACAAAAGTTCGAGCCGCAAGCAAAAGCTTTTCTTAGACATTCTCCAATAACAATTGCCTTATGTGCCAGACTAATGTAGACACATTCACGAGAAATTTGTTATCTTCCGTCAAAATATTATCTAAATGGTAAAGAAACTTTTCTTGAATCAGTGCGCCAGTACTAAAGCGGCATAAGCTAAACCTTAAGTCTATCTAAATAAGCACTTTCATTCATACTAAATACTATCGGAGAATAAGGTTAGGTCGGAGAGAGCTTCCAGCCGTTCACACTCCTGTATTTCCGCTACGCCCGATATTGAACCCAATGTTATACTTTGACATGTATTTTCTAAACAGTTTTATGTCTAGAATCATTTATTTTTAATTTACACCTACTTTTGATTGGCCTAGGTCAACCGGAAGTATATAAGAACACTCCTCGGACATTTTCCTATAAGTATATGATATCATATCGGCCAAGTCATTTGGGAGTTGTAAGAGAACATGTAAATAGTGCAGACAGACAGACAACAAGAATTTAAAGCATTCCGCAGAAATGCAATTAAATAAGAGTTCTTTTATTACATTGGTAGATACGAGGACCTTGGGGTCACATTATCATTTCATGCCATTATCACATCAGTTATACTGATTTCGGTAAAGTCGATGAATTATTTTAAGAATATGATGTCATATGGAACTGTTCGTAGTTTAGCAATATAGAAATAATTACGTTTTGCTAAAGAAAACTGTACAGTTATTGCAATGAAAAAGATAACCTATGACTACTATAATAAAATATATCAGTATACAATAAAATTATTGTTTATAGTATCAGTATCCTGTAAGTATCTACGAAGTCTGAGTGTTATAAAAATAAATATATCGAGTAAAAGACGATTCATCGTCAACTTGAACAAATTCATCCTCAAGATTCTAATAATTTCTGAGACGTTTGTAGCAATCCTCTGCAGAATGATGTTTACATTACGACTATGAACAACAAGATGACATTAGAAAGTATCAATGATGTGCATAAAAGTATAGAATCGAGCCAAGAACAATTTAAATTCCTAGCAAATAAACGCCGATACATTTCACCAGAAAGCTAGACAATTTCTCTAACTTTTAATTTAAACAGGCGATTATCATGGTTGATACACCTACGAGTACAACAGCATAAATAATAAGTATCAACGAATTCTAAACCTATTAATAATACTAAGTATCAATCTAGATCTAATCTAATAAAATTTTAAGATAAACTAAAAAAGACGTGTGGTACTCGGAGACTGCCGCGGTAAAGCTATTGCATAGCATTTTTTATCAACTTATGTTTACCTACCGACGTCATCGGGACCGTGGCCTAGCGATAAGGCGCTCTAAGTGCCCGAATTGCCAGAGAGACGCGGGTTCGAATCCCGTCGATTCCGCAATTTTTTTAAAGCGTGATATTGCAAAGTCATTAATTTTTTTTTTTAAATGACTGAAATATTACGCTTGAAAAAAAAATTTTGCTTTTGATATTATGTTTTTGATACTCAGGGGATGTTAGGTTTTTTCGTTACGGAATTTCTGTATTCGGTCTCCACGCTCAAGGCCCGCGATAAAAGCTATAAAATAGCTTAAAAACAAAGGTAAGTTGGAAGAAAATGTCGCCTGAGTAATTTCTGACTGTTTGTTAAAGCCTCGTCGCACAACAGAATACTTAGTAAGTATCAACGAAGTCTAAGTACATTAATAAATAATAGCAGGATCGAGCAGAGAATGATATTATTCAGTGTACATACTTATCGCATCTTCAAAGTTTATGAGCCCAGCGGCTTGTTTGTGTACATAGACTGTATTCATGCTACAAAGGAGGGGAACTTGTAAAGCTGCGGGCATGCATTACTGTCACTGCAATGAATCTCCTCTGAAAGGATACTAAGAAATACGAATAAATTGAACGAATGCTGGATGCACTTTTTTGGTAAATAAACATGCAGACATATTACCATTGTATAAAAACAGATTACATTTTACGTCAAGTTGTTATCACAGACATTGAGGTCTGAACAATGAAATAAAATGTGCGGATTAAACACAAGCTGGATTGCTACACACTTTTCAATTTACCTTTTCTTTTTTTTATCGATTACAAGTTGGCCCTTGACTGCTATTAGACCTGATGTTAAGTGATGATGCAGTCTAAGATGGAAGCGGGCTAACTTGTTAGGAGTGGGACGAAAATCCACACCCCTTTCGGTTTTTACACGACATCGTACCGGAACGCTAAATCGCTTGGCGATACGTATTTGTCGGTAGGGTTGTAACTAGCCACGGCGAAAGCCTACCTACCACCTCAAGTTAGGTATGATTTTTAGCAAACAATCGTAAACATTTTAATTGTTTAACATTTGCTTTAAATTGCTATAAAAAGCGATGAGTTTCTATGTATCAATGATGAATCGTCTCTGAAGCTTGCTTAGAACACGAATAATTTAAACTCTAGAAAACTAAAAACTTTTTAGTCTTCCAGTTCCTTAATTTATATGTTTTTTGGTAAATGCTAGACAACTTCCAATTTCACGTGAAGTCTCATCCATGAACAATAAGATTTTGATGTCTTTACGATAAACCGTATCTTGATATGGTTACTAAGGTTATGAATAAATCAAACACGCTGGAATGTTGCAAAGTTTTTAGTCTTGCTCAATTTGTTTTTTGGAAAATAAATGTGCAGATAGATTTCGATTGTTTAAATTTTACATGAAATGTCTACCGCGAACATTAAGATTCTAAAGTGTCTACTTTAAATAGTGTCTTTAAATGGAGACTAAGAACTTTAATAAATCAAAAAAACGCTGGAAGTCTTCCTCAATTTAGGTTGTTGGCATATGAGCGAGTCGACAAATACATTAATCCTTTAAGATTTTAGTTTAAGACAAAAAAGCAATTCTAACTTAAAATTACGCAATTTGTAACTGCTCCTAAACTAAAAGAAAATAAGTAATAAATAATTGGCTAGACAAGGTACTAGATTTAAGTGATCGATCCTTCGATAGTGCAACAGTTAAGTATGGGTATAGCTGTTTGTGCACAAATATTCTTTCTTGAAAAACATAGAGATTGTTATTTTTGCATAGTTATAAAGCGACGATGCGTTCGAATGTCGCTCTTAATATGTATTAATTTGCGCTGGAATTTAAATTGGTACCTAACTACCTAAGTGGTTTAAAGACAGCCACAAGCATACGCTAGCAAAGCTACTTCAGTAGAAGTAATTATGTCATTAAATATATCGCTCGATGGTTTTATACAACAATTTTAATCCTAATGTCATTCATATATTCTCTTGTTTTGATACGCAAATAGTTCAAAATCATATAGATGTCTTAGATATACCCATAAGTTGGTTCTAGACAGTTATTTAAATAACAGTTTTAGATGAAATCTTTTAGATTTCGTGCGCTACACTACAATGCACATATTTTATAACTTATAACAAGTTTCTCCAACTGATAAAGGAATATCAGTTTGAATTTATTGGCAGATACAGAAAAGAACATCTTAATAAAATCCAAGACGAAATAAAACTTTTTTGGAATTATTAAAAATACAAAAGATTCAAAATTACTTACACAAGCGAAAAGTTAACTAGAGCTCCTCAACCGTCATCAATTTAAAAACAGCACTGTTTATTTGACTTTTACACTTTGATTCTCATGACATTTAAAAAGTTATCATTATTTTAATCCGCAACACAACACGATGCTACTGTATAACACGTGGTATTGCAACTGTCCCTTATTGCGAAATCAGACGATGTAAATAAATACGCGCACAGAGAAAGTTGAACCACAGGATATATTATTTACACTCAATTATTCCTTCGGTAGGAATATGAAGCGGCGAGATACGTCTTAACCCGCATAAGTTTGCGACGCTAAGACTAGAAGTGAGACCTGCACACGCACACCGCGCCGTCACGCTGCTCGACTGGGCCGCGTATTACGAGCTCGTTTCTCTTACTTTTTAGTTTTGCCTACTTCACAAATCGAGTCTCGTCCTGTTTCCTCTCATCTTTAATTTGCAACATCGCGAATATCATTTCGTAACTGTGGTTATTGTTCATCTTAATTTGAAAGTATACTTTCCATTCATTTTATACCTACATCCAATTTAATTGATTTACCATTTACTTTTTCTAAGCTCAACACATACGTTTTATTCTTGACCTTGACGTTAATCTGCTTAGTTTGACCAGTTTGGTTTTTCAATGATCTTTATTACATCTATTTGATGTAAGTAAAATCCACGATTTCGACGCCAGTAACATATTATCAGAAACAATTCGAACTTTGTTAGATGCTGGGTACATACTACCTACTACAATTCCCTAACTTCTATCATTCCAATTGTCGCATCAACGAAAATTCATTGGGGAAATTCATCATGATTTTTTTTTTATTATTTTGGCAAAAACAGTCATTACAAGTAAAAAGTTTTGCATTAAAGAAAAAATACATATTGTGTAACAATAGACAATACATTGCCGAAGATTTGTACATAAAAAAAAGGAAAAGATATGTTATTTACGTGATAACAGCATTAATAAGATAATATTACTAAGAAATAATATAATATTATTTCTTAGTAATATTCTCCCCGCACCGTGGCTTACACATGATATAAAATTACTAATGTTAAAACGTAATAAGGCTAAATCTAATTATAAGTTAAATCCATCCGCAGCAAACTTGCTTAAATATAAGGCGCTACGAAATAAGTGTAATAAGATCTGTAGAGATGCGCAGCGCAATTACATACATTCTTCAGTTTCCGATAAAAGTACACTAGATGTATGGAAGTTCTTAAACTCACTAGGCATTGGACGTCAGCGAAGCGGTTTATCTGACAGCGTAGATATCAATGCGTTAAATTATCATTTTACTAATATCACTGCAAACGTTAACTTAAAATCCGAAACCATTGATTCCATTCATTTACGTACTAGGCCAGATTTTCCGTTGTTTTGTTTTAATTCTGTCAGTACTGATGATATTAGGAAGCATGTGATTGCAGTTAAATCTGATGCTGTTGGCAGTGACGGCGTTAGTCGCAGAATGATTCGTCTATGCTTAGATGTCATTACGCCTGTACTTGGTTATCTATTTAATGAATCCCTATCTTCTAATATCTTTCCTAGAGCTTGGTGTGTAGCACATGTTATACCAATTCCTAAAAATTCTAATCCAACACTGTTTTCCCATTATCGACCTATCTCCATTCTCCCCTTCTTATCTAAAGTTCTTGAGCGGATAGTTCATTCTCAACTCTTACTCTTCCTAACTAAAAATAATATACTTAGTCCTTTCCAATCCGGTTTCCGTCGTGGGTATAGCACTATGACAGCTCTAACAAAAGTATGTGATGATATAAGGTTTGGAATTGACAACAAGCAAGTTACTATTTTAACGTTGCTTGATTTCTCTAACGCTTTTAATAATGTAGATTTTGAAATTCTTTTGGCTATCCTCAAATCCATTAATATTTCTACTCCTGTACTTAGTTGGTTCCATTCATATCTACACGGTCGCACGCAATGCATCCGTGTAAGGGACAAACAATCCTCTTTCTGTGCTCTTAGTGCTGGTGTTCCACAGGGTGGTGTGCTATCCCCTCTTCTTTTTTCCATCTTTATAAACACGGTCACTGACTATCTTTCGCTGCCCTATCATCTTTATGCGGATGACTTTCAGTTGTATGTACAGACAACTGTAGATAGCATTGCTGAAGCTGTTAGCCATCTCAATGCAGATCTTCGTGCAGTGCATGACTGGAGTTTAGCTTATGGGCTGTGGTAAAAATTGGGTAATTCTAGACAAATTTCCAAGATTAACTTTTCTACCTTACCACCAGTTGCTTTTGATGGATCAGTGTTGCCTTATAGTCAAACAGTAAAGAATCTTGGTATTCTCATGGATAGCAACCGAAAATTAGTCAAAAGACTTTTAAGGCTCTTGGCTCGTTAAGAAGGTGGAAAAATCTCTTACCAGTGAAGACCAAGATTTTATTAGCGAATGCCTTGATTACGCTGATGTCTGCTATCTAGATTTGACTGAGGAGCTCCTTAATAAACTAGAACGGTTGCAAAACATGGGAATAAGATTCATATTTGGACTCAGGAAATATGATCATATAACAGAATATCGTAGGAAACTCAAATGGCTTCCTATAAAACTTCGGCGAAATCTGCATATTCTTTCTCTCCTTTACAGTACTCTTTTTTATCCTTGGACACCACCCTACCTGAAGGAGCGTTTCACATTTTTGGGCCCTATTGCATCGCAGGACTCACAGCGCTCTTGTAGACAAAACAAGTTAGGAATGGTTAAGTTTAATACCAAAACATCATCGGATTCTTTCACCATCAAAGCAGCTACGCTATGGAACGCACTACCAGAAGAAATCAGATGCTCAAAGTCGCTGACCATTTTTAAAAAACGTTTAAAGAAACACTATCTAACATTATAATACATAGTTCATGTAGGTATTTGTTTAAAGACTATTTTGTTAAGTATATGTAATATTATTAATATATATATAATAAATATATGTATTGTATAAGTATTAAATATGTATATATATTATAATATGTATATCGTATTAGATGTATGTATATTGTAATTTTACTTTTTTTTTTCTTTTATATGTGCAATTTCCCGTCTCACAGAATATTTAGTATCAATACAGTAGGTTGCCTGGAAGAGATCACTCTTAGTGATAAGGCCGCCTTTTGCAAATTGATAATCCTCTGTCTTTTTATGCTATGTTACTTTTATTAAATGCAATAAAGTTATTATTAAATTAAATTAAATTAAATATTAGCAAGAAAGAGAAAAAAAAAAGAAAAGTAAACAACGATAACGTGTATATTTATACAATGTTCTCGTACCAATATGTGTTAAGAAACAACTAAAGGTATTTCTTCAAATATTTCTTTTTAATATTAATTATTGATGTGGAGCATAAGTACCATTATATAATTCTTGTGATCTCTGCATGATTTTCAAGATCACGATTCTGCCCGTCCGATAGACATCTGTGTTTGAATTAACAGTAGCGCTAACTTATGATTTGAAACATATAATAACACGAGTGTAAAAAATCTCATTAAAAGACACTATAGTAGGTACGTAGTTCTCCACAGTCAGAACTCTACGTAATGAATGGTGATATCAGCAAAATTAATGATGTCGCAGGCGTTCACAAGACCGCGGGCATCCATATTTGCTGCGAACAATGAGTGCGATAAAACACGTTCAATGAATGACTTATTAACACAGGAATAGCTCATGCAGATACCAGGAATGATTTATTTCTTTAATAAATATATCTACTCAGGGTCTATCTAGAATCTAGATGGTTTTTAAATTTAAAAAATAGGCAACAAATGTGTTTCTCCAGTTGACACTGTCATAAACTATTAAATTACTTTTCTTTGATTTTAAGTCTGTCTCTACCACTTAAACTCCACCTTTTTAGTCATAATTTTCGAATATAACTAACTCCATATCATCATCATCATCATTATCAGCCTGTTAAAGCCCCACTACAGAGCCAGGCCTCCCTCCTTACAGGAGAGGGGATATGGAGCGTACACCCACCACGCTGCTCCAATGCGGGTTGGCGGGCTTAGGGTGATAATGTTTCAATTATTAACGATCACTATCAGATGTGGATAGTGACCGGAAATAAAATTTTATATTCATACATAGCCTAACCACTAGACCAACGAGGCAGTCATATAGACCAGTGCGTTTAATTTTTTAAAACCAAATAAAATCGCAGTAGGATAAAACCCATTGAAAAAGGAGGAGAATATCATAAAAATGAAAGGAAAAATAAATTACGGGCGGTTAGGGGTATTTTTTCGATTTCCGACAAAACTAAAAGTCCTACGGAAAAGAGTTAAATGGCAAAGTTGTAGGCAATAAAAAGATCTTAAACTTTTGTTTCTAGACTTTTTTCACATAACCTCAAAATTTATGTGAAAAATTAAAAAACCAAGTTTTTCGTTTTTTATTTTTATCTTTGACAAATAAAATTTTATTTTCATAAACTTTGGTGAAAACTTGCCTTCTTATGTCCCAAACACGCTATCATTAATTTGATTTGAAAAATTTGCCATCAATATATAATTTTTTTTTTTTTAAATTGGTGTGCTTTCTGATCGTTGTTGTTTTCTTGTACTTTATGTTAATTTTAAGGCTAATTGCACTGGAGTAATAGCCAATTTTGGCTTTTGCTCTGTTTTCCCGACTTCAAAAAAAGGAGGTTATCTACAATATTGTTCGTATTGTAACAAACATATAAAGCATTATTATATTTTTATTTTTTTTATTGTAATTAATACTATTCTCATTAATAATTAAAACATTAGTTTTTATTCGCTAATTACGCGATATACATATTTAGTTCCATTTGTTTGCTTTGTTATTACCCGACTGCGTCAGAAGGAGGGTTATGTTTTTCGGGCGTATGTATGTATGTATGTATGTCCATTTTTTCGGCACGCGCTACAGCCTAAACGACTGAACGGATTTTGACAGGGGAGGTGTCGTTGAATTCGTTAAAATTGTGATAGTGACATAGGCTATATAAATTTTTTAAAATGGTGGCTGTAAATGGGGGAAAAAAGGGGGATATGTGTATTTTTTTCTCTTATCTTAGCAATATGGGTATCAAATGAAAGGTCGTAAAAAGACCATTTCAAAAATATAAATATTATATCATGTTTATATTGCCGTTTTAACAAAAATTGGCAAAAAGTGTACCGTATCATTTCTATACCATAAACTAAAACAAAAAAGTCTCAAATAAACTTATTATTATAAAAACAAAAACCCGACTGCATAGAAGTTATGAACTGAAAAGAGAAAAACAAGGATCACTATATCTATATACAATTTTAAATACTTTATGGAGCTGCAGGCGGGGACAAACGTAGTTTTGGTAGATTTTTCTTTCCCCGCAGAAAATAAAGTATATTGTCCCCGCTTGCATCACCATAAAGTATTTAAAATTTTATACAGATATAGTGATCCTTGTTTTTCTCTTTTCAGTTCATAACTTCTATGCAGTCGGGTTTTTTTGTTTTTATAATTATAATTTTTTGTATATTATATTTAACTTCTTCCTTCATGCTAGCTAATAATTGTGTTTCGCTACTAAGATTAGTATCATCAAATTAGCCGTAGAATTGTCTAAGCGGACAAATACGAGTATGTTCCACTGCAATAGTTAACCAATTCAGGAGCAAATGGCGGTAAACAACCTACATGTTGTTGGATGAGGAGTAGAGAGGAATAACATTAACATAATTGGAGGTCGGCGCTGGCGGAACCGGTTTAATGGCTCAGGCTTGGCACTGGCATGACGTCATCGATGACATCATCGCCAAATCGATAAATATGACACGAATATTAGTTATGCTTCTAAACATGTCTGCTTGTGTGCATTTATTTATGAATAAGAAATATTGCAATAACCTTGATAATTTCGATTTGTTAGTACATATTTTAATATTTTTTTGTCTCGATTTATTTATTTTATTTATATCTAGCGCCTACTTACGAATCATCATCATCATCCAATTCACTTTTGAAAGGTCAAGTCTGTGAGTACGTAGTGACTCTACCACCGGTTTGGAAGACAGATCCTGCAAAGAAAAGCCGGCAAGAAACTCATTCATTCGGCATTCGTCTCTGCGCCCTAGCTTGTTGAAATATAGATACGTCATTGACTTCGACTTGTAATTCGTCCAAGACTTAAGTATAATCAAGCACATTGATTTAGGAGCAACTTTAATAAAATGAACATACGAGTAGTTTGTCGGTTTATCTACCTAGATAGATAGTACCTACCGGATAAATGTGGCTGTTTTACCTGTTTGACCGTATTTATACTCGTTTGTACGTATGTTGTCTATTAAATTAAAAATCTACTAATGACACAGAATACATAACAGTATGTACAAGTATGAACGGTAAGTTAATAGAATATTTAATATTTTGGATCTAATCAAATCAAATATAAACGGGTTTTAGTGGGTATTATGGCTGCTCAGCCAGCGAGTCCCACACAGCCAGATGTGTAAATGCATTTCCCAGCGAAAAAAAAAATACGTACTTGTTTATTATACTAAAAATTAATTATAATTAAATGCTAAAACCTAGTTAAGCCAATGAAATAGTAGGTAGGTACCTACCAAACTTTGAATCTGCACTAAAAGTTGGGGCGCGGTAGCGTTTCTAGGAAAGTTGATGAAATTTTATTAGTAAGCTGACTGTCAGTCGAAATTCCTATATATAGGTCGCGTGGCACGCCTTCGACCACCGCCCATGTCACCCCTTCAAAAAGCCACCCAAACTCTTCGAACTACGAAACGTTGTGAACCAAACAGCTGTAAGGTTCGTGGATAAAATCAATTTATAACACTCATTAGGTTCCACCTTTTCTATTAATGAGATTTTTGACAGACTTTAAATCTTCCTAATCCTTACTAATATAAAAGCAAAGGTTTATATATATGGATGGATGGATGTGTGTTACTCTTACGAGGAAAAACTACTGAATGGATTTTGATGAAACTTTACAATAATATAGCTTACATATCAGAATATCACATAGGCCACATTTTATCGCATGCGAACGAGAACTCAGCGGGTGAAACCACGGGCGTCTTTTAGTATGCAATGTTTATTCGGGAACTAATTCAAACAATCTGAGACAGAGCTTTCCGACATTTCACAAACGTGAAAAACATGTAGACAGATATTCAAACAAAAATATTCAAACTTCAAGAAAAAAACATCTCTGGAAATAATATCTCGCGCCGATATCAGTTTCAGTTCGGAGTATTCAGTTTTAGAGCTCGTTGTACCCAACTGGTAGGTAGCTAATCCTGACTGACTCATTGACCTAGTTTAGCCTATGTGGCTTCGATCACGAGCTCCTGGATTCAAATCCTGGGTCGGGTCGGTTGATGGTGTTACACCCCCGTGTCTCAGAGACCATGTTAAGCTGTGTCGGTGTCGATCACTATCATTAACATATGCCCACATTGGATCATTTTATTGGATTCCTATAAGGAGGAAGGCCTGGCCATGTAGTACGTCGTTAATAGGCTGATAATGTTGATGATAATGATGAAACATACCACGCACCTTTAAAATTTCGCACACCACCTACGAACGGCTGAACCCATATTGATGAATTTTATGTGGGTGGCTGAGTGGGTCTCTGACCGAAAACATAAATTCAAACTCGGTGGTTTTGCGATCTAGACTTGTAACTAATATTTTTTCCTTTATTTAGATGAGATTTTATAACCACAAATCTAATACAACAAAAATATATATTCATAAATAAAATTAATGTAAACATACTCAGGAAAATGAGGAAAAGAATCTTTCGGGTCTACTAAAAAAATAATAAAAATAGTATTCCGTAAAAGAACAAAATATTTACTCTAAGCAAGCGAAAGTTAATTTGCATAAATTAAATTTTATTAGACAATAATAATATGTACTTACGCCTAATAGAAAAAAATATTACAAAAAAAGTTTATAGTCGGTAGTGTCCGCTTTTACCACTTTCACTTTTTAACTACTCATGAATTCCGATATAAAATTATTTATGAACAAACACACGGATGGTCCACAGTAATGCAAATAAACAGAATTGAAACACCAACAGATCACAACAGCCGATAGCCGGTACTTAGCTGCTTAGCATCATAGCCCGGCTCGGCGCGAAATGCCGAATTTCATTTCAAAATACCTAGTTGAGTTCCGTTTTTCGTTCGTTGCTAAGACGTTCCATTTTAACCAAAGATAATAAAAACTTTACAAGAAGAAAAGGTATTTTCTAAAATAACTTTACTTTCATAAGATTAACTAATATTGTAAAGCATTTTATTTATAGTGGAATGGAAACAGTAAAATAAAAAAATATAAAATTGTTTTACTAAATGCGAATGGGTGAGAACACAGCCAAAGTAATGAATTTAATGTCACTGTCAATTTGCGTCGACTGCTCTTGAATCTCGAATTGACGATTTTTTCAAAAACTAAAAAATACACCTTTGTATAACATTTTTCTGATTTCACTTCCTAATAAAAGTGCTTTAATACTTCCGATGTTCCTTATTTAGACTTAATTAAATCTTATTGTTCCACGTACCTGTGAAGAATGTTTTATTTAAAGAATCGAATTAAATATTTTGCTTAAAAATATAAATTCTGTGTGTACAATGGCTCCTGGCAATAAGGAGCGGCACCCAGGACGAACGGGTACCATACCAAAAACGAAAGTGAGAAACAATTGCAATGTACCGCAAGAAGCCGTAACACCAACAAGGCGAGACATGGCATCTAACTTGGTGACGGTAAATATACTTCATTCAATATAATACCTATTCCATCAGTATCTGCACTTGCCCAGACACTACTGTATTCTGTTTCTTTATTGCTACTGGTCTGAGTGAACTGAAGTTTTTTCAGGACACATGTGGCTGTTATTTATAGAAAATTCAGCGAGCCACACATATTGGATACCTGCCAATATTATCTGTAATGGTTAACACGTTTATATCTTACAAATTCTTTCTGTTCTATGTATATTAAAATATAATCAGTCCCTTAAATAAATTTAAATAATTGCACCTCTTAGTCTTGACCATCCATATGGGTGGTTGTTTTTCTAAATTAAAACATAAGGTATCAAGTGGTTAATTATATAAAAGTTATAATCTAAAAGGTTCATAAGCGTTGTCTGCTAAATTGATGTGATTTAAAGAAACAAAATTTTTTAGACATCTCTGGATTGGGTGCCGGTTTCTGAATATAACACAAGATCTAACTGTAACCAGTCCAGAAAGCAGACAAATAATACTTCAGATCAAGAACTTACTGACTTAGGTAAGTTATATTTAACTGCAATACATGTGGCGTCTTTAGCTTTCAGATTAATAAATTCAGTCATTTAATTTGACAGTCCTTATCTATAACAGGTTGCTTGCATTTAATTTTACTTTTACTGTTTTTGGCAATGAATATTATATTTTTGCTAATGGTTTTAACTTCTCTTTCTAAGCTTTAATCTATAAAATAAGGTAAATTTCTAGAATATACCTTTGTATGATAGTGTAGTATAAAGAACCACATGTCTATTGTACTAATTTTTATTAAATAGCAGCATTACAAGTGAGTCTTTGAAAGCCAAATTTACTATTGAAGCAGCAGTCTCTCATCTGATAGTTAAGGACCAGATTAAAATCCTTAAGTATACTGCTTGTTGGACTATTGAAATACTATACACACTCCTAAATATAAAGTTCACTTAGTTTGGGAAGAAGGATAGTCAATGTTAAACTGATCAAGGCACAAGGGTCAGCCGGATGCCATGTTCACATACATTACAGTCACTCCTGCACCTGAAATTATTAAAAGAATCATAGTTATATTTTAAAATTGTACTGCAGTTTATGCCACCAAATAGTATTTGTAGATAATTCAGTGGCCTATGAGAGCGGATTTGGGAGGTTTGTTCCTGTGAGGCCTCAACCTCGAGCTCTGCCGTTGACTGTACAAAACCGAGAGAATTTAACATCGGATCACCATGATGATGCAGCCTCTACTTCCTCACACACTTTGCATCCTTATGCACACCAAATGCAGAATGGTAATTTGACATGTTGCAATTATTGAAAATACAAAACATTACATTGTAGTAATTCTATGTGAATAATAGATTTAAATTGCTATTCTCAAAAAAAAAATTAGTGAATCTTAGTGACAATATTACTGTGACCTTGCTTTTATCTAAAATCAATTGTCTTGAATGTTGAACACTGTCAACAGAGGAAAAAGTTGTCACTAGGTTTTGGTGATAGCAAATTCAATTATGTATTTATAATGTCAATGTCTTAACTCTGAAAACAAAATAACAGCAAGGGTCTTGCAGCAAGTACCCTGCAATATGATTTTATTTCTAAATAAAAATTTGTCTTTCTAGGCCTAATTCCACATTCTAATCATGCAGCTGCTGCTGTTATGATCGTTAATCCTACAACGCCTAATGCTGTTGCAGAGAATATGTCTCAACAATTTAATGTAAGTAATAACTTTTTGTTTTGGGGAACGCCACAGAATTCTTAATATGAAGGCATTTGAAAAGATCCAGGATGTAGGGCATTGAGTTTGAGACATGTATTTTTACACAACTGTGCACTCCAGATGTTGACAGTAAAACACTATGTTGTTTTAAGTTGCAAGGCTTGTTTAACATTTTATTGTGATCAAGTTACGAATAATATACAAAACAAGGCCACTTAGGATTACACACAGATATAAAAAGAAGAATAGAACATAAAAGTTAATAATACATGAGAGTAATAAGAATTTGTAATTAAAAATTCACAATTCAAATTTGTGTGTGTGACGTGTGTACGTGTGAGCGCACGCGTGTAGCTGGGAGGGGGGGGATAGGTTTGCTTTGTGTGTGTGACTTTAATTACGTCACCTATGAGGACCACCCACCATTTCTATTCCCTTGTGATATTTCATCACAAGGCAATAGCAATATCAATATTCATCTTAGCAATATTTTTAGGGTCCTAATCAGAATAGAAACAATTTGACAAGAAGTTTGAATTCAACTCGTAATACATTTGAAGGAAATAATACAAACAATAACAATACTACAATTTCAAATTCAAGATCAGGTACAAAGTCAGTGAACTTGATGAACAATATGTATGAGCAAGGACAAGGCAGTTTTAACAACATAAATGAGAATAATCAGGTAAGACTAATTTTCTACAACCTATAAAGGACATCAAACATCTTTATGGTCTATTTTCTCTTCAGCCCAGTGGATAGTCTATGCTTAGGAGCTTTGAAATATTAAGTTTTTCTTTCATCCAAGAGTTTTTTTAGCAACAGCTCCCAGAAGTTGGAAGCTTGGAGCTTTTGGTTCCAGTATTTGTCACTAAAACGTGTGGTAGTCTCAAAGAATAGGTAGGCAATATAAATGTCACAACCGGGTATAAGTACAGTAACATGTACAAGAAAACTTTTTTAAGTACACAATTTTTTATATTTTGTAAAAAAAACGAAATTTAGGAATAACGTAAACAGAAATTGACTGTTACCCTGTGACGGCGTCGTATAAACGTGCCTCCAACTGTCAACGGTTTATTTGATAATAATATGTCTATCATTTTGTTATTTTTAAATCAGAAATTTAAAAAATTGTATTTTATAAAACCTATTGAACTGTTGGATTTTCGATTTATTAAAGATATAGAACCGCAAAGAAGAATATCCGCACTTAAATAAAAATCACCCTGGATACTTCTCAAAATCAATTAACGTCTAGTTCCTTATACAGGCTCACAGGGAGTCAGCCAGAGCTTTAGGAGAAGCCATTGTTGCTGCGTGCCCTGATGCAGCAGCCGTTGAGCGACGCCTCGGACAGATAAGGGAATATATAAGAGTTACGTCATCCCTTGTTGATACAATGAGAAATTCAGAGGATGAGGTACAATTATTTGTGTTAATACTTTCAAATATTTGAAAAATTAAAATATAATAAATTATTTGAATAAGTTAGCTTTGTATTGGAGCAGTGGTATGTAAAAGACGGAGGTCCTAGTTAAGCCGATAAAGATTTTCTAGAATTGGTCCAGGTCTGGCTAGCTACCACTCTACTGACAAAGACGTTCTGCCAGTGCGATATCATGTAGAAAACGGAACGGGTGTAGAATTCATATCCTATCCATAACAAGTTAGACCGAATCCATCTTAGAAAAATAGAAAATATACTGGTTCTTACATACATTCATATAAATATGGGTACTGTTTGCACTAGAATTAATATGTAAATTAAAATCAAAATGTAATTTAGGCATTTATTAACCACACAAAAGAAGAATATGACGAACTGATAAAAATGGTAATGCAGTTGAAAGAGAGTGAAACAAAACTTGAGTCTATGTTAGTTCTAATGCAATCTAATAATTCTGAATCTCAAACTGAAAATACGCCTCAATCTGTAGAGCAAGGCAATACAGAATCAGAAAGTAAAAATGATGTTACTACTGAAAAAGCTGTAACTCAAGATAAATCTTGCAACATTAAGACAAATGGTAAAAATGCTACAAATGTGAATCTGAAGAAAGTGACAAACATTGAAAATGAACATTTGAACAAAACAATAACTATTGGTAGAGCTAGTGATGAAAATCCAACACATATTGAAACAATCACTGATGGTGATGACGATTTAGATGGAATTGATATTGATCGAGTTGAAATTAAAGAAATAGAATCAATCACTTGTGCAGAACCTGAGGTAAAGAAAGATGATAAGGAACTTAATGACATGTTGCGAAAAAATATCATGGCGTGTGTGGAAAAAATTGCTATAATTGAGGAAATGAGAAATAAAAAAGACTCTAGCTGCAACAATGATCAGGTTTTATTCTGTCAATGTATGCTGTGCAGTGTGTGTTGACTGTAAACTTGACTTTTCCAATAGATTGCATAGCATGCCCTTATTGAATGTTAAAAACGTAACCATATCTAACTTTCTTTAAGAAAACACTGAATATTTTTGTTTAGGATACAAAAACAAATTGAATTGAGTGTTTGCTTGAAATGTGTATGTTTTAGTTTTTGTCAGTTTTAGAAAATAACCTCTGGTTGCCCTGTCACTTCATCTAAATCTAGACTAAACTAGCAGCTGTAGAGTTTAGTTAAAGTACCATTAATTTAACGCCATTTTCAGCAAGACATAGTTGTTAGGCCTGTGTCGGATCAAAGCAACGACTCTGCCTACAGTGACAATGAACTTTGGCAGAACGAAATTAAAAGCAAAATGGAAATGTCACAAATTCGCCTCTCTGCATTAAAACAACAACAGAAGCGACTGTTGAAGTACCAGGTATGTTTAGAACTTGTGCCTAACTCTATATTCTGTTAACTGTTAAATAAAAAATATATTATTTTTAATTTGCAAATATATAAATAGTACATAAAATTGCAGGCTGAGGCTAAACAGCAGCTAGAAGAACTGAATAAAGAGAGACAATCACAGGAAATACATCATCCGTCTACTTCACATGAAAACTTTAATGGAATACAGGTACTTTTCCCATAATTCATTCCCAAATACTAGACAAATTACTTGATTTGCACAAGAATTAGTATTATGGAATTGCTATTTCATAATACTAATTCTCGTATCATAAGAAAAAATTCTCGCGTTTTAAATCAAAATATTTTTATAATAAACAAGGGGACGCCCGTTGTTTTTGCGTATTTTTTTAGTAGAAGCGTAGAATTTGGAGATAAAATATGGCTTACGTATTATTCTTATATAAGACTATTTAATTGTAAAGTTTCATTAAAGCATTCAGTTGTTTTTTGCGTTAAAGAGTAACAAATATTAAATATTTATATTTTGACGACCTCCGTGGCGCAGTGGTATGCGCTGTGGATTTATAAGACAGAGGTCCTGGGCTCGATTCCCGGCGGGGCAGATTAAGATTTTTCTTAATTTGGTCTGGCTGGTGGGAGGCTTTCGCCGTGGCTAGTTACCATCCTACCGACAAAGACGTACCGCCAAGCGATTTAGCGTTCCGGTACGATGTCGTGTAGAAACCGAAAGGGGTGTGGATTTTCGTCCCACTTCTAACAAGTTAGCCCGCTTCCATCTTAGACTGCATCATCACTTAACATCAGGTGTGATAGCAGTCAAGGGTCAACTTGTACTTGATAAAAAAAAAAATCAAAATGATAAAGGTCAGTGAAAAATAATACAAAAGCACTGACGGGCAGGTAAACACAGCTCATATGTATATGCGGTATAGAATGGATTTATTTTGACAGAATTTGACTCTGAGCGCAAACTACCACCAGCCCAACCGAATGTACGCCGCGAACCAGATCGGGGTGGCGACGACTCTGCCGCAGTCCGGTGACGCGCTGCCGAGTCAACAGCTCGCCAACAACGAGCACGCGCGCTCCACGCACTCCGTGCACAGCCAGGACGAGCGCTTCTCTCTGCGGGACGGCAACATAGCCAGCAGCGAGGTACTTATGTCTTCCAGAGTCCGAGCCCGGTGACGCGCTGCCGAGTCAACAGCTCGCCAACAACGAGCACGCGCGCTCCACGCACTCCGTGCACAGCCAGGACGAGCGCTTCTCTCTGCGGGACGGCAACATAGCCAGCAGCGAGGTACTTATGTCTTCCAGAGTCCGAGCCCGGTGACGCGCTGCCGAGTCAACAGCTCGCCAACAACGAGCACGCGCGCTCCACGCACTCCGTGCACAGCCAGGACGAGCGCTTCTCTCTGCGGGACGGCAACATAGCCAGCAGCGAGGTACTATGTCTTCCAGAGTCCGAGCCCGGTGACGCGCTGCCGAGTCAACAGCTCGCCAACAACGAGCACGCGCGCTCCACGCACTCCGTGCACAGCCAGGACGAGCGCTTCTCTCTGCGGGGACGGCAATATAGCCAGCAGCGAGGTACTTATGTCTTCCAGAGTCCGAGCCCGGTGACGCGCTGCCGAGTCAACAGCTCGCCAACAACGAGCACGCGCGCTCCACGCACTCCGTGCACAGCCAGGACGAGCGCTTCTCTCTGCGGGACGGCAACATAGCCAGCAGCGAGGTACTTATGTCTTCCAGAGTCCGAGCCCGGTGACGCGCTGCCGAGTCAACGAGCACGCGCGCTCCAGAGCTTCTCTCTGCGGGACGGCAACATAGCCAGCAGCGAGGCTGTCTTCCAGAGTCCGGGGGAGCTCGCCAACAACGAGCACGCGCGCTCCACGCATTCCGTGCACAGCCAGGACGAGCGCTTCTCTCTGCGGGACGGCAACATAGCCAGCAGCGAGGTACTTATGTCTTCCAGAGTCCGAGCCCGGTGACGCGCTGCCGAGTCAACAGCTCGCCAACAACGAGCACGCGCGCTCCACGCACTCCGTGCACAGCCAGGACGAGCGCTTCTCTCTGCGGGACGGCAACATAGCCAGCAGCGAGGTACTTATGTCTTCCAGAGTCCGAGCCCGGTGACGCGCTGCCGAGTCAACAGCTCGCCAACAACGAGCACGCGCGCTCCACGCACTCCGTGCACAGCCAGGACGAGCGCTTCTCTCTGCGGGACGGCAACATAGCCAGCAGCGAGGTACTTATGTCTTCCAGAGTCCGAGCCCGGTGACGCGCTGCCGAGTCAACAGCTCGCCAACAACGAGCACGCGCGCTCCACGCACTCCGTGCACAGCCAGGACGAGCGCTTCTCTCTGCGGGACGGCAACATAGCCAGCAGCGAGGTACTTATGTCTTCCAGAGTCCGAGCCCGGTGACGCGCTGCCGAGTCAACAGCTCGCCAACAACGAGCACGCGCGCTCCACGCACTCCGTGCACAGCCAGGACGAGCGCTTCTCTCTGCGGGACGGCAACATAGCCAGCAGCGAGGTACTTATGTCTTCCAGAGTCCGAGCCCGGTGACGCGCTGCCGAGTCAACAGCTCGCCAACAACGAGCACGCGCGCTCCACGCACTCCGTGCACAGCCAGGACGAGCGCTTCTCTCTGCGGGACGGCAACATAGCCAGCAGCGAGGTACTATGTCTTCCAGAGTCCGAGCCCGGTGACGCGCTGCCGAGTCAACAGCTCGCCAACAACGAGCACGCGCGCTCCACGCACTCCGTGCACAGCCAGGACGAGCGCTTCTCTCTGCGGGACGGCAACATAGCCAGCAGCGAGGTACTTATGTCTTCCAGAGTCCGAGCCCGGTGACGCGCTGCCGAGTCAACAGCTCGCCAACAACGAGCACGCGCGCTCCACGCACTCCGTGCACAGCCAGGACGAGCGCTTCTCTCTGCGGGACGGCAACATAGCCAGCAGCGAGGTACTTATGTCTTCCAGAGTCCGAGCCCGGTGACGCGCTGCCGAGTCAACAGCTCGCCAACAACGAGCACGCGCGCTCCACGCACTCCGTGCACAGCCAGGACGAGCGCTTCTCTCTGCGGGACGGCAACATAGCCAGCAGCGAGGTACTTATGTCTTCCAGAGTCCGAGCCCGGTGACGCGCTGCCGAGTCAACAGCTCGCCAACAACGAGCACGCGCGCTCCACGCACTCCGTGCACAGCCAGGACGAGCGCTTCTCTCTGCGGGACGGCAACATAGCCAGCAGCGAGGTACTTATGTCTTCCAGAGTCCGAGCCCGGTGACGCGCTGCCGAGTCAACAGCTCGCCCACAACGAGCACGCGCGCTCCACGCACTCCGTGCACAGCCAGGACGAGCGCTTCTCTTGGGGACGGCAACATAGCCAGCAGCGAGGTACTTATGTCTTCCAGAGTCCGAGCCCGGTGACGCGCTGCCGAGTCAACAGCTCGCCAACAACGAGCACGCGCGCTCCACGCACTCCGTGCACAGCCAGGACGAGCGCTTCTCTCTGCGGGACGGCAACATAGCCAGCAGCGAGGTACTATGTCTTCCAGAGTCCGAGCCCGGTGACGCGCTGCCGAGTCAACAGCTCGCCAACAACGAGCACGCGCGCTCCACGCACTCCGTGCACAGCCAGGACGAGCGCTTCTCTCTGCGGGACGGCAACATAGCCAGCAGCGAGGTACTTATGTCTTCCAGAGTCCGAGCCCGGTGACGCGCTGCCGAGTCAACAGCTCGCCAACAACGAGCACGCGCGCTCCACGCACTCCGTGCACAGCCAGGACGAGCGCTTCTCTCTGCGGGACGGCAACATAGCCAGCAGCGAGGTACTTATGTCTTCCAGAGTCCGAGCCCGGTGACGCGCTGCCGAGTCAACAGCTCGCCAACAACGAGCACGCGCGCTCCACGCACTCC
Source organism: Mycalesis mineus (assembly GCA_034621355.1). Classification (NCBI taxonomy): domain Eukaryota; kingdom Metazoa; phylum Arthropoda; class Insecta; order Lepidoptera; family Nymphalidae; genus Mycalesis; species Mycalesis mineus. Next base: position 10,208,061 of record CM067886.1, on the reverse strand, counting down.
GTGCACAGCCAGGACGAGCGCTTCTCTCTGCGGGACGGCAACATAGCCAGCAGCGAGGTACTTATGTCTTCCAGAGTCCGAGCCCGGTGACGCGCTGCCGAGTCAACAGCTCGCCCACAACGAGCACGCGCGCTCCACGCACTCCGTGCACAGCCAGGACGAGCGCTTCTCTCTGCGGGACGGCAACATAGCCAGCAGCGAGGTACTTATGTCTTCCAGAGTCCGAGCCCGGTGACGCGCTGCCGAGTCAACAGCTCGCCAACAACGAGCACGCGCGCTCCACGCACTCCGTGCACAGCCAGGACGAGCGCTTCTCTCTGCGGGACGGCAACATAGCCAGCAGCGAGGTACTTATGTCTTCCAGAGTCCGAGCCCGGTGACGCGCTGCCGAGTCAACAGCTCGCCAACAACGAGCACGCGCGCTCCACGCACTCCGTGCACAGCCAGGACGAGCGCTTCTCTCTGCGGGACGGCAACATAGCCAGCAGCGAGGTACTTATGTCTTCCAGAGTCCGAGCCCGGTGACGCGCTGCCGAGTCAACAGCTCGCCAACAACGAGCACGCGCGCTCCACGCACTCCGTGCACAGCCAGGACGAGCGCTTCTCTCTGCGGGACGGCAACATAGCCAGCAGCGAGGTACTTATGTCTTCCAGAGTCCGAGCCCGGTGACGCGCTGCCGAGTCAACAGCTCGCCAACAACGAGCACGCGCGCTCCACGCACTCCGTGCACAGCCAGGACGAGCGCTTCTCTCTGCGGGACGGCAACATAGCCAGCAGCGAGGTACTTATGTCTTCCAGAGTCCGAGCCCGGTGACGCGCTGCCGAGTCAACAGCTCGCCAACAACGAGCACGCGCGCTCCACGCACTCCGTGCACAGCCAGGACGAGCGCTTCTCTCTGCGGGACGGCAACATAGCCAGCAGCGAGGTACTTATGTCTTCCAGAGTCCGAGCCCGGTGACGCGCTGCCGAGTCAACAGCTCGCCAACAACGAGCACGCGCGCTCCACGCACTCCGTGCACAGCCAGGACGAGCGCTTCTCTCTGCGGGACGGCAACATAGCCAGCAGCGAGGTACTTATGTCTTCCAGAGTCCGAGCCCGGTGACGCGCTGCCGAGTCAACAGCTCGCCAACAACGAGCACGCGCGCTCCACGCACTCCGTGCACAGCCAGGACGAGCGCTTCTCTCTGCGGGACGGCAACATAGCCAACAGCGAGGTACTTATGTCTTCCAGAGTCCGAGCCCGGTGACGCGCTGCCGAGTCAACAGCTCGCCAACAACGAGCACGCGCGCTCCACGCACTCCGTGCACAGCCAGGACGAGCGCTTCTCTCTGCGGGACGGCAACATAGCCAGCAGCGAGGTACTTATGTCTTCCAGAGTCCGAGCCCGGTGACGCGCTGCCGAGTCAACAGCTCGCCAACAACGAGCACGCGCGCTCCACGCACTCCGTGCACAGCCAGGACGAGCGCTTCTCTCTGCGGGACGGCAACATAGCCAGCAGCGAGGTACTTATGTCTTCCAGAGTCCGAGCCCGGTGACGCGCTGCCGAGTCAACAGCTCGCCAACAACGAGCACGCGCGCTCCACGCACTCCGTGCACAGCCAGGACGAGCGCTTCTCTCTGCGGGACGGCAACATAGCCAGCAGCGAGGTACTTATGTCTTCCAGAGTCCGAGCCCGGTGACGCGCTGCCGAGTCAACAGCTCGCCAACAACGAGCACGCGCGCTCCACGCACTCCGTGCACAGCCAGGACGAGCGCTTCTCTCTGCGGGACGGCAACATAGCCAGCAGCGAGGTACTTATGTCTTCCAGAGTCCGAGCCCGGTGACGCGCTGCCGAGTCAACAGCTCGCCAACAACGAGCACGCGCGCTCCACGCACTCCGTGCACAGCCAGGACGAGCGCTTCTCTCTGCGGGACGGCAACATAGCCAGCAGCGAGGTACTTATGTCTTCCAGAGTCCGAGCCCGGCGACGAGCAGACAGAGAACAGACAGCAAGCTCGCAAACTGCCCCAGGAGGAGAAGTTTCTCTTTGCGGGCCGGCTGCATGAGACGAATATCTTAGCATTCCATGGATTCACCGTGCGGGTGCCGGGTCCATCGCGTGGCTGAGAGAAAAACTCCGAACAGAGCCCGACACTTGTGACACGGGTGTAGGTTTAAGGGTACCCTTAGTGACGCGCGTCAACACTCACCTCCTCTGTTCAAGTTATTCTCCCTGCCCAGCCAAATTCGGAAGGACCCTACTAGAGCAGCTTTGGACACTCGTTCCAATATGGAGCTTACTGCACTTCTAGTAAGGCCAAGGTCTTTTAGCAGGTTGTAGAGAGACTTCGCTGTTATACCCCTCGCACCCACTTCTACCGCGTATAAACTAACCACATAGCATACACTAGGCAATCTGAATTAGTAGACAGTCCATCATCATCATCATCATCATTAGCAGTAGCAGCAGCAGCCATTATGTATCCACTGTCGGAAATAGGCCTCTTCTGGGGTGTCTTATACAACGTTTGCCAAGACGTGGTCTCTACTCAAGGTTCTTACGACTCCAACGACCATTGGTTGTTCAATAGACATGACCAGACATCACATGACAATTCCAAAATTACGAATTTTATCTCACGTATCCCAGATATTCTAAGAAAAACTCTTACCTCAGCATATTGAGCGACTTGAAGTTTTTGAACTATCCTCGCTGTCCACGTTTACGTTGACCAAAAGCACGTTTACGTTTACGGCAAAGTTTAACAAAACCAAAGCAGATAGCCCACTTCATATTGGTATAACTATTGCTTATAACTTTGGGCTACTACTGTTTTGTTGGATAGAAAATACTCGTATATTTCCTATTAAAGTCAATACATGCATTTACATATGTCACGCATGTGTTGTTGTAGGAGGCGGCGGGCGGCGGGCGCGACAGCGAGGTGGAGGACGACGAGGGGCTGATGACGGAGCGCAGTCGCATCCTGCAGATGAAGTTGCGCGAGCTGCAACTCAAGAAGCAGCACATGGAAACATTGGTACGTAGTCTGCGACACATGATCCTAGTTGTTTTACAAATTCACGATCCTGAACGAAATTTGTATCGTTTTACTTATTTTATATTCATTTATTTATTTACAGTTATTTTTTAAAATTTCTAACAATGCTTATAAAATTATAAAAAAAAACACTATTAAAAATTTATAAAAAAAACCATTCCGTCTGCTACGGGGCCCGGGGGTCCAAGCAACCGGTGGTCAGGTCGGTGGTAGAGCAACGCACTGCTATTTTCAAGAACTGACGCTGGGTCGTACCTGTATGAAGATAAAAGCAAAATACTATATTACTTATTATTATTAAATATGAAGATCAAAGCCTAATCTATACTAATATTACCTTGTGGCAGACTTTATTTGTTTAAACGTGCTAATCTCTGTAACTAGCAGTCGGGTTATAATATGTATTATGGTCGGTTTAACGATGAGATTATTGGCTATCTAACGCTTTATACGCAATAATTATATGGGAATGACACCACAGGCACTGTTAGTAGTATAGTTGGTATGATGTTTTTTTTTAATGTTATGTTAATTGCAATGATCAATGTAGAGAAGTAGGCGGTAATTGCTGTAATTTTTGGCTGGTGGGAGGCTATCGCCGTGGATAGTTACCACCCTACCGACAAAGGCGTACCGCCAAGCGATTTAGCGTTCCGGTACGATGTCGTGTAGAAACCGAAAGGGGTGTGGATTTTCGTCCCATTCCTAACAAGTTAGCCCGCTTCCATCTTAGACTGCATCATCACTTAACATCAGGTGTGATAGCAGTCAAGGGCCAACTTGTAGTCGATAAAAAAAAAACTCGAAAGTGATTTATATTTAATTAGGACAGAAATTTTTATCTTTGTGCTAGTGGTATTGATATAATCAGAAAGCTTCTTTCCTGAAGGAAGGATTGCTTTTTCGATGTTATTTGCATTAAATTGTTTAAAAATATGTACTTGTGCTTTTATTTCAGGTTACAGAATTCCAAAAACTTCAAATGGCGACGCGTCTAGGAAGCTCTCATAACACTTACTCGAGCTCTGGTGAGGACAGCGGCGACGACGAATCTTCGCGCAAATGTAATTAATTATAATTCTATTAATAATTACAAAATGGCAATGTTTCAATAACTAATTAAAAGAGTGATGGCCTAGTGGCACAGTGGGTAGTGACCCTGCTTCTGCGTCCTAGTCTGTGGGTTCGATTCCCACGTCTGGAAAAATGTTTGTATCTCCATGCTCATCACAGTATGGATATTTTCCAGTGTCTGAGTATCTATCTGTCCTATAACATTTATTTATTATTTATTTACATTGACGTTATTATTTTTAAACAGGTAATAAATCAGGCGTTAATCTCAAGAACGAGGACCCATTTAAGTTAATGGAAATAAAAGCCATAAAGACAGCTTTACAAAAAACGAAAGGTATGAATACATATGTTAAAAATTGTGGAACAATTAACTGTTGAAATATGCAATTTATAACAAGTTTGCTTGTTTCGTTGGCTAGATCTCATGCGGTCAGTAGAGACATTCGAGGCGGACCATCTCTCTGGTGTTCACGAGGAGTCCTTCCACTTGCCGGCCCATTCCAACATACATGACAAGTGAGTTCAATTTAATTGAAATTTATCAACATTTAGAGCTATACTAATACTCAAACTCAAATTCATATATGCAAACGAGATGGGCTTGAGATTGGTGAGTAATTTGATTATAATATTTTTTTAAATTTTTTATTAACTACAAGTTGGCCCTTGACTGTTATCACACCTGATGTTAAGTGATGATGCAGTCTAAGATGGAAGCGGGCTAACTTGTTAGGAGTGCGACGAAAATCCACACCCCTTTCGGTTTCTACACGACATCGTACCGGAACGCTAAATCGCTTGGCGGTACGTCTTTGTCGGTAGGGTGGTAACTAGCCATGTCGAAAGCCTCCCACCAGCCAGACCAAGACAAATTAAGAAAAATCTCAATTTGCCCCGCCGGGAATCGAACCCAGGACCTCTGTCTTATAAATCCACCACGCATACCACTGCGCCACGGAGGTCGTCAAAATAATAATATCAAATTACTCAACAATCTCAAGCCCATCTCGTCTCATCATCATCATTATCTCGGAGAAAGATAGATCCAAAGATTCTACTCTATAAGAGGATTAAGTAAGCGATATAAAGTATTATATAAAGTATTTAAGCTATTTACTTTTAACACGTTGACTGCTGAGAACACGCCACGCGTGTGAAAGGTTTTTGGGTCCCAGTGGCGGCTTCCTCACAACAGTTGTGTTTCGAAAAAAGATATTACGTAGACTCGACGTAACACAGACGGTGTGTTTTCGTGCGCTAAGCCGGGGACACATACCTACCTACGACGTATCGTCGATGTCGATGATTTTTATCGGACCTATTTGGAAATGCCTTTCAAATAGAAAACTATTTTCAAAAATCGGTTAAGATACGATGAAGTTATGAATTATAGCTCAATATAATAAAAATAAATTAACTGAAATTAAAAAAAATTCGCGTCGAATTCATAACGTTCTTATTTTTGAAGTCGGTTAAAATAGCAGCTGCATGATTTCCTGGGACCTTGGATATGTATGGCTTAGAAAATAATAAAAAGAACAAAATAGGTGAAACAATAAACGACTTAAGTAATTGTTTTATTTCTTTTCATTACTTTTCGTCGTTGCTGGCGGAGCTTAGGGCAATAAACCACCTGGATGCGGTACCTACCACTAATAAAGAAATGCCTATTGTTTAGATAATACGAGATAAAAATATTTTTTCGACACTAAAACTATAGTCTTTTGTCTGTAATGGGAAGATATTACATACAAAAGATTGGCATGTTCAAATTTGCGTCTCGTCGGCAAACTGCATTTATTGCATTCGAGGCTACAGAACTCAGATCATATCAAGCAGTAGTGAAGTGAACGCCGTACAAGCAACATGTCTTCAGACGAAACCATTGAGCAGCTAGCTGAGATGTTTTCAGACACGTGAGTTACTTTATTTTATTTTACTTTTTTTTATTTAATTTGAACTTTCCCATGTGCGTGTTCGGTATATTTTTGTGTGTGAATTTTTCGTTCGCCATTTAGTTATTTAGTTTAACATATGATAAATAAATATCAATAAATTTTTCAAATTGTTGATTTTTTTGAAACTTGAATTAATTGACGACTGCGTTAGAAGTAGGGTGTTAGATATAAACCTTGAGCAGAGATGTACTTATATTATGTAACTTTAAGGAACCAAATTTGGCCGAACAACAAGCTAAGCATAATAATACTATTTTTGTCTGTTTGTTTGTTTCGCGTATATACTTTCATAAGCAATTAGTGAAATGTTATTAATTAGAGATTAAAAATTGACACTTAAATTTTATTTATTTGTAAAGATACTTTGATTCAAAACTTAATTTCGAAATACCAAGTTAGTAAGTTTTTCGTATCTGTAGGGACGAGGAGGTCAGTGCATCCTCATCTTCGTCCGAAGATGAAGATGACTTTGACCAAGGCAGCAGCCACGCAGAGCCTGGAGGATGGACTGAAGAAGGATCTTTGCCGACGTTCCCGTTTAGTGGAGTTGGCCATTTTACCATTGGTCCAGCTGAGTCTCCCATTGATTTTTTCAATTTATTATTTAACTCCACATTTATGACTTTGTTAGTAGCAAGTATTAACACCCAAGGGTTGCGACTAATGTTAGAGTATAGCGGCGGTCCCAATAGTAGGGCTTTACATTGGACCGATACTAATGCCGATGAAATTCGCGTTTTCTTAGCATTGCTTTTTCACATGGGTCACATACGATTAAATAGGATCAATGATTATTGGTCTACAGATACATTATTTAATTTGCCTTTTAAAATATTCATGTCCCGGGACCGATTTCTAGTAATACTTCGCAACTTGACTTTCTCCGATAACAATGAATTTAATAACACTGACCCCAACAGATATGTTAAACCAATAATGGATTTTTTTAACGCTCTTATGAAAAGTTTAGTTAGTCCTCCCAAAAATTTAACAATCGATGAAAGTGTTGTACCGTGGAGAGGACGCTTAAAAATTAGACAATATATTCAAGGAAAAAGACACAAATATGGAGTTAAGTTATATGTTTTAACCGATACGAAAGGCATGACGCAGAAAATGCACATGTGTTGTGGATCACACGATTCTCGACTTAAAGGCAAAGGCCACGCAGATAGAGTAGTGATGATGCTCATGGAAGACTACCTAGACGCAGGGCACTCTCTCTATACAGATAACTTTTATACTAGTGTTACACTAGCAGAAAACTTATTGCAAAGACGCACATACCTTACAGGTACACTTAATGCAAATAGATGTAAAAATCCAAGTATCACTCGGTCAAAAATAGATAAAGGAACCGTTTGTTCAAGATATAACGCACATGGCGTATGCGTCACCAATTATAGAGATAAACGAAATGAAGTGATGGTTTCGACCGAGCATCATTCACATTTAGTAGATTGTAGAAATAGGCATGGCCAGGTTAAACGAATACCATTCGTTATATCACAATATAATAAGTATATGAAAGGCGTTGATCGTAAAGATCTAATGCTATCATATTATCCATCATATAACAAATCTACCAGATGGTATAAAAAAATCATATTACACGTTATGCAAGTAATGTTTTTAAATTCTTACTTGATGTATAACGAACAGATTAATCAGTCGGGAAACAGTAAACACATGCCATTTTATGATTTCCGCTTAAATGTACTAAAGAGACTATTAAAGATTGACACATTGAACAATAGATCATCGACTGCCAGTAATATACAAATACACACAGGCGATGCTATTGTACACTTGCCGAAGGTTTTGCCTAAAAACGATTACGGCAAAACCAAAAGAAAAGATTGTATGCAATGTCTAAAAACTAAAAATAAACGCAAAGCTACCTTATTTTACTGTCCAAATTGCATTAAGAATCCGGGATTATGTATTGATTGCTTTCGTGAATATCATGGTTACTAATGAAATATTAACCTTTCTGTATGTTTTGTGTGTTGCTTTACGTGTAATATGATTTAAGAATCAAAATAAGTAGTTATTTATTTTACTTGTGCGTTTTCCAAATTGTAAGTATGTGTATTTCTCACGCAGAAACTACTGAACGGATTTCTTACATGCCTATTGTCATGCAGAAACTAGTAAACGCATTTCCAAACCGTATGTGCAGAGGAGTTGTCTGGTCTAGTAGTATTTTATAAGCATTCTCATTTGATTTCTTCTTCATGTCTCGTGTAATAAGTATCGTCATTATAAATCACTTTATATCTTTTGAAGTTATATTTTCCTAAATCCTGCATGCAGTGTTCTTTTTTGTTGATTTTATAATTGTTAATTTGTATTGGTTTATTATATGTTTATTGATCAAAATCTTATTGTTTTTGAATTTATGCCCAAGCATAACTTGGAGATAAATTAATTTTATTTTTCATTTCATTAATACATCATAATTTTTAATTAAAAATTTAATTTTACTGTGGTGGGGACGTGCACATGTCAGGAAGTCGGCACTCACAGGAAGGCGCGGGGAGTGGGCGCATTCCACCCCTTTGGGGTCCACATTTATAAATAGTTAATTATATTAATATAATATAATTCACTACGATTATTGATTATTGATTTTTTATTTGAAATTGATAATTGAATAATACCTCCTAACATTGACATTGCTATGTTCTAAGAATTACTAATAAAACCAGGGATCTACCAATGTCGTTACAGTCAAATATTGCTAGATTAGCAACTAAGTAGGAAAAAGGAAAAGAAATTTAAACGATAAAATATAACAAAAAAATCACATATTTTATTATTAATAATAGTTATTCTGATAATTACAAACACTTAAAATAGGAATGAATCAGTCTCCAATAAATCACATTTTTCTTATTAATAATAGTTATTCTGACAAAAACGTAAAATAGAATAACAAAAATTTCTTATTATAAAATTGGAATTATTCAGTCTCCAATAAATCACATATTTTCTTATTAATAATAGTTATTCTTAAAAAGACAAAAACTTAAAATAGGAATGATTCAGTCTCTAATAAATCACATATTTTCTTATTTATAATAGTTATTCTGAAAAAGACAAACTTAAAATAGGAATGATTCAGTCTCCAATAAATCACATATTTCTTTATATTAATAGTTATTCTGAGAAAAACAAAAACTTAAAATTGGAATTATTCAGTCTCCAATAAATCACATATTTCCTTAATATTAATAGTTATTCTAAGAAAAACAAACTTAAAATTGGAATTATCCAGTCTCCAATAAATCACATATTTCCTTATTAACAATAGTTATTCTGGGAAAAACAAAAACTTAAAATTCGAATAATTTCTACATCACAGTATTGACATAATACCTAACCATTAACTTATGCAATCATCAGTTTTAATATGCATCATTAGTATAGGTACCTAATACATGAATTGATTTTCAATTCGACGCAAATTATTTTGTTATACATTTCTCCTTAAAATGTTAACTAGATTTAATGGTGTGCAAGTCTTTTTCATTTCTACAGGTTCGATGTGGTAGAAGTTTCCAGCCAATCCAGCAATTTTGAAATCGTGTTACCATTGAAGAAAACTCAGACAATGTGCTAGTCAGATCTGGTGGTATTTTTCTGTCTTGTGAAGAAGGCTCGTAACATGAAAAACAAAAGTAGTAAATGTACGTATGACATAATCGGTACATGCATGAAATTTGGCAGACATAGATAACTGTAAAGTACGTAAGTAAGTTTTGATGTGTAGAAACCGAAGAGGTGTGGATATTATCCTACTTCTAACAAGACAGTCCCCTTCCATCATTACATCATCACTTACCATCCAGACATCTCCAGGAGGCCGCCGATCGAGGTGTGTTGATGGTAGCGCACATGGTAGCGTGATGGCCATTGAGAGTCGAAGTGAATCAGAGTCAAAGTTATAATTATACGGTTACAACCGTCAGATTATAATTTATGCTTAATTTTTAAAATGTTTAAATTTACCAACGTAAATAGGCTGGAAATTGTAAAGTTAATAAAATTTGTTTTACAGTGTTTTTATTTTTACTTTTACCCACACCTTGTCCACTAGTCAGTCAAAGCCAGCTAGTGAAGTTAAGTGTGATCAGTCAAGATGGCTAATAAGTCACGGTTACTCTGTTAGGGTGGCCAGGACGGTTCATAATAAAAAAAATGCACATCCCTTTCGGTTTTACACGACATTAACGCTAAATCGACTTCGCGGTACTCATTGTCAGAGGTAATAACAGAGAGTGCATAGCCTCTGTGTAGTGATCACAGACAAGCCAAATTAAGAAAAACTCAATCTCACGTCGGGAATCAAGCAAGTAACTTCCGTTTTAAAATCTACCGCGCATACCACTGCCCCACGGAGGTCGTCAACAAAGTGCGTTATGCCCATGGAGAGTTAAAGTGGAATCAAGTCAAATTAATAATTATACAGGAACATCCGGTTTAATTATAATTTAATTTCTAAACAAATATCAAACTAACTATCAATGTTTAAATATTGCTTAATGTTAACTAAGTGTAAACTCTGCTAAAAGTTAATAAAATATTGTTTTCAGTGTTTATAGAATTACTGGGCATACCACCCCGCCACGTAGTCAATGTATTTCTTTTAACTGACGTGGACGTAGCACTTATTATACAATATTAATTAAAAAAAAAACTATATAAAGATTTACACTAGATAATAAAATATGGGATACCAAGTCCAAAAAAAATGTGCACAAATTTATAAATAATTATAATAAATTTGAACCTTGAAATAGGTAAGTAACGTATTTCCTCTATACACTTTTTTTTTATTTGTAATTTTAAAATGCTAAAATCATTTTAAAATTACAAACAGTTGTTTATAAAATGCAAAAAAACATAACTTAATTTAAGGACGGCCCCTAGTAGTTAACAGTTTATACAGTAGTATTTATATCAACTTTTATTATATTACAATATTGTTTTATAATCAAAACCATTCATTACAATTTAGTAAAGTCATACAAATAAACACACAATTTTTTTAATGATTGTTTTATTTTTTACTTTTCCCCATTCTTGTGCAAAATGGGAATAGTTTGTACATGACAACATTATTCTAGAAGCAGGTTGAATTTTGCAAGCAGCACGTAGGTAAATACTCACAATGTTGTTTCTAAAACTAAATTTATGAAACGTAGGTAATTAACTATATCAGTTTTTATAATGGCTGATAGATGTCAGAGGCTTATTTTAAACACTACACAATAAGTATGTAAGTAAAAAAGTGAGAAAAAATATTTTTAATAAAAAATTTAACCGACTTCAAACAACTCCATAGATATGCTCAAGTAAATGAAAGCAACTGAATGATGCAATTATTATTTTTTTATTTATATTCCAAGAGTGGTAGCATCACGCCTTGCGTGTGTTATCCGCACAGCTAAAAGCGTCTGAAATAACGCGCCACGCGCGTAGGCCCGCGTGCGCGTTGCGCTAAATTTATTCTGTTACACGGGTGCTGACAACACAACTATTGTGTGGCGCTCCGCGCTCCGAAGTTTCGATGAATTTCATTTATCATAGGGCAGCAGTCAACGTGTACAGTATTTGACAGTAACGCAGTACACAGTACGTACGTATCGGCGTCGCACAAACGTGCCGCTCACTCACTAAAATAACGCGCAGTTTGTTTGAAAATAATGTGTCTATTTTTTGTTTTTGAGTCAGAAATTAAAAAATAAATAAATATCAAGACATGTACAGAAACACAGTGAAATTTCAATCTTTTAATGATAAAGAACCTCAAAAAAGAATATACACACTTAAATAAAACTCAATAGATAAATAGATAGATTAATATCTATTACATATAGGTTCAAGAATTTGGAAGAAAAAGTGGGTATCCTTATCATGACTCACCTCCTTACCCACCTTGGTAAGGAGGAAAGTCATGGTGATTAATATTGAAGGATGTTTTATATAAATTCAAGAATATTGAGTACTGAAACAAAATAGGTGGAATGGTTGTTTTCACATGATTTATTTGGTTTCAAGTAAATCGGAAGGCGGCGGCAGTTTGGGAGGATGGTCCAACGAGGGCAGCGTTTGCCGTGTACGTAACACGCTGCCGCAGCGGCACAAGTTCACCAACGAGCAGCACTCGCAGCAGCAAGCGCAAAACCAGCAGCACTTGCAGCAGCAGCAGTTGCAGGCGCAGCAGTTGCAAACGCAGCAGTTGCAAGCGCAGCAGTTGCAAGCTCAGCAGCAGTTGCAAGCGCAACAGCAGTTGCAGGCTCAACAGCAGTTGCAAGCTCAGCAGCAGTTGCAAGCGCAGCAACATCAGCAACATCAGCAACACATGCAAACGCAGCATCAACAACACCAGCAACAAAGTAAGTTGGCATAGATATTTTTTGATGAAGAACTAAACTTTTTTTCAATGCGACTAATATTCTATCCTCTCCAATTAAACAAATGTTTATTGTATATCGATCGTAGGCGTGCTAAAACTACTAAGGTGTTACGGATGATGGCCAACAAATGCAAATAAAGTCGAGTATCTCTTGAAGAGATACGTCATCAGTGTAAATAAGCATATTCAAAGAAAGATTTTAGAGAGCCTCACGAATATTGTGGAAATATTTTTTAAGTCATGTTCTTAGATCTAGGTCTTTTTTCTTAGGTCATGAAGCAAACATCAACACTCTGCAGCAGTTAGCGCAAGAGCTGCGCATGGAAACCGAGAAGATTATGGGTGAAAGGGCGCGGATTTCGGACTTGGTTACAAACAAGGGTGAGAAATATATATATACTAGTTGTACACGGCAAACGTTGTTTTACCATGTATATTATTTCTAGTAAACATTTTTTTTATATAGGGGTTGATCGTGTAGGGGTGAAAATTTAGGGTTGTATGTATTTTTTAATGCCACATTATAAAAAAAATATCCAAAAAATTAAAATACAAATTAGGGGTGGACAACCCTTATCACTTAGGGGTATAAAAAATAGATAGTAGCCAATTCTCAGACTTACTGAATGTGCATATAAAATTTCATAAAAATCGGTCAAGCCGTTTCGGAGTATGGGAACTAACACTGTGACCCTAGAATTTTATATATAAGATATATTTAACTTACAGTCCAACGCTTTTAAATTATTTTAAAGACTTTGCAATGTATTTCATTCAATCTGCAATGTGTTTTTTTTATTGATGATTGCTGCAGAGCATTTCTTTGATCGTTATAAAACTATTTACGAGTATATTTGACAACTACAAAGCTTAGGGTCGGGTCTTTTCGTTAAGAGACGAGGATTTAGAGATTGGACCTTCCAATCAATTAAGGGTTAACAGATTTAAGGTCGATATTTAGTGATGTGTAATTGGGGAAATAATTAAACTGCATTAAAAACTGAATTTTTATACTTATTGAATCACTTATCTATATATAGGCCATATTGTGATGTAGGGTGATAATGATGATGATGATTATGATGTAGCAGAGAGGAAACAGAAGAAGGTGAACGAGGAAGTGCGTGCCCGCGCCGCGGCGTGCCCCGGGCCGGCCGAGCGCCGCCAGATGCAGCTGCGAGCCCTGCTGGCCGACAAGCAGCGCGAGCTTGTAGCGCTGCTTAACAAAGAGGTAAAATTAATTTTTTTTAGGTCTTTATTTGCAAAGATTCAACTAGGTTTTGTTCTTTGCTTTGCTATTACTCAAGTATATGGTGATGATGGTGTATACATACAGAATGCCAACTGTACATAATTTCATAGTGTACTTAGCCCATAATTTCAAACTTCATTATTGCCAATAATTTCAATATTGCCAATTAGCTCATTCCATTTCTTACAGAAAGGCCGGATTTTTTTGACATTTCCATATTTTTTTTATCGACTACAAGTTGACCCTTGACTGCTATCACACCTGATGTTAAGTGATGATGGAATCTAAGATGGAAGCGGGCTAACTTGTTAGTAGTAGGGTGAAATCCACACCCCTATCGGTTTCTATACGATATCGTACCGAAACGCTAAATCGCTTGGCGGCACGTCTTTGTCAGTAGGGTGGTAACTAGCCACGGCGAAAGGCTCCCACCAGCCAGACCAAGACAAATTAAGAAAAAATCTCAATCTGCCCCGTCGGGATTCGAATCCAGGACCTCCGTCTTATAAATCCACCGCGCATACCACTGCGCCACGGAGATCGTCGTCATATTGTAACCATACAAAAAATTGTTTAGCGTGATGGGCAGAATGCACTGTAAAATTTTGGTCAGTAACCAAAAAGTCACCCTGTATATAGCACCAACTACAAATTGATTTGATTACAGAGCATAATGTGAAGATACGTTAAATAATTTGATTGTAGTAGCACACACAGTTCTTAACCATTTACTTTTCACCTTTTAGACGATTGCCACTCCATCTGAAGCTCAGAACATTAAAGCGAGTTCGCGCGCCGCTTCTGTCGTTAATCAATCCTATAACAGGTAAATATCTTTGTTTTTTTCGTTCTGTTGCAGTTAGATTTACTTTAAAAAAAGAAAATTGTTTTATTTATATTTTTTTTAGCAACTTATTTGCTAACGATCTTAACTGATGTTAGATGGCTATGCAGTCTAAGATCAAGCTGACTTAGGTGAAGCAAAACTATTCTAACATCTCCGACTTGTAACTTTACTGGAATATCTGATAGAGTGTGGTAACTAGCAACTGCAATCCTAACATTACAATCAGGATGAAATCTGAAAATGATTCAAACTCGACCTTTAAAGCAAGACACTACCAGTAGCAAATCTCTTATTTCTAATTTAAAATTGTATTTTTGCAGCGAACAAGAAGAACCTATCTCTCGATCTGAACATGTGCCAATGGACTCGCAGAACTCAAGAGATACTGAAAACTTCAGGGTATGTGGCAATGATATTTTTTTATTTTAATCTTTTACCTATTTTATGATAAACAAAGTAGTTGCTGTGTTTGTAATTACGCCAGCATTGGAAACAATTGACAATATAAAAAAATTATTTGTTAAAATATTTCCTCTTATACTCCAAACCAAATAGATTGCCAATGAATATTGGTAATGACAACATTGTTGCCAACCGGCGAAAATTATTATTCGGAAGTTTTAATTACGCAGTGGATTGCATGCATTGGTAAGAGAGAGATAGATAGTAGTTTCTTACTTTGCTCTCAGCTTTACTTTCAAGAGTTCGATGACCTTTATTACCAGTCTATCTGGTTTTTGTTGCTATTATTATTGGATAAATGATTTTTTGCCTTTTCGAATAAAATAAATAATTTACCTACTTATTTGCGAGATGAAATAAATTATTTGCAGGGAGGAGGCGAGAGCGTGCTGGGAACTAGATCTATCAACACGGTGCCGTCACATCTCGGCAGTGCTTACGGCAGTGACAGTGACAGGTAATGTACCAACAACTCAAGTTCTATACTAAAGCCACTGAGGCGAGATAAAGAATGTAAACAATATTTCAGAGGTTCAACACATTTTAATGAAAAATTCAAATGATACCTATTCCAACTAAGATTGTTTTTAGACAAAGATGATTCGTTTAAATCAGTCGGATTAACAAACGACTGTTTCAAATGTTTCCCCGCACAGACTTCGAAAAGTATTAGATTTTAGTTACTCTCGTGTTATAACTATTAAATACGTATACGGGTAACACTAGTATATTAGAGTTCGTTGCATGTAGAGGTTGATATGTAAAAAAAGACAATTTTTAAATCCTGAGAATGCTGGATGTAAGGGAAATGTTAACGAAGACTTCGTAAAAAGGCTTAAATTAATGTCTATCTATAACAATGATTACCAGTTATGTCAGAAATTAATACCGATTTCGAAAATTTTGCGCGCAATGTATTGTGAATATTGCAATAACAACAATATATGTTAATCGTGAACTGTGTTAAACAGCTGATTACGTGCATATTGAAATTACGTTAAGAGAGAGAGAGACGAATATCTTAGCATTCCATGGATTCACCGTGCGGGTCCGGGTCCATCGCGTGGCTGAGAGAAAAACTCCGAACAGAGCCCGAGACTTGTGACACGGGTGTAGGTTTAAGGGTACCCTTAGTGACGCGCGTCAACACTCACCTCCTCTGTTCAAGTTATTCTCCCTGCCCAACCATATTCGGAAGGACCCTACTAGAGCAGCTTTGGACACTCGTTCCAATATGGAGCTTACTGCACTTCTAGTAAGGCCAAGGTCTTTTAGCAGGTTGTAGAGAGACTTCGCTGGTATACCCCTCGCACCCACTTCTACCGCGTATAAACTAACCACATAGCCATTTTTGGTTAGTTCATTAGTAAGGTCATAGTATTTATTCACTTTGAATACATGGACTTTAGGGATGTTTTGTTTCCCACGGCACTGTAAGCTCAACAAGTACTATACGTTTGATTTGTTTGGAAAAAAAGAAATATGTCCGGTCTAGATGTCGTAATAGCTAAGTCTTCCGGGATTTTATAGTGCTTTTCATACGTGTCCATTAATATAGTCCAATCAGGAGCAGAGCCCAGAATTGAATAAGGCTTGCTGGTGGAATTTGTACTTGAGCCTGCTTTAACGAAGTTAGTTTGTCTTTTATTCGTCGTCAACCCTTTTTTGAGCCCTAGCTACTGAAAGGCTTATAGCTTCACGTATGATTTCTAATACTCTGTCCTGGCGGCGTGAGTAGAGACCCCTGTCCAGGAGCACCTTGCATCCTACCAATAAGTGCCTTGCAGTGCCCACTGCCTCACCACAGGTATAGCAAGATTTTTTCGAGGCTTTTCCCCATCTTACTAGGTTACTCTGATCTGGGAGAGTCAGTTGAAAGGCATTAAGATAAAATTTCAATAAGGCAGGAGACCAGTCGTACAGCAAGGCGCGCCACTTCAGAGCCAGAGGGATGCAGAACTCGCCTAAGTTTAACCACTCGTTTTGCATTTCTAGGTTCATGGCATGCACTTTGTAGTTGTCGTCCTCATCTTGTTTAAGAAAATATTTTATTATGTCTTGGTCTTCCTTTTTTACGTCTTGCACCCAACCCGGTTCTATTTACCTGAGCCCCTGCCATAAATTGTTTGTAAAATTGAAGCCTAGAGTCAAGTTTTCCGGCACCCTCGTCTTTAAGGAAGTGATGCAACTAGTTCGTCCTGGGACTTAACTAGAATGTGCGTTCTGGTAACCCTGAGGTGTTTATAGAGTTCCGATGGCCTTTTTAGTTTTAACCCAAAATTATTGTAATCTCTGAATAGAGTTGAAGGGTCAGCCGAGAGTGCTAGACCAAACCAAGACTTCAAAGTTTTTATGACATTTGCATCTAGTTTTGCCAGATGGGTTCTGCCAATATCATAAACGAGGAATGGCCAAGTCAGACGTGAAGTGAGATAGTTGTCATAGACCACGCTAAAGTTAATGTTAAAAGCAATGCTTCCTAGCAATTGGTTACACTTATGGCCACAAATAGAAGACCGGATATTCAATAGCTCCTGACAATGTTTTGGGTTTCGTGTCAGTAAAGCAAAGTCATCTGCAAAAGCTAAGATGGTTATTTATTGTAATTTTAAATCGATAGCCCCATTTCTTTTCTTGAAGAATTAATTTATCTATTAGAATATTGATGACTACATTAAAAGCTATTGGGGATAAGCAGCAACCTTGAAACAGCCCCACATTGTAATGTAGGGGTTTTGAGTACTCATTGTTTACTGCTATGGTGAATTTCAATTTTGAATAGTAAGAAGTGATTAAATCAATAACTAGATCAGGAAAATTGTACCACCTCAAGGCGAAAGTCAAAATCTGGACAGAACCAAACGCATTTTCTAAGTCTATCCAGCAGATCGTAATTTGCCTTTCATATTTTCTAGCATCCTTGAGACTTTCGCCTAGCAGTGAATTGTGTTCCAGGCAACCAGAAATTCCGGGCAAAAACCCTTTCTGGTGATTAGGCCTGAAATACCTATTATTTATCAGAGACGAATATCTTAGCATTAGGTCCATCGCGTGGCTGAGAGAATAACTTGTGACACGGGTGTAGGTTTAAGGGTACCCTTAGTGACGGCCGTCAACACTCACCTCCTCTGTTCAAGTTATTCTCCCTGCCCAACCATATTCGGAAGGACCCTACTAGTGCAGCTTTGGACACTCGTTCCAATATGGAGCTTACTGCACTTCTAGTAAGGCCAATGCTAGTTTTTTTTAAAAATCGTAATTTAAATCGTGGGAAACAAACATCCCTAAATTACGATTTTTAAATTATTTCGATGATTTTATGCTGTAAATAGTTGAAAAAACTGTAAAAAAAAGTTTTTAAAATCACGAAATGACACAACTATTCCAACGCTGAGAGACTCGAGATTAATGTACTGAATGATTGGTTTAAGTTTTCGTTAACATGCCCCTTACACCCGGTATTATATTTCATTGTGATGTTTTTTTTAAAAAAATATTTTGACACGTTATGATGTGAGAGATAACAATTATGTATTTCAATATTCACAGTGCCTCCAGAAACAAGTCCAACCAAAGAAACCGTCCTAGAAGGCGTCCGACACAGGATCGACCGTCTGAAGAAAATAGTGTAAGTTTTTATGTAAAACCTTTTTGGAACTTTTAAGAGAAAATATGAACCAACATACAAAATACAAGCTAATTATATATCTGTTAGCTCTAATATAATGACCTACCTCTAGTCACACGCCTTTTATACTTGTTCTGTTTCGCTAGAAAACAATTCCTGGCAATCTAATATATTATATAATCCGATAAATACAAAACTCGACATATACCCTGTAAAATTTAATGAATGCAAGGAATCAGTTATTAAATATTTATTGTCTCTTAAATTATAAGGAAGTTAAATCTTTGCTTAAATTTATAACCTGAAGAACACACACAAACACACTGACACACGCACATACACACCCACACTACAGCTTATTACTTTTTTTTAAGAAAAGAAATTTTAATTTATAAATCTTTCCTCACTGTGTTATTACTAGTTATGGAAGAGCGGAGTCTTCTAGTACAGAGGGTTCATACTACCCCTAAAAGAAGGTCCCTAACTCGCATGTATTTATGTAATGTAGAAATTAATTTTAATTTAATTTAAAAAAAAAAAATATTTTATTTATTTATATATTATTTTATGTCTCAGTTCTATGTTTTTCATAGTTGTAGTGCATAAAAAAAGAATAAATTAGTAAATCAGCAGTTAATAAACCGTCGCTTTCATATTTATGACTAGCAGTCGAGAGTGGTTTGACCCGCGTAATTTACGTCCCCATGGGAATATCAGTTTGCAAATTAGCCTATGTCAATTCCCATGAGTCTGGCAATCATATACAAAAAGAATTTTCACAACCCGACTGGTAGTTTCAGAGGTTAACCAGAACAAACAGACAGACATATGCATTTAGTGAAAAGCTGTTGATTGGAAGTTACAAACTGGCACTTCTATTTTATTTATTTGTACTTCGAGGATCTCCGTGGCGCAGTGGTATGCGCGGTGGATTTATAAGACGGAGGTCTTGGGTTCGATTCCCGGCGGGGCAGATTGAGATTTTTCTTAATTTGTCTTGGTCTGGCTGGTGGGAGGCTTTCGCCGTGGCTAGTTACCACCCTGCCGACAAATACGTACCGCCAAGCGATTTAGAGTTCCGGAACGATGTCGTGTAGAAACCGAAAGGGGTGTGGATTTCATCCTACTCCGAACAAGTTAGCCCGCTTCCATCTTGGATTGCATCATCACTTAACATCATGATAAAAAAAAACTAATATGTAATTAGTATAATTTGGTTCCCCAGACCGCGGCTACAAACAACAACAACGTAAATGCTCGACACGACTCGCGCCTCGACTCGTCCAACGTTAACCTCGCTCCGCCCGTCGCACAAAACAGTAAGTGCTAACAAAACCAAAATAATTTAATTCCAATAGACTGATTTATATGCACCTATGAAACGTCAAGTCTGTCAATACAGTGACTACCGCCAGTTCTGAAGGTAAATCCCGCTGAGAAGAGCCAGCAAGGAACTCAACAGTTGCTCTTTTAAAAAACAATGTTCCAATTTGTATTTTATAATTTACAATTTTGGTTACAAGAAAAAAAAGTCGAGTGTTCTTGTGCTAATTGATAAACTCCTATATTATATTTGTGATATGGTGTTAATATGTATGTAATAACCTTTAGTAGAGGAGATTTTTGGAAATATATAAATTTGAGTATAAACATACTAATATCATATATTTTTAAATTTTTTTTAACATATTATTTTTTAATTTTTAGATGACGCCGCTGGAAATATCCCATACTCGCATCTACCACCAACGTGTTGGAACACTAACAAATCCAATCAGGTCAGTCGTAAATAAAATAATTTCTTTTACCCAGAAATAAAAATTCCTGTAACCATTAAGGTGCTGCATGTCTTTAATTTTAGTATTTTTTTATAAAAATAAAGTGCCTAAATTAAATTTATATCGGCTTTTATTCGGAAGCGATAAGACCGCCTTTTGTATTCTACTTCTGTCCTGTTATTTTTTTTCTTACATGTATTGTGGTGTATAAATAAGTAAAATAAATATTTTTAAATCCCTATGGGTACTATGGATCTCTGGTTTTATCATAGGATGAAAATAAAAGAAATAGGCTTAAATAACCTAAATATTATTTATTATAATTGATATTATTGATCTACTGTATGCAAAAGTTGGAGATGAGGAGATCCGCAGAAGAACCAAAGTAGCAGACATAGCTCAGCGAGTCGCAGTACTGAAGTGGCAATGGGCGGGGCGCGTAGTTCGAACAGCTGATAGACGTTGGGGGCCCAAGGTGCTAGATTGGTGACCCCGCACCGGAAAGCGCAGCGTTGGTCGACCCCCAACCAGGTGGACTGACGACATCAAACGTGTCGCAGGGAGCTGGCAACAGGCGGCTCGGGATCGTTGTGTTAGGAAGTCCCTAAATAAGGCCTATGTCCAGCAGTGGACGTCTCCCAGCTGGTAATGATGATGATGACGCAAAAGTTTCATAGGAGAGCTGTGCATGCTGATATATAGTTTAGGGGCCGTTCAAATATTACGTAAGCAGATTTATTACAATTATTTACCCCCCAACCCCCCTTGTGAGCAAAAGTAAGGAAAGTTCCTACCCCCTCCCCCTATGCTTACGTAAACATTTTTCAATTATAAATTTCATATTTTTTTTAATAATTGTCATAATTATAATTTTAAAAATTAGAAAATTATTTTAGTGTAGAGATTGGATTTTACTGATACAGTATTCAACATAGAGAATTCACGAATTTTTGCTATTCGTGTAAAAAAATAAATAACTATCGATGACGTAATGATCATCTAGACCCCCCCCCACCCCCCATGTCATCAAAAATAAGCAATACACAGACCCCCCCACCCCTCTATAGTGCTTACGTAATACTTGAACGGTCCCTTATGTAGATGAATTATAGCTCTTTATAATGATATATCCGTAGATTATAATAAATATAACAAAAACGTGTTTAACAGTCCCAGGACATGCGCACGAACCAGTTCACGCAGAACAGTCACTCGCAGACGATGGATCGTTTGTTGGGCACCCCGCAGATGTCGTTCCCGCCCACTCTCCCCTACAACATGATGATGCCGTTCGGTGAGTGCAACAACTAGCAATATAAATGTCATTTTAAAATTACCAACGAGGCTTGTATATATTTATTTTAATTGTATTGTAATGTCTGAATCTCGGAAATGACTAACGATTTTCTTGAAATTTTTTATACAGTTTAATTTTAAGAAAATGTATATAGGGTACAATTTCTAAAGAAACCAAGTACCGTATTTTTAAGCATAATAAAGTTTCGAAGCATGAGTGGTCCCGGCTATTGGTCACAGGCATGGTGGGCGGCTGCGGCTGCGGCTGCGGGCTGTGGGGCGCGTGGTGCTGGCAGCAGCTGGTGCTGCAACAGCGCGAACTGCACGCGCTGCGCGAACAACTCACTCACGTGAGTATAACACTTGCTCTTAGGCTATTTTTAACCGACGAAAAAAAACGGAGGAGGTTCTCAATTCGACACGTATATTTTTTTTTTTTATGTATGACCACGCATAACTATTTACAGAGTTGTCCGATTTTGATAATTCTTTTTTTATTAGAAAGGGCATACATCCAAGGTGGTCTCATTGTCCTCATGTTAGGATCTGATGATGATATCCTGGGGAAATTGAAGGAACTCTTCAAATTTTGGAGGCACGCTTACAGCGATTATGGTTTTTGACTCGGTATCAGTAGCTTTTTGGCTACTAGTGGCATATAATATACTATGACAGTATAGTACGAGTACGCTTCGTGGCGATAAATCACTAAAAAGTGAGAAATAAAATTTTTTAACAAAAAATAGAACCGACTCAAAACGCACTAAAAAGTAAAAAATAATTGTGTAATTTAGTTGCTTTAATTTACTTAAGCATATCTAGGAGTCAGTGCTAGCCAAGGTTTCTACTTTCAAGGATGTTACCTAGAACCCACAAACTGCTTTACTACGTTAAATAAATGTTCCTTAAACTTGCTGGCACCGACTTCATAGATATGCTTAACTAAATTACACAATTATTTTTTACTTTTTAGTGCGTTTTGAGTCGGTTCTATTTTTTGTTAAAAATTTTTATCTAGATGTCCAAGTGATAAGAGTGGCCCTCTACATACAATTGTCTAGAGCTTCGTACCTCGAAAGGTAACACGGAACCCTTGTAGAATCACTTTGTTGTCGACCCGTCTGTCTGTCATTCAAGTCTCTTTTTCTTAGGAACGCGTGGAGGTACACAGCTAAAACTTATATTAAATATTCAAGTCTATAACACTTTTAAGCTCTAACGAAATTTCTATGTAACGCAATCAAAAGATACAGCATTTTAAGATGCATATTTTAAAACTCTCAAGGAAATCAAAACCTAAAGCCCTTAAATCTTCCAGTCGATATAGAATCTTGAAAGGAGATCATTCGAAACGTAAGAAAATTTCAAAGTGTCGGCCAAAGAAAAAAATAGTTATTTCGATTTAGGGTATTATTTTAAACATTTTTCACTAAGGCAGCAATGCTGTGAAACCTTTACTTTCGGTGATTTTGAAGGTTAAAACTGGAGAACAAATGAATTCTCGGAAAAATTCTGCACTTTTAACCTTTAATATCACCGAAAGTCAAGGTTTCACATCATGTTTTATTTAATTTTTTTATTTTATTTATTAAGGTTACCAACGGGTTACAATTGGCATAAATATAACAATACTAAGATCTTAAAAACTAAATGTTTAATTGTAAACCTACTTATTAGTAAACACAACATGCTAACTTAAAAATACTACTGTAGAAAGACAAACAAAAAGCAAACACAAACTAACACTAAACTAGCAAACACAATTATAATTATAACTAAGACAAAAAACCAATTTTAATTATAGCGAATATAGTATAAATAGTATCATTGCTGCCTTAGTAAAAAATGTTCAAAATAATACCCTCAATCAAAATAGTTACTTTTTTTTCTTTGGCCGGCACTTTGAAATTTTGGTATTTTTTGTATGGGTCCTTTGGCCTGAAGAAAAAGAAAAAGCAAAATTTCGAAAATTTTAAATTTTTAGTTACATGACATATTTTGAATAATTATAAACTTATACTCTTTTTCTCATTGAATCCAACTCTCACTTGGCCGGTTTTTTTATATTTTATGATTTACTAAAAAATATACTTTTAATCCTAAATATGCAGACAAAAGTTGTGTTCTCATATATTATATTAAAAAAAATATTATTTTCACTATTTTAGTTGGAAGAACGTTGGCGAGCTGAAACCGCGTCGCACACCCTGAACAACCAAGTGCCGCCCGGCAACAGGGCCAACAACTACTGGGACAACTTCAGAAGGTAATGTACCGAACTGTACTATATATACGATACTCGGATTTGTAATTCCGTGGCATTCTGACGTTCGCCTGAAGTTTAATGTTCCTATAGACAAACAGATCCAACAAAAAAAGATAAATTCTAAAAAACACAGTATTCATTTGATTCTAAGAATAAAATGTACACTGGCTCAAGTTTATATTTAATTAAAAATTAATATAATTAATTTAATTTTCGCTAATACATTTTATAAATCTTCAAATTCGAATACTAGGGAAGAATATAGACGGAACAAACCTTTTTCACAAAAAATAAATGAATTGTTCTCGATTTTATTTTGGAATGTACAAAACTTCATTTAATTAACATTTAAGCCAAACGTAAGTTCCGATTATTACTCTTTTGAAAAGATACAATGTAGATAAAAAATAATTTTGACTATTAAATAAAATATGTATAATACTTTTACTAATAATGACGCTGACGATCATGATAATATCATGAAAATATATATGTAATACTTAAATAAAAGTAAGGTAATAAATCCATTAGTATTTTCAACCTTCGCAACAAAATTTATCCATTTAAAATAAATATAAAAGTATAAAGTATTTCAATTCTGCTTTGATAAATAATAAAATATTTACATGAAGTCATATATATAGATAAATCAAATATCCCCTTACATTGACTTTATATTTGATTGAATGAAACAGAAATCATACGCAAAATGGTTTGTGACATCAGAAACGTTAAAAATGACATACGTTAGAATTCCATGGAACTAAGAATTCGAGTATAGGCCAACTGTTGGCCGAACTTAATATCACTATGATGTCTTCATGTATTGTATGTATTTCTAATTTCAGATATTAGAAAACAACAATTATACATACCTATAATAATATAAATAGTTGTAAAAGTAGTATTTATGTTCATAATTATATATTGCGGTCACTGCACTTCTATTGCACTTAAGGGTAAGAAACGTGTGACAGTGTTACCTTGTGGCTTTATTATATTTTATTATTTTCATGTTTTAATTATGTTTATTTATGTCTGTGCTCTGATAAAATACTACTTATTTTAGTCTTCATAGTGTTGTTTTTTCTACTAATAATCTAATATAAATTACTGATTAGCTCATGTATGGCGAGCTATGTGAGTACCGACACTATATCATCACCTGGAATCTAATAATATCTACTAAAAAAAGAGAAATTAAAAACCTAGCGCTTTCATCATTCACGACGAGTCCACCCTACGCTAGAGCGATTTCTGATGCAGGCCATAGACATTCAAGTAAACAATAAATTAATCAAACTTCATGTTTTATCAAATTATTTGGACGTCTATGGTCTGCATAATGTAGTTCTCGTTTACAGCTACTCGCGTCAGAACCTGCTGTCGGCTAACAGCAAGAGCAACGCGGAGGGGCAGCAGAGCGCCGCGCCTGCCGCTGCACACCCGCTGGCCGAGCGCTCGCACAACAGCTTGCACCACACGTCGTCCTCCACCTCGCCCTCGCCCTCGCTCACGCCCAAGCGCAACACGGCCGCGCCCGACGAGCCGCTGGCGCGCCGCCCGCGCCGCAACCTTCCGCCCGAGCGCTCGCGCTCCTTCTCCTCCGCGCCCGACGTGCTCAACATCAACCAGAACCCTGAGCCCGACGCGCCCGCCGCACCCCCCGCGCCCATCCCCGAGATCATCCAGTCGCACTCCAATAACCTCAACGCGCCCGCCAACAAAAGGAAGTCCTCCGCGAAATTGCCGGCCAAGAACTCGGCGGCCGGCAGGAACCGCTCGCTCGACTTCTCCCCGACCAGCAACATCGACATCGCGAGCGCGGCCGCCGACGCGCCCAACCCCAACCTGGCGACCGCCGCGCGCGAGGTGCAGGACAAGGCCACGTCCAAACTGTTCGACCTGCTGCGGGAGAACATCTACTCGGAGGTGACGACGCTCATCGACGTCAACGAATCTCATCCCGACTTCCTCATCCAGCTGTTCCGGGAGCTGCAGCTGATCAGCTCCGACCCGCTGCGGCAGCGAGTGCTGCAGTCGATCCGCGGTGTGCTCGCGCAGTTCGTGGACGAGTCCGTGTCCAGCACGTGCGCCGAGCAGCCGCCGGCCGCGCGCGCCGCCTGCCGCGACTGCCCCGCCCCGGTGCAGATAGACAACAAGATCGTGCGCTTCCTCGTGATGAGGAGCGAAGAAATATTCAACTCGGAGCTGCTCGAGATGTTGGCCTCCCTGATCCTGGGAGGTCTCGCGGACAGTCGACGATCGAGACGACTCGTCGAGTCGCTATCCAAGTACGAGGGAATGAGAGTGTGCGATGTCTCGAGCGATATCATTGAAAACTTGCCGCAGTTGAGTTCCGGAAGCACTGAGGACGAGGAGTCCGCACATCTGACTAGTGAAATATCCGAATCGTCGATTCTGCAGGACGTGGCGGGCTCGCTCAACTTGTTCAGTTCGAGCGAGACTCGCCTGCACCAGATGAACGCGTGCCCCTACGACATGTGGCCCGGCCACGTGCACGTGGACATGGACGGCGCGGACGACGGCTCCCCGCGCTCGAGCCGCGAGGGCAAGGTCGACCTCATCGACTGTTCCGAGATGCAGAACGGAGACTTGGCGGAGGCCGACCAGACGTGCCGCTCCGAGGTGGAGGGCAGCGCCGACGTCAACGACGAGCCCGCAGGCAACGCCGAAGCCCTCCCGGACGTCGTCGACACCGAAGAGGTCACGCCGACAGAGGTAATGAGACATGTATTGTATTGCAGATGTCTACCCCTCATTAATTGCGCTAACCGTAATAAGTAACTTTGGTTGGTTCATCTCAGTAACAACAAAGTCTCTGTATCCTTGCATTTTTTATATAATTGTATCTTTTTATGTATGTACCTAAACAGAGTTCTCTCTAAAATTATAATAAATAAAATTACTAAATTTGCTTTTTTAATCATTTTTATCTTTTTTTTCATCTTAATTCCTTCATTTATTATTTTCTGAAACCTTACTTCAATAAAACTATAATTTTGTTTTATAAATAACCTAATAAAAACTTTTGGTATTGCTCCACTTTTTACTTCTGCCAATTTTCATGCACAGAATATTAACTCAAAATTAATTACTTTATACTAATTCATATTAACTTTCATTTATTACATTTTTGAGTTTCTAATCTCTTATAAAAGATATAGAGGGGGGATAAGGAGTAAAAATAAAACATTTTTTAACAGTAATATAATTTATTACAAATCTCATTGTCAGGTACTTCTATCACAGATAAATAGTAATTATTAAGACGCTCCAACTTCTAGGTTTTGGATAAATATACGCGAAATTGAACCCTAACTCTAAAACATATCATGGTTGGAACATAACATTTGGATATGTTTGCATTAAAGGCTGAAGCAGAGTGGCTTGGGCTTGACCGTGTGCCAACAAGGCTGCACGTGGAAGAATCATCTGAAAAACAGAAAGGTGAAATTTAATATTTAATTAAAGTGGAGCAAACACCCAAACATCAAACGTTTTTTTGTTTGTTCTATTGTTTGAGTGAACCTGAAAAAAATATAATTAGATCTTCTTTATCTGCATCTGTAACAGAAAAACAGAACAAATCGAAATTAATTTTCTTTTCCTTTTTTCCAGATTAAGAATAAGAAGAAGTGACGCATCATATTCAATTCATACTTTAAATACTATTTCTGTATTATCATTATAATTACGCATTTCTGTTTATATTTCAGTTATGTAATATTTATTTAGAATAAATAAATATATAAAACAACTAGTAGTTCCTTTCTTCATTAAAATAAAAAGCCTCCATATCCCAGTTCTCTTTATTGTGAAAATTTCTTATATAATTAATATATTGCTCAAGTATTCCAATACTCTAATCAATTTCTTTAAGAAATACATGTAGTAATAGCAATTTCTTTAGAGTCCCAACATCACTATAGTCTATCACGTTTGAGTTTTAATCACAGACACTGTAGCAGGTGAAAATAATTGCCGCCATGCAAGTTCCAATAAAGAGTCTCCAGTAAATCTTCAGAACTTGTATCCAGTTTCTTTTTCTCTATTGTCTCAGGTTCTAATGTTTTCTTTATTTGTACTTCTGCAGATAGAGTTAATATTTCTAAATTAGTTTATTGTTGTAATAATGCAGAATTTCATCTAACTATATCATATGGACCATGAGACAACGAGAAATATCTGGATTGTTGTGAGTGGGGCGCAGTAAACATGGGTTGTAGTTTTGAGGCGGCGGAGGCACCATACCCTCTGAAATAAAGCCGAATTTCGTCACACTGTGCCCTTCAAAGTACCACAGCAGGAATACTCAAGTCCAGTTTCATTGCAGTTTCAAATTCTTTAACTTATTTTTACAGCTCAGTCAAATTAACTGCACATAATGTCATAACATATTAATTATGGTTAGGTATGTGGCAGTAGATTACCTCACGAGGTGCACATTTAATTTGAAAGATTTAGTTAAAATACACAACAAATATATATTCTAGACATAAGAACAAATCATACAAACCAGTCAAATATGTGTGAAACAACTTTAAAGTCTCAGAAATATTGTTTAATAAGTTTGAAATGGAATCATAAAAAATCCAATACCAAACACATCTACGTCCAGTATGATTTTACAGTAATGCATGTCTAGGACTCGTGGCGTCCCGACGCATCATGTTTTTCACGTATATCATATTTATCTTTCTTTGCCTATTATAAAAATACCAAGTCATGTTATACAAATACAGAATCAACACCTTGTCAAATTATAGAGGATTGACACGCCGCCGCGCGTTGTAGTTGCAAAACATGACGCGTCGTCACTCTACGACTCTGCACCAGTGAGTTTAGCCTAAAAATATTTATTTCCATGACCCTGAAATAGGAGTATTACTCATAGATATAACATTGATTATTCATAACATCTGCAATTTACATCATGATATATTTTGAGATATAATAAATATTGGCATTCAGTATTAGTGTACGGCCCAATTGGTTGATGTTTAATGACACATATAGCTTGAGTGAAAATACACAAATGATTTTTCTTGAACATTTTCAACTGAAAAAAAAAACATTTACTACTGTTGTATGTAATAAAAGATTATTACAATAGTAGCAAATGGTTATCTGCACATTGCATTAATAATTCCACAGATAAATTAGGCTTAACTTTCACCTGGATAAGGATAACACCTTGAACAACATAAGTATAGGCTTTCTTTCAGGATGTGCAGACATGTATAAAGATTGTATTTACAATTTGAATATGTGTACAATTTGAAGAAGGTGTAGGTGGCTATTATTATTTACAGTAATGTAACAATTTATTTGAAACTTCTTATTTTACTAACATGCATCCAAATGTAATTTTTATACTAAGTTGTTTGCAAAAAAGGGGAAGCTGACTGATTAAAATTAAGTGCTAAAATTACGATTTTAAAGACGCAAAAGGCTGATTTTGCTAGTTGCAATCCACCTTTTTTGCTTATAAAGCTGTACTTCACACATATATTGTATGACACAACTTAGCATATTGATGATGGGAAAAAGGTGATGACTGTTCTATGAGGTAAAAAATACGACGCGTCGCAATGCTTCGAAGCACACAAAAATAGACCTAATCAATCAAGATTCTACAAAGCCATTAAAATATAATATAAATTTCATAATTGAACATAATTGTAGATTAGATGTATAAAGCAATACAGTGGTATTACTTTATACACATATCAAAGAAATATTTTATCAAAAGCATAAAATATTATGTGATTGTCACATTTTAACAACATCTAAACTGATGATACTGATTTTCATGATGGCAATAAACATCATGTCTTTGAATGGGTTTTGTAATGCATCTGCACAGGTAATTGTTTCTGCTATTTAATTTTGTTCATGGCAATTTTGTTACATGCATAGAACAGTGATCCTTAGTCTTAATATAATGTATGTGTATTATAAAATTGTTGTTTAAAAATTGTTTATTTACATTTTACACTTTTACTTAAATAGTTTTCCAACACTTTATTTGATTATTTAATTATAGATAATAAATTTAAACTACAACTTTTCTTCTAAACCATAAAATAAATTTTCATTCTAATAAATTGACTATTTATCATAACAATTTCTACACATTATTTGACTAATTTAAATATTTTTAGTAATTTAGAAAAATGAACTAAAACAATTGCGGGGAGAACTTTTTGTATAAAAAAAGTTGTGTGCCTTATGCAGGTACCTTGACCATGACAATCAAGCAGATATACAGCTAGAAGTACAGTTAACTCGGTAAGCTATAATATGTAATAGAATAGAAGCTATTTATTTCATTATTTAATCGTTTTTATCATATGAATCTGCTAAGAAATTATTGTTCTATACTGCCCTTAATCCTGCAACTTCATAAATGCAAAAATGCACTGCCTATCCTTTGGACACATTGCAAACCAGTAGTAGCCAGTGCCAGCAAAGGTACTACTATTCCTAATAGTAGTACCTTATACCTTACCTTATCTAGAACCCACAAATACATAAACTTAAACTTGGCTGGAACCGACTTCATAGATATGCAGTGAATTACAGCAACTAAATGACACAGTTATTTTTTACTTTTTAGTGCATTTTGAGTCAGTTCAATTTTTTTAATAAATTTTTTTATCAGCTTCATGTAGATGGTAACTGTAATGCCTACTCTAGTTAAAAACCTACTTAAAAACATTGTGTCCCTGTATGAAAATTTAATATTTTTCAATATTATATTAAACTCATCCCCAATACAGCATTAATCCATCATTTGCTACTAAACAGAAATTGAAAAGTGAAAAAGAGTTGTAATAAAGTTTTAGAATAACATGGTAATATTGTTGCACTATCAGCACTAAGTTTTTTGTTATTGTTGCATTTTTATTATAATTATCCTTTCATTATTTGAACTCAGGGCAAGTATGCTCATGATTATAGAATATATGATGGGAGTTTGTGATATCGTCGCTTAAATAGAAAAGTGACATTTTTCAAAATTTTTCGAAAATGAGGTTATTTCATAAAACGAATCAGTTGACATCATTTTATCATGTGGATAAAAGACGCTTCATAAACTACACGTTAAGCTCACTAGATGTCACAAGTGTCGTTTCGGTATTCTGCGGTTATTCGCCAGTTTGATTGTAGAAAAATGACACTCTGCCATTTGAAACTTGTCTACGAAGTTGAATACATGTGCGTTTTTGTAGAAAAGTGTTATTTCTCAAAATAGTGCTTGGATTTGATTGCAAAGGGTAAGAAAAAAACACACCTGATGTTAAGTGACGATGCAATCTAAGATGAAACGGGCTAACTTTTTCGGTTTCTACACGACATCGTACCGGAACGCTAAATCGCTTGGCAATACGTCTACGTCGGTAGGGTAGTAACTAGCCACGGCGAAAGCCTCCCACCAGCCAGACCAAGACAAATTAAGAAAAATACAGCTGATGAAGTTAAAAATGAGAGAAAAAGCATGTAAAAAAAGAGAAGCTGTGCCGAGTGAATGCAGAATAAGTAAAGCTAAACTATTAAGGAATTCTGGAAAAGGGTATAGGTATATCGACATCTTAGTTACAAAAACAAATGCCAGAAATGAAAGTAACATGTACTGAAAAAATGTGAATTGAAATGTTACTACAAAATTAGTGAGGAGAAGCGAAAACTTATTTTTAGCCAATATGAATGCAGCTTTGTAAAAAAAAGAATGAAAATGAATGTCAGCAAAGCGATAGTAATAATTTTTGAAAGAGATGAATATGTGACAGATTGTCATATTTTGATAGATGGAGAGAAAGTGGAAGAAGTAAAAGAGTTTATAGAACTGGGTAGTAAATTTACGAAATATGGAAAGTTTGAAAGTCCAAACCATCTGTTTGGGCATGTAAAGAGAATACATAAAAGAAGATTAACAAAAGCGATTTATGAGGCGAGAGTGAATGGAAATGTTGGAAGGGTAAGACCTAGACGAATGTTCCTGGACCAAATTCAGGCCATTTAAACGTTAGGACGTTTGCAATTTCTATTTGCGGTTTTATATTATTATAAAAAATCAAGAAATTACGTCGATTTAAGTTAAAACTCATCGATATTAATATTGTTGCCATTGATTTATATAATAAATAGGAGTTACGTTTATATAGGGTTTATTACTGATTGTTATTTTGCATAATTTGATTAATTTTTTAGAAAATCCGTGTCATAGTATTATCAATTTTATATAGAAAAAAGACACTTCCTGTTATTAATGCCCCCTTTTTAGTAAATCAACTATAATAACTACACTGTTTTGTTTCTTATGTAAATACCTTTTAAATGATATATAACACTTAGATATAAATATAATACATAACAAGAAAAACGAGTTAAAAAAAAATTGAAAACTTTAAATGGTCATAACTACAAAATTGATATTTTTGAATAATGCCACTTTTCTATTTAAGCGACGATATGCTGACTTTTATTTTTCTACACATTTTGAAAAATTGCCTTGCAGCATATTAAGTAGCAATAGCAATGCTTAGATCAAATTATAGCATTACCGCCTATTGAAAGATACATTTCTATGGACTTAAATAGTTTTTAAACCTCTGTTCAAAGTATAATTAACAATAAGAATTTTAACATGAAAATGGTTGACAAAATAGGCCGATTTCAGTATTCTCCTTTCAAGTCTTTTCTGAAGTTGCAACATGCTGAACTGTGCAGGGTTACGGTGGTACTGAGAAATATTTTGTTTATTATATTAGGCATATTCTTATGTTCACTGTGGACTTGAAGATTGGTACACCCTATAAATGATTATTTTATCTGGTCATGAAAAACTTATAAAATAAATACATAATACAATTCAAATAACAACTGTTGTATGTGTCAATTTATACAATTTGTAGTCAGATTAGATGAAAAAATATTTTTTGTCAACATAAAATACAAAAGGGAAATACATAAAATGATAGGTCTCACCAAACTTTGAGTCTCCTTTAGACAGAATGTGTAAAGCTGTGCAATGTACAAATTGATTTTGTAGTATGAAGTATTTAGGCAGCAGTCATGACAACTGCGCAATTCTGCAAGTTGCAATTTCAGAGCAGACTAGAAGTTTGGTGAGGATCTTAAACTGGCAATGCAACAGGTGCAGCACTTTTGTTATACTATACCAATAGTCTTGTGTCAATCATTTATTGCAGACATAATACCACAGCTACTTTACCATTTTAAATATATATCTGAAATTCTGTAGTAAAATGTATGGTAAAATTATTATTACTAAACAACTCAAAAATACTTAAATTAAAGGTCTAAAACTTTGCAACTGTTTACTATTATAGGTTACAAACATTCAATTAATAATTTAATGAAAATTAGTCCAAATACCCTCTGCAAGAAATATGTTATCACAAGGAAATTACAATATAATTACGAACTATTTACAAACTTAAAAAAAGTTATGAAAACATGATTTATCTATTGTAGTTAAGTTTTAATTCTTTGCAAAGTAAATTAATTTGCAAAATAAAAATTGATGATAACATTATTCTCCCAAAGAAAAGAAATTATTAAAGATTGACACAGGGCTACTTAACCCATTATTTATTTTATTAAAATTGAAACTGCAATAAAACCCCTTTTTTAAAGTAATTTTGAAACTGGTAGAAGCTATCTGTTTTGTTGTTTACACATCTGAATTCCTGCTACATTGTTAAATATATATTAATACTTTACATTTTTATCATTGTAGGTATGTAATCAAAATAATATCAATAAAATAAATATAAATAGGGTAATAAATAACATTGAATTAATAAAAGAATCTCATTGAAATTTCAAAATATTAAGAATGTTTAACAACATGTGTTATTACAGATATTTCAATGAGATTCCGAGTGAACATTTTGGAAATCTTACCTTCGCGTAGGCGTTTTGATTGTGGATATGTACTGTGGTCCGCGCTTCTTTTCCTCGTATTGCTTATTGGCGATGATGTTGCTTTAGTGTCTACATGTGACACCTCTACCATTTCACAATCTTGATCTGCGGGAACCTTTTCTAATCCCTTGGTATCATGGTAACCGTAGTAACAATTCGTTGAAATGTGTATATTCCGGCAGTGTCCCATCATCTTGGTATCGGGGCATATGGGAGCAGGTCGCATAGCTTCAAAATTATTCTTGGCGTCGTGCATAGGGTATAAGTTAAAGCTGCTAGCCGGCATTATATTGTAAGCACAAGTTTTCTAGTGAACTGGACCTCTGAATCGCAGCTTTGTTCTGTCTGAATTTGATACACGAGGTTACAGAAGCGTGCTTCGATAAAATATTTTACTTTCCGTGCTATTTTCAATTTTGTGTAACTGGTGCGCAAGCACAAACACGATAAATTGGTTTTTAAAATTAAAATTATTAATTAATTAGGTATTCTTGTTGAAATTCCTAACGTGCAAAATCATCACCAGAAAATAGTATAGTTTGAACCATAAACTAAAGATAATGCATACATCAATCACAGATAACAAAAAAAATGATAAATGTTGTCTACTATCTATCCATAGGTAATGAAATCCAACTAGATTATCTGTATGCAAATAGCCCTCTGTGTTAGATCATATTTGTCATGTCGTCTGTCATTCAAGTGTCAATGTCATAAATTATTTCATAGTATTTTAAGTTATATTTATGTACATTAAAACAGAATAATTATTCTGTACAGTATTTTTTTATAAACAAAATCTTTCTTGTGATCGAAAAATAAGGATTCCGAAGATGTATTCAATTATATTTTAAGTATATTATTAGTATTACTTTTAGATTCCGTTGAGATTTACAACATGATGATGTTGCCTTCTTTTGCTTCTACTTTTTATAGAAAATTCGGAAGACATTATGTCCAAATAAAACATTACAATTCATGTATAGCAGCGTACCGTGTACTACAACGAGATAACATTTTCTCAGTAGATAAAAATAAGAAGCTGTATAGGTACTTCCATTCATCTGTGTATCTAAATGACAAAAGAGATTCATTGAAAAGCGAAATTAAAGATATAAAGGATATTAATCCCAATGAAGGTGAAGTAAAAGAATCAGAAAATGTAGTTAAAAAGAAATCATTGGCTAACAACATAATAGTAAAGACAGAAACAGATGCTGACAATATAGTCACTAAGGTAACCATTGAGAAGCCAAAAGTGCAGCAACAAGAAGCAATTGAGAAGCATGTTGTGGCCCCACCAAGTAAGATATTTTGATACTCATATCAACCCTATAGCTTTACAATACTATTATCCACTTCCAAAAGAGTACAAAACACCTAAAAGGACCACCTGCTCTAGCGGGCCTTACCATACTAAAAAAAATTTCATAAATATTATTTTGCTGAGAGTATTACTGTCACACATATGCAATTATTTTTTTTTATATCAGCACAGAATTTATAATTATTTCTAATAAGATTTTAATGTTTTTTGAATTTAACAGACAAATATACTAATATTTCTAAACAAAACCTAATTGTATTCAATGATATTTCAAAGTATTCCATCTAGCCCTACTTACTAACCAAACTCAATCTGCTTTCTTAACCTGTAGTAGGATAAAAGCCTTATTGAAAGAAATCATTTTCGTTTATACTGATTCGAAACTACATTACTAAACACTAATTAAAATATATTTTTAGAAAGAAAGAGACTTCTGATTGATTTTTCTGCATCATACACTGAACGTAATTTCATAACACCCATGAGAGCTATGACTGAGTACTTATTGAAGCAAACAGACTTGGAAAGTTTGCCAAAGGTGCTCAGAAGAAGTCCTTATGAGTCTGAACCTCCTATTACAGTTCACTACAGGAAAGATGTTGAAGCAAAGGCAATTGAGGTAAACATTTGTTGTTAATTAATACATATATACATTTATTTATTTCTAAATATTTGTTTATTACATACAAACACACACTTTATTCCTATAGGGGCTGGCAGAGACCACATCCTTCCACTTGCCACTATCCTTGCATACCACTCTTGCTTCTTCCAATTTCATTATACATTTCATACAAGTATGTCTGTTTAGGTGGGTATGACCTATGATCCTGGGATGCCTTGTCCCTTTCCAACATTACCATTCACTCTCACCTCATAAATCCCTTTTGAAAGTCTAATTACTTTCATTCAATCTTTATACATGACATGACCAAACCACCTAGGCATACATTTCTGCATTTTAATCACTACATCTTCTTTTATATCACATTACACCAATTTTTGATAATATTAATTTTTATTTCTTAATTATTAGTGTTCCTCTAAATAAATAAAGCTTAACTTTTATTTGATATTCTAAATATTTATACACTTTAGGTGTGGGGTTCCAAAGATGCACTTGATAAAGAATTACTAAGAAGAGAGTTGGATAGGAGAAGATATGAACAAGGTAATAATTATGTATAATAGAGCAATCACTTTTAATTGAGCTGGAAGTGACAGATATCTATCCACTGAAATAGAGTGTAAATATTTTAATAAATCATAGTATAGGATTGCTTCCCTATAGACAAATACTCTCAGTAATCTATCTATATATGCTATCACTATTTTAGTTGAGACTAGATATCTCTCTAAATGATAGTCAGATTTGTATAATATTAATAAGGTTAAAAATTTAATTTTAGATGTCTTCACTGTAAAAAGAAGACTAAGAAATTACAGAAGAGAGATGGGTCATAAGAGATTAAAGCATGGAGTAGAAGAAATGGGCTTAAGAACTGTCTCTGGAAGAGTTGTACTAACAGCTATTGGAATGTGAGGCACAGTTTATATAAACTACATTAGAGTTTCAGTTTATTTGTCAATAAAAAAAAATCATTTAATTGTTTTTTAAAGAGTAAATCCCAAACTGTGGGTCATCCTTTTTAACAGAGGGTTGTTAAACAGTGAGTAAGGGACTCACTTATAGGAGAGGGGTTGGCTGAGGGTAGGCTTATAAAAGTTGACTCTTGTGACAATTACTACCTTAGATTAATGATAATAAGTAAGACAGGCCTAACATACTGCAGCCTCTGTGGTGTTAAACACCTTTCAAGCTAGGAATGTTTATTGAATTTGTTTTAGAAAAACAATAAAATCAATAGCCACCTCCAGGAGTTGAACCTTGTGATCTGAAACAATAAAGGCTATTACCTGGAGCAACAAAACAGGTTATAGGCCTTTCTATAAACATTTTTTTTTATCAAATACAAGTTGGCCCTTGACTGCTATCATCAAATTATAAGACTAGAGACATCAAATTCTTCATAATTGCATATTGTTTGTTTTAGTAAATTCAGCCTCTATAATCTTAGCCATATAAATTGGCTATAGGACAGGGATAGACAAATTACTATCTATCTCTCTCTTATCTAGGTATTTGCAATAAATTGCTCTGCATGAGCCTTCCTTATAAGTTTCACCAGTTGGCAATGTAACATGTTGCAAATGTTGCCAGTGTTAAGACTGTTGCAAAGGTAAGAGAGATTGATAGTGGTTTGTCTACTCTTTTGTCATCTCTATAGATGAAAGCAATGATTTTATTTAGATGTTTGTTTATTACAGAAATGGGTGTAACTTTGTCTTCAAGCTTTGTGCATGGCTGTACACTGGATCACATAGTTTATTCTCAGAGTGCATACATTCTCTTGCTGATACTGTCAATCAATTGATTTTGGCTTATGGCATACATAAATCTGTGCAGGTAAGCCTTGTAATTGATAGGTTTTTGTCAGCTATATAGAAAGCTCAGATTTTTAGTCACTTTGCAGACAAATTAACAAAAATTTGGAAATTTTTTAAAATTTTAATTAACCATGTACACACAGTTATACCTTTAAATACTTAAGCCTGTGTGCACCAAGATTTTGGTCATCATAACCAACGGTTAACATAATTTTACTATAAATTTACTGTTCACGACAACCCCTACGCCGGTTAAGGACGTAAGCTCGGTTAAAATAACCGCCCGGTTTACGTCCTTAACTGGCGTATGGGTTGTCGTGAACAGTAAATTTTACGTTTAGCTTATGTTAACCGATGGTTATGATAACCGAAATCCCCAAGATTTCGGTTATCATAACCATCACAACCACACAGGCCTTAGTAGACT
Source organism: Mycalesis mineus (assembly GCA_034621355.1). Taxonomy (NCBI): domain Eukaryota; kingdom Metazoa; phylum Arthropoda; class Insecta; order Lepidoptera; family Nymphalidae; genus Mycalesis; species Mycalesis mineus. Next base: position 10,169,844 of record CM067886.1, on the reverse strand, counting down.
TATAAGAGCTTAATTTGGAAATAAAGAGTATCCTTAATCTCATAATAATCAATCTAATTTTTAGATTAGATTCTAAAAGAATGACTTTAAAAGTGTCAACTAGTGCTTATTCATTACTTTATAAAATAATTATTGTAAGCAAAAATATTAGATTTTCAAAAATGGTTCAATTGTTTTCTTTTGTTTCTATGGCTCAAAGTTATTTAACAAGCTGATGTTATTAGATTGCAGATCCTGACCATCCTTACGGTTACACCAACATGAGATATGTTTCATCCCTAATATCGGGTGTGGGTATCTTTTGTGTGGGATGTGGGTTATCTTTCTATCACGGAGTCACAGGAATATTAGATCCACAGCCTCTTCATGACTATTATTGGGTATGTTATGTGACAAGAACAACATTCTTGCATCTTTTTTTAACTAACGAAAATATTTAGTTTAATGATTTCCAAAGTAATTGTTGTCCCACTTCTGAAAATTTTTACACAAATGGTTGATAGGAGCAATTTATCTATCTAATGTAAAGTGGTGAATAATTAAATTTTCTTGCGGGATATGCACACTAGGGTCAAACAAGAGAATGTGTGTAACTAAAACCAAATAAATAAATAGACAATAGAAACAATTGTAGTAAAACTCTGTCGAAATAACCTGTACTACAAACATTCTGTATTGCATTTTTCTATTTAAGTAAAGTAAAAACAAGATTACACGAAAATAAAATAATTTCAGGCATATTTTGTACTCGGGGGAGCTGTAGTATCGGAGGGCGCCACTTTAATGGTAGCACTCAACGCCATCAGAAAAGGCGCCAAAGAGGCTCATATGTCTTTGTACGAGTATAGTAAGTGCCTACTTTTATAACATTTTTATTAAAATAATCATAAGTAATTACAATAATAATGAACCAGGTGAAATGGAGGCAATCTTATAAATGTTCTCCCTGCCCAGTCAAATTCAGACGGACCCTACTAGAGCAGCTTTGGCACTTCTAGTAAGGCCAAGGTCTTTTAGCAGGTTGTAGAGAGACTTCGCTGGTATACCCCTCGCACCCACTTCTACCGCGTATAAACTAACCACATAGCCATTTTTGGTTAGTTCATTAGTAAGGTCATAATAGATCATTATATCATGTATCTTTTTCAGTAATGCGTAGTTCGGACCCGTCGGTGAACGTAGTGTTGTTCGAGGACACGGCTGCCGTGGCCGGCGTGATCGTGGCAGGCAGCTGTATGGCCATATCGCAGTACACAGGCAGCCCGCTCCCTGACGCGATCGGCAGCATCCTCGTGGGCACGCTCCTCGGCGGCGTGGCTTCATTCATCATATTGAGCAACGTCGGAGCACTGGTGGGCAGGTGAGTGTTGTATCAGAAGGCAGCATGCTCGTAGGCTCGTGGGCATGTTGCTCGGCACTTGTAAGTTTGAGTGTAAAAAGTGATCCAAAGTGTTTATATTTATATATATTAAATTAAATTTTTCGTTCTTAATTAAATAAAATATATAAAATACTGTTATAGGTCCATTCCGCAAGAACAGCTGGATGAAATCAACAGTGTGTTAGAAAGGGATTTCATGATCCGAGCAATACATGACGTTAAGGGTATAGATATAGGTAGCAACCTTATTAGATATAAGGTAAGGCTAATTTTATAATAGTGTTATTATTTGGTGATTAAAAAATATTATAAATTACATAATATACCATTATTTCAGGCGGAAGTAGACTTTGATGGCAGAGCACTAACGAGATCTTATTTAGAAAAACATGACCTGAATATGTTAATGGAGGTAAGTACTTTATATAATAAGAATAAAATAATAAGATTATTTGATTTCTACAGTAGAATGTAATTTCAGGATATGAAAAAAATCGAAACAATAGATGATGTTGAAGCATTCCTACTGAAGCACGGTGAAAATATTGTAGACATGTTGGGAGGAGAAATTGATAGAATAGAATTGAAATTAAGGGTAAGTAAGATATTTAATAAATTCTTCTAGCGTTGTCGTCATAGCGATTTTTAGGGTTCCTTTACACTTTAAGATCATTTTGTTGTCCGTCCGTCTGTCGCAATAAACGCAATTTCCGCAAATTTTCGACACTCGCATGGGAATCAAAACCAACACAGAGATTCCGTGAAATCAGAATCTTGAAAGGAGAATGCCAGACAATGTATGGAACTTTAACCCACTAATAAAAACATTTTGTACAACAATGTATTATGCATCATTTTATTGCATTTTTTTTACTATTTAATATAAATTACATTTAAAAGCTCTAGAACTCGGAGCATTCGACACGAGCCTAACGTTGGTTATCGTCGATTTCCGTAGTGTTGTTCCGTATGGTTGTCACACTGACATGACAGTCGCAAAATACATTTTTAAACAGGCTTAACGACTCTGGATATTTGCCTTTTAGAGCCCACTTTTGATGAAAATACAATAAAAACGATTTAAATGGCTAGAACCCAGTGCAACAGTAAAGATTTAAAATGCGTAAAGAGTGTGAACTAAAAGGAAATAGATTAACTACTTTTTTTAACATAATTTTATTCCGATGTCCAACAGTAAAAAAGGCTTATTGTAAAACATTTATATAATAATAGGATATTTTTAGTATATTTACAGTTTGTGGTCTTTCTGGGTTAGGATCTGGCATTCTCCTTTGACACGAAGCAATGTTTTATATATTGCACATATAAAGGCGAAAACCTTAAATTTTATGTGTGCCGGTCCTATACGCACTTGACCAGTTTTTAAAAACATACTTATTGTAAAATAAAGGTTGTACTTCATTTCTGGTATATACATTACCAGTGATATACAAGGTTCCTGTTGGGATAGATTATAATCTATCTGATATGTCTGCCCTTGTATGATATGTCTGCCTTTTGGGCGTGATAGAGTATCAAAGGTCCATTTAATCTTTATAATACATATTAGTTAAATTCCAAGTCTATGTAAATCTGTTGTATAAACTGTGCTGTTACTGTCGTATTTCTGTTAAGTTTCCTCAAAAGACGTTTAGATTTTCTCATTATTTTCTATCAGAGATTGCTGGACCATAATCCGATTAATTATATGTCTGTGTAAATAATATATTTTTAGTGTATAGTAATTTTTGAAAACTGGTTGGACGGTTGGTTATTGCATCGCGAGACATTTTGCGAGAAGTCCATTATTATCAGTAGTTGATATTTATCCATCTGCTGATAATGTTTGTTTTTAAAACAAAAATAATTAACGATGATTGACTATTTAAATCGATTACTATACTATTTGATGTCTTTATTTATTTCAGAAAAAGTTTCCGCAAATCCGGCACTGTGATTTAGAAATATTATAATTAGATGTAACGCAATATGGTAATGTACTGCTAGTAGGTAGTTGTTAATTTTGAAATAAGCCGCTGTTAACGATTGTTTTATAGGAATAAACAATTATAAGTGTTCTTTGCTATAGACCTAAATAATACTTGGCAATAACACCCAGCTTTTCGCCCCTACTCGTAGTATGAAACCTTTAAAAAATTAAGCGCAAATATATTTTCATATATATGCAGAGATAGATAACTTCATTATTCTAATATCAAATTCTATATATTTAGTTTTTTTGTCTTGTAAATTGCTTTATTTTATAATTATTATATGATCTCCTAAAATGGATGTGACTAAACAACTTATTAACAAATTACAGATATATTAATATAGGAAACAGTAACTGTTAATTTGTTATGTACATTGTTAAAATTTTTTTCTTATTGTAAAAGAAAATCAGATTTAATAAATGGTGGTTATAGTTTTTCGATACGCTGATATAGTCCATATTGTACCTAATTGTAATCAAGTTATGTATATTATAAAATGGACGAAGAGTTATTTAAATTGTATGCAGTATTTATTCTCGAATAAATTTTGTCGTTCTATCATACAAAATGTCTCAAATTGAATACATGTCAAGTATTGGAAATATCTTAATAGATGAATGGCTAATATTTTCAAAATAATTATTTACTAAACTCAAAAAGGGATGGAGTCTAGCTAGGAAAAGATTTCTGGTATTTTTTAAAAAATGGTAGGGGAATTTGTAGATCTTTGGAGATAGAGATAGGGTCATGGTTTTAGATCGTCGAAATCTAAAGCGTGTACGATTAACGAAAGCTGGCGTTGAGCATAAATTAATATATATTTATCTTGTATTATGATGAGACAATATTTAAAAAATATTTTATTATTTTTCGAATTATTCAGCTCTCATCTATTTTAAGGTAGGCTGATTCAAACTAGATGAGTTTTGAATGAGACAGTTTGTACTAATTGTTAACCTTACATGTGCGTGCCAGTACAGAGCTCGATCGGGGAACAGGTTGTTGTCTACCACCGTGCAGTATTCTGATTTTTCAGTTTAAAATGTCTTATTTGTCTGTATATTATACACTCAGAGCTAAATCTTTCTCTTCCTAAGGTTGACGAACGCAGATGTTGCAATGTTATATAGACGTTAATTTTTCCACTAAGAAATTAACTTTTTCCGGTAATTAAAAATATTAGTAATTTATTTTAGATATTATTTCGTATAAGAACTGATGCGAATGTCCAAATATTATAAAGGAAAAATTTAAAATGATATAAAAACTTGTATTTATATATGTGTATGTAGAAAGTTAAGTTCGTACCAATCATCTTATTTATTTTGTCATTACAGTTAGCCCATGACTGTAATCACACCTGATAGTATGTGATGATGCAATCTAAGATGTAAGCGGAACTATATAAGGTGAGTTTGAATTATCTGCCAGCGCTGAAACTGGAGTAAGTAAAATGCATACTGATTACAACAGCGGAATAAAAAGATGTCTAGAACCAGCAACAAAAAATTTATAAATTACCTACAAAATATGTACTCCCTAAGAACATTTAACCCTAATTTGCATAACACCATCCATTGCATTCATAAATTAACCGCAAAGTCACCTGAGGTACTGAACGAAGGTATATTTTTAACATTCGATTGCTACCAAATAATATACGTAAAGAAAAGCGAAACGACCATAATCTCCCACTAGATCAGACCTAATAAAAAATAATAACAATCGGCTGTCAGAAATCGAACACGGAACGGCTAAGTAGATATCTATATATGTATATCTATAGGTGGGGACAGCCCCACCTGCATACTTTAGAACTGGTAAAAAATAAATAAATGAAGAACGAAATAAACTTTTAAATAAGCACTTAGAACTAAATCAGCTGATATCAGTGCCAAATTCAATAAACTTTCCTATTAAATTACCTATTGTAAAACGCGGGCGGTGTTTAAATGTGCGTGTTTGTCGGCGCCCCTTATTGCGGTAGCGACTAGAGAAACCGTTGCCGTTGTCGGTCTTTTAAAAGGCCGACAATCGCGCCGCGCCTGTTTGTACGCTCGGCTAGTTGCCGGCATTTCAAACAAGTTTCAATCTATTCACGGAATGTTCATTGACCTTGGTAGTCGATCAGCTGTTACGTTCGTTATTTTAATCAATTCTAATGTGTACGTAGATACCTAACTGCCTTAGGGTTAATGGCTGGCTGGGTTTGGGTTTCAACGCTGGTAGATAATTCAAACTCACCTTATATACTACTAACTTCTAACATGTAACGGTTATGAAGAAATTCACACCCCTTTCGGTTTCTACACGATATCGTTCCGGAACGCTAAATCGATGGGCGATAGGTCTTGTAAGTAGACCAGTGAGACTAATTTAGAAAGTTTTAATCGGTTGAACCAGGAATCGAACCCAGAACCATCTTATCCACTCCTCCAAGGAGGCCGTCTAAACTAATCCCTTCTGAAGTTGCAACACGTCGAACTGCGCGAGTGTCATCTCGGCTATGGTAACCCTTTTAGTACTGCAAAATCAATTTGTTTGTGTGTTTAGAGCGAACTTGATGATTGGTACAGACTTTACCAGCTTTCTACTGATCTACTTGAAGATACTTCAAGTATGAACTTTGGTCAGGGATTATAATTATTGTTAAAAAACTGTGATTTTTGTTGTATATAGATCTTAATTTCTAAGTATAAAATATGTATCTTTAAATCTAAATAAATATTAGACATGTAAATAAAGCTGTTAAATTATTTCATTTTTAATTAGTTAAGTACTAAAAATTAATCTATACTAATATTATAAATGCAAATGTAACTCTGTCTGTTTGTTACACAGTCACGACTAAACTACTAAACTGATTTAAATGAAATTCGGTAAAGAGACAGTTTACAGCCTGAGAGGAATATCATAAAAAAGATTTCCTCGCGGAGTGGCGGGCGTCCACTAGTATAACATCTGTATATGCCTATAGGTTCCAAATAATAGTCTATTTGAAATTATAATTTAATTGGTACAAAATATTAATTCACAATTCATTTATGATAAAAGTTAATTTGCTTGAAGTTACAATCAAAATAATAAACACGAGTGACGTTAACATATGAATTAAAATTATATGTGTCAAATAATTGAATATAGTTTTTACATTTATGTGTTATGTACCTGTTTAAATATATGCAGCATTTAATGTAAAATAATATTAAATGCAAGAAATGTTAAATGCTGATTATCATTTATTGGAAAACCGGGTAAATGAACAGACTATTTAATTTATAACTTCACGTAATACGTTATTTCAATTTAAATTCCCCAATCTCTTGCGTACATCCACGCCACATATTTACGAGAAATATAGAGATAATCCATCCAATTGCTGGATTTCACAGGGTCTTGTTTTTGAAAAAGCTAATTTTAAATAAATTTTGAGGGTGTATGCCTTATAGATTAGGTTGCCTATCAAAAATTAGCCACAAATGCTTTTTATTAAATTATGGTATAATTTTAGTGATATTAAAGGAAATGGTGTAAACAAATTAAAAATAAATTGATGCCAGATGTAAGTGACAGTAATATGTTTCACCTGGCAACCCTAACGTTGAAAGCTGACTTAGAGCTAATAACTATTTATTTTCAATTCTTTAAAACATTTCCTTTTTTTCCATTGAAAAATCATGTAATTGCAATTAATATCAGCAAATAAATTTTCAAAAATTATTTACTATACTACAGCCAAACTCGATTGAGAATGCTTGTCAACAAACAAATTAAAAATGAAGGTAAAAATCGCTAGTAATTAACTAGTTATTAACGAATTCTTGCCACATAATTATATTAGCAAGCTTAAAAGTAATTAATATATTCAATATCTTTTAAATAAGTTTTTTAAAATAACAAAACATAATTTTAAATTTATTAGGCTAACCCATGTCGCATACTCCCTCCATTTTAAATATAATTGTTGACATGCATTCTCAATCGAGTTAGGCTTTAGTATAGGAACATCCATTTAAAATAAGTGTAATCAAACAAATGATACCTGCAGAACTGAGCAGTGGGATCATATACCACCAAACCAAACATATTTACCATACCAGAGATGTTCTGAAGGAATGAAAATGCAAAGAAATTTCATCACTTCACTTCTTGTATCCTTAAAATGCAGCGATCTATTACCATTCCCAGTACTCTCAAAAAGTAAATATAGTTATATAACAATTTATATATTTCACCTAATTAATATTGGCAAAGTAAGAATATGTATCAAATTCTCCTTTACAAAACCTAACCAGTCTTTCTAAGCAGTATTTTGTAGATAATCAATAAAGCGATTTTTTTATGGAGTAAGGTCTACATTAGAAAAATTAAATAGGTAAATTAGAAATAAACTAGCGTGTGACTAATTAAATTTATTTTTTATTTAAAAATAATTTTGTTTCGGAATTTAGTTAAAATTTTTATATTGAGCAGCGAAATCACCATCACTAGCCACTTGGTATTAAAAATATAAAAAGACAATTCATTTTATACTTAAATGCAATATGGAATTACAATACGATTTTCGAATGAAATAATAACTGGTTAAAACTCAATCTGCACTGTTAAAGTTAGAAATTAAAACCAAACATTAAGTTCTACTTTAAAAATAACAAAACTATAGAACTTATGGCAATGAACCACCGAGTAATAAGACACTAAATGTACACAAAAACCAACATATTTATTGGAAAAATATTATATAGCGGGTTTTGTTTGTGGCAGACATAGATTATAATGAGCCGTTTTGTTCCAAAAGTCCGAGTTCTTCCAGCCGCACCAACCCTTGCTGACGACCACGCCGAGCTCGTCTGCGCCCGTGTAGTGCGGGTCGAGTATGAGGTATCGAGTCTCGTTTGTAGCACTGTTGTATTCGACGCCCAGTATCGTATGCGCCAATACACCACCACCTACAACGGTAGAATTAAATTAATATCTATACTAAAGCCAAACTCAATGTAGAAAGCTTATCAACAAACAAATTAAAAATAAAGGTAGAAATCACTATTGTAATGAATTCTGTTAATGAAGAGTTCATGGCAGTAGATTAGATTGTAAGCTTATAAAACCAATTAATATATTTAATACATTTATAAATAAGATTTTATAAAAACACAACAATTTTAAATTTATTAGGCTTATAGCTTGGTCAATCCACGATGGCTCGTAGTTTTTTGTTTTTCAAACGCTTACAGTGCAAGTGTGCAATAAAAACTCATGTGAGTTTTGTAACGAGTAGCAATGTGTCACACTCACACAAAGTGTCAAGTTAATTATGTCAACAAGAATGTCATGTTTGACTAGCAGTATGGCGTGTTGGTCTGCAGCAAATTAATTGTGATATAGGTTAATATATATATCGGAGTATCACCATTCTCCTTGATATCATCTTAAGTGGTTCTTAATCTCTTGGACGTTTTCTAGGGTTACAAAGACTTTGTCTTCACGAACAGATATATTGCAAGTTCATAATGTTTTGATACATAGACGTATTATAAAGATTGTGATTTTTCTCCCTAATTTAATTTACTTCCTTCGACCAAATATCCTCACCGCACTCCAGACACAAACTAACTACCCAACTCCTTTATTCCCCTCAAGATGGCGAAAGGCTTTCGCCTTTTATTGGTTGGAGTATTAAAACAAATCAATCATTCATTCATTTATCAAATCAAATTGAATTTAACTTTGTGTTAAAGTTAAGTAAGCACCACTCATATCTCTCATTAAATGATTAACAATTAGTTCTATTTCGTACATCCAAGCAGTAATATTTCCATAAACAATGACGTCTATTACAATATTACAACAATCTATTCTAAGTCTCTAGGCTAATTCCTTCGACATATATATTAACCCATTTAAAAATATCTTAAAAACACACATACCCACAATCATCTCAGATAGCTACCTAGTATATCTATTTTTCTTTTGTTTAAACAGTTTAATGATTGAGCTCTACTCCACGCTGTCTTGTCTACCATACCCCTAGCGTTTTTGTAAAGCGTGAACCCATGATATCTATTATTATTTTATTTGAGGAAGCGGGCTAACTTGTTAGGAGTAGCATGAAATCTACATTCCTTTAGTTTCTACACGATACCGTACCGGAACGCTAAATCGCTTGACGGTACGTCTTTTTAGTAGGATAGTACCAATGTATATATAGTACAAATACCAAAGCTATTTTGCTAAGCTAATTTGGAAAATCTATATTGGCAGTAACAAACCAAGCAAGTGACCCTTGTAGAAAAATTAAAGTCGAGTCGGTCAACCTGAAGGAATGGCCAATCTTCTAGCTAAGTCACATTTAAATGTGTAGTTTATCATCATACGATACGTTTATTTGACATTATAAATATAATATTGGTAAAAAAATTAAGTAGAGCATCATTCCGTTCGGTCATGACACGCAGCGATACAACCTACAATAGCCCGTGTACACCGAGTGGAGTACAGTTGTGCACCCTTCGGTTTCCCCTCGCGAGAAATAGTGGGGCGCGTCTTAATGAATTGAACTATCAGTACTATGTGTTGCATTTTTTACCTTCATTTTATATTTTTTGTTGATATGCTTTCCACACTGATATTGGCTTTAGAATAATGTTGTTTATTTCAAGCAGGCTTGCTACAGGCACTTTAATTTATAGGACGAGGTTCGAATTCGAGTACATATATTTTTTTCTGTATGACCACACATAACTTTTTACAGAATAATGCGATTTTAAAAGGTTTCGAAAGGTTAAAACTATTCAGAAGAACCAGCAAGCAACTTTTTTGCAACATTCATTTTTTATAATATTGGGGTTTGCTCTGAAGTGAGTTAACGATTATGCATTGTTGGATCTTAAGTTTTCGCTTAGTTGTTGGATCAAGGGTCGGATACAGAAGGCGGTAATTCTCGAGACAGTGCGCATTGTGAGGTTTCTCACTTTGGATACCTGACCACCGGTTGCTTGCACCGGCACCGGCCCCGCAGCAGGTGGATTGGATTTTTTTTTATAAATTTTAATAGTGTTTTTTTTACAATTTTTTATAAGCGTTGTTAAAAATGCATTATTATTGGAAAACCTTCAGTTGACGCAACTTCATCATCACACTCGTAAAGTAATTGGCACTTACCTATCATGATTGGGCTTCCGTGCCTTTCAAAATGGTGTACAAGCTCTGGTGTGTAGTTGAGCAGTTCTGCGCCAGTGTTTGCAAAAATAATCCTAGACTGTACACCCAGGAGGGTTTCCAAACAAAACATCACTTCTGTAGACCCTATCCATTGCTTAGAGCCTAAAAAGGTTGATGGCTTATCACCAATATTAACAAGGCACTGCTGAATGTCTCTGTGTGTTGGTACTTCACTTGTACTATATCCTTGAAACCTTCAACAAAGAAATATAATAAATGACTACAAGCTAAAATAAATTAAATATATAACATCCACCGTTTAGTAATCATATAGTTGGGGGTATGACAAAATAAATTCTAAATAAATAGGTCTAAATAAATTCTGTAAGGTAAGGTTCCAGTTTTGCGAAGTTATTTGGTTGGAAGTAAGCATAAGTACCTCGGAGAGTACGCCAAACTATCATTATTATAGTACTTGTTGAGCTTACAGTGCCGTGGGAAACAAACATCCCTAAAGACCATGTATTCAAAGTGAATAAATATTATGACCTTACTAATGAACTAACCAAAAATGGCTATGTGGTTAGTTTATACGCGGTAGAAGTGGGTGCGAGGGGTATACCAGCGAAGTCTCTCTACAACCTACTAAAAGACCTTGGCAGAAGTGCAGTAAGCTCCATATTGGAACGAGTGTCCAAAGCTGCTCTAGTAGGGTCCGTCTGAATTTGGCTGGGCAGGGAGAACAACTTGAACAGAGGAGGTGAGTGTTGAGCTGTTCGGAGTTTTTCTCTCAGCCACGCGATGGACCCGGCACCCGCACGGTGAATCCAAGGAATGCTAAGATATTCGTCTCAAAATCTGAAAATGATTGTAAACAATTTGTGAGGTCTACATTAGCTTTGTAGACTCAAATAAAAAGATTCTGTAACTTTATAGTAAGTTGTGGCTATAGAGTAATAACAAAGTCAATGTTTCATAACAGGTAGCGGCTGAGGTTTTTCAGTTTGTCTGAGGAAATCTATCACCATAGTAATTACTGTTACGAATATTACTGTTCCGGTCTAAATGACGGTTGGTGTGATTGGAGGCAAATGAATCTCAATGTTTCATTTGTCTCAAGTTAAGCTATAAGTATGTCCTACGATGTGCTGCCCAGCATATATACCTTGTATTTTTTATTTTTTTTATTCATTACAAGTCCTTATCCTTGGACTGCAGTCACCTTATGGGTAAGTGACAATGCAATCTATTATTAATATATCAATTAAGATGGAAGCAGGCAAACTCGTTAGGAGTAGGATGAAATCCACACCATCCACACCATCCAATATATATATATATATATATATTATGTATGACCACGCATGACTTTTTACAGAGTTGTCCGATTTTGATATTTTTTTTTTATGATGATGATATCCTGGGAAAATTGAAGGAAATCTTCAAATTTTACAACCACATGTGCAACAATTTAGGTTTTTGTGTAAGCATCGTTAGTTTTTTGGCAACAAGTGCCGTATAATATACTATGACAGTATAGTACGAGTATGATACGTGACGAAAAATCACTAAAAAGTAAAAAATAACTGTGTCATTTAGTTGCCTTAGTTTACTTAAGCATATCTAGGAGTTGGTGCCAGCCAAGGTTTCTACTTTAAGGACATTACCTAGAACCTACAAACTCCTTTACTATGTTAAATAAATGTCCCTTAAACTTGTTGTCTTGCCTTAAATGACAGTTATTTTTTACTTTTTAAGGGCGTTTTGAGTCGGTTCTATTTTTTGTAAAAAAATTTTTTTGTTTTGACATTATACCGGAACGCTAAAATGCTTGGCGGTGCGTCTTTGTCAGTATAGTGGACTAGCCACGGCCGAAGCTTTCCACCAGCTAGACCCGGACCGATATATAAAAACTGAATCGGCCCAGCTGTGAATCGAACCCACGATCACTGTTTCAAATACACAGCGCATTACGACTGCGCCATGGAGGTCAAAATGTTCTACGAAGAGTTGTTTGTAACCGACGATATTACGTACATATACACGTTTTTTTTTTTTTTTTTTACAGTGTTGTCCGATTTTGATAATTCTTTTTTTATTAGAAAGGGCATACATCCAAGATGGTCCCATTGTCCGCATAATATACTATGACAGTATAGCACGAGTACGTTACGTGGCGATTAATCACTAAAAAGTAAGAAATAAAATTTTTTAACAAAAAATAGAACCGACTCAAAGCGCACTAAAAAGTAAAAAATAACTGTGTCATTTAGTTGCTTTAACTTACTTAAGCATATCTAGGAGTCGGTGCCAGCCAAGGTTTCTACTTTCAAAGACGTAACCTAGAACCCAAACTTCTTTACTACGTAAAATAAATGTTCCTTAAAATTGCTGGCACCGACTTCATAGATATGCTTAAGTAAGTTAAAGCAACTAAATGACACAGTTTTTTTTTACTTTTTAGTGCGCTTTGAGTCGGTTCTATTTTTTGTTAAAAAATTTTATATTATAGGCACTCTACTTAAATCAGATCTGCTATTTTCTTTTATCAATTGTTTACTATACAAATAAAAACAAATATCTCAAGTCAGTTTTGTTGTAACATTAAAAGAGCTTACCTAAACCATGAAAATATGGTTTGCATGGAGCGGTACGCACAACCCCATCCATCATCATTGAAGTTATCCTGCATGTAGTGGTGATAGGTGTAACGACCTCGCACCAGAGCAACAGTCACATCTGGCTTGACTGGCTGAAGGGGTATAGCTTCATGAGGATTAATCAGTTTAGCACTACTGGTTGAATATGCGTTCCCCCTTCGGAATATAGGTCTGTCTTGTGGCAAAGATAGCTGTTCGTGTAGCGACCGCCTATCAGTTTCTGTAACAAATTAAATGCTATGTTAAGTAATTATCATATATTATAAAATAAGCTCCCCCCGCATCTGTTTGTTCGCCAAATGGATTTTCATGCGGTTTTTATCAATAGAGTGATTCCTAAGGAAGGTTTCAGTATATAACTTGATATGATATACAGGAAAATGGCTGAAATTTGACTATAATTCTCGGAAGTCGCAGGCCGCCTTGGAGCTTTCATTGAAAACGCTGCCTAAACTTTTTGAGATAGAATAAACCAGTGTTTGGGATGATTGTTCCTCTTTATTAGATACTAGCAGTCGCCCGCGACTTCGTCCGCGTGAAAACCTCTTAGGTACCCTTCTAATTTTAAAGGCAGACTTTCATACAAAATGTGTGAAAGTCACATATAAAGTGTGCTCATTCCCCGCTCCCCCTTTCAATTTAATTTTTTTATAGTTTCCCGTGAAGCAATATCCTCCGTCCCGTCCCGTGTACTAAAGGTCTACATTTTTGCTAAACATTGTATGACATTTCAGTACATTAACATTAACAATATATATTTATGGCAAGCTGATGGGTATAAATTGATATTAAATAGTATATTTCACTCTTGAGTCTAGATTTCAGAATAAACAAAAATAATTTTACAATCCGACACGCGATATAGATTAGCCCGTTTAAACAAACGAACAAACTCTTCCGTGTACTAAATAGATATTTGAACAAAGATCGAATTCTTAATTCATCATCGTATATATAACATAGATCTAAACTCCCCTCCTGCACGCGCACCCCCGCCTTGGTGACGCTCACTTCGCAACGCAGAAATAGTAATAGAAATATTAATTTCGCCATAACTTCAAAACCAAACGTCCAATTTTAATCTTTCAAATACCAAATATTATCTACATAAACTGTACTTAGTGATGAAATAATTTATTGTGATAAGGATTAATAGCATGAGTAAAATAAATGAGTATAAATGTAGTCCAAAAAAATGGTTGTTGTGCCTCACTCGACATAGATAGGTATAGTGTGTCGCGGACTTTTTTGTAGATATTTATAAGATCTCCAATTAATTAGAACATTTTATGGTTCTATCTTTTATAGTTTAGGCAGCGTACGCAAAATAAGTAACTTTTCTGGTTGATTTTTTACACCTTGTGTCCGAAAAACCCAAATATTTTACGGAACCCTATTTTTTTCCAAAATAAAATTTAGCCTATGTTACTCGTGGATAATGTAGCTTTCGAATGGTGAAAGAATTTTTAAAAACGGTCCAGTAGTTTTTGAGCCTATTCATTACAAACAAACAAACAAACAAAGTTTTCCTCTTTATAATATTAGTGTAGACTAATATACTTTGATAAATTTAACCTTGACTATATTAATGAAAAATGTGAAATGAATGAGTTTGTTTAAATAATTGCGAAAAACCACAGTCCAGTTCTGGATAATAACATGAACAGGCTGATAGACAAAACCTTTTAAGTTGTGTTCTGTTACTCCTTATCAACAATATTCGTTTTACAGAATTGTGATTGTTTTGATGTTGTGTAAATTATATTTACTGTAATGATTAAACTTGAAATTTATGAAATAAATACTGAATACAATAACTTGTTAAAATATTTTTCTTAGTATAAAGAGTATAATATATTTGAACTCTGAAAATTGTTCATAAAATTAATATTTGCATGTACCTACCTGTACAAGGTGATGTTTCCCTCAGAAAACCAATTTAAATTACTATTTTAGGTAAAGTTGAATTTGATACAAGTAAATGACTTACCCATGCTTTCATCAGGTATGCCTTTGGGTACAATTCTTGTGATGAAATGTCCCAGTTCTGGAGGAAGGAAATGGAATGTTTCTGGCAAACGCAAACCTGCTCCATCGCCAATGCCTTCTTGACCTGTCACAGATAACATTTATGTTTAAGCTAGCACCTGATGGTAAGTGAGATGCAGCCTATGATGGAACATGCTTGCCTAGCAATGTCCTCAACATGTTTTGTCATGGTCCAAAATTTTTTTATACGATAACTAGATATAGAATTTATACAATGGAATTATACTAAAGCCAAACTCGATTGAGAATGCTTGTCAACAAACAAATTTAAAATGGAGATAGAAAATGCAACTCATTTTATGCCTAATAAATTTAAAATTATGTTTTGTTACTTTAAAAATCTTATTTAAAAGACATTCAATATATTAATAACTTTTAAGCTTACTAATCTAATTTATTGTCATGAATTCGTCATTAACAAGTTAACTAAAAAAATTAGGTGTAAAATGACTAGTGATCTCTACCTTCGTTTTTAATTTGTTTGTTGACAAGCATTCTCAATCGAGTTTGGCTTTAGTATAAATATACAATTATTTCTGTTTGATTTTTTTGTTAGTACAATCTATTTATACAATTCTTAGAGCCTGATGCAAATTTTTTGATTTTAAGGAATTTCATGGATCATCTATAGATAAATTTGATCATAGTTTTGTGTTACCAAAGAACTATTTTTACCTAATTGCTCCAATAACACATGTTCAAGTAGTCTGAGAGACCTGCAAGCAGCTTCAACTAGGACTGTATACAATTCTGACAGTTTTGTGTTTCTGTGTATCATCGCCAATGTGTCAACTCTCAATGGCATACTGATGCAAAATGCAGCTGCAAAATAAAAAACAGATGAAAATTTCATTTCATCAATAAAAAAACAAATTTTAATGACATTCAGCCATGTTTTTTTAAAAAATATTTTTTATAATCATACATGTTAAGCCATCGGTTCCAGTCACTACCATCAACATATCTGATAGTGATCAATAATTAATGAAATCACTTTATTATCACCCTAAGCCTGTCAATTCGCAATGGAGCAGTGGGGTGAGTCTATACTCCATATCCCCTCTCCTGTAAGGAGGGAGGCCTGGCCCTTTAGTGGCCCGTTAATAGGGTGATGCATGGGTAATTCTTGATATCAATTGATTAAAATTTAAATAATAGTTTCTTGTCATGACATTTGATTCTATTGTATGCAACTCACGTTTTCTTTGTGTAGTCATCATTTTAACAGCAGTTTTCACAAGTTTGTCTGATAACATGTCTTTTGTTGTTTTCAATACTAAATTAACAGGAACTATTTCCTAAAATATTAAAAACACATTCAATGCAGTGATAAAATTTACCAGCTTTGTGCAAAACATTTAGTTTAGTTCAGTACTTTGTATACTAAAACCTTCTGTAGGTACTTTGCATACACCAATTGGTGTTAAATTATAAACAAAAACACAAAACAATTTATTCTTTTTAAATGTTTAAGATGTCACTGTTACGATGGGCCTTTTACCGTCATGAATGTGTATTACAACAACAATAACAATTAAGATCTATAAGTTTTAGGCTGGCTGGTGTCTGCTACATTTAGATAGGAGTCTAAAATACTGATTGGCCTGCACAACATTAAATGGGTAAAAAGAGTTTCTTGTCCAATTATACCAAAAATCTTACCACTTTATTTATACTGTGCTTTTTCTTTTTAGAAGTTTGTTCTGGGCCGAGGGAGTCAATCAGCTCTCCTATGTTAGCTTCTGTACTTGTGCCAGTTACACCAACATCTGAGGCTACTCCGAATAAATATATTGAAGTGCCATCAATGTGAAAGGAGACTTGCCCAGATGCTATCTGAGTAATACAAAATAAAACACACATATTTAGTTATTTAGCATATTAAATAAAAATGTTAGACTGGACTTCTATGTTGCATATAAATTGTTCTCTCTGCCACACGTTGGACCCAGCACCCACACAGTGAATCCATGGTATGTTAAGATATTCATCTGTAATAACTTCCGTTAACTAAGTTTTATGCATAACTAAAACCTTTCCTTATTGAAAATGTTGGCAAAACAACAAGCGAAGTGCTTTGCCAGGCATTTATCCCTATATATTCAATGTTTAACACATTATATGTTACACAAAACTTTTTTTATCAAGTACAAGTTGGCCCTAGACTGCTATCACACCTGATGTTAAGTGATGATGCAATCTAAGATGGAAGCGGGCTAACTTGTTAGCCACACCCCTTTCGGTTTCTACACAATATCAAACCGGAGCGCTAAATTTGCTAAGCTTTGTCGGTAGGGTGGTAACTAGCTACGGCAAAGCCTTCTACATGTCAGACCAAGACCAATTAAGAAAAATCTCAATCTACCCCACAGGGAATCAAACCCAGGACCTCAGTGTTATAAATCCACCGTGCATACCACTGCATCACGGACGTCATCAAAAATAAAACAAACATGTTTTTGCAAGTTGTAGAAGTTATTCACTTATCAAGATTCAGCAAAAACAGGTACTTTTATATAGATTAAAACATTTTTAAAAATTAAATTCAAGAAAATGTCATTTACCTTTTTTCTTTTGTTTTGCATAATGTTTTTGACTCCTGCTATTGTCGCTTCACATGTCAATGGTAGCACAGTGTTCAGACGCACATGAATAAACTGTTTCCATAGCTCATCAGGCTGTAGGACTTCATAACTAGTTTCTTCTAATTTGTCATGCACCAAAAAATGTGCTTTTATCTCTTTATCCTTATTGATTACAATAAAAAGTGGATTGTCTGTTATGTCTACATCCTGTATAAATGTTAAATAACCTATTAGGTAACAGACTCCCAGTTCTAATTTGTTTGATAATTAATTTTAACACAAAATAAATAAGATACTTGCCTGAAATATTTCCTTAGGTTTAGATTCAATTGACAAAGTTTCACTGAATTTTATAACACCGCACAACTCTATCTCGGCGGGCAATTGTAGAAGAAGTTGCCTGTATGTCTTTTGCTCATTTTCAAAAAACTCTAAACTCAGTCCTACGACAAGTAAAGTTCCATCGTACATGAGACCGTACAGACATCCTGTAGGTTCGTTCGTATCGAGCTTAGATAACCGCTGAAATTAAAAATTAATCTAACATTATGGAAAATTATAATTAATACTTACTACAAAATATTAGCGGTGATGACGTCTAAAGCAAACTTTGCAAGTGCAAAGAATTGTCAGGTTCATTGTAATTACATTATATTTTTAATAGATCTTATATTAACTAATTAATAATTGCATCATTAATTATTTTTATTAATAAAATGTTTTTACCTCAATAACATATTTTGATATTTTAAGACGTGGTGACATTTTGAACTGCCGCCCAAAGACAAAAACCCATAACTCCAAAAGGTATAAAATCTCTATGTTTCTATGGTATAAATCCTAAAATAAAATCTGTGTCTGTGTTCGTATTTTAATATCTGTGCAAAAAAGTATAAACATTTTTTTAAATAGCCGGATAAGCCGGATAAATTGAAATTTTTTGAAATCGTTATAATATATTCGATAGGTATCATCACAGAGTACCTACTCTACTTTTAATATCATGTAGGTATATACAAAGTTAAATACCAACTAAAGTATCAATATCAATACAATGCTGGAACTGTGGCTTATTTAAACTAGAAAATGCTGAAGAAGGTAATCAGCTAGAAATAGAGGAAACTGTTGTGAAAGAAGAAAATTATGAATCTCTGTTAGTAGATGAAGATATGGTCATAAATGGGGAGGATAATCAGCTACATGGAGACATTGAAGAGTTGCGAAATATTCAGTTATCTGATGAAAGTAAAATGATGGAAGTAAGCCAGACTAAACTAGCTTCTTGCTCAACAAGCGGATGAAACACTAAACACATTGAAATATGAAAGTATTTCTTTCACTTGCACATTCTGTTCTGAAGACTTTATTGAGGAACAAGACTACACTAACCATAGTTGCCCACATCCACTGGTAAGTGAAATGTCACTGAGAGTTCAGACAGTTCATGGTCAAGTTCTGGTCCTTGATATGTTGTCTAGAATATGTTCTCATTCTTAATACATACTTTACTTACATTTAACTAAACTTAACAAGCCATCCAAAGAAGGTTACCACCTTTTTGCAAAACACATACTTTATTTTCTTGGCCCAGTTTTGGTTTCAGGTGGTTATCTGTACAGTATGATCCAAAAGCAGCCTCTGGGTTGTAATACTTTTGTTTATTTTGAATTTTTCTTTTTATTCATTAATAAGGTAATGCTTGACTGAATATTAACTGACAATGCAGTCAAAGATTGTATCATACTTACTAGGGAAAAGTAAGGGTTATTAATTGCATCATATCTAAGCAGCATCAAACCAGAAAATTTAATGACTTGAGGGAATGCTTCAGTGTCACATATCATTTGGTGTTTGGCAGGCTAAAGGAAGTCTTGATGATTTTGCGACAACCATGCCTTGTAAAGCAGAAGGGAGTTGGGACTATACTGAACACAAGTAAGTGTACATACATTAAAAGTGGCATTGTAACATCTCTTTTAAGTACAACAAGAGGTCTACTATCAACTTTATACTAGCGATCCACTTCCGATGTTATTCAATATCGATTGTTTCCTGCACTAAGCATTTTCTTTGTCTACGCATGGTGTTTATTTCAGTATCGTTTTCCATAATTTCGAAGAATATTAGTTCATTGGACATGATTACAACACAATACTAACTAATTTTTATTCAATAATAAGTAAAATTTGTAAAGCAATTCAATTCCAGGCTCAATATAAGTATAGCTTGACAATTCAGTTTAGGCGCGCAATAAGTGTAATGGCACGAAAAAAAGAATGAATGGATACTGTTAGCAGATCAGTTTAGGTTATTATTATGCAATAATGTCAGTTGGTCGGTTAAAGGACTTCATGGTACTAAAAAGCGAAGCAATTCAGTTTAGGTCTGCACTTGAGTCGCTATTATAGTTGATATCCAGGCTACTTGTCTAATCATTGATTTACCTTAGTATATTATACATTTTAATACAGTATGTTTTATAGGCATACTATTGAGAAATTGGGTGACAACTCTCACCTTGCAGTTGAAGATTTGGCTGGAAGTTTAGGTAAGTTATCAGTAGGCTTTTATTCATCATCATCATTATCAACTCTCTATGCAGCTTAAGAAGCCATGAAAGAGTCACACATTGATATTTAATGTTTCACTCCTGTAATGATCAGTATCAGATGTTAATGATAATAATCTGGACCAATGGCTCTTTTAGATAGTTTGGTTAAAAATAGATTCTATAACAAATTTGTTTTCTAAGTTTTAATATATAGATAAGATTATAACTACAAAGTTCTCAATTCGACACGTATATGCGAGGGGTGATCCAAAAGTAATGATAATCGATTATTTCCAGTGCACATAAAAATCCAAAAAAAATAAATTTATATTGCTATACTACCCACTAACTCAGGCTAGAAAAATCGTACAAATAGGCCTTGATTTCCCGGAGCTACATTCATTTCAATACAAGCTGTCGGAGAGCGATCATCAAAATGAAGAAAAACTAAATTAGAGCCGTTATAAAGTACCTCTGCTTGAAAAAAATGTCTACCAAAGACATACACAGCGACTTTGTGGAAACATTAGGGGACTCTGCTCCTTCATATTCCACAGTTACACGCTGGGCCAAGGAGTTTAAGTTGGGCAGAACATCCACAAAAGATGAACCTCGCGAAGGACGCCATCCGCTACCCTTACTAAGGATAACGTGAAAAAGTTCGAAAATATCGTGTTGACAGATCGAAGAGTGACCGTCAGGCACGTAGCTGAGATCATAGGGATGTCATATGGCAGTATCCAAAGAATCTTCACAAACGAATTGCATATGAAAAAGGTGTCAGCACGGTGGGTACCGAGAATGTTAACCGACAATCGAAAGAAAAAACGAATTGACATTTCGAGGGCTAATCTTGAAAAGTTCCAACTTGACCAGAAATTTTTTTTATCACGTTTTGTGACCATGGACAAGACCTGAATCCACCATTTCAATCCTGAATCGAAACAGCAGTCAATTACTTGGAAACGTGCCCCCCCAAAAAGTGTCAAGTCCGGCGGGGAAGGTTATGGCCGTTTTCTGGGACCAAGGAGTAATAATGGTGAATACTTGGAAAAGGGAGCCACGATTACAGGCTTTTACTATGCAGACCAAATAAGAAGATTGCGGGAGGCCATCAAACAAAACAGACGCGGCAAGCTGCGCGCTGGAGTGCTGTTTCATCAAGACAACGCACCGGCTCACAAAGCTGCAGTTGCGATGGCTGCTATTCCAGAAATAGGATTTAAATTGGTCGAATACCTTGCCTATTCGCTAGATCTAACTCCCAGCTACTTCTATCTTTTTTCTCGGCTCAAGGAATACCTCCGAGGCAAGAAATTTGAAGACGATAGCGAAGTGATGGCCGCTGTATAGGCTTTTTTGGAGAGTCAAGAAAAATATTTTTTTAGGTTTAGAAAAACGATGGACTAAATGTATTAAGTTGTTAGGAGACTATGTAGAAAAATAAAATAAAAAATTATTTATAATCCTGTTATTTAATATTAATTATCATTACTTTTGGATCACCCCTCGTATATATATTTTTACATGTATGATCACACATAACTTTTTACATAAAGTTGTCCGATTTTGATATAGATTTGATATTCTCAATTGAAGGAACTCTTCAAATAACAGATTTTTGGCTAAGTTATAATATACTATGACAGTATAGTACGATGTTTGATAAATACTAAAACAAGGATGCTTAAGTAAATTAAAGCAACTAAATTTTGTTGCAGTACTTTCTTCGCCTGTGGAATCAGCATTAAATAATGAAACAAAGTCATCTTCAACTAAAGAAACAGACAGTATCATGAAAAGCAGTCATGTATATGGAATTAATCGTCGAGAATCAAATGAACATTCACCCTTTAGCAATAGCAAAGCAAATATAAACTTTAATGCATTCACAAATTGTGTAGTCAAATTATATGATATATTCTCAGACTGTAGGGCATCTAGAAAATATATTAGCAAAAGCATAAGTCTAGATAATGTTTCTGAGGATAACAAAGTTCGTGTGATGAAAAACAAAATTAGTAGCACATCAAAAACTTTACAAGAAACTAGTTCAATTAGAGATGCCAATTTAAAATTTAAGTTCTCATCTAAGTCAATATTAAGTAAAAATATGTTTGTTTGTGATATATGTAAAAACAATTTCAAAGCAAAGAGTATCTTAGTTAAACACATAAAAGCTCACAAAGAACTGAAATTATTTACTCAAAGAGGTAAACATAAAAGTCACTTAGATAGAAATATAAGTATGTATAGTAATGCAAAGCCACATTCGTGTAAGTTGTGCGAGTTTAAATGTTCTTATAGAAGTCAGCTGATGAGACATATGAGAAGTCACTCTGGTTTAAAGCCTTTTTCTTGTAAATTATGTAACTTCAAATTTTCACGTAACTATAATCTGCAACAGCATATGAGAACAGCTCATACTGGTGAAAAGCCCTATTCATGTAAATTATGCTATTACAAATGTGCTGGGAGCAGTAGTTTGATTAAACATATTAAAATACATTCTGGTGATAAGCCTTACTCTTGTTCATTGTGCGACTACAGATCTACACGAAAAGATCATTTGCAAAAACATATGAGGGTTCATACTGGTTTAAAGCCATATTATTGTAAGTTATGTTACTTTAGTTGTGTTGACAGCAGTGGTCTAGTTAAACATATGAGAACTCATACTGGTGAAAAGCCTTATTTGTGTAAGCTTTGTGATTATAAGTGTTCACAAAAAGGCCACCTAGTGAGCCATATGAATAAACATAGCAGTTGAAACTAGAAAGCATTCATTTTGCAAGTGATGTGAATACGAAAAGACCAGTTACATCAACACGCCAATGCGCAAACTAATGTGCCTTAATTACTATCCATCCCATATTAGATAGTTCCTAACAACCTATAGTAGTTTTTATGTAGCTATGCAAATTATTACCTACAGTTGTTCGTTTAATTACTCTATAAATATTATATAGCTAGAGTTATAATATGCAGTTATACACATCTCAGTAGGAACCCAATGCCCTGTTCTTTGCCTAAAGTATTTGCTGTATACATTGATTATTTGGATTATTACGATGTGTTTTGCCAAGGCATAACTTTACATGGCATATACAAACTTTTAAGTTATTAATATTATATGTATTTACTAGATATATGTTCAATAAATAAAAATTACATCAAAATATAAAAAAATTATTTTACTTCGGCATCTTTTATACATGTTTCAATAAGTTTCTCAATAAGTTTGCTTCTTTCTTTAGCTAAGGTTATAGTTTTCTTTTCATCTTCTGTTGACAGAATGCTACCACCAAACTTTTGTATTCCACAGAAAAGCCCCTTGTTCCAACATATGATAAGGTTAGCTCCAATACCACCACACATTTCCTCTTCATAAGCTGATGGGTCTGCCAGTACTATATTCCTAAAAAAACAGTTACACTTATTAGTAATTATATCAATATTATAAATTGGATTAATCTTATTGGAAAATTAATAATGAGCAACATAATTGCTATTTATTTTCATTTATCCTACCTACTGCATCATTAAGACAAAAAGTATTGAAAATATATAATTTCAATAAAACCATAGTAGGGCTGATTCATGAAAATTTCACAAAAATAATTTAGTCTGAAACATTACAGGTTACTTTCTTTATTTAGTAGTCAAGGATTGAAGCGGAAGCCGAATGCTGCTTTTACATACATTATAATCAAGTCTGATCTTTGAGTTACTTAGAAAAATCTATGTATGAAACTATAGGACAGTAATAATAGATTGATCTATTACCTTGGCAATTCATGGTAAATACCAAAACTACTGGCAACTGGTAATCCATGTACTTGCAGAGGTACTTTTACACTGGTATCCACTTTGATTTCTTCTGCTTCTAAATCATAAGTTGCAGATGGTAAAGATACTGCAAAAAATTACATAATATAAGATTGTTACAGTAAAATTATTCTTTCAGTAAAATATTTATAGATTAAAAGGCAAAAAGGCATTATAGCTTTGCATTTTAATTTTTTTCAGTTGTAGACACCATTAAGTTTATTTTTTGTAGAAAACCTGGCGTAGCATCAACTCCAATCTGGATAATAGATAGAATCTGAGGTTTACTTTTCATAGACATACTTTTATATTTGTTACTGTAATAATTTTATATAAAAACTGGTATATACATACATGTTTTTAAACTTGTCATTATAGCAATGATACAGGCGTCCACAATACTACCATCGTAGTCTAGGCAAACCAAGTCGCAGTATATGACCCAAGCAAGTTTATCAGTCACAATACATAAATCTTTTAAATCAACACATTTAGAATGTGTCACTATATCTGATACTATATTGCTGACAACTTGTGCATAGTCTGAAGGTGGTCCTGGACGAAACTTTGCTGAACATAGAGGCAAAAGTTCTACATTGGATATTAAAAAACCTATATCAGGTTCCTCAGCTTTGGGTCTTGCTAGTTCCTGTAAAGAAAAAATACAAATATTTTCGTTATTTGGTTAAGTAATAAAATAATACAAGTTGAATTAATTTACTAACCAGTTTTATACCACAAATAACTGTTGTATTCCCACATTTTACGATTGCAGAGGAATCCGCCGAGGTTATTCCATTAATGTTGATAATAACATCACGCTGCTCGTCGAATTTTCTACCGTCTGGGCGAACCTCTTTGGAAATATAGTCATTAAAATATTTAGTAGGATGTATGTGCCTGAAAGTTTAAAACGAATGTTTTTTATTGTTGATAGGAAATACCTACTTACCTAACTCTTCATTAAACTTTAACTTACTTATATACTTCTGTCATTTCAAATAGTTTTGATTAACGTGTTTACAAATGAAACTTCACTCTCTCATAAAAATAAACTTTAATTAGTTTTTAGGTTTTATTTTCTTACTTTTTGTAGGCGCCTATGAAAAGTGAACAAAACAATGACCATAGACAATTTATAACCTAAAATCCTTAAATCACAGACCACTGACGAATTTTTTTTTCAATAACTTTCAATTCACTTGCCGATGCATGACTTATAGACATCGCTGCTTTTTTGCATAATATTTGTACTATTAGACTACCATATAACTATACCATAAAACAAGAAAAAGACTATTTTCCCTTTATAAAAAAAAAACATAATAGTTCCTCCGAGATTTAATAAAAAATAACACAATAACTGAGAAATGTCAGAAATGACAAATGACAATGACATTTGACAAATTTGACAGTTCTTTTAGACTCAGCGAGCGCTAGCTAAGGTGTGTTTTTTAAATAAAATCCGAAAAAATCTAAATTAAAATAATCTCAATAAGTAATAACTTGTCAAAATTAATTCGAGTAATGCTTGGTGAAGATGACATACGATATATTTCCATCCCTTGTGTTTGTTATTACAGATCACAATGGCTAAACCGAAAGGGGAGAGAAAAGGTAAATCCGCGATCAATGAAGTTGTGACTCGCGAATACACGATTAATTTACACAAGCGACTTCATGGAGTCGGTTTCAAGAGACGCGCACCCCGTGCTATCAAAGAAGTTCGCAAGTTTGCGGAAAAACAAATGGGAACCCCAGACGTCCGTGTTGATACCAGGCTAAACAAGTACTTATGGTCAAAGGGAGTCCGGTAAGTTAAAATGTGTTATATTATTAACCACCCAGATATACTTGTGAGGGTTTTGTAGCCTTTCTCATGATGTAAACAAACTTCTAACCTCTTAAATTTGTTATGACTTGGCGTGTATGTCATTTTAAAATATAGGTATGCAATTTTCACTGTGTTAACCTTTACTATAAAAATATTAGTAAAATATGAATATATTTATTATTTACTTGACAATGTTGCACATAATATTTCTAACAGACTGTCCTAGAACAATCTTTTTTATGTTGGAAGGGAAAGGGAATTATTGGCTACATTAGATGTTACTCATATTCTTAACATCAAAATAAATATTTTGTTAGTTAACATAGTGTTGTTAATGCTTCAAGGATTGAAGTGGCAGCCAGATGCCACTTTCACATATATTTCAGTCACAATCCTCAAGGAAAAATGTTAAATATTTCTTTTTGTGATCCACTCTGAACACAAGGCAGATATGTGTATAAAACAAAGCAGGGCTTTTATACTAGTCTATTATTACAATTTCATAATACTAGAATATTAGGTGTAGATTTTTTAAAGCAATGATAGAAGTCATTGATTATTATTTAAAAATGTAGGGGATAAATTTCTGTTGAGTTTTAAAATCTCTATTGAGGTTTCGGGAGCTTGCAAGGGGATAGAAGAAACTTGTTTTTGTGTGTCTTGAGTTTTAGTTTAACATAATGAGGTTCTCATGTATAAATATTATATAAAACTAACAAATACAGATGCCTTTGCCTGTGTGGTAAAAAAAAAGTTGCATGTACTTAACCCTTTTTTAAAAGAAAAACTGTTATAGCACGTTATCAACAAAAGACATATATGCCATCTCAGACTTTTTTATAGTCCTAATAATGAGCTACCATCTTCCATACATTGTTTTGTTATATCCTAAAATTGTATTGAGGTTTGTAATATAATTTTCCACATGGCTTAAATTTTTCTGAAGATTTCCAAAATGGTAAATGTGTCATATTTTTTCAAAATAAGAGAATATTTTTGACAAACAACTATTACTTATTTTACCAACTAACTTTTGTTGCAAGGGACACTTTTTTGTTAAAAACAAAATGAAATATCACTCAAAATAACATAAAATTTATATGGTATAATAAAGTAAGAGCAAAAACTATACTTCAGCATATAAACTATTGGGATATAATTTGCCAGCACAAATATCCCAACAGTTTAGAATCTGTATGTGATATACTGAGATCCACCCGATGAAAGCTCCCACATGGCTTAAATTTTCTGACATTTTCAACAATTATGGTCATATTTTTTCAATTTGCATAAAACATTGACAAATTATATACTATTCATTATTCCTCAAGAACAACTATTGGAAAATCTATTGGTAAAAACCTCATGACATACAGACATCTGTCTGTCACATGTCTATGTGGTGGAACTTTGTTTTAAAATATGTAAGGATGTATCATCCAGCACTAAGTTTATTTGATTGATTGACTGCCTGATTTGTTGAAATCTATAAGTTGTTTACTGTTTATAGATATGACATATTATTTATATGCAATTTGTATAGTCTATAAAAGCAACCCCAACTTCCATCTGTTAAATTATATATGCACATAAATTTTATTTTAGGTCAAACAAATATGCAATAGATACAAATATAAATTTGAATTATCTTGTTGTTTCAGAAATGTTCCCTTCAGAGTACGGGTAAGGCTGTCTCGCAGACGTAATGATGATGAAGACTCTGCACACAAGCTGTTCACGCTCGTCACCTATGTGCCTGTTGCATCCATCAAAGGCTTGCAAACTGAGAATGTTGACGCTAGCCAAGAATAAACAATTAAGTTAAGCTTACTATGTGTTTGATTTTATAAATAACAGCATGGCTAGGATGTATCCACAAACATGTCAAAGAGAAATTTTCATCCAGTAGTGTTGATTTTAATATTACTCTTTCATCGTTGAGATAATCTGTCAGTGATGCATCATAGGTGTGCTGATTACAAAATATTTTGTCTTGTTATTACCCAACACCTCAAAAAAGCTGTTCATCACAAAATGAGATGAGAGACATTGATTAATATAGGTTCGCACATTAGGAGATTCGTAGATTTTCCTTAGGAGAATATGAAAAATTGTGCTCTTATTATTATTATTATTATATAGGCCCGCCGTAGCGGATGCACTTCGACCCCTATGGATCTTTTGTACAACCTCCTCTATATAAGTTCACAAACTACCCACATGTAGGCGTTGATGGATGCTCTTCGGTTGGACTGTACAATCTTCTGTATATAAGTTTAAACACCCACTCTAAGAGTTGGATGGACACTCTTAGGTTGCAGGCACAGTAAAATGGATTCTGTGTCTTCATTACTAGCCCTGCAGATAGGATCCTCAGAAATACCCATTTTGCAGAGCATAGACCAGGTGTTATAATGGCCTGTGTATACTGCTATGGCATACCTTAGCTGTTTCCTGCTCAGTTGACTTACCTTCGCTAGAAAACCTGCCTTTATATTATTTTTGAACTTTTTGAGTGTCTTAGACCTTCTCCTTTGTCCCATTCTGCCTTTGTCATCCTCTCGGTATATGATGTCAGAGCTATGTTTATCACACATGGTGCAAGTGCGACACATGGCTCCGGACCAGTGTACTGCGGCTGTTAGCCATTGTCTTGTATGCCTACATGTGTACCAGTCCTGCGGCCATGTAGACCATTCTACTTCAGTGTTGAGCACCTAGAGCACTATCTGACCGTCACTGAGATTTCCTTCCCAGTGATCTTCTGGCTTTGCATCTCCTGAACTAGCATTTGTAGCATACAGTTACGACTGGAAAACTAGTGTATTGCCCTAAGCTATAGCCTAGCACTTCAGAGTAGACACCAGCTGCGGTACCTGATTTCATTTTGGAGCCATCAGTATACCAGATCAGGGTGTCTTGCCCTGGTGGGCGTAGACCTTTCATCTATTCTTCCTTCGTCGGGACGTAAATGTCATAATTCTTCCTTGACAGGCGTGATTTTGTCACATCTCATACCTAGTATCCTGTCTAAGTCGGTATTTATGCTCAGTCGCATATGATTTGTTCGGGGCAGTAATACCTTCTTACATTCCACCTCAGAGATTCTGTGCAAAGCTTTCCTTGCGCAGTTCTCAATGGTAAAGTGCAGCTTATCTTGTCCAAGTAATCTCACAGGTGCCTCAGTTGGAGTTGTCCTAAAGGTTCCTGTGATTGCCATACATGCCAGACGCTGCACTTGTAGAAGATCTGCTTTACATGTTGCCAGCTTCGTCCGTGGCTACCATACAATGGCCCCATACGTCAGTATTGGCATCACTATTAGCCTATAGATCCTTTTCAAAACCTTGGATTTTAGCCCCTAGGTCTTCCCATAGCTACTACGACACATTGCAAAATCTCTGTAGGACTTGATTATCGTAGCAGCTACATGGAGCCCACGTAAGTTGCCTATCTAGTGTTACTCCTAGGTATTTAACTTACGTTGCCCATCTCAGTTCACGTCCATACAGTGATGTAGTTGTACCTGTAAGATTATTATTTCTTGTAAAATTGGTTACCGCTACCTTACTCGGGTCGGGTGATTTTTATTACACCAGTCTTCCACCCGATCCAGTCCTATTTGGTCCTATTATGGTATCAGACACTGCTCGGTAATTTACCGTTAACCAGCATCACTAGATTTTCTGCATACCCTACCGTGTAGAATGGTCCCCCATTGAGCTTTACAACCAATGAGTCTACGACTAAGTAACACAAGATAGGTGAAAGGACCTCACCTTGTGGGCATCCTCCAGTAGTCATTGCAGACAATTTGTCTCCCAGTAAGTCCGACTGTATGCGCCGGCCCCTAAGCATGCACTCTATATACACCTGCAGATAGTGAGTGGTACTCCGTATTGCTCACAAGCCGTCCTCATAGAAACAAAGGTGGTGCGATCGAATGCACCCTCAATGTCTAGAAACGCTTCAAGACATACATCCTTGGTTTCAAGCGCACTTTCAGCTCGGGTTACCACATGATGTAAGGCAGTTTCTGTGGATTCTCCTGGCTGATAAGCGCATTGCAGGAGATGCAAGGCGTTAAACCTCAACGGCCTCTGCCTGATATATTGGTCTAACAGTTTATCTAAGGTTTTTAAAAAGAACGATTGCAGACTTATAAGCCGATAGGATTTTGCCTCCTCGTAATTTGCTTTTCCCCGTTTGGGTATGTAAATTACCTTGACATTTGTCCAGATTCTGGGCATTTATCCGAAGGCAATGCTTGCCCTGTAGAGCCTACACAGGTGTGGTAAAAGTTTCTACACACCCGCCTGTAACAGGACAGGATAGACCTCATCTGGTCCCGGGAATTAAAAGGTTGAAAACTGTTAACAGCCCACGTTACAGTTTAATCGTTCACTACCTCCTTGGATACATTCCAGTTACTTTGGTGGTCCTAGACACTGTATCATGCAAAATAGGATCCTCCTCGTCTTCTGAGATGATCTTGCAATCCGGAAAGTGCACTTGATACATTATCTCTAGTGTATCCCTGATACTTTCTGTCAGTTTGTCTTTGTTATTCCGAATCGTAGTCAACGGATTGACCTTAGTTTTCGATAAAGCTTTCGAGAGCCTCATGGCCTCTGGGAGTGTCTCAGCACTTTCACAGTGCCTCCCCCAAGCCTTGCGCTTAAGCCGTCCTACCGCTAAGCTGTATTCGATTAGTGCCTTGGAATACTCAGTGAAATCTTTTTGAGCTTTACACTTGTTAAAAATTCTCCTCGTTTTCCTCTGTGGTCTGTCAAGCTCTGGGGACCAGCCTGGTACCTTCATCGTTCAACATTCCTTTTCAGGACAGTTGTCCTTCCACGATTGCGATGTCGCCTTCGTTACTTCGTCAGCTGCAAACTCTACATCTAATGCAGAGTTCAAGTTACCTTCAAGAGGTCCAAAATTCACTTCTAGGTCTTTCTTGTAGTTTTCCCAGTTTGTGAATCTTGGATTTCTCCTTCGTACTATCTCCCTTGGTTGGTCAGTTAGATACCTAAAGCATATGTAGATATGTTCAGATAAGGAGATCACATCAGACACATGCCAGTCTGTGACTATCGAGGCTGCCCATTGACATATTAATACTATGGACTTCGGGTCAGCGATAAAAAGTGTCCGAACCAAAAGTAAGCCAAAACGCGAAATGAGTTCCAATCGCAATTCAGTCTCATATTAGCTGACTGACAGAATACACGTCAATAATGCCGTAATGTGTTATAAAAAACTTGTAAGAACTACCCGAGTAAGGTGAGAAAAGAAGACGGTGTACCATATTTTCAGTAAGTAAATATTTACTGATGATTTTAAAGTATTATTTTGCTTAGAAACAAGCTATTTTATTAAAATTTTAATAAACTATAGAAACGAATTGCATAACCAACCAAAATGAACAAAAGTATCTATCTGTCCTTTTCCCATACGCTACCCGCGTATAGGATAGAAGGAGTGCAATATGTTTATCTAATTAACCACATTTAGTTCGGATCTGCCGTGAGCAATAGAATGATTTAGAACAACGACTGCATAGAGTTATTTTGTTGTTTAATATTTGAATTATTTAATTACTTAATTTTTGAATGAAAATAATTTGATTATTTTCAATTCAAAAATTTTTATTTTTTATGTCAACTTTTATTTTTTATGTCATGAATATTAATCAAATGACTTTTACCATAATGGTATATTAATTTGATAACTTTAAGAATTATCTACTGTAAGGAACCTAACCAGAAGGGGTCAAAAGGCATAAATTCCCAAACTACTTATGTACGAGCGGCTAAACAACTTTTATCAAATCATTATAACATTTTAATTACAAACTTCATTAAATCATATCAAAATGAAACAATATTACGGTAACATACTCAAAACAGTATTACAAGTATTTAATTAATAAATTGAATAATATTTGTTAGGCTAGCGACAACAGACTTCCCCGCGCTGCGCTGTCATTCTTAGTTCTTTTGTAACTAAGATAGCGTTATTGAAATGGCTTCGGTCTCTTGGCTTTTTAAACCGCTTACACGGCCTCTCCTGACAAGTGGGTCGTCCTCGACCCAGGCATCTCCAGAGACTACTGACGTCGCACTATCAGCCACTGTGACACCTGCATTGAGGGAGTCCAATGCACATAAGTCATCGTCGCCGTCATCTATGAGAGAACGATACGTTAGAGGGAAAATTCGCATTCCAGACATTGTCATCACATAATCCTTTTATTCACACAGATAAGTCATCTTAAATGCAATCTTATAGGCTTTATCCTTGAGAGGTTTCAAAATAAAAAAACACAATTTGACAGATGCTAATAGAGGTCACTAGAGCACGATAGAGATTATAAGAGTCTGATAGAGACCACTTGAGCATGATAGATATTACTAGAGTCCGATAGTGACTAAAAGAGTTAGAGTCAATCTAGTAGAGCCGAATAGACCTAAGGAAAGCTCAATAGCAACTAACAGTAAATAAGTAATATGTTTGAAGTAGGTGGTAAACCAAGCCACCAAAGGTATGAAGACAATCATCCAAGGAGCGTCGTACACGCGGCTAGAGGAGCGCACTGTACGCAGTCACAGGCGCGCAGTATACGTCGTCAGAGGTGCGAAGCGCACGCAGACAGAGGTGCGCAGTGCTCGTCGTCAGAGGTGCGAAGCGCACGCAGACAGAGGTGCGCAGTGCTCGTCGTCAGAGGCGCAAAGTGCACGCAGAGGCGCGCGGTACACGCCGTCTGAGGCGCGTGGTGCACGCGCCCATAAGCACGCGGTCACAGGTGCGCAGTACAGCCCGTGTGAGGCGCACGGCGCACGCAGGCAAAGGCACGCGGTGCACGCGCAGGAGGAGCGCCGGTGGCGCCAGCTAACGAGCGTCAGTAGCGCCGCTGCAACTGGAGCACTGGTGGTGGAGCTGGAGCAGGAGCGCCAGGAGCGCCAGTAGCACCAGTGACGCCGGGAGCGCCAGTAGTGCAAGGAGCGCTGGTAGCGCTAGGAGCGCCAGTAGTGCCAGTAGCGCCAGTAGCACCAGTAACGCCGGGAGCGCCAGTAGTGCAAGGAGCGCTGGTAGCGCTAGGAGCGCCAGTAGCGCCAGGAGCGCCAGTAGCGCCAGTAGCGCCGTCACAGGAGCATCAGTGGTGCCGGAGGAGAAGCGCCAGTAGCGCCGTCGCAGGAGCATCAGTGGTGGCGGAGGAGAAGCGCCAGTAGCGCCGTCGCAGGAGCATCAGTGGTGCTCGTAGGAGCATCAGTGTTGCCGTAGCAGAAGCGCCAGTAGGGCACACAGGAGTGCGCACAAGGCACGCACCAAAAGGCCTATATGCTTAGTCAATGCCAGTAGATTTCAAATAGACGTTTACGGCTGAACCTGTAACATGGCCTGCTAACCAGACCCACTCGTACGAAGACCGAAGTAGTCAACCGTACGGGTGCATTCCACACGCAGACCGTATTCAAACGTGTGAAGCTTCCCGACATGCCGACCGTATTCAAACTTGTCGAGGCTTCTCAATACACTGACCGAGATCATACGTACTGAGGCATCTCAACCTGCAGAGCGAGTCATACAAGTGAGGTTTACTATACAGAGAAAGTGACCATACATCTGTGGCTCACCCTTCAGGTTCACCACAGGAATTCGTATAATTTTCGTATCACTTCAGTTACCCTCAAAAATCCAGCACATGTTGCAGGGTTTCAATCAAAGAATTACGAAATCGCACCCACATCATCATAGAACATTACAGTTTACATAGGGTGTCGTTCGCCAAATCAGCAGATAAGATAAAATTAGCATCAGACCGCCAAACATGGGCACTGGTCACTCAATCAGAAGATAAAGTAAAATCGTCGTATACCGTTATTGTTAAAGTCTTCCTGAAGAGCAAAGCATCACCATGATTCGTTTAGCCATAGGGGAAAGAGAAATGTCATTTGTCAGGTAGTAAGTATGTTTGTTCATATGGTGGTAAGGCCTTTTAATTAAAGAGGTGAGAATTTTAGCGGTCTATGATTAATCGAAGTCACGGTTTTTATGTTTACTGCTCCAGGGTGGTCAACAGTATAAATAACAGTAAAGTAGCTTATGCAATAATTAATAAATCACATACTTGAGTCTTTGATCATCGTCATGAGACCATATGCTCAGCTGTCATGGTGTCTACCAGCGGACGCCAACGACGACACAATTGACTGTACTCTACCATTACCAGTTATACCTGCATGAGCACATGTCAACTCATATCCATTGCCTTCTGCAACTAAACAAAGTTTATTACGCTTCCACAGCTCTCAACATCCTGATGACACCAAATACTATATGGGACTGGCTTAAAATTATTTACAGTAAGCAAGTACACAAGACATGTTACTTTCAGTCTACCTATAGGTACTCAACATGAGACATTAGACGAAGGCAACTAGTAGTCAACCAAACATGATGTCACCATAAAAATTTAATTGTTTGGTCTAAGTAGCATCCATTTTACAGTTACTGCTAAAGCTATGTGCGAACATAAATTTAGAATTCAATTCTGTTTCTAATTTTTAAATAAAAATTCAAATCTTCGAAAATTTTTACTTTTTAATACTTTTTGATTACAAACTATAGTGAACTAATAATCTTAAAGACTTCGCAAAATTGTATGTGCACAAGTTAATCAATAACATTTTTAACTAATCAGTAAAGTTTCTTACTCATACTAGTTACCAACACAGCTCAACACCTAATTGTTATAAAACAATGTGTAATGACATATTCAATTACCATATTTGGCCTACATGTAATCTAAACAGGAGAAGATGTAAATTTATAGATCATATGAAGTGTTTGTTAACATTGCAAAGACCTTTTTGTCAATTCTTGCTCTATTTTTGAACTATACATAAAGTTTGGTTTAAGCTCAAATAATTTACTAATCCAACGACCCTACTTTCAAAGTATAATAAAAAATTTGCAATTAAATCATTACGTTAGAAACACTAATGGAATAAAAGTTCTTCTTGTCTACAATTTAGTGTTCTAATCTGCACTCAAAATTCAAATTATCTCTTTCAAACAGGCTTCTAATAAGTGCATTTGAAAAGCAGTGACATACTTGACTTTAAAAGTGATCTGTGTAATCAGTTATCAGAAAGGCAGACTCAGTTTAAAAGAGATGTAAAAAACTCAACAGTTACTCAAAGACATAATATGCCACAACTAGCATATGTCATGTGAGTTGAGTGGGAAAATCATCAGATTAAAATCTTTATCAAACTATCTATGAATTTCCAATGTAATGAAACTACTTTTGAAATAATTTTACACGTGACAAACTTAACTTCTTGCGACAACTATTATTATCAATCCCTTTGATCCTATGTCAGTCGTATCAACTAAATCAGAATGGACAAAATCAAATATTGTCACAAATAAAACTGAATGTTTAATCTCACCAAGGTAATGCAGACCAACCCATTACAGGCCTGGTGTTATCGTCTCATAGTTGCATCCAAGGTGTACCATCTACTACCTCAGGCTTGCTCATGAACACAAAACTGTTAGTGTCAACAAAAAATGGATACGACTACATTTTGCTCATTACAGTAACAGCTAAGAAAATACACATGTCAGTTCTGCGGTATCTGGTCAATATAAGACCTACTTTAAAAAAAGAATTTACTACTGGTAGTACTTGTATGTACCCACAATAGCATAGGAAAGCAATAGACTGCTTCTTATTATGATAAAAACTTAATAGCAAATTGTGTAACTGTGTATCAACAAAATATTTTTAGACACATATTTAGGTACTTTCAAAATTGATAACTTGATCATTACCGCTCGGTCAGTCCTGACGTTTACCAATTCTTACTAATTTTATTTAAAACAATGTTATTTTAAGATTTTTTTTCATTTTTATTAATTACAAATTAGTCCTTGACTGCAATTACACAAGTCCAAACATACAAAAGTCCTACACTCCTTCAGTTTCTACATGACTTCATACCAGAATCTACTGCCATGCAACATCTTTGTTGGTAAGGTGGTAGGTAACTTGCCACAGCCAAAGTCTCCAAGACCAGACTAAACCAGGACCACTTATAAAATCTCAATTAGCCAGGAATTGAACCTAGGACCTCCATACTTATACTTATATTACTTACAAATCCACTGCATGTACCACTACTAATATTTTATTTTCCATTCAAATAGAAAATTACATTTTTTACATACCGGATAGACGAGATAGTCTCATAGACTGACAGAACCTCAAACAATTTTGGAGTTATCATGCACAGCCAAAGGATGTAGGTAGGTGACTCGAAGCCCTCATCACAACAATGCATGCCAAACACCCAGACCAATCTGTAACCTTTAAAATCTATGTGAGAA
This sequence comes from Mycalesis mineus, assembly GCA_034621355.1. Classification (NCBI taxonomy): domain Eukaryota; kingdom Metazoa; phylum Arthropoda; class Insecta; order Lepidoptera; family Nymphalidae; genus Mycalesis; species Mycalesis mineus. The sequence goes on along the minus strand of CM067886.1, from coordinate 10,133,400 downwards.
AAGTTTTGCCATTACACTATGCAGTGGTAGGTAGGTACTTAACTGACAGATATTGATTGCAAGTTTCACTTAATTTCAAAAGCTGTACAACTTTCAACAACAAAACAACTATATATATAACAACAAATGGGAAAACAATTCCTACTTGATAGGTACACAAAACCTGTCAATCTTTTTATTTTTAAACACTAGACTAGCATAGTAAGAAAGGTAGGTATTCAATGTTATTGCATTGAATAAATTACTTGCACACAACTATTTAAGACACTGATTAATGAAAATTATTAGCATGAAAGTTGCTGTAATTGTGTTGAAACAATTATTTGTAATTTCAGTAGGACTATTTATCGTTAATTTGTTCTTTGTTCTTCAACTACCATAATTTATAAAGATTTTAACATAATAAACTTTTCTTGTAGCAATAACTCAGACAGTTAGGGTACTTTTAATAGCAAATTGACTTGTAATAAAACAAAATATGCAATTTCAAACAAGAAAATCGACAAATTCAATGTCTCTCTTACCAAGCATTCCAGTCTGTGTTACCTTTGTTACAAAATTGTACTCCTGTACTTTCTACCTGGACCGAACGTCCGAAGGTTTCAGCGAATCATGATGCTTGCGGCATCGTGTTGATTCGTACCAAACAGTAAGATACTGCCAGAACTGGTAAAACCAAACTCAGGCCCGCCAATAAGAACCCAGACGTACGTAAAAATGAGACTTCACTCGCAAAGTACCTACTACTTTTAAAAGAATTGCTTCATTTTGATTTCTGTTAACTTTTTTTTTGTTGTGGGCATTAAGTCCTTTATCCCGCTGCTGATGTAAGGAACCTAACCAGAAGGGGTCAAAAGGCATAAATTCCCAAACTACTTATGTACGAGCGGCTAAACAACTTTTATCAAATCATTATAACATTTTAATTACAAACTTCATTAAATCATATCAAAATGAAACAATATTACGGTAACATACTCAAAACAGTATTACAAGTATTTAATTAATAAATTGAATAATATTTGTTAGGCTAGCGACAACAGACTTCCCCGCGCTGCGCTGTCATTCTTAGTTCTTTTGTAACTAAGATAGCGTTATTGAAATGGCTTCGGTCTCTTGGCTTTTTAAACCGCTTACACTACATGAAATTAGGAACAGTTATTTAAAAAAGTGATCTAACGTCATTGAAGTAAAAAAATATATTTTCAGTTTAATGAAAAAGAGGAAAATATCGAGAACTTAAAATTTCAAAGTAAAGAACTATGTCGAGTGGCATATCATTTTGTACATTAGTGGATTTGGTTTGTAATTAATTATTATTATAACTAATTATTATTTTATACAAGATAATTACAACAATTATTATTTGGTACAAGATTTATCCCAGCATATAGAGGTCAGGGATATGTAAATATAAATTAAAATTTGCTGTAAATATAATATATAAATATAAGATGCCCAAAAAATTTGAAAGCTACCGACTCCACACCATTTATGTTGTCCTATTTTCACGGGAAGCTGTCATGTCAAAAAAAGGCTGCCATGATAACCGTCAATCGAAGCTGATTACTTATTGCATGCAATTAGACCGTTGCAAATTAGACTGTATAACAATACGATAAGACATACATTACAATGTTATTTTGTGTATAAAAACATAAATACATCCTAGTATGTATAAAATATCTTGGGACACTTTTGACGTAAATTTTGCATTAGACCCGAAGTCCATAGTATTAATATGTCAATGAGGCTGCCCCGTTACAGGCCAGGGTTATGTCAATTACCTTCCTGTATCTGTCCTTCTCATGTTTCTGAACGTGGGTTTGTCTCCTTTGTTTAGTAATTGTAATGAAGGGCTTACCAAGTAGTCCAGTAACTTTACTCCTCTTTGGTTTGTGTCTGAATTGCCCCAAACTACAAGATGTGCATTCGCGTCGCACCCGATAATTAGGTCTTCACCTCGTCGGCTACCATGTTCAACCAGATCCTTGATTACATCAGTTACCGGTTCGTTGTCCTCATAGGGAGCTCGTAGGGATAGGTGGAGCTCAAGAGTATCTACTGATCTCCTGCCACTCTCTCCCTCTAGTAGGACCTTAACAGTTCTTAGGTCCCTGTAATCTCCTCTTATAAGGGCATGGCATTTACATCGTTTCTGACATAAATGCAAATTGTGCCCTAAGTCTTTCAGGACAACTTCATAGCAACCATTCTCCAGACAAGCCTAGTTTATATTAAAAAATGGGTACACAATTAATAAATCAAGAACAGCAAAATAAGCTTTATGGTTAAAAGCACCTGACTTAATCCTCTGGTCTATAGTGGTTAACAAATGTGGCTTTGATTACAAGGTTCTGAATTTGTTGTAGAGTAATGTTATTTTATCTTTTTTTATTTTATTATTTTCTTATATGAATCCATAAGGGTTCCTTTTTTAGAAGTTTTGTCGTAAACTTTTTGACACATAATTGACCTTAGTAAATTAGGCTATTTTATTTTAGTAATTTTATTCCACTAGTAATAAGCGTCTAAAACTTTTCCCTAATAAGATCTATGAACTTAATTAACATAGTGACATTGGAGGACTAATTAAACTACGTATTCGTATTAATCTCAATAAATATTTCAAAGGAATAAAGGCTTTATAAATAGAAGCGATTTATTTAGTACCTAGCTCCGTTGCCAAGCGTAAGTAATAGAGTTCATTGGAAGTTAATTTCCTCCCGCGAAGTAGAACTCGTCGTATCACTAAACCCATCTGATTACGCTGTTGATATGAGATCCTCGGGATTTAGACTTGGTATTTATTATTGTACTGTTCAAATACCGAATGTAAATATGAATTGAACGTTGTTTAATTAAAAGAATGATTTTCGACGGCCTCCGTGGCGCAGTGGTAAGCTCAGTGGATTTAAAAGACGCTGGGCCTAGGTTCGATTTTCGGCAGAGCCGATTGAGGTTTTTCTTAAATCTGTCTGGGTTTGATGAATAGTAATCTGGTATCGACAAAGAGCGCCAAACGATTTAGCATTCCGGTACGATATTGTGTATGAACCTCGCGTGCAGGGAGTGTTCGTAGCTACATATTTTTAATTAAAATTGGTCCAAAATGGCTACCGCTACAAAATGGCATATTTATTCATAACTTCTTCAATATGTGTATCAAATGAAAGGGCTTTTGACAAGTAGAATACTGCACCAAAAAAAAATTATTTCTGCAATGGCCGATTACTTTTATGTCGGAGGTTTTTTAAATTTTTAATTCAATTTATTGTATCGATTCGAAAATCTGTATTCCTTCGATAATATTACAACAAATAAGGAAAAATTCTTTATCAGAAAACTTAGTTAACTTCCGCTCACGCAAATATCATGTTTTTGATATTACACAAGTAGGTTTCCGGGGTTTTTAAAAAAGGAAAAATTATACAGTTTAAAAATTATATTTAAAACATTCCGTAAATCGATTAAAATTCTCTATAGTTCGGATGTAATTATTCGCAAACTAATAAGCTCGGTACGTAACTGGCTCAAATATGCAACAAATTGGCTGCGAGCAACGTGACTGGATATTATCATGTGCAAAATTTATAAGATTCGTACGCTCCAGGTATGCACCTTTGCATACAAGAATACTAGCTAGCTAGTTATGCACAACACACGTTAGCAAAATTGCTAAGAGATGAAGGGAGACTAAAAAATAAACTCTTTTTTGCACTGCAATTGGCTCGTTATATTATATTATCGCGAATTTCTCAAAGGCTACAGATCCGATTTGGATAGGGCTTTCGCTATTTTAATGTATTTTTTTCGGGAAGGATTTTTTCGTACAGTACCTACATATACTTATATGTATTTTAGGAGTTCTGTGTTCATTCCTTAGTAAGAACTACAATTCTGTAAAAAAATTGGTTGTCTGTAAATTTCCTTAAAAAATTTGATCGGAATGGTAGCATTTAATTAGTTATTAAAAATTTTAATTTAAGTATATTTTTATAAATATTAATTTAAATTAATAAAAATTATGTTAGCGTTGTACAACATAGGAGTTACAATTCTGTGTTCCTTCCGTAGTAAGTTTTTACATTTCTGCAAAAAATTACTCTGACTAATCGTTGTTAATATTTTTAATTGTAGGTATAAGTAAATATAGGGAAAATTTAATTAGTAACTTCCTGCCTAAATAGTGTTGTAGTATACTTTTTAAGTTTACACTCTTCATATTTCCTACACCTATTATAGAACGTAAAAATATAATACGAGGTGGTTTCCTATTATATACCAACGTTGGAGTTAATTACCCTGGCTGCAACTGCACGATATATACCTACAGTTTACTTAGTGGGGCGAGTAGGTAGCGTATTTACATTTTCCTGTAAACGAGACTTTATTGTTCATGTTTCGTCGTAATTTCAATTACCAACTTCATACATTATTGTTATGGCGCACTATAATGACGATGTGTTATTCCAAAATTGGTATGTTGGTAAACGTTAGCAACATATTCTGCTATTGGTTTAAATGGAGTGTATTTGTATGTTCTATATTGATTGGTATTTAACCTTTGTTAGGCTAAAAAGAAAATTAATTGAAAAATCGGTTAAAACTGCAATTGAACTGAACTTAACATCTGAGTTTTTTGTTTTAATTTCTGCCTAAATTTAGATTTTCACCTGATGTTAAGCAATCTAATATGGAAGCGGGATAACTTGTTAGGAGTAGAGTGACCTACATCAATCTGAGCGTGGATTCACCGACTTTGCGGCGCGCTGGAGATCGTAATTTTTGTCCAACATAAAAAAATCCAAGAAGGAAATTGTAGGTCTGAATATGCTCTACAAGTTTGAATTCCACAATTTTTCATATTTATTAAGACCCAAAGAAAAAAAACAAAAATAGTGTCCTAAATTTTTGACTTTATCGATCGATCTCGATAGCGATGCATGATACGCTAAATATGATTTAGGCGTTATTGTAGAGCACAAAGAAAGCTACAAAAAGTGTCCTACAAAAATTTTCGAAATCGCACGGACCTCCGTGTTATTGCCGAAAAACAAATCCACCGCGCATACCAAATGGCGACGAAGGCCGTAGCAAATCTGGTCGAATCAATTTCATCTTTTCTAGGTATCCCCTACAACATATTAAAAAATTAGAAGCGCAAATTCATTTTCTTTTATTTGCCTTTTTTTCGGACGAAATGACTGGACTATTTCAACTGTCAGTACAATACGACAAAATGTTTTTGGAGAATTCTCTTTTCCATTGTGTCTGCTTTACAACCGAAGTACATTGGCTTCAAAACTAACGTATTTCAAGAATCGACATTTAGTGTCTAGGTTGCATAAAACGCCTTTCCTCCTAATTTAAGTGCTAATATCTACTAAGTGAAAATATTCAACAATATTATATGTACTTATTATTTTCCTCCCGTATCCGTTTTTCTGCCGCGCTCGTGTATTTCCAAAAACCCCCTCTTGGGCTCCCGTACTTACTATAAGGTATTCACGTTCCAGCCTGGTGTGTTTAAGCTACAATTTTTCCGCTATCTGCCATATATATAGACATTAATAAATGCTGAACATACTTAGCTTATTACAAACACCAGGCCCCGATTCATTAGGGACCAGGGAAATGATAGTGAAAATTTTCAGGGCTGACCTTCGTTGTATTTCAGTACAAGATATGAGGATAGGAAGTCTGCTGGGAAGATAATACATATTTTAGCGGGCAAGCTCCACGCTCACAAAGGCATAATTTATAAGACCGAGGAGGCGGGCGCCTGATTTCGACCACCTTTTAACTGCCTAATGGAACGATTTAGGTGCCCTGACAGCCTCGCTCAGTTAATCACAGGTTAGATTAGGTATTTAAACCTCATTACCAGCCTATTGAAATAGCCCGCAACAATACATGGTTAGGATTTAGGCGAGAATAAAATTTAGTAAGTAGGTACATACAAATATCTACAAGGGGATGCCCTCTTGAAGAGAAACCTGAAACATGAAATTATTTATACATAAATATAATGTACAGTTAATAAATTCCTACCTATGAAATATTAAACTTTTTTAAATGCGACCCATGTCATGTATAATAGTAAAAGGTTTCACACATATTTTGACTATACTTGCTACACGCAAAGGGTCTGCTAACATACGCGACTTCAAAATCTAAAGCTATTACTGAAGTTTATTGAACGAATAACCCAATAACTATTTTTTTGACCGGATTCGAATCCTGAATTTTACTATCCGTAACCCAACATGGCACTGGACCAATCAACGCTACACATCAGATTTCATTAATAAGTATTTCATTAGTAAGGGAGACCGAGGGGATTTGAAACAATTTTGACATTTTGTTTCATACACCAAACACTGTAGACAGAAATCATATGATACTAGTACCAATCGATAGGTTATTCTATACACTTGCGAATGATTAACATAAATAAATGTTAAGTGATAAATATTGCGGTGAAAAATCGACTTAACCGTAACAAGTCAATTTGTTTCAACTCCCCTCATATCGAGGTAAGATGAAACAGGGGTCGAGGAGAGTTGAAACATATTATTTTGAAGAAGTGTTGAGGGATATAATAATAAAAGTGAAGCTATAATATAAAGGTATTTATTGTAATAAAACTTTTCAATTAAGAAACAATTTTTTTTATCAATATTTTATACTGATATAATTTTCAGTTAAGGAGGTAACTACAAGTCTACGAATAATCAACTCCTAAAGTAGTTAAAATACCTATCACAATGACCATCAATCAACATAATGACCAGATAAACAAAAATGTTGTACATTCTTATATAACATTACCTATATATTAATATAAGTTATAAGCCTTTAACATAAAATACTTATTAACTTTCAGTCGTTCCTTAACTATTACAATCAGTCTTGATTAATCAGTATTTCTTGGAATATTTAAATAACAATACAACGATCACACAAATGAGAAAAATAAAAATATTATGAAACTAAATAATATCAATCTGACAAGCAGTTGTGGCAAACATAAGAAAGTTCCCCACCAGTGCAAGCTTCATGAGCCCAGTTTTTGCACTCCAGACATTGCACCCATTTTTCTTTGGCTTTGCTATTAGAATAAGGCTCAAAACAACAAAGGCAAATACATTCCTCTTCTTCTTCACTGTCTTCATTTCTTCTTTGTTTCTTGCCAACCTTGGTCTTCTTAGTTTTAGTATTTGGTTTTGAACTCCTTTTTTTGGTTTCTTCAAAGTTAGGTTTTTTCACTTTTTTCTTAGCCATTCTAACTGCTTCGATAGCAGCTAGTTCATCCTTTACGGGAGTGTCGGTTAAGATAGCAGATTTCACTTTGCGTCTATTTGTTTGATTTCCTTTCCTGGGTGGAGCCTTTGGCAAGGGTCGAAGAGTGTCAGGTGAGAATAGAATTTCTGTCATAGTAACTGAAGTGTCTCGTGATGTTGATGCTACAGGTATTACATCAGATGTAAAGACTGTGGAGGGAACAACGGGTTCAGATATCGCCAGATCAGGTGAATTCTTACGAGGGTTTTCTGCAGGCTTAGGTACGTCTTCTGTATCGTAGCTGGATAGAGGAGGAGTAGCCGGTAAATTTAAGATTGATGGACTTGGTGTACGGGAATCGTGTAAAATACTGTCTGCAAGGGTAGAACATGGCACGGGTTCTTCACTTCTTGAAATGCTGACCAAGTTAGAGCTGGATGGACCAGGACTAATGGAAGTTGCCAAAGGTCGATCAGTAACCTGACTGGGAAGATAATCAGCGTCCTGGAATATATTAGTGTTAACTGGCCAAAGTCCGGTATGGATGAATCCGGAAGATATATTGCGCGGTGTGACGGCTGTATCAAACGAAGTTTTTACTATCCCAGGAATATCATAGATGGTCATTACTTTTCCTGGATTAGACCGCATCCAATCATCGCAAGCTGTGTTAACTGCTTTTTTCACCGGTCCAAAAACGGCTCTGTCCATTGGCTGCAACTTATGGGTGCAGTGAGGTGGAAAAGTTAATAAAATAATGCCATTTTCCTTGCAGAACTCGATATTTTTAACAGCAATGTGTGATGCGTGGTTATCTAATAACAATAGGACTTTATTTTCTTTAGATGGCCTAACTTGGTCTTTGAAAAATGTAAGAAATATATAGAAGTCTTCTTCTTGCATCCACCCTGACCCATTCGCAGAACCAATTGATCCAATAGGTCCATCACGTATAAAGTGATCATTAAATCTTTTTCGCGGAAAGATAAACATTGGAGGTATGTGGTTCCCAAGGGCATTTCCTGCTAGTGCTATAGTAACTAATGTTCCCCTCTCTGCGGAAGTCATGGCACTCACTTGTTTCTGTCCTCGTCGAGCAATGACGCGGTCCGGTTTCTGAACAGTCGTGATGCCCGATTCGTCAACGTTCCATATATCCTTTGCTTGCAACTTGTATTTGTCAACTACTGAGGTATAATTTTGGAAAAAAAGTTGCACGTTGGTTCTATTAAAACTTGTAGCTCGAGCGATACTTGTAGGTTGAGGTAGTCTTAGAGAAAGAACCGGATGACGCTTCATAAAAGATCGAAGCCAAACCTCTCCAGCCATTTCATGCTCAGTCCAAGAAGAAGGAATTTTTTTATTATATTTAACAGCCAAGCTATAGGCAAAAGTTCTGGCTTCCTTAGTTCTTAGGCCAAAGTTAGCAGCAGCACAGTTTAAAAGATAGTCACACAGTACTTTTTCTTCTGAAGCTGTAAAAACAGTCTTTTCTGGGTATTCAACCGTTGGCGCATTCGCAGTTTCGTTAGCTTCATAAGCAGTTTTTTTCTTAATATATCTGAAGAGGGAGGTATGGTTCAGATTATAACTCGAAGCCGCGTCACGGAGACTTTTATGTCGCAAGGTTACTTCTTCTGCTGCGAGATCATATATTTCGCGACTCGCCATACCCCTATCAGTCTTTCGTTTATAATCAGTAGGCATGCTGAAACAAAATTACCTAATTAAAACAACAAAAATAAAATTCATATAAAATTGAAAACGAGGAGAGTTGAAACAGCCTGTTTCAAATCTCCTCAGTAAGAAAAAACCTCCCAAGTTTTATTAAATCTATGATTAAGAAGAAAATACACAGAAATCAATTGTACTAAATATATATAACGAATCATTACTTAATGAGCTTTCGAAACATATATAACTTAAACCAAAATACAAAACCCTTAACAAAATATAGGCATCGTAAAAATACGTTAAAAACTTACTTTTCACGATTTTTGTCACTTAGCACACAAAACTCCACAACCGCGCGACTGACGCGACGGACGCGCACTGACATGTTCGCGGGAGAAGGGAAGTTGGTGTAAAGCGACGTTCCCAGCTCGCTAACGGTTTTGAGTTCCAAGAAATCTGTACTGTTTCAAATCACCTTTGTTTCAAATGCCCTCGGTCTCCCCTACCTATGTTCCTCTAATAACTAAGTAGAAAAGCACAGCAGAACATTAAAGACGTGTATTTATAGAGATTTTCATTTTCTGTGTTGGGAGCACTCTACTCTGTTCACGTAATGAAAACTAATAATAATTCAGTAGTTTTGCCGTTATCTCCGCAAGCGGGCATTTTGCCGTAGAAATAAATGAACAACTTGTAATAGGTTGTTATTATCGATTGAAAGTATGGTCATTAGAAGAAATAATTAGTTTGGTCAACTGTGGACTGCGGATTTGGCGAGCGAAGTGTTTGTGTCACATCGGGCGATCGATCCCCTTGCTTCCAGCCAATTACGACTGATACATGACCTAATATTGGGCGTAATATCCCAGTTTCTACCAGCACAATGCTCGCTGCTGAGTGGATACTTTGTTTCCCAGAAATACTGCAGTTCGTAGGTTTATCAGGATTTCATTTCATTTATCGTCGATTACGGGAAAACACTATTGGTATACGTAGATAGGTAAATGTAAATGTATATGTTTTATGATTGAGATCGGGTGTATTCAAGCATCGATAGCTCCACGGACGTACTTGAACCGAGAGGTCATAGGTTCAAATTTTGACCCATGCATGATCATATAATAATTATCGGCCTATTTACGGCCTACTACAGGGCCAAGTTGACCTCCTTTTATCGACCAGTTGACCAGGAATGACGGCTTAACGTGCTCTCCCAGGCACGGGGGTCGCACCTCCAACTTCCCGAGTCCGGGCTTAGAAGTTACTAAAAAATTCATTTCATAGAAAAGGTCTTATATCATTTTTGCATTGCGTTTGCTTCACGGAGCCATTAATTTAATAAGCACTCATGCTAACTTAGCAGTAATTTCTCATTACTAAGAATTTATAATCATGATGGAAGGTGTCAAATATTTCATAAAGCAATTTTGTCTGGGAGGAATGTCGGGCTTGCTTCGCGGAAGTTTGGCGCGTAAATGACATAAGTTGTAAAATGGTCTGACGGCGAAAATTAAGGCTGTACAGGAAAATTTGTTATAGCTACCTACGTGTAATTTGTTAATTTTGGTACACTGTTTTGATTGTAAAGTTGAACTGAGGAATTAATAATGATTGAACTGTTAATTACCGAATTGCTGGAACTAAAATTTAATATAAATTAAATATTAATAGGTGTGATAATATATGATAATATCATCAATAGGAGGTTATTTATAGACTTTTTTTTAATCGGTGGCTACTCTGGCTTGCCTACTTGATCCAAAATGAAGAACTACTAATCAACCGTATTCAGTAAACTTATTTCAAAGCCTCTACGCTTACTCGCCTTAAGCCTGGAGCCTCAGATGTCTTACAGTTGTAGCCTAACATAAATGCAATAGATGCATTTTTACCGTCTCTAAAAAAACGTGTGCGTTTGGGACGCCCGATAGTAGTGATAACTAAATACGGCTAATACTGTGGATTAGAGTGAGAGAGGAGGAGCCTGCATACCGCTACTGTTGCGTGAGAGAAAGCGAATCTACAGACTGGCGTTACGTAACCAAGCGGTTTGCCCTCCCATAACAAGTTATCACTTGTAGTATTGTATATAGTTAGTACTTGTAGTTGCATTTCGTATTTCTAAGAAGTCGTGATAAAGTTTTCTCTCCCCGTCTGGTCTCCAGCACGCACCAATTTTTTTCATAACTTCTCTTCGAAGTATCTTTAAGAATTCCAGTTTTTGTTTGCACCGCTTGTTTAAAGTTGGTAAAGTCACAATGTCGCCGGCAACAACGTTTACGACCGCCGAGACTTAGCTCGGTAGATCGCGCAAAGTTTTTCAATAAAACGAAGGAATTTGGTCCTCGGAGACAACACGACAATACTAGGAGCGTGATATTTACGACGTCGCAATTCGTATTTGCTTTCACGCATGGTCAATAGGTAATATTATCCTGCTGATACTTTTAAACGAAAAAACAACTCTTTACGATTCAATAAAAAGATACGTATTTTTTCCTCGTAACTTCTACATTTATTAACCGATTTTAAATATTTCTTCTTTTATTTTGAACAATTTTCATAGCGGTTTTGGTGAAAAATTTATAAGATCACATAGATTTTTACCATCGCTCGCATCTTTAGATTTTTTTAAAAATGAACTGAAAAAAATTATGATCATCAATTAAACGAAATTAGGTATTTATTCATACCTACATCGCCGAATGCGTTTTTTTTAAATATTATATGGTTAAGTTTGATATTAAAGTTTGTATAATAATAATGTCTTATACATAGTTTACTGCCTCGTTGGTCTAGTGATTAACCTATCTAGCTTCGATCACGAGGTCCTGGGTTCGAATCACGAAATAATTCTGAGTTTTTTTCATTTTTCTATGAAATTACATCTGAAATTAGTCAGTACATACCGATCCCGAAGTCGGGAAGTTGGCGGTGTTACTCCCCCGTGCCTCGGAATGCACGTAAAGCCGTCGGTCCCGGTCACTGTCATCAACATCTGATAGTGATCGTTAATAAATAAAACATTATCACCCTAAGCCCGCAAACCCGTATTGGAGCAGCGCGGTGAATCTACGCTCCATATCCCCTCTCCTATAAGGGAGGCCCTGTAGTAGGCCGTTAATAGGCTGATAATGATGATCATGATGATATAGTTTAGAAGAGACGAATATGTTAGCTTTCTATGGATTCACTGTATGGGTGCCGGGTCTATCGTGTGGCAGAGAGAATCGCCGAGCAGAGTCTGGGACTTGCGTCACGGATGTAGGCTTCAGGGTGAATGTGGGTGGGTATGTGAACAGTCAACGCTTGCCTTCTCTGCTCAAATTATTCTCCCTGTCCAACCAAATCTGGTCGGATCCTACTAGGGCAGGTTTCGACACTTGTTCTAGAATAGAGCTTACTGCAGTTCAATCTTGTTTATCTTCTTTAATTCTCCGTTAAATATCTAAAGTACAAGCAAGTATGTACCTATTCGTACGAATACATAATACCTAAAAACCATATTCATAGTAAATATTAATTTGTACCAATGTGTACAATGGGCCTTGGACAAATATAAAAATATAGGTTCATTTGTATAAAGAACCCGGATTTACCTCAAACAGTATATATTTTCCATTATCACAGTAACAAGACAACACGACAATCAGACGTAACAGCTGCAGGGAACTGCAATACTTAGAATAAGCTGTCAGGAACACTAATTAGATAGCGTTATAACGTTGGAAAAAACTGTCCGTGCCTGGAGCAGGGGAGCATAACGTTTTTCCTGTATCTATACAATTTACAATTGCAGATAAAACGTTAAAGCAAATAAGTTTTGTTTATTAAAAAAAATAGCCATGTATTGTAATATTTATATATACCTTATATTCTTCAATGAGAGGATTAATAGCGGCACAAGACCTAAACTTAAGGCAAGATATATTTGTTAGTGCAAGAAGGAAATATAAAATTAAAAAAATCACTTGAATTTTTACTCATTAAGAAACAAACCTAAAGTAGGTATGTATTCTTCTTTGGAACATTAAACAGAAATTGAAAAGAAATGACAAACGTTACATTCACTAAATGAATTATTTAACTAGACTGCAGTATAGAAAATTTAACACTTGCTTTGGATGTTTTAGCAAGTAGAGCTATAAAATGTTAACGTACCCTTAGTATAGCACGTACGAAGAAAGTGCATTCAGGTCTCCATTGCATACCGCTCCAGGCACGTGCATAATACACCTATTATTATCACGATACTTATATGCTGTAGTTCGTCTTTATCGTTGTAAATAGGGACTATATTGACTTTCATAGTGCATGTGAGAGAATTCTGTTGATATGAGATACGTGTTGCTTGAGCAATATCTCCTATATTAAAAGCTTGTAGACGAAAATGCAATTATTTTAATATAAGATGTGCGCCGCGGTTTGATTAAGCGTTAGCATAATAGCGTAAATAGCCAAGCCGAGAATGTCTGGCTAGACACAAATGTTTTTTTTTAAAGATGTGCTGACTATGACTTTTGCTAACTAGTCGACTAGTCGATTAATTGTTTGAAAACAGGCCGACTAATCGTGTAGTCGGCCAAGCTGATTGTGACTTTGGGGGTATTGGGCAATGTCCTTGACGCTTCGATTATAGAGTTTAGACTAGAGAAAGATTTAAAATTCTCCGATTTATATCATAAATAACTGATGCCCGTGACTGGCCCGTGAATTAGGAATTTATAATCTATGGTTATAAAACAGCCTACAACCTATTCTTAGACCTACCAAGTATACATAAAATCATAAAAATCGGTCAAGCCGTTCGGAGGACTTCGATAACAATCATTGTGAAAATATATAAAAAATATATTAAAATCTCACGAGATTTTTATATATTTTTGAGATCAGATATTAGTTATTAGTACCTTAGTAGCCTGTATAGCATTACATTGAACAAAATAAAAATGTTATATTTTATTATATTCACGGTGTAGAACTGTAGAATATATAAAATTAATATTAGAATATCGACAGCTAAACCGTATTCCGTATTTTAGGTCGACATGAAACTGTCAAACCTCCATTTATATTCAAATTGGTCAGCAATAACTCATAACGTTTTAGAGCAGCTATAAAAATATCAAATGCAGCTTCCGGGGCCTTGAAGATGAATAGCTTTAGTAATTGTAACAGACACAAATATATATTCAAACTGATCGTTTTATATGTACATTTTCGCGCTGGAAAATTTTTAAATTATTAGGAACATTCTACAATCGCCATTATTAAAGTTTAATGACACTTAGCAATGTAAATATACTATTTAGAAACACGTCCTACTATGCGCTGCTTAGTATTGTCCTTCAATTTCAGGCTTAAGAGTAAAGCCTTATTGTACCTACTTACCGGTAAATAATTACATTCTCAACCACAGCTTTCAGACCAGAAAAAGGCAGTGCTTAAGCTCTATCTTATAAAGCTCTACTACAACTAAAATTTTTATATTATTCCCAGTTGACGACAAATACATTTACCGAAGGCACAAGCGTATGGATGAAGACACAAGATGGTGTAGTTTGGAAAATTCATTGAATTGGACTCGTCAGATCAATAGTACAATTCAGTAAATATAGTAAGATAGTTATAAAGTTAAACCTGTAAAACATTGAAAGTTCTTAAAGCTACGCAACAACAATAATTGGATCAAATTAAAAAGAATCTGTCTCTGAAAGGTGTCCTTTGTGGATTTCTGTTGTGTGAAAGGAGTGGTGGAATGGGAGGACAATGTGGTGTACATTTTAAGCAGGCACGCCCCGCTCACACAAAAGCATAATTTATAGGACTATGCGGAGACGGGCGGCTGAGTTATGTTTCGACGATAGCGACGAGCTTTTAACTGCCTAATGGAGCGATTTAGTCCGACCACCTTGCGCCTACTGCTGCTCTTTACGACCAAGTACGTCTTTAAATACACTGGATTATGTAAATAATGACTGATCATTTAATTCTGTCCTTATCGCGAGGCGAACAGTTGGGAAATAATATTGATGAGCTCTTCTCTTGCATCTCGTTTAAATAAAATTATTGTTTACTTTTCTTAATGATAACTTTACATTATTTTCGCATAACAATTTATAATTTTATTATTTCCATTTTCTTTTGTTTCAACTTTTGCAATTGAAAAGCTTAACAGATTCTAATTAGCAAATAGTATTAGCATAGTGTGTTACTTCATTTATTTTTTTTATTAACGGATGATTTTGGTTAGAAACAACATTACAACAAAGTTACGGAATATTCGCATTGTATTCTAAACATTAGAACACGGTCAATTAAAAGCTTACCTTTCTTTAATATGACCGCACCAAATATCATAATTACCAACCTATTTTAACAGTCCTTTATATAATAGGCCTACCTCGCTGTAAGGAAATATGAAGCTTAGACCCACAACTCTTTTAACGTGGGGAAATCCTCATGGATACATTCACACCACGGGGAGGCGCGAGGGTTATGTCGGACTCTTACCGACTAAAACCCCACGGCGTTCCACCTCTAGGCCTAAAAACTGGGCCACGGGAATTTAACTACCGCAACCTACCCAGCGCTATCTGAGCTACTAAACCTCCACTCAGGGAAAATTAAATCCCTATACATTCTTAATGACGCTCCGGATCACACGGCACATCGTCCATCTTGAGGACAGCTCTCTATCGAGCAATAGAATCCCCATGTCTATCACCCGAAGCTCCTCATCAGGGAGGCAGGCGCCGGTCGTAGGCAAGCCGCCTGCGGCCTTTTCTTCTGCGGCGAATCAATTGAGCCTCTTTCCCAGGACCTATCGCTGTGAGCCATGGCATTGACAACGGCATGCAGAGAGAGGTCCTGGCCTACTACAGCAGACAAATCTGCCCGTTGAGCAGCCCATCTTGGACACTCGGCCAGTGTGTGCTGCGCAGTGTCAAAGACACAACCGCACTCATGGCAGACCCACCACTCTGCTCCAATGCTGTTAAGCGGGGTTATGGTGACGTTAATGATATTTGCTGTGATCGACGGGTTAACCTATTCTCCGAGGCACTGTGGTTAGTCATCAACTACCCGACTTCAAGCTGAGAATTTCTACAAAAAATTCATGGAAGAAAGAAAAGCTCCGTATTTCATAGCCCGTCCCAGGATTCGAACCCAGTATTTCGAGATACTCAGACATGTAGGCTAACTACTGGGTCATATAATTATTTTCTAGGTATCTACTAATAATAATTCCTGAGGTATTACGAGTATGTTAAGAGTATTGAATTTAAATTTACGAGTCAAGTAAGCTTTATGTAAGGTAACACTAGCAAGTGGGTACCTACTTTTAGCTTACTAAAGTTACCTTTGTCAACTAATATTGTTTTGGACCTTCGTTTTAGAACCCTGTAGGTAATAAATTGGTGTAAAGGTTTATTCTATAATACTCGATAAAAAGGTAACTTTACAATAGTATAACTTGAACCTATTTTATTATTTGTAATTAAATTATTATTTTTTATTATAAAAATGTTCTTTATTTTTACGAATAAGATACTTTTATTTGGTAACCAGATTTCGATTAACTTTTCTTTAGTGCATCTAGGTTATTAATAGATGATCAAAGATTACATGTTTTTATAAATACTATACGTACATATATATTTAATTTTGTATAATTTGTTCAAGGCAGCCGTTGCACGTTATTTAAAACAATGTACTCCAACAAGAGTAAGATCGTTTTAATATACATTGCACCAATGTTTTCTTCAAATCGGATAAATGGCTTAGGAAAGCGTAAAAAACGGCGAAGAAAACATTTCATTTTATAGAATAGAAGTCAGCGTTACTTTGCGTAACATTTTGGAAAGGTTCGCAATAATCGCGGAAAATAACCAAATAAATAAAATGATTTATTCAATTTGTAGATGAGTGTAGTTTGTATTTGTAAGACTGAATGCATGGCGTTCCAGTGCGGTGCATCTTATCAGTACAATGTGTTAAGGTAAACTAATGGAAAGGGACCGCAGGATTCACGTTGCGGCTGACAGGCGCTGCCTCAGACGCCACACGCCCGTACCTACTGCTAAATAGTGACACGCTCGTATTGTTCACGGAAACTATCGTCTCCTCAAAGCTTCTTCTACTATCTAGACCTAAAATCAAGTTTCATGAATTATATGGATTATAATGATTTATAATCATTTATTATATTATTGTTAAAAGTCTCGGACCCTGTTCGGAGTTTTTCTCTTTGCTATATGCCGATGGACCTGCCATTTGTACGATATATCCATAGAATACCAATTTTAGTCTCTTAACTGTAGCTTGCAATTTTACCCGCGTAGATACCGTTTTTGTAAGAATATCGATATCCAGGCACCCTATGTGCTATACCAGACTGTAACATACCTATCACTGTGCGATATTTTATCTAGATCTGTTCAACATAATTGAATAATAAATATCTATAAAATATAGTCATTAGTTTTTCAATTCACTACAAGGCTAATATGACTGCAATCGCACATACTGTAAAGTGATGATGCAATTTAAAATGGAAGCGGGCTAACTTGTTAGGAGACAGGAGTAGGATGAAATCTTTTCCGATTCGGTGGTAACTAGGCTCGGCCAAACTCTCCCACTAGCCAGATCTAATTAAGAAAACCTCAATCGGACCAGTCGGGAATCGAACCTAGGACCTCCGTCTTACAAATCCACCGTTCCGTATTGGGAATATAGGCAGATAAGGATGATTATATTACTAAACGCCTAGTACAAATTGACGTTATTTTCACATCAATTTATACCTAATAGATACTCATAAGGTACTCACATAAATATTAATACCCACTGTTTAATATTAATTATAGTTGTCATGTTTTACAATTTTAATAAATATTAAAATTAATCCCGAAAGGGTGTTGATAATTTAATTCCA
Organism: Mycalesis mineus; assembly: GCA_034621355.1. NCBI lineage: Eukaryota > Metazoa > Arthropoda > Insecta > Lepidoptera > Nymphalidae > Mycalesis > Mycalesis mineus. The sequence continues at coordinate 10,115,501 of CM067886.1, read as the reverse complement.
GACAACAAAGGTTCTCATAAAAGGCTGTGTGCCTTTATTTTATTCATAGGTTGGGAAATGGAGATATATGGGTGAATTTTAATAGGTAATAATGAGGTCCCACATGCATGGAAATAATTATCGCGGCCAGCGTCAAACACTGGTTCTATAATAGCTGGTTAAATAGAACAAATTAAACTACTTTCATGTTTGGTTCAGCGTCATTATCGACTATTGGATGACTGGCAGCCAAGCTAGACGGTGGCTTTATATGTGACAATTTTACGCTGATTTTTTTTTGTAATGTTTATAACATTTCACGTATATTTAATCATTACATAGTATAAAACAAAGTCGCTTTTTTATGTTTGTCCGGATGTATTCTTTAATCTTTAAAATTACGCAACCGATTTTCATGCGTTTTTTTTATCAGATAGAGTGGTTCAACAGGAAGGTTTATGTGTATAATACATGCAGAAAGTAGTAGAGAAAAACTGATAATATTAGAGGTTTCTGATGCGATGTCGTAAACTAATGCATTTTTTGCGCTTACATTGCAAATGCTGGTTAAACCTTATGAGATATATCAAAATAATGTACTACAGTATTGCACACCTTAAAAAGGTCAACTAAATAATTTGCAAAGGTATATATATGCCTATCTCTTAGGGATAACACACAATAACCATTTTTTAACTTTTACTTTCAACCAAAATTAATGGTTTATTTACGAAGCGATTTTAAGCAATACTGCATTAATCCTTATCCATTTAAGTATCTTAAATACTTTGAGCATTCTCACTATTGCCGTTTAAAGCATGTAATTTAAGTAAATATTTTCCAAGATATATAAGATTCAAACTGCAGGAACATACTTTAGTACCAGCATTGCACCCGTGCGAAGCCGGGGTGGGTTGCTAGTAATAAATAAAAATAAATCAAAAACGTTTATTTCAAGTAAGCTTATTATAAGGATTTTTGTAATTTCAAGTTATAAACTATTTGTAGTGATTCTACCACCAGCTCGGAAGCTAGGTTCTATCTCATATATTTCACTCAATCGAACAAAAACAATAAGAGAAAAATACAATAAGAATTTGTAACACAGATTTTTTGCGATGTTTTTATTGTAATACTTGACGAGATAAATAAATTATGAGTACCTACCTGATATTCAGTGTAAAACCATCATCTATTGCTATAGCAACGCTTTACAGTACACGCTAGGTACACGTTGTAGGTACATTGTTCTGTCCTGCGCCTGAAGCACAAGCACATGAATAGATAAAAGGAACAGAGACCAAGTTTCATACTACCGCGCGAATCGGTTGCACTACTACAAAGCACCCGGGGCGTGTATGAGTGACCAGTAGCCGCTTGTCGCGTATGCGGCGAGATTGGATAAAACCGATTTACGCTGGCTCGCGATCTCCGTCAACTAGATCGCAGCATGGCGGACACTACTGGCTTTGACACCCCGGACTGACTCCCCTACGGCCCACACCGAGACCCGTGAGGGTCTGCGTGGACGACCTCAATCCTACAGTTTGTTGATATCTTAGGGTCATGTCAGTATGACACGTTGTTTGTTTGGTTGTTTAATTTGTCTTAACCTATTGTGAATATAGGTAACAATTTTGCACGTTCTTAAGAAGCTTTACCTCTGTTCCTTTTGTCTACTCACTAGTTTTTGCCCGCGACTTCGTCCGCGTGGAATTAGTTATTACGGCAGCCTAATTTTTCTATGCTTTGAATGTCATATTTATTAATATCTAATCAACTGCGTAAGAAATAGGTCTTAAGCTTTCAAAATGACGATACTTTCATACAACATTTCATCCCCCCTTTAACCCCTTACAATCCTTTTTTCGCAATTAAAAGTAGCCTATGTCCTTTTTCAGGCTCTAGACTTACTGTGTACCAAATTTTATTTAAATCGGTTCAGTAGTTGTAGAGTGAAAGCAAGACAGACAGACAGACAGAGTTACTTTTGCATTTATAATATTAGTTAGGATGAAGCACATGTGTTAAGTCTCATGTTGTGTGTAGGTACACCATAATCATAAGTTGTAACATTCATACCAGACTGCCGCATTGGTCTAGTGGTAAGCCTGTGTAGCTCTGATGATGAGGTCCAAAGGTCCAATAGTTTTTGTAATATATCAAATATTAGTCTCAAATAGTACAGTATGTTAAAAGTAGTTATAGTACTAATAAAAAATACTTAATTATAGATACATTTATTTATAACCATACATATAAATGAAAAATTGAATCGTTTTCGTTTGTGTTCCAAAATGCCTCTACTAGGCAAAAACCCTGTGCACGCCACTGGACTAAAGGTCAATGTAGGTTACAGCTGCAGTAATACTTAAAAAAGAACTAGATTTAAGGTAAACATAAAACAGTATAGCAATCTAGATCACAATCACAAATGTACCAAGAGGGAAATACAACCGTTCTCACGGAGTGAACTGTAGCAAATGTTAAATTAAACGAGTCCCAGTATCTGATTCACACTTCAATGTGCATACGACAGTGCACGGGACTACTCAAATATACATGTGTTCTGGGGCGTGCACACACAGTGTGTGTTGGGTAAGCACTGAACTTGTTACCTCACATCATTCACAAAATTGACTTTACGAGAAAATATAGGTATCTCCTACAGTTTTTCGGCACTTAAATGAAGATTCACTTTTTTAATTTTTAACTATAGCTTTATTAATTGATGATGATGATGATATTACTGTATTATATATGTATTTAAATATAGTTCCACCTTCAGTAAGATAGCATACCTTGTTTTCCTAAGCGTTCGTAAGGTTTCCTGGAAGAAATCTCTACTAACAACCTAAGGCAGAAGAATACAAAATCTATTATACTTCTTACTATATATATTACTAGTTTCATTTTTGTGTATACATGAAAAAGATATCAATGAATAAAACTTATAAGAGAAATAAAGAACCTTTTTGAACGTTTTCGGTTAACATTTATGACTGTTTGAAGTAAGGCAGTTTTTTTTATCGACTACAAGTTGGCCCTTGACTGCTATCACAACTGATGTTAAGTGATGATGCAGTCTAAGATGGAATCGGGCTAATTTGGGACGAAAATCCACACCCTCTACACGACATCGTACCGGAACGCTAAATTGCTTGGCGATACGTCTTTGTCAGTAGGGTAGTAACTAGCCACGGCGAAAGCCTCCCACCAGCCAGCCAACCAAGACAAATTAAGAAAAATCTTAATCTGCCCCGCCGGGAATCGAACCCAGCACCTCCGTCTTATAAATCCACCGCGCATACCACTGCGCCACGGAGGTCGTCAAAAAATTTGTAATTATAAGTTAATACTGGACCGCCTTCAATAGAGACGGTTAAGAAATAGCTACAGAAATTCCTTTTTTAAAAGTACTACTTAACTTAAGCCAGTGTAGTAGTGTAGCCAGTAGTTACCGACTAAAACCCCACGGCGTTCCACCTCTAGGCCTAAAAACTGGGCCACGGGAATTTAACTACCGCAACCTACCCAGCGCTATCTGAGCTACTAAACCTCCACTCAGGGAAAATTAAATCCCTATACATTCTTAATGACGCTCCGGATCACACGGCACATCGTCCATCTTGAGGACAGCTCTCTATCGAGCAATAGAATCCCCATGTCTATCACCCGAAGCTCCTCATCAGGGAGGCAGGCGCCGGTCGTAGGCAAGCCGCCTGCGGCCTTTTCTTCTGCGGCGAATCAATTGAGCCTCTTTCCCAGGACCTATCGCTGTGAGCCATGGCATTGACAACGGCATGCAGAGAGAGGTCCTGGCCTACTACAGCAGACAAATCTGCCCGTTGAGCAGCCCATCTTGGACACTCGGCCAGTGTGTGCTGCGCAGTGTCAAAGACACAACCGCACTCATGGCAGACCCACCACTCTGCTCCAATGCTGTTAAGCGGGGTTATGGTGACGTTAATGATATTTGCTGTGATCGACGGGTTAACCTATTCTCCGAGGCACTGTGGTTAGTCATCAACTACCCGACTTCAAGCTGAGAATTTCTACAAAAAATTCATGGAAGAAAGAAAAGCTCCGTATTTCATAGCCCGTCCCAGGATTCGAACCCAGTATTTCGAGATACTCAGACATGTAGGCTAACTACTGGGTCATATAATTATTTTCTAGGTATCTACTAATAATAATTCCTGAGGTATTACGAGTATGTTAAGAGTATTGAATTTAAATTTACGAGTCAAGTAAGCTTTATGTAAGGTAACACTAGCAAGTGGGTACCTACTTTTAGCTTACTAAAGTTACCTTTGTCAACTAATATTGTTTTGGACCTTCGTTTTAGAACCCTGTAGGTAATAAATTGGTGTAAAGGTTTATTCTATAATACTCGATAAAAAGGTAACTTTACAATAGTATAACTTGAACCTATTTTATTATTTGTAATTAAATTATTATTTTTTATTATAAAAATGTTCTTTATTTTTACGAATAAGATACTTTTATTTGGTAACCAGATTTCGATTAACTTTTCTTTAGTGCATCTAGGTTATTAATAGATGATCAAAGATTACATGTTTTTATAAATACTATACGTACATATATATTTAATTTTGTATAATTTGTTCAAGGCAGCCGTTGCACGTTATTTAAAACAATGTACTCCAACAAGAGTAAGATCGTTTTAATATACATTGCACCAATGTTTTCTTCAAATCGGATAAATGGCTTGGGAAAGCGTAAAAAAAACGGTGAAGAAAACATTTCATTTTATACAATAGAAGTCAGCGTTACTTTGCGTAACATTTTGGAAAGGTTCGCAATAGTCAAATAAATAAAATGATTTATTCAATTTGTAGATGAGTGTAGTTTGTATTTGTAAGACTGAATGCATGGCGTTCCAGTGCGGTGCATCTTATCAGTACAATGTGTTAAGGTAAACTAATGGAAAGGGACCGCAGGATTCACGTTGCGGCTGACAGGCGCTGCCTCAGACGCCACACGCCCGTACCTACTGCTAAATAGTGACACGCTCGTATTGTTCACGGAAACTATCGTCTCCTCAAATCTTCTTCTATTATCTAGACCTAAAAAGTTGAATAAAGCTTCATGAATTATACGGATTATGATGATTTATAGTCATTTATTACATTATTGTCATAAGTCTTGGATCCTGTTCGGAGTTTTTCTCTTTGCCATATGCCGACCTGCACCCGTACGATAGATCCATAGAATGCCAACATTAGTCCCTTAATTGTAGCTTGCACTTTTACCCGCGTCGACACCATTTCTGTAAGAATTCACCGTCGTCGTCACCCTATATGCTATACCAGACTGTAATATGTCTCTGTGCGATATTTTATCTAAATCTTTTCATCATAATTGAGTAATAGATATCCAGTCATTAGTTTTTTCAATTCACTACTAATTAGACTTTGACTGCAATCGCATCTCGTGTAAAGTGATGATGCAATTTAAAATGGAAGCGGGCTAACTTGTTAGAAGTAGAATGAAACCTTTTCCGTTTCGTTTTTAATAGGGTGGTAACTAGGCTCAGCCAAACTCTCCCACTAGCCAGACCTAATTAAGAAAACCTCAATCGGACCAGTCGGGAATCGAACCTAGGACCTCCGTCTTACCGTTCCGTATTGGGAATATAGGCTGATAAGGATGATTATATTACTAAACGCCTAGTACAAATTGACATTATCTTCACATCAATTTGTACCTAATAGATACTCATAACGTACTCACATAAATATTAATACCCACTGTTTAATATTAATTATAGTTGTCTTGTTTTACAATTTTAATAAATATTAAAATTAATCCCGAAAGGGTGTTGATAATTTAATTCCAGACAACAAAGGTTCTCATAAAAGGCTGTGTGCCTTTATTTTATTCATAGGTTGGGAAATGGAGATATATGGGTGAATTTTAATAGGTAATAATGAGGTCCCACATGCATGGAAATAATTATCGCGGCCAGCGTCAAACACTGGTTCTATAATAGCTGGTTAAATAGAACAAATTAAACTACTTTCATGTTTGGTTCAGCGTCATTATCGACTAATGATGACGATAGACGGTGGCTTTATATGTGACAGTTTTACGCTGATTTTTTTTTGTAATGTTTATAACATTTCACGTATATTTAATCATTACATAGTATAAACAAAGTCGCTTTTTTATGTTTTTCCGGGTGTATGCTTTAATCTTTAAAATTACGCAACCGATTTTCAACCGATTTTCATGCATTATCAGATAGAGTGGTTCAACAGGAAGGTTTATGTGTATAATAGGTGCACAAAGTAGTAGAGAAAAACTGATAATTTTTAGAGGTTTCTGATGCGATGTCGTAAACTAATGCATTTTTTGCGCTTACATTGCAAACCTTAATCCTGGTTAATCCTTATGAGATATATCAAAATAATGTACTACAGTATTGCACACCTTAAAAAAACTTTTTATTACCAAAGGTATATGCCTATCTCTTAGGGATAACACACAATAACCATTTTTTTTTAACTTTTACTTTCAACCAAAATTAATGGATTATTTACGAAGCGATTCTAAGCAATACTGCATTAATTCTTATCCATTTAAGTATCTTAAATACTTTGTGCATTCTCACTATTGTCCTTTAAAGCATGTAATTTAAGTGAATATTTTCCAAGATATATAAGATTCAAACTGCAGGAACATACTTTAGTACCAGCATTGCAGCCGTACGAAGCCGGGGCGGGTTGCTAGTAATAAATAAAAATAAATCAAAAACGTTTATTTCAAGTAAGCTTATTATAAGGATTTTTGTAATTTCAAGTTATAAAGTATTTGTAGTGATTCTACCACCAGCTCGGAAGCTAGGTTCTATATATTCTATCTAATATATTTCACTCAGTCGAACAAAAACAATAAGAGAAAAATACAATAAGAATTTGTAACACAGATTTTTGCGATGTTTTTATTGTAATACTTGACGGGATAAATAAATTATGAGTACCTATCTGATATTCAGTGTAAAACCATCATCTATTGCTATAGCAACGCTTTACAGTACACGCTAGGTACACGTTGTAGGTACATTGTTCTGTCCTGCGCCTGAAGCACAAGCACATGAATAGATAAAAGGAACAGAGACCAAGTTTCATACTACCGCGCGAATCGGTTGCACTGTATGAGTGACCAGCAGCCGCTTGTCGCGTACGCGGCGAGATTGGATAAAACCGATTTACGCTGGCTCGCGATCTCCGTGAACTAGATCGCAGCATGGCGGACACTACTGGCTTTGACACCCCGGACTGACTCCCCTACGGCCCACACCAGTAGACCAACAACCCAGTGCCCCGCAAGCGGCGACTGGCACTACCGCAAGAGACAACAACGCCAAGTCGGTTACCCCGAGACCCGTGAGGGTCTGCGTGGACGACCTCAATCCTACAGTTTGTTGATATCTTAGGGTCATGTCAGTACGACACGTTGTTTGTTTGGTTGTTTAATTTGTCTTAACCTATTGTGAATATAGGTAACAATTTTGCACGTTCTTAAGAAGCTTTACTTCTGTTCCTTTTGTCTACTCACTAGTTTTTGCCCGCGACTTCGTCCGCGTGGAATTAGTTATTACGGCAGCCTAATTTTCCTATGCTTTGAATGTCATATTTATTAATATCTAATCAACTGCGTAAGAAATAGGTCTTAAGCTTTCAAAATGACGATACTTTCATACAACATTTCATCCTTCCTTTAACCACTTACAATCCTTTTTTCGCATTTAAAAGTATTCAGGCTCTAGACTTACTGTGTACCAAATGCCATTTAAATCGGTTCAGTAGTTGTAGAGTGAAAGCAAGACAGACAGACAGTTAATTTTGCATTTATAATATTAGTTAGGATGAAGCACATGTGTTAAGTCTCATGTTGTGTGTAGGTGCACCATAATCATAAGTTGTAACATTCATACCAGACTGCCGCATTGGTCTAGTGGTAAACCTGTGTAGCTCTGATGATGAGGTCCAAAGGTCCAATAGTTTTTGTAATATATCAAAGTCTCAAATAGTACAGTACGTTAAAAGTAGTTATAGTACTAATAAAAAATACTTAATTATAGATAAATTTATTTATAACCATAAATATAATTGAATTGAATCGTTTTCGTTTGTGTTCCAAAATGCCTCTCCTAGGCAAAAACCCTGTGCACGCCACTGGACTAAAGGTCAATGTTTTACTATTTTAATGTAGGTTATATTACAGCTGCAGTAATACTTAAAAAAGAACTAGATTTAAGGCAAACATAAAACAGTATAGCAATCTAGATCACAATCACAAATGTACCAAGAGGGAAATACAACCGTTCTCACGGAGTGAACTGTAGCAAATGTTAAATTAAACGAGTCCCAGTATCTGATTCACACTTCAATGTGCATACGACAGTGCACGGGACTACTCAAATATACATGTGTTCTGGGGCGTGCACACACAGTGTGTGCTGGATAAGCATTGAACTTGTTACCTCACATCATTCACACAATTGACTTTACGAGAAAATATAGGTATCTCCTATAGTTTTTCGGTATTTAAATGAAGATTCACTTTTTTTAATTTTTAACTATAGTTTTATTAATATTCGTGTAATACTCATAACCATATTACTTGAATAAGTCGATTATATATTAGTGTATTATATATGTATTTAAATGTAGTTCCACCTTCAGCAAGATAGCATCCCATACCTTGTTTTCCTAAGCGTTCGTAAGGTTTCCTGGAAGAAATCTCTACTAACCACTAAAGCAGAAGAATACAAAATCTGTTATACCTCTTACTCTATATATTACTAGTTTCATTTTTGTGTATACATGAAAAAGAAATCAATGAATAAAACTTATAAGAGGAATAAAGAACCTTTTTGAACGTTTTCGGTTAACATTTATGACTGTCTGAAGTAAGGCAGTTTTTTTTATCGACTACAAGTTGGCCCTTGACTGCTATCACAACTGATGTTAAGTGATGATGCAGTCTAAGATGGAAGCGGGCTAACTTGTTACGAGTGGGACAAAAATCCTCACCCCTTTCGGTTTCTACACGACATCGTACCGGAACGCTAAATTGCTTGGCGATACGTCTTTGTCGGTAGGGTGGTAACTAGCCACGGCGAAAGCCTCCCAACAGCCAGACCAAGACAAATTAAGAAAAATCTCAATCTGCCCCGCCGGGAATCGAACCCAGCACCTCCGTCTTATAAATCCACCGCGCATACCACTGCGCCACGGAGGTCGTCAAAAAATTTGTAATTATAAGTTAATACTGGACCGCCTTCAATAGAGACGCTTAAGAAATAGCTACAGAAATTCCTTTTTTAAAAGTACTACTTAACTTAAGCCAGTGGTTAACGGCGTACATTTATGTCATTCTGTAGTGAGGGTATGTAAGGGCCACTAGGGTTATCATCTCTCGCGCTTGACCGAGCTTCAATCGCTGCGTTCGTCGACTCTCAAAGCCTTGTTAACGTGTAATGACACGAGAACAACCTACCTCTTCATGTACTGGTACCAAACAAAGAGTCATGCTTTTTAACCGCCTTCAAAAAAAGGTTTTTTATTTAGCTCTTATAAATATAAGCATTTTTGTTTTTAAGTCGATAATTTAAAAATACTGCTTGCTGCGATTTGTTGACTTATGTTTAAATGAATTTATGTTACAGATTTAAGTATTTTCTGATTATATTGAACAAATTAAATGTATCGCTAGGTCAGGACCGATGAACTTGTATGAAAGGATTAATGAGAGTTGAAGAAGCTAAGGAAGTATGCTAGGACCGTAGCAAATGGAAGGATGTAGTATCTGCCAACTCCTATAGGAAAGAGGCCTGATGTAAGTATGTATGTAAGTATTTGATAGGAAAAATAAATAAAGTTGTATTTACTAAAATTGAAGTATTTGATTTGACTTTGGTTTAAATTTTTTTAAGTAGTAGATAGAGATTTTCTGTGTCAAGGGTATACCCATACGCGTATACAATGGGGAAAATAATCATGTGCAGGTGCTTGATTTCCTTCGATCAGATTGACCTATATAAATAACGAGCGCCTGTTAAATTATAGGATTATATTTTAAAGACACACAAGTTTTGTTCTCATCTACCGGACTCCCACGATTTCGTCAGCGTGGAATGAATTAAAATAAATAAAATTTCTACATTTAAAAGTAGCCCAAGACGGATTTACAAGGAGTACCTTGTAAATCCGTCAAAATCTATCCAGCCGTTTGGGGGATAAGCCTGAACGAACAGACACACAGCCAAAAAAAATTATTTTGATGTTACAAATACACACTTCAATTTTATTTTTTGTATACCTACTTATATATCTAAGTAAGCATATTTAAAACGAAGTCAAGCCAGTTAAATAATTTTTGGGATTAAAATAAATAATAACTATTATTAATAATATATAGGCTACTTGTTATCCCCATATTTCCTCTGCAACGGTGTCAAGGTGGGTTAAGTTACGGGGCACAGCTAGTTATTCTACTAAATAAAATTGTCTTACTACGCACAAGCCCCTAATTTATAGGCTTGTGCGGAGACAGGGCCTAAGTTATATTCCGAAGATAGGGCCGAGCTTTTCTCAGCCTAATCGAGCGATTTACTTTCGCCTGCTGTCTCTTTTTACAGCCACGAATACATTTAAATATACTATTTTGCAGATATCGGCTAATCATTTAATTTAGTCCGAATTCCTTTTGGAAAACTTGCGGTGAAACCGGATTTCTAATGCAAAACAGTTCAATAGCGGGTTACACTTATGTAAGTACCGACTTACACCATGAAACCTAAGGTTAATTCGAATTTTTTATTCAATGCCAAGTTGGTATCTCACTTGATGTGACGATGCAGTTTAAGATGGTGGTGAGGAATCGATATTAGTGAAATTTTTCTGTGTTCCATCGATGTCTAATGCACGATGGTTGTTTCTATATTTTTACTACATTTTTAAATATTTTTTTTGCACATCATACTCGTATAGTATATACTTTACCTCTCTAGAACTCAAATATTAAAAAAAAATAAGTTTATGAATTAATGTATGCTAAGATTTTCATTGGACATCTGTTAGGTCTGGTAGTAGTTAATTAAATAAATATACGACTCAACTCCTTAATTTTGAGTTTGGACTCGATCCAAAGCTTAGTTGTACCATACAAGTAGTTAATGAAAGTCCTTTCGTACTTAATCTTACATTTAACTACGATAATATTTATTATATATTACTATTAAGTAAAAGATCAAGATGTAAAACCTTTTTCCCTGTTTATTATGTAATACCCTTTTCTCCATCTTACACGTAGGTATGTAGTAGAAGTATGTGCTGGTTCTTGTAACATTTATCAAAAGTATGCTACTCGTATCTTTCAGTATTTCAAGATAAGTAGAAATCAGAATATTGAAGAGAGAATTATGAAAATTAGTGTAAATAAAAAATCTTTTTACAGTAACGTCGTAAATCTCGCCATTGATAAGAGGCGACATGGGACATTTACACGGGGTAGGATAAAATATTATCAGATGACGCGTCCCCGGGGACAGTAAATATCCAGCGCGAGCGATTAGCCGGGGCCCGCGGCTAACAAATATGTACACATTTGTCACACAACGGAGTCGACACTCTACGATGTGTAATACGTGCACACGTAATTACACTGCGTCTAGCTCGTCCGAATATGATCATCGTCATCATTATCAACCTATTTGAATCGTCCGTCATGGTTACGCATCCGTCGTAATAGGAGAATGGATTTGGAGCGTCACCAAAGTTCTGCGGATTGGCGGGCTCGTGGTGATTATTTTTGTTATGTGTTGTTGATGTTAACGATTGTGACGTGGACTAACGACTTAACTGCTTTGCTCTTCGATGCAGGAGGAGGTAACATCACCAATTTGCAAGCGCTTAGCTGTTACTGAATAGGTATTAGTAGCTCAATGTTTCATATTGAGCAGGGTATAATATATTGAATTCTTCTCTAAACTGAACTGAATTTGAACCTAAAACTGAACCGAATGAAGACTCGTAAAATCTATACATTGTAACAAATATTATTAATAATTTACTAAGAATTCCAGATGAAATACAGCCTGCCCCAATTTTGAAATTTCGTTTCATATCTGAAAATTTCATGTTTTGTACGAAAGTTCGGAGCGCAGATACAAGATGGTTTTAAAAACGAAAACCTAAGGTGGGGTTGGCTTAAGAGACACGAGACGGCTCAAAACAAAATCCAATTTCTATTAATGGTCTAAGATCCCACTGTGCGATTCTGCAGGTGTTTGATTTTTAGATAAAACTGATTTTAAATAAATGTTGAGGGATTATGCAATTCATTAGGGTTTGTATCAAAAATTAGCCGTGATTAATTATTGAAAAATTAATTGCAACAACATGTTTTTTTCATTCAGTTTTATGTAATTTCAAAGAAAGTTGATGTGAATAATTACCTATTAGGTTTTTAAATTGGTTGCTAGGTCCATGTCAGTCACAAAGTTAGGTTTGTCAGGTTTAAACATATTAATATTGTAAAATGACGTAAATCCGATCTTACAAACATAATTGCCTAAAGTAAATAATCATAATATGATTATGTATGTATATTATAATAATTACATAAACTGTATTTGCGGAATATTTTTGATGGGTCTATCAGTAATCCATTGCTTACTCTCTTAAGATTAATATAAAATTAATTTTATCAAACACACATACCCGCAGAATCTTGCAGCGGGATCTTACAGCATGAGCGTAGGATGGATGTTATCGTGAATACAATGATTTTTCCCAAGTCCTCTGGGGCAACAAGTTGATGAAATATTTGTTCAATCGCGTGTGTAACGTAGTTTCATTTATTTCACTTTTCCCGAGTCATTCGAGTGAAATAACAACAATGTGTACCCACCTAAGGGGACGTAAATCAGCAATAAATTTCAATAGCAATTTATGTACCAATCCTCGTATGATACTCGTAAATCCTAAGTTCGGTGTAATTTTGATTGTAAAGGCATTTTTTATATGAAATAAAAATCATAATATTTATTTTTAAATGAGCAACTGCTGAGTTTCTTGCCGGCTCTTCTTGGCAGAATCTGCTTTCCGAACCGGTAGTAGACTTACTATGTACTGACAGACTTGATGATTTGAAACAGCTTGTATACAGCCTGACAACAAATGAATTTTGATTTTCAGAATTTGTTGAAGTTGAAGTTTGAAATTTTTCTTTCAAAATAGATGTCAAAAACCAACCTAAGTTCCGAATAACCGAAACTACTAAATCGGGATGGATCGAGCATCAGCATGACCAACGTATAGCGTTGGTCTTGCGGTAACTAGAAAACGGCTAGACCAATTTAAGTACGTACACTTTTGTTTTGTTTACAACAGAAAATAACATAGATAAAATTGAAAAGAACAGTCTAGACACTGAAAAGAACACTAAATTTAAACAATCTATATTAGTAATTAATAATAATAATAATATCTTTATTGAACATACTTAAAATTAACATTTGAAATACTCCTTAAAATTAAACACAGTTACATTAGTTACGGTACAAGTACAAAAAAGGTCTTAAGGAGTGCTTGGACACTCGTACTAGGAAGACCTGTATTACGAGCGTCGTAGCCTTCCTACGGATCCCATACAGTAATTTAGACAGAAGTTTTCAAATAAAACGGGAGTATGGTAGGTATGGTGAGGCGTGTCCGTGTGTGTGGGTGTGTGTATGTGTGTGAGTGTGTGTATGTGAGTGTGTGTGTGTGTGTGTGTGTGTGCGCGCGTGTGCGGGTGTGGTGTTATTATTTGTGTTAAGGTAAGGGTGGTAGGTATGTCATTTTGGTGGTATGATTGGTTCATGATTTAATTTCATTAATTAACGTTTCAACATCATAGTAGTCTAGTAAAATTAATACGAGAAAGTTCGTTCGTTAAATGGTAGCAAGTTCATCGAGTCAGCCTACTCTTACTAACTTTGCAGAACTTACTATAAATATTCCATTGTATTTGTCTCCGAGAGCCTGATAACAAGAATAGAGTGAAATAGGAAACTGTCAGTTCCCGTGGGGGTAAAATTAGCATTAACGCAGTCGCTTTCATTCAACAACAGGATCGAACCATTAATCTTGTCCGTTGAGATTGCGTTCCAGATTCGACACAGTTATTTAATTACCCGTGCAGCGAAGTTTTTATTGTCATCAGCTCGGTGATAAACATTATTGTTTGTTCGACGACGAAGTATGAAGTACCTACTTGAAAAATATATGGTACGTATTCGTTAAGATTGATACCTACTTGTGCTTCTTTTTTTTGTTAGCTTATACTTATAGCATACAGTAGTGTAGTCAAGTAAATACCTACACTGAATTGATCAACGACTTAACGATTTGAACAAGGTTTATAGATTTTGGTTTAAAGGCTTTTCCCATAAAAAGACTTATGTGACTGTCAGTCAGCGGACTGAGTAAGGACTCTAGAAGAGATCTAAGTATGACTTGTTTGTAGAGTTCTGTCATAATAAGGTTAAGGATTTGTCTAAATAGATTACTTATACTGTTTAAAAACGCCCCCATTAGTTATATTATTTTTATGATATCAACTTTCTACAACGAATAACAGCTACGATTTTTTCAAATACTGATAGTTTGTATCAATATTTTATCCCAATTGCGTCAGAAGGAAGGTAATGTTTTTAATTAAGTTATCCTAGGAAATCCAAGTTACGATTTGTATGCTTTATGAATTTAAAAGTAAGAAGACTACGATAGTTTGAAAGTAAAATAAGTGATGAAATATTAAATTATTCAAGTTTATGAAAACATCTACTGTTTAAGAGGCGTAAAGTCTTTGAGTGTCAGATATTTCATAAGCACGGCAACTCCACTGCATTGCAGAACGCCTAAGAGCCAAGAGCTCTTCATGTCTTAAGTATCCTATAGTCTTAGGCTCTGCAGCTCCTTACGACTTCAGGCCTACTTTAAGCTAAAAGAATAAGAAGTATTTTGCGCTCCTTGAACATTCTTGAGATTTTGTTGTATATGGTTAACTTTGAGGTACTTACAGTAGGTACTTATTATTTATTCAATTTAAAAATAAGATGATCTTGAAAAAAAATACCATCGCTACCTAAACCAGGTATCTCGATGCATTCACACATTGTTTCAGTATAGTGTCTATGAAACGAAAAATGTGTTACTGCCCTTAAAAGCCACAAAAAATGACATGTGCCTTCATCATTATCAGCCTGTTATTAACATAACCAGGCCTTCCCGGGTGATAATGTTTGATTCATTAACGATAAAAGTTGATAGTGACAGGCGGGCGTCGAATTTTACTAAAAAGTTCGTAGACAGAAAGAAATAGAATTATTCCACAGTCATCTAGGATTTGAACCCAGGACCTCGTTATCGCAGCCACATTGGCTGACCACTAGATCAATGAGGCAGTAACCTGACTCTTATTCGTTAATATTCAATGCAATGATTATGTTAAGGTATCACGTAATCACCTGTACATAAATATAAGTGAAACACCACTGACTGACTCATTACGAGATTTTTAAAACTACACTCAAATTGTGATTTAAAAAACGGATTGCTCGATTCTCACTCGGGAACGGTGTCTACGCGGGTGAAAATTTTCGAAGAATTCCATTCGTAATAAGCGTCTAACTTGCGAAATGATGCCATAGAGTAGAAAAGATGTATGTGTGTATGATTTCAAAGATCTCGTGATAAGTCAATACGTCAGTCATACAGTCTTTGAGATATGCAAGGACAAACATACAGACTTATATAATATGTCAAACACTCATGAATTTGATATACATATTTAGAATCTCGTTTCATATACATAATCTCTGCAATTCTGACAAAAATCCGGGCACCTCCTTATTTGAAGTCGGTTAAAAATGACCCTTGTTTATTTCTGTCCTTGAAACCCATGTACCAAATGTCGCTAAGTTCATTTAGAACTGGAGCATAAACAGTAGGTGCTCGAGAAGTGCAAGCGCGAAGCAACTGAGCGCAGAGTGCTCTCGACTCTTCGTTACAGCAACACTACACTTACAAATTATTTGATACAAATTTTTTAACAAAAAATAGAACCGACTCAAAACGCACTAAAAAGTAAAAAATAATTGTGTCATTTAGTTGCTTTAATTTACTTAAGCATATCTATGAAGTCGGTGCCAGCCAAGTTTAAGGAACATTTATTTTACATAGTAAAGCAGTTTGTGGGTTCTAGGTAACGTCCTTACAGTATAAACCTTGGCTGGCACCGACTCCTAGATATGCTTAAGTAAATTAAAGCAACTAAATGACACAATTATTTTTTACTTTTTAGTGCGTTTTGAGTCGGTTCTATTTTTTGTTAAAAAATTTTATTTCTTACTTTTTAGTGATTTATCGCCACGTAACGTACTCGTACTATACTGTCATAGTATATTATACGGCACTAGTAGCCAAAAAGCTACCGATAACGAGACAAAAACCGAAATCGCTGTAAGCGTGCCTCCAAAATTCGAAGAGTTCCTTTAATTTCCCCAGGATATCATCATCAGATCCCAACATGGTGACAATGGGACCACATTGGAAGTATGCCCTTTCTAATAAAAAAAGAATTATCAAAATCGGACTACTCTGTAAAAAGTTATGCGTGGTCATACATATAAAAAAAAAAAATATACGTGTCGAATTGAGAACCTCCTCCGTTTTTTTTTCGTCGGTTAACAAATTCTCGCCTAAAATTTCATATCTTATGTATCGTGGATTTAAAGAATACACTTCAATCGAGATATTTTATAATTATTCTAATACGTGTACCTATTGTATACGCTAACTGTTCAACATTCAAAATCCTTTATTTAAAGTCGGCTGTTTTACAAGCACTTTTAAAACGTCAAGTCTGTCAGTACGTAGTGACTCTACCACCTGTTCGAAAGACTGATCCAGGTGTTGGTCAGTAGTAAGCTTATGTAGCTTCGGATGGACGTTCTGGATTCGAGTCCTCAGTCTAGGTTTCATCCGATAGTGATCCTCCGAGAACCATGAAATTAGCTAGAGTAACGACTTGTAAGAAAAATTTCCATCATGACAGAAAAATGCTGATGTCTTTGGGTTGGCTTATCGAGATGATTTTTAGTTATATATGATAAGAGATCTTTATCATATATAACTAAAAATCACCTCAATTAATTTATTTTTCTAACGAAAAAATAATATACTTCTTCTTCTTCTTCTTTCCCTGGGTATTTCCGCACTTGGCCAGGGATTGGCCGTTGTGCGTGGGTCCCTTGGTGTAGGCTCCCGCTGACTCACTCCAGCCAGCCGAGCTCGCTCCAGAAGCTTAATATATATATATATATATATATATATATATATATATATATAATATATATTCGTGACAATACATTAGATTAGTAAGCTTAAAACTAATAAATATATTCAATATCTTTTAAATAATATTTTTTAAAATAACAAAACATAATTTTAAATTTATTAGGCATAAAATTAGATATATTTACAATAAAGGCACGAAAATTATATATATAAAAAAAACAGAATAATTATAATAACTAACTAATTAACTTAACTATAAGCATAATTCTAAATTTTGCCCTTTTGGTAGGGTGCCCATCACGCAGGCAGCATTTCCGCGCTGAATTGCGATAGATATTCGTTGCGCGAGAAAGCTGCCTGCCCGAGGGTCGCCCGTTGCCTCCCTGAGGCGCCTACTCAATTCTTTATGAAGCACCTGAGCGCTTCTGCCCCATGGACCCAGTGTCTCGACTCCAAATGGAAAGAACTCATACTGAGTGCCGAGACAACTGTATTTTAATGTTTTTTGATGCTCTCGGGCGTCCGCCGCCGCTCCGGCACGTCCAGAGGTCGAATTAACATAGGACGCCGCTAAAGTATCGGCACATGTCGCGTCCCATACCAGCGCACGCCCCATACTCCAGGGAATTAATGACATCCCGTCAGGGCGCTTGCCATCGTCACGCACTATCTGGGGTTCCAGAACGGCGGGAACATTAGCACTGACGAGTGCCCTTCTCAGGATGTCATTAAGTGCGGAATGGCGGGAAAAGCGGCCGGCGCCCGATGAGCAGGTGAGTCCGTGGTGGCCGAAGCGGTCTACGCGGGCACCGCAAGAGTAACAGTCGTGCTCAATGCACAGCGCAGTTCCGAGCCGGAGAGCAGCGGCAATACGTAGGGACTCCGGGTCTATCAGGGTACCAGTGTTGGGTGAGGGATAGGCGTGGAGCCAGTGACCTGACTCTGGCCTAGAGGATGCCAGGAGTCTCGCCCGGTCTCTACCTGTCGCACTGTCTATAAGAGACTTAAGGGTAGACTCTGACATAATGGTGTCCCAGGCCTTTTGTAGCTTTGGTTGGGTCGGGAAATTTTGAATCGGTCCAGCTATCCAGGCATTCTTGGCCTCATCCAAGCATGCAATCTCGTAGTTTGTAGCCGGGGAGGCTTTCAGGATTTTACCTACGAGATCGGAAGTGCTATGAACTGAGGCCAAGAATGACGGAAGAGCAACACTGGAAATTTTGCGAGTACCCAAGCCACCATACCTTATCGGTAGTGTAGCTTGAGTCCATGCCTGTTCATTCATTTGTACATTCAAAATGGATTCAACTTGGGTTTTCACAAGCTGATCGATCGGCTGAATTAAATAATGGTGTTTCCATATAGGGCAGCAGCGGAGCAAATACGTGAATTTTGGAATGAACAAACAGAATTTTAATATAAAAAGAGCAGAGTGACTGCTAATTTTAAGGAGGCGATCTGAATAGTCGTTGAATTTGGAAATCGAATTATTAAGAAAGGGAGGGATGGCTTCATCAAGGACAGGTGATCCAAGGAGTTGTAGACTGTCCTTGGAAACGGTTTTAATGTTAGGAGCGACGTTTCTAAAATTTTGAAGAATTTGCGATGACAAAGCTGAATCTAAGGAGTCTGAAATATATAATTCACATTTATCGAAATTCAGTTCAAGGCCAATATCTTTAAATTTCTTATTAATTTCGAGTAAATCAGTTAAAACCGTCTTTGAGTCACCACCCAAAGTACCATCGTCAAGGTACCACACATTTAATTTTGAATTTAGACTATGGATTGCCGAATTTATTGCCAAACTAAAAATAGCTGCACCGAGGGGATCACCCTGCTGACAACCTACTGCCGAAGAGATTTCGTTGGACTTGTGTACTAATTTTGAGTGGTCATGATAACATTGTAATAAAAAATTGTATATTTCGGGAGTCGTTATTTTAATTTCATTCAGCAGAGTATCCCTATTAATCGAATTAAAAGCATTTTTAATGTCTAATTTTAAGAGTACCTCATGAGAACCATTGTGGAGAAAGGTGCGGACGGAATGTACGGCAGCCTCGCAGCCACCGCGGGTGGCGAATCCAACCTGGATAGGTTCAAAGAGGTTTTTTAATTTATTTCGAGTATGACGTACGCAAATTTTTGCTGTTATACGACGTAACGTTGATCCAACAGCGATAGGTCGTACGCCACCATCTTTTTTGGAAAGGGCAATGAGGTTTGCCCCGTAGAAGACTGGTGTAATTTCAGAACATACATCTCCCAGCAGCATGAGATTGACCAGCTTCGTAATGCTGCAGACAAGGTGTTGACCTGCGATACCAGCTCCATGGCTGGTCAGATCAATCAAATGCTGCGGGGAAATGCCGTCTAGTCCTGACGCCGACCCTTTTGGAAATGTTAGGAGGGCTGCTTTAACGTCTTTTTCGGTGACTTGAAGACACGCTGAGGGATCAGAGGGTGGATCTACAAAAATCGGATTGGTAGGGCCTGGAGGATGTTTGGATAGCAAAGCCGCTGCGGTTTCCGGTGTATCAGGTGCCAGGGTGTCGTTAGAAAATAGTAAGCGAGTGGCGCCCCTAAGGTTACCATCGTGTATTTTCTCCTCGACTTTCTCATACAGGTTGTAATACTTTCTTGTGCTGGGTCTGGCAGATAGGTTATGGATGAGTGTATTGGTTTGTATGTTAGTTTTAATCTTATGAGTTAGAGATGATTGATTTTTGTTTTGGGAAACGTGTAGGATTTTATATGCAAACGTTAGAAGATTGTGCCATTCTTCTTCGTTATTGTGCCGAACGCACTTGTTGATTGTATTAGTAAGTGCTTCGGCTACTACGGGTCTGGCCCCCCGTGGCACACGTTTTATTATTGGAGTAGTGTGTTTGAGCTGGCCAAGGAGAGTTTGTAATGGAATTGCGGTGGTGGAAGACGGCGAAAGAATGTTTAAATTATTGGAACTTAGCGTGAGGCGTGGATTATCTTGAAGAATGCGAACCTGATGTATGCGTGATTGGTGAATGTGTAGGCCTCTTGTACTTGTAAAATATTTTTTACATACTACACACTCCATTAAGAGCAAAAGGCAAAATATAGAATAATACTTACAAAAATAACGAACCTAAATCTATATAAAATTAAGTAATTATACACTATGAATTAAAAACAACACTTCAGTCAAAAATCTGTCAACACTTCTAAGTTGGACGAAAATAGCTAAGGGCGCAGGCGTAGCAAGCGTTTCTTGTGGAGACACTCGAATCAAATATCGCAGCGCTTCTAGCGCTGTGGAGACAGGGCTGTTTTGATAACGGGCACGATGTAACAGCCATGGAAATGCTTAATAGTACATGCGTAATCTTTCTGTCATTTTTCCGTTAGGTCTCCACATCTATGGTCGACGCTGGTTTTTTTATAAACAATATTATATTTTTAAATGCATTATTTATATTATTTACAGTAAATTTACATATTCACAAAAATTTTAATAGACCTGTCAACTGTCATTTCTTTTCTTTTTTCAGTATAATATATATATATATAATAATATACTTGTCCATCCATTTAAAAGTTACGTTGCCACCGACGGACACGTTTACACAGACTCGTAATACCTTTCTATTTTATGTCGAGGGATAAAAATAGTACAAATTTAAACATATAAATTGTATAAATAGACAAAATATAACATTTCGTAGTTAATTCTGAATACAAGCGTAAAAAGTACTTGAGAAGTGCAAGAGCGGGAAGCGACTGCGAGTGAAGTGCTCTCACTTTTTGCAGTAACTGCGAATCTGCTTTACTTAGTATCATCATTGGTAAATAGAATCATATTTAAAATACTATTAGGCTCAAAAAGGCTAGAATTTAGAGTACCCTCAGGCCAGCTGTTAAAACATTGATACTTATTAATAGGGAAAGGAAAACTTGCATAAAGCAAATTGGTTGGTTATGCTTTTTAAAGATTTTGTTAAGAATAATTTAAAATTTTGTATAGTTAATAATAAGTATTATTTACGTCCCTATCAATTATACTTTTCCTAGTTAGTTTATTCACTAACTCAGTGTCTTTCAAATAATAAGACCAAGTAAGCTATCTTATTTTATACGCTCAAATATGTCATGAAAATTAATAATGGGAAACAAGGTCAGTGGACATATTTATAAACTCACTTACATAATTAGTAAAGTTTTAAAAATATTTTATTTTAAAACAAGTTTCACGTGTGTCTTGGTTTAAAAAAGTCTAATGTTCAAGCTGCAAAAACAGTGCTTGAGATAGCTTACTATAACCCATTCGTAGCTCGAAGCGATCTCAGAGGATTGCTCTTGACCTGCAATGCAAAACACCCAACAAAAGCTCGTTGGGCCAACTGCAGTCTCCGAGTGAAACAATGTGCCGACTTGTGTTGAAATAGCATAAGTTTTTTTCTATGTTTAATATCTCTTCGATGTTTTATAAATAGATTTTATAATGTTTTCTTATCTTATTATTGCATCTACTCTTAATGAATTGTGTTTAACGACGTTAATATGCTGATACATACATTATGTATCAGCATATTAACATCCTATTACAAAGTCAGGCCCTCTCTCTAGGAGAAAGAATATTGAAGCTTTTGACCTATGTAGATTGGATGGTATTTCGTAGTAATTATCTAATATATAAAATTTCCCTGTCACAATGTTAGTTTCCGTGCTCCTCCGAAACGGCTTTACCGATTTTTACCAAATTTAGTATACATATTATTTAGCAGGTCTGAGAATCGGTTACTATCTAATTTTTTTTTTTTTTTAATTTTTAATGCAAAACAACGTTTGCCGGGTCAGCTAGTTTAGTATAAAATAAAATATTAAAAAAAACAACTATTGATAAAAACCATATTTCAGTGCGTTATAAAATAATCTTTATGAAAATTAACTCTAAAATATATAAACATATATTCTTACGTATCTGTAAACATCAATATTTTCATATTGGAAGGCAGCTTAAATACGCCACTTGTGTTTTTGAAACAAAACATAAAATTGGCCATAATTTAGCAGGAGCAACGCCTCCGCCGCACACACGGACAATTTATTAGAGCTACTGTGACACAGATACCATCTGCGTTTGATTGCTTTAGCGATAACGATTTTTTAATGTGCAAGTATTAAATAAAGATTTTGTCATTTTTGTATTCATTATCCCATATTTTTTAAACTATGACATACAAAGTTAGGTATCTATTCGACTTAGCGACATTATTATAAAATTGAAACGAAGGAAGCCCTTTGAGTTAGATAGTACAAAGTCTATAAAATTAGGTACTAATTAAGCAATTAAAGTAGGCTAGATCCTAAGTAAATTTATTTGTTTTATGGGTACTGCATAGTAACGAATAAACCAGAAATAGTTGTCCAAATCCAAAAGTGTTTTATGAGGTTTTTAGAAGCTTAACATTTCTCTACACAATCTCTATGGTTTTATAACTCCGCTGGTGCAAACCTCAGCAACATTGTTCGCGAAATTCATTGGATTATTTTTTTGCCTCAATGAGCACGTTGTAAACTTGAACAAAAAGTTACTTCAAGCTTTACTTAATCTACTTGTAAAGTCAATTTAGTACTATCAGATATTAGGCTTTTATTATATCTTTGGTTGGTCAGTCATAACAGGTTAGACTTAAGATTAAGATGTCCTGACTTCGAATTTTAGGTTTTTGAGTATTTCTTTCTTTCAAAAATTCTCAGTATCTTCAATTCAAATTAAAATTGTCACCTTAAGCCCGCCAATCGCATTAGAGCAGCTTGATGTGTCTAAGCTTTCCTATAAGGACGGCGGCTTGGCACTGAAGTGGTATTGAAATAGGCTGTTAATAATGATGTTGATTAAAGATAGCCAGCTTAAAATATCTATTCTTCATCATCATCATTATCAGCCTATAAGCGGCCCACTATAGGGCCAGGCCTCACTCCTTGTAGGAGAGAGGATCTATTCTTACTGTTCTTTTATTAACTTTTTTATATGAATATTTAATTACTATTTCATTATAATCTAATGTACACAAACTCAGTTTCGACTGCTTTATTATAAGCGCAGATTAAAGCTAGTTAGTGCTTTTCTGTTCAGTGGTTCAATATGGATATATCGAAAATACTTAGCCCATAATTGTTCCAATAAATGCAGTTAGTGGCTTGAAAAGTACTCAAATAAGAGAAGAGGATCATTGTTTTCATGCCATTATACGAGTTACGAGTATGTTAACAAGCCTTTAGTAGTTGACGAGGTAGCGATTGAAGCTCGATCAAGCACATGAGATACATCTACCTACGTATACACTACTGGTTGAAGCTTGTTTAGTCTAAAATAGATACAATTTAAAAATACATGCTTATCCATTTAAAAGCAAATCGTTCAATTATTTCATCCATTGCTTAAAAAAGATAATTTATATTTTATAAAATTTTTGATGACACAAACTTTGGAATTATTTTTTGTGTATGTAAACATGTACAAGTATGTGTTTGTGATGCGGAAGTTGATATTAATTTTCAACATTTAATGTTTGCATTCACTTTTCTCACCGACTTGAAAAAGGTGTTTCTGTATAACATTCTTTTTCTTTGCATATATGAATGTATGCGATGTGTATAAAGCTCGCGATTTTCTCATAAACTACAACCTCATCTGTGTCTAATCAGCGGCATATATTTAATCGAAATAAAAATTTTACAAAGACGCTAAATTTAAGTCCGTTCAACTGTGAAAGAAATACCGTAATTTGTTTTTGAAAAGGAATTTATCTATACTTACTATATGACATTACGGTGTATTAAAACATATAATATTTTTAGGGAAATGAGGTTTATAAAGTGATCTATAGCTGAGCAAATAATTATTAATCGAAAATATTGCTTAGATCAATAATTTAACTACTAGAGTAATATCCTATCACCCAAATTGATATGAAACCTACAGCCGCTCGCACGTAATGGTGACTGTGGTGAAACATCTTATGTAATGTGTTTAGGCGAACTAATGGAAGGGAACCGCAGGTTTAGCGTTGATGGTGACAGGCGCGACCTCGAACGACACATCCTGTGAAATAGTGGTGCGTCCTTGTTACATTTATAATTACGTTATCGTTAACTTTATTATGATATTATGATCTTATAGAGAAGGTTATATTTGAAAATGTTTTAGGGGGTAAATCTAAACATTATATCAAAATATGATTGAGCAACTATAATTACTTATAGGTATGTATTATTAGAAAAATTTAAAATTACTTTCTTTTTTAAGGAACTTTTAATAAGGCTTTAGATTTGTCTGTTTGATTTTTTCTGTCAAAAAATAATTCAACTGTTAAAATATTATGTTTTATTTTATCATTCAGATTTTATCAGCCATGTCTGTAAATATGATTAAAAGTCCTTTTTTCTAACTAAACAAATTTGACTTGACTGTTAGAATTACTGTACGTATAAACTAAAACTCAAATTAGAAATAACGTAAGCATTTCTTTACATGAATACACCTAAATATCCTATTCAGTTTTATCTTGTTTATATTACACTCATTCTTGTTTATAATTAGTATCACTAACGCGTGCATGTCTAAATTGTTATGAAGTAAGGCGAAACCACGTTAAGTAAATGAAATTGTAATATCACGTAAGCAAGCTCTATGATGCTGTACTCGCAGCTCTTAAAGTATAATAATGTTTTGCGCTAAAGAGCCGCAGTTGTACGTGCAGTTAATTTTAACTAGCCGACATTTTATTCCCTAATAACTTTTTAATACATGAACCTGAACGTAAGAAGGCTTATTTAGTTCTAGAAAGTTTTTTAATATCTCATTTATTTATATTTACATGGTTTTTTATTTAACAATGTTGGTAATTGGATAGATACGTGTAACTTTGTGGAAATTAATCATGGAAAGTTAATAATTTATTTATTTTGCTGTTTTCCGAGAAACCGCCGATTCCAAGCGACGAAGATACTCAGATTTGACAGAAAAGTGAAAACTCTATACGTCAGTTTGAAACCGTAACTGGAGCTTCTTCAATAGATGTTGACTCTACAATATGCAATTGTGAAGGTCGCTCATTGTAGTTTCAATGTACTTGACTAAGAAACTCTACAATACATTAATGAATGAATGAATGAATGAATTATTCTTTATTGTACACCAAATGATGAAAACAAAATTACAAAAAGTAAATACCTTAAAAACTAATGTACAATTGGCGGTCTTATCGCTAATGAGCGATCTCTTCCAGACAACCAACGATACGAGGAAAAGTGTATACATGGAGTAGGTTCGGGTGTACGTACACAAAAATAAAGAAAAAAAAGCTTATTATCTAATATAAAAATATACTTACATAAAATACTTATAATCTACATAAAAACACATATACACACATACATACAAAAATACATACATACATATATACATACATAAATACATACTTACATGTCTATACGAAAATTAATAAATAAATAAAAATAATAGAGATTAGACGAATTTCAGGAGTGAGGGGGAAGAAAAAGAGTGAACAAATAATTAAAAAAAAAAAAACGGAAGAATAACTAGGCTATGGAGGATAGAAATGTAAATTCACCAGCCGTTTAAAGGTAGCTAGTGATTGCGCACGCCGAATATCAAGGGGTAAGGAGTTCCAAAGCCGAGCAGCTTTGACAGAGAAGGATTTAGAGTAAAAGGAAGAATGATGAGAAGGGATTTTTAGGAGTAGGTTGTCCTCTGATCTAAGAGAGCGACAATGAGTTAAATGGAGGAAGTGAAATCGCTCTTTTAGATATATGGGAGCAGTAGGGTTGAAGAGGACATTATACAAAAGGAATAGAATGTGAGTATTCCTGCGAATGCGAATAGAAGGCCACTTGAGTTTGTCGCGAAACATGGAAATATGGTCATATTTGCGAAGACCAAATATGAATCTTATACAAATGTTTTGGATGCGTTCAAGTTTATCTAGCAATTCTTCACTCAAATTTAGATAACAAGTGTCAGCGTAATCGAGAATTGGTAAAAGCAGAGATTGTGCAAGCACAATTTTGGTAGATAAAGGAAGAAAATTGCGCAATCTACGCAGAGACCCTATAGACGCAAACACCTTCCTACTAACTTCACTTACCTGTGGTGCCCAAGTAAAATATTTGTCAAAAGTGACTCCTAGATTTTTAACCGAGTCACAAAATGGCACACGCGTTCCATCAAATACTACATCAGGAATAGTAGCCCAGTCAATGCGTGCAACCAAATGATGACTGCCTATAATTACAGCTTGTGTTTTAGATGGATTCACTTTAAGGCCGTACGAGTTACTCCACTGTACAACGGAATCCAAATCTTTGTTTAATTCATTTAAATTAAATCACAAAGTTTGGACTGAACATATATTTGGAGATCATCTGCATACAGGTGATAGAGAGAAGTTAGCTTATGAGTGATAGAACTAATGAAAATAGAAAAAAGAAGAGGAGACAACACGCCACCTTGTGGTACACCGGCAGTTATCGCGCACCAGTTAGACACGGTGTCATCAATCCGCACACGCTGCCGGCGACCAAACAAGTAACTGTGAAACCAGCCAATCACTTCAGGAGATATGTTGAGAGAAACTAGTTTAGCTAATAATAAGTCGAAATCAACGTTATTAAAAGCATTACTGAAATCTAGCAAGACCAACACTGTAACACACTGGTTATCCATGCCGTGACGAATATCCTCAGTAATTTTAACTAATGCAGTAGTCGTACTATGACCGGTACGAAAACCGGATTGGTAAGGATTTAAAAGGTTCTGACGGGTAAGAAAAAGGCTGAATTGACGATGGACTATACGCTCAAAAACTTTAGAAAGGAATGGGAGAATGGATATTGGCCTATAGTCTGAAAAGCTAGAGGGATTTAATTTTTTGGGAATAGGAGTTACTTGAGCTTCCTTCCAAGATGAAGGAAAGCTTCCCGAAGAAATAGAGAAATTAAATAAGGATTTAATTATAGGAGCTAAGAGGTCAATGATAGGAATAATCATCTTACGACTAATGCAATCCGTACCTACGGCATCAGAGTTGACCTCGCGAATGCTTCTCACAACATCACTGTCAGTGATTTGACAAAACATGAAAGCAGGATCGTCAGAAGTGGGTAAAGCTAATAATTGATTTTCAGTGTTTAACTTTGTGGCATCATAAATACCGCAAGAAGAAGAAAAATGGCTATTAAGCTGATCTAAATTTAAATTGCAGGAGTGATTATTTTGTCGTGCTTTCCCAACTCCAAGAGACTTAAGAAATTTCCACACTCGACCTGACTCTTCTTCCTCAAGTATGGATTTATGAATGTGGCGTCGTTGCATATCTCTACATAACCTGTTGCAGCGATTTCGAACTGTATGATATTTGTCCTTATTGAAGTCCGAATTATTGATTCTATATTTGGCTTTGGCAGAATTTTTCTTTCATTAATGTTGTTAATACTAAATAAATATTAAAATTTATTTATTAAACAACGGAATTTTTCTCCGCTAGCTGTGCTCAAGCAAGCTGTCAGGGTTCATTGACACAATACGCACTGTTTCAAGTAATTTTCTGTATCCAACAGCCAAGCGAAAGCTTCTTAAGATGTGGGGCGAAGTCTTCCGCTATAAGACCATGGACTGAAACGACCATCAGAACAATAATAATCGTTGGCTCAACATTCCTTCTTCTTTGAGTGCCTCTCCGACTAGCGAAGGTTGTCAGTTAGCTTCGTAAACTCCTCTCTATCTTTTGCAAAGAGAAATAATTCAACATTCCACAAGTAATGAAACTTTTATCTACTGCAGTATCTTATAGTATATAATTACGAATCAAGAGCTCTTCACTTCGCTTATCACATCTTGATTCGTAATTATATACTATAAGATATTGCATCAGATAAAAGATTAATTACTATCGGACACCTACTTGAAAATTAAGTTTACTTGAAGATTAGTTAACATAATTGGTTTAACCTACTTTACCTGCCTAAAAATGGGCCCTTTAAGGCCTGAAAATGGATCCTTAATGAAATAACGCTTAGTCGAAAAAAGGAAATGTTATTAATTATTTGAAAGCTGATTGCGCAGAACTATGATGTTGATGATGGTTATGTTAAGTCTTCTGGCCGTTTAATTAGAACACTGGAAATATTTTTAGCTTGGTAGTTTTAAACATTTTAAGTAAAAAAATACATAATTTTAACCAAAAGTTTATCTTATTTTAACTATTTCTTCAAGACAAATCTACACTTTTACATCGATTTATGAAAACTAAATAAAAAATTTAAAGTATTTAAAAAAGAACATTTTCAAGCTTTTTAAAAACAGTTTTTATGTATATTTATCTATCTTCAACCAACCTAATCGTATAAAATCATAGAATATCAAGTACAAAAAAAAACCATTTGTAAATATAAACAATAATGTTGGGGCCTGGGTTATTCGATATTTTAGAGCTTTCTCATAACAATATCAAGAGTTATAGCGAAGTATATTGGATACGAATTGGAGTTTGACAGTTTCATCTTGAAATAAAAGACGAGAATAGCTATTATGTAAGTTGAGAATATGTTATTGAAATTAAAACGTCAGAAGAATTAACTTTAAAAAATATATCTTCTATATCTCAGGTAATGGTACCTATCAATATAAAATTAAATTATATGATCATTATCAGCCAATTAACGGCCCACAGGCCAGGCCTATATAGGAGATACTCTCTCATAGAACAGGGGATATGAAGCTTATACACTCCACTCTTCTCCAAAGCTGGTTTACGGGTATAGGATGATAAGCTTTGATTATTTAAAACAGCCCGGGATACACTACCGGTGGTGCGGTGGATACACAACCAACATGCCGACTCCGGGCTCAGCATTTTTTGACTTCACAAGAAAGAAAACTCAGTATAAATTATAATGTTGAATTGCAATAGTTAAATAATTTTGATTACAAGTGTAAAACTAAACAAAGAAATGTGGACGCATCGTACTAAATGTTGTGGCAGTGCGGGTGATAGCAGGGACAGGCGAAGGTTAGAGAATATTACTTGTTAATCCAAAAGGGTTCGTAATGATGGTAAAAGGTCCTCTTTATTGTTATAATGTTAGGCTTTTTATGTTATTATCATTGAAGGACCGACATACTCCTTTTGTAGTGGCATTATTTCAATGTTCTGGTATAACTTATCTAATTGTAAATTATTGAAATGATTTATATGAAAATTACATGAATATTTTCTGGATTTTTTTATAGTCAACAGGATAAAGATCTTGTTAAATAAATTCCATAATCTTCTAGTAACCAATGAACTGAAATTGTCTATTTTATACAATTGGTATCTAATAACTTTTAATAAAATTTCAGTAAAGATGCTAATTTGGAAATACGCAACGATTATATATTATTCTTACTCAAAACAAATGGTAATTATGATACTCTTTTGTGGACATTAAAATATTTTGGAAGCCTTCCGAAACCTTGAAGTTTAAATACGAAGAAAATCATTGGGACCATTTTACTATTTCTGTATAACAGAGCTCCAGACATTTGCTAAAACCCCCTCTTTGAAATTTGAATTTGAGCGGCACATTACCGAGAAAATGACTGGCTATAAAGACTTCAAACGCAGGCTAATCGTAGCTTCCGACCTTTCGGTCAGCGAATAAGGGCTATAAGTACCTGCTAAAACATTTTCTTGCTTTATTGAGTTCCCTTATTTAAGAATTTTTGTTATACCATTGGGCGATAAAAATTCATTCTTCACATTATATTTTTGTCCCATTGTGGTTGGGTAATAATGCTTACTTTTACAAATATAACCTTTATTACGATTAAGCATTAGGAATGTTAAATTTTTACTTGGTTAAGTATTAGTGAAAAATTCAGGATCATTCTTTCACTTCTTTGGTGTAATTTTATGCATAAAATTTATCATAAGAACAGGCTTATATAAAAAACAAATTATACCATACAACTTCAGAAAGAAAGTGTCATTATAGAGATAATAATAGGAAGGGCTTTGCAAACAACAGAATTTATTAGAAATAACTATCTTTTATAAAGCTGACAATGGTTTTTTAGATTATGGTTTCTTCTATTTCTGATGTCTTTTAAACATTTTACACGCTCTAATTTATAAACTCAAAATTTAAATTCCAAATTATCATCCAACATTTATAGTTCGGCCATTTTTATTTATATAGCTGATTACAAATAAAATGTTTTAGTGTACTCCGTATTTTGTTTCTTGCGCTCTAGTTGGCACACCTCGGTCTGAATCAATTTGCTTTTTACCGTCTGCAGTTACCGCTGCCCTATTTACAGTTACCTACAAATGCGTCACTGAAATAAAGCATAGATATATAGGCGATAAAGTTTATCAATTCCAGTGAAACCAAGCAAACAAGCAATATATTACACATAAAATTGTTAGATGGGTCCCGGCTGTTCCAGTACCTAATGTTTCATTGTGCGAAATGCGATAAAATCCTCGTAAAATTTATAAAGCTACTCAATAAAATTGTACACTTAGAATTTAGTGGTTTGGAATATTACTTCAATTGTAGTATAGGCCGTTTAAACGTGTTGATGTTATGAGGAGAAATGGGTTTTACATTCATTCATTATCAGCCCTTTTCACGCCCGGTTACAGGGCCTGTAATATGATAGAAGAGAACGTATCATGCTCCAGCGCAGGTTGATAATAATGTTGGATAATTTTTCGATCACTATTAGCTGTCGGAGATAATAAACGGGACCGACAGCAGAAGTGTGGTATTGTTTGAGCATGTTATGATACCACACTTCACTCACTCAAACAATACCACACATCATCACCAACTTCTCAACTGCGGGATTAGAGTTAAATGAAAAACTAGAATAAAGAAACACTCAAAAATATTCCCTAGCCCGATACTGGCCTCCAACCCAGGACCTCGTGATTTGAAACCATATAGACCAATTAGGCAGTTGGTTTTTATATATTTGCAAACTATTATAATGTCTCTTCCGTGCCATCACAATGTTATTTACGTGCCTGCACCGTCGCTCACCGCTTTCCTCTCGCCGGCTGCTAGATATCTGTCATTACACACATCCAGCGGCGAGGCACAGGCAGGCACAGGCCAAACACAGCGAACAACGGAGTGAGACAGTGGAGCGGAGTAGGAGAGTAATGCGGAGCGGAGTTGCGTACCATCCTTGAAGTGTCAGATTTGGTAAAGCCATGCAAAATACCCGTATCTGAAACTATGCGTCTTTTGGCAATAGGCATATAACTAGCAAACTAGACAATAATTTATGCATACTTAAAAGCTTTGGGCGAGTTATTTATTGCGTAGCGCGAAGGTGCGCCGCCGCGTGTGTGTGACAGCGGCCCAGTTAAAATGTCTCTTCCGTACCGTCGCAATGCTGTCTACGTGCCAGCGCGGTCGCCGCTCGCCGGCGGACGGACTAACTGTTGTGCCAATGTACTCTACGTGACAAACGCCAAATGCAATACTTCAAAGACTGGAGCATCGACGACATCATTAATTGAAATAAGATGTGCTAAAGCACATCGACTGTCATTTGAGCAGCGTGGTGGGTCGCAGCTCTACGGTATTTCAAGTTAAGAGTGAATAGGCACTTTAGAAGTATCAAAGCATACTTGACGGATATTAAGCGTCAAGCTTGGGTTATAGGCCACCCAAACGCACAACAGCCAGATAAATGGGTAAAGTTTTGGTGTTACGAGCTCTTAGCCTTTTCATATATGTAGTAGTGGAGGTGTCTATTGTATATTATTGCTATATTTAGATAAGTAGTGTTAGAAATTGTTATTTCATTATTATCAGCCTACAATCACGGCAGATTATAGAACCAGTCGCCCCCTCTATAAGTGAGGGGATGTGGAGTTTAGCACCAAAAAAAAAACCAACCATTGAGTGTTGATGGGGTTAGATAATGAACTGAATAAAAAGCTTGTATTTATTAAAATCGGGAGAAAAATTCACAAAAATAAAGAAGAGTTCTACCATCTGGGCGTCAGTATAAATCATCTTTAATCGTTAATCTAACTGTCTCAATAATAAATATTTTCTAATTTAATGTAATTAAATCTTAGAAAACTAATTGTGATATGTAACAAGTAGATTTCCTTATTCGTATTTTCTTTATTAAATAATATTTTATTCGTTCAAAATAAATTATTCTCAATGTATGGAAGTAATACATAACTTAAAACTATTTAATATTTACATAAATTTTGATTGTAAATTTACTGTATGGTTGCCGATAAAATTACATGTCGTAGCCATGCAAGATATGTATGGACACGACAGTCTGCAAGATTTTTATTTCGTTATTCCTACTGCTGTGGTTTGCTGTTAACTACATACTTGCACCCTAATGGACGCAAAGCAGCGCACAATAATAGAGTACCCGTTGGAGATGGCTCTGTATGAGACACTCGTATTTCATTTAATATCAGGTGGGCTTCGAGAAATAAATTGTAAAATAATTGGATATTTAGTTTATAATTTATCACGAACTCTCATGTTAACGCCAACTAAACTCGGTTCATGATGTTTAATTTTATACTTTTGTAGACAACTTTTATAATAACTAACCATTTAAATGTTATTTGAAGTTTGTGGAGTTGAATTGCACGAATGTAGTAAAAGGTAGAACCGTAGGAGGTAATAAATAATAAGTTATGTCGGAACACATAACATTATGTTACATTTATAATAAAGTTATTGTGTATAAAGTTATGTTAAAACATGGAACATCACGGAAGGCTCGCTCGCATTTGTTCACGTTGTAAAAGAATAGGTTTAAATAATATACAGTTTAGAGCATTGGAATTGAATTACATATCAAATCATTAGCTCAGGAAGATAGATAAGAGTTGATCTTTTCTATAAGAAAATAAGATTTGGTGATATTTTACTGTCTCTAAAAATATTATCAGATGTCTTGAATGGGAACGATAGCTTGAACCATACTTAACGGCTTGCTAATATTTTTTGTTCTACGGCTTAAACTGCTTTCTTTGAAACCTTAGGGCCGAAATACCACTAACAATTGCTATTGAAATTTGTTGAAATATTTTATTAGCTCAACTCGTTCATACTCAATAAAAGTTCGTGTAATGATCAGGTTGCCATTTGAACAAGGAGGTTGTTTTAGTTATAACATTTTATCAATTGTAACAGTTTGTATGAATTAGAACTCATATTGTTATTATTTCTACGAATTTGAATAAATAGTAAATCATAAATGGTATAATAATTGTTATTGATTGTTACCTAAGCAAAAGTCATACTGTAATCTTTTTGTAATGTATAGCCAAAGCTTTTATTCCTGTCACTTGTTTTTATTTTCTTTCCATTCATAAATATACTGAAGTTTCCATTCATTACGACGCGATGCCACTGACACTATAAAATCTTTTAAAATCCTGTTGTGGGCATTATCTAGTGCGCTCGTAGGTTTAAATGGGAAACGTAAAAGTTAAATTGAAAGGTAAAATAAATATAAACGCATCATGTAGATGTAAAATAAAATATATACTTTCTATGAATATGTGAGTGAAAATAAGCATACTTGAAATATCTTAACGTTTTTAAGTTTTAAATTACAAGTGAACCCTTGAGTAAAATCACACCATGACATCGTACTGGAACGCTAAATCGCTTGGTAGAACATCTTTAACGGTAGGGTCGTAACTAGCCACGATCAAAGCCTCCCACCAGCCAAGGTTGATAAAAACGTTGGTGATCACAACACGATAGACAATTTTAGGAGCACTTCGACTAACTGTCAAACTTTATCCTTTTGAAATAAAAAAAAAGTTGAGAGGTGTCAAGGGATACCCGGATGGAACGAAGTTCCTTTCGATTAATTAGTGAAAGAATTGTAATAAAATTTTATTTTTTTTAAGTAATAATAATATTTGTTGTTGTACACCGAAACACCAGAGGGCGCCACGAGACGACTCACGCGCACACACATCAAAGGCGGCGGCAAGATCCTTTGATCAAAAAGTGTCGTGACAACTTTTCGTACCATTTTGAAATAAAAAAAAATCCTTGCAAATGGTCAATTTGTTCCAGTGTTACATATCATGTTACAATAATACAGCCTTAATTCTCGCTACGTATTTGAATCTTTCGCAAATATAGTTTTAGTAGTTGTGTGCATCAGTATTTAGTTTATGTTAATAAGTTTATGCTTAGTTGTGGAGCCGTCAGCATTTTCACGAGAAATGGCAAGCTGCACCTTATCGGTGCGGACGAAGGACGAGCTTTTGAGGGTTGTTTCAGGGGCGGCGGGAGGTATGAAAGGCACGACAGTACTGGCCGTGTCGTTGCCGTGAGAGGACGTTCGACGTTATTCGGATTTTTAGAAATCCTACGCTCGTTTCTACTCCTACGGTTCATACAAACGTTAATCGAATTAAGTGACGCGTAAACTGACATCTCAGGTGGAAATTGGTGTAAAATATTCGCATTAAAAGGAATGGTTCCAGATCAGATTGCAACTGAAAACGAAGTGGTATGCCATATTTATAAATATTATCGTAGCATAACAATTTTCGTTATTGTGTACCTTATACGTTAATTATTTTTGAAGGTTCTTAATTAGCCTTTAATGATAGCCTTTATCTATCATTAAAGGTGATACAAAAGCTTTACTCCTGTTATTTTTGGTTCTATTGTCCTTCGACACTCTATATTTATGGCGAGCTATTGTTTACGTGTATTTTTATGAGGAGTACTTATTTTTGTTGTAGTAGTTGATGGTTGCATGTTACAAAGTACCGTGTACTTTGAACTAAAGTATAATTTTTACTGTCATCAGTTACACGTATCCGTAAGTTTGTTGTTATTCATTTGATGGAAAGCTTTATTGTACTAATGTATTATGAAAACTTGTAGCGCACTCGACGCTTGTCAATCATTTAGTTTACATACTGTCTGCTAGTGTCACACTGAAAAATAAAATGAAATTTTCATTAGTAAAGGTATATATATACCTACGTAGCATGAACTTCGAATGAAACCATATTAAATCGGGTCACTTGTCTAATTAAAAGGCTACAGCTTTCAGGATCTTTATAGGCGGATCAGAGAATTATAGAAGCTGGGATTTGAAAGCTTTTTATGGTGCCTCACATGATCCAGTTTTCATTTGCTTTTCGTTCTGGGGTTATAAAGAAAATGACACTTTTCGTAGTAAAAAGCAATTTTATATCTACGGAGAACGAATGTATATAAAGTGCGCGAAGTGGATCAACATCACTATAGATTACTATTGGAAATAGTATGACAATAATAAAATTGGTTAGAAGTAGGCGTTACCTTGAGAAGGTCATTAGAAATAGTTAATAATTTATTTATATTGCCATTTTTCGCGTAAAATTTTCGAGTCCAAGCGATAGTCATCCAGATCCAACTGAAAACCCTTTACATATGTTTCACTCTGAAAGTGGTGATCATCTGGAGATATTTACTGTTCAATGTTTATTTGCGAAATAAACATTGTAGAGTTTTGTTAGAGGCTTGGAAAATAGCAAATTAATTTTTTTTTTCTATTATTTAATTATACGACCTTTATTTTTGTAAGATATATATCATATGCTTCTATTATTTGCTATGTTCAAATAATAGAAGCATATGACTGCATGTTTTTAAAATATTAAAATTGGGAACGAGAAAAAGGTCAACACAAATTTGTTTCAAAAATATATATATCATTCTTCCTCTTCTAATTAAATTTGTTTCTAATCTCTTGATTACAGTCGGCTCAAGAGTTATGTAACAAACTTAATCACTAAATTAAGAGTTAATTAAATTTAGCACAGCGAGTCGCTATTAAGGAAATGCACTTGGGTGCGGCACACAGAGATAAGCTGATTAAAGTGCATTCAGAAATATTAAAAAAATAAACACTACCTACCTTAAATATAGATATATCTTCTACCATAAGGAAAGAAATTGAGTGTTTACTATTTTAAAAGAATACTTACTTGTTTACTTGTTTACTATTTTAAAAGAATAGTAGGAGAACATAATATTCGACGGCCGAGTGGCGCAGTGGGTAGTGACCCTACTTCTGCGTCCTAGGCTGTGGGTTCGATTCCCACATCTGGAAAATGTTTGTGTGATGAGCATGGATGTTTTCCAGTGTCTGGGTGTTTTTTTATATATTATATATATTATAAGTATTTATGTATAATATATAAAAAAATATTCATCAGTTATCATAGTAACACAAGCTACCTACGCTTACTTTGGGGCTATATAGCGATGTGTGTTATTTTCCTATAATATTTATTTATTTATAATACAACTTTCAAGATTCTTCTTTATCTTTCTGTTCACGCTGATCTCGGGAACTTATGAAGAGATTCCGTTATCCTAGGTTGAATAAAAAAAATTTAGAACAGCATTTAGGTTTAGACTTGTTTCATCAAGATGTGTACGAGAACAGGCCAATGGGCTATCAAGAGATCGGAGATCGGGATGGCCTGTTCTGGAGCGAGTTTTGTTGACTGGATTGACTCCAGGACTTACCTGAGGACCTACGCACAACGGTCAATAGCCTGACCAAGTGCAGAAACCGCCCATATTACGGGTATATATACATATATACGGATTTCGAACCCATGACCTCACGGTGTTGAGCCCACCCCTAACCGTTGGGTTTTTTATTCATTACAAGTTAGCTTTTGACTACAATCACACCTGATGGTAAGTGATGATTCAATCTAAGTTGTAAGCGGGCTAACTTGTTAGGAGTAGGATGAAATCCACACCCCTTTCGGTGTCTACATGACATCATACCGGAACGCTAAATCGGGTGAAAATAAATAGGGTGGTAACCAGCCACAGCCGAAGCCTCCCTTCAGCCAATAATAAAGGTATTAAAATCACTTGCTCATGTATTCTCATATAGAAGTAATGCTTCTAATATTTATTTTTATCATCATTATAAATAACACTAAAGCACTAATCCCGAAGCACTTGTTATTTATAACAGTCACTATTTATAAAGCCGTGTCGCCTTTTCAATGAAATATTTTACTGTGCATGCAGAGAAGGTATTAAGATTAACTTTTCATTTTATTTCCAAGTGAAAATTTCTATTGCGTCTTGTCATGAAAGGAGCTTTCAATGCGTTTTCAGGTTATTAGGTTATCATAACGTTTCTTTTGTCGTGAGGAAAAAATATTCCTTTGACCTTTTCATTGCTTGTAGTATAAATAACTGACGTGTCTAAAGGATAACGGCTTACATACGAGTGTAACACGCTTGCTGACTTATTTATTTTATGTTCTAGCTATTTCTTACTGTAACATGCCTACCGAATTAAGTATAAAATAGTTTATTCGAATTTTATTTCGTTACAAACTAAAATATATGATGAACATGAAGTAGAATCTATGCCAATCAATAAAATTGAAGTGTCTGTTTAAAATTTCAAATGGACTATGACTATGTATAGTGGAAATATGACTAATGAATAAATGAAAATGAATATAAAACGGTGTTCACGTCAAAATCAATCATGTCTGTTTGTTTTAGCTAATGTCTGAAACTACGAGTCGAAAATACCACGTGAACGGGAACTACACGGTCGAAACCGCAAGCATTTGCTAGTTACACATTTGATTTTCTAGATGGCCTTAGTCTAGATGTTGAATCTGAATTAAATAATGATAAGGTACTAATCTAAGATAATCCACCCAGAAATTACTCTTCAAAATGGCATTATCGATTTTGAGACGCCTTACTATAGGTACGACCCAGTGTCAGTTCTTAAAAATAGCAGTGCGTTGCTCTACTGGGATCGAACGATTGTCACTGATACAAATATTGTAGCCAATAACCTGATATATTGATAATTTATGCAATGATTGTTGATATTACTGTTCCTTATGACGAAATACTGGTGAAAGCCGAAAAGGAAAAAATATCTATATACTAAATATAGTAAATACTTTTTGCTTACGAGATTACCGCACTGTGGAATGTTGAGTTGACGATTATTGTTTCTATAAATAATCGGTTCAGTCAATGATCTTGCAGCAAAAAGATTCGACCAACGTCTTAAGAACTTTAGCTTTTGACGGCCTCCGTGGCGCAGTGGTATGCGCGGTGGATTTATAAGACGGAGGTTCTGGGTTTGATGCCCGGCGGGACAGATTGAGATTTTTCTTAATTTGTCTTAGTCTGGCTAGTTGGAGGCTTTCGCCGTGGCTAGTTACCGCCCTACCGTCAAAGACGTACCGTCAAGCTATTTAGCGTTCCGGTAGAATATCGTGTAGAAACCGAAAAGGGTGTTTCATCCAACTGCTAACAAGTTAGCCCGCTTCCATCTTAGATTGCATTATCACTTAACATCAGGTGTGATAACAGTCAAGGGCCAACTTGTAGTCGATAAAGAGACGAATATCTTAGCATTCCATGGATTCACCGTGCGGGTGCCGGGTCGATCGCGTTGCTGAGAGAAAACCTCCGAACAGAGCCCGAGACTTCAGACACTAGTGTAGGTAAGGGTACCCTTAGTGACGCGTGTCAACACTCACCTCCTCTGTTCAGGTTATTCTCCCTGCCCAGCCAAATTCGGAAGGACCCTACTAGAGCAGCTTTGGACACTCGTTCCAATATGGAGCTTACTGCACTTCTAGTAAAGGTACCAAGTTAGCCCGCTTCCATCTTAGATTGCATTATCACTTAACATCAGGTGTGATAGCAGTCAAGGGCCAACTTGTAGTCGATAAAAAAAACAAAGAACTATAATATCACGTAAATCAACAGTATAATATCACACATCATATCATATTTAAGCTGTTTCACTAATATTTTATTTCCTAGAGATGTACTGACACTGAGTTTCAAGTTTAAATAGGTCCACAAAAAGTCGTTAACGATATTGTCGTTGTCGTGTCGGCCAGTGTAAAAAAGGCCAAACTATGTTAAGGAGAATAGAAATCCGGCCTTCTTAACATCAAAACTTGCGCATTTGTCCTCAAAAGTCTCATATTTACGTAGTAATCTTGTTACAGAATTCTTTCCCCGTGACTTTGTTGCCGCGTAAACAGCAAACAGAGATATTTAACCAATACATTTGTAAGGAGTTTCAGTGATATTTTCCGATATAGAATTGTTGTGAACCTACGAGTTTCATCTGTACTAGTATTAAACTCTGAAAAGTGTGTTTGTTTGTTTACCCAATTGTTCAAGTTGTTTCAAATCTCTATTTTTGCACGCTATATTCAGATTTATTTTAGTTATTGATGTCACGGATTTATTTTAATGACCAATGTCCAGACCTATCCCCATTAGTAGGTGAGGGTATTTGGACAGCACTGCTCCAATGCGGTTCAGCAATTAAAATAATAATGTTTTAATCTACGAGTACAACATACACTATCAGAATGCCTGTGATAATAATTAAATCAAGGATCTACAAATTTCCATGCATCTTGGGTGTGGAGTGTAGTACTACCGAATTTCTGACCCTGGGCTGAGCGTCTGAGATTTTTTAAGGTTAAAGCTCCGGCCTTATGAGTATAAGCCGGATATGGCTCAACGAACTTAATAGAAATCTATCAAGTTCAAAACTGCTTGCCCTTCTGTACGATATCTGTGCTCTTTGAAGGTGATATAAGCTAATATAACAACAATGTCGGTTATAACTTTTAAGAAATTATTTTTACACGTATTTTTTATTCTCATATCTACCTATATTTATTTACAATTTTTAAAGAAAATTTATTTTTTTTAGAAAAAATACTTAAAAATTTATAAAAAAAATCCAGTCCTGCTGCGGGGCCCGAGGGTCCAACCAACCGGTGGTCAGGGCTCCAGAGTGAGGAACCTCTTCACAATACGCGCCGTTTTAAGAATAACTGTCTTCTGTATCCGATCCTTGATCCAACAACTAAGCGAAAGCTTTTTAAGATGTTGGTCAAAGCTTTTCGCTATAAGACCGATGACTGAAACGACTATAGGAACAATCATCGTTGAATCAACATTCCGCGTGGCGGTAATCTCATGAGCAAGGTCCAAGTATTTTGATACTTTTTCCTTTTCAGCTTTCACCAGATTATCGTCACGTGTAACCGTAATATCAACAAACATTGCACGGCGCATTGATCGATCAATTATCACTATATCAGGTCTATTGGCTATAATATACCTATCAGTGATAATCGTTCGATCCCAGTAGAGCAACGCACTGCTATTTTCAAGAACTGACGCTGGGTTGTACCTGTAGTAAGGCATCTCAAAATCGACAAGGCCATACTGAAGAGCAAGTTCTTGGTGGATTATCTTGGCTACTTGATAACGTCATCCATAATTGCACAGACGAAACCCACGGTTTCCCCAAAGAGGTCACCGAATTGCAACCAAGATACACATGTTATTTGATCTACATCTGGCCCCGTGAGGGCCTTGTAGAAACGTCCATGCAACTCCTTATTCTTCCATATCGCCACACGATCTGAGTTATTAATTACTTTAGGCTTAGACCAGGCTTGGGAGGTACAATCTCGTATTATTAGCGCTATCGGTAGGGCAAAAACTACCAGTCAAGAAACATACTATATATTTATTTTATATACATACATTATAATGTTTACTTATTTACTCTTACAGTGCAAAGCTTCGACTATCATCTGAAGGAACTTTCGCTTAATGTTGGATCAAGGGTCGGATACAGAATGCGCTAATTTTGGAGACGTCGCGCATGTTCCTCACTCCAGGGCCCTGACCACCGGTTGTTTGGACCCCCAAGCCCGCAGCAGGCGGACTGGTTCTTTTTTATAAATTTTTAACAATGTTTTTTTTATCATTTTTATAAGCATTGTTAAAAATTAAAAACAAAATTGAAAATAAATAAATGATTTACCAACTACGTAACCAATTCATCACTCACTAAAAAATCTGAACCAGGCTGAGCTGAGGCAGCCAGCGAATTTTTAGCTTAATTATGGCACTGCTGCTATCAAATAAAAATTACAATGCACAACAGTTGTTTGACACTAAATTTATTGTGGAGCTATTAAAAACTGGACCAGCAAATCCTTTCCCTAGACCGTGGCAGTTAGAGTTAAATAAAAACAAAGTGTAGAATCGGAAAACTTCCCAGGCGCGACTTTTACTTGGGCCATTGAGCACCGAGTGTTTTCATAGGAGCGACAAACTCATGCGTTTCAGTGTGTGGACTGGAGTGTCTATCTACACTTGTTCTGTACATTTATGTATTTAAAGCGTACTAGACAACGTTTTCTTTGTTTTTGATGCCTATTTCGGTAAATGAGTCTTTTTTTGTTTTAGAACTGGTTATACAGTATTAAACATAACCTGTTAACAGGTTAGCCCGCTTACATCTCAGGGTGCATCATCACTTGCCATCAGGTATGATTCCAGTCACAGGCTAACTTGAGGTAAATAAATAATAATAATAAATATTCTTCAAGTACGATAAATAATTTTACTTTTGCTTATATAATGATTA
Source organism: Mycalesis mineus (assembly GCA_034621355.1). Classification (NCBI taxonomy): domain Eukaryota; kingdom Metazoa; phylum Arthropoda; class Insecta; order Lepidoptera; family Nymphalidae; genus Mycalesis; species Mycalesis mineus. The sequence goes on along the minus strand of CM067886.1, from coordinate 10,073,588 downwards.
CCTATTTCCCAACTATATCCTTAGGTCACGAAATTTGTTGGACGAAATTAGGAGGGATTTTGCTAATTCTTATTTTGATTGTGTTTGCTATAATCAGGAGAACGTTCTGTTGAAAAAATATCAAGCAATTGCGTGGAATATTAGAGAATCTAAAGAAAACTTAATGACCACCTATTTTCTGTATATATATATATGTTATTCAATAACTGCTGAACGGTTGAATGAATGTGAATTAACAATTTTTAGTACTGTAGTGGACGTCTATGGCTGATTTCATAAAAAAATTATATCTATTAGTTCTTTTTGAATCGCTTTAGATACATTCTTTTGCTTTATAAGGTCCGAAGGATTTTCAATATTTTCTTACTTTACAATTTTGTTGTTTTTTCAAAGTTATCCTTATCGATATTGCCGAGAAATGTTTGGACAGTTTCCAACGGAATTCGAAGAGACAGTAAAAAGATCGAAACTTTTGCTTCATTGAATGTGATTTGAAGCGGGTCTACATAAACTGGCGTATTAAAGTTTGTATCACATCTACGGGCGAATGAACCTATCAAAACACATTTTGACTCTACTTTATATAAAATCAACTCAACTGTATATGACTAGGATAACTGGTGACATTACAGCATTTAGCTGAAATTACTAAAGCTAGCTGTCATTTGATAACTGTTTTACTTTTGGTACTTTAGAGATTCACTGTCGGATTTTTGGAAGTGGGATGGGAAAATCTGTGTGGATGATAGAAAGTGAGACAAAATTGCGGGTTATGCTATATCTTGGTTATATTTCCAGACTGGATTAAATTTTGGATGTTCATCATCATTATTAGTCAGCCAGGCCTCCCTCCTCATTAGAGAGCGCATATTGAGTCGCCATGCTGTTATAAAGTGGGTTGGCAGTGTCAGGGTAATAGTGTTTAAATTTAAAAGATTTTGATAATAATGACGATTTAACAATTTCTTTGAGACGGGAGTTAGTAGTAGGATGCTATGACATGTGACAGACAAAAAGTTTTAAAAATTTATATTCTATGGTGTGTTACCTTCTTTTGGTAAACGTATAAAAGTCAAAATATCTTTATACAGTGAACTCTTTATGATTATTTTGAGTCGTCTATATATAAATATAATTTTTTAGTAAAAAAATAATTTTTTACTAACCGACGAAAAAAAACGGAGGAGGTTCTCAATTCGACACGTATATATTTTTTTTATGTATGATCACGCAGAACTTTTTACAGAGTGGTCCGATTTTGATAATTCGTTTTTTATTAGAAAGGGCACACTTCCAAGATGGTCCCATTGTCATCATGTTAGGATTAGATGGGAATTTTTAAATTAAATTTAAATTGGGATCCTGGGAAAATTGAAGGAACTCATCAAATTTTATAGGCACACTTGCAGCGATTTCGGTTTTTGTGTAAGTATCGGTAGCATTTTGGCTACAAGTGCCGTATAATATACTATGACAGTATAGTACGTTACGTGGCGATGAATCACTAAAAAGTGAGAAATAAAAATTTTGAACAAAAAATAGAACTGACTCAAAACGCACTAAAAAGTAAAAAATAACTGTGTCATTTAGTTAATTTAATTTACTTTAGCATATCTATTAGTCGGTGCCAACCAAGGTTTCTACTTTAAGGACATTACCTAGAACCCAAAAACTGCTTTACTACGTTAAATAAATGTTCCTTGAACTTGCTGGCATCGACTTCATAGACACAGTTATTTTTTACTTTTTAGTGCGTTTTGAGTCGGTTCTATTTTTTGTTAAAATTTTTTATTATGTATATAATGTACAGACACTCTGTTTCTACTTTTGTATTATTTAGAAAAGACTAATCTTACTTAAACGCTCTTTAGCCATATGGCCCCGGTAACAAACATTCTTTAGCTAAATCCATACAACGCAAATGATAATCCCTATGGTTACTTTGTGTGGATTGCGTCTAGTGTGTCTAACTACGCCGTTAAGCCTGTCTTGTCACCCTGAAGTGTTGGTAACGTTTTCTAAATTCACACATAAAGAGAGAACTAGTTACAGCTTAAAATATTCCGTATACTTATGGGAGCTGTCACAGTCAACACTAATATTATAAGAGAGGAAAGATTTGATTGTTTGTTTGCATTGAATAAGCTTCGCAACTACAAGCTACCCTACCCCTGGGTGACATAGACTATATAATATTTTAAAATAAATTATGAAAGGAGTTTTCACGCGGTCCAAGTTTCGGGTGATTGCTAGTTATAAATATGTTCATTATTTTTAGTTTCAAAAACCTCTTTGGTGCAATATTGACTATTGTATTTGCATTTTTTAAATTGGTTTAGCTAATTATTTTATTAACTAAGTAATCCAGTCGTATAATTTATTTTTGAATGAATGCAATTGATATGTTTGAACTGCATCTCAATTACATAATCATGTTTTGAATTAGTCTCTTTAGAAGTAATTTTGAAGACGTTAAAATTATGAACAATCTTCTGATTCTTATAAATTAATAATATCACAGCTCAATACACATTGCTCCATACTTTTAATACGCTTGTGGTCATCTTTTCGCCTAGTTGGTATACACTTATATAGAAACAAAATCTAATACGAGTCATCTCAGTTTCTGGCGACCGATTTGGCTAGCTGAATAGCAAGCGGCAAGTAATAACGTATTCAAATTGGAATGCTGTCTGTCATTATTCTACATGGGAATGAGCTAAGTTCGGGGGATGCGCTGAATTACGAGTAGTATTACCAACATGGCGGTGGTATTCTGATTTCGGTATGCATTCGTATCTATTCCAAATCACTGATCTTACTTCAACTACTTAAAGTCAAAATATTTTTATTCAGTGAAATCTTTTTGATTATTTGATTTCGTGAATTATACAAAAGTAATTAGGGGTGATAAATAAGGTCGGAAACTTAAAATTAAATTTTATTGAGTGTCTAACTAGAGTTGAAAAACTATATAATTCAGTTCAATTTTAAGTTTGAACGTTATTAAAGTTCTTTTGTCTTTAATCAAAGATTTCGCCAAACTATTTATAATAAGACAAAGGCAAATTGATATAAATTTTTCATTTTATTAAAATAAAGGGAAAACCAGACGGTCAAAAAATTTTTTTTTTGAACAAAGCTTTTAATATATATACAACGTTTATATAATCAAAATATATAATAAGTATTACATAGTGTGTGTGTGTGTGTGTTAGTAGTGTGTGTGGTCTAATTCATTTATTAATTTTTTTCAAAAGCATATCAACATTGTACAAAGTACATTAAACAAAGTGGGCCCCTGTCGACCGACCGTCTTAGATCTTTAAAACTAGGCAACCAATTTTAATGCAGATAGAGCGATTGAAGATCATGCTTTAGGCGTTAAATGTAACAAATGATGTCGTGCTTTAGATTTTTTCGCAGACAAAGTTAAGGATGTCCGCTAAAACACATTTCTATTAAAACTTGAACTGAACTTTCATATTTCTCTGGTAATTTTCGGAAAAAAATACTTACGAACCTAAAAATTTTACAATCTATAAATATTCTAAACAGTTAACCGCAATCAGTTAGTTATAATCGAAAAACGAAACCCTAGAATTTGTTCCTATATTCCATTTATAGTGAAAAGTTTTAGCTGGATGAAAAATTTTGTGAAACGAATTTGCAACGTGTATGCACGCAAAGAATGGATACGCGTGTCGGAGCTCCTGTACGTGACGTATAGGATATCCGTACGGCGCACTGTTTTGAGATACTACGATATAAAAAAAACCTATTTCAAATACATGGAGTTTTTGCTACAGAGTTTTAAACCAACGGCACTGAGAATGATGATACATACATTGATGTATGCCGCTAAATACAATTTGATTGATTTTAAGTAGACTGTCATAAATACACTTTTAAAAAGTTTAAATTTGGAGAAAGCCGCTGAATTTATTTAACGACGTTATGAAATATAGAATGGTACAATTTGTAGACAAAAAATTTGCATATATATTTACCCACTTTCAGAATAAGTTAAAAACGTTTAATTTATAAATCACCGTAGCTTTTTTCCTGGAAAGTAAAGACTAGCATTTCCTGCAAAGACATTAAAAAGGCTGCAGCAAAAACCTTAACTAACAACAGCGCATTTCCAACTGATCAAAGATTAAGCGCGGCAACTTTCCAGTGCCCCCATTTCATTTTATTATCAAAAAGTTTCATTAAGGAAAAGTTGACGGGTGTTTGTTGCTTTATTGTCCAATTCATTTCTCTAGAACGGGCGCAAACCGCCGCCTTATACAATGAAAACCCTCCATGGACTATAACTTCTCTTGTTGAGTCCTCGCACCAGTTATTGTATAGCAAGTTTGCCTGAGGGGCAGAATAACTTCAGTGGGATACGCCCTCATTGAGCCTGAACATAGTTCCAAAATTATACAATTCAATTATCTTATTTAAACAATCAAGTAATCAATAAAGTAATTTAAAGTATCATACAATTAATTTACATTCTCAACCGACTTCCAAAAGGAATAGGTTTTATATTCTTCGATGTTTTTTAGATATAGGTAGAATTTTTTATCTGGTGGTACTGGAATATCAGCTACATTCCACTAATTCAACCATTTCTACCATTAAAAACATATTATAATATATACGGTCGAATTGAAAAACTCTTTTTTTTGAAGTCGTTTAATAACAAAGACGTTTGTACATATTTTCCCCTGCTTAAAAGTTAATGTTTTCTAAAAACAGAACTACGAGTATGCTTTTTATGGAAGATTGTTAAAAATTATTTGATCTGATAATCGTTAATCCATATAACTGGAATCTGGATAATAGATGTTAATTATGCTACTGTAACTATAAAAAAGAAACACGAAAGTTCAACATGGTTTCCACGATATGAGACAAAAGACTTGGGCAACAATTTTATGCCATTTTTGACGAGGTAAAGCATATTTTAACGATACAATTTTACATAACACCTAGTTATTTTCCGGTTCATTTAACAAGTTAACGAGTATAAAACAATTGAGTGCAAGTGGCGAAGGCTTTATTCAGTGTCCGAGGAAAACTGTTGCCAGCGAAAAATAAATTGCGCTCGCTTCAAATTAGGTACTTGTACATTTTATGATACAAACTACAAAGGATTTATACCTAACAAAATAGCCGTGTTTTTCTTGTGGTTTTTAATAGACAATTCAATGAGGATGCTCGTTTCTTCTTGCCAACTGCAGAGGATGATGTTTTTTTATTAATTAGCTAACTAATTGTTATACAAGAAAATCTTTCTTCTATCTACCTATATAATATCACAAACTGACCGTTTTTGATCTTTTTAATTAATTACGTGATACTATAAGATCGATTGACTTGGAATTCAGCATAGTCACTTATTTCACGATGTAGTCGTTCACTAAGAACAGGTTTCGCGATACTCTTACGATAACGGATCTACGCGAATGAATTCGCTTGGCACAGCTGGTTTAACTGGAAAGAGATATTTATACAAGAATACAAAAATATTATAATCAAGCACTCTTATAATTATTACTAGTATACGAAACAGTACCTAATAGTTGAGAATTTCTATCCTTCTTTGTAACTTAACCAAAGTGGGTCTTAGCGAGTCCAGCTTATGTACACAATCGGTGAAGTCGAGAAAAAGTTACAGTTCCAGCATTCACTTTCAGCTGGAGCTCATTGCATTGCACTTGGCAAGCCAGTTCTTTTGCGAACGGAGCCAAATCGTCAAATAAAAACTCCGAGCGTTATCTTAAGTTTGAACAAAACTAAACTGGAATATTTTAAATATAACTTCGAAATTTTTGGCTTAATCTACTACTAAAGCTCAAGTTTCACCTCATTACAGTCTCCCTGTTACTGTAATTATTATCGCTTGTTTCTCGTAGTGTACAATTAAACCAAAGTACTTAACTATTGTCAAATAGTACGTAAAATTGTTGGTAGTTGTTGGGTATTATAGTAAATATTATAGTTCTTGATAAATATACATAAACAAACTTTTTATCTTCAATTATTCTCAATTAGTTAGTTCATAATATGTAGAAGTAATTATTTTTATAATAGTTAGTAAATAATAACTAATATTGTAGACATTTTCATTGGATTCTAATCTAGATTTTAAACTTGTAAAAACCGGTGTTTATTTGCCAACTTGACCAATACATAACAAGAATAATTGTGCAGTAGTATGTGTGTGTTATAGTGCAAAAACTTTTTCAACAATCAGATGGAAAAACGGAAATACTTTCTACAAAAATCTTCACCCCTTTTCTACTGTGCACCGTGATAAAATCTCTGATTCTCGTAACTTTAAAAGAAAACTTGCAAGTGTTTGTGACCTAAATTTCAAGTCTCTATCCTTAACGAATGGTGTTGCGTGTCGTAATCGTATATCCACTATCTTATCGGAACAAAGTGTGTTCATTGAAGTAATAAGAAAGTTTTCTACACCTAGTACTAAACATTTGTTTTGCAAGTCGAATAAACCAAAAGTGCATAATGACGATTGGTTTTTTTATAACTACATAGGTATTAATTTCTAAAGACTTGAACTAGACTAACCAGTCTAGTTATTAGTGTATGTAATCCTGGATTCGAGCCTGGTTATAAAAAATGGTAAATTTTTTGAACGACTTTCGGATATCAAGACAACGGCCTCCAGATGTAACCCCGGTCGGTCATTAAATACTAAACTTTGAAAAGAGTTTTTTTTTATAAATTCTTCCTTGCCAAGATATTTCTATTATAGATTCTCAAAGTTTATATTCGAGTCACGAATATGTTGCTATACCCTTATCAGTCAAGTTGTTGCGAAAATTGTTCTAATATATAGGTCGTTCTGTCATCCACTGAACAGTCTTGACAGCGAACGGATGATTGAAATTTAATTTATTCAATTAATTTGTGTCGCTTTGTGTATTAACGAAGTTTGCAATGGAATTGAAATTTCAAACATAATGTTTTACTAGATGGTCGTTGTAAAGCTATTTTGATGCTTTTATCAATTAAAACATTTAAGCAACTTTGAGTATCGCTGGGATCTAATTTGTGTAACATAATTAGAAATATTTTGATCCCAAATAGTTTTTATACTTAGGTAATAAAAATTTATTCTGTCTTAGAGAAACAGTTAGACAGATATTCACGAAACGAATTTAACTTAAGCTATATATTATTTTAAAAATTTAAAATAATGGGTATCCTTCGACAGTGACTTTTATACAAGTTAAGATTTTTGCCAAACGCAAGCTTCTCCAAAGAGCATAATTATTATAATGTAAAAATATTTTAACGATAAAAAGGCGTTTCAGTGAACTGTTGTATGAAGTCGGGTGCATAGCTCTATAGCTTTTAAATAATAATGTAAGATGGTTATAATAAAAATAAAATACTTGGCTTGCATCTATGCATATTGCATCATCACTTAACATCAGGGCTAATTTGTTAGGAGTTGAATGAAATCCACACCCCTTTCGGTTTCTACACGACATCGTACCGTAACGCTAAATCGCTGGCGGTAAGTCTTTGTCGGTAGTGCGGTAACTAGCTATGGCGAAAGCCTCCCATCAGCCAGACCAAGACAAATCCCAATCTGCCCCGCCGGGAATTGAACCCAGAACCTCCAACTTATAAATCCACGGCGCATACCACTGCGCCACGAAGGCCGTCAAATAACTTGTAATGACTAAAAAATAAACAATATAAGTATTTCGCATTTTAATATAAAATTTTATTCACAACGAAGATGGAAGTAAAAATTACATTCCTACTATTCACTTTCAGTGAAAAGCGCATTCCATTGCACTTGGCGAGATAGTTCTTTTACAAACGGGGCCAAATCTTCCAATAAAAAGTTTGAGCAATCCTAAGTTGGATTTTTATAAAAATTCACTCTCGAACAATATGTACTTAAACGCAAGTCTTTGTGGAAGCGATGTAAATGGAAGAGAATATTAATTGTTTTTGTTTTACTTGAAAACTTTTCGGTAAAACTTCTTAGTCTTGTTGGGACAATATTGAATTGTTTTCATATAGATTACCTTTACGTGACCGTCCAGTGACAAGTTAGGATATAGTCAATCTATTATGAGGTAGTAGTTTGACAGCATTAGCTTTTGTATTTGTAACTAGCGGTCACCCGCGGTTTGACCCGCGCAGTTTCTGGTTTCGTGGGAATATGTGGATATAAATTACCTTATGTCACTTCAGAGATTAGCCGGAACAAACAGACAGACAAAAATTGTAAAAACTGTTATTTTGGTGTATCATCATCATCATCATTACCAGCCGGTAGACGTCCACTGCTGGACATAGGCCTTTTTCAGGGACTACCAAACACAACGATCCCGAGCCACCTGTTGCCAGCGGCTCCCTGCGACACGTTTGATGTCGTCATTCCACCTGGTTGGGGGTCGACCACCACTGCGCTTTCCGGTGCGGGGTCGCAAATTTAGCACCTTGGGCTCCCAACGTCCATCAGCTGTTCAAACTACGTGCCCCGCCCATTGCCACTTCAGTTCTGCGACTCGCTGAGCTTAGTCGGTTATTTTGGTTCTTCTGCGAATCTCCTCATTTCTGATTCGATCACACAGAGATACTCCGAGCATTGCTCTTTCCATCGCCCGCTGAGTGACTCTGAGTTTTCTTATGTATTGGCCGCAGTCAGCGACCAAAACTCGGATCCGTAGGGTCATCACTGGTGTATGTACCGTATATATATTCATATGCATGTAGTACAAAACGGTTATTTTAATACTACAAACAGACACTCTAATTTTATTTATATGTATAGATGTAAAGAAACGTCAAACGCCAATGCGTCTATGACAAGCTAAAATAAAAAGCTTTTCGTAATAGATGAACGAAGCGCAGGGTCACTCAAGTTTCCACTTAGCATACCTGTATATTTTACTGGGATATCTAAAAAATATGTCACAAAATGAAGTGCCAGGGAAACGTTTCTCTAAAACGATTGAAAATAGAAGTTTGCATTTCCACGTTACCTAAAAATGTTGTTGCTCTGTTTACTTAAATACAATCTCAGAGAAAATCATGTAGCTTCCAGTGCAATCGCGTCACCTTTACCGATTCCTATTTGCGACCGTCAAAGGGAAATGTGTTTGATTTTGTTTTGAAGGGAAATATTGAAGCGTTTATGAAATGTTAACAGTTTACAGGACAAATTACCTAAAGTAGTTATTTGATGAACATTTTATTATAGTTTATGAAATATATATTTTTTTTATCAACTGTATTCTAATTTTTTTCTTTCATAAGATCCAGCAGTTTGTTAAACAACTTGTTAACAAAAAAGAATTTGCGAAATCGGTCTACCCGTTCACTCGTGATGCTATAAGCGAGGGAAATAGGAACTCATTTCCATTCTCCGTGGCGCAGTGGTATGCACGGTGGATTTATACGACGGAGGTCCTGGGTTCGATTCCCGGCGGGACAGATTGAGATTTTTCTTCATTATTCTTGGTCTGGTTGGTGGGAGGCTTTCGCCGTGGCTAGTTACCACCCTGCCGACAAAGACTTACCGCCGAGCGATTTAGCGTTCCGGTACGATGTCGTGTAGAAACCGAAAGGGCTGTGGATTTCATCCTACTCCTAACAAGTTAGCCCGCATCTTAGATTGCATAATCACTTAACATCAGGTGTGATAGCAGTCAAGAGCCAACTTGTAGTTGATAAAAAAAAACCTTCACGTTCAGACTAGCTGCATTGATATACTCGTTCTCTACACCTGTGAAATAAATACAAACGCGAAATACAAAATTTAAACTAGTAATAATACAGTGTAAAGTGTGTCAACTGTATCCTACCTAGATCGATAAATCTTTTGAAGGTACGAGACTTGCTTTCAACTTGTTAGTAATGAAAGAGATTGCGTAACGATGCTCCTCTATTGTAGGTGTGAATACAACACTCAGAGTTTTCTCTTAGTCGAACATTCTTTGCCGCATTTTCCTCTAGTGAGCTCCGTGATAAATTGTTCCTTAAGCACTTAACTTTTTAGAAAAACTTAGTATCACTAACCTAGATTTTTACCTCCTGTCCCTAACAAATGGAAATGGGTACCAAACTTTTCTTAAAAAAATCGTAGACGTATCGATATCTTTAGAAAATGAAAAAAGACGTTTAATACTAGCAGATGGCCATTACTTCGTGACTAAAACAGTGCATTGCTATCACCAAAAAAATGTGACTACATTTTGACAAATTTTATGTCAAAATCGTCCTTAGAATCACTATATCTAATAGTGTAAACCGCATGAAAATCCGTTCATTAGTTTTTAAGTTTATCGCGTACTGACAGAAAGATGTGACAGAGAGCTTAATTTTATAATATGGAGAGATATTCAAAAAGCTTTTAAAAAGTAAAAGTATTTTCCCGGAATTCTTTTGGGAATATTTAATCAAAAATCGAAACAGATGTTAAAAATGTTGGAGCAGGATTCACGTCGATATGTATCAAAATCACGCGTGAGTAAACCTCTACACGTGACCCCGCGCTACTCTACCAATATATACAACAGTAGATGGAAAACGGACCTTATTCCTTTAGCGAGAATTTTATATTTGTATGTTTACTTTAGCTCGCCTTTTATTGTGAATGAAAACGTGACTAAAGCTTACCCTTATCAGGAAAACAGTAATCGTCATGGCTCTATATAATATGGCTGTCACAAAATATTTTGTTCAAGTCCAAATAATAACGTAGAAAGTTAAGAAAGAACAAAATTTAAAGTCATAAAAATTATCGTTATATTTTTAAATGTCGCAGCGCCCGCTGAAATAATTTCATTTAATTCTATATCCAGAGGCTATTTCTTTCAATAAGCTTTCACGCTATGTTTCTTTTACAAATTAATTTTTAATAACCGTATTAAGCTAAGTTTGTTAAAAATACGAATTTCGGTGGACTCTAACGGAATTTCCTTTTTCTTAACTTTTATTTGAAATTATGTTACTTTTATGAATGTTTGAAGGTTTTTCCGCAAAGATTTAATTTATTTTATAACTATTCAAATTTTCGTCGTATACCGTTGATATCATCTTGTGACACGGATTATAAAACTAAAGAATTTTAACGGTTTGAGCTACGAATTATATTATGTATATTACGAATATAGAATGAGATCCGTTTAAAGGAATGTTAAATGTTTCAGCTTCTCTGTACCAATGGCAGGGTAAATTCGGATGTCGGGAATATCCTTTCATAAAAGGACTATGTCAATAAATTCATTTGGCATTCAGCCACCAACACGTAGTCCGCCTAGATGAGAGTTGTTTTTGGGGTGACTATTTTAGCAAAATGTAAAGTTTAAATTTTTAGCTTTTATTTTGAATTGGCTGTTCCCTGCGGTTAAACCCGTGTATACCGCATTTCCGTCAATATCGGAAAATAATAATAATTTATTTCATCTCATTAATAAACAAAATAAAAATAAAATAGTTGCATCCTTACTAATATTATGAAGGCGAAAATTCGTATGTATGAATGGCTGTTTGTTACTCTTACACGCAAAAACTACTAAATTTATTTTGATGAAACTTTACAATAATATAGTTTGAATATTAGAATAACACATAGGCAACATTTTATCCCTATATTCGGTAACGAGAAATGCACGGGCGTCCTCTATAAAAGATTGGGCACGAAAACATTAATTCAACAATACTGCTTTAGTGGAACACTGTGTTGCAGTTATTACAGTCCGTCTTTGACGCAAGTAATACTGTAATCGTTGTGTTGAGTCAGTCATTATTAGTGGTATTTCAAAAATATTATATTATGTAGATAGTGTTTTTTTCGTGTGTTTAATTTCTTACTCCATTAAATAGGAAATATATTTGTGAACGTAAAATCAGGATTAATATTTCGGTCGGTCGGACAAGCAGCGAATGGTTCGTTAGTTCAGTCATCAGTGCAACGTCGAGCGACGTTCTGTCGGCAGAAAAACTGGCTTTGACAAATACAAATCACCCGTTCTCTGTCGCATCATTTAATCACTTTTTCTTTTTTGAAAAATTATTTTTAAAGGGTTTTAATTAACTTGGAATTTCTCCTTTTTTGAAGCTGTAGTTATTTTAAAACAGATTTACAGTCAAGTTTCTTTGTTACGAGTTTTCTTTAATGCATTGAACATTGAAGGAAACTTCAATTACACTACTTGTAAGTGTAAGTTAATGCAACAATTTTAAGGCACTTTAAATTAATAAATTAATGTAAAAATTCTATGTATTTTATGTCGTACTAACTACGTATTACTCCAGTGCAATTAACCTTAAAAATAACAAAATACAAGAAAATCGCAGTAGGATGAAACCCATCACAAAATGATGAGAATATGATAAAAATGAAAGGAAAAATAAATTACGGGCGATCTGAGGTCGGGAAGCGGTAGGGGTTGAGGGTTTAGGGGTAAAAAAACGAATTTTCTCGATTTCATGCAAAACTAAAAGTCCTACGGAAAAGAGTTGAATGGCAAAGTTGTAGGTAATAAAAAGATCTAAAACTTTTGTCTCTACACTTTGAGAGAGAGAGACGAATATCTTAGCATTCCATGGATTCACCGTGCGAGTGCCGGGTCCATCGCGTGGCTGAGAGAAAAACTCCGAACAGAGCCCATAACCTCAAAATTTATGTGAAAAATTAAAAAACCAAGTTTTTTGTTTTTATTTTTATCTTTTACAAATAAAATTTTATTTTCATAAAATTTAGTGAAAACTTGCTTCGTTATGTCCTAAAAATGCTATAATTTATTTGATTTAAAATATTTATTTTTTCACCTTATTTTGAATGAAGATTGAAAAAATAACCTAATTTTCAACCGAAAAATTGGCCGTCAAAATATCATTTCTTTTCAAAAAAATGGTGTGTTTTCGTTTCGTTGAAATCTCTACTTGGTGGTGGATGGTGAATATATATATATATATATATATATTATCATAGTAAACCTTCTCAGAAAAGGCAAAAACTAGGCTAACGGTTTTTACTGCTGCTACGTAATAGCAGGTATATAGTAAGGCCTAGTTGAGGGTCTGGCTCAGTGGACTCTGCTGATTAGGTTACGGAAGATTTACGATGCTCCTGGGACCCAATCACCAGGCGATTGGAAGGAATATTACTGGGTTTTAGTGGGTATTCGGGCTGATTCTCAGCCGATGAGTCCGACATACCCTCTGAGAAGTTAGCTGCCCTATACCTCTGCGTAAACATATTTCCCTGTGTTAAAAAAAAGTATGTAGACCCAGATCCGCCTAGCCCCGTCGCCACTTTTCTATGTTGACATTGAAATGTGACCTTTTGATGGGCTAAAATGTTTCGTCAGGTACACCACCTGAGTGACCTTTTTTTTTTTTTTTTTTTTTTTCGTGGGGAAATCCTCATGGATACCCACTTGCCAGGGGAGGCAAACAGGTTATGTCGGACTCCTACCGACTAAAACCCCACGGCTTAACAACCCGTAGCCTTTACACTGGGCCATGGGAACGCCTCGCACACAACCGCAACCCAGACAGCAACGCCCGCAAGAGCAGACCCTCCTCAACGATTTATATATAGGTACCTAACTAGTTAAAGGCGTGAATGTATAACACGCCATCTGACTCGAGGATTCATCTCTAGTGGGCGACGGATTCCCCATAATAACCATCGCCCAGAGGTCCTCGTCAGGGCGGCAAGTGGCGGTCGTGTGCGAACCGTCTGCATCCGACTCTCCTGCGGCGGATCGAATGGGGCTCAGCGTTAGCTTCCCTCAAGCGTTCCGTCGCCTCCTTTTGCGACATTACAGTTTCACAAAAGGAGACCATAGCTTCCCAGGATTTGTCATTATCAGTCATCGCTTTGACGACAGCAGGCAACGACAGGTCACGTCCTATTGCTGCCACGAGAGTTTCGCGTGGCTCGTCCCAACTCGGACATTCATTCAAAGTGTGTTGCGCAGTATCTGAGGCGCAACCGCACTCATGGCACACCTGAGTAGGCTCTCTACCAGCCACCTTCCACAGGTACCTTCCGAAACATCCATGTCCTGAAAGGACCTGTGCAAGATGAAAGGTAATTGCCCCATGCCTCCTGTTTATCCACTGTTGGAGTACAGGCCGAATTGCTTCAATAGTCCTGAGACCCGCGCTGGGTGAATCGAGTTTCACCTGCCATTGACGAAGAAGCTCGTCATTCGCTGTACGCCGCCAACCAACAATCATGCGTGGTGATGGATAAATTCCTTGTGAACGAGCGTCCACTCTTTGAAGGTGTATGGATGCCAACACCTCCGCATCCAAATCCCATGGAGGTGTCCCAGCCAGAGCGCAGGCTGCCTCAAAGGATATAGAGCGATATGCCCTGACCACTCTGGCTGCCATAACTCGCTGGGGCCTCCGCAGTAATATCCTGTTACGGGAGTTCAGGGAGTACACCCAGATCGGTGCACCATATAGCGCCATCGATCGTACCACACCAGTGTACAGACGACGGCAGCTTACATTAGGCCCGCCTATATTAGGGAGTAGTCGGCCTAGTGCTCCCGCTGCTTTGATTAACTTAGAGGAGAGGCGGCGGAAGTGCTCCTCAAATTTCCAGCGACTGTCGAGGACAAGTCCCAGGTATTTCATTGTAGACTCCACAGCAATGGATACACCACCAACTATAAGTTCTGCCCCGGCTAGAGGTGCCATTCTTGGCCCATGAAAACAAAGGGCCTCAGACTTGTCAAGAGCAACTTCAAGGCCCAGTCGCCGGATTCGAGCCACTACTTCAGCCACTCCGGCAGTTGCGAGTAGTTGTGCCACTCTAAAAGTAATGCCACGGGCAGTAACTAATGTGTCGTCCGCGTAGCAAGTGATGTTTACATTATGAATGTTTGTACTCCGTAATACCCAATCGTATCCGATGTTCCACAGAAGTGGCCCGAGAACCGAACCCTGTGGAACACCGCACGACATTTCCCTCCGCGTCAACATGCCGTTAGCTGAGTACACCACTGCCCTGCCGGAGAGATAGGCTTCCACAATTCGCTGAAGGTATTGTGGCAGCTCGTGGTATCTCAATGCCTCCCTGATGCAACTCCACGGCAGAGTATTAAAAGCATTTGCGATGTCAAGGGAGACAGCCAAAATTACCTCGCCCTTGGAAACCGCATCTTCTGTCAGGGCCCGCACCCTTGCAATAGCATCAATAGTGGACCTGCCTCGACGGAATCCATACTGAAACTCGCTGAGGTCAGGCCCCACTTCTTCGAGGTGTTTGACTAGGCGAGAAGCAACTACCCGCTCGAAAAGCTTGCTTATCTCATTCAGAAGCACTATCGGCCGGTACGCTGACGGTAACTCAGCGGGACGACCCTCTTTTCGTATCAGGACCAGCTTTCCCGTCTTCCAAGAGTATGGAAACTGGCCCTGCTCCAAGCATAAATTGAAGAGCGCTCTGACTCTGGGCTCTAGAGGACCAAGAGCGTGCACCCATGCCTTACCAGGAATGCCATCGGGTCCCGGCGCTGTGTTTTTGGCTCGGAGTCGTATTACTGCAGCTTGTAATTCCCCCTCAGACACTTCCAAAAACGAAGAATCCTCTGCTTCAGTGCGAGAGGTCATAATCGGAGGAATCACTTCAGTCCTATTAGGAAACAGTGTATCCACCACCAACTCTAGCTGGTTGGGGTGTAAAGTATCTGTTACTGGTGGTGCTCTTGGACGAAGCTTCTTCCTCACCAATTTGTAAGGCTTGCCCCAGGGATCTGCATTGAGACTATCTAACATCACTTCTTTTGCTAGATCCTTCGCAATGCCGATTGAGACCTGGAGTGACCGAGTAGCCTCACGGTAAATGCCATAAAGGCGATCTTCTTCCGGTTGATTTCGAATTCGCCGTCTCCTGTAACGAGTGTACTGGCGTCTGGCAGCTACACAAGTATTGCGCAGCTGTGCTAACTCTTCGGACCACCAGTAGACAGCATCCCTCGGAGTTAAGGGACCTGTTCTCGGCATGGCCACATCGCAGATTTGCCTCATAGCCTGTCCAATCCATTCAGATTGCTCGTCCACGTCAACCAGATCTTCTGACGTAGGCAACCATGACTGGACTAATGCCGCCTCAAACAAGGCGTTTCGATCAAGGCGCTTGATGGACCACCGAGGGCCGTCATTCCTTATGGCTTGAAATGAGCCTCTGGGTGAGCAAACTTCATACCGAATGTATCGGTGGTCCGAAAGTGTTTCTTCATCTTCCAAGACTTTCCAACTCCGAACAAACCGCGCTAGGGCTGCGTTGGCAAACGTCAGATCGACAATAGATCCACCCTGTTGCCGCACACATGTCTGTACTGTTCCTACATTTAGCACCTCAAAGCCCGCTAAAGCAGCCCACTCTTCAAGTGCTTCGCCCTTCGCGTTGGTCGCTGGAGATCCCCATGCTAAAGATTTAGCATTAAAATCCCCAGCGACCAGTACTCGACCAGGACAGACATTTTTGATTGCTGTACCGACCTCGAGCAGAAACTGTTCGAATTCGGCCAGCGTTCGATTTGGTGAAAAATAAACCCCGACCACGAATACACCTCCAAGGAGGGCGATCACGTACCCCCTTCCCCTTACTACTCTTTCGAAAGCCGGAGAGCCAAGGCATGTTCTAGTGTGAATAGCTACAAGACCATCTCGGTCCCCCACCCAATCGTCTCCTGATCCACTGCGCCAGACTTTGGAACAATAAGTCCTGAGCTCTGGCACAGTGGTTAATATTAGCCTGGAGAAATTGAAGGTCCATTTTGTTGTTAACCATTGACCTTTGAGACATCCTCGTCCATTGCATCCGAACTTGTGGATCGGCCAGCAGACTTCGAGGAGGCCCGGGGACCATCGTCAGCCTGTCTATTTCTCATCTTTTTAGTGGGCTGATTGCAAGCCCTGCTGCCTCCCATATGACTGGCCGGCCTGCCAGCATCTGCACATACAATGCAGTGTGGAGCATCTGTACATCCCCTAGCTTTGTGACCTTTCTGACCACAGCGGTAACAGGTATCACTGCGATCAACTTTAGCAGTGCATTGCGCCTTAAAGTGACCAAGTTCCAAGCACCGATAACACCGACGCGGCCGATCGTTCAAAATTTTTATTTGTGCTGAAACCCAGCCAACTAAAAGTCTACCACCCTCTGTTACCTTTTTTGCAGCTGCAACTGGGCAGCGCAACCACAACGTTCCTAAATTCGAAATTCCCCTTTGAATTTCGCCAATCCGTATATGTTCAACGGGACAATCTCCGCGTTGAGCTACAGCAGCTGCAACATCACTACTGGAAACTGAATCATCCAGACCTGAGACACGCATATTAACCGATTTAATAGGCCTAGAGACTCTAACAATCTCTTCGCTGATAACTTGCCTCAGCTTGTTCGCAAGAGAGTCCGCCACGTTTTCGTTAGAGGCTCCTGGGAGCTCTAGGATACGTCCTCCGGTAGCGGCTTTCTTAAATCTCAAGGCTTTAATGCCGAGATCGGAAAGGGCAATTTTCCGTTTGGCTTCAGCAAGCACAGAAGCATAAGTGGCACCGTTTTCCTCAGCACCTGGCTGCAGCGTTAGAACGACAGCCGCAGAACGAGGTGGTCGTAACTTACGAGTTTTATTGGCGGTGGCGGTTTGCTGTGGCGGCCGCGCTTGTCCTAACGACTGCGTTGCCGGTGCAGCTTTCTTGCCAATTCCACTCTTCTTCTTATTTTTATTTTATCGCCGACTAACTTTTTCCCACTGCTCCTGTCTAGGCGTTGGATGGACACCTTCGTTATCCGACTTTTTTGTGGACTGACTATGGCCCGGTAAATGCTCACTCGCCACATCTGCGGATGGTGTTGGTGGGTGTGATTTCTTCTTATCTGCTGCCAGTGGAGGACGCATCCGTTTTTCTGGCAGAAGTCTGTCTTCTAAGGACGCCAGGCGGGCATTGAGCATGTCTCCAACCTGAACCATCACTGAGCGACTTATATCTTCCATTGTTGACTCTGTCAATGTATTCGCAGAATGTTGAACCTTTTGTCGAAGAGGTTTCGGTACAGGGTTTAGCTTCTCTGATACATCCATAGGAGAGGACGTGGGTCCTTGTTTCCGCGTACTTCCTAGGTCCGCTTTCAACTGGCTCAGCTCTTTTCGGAGGTTTGCCATTTCCTCTTGTAGGCGTATGTTATCGGCCTGCAGCTGCCGCGTTTCTTCTACAATTGTGCGCGAACTAAGGATTTCAACCGCCTCTTGAATGGAGGCAGCAGCATCCCTAAGGCCGCGCACAAATGTCCCTTTTAGATTGGAGGACTTTTTAGCGATGCTATTGATTAATGCTAAGTCCTCTAACACTCCCGTTTTGATCTGGCTTGCAGTCTTATTTTTAGGCTGACGGGCATCCTCAGATCCTGTACATTCTAAATCTCTTCGGCGAACATTCTCCACGGCCGAGGCCATTGAAAGCTCTTGCTCAGCTTGCTTTTTCTTATCTGCTCGTTTCTTTTGAGCTACCTTAATTTTAGTCCATTCATAATTCAGCGTATTAGGCTGATTCCCTTTTCTTGCCGGCATCGGCGTATCTGGCCTGTAATCGTCTTCCGACGACTGAAGTCTATCATCACCCTCTATACGAGGCCTTTTAATACCTTGCCACAAACGTCTAGAGCCTGATTCAGCCGCAGAAGAATTAGAATTCAATCTGGGCCTACTATCTGCAATTCTTAAACTGCAGTCAGAGTCTGCCGTTGCCTCATTATCTACCTTTTCTTTCATCTTTTCTTTTGTCTTCTTCTTCTTCGATACTTCCTTTATTACGCATTCTTCAAAACCTACATCCATCTCTACTACTCCTCCACCCCCTTGCACATTTTCATTCTCATTCCCCCCCACATTCTCTTCCTCTGTGTTGCGACAGTTGGCCCCCCCGTATACGTTAGGGCCGATGCACCGGCTGTCCAGTACACCAAGGGATTCCCCGCTAGCGGGACCCTCCCGGGTAGAATTTTTGTCTGTTCGCAATTTCATATTTTTAGTTTTATTGTGCCGCCCTAACGACTGGTCTCCCACCAGCCATTCATCCCGTCGGCGGGCGACAAACCTTAGGATTAGGGTAATTTTTTTTCGAGGTTGCCTTCCTCATGGCCTTTCGGCCTTCAGCATCTAACGGAATTCAATGTACCACTTCATTTTACCATTTGAACGCTCTCACGGCCCACTCTGCAAAGCAGAGGAGTACCAAAAGCATCTAATCCCCGATACCAGCGCACAACTGCGCCCCACCCCATGCTAGTATGGTTCACGCCGGGTTTCCCCGATACCCCCCATTTCTGAGAGGCATTCCCCAATCCACCACCCGGGGACGCGCCCGATGGGGGACTAGCAACCCCACACGGGACCACCTGAGTGACCTACGTTATCTTAAAATAGCAATAAATAGGCATCTACGCCTGCTAAAGCTAAGCTAAGATAAAAAACGAAAAACTTGGTTTTTGAATTTTTCACATAAATTTTGAGGTTATGTGAAAAAAGTGTAGGAACAAAAGGACTTTTAGTTTTGCCCTTCCCGACGTCAGATCGCCCGTAATTTATTTTTCCTTTAATTTTTTATATTCTCTTCCTTTTGCAATGGGTTTCATCCTACTGCGATTTTTTTTGGTTTCAAATGCTATCGTCACTGGTCTATATAGAAAGTGACAATAATTAGATATTATTACAAAGAATCATCATCAGTGCTAAGTGGAGTTGTCACAATTGGAATTATCTAATTCTCTATACTTAAAGTCAATTCGCATTATCTTCCTTCAAAATCTTTTTTCATATATTTCTCCATAGCTTCCAATCACCTTAAATATTAATATTAATATCGTCAACAAATTGAAAAACTAATTTATTAGTCGAGATCAAGATGAGTTTATATTGAAATTGTCAGAGGACCTATAACATAAACATAGTATGCCACAGTATGCTACAGAGATAAATCATTTTTCAGAAGGCATCGAAATCAAATATTTAGCTGAGGCAATCCGATTTTGCTGGGTGAATTTTAAATTTTTCTTTTTGAAACATTTTTCATTTCAATTCCA
Organism: Mycalesis mineus; assembly: GCA_034621355.1. NCBI lineage: Eukaryota > Metazoa > Arthropoda > Insecta > Lepidoptera > Nymphalidae > Mycalesis > Mycalesis mineus. The sequence goes on along the minus strand of CM067886.1, from coordinate 10,053,490 downwards.
ATCTAATTTCCCCGCTCCACTATACAATGACATTGTATATTTATAAAGAAGACATCGTTCCGTTTTCTTTCTCAATGAAGTGATGCATTCATTATGAACATTTTGCCTGATAAGCCAAGGCGGCCGTTTTTTGAATTTCTTAAAAATTGGTTATTCAAAAGTAAATGTGCTTGTGTTTCGCATTCAACGTTATTAAAATTATTATTTAGGTATACGTACCTTAATCTTCTTACGTAGGTACTGACTTATTATTTAACATCTACGAACTTTTCCTGCAACTCATAGTAACAGAATATTTAGTTTTAAAAAACTATTTGTAGTTAATAGTGTTGTTAAGGTGTAAAGAAAGGCGCGTTTGTGTGTGTTGTTGTGTTTGTGGTTAAACTAAAGTAGCGTAAGTAAAACAGAAACATACTTTTAAATTATCAAAGCTTATAAAGGCAAATTTTCTAGCGAAGGTAAATCAGCAGAGCAAGAAACTGCTATAGTGCACCATATTAGCGTAAACAGGTCATTATAACACTATTTCTATTATTTGCAAAATGGGTATTTCTGAGGATCCTATCTACAGGGCTTGCAATAAAGACAGAGTCTATGGGACACATCATATGTGAAGGTGACGGATTGGCTAGAAAGCGAATGGATCTCCACTACCAGAGGATTACTGTGTGTAAAACCTGAAAGCAACCATCCAACTCTTAGACTGGGTGTTTAAACTTTAAACTGACATAGAGGAGGAAAGGACGTGTACAGACGTTGATCTTTTGTACTTGCCCCGTCCTTACCTCCTCCTCCAAAGGGTCAAAGATTATCTAATAAAAAAAATATCATCTGTGGTTGTTAAGCCACAGATTTCGATATCACTCTAAATAATTTAACAATGCGTTTCTGCTGTCAAAGTCAAACCGTTTTACGAAAGTAGAATATATTAGTATTACTTATTAATGTGTTACGAATCAACTGCACTGGATATTATTATTTTTCTTTCGTTAAATTAAATTAGATATAGTAAGTCAATTAAAATACTGAGGAGACACCACGCTGCGCTCTGTTACTCTACCGTTCAGCGTCACCAGGGAAATAAACAGAAAAAATAGAAAACTATTTTGCAGTATCCGTTGCTAAAGAATAATAAAACTTTTACAAACATAAAAAAACGTACACATAAAATTTAGGAAAAGATAAAAAATATTTTTTATTTTAAATTTTATTTATATTGTTACAATAACAACGATGTAATTAATAATAACGTATTGGTAAAAGTATCAAAATACTTGGACCTTGCTCATGAGATTACCGTCATGTGGAATGTTGATTCAACAATTATTGTTCCTATAGTCGTTTCAGTCAACGGTCTTATAGCGAAAAGCTTTGACGAACATCTTAAAAAGCTTTCGCTTAATTGTTGGATCAAGGATCGGATACAGAAGGCAGTAATTCTTGAAACGGCGCGTATTGTGAGGAGGTTCCTCACTCTGGAGCCCTGACCACCGGTTGCTTGGACTCCCGGGCCCCGCAGCAGGCGGAATGGATTTTTTTATAAATTTTTAATAGTGTTTTTATAATTGTTTTATAAGCATTGTTGAAAATTTAAAAAGAAATGTAAATAAATAAATGATAGAAAAAAAACGTATTGGTTAAGATTAAGAGAAGTAGAGAAGTTCCTAAAGAGTAGAAATTATATGTGAATTTAGATATCGACCTCAGACGCTTCATCATCATCACCATTACCAGCCTTTTACCAACCTACTCCGGACCAGGCCTCCCTTCTTATAGAGGAGGGGATATGGAGCATAGACCAATCACGCTACTCCAATGCGGGTTGGCGTGCTGATAATGTTTCTTTAACCGAAACTGACGGATTAACGTGCTCTCGAAGGCGAGGGGGTGTTCGCGTCTCCGTGATTGGGATGTCCTGAAAATTACACAGAAGAATGAAAAAGTCAGAGTTATTCCATGACCAGACCGAGGATTTGGACCCGGGACCTCGTGATCAAAGCCACAGAGGCTAACTTCTAGCCAACGAAGTAGTCTCAGATATTTAGACAGTGATTATTATGAGGTTTCAGAAATTATGAGGTCTCGCTTAACAAGCTCATTGAACAACTTCCCAATCCCTACGATTATGGCAGAAACTCTGTGTTCCACATTAACGACATTGCCAGTTACCGACCAATTTAGGATACTTAAGTTTAAACAGCGCAATCAAATTATTTGAAACTACCCTCAACATAGTTTTAATGATATTGATACTCTATACCCAAAGTGCTCCAGGTGGACCCCGAAGTGTTCACGGAAAACTCTACGGGGCTCTTCGTGGACGTGACAGAAAAATTAGGGTTTAAAAGTAGTCAGCGAGTGTCCACGAAAAATATATCTGGTTTCATATTGAAGAATTAAGATAGCTTACTTCCTATCAACGTAGACAGAAAATATTTTAAGAGACTTAACGACTGTTACCTGCAAGAACAAGCATATTTCGAAATATTTTTGTCGAGTTTTCGGAAATGGTATGGAGGCCTATGAGAAGAAAATGTTTGGGTACCTCTGCTCTATAACTATACCTATATTTACTCAGCCGATTAAACTTGTATACCTTCTGTAAGTGACGTCATTCGTTTGCCACAGTTACTGCGACGTTAATGGCCAGTTAGTAGTTCATTATTTACAGGGCCATTTGTCTTAATTATTAACATGCTATTTGTGACTAAATCAAGGAATTCATTACGGCTGTACTAGTTAATGGCTTACTGTTATTCATTATTTGCCGTACTGCCTGCTTGCCTAGTAATTCACCATTATCATAATAATATGATGATGATAATTATTGTTATTGTCATGTCATTGACGATAGATGTCCACTGTTGAGGCTTGTGGCAGACATTAGGCCTTTTTAAGGTCTTCTCAAAGCATCGATCGTGACCCATCACGATAAAAAATGGAATGTGATTATAAAGTATCTTCAATTGTGAAAATTAATCTATTAAACCATAAAAGCTGAAAGTGTAATTCCAAAATTATTTTATAGAATTCCTTTAATCAAGAGGAAACAATTCTGTATGGCTAATAATTTATCTGTAACATATAATAAATATCACAAAAACAACTTAAATATCTTCAAATATAATTTACTACAGCAAAAGCAGAGTAATATTCCAAGAAATAACACAGCAGTATTTATGCAGACGTTTGGAATTATCTTTAACAATTTCAAGTAAGATTGCGCCTGCTAGTCAGTTATATAGTTTAGCACGTTCTGCACAAAATTACTGCGAAATATCAGCTAAAGAAAAGCATAAGCCAAATTTAAAACTTAGAATTCAGTAACTCATTTATGACGAGTTTGTTACACAGATTTTGTTTTAAAGGGAAATAGCATGCAATATAAAGTCAAATTGTTTTTTTTTAAAGGGAGATGTTACATAGATCGTCATACTATCTGTAAATAGTAAATGACAAAGTTATGTCAATTAGTTGTCACTGTCACTTGTCTCTTGTCTTGGTGTCGCACAAAAATATAAGTAATTAATTATTAAAACAGAATCGATACTGATGTTTTAATGAAACCCCAAAACATTACAAAGTTAACGTCTGTATAATTAAAAAAAAAATACATATTGAATAAAAATTAGTTAAAGATATTGCATCTCTATACTTCTATTAGGTTCTAAGTTCTTGTATAAGAGAGGGATATGTAATGATACTTATTACATGACAACAATATAATTTGGGTCAAATCAATTGACACTGGACTGTCCAGGTTTCTGATACTCGTAATATGGGTCAGTATTTTTTACTTTTTCATACATAGTACCTTGTTACCTTATACTTTATAATTTTGTATACTTTGTACCTTCATGATAGGAAAATGGTCATGAATAATATGTTATAGACAAAATATGACGCGTCGCGACGCTTCGACTATGCGCCAATGTGAGTCGAGCCTTAGGGTGTTATTTACATGGGTAACGTAGCGGTACGTCAATCGACGCGACATCTATGCAGAGTAAACCTACTATGTCCACGTATACACTTTGTAAACCGCGCTGCAGAGCCCACAATATTTTAATTAAAATTTATTTACATAAAAAAAGAAACAAAAGGAACGAGTACAGTGAGATTTTCATTAAAGGTTTTATAAATGGAAAAACAGTGTACGTTTTGTGTCATCGCATATTCATGGGACATTTCGTGAGTCGACCTCTCAAGATTTGCGCGCCGACTGAGTAAACAACGTCTAATGGAGGGATTTCTGGAGGTTACGTAGCATTTACAAACATTTGGTACTATGTAATCATGCTACCTCTTGCAAATTTTCGACTAGGGATGTGCTGGGTTGTTCGTGTTAGAAGTTAGTTCTATTGTTACTGCTCGTCGGTGGGATCGTATGTTTTGTTAAGCCCGGTGTGATTGTGTCAAAACTTGTTACGTTTTAAAACTTTGCCAAAACATTTTAGCTTGTTAAAATAAAATTAGGTAGGTAGGTACCTCTTGTTATCTGTACGTTTGCTTCGTTAATACTTTACATAAGCAAGGCTGAGATGAACATACATGTTTGCTTTTAAACTATAGTTCATACGCGTAAAGAATGCAGTGAGTCATCATTGCTCGCAGGAGAACCCCGCTTCCTAACCAATAAAATCGCACGTCGCGTTCGAAGCTATGCCTTCAACTGGTCACTGTGAACTTGATCTTGTAATTTGAAAATATTTGATTGGTTAGTGAGCGGGGTTTGGCCGGCGCTCACTACATTCTTAACACGAACGAACTATAGTCGTCAACTAATTTTCAATAAAATGGAAGTGGTTTGTGGTTGCACTCAATTTATCCTAGGTGCAAAAATTCTAAAATATTTTATATAAACATTTTTGATTTCATGGACTTTGGATGCTTTTTGGCTATTTGGTTAAATTGAAAAGCTATACCGGTAACACGGTATATTGTAAAGATAGTATGATAAAAATTTATACAATCATAAAACAAATACTCAAAAAGAAAGTATATTTCTGTGACAGGTTCCTTTAATCATAAATACTAAATACGAATATATCAGTAATTTGTGTTCCTTAAAGTTTTAGAATTTATATAAAATGTTATACTTTTATCAGCTGACATACCAGAACTTAAAATACGTAAATTATCATTAATTAAAGTGTTGATAAAAGTAAATTCATATTATGTTGAAGTTAAACGGAGCGTAGAGTGTTAGCATTCAGAAGTCTTGGCTTATTGCGAAGTTCCTGAGCTCAGGTAATGCAACAAAACGTGAGGAGTTATATAAAAGCGTCTCTGCTTTAGACACAAATGCTTGTCTTTGGCGGTAACTTTGTACAAATGACAATTCTGAATAATGACAATTGTATAAATGACCAATACTTCATTAGATAATTTAGTAAAATTTTCATTTGGTTTTCACAGGCTGATAAAGCAATGTTTGTATTTTGTTTCATCAATATCGGATAAAGTAAGGGAAATGTTATAAAACAAAACAAAGCCCAACGCGAACGGAGTCACGGGCGCCTGCATACATAAATTATTCAATAGTAGTAGACCCAGCTAGCGCTTTTCTGTGAGTATGACAGATTGAGTGGGAATTGAATTAATTCATTTACAAAAATGTATGACATTCTTGTGATTGGATTGGTTCGGTCTCACATGCGATAAAGTTTCCAAATTCCTTCTTTCTTTTTTTTTTCTTCCCTATTCTTACTTTCCTTTCAATTAGGTTCCTAATAATGAGAACGCCCTGAACTCGCGGTGGGCCATTATAATACCTGCGTGCTCATGTATAAAGACGTACGGGTCGAATAAATTTTATTTTAGAATATATCTACGTATTTTTGGCTAATATTAATATTGAAAATTGTCGGAGATACTCATAAATGTTGTAGAGCAATATAAAATTGTTCAGTCGTAGCGATAAAACTGTAAAATAACCATAAATCATATCGCAACTTTATCGCAGACGCAGTACAATGAACCATCCATCAACATGCTTAGGTTTTTAAACGTTTTCGGCTATCCACTTTGAAATTCACATACAAAAAGCAGAACAATGTCGATCGATTGTACAGAGTATCCCTGATAATAGTTAGGGGCTTAATGTGACTTCAAAATGTTCTGAATGGTCTGGCTTTCAGTGAAATAATACTATATGTACCAGTGGTTACTTACAGTGCGTTTGGTCTATTTTCACATAAAGGATTAAGTTATGAAATTAATGAAATAAATAATTTTCTATTATAAATTTAATACAACTTATATTTATGATTCAGTGAATCATGTATAGATTTAGATAATATAACAATAATATTTTCTAGCTTAGCTTGAGCTTCGGCTAATTTTATTTATTTTAATTATCTTACTAGCATAGAAGGCCCGCTAAGTGATTTAGCGGGCGGTTGTAAGGTTCAATAAACTGCACCCAATGTACGTTAAAAATATCTTAGACAATATCAGCGTAGGTCAGATTGTCCTTGAATAAAAAAAAATTCAAATGAAAAAGAAACACTTTTAAAGTCCGTCATTTGTCATGGGTAGATGCTTACCTAGAGCAAGAGATGAACTCGTACCTTCACTTACTTTGCTGTTGACAAATGATGAAAGATTTTTCTCGTGTCTAGACCATAAAACAAACCGTAGTAAGTCTAGTGTACAGCCATTTCGCGAAGCCTGTGCCGCTTTAGTTGAGCTCTCGGTTTTGCGGTCAACGACATGTAGCGTCATAGCCATTTGACATGAAGAAAAACAAGAACAATCGTTTGTTCCACCTCCCCACTGAAAGTGGTATTTCCAACTTTCTCAATGTGTTAAATCAGGTGTCGGATCGCGTGACTTGACTTTAAACTTTATTTTCAAAATGATTTATTGTGCGGCCGATTGCGGTGGCGAAGTTAAGACACTGGGAAAATACATTTACTTGGGTTATATTCTACTCGTAAAATATGGTTTTTTGTGATATTTATAAGCATGTCTATTCAATACTAGAGGACGCCCGCGGTTTTATCCGCGTAGTTCTCGTTGCCGTGGGAATTGCGGAATAAAATATGGCCTATTTATTATTCTGATATGTAAGATATATTATTGTGAAGTTTCATTAAAATCCATTCGCTAATTTTTGCGTGTAACAGATATCCATCCATATACACAAACTTTCGCCTTTATAAGACTGCCTTGTTAGTGGTTAGCCCATGTGGCTTCGATCACGGGGTTCTGGGTTCGATCCCTAGGTCGGGTTATTCAATAATTCTGAGCTTTTTCACTCTTCTATGAAATGTTCAGTGCATTCCAAGCCCGGAGTCTGGAAGTTGGTGGTGTTACACCCCCGTGCCTCGGAGAGCACGTTAAGCCGTCGGTCCCGGTCACTATTATCAACATCTGATTGTGATCGTTAATGAATCATTATCACCCTAAGCCTGCCAACCCGCATTGGAGCAGCGTGGTGGATGTACGCTCCATATCTCCTATCCTATAAGGAGGGAGGCTCTGTAGTGGGCCGTTAATAGGCTGACAATGATGATGATGACGAAGTAATTGTTAGTAAGTTTATATACGCTAAATATAGTGTTTAAATATAGTGTTTATAAATTTATTAAACTATTTCATTAAAATGTTGATTATAAAAGCTGTATGTACCCAATGTTGTTGTGTGTTCCCGTAAACAAAATGACGGGTATTTTGTTAGTATTTTTATAAAATTAACATCTAATTTGTGCCTAGTAACACGACGATAATATCAGTACATTTAACATATATGATAAACAGAAGTGTTGATTGTTAAAACTCTGAAATCTGTAATACGACCAGAGAAGTGGGGTACTAACGCATTAATTATTTATTATATTTTTTAAATATCTCATGGGACCCGCATGGATTGACATCTTTATCCCAAATAGCAGAACTATTAAAATCTCAACGAAAATTTATATGAAACAAAACAATTTATTCATACATTTTGTATGCAACGGCTTCGTTATTGAAATCTCGACACGTTTATTACTCTATCACAGCTCAGCGGCTCAACAGATCAGTATGAAATTTGGCACAGAAATATATATACTATAGGCTGCTTTTTATTTTAATAATCTCCAAGAATGGGATTTAAGCGGGCGAAACCACAAGGCACCTCTATCCTAACTAATATTATAAATGCGAAAGTAACTCTGTCTGTCTGTCTGTCTTGCTTTCACTCTACAACTACTGAACCGATTTAAATGAAATTTGGTACACAGTAAGTCTAGAGCCTGAAAAATGACATAGGCCACTTTTAATTGACAAAAAAGGGTTGTAAGGGGTTAAAGGGGGGATGAAATGTTGTATGAAAGTATCGTCATTTTGAAAGCTTAAAACCTATTTGTTAGGCAGTTGATTAGATATTAATAAATATGACATTCAAAGCTTAGAAAAATTAGGCTGCCGTAATAACTAATTCCACGCGGACGAAGTCGCGGGCAAATGCTAGTTTCTTATATACTGTCCTGTACGTTTACGTAAAACACATTTTTATCGTGATTTCTTAAATAAAACGAAATATATATTAAAGAGAAACCATTTCAGGCAATTACAGTTTTAGTGTACTCAGAAATTTTCGCAATAGCTCTTTTTTATTGCTCAAAATATACGTAATGTTTATTTTCGCTTTGACGAGCTTACATTAAAATAAACGTCTGTTGGGTACTTTTAAAAGTTGTAGGTGTTGCGAGATCATACGAATACTATGATCATACGATGTTTGAAACTAAGAGTTTCTAATATATTATAGCAAGTAGACATAGGCTACGATTACACCGTAGCACAGTGCGTACCTACCTGAATTACCTATGCGAAGAGTTAGTCGTAATTTATTTTATTTTTAACGTAACATGAGTAAAAAAAATGTTATTAAAAACTTAAATTATTATAAAACAAATTATGAAATTATATTTTAACCTTTATAATATATTTTGTTTCCGTATTTAGCTCAATTCAACATTTAAGTCCTTTTTGCTTACTCGATCCTCTAAGATATTACAATAATAGTTTAAGTTTACAAAATAAATAGGGTATATACTTATTATCTACCTTTTTCATTTCAGGTTATTTTATTTGTTAGAAAACAAAGGGTAAAACTCGAGCTGTGTAACTAGTTAGAAGGAAAACCGTGTGTTGCCGTCAATTCTTTTCTTGATTATTTTTATATAAGGCGCTCCGTTTCACAGTTTACGAGTGTATATGTCTTCAGAGAGCGATAACTTAGTCATTTTATGTTCACCCCTTCTTCGTTGGTAGCTACTTCGAGAAGTTCACCGTGCGAGTCCCCTGGGTAACTCATAAACACATAGGTACGTACTTTTACGTCTTTCATCTGAATATGTTTTTCTCTTAAGTCTCATTTGCATTAGATATGATGTGTCATTCCGAACTTTATGCGGCTATACCCATAAGTAATTGAAGAGAGGATATTATGTTGCGTAACTTTTTATGTATTAAAATTTATTGTACATTTTTGGTAGCAAATTATATCGTACATAAAGTTGAAAATTATATCAAACGAGTTGTATAAGTGAATTAAATCTATATTTACAATAATTGTATACAATTTTATGTTTTTAAAAATATCGAAGTTTAATTAGTAAACTGTGAAACACTTTAAACCACTATATTAACTATATGCACTAAAATAGAAGGTTACAGGTTTAAATCATGTAATCTATAATCATTTTGCTTTATAAGGCTTGTTTTTATTTGGCTAAAAGGGAATAATAGTGACTATCAGCCATGAAGCAAAAACCTTCTAAGCATTACATCCTCCTACATAAATATCTGACTTTGAAAGTGACATTACATTGTATTACCAGGGCCAGTAACTAAATGTGTGCGACATAAACACGGTTCCTCACTAATAAATTGTTTTAATCCCTCTTTAAATGGGTAAAGCTAAGTAACAAAGGTTGGGTTGCAAGTAATGGCTCTATAAAAACTTATCGGCTGGTAGGAATTAAAGGTACAAGTAAAAACAGCACAAAGCGCCGGTCGCTCATGAATCGTAAGGGGTGGGAAAATCGGTCGACGACCGCACTTTATAGTTTTAATATCTTTGCGGTTTGAGCTCACAGAGTTATTGCGAGGACAAGTTTTTTCTCCAAATGCTTATCTTTACAATTTCACTGGAACGTATGTAGCCATGGATTTAATATCGGTTAAACCAGTAAGTAATACTATTGTTACGCGGCCGAGCGCTCGGATGCTGATATCTATTGTCTGGAATTAAAATAAAACTTAATAAAAAAGAAAAGTTTATACATTATCTCTCGCGGAGCGTCTGCGAACAGACAAGTAGATGTGCTCGTTTAGTACTTAGGTAGGTAGGTTGTTTGTATGAAATACAAGTTTTATTTGCCCTTTTGTGTGTAAATGCAAAAAAATGGCAACAGGAGGCTTAGGCGGGCGTAAGTTATTTTCGTTTTTATATTTTCCTGAGCCGCGCTGGGCACCCTCTCCCGGGACAGATAATTTTGTACACGGTACGTGCTGCGTCCGACGCTGTCGGATTAATTTGACCTTAAGAAGATTTCTACTGTGGCTACACTTGAAAAGATAATTTCTTTAAGTCTTATAAAATACTACAATGTACGTCGCTTGTTGATCTAGTTGCTAACCTATTTAGCAAATCTTTAGTTCGAGTTTTGCGTCAAGCTATAAATATTAAGCTTTCCTTTCTTCCTAGAAATTCTCATTAATAAATCTCACATATCCGTAATTCAGAGAGCACAATAAACCGTTGGTCATTTGTTGGTTTAATATTTACATAATAAATAATCATCGTCACAAGAGAGTACCCCGTCGCCCACCAAGTCGCATTAGAGCACAGTGCTAGGTTTAATCTCCTCTCACCTGGAAAGAAGGAGGCCAAGCTAACACTTAGCCGTTAAAATTGGCAGACAATGATGATCCCTCATACTTCCATAATCTATGCAGACCACAGAAATTACACGACTACAGATTACAGAAATGTAAAGCACGGCTTTAATAGACTAAACTGACAAGTGACGAGTTCCTACTGGCTGACAGTGAATTCCAGGAATCTAACTGAACCTTTACGGTGAGTTGACAAGTGAGTGTCTGTTAACAAGCAAATTTTCGGAGAAAATCATGTTGGTTGAACGAGCCAGAAAGCAATTTATGAAACACACTGCGGCACGTACTATAGACTGCTAGAATTATTAACCAATTGAAGTCCGCAAGCAAATAACTCGCAAATTGTAAGCTTTGCGCGACAGGATGATCAGATCCCTGACTCACTATTACTTCAGAATTGTTACTGTTGCTACTACAATTCACTGTTTTATCACTTCATTAGCTGTTTTTAATATATTCGTACTAACAATTATTATTATACTAACTTTTCTGTTAGAGTTAAACAAAATTAGGAAATCGGTCTTTGTTTATTCATCTATTACTAAATTATCGTTTACTGATCAATCTAATTCGTGTATCTTTTAGAAGAACTCGACATTGGCAAAGTGCATTGTGCCAGTTAGGCATTAAGAAACGCCAAAAATAAAATAATGAGACCTAACCTCTTAGTAAGCTCTTTTCTCAATAAATTGCTTAGTTATAGCCTCATTTTGTCTTGTACCTATCGAACCTTAATCAAGTGACGAGGTGGGAACAAAATTCCACAAACTCGAAAGACTTCAAAAGGTTCGAAACTAGTCGGGCATATTCCGACTATAATCACGATAACTGTTTCTCTATTCAATAGGTATTGTTACTAAATATCTAAACAATATCAATCAAGATAATCTCTTAACATTTGTTTTTTATATTACTCCTAATTGTCTTAATTAAACAATGTCTAAAATAACGTGTACGATTTTCACAATATTTAAATCGTTAATCCACACTCACAAAAACAACACTGCGAGTATCTCGGATTGAGGCAGAGAATTTCTTCTCCCTGCGTTTAATTACTTTCGCAATTGCGTCCTAATGATTTGGAATGTTTTTATTTATCCCACTTGCTTTATATGTATATTGCGTGTAAATTTACTGCCGGGTTCGGTGATAATAGTCCCGAGATTAGGACCTGACAATTTTAGCAAAGCGTTCTTTTATGTTTACGAGGTTACGTGTTCTGAAAGTAAGTGGAGTTTCGATAAGGGAAAAACCTGTACAAATAAATTTATCTATGTAAATTGCTCCAAATTTAATAAAGACGGCCACTCGAGCCAAATAATATTAAGGAAAATGTAAATGATTAAAGTTATTAAGCCCTGAGAATCTATTTAAACTGCTGAGTGGGGATAATAATGCGATTTATTTGATTTACGCGCGATAAAATATGTTTTTAATGAATGATTTTATCCGACTGCCAAAGGAGGGTTACGTTTTCGAGAGTACATGTTAATTTTTGTGTTATATTGCTCTTTAGTTTGACTGGTTGACAGATTTCAATATATTATTATGATGTTATTGTTACATTCATCTTAGTATGGGAAGTGGTATAGTGTACGTTATTTCCAGCATTTCTAATTATGTTATTTTTGGTTTGGGGTTTTTAATTAATTTGATAGTTTTTATCTATTTTAAGTAACGGCCTTGGCTCGTATCTTCCTACAAAACCGATGACCATAATTTATACTCGGCATAAGTATAAATATATTTTATAATTAAATTTCCGGGGGCTTTTACTCAAATCTCTTTAAATAAACCCCAAAATGAAAATAAAATTAAAAATTTAATATAAAAAAAACAATTATACCGCTAAAAGCTCTATCTTGTTAAGTGCCACTTGAGGTCTTTATTTAATCGTAAAAAGTCACAGAACTACATCAGTGTTCACTGAACCGGTGGCCACTTCCAATAAGTGTAAGTGAGGTACATGTAAAAAGAATTTATTTTCACCCTAATAGATTTACTTAATCTAGATTAAATAGAAATAATGAACGACCTTTTGCTTTAATTCGTCCAAAACGAATTTAGGTATCGGACTAATGTATAAAGTAACAAGGCGACCGCTTAGCAGTAAGTGTAATTAGTGTAAGAGGGGAGACAAGGAAAAACGCATAAATTGCGGACCGGGGACAACGCCTATAAAGTAGAACGGAAGGTGATACTATGTGAGCCCGGGCCCGTGGCCTAGATCCGGCCTTTTTATGGCCAGGACGCTATCGACATTCTTATCTCACTTGATTTTCTCAAAAGATCATGCGTCTCAAACACCTGAAAATGTTTATTTATTTATTTAGGACAGCCCGCAGCTAATCCATCAATTTTTTTTTGCAGTGAGCTGTTACATGTTTTATTACTTCTTTTTCGTCGTCACACTCTTGACAGAGTGGTCGTGGTCTCCACATCAGGATTGGCGGGAAGTTTAACATATTTCTCCTTTACTGCAACACTTCGAGAAAGTATAGATAAATATATTTTGATTAAGAGCTGTTTTCACATGGTCGGTCCAGTGCATTGGTGACCTGCAGCGCGCTCTGGTGTCTTCTACGCTTTAGTTTAAAACTTGATTAGTGCATGTCATCTAGAAATTTTAAACTTATTACTTTAATATTATTAAATTGGAAGTATTCATTATATCACACAAAATTGGTTCATTGTATTAAAGTATTGATTTTGATTTATAAATTTCATTATCTGTATCACTACAATGATATAAGTATTTTACATAAGTAATTTATTTCGTTTCCACTAGAATAGATTTAAACGCTCTAAATTGGATGCGATATACTAAATATAGTCATATGATTTTCAAAGAGATATTTATGTGGAGATATTTCTACATAAATATAAGTGAACAAAAACTAATTTTACTAAAATTATATACCCGATTGAACTACATTTAATCATAACTAAGAACAGATTTCTCGACACTCCTACTTTTATGTACACACAGCTAGTACTTTTATATACGTCAGGTATGCACGGAAAATCAAAAAGGATATCTTTGTTTATGCTTACAAAACAAAACAAATAAGTATCTGGAAAACAGCTTGGATTCTATAACTCAATGCCAAGTTTTCAGAAGTTTGGCAACTTTTGGAAAGCACCTCGCCCAAGGAAAACAGGTCATTTCGTAAACCTCGTTGTTCTGAAGTTACCTGTAAACAAAACATTCTCAGTTATCAAAGAACAACACGATTCGATAGTTTCAGCGTTTGTTTAAATAAACAAGAATTTCAGTAACCACTAAAAATATTTGTAAATAATTCCGGAGTTAGTTTTTAAAATATTTATAATAAGAATGTAATGATCGTCACAATTCTAATTTTAATTAAGTTTAAATTTTCGTTATATATTTGTTGTAATTACCAGAAACGGTTATAATAAATAATTATATTATTCATATATTATTTACATTTCATATATGCAAATGTTATCCATTTTTCTAACAATTTACCCTAAACATATTTTATAAGTAATAAATGTAAGAAATAATATGCACAAAAACGGCCAGTCGGAGTATCTATTCAATATATATTTTTTAAAGTCAGTGTTAGATACCTTTCTTTTTCTGTTGCTATCTAGATACATGACCATCCATTTCCGGTACATAATTCAAGTTTAATCGTACTGTTCATATCCCAACTCACGTACGGCTTCTGACATAAAAGTTCACCGCCTGCAAATTTTGCAACATTTAGTATTGGAACATTTGAGTCATTTTACTGTATTAGTTGTACTAGTAGGCCAAACAGGAAATTCGATTCTACTTAAAATGTATATGTTAGCCCCTAATGTCTATATACACAGAGAGATTACGAAATATTAGGCGTAAAACTTGCGAATAAAACCTCTTAGACACGAATCATCTATCTCAGCTCTGAAAGGAAAGCATTAATAACACTCCCTCTACTTAAATGCTGGTCCAAAAATAGCCAGGGGTCTCAAACCTTTCCGACTTGTACTCATATAAACATCTAGTAGAATGTAGTTTTAAAAATCATTATTGCAATCAATGGAGGTTAAGAAATAGAAGACTGCTACAAAAACGCTTGTCACTAACGGTGTCTTACAATGCTTGTCATATTATGTCTGCCTCGAGGCGTTGCTAGGCTATGCTTTCACTGAGGTCACCATTGCATTTCCTAATTAATGAACTTTTATCGGTTTTGTAAATTGCCTTGTTGAATTTGTGACCTATTTTTGTATGTCAGTGTCTTTTTTATCTCTGAATGTAATTCGATCACATAAAGTCTGAGTAAAAATGAATCTTAGAAGACTAATTGCTTGGCGAATATGGGTAGACGTATGACGTTTATATGAAGTCTATATTCAACTAATTTAACAATTATTTATGGTGATATTAGATTAATATTATTTGTTGTTTTTTAACTCTGCATTTTGAATCTTATTATCTTGGAAACTGTTCACTTAAATTGCATGCTGTAAAGGGCAATAGTGATCTATATTAAATGCACAAAGTATTTAAGATACTTGCTTAATAAGAATTAAAGTATTGCTTAAAATCGCTTCGTAAATAAGCCATTACTTTTGGTTGAAAATAAAAGATAAAAAAATGGTTACTGTGTGTTATCCCTAAAAGATAGGCCTACATATATACCTTTGCAAATTTTTTAGTTGACCTTTATAAGGTGTGCAATACTGTAGTACATTATTTTGATATATCTCATAAGGTTTAACCAGCGTTTGCAATGTAAGCGCAAAAAATGCATTAGTTTACGACATCGCATCAGAAACCTCTAAAATTATCAGTTTTTCTCTACTACTTTCTGCATGTATTATACACATAAACCTTCCTGTTGAATCACTATATCTGATAAAAAAAACCGCACGAAAATCGGTTGCGAATTTTAAAGATTAAAGCATACATCCGGACAAACATAAAAAAGCGACTTTGTTTTATACTATGTAATGATGATTATGATACATCAGGCATATTATCACACGCATCAGAAGGTCATAAGTTAGGTCCAAATTGATTTATTGTAGGTATATAAAAATCAATCTATGTGTAACAATCTTTACCTCTTTAATAAATCGATCAATGATTTATTGTGTCTAAATAAAAAACGTGCTAAGTAAATGTGTTTTACTTGGCAAGTTCCTATTTAGACTGGGCAAACTAGCCAAAGCAAACTTGTAACTGTAATTTGAATATGAACATGTGAGTGGTGGTCAAAAGTGTACCAATTTAAAATGTATTTATTTTACTTTCAACCATCATTTTTGCTGTATGCTCGCACCTCAAATAAATATTTCATATCGCAATAAAAGAGTTCTGGTAACGCTTTGCTGCTATATTGAGCTTGTATACATAAAGTAAATCGGTGGCAAAGTCAAAAGGCGCTTATATTTGAAATTTGCAGAGTTTGATTTAGAAATAAAATACCTATATTTTTAAATGTAAAATAACGTTTTGCTTACTAACTGGACCGATGAATACTTGTAATAACTAGGTATATTGGATTAAGTGAAACCTATACATAGTAAGCGAAATACTCATACTATTAAATATAATAATAAATAATTTAACCTCGTGAAAGCCGAAAAGGAAAAAGTATCAAAATACTTGGGCCTTGCTTACGAGATTACCGCCATGTAGAATGTTGAGTCAACTATTATTGTTCCGATAGTCATTTCAGTCAACGGTCTTTTTGCGAAAAGCTTCGACCAACACTTTAAGAAGCTTTTGCTTAATTATTGGATCAAGGGTCGGATACAGAAACGGCGCGTATTGTGAGGAGGTTCCTCACTCTGGAGCCCTGACCACCGGTTGTTTGGGGCCGCAAAGGCCCCGCAAATGGAGGAGAAGATTTTTTTTATAACTTTTTAATAGTGTTTTTTTATATATTTTTGTATTATATACCTATAACATTGTTAAAAATTTTAAAAAAATATGTAAATAAAAATAAATGAGAGAGTGAAAATAAATATTATAGGACAATTACACACACACAAACACTGGAAAACGTCCCTGCTCATCACACAAACATTTTTCCAGATCCGGGAATCGAACCCACAGTCTAGGGCGCAGAAGCAGGGTCACTAACCACTGCGCCACTCGGCCGTTAAACTATTGACTCTTCACGAGATCTCGAAAGCTATACACTTAAATGTCTCGAAACTTAGCATATTACGAAGTTTGCGAAGTAGTCGCTCACTAGGACGGATTTGGGTCTACGCGGGTGAAATCACTGGGCACGGATGTTTAAAAAATATTTACGAGTATACCGAATTTAAACATATAACTACAGAGATTTAACAGGACTGTTATAATAAGGCAAGAAGAATTGTCATTAATTTTAATTATTTAAAAGACTTTCATAAAAATATTAGGTATTGACCCAATTTTTTGAACGATTCAGAACCACTTTTTCATCGCGTTCATAGCACTTAAAAGTTTTGTACCAATTCAACCTGGCAATTTCAGTAAAAGCTCAACAATATGAAATTGCACTTCACTGTTGTGACATAATCGCATACAACTGGGTTAATATTTTTATCTGTTACGTTGATCTCTGTTTGATTTATCATTAATGTGCAATAAGTATGATTAACCATAATGCAAATTAGACAAATAAAATATCTATTTTATAAATCATCTGCACTGTCCAAACAAAGCAGTAATGTTATTTAAACGTTTTAATAATTTGACAAGACTAGCTGTCGCCTGCAGCTTCGACTACATGCAAAAGTTTTTTCCATCCATTGAAACCGTTCTTTGCCTACACTACCTTATTTACACTGCCGCATAAGTGTTAAGTAGGAAGAGTAGTTAAATTCTAGCCCGTCATCCCGCTTTGGAGCAGCGTGGGGTCTATATTCCAAAATTATGATAATGATGAGTTAGACACTAATATCTTTATCTTAAATTGTTAATCAAATTAACTTTTCTTTACATTATAAAAACCCTTTGCGTTTATAATATTAGAACTCCATATGATTCCATATAAATAAGAAGTACGATTGATTTATATGTCTGTGTAGCCGTGTGTGTCATCTTAGCTTCTAAACGAAAATACCGATTATGATGAATTTTTTTGGATCGAAAGCTTATAAGGTCAATTTATGTACCTACCGGTATCAGTTATTTTCTTATAATGGACGGATGGAAAGCATAATTTTTTTAACTCATTGTTGCTGTTATGTCGTTAATTTTATATATTATTAGTTAGTTATTTGTATTATCTAATCATGATTATTGGCGATTTTTTTAATTGTGTAACTTATTTTTAGGTATATTACTCTCATTTTGTGTCTGTTGTGCAATGCGTAAATAAAATATAACGAAATGTGAAAAAATAAAAAAAAGTAAAAATATAACTAAAACTTGTAATGATATTAAAAATGCAGAGTTCTGATGCTCACACTTTGTTTTGATTTCACGTATTATTGCCGTTGTTTCATGTGACGAGCCTGTGGAATTCATTACTTACGCAGAAAGCCTACGCTTTTATCTCGGAAGATGTGCTTTTGTAATCACATTACGTAAATGAGAGCTCCAGTATTCGTGGCTGAACCGGGACAGAATCGTGATTCCGACGAATGTCGCTTACACTCTGTAATGACTGGATCTTCATTACAACTTGTCACGTTTGGTTTTTTGTTACTTAATTTAATTTAAGATATATTCTATAGAATATATCTTAAATTAATCTATTTTCTGTTGTCTGTCGTTTCGATGGCTCTATAGTATACTATGGCACTATAGTTGAGCCATCGAAACAGGCAGAAAACAAAGGAATAATTCTTGAAAACTTTTTACGAGGGATAATGAAAGAGTATATATTTGATTAAATATAAATATAATATATCTCTGAACGGCGGAAGTCTGTCTGGTTTCTCTTTATCTCACGCATATAGCAGCGGCAGGGTCCTCCTCACTTATTCTAATCCACAGTGCTAGCAGTATTTTAGTTATCACTTTAGTTTGGTGTCCCGAGACGCACACTTTTTATATATATATTTGATTAATGGTCTGGAATATAAATGAGCAACTGAAAGTATTGGATTTATCAAAGAGTAAGAACAGTAGTTTCCTTTTGTTATATTGATTGATACTCCCAAAGAGCGATTTATTTATTTGTATAAATTACAACTTTGATCATTGAAAGTTTCAAATTGCGAAAATAGGTATGTCATAATTGCGATTTTTAATTATTTATAGACTTTTTTATAATTTTTTATAAAAAAACAGTAACACAATAAATGATAGAAAAAATTATGATTTAAGCGATTTGTGATAAGGTAAACGTCCCAATAGTCGTCAGTTTCTGAACTTCGCTACCTTTGCAGCCTTGCCAAATTACTACTAGTCATAGTAGAGAAAAACTAATTACGTGACAAGAGAGCAAATTTAATTAATTTTTTAAAAATATAATTTTGGTATTAATTAGTTAATATAATGTAACTAAATATTTAAAAAATTTTCAAAATGAGCGATTTGTACCAGTACCCGCCAGGTTTGTCCTAATTATCGTCAAAATGTCCCAGAACTCGTCAATTTTGAAAAAGAATTTGAACTTTATTGACTTAGACATAAAGTTCATTTTATTAATTATTTTTTTTAGTTCAATACATATGATGTGATTGTTTTGATACTCCAGCTTTGAAAATCTGTAGTCATAATGAGGGAATAGTATGCAGTCGATCTGGTGGTACTTGTTAATGGTAAATTTCCGAGCACCGTGTCTTGCCAATCGATCGAGCTATAACCAAATCCTACAGAGATATTGCAATGTGACGTACTAGTTATGGGAAGAGACAAAATCAAACATAATATGATTGACTGTGAGTTGTTATGTTTCATCGAGTTCGATGCTAATTTGTTTGTGAAGCATTTGTTATAGGCAACATTATTTGGTCTCATTCCCATCCGTTCAGAACGCACAATAAGAAACTGCCTTCCGAAACAAAATTATTAAACTAAAATCAGCGACCGACTCGAACCTAAACGTGAACATGTGTGACCAAGCGTGGAACACGGCATGTAACAAAAAGATCCAAATGCAGGATACTTGAAGAAAACTTTTAACTCTGCCTCCAAATCCTACAAAAGTACTATTGCCAGGGCAAAGTGCAAGTTCATCAACGAATTGGTCAGAGGTTGCTTAAAATGCCACCTGGATCTCGTGCTTTCTGGTCTCCTTTCAAAGCTATTCAAGGCAACATCTGCCGTTCTTCTTTTCCATCACTCTGCAAATCAGACGTTAGACTGGCCTATTCTGCTAAAGAGAAAGCAGAAATTATTGGTACTCTCTTTGACAATAATTCTACGCTTGATGATCGGGGAAATACACCGCCTACCATCCCGCGGTGTAATAGCTCTTTGTGTGACATACTTGTCACCCAGCGTGTAGTGCACAAAGCGCTTTTGTCCCTAGACATCAACAAGGCAAGTGGGCCGGATGGTATCCCAGCGGTTGTGTTGAGAACTTGTGCACCAGAGCAGACTCCAGTCCTGACACGTCTGTTTCAACTATCCTACTCCTCCAGTACTGTTTCGACTACTTAGAAGACTGCCTTGGTACACCCAGTACCCAAAAAAGGCGATAAGTCAATTCCACCCAACTATAGGCCTATTTCTATAAACTCCCTGCACTCCAAAGTGATGGAACAAATTATCAACTTCTTGGGTACCTAGAAGATCGTCAACTCCTCAGCGATTCTCAATATGGCTTTCGCCATGGCCGATCATCTGGCGACCTCCTAGTTTACCTCACTCACCGTTGGGCACAAGCTTTAGAGAGTAAAGGAGAAGCTCGCGCGGCGAGCTTAGATATTGCGAAGAAGTTTGATCGAGTATGGCATAAGGCACTTCTGCCCAAACTAACTTCTTATGGACCCCCGGAGAAGCTATGCGATTGGATCGCCAGCTTTCTAAATGAACGGAGCATTAAATTCGTAGTCGACGGTTTGTGCTTCCTTCCCAAATCAATTAACACTGATGTTCCACACGGTTCAGTGCTGTCGCCCACGTTATTCATACTGCACATAAATGACATGATTTCCAGCAACAACATGCGTTGCTATACGAATGATAGCACGGGCGACGCCCTTTACAATGATCGCGTACAGCTTTCTCTTAAACAGCTGGAAGAGTGTAGGTCCAGACTTGTGTCTGAAATTGAGACTTCCCTGAATCATCGTTACTTTCAGCCTCAACATAGGCTCTTGCCGTATAAAGCCCAAGTACGTCCGCAAATGGAGTACTGCTCACATCTATGGGCTGGAGCACCTTAATACCAACTTCTTCCACTTGATCGCATTCAAAGGCGGGCAGTTCGCTTTGTTGACAATTCCAAACTCACCAGCAAGTTGGAGACCTTAGAACACCGTAGGGACGTTAGCTCTCTATGTGTGTTCTATCGTCTTTATTATGGCGTGTGCTCTGAGGAACTGTTCGAAATTATACTACCCTCTGTCTTCTCTCAGCGGAACTTGCGGCCTAGAAACCAGTTTCACTTACACCATCTGAATGGCTGGCTATCTACAACCTCTAGATTTTCTAGATCATTTCTGCCGCGCATATGCAGACTCTGGAACCAACTTCCTGCTGCGGAATTTTCTGACAATTATATCATAGGGGTATTTAACGGGCAATCCAATCAATCAATTCCTCAAAGGCTGGCAACGCATTACCAGTACCTCTAGTGTTGCAAATGTACATAGGCGGTGGTAATCACTAATCAGGTGACCCGCAGGTGAGCTGGTTTGCCCGCTTTAATAGCGATGAAAAAATACATATCTAACGATATGTGTAAACAAAGCAGCATAACGAGCTAGTAAAGCTGATATTTATATATAACACGTTAACGTAAAATCATATTTAACTTCAATTTTGACTTATGTTAAAAATCAAGGCATTGTAACTATCAAGCGGATATATTATCATCTTAACATTTAAAGCTAAGTTAAAGACTAAGTTAAAGACACTACCAAGCCGTGCCTAATGCAACTTTCACCCTTATCCCCACGCAATAAAGCTGAAACTAGAAACGGTGTCAGATTTACGTTCATTTGCTGTGTAGTGGTCGTCAAAATTTTGACGAGTTCTGGTTCAAGTTGAGAATTTAAAGTACGAGTAGACGTCACACGCCCAAAATAAAAATAAAAAGAAATATAACATGGTTTTTTTAATTATTTCGATAGAAAATTAAATTGACTCTTCTATAAAAGAATTGGATATATCAAAAGTTCACAACAAATGTTACAAAAGTTACATCGTATACAAGCATGGCGAGCTGCGATTCAGTGCCTAAACTTGTAAAAAAATACAAATATTCAAAAACGCAAACTTTCGTTTATTGTTTCTCAAACACCAATAAAGTGCTGATTAAAATTTTGCATACAAATTATCGTGTATAATACCATAAATATGTTAGCATAAATAAATTTTACTTAGTTATTATAAGAAATAAATAACAGGCCTTTTTCCATATTATGACGGCTATTGGGACACTGTCGACTTTACCAGCGTTTACCTTATTTTGTTGTAAGTGTAGCAACATTGTGTAGTCCTATGTAACGTTGACTTTTTTTATTAGTTACAAGTCAGCCATTAACTGCAATCTCGCCTGATGGTAAGTGATGATGCAATCTTAGATAGAAGTAGGCTAACTTGTTAGGGGTAGGATGAAATCGACATCCCTTTCGGTTTCTACACGACATCGTATCGGAACGCTAAAATACTTTGCAGTACCTCTTTGCCGGTAGGGCGGTAACTAGCCTCCTACCAGCCGATAACGATAACGACGTTTTCCATTCCAGCGGCGCGCGTTCTACCTCACAGTTTAGAGATTTTGTCCCAGGAACAGTATTATGACAATTAAATTGTTAGGCCAATCCTTGGCATATTAAAACAATTTAATTTCAAAGTGTTTTATATTAGTTTTCCTAACGTAGATGTATCAGTTTACATAATTGTAAATTAGGGCTTAATATCCAGCAGCATTATCCCTTAAGTAATGTACAAAAAATATTGACAAATATATAAATATCATTATTTATTTCATGTTGTGTTAAACTAATTGTTATGGAAGAGCGGGGCCGCCCGTCACAAGTTACAATACTGTACACTAAGATGGCTCCAATCACTGTATATGTAATGTAAACAATATTTCATGAAATATTTTTGTATTTTTTTTTGTCTAAATCTCTCTCAATATAGTAGAGCCGCACTGAACCGTGTCACATGAAGCGTGTCTCTTATTCGAAATAATTATTTGCAAATGATGTTCAAAACTGATAAATGCGTTAGTTCAGGAGCACGATAAATGTTGTAAAATTTATCTCGTGTTAGTTCAGTTAAACTCGAAACGGATAATAATTTTAATTATAGCCATCCCTTTTACATCCGATCGAATATTATCATCACCATCATTATCTGCCTATTAAAGGCCCACTATAGGGCCAGGTCATCCTCCGTATAGGAAAGGGTATATGGAGCGTAGACCCACCACGCTGCTCCAATGCGAGTTGGCGGGCTTAGGTGATAATGTTTCATGTATTAACGATCACTATCAGATGTTGATGACAGTGACCGGAACCGACGGCTTACCGTGCTCTCCGGGGCACGGGGGTGTAACACCACTAAGTTTCCGACTCCGGCCGTGGAATTTACTGAGAATTTCATAGAAGAATGAAAAACTCAGAATTATTCCATGAGCCGACACAGGATTCGAATCTAGGACCAACGAGACCATTAGATCAACGAGGCAGTGGATCGAATATAAATATAATATCTAAAATAACATCTTGACGTTTAATTTATTTCAGTCAATATTATGTATACTATTCTGTAATAGTACAATGTTAACTATTCTGAAAAATGCAAATGGACATTAAAGTTTCACAGCCCCGAGGGGTCCCCTGGCAACCGTCAGGCAAATAATGACAGCTGTCATTATAGCTCCGTCGCTACCCGGGTAGCCGCGGGCCTCAAAGAAGGTTTGAATGTCAGGCCCACAGGGGTTAAATACGATCACAGTAGCCTAACGGTATTTTAAAGTATCTTTCTAGCGACACGCCGCTAAGCTGATTATTTCTTTTATGTATTCCACAAAGGAATTAATTACTCAGTATAATAAATATTGTTTTTACTTCCTACGTTTTTGCATACTTATTAACATAATTATAAAAAAGTATTAACTATCATTAATACAATAGAAAAACTTGCAATTTTAATTTAAAATTCGTTTAGAAATGTAGTTCATCCGTCAACACTACGGTACGTTTCAGCAGAAATTCCAGTGTATTTTATCTGAACTGAAATCTAAAATTCATTACATTCATTACCATTTAGTGGATTTGGCAGGATTCCTGTACCGAGAGTGACTCCATTTCCTGCTACGTGCCACGGTTGCTACGCCGTAGCCTGTAGTCCGTAGCCCGTAGCTCGTAGCTCGTAGAACGTCGCCGCAGCTTGCATAACTTTGAATGCTTTCCATTGTGCATAATTGTCCCTTGCCTTTTTATTTAAAATGCGAGAAAGTAGGTCGCGTATTGCAATACAATTAGAATTTGACTTTAAATCATATTTAAAAATACTTTCACAGCAACCGCGACGACGGCGTATTTGAATTTATATTTTTTAATCACGAAAATGTTTAGCAAACTAATAAGCGAAAGTAAAAAATGCTTTATAAATGAGTAAGGGTTTTCATCACGCTACGGATACTCATAACAAACAGCGAATTAATCATGCTTATGCATACATTTTGTTTTGTATATATTACGGCCGTGACGAATACTCTGAAATATGAACGAAGAACCTGTAGTTAGGACGGAAATGTATATGTGAATTGTTTACGATATCTAATAAATTAAATTATGCAATTTATATATTCCTATTTGACTTTTTAAATAAACAATTTTCTGCTGTAATGATATCTTGGAAACGGGTGAACTGATTTGCTTTACGCTTTGTATGTAGATAAGTAAATATTTCATGAATTTGTCTACATAAATGTCTTTTTTAGAAACCATAAATAATAAAGAGGCAAACCCATATATAATCATGATACGACTTTTAAAACAACGTTAATTTAAATCGTTTTTTCTAGTACATATCTATCTTTTAATACTTTTTTTTTATCTTGCGCTGTAGATGCAAACTGGTGCCTCGCAATTGCTTTATTATATTTTTAATACAAGATAGCGTTACAGGACATGAAAATCTTTTGGAAAATTAAGACGCTGGGTGTGGATCTGTAGCAAAATAGTATCATTAAAACAACAACGTGATAAAAAATACTAAACGAAGCTCGGAACCTCAGAATTGTATTTGTTTTATTAATTCAGTTAGCCTAACAATTACTTGTACATATATACCAGTGCACACAACATAAGGCTACGTTTTGTTATGTATTTCTTAATTCAACATTTCACTAAACCATTTTGTATTTGAGTTTCATTATTTACACGTATCGAAATCCTCAATGGCTAATGGATAACTGCAAAGGCGTGCGCACAAAAACAAACATACACAAATAACCTCTTACCCCAAACGAATATACCATTTCCGTTCCGCCGCGATGTGGATAAAAAATAGGAGCATCAACGTTTGTACGATAAAGTACGGTTTCAGAGACTTCAGGGAAAATTCGACATAAAAGAAAGCTTTCCATTGTGTTCCTGCTCTACTATCACACGATATCTTACCAGGAACTATTTATTGCACCTTTTTTAGAATAGAGTCGTCATTTTACATTATGTGAATTAATAAAAAATCTGGGTGAAGGCAAGTTCTGCAGGTTACTTAAAAGACGTAATGAGACGTAGAATTCAAAGAAAAAACTATAAAGGAATATACATTTTTAATTGCCAACTGTCTAATTTAAAGAATATCTCGGAGGAAGGAATTCCAGGTCAGTAAAAATTCTCAGGCTGGAAATTTGTGGACTTACATCTTGCCTCGAAAAGGTTCAGAACTATAATCAACATTTCATAATGATCGTGAAGAGTTACCAAGCTGCTTGTACAACCAAGTGGTAACTCACCAACCCACAATGAGACAATCCTGGTAGGTCAACGATCAATACCTCTTTTCTTCAAGGAGGGAGGCCTAGTCTTGTATAGGGCGGTAATAATAGGATGGTAATGAAGATGAATAAACGGGTATTACAGTATTTTTCTCTCAAAGATATAGAATATATTAAGAGCTTCTCAAGTATTGATCAGTCAATGTTTTTGTTATTTTTTACGCGTTTATATATCAGAAATAAATAAATATTCTGTATCAATTTTCTAGCATAGTAGCTCGTAAAAGAAATACATGAGTGTGTTTTTTATTTGTCTACAGAGAAAATGTAATAAAATGACATAGTAAGCTCGGTTTCACTGGAACGAGTATCGATAAAATTTGTACAGTCGGATGCCTGCAATTGTTTTAAATCGTACAACGTACTGGTTACGTACCATGTCGGTTTTTGTTTTTTTATGTTTATTACAATAGAGCATGAGTTTTAAAACTAGACTTTTACTACCAAATACTTTTACATGCATGTATATAAACTAACGCAAACGATGAATTTGGATTTTGACGTTATTTAAATTTGCGTAAAAGAGCTTCATACTTTCATTCAAAATTACACCATGATATTTTTAATTTAAAGGCGAAAGTTAGTAAGTATGTATGGATGGATGTTTGTAACTCTTTCTCGCAAAAACTACTGAATGGATTTTGATGAAACTTCACAATAAAATAGCTTACATATCAAAATAACACAAAGGCCACATTTTATCCCAAAATTCCCACGGGGACGAGAACAACGCGGGTAAAGCTATCGGCGTCTTCTAGTAACTAATAAAAAACCTTTTCCTGTAAATGCTGTGACGCAACGCTCGTGGTTAAGACTTAAGAACTGCAATTTAAAATCAAGGTCTGATAAAAACTCTTGTAAATTTATTTTAAAATAATAATAATGATTGATCAAAGTTCATAAGTTACGAACTTTGTACATGTGAACATGGAAATCTTTTAAGTATTAAGCAATTTGTAACCTAGCAGAATTACTTATTATTGTGAATAACGACTGAAAATTTGGAAAATATTGATTGAGTCGAATGATGGACAGTGTTGGCACAAAAATAGCATAATCAATTAAAATCAAAATCCAAACAGTTGGCCATCATCCATCAGACGAAGGCAACTCCCTGTGAGAAGCAATAAAATTCGAGTCGATAATTGAAATCTGGATTTCAATGGGTCTGTATTTCCACATTTTTATACAGAGGCGGAAAAAACAAAGAGCTTTGCTCATTAGGACGGCTAAAAATTCTTATGTATTATTCAGGTATTGGGTGCGAAAACGCTGACCGTTATAAATTTCACTTTTAAATGAGTGTTTATTTTTAAAATTCAAGACTATCTTAAGCGCTGTAGTAAAGTTCTTTGTGACAGATCTTTATGGAGAAGTAAATTAATATTTTATATCAGATAGCTACTTATAGTTACTACTGGCTGTTGCCTGTGGCTTCGTTTGCGTGAATATAGAATTTATCACCTGGGGGTGTAAAATAACCTACATCCTATTGAGGATAGGTAATAGGTTGTTTAGGGCCCACCAAATATATACAAAACAATCATAAAAACAGGTCAAGCCGTAGAAGTTCGATAACAGACACTGTGACACGAGATTTTTATTTACTACAAAATTGAAGGACCAAGCAGATAGCTCATATGATAGTTAGTGAAAAAAAAATATATAAATAGAGCAACATTTCGCGGGGCATGCAAGGATCGTGTCCTACTTTCGTAGGGCGTATTCCTTGTCGCTTTGAACCTAAGGCATAGGTTAAGCCTAGCCTTTAAATATACATAAAATAAATATTATACTTTCCAGAACGAGCTCTGTTACAAAACGTTCTACTTCTAATAAACGTTACAGTGTGCTGAATGATCTGGTTCCTTTTGATTAATTTATTCTATATTTAGTCAGATTGATTCTGTGCAATAGAACTCGACACTATATAACCGTAGTGACGTAGTGACATTGATTGATCATTGCTATGACTTACCTTTGTTGACATAAATATACATGTTCGAATAATTTTCATGGGGAAACATACACGTCACATGGTGTAAAGGTACACATGATTATGTACCACCTAAAATCCTTCTATTCATATTAAATTACTAATTTAAGAAGTTTTTAGCAATTCTTTTTTCTATGTGACTAAACAAATAGCTAGCTAGTCATAGATTAACGAATATCATTTGATTTTTTATGAAATTAAATGTTATTTACTTTGTCATATTCAAAAATTAATTATTTCAATCTGATACTAACTAACTTGATGCTATAAATACTAACAAGCTCTATGATCACTCAATAAATAATTGATTATAAAAAAAAAACAGAAGGTGCGTTCGTTATCATCGTGCTTTAATATGATGAGAACTGGCAAGTTTCCAATGGCTTGGAGTAATTTTGTTTTGGAGTACGTGCCTCGCATCATTAGCAGTTTTCGAAACTGCTCGCTTATCCTTTCTATTTCTACTTTAATTTCTATAAAATGATATAGCGATCAATCTTTTTTATGGACATCTTATGTTAGGTACTATTTCATTGAAAATAATTCTAAGAATAAATAAAAAACGTTTATCTATTAAAATAAAGAAAGAACTGCAGAAAATTTTTTACTCTAAGCTAGGAGTGGCTCTGATAACATTCACAATGCGATTAAACTAACCCAAAGCTTGTTTAGTTTAGCCTGAAGCTAAAAAAATTGTATTGATTTCATTCGTAATTTCTACGTGCATCCTTTGTTGCCAATTGTATGGAGCCATTCTTTCTTTTCTAATTATATTATGGTATTCCTAGAGGACACTAAATTACTAAGTCCTCGACAACATCATCTGAAAAGCGATACACGTTTTACTTAATGAACTAAAAGGGTAAAAAGTAGTGTGAATTTCTCAGCAACGTTTAGTTTGGTAATACAGCGAACAATCCGTTCGCGCTGGCCGCACACCGAATGTTGCAGTTAAATAATTTGCTATAACCGCTTTCATTTATTCAACTTTTAGCTGGAATTTCCATGAGTAATTTGACAATTTCGAAGTTTAAATGTTGAAAATGTAATTCAACCGTCTGCTCGTATATCTGTATGGGTAGGAATTACCGCGTGATAGCGTATTGTGAGTTACTGGAAAGATATTTTACTGTACAAACTTTTAATGCCAACAGCTGCAATGCTCAGTTATTCTCAGCTGCATAAAAATACATGACAATTATATACCACGCCTCCATGCCTCTTAATTGGGTACAGTTCATACTGAAAACCGCATGTGGCATAGTTTCCGCTTAAAAATATTTTTCGGTTTTTACACTGATTTAAAATACTGCTAAAAATAAGTATAAATTGACTATACCCAGTATGTCATTACTCCAAAATCTTTGACAGATGGCTAATCTGATGTGTGGTAGAAATCATTACCCGTAACAGATCAACACTTTTTAGGAGATGCACGTCTTACAATGCGTTGTCCTGCGCCTTAAATGTGAAGAGTAGGTGCCTCTTGTGCATGTAATTTCTGCGTCCACCATAACCTTTAGGCCAAAAAAAGAATTGCGATGCTGATTGACTGCAGTAATGATATGATATATATGCATATTGGTAGCACTTCCCCGAATAAGCTTGTGAGAAAGCTTATATATCATGATCATATCATCAGTAATAGTAGATTACTAATTTTTTTTTATCGACTACAAGTTGGCCCTTGACTGCTATAACACCTGATGTTATGTGATGATGCTATCTAAGATGGAAGGGGCTAACTTGTTAACAGTAGGATGAAATCCACACCTCTTCGGTTACTACACGACATGCTACGTACCGGAATGTTAAATCACTTGGCGGTATGTCTTTGTCGGTAGCCACGGCGAAAGCCTCCCACCAGCCAGACCAAGACAAATTAAGAAAAATCTCAACCTGCCCCGCCGGAAATCGAACCCAGGACCTTCGTCTTATAAATCCACTGCACATACCACTGCGCCACGGAGGTTGTATCTTATTTTAGTAGTTTCAGAGTTTAGAGTTGTAGTTTAAATTATATAAATAAGACGTGGAAGAAAATTACACAAGTACTCTGAAGCCGGTTCAAGCAATCTTATTTTTTAAACTAATTGGATTCCGAGCTAAGACCCTCTTAACCTATTACTCCCGGCGGCAACTACCAATGTCAATAATTGTTTAACAATAAACTTATGGACATAGCAGTTTTAATTTAATTCGTTATTTTATTTAACTATATTTGAAAGGAAATTAAATAAAAATAAAGTGTCCGGATACTTTATTATTATTTTTACAGGATTTTTTCAAGCTTTTGATGATATTTATTTCTTTCCTTATAAAATATTGTATCACAAAAAACTTAATTTTATTTGTTAAGGTGAAACTATAACCATCGCCTCTAATTTTTTCGTCTACTTGTCGTAAGTCGCGTTACGGAGGCTTGGCAGAGCAGCCAAGGCCAATATGGTGGCGTAAAATATCACTCACATAGTTGTTTTAAAAAAATCACATAATCAGTTGTATATTTATTAGTTATTTATTGATAGCTTCGTAATTTGTCAAGTTACGTCTATTATCACCGGATAGTGAAGTAAAAATTGTATCAATGCTTTAATATCATACATTAAGTTAATTCCAAAAGACTTGCATAGTCGAGTAGGTTCCCCATACAATTGAGGTTTGCCGTTACATGTTGTTATGGTACAGCGGAATTCATTACTTACGCGAATAGCTTCCGCTTTTGACTCGGAAGATGTGCTTTTGTAATCACACAACGCAAGTTGAACATTCATGGTTTACTTCTGCGGGATTTCTTACTCGGACCGGAAGTATGTATCTAACCACTAATGAATGGAAGAGGAGGATCCTACCGCTGCCGTATGCATTTTAGAAAGGAAAGCCAAGACAAATTGGCGCCATAGAGCGTTCTGTAACGAAGTAGTTTACCCTCCCATAAGAAGTTTTCACTTGAAATTATTTCTATGATTATCGTTATTGTTTCATTGAAACACCGTGAGAGGACAAAAGATCACAGAAACAATTCTCTCAACTTTTGTCTATCTGTCTACTTGTCTGTTCACGCTAACCTCTAAAACCACTCAAGGGATTTTCATTCAGTCTTCACAAGTAAATTAAACTTTTAACTTGCTTGGAACAACTTGGACTTTATTTCATTGAGATCGTACTGAAAAATATTCGGTTTCTATGTCGCGAACTTAGCTAGTTCTACTACATACGAGTAACATAACTTGTAATATTATGACAAAAACAAATCTTCCGAGGAACTTGGAAGTTTATGAATATGCAAGTCGGTTAGGAGAAATTCTTGGCACGGAACAGCGGGATTGCCAGATGTAAATTTATAGAAGTGAACTACCACTTAAGGCCCAATAGTTGCAATGCCTTTAAATTGTAAAATGTCGTGTGCTTAGTACAATGCACGATGGTATTACGTTGTTTAATTAAAATGTAAGATTGTTAGAGATCGTAAATTAGGTGAGATTAAATTATTTTTTTATTCTAGCAACTATCAGGTATTTATATTGTCATTGCAGATATGGATTTTTATAGAAAAAATTTTTTTGAAATCAGTTTATTTTTTTATTTTTAATTTTTTTTGTAAAAATAAAATACTTTTGTACTACTGTAAAAATATATAACATTTTTTATATATCGTGAAGCATTTTTATAGGAATACACGAAATGAATCAAAAAAGGATTTTTCTGTGGCTTAATGAACTTCTGAATGAATATATTTTTCATTATATTACCTTACATGGAAATAATCGACAAATTTATCAAATAGGAGACAAGTCTAAAAGTGCAAGTTTTGTTGATCATTCAAGGCGCAGGGGTAACTGCGTAAATGATAAATGTACGTGAAAACGGCATCCGGCTGCCCGTTGCGCCTTGGCCGGTTAAATTGTAATAATATGTAAATAATAAAGCAAGTAGTTATGACAAGTTGCACAAACGTATTAATTAATCCTTGGACCATTTCCTACAGCTTCAGTAGTTATGGCTTAACTTCTTCCAAGGTACGAAATCAGATTAAAATGAATGTTATTAGTACGAAGTCACAGTAAATCTGAGTTAACTTACTGTAATCTGGTTTCACGGAATTTTGGAGCAAAGCGTATTATTTTATTAAACGACTTTAAAAAATGGATAGCTAGCTATAAATTTAAGACCCACTGAATTTATACCAATTAGTAAATAAGACATAATTATGTAGCTTCAATATATATTTTCAGTGTATTTGTTCTTTAAAGTCGGATAAATTTTTTACTATAAAAAACTTTATAATACGTAATAAATTTAATTTTGTTCACTGCATTTATTTGAGATCACAGTATTTTATCTTAATAGAAATCTAAAATGCATTGCATCCATTACTATTTAGTGGGTTTGGCAGGATCCTTGTGTTGAGAGTGACACCATTAAACTGTACGTGCTACAGTGCTACGCCGTAGCTTGCATAACTGCAAAAACCTTTTAAGTTCTTACAAAACTTTCATAGTGTCCTCAATGATGAATATTCTAGTCCTTATGAGAGAGCGTTTGCCCAGCTGTGGGGTTGAATATTATATCAGGTAATAGTTGAGAGACTTACTTGTTGCTCTAGTGGTTAGCCTATGTGGCTTCGATCACAAGATCCTGGTTGCGAATCCTAGGTCTGGCACGAGAGCATGTTAAGCCATTGATCTCAGTCACTCTCATCAACACCTGATAGTGATCGTTAATGAATAAAAAATTACCACCCCAAGCCCGCCATCCTGCATTGGTGCAGCAGCAGCGTGGTGGGTCTACGCTCTCGTACAAGGAGGGAGGCCTTGTAGCAAGCCGTTGATAGGCTGATAATGAACAGCTTATAGAATAATCAGCTGGATCACCTGCAAGAAATATCAGAAAAACTTCTTCCGATGAAATGCTTTGCTCCTATACTTCGTGCCTATAACGTCATCGGGAACCATACTTATCTGCATACTAGGAATACAGCAATGCAGCTTAGTGGCTGAAATAAACATGATAATAGTACTTTTCCGGATGAGTTCTGCTACATAGAGTTGTATTCTTACTAAAATGTGGTGTTATTCTATGTCATAACAATCTATTCAAATAACAGCGGTTTATTGCACTTTCAAGTCTCATATATTTGTTGACTTTACTATTGTATTCGCTATGGCCATATATATGTTAGGTAATTTGAGAAGTTTTACTGCTTGTTGTGGTTATGTTAGTTTCATTAAGAAACGTATCAACCATTTTCACATTTGTAGGATGAAGTAATTGCAGTATAGTAAATTCAAATTCAAAAACATTTATTTCAAGTAAGCTTATTATAAGCACTTTTGAAATGTGAAATTAGACTATTTGTAGTGACTCTACCATCTGCTCGGAAGGCAGGTCCTGTTGAGAAGAGCCGGCAGGAAACTCAACGGTTGCCCTATTTCTAATATTATCAATTTTGGGTGTTTATCTATATGTTATAAGTATTTATGTTTTGTATATATAAAATCTTCATCAGTTATCACTGCACCCATGACACTAGCTACTTACGAGTATGCTTACTTTGGGGCTATATAGCGATGTGTAATTGTCCTATAATATTTATTTATTTATATTATTTCATTTTACAATATTAAGTGTGTTGTTATATAAAATTATTTATTTCACTTCCTGTGTGAAGTTGACAGCCTAAAAAAATATTTCTGCTTTTATTTCGGCACCTTATCACACATGCACTTTTGTTTCTATGGCGCCATTTTACACACCACAATAACATATGTGTTGCATGCAAAAGCGTTGGTTCATGACTACAAGTTATCATGGCGTAGACAATATCCGTATCCGATTGCCATTTTAAATTGTAACTCTGCGACTATTACTGGAGCTGCGATGCAGTTAAATTATTGGTTATTTGGCTGCATTTTAATACTAATAATCTAAATAAAGCTATTTTTCACTCATAATTTTACGATCTACTTGAGTGAGCTTAGATTTAGTCTAGTAATGAACAAACCAAGTTATTCCTGATTTTTATTGGTATGGTTACATTATAGATGCACCTTTATTTTTATGGCGCCATAAATTGCAATATAACACAATAACACATGTAACGTATGTGAAAGCGCTGGTTCATGACTTCACGAGTTATCATGGCGTGTTCGCAGACAATATCCGTATCCGATTGCCATTATAAATTGTAACTCTGCGACTATTACTGGAGCTGCGATATGCGGTTTAAAATACTGTGCTATGTAGTGTAATAATACAAAGAATGATATATTTACTTACAATTTTGTAGGCTTCTCTCCGTATAGAAAAGGGACTATAGAACTTACATCTAATCTAGTAGTAGTAAACTTCTACGGCAAGCGCATACCACCGTAGACTGCATCATCACTTACCGTCAGGCGAGCATTGCAGTCAAGCGCTAGCTTATAGCATTAAAGCTAGAGCTTAAATACTACATGCAGACTTTGACTTCAGTCTCTAAAGGGTTCTGTACAAATTTTAAGAAACAACTTTTTTAAATTTTTATTGAGAAATAATACAATTAGGAACTCAGGCTAATAACTATAGAACTTATCCTAATACCTGTACAAATCATGCTTACGTGGAATAATAGCTAGAAATAACATTTTCGGTGAACAAAGCGGACTACTTACAATTTTTAAATTTTGTATTCGTATGAAACTAAGTATTAAAAATTCTCTCACAGAATCTAATTAAACTAAGTATGTAAAAGGATAACAATCTTTAAAAACGTTGTTAAGCTTGACATATCCGGGAATACTAATTAAATCTACATGCTATCATTATATACATTTTTGAATATTAATAAGCGAATGAAATTTAATGCTCAATCTATAATAATCCAGTTCCATTTAATGATTGCCGAAGCTTTAACGCAATCAACCGATATACGCAAATATAGGCCACGCCACTACCAGTGCGCATGGAACAATTACACGTAAATGTTTAGGTCGAGGATATAGGACAGTTTTAATCTATTAATTAATCGGCTTGCGGGACGATTAAATTATTTGAAGCACTTACCCTAAAACAATATTGAATTTCATCCATTTGTTGTCAGATGGATTTAATTTTTCCGAGAACCGCTAACAATGGGCAGCCATTTGAAATTAATATAATGGACTTCTACGTATATAAGATCGATGTACGTGTATAAGCCCGCGTTCGGGTTCTCTGTAACTATTTTCGATAACATATTTTGAAGCAGGATTCTTTCAATTATTTTTTTACATGGCGCTACTACAAAATATTTATAATTTATTATAATTCGCTTTATTAGTCTAGTGGTCCTATGCGGCTTCGGATCATGAAATCCTGGGTTCGAGTTCTGGTTATAAAACTGTTCTTTCTTAAATTCTTTAACCCCCGTTTCTCGCAACATGGTATACCATTGCTCCTAGTCATTATCATTACTATTTGACAGTTATTATTTTTTTTTATCGATTACAAGTTGGCCCTTGACTGCTATCACACGTGATGTTAAGTGATGATGCAATCTAAGATGGAAGCGGGCTAACTTGTTAGGAGTAGGATGAAAATCCACACCCCTTTCGGTTTCTACACGACACGGAACGCTAAATCGCTTGGTGGTACGTCTTTGTCGGTAGGGTGGTAACTAGCCACGGCGAAAGCCTTCCACCAGCCAGACAAGGACAAATTAAGAAAAATGTGATCTGCCCCGCCGGGAATCGAACCCAGGACCTCCGTCTTATGACTCCACCACGCACACCACTGCGCCACGGAGGTCGTCCAAATGTTATACAGACAAACATGGTCACCTAACACCTTAAGCCCGACAAGAGCCGTTGAAATATAGTGATGCCTGGCTTCTTTAAAGATAAAGGCCCCGTAATGGACAGTTAAAATAGGCTTATGATGATTATGATGAGTAATTATAGGCATACATTAAGGAAAATATAAGTTATAATATAAGTTGTTAAATTTGCTTTGTATAACGACAGACAGTGACACATATTTCACATAAAAATAATGCGACTGTGAAAACGGCTGCCGAAAAATAGTTAGCTATAATTACGTCGACTAATGGTCTTAAATTGCAAGGTGGCAAACGGCCGAAACATATTTAGTAGCCATTAGTAATTTATACCTTAATGCGGTTGAGGGTACAATTGTATTTGTCAGTGTAAAAATAGAATTCAACTCTCCAAGACTAATAGAGTATTGATACTATGGTAACAATTAAAAGCATTGTTCGTACAGTAAGCCTTCATCTATCAGTGAAGGACGGTTGCTGACGTAGATAAATGAAGTGCGGATTGATCCGGCTTGCCAGCTCGGTTTCGCATCTTATGCAGTCACCAAGAGACAAAGAGGCTGGCTCAGCTTAGATCGACTGAGCTAAAAGCTTCATATTATATTTAGGTTGGTGAGGCAATAGAGCAGAATAGGATTGCTGAAGTTGGTGATTCCTTTTGTCATTTGAGTTATTTTATTGATTAAATTGTGCTTTATTATCTATAGTTAACCTTATAATAAAAAGTCACTTTCCGTGGTTTTTTACTCTTAGATCTTTTGAAACGGATTTTAATGAGGCGTTCATCAATGTATAGAGTTTCAAGGGAAAGGTATCTTCGTATAGTTCAAAAAAGAATATTGTTGTTTAAGATTACCACACAGACGAATTAAACAAAATCGAATTTTTATCAAAAAAAAAAATACTTTGGAAATTTGCCAAAAGAGAAATAAACAAATCTGTTTTTAAAAAATAATAATTGTTAAAAATTCAAGTGTTTAATTTTGAAAATTAGTCGTTGTTTCTGTAAATATCGCTTTGGACTCCGGATTTTTGATATTAAAATGGAAGGCACATTCTTTATCATTGCGTTTTAATAGGATGAGAGTTGGCAGGTTTCCATTCCCAGCGGCGGAGTAATTTTGTTTTGGACTGCGTGCCTGTGGTGTGAACTTACTATCCGCTTATCGTTCGTATTGTTGCCTGATTTTTATTGCGTAATTTATGTTATTAACCCACAAAGAGATTCGGTTCGTATTTTTAATGTACATGAATCGCATGTTTTTCTTATAGTAAAAGTTTAAGGATCTAGTAGATGCCCTATTTGATGTTAAGTGGAAAACCATCTTCTAAAACAGAACAATACTTCAAAATCTACCCTGCTATGCTAAATCGGCTACCCTGCGTCTATTAATCTGAGCAAACAGCTCGCTAAATAATGCTCGAAGCCTTATAAGCCTGTATTTTTTAAATTGGACTTGGCTAGACTACTTTAAAGAAGTATTATTATGTAAACCCTTTAAAATTGTATAAAATCAACAAGTAAAAGTAAAAATATTATCTGTGGAGTCAAAAATAATAATTTATTTCAAATAGGCTGTATATAACCTCTTTTGAAATGGCAAGTCTGTCAGTACGTAGTGACTCTACCACCGGTTCGATCAGCTAACATCTATTTGTTCATTATACATGGAGTTAGTAAATATAAAAAATATGTTTATTTGTTTACTCTCTGTACGTTCTTAAACCCTTCTGCTAACTGTTGTGTAACTTTGATGTAGCATAAAAAATGTATTTTGTTTCCTTTGCATACTTGGTACTAATAATTGTTTTATGTAATGGTACTGACTGATTTATTCACCCACTTAAAGTCTATTTACGAATTCGTATGACATTCATGAGTTGAGGTGGGCGCGAAGGAAAAAAGTGGCTCGTGGGCGATTATAAGATCAAATCAATTTAAAACAAAAAACGTTAAGAGTACAAAACACGTTGAAAAGATCAAGCAGTGGCGAAAGTCGAAGAAAAAAGTCAATTGTAATAATTGATATCAATTACGTGCTCTAAGGCCGTAGCTCAATACATACACCCGTGACCCGACCCGCAACAACCCGACAGGTGGACGCCGCGATGTCATCGGGTGGACCTCGCGTCGTCAACGAGTGGGCCACGCGTCGTCAACGAGTGGGCCGCGCGTCGTCAACGAGTTCGATTTCAAAATCTGAAATCGGATAAATCAGTTTGCGCTTCAAAACCAAACACGCCTATCTCTAGTTGGTAGTGAGCGCCGCATCGCACTCGCGTGGATCGCGCGTTGCCAGCTCGCCGTGCACGTGAGGCAAGCATGCAAACAGCGAGCTATCATCGAGTGGCCCACCCGCGGACCGCGCGTTGACGCCTCGCCATCGAGGCGATCAGGTGATGTTACGGAATACTAACCACTCGAGGCGAGGCGGTGCGGTTCGGGTCCCGGGTGTATGTAATGAGCTATGACATTTAGCCTGGAATTTGAAAATGGGTGGTGTTACATCCCACGTTTCCAAGAGCATTTTAAGCAGTCAATAGCGTTCATTATCTTTACCAACAGGTTGTTGTCGTTACAAGACAAGCACTATTCCTCATCCGACACCATCATTATCACCCGAAACTTGCTAATCTACATTGGCCATAAACTATCAAGGGAATGCAAGAGATTGTAGTTGCCACCTGCAGGTGACGACTACAATTACTTTTCCTGTTGAGGAATACTTTGTGAAACAGAAGTATTAGTTAGCAATACACAAGATTTATGACATTGTTTTCGGCCAAAGAAAACAAAACATATAAGTATTGGGAAGCCAACGTGGAATCTATAACTCAATGCCAAGTTTTCTGAAGTTGGCCAACTTTTGGAAAGTACTCAGCTTACGGCAAACAAAGTCGACAATCTCCATTCCTTTGTTCTCATATTACCTGGAAACAAATACTTAACAAGCAGTTGAACATTACGAAAAAACTTTACATGAAAATCCTCTGTTATTGATCTCTATCTACTGATACCATGTTTGTGCATTATAAATGTTAGGAACAAAGAAATAGTACTGTAAATACTGCTCGCAGCTTGGATGTGTTTTTCCGATGCTTGCTTACTTTATGGGCATCCTTGTTCGAAACATAATTCATGTTTAATCTTACTGCTCACGTTCCGACTCACGTACGGTTGCTGACATAAAAGTTCGCCGCCTGCAAATTGCGAATGTTTGCCGTTTTTAATATGGACATTTGTGAAAATACATACAGACATTATTGGAAAATTTGGATTAAGAAAATATTTTACGATAGCTTCAATATAACACCCGCTCGATAAGAAGTGAAGGAAAAATATTTTTTCGATTTTGCATCATGTGCGATTTCAATAAAGAAAAAATTAGTGAGATTATTTATATTATTACTGCGGGGTCAGACTTTCGTCCTTACGGAAGAAGGGGTTTGGAGCGTAGACCCGCCAAATTTCTGCAATGCTAGCTCAGAATTTTTGTTTGTATAACCTGTAATGTTTCACCGTGTCAAAGAGTTTTAATATTTATAATTTAGTTGGTATAACGGTAGGTATTCCAATGATAAAAAATATACCAAAATAATATATTAGCAAATCGATTCAATAAAATAAAAATTTATGCGAGTAAGCCGACATAAAACTGAACTAAATAACTTATTTTACAAGTTTATACAAGTATGACCGAGTGCCTAACTAACTTTGAAGCTAAACTTGGTCGCGTTAAGCTTCAATAAATTTTTCGTCTCCCAGGAAACTAACTTCAGATGTTCTTCTATGCTGCCTTAGGGCACGTCTTTGAACATAAAATACTACCTGCCTGTGCCTGTCTACGCTAAGTTTACTTTAACGTTGAAATTTAAAAAATCTGCTATATCATTACACGGATTACAGTTCTTAATGCGGTTTATGAAGTTATTTTCGATATTCGAGAGGGTATTTAATTTAATTTTAAGAATAGTTTGAGATCACAAAAACAGCCCTGACCTGATGATAATGATAATCTCTTTGCTATCGCGCTAATTTATTTGTCATCTATGAAAAACGGAAGCTACAGTTTCATAAATAATGTTATATTTGTCGTCCGCATTCGAAATATCTCCTCGTACAAGCCTTTAAACATCAAAAGACTGACAAAACGGACAAAAGTTATAAAAAATCGCGTAAATAACCCAACTACAGTAAAAACTGTGACGCCATATGCGTTCAACAAGCGGGGTTCACTAACTTTGATGAATTTTTATGCAGCAGCAAATTACTGAGCATTGCAGTTGCAAGCGTTAAAAGTTTTTACAGTAAAATATCTTTGCCGTAACTCACAACGCGTTATCACGCGGCAATTGGACGCGTTCAGATATACGAGCGGACAATTTTGTTCGAATAACATTTTAAACATTTAAATTGCGGGTCCGCCATCTTGCTCTCGTTAATGCCAGCTAAACGTTGACAGGAATAAAAATTGTTACAAATTGTAAATTATCTGGTCAATGAAGAATTAGCAAGAAAAATATTATTTTGTATTTGGATTGTTTGTTCTTATAAATACTAAACCACAATAGTTTCGAGGCACAGGAGCCGAACTCAAATTAAAAGATTCTAGGTTCTATTTCCACCACATGATTACGCATACATTCTTAAAACAAATACTTTTAAAGGAAAAACAAATGAAGTTAGTTTATGAACATTTTCTTTTGGATAAAAAAAACGTTATTAAACTCGGATTCGGACGGACTTTTTATGTCCATTGAAAAAGTAGTTCCGCAAAGTTTGACATATGTTTTAAAAATATTATGTCCATTTTAAATGACTTCAGTTTTATCTAAAACTATTTAAAAAGTAGAAAAGTGTGGAAGTAGAAATCTATAAAAGGATCGCAAGTAAGTTTAACCATGGCAAATTTTTCGTATTCGTTGAGATGCGAGGTCCCTTTAATTTATCACGACCCTTCATCGACACGTACTAATGGAATGGGAATAAATTTGTCGACAACAAACTGGTGTTGTCGCGGGATGCCTTTTGATGTACTACACTGATTTTGTCGTTCTGGTATTCATCTATACATAAGTAAATTAATATGTAAATTAAAAACCTTATATGAGTTTTTACGTTTTTGGGTAATCGCGAAAAATACTTTTTTGTTTACACCATACAATATATTACAATTGTATACAGGTTTTTTTTTAAACTACATTGCATTGCCTTTTAAGTTCCTCGGTAGAAAGATTGATTACAAAGGACGCACTCCATCCCTTGAGGTAGTCGTCGATAACTTCATAAATGACCTTAATAAGGTAGACCAACAGCCCATTAACAATATAAAAAAAGCGTGGGTCTATGACAACTATCGCACTTCACGTCTGACTTGGCCATTCCTCGTTTATGATATTGGCAGAACCCATCTGGCAAAACTAGATGCAAATGTCATAAAAACATTGAAGTCTTGGTTTGGTCTAGCACTCTCGGCTGACCCTTCAACTCTATTCAGAGATTACAATAATTTTGGGTTAAAACTAAAAAGGCCATCGGAACTCTATAAACACCTCAGGGTTACCAGAACGCACATTCTAGTTAAGTCCCAGGACGAACTAGTTGCATCACTCCCTAAAGACGAGGGTGCCGGAAAACTCTAGGCTTCAATTTTACAAACAATTTATGGCAGGGGCTCAGGTAAATAGAACCGGGTTGGGTGCAAGACGTAAAAAGGAAGACCAAGACATAATAAAATCTTTTCTTAAACAAGATGAGGACGACAACTACAAAGTGCATGCCATGAACCTAGAAATGCAAAACGAGTGGTTAAACTTAGGCGAGTTCTGCATCCCTCTGGCTCTGAAGTGGCGCGCCTTGCTGTACGATTGGTCTCCTGCCTTATTGAAATTTTATCTTAATGCCTTTCAACTGACTCTCTCAGATCAGAGTAACCTAGTAAGATGGGGAAAAGCCTCGGAAAAATCTTGCTATACCTGTGGTGAGGCAGTGGGCACTGCAAGGCACTTATTGGTAGGATGCAAGGTGCTCCTGGACAGGGGTCTCTACTCACACCGCCACGACAGAGTACTAGAAATCATACGTGAAGCTATAAGCCTTTCAGTAGCTAGGGCTCAAAAAGGGTTGACGACGAATAAAAGACAAACTAACTTCGTTAAAGCAGGCTCAAGTACAAATTCCACCAGCAAGCCTTATTCAATTCTGGGCTCTGCTCCTGATTGGACTATATTAATGGACA
This sequence comes from Mycalesis mineus, assembly GCA_034621355.1. NCBI lineage: Eukaryota > Metazoa > Arthropoda > Insecta > Lepidoptera > Nymphalidae > Mycalesis > Mycalesis mineus. The sequence goes on along the minus strand of CM067886.1, from coordinate 10,011,466 downwards.
CGTATGAAAAGCACTATAAAATCCCGGAAGACTTAGCTATTACGACATCTAGACCGGACATATTCCTTTTTTCCAAACAAATCAAACGTATAGTACTTGTTGAGCTTACAGTGCCGTGGGAAACAAACATCCCTAAAGACCATGTATTCAAAGTGAATAAATATTATGACCTTACTAATGAACTAACCAAAAATGGCTATGTGGTTAGTTTATACGCGGTAGAAGTGGGTGCGAGGGGTATACCAGCGAAGTCATTCTACAACCTGCTAAAAGACCTTGGCCTTACTAGAAGTGCAATAAGCTCCATATTGGAACGAGCATCCAAAGCTGCTCTAGTAGGGTCCTTCCGAATTTGGTTGGGCAGGGAGAATAACTTGAACAGAGGAGGTGAGTGTTGACGCGCGTCACTAAGGGTACCCTTAAACCTACACCCGAGTCACAAGTCTCGGGCTCTGTTCGGAGTTTTTCTCTCAGCCACGCGATGGACCCGGCACCCGCACGGTGAATCCATGGAATGCTTAGATATTCGTCTCTCTATCTAAAATACAAATAAAGGTTTTATGTAACATTGCGATTTCAGATTGAATTGATCTGATTACTAGGTGCTTGGAATTTATGAATTGAAAAAAGAGCACAAAGCATTATGTTGACTGATATAATGGTAGACAATAGCAAAAGATATCGAAGATTTAAATTCTCAGTAACAATCATTTTTCAGTATTATAATTATTTTCAGAAAAAAAATTCGTTTTAGAAGGTAAGGTTTACTGGTGAATAATAATACATTTTTGTTTAATTTTTCTCTGAGAAAACAATGAGTTTATAAACTTAGAGCTAGTGGGCCAGCGATTACTCGTTCGTCAGGAGGTGAAGAGACGAATAATAATCAATAATAATTAATTAAAATCAAAAGAAATAAATTAATTCGTACTTTTAGTTTCAAGTTTATGCATTCAGTTATAATAATGATAAAAGTAATTTATTAATATTGACGATTCATAGTAAGCTCTGCAGTTTTTATTGCAAAAAATAATTGACATATTAATTTTTTTTTTTTTTTTATAGACTACAAGTTGGCCCTTGACTGCTATCACACCTGATGTTAAGTGATGATGCAGTCTAAGATGGAAGCGGGCTAACTTGTTAGGAGTGGGACGAAAATCCACACCCCTTTCGGTTTCTACCCGACATCGTATCGGAACGCTAAATCGCTTGGCGATACGTCTTTGTCGGTAGGGTGGTAACTAGCCACGGCGAAAGCCTCCCACCAGCCAAAATGGTAATGGTAGATGAAAAAATATTTCTTACTTTGATTGTCCTCTACAGTCCCTAGCGTGCTGCAGGGTTGTTAGATACGAGTAAATGGGCATCAAGCCATTATCAGCCTATTAACGGATTATTCACCATGTTCCCAGCATTTACTCTTACCTGGGAACGTGGTGAATGATGCTCTGCATGCGTTTATGAATAGCCAGAATGGGTCCCACAAGGCAAGACTGGCTGTGCATAGAGGTGTTTTGGTGCCTAAACTGGTGGTATTGAAAATAGGGTATGGCAGAAGAAGCACAAAAGTAAAATAAATGCGGTAGAAATGAGAGCATTGAGGAGTATGTGCGGGTTAAAACTGTGACAACGGGTGTGACAGAGTTAAAAATAGTATGGTAAGAGGAAAGTGTGGAGTAAAAGAAGATGTAGTGGCTAAAATTGAAAAAGGGATGCTTAGATGGACATGTAGAGAGAATGGATAAAAGAAGATTAACAAAAGAGACTCACAAGGCAAGGGTGAATGGAAATATTGGAAGAGGAAGGCTTAGGCAAATGTTCCTGGACTAAATTCAGGACATTTTAAATAATGGCTAGGTCAAGAGTATCCTAAACCGACGAACTTGTAGGAAAGGATTAATGAGAATGAAAGAAGCTAAGGAAGTATGCAAGGATCGTGGTAAATGGAGGGATGTGGTCTCTGCCTACCCCTACGGGAATAAGGCGTGATGTTATGTATGTATGTAACGGATTATTATTGTAGGAGAGAGATTATGTAACTTTGACCCACCACGCTGCTTCAATGCGGCTTGGGAGGCTTAGGGTGATAATGTCGGTTTCTTTAACGATCACTACCAGAAGTTGATGATAGTGTCCGGACCCAACAACTAATCGTGCTTTTCAATTCAATGGGATGAAACACTACCATCTTACTGACTCCCAAACTAAAATTTACTAGAAATAAAAATTTACTACAAAGGGCTCGAACCCAGTACCTCAGATCAGAAGTGAGATAGGTTAACCACTAGATCAACGAGGTATAATAAAAATAAATAAATGGGCGACTATCTAAATTGGATAGATGATCGTGTAACTCCTAAGTATTTCTTATCTACAGTTTGAACTACATACTTCTAGTGCTACGACAAAAAACTTCCTTGAAACATATTATGAATATGCAAGTTGGTTTACATAAATTCTTGGCATACCGCAGCAAGCGTGCCAGATGTAAATTTCTTGAAGCAAGTACTAGGCGCAATACAATCACAATGTTTTAAAAGTAACGAAGTCTATTTTCGAAATATAGTAAAATGCCATTTTTAACCGACTTCAAAAAAAGGAGGTTATCAATTCGACCCGTGTGTATTTAATATTTCCAGAATTGCCCAGATTTCGCAAATGTTAGTCTATTTGAGCGTCTGAACAAATGTGCCAAATTTCAAAAGTGTACGTATGTATGTATGTATTTATGTTTGTGGAGGCACATCTCCAAAACTACAAGTCCGATTTAAGTAATTCTTTTTTTTTTGTAATTGGTATTGTTCAACTTAGGGAATACTGCAAGTTTCATTAAAATCGGTTTAGTAGATTTTGAGATAGGGATGTTTTCACAGAATAGTCCGAATTTGAAAATTATGAAAATTATTTTTTTATTAGAAACATCATGTTAGGATCTGATGATGAAATCTAGCTTAAATCAAAGGAACTCTTCAAACTTCATAGGTACATTTGATAAGTGGCTAAATAAGTAGTTTATAAGTGGCTGGCTAATATTGGTACTCATAGCTTAGAACGAGTAGGTTTTACGTATGTTTGTTGTCGATAAACTACTAAAAAGTATGAAAAAAAATTTAATTAAAAATTGAACCGACTTTAAAATGCACTAAAAAGTATAAAATAAATGCGTCATTTAGTTACTTTAATTTACTTAACCATATCTATGACCACTGCTTTATAAAATGTCTCTACATATTCTTGAGTTACAAAGTAATGGCGATAAATACAAAATGAGTCCATTATAATGTTATTTCTACAACATTCAGCCATATTAAAATGTCTATTTGACTGTACGAAAAAAATTATATGTTTTAAGAAAAAATGTATTTAAATTCTTTACAATAAAAATACACGACGATATTTATTTTCAGGATATATCTACAATACATTCAGCTGCTTTAAAGCCAACGGGACATAAAAGAAAGCTACGCCATTGTAGGCTCTGCCTTTTCTTTTTAGGTCGAACATTTTTTAAGAATATAAAACGTAGTATTTTGTTCCCGTTTTATTTGTGTAATTTTAATACACTGAATTTTAGTTAAAATATAATTGTATTCGTTATAATATATTAACCTTAGTATATTAGAAACGATAAAGCGTTAAGCTGCCTCTGCATTTCAGTGAACATGATAATCTTTTGATCGTGGCTTTAATAATCATTTTACTCAGAGTGATCTGCCTTGGATATATTGTAATCCATTTACACCCGTAATTGCATTTTGTAACATCACCAAAAGGATCTTCTGCGTAAGTTCTTTGTCGTAGAAACCTCAAAGTCAATAAAATCAGAACCTTAAAAAGAAAATAGATAAAATTAATAATTTTGAAAATTCCCAGACAGCTGTGAATTTAGCTGGACGATTGTTAAGTACTCAATTATATGCATTGTCTTAGAAAAATGCCGACATCTTTGAATTGGCTGAATCTTCATCGTATATAGTTAACAATTAAATTAGTCAGCTTTCAAACAAAACCGTCTTATAATCACTCCATTTACTTTTTGCAGCTACGATGATACAGACAGACATACAGACAGATATATTAAACTCTCCTGTCAAGACAAGTTTTTTATATCGGGGGTTAATAAGCATCCACTTAGCTCTATGATGTCGTAAGGATAGAGTACTTACCTACTTACTATACTAAAGCCAAACTCGATTGGCTTGTCAACAAACAAATTTAAAATGAAGGTGAAAATGCAACACATTTTATGCCTACTAAATTTAAAATTATGTTTTGTTATTTTAAAAATTTTATTTAAAAGACATTGAATATATTAATTAGTTTTAAGCTTCCTACTAATCTAATTTATTGTCATGAATTTGTCTTTAACTAGTTAATTATAAAAAATGGGTGTAAAATGACTAGTGATTTACGAGTATTCCTTCATTTTTAATTTGTTTGTTGACAAGCTTTGTCAATAGAGTTTGGCTTTAGTATAGTACTACTAGCAGACTATTAGTACTATGATCATTATTAAATTATAAATATTATATTAAATATTATAAATATTATAGGACAATTACACACATCGCTATATAGCTCCAAAGTAAGCATATTCGTATGTAGCTTGTGTTATGGGCGCTATGATAACTGATGAAGAATATCATGAATATTGTTATACACCCTCCATCTTTCCTTACACTTTTCAACTTTTAGGGTAAAACTCATCATCAAGTGTATATAATATCATCATATTTTAATCATAATTTAAACAAGCGTTGCTTTCTTACTCAAATTTCACCTGGTGCTAGAGATGCAGTATAAGATTGTGATACCGAGTGAATCTGGAAGGAGAATGGTTTATTTAACCTAAACTTCGAATAGTTTCTACGGGGAATTGCCCCGGTGCGCTAAATCGATAGGCGATATATCTACAGATATGGAAGTAACTAGCTGCAGTTGAAATATACCTCTATATCAGAGCTGTAAATTTGTAATTCACTATTTATATCTCTTAAGTCGACAAGACTCATATCACTGAACTTAAGAATTCCGAGTTATAAGACTCGATGTCTTATGACTCGGAATTGCATGGGAGAGCTAGAGCTAGGTATTCGCAGGGAATTTGTAAAACGGATGTCTTTGGTTCGATTCTCGATGAAGCTATTGATATTTTCTTAACTAGGCCAAATCTGGCTGGTGGCAGATTTCAGCTGTGGCTAGTTACTCCCCAAATGACAGACGTACCACCATGCGACTTAGCGTTCCGGTACGATGTCATGTACAAACTGAAAGCATAGCATCATCACTTAAAATTAAGCGTCATTTCAGTCATGGTAAAACAAGCAAATTCAAAGTTTAAATTGAACAGAAAAATAAGAAATAATCGCCTTGTAATTATATAAAACCTTTTCTTAGAGTCATGAATTTAATAAGTAACAGAGACTCTTTATAAATCAACTTAGCAGGTTTTGAGAAAATCGTTTAAATAACAAACATACATAGGGATCGAATACAGAAATAAAGGCTTTTTAAGCTCATTAGTGGGTGATAAAACGGTATCATAATAAGGCTTGAAGTTTAAGGCTTTTTTTAAACGTATAGAATTTCAAAGTATTCAAAATTTAAATAACAAATAAAAAGGATGATTTTTTATTAAAAATCATAATTGTAGTTTTAGAACACGAGAGTACATAAAACGAGAATTATAAACACTACAGAAGCCAATTAACAGTATTCTAACAATGATTAAACGATTATTGCTAGTAGTAAAGTACGAAGTACACGTTATAGATATCGTTCAGCACACCGAACAGTCGGAGCTAACCTTGTACAGTTCAATTCCATCTAATTGTTTACGTGTACCCGACAGTTTCAATTAATTGCTTCATCCACGTGCGGGAAATTTTAACTAAACTAAATTATCAGAAGCGCTCACCTGATCCAACAACAATTATCATTATGTTGTTTCGATTCCAAATACGTATATATCAGTTTTAACTATTTTTGTAACCCGGTGAACTAACTATGAATAATATTAATAATATTTATAACTTAGACGACCTCCGTGGCGCAGTCGTATGCGCGGTGAATTTATAAGACGGAGGTCCTGGGTTCGATTCCCGGCGGCGCAGATTGAGATTTTTCTTAATTTGTCTTGGTCTGGCTGGTGGGAGGCTTTCGCCGTGGCTAGTTACCACCCTACCGACAAAGACGTACCGCCAAGCGATTTAGCGTTCCGGTACGATGTCGTGTAGAAACCGAAAGGGGTGTGGATTTCATCCTACTCCTAACAAATTAGCCCGCTTCCATCTTAGATTGCATCATCACTTAACATCAGGTGTGATAGCAGTCAAGGGCTATCTAGTAGTCGATAAAAAAAAAATTAGAAATGGAAAATTATTGATGGGTGTTTGACACCAAAGGTGAATGCCGAAAATTTGCTTAAATCATTGCAGTTCAACCAAACTCACGACAGTCGATTGAAAATGTGGTCACGATTATGGAATGATAATATTCTGACTTTTAATTTCCTATATATTTTTAAATTTAATCATTTGCAAATCACTTTGTAAGACACAACTATTACTACGTCGTGATTTGCGAACGAATATATATTCATGTCAAACTGAGAACCTCCTTTTTTCAGTCCGCTAATAATATCAAAACCTTCTCCTAAATGTAACAAATACTTTTTTGAAAACCGTATCAAAATGAACCAAAACGCGACAATATTGCAGATACAAACATACATACAAACATTACAACTGAAAACCTTTTATTTTTCAGGCGGTTAATAGAAGAAGTATAGATTCCAAGTGCATTGAATCCGAGATCTATAGTAATTGGGAACTATTTGTATGTCCCGATGCGTGCATCAATGTATGATAGAAATCATGAGTTGTAAACGCTAAAGCGTACTGATTTGAATAATGATAATTCCAATGTTATGCGTTTTAATTAGAATAATAATTTCCGCTTGCACATATTTTGAACACCCATAATTGAAATTAGTTACATATTTTACATCTAGTAATTAATTTCACTTCCATTTCATCAATTTCACAATAGAAACATAATAGTTATTCCTGATAATTAATTAACAATACATTTTAATAGATGGGCACTAGAGAACAAGTATAAATAAAATGAAAAACTTTTTGAAAGGTTTGATATGTAGGACAAAACCACCTAATTATCGAGATGAAGAGCCCAAATATGATAGGGTTGTGATGTTTCATGGTTCTTATGCCTATCCTCCAGCACTAGCATCAGACTTTGGATGCCATATAAAATAAAAGAACCCGTCAATACAACGTCAACGTCAACGTACAGACGTCAATCAAACAAGCCCTAACATCGGCTGCATCGTTTCATTGCAGTTTCTTTGGCCACCTTCCCCTATCTAGATTCCATCAGATTAGCTCCATGTCATCATAATATTGACGATATAGTTTTGGTTTGAGAAAGGCTTTTTGCAATGCGTGTCGTTTTTGGCGATTACTTGTCTGGATATCAGGCAGTCCATTTATATCGACGACTTAAAATAATTGGTTAAAATTACTTCAGTAATTTAATTATTTGAAATTACAAATTTACTTAGAAATTACTTAGTGCTAACTATACGGAGGCAAAACTAGAAATGATTATGTTTAGCCGTGTGGACCCTTATATATCTATACTAGCCGACCCGGCAAACGTTGTTTTGCATTAAAAATTAAAAAGAAAGTTAGATGAAAATTAGATAGTAGCCGATTCTCAGACCTGCTGAATACGAATACAAAATTTGGTAAAAATCGGTAAAGCCTTTTCGGAGGAGTACGGTAACTAACATTGTGACAGGGAAATTTTATATATTAGATGTTACAGGGAGACTTCCGTGATCTGGAACGGTCACACTGAATTAAGATAATTAATTTATGATCTGTAGACTGTCGCACGAACAATCGTAAACTTTTAACAATAGAAGCGTAACAAATTACTAGGTAAGCTGATATTTTTTGATTTTCAAGAACTCTACAACCTCACCTTGATCGGTATTCAACTATATAAATAAAAATGAATTGAAATTAGTTTAATTTTTAATTGGACATTCTCACAAAATAAACTCAATAAACAAGATAATGAATTAGTAATAAATCTTGATGGGCATTAGTTGAATGTGCAGAAACACACTCTCACCCGTAATGCATATCTTATACCGTCTCCATTTCGGCGTGGTTAAAAATGAAACGACTATGCAAAACTGAGCAATACTTTATGAAAAACTATAATTGTTAACTGTAAACTATAGTTCTTATATTGCATCGTTGTAAATGTAAATTGTAACGAATGACACATTTTCATTTCATCATTCTCACAATGACAACACAATAGTAATACCCGATATCGAATTAGTAATAAATTTTGATAGATGGGCACTAGATAAAAATGGAGGTATCAATTAAAAGCATTGGGACCCCACCGTTCGCCATCCATCAGTCGGCGACGGCCCTGACGCGGACAAATGAAGTGCGATTTGATCCGACGCGCCTCTGTTGAACCCACTCTCATTCACATTTTATGTAGTCGCCAAGAAAAACAAAGTGGCAAGACCATTAGGACGGCTAAAAAGTCTTATGTTTTATTCAAACATTGGGTGAGAAAATCGCTGACCGAACTAATTTAACTTTTAAAGGACTGACAACTGACTCGTTTTTAGAACGCTTTTAAGCAAATTGCAGTTTTAGTGGACAGATGATTTTGTTAAGGCTTTCATTTGTCATGAATGTTGTTTTAGCTTTAACATCAACACACTGAATCGGAGAAAATTATATTGCATTTCCAGGAATAATTTTCTTATCTGTAATTTGGTTTTTATGATTGATTAGCAATGGAGCGAACGAAAATAGCTAAATCTATTTTAATTTTTACTGGATGAATAAAGAGTTATTTATATAATCTTAAATAATGTAATAATTGTATAAATAAAATAGTAATATTTTATTTGTATAAATAAAATAGTTTTGCCTTATTAATTTATTTTTTATTAATGTCAAGTTAAAATGTACTTGACCTGAAAGGGTGAGACCTTTTCTAGATCTTAGAGCTGGTGGAACTTTTGAACTTAGCCAAATTCCCTGATGACGCTAGTGCAGAGCATAGAACAAAATATACACAATCAGAAAAAAACTTAGCCATATCACAAAACTATATTATGAATTGGTGAAGTATTGTTGAAATCAATAAAGATTTCATTTTAGCCTAAATAAATTTTACGACAAAACTTTATCCATAGTCTTTCAATGAAGTCAGAGTCAGGCTTTCGAGACAGAACCTAATAAAACGATAAGTCACGTTTATTATCATTGTGTTTTAATATGATGAGAGTTGGCAGGTCTCCATTCCTAGCCGCTGGCTAATTTTGTTTCGGACTACGTGTCACGAATCCTTACTGATTATTCGAAACAAGCTGTGCTCTTTTCGATCTTGCAATTTTCTTGGCAATTTGGTCAGCGTCTACCTATTTATTATATTAAAGTGGTTCTTTGGCCTACTTATCCATCAGCCCACTATGGCTTTTTATTATCAAAAACAGGAGCAAGTGTAATAAAAAACTAGAAAATATTGTTTTATTTTAAAAAGTTTCTTGGAGAGCAATACTGTAAGGTTTGCGTCTGATATCTCTGATATTTTAACGATATGGTAGTTAGGTAGTCCAATACCCTACTAGCTAAGATAGTGTTAGAACTAGAAGTTAATATGTCCTGGTTATATGGCCTTCCCCAGGTGTGGTCTAGACTAGACTTGTCACCTTGGCTGAATAGTATTAGTTATTATAGTAGGCTAAATTTAACACGCTTCTAGAGTTCCCGAATATCAGTTGCCTTTTGTAACGAAATAAAGAGTTCATATCAATTGATCAATATTGAAAGAAGGTGATAGGCATTGATTGATTGAATCATAAAATGTGTTTTATCATCACGGCTGTACGAAACTTAGCAGTACCATACGTAAAATAAAACCTGTCAAGTGCGAGTCGGACTCGCACACCGAGGGTTCCGTAAATGTTAAGGTTTTCGGAATTATTCCTAAACATTTGTGCCAAATTTCAAGATTCTAGGACTAGCTGCGAGCAGTAGAGAGTTAAATATGCGGCTTATGCTGTATCTTTTGGCTGTGTTGACTTAAAAGTTTTATTTTGTTATAGCTTAAAGGTATTATAGAGCCAAGTATTTGATATGAATTTTATTTAATACCTTTACGCGTTCATGAGAAAAGGGGGTAAGTGTAAATTATTTAAAATATTTTTATTATATGATGTAACTAAAAATTTACGGATCTCGTAATTTCCCCATTATTTGTGCTATATGATGTTGCTTCGTACCAAATTTCAAGATTCTATGTTTACGGGAACTACTCGTTAGGTTTTGATTTAGTTGCGTCTAGTTGTGAGTTAAATATGCGGCTTATATTGCTATATCCTTTGACTGTGTTGACATAGAAGTTTTTTTCCTTTGTTACAACTTAAAGGTTTTATAGGCCCAAGTATTTGATTTAAATTTCATTTTAATACCTTTACGGGTTTACATTATTACAAATGCAACTGACGCCCTGAGCTATGCGCTAAAAATGAAATGGAAATGGGCAGGACACGTAGCTAGGCTCAAAGATCAAAGGTGGACTTCTAAAATTACTATGTGGAGAGGTCCACAAGGCAATAGAGGTAGAGGGAGACCAATAGCAAGATGGGAAGATGAAATTAAAAAAACAGCTGGCCCTTTTTGGAACCAAATAGCACAGGACAGGGACAAATGGACGTCTTTGGAGGAGGCCTTCACCCAATCTGGGGTTCTTACATAATAATAATATGTACACTAAAAAAAACTAACAAATTATTTTTTAAGATTTACTATCCACTATATTTTTTTAGATACTAACACAACATTAACATGCCAAAAATTGTAAAATTATGTAAGAAATAAAAGGCTTTTTTATTTTATTTTTATTTTTATTACGGGTTTATAAGAAATGGGGGTGAGCTTAAAATTATTAAAAGCATTATTATTATACGATGCAACTAAAAATTTACAGTTCTCGTAATTTTTCCATTATATATACTATATAACGTTGCTTCGTACAACATTTCAAGATTCTAAGCTTACGGAAACTACCCGTTGGATTCGTCTATTTACTTAATTTTTTTTTAACATACCCGAGTAAAAATTTGTGTTGTGCAAGGTTATTTGTTTATCGGTTATTTTGGAAACACACAATTTTACAATAATAAAAACGGTAAATTAATTAGGCACTTCTAATTATTACGCATACATTGGTACAGTGTTATTAGAAGACTACCAACCATGTGCTGGTAACAGCAAGAATAAATCACAGGGCATACAAAGCGTAAAGTGTTTGCTATAAAATCATACACAAGCCCCTAAATCATAACACAATAAAATTTATAGGCAGCGGAAGGTCCAGCCTCGAGCGCTGATAAATCAAACACTATTTCTTCGTGTGACTGGAGCGAAAAATCTTTCCGGCTAATATACACGTTGTCGAAATTTATCCTCTTTGTTCGAGTATTTCGACGGCTTCTGTAGCACAGCGGTTTGCAAGGTGGTATTATAAGACGGTGGTATTGGGCTCAAATTCCGGCTGAGATACCGGTCCAGTTCTGGCTGGTGGGTGTCAATCGGCCATGGTTCGTTACCACCCAACTTACTACTTACACGATGTCGTGTAGAAACCGAAGTGGAGTTCATCCTACTCCTAACAGCTTAGCTCGGTTGCACCTTAGATTGCATCATCATTTACTGTCAAGTGTGATTGCAATCAAGGGTTTGTAATGTAAAAAATAATATTTCTTTATTGAACGATAAATTAGTGTTTGACTGCACTGTCACTAATATATGCGCGAATAAAATTGCATGTTTTAGTAGCGCATATGTTTAAAAGAAGATTACACAAGCTATACCCTTGACTGGTTTTACGTGGCACAATTCTTTTTTCTTCCTTCCTTGGTTTTCCTCACTTGGAATTCAATTCTGAATACTCAATAAACATCGAAAATTGTACGGAAACCTTTTTCCGCGAGCATTTATACCGTTTTTAAAAAATTAATATTAGTAGAGTTACCTGCAAATAAATTTATCCCTGTATGGACACCACCATGCTGCCACCAAAATATGTTGTGCTACAGTTTGAAAAGCAGAATTGATACATCTGACCAATGAAGCTTAACACCTAAACAAAACATAGAGAAATCTATTGCAGAGGATGGTCTTCCATTTAACATTAACTGTGTACCATTAGTTTGTTTCAACGATAATAAGTGTAAAAAAACCAGCACCGATTAAAATTAAGTAAATATAAAATCCCAAATTATTATTTGAGCAGATTTCGTTGAAAAGATTGAAGGATAGATATATGTATATTTATTTACATGTTGTTGAGTTGTTTACATTTTTTACAGGTGTAACTTTTACGTTATAAGCATCGACGCACAAAGGAACTTTGCTGCCACGCGTAAGCACATAACAACTTCCTCCACTTACACTCTTTTTTTCTTACCCTACGGTGAACATTTAGGTGCGTACTCGGTGTTACTTACAAGTATGTACGCGATTATATCTTGCTTACATACATACAATTTTGTTCAAAGAGAATGAAAAATCATTTAAATAAATGATACAATATTTTTTCATTACTTTTCTGTAAACAAACGATGACATATTAAAATTTAATTGAATATAAATTAACCAATAGATTTGTATACATAATATATATTCGTATTGCTCTGTGGTGCTTTATTTTGCGTTAATGCCGCGTATGCTTGAATTTTCAATTACGTGAGTGCATTTTAGCAGTTACTAATTTAAAATTAATTCATATTTGCAGTTGAGTATCTAAAACGTAACTGCTTTGGTAGTAGTAAGTAACTATTAGGTCCTGGGTTCGGGCTGTGAAATATTGATCCTTTTAGGGTTCCGTACCTCAGGGGTAAAAACCAGACGCTATTACTAAGACTCCCAGGCTGTATCTCGAAAATCGTGATAGCTAGACCGTTATATTATTAAATGAACGTTTACGCATTCCGGTTGCGCCACTAAAACCCAGCGGAGCCGCCTGCGCCCCAGTTCGAATGATTATGTTTACGCCCGGCGCGCCCATTAGTGCACTACGTGTTAAAATGGCTTCTCTCTTGCTGAGCCTCCTTTAAACGGATATAGCTGGATTAGATGACGACACTGGAGCGAATAGATAAAGACAGTAAGTGCCTTTGCGGTGCCCAAATTCCAAAGTGTGATGTGTGTCCTAGTCGCACCAGACTCGTGGCAAAAGTACTCAGAATGTAAGCACCGTACGTCATATATGCCGTTGACCGTCAGGTGCCGGCTCGGGGACTCGAGGACCTGTAACTGAGGGTTGTGTCAGGCCCTGGTCGTTCACCTCGTGTCCTCAGCATTGACCGGAACCGGTATACCTGGGCGAGTAACTCGGCCTGCAGTTCCCAAGGCGGGTCGCCCGCCAAGAGCGTGGATGCCGTCCATGACACTGTACGGTAGCCCCGGATGGCACGCACCGCAATAATTCTTTGCGGTCTTCGCAGAAGGGACACATTCTGCGGAGACAGTGCGTGCACCCAAATGGGGGCACCGTACAGCGCCATACTCCTGACGATACCCGCGTACAGGCGTCTGCAGGCCGAGGCCGGCCCCCCGACATTCGGCAAAAGCCTTCCTAGAGCGGAGGCTGCACCGATGAGCCTAGGGCCCAGCAGCTCGAAGTGCCTACGGAACGTCCATCTACCATCCAGGATTAGGCCCAGGTATTTCATTTGGGCCTTCACCTCCACTCTTTCACCCTGGATGGTGATGTAAAATAGTGATAGGGCCTCGGTTTTGGAAGCCGAGACCCTCAGGCCCAACATTTGGATCCTCCTCACCACCAAGGACGTTCCAGCTGTGGCCAGCCGGGAGTGCTCCCGCGAGCCGTGATGAGGGTGTCGTCTGCGTAACAAAACAACCTCATCCCGGAAAGCAAAGGCATCCGCAAGAGCCAGTCGAAGCCGATATTCCAAAGTATCGGCCCCAAGACCGACCCCTGCGGCACACCGTTCAGCACCTGCCGTCGTTCTCTCCGACCGTCACTTCCTATCCAGGATATCCATCTATCCCGGAGGTATGACTCCAACAGTCTCCCGAGATATCGAGGCACTCCATGATATCTAAGTGCCTCCAGTAGAGTCTCTAAAGGGAGGCTGTTGAAGGCGTTCGTAACGTCCAGAGAGACGGCTAGGACGACGTCTCTTCCGGCCACTGCATCATCCGTAAGGGCCTTCAGTGACTCCAGGGCGTGGGAACGACCCGCCCTAAAGCCGAACTGCGCATCTGAAAGCCCCGGACCGACAGTCTCAAGGTGCTCAACGAGTCGGTCAGCAATAATCTTCTCGAAGAGCTTTCCTAATTCGTTGAGCAAGACTATCGGTCGGTAGGCCGAAGGCGTGTCAGCCGGGCGGCCCTCCTTACGGATGAGGCACAGCAGGCCTTCCTTCCAAGACTCAGGGAACTGTCCAGTCCGCAGGCATTGGTTGAACAGCTCCTTGAGGTGACCTTCGAGGAACTCGCGAGTCATATAAATAACCCGACCTGGAATACCATCCGGTCCAGGTGCAGTCTTTCTGGACCGATGTCTCCATATTACCCTGTCTTAAAAGGAGAAAGGCCATGTTAAGTGACGGATATAGGCTAAATAATGATCTTAAACCTTGCATAAAGAGCGCTTAAAATTATTTATCTTTTTCAGTTGAGTCAGTTACGTAGTTATATTGTTGAATTAGCACAGCGATGTCGTTGCGCAGTGGATTGAGGTAAATTAATAATTTATTAAGGCCACGTTAACAAGGGTCTCGTAAAGAAGGCCAAAGGTCGGCAATTCGTTTTCAGCGGGGATGGTTATAACTTGCTTTGTTATTTAGAGATTGAGAAGTCAAGAGCTATGGGGGTCAGCCCTTAAATCCCACTAACCTACTTTAATATTAAATGTAACCTCAAGTAATACTTATCCTCCGGACATGAGTCTACGACATGATTATTAAACTGGTGTCGGTTAGTTATACTGAGAAAGGTTTATCTACAATATGCCCGTCCTGCTAATATTATAAAGGCAAAAGTTTATGTTGTATATGTATGGTTTATAATATAGTTTTAAAGCTAGTCTATTTATCCGGATATTCACAAGGTAACAAAAAATACACAGTTTCATCGCAAACAAAGTTAAAGTTTAAACAAAAAAATTAAATGTCTTTACTAAAATGTATAATAAAGACTTAATTGTCCCAACCAAATATGGAAATTTTGTACAATTACTATTTATACATTAGGCTCGTTGCCAAAAACAAGGACAAAATTTAACTCAGGTTACTGATGTTCTAAAACTTAGCTTTTCCTAACATATGAACGAATCTTTCTCCTCTTTATACACCCACGAATTTTTACACGTGTGTCTTAAAATAAGTAAAAAGATGAATCTAAGAATACACCTTCTTAAATTTGATTTCTTTATTATGTTCAAACAAAGGAATTGCCTTTATTATAGTACTCGTATAGACACAACAATTTAAATGGATGTTTATTACTTTATTAAAGCTAAAACAACTAATCGGATTTGGATGCAATATTGAATAGAGATAGATGAAATGACAAAGATTCTCGGATTGGCTTTTCTTTCTATTCACAAGACGGACGGAAGACTGAGCAAAATTATAAATTGTAACATTGATTTTTGAAAAAATGTGAGGACATTTTAAATAATGGCCAGGTCAAAAGTACCCTAAACCGACGAACTTGTATGAAAGGATTAATGAGAGTGGAAGAAGCTAAGGAGGTATGCAAGGACCGTGGCAAATGGAGGGATGTGGTCTCTGCCTACCCCTATGGGAACAAGGCGTAATGTTTATGTATGTATGTATTGTTGAGTTTCTTGTCGGCTTTTCCGATCGGATCTGCTTTCTGAACCGTTGGTAGAGTAACTACGTAGTGACAGTTTCAAAAGGGTTTGTAAAACAACCTACTTAAAATAAACGATTTTAAATTTTACAATTTTTCAACAGCATGTAAGATTTTTATCTTAATGTCCGCACATAAATCAACAGAACAGGTAGAAGAGCGCAATTTATGGAGGTTCTATTTTCTTAGTTGTAGAACCTAGGACTACAGACAGATGTTGATAACCGCAGCGGTGTGTGTCCGTGAAGAGCAATGAAAAAAAAAATTGTTTGTATTATGAGTCCTTGATAGTCAGGTTATTCGATACAGACCTCGCAGTGTATAGTTCTTAATAATATAAAGTTTCTAAATAATCCTTTAGTTTCCAAACACATATGGGCTGATTTTACACAACACAAGTGTGTATTTTATTAACTGATACAATGTAACCAAAAGATTCATCATAATATAGAATTTTTACCTGTATTATTTACATATAAATATGATATATAACTGAGCACAATGGAAGGAAGTAAAGTAGGAAAATTTCATCCTTCTTACTAAGCCACTAAATTAAACGTCCTTTAATTCAAAATTCATATTTCAACGTTTGCCCAAATGTATAATTCAGAAGCGTAAACGTAGCGTGTAGGCTCTTGAACGTTACTTATAAATGTCTGAAGCGACCTTGTCTTTGCTAATGTTAAATAAGATACTTATTGAGGTGTAAACTAACTTTTACCAAAAATATTTTAGGTATTATAAAAATTAAGAGAATATATTTAAGTGCAATGTAATTGGAGCTGTAAGGTGGGTCTAAGCTATATAGAGGATATATAACTTAGATCTAGGTGGGTCTAGGATAGGTATCCTAGTCCTATAAAGTGCCTACCTAAGACCTAGCCGTTAAAAATGTTGATTATTAGGAATACTTTTATTTACTACAAGTTAACCCATGACTGTAATCACACCTGGTGGTAAGTGATGATGCAATCTAAGATGGAAGCGAGCTAACTTGTTAAGAGTAGGATAATATCCACAACCCTTCGGTTTCTACACGACTTCGTACCGGAACGATATATCGCTTGACAGTGGATCTTCATCGGTAGAGTTGAAACTATCCGCGGCCGAGGTATCCCATTTAAAAAATTTTATTCGACCCTGCCAGGAATTTACCCTAAGACGTCCATCGGATAAATTGACCGCGCAATCTGCTGCGCCATGTAGGCCGTCGACATGTTGATGATCATTTGAGTTTTATATAAGTATAGTGTGTTTGCAACGCCATCTCGTAGAATTTTCTGCATATTTATTATGCATATCAATACTAGGAGACCTTTTCATCCTTTTCATTTTTCAACTAATAGCATAGAGCTCGCGACACCACCTAAGTACGGTAGTCGAAAGTAGAAGCTAGAACTTCATTAGGTCATAGTTATTGCAATAAAATATTATTGTATATTATATTATTGTACATAATTCATATGAATTTGACACAAAAATACGTGTTCATTTTTGTTCAATTTAAACGGATTTCGTCGATTATCATTTTGAATATCGACTGTGACGCCAAATATAACGGTCTTGAATAATGGCGCGGACTTTTTACTCAAAAATGGGAATTTTAATATTTTATTAAGTTGCGTGTTGAGAGAGGACACCTAAGTAGATAAAAAGTTTATATAATTATAATATTTACAAAAAAATTAACATTTTTCACTAATGAAATAAAGTACTCAAACGATACTCCTGTCCGAAGCGACTTTTATCTGTCACGGCTTGATAGTTATTCAATGTTTTATGTAAACCATTATATTTCATTAAGTGTGTAATAAAGAATGTGTTTTAAGAAAATAAAAAATTTCCATTTTTTTATTAAAGTAATTTTATTTTGAAACGATCTCTCACTGACATAATAACACCTATTTATTATTAGCAACGCGCAGATGATGGAGCTAAAAGGAAAAATTAAATTTTTTAAAGTTTTATTTCGTGACGTAGACTAACAAAGAAATATTTTTTGATACTACAATTTTAACGCTGGTAATACAATTTGTAAGTATTCTTTGAAGTTAGAAGCTTCAGGCGTCAGTTAGTTTAATAAAAAAACAAAGTAAAACGCTATTTTACTAAACGTCTTTTATCTACACAGGAGCAATTATTGTCTGTGTCATTTTCTTTATTCTAAAACTTAATTAATTTTTCATAGGTAATTAAGGCTTGCGCTTTACTACAACCATGCTTGATGAAAAGCTGTCTAAGGTGGAATGCGTTTGATTAGAAAATACGTTTTGCTTTGAATGGGTTTTAGTTGTAGATGGCAGGAAACAGACGGCAGAAGAGAAGTTGATTAATATTCTGATATTCATTGAAGCGAAAATCTAATAATAGTTTATTAATCTGAGAATTTTCATACAAGAATAAATGAATGCCATTGTTCATGGCGTGTTGTCCTTCTGTGGTAGAAGAGGGAAGCAGGAACAAGATAATGGTGTTCCTGCGAAATTTCCAGAGTATAACTGGTGATGAAATGAACCGACAAACACCCGATGATGCTGCACAGTTTGCAACTTCGACTGCGTCAACTTTATTATTATTGAAATAAAAATTTATTTGCGTGAATTATTCAATTTCGTAGATATTTAATAAGTTATTTCTGTAACTTCACGGCAATAATTTGCCGAAAATCCTAATGATAATAATAATTGTGTCTTATGTAATATGAAGTGATGATTTATATTAGCCCAAAGAACATATTACTTGGACGGTTTAAAGTTTTAACTTTAACTCTATGGCTACTTTCCGAAAACACCGTGATCCTAACAATAAAATGTATTTATCTATAGTTCGAGCAAAGGAGGACAATATTCAGTTCTTAAGAATTGTACTGATATTTTGGTTCGCTCTATGGTACTCTACTAAAGTAAAGAGAGAAATTGTCATTACGTGCAAATCGAATTAATAATTCCGTAGAGCTTATGCTTGTAAACAGGCATAGGTTGAAGATATCATGAATAGCTCACATTCCACTGATTAACCAGCTTTGTACTGTAGATAATAGGTACTCGGATAATTCTGCCTATTCATACTAAATACGTTTTGTATTTGAGCATAGCGTGAATCCTAAATCACTGAGTAGTTAATAATTAGTGATACCTTAGACCTTACATTTAGGACATCGAGCGAAACCAATGTAAAATCTTTTCCATAGAAATAAAAGTAAATAACAATATTATTATATTTTATTAAGCTAGATTTTTTTAATAATCTTAACTATCAGAAGTGAATACGGAAGAAATATTTGATTTATATTTCATTATTTATTTATTCTATTAAAGTGTTCTTCAAGGTTTTTACAGGGCATTACACCTTTCCACCTTTCTCAGATATAAAAAAATTCAATACTTTAAGTTTATGCCTTAGCAATCAACTTTTTATCTTTACATAGCAGAACGCACCGTCAAACCGTAGTATCAGCGTTAGACCATAAATTTACCACCGCTGAAGTATTCTTCAATCGGACAAATACGCTCGTTTATAAGTCAAATAACTCCAGTCACCGTTTTTCTTGTTCAGCTCCTGAATAAAACATAAGGCTTTTTAGATGTCCTAATGAGCTTGGGTCTTTGTAAGGCTTGGTGACTGCATAAGATGCGAATGAAAGTGGAATCAGTGGTGGCGCGAGGATCAAATCGCACTTCATTTGTCCGCGTCAGACGCCACCCTCGCTTGATGGATGATGACCAACTGCGCGCACCCTGCCTTTAATTGATACGGTCATTTTTATGCTGAAACCGGTCCCTAAAGTCCACTTTAGTCAGTCTTTTGATTTGGCTTACCGACACCTTCTGTTGTTATTAATATGCTGTTGTTCCGATATTTTTGTAACATTTTTACGATTGTTGATTTGATTTTTGACAAATTATATACAACTGATAAAGATATTTTTTTTTTTTATTTTATATGAGTAATTATTGTACGACGAGTTAGAGAATATTTATTTAAAACTAAATGTGAAATAAATCTCTCTAGAATTCTTTGTAAAACAGACAAAACATTTCATTGACTTAGTGACAGTAGGTTATGTTTACCAAATATTTGAGAAAAACCTTTAAGGATGTAAAGTAACTATGCTTTATCAAGAATATTAATATAAATATTTGTAACCTTTTATTAAAGATTAGTTTCACTCCGCTACAACTTTAACTCAAAGTTTATAACGTTAACAATGTTTTCAACGGTGAACCTCCTTTGGCAAGTCTGATAAAAACCTTTTCTTAAATTTAATAAATACTTATTTGAAAACCTTAACGATGCAACGCGACATAATCGCGGTCAAACACATGCAGATCAAACTGAGAACTTACTTATTTAAAGAAAGTTAAAACGTTAAAACTCTATTATTTACAGTAGGTAATAAGTAATTTTGGTTAATTTATATTAATAATGAAAATTATATTTTTACTTCAAAACCTCAAAATTATACGTACGTATTTTTATACACCTTTCTAACAAATTCAAAAGCTTTTATAACTAAAATTGGCGTTGCTTTTTATTGGAATTACAAAATAAAATAAAATTAAAGTACTGAATCTATTTCTAGAATTTCATTACAAGATTTTCGGGTGTCGTGTAGGCGGATATAGATACTTATATTAATATTACGTTTATTTTCCAATTTACCAAGAAATATCTTAATTATGAAAACTAAAAGATTGTAGATTTATGGATCAATCTGGTCTGAAATAAATGATTATTATTATAGAAACAATTGAAGGCTTGACTTCATATAAATACGTGGTTTATATAAATGTTAGTGTGTATTTCAATTACATTTTTTAAAGATTATTAGATAGAGATTTGATATAAAATTAGAATTAATAACATTCAAGCTTATTTAGAATTATTTTCAATATTATAACTTACTGTTATAACTTAACTAAAAAGAAGCTTTTATTATAAGTACTCATCAATTTTTTTGCATTAAATGAGCTTAAACTCATTGGGGTTATGTTGTTTTATTGCGTCTGTTCCTATGGCTACCTTCCAGTTCTGGCATCAGATCAACTAAATGTTATCATATGTCATGATCATCATGATATTGCATTTAAATGCATATCTCTGCAAAATTTCAGCTTAGCAGAAACCGAGAAGTGGGTCAAATTTACCTTGTAAGATTTCATTACAGACACTGGGACAGGTGAAACTATATAAAAGCTTGTAGAAAATATTTATATTACACGTAATGTCTCTAACGGGAGGATAATAATTGTAGGGTAATTAATGATAATTTGCCGATTGTCTGCTCGCTAAACGCTGCCATTCGCCATTTTCGGTAATTCTGTATATAAATTGAACAATCTACTATTTTGCTCGTTGTTCGCATCAGCATTTGAACGTAATGTGGACTAATTAATTAGTTTTCCGCCGAATAATTTCAATAAATGAGCGGTAATACGCTTTAAGAATTACAATAATGCAGCTATACGCATTAAATAAATAATGAAAGCAGGCTTCAACGCATTGTAAGTTTTTTTGTTTCAGTAATTGTCATGATTATAATCAATTTTTTCCATTTTGGAATTAGTCTATAGATATATCTGTTCTCTAAGAGAGGCGTCTTAAAACTTTAGTGTTTTTGTGTTTATAACTAGTATAAGTAGGTAGATGAGGAAGGTACCTGTCTAAAATATCCTTAATTACAGCTCTTTTAGATAATCTCCTAATTGTTTAAAAATTTCAGTCTCTGCGTATATCTGTCAAGGCTGCATATCCTTGCTCTCATTTTTATGAGAACATTTTTGGCTTAAATTGATTTATATTATTGTTATTTCAAACACAGGATCTTAGTAGTACTTTGTTATATATTTTATTAATTAATATTAATATTTTTAAATCCTAAAACACCATCTCTATCATTATAGAGAACTCAAATAATTTAAGAGATAATATCTAAAAATTGTAATCAGCATAAAGAACAATATAGAGATTAACGTATTTATAGGTAAATATAATAAATATTAAAGAAATTTTATGAAAGTAATTGCAGTTCTAGTATACACAGTCGTTGCTTAACTGTGTTGCGTTTCCACTCTTTAAATAACAAAAGGCGGGCCGCTCTCGCTGAAATCAAGTGCTCAACCTTTTGCCTTTTTTATGAGACCCTTGTTAACTTGTCCTTAATATATTATTTATTTCAGTCCTGGTTGCGTGTTACTGGTTTATTTCTGGAGTTTTGTAGAGTTATTATCCAATAATAAATTCATTAACCTGGTAGAGTTGAACATTGTAATTCATACTAAAAGTGTCTAAATAAGCTGCGTCTATTATTTAGCACGTGTTTAACAAAGAATAACATGTAAACGCCCGTTGGTCTAGTGGTTAGCCTATGTGGCTTCGATCACGAGGTCCTGGGTTGGAATCTTGGTTATGACGACCTCCGTCGCGCAGTGGTATGCGCGGTGGATATATAAGACAGAGGTTCTGGGTTCGATTCCCGGTGGGGCAGATTGAGGTTTTTCTTAATTTGTCTAGGTCTGGCGACGCCGTGGCTAGTTACCACCCTACCGACAAAGACGTACCGCCAAGCGATTTAGCGTTCCGGTACGGTGTGTGTAGAAACCGAAAGGTGTTTTCGATCAAGTTAGCCCGCTTCCATCTTAGACTGCATCATCACTTAACATCATGTGTGATAGCAGTCAAGGGCCAACTTGTAGTCGGTAAAAAAAAAATTAGGCCACGGAATATTTCTGTGTTTTTAATTCTTCTATGAAAGTTTTAGAACATTCCAAGCCCGGAGTCGGAAAGTTGGTGGTGTTATACCCCCATGCCTCGTGATATCATTAACATCTGATAGGAATCGAATAAATAAAACAATATCACCCTAAGGCTCTAACCTGCACTTTAGCTGCGTGATGGGTCTATGTCTATGTTGTCTATGTCTTCTACAAGGAGGGAGGATTGGCCTCATAGTGGATGGTCTATTATAATACCTGTAGTGGGTAATAAATAATTAATAGGCTGATAATCATTGATGCTGATGACGATGAAACATGTTTTGTAAAGTAAACCTACTTGAAATAAATGAGATTTAATTTGAATAGTTTACTTGTGCTTGTACGCTACATTTACTTTTATTTTGACCGTAGTGCAATTAACAATGCTTTTGTTTACGAGACGCCATATTCCCAGCGAGGTTATGTTCCCAGTTAGAGCTAGTTTAGGTTTTTATATTTTCTAAATAGACTTTGTTGTAACGCGTAAAGTTATATGGAGTTTCCAATATTGGTTGTTATGTCATATAGAACTCCAAGCCTAGGCCTGATGAGGGAGCTATATCTAAATTAGGATTTGAAGGTTTGATCTAATAGCCTGCTTCTGTATAATTTTGTGAGCTTAGAGTGATGATGCTTGATTCTGGAACGATCAATATCAGGTAATGATAATGACGTGGACCGATAGCATGACTCCGAGGCATGGAAGTATAACACCACTTCTTCCTAACTTTTGGCTACTACTGACATCTTCATGGAAGAAATGGAAAGTACTCAATATTTCATCCATCTCATGATCCACAGGCTAACCGCTGAACCAACGAGGCTTGTAATAACATATAAGCATATATTTATAAATAACTGGGAAGGTTGTCCCAATGAAATTATAAGTGTAAAATTATTGTACTAACTTTATTTTAATGACTTTGTAGTAGTGTACAATGTTGCGAACGAGTCACTGTTTTATATAAAAGTCAGCGTGAAAAGTCGTGTTGAAGGTAGAAAAGTAAAGGGCATACGGCTGTGAGCAACTGAATTATTTACAGTCCACACAGACGTTGACGTTTGACATGATTGACGCCCGGCCTGGGGAACTACTCGCACATGCCGGCCTTCGATGTATGTTATTGAGATTGGTTGAACATTTCTTTTCTATGCTTTTGTTACTTGTTTCCATTTTTATAAACAATTTTTGTGTGCTCGTCTCGGAGAATATACATCTGATAATGTAGGTATGCTTGCAGTCGTTCGCGTGGGATTAAAAGTAGGATTAAAGGTCGGATATTTAATGTGTTAATCTTTGAAACGACGCGTATTATGAGGATTATTCCTCACACATGTCTTGCAACGGGAGAACATGGGGTCACCCAATATTTTTCATATATTTAATATTATTGTATTATATAATTGTAATAGTAATTTTAATAATAAGTATTATTAAAAACTATAAAAAGGAAATTATATATCTGTGGGATTTAAAGTTGTTGACAGTGTTGTTAGTTTCTGAAACCAACGTGTTATAGTTGGTGATATCTTCAGCAATTTCATATTGTCTGATTTTCCGTGTAAGGTATGAGATGTCAGCGGCAATATGTCACGTAACATGCGTATATCTGACACCAGGAATATACGAGTATGCAACGCTCGCGGGTCGTAACGGTCCGGAGTCGCTCACGTCCTCGGCTGATATATTCCCTCGCAAATTTAGGGTGTTTGCTTGTTTGAACAAGTGAATTACGTGCGTTGAACATAATATGAGGCGTGCATAGTTTTCAACCAATGTTAAAAGGAGAACGGTTTAATTTGATGATGATATGATGTGATAGGAGTAAAAGATGAGAGAGACAGAGATAGATGTGTATTTTGGGCAATATTTTTATCATCATTAGCAGTCATTACCAGTTCAAGGCACTTTCTTTGTAGGAGAGAGGATATGGCGTGTAAACCCAAAACGCTGGACCAATATGGGTCGGTGGGCTTTGGTTATTATTAAGTTTATTCATTAACAATCACTATCAGATGTTGATGATAGTAACCCTGGGCCCACGGTTTAATGTGCTCTCCGAGGCATGGGGATAAAACACCACCAACTTCCCGATACTTGTAATACACTGAAAATTTCATAAATGAATGGAATATTTTATTGTTAAATAATTACAGATTAACTTTTCCGCTATGAATGGAAACATCTATCCAAAACAGAAGGAATATGCAGCTGAGACCTACCACGATTCTTCATTGCGTATTGGCGGGCATTACAACTGTATCAAAAACTACAAAATGAATAATATTTCAGCGTATTTTTAAACCCAAACCAAAAAATGATTTTTAAAATATTAGAACGTATTCTAGAAAACTAAATTTAGGCACTATTACAATTTTTACTTTTAGCGTATATTGTAGAAATAAAGCGTTTCATGTTAGTGCGTTTATTTTTAAATATTCAGAAATTGTTTGATCGATTTGGTATGCGTATCGGTGGGTTTAATGATATCATCAAAATCCTGTAAGCGTAAACATAATACGTGTTTTCATGACCTCGGACGGGGAATTTGAAATTATGTTACGTGAAAAAATAAAGGTCGCAGTTACAGAGGCTGTGAAACGTGTTCAAACTTTGTAGTAGGTACATGATACCGTTATAAAGGCTCTAATTAGTATATGAGGCAACTAAACAATTGTTATTTTATAAGTGATAATGAAATAATAAATAATTTATTAAGTGCATTCAATTTTTAAAGTGTTATAGGTGATCGATTCAAGTATATATGTAGCAAAACGTTAGTAAAGTGTACATCGGTCTCTGCAAATCACAGAACAAACAAAATGCGGTAGCTGGCGCTGCTATAGGTGCAAATAATGAAACATGATGAAAATACTTGTTAACTTAACTATACTTATAATAAATTAATTAGATTTTGATTTTTGATTTGGGGTGAATATTCACAGTTTGAAGGACATTAATTACAGACACGAGTCTTAACAACTATGCCTCAGATTCTCGGGCTCAATGCATTATTAGACTGTATGACTATGAGCGCTTTAAAATTTAAGGTTTTATATTTTTTGTAATAAAATGAGACTCTTTTAATTTATATTTGTCCAAAAAAAGAAGGAATTTTTGTTGTAAATTTTTTTAAAGTTTTTTTCCAAGTAAGGGTTTATTTTGACCTCAAAAAACTAGTGTGTTAGATTATAAGGAACAAAATAAATACTTTTGTTTAAATATCGAAATATACTGTTTTATTCAATAGAATAATACATGTTTAACGTAATTAAACATTAAAATGTTCATTTTATGATATTTATGTATCATTTTATGAATTTATATACTTCAAATATTGTTCGTCGATACGACGAATGGTTAGCTTTAAAGGTGTATGTATATAAGGAAGGTTAGCACTCTAGGGTTAACTTAACTATACTTATAATAAATTAATTACATTTTGATTTTCGATATGGGGTAAATATTCACAGTCTGAAGGACATTAATTACAGACACGAGTCTTAACACCTATGCCTCAGATTCTCGGGCTCAATGCGTTATTGGACTGTATGACTATGAGTTACTACTGGCATGTATGCGTTACGAGCATTACGAGATACTGTTCTGATATACATCTTAACTTACATAAGATCAATGGACTATGTGCTTGCTAGTATCGTAATTTAATGGTAATAAATAATAAGAATAATAAAGCCGAGGTGCAATTCCTTGGTGATCCGAAAGTCCTTGGAGATATAGTGTGATAAGATATTCGCCATCCGGTTAGTATGCAATAATGTTTTTAATAGCTGTTGTTTATTGCTATATAAAATAGTTATTAGTAATATTTTGCTGTTATCTGTAACAACGTTGTTTGTTTAGGTATATTTGGACTAAAGTAGTATAAATACAATTAGCTATTTGTAACACAGAGTTAATATAGAAAGTAGTCACAACGTAAAGAAATACTTGTTTATGGGTGTTATTTAAATAAGTGGAATAAAATCTTCAGGTTTGTAGTAAACTCTTAGTTTCTTGAAGTTGACGAAAACATAAAATGATTGTCTTCTTAAAATCCAGTTTCAGGGACACTTGGACCAAATTCTTGGACGATAAAAGGTCTGGACTTTTGATAAACTCCATAGATGCCTTAACTTAACTATGGTCGTATGGGTTATCAAACTTTCATATTTTATAAAATAACGAAGGTCTAGCCATCGCATACACTTGCTCTATATATCCTTAGAGACCTTTACTACTTTTCTTTACCCATTTGGATTTATATGCGTAACGTGAGATTAACCCTTCCGGCACCTCATGATTATCCTGGGATTTATAATTTGAGCTCTGCGTGAGTTACAGGCAAGATTGTATATCTTTCTTACTTACTCTGTTACGAGAAAATATATACCATAGTTTTTGTTACTATAGAAGAATACCTTAGACGATTGACTGAAACTTAAGTAGTTGGACTCAACACGGACTGCTATGGTACCTACCCAGTTCTAACATGCTCTGTACCACTAATCGAATGGGAAGAAGAATATTGGTTATATATAAAAATGTAAATAATATTCTTTTCAAAAATAAAAAGACTTCTATCACGAAGCCACCCATTAAGAGTTATGCGAAGTGGTGAAAATTAAAAAGTCAATTTTGTAAATATCAATAAAATTTAACCATAGTTTTGCATTTGTTTTTTTAAAGTTCCCTTTTGAGTTTTAGCAAGTGATTAAAAATATTAAAATAGTTGTTCATTTAAAGAGTTGAAGAAATACGAATACGAGGTTTGCTAATATCTTTTTAAAATCTCAAATCCTTTATGAAGACTTAAAAAGAATTTTAAATTAGCCAATTCATTTTAAACATAAAAGCGCTAAGACGAAGTGTGAATCTCGAGTTGAAGTGAACTTATGTATGCTTAGTAGGGGAAAATATGTTCCTATCGAAATTGTCGTATTGCCGCCTTTTTCAGACAAACTGAAAGATTTATGTCTTTTAATATATTAGAAATGGAATTCTTGTAGAGGGTTTGGTTTGTAGAGTTAGCATTATTTATATGTTAGATTAGGTACCTATTTTAAACAAATAAATTTATGCAACTATTTATATACTTTTATCACAAAATGTAATTTCAAAGACATTTTATTAGATACAAAGATATGAATAATTACAAATCGAAAAAACATGTTTTCTAAATGACTATTGTACACTATTTCACATTCATTGTCATATATTCAGGGTCAAAGTTTAATGTCAGAATTATAAAGTACAATATGTAGAATTGTTCGCTTATTCGTGCTCATACTTACATTACTTCTGTACTAGAAGTAATATGCCAGCAACAATACATTTTAAGCGGCGTAATTCAGCGGTTTCAAGAGCGTAAAAGCATAAATGAGAACAAAAGAGAATACTTACCATTATCGTATAATTGAGCAAAATGAGCAGACTGAGTAGTTATAAATCGTATCAGGCGCTATTTGCGGTTAATCTGTACAACTTAACATTAATTTTGTGAAACACAGTTCTGGTATTGTGTTAATTATAGTTGCCATTAAATAACCACATGGATCCTTAAATTGTGTACAGTGTTTAATGAAAACAGGAGTTACTTTGCGGAGGTTTATTATGAACAACAAATTATTCAAAAAATCAAGTCGCGGCCATCGCCACAAATATTTCAAAAACAATCCCATTATGTATGCTTCGCACCGAAACCGAAGATTTTCAAGAGATACACTCTACAATATGCCTTTATTTCAATCAAAAACCTTAAAATATATATTTTGAAGTGAAACTTATTTTGAGAGATTTTTATCGGAACTGGGTGACTCGTTATACCTATATACATTTGATGTACATTCGTATAAAATCTATCATTGTATCAGAAGGATTATGAATTTTCATTTTCATTAATAGGCACTATTATTACCGGTACTATCGGTACAGTAAATTTACTACCTTCTCCAACAGTATGAAAATCGGACTATTTGTTTTGTTTGAACGTCTTTATTTGGTATTATTGTATAAACGTGCCCCTTACTTTATAATATACACATCTATAGATTATTTATGTATAGTATAAGTAACGGCAATTCAAGGCATACACGTGTAGTTAGTAAAGTCCTAATACTTTTCTAAAACAACAAATAATACTTTCCACTATTATTTGCATTAGAGAAGGTTTACGCAGTTACCTGTGTTTGTGAATAATTTATTTAATGACTATAATGAAACCCCAAAATAAACGAATTATCTAATTTGCTTTGTAACGAATACAAAGCAAATAACTAATTGTGACTATTAATACTTTGCAAACAATGAACGAGTTTCACTTATTAATTTTGCCCACCCGCAAAATTAATTGGATAATTTTCCAGGCCTCGTTTTAATATTCATAACTGAGAGATTGTATCACTGTGCTGTTCCGTCCAACAGTCTAATTGACTCCACGAGGCATCAAATAATATCTGCAACACGCTAATATGGCCGTTTAGACATTTTAAAAGGTACAAAAAATGGCCATTGTGAAAGAAAACATTAGAATTTGGACTTTCTTCATCGCTTTGCCATTGCAGTGCAATACGAATCCGTCGTTTAAGTATTCCGACAAAGCGTTTTGCGTCGTTTTATCCTGCATGCATGCGAGGATCTGGTATGCTGAGGTCTATTTTTCATGATTCTTCTAGTTTAGGAGTCCTTATATCAAGAATTAGGTGAGGTCGTGGTCAAGCGTGAGCCTTGATTTTTTAAATCTATTCTACCTATCTCATGTATAAATATATCCACTCAGCTCTTTACCGTATGGGAATACAATTGGGCAATTTGTAAAAAAAACAAAAGTAAATTATACTTTGGTCTATAACCCCATGTGTTTCGTGAATAGGTTTGTAATAAATGTCTAGGTAAGATGAACTCAGAAAAAAAGATCTTTTAAAGGGCCAAGTAATATGTATTCATCTAAGAATAAGCAGGATAAATGGCAGCAGTTACGGGTATATTTGCCGGAAAGATTTTTCGCTCCAGTCACACGAAGAAATGTGTTTGATTTATCAGCGCTCGAGGCTGGACCTTCCGCTCGCTATAAATTTTATTGTGTTATGATTTAGGGGCTTGTGTATGATTTTATGGTAAACACTTTACCTACCTATTCTTCGTTTGTGTTGTTACCCGATTTATTATGTATTATTCGATGGGTCGATATGTAAGGCCTGCGTGAATTACACTCAAAGATATTGGGGAGGGAAAATGCAAAATTTGTTTTTGTTGATTTATGAAAAGTTCATTATTTTTACTATAAGATGAGATAGTACCTCTAAGGCCCCTATCCTACCAGCGTTTTGCAAGCGTCCACGTTCATTCAACGTCTGCGCAACGTCGACATTGCGTTTATTGACAATAAGTACAATCAAATCAATCATTAACATTTTTTAACAAGCTGTATGACAAATTTAAATGTATTCTTTTTCTTACCTCAAAATTATTACAAGTCTTTCCTCTGGTGACACTGAAAGTCTGAGATTATTAATATTGTATGACATTTTAAATCAATTTTATAAGTTCTTGTCGGAGTCTTTTTTTCTCTGATGGTACACGGAAACGCAACGTCGACGTTGCGTTGAAGTAACGTTGACGCTCGCAAAACACTGGTGGGATATGGGCCTAAGTACTGTAAACTTACAATACCAGTTTGAAGTTATACTAATAAATAACATGGCTAAATCGTGAGGTGTGCAACCTCAGACATTATTTTCTCAAGATAAATGTGGGTATGCATAAGGATGTCATTGCAGTGGACAAGGGTTTTATCCCACTATCCCTTGGCAAAGAGAACTGGCGTAAGCCTAAATTAATTACGGAAAATTATATGGAAAAGTAAGGAGTTGCATGGACGATTCTACAAGGCCCTCACGGGGCCGAATGTAGATCAAATAACATCTGTATCTTGGTTGCAATTCGGTGACCTCTTTGGGGAAACCGAGGGTTTTGTCTGTGTGTCAGTTATGGACGAGGTTATCAAGACGAGAAACTACCGGAAACATTATGAAAGATGAGACTCTCACATATGTCGAGCGTGTCACATCATCCTGGGGAATCCCACAGACATATAGTGTCCGGATGTTCTCATCTTCCTAATAGCGAATACTTACTTATACAGAGCACAGAGATAATCAAGTAGCCAAGATAATTCACCAACAACTTGCTTTTCAGTATGGCCTTGTCGATTTTAAGATGCCTTACTATAAGTACGACCCAGCGTCAGTTCTTGAAAATATTATCACAGTATCCCTATGATATTGTAGCCAAAAGACCTGATATAGTGAGAATTGATTGATCAACGCGCCGTGCAATGATTGTTGATATTACTGTTCCACATGACGATAATTAGGTGAAGGCTGAAAAGGAAAAAGTATCAAAATACTTGGACCTTGCTCATAAGATTACCGCCATGTGGAATGTTGAGTCAACGATGATTGTTCCTATAGTCGTTTCAGTTAACGGTCTTATAGCGAAAAGTTTTGACCAACATCTTAAAAAGGTTTCGGTTAGTTGTTTGATCAAGGGTCGGATACAGAAGGCTTAATTCTTGAAACGGCGCGTATTGTGAGAAAATTCCTCACTCTAGAGCCCTGACCACCGGCTGCTTGGACCCCCGGGCTCCGCAGCGGGCAGACTGGATTTTTTTTTAATTTTTAACAGTGTTTTTTTCATCATTTTTATAAGCATTGTTAAAAATTTAAAAAACAATTGTAAATAAATAAATAAAAATTCAAAACAATATGGCTAAACCACGTTATTGGATGTTTTTTGTTGTATCATGAATTTGCATACAAATTCTTTCTTTATATTTACCCAGGGCTATTAGTTCTTTTGTTTATAAATTGTTTAAAGGAAAAGTCCTTTCTTCCTGTTTTGTCACGGTGTCTGAAAAAATACACCATTTATTCATAACATATAAATTCATAAAACAAAAACCTATCTAAATGAAATTTTTTATCCAAATTGGCTCAGATGTATCCAACTTTTTTACATGTAATTTAACATATTGAAATGAGGACAAGGAATCCTCGTTTAAATATATTAAATCTAGGCATGTAACTTTAGTAGGTACGAATTTGTTACAAAGGTTAATAAATAACGTCAGGTTTTTTACATGAGTTCGCCTTACTTTTCTTATTGCTTATAAATCTTTACTATTTGATTTACAGCAAGGAAAATGTAGGAACAAATAAAGGTGAATAATGAAAGAAAGTTCCTAAGCGAAAATGTTTATTGGAAAAAGGGAAAACAACATTTTACAATCAACAGTTGCAGCGGTAAACATAAATAAACTTTTAATTAGATTTTGTTGTTCATAATATTTTTTCATAGTAAGTTGATCTGCGAAGAGATGCTTTTTATGTCTGCTTCAATTAATGTGAGGATATTTTAATTAGACCTGGGAAAACTTCTCGTACCTTGATTGCTCGATCTACGTTGACTCAGTATCTACTAATAATATTATGAATACGACTGTTTTTTCTTAATTTTTTAATCGGTACTTTTTTGCTTCCCCATCTCGTAGATGTGGTACTACCACCGGTCTGCATATTATGACTGTAACTATCAAAAATTTCGATTAGAAACACATTATGACTGTTTTTATATTAGGGCCTTCTGAACCTTTCGAGGAAATATATGATTGATTTGAAATGAGTAACTATGTTACGATTCAAATTAATCGAGTGTATAGCTATTGACATCATTAGAGCAGTGACTAAGTAGTTCTAGTGTTATATTGTATTTTAGGACAAAAAATACACAAACATCTAAAAAAAACATTTCTCGTCACTTTGGTTTTTTTAAAGTAATAAAATTAGTTTTAGATAATTTGGGGACTTATCTATAAAATTAAAATACATATTATACATTCTGTAAAATTATGTATAGATTCACTGAGTTCTGTGCCTTTACTCGCTGCTTGGGAATTCCTTCCGAACAGGAGGTAGAGTCAATACGTTTCTACTGGTAGACTTGACTTTTTAAAAGTACTTGTAAATCAGTCAATAGAAAATAAATGAATTTAAAATTTGAAATAGCTATTATTCCCGCTATGTAATCTTGCTCTGTGTCAAATCCAAATTAATTTCTGTTAGTAAGGGGTTCCGTACATCATACTGTATAAGAAATCAATACAAATAAACGTGTAGGGGTAGCATTAGCAGTAAAAATGTCTTAATACTACTCCTATACGTTCAAATGCTCATCAAAAATTATTTAAATTAAGGGGGCCAATGAAATACTTCCAAACTTTTTCATCTATACTAAATATGTGTAGATTAGACGTGGTTTTTATTATATGGCCGTCTTTGTTTTCTTTACAATTTTACAGCGCACAATAAACAAATAGATAGGTACATCTTAATAAGTCTGATGTCATGGAATTCGAGTATGTTTTCGGTTACTATTTTTTTTATTTTTGGGATTAATAGCAAGTTCTTTCTCAACGGCTTTATCTCTGTACCAAAAATATCAAAATCTATTTAATATTGTTTTAGATTAATTATGACACAACAATAAACACATGCTTTCTTTTTATAATATTTGTGTAACATATAAATTGCATATAAAATGTGAGAACCTACTCACTCACTACTCGTATCTAATAAGGTGAGAGAGGTAGCCGTAACTAACTAACTCGTGGTGAAGTATGGTCTTTTAATCCTCTTACTAGTACCGGGGAGACCTTTATCTTAATACGTAGTAGATTGGTAAGTTTCCAACTTGTTTTATATGAAGTATCAAACTTAACGTCATATAGATATGACTTGGAAATCGTCAGGGCGATGATATTACAGTCGTAAACTAGGATCTAATAACTTTTAGCTTTTATGTTCGTACGGCGAAATTTTTATCGTCATAAAATAATAATATTTTGTTTTTACATAGTATGTAGAAGAGATGAAATTTGTGGTCTGCCTGCCTTTTAAGGGAAAATCTGTCTAACCTCCCTCGTGCTCTGGATGATCTATTATCTACAAATGTCCTTATTATGCGCTGCATTTATGAACAAGTAAGAAAAGGTGCTAAGTTACTACTATTTTTCGGGTACCATAATATTTCAAACAAAATAAAAGAGAAATAGACAGACATATAGATTCCCTTGGACGAGTACGAAGCGATTTGGTTTCTAGAACCTCATAAGTACTGTTAAGATACTTGCTAGACCTTCCACATTATCGCTTAGACGTGATTAAAGTGAACTACAAAAGAGATGGTAGCACTTTTCTAGGCAAGTCCTCCTACAAACAGCAGTACCTAACATGAAAAAATATCATTGAGACAGTGTGAACATTTAGTCGTATGGAATGCTATTTTAAAGAAAAAATTAAACTTGCTATATATGTATAACTAGCTGTTGCCCGCGACTTCGTTCGCGTAGACTTCGATTCAGTAACCGAAAAAGTATATACAGTTAGTATTGATATGAATTAATGAAATGAGTATTGGAAAAAACTATTTACAATGCTTCTATATACACTTAACACCGTTTGATGTAGTGCCTTCGGAGGCCAGAATGTAGAGTAAATCTGGACTGGTGACGCGAGAGCAAGCAACGTAGAGCTATCCATGTGAGAAACTGCTTGTCTTAAGGTCGACTCCAGCCAGTGTATGATCCAGCTTTCAATTTAGAGGAGTCTCAGTCCTGGTATATATCATACGCTGAATTTTTTTTTCTGTGCTTGATTTGCTGGTTCTACATTAAAATTGAAAGAGGCATGGGGGCATCATAGTTGTCTGGCGCAAGACGTATTCGAGGACAATTTCCTGGTAGCAGAGCGGCTTTAACGCGACCGTAGGTCGCGTGCTAAAATCAGTTGATTAACGGACTTCACATAAAAATGAATTGGGCACGAGGCATCATAAAGCTCTGGTGCAAGGCAGGGTACGAAAGAGAGCGAAAGCAAACCTGTGGCTCGAGATAGGAGGCTGGCTGGCACGACCGAAGTTCGTGCGCGACCATTTGGAAATTTGCTGATATTACATTAAAATTGAAAAAGGCATGGGGGCATCAGAGTTGTCTAGCGCAGAACGTAATCTAGAACAATGCCCTGATGGCAGAGCGGCTTTAACGCGACCGTAGGTCACGTGCTAAAATCGGCGGATTAACGGATTTCAAATAAAAAAATTAGGTAGGTACGGAGCATCGTTGAGCTCTGGTGCATGGCAGGCTACGAAAGAGAGCGAGAGCAAACCTGTGGCTCGAGACAGGTGGCTGGCGCGACCGATGGTCGCACGCGTTAAAGTTGAAAGAGGCATGGGGGCATTATAGTTTTCTGGCGCAGGACGTAATTTAAAACAATTCCCTGATAGCAGGGCGGCCTTAACGTGACCGCAAGTCGCGTGCTAAAATCCTGTCTCAGTGCTCACTTGCTTCATTGGTGGAACCGACATACAAAGTTTCAAGTGAATCCATCAAGAAGTTAAAATTTTCACCCCCTCTAATATTCACCTCCCTCCTTTCTCCTTTTTCAAAAATCTTCTCTCAGTGGTTACTTGCTTTACTGGTGAATCCATTAAGAAAGAAAAAGTTTCAATTTACCACCCTTTTCTGTCCCTAGGAGGGAAAATTCCAAAATTTTCTCTCAATGCTCACTTGCTTCCCTGGTGAAACCTACATACAAAGTTTCAAGTGAATCCATTAAGAAATTAAAATTTTCAATTTTCTCTCCCTAGGGGAAGAATTTCGAAAAACCCTCTCTTAGTGGTTGCCTACTCCCCCTAACAAACATACGTGCCAAATTTCAGCTCTCTACGGCCAGTAGTTTCGGCAATGCGTTGTCTGTCAGTCAGTACATCACTCAGTAACGGAAGAGTTTTATATATATAGATTGTAAAAATATTTTTTTAAATATTTTTAAATCAATCTTTTACGAACTTCACTGTTCTGACTGATAACAGAATTTCAAGGTGATTTAGAAGTATCCTCACCAGAAGAAAATGATTAAAAACAGTGTACGGTGATCATATTTTGCTAGTAAAATTGAACGTTTTATAAAGTTTATAACCGTTATGATAGGCCTGGATACAGCATCTTTTTTACTCAACTGCGTCAGAAGGAGGGTTATGTTTTTCGAGCGTATGTATGTATGTATGTATGTATGTATGTATGTATGTATGTATGTATGTATGTATGTATGTATGTATGTATGTATGTATGTATGTATGTATGTATGTATGTATGTATGTCCATTTCTTCGGCACGCGCTACAGCCTAAACGACTGAACGGATTTTGACAAGTGAGGTATCGTTGAATTAGTTAAAATTGTGGTAGTGACATAGGCTATATAAATTTTCAAAATGGTGGCTGTAAATGGGGGAAAAAAGGGGGGATGTGTGTATTTCTTTCTCTTATCTTAGCAATATGGATATCAAATGAAAGGTCGTAAAAAGACCATTTCAAAA
This sequence comes from Mycalesis mineus, assembly GCA_034621355.1. Lineage (NCBI taxonomy): Eukaryota > Metazoa > Arthropoda > Insecta > Lepidoptera > Nymphalidae > Mycalesis > Mycalesis mineus. The sequence goes on along the minus strand of CM067886.1, from coordinate 9,975,304 downwards.
ATATAAATATATATCATTTTTATATTGCCGTTTTAACAAAAAATGGCAAAAAGTGTACCGTATCATTTCTATACCATAAACTAAAACTAATATTATAAAAACAAAAAACCCGACTGCATAGAAGTTATGAACTGAAAAGAGAAAAACGAGGGTCACTATATAAAATTTTAAATACTTTATGGTGCTGCAGGCAGAAATAAACGTAGTTTTGGTAGATCTTTCTTTCCCCGCAGAAAATAAAGTATTTTGTCCCCGCTTGCATCACCATAAAGTATTTAAAATTTTATATATATAATTATAGTGATCCTTGTTTTTCTCTTTTCAGTTCATAACTTCTATGCAGTCGGATTTTTTGTTTTCATAATAATAATTTTATTGTTAATTTTGTTTCTTTCAATGTATAGTCATCAGAACTGAATAAGAATGCAAAATTTTAGTCCCAAGTCTGAAGCAGCTAAAGCATAATTTTGTTTCAACAGTTGACCCATACATAAATGATATTCAGGTCAAAATAAATAAATGTGAAAAACGGAATCAGGGCAGACGATGGATGGATACGACTATTACTATAGGATATTTTAATTAATTTATTTTTGGGGTTTCATTTCATTACCAAGCCTCAAAATATACCGAGGCTTAAGTTAATTGCACGTTGTCACAAGAGCCGCATTTTCTGTATATATTGAAAATAAATGTATTAAAATTTCTACTGAAAAATGCTTTGGGGCTTGAAACAGCTAATGAAGTTAAACATAACATGTACTATCGTAACATAATTCCTTCCTACTCGATAAATAAAGTTTCTCATGATGAATAAATAATAATAATAATTATTATTTGACGGCCGAGTGGCGCAGTGGGTAGTGATCCTGCTTCTGCGTCCTAGGCTGTGGATTCGATTCCCACATCTGGAAAATGTTTGTGTGTTGATCATGGATGTTTTCCAGTGTCTGGGTGTTTATCTATATATTATAAGTATTTATGTATAATATATATATAAAAAATATTCATCAGTTATCATAGTACCCATAACACAAGCTGCCTACGAGTACGCTTACTTTGGGGCTATATAGCGATGTGTGTATTTGTTCTATAATATTTATTTATTTATTTATTTAATTATTGGTTGTTAATTATTAGTAAGGCATAAAGACATAATATTATACTGATCATCAGTATGAATAGCTATTTCGCCCTCTTTATAAAAAAGGGTAGGTACATATATATTTTATTCATTACGTTAAGCCTTAGGCTGCAATCACACTTGATGGTAAGTGATGATTCAATCTAAGAAGGAAGTGGATTAATTTGTTAGGATTAGAATGAAATCCATACCTCTTCGGTTTCTACAAGACAACGCTTAATCGCTTAGCGATACGTCTTTGTCGGTAGGGTGGTAACTAGCCACGGTCGTAGCCTCCCACCATATGCAGCTTAGATCAACCAAGCTTCCCCAACGGGGAACACTAGATGATAATATTAGACTCTGTAACGATCACTATCACATGTTGATGATAATAACTGACGCCGACCTAGTAACGTGCTCTCTTAGTTAGTTAGTTAGTCGTGCAACGGAACCAACAACTAAGCACTGGACCAACACAGATTTAAATATAATAAATTAATAATTATTGTTTAGATATTATGAAAGATGGCACTCTAGACATATGTCGAGCGTGTCATCATCCTGGGGAGACCCTCAGGCAGTCAGGCATATAGTTTCATAGATCAAGGGTCGGATACAGAAGACAGTAGTCCTTGTAACGGCGCGTATTGTGAGGAGGTTCCTCACTCTGGAGCCCTGACCACCAGTTGCTTGGGTCCGCAAAGGCCCCGCAAATAGAGGAAAAGATATTTTTTTTATAAATTTTTAATAGTGTTTTTATATATATTTTTGTATTATATACCAATAACATTGTTAAAAATTTTAAAAAAATATGTAAATAAAAATAAATGAGAGATTTAAAAATTGTTTAGTAATAAAGGTAATTTTATTTAATTCTTTAGGTCATCTCATCAACCAGATTTCAATAAGAGATACGAAATATTTTTTGATTTTTTAAGTGTCTGTTTATAAACTAGGTAATATTTATTTGTTCTTTTTAAGTTTCCTGGCTAATCTTTAATAATTACTGTTAAACTTATGATTACGAATACTGAATTTGGAATAAAGTATAAAAGACTATTAAAAAGTAGACATAATTGCTATGCCTTATACTGTTGCGAATATAAAGAGTTCGAAAATACTGTTCAATAAAGTAATTTTAGTTTAATCTATTTTATAGAGCATGATCAGTACAATGTTCATTATTCCGTTAATAAAAGTGTAAATTTCTGATTGGAAAATGTAATTGTTAAATTTTAATTCGGTAATTACCGCTATGTAATTTACATAACTGGCCTTTGGTAAGTTCACGAGGCTTGGCTATAAAAACAAACGTGGCTAATGATGGTATATGACTGAGGGGCTAAGGTTTATTCCACTATTCAAAGCATCGCTTATGACATTATTATATTAAGCACATTACCTTTGGATAAGGACTCGTCAGCATTGGATCAGTAAAATTAAGCATTCCATACATAACGTAAAAATATGGGACTGAGTATAATTCTTTAAATTTATTCCTTATTAAGTATCCTTGCTTTTAGGAACTGCTCCAGTTTCTGGTGTTTCAATATTCTAACATTATTCTTTCTTTTAAATACATTATAATATCGTCTCTATACAATTATCTCATATTTTTTAACTCACTACAGTTTAGTTGCTCGTCTAGTTAAGCAAAATCATTTGCAAGTGCATTGAGATTTGTAGAAACTAGTGTTAAAAATAACGTTGTATAGTATAGATAATGGAAAAATTACGAAATCTGTAGATTTTTAGTTACATCATGTAATAATAATATTTTTAATAATTTACACTTACCCCCTTTTCTCATGAACGCGTAAAGGTATTAAATTGAAATTCATATCAAATACTTGGCTCTATAATACCTTTAAGCTATAACAAAATAAAACTTCTAAGTCAACACAGACAAAAGATACAGCCGCATATTTAACTCTCTACAACTCGTTAGTCCTAGAATCTTGAAATTTCGCATGAAGCAATGTTTAGGAATGATTCCGAATACCTTAAAATTTACGGAACCCTCGGTGCGCGTGTCCGACTCGCACTTGGCCGGTTTTTTATTTATATTATACAGATTAAAAGAAGGTATCTTCTTTTAATCAGATCAACTTCATAGGAGGCGAACGGATTAGTTTAATCACGTGGCGGTGTGTCAATCAGGATCGCTCGTTACCGAAACGAGTAGCAATTTACTCTGACCTGCTGACCGAACGTGATTTTCTAACCTTATCTACCTACCTAGTAACTTAGTAAGCTTTCGACTGATGAGCTAGTTCTCAAGATGTGATTTCATGTAATAACTTAGTCATTGAAAGTTCGAATGTTACTTTTCTGTATTATTAGGTATATTTTACTCTGCTTCGATTATTCAGTAGTTAGCCTTTGCAGCATTAGATCACATCGTCATGGGTTCGTGTCTTACGTCGGACGAAGAAATGAAGAGCTTATCGTTCTTCTACGATTTAATTCATATTAGCAGTTTGGAGTTAGGAACTTGGTGGCATTAAATCTTGGAGAGCATAATAATAATTAAGCTGTTAGCCCTAGCCATCAGTGTAATTAACATTTGTTAGTGGTCCGAGCAGAAACAAAAATTACAACACTAAAAGCCATCAACTTGCATTTCAGAAGCCTGGTGGGTCTAAGCTCCGAATCCTCTAATTGGTAAAGAGGGTGGCCTATTCCTCTTGTGGGCTATTAAAATGAGCAAAGAATGATGCACAGTTAACATTATACACCATAATCTTATTATTTCAATAATATATCTTGAATTCTTTTCGCAAATGGATTTTAGTAAACGTAGAATATACAAAGTTAATTAAAAGTATAATATGATTTGAAACTTTTGTTGTAATTAGTACGTCTATTAATTTGTCAAAGCAAAAACTTTGCAAATGCTTAAAAGCTATTTGCGTGTTGTATATAATTAAAATTAGTGCTTGCACGGTCTTAGTTAGTATTATAGTAAACTTGTGGACGCCCACGGTTTCACCGGCGTACTTGTCGTTCCCGTGGGAAGTGGAATAGATTGTGGCCTACGCATTATTCTAATTTGTAAGCTATATTTCTGTCAAGTTTCATCTTAATCTGTTTAGTAGTAAACAAATATCGATCCATACATAATTATAAATTTTCGCCTTTTTATTATTAGTAAGGATAAACCTCCATTTCACATTTTTTGTAGTTTTCAGAGTTGATTCTCTGTTTATGCTTTGCGACACATTATATAGGACAATTACACACATAGCTATATAGCCCCAAAATAAGCATACTCGTAAGTAGCTTGTGTTATGGGTGCTATGATAATTGATGAATATTTTTATATATATTATACATAAATACTTATAATATATAGATAAACACCCAGACACTGGAAAATATTCATACTCATCACATAAATATTTTCCAGATGTGGGAATCGAACCCACAGCCTAGGACCCAGAAGCAGGGTGACTACCCACTGCGCCACTCGGCCGTCAAAACATTGGAGAGGCAACAAAGTACTCCAGTCTTGAAATATTGTAATCATCACTATATATATAGCCTATTTCAACGCCAATACAGTACATTCCTTCCTCATTACAGTAGAGTGAATGTGGATATGGACCCACCACGCTGCTCCAGATGTTAATGATATTAAAAATAAACAAATTATTTGTGCTGTCCACGGCACGGAGTTATATCACCAATTCCCCAACTTTTTTCAATTCGGATTGAAAATTTTCATTGATAATTTCTTAAAAGAAATAAATAACCCACGAGTGGAATATAAGACCTCGTGATCTATTTTCTATCTTTTATTTTTTCCATTTTAATGAATGCCGCCATGTTGTTGTCCAGCTAATTCCTATTACTCGTTTGCCTACTTCCGTTTTGTTTTATAAATACACTTACCTTCAGTGGCAATTTTCGTTGATTAGGTTATTTTAGTAAGTTGATACTGGAACCTGATCAATTTAATTGAAAGGTTGAACATCAATCAGGAAACGGAGCTCGTTATCGAAATCATCCCTTAGCTGCTGACCGATGGTAATTTTGAAAAGCTAAGGGGCTTTTGCTATTATGTATATAATATATACATAATAGTAAAAGCGATGGTAAAAGCTAAGGGGCTTTTACTATTATGTATATACTTTATAAATGTTTGCAAGGGTTATTAATCAGACTTCGATAACTTACCTGTAAAAAAATAGATTGAAACTGTTGCATTATAGGAGTTTTAATCTAGTAATTAGCTATTAGACCAGTGAGGTTATGTTGTGTATTTTGAGTTATGTGAAAAAAGCGTAGGAACTAACTTTTAGATCTTCTTATTACCTACAACTTTGCCATTTAACTCTTTTCCATAAGACTTTTACTTTTGCCGGAAATCGATAAAAACCGCTTTCTACCCCTAAAACTTCACTTCTCTACCCGAAATTTATTTTTCCTTTTATTTTTATAATATTATCCTCCTTTTCCGATGGGTTTCATCCTACTGCGATTTATTTTTACTTCTTTGTAATGCTATTTGCACTGGTGTATGTGTTATTTTAGTGTATCCGTCATATTGTTTGATTTATAAGCCACATTCAAGTTTTATAATTCATTTTTTTATATTTAATTTCCTTTTCCTGTGAGAAATAACTAATTGTAATGTAAAATTTCAATTTACAATTTAAATTCTATATTTAATTAAAATACATAAACTAAGTAAACTCGACAGTGTTTATGATCTGACTTAAATATTCAACACTGACAATCAGATACACGACTATAAATTGTTTATTAAAATAATTCTATTTCAGAGTTTTTTTGTTAACCACTTATGAAATATGTATTAAAATATCCCAAACCTACATATTACAAATAAATGTCGTAGCCACATCGTAGATTTGCTTATTTCATAAATTGCTTGCGAATTTCATGAAATGGCTGCGTTACCAGATGTGGCTTCTAACCTAACCTATCTGAGTAGGGGTACTCTGAGTCGGCGTGTAACTAGTTTACGATATGATCAAATCATTTTGACCACTTCATGAAGTAATGAAGTAGTCGCGCGTTAAGTTGGCCACATCGAGAAACGATTTTGTATAATTGATCTGCCCAAACCATATCATGATGTGGCCAATAGACAGGCAAAGATTTCATGAAACACGACCTTTTCATGATCTACTCAAACATTTCATGAAATGAGCAAATCTACGATGTGGCTACGACATATACATAAACATCTTTGTGCTGGTAATTATTGGTGATAATGTTACTTATACAAAATTAAGGCTATATTTGCCACTTGACTAACAATAATTAATCCCACTATAATATTAAGTCGTATTTGTGCCCACATTTTGTCGAGCAAATTGCTACAATATTGCATTTCCGGCAGTGGCTTCATTATCCAAAACGAATTGGAGACTCGAGCTATAACGATAGCTATAATTTTGTCCTAATTGGCTGCTTGCCGTTTACGGCCACCTTGGGATCTTAATCCATTTTAAGCGCACTATATTTATGCTTTAGTGATTAGCTGTGTACTCATATACTTTAATATTAATTACAAGTATCGCTAACATGTTACTTGTAGTTTAGAATCCTTTATATATTATTATCACTACACTACACCGCCAGGCTTCTTCAATTTTTCAATTGGAGGGCTTAGCGTAATAATATTTGAATTTTATACTGATCACTATCAAAAGTTGTTCAATGACCGGGGCCGATAGCTTAACGTGCTCTTTGAAGCACCGGGGCTTCATAACTTCTAATTTAAAATGGAAAGTCGTTCATTTTCAGTAGCCATATTTTATAAGCACTTTTAAAACGTTAAGCTCATCTGTTTGTAGTAAGTCAGTCATCTGCTGCAAAGGGCCGAATCGCAACTTAGCACTTGCTCTTTTTAAGAAAGTCAAACATTGTCATAGTTTACAATGGTTATAATTTTCAATCACAAATTATTTTACTTCCTAAGTAAAGATGAAAGCATATCTGATTATTATGATTAGGATAATTACCTCTACTTAGTAACTGTACATTGTAATCATTTTAAAGTCATAGTCGAGGTATTATAATATGAAAGTGGTTATAATGTTAAGATATATTTCCTGCAGGATGTAAACTCGCATATTGCAGAAAGGTTAAGTCAAATTTCTGAGCAGCGCGCTGCGAGGAGCCAGTAATTACCTGTTTGCCTGTCTGCTACCGACAGATCCAATTACACTAAGTTTGATACTGAGAATATTGTATTTTGCAATTAAAAACTGCAATTTGCAATTTGTTACTCAACTACCTGAGCAATAAAATAGCCATTGTTGTTTTTGTTCAAGCCGGCCAATTAAATGACTAGTTCATTTATTGAAAACCGATAAAAAATTGAACTAGAATCGTTTAGTGTTTACATCCTGGTGAATTGGAAATTAATTCTTGGAAGATCACTAACGAAGGCTCAGCTAAGTACTTTAAATTTCTTGACAAATATCTGGATCCAGTAAGAAATCGCAACAAAACCATAAGGCTGATATTTTATTCTACTTCTTCTGTTCTCTTCTTCTGTCATTTTACTGTTTTTATTTCTTACATGTATTGAAGTGTACAAATAAATTATATATAAATAAATAAATCAATATACGGAAAACTTCTAAATTTAAATCAAAGCAAGCAAGTTTAATGTATTAATACTGCTTTTAAAAGAGTCGAAAATCACAATAAGCTGAAAATTTTCATTTGTGTATTTATTTCTCTTTTACGACACAGCTATTGACCGTATTTAGCTGAAATTTAAAATGCAAATCGATTAATATAAAAAAAAAGCCTATAGTTAGTATAGGCTAGGGTAAACTGCGGGTGTCCTCTAGAAGCATTATTAAATCACAGTTGCAGTACCCATTAAATATTATTCAGATTGATTGGTTTTCGTTAACAGCTTTGGTATGGTGGTATTACATCCGGGCTTCTATAAATTCTGTTAGGCGATTAGCATTATCAATGTGGTCGTGTCACATTAATTATTAACTAAATTATTGAAATACTTAGTTATAATTAGTGCTATGATTAGGGTGATTGAACATATTGATTTATGGATAACATGAAAGCATAACTCCTGATTAACAAAATAGAAATCGAAAACTATATTACATGCTTAGATTCACTCTCATCATCAACTGGTAGTGATCGTTAATAAATGAAACATTATCACCCTAAGCCCGCCAACCCGCATTGGAGCTGCCTGATGGGTCTACGCTCCATATCACCTTTCCTATAAGGAGAGAGGCCTGGCCCTGTAGTGGGCCGCTAATAGACACTGATAATGATGATGATGATGATGATGATGATGCTTAGATTTTGTTTTCAAAACTGAATAGAGATTATACTTTCCTAGAGCTACCACTGCACCATGGGGATTCGCAAAGGTGACTCTTATCGAAGGTTTTAAACTTATTTCGTGGCTGTTCGCCATAATTGTACAAGTAGGTATCTGAATGGGTAGATAGCCTTTAGTCCCGCCGGGACCACGGTCCATGCAAAACTGGAACGCAATATCGACAAAAAAATTTGTGGTATGTACTCGTTTTTACACTCGTACATTATTATGTCTTATCGAAGGTGCTGCACCTCATCCCTTGTTTCAACTAGATCAGGGCTTTTTAAACTTATGACCCCATACAAATATTAAAGAAAAATAAATTAATATTTTTTGATGATTTATTTCCACCAATTCACATTACAGTCATTGTTATTGAATCATTGTTTAGCTGCTGATTGCACGTGTGTGCGCGCGCGCATTACTCCCTTTAATTGTGTATGATATTTAGAGGGCGGTCAGAGTGGGAAATCAACGGCGCGCGGTTTATTCAACTTGTATGATACTGACAAACGGAAACAATGTATAGCCACAGAATAATAAAAGCGATCATCAATCGTTTTATGCTGTCGGTAGAGATAGCTCAAACCCTTCAACAAATGCGCGTTTCTAGACGCTGCAAGTCCACTGTATTCCGTCACCTCTAGTAATGGGTTAAAAAAATTAGCTAATATAATAGTACTAGCAGTCGCCCGCGACTTCGCCGGCGTGAAAACCTCTTAGGTACCCTTTTAATTTCAAACACAGACTTTCATATAAAGTGTGCTCTTTCCCCGCTACCCCTCTCAATTTAATTTTTTTATATACTATAAGTTTCCCGTTAAGCAATATCCTCCGTCCCGTCCCGTGTACTAAAGATCTACATTTTTGTTACACATTGTACGATATTACAGTACATTAACATTAACAATATATATTTATGGCAAGCTGATGCGTATAGCTTGTATTAAATAGTCTATTTCACTTTTGAGTCTAGCTTTAATAATAAACAAAGTAATTTACAATCCGATATGCAGATCTAGAGATTAGCCCGTTTAAACAAACTTTTTCGTATATTATATAAATATGGTCTGCCATGCCCATGCCAAATGAATTGAAAGAAAAGATCAAATATCGAATTTTTAAAGAATACGAGTACAAAAATGTTGACCCCTATTCAGTACGTATAACATAACACGGAGGAGGTCAACTGAATTTGGACGATATAGCGGCAGCGTTATGTTTTTCAGAAATTTTGTAATATCTCCGAAATTATATAACTAATTAAGATACTTTAAAAGGCAAATCTTATCTCTATAACATTCTTATGATTATTAAATAATTTATTTTTATAAGGATTTAAATTTAGTTGTCTAAACAGTGACGTAAACATAAGCATATGAATTAAATGATTTATTTTTAGAAATTTTGTAATATCTCCGAAACTATATAACTAAATAACATACTGTAAAGACAACTCTTATCTCTATAATATCCTTGGAATTATTAAACAATTTATTTTTATAAGGATTTAAGTTTAGTTGTATAAATAATGACGTAATATATACAATACAAACGTAAAATATAGCCTATAACACTCACCGATAACGTAGCATTCTACTGTTTTTGTCTCGAAATCGGTAGTTTTTTGGCTACTAGTGCCGTATAATATACAATGACAGTATAGTACGAGTACGATACATGGCGATAAATCACTAAAAAGTAAGAAAAAAAAATTTTTAAATAAAAATAGAACCGACTCAAAACGCACTAAAAAGTAAAAAATAACTGTGTCATTTAGTTGCTTTAATTTACTTAAGCACATCTTGGAGTCGATGCCAGCCAAGATTTCTACTTTAAGGACGTTACCTAGAACCCACAAACAGCTTTACTACGTAAAACAATAGTTCCTTAAACTTGGCTTACCTAAGTAAATTAAAGCAACTAAATGACACAGTTATTTTTTACTTTTTAGTGCGTTTTGAGTCGGTTCTATTTTTATTTAAAATTTTTCTACTAAATAATGTAATAAAAAATCGAATATGTACACGTCGAAGAGTATTGCGCTATAAGAGCCTATCATTTTTTCTATCTTTTTTGTGTTATGTTATTCTAGTAATTAAAAAAAATCCTTATACCATAATTTATTTTATTAAACACGCTATGTTACCACTAAGTTTAACTATTAGTTATGTCCGTTTGTGTCTTCCAAATTTAATAACTTTTTAATTATTAAATTTCTTAATAAGTAAAATTGTGTCTTTTAAGAATAAAGAATATCTTCGAATCTCTAATGTCTAAATTAAACCAAGCTAGAAATCACTATAAACTTAGAACCTCTCTTTTGTACATCAAAGCATAGTTGTAAGAGGTGGTCATTAGTTCAGTTGACGTAGTATTTCAAAGAAGTTATGATATTACTTATAGACGAAATGCTAAGAGTTAACTTGGCGTCGTAATTAAAATAATTTGGCTCAGCAAGTATGCCAACTCACTCGTGACACGAATGATTTAGTGAACCGTTAATGGGTTAACTTCATCAAACTTGGCTTAACTTGCTCCCGTATTATAGTTTGCCAGATACCTAATATACCATTGTTGATACTTCTGACACATCTAAATTTCAATATATCTTGTTTCGAACATTTCTAAACATTAACTTTGTTAAGTTTCTCGTGCAAATTGTAATTAAATATTATTAAAAATAGTTGGTTATTTTTATATTCATTACAAGTTAGCTCTTGACTGCTATCACACCTGATAGTAAGTGATGATGCAATCTAAGATGGAAGCGGGCTAACTTGTTAGGGGTTTTTGCACGACATCGTATTAGAACGCTAAATTGCTTGGCGGTACATCTTTGTCGTCCGGGTGGTAACTAGCGACGGCTAAAGGGTCGCATCAGCCAGACCAAAACCAATTAAGAAAATCTCAATCGACTCCGCCGGGAATTGAACCCAGGACCTCCGTCTTATAAATTGACTGCGCATACCATTGCGCCCCAGAGGTGGTCAAATCATTTCAAATAAGGTACATAAAGTTATTGACTATTTTAAGTAAATCTCTTTCTGCGATACTATCGCCGTCCTAATTTTAGTCGGTATGTATATATTATTCCTGGTTTCCGGCTTCAAGGAATTGATGTTGCTGGTGTAGTTACGGGCACGTAAGGCGAAATGCACCTAGGTTTCAAATTGTCGGACGCAGGTTGGTTAGTTAGTTAGGATGTGTTAATTGCGTGCTCTGCGTTTGCTATTTGCTTAACATGAGAGAATAATAAATCAAAACCTATTTTATGCCATGTGACCTAAATGTTATTATTCTATCAATAACAGATTTTTTTATTCTTTAGCTACTCTATATTATTTTCTTTACTTCTTACATCGTGAATGTAACATGATTGTTGTTAGAACGTAAGAAGAGAACAAGTATACAAACTCAGTCACACTTACAGCATTAGTTCCAATTCCACCATTTTCCGAAATACTCTATCAGAATGGCTGTTGGAAGGAATCTCTTACATAAAGCCCATTGACCCGCGCCAGGCGTAACTCACTAGAGCACGCGGACACACGGACAATAATGGCGCCATAATTTGCCTGTAATGGGCCTTACACTATCGCACTGTCAGCCACACCAAAAATAAGCTTCGTTTACCTAAATCTTTTTCGAGCAGTGCCCGAGATTGATTGCCTTTAGATATCTATTCTATAAGAATAAATATAAGAAAATCTCTCAAAGACGAAAATTACTTTCGAAGTGTATTTCAAGGCTTTTCTTTTATATCTCTTTTATATTTTTATTTGCCAAGTAAAACAGCTATTAAGCACTTAAGGCTCTTTTTATGTAAATACAAGTTTTATGTGGAATATTTCATTACAATAGGTATCTAAACAATTTCCCATTTTGTAGACTTTATTTAACTTTATATTACCTAACACGTACGATACTTTAATTAACTTTATTTTATAAAAAGACAAACTTAGTTTATTGATTTACTATCCTTTGCAGTTTTTGAAGATAAGAAAATTTTCTTTTAAATCTTTTTTTAAATTCAATCAGTTGAAGTGAATATAAAAATTTGTACATCTTAAAATTTTTAAAAAGTAAAAAGTTATTTTCAATTATTTTCTTTCTAAAACCTCTACTTTTACGCTAATATATAGAACTAAGTACCAAACGTTACATGAGGATTTCACAGTTAAATAAACATAAAGTATATTTTCGCGATAACGTTTTATTAAGATAAAAAACGTTATTATAAAAAAATCAAAGGAGTCAAATCGCGGATGTCCCCTAATTCACTATAAGGTAAGTACCTAAACCTATGTATTAACAAATAGGTTGTTTAGGCATAGCAGAAGCAGCAAACGGAAATCTATTGTATCGACTAGACAGACAATCGCCTTGAAGCCGTTTGTTTCTTGTTAAAGTTTACTAGTCCGCTCCAATGGGCTGTTCAGATTGCTATTATTCTGTATGGCGATCAATCAACTGAATGAATCGTTATATCTTCACACCAACAAACCTGCTGGTATCTATAGTATTTTGTCAAATAATGAGCAAAAAAGCGGTCACAGGGAGCTACTGCATGCAGGTAGCTCAAGACCGTGGTGTTTTGAAGTTCTTACAGGAGGACTATGTCTAGCAACGGACGTTCACTGGTTGTTAATGACGATGACGGACGCAAGTTAGTCGTGGAAAAGATAAAAGTATTATCAAGGTTCAAAACATCAACAATTTTCCGGGCTTTATTACTTAACTATTGGAATTGTAAAAATCGTACAGAAAATCCGGAGATCAAGGATCTTTGTAATAAGATACTATGTAATGAGATACCTAATACTGAAAAGTTTTGTTATTTTTTTAAAGAGTGCACTCAAATTTCTAAATTCATAGAAAGCATTCTTATAAGGCTGACACCTATCTAGCCATTTCGATTACTATATAATTGAAGACCAACCTCTGCTTGGTTCAGTGGCTACCATACGTTGCTTCATATCACTAGGTCCAATGTTGCTATCCTGACTTTGAAATATTGAGATCCCAAGAAATTATCAGCAGTAATTCTTTGCCCGGAGATGGATAAATGATGGTGTTAAATCCTAGAGCCTTGGAGCACGATAAGTAATTGGTGCCTGTCATTGCTATTATAATTTGATTATGGTAGTTACAAAATTAAACATTATCACAAACGCGATGGGTTTGAGCTCCACATTCTTTTTTCTACATGGAGCGAAGTCTGGCAATGTAGTTGTGTGTTAAAACATACACAGACAATAATGCTTGATGAATTAGAAGAACACACACATTTTTCGTATTTAGTCCAGTATGTTTTAAACTAGTTATTAAATTTTAAACTGTCAACTTTGTATCTAGAATGAATTCCAAAAACGAAACAACACAAGGTGACTTGCTCAGTGACGTCGTACTAAAAGCTCAAATATACCTACCAAAATTGGTCATGCATCATTTGTATGCTTTTTCTTTGATATATATGATTTTAGATCAAAAAAAGGTAAATGAAAGAATTTTTCTTTACACCATACAATGCCATTTTTTCCTTAACTACATAAATTATCATAATATTATAATACACACTTCTGCAGTTAAAAGCTCTAGTAATTTTGTCGGTATGTACAAGGTTTCAGGGTTCTAACACGAGTTTACTATCTAGTTCGGGAGCTTTACGCTAGATGGCGCTGAAGTTCATGAAAGCTTTTTAGTTCGACGACATTTTAATAGATGGCGCTGTAAAGAAATAACAGTAAACTAAACTGAGCGAGCATGTTCACTTTTTTCATCTATACAAACGAAATTAATACAATGTACCTAATTAAATATTCCATTCAAATATTTATTTATTTGTTCGAATAAGAAAATGGTATGTAGCCAATTCTCATAAAAAATTTTAGTTAATTTACATAGTTATTTATTGTATTGACAGATTTTAAATCATAAAGCATCTTTTTATTTCCGCCTTTCTATCTATTTCTATTGGACTAGAATCTATCTAAGAGTAAAGCAAGTTTCTCCAAGTTAAGCGAAGCTAGTAGGTATACATTCAACAATGGAAATTTACATAATATGACCAAAGTTGTTTACAGAATGTACGAAGATGACCCAACGCTAAGTGGGTTTCTGACAGTGACTGTCAATATTGGCTCGTGTTGGGAAACTTTTCAAAATTGGAATTCCAAAGTTGAGAGCGACCGACGTGCCGCAACGTAACAGGGTGCACGCTCAATGTCTCAAAGGAAATTCGGAAACGGCCATACATTTACGGCGGAATTGAATCACCTTCTTTGCTGTAGCTGTAGATTATTGCATTTACCCACCGTGAAATTACGAGAAATGGGATATTGTAAAAAAACTGCTACGTTGTTTAAGTGGGGTGGTTGTATAAATTGTTTTGTGGGTCCCTCGGTCGGTAAACATACAATACTGCAGATATTTGTAATCTTTTTGAACTTCAAAAAAATAACACAAAACATTTAAAACTCGGAACAGTAACTTATTCCAGCCAATCAATGATATCCCTAGACGTCGAGCAACGTTTTTGCGTCTTAATTTATTATATTCATATCTACGCTCGCAGGGCTTGTGTTTGTTCTGACTGTAGGTATATGTTCTCGCAACTAGAGTATCTTTGAGAAAAGAGTGAATAGGCGTCTTCTAGGCTAGCGTGTTTTTATCAGTCACCTGATCTCATATCATCAGATGAGATCGTGTAAAGTGCGTGCCATTTTTATATAAAAAAAACAAACTAAAATGCGGCATGAAAATAATAAACGTAAACTAGAGACCGATATGTGAAAACGGACGAGTATTATCTCTGTCCTTATCTCTTGTAAACAAAAATGTCAGATTTTAAGGATGATTCACCATTAATCCGTTGGCCAAGCTAGCTGCCAGCTCTTTGGTCACCCGTAGACTCGATAACTCTTTTTGAGATATCGTCAAAAAGAGCACGAGCTTTTGGTCCCCATGGCCCCAAAGTCTCTACACCAAAAGGCACAAACACGAATTTACCTTTTATATTTTCGTATTTGATTCAATTGTATTCTTTTGTTTCGATGGCTCAACTATATAAGTAAGCATTGCTTTTCGAGAGAGACGAGCTCAGCGCTAGCCTAGCGTATAGTTTGGTTTGTGAGCTTTAGAATAATAATATCAAGCTCAATAGTTTTATAGTAAAAGGGCTAGGACAGGGCAGGGCAGGACAAAATTCAATGATGATTAGACATGATTTCGATTTCCAACCTATTTGTTTTTCTATTGCCGTACCCACACCTAAAACAGTCTTTAAAATGAATTAGAGAGGATAGGAAATATTGTACACATTCAAAAAGATAATATGGCACAACGAAATAAAAAAAGCACTCTCTACCATTTATGAGGCAACATTTCATAATACTAGAGATTATCCGCAAGTATACCGCCGGAGAATGCTTTCGAAGCTGCACGATTTAACTATAAAACAGATTGCCGGCAACGAGAGTGAGAACATATTTGCCAGCACTTGCAACGCTGCAACTTTAAATTTCATTATTATAAGTCCGAACACCGAAGCTAAGCTTTCGGATCGTATTAACGTGAATATTATCGGAGAGCGCAAACAAGAGCAAAGTTCCTTAGCGAAGGATTTAGTTGAAACCAATTTACGACGCAGTCTGCGTCCACCTGCACAGGATTTCAGATTATAGTCGCTTCATTTCATTAGTGACGTCATACTGCGCGACTCTGTACGTACTATTTGAGGGTCACCGGTTGTTGAAGCTTTGGCTTACAACAGAAAGGTCCTAGATTCGATTTTCAGCTCCGGTCAATTTGGGATTATATATTTTCTAAACTTTGTAGAGTCTGGTTTGGTGGTAGGCAAAGATGTACTAAGCGACCAAGTGTTCGGTATCATGAGGCGTTAGAATCCATTTGGCGGTATGGTTTGAAAAACGTACTTTTTCCATGTTGCATCGTCACTTAATATCAGATGAGATCGCAGTTAGGGGCTTACTTGTCATTAAATAACAAAGTATTGTACCAGTATTTTAATAGCATTAGTGCTTTTTTCAGTTTCTATAAAACTTCGATTGTTGGTGTAATTACAGGCAAATCTGACTTAACATTTCAACTCAGAATTTTGGGGTATGTGTTCCTTACATGCTTTCTGTTACTTTATTTAAAAGCGGTGATTTTCTACTTTCAATTAGTTAGGTTATTAGCTTGGACCATCTATTGCTACAAAATATTAGATAACAGTCGCTTGATTTAATTAGTGAGGTCATAAAGCACGCATTATTCCACTAGCATCTCATATTGTATGTGTATCCCGTCGTTCAATGGCGGCATAGATTGGATATGTCAATAATAGACTACGTGCTTGAAATTATATGAAGCGTGTTTGATTTGATAGAGCTTGGTTGTTGCGCCAGTAAAAACCGATCGTTTTTGAGTTCAAACATTTAAAGTTATTAACTGTTTGTTGCTGCAGTAGTTAGCCTGTTTAGCTACGGTTTATAAAGTTTTGGGTTTGATGATAAAATATGGTTGGTTATTCGTTATTTTTTGAAATTCTAAAAACCTGTTGTCAATAGGTCGTGATAGAAACTTATGCATTGGAAAGCATGATAAGTCAATTAGATATCATCAGCCCGCTTATACTCATATTAGGAAAACGCGGTGAGACTCTTCTACTTGTTCTGTGTCTCTACTATAAGTTTAAGCTTCTCTGTTTAAGTTATTATTAAAAATAAACTGATAATAACGAATCTCATGTTAACACGTTATTGATATACCTACGTTATTATGTCTAGTAATGGGTACTGTTGTGGCAAGAAGTTTAACAATTTCTTTAAATTTAAAATACTCGTTTTAGTTTTGACAACCTCAATATATGCGGCGCAGAAATATATGCGGTAGATTTCTATGACGGAGGTCCTGGGTTCAATTGCCAGCTGGGCAGATTGAAGTTTTATTTATTGGTCCAAGTAAGACTGTTTACCTATCGGAAAGATGTACCGCTTAGTAATTAAAAGTTCCTGTACAATGTCGTGTAGAAATCGAAAGGGCTGTGGATTTGCTTTTATTATAGATTGCATAATCATTAACCATCAGGTGTGATTGCAGGCAAGGGTTAACTTGTAATGAACAAAAAAAATCAAGCGTTTACTATATTTAAGAAAACACAGTGGTATTCGGTTCCTAGATTCCTTTTATTTTATAATAAGAAAACTACAATTACCTGTGCTACAGCTTCATTTGTACATGATGTTAATTATACTCGCTATAACATGATACTAAACGCAATCTAAAGTTGCTTTGTGGAAGATTAAATGCAACTCAGCGGGAAAACGTATACTTTATGCAGATTTCAATACTAACTAGATATCGTCTGTTCATGTGGTCATTTTGTTTTTATATACAATGGAAAGTTTAGTACTTGAATTGCCTGATTTTTTTTATTGACTATCAGTTGGCCCTTGACTGCTATCACACCTAATATCAAGTGATGATGCAGTCTAATATGGAAGCGGGCTAACTTGTTAGGACGAAAATCTACACCCCTTTCGGTTTCTATACAACATCGTACCGGAACGCTGAATTGCTTGGCGATACGTCTTTGTCGGTAGGGTGGTAACTAGCCATGGCGAAAGCCTCCCACCAGCCAGACCAAGACAAATTGAGAAAAATCTCAATCTGCTCCGCCGGGAATCGAACCCAGGACCTCCGTCTTATAAATCCACCGCGCATACCTCTGCGCCACGGAGGTCGTCGAACTGATACAGCTAACCTTGATATTAAATAGGTACTTAAGATTTTTGGATCAGTATTCTGCATTTAAGGTACACCTACGTAGCATATGAAGTAAACAAAATTAAAAAAGATTCTACATTAACCTAGTATTTGTACTCAAAGTAACATAAAAATTACAGTTAAAATAAATTTCGTTCATTCATTTTATCTCCTAACTTTTAGCTAGCAAACCAACCGTTAATAATCTTCGAAACAAATTAAGCGTGGGTATTATTGGGTAGCAGGAATGAGTCTAAAATTGCGTTGTGAAGGATTAAACGCAACCCAATTAACCGGCGTGGAGTCCGAGCTCGTCTGGACTCGATATCAGATTACAGCCGCTGGATTACATTAGCGGCCGTCACACTGCGCACTGCGCACCCATTACCATGCCTTTCTATCAGAGGTGCGACGTTAGCAACTAGGAATTTAGTACGTCACATTCGTCAAGCGCACTGCATC
Source organism: Mycalesis mineus (assembly GCA_034621355.1). Lineage (NCBI taxonomy): Eukaryota > Metazoa > Arthropoda > Insecta > Lepidoptera > Nymphalidae > Mycalesis > Mycalesis mineus. Next base: position 9,956,606 of record CM067886.1, on the reverse strand, counting down.
CATTACTTGATTTTCAAACTTTGTTGCACTTCTTCGCACTATTTATATGTTCTCTTCAATTCCGAAACGGCTCAGCCAATCCCTGATATGATGGGGTATAAAATGCAAAAAACACCCTAATAATGCATACTGTTGATGATATTATTGAAACGAAAATGTTTCTAGACTTAAAATTGTTTAGAATATGCATTTCCGCTTCAAATTTTCAAACCGAAAGAAGAAAAAACCAAGTAAAAATTTTTAACAAAAAATAGAACCGACTCAAAACGCACTAAAAAGTAAAAAATAACTGTGTCATTTAGTTGCTTTAATTTAAGCATATCTATGAAATCGGTGCCAGCATACATCGGTCATACATAAAAAAAAAAATAAAAAAAATATATACGTGTCGAATTGAGAACCTCCTTTTCGTCGGTTAAAAAATTAAGTTCAATAAAGGGCGTAGCAGAAATGCAGGACTGTGAACGATTGGAAGCCGTTCTCCGACCCGAGCTTATTAATGTTTGTTATTCAGTATATCCTAAAATATAATTTCATTGATTAACTTGACTAACTCTAACTTAAATTAAAGCAAAGACATACGTAATGCCTTTCCTTATAGTTAATTGTTAGTATCTGGAGAGCTTTTTGTGACAGAGTTACGAGTAGATACAGTAGATCTATGTTGATTTCCGCCGCCAAACAGCATTACTCTGAAGTGTTTGGTTTTAGTTGCCGATGAAAAGCTGTAAGGTTTCAGTAATCCTGGATTCAAGGCCTGACTTGGGTTATGAAATATTGAGCTTTTTCATTCAAGATTTTTTCGGTAATTATTCTCAGGAAAGTCGTTGTGTTATATGTTAAGGTAAGCTTTCGACTCCGTACATTGATAAGTCACATTTAACTGTGATCGTAACAAGAGTGCAGCACATTTTCACACTAAACGCACTAATATTTATCCAATCAGCCTGGCGAGCTGAGCGTAATATCTTCTTTTACCTTGCCTTGTAGTGCACCGTTGAAATAGATAAACATATAAAACGGGAAACGAGTATAAAGTCAATCGTAAAGGATTAAACGCAACCCAATTAACGTGTGGACGCCGTGGCCCGTGGCTCCATGGACCCGGTAGCGGATTATACTCGCTGGATTAAATTAGCGAACGTCATTCTGCACTTATTTTATATTATTTATATCTACAGTGCATTGATAGTTTAGAGGTTAAACTGTCTGTTTTGGAAAAAACAGAATTTCAAGCCAGCTTTCATCGAAAACGCTACTAATCCCTTTGAGATATAAAAAAATAGTGTATGGTAGGATTATTCCTTTTTTTAGGTCTACAAAAAACCCGCGATGGCTTGCTATACCCGTTATATTATTTAATAATAGTGGTTCATGTAATTACGTATTTTAGATAGTTTTGGAAGGTACCAGTATACTGATTTATTCACGGGCGAAATCGCAGGCTCCCGTTAGATTAGCTAAAAATCTTGCTCATCGGCCTATTTTTACCCGACTGCGTCAGAAGGAGGGTTATGTGTTTCGAGCGTATGTATGTATGTATGTCCATTTCTTCGGCACGCGCTACAGCCTAAACGACTGAACGGATTTTGACAGATGAGGTGTCGTTGAATTTGTTAAAATTGTGGTAGTGACATAGGCTATATAAATTTTCAAAATGGTGGCTGTAAATGGGGGATGTGTGTATTTCTTTCTCTTATCTTCGCAATATGGGTATCAAATGAAAGGTCGTAAAAAGACCATTTCAAAAATATAAATATTATATGGTGTTTATATTGCCGTTTTAACAAAAAATGGCAAAAAGTGTACCATATCATTTCTATACCATAAACTAAAACAAAAAAGTCTCAATAAAATTATTATTATAAAAACAAAAACCCGACTGCATAGAAGTTATGAACTGAAAAGAGAAAAACAAGGATCACTATATCTATATAAAATTTTAAATACTTTATGGTGCTGCAGGCAGGCTTCCCCGCAGAAAATAAAGTATTTTGTCCCCGCTTGCATCACCATAAAGTATTTAAAATTATATATAGATATAGTGATCCTTGTTTTTCTCTTTTCAGTTCATAACTTCTATGCAGTCGGGTTTTTTGTTTTTATAATAATAATTTTATTAATCATATTTTATTTAAAAATAGACTGAAAATGAAGAGTAGGTAGTAGTGAATAAAGTGGCAGGTTTAATCTCTAAATACTTTCTACTAAATGGAGAGAGGGCTGGTCCAATAGCGGACTATTGGATCAATTCACGATGTACCTACTCAAAACCAATGCACCATTTTTACGTTACACTGCCAGTTTTAATATTATGTGCCAGTAAAAGTTATAGTAGATTTTTTATATGGTCAAATAAAATATATTTCAGTGACTTTTATTATGATACGGTTTTTATTACATCACTATAACTGTAAATGAAAATAAAAACCGGAGCATAGTGAGGCGTGGCTTAAACAATAATTTATATAGACTCTTCTACAAATACACTTTCTACTATTTAAAATATTGAGATAATTTTTAAATTGTTTACTGAAATTAAAGACTGACGTTAAAGAGTTAAAGAACGTTAAGGTTATTAATTAAAAAATAGTTTTAAAATGCAATAAAGATGCTAACAATGCCATTTTTCAGAATTTCTTTTAGTTCTTTTTAATATAAATTGAACTTTGTAGGGTAAAGGATTTATATGAGCAATTTTTTACATGATAATAAACAGAGTTTTTAGTTTAACCTCGTGACAGCCGAAAAGGAAAAAGTATCAAAGTACTTGGATCTTGCTCACGAGATTATCGCCATGTGGAATGTTGAGTCAACTATTATTGTTCCGATAGTCGTTTCAGTCCATGGTCTTTTTGCGAAAAGCTTCGATCAACACCTTAAGAAGCTTTCGCTTAATTGTTGGATCAAGGGTCGGATACAGAAGGCAGTAGTCCTTGAAACGGCGCGTATTGTGAGGAGATTCCTCACTCTGAAGCCCTGACCACCGGTTGCTTGGACCCGCAAAGGCCCCGCAAACGGAGGAGAAGATTTTTTTATAAATTTTTTATAGTGTTTTTATGTATATTTTTGTATTACTTATAACATTGTTAAAAATTTTAAAAAAATATGTAAATAAATATAAATGAGAGAAAAAAAGAGTTTAGAGAGGAATTTGAAACATTTAAATATGAAATTGTTATTACCGCCATCTAGCGGGTATTACGATGAAAAATCATCAACTATAGATGTAATAATAATAACCTGTATTTCAAGTAACATAGACTTAGAAAGTAAAATTTACTTATTTCAATGTTAGTCCCTTTAAACCTAATATTTTTTAGTAACAATTACTAGTTAGTAACGTAAACCTACGATATTACGAGAAACACTGCTACGTCAGCCCACTAGAAACGACACAACAGTGTTTCACGTAAGAGCAGTATAGTCAACTGGCAATTAAATTCAAAATGTTGTTGGAACTGCTTCTCAACCTACGCACTAGGGACCCACATCTTTTGCGTATTGTTGCATAGAAGCAACAACTCGTGCCTCTGCGAACATCCTTGAAAAATTGATGTCTTTGAAAAACTTTGCGAATTTCAAAATATCAACTTAATGTCACTTGAATATGTAGGTGCATTTCGATTTGTCGTTTTGTTAAGCAACTTACACACAGCTACGTATCTATTTTGCATTTCAACAGTTAATTTTGTGATAGATTTACTGCATTATCCAGTTGATCGAACCGCCTAAATCATGTGCGCTGCCAGAGATCATAAATCATAATAAATACCAACGTATGTTGGTATTAGTGAGATATTTATGGTTCTGCGTAAAATTTTCATGTAAATGTATCACAATTTGAGCTTAACGTAAATTAATTTAATAAGGACGTGGTTAACCGTAAATAATTCCTGAATTGAGTTTTCAATATTAAAATACCCGGCAAACCTTATATCTTTATACAAAAATTGCAATCAAAATGAGAAATCAGGGAGGATAAAAACTCATCAGTAACAATCTCACACAAAATATATAAAATTTTTTTATTAAAATCGGCTAAGTCATTTCGGAGGAGTGTGTCCTCAAAGTTTTTTTTTATATTAGATGCGACATCATTCTGTATATTGGAGATATTTTTAAAATTTTTATTCGAGGGCACTATAATCAGTATTCGCTACTGAACTCAAAAAGGATTTTTTTTTAAATGTGTACTTGTTTGTCTATCTGTCTGTATTTCTGTCGGCTGCGATTTACGCCGAAACCACTAGATGAATTTATATGATTTCAGTAAATAATATTGTAAATTATTATATACTTTTTGTCGTGAAAAATAAAATAGGAGTTGAAATAGGGATTGAATGTTTGTATGAAAAGTTCTTCATTTTTAAAGATATCTTTAAAATATATAATATAATACTGCATATATAATGTAATTCAGGGATTTTTAATATTCCACTGAGAGGGTTGAATTAATGTTTTTATTGAATTTTCTTTATTCAAGTATTCAAATCAAGATATTTTTGTAAAAAATGGTTTATCAAGATATTTTTGTAAAAAATGTTGGATAAACTACTAACATCGACTACCAATATTATTGTTTTTGTAAAATATTTGTCTATTCGGCCAGCTAATCTTTGAAACGGACCAATTTAGACGAGACATTCAGTCACTTATTTACTAATGTTGTAAGTAACTATTTTTATTTTAGTAATTTTATTCATTTTAATTCACGCGGATGAAATCGCTGGCACCCGGTTGTGTTAAAATAAAACCTCAGTCTCAGTAATATATCAATTTTCTTTTTTAATTAAATTATAACAATGAATCCCGTAATTATTCATACCGGACGGAATCACAGCTCACGATGTACTCGCATCTACCGTAATTCACGGCAAAATAGCAAACAGAGAACTCAATCAATTCAGTTGCATTGCATTGCATGGCTGACTGCATTCATAAAATGACTGAATAGCTCTATATACGATACCTCATTGATAAGAGCTAGTTAATACTGAGTTTACGTTATTTGAGCAGTGCTCATCATTGCAACTATACCTTTAGACTGATTTTAGTCTTATATCAAAGTTTTACAAACTCCTGAAATGTGCTGTACAAACAAATGCTAATATCATAGATTGAAGGTGCAAAACGAGACGCGAATTGTACGAAAATACAGTTCTTACTTCATGTGTAAGACAAGATCAAAGAGCGCCGATAATTAACCTAATAAATATGCAACAATTGGCAGGAAAATCTCCGCGGCTGGTACGGGATGAGAACATAATAATTACTCTGAGATTGTTTCTAGAGTTCGTATAGCCTTAATGGTCAAAGAAGACATGACAATCAAACATAAAGAACATTATTGTAAAAGAGCTATTTAAGCCACGGTCAAGTTTTGAGTGCCATTATGACATGTGTGATTTTTGTGCCATGAGGCGATATCGGATTGTACAATGTAAAGCACGAGTGTAGCGGTGGCACACTAGACTCTAACTAAGGCTTAAAACATAATCAACTTTGTGTCTTAATATTAGGCAATAGAGATGAATATGCAACAGGCGAAATAAGAAGCTGCGTTTTGACCATACGCCAATGTGATTTGAGCCTTAATATTTATTACAATATAGCCGACGTGATAAAGAACAATGATTGTCTCCTGACCTACTCGTATCCTCCTATATTATCTGAGACAGATATACGCCAATGCAGAATTAGGGGTTAATTAATTTACGAGGCGACTGTAATTAGATATCCAATAACATAACTCGGATTAACATAGCTACACAAGTCTACACTGATTTGTAAATACGGCTGCTATTGATATCTAAGCGTTTTGCTATTACGATGTTGTTCTCGATATCGGTTTACTTTGTAAATTGTAATTAGGTAAATACGTATTTACCGATACGATAATTATTGTATCGAATGTTTATGATACATTTTAAGACGACAGCCGAGTTGCGCAGTGGGTTGTGTCCCTGCTTCTGCATCCTAGTTTGTGGGTTCGATTTCCACGTCTGGAAAAATGTTTGTGTGATGAGCATGTATATTTTCCAGTGTCATCAACCACTTGACTGATTATAAGCAAACTTCACATAAACCATCTGCTAATTAGTCTAAATAAAGCCTAAAAATTTGGTTTGGATAGATGAGCCCGTCCTTAAGTTATAAAATAACAACGAAAAGTGGCATTGATTTTTATATATATAGATTATTTATTATAAGAAATTTTTAATAAGATACACGTTAAAGAGTACCTGGATGACAAATATTTTAATAGACACATGTTTTTAAGCTATTGTATAGCTTTTATCGCGGGCCTACACCGTCAAAAAGTAACACCTGGTATCAAAAACATAATATCAAAAGCACAACAATCTAAGGAAATATTCTAAGTGACGATTGCCAGAAGCACAGGTTTTTTTTGTGCACTGATTGACCAATATTACTTTTGTATACTGACATAATTAAAATTAATAAAAATTATTCATCATCATCATTATTAGCCTATTACTAAGGCATACTGACATAATTGAAATTAATAAAAATTAATCATCATCATCATTATCAGCCTATTAAAGGCCTAGGAGAGGGGATATGGAGCGTAGACTCACCACGCTGCTCCAATGCGGGTTGGCGGGCTTAGGGTGATAATGTTTCATTTATTAACGATCACTATCAGATGTTGATGACAGTGACCGAGACCGACGACTTAACGTGCTATCCGAGGCACGGGGTTGTAACACCACCAACTTCCTGACTCCGGGCTTGGAATGTACTTAGAATTTTATAAAAGAATGAAAAAATCTCAGAAATATTCCGTGAACCGACCCAGGATTCGAACCCAGGACCTCGTGATCGAGATAAAAATTAATAATTCCTTGTAACTTTTATTGACATGTGGATATAAAGTGACAGAATATTTATTGACGTAGAATCGTAAATTGTTTTGAATGACAGAGCTAGTGACAGAGTTGGTAAGTAATATTTATAAGTGTACCAGTATTTTTAGTGATAAGGACATTGCAAGCTGTAAGGCGGAATTTGGAAGGACCTATAATATTTGTATAAGATCTCTATATACCTACTCAATTCGCAATAAATGAATTTGGTTTTGGATTTGAATTTATAATGCTACATATGATTCTACTTTGGATACATTTAATTCTATTTTGTTATAAAATACAGGTAAACTTTGCAATTGGTTATATTCTGTTGATTTTGGAAGCAAATGTTAATTTGGTTACTCATTATGTTTTAAACTAGACTTTATGTACAAATGAACACTCAATAAAAACAACTGTATATGTTAACAAATAGCAACTGCTGTGTTTTGTTTTTTTACCTCTTTTCAGTATTTACCACTCAATTTACCTTTCAATTCTTATTTATCCCCATATTCGTTTTTTATTTATACTCATAGCTTGTACCTTTACTTGGCTTAGTTTCGAAATTATAAAATTGCTAGCTGTGGCCAGTGGTTGCAACCGCGTTTATTCCGTGGGCATTTGCATCTCGAAATTAATAACCATGCTATATTTGAAGTTAATCAAGTTAAGATATCGTGATGAGTTAATAGGTCAGTCAGTGGTATTTCGCTTATATTCGAGTATGATAGATAGATGTCATGGGCTTAAGGTAATAAAACAATGATTCAAGATTGAAACGTTTTCATTTCTACAGTTATTTAAAGATCACACGCGATGCAGTTTTAATACAGCGGGGTGGACGCGGGGCGCGTAGCAGTCATTTTTCTCATGCCTGTCTCCCCGATGGCCTGGCGCTTATTTTATACGTGACAGGGAACCGCAATACCAACTGATCTCTTTGTAATGTGTTTTATTTCACATACATGTATTCTTAAATGCAGTTATTGCGTTATTCATGGCATAGCTGATAACACGCTGAGTTATTTGTTAACTGAGTTACTTTTAAAATGAAAGCTGTCACAAATCAACATATTACAATAACTAATAGTAGCCTAGGTCAATAAGGGCCAAGAAAAGCATATTTTAGTGGCAGAAGTGTCATTTTGTATCATCATCATCATCATCATCAGCCTGTATTAGTCCACTGCTGGACATAGGCCTTTCCGAGAGCGCGCCACCACACACGATCCTCTGCCTTTCTCATCCAGCCACTTCCCACTACCTTTTTGAGGTCGTCAGACCATCGGGCTGGAGGGCATTTTACCATTATACCATTTTGTATACTTAATCAAAAAATAGTTATGTGTTAATTAATATAAAAAATAAAAATTGATTCTAGTTTGATAGATCCAATTAAATTGTTGAAGTTAAAAAAAACGTCTGCGTCTCAGGACGTCTGATAGAAGTGATAACTACGTCTAGCGCTCTGGGTTAGAGTGCGATAGAAGTATGCGCGAGAGAAAGGGTAGCCAGACAGACTGACGTCGTACAGCGTTACCTAGCGAAGTGACTTACTCTCCCAAAAGAAGTTGAAAAAATCACTAAACATTGTAGGTACTGCCTGAAGCCTAGATAGGTAGGCTAGATAGGACTTGTAAAAATAAACAAGGTTCGTGATCAACTAAAATACTACAAATTTTACAAAAATCAAGTACTACTGCTTCGCGCCGCGATACCGGAACAAGTAAGCTCATGATTAAGGACCCCGTATGGGTTCGAAACTAGTCGGGGATACACCGACAACCGTGACGTGAGTTTTAGCCGTTATAATTTAATAATATGCATAACACTTGCGATAGTTTAAATTCTAATATAGTGTTACACAAAGGTACAAAAGTAAAGCCAAAAATCGTATACACACATGAGTTTAAGAACTTTAATGTACGTAGCTCTAAATATGAATATAATGTGTAAATATTAAGCAAAAACGGAACACACGGCGCTTAAGGGAAGCGAATTTATTAACGCTGCGACACAGACGGGTAAACAGCGAATCTGCTTCATATTAAAACCAACAGTCCATCAGAACCACTATTAGCTTGCGATGATTACAAATATTTAGAGCCGTCACTACATTAATAACTACGTTTTTAAAGTGAACGAAATGAGTTAATCTGTCTAAATGTTTTTAATACATAATAGGTTTACGTAATTATAATTTAATAAGGGATGTCAATGTCTAATCTCCTATTGTATCATATTAGGTAGTTGTTGTTGTTGTAATCAGAGCTAGTAAATAATTTTAAACGATTGCTTTCTAATAATATTTGAAGCCAGAAGTGAATCAATTCTTTGGCGTAGGAGCGGTTAAGATTTTTAACTAATTTAATGTGTTCCTAATTAATTGAAATCAATGTACATTACTTATACATTTCATTTTAAAACAACAGTCCCTTAGATTAGCTTGCGACGATTGCTAACAAATATTTAGAGCCGGAATATTTAGATCGGAACAGTAATGCTGCCTGGCTGCAATAATAAGCTTCCTTAATATTGACATAGACGAGAGATCACAAAACCTCTATTACTCCTAAATCCTCTCATGTATTATGATATTTTTGATATATGTACTCGTTAATTGTTACAATATCCATCTGTTAGATTAATATAATTTATGTTATTACTAATTAAATTAGTGAAAAATTAGTGAAAATCCACTCCATCTAAGCAAAATAGAGTGCTGTTTTATAAACTTTTAATTTTCTTGCACTATTGTAATAAGCTTAATTTAAGTTAATTGCACGTATTTAAAATTAAATACTTTGTTAACACTAGTTAAAAATATGGCATCAGATATTTTAATAAGTGAGAAGTGTCGGTTTCCGTTCTTCTTAAGTCTATGGAGTTACGCTGAATCTCTAATGAAACCGCCTCTGTTTATTTTGTCGATACAAAATGAGAAACGGGTGCTGCAATTTTCAACAATCGCTGCACACGCAGATTTTTTATTTGAAATTCATCTTAAAATTTCACTCATTTAGCGTCACCGGTTTTAGTATACAAAAGAAAATTAAATCAGTAATATGCTTATAGGTTGTTCAACTAACTAACTCACTAACTCGATATTTTTTGGGAGGCGCTGTAGTATGTGCGATCGATTTATAACACAAATGCCCTGGGATCGATTCCAGGCTGTGCTGAATTGTCCAGGTCCGGCTGGTGCGAGGCTTTGGTTGTACGCTAGTTACCGCCCTGCCGGCAACAACGTACCGCCAAACTCAACTGTAGATGATACCGCTTTTCAGATGAAATATTTATGGTGAAACAAGTGCTATAATTAATCTTAGTGCGGTAAAGACCGCAATATCGATATGACACCCCAATCTCAGGTTAGCGCCTTAAAAAGGCAATGAAAGAAGGTCCAGTGTATAGCAGTAAACGTAAATGGGGACGGTGCGGAGGCGTTCGTTTCTGAGTCAATAAGAAATAATGTAGGTCCAATTGTTAACAAACCGTCGGGCACGAGCGGCGCGCGACACAATCCGCCGGATTAGGTGCCCGACACGCACGCCCGCACCAACTTCTATTTACGTTGGCTCGCTAACCAAACAACTTGTAGGCTCTTTATTACAGTTGTTCTTTTCCGCTCACGACGTCGTTACTGCTTTGAGAAAATATTAAGGCTATTTTTCGACCCTCTTGCTATTTTGAATTATGTGAAATCCATTTTATTTCTTAGTTTTGAAATTTTTGGACAAATGTTATCAAATATGTTATGTTATCATATTATTGTCAGCATTATTATTGATTTTTCTTTTATAAATTAAAAGAAAAACACTGAGAAGTATCAGTCAAATCGTTTTCGATTGAAGGAGTGCGGCACGAATTTATACATGCTAGAACGGGATGATACTCTGAATCAATACATTAAATATTAGTTTCGCTTGAGACTTCAATAATCTAAGGAAAAGATGTATAGATAAATGAATTCTTGTTGTTTCAGATGTGCAAAATGATATAAAAGCCAGCGCTATGGAGCGGGCGGGTCGTCGTGCCAAGGCGGGCTCGCTCAGCGGGCTGTCGGGACCGGCGGGCGCGGCGCCGGCCGTGCGCCGCCAGCGCTCGCTTGAGTGGGCCGGCGACCGCTACAGCAGCAGCGACGAAGACCGCCCGCAGAAGACACAGCTCGACGACCGGGTCTTCGCCTCGCTGCTTGCTCAGGCGACGCAACAGTTTGACAGTAAGTGGTTGATCTATCGGATAGCCAGCGACCGCTACAGGAGCAGCGACGAAGACCACCCGCAGAAGACACAGCACGACGACCGGGTCTTCGCCTCGCTGCTTGCTCAGGCGACGCAACAGTTTGACAGTAAGTGGTTGATCTATCGAATAGCCAGTGACCGCTACAGGAGCAGCGACGAAGACCGCCCGCAGTAGACACAGCTCGACGACCGGGTCTTCGCCTCGCTGCTTGCTCAGGCGACGCAACAGTTTGACAGTAAGTGGTTGATCTATCGAATAGCCAGCGACCGCTACAGGAGCAGCGACGAAGACCGCCCGCAGTAGACACAGCTCGACGACCGGGTCTTCGCCTCGCTGCTTGTTTAGGCGACGCAACAGTTTGACAGTAAGTGGTTGATCTATCGAATAGCCAGCGACCGCTACAGGAGCAGCGACGAAGACCGCCCGCAGTAGACGCAGCTGGACGACCGGGTCTTCGCCTCGCTGCTTGTTTAGGCGACGCAACAGTTTGACAGTAAGTGGTTGATCTATCGAATAGCCAGCGACCGCTACAGGAGCAGCGACGAAGACCGCCCGCAGTAGACGCAGCTGGACGATCGGGTTTCGCTGAGCACTCAGCTAGTTAGATAGTTTGACAATGAGTATTAGACCTATCGTACTGTTTGGCTTTGCAAACAAGACGCAGCTGGACGAAAAGTCTTTTCCTTGCGACTCGCTCTGCGGCAAATCAGGCCCTGTATTGAACCATTAATAGATAGAGGTAGATAGCTCTATCTATTAATGGTTCTACGTATTAAACTAACTCACTGCAATTAGGTACATATGAGTTAGGCTTTATTACCATACCGCCACCACGACGGTCTTGTTTTCATAAATCGATTACAAATATGAATGTATTTGACTGTTACACTTTCCCTCTGACCCTTGAACCCATTCGAAAAGAATTTTGTTTCGAGATAAACCTAAAGAGAAAGAAATAGGAAACGAATAATCTAATGATTAGCTTACGTGGATACTGTAATCGACCAAATAATGTAATGATCGCTCTACAAGTCATCATCATCATCATCATTATCAGCCAATGGACGTCCACTGCTGGACATAGGCCTTTTTTAGGGACTTCCAAACACAACGATCCTGAGCCGCATGTGCCCAGCGGCTCCCTGCGACCCGTTTGATGTCGTCAGTCCACCTGGTGGGGGGTCGACCAACACTGCGCTTTCCGGTGCGGGGTCGCCATTCTAGCACCTTCGGCCCCCAACGTCCATCAGCTGTTCGAACTACGTGCCCCGCCCATTGCCACTTCAGTTCTGCGACTCGCTGAGCTATGTCGGTTAATTTGGTTCTTCTGCGGATCTCCTCATTTCTGATTCGATCACGCAGAGATACTCCGAGCATTGCTCTTTCCATCGCCCGCTGAGTGACTCTGAGCCTTCTTATGAAGCCCGCAGTTAGCGACCAAGTCTCGGATCCGTATGTCATCACTGGCAACACGCACTGTTCGAAGACCTTCGTCTTCAGGCACTGAGGAATTTTGGACGAAAAGATGTCACGCAGTTTCCCGAACGCTGCCCAACCGAGTTGGATTCGGCGGTTCACCTCTTTCTCGAAATTGGACCTACCTAACTGGACCATATGCCCTAGGTATATATACTCGTCTACAATTTCGAGTGCAGAATTTTCAACAATAACTGGGTGGAGCGAAACATGAGCATTACACATGATCTTTGTCTTGCCCATGTTCATTTTAAGGCCCACCTGTTGAGAAACTCTGCTGAGGTCATTGAGCATATTATTAAGGTCATCTAGAGATTCTGCCATTATCACTACATCGTCGGCAAACCGCAGTTGAGTGAGGTACTCGCCATTGATGTTGATGCCAAGTCCGTTCCAGTCCAAGAGCTTAAAGACGTCTTCCAATGCGGCGGTAAATAGCTTCGGGGAGATAACATCTCCCTGTCGCACTCCTCGCTGCAATTGGATTGGCCTCGTAGTCTCATCCTGTATATGGACTGACATGGTGGCGTTTTCGTACAGGCACTGCAACGCTTGGATGTACCGGTAGTCGATTCGGCACCTCTGCAATGACCTTAACACAGCCCAGGTTTCCACCGAATCAAAGGCTTTCTCATAGTCCACAAACGCCAAGCAAAGTGGCCGGTTATACTCTTCGGTCTTTTGTATAACCTGCCGCAGCGTATGGATGTGGTCTATGGTACTAAAGCCTTGTCGGAAACCGGCTTGTTCGGGAGGCTGGAAGTCATCAAACCTACGAGCGAGACGATTCGTGATGACTCTGGAGAACAACTTGTAGACATGACTCAGCAGCGAGATTGGTCTGTAATTCTTCAGCAAGGTATTGTCACCCTTTTTGAAGAACAGAACAACCACGCTCCTGTGCCACGCCTGAGGCGTCTTGCCCTCGTGAATGACGGAATTGAACAATCGCTGAAGGACTTCAAGTATCGGTTTACCACCCGCTTTCAGGAGTTCTGCTGTGATTCCGTCATCACCTGGCGCCTTGTTGTTCTTTAGGTGTTCGAGAGCCATACTAATCTCGTCTAGGCTGACGTCCGGGATATCTTCGGTATATTGTCGGGTCAATTTGGCTCTGGGGTCTTCAGCCAAATTGTCAACAGGCTTTTGAGTTGACGTGTATAACTGTCCATAGAACTTCTCGACCTCACCCAAGATCTCGGGCTTGGAAGAAATGAGATTACCGTCATCGGTCTTCAGACGCGTCAACTGACTGCGTCCAATAGACAGATCTTTCGCGAACACTTTCGAGCCACGGTTGTGTTTTATTGTATCTATGATACGCTCGGTGTTGTAGCGGCGTAAGTCACATTTCTGCGACTTAGAGATCTGTCTATTGATACGTCGGTAGCTCAGAGCGTCCCCTGAAGACTGTAATCGCATTCCTTGTCTTTCCTCCATGAGCTTGAGTGTTTGGTCAGAGAATTTCTTGTTGGTTTTTGGGCGGTGGGTCTTATAGAACTTAGACCCAACCGAATGGACAGTTTCCACTAGCCTGTTGTTCAGATCGTCCACATCAACACAATGTGCTAGGCTATCGAAACGGTTCTGGAGTTCCAGTTGAAAGCTTTCGGGGTTTTGGATGTGGGCACGAGTAGGTCGGAGCGTTGACTTCACCAGTCGGTACCGTTCAAGCTGTACATTGATATTCAACGTGCCTCTTACCAGTCGGTGATCACTGCCGGTTTTGACCCTATTGATCACAGAGACATCGTTGAATATATGCCGTCTGGTCGACAATATGAAGTCAATCTCATTTCTCGTGGAACCATCGGGGCTCAACCAGGTCCATTTCCTATGTGGTGGCTTCTTGAAGAAGGAGTTCATCATAAAGAGGCCCTCCTTCTCCATGAAGTCAGCCAACATTTGGCCCCTGTGGTTCCGTTGCCCATAGCCAAATTGCCCCACTCTCAACTCTGAACCACTCCTTTCGCCCAGCTTTGCATTGAAATCCCCCATAACAACATTGTAGTAGGAGTTCGAAGCATGCAGGGCTCTTGAAATATCCTCATACAATACCTCTACCTCCTCGTCGGGTTGTGCCGAGGTCGGTGCGTAAACCTGTATAACCTTCAACGAATACCGTTTGGTAATTCGGAGGACAAGGAACGCTACCCTGCTCGACACACTCTCGACTCGTACAACATTGTTAACGAGGGACTTGTGAACGATAAACCCAACACCACCTTGGGACAGATGTTCGCCCTCCCGGTAGTATAGTAAATTGCCGGAATTCAGGATTATCGAGTCCTCGCCCTCTCTTCGGACTTCAGACAATCCTATAATGCTCCAGCGCAACTTACTTAATACTTCTTCCAGTTCGATCACCTTTTCGTCAGTCCTCAAAGTGCGTGCGTTGAATGTTGCCAGGTCCAGTCGTCGGGGTTGGCAGCGGAATCTCTGCCGGAGATTCTTGACACCCCTTGCCCCGCCGTTACCATGACCGCTGCCAGAGCCAGGAATAGCGGGGCTGCCGGGGACTAGGGGCTGTTTCTTTGGACCGTCTCCCATAAAAGAAATGCCCTATAGTGACCACGCTGGGCAGGCGGGTTGGTCACCGCAGAGCTGGACTATTCGAACCAGTGTCACTGCTGCCTGACACTGGCCTCATTTTGTAGTCCAGCCTATTTGGAATGGTTATACCGCCATTCATCGGTCGCCAGAGCCTCGTCGGTCCATCTGCAGGGTGCACCACGAGCAGGTGAGTAGGGGTGTAAGGGGGATGATAGTTCCAGTCGGCCTCCCCAAATGTCAACCTACAAGTCATGTGAGTTCTTAATCGTGCCAAAAAAGTTATTCTCTAACTAAGGTTTTCTATCTAGGAATTCTTAGGATCTTGTATTATAGAGCACGTTTGGTCATAATTCTCAGTAGTTATCATTAACGACGGAATAACATTTATTAGGTAAGTGTGAGTCAGAATTCATTATTGTAAGCTTATAAATACTTGTGGTTGATGTAATTCCTTTTCACTCACGAGACAAGTCTGTGTTCACTAATACGACAATAATTAGGTTGATTACGATAGTAACAGTAAATATAAGGAATCTGGTCAGGTCTGGTCTATATAGAATTACATCATAATATTTCACAGTAATATTATAAAAATGAAAGTATGTGTGTATGTATGTTTGTTACTACTTTACGCCACAAATATTTGGAATATAGATAAGAATAAACTTCAATGAGAACAATAAATTTCAATGACTTCCTATCAGGCATCGGCGCAATCTTCATGTACATGTATTGACGTCTTCCGTGGCACAGTGGTATGCGCGGTGGATTTATAAGACGGAGGTCTTGGGTTCTATTCCCGGCGGGGCAGATTGAGATTTTTCTTTATTTGTCTTGGACTGGCTGGTGGGAAGCTTTCGCCGTGGCTAGTTACCACCCTACCGACAAAGACGTACCGCTAAGCGATTTAGCGTTCCGGTACGATTTCCTGTAGAAACCGAAAAGGGTATGGATCTTCATACTTCTCCTAACAAGTTAGCCCGCTTCCATCTTAGATTGCATTATCACTTAACTAATGTGTGATAGCAGTCAAGGGCCAACTTATAGTTGATAAAAAAAACTTTCACCTTCCATTCAATCCTTAATTTATTTTTAATTTAAGCGATTTAATTTTCTTGGACCTTGCACTTCTCAGGGCTCACAACGGTCTTGCAGAGAGAATGTGCTTGCTATGACTAAAGGTGACACTGTAGCTTATTCAGATTATTTTACTATTAAAGCTGTTTTATGGAATGCGCTTCCGGATGATATAACTATATTTACGCTCGAAATCATTAGCTGTATTTAAGAATCATTTTATATATAATTTTCATTTGATGCTAAGTGTAAACTTGTATATTTTTTTGTATTATTATTTATGTTTTTAAAATATATTTTATGTAATTATAAGTAGTAGTATATAATATAGTATTTAATTAAATATATATAATAGGTATTTAAAGTATTTATATATGTAGAATATATATCATTATTGTTATTTTGTTTAATTATGTTCGAGTATTTATTTTATTGCAATCCCGTCTCACATAACTAATGTTTTTATATAAGGTGGGTAGCCTGGAAGAGATCACTTTTAGTGATAAGATCACCTTTGCTTTTATCTTAGCTCTAAGTTATATTGTACCTTCCTTTTGTTTTGCAATAAAGTTGTTTAAATAAAATAATTATACAAATTAAAGGCATTTTTATACGGATATTCCCTCTGGACCGGGAAGTACAGTACGCAGGTGAAACACGCAGCTAATTTAAAAAAAAAATCAGTAATTACTGTATTGTAAACACTCATAAAACTATGCTCATAAAGAAATTTCACTAGTATAAATTTACATACAAATGTCTTATCGACTATGCATATGCTGATTCACTATCTAGCGTAAGTTACATTGTAGCGTGTCTACGAGATAGCTACGAGATACGTAGCTACAAGCGATCTACGACGCTGACGTAGCGGATCAAATTAGTATTTGAATTCATCGTGTGACACCGCCGGAGGTCCACGTTGATCCCAAACAAGTGGAATCATTAGTGGAGCCTTCCGGCGCGAGGGGAGGGGAGGGAAACATCAATTGATAGGGGAGCGCCCTGCGGTGAGCTTATGGGGAAAACTTTACACGTAAACCTCCGACCGCCGCTCTCCATCCTTCTGTCATGCTAACATGATGAAGCTGTAAAGATACGATGCGGTATTATTACCACAAAATTGTGCTCTATTTTCTGCTTTCGAATTATCTAATCATGTCCCCCGATGTCAACGACTTTGGAGAAATACACTGAACAATTTTATAACCTGTATTCAAGAGGGAGAAGATAATAATAGGCAAAATTTTATTTATTTATTTTGAAAATATTTCAATTTTATTACCTGTGATAAGTTAATCTTGAGGTGCTCTATAAAATTAATAACAGAACATTATGCCCCATTTTTTTCTCTTTGTTAATATTAAAACTACTAAATAAAAGTTTATAGTTCTTATAAGTACTGAAAAGTTACAAGTTCATAGCCGTAATGAATATTTAATTACTGTAGAAAAAATAAAGTCAGTATTAAACGTTTTTTACTAAAATAATGCTGTAGCCTGTACCAGAAGCGGTTCTTTGTAATTATATGATAATTAAATATTATTAACATTTGAGAAATTAATATCGCCAGAAATTTGATGAGCACGAAAATGCAAATAATTTTTAGGACATTATTAAGTTTAAAAAGCTGATGCCCACGATTTTTTCCGCACAAACTCGTTTGTTTTATTGACAATATAAGTTAATTTCTATTTAATATGCGTTTTTTGTATGTATTTTCTGATTTATGTTCAAATTTTGAAAAATCTATGTATTTCTTTATGGTAAATGCCAAAAACTATTTAATACATTAATTTAAGGTTTTTTTGTTAATAAATACATCACACAAGTTATAATATAAGTTTTGAAAATCAATCGACAGTCATAAATATAGCATAGACTATATACTTTTCTGTATACTCTGATTTATGTACAAATTTTGAAAAAATGTATTTGTTTCCTTATGGATATAAATAAATGGATAAAAAATATTAATACATTAATTTAAAAAAAAATTGTCATAATTTTACTGAAGCTGATCGGATTTTTAGCGAATACAACTAAACCAAAATCATATAATTATCTGTATCTTCGTTTAGAAGCTACGATGCCACAGATACACACGTTAAAATTATAACAACAACCCTTCTATTACGACATTGTCAAAAACAAATAAAATGTTCATATTATGTTCGTAAAACTTCATAATAATATAAAGAGATTATAAAATATTATAACGTAAAAAACATCTCCAAAATCGTCTGGAAGCTGGCACGATGAAATTGTAGACGTTAAGTGCAGTTCACAGTATATGATTAATGGCGTCCACGGCGGCATGCAAATTATACAGCACTTCAGGTTGCTACCAACATAACCCTCAGTAACAAGCACCAACGAGATTAGACTGCTTTGTGTCGCCTTCCTGTAATCAGCGCATGTTGTATATGTTAAAGGTTATCAATTGACCCTGCCGTGTGCACTGAATAATTATAGAAGCAACGTTGGTATCGAGGTAAAATTTAAATTGATTGCTCATATAAATGTAACATAAATATATCAACACAAAAAGTACATATTTGGCGCACTATATTATGGTATAAAGTATGCGTTATTAAGATAAACTATTTAGCATACTGAGTCCCTAGCTTGAGATTTTTACTTACTGCTTAAAAGCGTGAGAGAGTAAAAGCTTTTTTCTTATATATTGACGTTGCGTTTGATTACTGTTTTACGAAATGACTCTGTAAAAACTATCACTGGGCACTCATATCTCAAAAATCTCCGAGATGCAATCATAAGAAAATGTACGCTAACTTTTATTTTTAATGAAATTTAATAAATAAGAATATTGATCAAGGCTTGTTTAGGTATTACTAATAATTTTACATATATTAAGTAACCTCGTTAAATGAGTCAATGACACTAAACTTGTTTAATTTTTAACACTTATAAAACAGGGCGTATTATAGTAAGATTATTAATTAAACAATAGTAGATTTAAATCAACAACACTAGTATATAGCTAATAAAGTGATTAAGCACTATAATGGGAAACTAGACGTGATATAAATATATTTGAGGCGCAAAAGTTTTGACCTAAAAGGCACTTGTTAACTAGACTATATAGCTAATAAAGTGATTAAGCACTATAATGGGAAACTAGACGTGATATAAATATATTTCTTCATATCCGAGTATTGTGGCTAGTTACCAACATTACCTTATATCGGCCTCTAATGTGATTAGTCTAGCCGTTTGCTGGTATTTGCAGCGCTATAATACGCGACCGGCCCAGCCATAATTGTGTTTTCATATTTAGGTAATCGATTCGTCTGTACTCTGCGCTCATTACTCACGTTAATTCCGGGGTTTTCACTAAGCCTTTTTATTTAAGCCTTTAACTCATTCGATCTTACGTACCAGTAAAAAGTATAGAGCGAGAGTCTGTGATTTCCAAAACTTATTGGCTAAGTTGTGGAAATCACAGTCACGGCCAAGTCATGGTTTACATAAAAGCTATAGTCAACTCATTTTTAAGTTACGTGTAATTTATATAGCAAGTAAAACAAATGTAGCTAATTATTTTATAGGTTATTTTTGTCATGAATAAAATTGGAACATATCAACTTTTTAAATTGTAATATTTAGTTAGTATTGTAACTTTTTTAGTTTATACTAGGTGGTATTATAGGCCTTACAGCTGGTTATAAAAATCAAATCAAAATTTCGGAACTAACGAGACAGGACACGTGGTTCAGCGGTAGACCACTTTGGTCGCTAAGGATTTGGAGACGCAGATTTTGGGATCTTAAATGTTCTGTAACTTTTCATATTACGTTTATTTTCAAAAATTATATCGTTAAATGTGGTTAGTGTTATCCAACAAAAAGTTAAATGTATCATTTTCACACTAATCGAAGTGAAGCTTGATACAATATCAATTTCTGAAATCATCCTTTGTTAAAGTAATAGGTAGAAAATTGTTGTTTGATAAAAATATTTTGTCGCTAAAATAGATTCGTTTCGTAATATATTACGGTGTGGGAACAAACGTATGTAACACTAATTTGTGCTTTTTAGTCGGCTACCAACACTACCGCGGCCGCTAATGTGATTAGTCTGGTGGAGCCCGTATTTGCGGTACTGTACGCGAGTCAACGACATTTCAGTCCATATTTTGATATAGATACACGTGTAACATGATTACTATTCTATCTATACAATGAAAACCAATAAAATTATTCAATACTTCTCATTGAATGTTGTTTGTTACTGACACAAATTATACCTAGACGTTTCTACCTTTTATGATTTATTTATTACTGTGTTATTGAACAATTATTCAAGCCTTTTGTGCTACAAAATGCGAATGTAGAGGCGTAGGCAATTAAAATATTTCTGTTTTGGCGTAGTCTAGATAATTTAATTATCATATGAATATATCTAAATATTCGACTACTAATTTGTTTCGTTATGGCCTAAGCCTTGAAGCTTAATTTCGCCAAAGAATTATTTTTTTATCGTTTTGTGTTGCTAATCGAAAGAAAATAAAACGATACTCGTGTATACTACATAGTCGAGATTGGAAACTATAAGGCGGCAGTAGTTTCCATTTCATTTTGCGTTTTCCCCCGTCCACAGGCGGTATCGTTGGTGTTATTAGAAAGCAAACCCAGTAAGTACGCAATATCTCCGCGCTCCAAGAATCCTCGTCGAAGCGGTGCCCGTTATTGCATGGAGATTCCTCTACGTGCAACTTCATTGCGAAACTCTTTTGTATAAAGGTTTCATAGCAATGTTTCTTGGTTATTGTTTTCTCTAAAGCGGGGAAGCACCTGTTATTACCTTCCCCGAATCGCAATCGGGTTTATTCAATTACGCCTTGTTTTGCTGTTGTTGGTGAAATTAATGGTTCTTTTGAAAAGCTTCTCGCGTGATTAGTTGAACATTTCCGACTACGACTTTCGTTATAGACCCTGTTCGGTAAAGCTTTAATATTTTTTGCTCTAAATAGAATAATATTTCCATATAGATACCTTAACACTAGAAAGTCGGGAAAATCTATCTACCTACAAAGACGGCAACCGGTCAAATGACTCCTCCATTATTTTTATTTTTTATTTTATTTTAACTGTTAAAACTGGTAACTGTAGTAATAAAACAGGGTTTCATGTATGATTATTTATTATATTTATAGACATATTTTACATTTAAACATTTTGTTTACATTACAAATGCCACAAAGTGGCTTTTTACAAATGTCGCAGACTTTATTAGTTTTATTTTTGCACTTTTGTACATAACATTCCCGCCTTTTCCGAGTTTCTGGATTTTGAATAGAAGATCGAGAAGTAGATGGTGTAGACTCTTTAGGCAATTCTTGGGTTCCAGAAAGTTCGGCATCGATTTTGCCGCAAAGTTCACTAGCTAAACTCAGTATGAAATTTCTTCTTTTTATGTTGATACCTGACATTTTTTTATACAAAATGAAAGAATTTATCCCTGCTAGGTCTAGTATATTGAAAAAGACCTGTACGGGCCACCTTCGAGATGCCGCTTTGACACTATATTTTATTGCCATCTGGTCAGCCACATCCACGCCGTACTTGGTAGCATTGTAAAAAGTCACAGTTTCTGGTTTTTTCTTAGGGTGATTGAAGTCTATTTCAACATTATTATGTAACGTGCTAAGCAATAACACGTTTTTGTTTCGTTTTCCTTGATAAATTGTGAGTGTACATCTATCAGATTTCAGGATTTTTGTTTCAAACAAAGTCATATGAAGTGATTTGACGTAAGGTGGAATCTCTCGTCGTGTCCTGTTCATAGTTCCTACAATAGTTGTGCGTTTTGCGAACAAGTTATTTGCCAATTTTACCGATGCAAAGAAGTTGTCAGTAGTTATATTTCGGCCAGTATTTGCAAAAGGTTCCACAAGACGCATAACAACGGATTCACCAAGGCTTTGGTTTTGTGACCTGCTTTCATCCTTTCCTAAATAAGGAAAGCCGTTGAGTACAAACTTCGAATCCACATCGACATAAAGCCGAAATTTTATTCCAAACTTATCATGTTTGTTAGCAATGTATTGAAGAAACCTGCATCTAACCTTAGTAGAAAAGAGTTGTTCGTCTACAGTAATATTTTCTCCTCGTTTGTAGCAAGATAAGCGACCACGAGCACCGCCACGACCATGGCCACGAGAACTCGAACTGTGAACGTTTTGTAAAGTTGCAAGAGGTACCTGATCTTCCAGGTCACTTTCTTCCGAAGAGGAACTCGAACTGAATTGTGGTACCGCACAATCATCGTCACTATCGCGTTCTGCACTCTCAGAGCCACAATCCGATTCGTCTTCACGAATATTTTGCAAGATTGAAAGTATTTCTTTATCCTGAAGCCTTCGAGACATTTTTCACAAGTGACTTACAATAATTTCGACTAAATTCACGGGCAGTCGAAACAATACTAACTTTTTTGACTTACAAACCACAAACAACTGATAAGCGTACCTAATTTATGTTCTACCCTCTTATATTACAATTGTAAACATTTATCGGATCTCAGCCGTCAAATGACTGCCGCCGTCTTTGTCGGTATATCAAGATTTTAAATAATAAACAAAAGAGATGTGAGTTATTTTTATACATAGTTCCACTTAACTACTAATATTATTAAAAGTCACAAAATTTCAATACGTTAAGTCAAATGGTTTTTCAGTTAGTCAACATTTAAATTAAAATTGCAGTCAAATGACTGCTCCCGTCTTTCTAGTGTTAAATTTTAGGGTGAGCTTATTGAATATTATGATAAATGTTTCTAATGTGACAGGTGGTTTTGTGAAGGCATCGGAGCGTTTTATGGCGTAACATCGGTATTATGATGTTAATATAAAATATTGATCAAAGGTAAAATTTAAGTGTTGTATAAAAAGAGAAAGGTTCGCTAAGGGATCCATTACGACCAGATTTTATACTTAAGTATAACTTTACAACGTTATAGTGTCTTACAACTCAGGCTAAGTTATTAACTTCTTTATTTGGGCTATTTTGTTAGTAGCGCGTCTTCCCTAATCGGAGCATGGTGGGTCTAAGCTCTATATCCCCACTGCTACAAAGATAGAAAACTGGTCCTCTAGTAGGCTGTGAAATAGGCTGTTAATGGTGATAAAATTAGTATACACTTGTTTTACATTTAGCTATGCTGCGAAAACATTTGTAAACGAAACTATGAAAAGTAGGTACGTAGGTATTTATACATTATAATGCGACTGAACATGCGGACTGCTACCAGTTAAAGATAATAAGCAGTAAGTCAATGACCTTTAGCTGTATGAATTGTATTGTAATGGAAATGTACGTAATGAAATAAGCTATTAGTTCTCTTTGAAAACCTGTACGTAATAAATTCAACACTTTTTTGAACGTCAAAATAATTAAAAATAAATTTTAAAACTTTTAGTAACTTAATTTAAATAATTTTTGTATTCCTTTCTCCTTGACTAATGTAAGTGTAAATACTTTTTTGGTTTTATCATTCTTTTCTGTATTTAAGTGACTATTTAACTTGAGTATACAAGTACAGCGACATTATACAAACCAAAACTCTTAAGCTATTCAAGAAAAACTTCTCCAAAGAATAACTCTGTCTCTAAATGTATAAATGTCTGGAAATATTCTCTTTATCATTCAAAATAATTCATCTACTTAACTTTTTCTTTTATTGTAAATTCTTTGAAGTCGAGGAAAGCTCCCAAAAAGTAATTTTATTAATTACGAGTCAAGAATTCAACAAAGTTCCAAGCCCGGGAGGTTCTTTTCTTTTCCAGCGATCCATTATCTTTTGAAGATTTAGAAATTCCTGCGGTATGGGACGCGCCGTCTCTCAAACAACGGATTCTGCGCCGGATAAAAAGGTCGTTGCTGACGGTACGGTGCGGTACCTTGAACCGTAATTTTATAATTAGATTGCATTTTGATATCCGGTTAATTGTCTTTTTAATTTTTTTATAATAACTTTGCTTTTTCTTAAAATGTTATTTTTTAGAAAACGTCAGTTGTATTTTGGTGCTCTGAACGATACGTTTGAATCAGGCTTCTCTTCTTATGGGGGAGCGGATATAGAGCTTAAACCCACCAAGTTGCACGTTGATTGAGGCACGGAGATGTAAAACCACTAACTTTCTAAGTTCGGTTCGGTTTATCAAAAACTTGCTAGAAAGAAAAGCTGAATATATAATAATCTGGGACTTGAACCACGGACGTAATGACGAATGAAACTACGTAGAATCACCACTGGAGCAATAAAGCAGTAAATGTTACTATAACATAATATAATTTATAAAACCGCATAGTATAAGTCCGTCTTTGTCCAGAGCAAATTTAGCTAGCTGTTCAAAAGGCAAAACGTTACTGTGTAAAGAAACAAAAGGGTAGGTTCGCTGCCCTACAGTCATTTTCTCTGAACCTAAACGTTGCTTCACTCTTTGTAATAGTTTCACAACTAAAGTCAAAAAGTACTATGGAAAGCTCTCGTTTTCTCTGCGAGTTCTTTCGAAGTTGACTTGTTGCAATCCTTAAGAATTACAATCTTGGTTTTACATTTAACCAAAAAAATTATTTAAAAACTGCGCGTAATATTCTGTCCGAAAACCTGCCTTGAAGCAGCGTGGTGGGTTTATTTTACTTAGCTGGAAAGCCTATCAATTAAAATAAGTCAATAACTATTAATTAATTTCGTTAAAAGTTTTTATGTTATTAATTACACTTTCTTTCTGTTGATAATACTTCGAAATCATTTGAATTGCATCATATATCTTGCCAAACGTGTTATTTTACTGTTACTGCAGTCATTGGAGGTTGAAATAAAATCTTTCTAAATCAAAAAAATATAAGTGACTCAAAAAATATAATCATCATTATACAAAAATAAAAATAACATCGTACCTATGTACCATATACTAATCGATTTGAAGACATAAAGAGGAGCAATTGTAATGAAGTTGTAATAAAAATTCACTAATCTCCGAGTTTACGATGGGCGTACACGCGTCAAGGATTACTCGTAATTGATGGTCCCTGCTCTAATCTCTACACTTTGGTCGCGATGTGCCGTCGCATCGACGACGAAAATTGGAGTGATAAATAAATATTCAATTGTGTACCTAACAATCTTTCGCTGTTAGGAAATGGCACATTTTGTTCACTGGTTGAAAAAATAATGAATGTCATTAAGATAAAATTAAATGAACTACTAAAAGTAATTGAAATACTAACTACTAACTAACTAATTGAGATACCTTTCTAAAACTGATTTATTAAATCTCAAAATAAAACAGCAACTATAAAGTCAGACCGTGCTGTATCAAGGAAGTTGATAGCGTAAAATATTTATGATTACAATTAGATTTGAAGTCCACATGTCTATACATACATACATACATAACATCACGCCTTATTCCCGTAGGGGTCGGCAGAGATCACATCTCTCCATTTGCCACGGTCCTTGCATACTTCGTTAGCTTCTTCCACTCTCATTAATCCTTTCATACAAATTCGTCGGTTTAGGGTACTCTTGACCTGGCCATTATTTAAAATTTCCTGAATTTGGTCCTGGAATTGAATTTCTATGCAACTCCAAATATTGGTATAAATACTTAAACATAATCTCGAAATTCTACAGATTTAGAAAACTGATGGAAGCTTGATTGAAAGAAAGGAAAGCAATACCTGGGTTCTGGGATTTGGAGCCGGGTTTCATGCCCTGACCCTGATATGTCTAAACAGAATACGAGAGCGTAAATTAAGCGGAGCGGTTTTAGTGGCGGCGGTGCGCTATATATTCGCGTGAGTTTCTTATCTGTAGATATTTAAATTCCAGCGTGAGCCTCAAAATAGTTGAAATTAAATGGAGCTTGTAAATTAAGTGTTGCTATCACGCAATTCTAGGGAAATAGCTCTAAGTGGTTTTGCTGCGCAATCCAATGTTTTATATCATGGCTTGACTTAATGACTGCGATCAAGGAAGTCATTAATACGGGGAATTTATTATTGTCAGTTAATTGTTTTCTTGATAAAAGCTGTTTAAGGGCGAAGTGATTTTAATTATGAAATAAAAATTAGTTATGTACGTTGAAGCCTACCCTTCTGTGCTTATAAGACATTATTTATAACTTACTTTATTATTTTCCCTACTTTTTTCTTTTAATTTTGTTGTTTTGGTTACTTTTGATAAAATAAAAAAAAGTTTTATTTAACTAACGTTTAATATCAAAATCTTATATTCAACCTGGTCTATAAAATATGTAAATGAGTTTTCTAACATTGTTCAAATTGTATTTCTAAAATCTATACTGCACTATTTGTAACATAATTTGGGATTCCCCTACCTTTTTGACTTTACATTATTGGTAGCTAGGGTTGATTTTTACAAATAAAACCTATATTTTGTATACGTAACCTATATATTTATATTACAATTGTAATTTTAGGTAGTCATCTCCATACACGGCGAATTAAATTCACCATCTAGTTGGAGAGACTGCGATCAAATGTAACTGATAAGGGTTAATTAAGCAACGGAGCTATACAAAGCCAGAGGTTCACGCGTAATTGAGGGCGTTTATTGCGAAAAGCTGCGAGGGATGATAGAACTGCTGCAGGGCATGGGAAGAGGAAAGGGACGAACTTATTAACATTTTATACATGTTGTTTTCTACAGAGACATTAAAAATGTATTCCGTCTGATAGCGTTATTTATTTAGAATCACAAATTCATTTTCAAATAAGTTGAATAGTTGAAATTAATTTACAATAATAAAATCTATAAAAATAAATAAAATAGGAGTATCTGTTTGTTATTAATAATTTTACATAAAATGTATATGAGAATATATATGGTACTTACAACAAAAATCAATTATTGTAATTTTTGTCTGCCTTTTTGTTCTCGTTAATTTGAAACTAGCTGTCAGATTGTAAAATTTCATTTTGTATATGATAGCCAGACCTAATTTAATTGTAATTGGCTAATTTGTATCCTGATATTCCAACGGGAACGGCAATCAAAGCGGTTTTTTCAAAATTTCAAGGTGAGACTTGTCATCCAAGCAGGAGATATTTCTTTTCTATCCCTCAGTCCCTCCCTAGTAGAAAGAAATAAGACTAAGTAATTTCAAATTCGTTAATCAAAAACAAGGCTATTTGACCCTTGAAGTTACCATTGTAAGAAGTGGCTCTCTATTCAATCTAAACCAAAGTTATTATAAGATTTTTAACAAAAATAGAACCGACTCAAAACGCACTAAAAAGTAAAAAATAACTACGTCATTTAGTTGCTTGTAGTTAGTCGGTTCTATTTTTTGTTAAAAATTTTTAATCCTCACTTTTTAGTGATTTATCGCCACGTAACGTACTCGTACTATACTGTCATAGTATGGCACTTGTAGCTAAAAAGCTACCGATACTTACACTAAAACCGAAATCCAACCGAAAACCAAGTGTGCCTATAAAATTTGAAGAGTTCCTACAATTTTCCCAGGATATCATCATCAGATTCTAACACGATGACAATGGAACCACCTTGGAAGTGTGCCCTTTCTAATAAAAAAAGAATTATCAAAATCGGACAACTCTGTAAACGGTTATGCGTGCCATACATAAAAAAATATATATACGTGTCGAATTGAGAACCTCCTCCGTTTTTTTTCGTCGCTTAAAAATATGTAATGGATTAAAGTTTCAAATGCCTATAGATATTTTTATAAAGTATAACTAAGTAAGTTTCTATATAAGCAGTTCATGCAGTGAAATAAAATGTCGCGTTGACCCGAATCGCTGTTTCATGTTGAATTTATGTATAAATATTATATTTACTTTAAATCATTTATATTTTCGTCGAGGAACTTCCTGAAAACTTTCACTGCAGTTCATCATACTACGGTTTGTTCCCCCGACGTACAAATTTATTCACGTTTCGTTTCCCAACTGTAATATGAATGTATATATTTTATTTTTGTTCATGACAATTTGCTTAAAATTGTATGAACTTCTAAATATTTTTATTAGGTTTTAATGTTTAAGCTTTAGGTTAGCGGTTAAAAGGTTGATCTGAATTCGAAAGGTTCCGGGTTCAATCCCCATTCATTACTATACCGTCGTAGCAAAACCAAGACAAAGCATAGCACCAGGTAGAAGTACTTAGTTGAAAAAATAAGCGGTTTTAAGTCATATTCAATAAAGATTTTTTTACATAGGTACAGTATATTTTAATTATCTTTTGGAGAGTTGAATCAACAACATTTACCTGTTACCGACGCCTACTATAACTTTTGTAATTGTTATTACCAGTTTATTAACGTCTCCTTACAGGGCTATACAGCATGGAGCATAGACCCACCAGGCTGCTTAAATGCGAGCTTATGCTAATGTTTGGTTCATTGACTGTCACTACGACCGACGGAATATAGCCCTCTCTGAAGCACGAAGGTATAACAACACCAACTTTCCTATTAAACTCAAACTACTCAACTATTAGACTCAAAATTATTTTACAACCAGACCCATCATCGAAGCCACATAATTAGACCAACGAGGCAGTCAACTCTAATACACATTCAGAAATAACTTCCTCAGAAGTTTCTAACAATAAGCAATGTGTATATGAATACGCGTAACATTTGCTCAGGATGTTTGTCTTAACAGCAGGGCTAGTCGCCCGCGGCTCTTACTTGTGCTACTACACCCATGTACAACAGTGTTTTTGTTATGAATTAGGTACCCGCATAATAAATTAACAACGTGTTTCTTTATGAACTACTTCCTTTTTTAAATAGGGAATGCGACTTATTTTCTTTATTTTATGATCCTTTAATTTCTTATATCAGACTGGGGCACGCCCTACTTTCTCCGAAATCGTAGAACCACTACTTTTTGTAATTAACAAGATGTCAAAATTTTCTTCTTGTAATCTATATCACTTTATCCGTAGATGATAGATCTGATGATAATCGTATCTTATCCTACAGACGGCGGAAAGTAACTTTGTTTTGCAGTAATTTAATATAGATCTACATTTTTACCTTAAGTACTACAATCATGTCAGATATATCAGATCATACATGATGAGGTTAGAAAGTGCTTATCTAGAAGATGCCTATTTACTTTGTTGAATATTGCTATTTAAGTTGTCTTGAATATAAAAAAATCTTACGTATTAGGAAATATTGACGTCTAAAGGTAAGATATAAAATATAATATAAAATTATAGCAATTGCAAATTGTAAAGTCAAACATCTCCCGAGGATACTCCTGGTTTGGAATGAAGAGTAAGTGTTTCGTCGGATCTAGGTGACTGTCGTTTAGATTGGTCGGCGTTTCGCGAAAAATAACAAAATAAATAAACGATTAACTATTCATGATAAACTTTCGCAAAGTAAAACTTTTTCTATCTTACATAAAAAAATATCGTTAACAATTATTTAGTACCTAGTCTCAGTAGATAGATTGTACCTATAACAAAATACTCGAGACAATTGTAGGTACAATACGGGTATACATATTTGCTTATTTTTCGATGGAATATTCTCGTACCTATGGCAAAATATGCCGAGATTACAAGAGTAGATTGTGTATCGAATACGGCTAATCCTAGGCACGTGCACCCTCATTGCAAGCCTATGAGGATTAATACTATACCTACTCGTAAACCTACCCTTCCTACTTACATCAATTGTTTCCATACATGTTATGAATGCTACGAATTTTATTGCCTACTACCATATACCACAGAACAAATATGCACAATATGGCGATGTTCTATTATGATGTTAGATTTGTTTTTAAATTAATGTAATTTTTGTGCTACTTGGATAACAATTTATAAATATTATACATTTAAATAGATATAATAAGAAACTGAAAGTTTATTTTATGTTAAACAAATGTAATTACAACATTAAAACGGCCGAGTGGCGCAGTGGGTAGTGACCCTGCTTCTGCGTCCTAGGCTGAGGGTTCCATTCCCACATCTGGAAAAAGAAAATATAATCTTTTAGGGAGGAAAACAGCATAGCAGTTGTAACTGAACACAAAATAAATTTATTTTCGATATTTTGTACACATAATATACATAATCGTACGTACTATACATTTTAGTACCGGAACATAATATGGTTTTATTAGCTGAATTTAATTTTAAAAAGGTAACCGATCACATATAATTTAACACAGATGAAGTGGCAAATGTCGTCTCAACTCTAATCAAAACTACATATGGCATTTATTTATATCACAACAGATGTAGTTAGGTGCGAACATTAAGAACGGCACGATTCTGTGGAAAGAATCTAATAAAATCGTGGATTTATATATATCAAATCATTTCTTTGTGAGAGAAATGTGGCACAAGTTTGGGTATGACCCGAGGTGTAAGGCGTTCAAAAATAGCACATTTTATAGAGGTGTGTTCCTCTTTATATTGGATTCTAATTGTGAGAAGTTAAAAGAGAATAAGGCACTCAGTAAGTCAACACCAGACATCCGTTTCAAACACCTGTAGATGTGATTAGAGCAGATGGTTGTTTACGAGGTGTTATGCGTTCAAAAAGCTTTAACAGAAAAAACAGTCGTATTTTATTGTGTAAATGCCCAAGCTGTCAAGGCATATTTATATGAAAATTTGTTAATATATTTATATAATTATGTGTCTTGCTATCTCATAATTCAATAATTTATTTTATTAAATTCTATATTTTTTTAGTAAGGATGCATATTTTTACTTGATGGATTATTGCTTAAAGTTTAGTACCCAAATAATGACAGCTGTCATAAGCTACAGGGGTTAAATTCTTATATGCCTTCTCACACTATTTATAACCGATCTCTATGTATTATATTCAGCGCTCGATGAATCCATAGAGGAGACACCACATCCCCACATTAGTGACGAGCGGCGCATCGCACATCGCGCATCGCTCAAACAGGGAGAGAGAGACATAGCGCACTGCAATCCCGCATTTGTAGTATTTAATATGTATACAAATTTGAATAGGAGCCTTCAGATTTGTTCAATTAGAAGATACTTCTAATTACTCGTTTAATATAAAACACTGTTGTTTATCGTTTTACTATTTTTTAATAAAACACTTTTATATATTTTACATGTATAACGATTATGATCGTCACACTGTGAGAGTGATGTTATGATGTTATATAACAGGTAAGTAATTCAAGTTTCGAGATCAAAGTTTTACCTTTCCCTAAGAAAACACAAAGCAGAAATTGAAATACTTCATGCGTAATAGATCAAACTTAAATTATACTAGATAATTAAATATGTACCTTATCGAATCCCGACGCCGGGTGGTCTTCTGAAATATTCAACCTCCTGTTGGACAACTAAACGGAATAACCAATTAGTTTCTCTGTGATTATATTACTCACCTCCTTGTTTTCATAGGCATCTCGCCTATTGTGTTTTAATTAAAATGATTGCCTATTATTAATTGTTTTTACTACTACTTATTTGTGTAGTTAAATTATATATTATACTATGATGTACATATGATAAAATCGCAAGGAATTTAGCTTTTATGTATATAGCTTATAACTTTGTAATTAGAGGTACATCTTATTTTCATTAATAAGTGATGTTTATTCATATTATCCCTTTGATTATATAAGGTTAAAGATAAAACCACACTGATTGTTCGAGCTTTACTTACAAGCTCACGTAAGGATGTTCACGAGGATGACCTTTGAACAGAGTTAAAGCTTTTATTTTCATCGTAATAATTATCAGCCTATTAACAATTCATTTTCGAGGCCTTCTTATGGAAGATAAGATTTAGAATAAGACCCAACATGCTGCTCCAATGCTTTAAAGTTCATTTCACTTAAATCTAACTTAAAGAAGACTAAGCTCACCAATTTGCTTAAAGAAGTTGCTAGTGTTAATTAGTCTCATTAATACTTTTCTAAAATTGCTTTTACTTCAAAGTAATTGTAGAAACTCTTTGATACACTCACAAAGATTAAACAAAATTGTATAAAGGATGTAAAGATTTTGTTCTTACTTTGTATGTATCAGTCTTAATGGTCCGTTAAATCTACCTGAGCCTGGTAGCGGTTACACGAAGTCAACTATGAGTGTTCTTTGAAAGAGGGTAAATGAGATTGCTTTAATCCTCCGTGACCTCACAAAGAACGAACAACAAAAGTACTGCGGTGTTTACTGAGAAAATTGCTTTAGGGAAACAAGCAGACCTTCCCTTATTGTTTCCTTTACTGTAACCTTCACATGGGTTGGGGTCCGCTTAACATTACTTTATCATGGAATTCCAATAAGTTTCATTTTCAAAGTGTTAATAATGACTAAAATAAGAGTAATTCTTTTCTATTAAAGGATTCCCACAAAAGATATACGCATTTCATAGGTATACAAAAGACACAATTTCCGCTCGATGATTTTTTTTTATTTAATTATATAGTATAACTTAAGTTACTTTTGAATAGTTTTTGAAGTAAAACTTCTTTATCGGGGTTGGAAAAAAATTTAATGTAACATTTTTTCGTTACGCGTCACATTTTTCCGTTACGCGCCATCTTTGGTTTATGGAAGTGACGTGATAAATATATATACATGTTATATTGAAGTGATCAGCAAAATCAAAGGGTTTATTTTAATTCTAATTCCAGTGAATTTCTAAAAAAAGTAAGTAATTACATCTCTTTTTCTAATACTTAGGTGTAATTATGGTATTTATTATTCCACGTTATTTAAAATTAACCTCAGTTTTTGATTGTATTTTGCAATACACTGACACGTGGGTGTAATTATGGTATTAATTTTTTCTAATACTTGAATGTTGATAAGTTAGTTATACTAAAGCCAAACTCGATTGAGAATGCTTGTCAACAAACAAATTAAAAATGAAGGTAGAAAATGCAGCGCATTTTATGCCTAATAAATTTAAAATTATGTTTTGTTATTTTAAAAAATCTTATTTAAAAGATATTGAATATTTTAATTAGTTTTAAGCTTACTAATCTAATTTATTGTCATGAATTCATGATTAACTAGTTAATTAAAAAAAAATAGGTGTAAAATAACTAGTGATTTCTACCTTCATTTTTAATTTGTTTGTTGACAAGCATTCTCAATCGAATTTGGCTTTAGTATAGTTAGTTTCACTTCTTACGAGTGTACGCTAGTACTCGTACACGCACACATTTTTATTTTTATAAGCCTATTAACGACTCATTTTCGAGGTCTTCCTGCCTATTGAAAATAAAATTTAGAATACGACCCAATATGGTGTTCCAATGCAGGTCGGCGGGCGGTGAAAATGTTTAATTACATATTTAGTTTGTTCATAAGATATGCGGCGTAGAAATGTACACTATTTATAACATTATTTATATCATATTTTTAATTTCCACAGTACTTAACAATTTTTAGATTATTTCCAAAGAAGAGGACCTCCTAGTTTTTGTACTTCTTGGAATTCTTGACTCGTAATTAATAAAATTGCTTTTTAAGAATTTTATGATAAAGAAAAAGAAAAATCCAGGTATTTATATATTTGTAGGTAAAATTTAAAGAAAAAGGGTTTACTTTAACCGAAAATAATTTATTATCATTGACTTGATTGTATTTGTTGGTAAAAATCACTGAATAATGATATTGTGCCAAGAAAGCCATTACCACTATTATTATTATCAGCCTATTAAGGGCACCCTACAGGGCCTGGCCTCTTTCCTTATAGAAGAGGGTAAATCGACCGTAGACCCACCACGCTGTTCTAATGCGGGTTGGCGGGTTTAAGATGATACTGTTTCATTTATTAATGATCACTATGAGATGTTGATGATAGTGACTGGAACCGAAGGCTTAATGAATATTTCATACAAGAATAAAAAACTTAAATTATTTCGGCGACTCAACACACGGTTTCAAACCCAGAACCCATCGAAGCAACGTAGCATAATCACTAGACCAACGAGGCAGTAGTACTATTATATCAGGTTCAATGTTAAAAATATTTTTTTTATGAACATACTAAAAAGAATTAAAAATTCGACTAGTAGGTAGTATTGATCATGAAAGAGCTGCAAAAAGCTCGTAGAGTACATACATAGATAAACATATGCCTTAAAATATTAACTCATTTAATAAACTTAAGTTAAAGTTGCATAAAAGGGCCCAAGGTAACCCAAGGTGAACCTGTACCGCAAAACACAGTGTTAGTCGACCCCCTACTAGGTAGACTGGCGATGTCAAACGTGTCGCAGGGAGCCGCTGGCTACAGGCGGCTTAGAATCGTTGTTTGGAAGTTCCTAAAGAAGGCCAGTAGTCGACATCCGTTGGCTGTTATAATGATGATGATGATGATGAAAGCTACACTTATGCTTTTCAAATTCGTGTTGTCAGTTATTAACATTTTACCTTTTGGATACAGTCGTGACATTATAAAATATATCAATAATAATGTCGATAAAACTTCCCGCCTGTCAGTCTTCTCAAACCCACCTGTCACGTTGAGAACATTAATAACAATTTTGGTTGAACTCGGCCTCAATAAAATGTATATGGAAATGTGTTTATTTTCTTTACAAAAGCAAAGTCTTGTTTAACTAAAAGGATAAGGAAATGTCCGAGGCGGAAATATTTGACTAATGACACGGGGATCAACGCGCTAACACAAATTGCTCATTTGTTTTTATAGGTTATAAGAATAGATTAGAATATTTTGAAAAGTTTATTTGTGAATTCAGATTATATTATAAACAAATCTTTGTCTGTACTTGCGTCAGAGTGTATTAAAACCGGAAACAATATACTCTCAATCGATATGTGCATAACTGCATAGGTGCAAGAGCTTTTTTGTCTTTCTTATAAGAGTTCAGTATTATTTTTAAGTGTTGAGGACCTAGTGCCAAACCTTATTACAAAATGTTACACAGCAGTGTAATGTTGTCCCTTTTGTTCGTTCGGCACAAAAGATTAGGACAGTTAAATATAACTCTACGTGGAAATTAAGTAGCTTAACTTAAACTTACTTCCTACCTACACTTAAAAACTCTGACTGACTCTGAGTTTTAAGTCTATGTTACTGTTACTAGATAAACAACACGATTCAATTAAGAAAGTTGTGATGATTTTTAAATTAGCTTTTATATACTGAAACAATGGGTTTAATTACTTAAGCGAGAGATCTATTAGATTAGTCCATCAATGGTCAAGGTACATTTAAGATGACGCCAGTTTATCCCGGTTTGTCTTCCGGAAAGTAATTTCATCAACGTGCCGGTTAAACTTTTATATGTACACACATACCATTCCCATAGAGCTAGGAAGAGACTACATCCTTCTATCTGCCACGGTTCTTGCATAATTCCTTACCTTTATTCACTCTCATTAATCTTCTCATAAAAGTTCGACTGTTTAAGGTACTCTTGACTTTGTCATTCTTTAAAATGGCCTGAATTTAGTCGTGGAACATTCGACCAGGCCTTCGCCTTCCAATATTTCAATATCTGTAAACCTTACAGTTACATTCAATACCTATAGGATATCTTGGAATGTATTGACTATACACCTAAATTTAAAGTTGGTACAATACAGGTCACAGATTAGTAATATGGAATCTACAATTTATAAGAATAAAAATACTTTTGCAATAATAGGCACCACTTCCAAGCGGATACTTACGGAGTGAGGAGATATGGGGGTAATAACTGATCTGGCTTTCTAATAACACCAACGATACCGCTTGTGAAAAGAGAAAAATACAAAACGAAATGGAACCTACCGCCGTACGGCTTCCAAACCCGACTATCAATATACAGGAGCTTATTTCCTTTTTTAATACTTCCTATATTAAAGGTGTATAGAGCAAGACTGTTGTTCAAACTTCAATGTTTTCATGCGTTTAGCAAGATCTTCATATCAATTAATACAACAGAAGTAGTAAAGTTTAAAAAAAAATTACTTTAATGAATTATTATTATTATTATTCTTTATTTGTATACCACACACATAAGAAAAATACAGATACAAAGACAATAAGGAATATGTAGAATACAAAAGGCGGCCTTATCGCTTAGCAGCGATCTCTACCAGGCAACCTTAGGCTTAGGAAAACGATTAAAGAAAGGTCCGCAGGTGGTGTACTTGTAAAATATACATACATACAAATAGTTACATACTAATACATAAACCAGACTACACAAATAGTACCTATGATAAATACAATATGTTATAAAATAAACTAATGTATATACTTACTACATTAACATGTCATTAGAAGAACATAAACAGATAGTCATCTTTAATATTTAAAATAATGACTTTTATATCAATTAAATAATAATATATAGGCTAGCCTACTAAAACCTGATTTAAATTTTAAAGCCATTTTGAAGTTATTATTTGGGAACTATTAAAGAACATTTCAATTTATTTGCGATGCGAATTAACTGTCAAGCTTATTGTTTAAGCCTACTTTGTATGAAGGTGAACGTATTGTCCATTTCTTACAAGCATTTTTGCTGTCGATAATAGTCTCAAACATCGTGTAAAGACAAACTTGTCATATCTAGGTCAGACTAATGAGCTGACCCTGATTAAACGTCGAGAAAATTCTAGGTAGTTAAACGATTTTTTGCCACCAGAAATTATTATTTAACAAAGGTTTCTTTTCATAGTAAAAAGGGGATCGTTATGGCTTTGTTGGCTATTCATGTTGAAACTGCTTAAGTATTCTGTACGTAGGTCGCTCGTTGTTATGTTAACATATTCTAGTTATGCCAAAAATTATTATAGAGCACGTTGTTATAAGTTTAATTTTTGAATATTCTTTATTCAGGTCAACTATGGGTCACTTGGAAAGCAATTCTGGCAGCCTAAACATACAAATATGTACTTGTTGTTTGAATATGTAATCAAGATTTAGTCTTGTTATGAAATAATAGGAGGAAAATTTAAATAAAAACGTAAATATACTTTTTTATTTTTTTTTTTATTTATTTTGTACCAAAAAAATTAAAGCTAAATTAATTTTTTTCCAAACACAACGATCCCGAGCCGCATGTGCCCAGCGGCTCCCTGCGACCCGTTTGATGTCATCAGTCCACCTGGTGGGGGGTCGACCAACACTGCGCTTTCCGGTGCGGGGTTGCCATTCTAGCACCTTCGGCCCCCAACGTCCATCAGCTGTTCGAACCACGTGCCCCGCCCATTGCCACTTCAGTTCTGCGACTCGCTGAGCTATGTCGGTTATTTTGGTTCTTCTGCGGATCTCCTCATTCCTGATTCGATCACGCAGAGATACTCCGAGCATTGCTCTTTCCATCGCCCGCTGAGTGACTCTGAGCCTTCTTATGAAGCCCGCAGTTAGCGACCAAGTCTCGGATCCGTATGTCATCACTGGCAACACGCACTGTTCGAAGACCTTCGTCTTCAGGCACTGAGGAATTTTGGACGAAAAGATGTCACGCAGTTTCCCGAACGCTGCCCAACCGAGTTGGATTCGGCGGTTCACCTCTTTCTCGAAATTGGACCTACCTAACTGGACCATATGCCCTAGGTATATATACTCGTCTACAATTTCGGGTGCAGAATTTTCAACAATAACTGGGTGGAGCGAAACATGAGCATTACACATGATCTTTGTCTTGCTCATGTTCATTTTAAGGCCCACCTGTTGAGAAACTCTGCTGAGGTCATTGAGCATATTATTAAGGTCATCTAGAGATTCTGCCATTATCACTACATCGTCGGCAAACCGCAGTTGAGTGAGGTACTCGCCATTGATGTTGATGCCAAGTCCGTTCCAGTCCAAGAGCTTAAAGACGTCTTCCAATGCGGCGGTAAATAGCTTCGGGGAGATAACATCTCCCTGTCGCACTCCTCGCTGCAATTGGATTGGCCTCGTAGTCTCATCCACAACAGAATTACTATAGATAAAATTGTATTCCCTAAAAATTAGAGGTTCTTAGATGAATAGGCGTATAAGTATTACATACATTAATTACAGTATTTATTAAGGTACTTGTCACACTAGAAAAACGTTTTATATAATTTTTGAGAGCAGGTATTTTAGTTGTTCATTAAGTTGCGCGTATTTCCTGAACTAAGCCTTCGCCAGTACTACTCATAACTTTCATTAATGTTATTATGTTAACATTAAAATCCTATAATAACAGTTCCCATATTATTGTTAGTTTCCGAGTTCATAAAGCGCTTGTAAAATAGTTTGACCTCATGCTGTACAGGGATAACGTGCATTGCTAGATTAATTGTTATTGTAGTAAACGTGCAAGGTATTTCCATTTTATTTTCACTAAAGTACATTGCCTATTAAATCTATTGGTTATATTTTGAACTTAATAGGACTTTAAATATTTCTAAATATATAAACATGCTAGCGGACGCTCGCTATTTTGTTCCTGTGAAATTCGACTTAAAAATAAATAGAATGCCTAAAATAAATGTAGCACTCCTTATAATGTTTGCTTTTATTTATGAATGAAAGTTCTGTCAAAGTCAGTCCATTCGTTTTTAATATTAGCCGGAATAAAAACACAAAAAAAACAAAGTTCTTTTTTTTATAAGTTTCTTATACTCTATCTAATGAAAAGCTGTTAATTTTAAATTACAAACAGGCACTTTTATTTTATTAATTAAGATTTTGAATTTATCGTTCGACTTTTTGTTTTATTCTATATTATAGTGAAATTTGTAAGGTACATCTGTATGGTTATTTTGTGTAAAAATCCCCTTAATTTTATACGAAGGTGCTCTTTCAAAATCGTCTCCATTTTTGCACAGAAAGTTAACACAAAGTTCAGCTGTAGTTCATCACGCGTCGGTTTGCTCCCTCGGTGTCAAAATTTATTCACGTTCCTCAACTGTAACGTTATGAAAGAATATTTTACATCTGGAAACTTGCTTATCTGATGTAAGAATTTGTTAATTCAACTTCACGGTGTTGGAGAGTTTAGACATTCGTTATAACTTCGCAAGCATTTTTTAAAAGTAGGCTGTTATAATAGTTATGTCGTTCCAAATAATATTATTTTTTATCTTATGTAACTTTACTCATGATAAGTACCTACTAAATAAAAGGTAAAAATAGCAACTCTACTGGGATCGAACGACTATCACTGATAGGTTTATATTTTTAATCAGTGATAGGTTTATTGTAGCCAATAGACCTGATATAGTGATAACTGATCGATCAACGCGCCGTGCAATGATTGTTAATATTACTGTTCCACATGACGATAATCTGGTGAAAGCTGAAAAGGAAAAAGTATCAAAATACTTGGACTCTGCTCATGAGATTACCGCTATGTAGAATGTTGATTCAACAATGATTTTTCCTATAGTCGTTTCAGTCAACGGTCTCATAGTGAACAGCTTTGACCAACATCTTAAAAAGCTTTCGCTTAGTTGTTGGATCAAGGGTCGGATACAGAAGGCAGTAATTCTTGAAACGGCGCGTATTGTGAGGAGGATCCTCACTCTGGAGCCCTGAACACCGGTTGCTTGGACCCCCGGGCCCCGCAGCAGGCGGAATGGATTTTTAATACTGTTTTTTTTTATAATTTTATAAGTATTTTTAAAAATTTTAGAAATTGTAAATAAATAAATGAGAGAACTTAAAAAGATTGCTTACAATATACTTGTTCATTAATATATTATTCTTCAATATTATTCTTTAGGCGCAGGCTTATAGGAAATAAGGAAATGACTAAATCAGTGCATCTATCATCATCATCATCATTATCAGCTTATTAACAGCCTACTGCAAGGCCAGGCCTTCCATCATATAGGGGTATAAAACGTAGACCCACCACGCTGCT
This sequence comes from Mycalesis mineus, assembly GCA_034621355.1. NCBI lineage: Eukaryota > Metazoa > Arthropoda > Insecta > Lepidoptera > Nymphalidae > Mycalesis > Mycalesis mineus. Next base: position 9,916,531 of record CM067886.1, on the reverse strand, counting down.
CCAATGCCGGTTGGCGGACTAGTGCATCTATACTAGTTTTAAAAAGTGCGCTTAGGATTTTGTTTGTATTATGTACTGTTAAGTGCTGCCTTGAAGATCACACGAGTAACTGAAAATACAAGAAAATATGCTATGCGTTATTGGACGATTTCTTAGTATATATTAATATTTTATAAGTTTAGGTTACATTTAAATTAGTATTAAGCAGGCTAGATCGCAATTAAATTAGGTGTCTAAGTGGCACTCTATAACAGACAAAAATAAAACAAAGTATTTTGTTCGGCGTTTTATATACTTCATTCAAGTTTGTTTTTGTTTCAGATGAACAACGTCGTATATACGGGTCAGAGAACGGCGAGGGTCCGCCGCGGTACATCAGCAGCCCGCAACGACAAGCGTCGCCTTTCCCTCTAGAAAGTACTAACAGACGTTTTTATAGAAGAAATAGAAACTCTAATGGTAAGAAACTGACATTATTAACGTAGTTATCTATCCTAATATAAGTTTCAGTTTTCTGCTGATGAGGGAAGGAGAGGATTAATTTAGTCGCGTGTAGTAATAAAAATATCACAAATCTTGAACTTAAGTCATAAAAACTTGTAACTGTTTCGAAGTCCCATACAAAGGTAAACATTCGTCACATATAAATACAAACACAATTTACATCATGTTTTAGATCTTTCTAAAGGTTATTATACTTTTAATTTAAAAGTATTAGATTGGCACGTGATCGTCTTTCGATTAGGACCCTATTATCAATGTTATGTCCATAAATAACTCAAGTACTTTTAGAGTTTCGGAAGATAAAATTCATGCAACCATAAACAAATCTTGACTATCCCTAAACTCACACTCACTGTATTACATGAACTGATTCTCATATATGTGGCCCCTTTCATGTTTTATAAATTAATATCTTTATATTTTTCAATACACGAAGTGTTTCCCATTTGTGGGACCTCTTCGTGTATTGTATAGTTCCAAAAATGTGATTAGAATCAAATTCTCTTAAGAACTTAAAATTCCAATCAATATCAGAGTGGTATCACAGATACGCACACAGAGCGATCCGAGTAAGTCCTCAGACAAACTTTAGATCGATGGCATCTTTCTATTGAAAGATGGACATACTATTGCTCCACATCAATATTAGAGTGGTAATACAGATACGCACACAGAGCGATCCGAGTAAGTCCTCAGACGAGCTCTAGATCGATGGCATCTCTCTATTGAAAGATGGTCATATGCTCCATCCCGCATATAACGGTGGCCCGCTACCGGAAACGCTAGTTCTATGATGCCCGGGCCGAGTGAGGGTTACCGCAAAACGTCTAACTTAATAATTATAATATGATAGCTACACTTCGTGAATGCAGCCTCCGTTAATGTCTCTATAAACTTCGCTAGTTGCTAGAAACCGCGTCGCACAGCTCACCGAACCGTTCAAAGAACCGGCACGATTTTGTGGAAAGAATCTAATAATCGAATCTCTTACTAGAGAAACCGGAGCCCCCCCTCCTTAAATCATTTCTGTGTGAGAGAAATGTATACGGCACAAGTTATAGAGGTGTGTTCCTCTTTAATTTCATACCTCGATACCGAGGTGTAAGGCGTTCGAAAACAGCACATTTTATAGAGGTGTGTTCCTCTTTATATTGGATTCTAATTGTGAGAAGTTAAAAGAGAATAAGGCACTCAGTAAGTCAACAAAGAGCTCAGACATCCGTTTCAAACATCTCGTCAGATGCAGATTCAGAGCTGAACCAAATGTACGTGCTAGTATCTCACTCTTCAACCAATCAGATGAGTATACCTCCTTACGAGGTGTTATGCGTTCAAAAAGCTTTAACATAGATATAAAATACAACAGTCGTATTTCATTGTGTAAATGCCCAAGCTGTCAAGGCATATTTATATGAAGATGTTAATATATTTATATTATTATGTGTCTTGCTATCACATAATTCAATAATTTATTTTATTAAATTCTATATTTCTTAGTAAGGGTGCATAACCTTACTTGATGGATTATTGCTTATTAATCTCTTTCCATATCGACTGCAAGCAAGCAATACCTCGTATCTGACTCAGGGTGGATTTTAAAGGGGAACAATAAAACTTAATAAAAACCTTATTCCGAGGTATAATGAGATACTGAAAATACAAGTTTTCTTTTTTTATGTATAGTATTGATTAATAAAGTTTTTTTGTTTTTATTTTGAGTCTAAGGGTAGTTTATGGTAGATACGAGTTATTGGTATGGAAAATCTGATGCAAATATTGCAGATAGAATTTATTGGTATTAAAGTTCTAAATAAAAACAAGTAATTTAATGAATCATTTAATGAAAATAATCTTATAGTTCTTCATAATTATGGTAATTATTTGTAATCACATTATATTCAATCTAATAGAGAGTAGGTACTTATAAAAAAAACAGTCTCTTAGTAATAAACACCTAGGCAGTCTCGTAATTAACAATCAGCATTCAGTTTAAAACTAATTTTAATTATGCGGTAAAGCATCATAAAATGCATGACAGTCCACCGGAATAACACTTTTCAATTCTTGCAGGTGTGCAAATTTTGTATCAGTGATAGGGAGTTTATTCCGATGAAGTTGTTTATATTGTGTTACTATGGGGATTTTGGTAACTCGCTGAGGCAAACATTGCCAATCATCGAAATGACTGGTTTTATACTGTATCTGTCCCTCTGGAACATACATCAATGCTTTTATATCCGTCACCTTTGGGTCCCCTGGTTTTCTCCCTGGTCTGATAGAATTATAACGCCATGTTGAAGTGTCTGTGTAGTTTTTAATAAAATCATAATCAATCATTGTAGTCTCGTAGGGATAAGGTTTTTGTCTAGCCTCCAAAGTTGCGGATAGATAGTCACTGGGCAAATGGATCAAACGGTTTTTCAACTTCCGTTCTATCGCGCTATGGACAGAATCTCCCTCCATTTGGGTGTGGCCGACCTCCAAATATTTTTGAATTATGGTTACATTATGTTGCATGGAAAAATTGAGTAGCGCATTACTCAAAACATTATTTCGATTCTGTCCAGTACATCCGTCACTGTATACAATTATCGGGAGACGTTTAGGGATGCAATATTTTACTAAGTAGTCCGTTAATAATGAAGCGTAAGTTGAAGCTGTAAGGTCTGCATCCACCTCTGTGAACCAGTAACACATTACATGATGCGTAGTCAGATCATAAACCGAATAGTTGTGCAATGCCAGCTTCGTTTTATAATACACCGCACTTGCTGTAACAAAAGGGCATACTTTGACAGCTTGAAGATCTACTGTGAGTACTATACACTTTCCCTCACTAGCCTCCAGCTTGTCTCTAGCTTTTTCAGCTCTCGCATTATCCTTGCGAATAAGATGAGCCTGATAATCAAATTCTGTTACATTGCCTGTCTTGAAACCTTCGCATGTGTCGCACATATCTTTTTTTAATTGATGTATGGCCAAATTCTTCTCTTTAAACATGCTATTAAAAATTTTCATTGAATATGGAACAGCATCACGGGTTTCACAAAAGTTTTTATAGATTTTGTAGAGATTTGCTATAGAATGGTAAATTGGTTCCAGAAAAATTTTATTTGTGTTTTGTCGGTTATAATGCGATGGCATTTTTGGCAACGAGTCGAAAAATTCATGTAACACAGCTAATCTTTCAATCCTTAAGGTATCAACAGATCTCACTCTAGATAAATCAGCACTATCCTGAGATTTATGCATCCCGTACTGGCTAGATCTAACCCAGGAACGTACTGAAAATGGCCCGATGCTTAGGGTGTTTAAGAACATCTTTTTACATACCTTTTTAACGCTACTGGTCCCACTAGAATCCGTCACAGTCAAGCTATACTCAAAAGAACCCTTACGTCTGGAATCATTTTGAACAGTACATTTCTTTTTGTTCTTACATACCACATGGCTAGCTACGAATATCTTCCGTTGATCCCAGTTCATCTCATTCCAGAATTTATTAAAAATGTGAGATCTATCTTCTTCCAATATGTCTGCACACTCTCTTACGCTGCTTTTTTTACAAAACTCCGATTCACAACGGCCTGCCATTACCCTTCCCTTCCGATGTTTATTTTGCTTCATTTTTTGTCCCCTTGGACGCGAGTAACCCAAGTATGGTTTACCTTCCATACGCAAACGCTTATTCAAGTTCTTCTTCCACAACTTCTTATCTGCCTTACGTCTTCGACGAATACCACTGCTCATATCTCCATAAAAAATTTCGTCCTGGTTAGAAGTACTTGGTGCGGCATCATGATTCGATTCATTTTGACATTCTTCACTTTCCACTGATTCAATGTCTGAATCAGAATGTTCAGTTTCGGATGCATTCAAAGATAGAGTTACAGATAATGTGGTTGCACTGCAAGTTGATCTACTGCTGCAGCGACTTAGATTTGAAGATGCAGGAACTTCTAATACCTCATTTGGTGAACTCGGGGTATCCGACGATGCAGGAACTTGCAATGACATGTAAGAACTTGTAGATTCCGTTACCTCGTTGGATGGAGATCTAGTATCCGGTGGGTCATTGTTATCACAAAGACAAAGATTTATTAATTTAAGCGCTCGTTCACTCGGCATGTTTACCTACAAAATAATACAAATCGTGTTAGTAAGACGCATATAAATGTAAAGAGTTAGTGACAATAACTTCTATCTGATCAGTCAAACAACTAGTAGCGACATAACAACAAAAAATCTTGAGATGGAAATACCTCTTAACTATCACTTGAATCTTACAACTTATTTTCTCAAGGCAAAAGCCGACGTTTTAATAATTTTTTTTTATAAAATAAGTTAATTAACCTTTGCCATCAATTATAACATTCAATTACTACTATTAATATTAAAAAACAAGTGTAATACTTACTTTTTGTCTGGACGAACAGGTGCCGACGGGTTCTCAATACGAAAAGAACTGTCAAATTGCGAGATAGGAGAAATTTCTACCACGTTTATTTGCGCGCGAGTTAGTAGCTATTTCTATAAGCGATTTTTCGTGACTTAGTGGCTTTGGATACTTACGAGTTTTTGTCACGCGAAAGATCTTCACATTTCACAACAGATGGCATTAAAAACAAATTTTAGACAAAAATGTCAGATACGAGGTATTGCTTGCTTGCAGTCGATATATGCTTTCTCACACTATTTATAACCGACCTCTATGTATTATATTCATCGCTCGATGAAAACGCAGAGTAGCAATGAATCCGCGCCACTGTCGGAACACCGCACCATCATAGACACAGACACAGAGGATACCTCCTCTCTCACACATCCCCACATTAGTGGCGGCGCGCGCTTCGCTCAAACACCGAGCAGATCCTTCGATCTAACATTCGATCGAAAGTCACTTTCGTCCCCGGCCTCGGGGCGTATTTGACATACAATATGTATACAAATTTGAATGAGGAGCGCTTCACGATTGTGCATTCTATTAGAAGATATTTTTAATTGCTCGTTTTATATAAAACACTGTTGTTTATCGTTTTACTATTCTTTAATAAAACACTTTTATATATTTTACATGTATATATATATTTATATATATTTTAATTATTTTTTAGTGTTATTATATATGTTAGTATGTACGATTATGATCGTCACAAACTCCATAGTTAAATAGAAATAGTAGATACTGAGTTAATAAATTTGCATATTTTGTTGTTTGGTAGAGCACTTAAAAGTGTCTTTTCAAAATATCTATTTACAAAATCTATACTAATATTATAAAGCTAAAGAGTTTGTTCATTTGAATGCGCTGATCTCGGGAACTAATTGAAAGCTTATTTTTGAGTTGGATAGTCCATTTATCGAGAAACGTTTTATGCTATATAAAATTATTTTGAAACCAATAGGAGCGAAGATTCATTGTAAAATGTAAAAAAAAACGAGAAATATTATTCATCAAAGACGAAGTCATGGACAACAGTTAGTTCATGACATCTAATCAACATCTTCAGTAATGTTTACTAGATACTTATCTAAACTAAATTTTTGACTTGGTCAACGTGACAGAACTAAGGCACATCACTAAACTCAATATTTATAAGGGAATATAAATGGCTTACAAACTGTCAGTACAACGAATAAAAATGTTCTTAAGCGATACCAGGGTCTCGTCATGTTCTTCTTAAACTTTCGCAATTTTCGCCAACTCATATTTTTAGTGAAGGATCATATCGCGATCATATATTACCTCCGCTCGACGTTTCATAAAGGTGTAATCTTAAGTGGAGATGCTTTTATATTTAAATAATATGTTACCGAAGTGGCTTTCTTTTAAACCGACGAAAAAAAAAGGAGGAGGAGGAGAGGACGAAAAAAAAAATATACATTATATAGACCACGCATAACTTTTTACAGAGTTGTCCGATTTCGATAATTCTTTTTTTATTAGAAAGCATATCTAGGAGCCAGCCAAGGTTTCTACTTTAGGGACATTACCTAGAACCCACAAACTGCTTTAATGCCGGAGTTCCTCAAGGGTCAGTTCTCTCTGCTACTCTATTCTTACTACATATTAATGACCTGTTGCTAGAACCTGGTATCCTTGGATACGCAGATGATAGCACAGTGACAGAGAAGTACTTGTCTGGTCCACGGATAGGTGGTAATGAGACCAATGAACTCAGAGAAGCGATGGTTACTCGATTGAACGCCACCCTTAAAGAAGTCTCTGATTGGGGTGATGCCAATTTGGTGCAGTTCAATCCAACCAAAACGCAGGCGTGTCTGCTCAGTGCAAAACGGAGTCCTTTTTCATTGACTCCTACTTTCCGAAATATATCCGTACCGATTACTGATCATATTGATCTCCTTGGTGTCGACATCTCGGCTAATATTAACTTCAGCCGTTCCATTGAGAATAAAGCCAAAACCGCTGCAAAAAAGCTAGGTATCCTCAATAAGGTGAAGCAGTATTTCACGCCACACCAATTGCTTACCCTATATAAAGCTCAAGTCCGGTCGTGCATGGAATATTGCAGTCACCTTTTTGATGCTGTGGATGCTGTGGACCGCCGAGCCAGAAGACTTATTAGCTCTGAGCCACTTCTGGTAAATCTCCACAGCCTTGATCATCGACGATTAGTTGCTCGTTTGGCGGTATTTTACAGGATATATTTGGAGGATATATTTGGTATTTTACAGGAGAGTGCTCTCAGGAGTTGTTTGACCTCATTCCTTCTTCACCCTTTTATCACGGCACTGCAAGACACCGGCTGGGTTTTCATCCCTATGTCGTTGATGTTCCCAGAACGCGTACAAAGCGTTTTGCGTCATCATTTATTATACGCATTGCAAAGTTATGGCATGCCCTTCCGTTATCTGTTTTTCCTTATTCATATAACTTGGGTATCTTTAAAACAAGAGTGAATAGGCTTTTTCTAAGCAAGCGCGCCCCACCTTAGACCGCATCTTCACTTACCATCAGGTGAGATCGTGGTCAAGCGCGAGCTTATTGCAGATAAAAAAAAAAAACTACGTTAAGTAAATGTTCCTTAAACTTAGCTGGCACCGACCGGGGGTGTAACAACATCAACTTCCCGACTCCGGGCTTGGAACGTACTGAGATTTTCGTAGAAGAATGAAAAAGTCAGAAATATTCCGTGATCCGACCTAGGATTCGAACCCAGGACCTCGTGATCGAAGCCAGATAGGCTAACCACTGAGGCAGATCAATGAGGCAGTCATAACATTGATTGGCCACATTTTATTGCGAAATTCCCACAGAATCGAGGACTACGCGGGTCAAACCACGAGCGTCCTCGAGTAAGACATACAAAACATTACATACATATTAATAGTAAACAAGCCAAAATACAAACCAATATTTCGTTAGGCGAAGAGCTATTGAGCGGCGAGGCGGGCGGGGGCACGCTGTCTCGCCGCAGCCGGCGCGGCGCGGACGACTTCCCTCATGAAGTCAATGAGCGCGCCAATCGACTCTGCCACGTCAATGGTAAATATCATATTATTAGCTATTAATACCATAGATTAGACGTTGGTTTCGCTGTGCTCCAAGGCTTATAAATAATTTATAGTTAATACATTAAAATTCATGCCCACTACAAGTCCAGGTCACTCTTTGTACAAGAAGGGATATGGAGCGTAGATCCACCACTACAATGCGGGTTGGCGGATTCAGGGTGATATTGTTTAATTTAGTAACGATCACTATAAGGCCTAACGCTAAAACTCGCGTGGTTGCACACTCGCGGGTGTATAATGAAAAATAGTATGGACAGCGCGACGGACCGCGGGCGCGGGTGGCGGATTCTCACCCGCACGGCGGGCGGCGGGTACACGGCGCGGGCGCCCGCGACGGGCACACGCGAGCGGGTTTGTTTCTACAAATCAGTCGAGCGCAACTAGATACTACGGTCACACGCGCCGGAGTTTAGGTACAATCATGAACATCGATACAGAATGCGTAATAATTGAGGTACAATTTAGGCCAGTATTATGGGATATGGCAAATGAATTATCAAATTTTCCGCTGAGTAACCTACTTATCAAGAACAGGTTATGCAGTCGACGTTGTTTTCGTTGACATCTTTTTGCCAAATAATAAATTAGTAAATAATCCATGGTAATCTACTCCACACAACTGTACACGCTTGACATCAAAATTATACTAGCAGCGCTAACTGAGACGGGCGCACGCGACGGGTGCCCGCGCGCGGATTTGTGGCCCGCGGCGGTTGCCCGCCGCGTGCGCCCGCGCCCACACCCGCGCGAGTTTTAGCGTTAGCCCTTTGGTGTTGACAATAGTTACCGGGATTAAAATGTCACACCACCCACTTAAAATTTACTGAAAAATTCTTAGGAAAATGAAAACATGGTTCGAACCCAGAACCTCGTTATTGAAGCCACACCTATAAGCTAATCACTAGAACGACGAGGCAGACCAGTTCAGAGACAGTATGAATATAAAATAATTGAATATGGATGCATGCCTATGATGACAAGTTCTACACTCGTAGCTGTTCACTTCCTAGCGACCCATAGGAAAGCATCTCGTATTTCACAATGTTTTATTAATGTAATTTTGTCTTGTCCATTCCATTGTTTTGTATGTTAGTATTTTTATTTTTTAAATACGACTTCTCGTCATCATTATCAGCTTACTTTTATTGACTAACTTATTTGCTTTTGGTGCTAAGACCTTACATGCTTCGAATTAGCGGGCTTACGATCGAAATTTATATCAGTAGGTATATTAGATATCAAGGTAATAAAAATATTTTGAGTAAGTGATATTAGTTACCTATCTATCTATACTAATATTATAAATAAGAAAGTAGCTCTGTCTGTTTGTTACTCAATAACGCTTAAACTACTTAGAAGAACTTTGTAAAAACATACCATTTGCAAGAAACGTTATAAACCAAAAATGCTATAATTTACATACCTTTCTTAATATAGTATGTAAAAATATATTTAAGCGATCGTTTTGAATTCCCCGCTGTCGAGCAATGTAAGGTACGAAATATGAATAAAGCATAACACGTGTACGTAGTAGAATTCCAGTATAGTTATTGTAGATAGGCATTCTGAACGCCTATTATAAGCGTAATGCGAAGGTAGGTGCATGCCTTTGATGAGGATTCCCCGAATAGTTTCCCCGCTGATGTACGTGACTCTGCGAACGTCAATTATGCTTTACGTCTCTTCATTTTGGTTGTTGTTACTTTTTATATACGAGTTTATATATACAGTATTTGTTGTATAGTTGAGCCATGGAAACGAAAGAAATCTAATTAATCATTATTGTAAAACTGACAACATTTTTGCTTACGACATTCTTAGATAAGGGCAGAGATAACACTCGTCCGCTTTCTTTGTTTACAATTATTCTGTCGATGCCTGTTCCGCACTTTAGTAATAATGTTTTTAGGGATTCGTTACTGTGGAAGTTTTGTTTGTCAAATTCAAACTTCAATTCGTTTATTCTAAGTAATATTGTTGGCTGATGGGAGGCCTCGGGCGTAGCTAGTTACCACTCTACCGACAAAGACTTACCGCTAAATGATTTAGCGTTCCGATATGATGTCGTGTAGAAACCGAAAGGGATGTGGTCCATTCTACACCTAACAAGTTAGCCCGATCTTTAGATTGCATCATCACTTAACATCAGATGTGAGTGTACTCAGTTTACACCACCACTACGAAATGAAATGAAACGCCATGTTAGACTATGTTAGTAAGTCTACCACCGGCTCGGAATGTAAGTTCTGTTGACAATAACCGCAGAAATCTAGTGCCTTCAGGAAATAAGAAGTCCAAATGTAGAGCTTTTCTTTCTATTAAAAAATTCTCAGCTCAGAGTTAGGATGTTGGTGGTGTTACCTGTACCTCGGAGAACACGTTAAGCTATAGATCTCCATCTGCATCATTAATATCTGATAGAATTTGTTACATGAGTCAAATCTTATCAACCTAAGCCTACACACTCGCATTGAAGCCGCGTGGTCTTAAATCCCAAATCGATTGTTTCTACGAGGACGCATTATCTGAACAATTTCCATATCAAATATAGGCTGATCATAGTGGTGACATATTTATTTAGTTTCAGGATGTATTTCTACAAGATTGCTTAGGTATTAAGAACCTGTGAAGGTCCCGTAAAGGGCTTCTGTTTATTTATTTGCAATAACAATATTGATAATATCCCGTTTTATTGAAGGGCCCTCAAGTGGCGCTCAGAGCGAGCGCGAGTGCGAGTCTCCCCCGGAGCCTGCGCCGCCGGAGGTGCCTCCTCGAGGACCCTCGCTCCACGTCACGCTCCGACATCGCCCGGCCCCTGACCAGCCCGCGGACTCTGACCGCTTGTTCCTGTCTGAAGGTTAGTTTAACATTAACCCCCACTTGTTCACGAAAATGTTTTATTATAGTTAAGCGTATTAATGAAATTGAGAGTGTTTCTAAAGTTATCATGATAAGTGGCAACTGCTCAATACTTGACTCGCTTGATATCATCAGCCCAAATAGCGCGAGCGAATCGCTGGAGAGGCTTTTGGTTATAATTATATACAACCAAATGACGTCTTCTCTCGCTTTATGTGATGATAATGAATATGATTATTTTAGCACATTAACGCATGTAAATAAAAGCAAGATAATCATTTTTGGTAATTTTCGTAAGCAGGAGTAAAAGTGTATGTGTTAAGGTGCCAGATATAAATAATAATTAATTTTATTTGTATGAACATTTTTGTTTTCGTTTTTCGAGTACAAAGTGCTTCTTTAGTAAAACAAAATATGAATATATTTGATGCCGGAGGATGAAATTCTGCGTACTACTTACGTGTCTTACGCTATTTGTTTTTTCGTGTAAACTTCTCGCTAAGCACTGTTCAGACTAACTAAGGCTGGGATAAAAGAGACGAAGGTATTTTATATCAGATTTTGACTTCATTTTATACTATTTTAATGGATTACATTTCTTCTAATGTAATCCATTCAATTAATATAAATTATAATAATAAATTGTAAAATATAAATATTCGAAGATCAACGGTAACTTACATAAAGTTTTAACTATGATTTTGTTGGATCTATTGGCATTTGGAAGAAAGTTATGTATACATGTAATGCGCTAGTTACTTCAAATCAGTTAGGCTTAGATTACGACCATATTAAATTTTAAAGCAAAATAAATGTTTCTTGTTTATCATAAGCTATAGAAGTACTATAAATATTGTGATTATTTCTCAACAACTATACCTATTCCCACATTTATAAGACGATCGGAAAATATCAATTGTTTCTCACATACTATTAATTACATCGCAGTGAATGGGACGAATGTCTGTAATTCCTTTCATTCACCTGCTCGCATTCTGATCACATACCAATAATTCATTGTTCACTTATTCGGTCTATTGAGTTATTGTACACCTAGCTATAAATACATGATAATATACTTACTGGGTTTCTTAACTATAAAATGATACGCATCTATGTATACTTCTTTATAGAAAACTGCCAATATTGGACACTACAAAAATCAATTTAAGAATTAGAAATTGAACATTGTAGACTAAAATGGATTTCGGAGGATTCTTACTTTGAGAGGTTTTCGAGTTCAGGTGATTTTGAATCTTGGATAAGTCAATTTTTTCGTAGATAATAGCAAAATAAATCAAGTGTAGTATAATTGTTCACAATTTGGCAAGGTAACAACGAATTATATTCTGAGTTTCTCACTGGTGCTGTAAACTATCGATAGTATGCGCATTTTGTAAGGTAGATCTTGTGTTCAACTTGACGATAATTTCCGTGTATATATTTGTATGTTTTATATACATAATTATGTTATCGACTACAAGTTAGCCATTGACTGCTATCACACGTAATGTTAGGTGATCATGCAGTCCAAGATGGAAGCGGGCGAACTAGCTAGGAGTGGCAAGAAAATCCACACCCGTTTCGGTTTCTACACGACATCGTACCGGAACGCTGAATCACTTGTCGATACGTCTTTGTCGGTAGGGTGGTAACTAGCCACGGCGAAAGCCTCCCATCAGCCAGACCAAGACAAATTAAGAAAAATCTCAATCTGCCCCGCCGGGAATCGAACCCAGGACCTCCGTCTTATAAATCCACCGTGCATACCACTGCGCCACGGAGGTCGTCAAAATGTGTGTGAAGGTTAACCTATACACACATAATTAGGTATGTCTACAGTATGGTTCCTCCAAATTAGAGAATCTATAATCTCACCTTACAGTAAATAAGTGATTTATGAAATGATGAAATTAGGTTTGTAAGTATTAAAATAAAAATTATGTTACTCACTACTAGTAACTCTGGGTTTATTATACGTATGTTGAACTTTTCGGGTAAAATTGAGTTGTTGTTATTACATATTAAAACCTTATGATGTTTTATGATAGGCCAGCCATAAAAAATAAGGACGTTATATTATGACTATGCCTGCGGCGGTTTCGCCTTTTTACCGCATGTGCTTCACGGTGGGGAACTTCCATTCAATCTAAGTTAGAACATAAGCAGCCACCAGTAACAACCTGAAAGAGTTTCGCAACTCACCTACCAGTAGAATCACGTATGAGCCAAGTTGTGTAATAGTTTCTTGAACTTGACTCAACCGGGAATCAAACCACGGGATAGTGAACTATATATTGGATAAATAAATGCGATTGGATAAATAAATATTGTTTTAAGGAATTTTAGCCATGTCATTTTTAACATAACAAAAAAATCATAAAAGCTTCATGATTTTTAACAGACGATAAAAAATGAAGGAGGACAACTTTTTACAGAGTCATCCGATTTGATGATTATTTTTCAAATTTCAATTTTTTTATTTGAAAGGGCACACTTCCAAAATGGTCCCATAGTCATTATATTAGGATATGATGATGATATCCTGGGAAAAACGAAGGCACCGACTTCTTAGATATGCTTAAATAAATTAAAGCAATTAAATGACGCAGTTATTTTTTACTTTTTGGTGCTTTTTGAGTCGATTCAATTTTTTACTCAAATATCTTTAAAACATGAGTACTTAAATAGATGTATACAAAACAAGCGTGCCCTTTTATAGCCGATACAGTTATGAATGCATCTCTATCTCTCTATATCTCACAAAGAGATAGACACGTCACACGACATAAACTAGCATTGTCGAGTTATAAAAACATCGTTACAGAATAACGCTACAGGTAATATTGTGGTAAAACGCGCCTGAATAAATATAATAAAAAGACGTGTGGCACTCGGAGACTGCCGCGGTAAAGCTATTGCATAGCATTTTTTATCAACTTACGTTTACCATCCGACGTCATCGGGACCGTGGCATAAGCCACGTTCCCCGATGACGTCGTTGCCGAAATTGAGCTTTTGATATTATGTTTTTGATACTCAGGGGTGTTAGGTTTTTTCGTTACGAAATTTCTGTATTTGGTCTCCACGCTCAAGGCCCGCGATAGAAGCTATGATATAGCTTAAAAAATAGCCTTTTGCATGTATTTAAGTCTACCCCTTAACTGAGCTATTGAAGCATAAATCAAACTAAATTTTGATGTAAATAGATCTTCGGTCGTATAAAGCAAAAGCAAGGGCAAATTGTATTTACTAGCGTTAGACAATTCCCTCCCCTTGATGTGTAAGTAAGCTAATTAAATTTCCTCGGAAAATGTACAGCCAAGTTTCGTTAAGTAGGCCCTACTCTTGTGTTAGTACTTGCGTTGAAGTTTAATCGAATTGCACCGTCCGAAGTTCGCGGTTGCAAGTTTACGGCCGTTGACAATTTAGCCACTTGATCTCTGGATAAGCACCTCCGACGTCGCTGTGTAAATAATGGTTCATTCTATTTCAATTACTAACTTTATCCGATGATAATTTTGACTGAAATCTATAGCTATAAAATACGTTATGATCGTCGTCATCGTGGTAACATTATTTAAACAATAATCGTCTGTATATTGTAAGTATTACTACCAGTAGGAAATTTTTCCCTTTTCTCGCAAGTACAGTAGTTATCCACAATGTCTTGGTTCTCATTTTCGGGTTATGAAATATTTCTAGCTTTTCTTTCTTTAGCTTTTCTCTCTTCCGAGAAATTCTCAGTAAACATTTTAATAGTTGGTACGCTAAAAACCTCTCTTATTTATTGACCCTATTTAAGGCCAGGCCAGCTTATATTCGCCGCTCGTTATCATATAATTATTTAAGGGTAGATGTGCTTATTTTGATAATATCTGACCCTAATTACGATCACTAACAGATGTCAATTATATTGACTTGGACCGAACAGTTCAATTTTTTTTTCTGAGAGTTTTTTGGAGGAAAGAAAATAAATACTAATATTACATAGTGCGTCTCAGCTAACCACTGAACTAACATAGCGGAGGCATCCATTATATTAGTCACTATACTAAACTTAAAACAGGAGCACAAAATATAATAGGTGAAAGTTGCGTTTCGCATCCGTAACAAAAAGAAGAGAGCGGCTAAATTTGATTTGTGCGAGAGCTCGATGCAGAATGAGCCGCTTTGATGTGGCGTGGCCCCCGCGCACCCCGCGCCCTCGGGGGTCTGCTAAAATGGCGCGCACTTACAGAGAAACTCTTACCGTAATTTAATTTTTATGATAGCGCATTGTAAGTATCCCAGGGAGACAGTTTTATTTGGATTTCTGTCCGCACTTAATACAGGAAGCCTTAGAACAGAAGTGGTAAGATGACTCATAGATCTACTTTCGGAAGGTTTGACTTTTGTTTGCAGTAAAATAAACAGACTCGCACTTGATAGGCGGGCTTATGTGTAACACTGATAAAGGAAAACAAAACAATATTATAGATTTATTTGTTCTCTGTCTATAATTTTCCTTTATTTATTAATTTGTATTTTTATGTGAATTCGTATAGGTACTTTTATATGTATGTATGTATGTATGTATGTTCTGTCTGTATTAGTGTATTATGCATGTAAATATGTATGTATATGTTTGCATTCAGTATTTTATGTAAGTATATTTTTATTTGATAATTTGATACTATAGTCCTTTAATTGTGTGTACGCAACCAACCTTCTCAATGCACTTTTTCTCTATATTGGTTGTCAATTTAATTTACATTGTTTTTATTTTTAATGTATTTTCTATTTTGTAAGCTCTTTTCTTTGGTGTACAATAAAGAATATTTCATTCATTCATTCATTCAAACAAAACAATATTATACAATGTCATCTGTTTGTAAGTGATCCAATTAATTTCTGCTGTGCTGCACAAATGCTTTTACTTTATTTCATACAATCGCAATTAGTCTTTCAACAAGATTAAATTGAAAATTTAATATAAAACCACCCCAACAACACAACATTACATTGTAATTCGTAATTTTTTCGTGGCACCCATCTTGAATTTAAAACTGCTCATAGTGAGTTATACTTAGTAGTGTACATAATCCACGCGTCAAGCCCTTTCATTCGATGCCCATATTGAGGGAGTTGTCAAAAAATATGTAATCCGCCATTTCAGTTGTAGCGGCGGCCATTTTAGACTGATTTTTATCAAATATAGCTAAGAACCACCGCAAGGAAACACACACACAAACAGACAGATGTCGACGTCAAACTAATCGTACCACACCTTTTGCGGCGGTGGTTTAAATAGAATGGATATATTTGATTCGAATATCGATTTGAAATACAGGCGCCGGGGAGAAGATTTGATATTATTTTTATTTAAAAGATTCCCAGCGACCAGAACTTAGTTACGAAGGTAAGGAATGAATTAGGCAAATCCTGATTCAAACAAGAAAATAGCTTCAAAAGGTCTTGAAAGTTTAATGGAATCGAACAGGGACCGGCCGAAGTAGTCGGAAGTTTGCGCGGGTGACAAATTGGGCACTTGACCCGCGCGCCGGCGAGCCTCCCGAGTGCTTGTTCCTCGAGGACCGTAATAAGTTTAACTTTAAGTAAACTATATTCCATTCCCTCTAATTTGTCTCTTGCTACGGTCCTGCGACACTTTTTGCAGTTTCAAATTAACAGTTTCTATTTACGTTACTTAGCATCCGCTAGCTTACTTGTTCTCGCTTCAGTTTCAGAGGGGTTGTTGCCAAATTAAGTTGTTTACTCGCAAAACTTTCTGTATATTCAAAATAAAAGATTTTATTTTAAATAGGTAAAGTATCTAAATTTTTATTAATTCTAATTTAATTATTAAACCATTTTAATATTTTTTTAATTCTCCTTTGTATCTATAAATAATAAAATGTTTTACACATATTTTTTTTAAGCGACTACAAGTTGGCCCTTGACTGCTATCACACCTGATGTTAAGTGATGATGCAATCTAAGATAGAAGCGGGCTAACTTGGTAGGAGTAGGACGAAATCAACACCCTTTTCGGTTTCTATACGACATCGTACCGGAACGCTAAATCGTTTGGCGGTACGTCTTTGTCCGTAACTAGCCACGGCAAAAGCCTCCTACCAGCCACTTATCATAAAAGTATGATTTATTTTTATGGTAGAGCTTTTTCTGAAAGTACCAACTATTATTCATATTTGTGCTGCTAAACATCATTACCCCCTCTCCTATAAGGAGGAAGGCTGTAGTGGGCCGTTAATAGGCTGATAATGACGATGATGATGAAACATCATTACTGTGTTCCGATCAGGATTCTTTCTACAGTACAAAATAGTAACGCTGTACACATTTTTGTGATTTGAACCAAATGGAATAAAAAATACTACTATAACACAAACTAAAGGGCTTCAGCAGTAGTAAAATGCAATAACATTTCATAAAAAGCAATAAGATTTGCCGTCTCAAGTTTACCGAGCTTTTTGAAAATTGAAACCTGCCGGGATTCACCGTAATTTAATTTTTGCGATGCTGTATTGTTAGAGCTTTCAAAAGGGCTCTTTGCAGTGAAACTCAGAATATTGTCGCCTTTGCATACGAAAATAAATTTCTATTTCTTACTTAAAGTTTTACAGGACTTTTTGTGTTTCTTCGTGCGTTTTTTTATAAATAAAGTTCTACGTTATTTTTTTTTAAACTGAACTATTATTAGGTTTTTAAATAATCCTTTTTTTCATAGAACATGTTTTTCGGAAAATTAAGAATTTTAAACAATCTGCGTTTTTGATTAAAATATTTTTGTTTGAGCTTGATGCTGTTTCAGATTTTCATACGGTCCTACTGAATATAAGCATATCCCATTCTGTAAATGCTATATTTTGGAAAAATAGTACTATCATTCCCAATAATTTGTGAAAACGCAATCAAAGGCAAACGCTTTGTAATCCTAAAGCATGTCTCTTTAAATTTACAATTTCATTGCCTTTATTTATTCCACAACAATGATAAAAGCGGTGATGTTTACTAAAAAATAACTGCGGACACATTGTTTTGATTTTAATACCGACTCACGCTTTTATGGCTTCGGGCTTCCGGCACAGTTTTAGCAATTTGCAGTTTTTTTCATTTACCCGGTTAACATTTTTGACATAGTTTTATTTTACGAGCAATTGTGTATAAAAAACGTTAATTTTGATAACATTGTAACCGTAAAAATTTAACCGGTCATAAACGTGTCCTCGCGATCAAATCTGACATTGTCATGTGGAGTGGAATCTCCTCGATCCCGCTGCGATACTCGTGAGCCGGAGTTTTAAACATCCCTCGTCCGGAAGCCACTTAAGTGCTCATAAAACACTCATACGAGGAGCTATCTACATCGGTTCTTTACTTCTTTTGTGTTATTTGCATTCCTGTAGACTGCTACATGCACGCTTTGTTGGATTATCGATTTCCTCGCTGGATATTTCATAAAAATGCACTGCCGACGAAGTAATGCAGGATTATATCTGATGAACATTTTACATCGATAAAATCAATTATGGATTTTTCAAATTCTAATCATATATCGTGGCTTAAATCTTTAGAATACTTTCAGCCTAATATTATGGATGTTTATTTCTGAATCATAGTTCAACGGTTAATTGGATCTAGATTCAATTTAGCACAGAGATATGATTAAATCTAAAAAAGTACATAGTCAACTTTTTATCCGTTTATTACCACAGAATTGGAAATTTAGCACAGATACAGACTAAAGTCTAGATTACCACGTACACTACTTATAGTCTCGGTATTTTTACAGAAGTGGGATTTACATCTTTTAAGGGGAAACCCGCTGGACACAGTTAGTCTTTAAACAAAAAAAATACTATTCTACATTACCTACTAGTATGTAATAACATAAGAGCAGTCCGCAAGTATATTAAGTGGATATGCAAAACATATGAATAGAGGTCGGCACTGAGGCTGACATGTTTGCGGGTAACAAAAGAATGTTGAAACAGTAACATGGTACGTTGGGCACTTGAAGATAAATACTTTCTGCTATAGTTACCTTTTTAGGCTTTGTATAGAGCTTTTTTGTTAAAAAAATGTATAATGCTATTTAATTTTGCTCTTGTGACCGTTCACTTTGTGAATAAAATTGGTTAGAGTTCAAATTGAACTAAAAGTGTAGTCAAAAATTTGTTCCTCATATTCGAATAGTCTACATAGAGAAAATGATTTTATATTCGTACTATAAAATCGTATATATTTCTTTTTTCCAAACAAATCAAACGTATAGTACTTGTTGAGCTTACAGTGCCGTGGGAAACAAACATCCCTAAAGACCATGTATTCAAAGTAAATAAATATTATGACCTTACTAATGAACTAACCAAAATTGGCTATGTGGTTTATACGCGGTAGAAGTGGGTGCGAGGGGTATACCAGCGAAGTCTCCCTACAACCTGCTAAAAGGACTTGGCCTTACTAGAAGTGCAGTAAGCTCCATATTGGAACGAGTGTCCAAAGCTGCTCTAGTAGGGTCCTTCCGAATTTGGCTTGGACAGAGGAGGTGAGTGTTGACGCGCGTCACTAAGGGTACCCTTAAACCTACACCCGTGTCACAAGTCTCGGGCTCTGTTCGGAGTTTTTCTCTCAGCCACGCGATGGACCCGGCATCCGCACGGTGAATCCATGGAATGCTAAGATCCGTCTCTCTCATGCAAAATTTAAAAATAATTGATGAAAAAATGGGAGAGGATGCCCACGGTTTCTCGCGCATAGTTCTTGTTTCCGTGGGAATTTCGGGATAAAATGCGGCCTATGTGTTATTCAGATATATAAACTATATTATTGTAAAGTTTCATCAAAACCATTTAGTAGTTTATGCGTGAAAGAGTTACAAACAAACATCCATCCATCCATACATACAAACTTTCGGCTTTATAATATTAGGAAGGATTATGTTTGGTAAAAAGTGGTACTTGCAAGTAATACAGAACCAACAACAAATGACCTGCCGACAAGAAGGTTTTTTTTAATTTTTTTTGCTTGTTGGCAGATCTGTTTGCTTGTTATCTATCCATCCACGATAATATATTTTAATTCTGATTTTCGTGCGAAAAATAAAGTAAAAAAAAAGACCTGTGGCACTCGGAGAATGCTGCGGTTAGGCTATTGCATAGCATATTTTTATCAACTTATGTTTACCTTCCGACGTCATCGGGACCGTGGCCGAGCAGTAAGGCGCACTAAGTGCCCGGATTGCCAGAGAGACGCGGGTTCGAATCCCGTCGGTTCAGCAATTTTTTTTAAGCGTGATATTTCAAAAAGTATTTTTTTTACAAGCTTCATATTTAAAAAGTCATTAAAAGTGCTGGTATTTATCGATAGATGGAAAAACTAAAAAGTAACCCGCGTTTCTCTGGCAATTCGGGCACTTAGAGCGCCTTACCGCTAGGCCACGCTCCCAATGACGTCGGCGCCGAAATTATGCTTTTTATCTATAGGTTTTTCCGTTTCGGAATTTCTGAATTCGGTCTCCACTCTCAAGGCCCGCGATAGAAGCTATGCAATAGCTTAAAAATTCGAGAAACAGGTTTTCTTTCTCACAGACAAAGTATTTCACTGCACGCGGTTGGAGTTGCGGGCTTCTACAAATATGATAAACTTTTAATTCAAGTAGGTGGAGCAAATGATCAAGTGCACGATACGTCACAGTAACAGGGACCACTTTAAAGTTTTTCCGCGTACCGTACAGATCCATCCGCGAGAGAGCCGGATAAATGATTGATGGCGGCCTCCCAAGTATAAACTCGATTATCCGTTGAGACGCGAACAACTTACAAGTTTTATGTAACGATGGATCAGGATTATTTGAAAGTTTTCCGAAAAAATCGACCCACGAAATCATATTTGAGTTGAATATCAACGATGCGGAGGCGCTTTTGGATTGAATCAAAACTTTGTTTGGTCAATGTTAGTGTGGGTCGTGATAGATCTCTAGATTCTACCAACTTTCTAGGAAAAAATCCGTTATTAAAGTTATCAAAAATGTTAAATTTTGATACCGAAATTGCTTATATCATTCACCCTTAAAGAAATGCGGTAAGCTTACATACAAATTTTTGCTTCTTAATGATTTCAAAGTATCGCTACGCAGCGATCGGGGTAGAACGGTGACGCGATGCTGGCGCGAGTTATTGTGATGTAATGGATTAGTTAATATTGAAAATGTCATATTCTAAGTATCATCGCGATTGGCTAATTGTGTCATTTTTTAATTCTTATACAATAGGTTAAAAACATCTGATTCGACATTTTCAAAATTATATCCAATATCATAAAAAGATAACATCATCATCATCATCATTATCAGCCTATTAAAGGCCCACTACAGGGCCAGGCCTTCTCTTTATAGGAGAGGAGATATGGAGCATATACCCACCCCGCTGCTCCAATGCGGGTTGGCGGGCTTATGGTGATAATGCTTCATTTATTAACGATCACTATCAGATGTTGATGATAGTGACCGAGAACGTGCTTTCCGAGGCACGGGGGTGTAACACCGCCAACTCCGCCAACACAGCAGACTCCGAGCTTGGAATGTACTGAACATTTCATAGAAAAATGAAAAAGCTCAGAATTATTCCGTGACCCGACCCAGGAATCGAACCCAGGACCTCGTGATCGAAGCCACGTAGGCTAACCACTAGACCAACGAGGCAGTCAAAAAGATAACATGAGACTATTATTTCTTTAAAACGTTAACAGTATTATTTAACGTATAAGTAAAGCGAATAATGTTTTAATATTAAAACTCTCGGCGCAAAGGAATTAAAAATCGGTACCGCGCGGTGTTTCATTAGCATGTTTCAATATTAGTTTGCTCTGGAAACCGACGACGCGCGACGAAAGAAGATTGTTTCGTCGTTTATTATTCCAAGTTTTAATCAAGGAGAGTCCTGGCCGTCTGGGAGCGTCCATCGACACCACCGTGGCCTGTGCTATTCACATTAATCGCGTGCAAAATACCAGTTCCTTGCAAAACAGTTCATAACTAGGGAACTTATTACTACTTGTAGTCTCGTACCTACTTCTTAATGAAGTGCATAATTTAGTGTCGAATTATTCACTGTTTCACCACAACCACCACACAATCAATACCATTATCAAATTATAATCATACGTAAACCATCATATACTATCATCATCCCGTCTTCTAATAGTGTAATTATTGGAAACGTATTACATTAATAGCATAATTGAAACGTTCTTATATGTCTCACGCAAACTTTCTGAAATTTCAGGCTTGCTTAAATAAATAAATAAATCAAACGTGATTTCAGTTATTAAAACATAGAGCAAAAAATTAATTATAAATCTATATATCATCACGCTACAACTATTAGGAGGGAAGAAATAATGGAAAATGTGAGAAAAACCGGGAAAATTATTCATCCTTGAGGGCTTCCGTTGCGTGCGCTGCGAAAACGGTTCAAGATACAAAAAATATATGTATGAAAGAATTTTTCCCTGTTGAAATGATCTAAAAAATGTCCACGACAGTATATGTCTATCTTTTAAGATTGACTCACTAGAACCGTTTTTATGGTAATCAAATTTGGTCGAAATTAATGCATTTGTTTAGAGTTGTATCAACGTAATAATATGTACCATAATAAAGGTCTTTAGTACACGGGATGGGACGAAGGATATTGGTTGACTGGAAACTATAAAAAAATTAAGAGGGTGAGTGGGGAATGAGCACACTTTATATGAAAGTCTGTCTTTAAAATTAGAAGGGTATCTAAGAGATTTTCACACGGGGGAAGTCGCGGGCGACTGCTAGTGAATTATAAAACCTAAATTGTGCCCATAGGTTAACACTTAACAATTTTAACTTAATACTGTATTAGTATTGTGAGTGAAAACTTAACGAAAAAAACAGAGATTAGGTATATTTGTCTTTGCTTAGTTCTCAGTTCCGCGCAATATTTTTTTTTATGTGAAAATTACGAAAAGTTTATTCATGTGTTACGCCTCTTTTTATGTGTTTCTCTTTTATTATGGAAAATATTAAAACTGAAAGACTATCGAAAATAGATCAAGGAGCCGTCAACGGTGTTAGTATAAGTTTTTCGTTCAGTTGAACAGAGACAATGCAATAAAAATAAGGGTGTGTACAAATCGTTTTCTTTGACAGAACGTGCGCCGTGCCCATTCGGGTGGAATAACTCGGTACGTTTGCGCACTCGAGCCAGCTCGCGCCTCGCGTTACCCTCAAATAGGATTTAGTCAGGCTAGTTCTCAGACTGTTTATGGTTTGCTTCGCGATAATGTATTTCCCTATACCAATTTACCTTAGTGTAAAATTTTGAAGTGTGAGATAGGTACCACAACGGTGTCTACTTTACTGTCTCTATACTAAATTGCCAGCGACTGGAGTAACCTATATCATATTTTCATTAATAACAATATTATTTTATGTATTGAACTCGATACAACTATTTCTATACATGTTAGCATTTTAAAATATTAGAATTTGTTACCATAGACAATACTATACGATATGGTCTATGGTAACGTAAGATAATGTCTGTCGACCGTCAGATGATGTAATAACTGAAAGGACATGACTCCAGGCCTATAATAAAAAAATTTTAACAAAAAATAAAAACGCCTTCAAAACGCACTAAAAAGTAAAAAATAACTACGTTATTTACTTACTTTAATTTACTTAACCACATCTATGAAGTCGGTGCCATCCAAGTTTAGGTAAAGACTTTAAAGTAGAAAGCTCGGTCGGCACCGACTTCATAGATGTGATTAAGTAAATTAAAGTAAGTAAATAACGTAGTTATTTTTTACTTTTTAGTGCGTTTTGAAGGCGTTTTTATTTTTTGTTAAAATTTTTTTATTTCATACTTTTTAGTGCTTTATCAACAACGAACATACTAATAAACCTACTCGAACTAAACCATAAGTACCAATATTCACTACCTACTTATAACATTCCGACGTCTCTGCAAAAGTGAATATAAAGTTTGAAGAGTTTCCTCGAGTTTTCGTAGATCTCATTATTGGATCATGTCATAGTAAACATTAAACTAACTGGAAACTATAACCTTTCAAACTTCTTATTGAGACATAAATTAATCGAGCCCAATCACAAAGTAGCTACTGTAAACCGTTAAATAGCTCCCTCAACTGTCCTTCTTCTTCATCGCCAGACCCTCAATGACAGTCACAGCCCATCTAAATATAAAGTTCTCATTGAGACAAATTAATCGAGCCCAAACACAAGGTAGCTACTGTAAACCGTTAAAGAGCTCCCTCAGCTATCCCTCGTCTTCATCGCCAGACCCTTAATGACAGTCATAGCACCTTTTAAATGTAAAGTTCTCATTGAGACAAATTAATCGAGCCCAAACACAAGGTAGCTACTGTAAACTGTTAAAGAGCTCCCTCAGCTGTCCCTCGTCTTCATCGCCAGACCCTTAATGACAGTCACAGCCCATCTAAATGTAAAGTTCTCATTGAGACAAATTAATCGAGCCCAAACACAAGGTAGCTACTGTAAACCGTTAAAGAGCTCCCTCAGCTGTCCCTCGTCTTCATCGCCAGACCCTTAATGACAGTCACAGCCCATCTAAATGTAAAGTTCTCATTGAAACAAATTAATCGAGCCCAAACACAAGGTAGCTACTGTAAAACGTTACGGAGCTCCCTTAACTGTATTTCGTCTTCATCACCAGACCCTCAATGACAGTCACAGCCCATCTAAATGTAAAGTTCTCATTGAGACAAATTAATCGAGCCCAAACACAAGGTAGCTACTGTAAAACGTTACGGAGTTCTCTTATATATAGATCGGCTCTATCATCAGATCGACTCCAGACCTTCATCAAATTGTAGTGCTTTTAAATACTTACCGGAAAAATTAACAAACGTACTTGTTGTCCCTACAATTTTTGAAAGTTTCCCTCGTTTTCTCCAGGATCCCATCATCAGATCCTGGTTTCCTTGTCATGGTACCACCACCGAATTATCTTCTTTCCAACAAAAAAAGAATTATCAAAATCGGTTCATAAACGACGAAGTTATGCGCGAACACACATAAAAAAAAAAAAAAAATATATACGGTCGAATTGAGAAACGCCTTTTTTTTTTGAAGTCGTTTAATAAATAATATGAATTGACATGTCAGAAAAGTCGCGAGTAGTGTAACTTACTGTTCTTTTTATTGTTATAAAGTATGCATGTTTGTTTGTATGGCCGCGACTTTTCTCGGCACGGACTGCTTTTTCCGATGCTTTGGTAGATAAAAAAATAACGAAAGAATAAAATGATTTTGAAGACATTAGAATATTATTTTAAAATCCTGCATCAACATACATTTTCAGAGATTTTTGTACTATAGCTAGTTACGTTATTATTTCAAAAATCATCTTTGTATTGTTTTGAATCCAATAACACTTTGCAAAGGAAAAAGGCAAGTGTCTGGCTAAAGTGTATTCTTTTAGTGTGTTAAGTATTACTGTATAAAATATGAATACCAAATTTTATGGTCAAAACACCGGAAGTTCTGACGGCAATCAACTGTAGGAAACTACAATACCTGTGACGATATTTATCGTTACGATAAATATCGGATCTTGCGGCGCATAATATAGGGCAAGATCCAAGGAAGCTGAATGGTCACTAACGTCCGTAGATGAGATGGCAAATGAAGAATAAATTCAAATAACTATGATGGTTGGCGGCAGAAACAAATATGGCAAGATTCACCCTTTATCACTCGCAAAATTATTAGATTTAACATAAGATTGTAATACGAGCAAATTTTTTTTCTGCTGAAAATATTATATGCGGTGCAATAGAGGTTTGCACATGTCGTTTCCTTTGATAGAGGCTCAGGTGGAATAACTCGAAACGTTTGTGCAGCCAAGCTGGCACAGGGCTTTACGTCTTTCCTCAAATGGGATTTAGTCAGCCAGTTTTATGATCTCCATATAAATTCGTTATATTTATGCAAGTTTATATGGTATGTTATATTCTATACCAATGGCAAAATATGTAATTTTGAAGAAAGTAAGCCATTCAAAAGAAAATAACATAAGGAAACCAGCAAAAACGTGAGCGAAACCACGGGGCACAGCCAGTACATTATTTTGTCGAACACTAGATAATAATAAACGTAAACAAATAGCCATTGAAATACAAAAATAACACTGAACTTAATACAATATTTTCCTAGAAAGAAAAATATTACCTTTATTTTTATTGTTTTTTATAAACATTACGTAGAGAAATCAACATCTTTTACTGCTATATTACACCGTGACAAGGGCTCTAATAATACTGATTATGATATTTCATTTTGTTCTTTACGAGGCGGAAAGACAATCGGCGATAAAAAATAATTGGACGTATATACGGTGTCTCGCTTAGGATACTCGGGGGTGTATTTATTTTAAAGTGATAATAACAATTTTGTTCCACCTATTCGAGTCATGTCGTACAACAAAGTATCAGGCGGTGCGCTGTTCTCATTTATACTTAATCCCATTTGATATATTGGTCCATTAGGAGTCCTGTCCCAGCTTCTTCGCGCCGAGATTGTAAGAAAATACCGAGTAACGAGGGTAATACACCTTTATAGACAGACACTTTGCGATACAACTGATGTCTATATTTTATATGCTCCGGCTAGCTTGCGGCTACTACAAGTACTTAGGTACCTACGATGTTCTGTCCGTACGTTGACTTGCAATTATTTATTATCTTATTTCATTTTTAAATGTTACGGGTTGATGGAGGTGAAGTGTTTGGATTTCTATTCTGATATGATTAATATGGATAACTTAACATAAAAGTAAACTTTGACTCTGCATCGTTGAAAAGAGCCACTTTGCGTAGAGTTCTAATTGTTTATTAAAGTGAATTGGCAGATACGAATATTGATTTACGAAAATATTTAAAATAGATTTGTTGAAATTAAAACTTACAAGTTTTATTAAGTAGCGAACGCCCGCGGTTTCACCTGCGTTGTTCCCATTGCTGTGTGAAAATCAGGATTAAAATAGCCTATGTCAGTCTTTATGAGTCAGGCTGTTCATCATCATATATAAAAAGATTTTTTACAATCCGACTGGCAGTTTCGAAGATTAGCCGAAACCAACAGACAGACAAAAACTTTTATAATAAATTTTTTGATGTAAGTACTGTAGGTATATATGCAGTGAAAAGTTGTTAATTTAAAATAACAAATAAAAAGTAATTTAGTTTATTTGTATAGATACAAGCCATTATACAGTCAGAAACATTATCGTGTGCTTTAATGTATTTTCAAACATTTATACTTTGTATGAAAATTATCAAGAATTCCGACACAAATTGAAGGAAAGGAAGTGATATTGATTGATAGCCCAATATATGATACTATGGAAGTGGAATGATCCCGCCGTATTGAAGGCATCGTGAAATGAAGGTTTATCATACGTCAATCTCCTGAGTGCCGTTTCACACAAGCTGCGTAAATTGGATCCCACTTGCCGATAAAAGGACAACATACTTGAGTGCAGTGCAGTGTATGTACTTAATATGTTTTGTACAATGTAGGTGTGAAACTTGCTGCAATAATAAACTCGCTCTCATACAACAGTAACTTAAGATATATAATATTATTTTCAAAGCGACCACGCATACTGCTTTAAGCATGCTTGGCATTCAAATATATTCTACATAGGCCAGTAAAATTAGGACTAAAATAAAAATTTAAAGTTTTTATTTCTGTCTTGTATACAACTTTGCATTTTGGATAATATCGCTATACTATCCAGTTGTTTTAGTTTCTAAAGACTTTTTTGAAGAAAAGAAGTTGCAGTCTTTAGAAACTAAAACAATGTGTAAATTCCTGCAGGTGTCAAGACAAAAATAAAGTGTTTTTTCGCAATTATTCAAAAACGTTTACAACGATATAAATGTTTAAAATCAAAATTATAGAGCTTCAAATTTTACATAAGAAAGGCCTCTTGACTTTTATTCTTTAATAAAAAATTAACTGAGTCGATAAAACTTACTTACTTGCTTAACATTTTAAATATACAACCCTAAACTTAAAACGTCTCAAATCCAGTTAATTTTAGAGTAAGGACAAAAATCAAAAAAACCTTTGTATGTAAAATTTTAAGATATATTTTATCTGCCTGGGTTTTTTTACAAATTTTAGTTTCTTTAATATTACATAATTACTAAAATGTAAAGTTCTTTCTAAAAGTTTGATTTCATACCTCATTTTACTGGTCTATACAATGCAATTAGTCACTCACCGCACTCGTGTGTGATTCGAACTCAGTACTTACTTTATACAAATAAGGTAAATAGAGATCAGATTGCATTTCTTCGCTTTTTGACACGAAGAATTACAAAAATTAAAAAGTATAACAGATGTAACTTATTCTTAGTTATACTTACCTACGTCTAAATACCTACCATTTCAAATTTATTCGCGGTTATTTATTTTGAAAGTGAAAGAAGTTATGAATAAATTCTTTTGTAAATAACTCACTAGCACTTTTAGTGCCAAATTATGTAATACACATTTTACAAAAGGCTATAAAGAATATACCTATCCAGAATGGATTTACATATAAAATACTTCTGAAATAAATACATACCAGAATTTATAGTAGTAGTATAGTACCTTTACTGTAACGTTACGAATATTGGTAATCATTATTCTAGTGCAATGATTTAGTAAGTGCAGTGAACCCGTAATACTGGGATGATAGTGCAATAATAGTAATAGTACTGAATTCAAAGATATTTTTATGTAAATTAAAGTTACTAAATTAAAACAAAATTATATTTTACTTTTTAGTGCATATTGAAGTCGGTTTTAATTTTTTTAATATTTTCTTTTTAAATTTTTAAAATAGTAAAAACAAATATGAAGATTTAGCAACAAACTAAGTTCTATGAAGGCCAGAATTTAATCATTTTGTTAAAGTTCGTCAGCTTATGCTTCTACCATAGGTGGGTACAGTAGACCTAGTTGCTTGCTTTATGGAAGGTAAAGTTTGGATCGCAGTAGCTTTGGGAGCTAATTGGTCCTCAATTGTCCAAGTATCTTATCTTAGTACACTTTTATTACACTATAAATTTGTATAGGTATCAAATATTTCGAGCTAAGTCTACTAGGATTATGCCAGTTAGTAAAAGTTTGATATCAATCTTTCAAAGTTTTGTTGTCGCATACAACAACAACAGAACCGTAATGTCGTCGCGCGCTATTCCTTGACGTCATAGTGTGACTATCAATCATTTATCCACCAGCGGCGCCGAAACCGCGAAATGCTTTAAACCGGCGCGACGCCCGCGCGATTCTCATAATGTATCACGTTTAAGTCTGACTTTAAAAGCCTTTTCGCTTCCATTGTAGGCCGAAAGTAACCGCGCAAACATTGATTGATGCCGAATCTAGATGAGCATATTAAATTGAGTTTTATTTTCGCGAAATTCTATCAACAAAACCGCGTAATTGTAGGTTTTCCCTTCAATAGGCAATTTATTTATCCAATCTAATTTTTTTTACGCATTTTTAAGCAACCTTTCATACCAGTTTCTCCGTATTTGTACAGACAGTTTAATTAATAGTAATTATACAAAGTATCGATAAAAATTTTCTAGATTTCTTAAACTGTTGTAATTCAAGCCGAAAGAACTTGTCTGTACATTTATATTGACAGACATTTATACCAGCATTCAAGAGTTGTCAAGTAATAATTTCCTTATGCAATGCGCATTTTCCTATATTTTTACATTAATTGGTATAGCTGTGTGCATCGTTATGAAAGACTAATACTTGTACTTTGTCTAAATAAACATAAAGAAAAATAGCTCAAATAATAATTTTCATAAAACCTTAAACGGCCGCCTCAGTTTTTACACAAGCGGAAAATAGCTTTCCTTAATGTCGGCGCCGCAATGACTCGATCATAAATAACAAAAATGTAGACCTATGACGTCATCATGATTATATGAAAAGGTGATGAATTCAAGTAGGTAGGTACATATTGATGAGATATTTATACGTTACTTCAGTTAGATCTTGTAGTGCGGGTGCTGGCTTATATTTTCGCAGAGCTCACAGTAATATATCGTGTCAGTATCATGATTGATCCATTTTACTATTTCTGAATATTTTATTGAATTGTATTCATATTTCAGTTTGAACCTAAGCCACAGACCAACATCTACTTTGCCTAAACGTGGTGAATATGAGAATATAAGCGAATTTTTATACAAATCGCATGAAAATTATTTATTTGAAGGAGGCATTTTATACAAGTACTTTTAAAAAAGTTAAGCCAGTAGTCTACCACTCCTTTGTGTTAGTGAAAATGATTGTTGATTTTTTAAATTTACAGTTTCAATTACTATTTATCTTTTCTTCAATTCTGTTTTATCCTTTAAGCTATTTAAGCAATTGTTTAAGACATCCCGTCTAAAAGGGCACCGGAGATGACCAAGAAAAGAACGATAAATAAGACTTTTTGAACACAATGGCAGATTGCTCAGGGCCTCAAGTTGCTTCTATGAATCTATTACTGGCATTAACTTTAAGTAAACTCACAGTAACTTAACGTGCAAGTATGGCGGTACTAGTATTCGGGTATTTTAACGACTTAAATAAATCGGATATAACGTAGGCCTTCAGCTGTGTGTGAGAGATAAAGTTTGTTCGAGTTGTAAGTAAAACTCCGCGGCGTTGGAAAGGTTCATTTGAATGGAACTCCGTGCATAATTTGCATACCTATTTATATTATCTCTACAACACACAAGTGGGGCCCTTTTATTATCAAATTTGCACCGCGGGGGAATGAGGCACGCTGTTGGAATACAAAGTTAAGAAGAAAGTGATTACCGACAAACCCTCGGGTAAAAATTATAGCTATTATATGATTAGTTTTGTTTGTACCTGAGCACTGTCATTTTTAACTCTTTCAGTAGTTTATTAAAAATCATTTTCTATAATGAATTTAATTTCTGTACTACTTTGGTTTGTATGTCTCCGTAAATCACAAATATATTTGTCTGATTTGAACGTTTTCATTTCATTTTTGTAAGGTAAAAAAAATCTAGTAGGTAAGTAGAATGCATAAACCGTAGTGCCATTTATGCTATCAATTACTGACTTATATTACTTTTGTGCTATGGTTTATCGTATAAAATTTCAAGACTTTCAATCTATGTACTAATATCAATTTTTATAAGATGTTTTCTAGTAAATTCAAAGTTACTGCCTTACTAGTTACTGTCGTTAGTTGTAAACAAACATCATGAATTTCTGCTGGTTTTATCGCTATTTGCTCTCCTAACAAACTATGAATTAAGTACCTGCGTGTGTTCACAGTAAAAGTTAGAGGTGTTTACTTGGAGACTCTTTATTTACTCTCCACGCTGTTCTCTAGTTGTTATAACTTATAAGTTAGGTATTTATTTTAACTTATTTACTTGTGAAATCTTCTATCTTTAGAAAATCACAATTGTTAGAACTTACGATACCAATTTTATAATGTTACTAATATTGTGTTCCAAAATAATGCTTTGAACGCCTTTCGTCTTAGCCTGAGTCTGGGTCTTCAGGCTGTGTCTTGGTTAGCCTATGTGGCTTTAGGTCACGCGGTCCTGGGTTCGAGTCGTGGATCGGACTATGATGAATTGATATTTTCTTTCAATAAAGAAAATCTCAGTAAAAATCTTAGCCTGTTGTTGGGAAGTAGTGGTTAATTCGTCGGTTCTAGCTATTGCCATTAACATTATTAAATCAAAAAATTTTTTGGTAAATTTTTCTTTTTTTTTGCATTATTATTATAAGCGTTAACCCAACATTTGTTATTTTTTTTAACTAATTGGAGCGTTTACTCGTGTTTCTGTTTTCACGAGTATTGTTGTTTTGGGTGTTTGCAATCATGATTGCTGACTAACAAACGCTTTTTGCGGCCGCCATTTTGATCAACGCGTGTTGTAATAAACCTCTATCATGCTAACATTTGACGACAATTAATTACTGTATAAACCTTGCAATGGGTTTGCAAAGCCATGACAATTTAAAAAATAATTAAAATAAAGCATTTTTTAATTTGCTGTAATGTCTATAGTAAGTTTCGTAAATAAATAGTAAGGATACTCGAAAGTACAGCGTAATGGATAATTTTGTATAAGAACTTTGATAATATTATGTCGCAAATCGATTTAATAAAAAGGTTTAATAGAAAATACTCTTGGCTTTACGCCTTGGTCGAATTTCTAAAACTAGGTATAAGTTAGGATTTCTTAAATATTACTTGTTATAATGGCTGTGTAATAACATTTTTGGTAAGTGCAGATTTGAACATAGTTTAGGGATTTCCGACACGAGAATATAATTAAATTCAACCCTTTTACTCTCTTGAGCAAAGGAAAGTCTCGTAAATTGGAAAACTAAACTGTGCGGATCTCACCCCGAGATTCAATTAGCTCCTAATCATATCTGGAGGGTGTGAACGGATCGATCGCGTTCCCTTTCGTGCATCCTAAATGAGTATTCAAACAAGTTTAGTTAAATCAAAGACAAATAAAAAGTCCTAATTTGTTGGCTCGTAAATTAAACGCCAAGGACATGCAAACAATAAACAAGTGAGGGTTGAATGTTTAAAACGGTATCTGACGGTGTGGTTGGGTAGGTGCGGTGAGTAAGGTTAATTTTAAATAGGTGGCTGTTATGTAAAATTTGTTTAAACGAGGAATTCTGTATGTACATGACTACTTATAATATCTAGCCAGTATGTCTACTCTGATCCCGAGATCGCAAATGATAATCGCAATTAATTTAATATCTGTAAGCATAGTAGAGTTTTAATGACAGACCTTGTTTTAGGAACCATGATTCTTGTTTCCGCCAAGCAGCATCGCTATAGTCCAAACTGAGGGCTTTGATAATTATACATGACGGCTTTCGTGGCATAGTGGTATGCGCGGCGGATTTATAAGATGGAGGTCTTGGGTTCGATTCCTGGCGGGGCAGATTGAGATTTTTCTTAATTTGTCTTGGTCTGGCTGGTGGGAGGCTTTCGCCGTGGCTAGTTACCACCCTGCCGAGAAAGTACCCTATACGTACCGCTAAGCGATTTAGCGTTCCGGTATGATGTCGTGTAGAAACCGAAAGGTTTCGTTCTACTCCTAACAAGTTAGTCTGCTTCCATCTCAGATTGAATCATCACTTAACATCAGGTGTTATAGTAGTCAAGGGTCAACTTGTAGTCGATAAAAAAACCCGTGAGGCTGAACACCAATCCCTTAGACTGACGGCAGCACTTTGGAGGACGTGTTCCTTGCTTGCAAAGTGAAACTCTAGTTATAGATGATAGTTTCCCAGTATCGTCTGGTGGGCCTACTTGTTCCGTTAATAAGGTTATTTAAAAATAGAAATGTACGAAAACTTTATGGACACATATAATAAAAATCAATTATTGTCGAGTCATAATCATCCTCTAAGAATTCTCCAGTTGTATTCTGAAACGCACGTGAAGGTTTTTATGTTGAATGTGGTATCGGACTAACAGGTTCATTGGTTTTCGCGGTAAATAGAATGAAAAACAAAGAATATTCACTTTGAAAAGTAAATAAGCGAATAACTGAATCTTTTTATGAGGATGCAGCGCCAATGGGGACACACTTGATCGGGCGCGCATTTCCCGATCTTTCTGCAGCGTCTCCTTGCGATCTATCGAACTATCTATACGTAGTTACGTAGCTGGGAAAATTTTGCTAAGTCATTCAACTGTGAACTTGCGCTGAACACACTGATATTCTTTTATATTGAGAAATGTTTCTACATATTATACGTTATAAATAATATAAATAAATATTGGACAATTACACACATCGCCATATAGCCCCAAAGTAAGCGTACTCGTAAGTAGCTTGTGTTATGGGTGCTATGAAAACTGATGAATATTTTTTACATATTTTTTATACATAATACTTATAATATATAGATAAACACCCAGACATTGGAAAATGTCCATGCTCATCACATAAATATTTTCCAGATGTGGGAATCGAACCCACAGCCTAGGACGCAGAAGCAGGGTCACTACCCACTGCGCCACTCGGCCGTCCGGCATAAATAAAAAAATTTTAACAAAAAATAGAACCGACTCAAAACGCACTAAAAAGTTAAAAATAACAGTGTCATTTAGTTGCTTTAATTTACTTAAGCATATCTATGAAGTCGGTGCCAGCCAAGTTTAAGGAACATTTATTTTACGTAGTAAAGCAGTTTGTGGGTTCTAGGTAACGTCCTTGAAAGTAGAAGCCTTGGCTGGCACCGACTCCTAGATATGCTTAAGTAAATTAAAGCAACTAAATGACACTGTTATTTTTAACTTTTTAGTGCGTTTTGAGTCGGTTCTATTTTTTGTTAAAAATTTTTATTTCTTACTTTTTAGTGATTTATCGCCACGTACCGTACTCGTACTATACTGTCATAGTATATTATATGGCACTAATAGCCAAAAAGCTACCGATACCGAGTCAAAAACCGAAATCGCTGTAAGCGTGCCTCCAAAATTTGAAGAGTTCCTTCAATTTCCCCAGGATATCATCAGCAGATCCTAACATGAGGACAATGGGACCACCTTAGATGTATGCCCTTTCTAATAAAAAAAGAATTATCAAAATCGGACAACACTGTAAAAATGTGTTATGCGTGGTCATACAAAAAAAAAAAAAAAAAACAAATATACGTGTCGAATTGAGAACCTCCTCCGTTTTTTTTTCGTCGGTTAAAAATGAATCACTAAATGTGTTGATGAGAGTAAACCTAGAAAAAGGTTGGACCAGTTTCTATTTTTATTTTAATTGTGTTTTAATTAATTTAGTTTTAGTCAAAATTCTGTTTTCGAGTTATTCTTTAAATGTCGAGGAAACTTCTAAAGATAAGTGAAATCAAAAATGCTCTTTAGTAATTAGTTTATTAAATCGTTGGTCTATAGTGGTTAGCTATGTGGCTTCGATCACGAGGTCCTGAGTTCGAATCCTTTGTCGGGTCACGGACTAAATCTGAGGTTTTCGTTCTTCTATGCAATTTTCAGTTCATTTCAAGCCCGGAGTCGGGAAGCTGAAAGTGCCTCGAAAAGTACGTTAAGCCGTCGGTCCCGGTCACTATCTCCAACATCTGATAATTATCGTTAATGAATGCAACATTATTACCCTGCCAACCCACATTGAAGCTGCATGGTGAGTAAAATACTCCATATCCCGTCGGATAAGAGGGAGGCCTGGCCTTGTAGTAAGTTGTCAATAGGCTAATAATGATGATTTAGTTAATTTATAAGAAAAATCCCTCAACTACGACTTTTTACCCGACTGGGTCAGAAGGAGGGTTATGTTTTTCGAGCGTTTGTATAATTATGTATGTATATCCATTTCTTCAGCACGCGCTACAGCCTAAACGGCTTAACGGATTTTGACATGTAAGGTGTCGTTGAATTTGTCAAAATTGTAGTAGTGACATAGGCTCATTGACATATTAATACTATGGACTTCGGGTCTAATGCAAAATTTACGTCAAAAGTGTCCCAAGATATTTTATACATACTAGGATGTATTTATGTTTTTATACACAAAATAACATTGTAATGTATGTCTTATCGTATTGTTATACAGTCTAATTTGCAACGGTCTAATTGCATGCAATAAGTAATCAGCTTCGATTGACGGTTACCATGGCAGCCTTTTTTTGACATGACAGCTTCCCGTGAAAATAGGACAACATAAATGGTGTGGAGTCGGTAGCTTTCAAATTTTTTTGGCATCTTATATTTAT
Organism: Mycalesis mineus; assembly: GCA_034621355.1. Lineage (NCBI taxonomy): Eukaryota > Metazoa > Arthropoda > Insecta > Lepidoptera > Nymphalidae > Mycalesis > Mycalesis mineus. The sequence continues at coordinate 9,880,773 of CM067886.1, read as the reverse complement.
ATATTATATTTACAGCAAATTTTAATTTATATTTACATATCCCTGACCTCTATATGCTGGGATAAATCTTGTACCAAATAATAATTGTTGTAATTATCTTGTATAAAATAATAATTAGTTATAATAATAATTAATTACAAACCAAATCCACTAATGTACAAAATGATATGCCACTCGACATAGTTCTTTACTTTGAAATTTTAAGTTCTCGATATTTTCCTCTTTTTAATTAAACTGAAAATATATTTTTTTACTTCAATGACGTTAGATCACTTTTTAAATAACTGTTCCTAATTTCATGTAGATAATTCTTATAGTTATCAAATTAATATACCATTATGGTAAAAGTCATTTGATCAATATTCCTGACATAAAAAATAAAAGTTGACATAAAAAATAAAAAATTTTGAATTGAAAATAATCAAATTATTTTCATTCAAAAATTAAGTAATTAAATAATTCAAATGTTAAACAACAAAATAACTCTATGCAGTCGTTGTTCTAAAACATTCTATTGCTCACGGCAGATCCGAACTAAATGTGGTTAATTAGATAAACATATTGCACTCCTTCTATCCTATACGCGGGTAGCGTATGGGAAAAGGACAGATAGATACTTTTGTTCATTTTGGTTGGTTATGCAATTCGTTTCTATAGTTTATTAAAATTTTAATAAAATAGCTTGTTTCTAAGGAAAATAATACTTTAAAATCATCAGTAAATATTTACTTACTGAAAATATGGTACACCGTCTTCTTTTCTCACCTTACTCGGGTAGTTCTTACAAGTTTTTTTATAACACATTACGGCATTATTGACGTGTATTCTGTCAGTCAGCTAATATGAGACTGAATTGCGATTGGAACACATTTCGCGTTTTGGCTTACTTTTGGTTCGGACACTTTTTATCGCTGACCCGAAGTCCATAGTATTAATATGTCAATGCATAGGCTACATAAATTTTCAAAATGGCGGCTGTAAATTGGGGAAAAAAGGGGGGATGTGTGTATTTTTTTCTCTTATCTTAGCAATATGGGTACTAATTAAAAGGTCATAAAAAGACCATTTCAAAAATACAAATATCATATCATGTTCATATTACTTTTTTAACATAAAATGGCAAAAAGTGTACTAAGTGTACCGTCTCATTTCTATACCATAAACTAAAACAAAAAGTCTCAAATAAAATTATTATTATAAAAACAAAAAATACTTTATGAAGTGCTGAAAAACAGGATCACTATATCTGTATAAAATTCTAAATACTTTATGGTGCTGTAGGCGGGGACAAACGTAGTTTTGGTAGATCTTTCTTTCCCCGCAGGTTAAAATATTTTGTTCCTGTTTGCAGCACCATAAAGTATTTAGAAATTTATACAGATATATTGATCCTTGTTTTTCTCTTTTCAGTTCATAACTTCTAAGCAGTCGGGTTTTTTGTTTTTATAATAATAATTTTATTTATTAAACTATAAATATTAACCTTCCTATTTATAAAACCGCATTAAAAGTTTAAAGTACAGTACAGTCAGAGTTAGTGACTTTCTTCTAAATATTGTTAAGACGTTGGTGCGTTGAGTATTCGGACGAAGCGTCGTATTATCGCACGTCAAACTATGCCAACGATTGAAAGTCGCCTCCACTATTAGACAAAGCAAACATACGTGGAACACCGAACTATTGACCTGAGCCTCCACATAGACAGCTTTTAATATCACGAAATTGCCTCGACATCATTTAGTCGCTGCAAATATTACTTTAATCCCGCAGCAATAAAGTTTAAGCGTCTGTGCTTGCGGGGAATGCAATAAAACCTTCAGAAATTTAAGACGTGCGACTTAAGTCTTAGGCGTTTCTTTCTAACTTATGTCTAATGGCATAGGAGTTGATAGTCTTGTCTCTTTCCCGTGCACGTCACAGCTATATATTGCAAAGGCGGCTACAACCCGACAGCGATGAAAATTCTTGGTACCTCAATGTTATCTTACGAGTTACGTTTACGTTTAATATCACACCGCTCTAGGTTAGAAATAAAACTTTCTCAAATTATTATTGAAGGAGTTTGAGGAACCTGAGATAACGAGTATTAGATTCTATATCTACGGTATCTGTAGTTAGTTTAGAAACTTATAGAGAGTTCAGAAATTATATACTTAGACAAATAATTCTTCAGAAGACGTTTTTATCTTTGGTTGTGATTGCAGATGGCCATTTGACAGATGTTTTGCATATGAAATTTAAGGAGCGTTAGAGAAACAGAAACATGATTGCAAATTGTCAACTGATGGTAGTACCTTAGCGGTTGCTAAGGATTTTTGTTAACCCGTTTCGATATCAGACGCCTCTGTATCAACCTAAATTTTGAGCAATGCGTATCTGACTGACTGACGGTGCTGACGTTTTTTTAATCAACACACAAATACTGTAACAACAACATCTGATAGTGATTAATCGTTCAGGTATGAAATTTTCAGTACATTCCAAGCATCCTCTATCCCTAAACGGGATAAGGCCCCCAACCCGGATTGGAGCCGCGTGGTGGGTCTACGCTCCATATATCCTCTCTTGGAGGTCTGGCTCTATAGGGGGTCGTTAATAGGCTGATAATGATGGTGATGGCTGTCAATTCATTACTTCTCAAAACCAAACCGCCTTCCAAAAGTAGAACACCTATACCTAAATAACCATACAAATATTATTTTTACTCTACAGATGTCGTGTGTTGAGTAAATTAAAGCAGTATAAAGAAACCTCAGTGCAATTGCGCGTTTTATACCAGTATAGAGACATTTCCCCCTTATAATCCTCACTCTGTGCACTATGAATAATTGTGAAGGTAGAGGTGACGGTTGTAAACAAAGGCAGCGCGCGACAATGTGACCCCTCTTACTTAAAAATTTTCCTCTTCGTCGTTTACCTTTTGGCACGTTTATTGCGTGAAAGCCGCAAATGTGTAAGGGCCTAATAGTTTGTCACTTTTAGGGTTTCGTATGTCCGAATAAAAACGAAATTTTATACGATAGCATGTGTGTCCGTTCGTCACAATCAATTTTCTCGGAATCATGTAGACCTATTAAGTCATTTGGTACTCATATCAATTTCTGTGACTTAAACAGAGGTGTCAATAAACGAAATTTGAATATTAAGCTAGTAACTTAAGGAGATCAAATTGGGAAATAAAAAAATCAAATTGCATCATATGCTAAATGAAAGGAACTTGTGAATATCTGAAATATATATATATTTTTTAATTTTAAAATAAACATTAAAGTTATCCAAGAAAATTGTCTCTTGTATGCGATGCAAAGTCTCTTATCTCCGATCATTACTGAACCAAAAATTAAAATTTATTTAGAATGATGTCACACACCATATCAGACATTGTTATCCAAAGTAAACGTGCATACAAAATTTCAGCTCAATCGGTTAAAGGTATCTACTTCAAAATTAAGTTCAAAGATTCCACCCGAACAAACATACTTACAACGCAAGTTAAATAAAAGCTTTGAAAAAAAAAACAATACATAAATTAGTTTTCTAATTTAAAGTTTAAGGATTTCACTTTTAATAATTCCATCCTTTGAACAATATAATCACAAAACGAAATAAAGTCGATGATCGTACAGAACCCTCGCGCGAGTACAACTCGCACTTCGTTACATTTACGTATATTCTACTTATATGTAGCGGGGCGTGTGTGGATGGGTTCCTGTAAAAGCAGGTTTATGACGAACACGTGGGAAGCCAGGGGAGGGCACGGTATCGAATACGCCGAAAGCTAACAAATTTACGTTCAAATAAGTTCGAATTACACACCAAATAGGAGACGTTCGTCGGAAATGGAATTATGTAACGTATTTAACCTGGTTTGTTTGTGTGCGTTAGTTTTGTGTGTTGTTAAAGTCGTGACTTTTCTTGTGATGCAAGTAATACGGTGTCACTATTCAGTCTAGACATAGAAAATATACTGTATAAATATATTTGTACCGTTTCCTACGCAGTGGACTTATAAGACGAAGGCCTTGAGTTCGATTCTCTGTTGGGACGATTGGTCCAGTTCATGTTGGTGGGCTAGTTACCCCCCAATCCGACAAGACGTATCGCCAAGTGAGTGTTTAGCGTTCCGGTACGATTTTATGCAGTCACCAAAATGGGTGTAAATTGCACGCTTTCACGCAATTGCAAGCTTTCTTCATCACGTACCATCAAGAGTAAATGCAGTCAAGGGCATAACTTCTGTGACTCAAAAAAATTTTTGCGTCTCGGGACGCCCGATAGAAGTGATAATTTAACACAGGACAGAAAGGTTAGAATGAGAGAGGAGGAGTTTGCCGTATAGTGAGAGATAGAAAGCCAAGCAGACTGACGCCGTGTAGCGTTACGTAACGTAGCGGTGTACCCTCTTACCTGAAATTATAACTCCAAAAACATAATTATTATATTTGAACGTATCATTTCCGTGATTTCATACATTACCAGGATAATAGCCGCTGTATTTAATTCCCGCTCAGGCTTAACGGCTTAACGGTTGTGAGAGGATTCAGGTATGTTACGGAATAAGGAATTGGAGTACACAAAATCATGTTCAAATATAATACGAGATTTGCGAGATATTCTTATTAAAATGTATTAATACACACACATTTTCTTGTAATATCCTATAGGTGGTAGCAGTGGAACGCTATCGGAACGCTATATATGAATAGATAATCTATTTTTGGAAGACATCTTGACTTTGGTAGTAACTGTTTGAGTACCGCACGTTTCTATAAACTGAAACAGTGTTGGCAAAGCAAAACGTGTATGTATATCACCTCTTTGTCGGCCTCCGTAGCGCAGTGATACCTACCCGCAATGGATTTATGAGGCGGAGGTTCGATTCTCGATTAAGATTTCCTAAATTGGTCCAGGTCTGACTGGTAGGAGGCTTCGGGAGTGGTCAGTTACATCCAAGTTAATTAGTCGTCCGATACGATGTTGTGTAGAAACTGAAAGGGGTGTGGATTTAATCCTACTCCTAACAGGTTAGTACGCTTCCATCTTGCACTGCATTATCACTTCGCCATCATCAGGCGTGATTGCAGTCAAGGGCCAACTTGTAAAGAAGAAAAACAATCTATCTAAGAGAGATCTTGCGGATATTTGATAAACATGTTTCCATGTCACACACTTTCATCCGTAGATAATACTATACTAATTTACCGATACATTCCTCGTGTACTAACATTCCTTTTCTTTAACAACGTTTCTGTTGTTACAGCTACACCGAAAGCCAAACCGTTTTTCAAAAATAGAATAACTATAACATAATAAAAAACAATTTGCTCATAGAAACAGGACAATATTAACAAACTTATGAAGTGTATTATAATAAATTGGTTCCTTGGGGACGTGTCCAATAAGGAACCCAGGTCAGTGTCGATCAGCATAAACATGAATCGAGAACCTCTCCTTCATCATTCTATAGGTAGAGCGATGAGGGTAAACAAATTGCGATACTTGAGGGCCTTATTACCCGTCACATCAATCATTGAACCCTAGCAGCGTCTGATTACCTACAGTGGGACGTCTCAATCTATGCTTATTGCGCTTTTATTAAATGTAGTGTGTTCTTATGAACATTGATGTATTGGCTCGAGAGAGTAAGCGTTTTCATCCCTTTGAGAGTTCAATGTTATTAACGTTACTACTCCGTATAAAAATAAACGAGATTGCAAAGTGTTTTCCACGCAAACATAACGTTAAATAAATGACGCCGTTAATATAAACATATTTTTATAGGCTCGTACCTCAGGCGGGAAAATGAAATCTTTTGAGACTACTAAAAAGTATCTTTTGGAAACATTTTGAAGTATCTAAATTATTCTTTACTACAAATTTATTTCACCATCGCTCGCATAGCTTTGGTTTAATAATGAACACGTATTCGCTTGGATTAGAAAACCTGGAAAAAACAGTCGCTTTTAACAATTATTGCGCGCGGTTTTGTTTGCGCTAATGTTTCTAGTATTTTCTTTTGGTCTCTCTCAAAGATTAAAATGACAATAATTTTAATGACAAGACACATGATCTGTATCTTTTTACTAATGTAAATTATTAATTAACATAAGGCAGCTTTATATTTAAGTTGCATTTAAATAGGTGATTGCTTGCATTATAAAGAAATGTAAAATCTTGATTGTTAATTACTTGATAAAACCTGAATTGTTATATCTTATAAAAATATACTGTACACCGTAATAAAATATCCGCAAGAGTTTTTAATCATATTTATAGCGGGAAAGTTTCATCTCGCTTCTCCCAGGCGTGGCAACAAAAAAGTGACGAGTAGACTTTATTAGCGGCCGTTTACTGTGGATAATAAAAAATGTAATCGACGACGATGTGACGTCACAGCCGCAAGCACTGAGCCGTGAGGCTGCGGCTGGCGCTCACAGCTCCGCAAATACGGGATAGCCTCGGCCGGAAATTCAATCAAGCTCGCACGGAGATTCGATCAAGATTGGGGTAATTAAAATACCTACCCGCCTTTTTACCTAAACATGCTTCACTGCTCTCCTAAATCGAAGTTAGGATCGATACCGAATGATTTAATTTGTCAGGTTTATATATAAGTAAGTGATTTATTAAATATCTTTAAAACTTTATTTTTTCAGATAGTTTATTAGGTTTGTGCTGTTGCAAGCCTATGCCTTGGAGAGTAGATAAATATATGGTCCCACTGTTCACTGAAATCGAAATTGAAATTTAGAACAAGTTGAAATCGAAGTTTATGAATAAGTCACTGTTCTTTTAACATTGTGTGTTGACTATAAATAAATATTATAGGACAACACATCGTTATTTAGCTGCAAAGGAAACTTAGTCGTGTTACTGATGCTAACATCTGAGTTATCAACTTGTAATTTTAGGAGACATGAACACAGCAAAACTAAAATTACTTAACAATAGATGGCATTGTTATGTATTTTGTATCTAAATATAATTTCCAAAAAAATGATACCGAGTAAAGCTCGGTCAACCAGGCACTGTTATTTACTCGTAATAACCAAGTCTGGATATGGTATCTGTGTAAGTGCTCTTAACTAGCCGGTGGCAGTAGCGGGTGGCCAGTCGAGATACAGAGGTGAGTCTCGACTTATTTATTGTCCTCTATAGAAATTCAATATGAATCCGATGCGACGCGGTCGGAGGTAATTAAAAATACGTCACTCGCAGCCGACCTTTCAATTCGAGCATGTGTCGAAATTCGAAATGAATCATTTCCCGTTTATATTTGTACGTTACCGTTCTACTCTATTTGTTGTTGTTTTCATCGGAATATGCTGTCGTGAACTTGTTTTTCAGCAACTTCATTGCAGTGAGTTTAGATGGAGCCAGAGAGCCAATTCATAGACATGCACGAGTTTTTGAATGCTATTTTAATATGATTAGTGTTTTAACGTAGCAAGTTGAAGGGCAATTCATTCCTATTCGTTCATAAATAACACCAATGAGGATGTCTTAAGTCAGGAGTGCGGCAATTTGGTTGAATATTTGGTATAAGACTGTCGGGCAAGTAAAACAAAGGGCGTTATCCCACCGGCACGTGATTTTGTCATTAGGGAGATGTCTTATTATTCACAAAGTAAGAACGTTTCTGTTTTCATTTGCTAAATTAACTTTGGGGTACACCCATAAAGGGGTTTCCTGCAACAGAAACAGCTACATGCAGATTAATGACGCTAATAAAACATACTTTATGGTAATAATAGTTGTTGCTTTGGTGTAAAATCAGATTGTGGCGTTGCTGAGTACACCTTTAAATGATTCGTCAAGCCGATTTAAACACAGTAATATTTCATATAATTTTTAAATCCAGGGTAATTTTGTTGTACCTACTGTTTATTTAAAATATTTTATTTTAAGTAAATAAATGGTGTTTAAACAATAATATACTTGTATAGAAGTCAAATATCCTACCAACAATGTAATATATTTAAATTTTTGTTTTGTTTAAGACATATTGTTTATTTACATGTTTGTCTTGATCTTTGTTTGTTTAAACCTCATTATTAAACAAAGGATGATAGAGGCTATGGGTAAGTTAAAAGATTTATTTCATGAAATTGCCTGCCCAGCGCTGCCGTATGCGTGAGAAAAAGGGAAGGGCGTTTTGTAACGAATTGGACACACACACACACATAGGGAAAATGTCGGATAGCACATGCATGTACTGCAGTGAAATCGACAACGCAAAACATACTATTTTTCACTATGAGCAGTGGAGTAAGGCCGGTCGGGACCTTTATGAACATATAGGAAATTTTTCGGAATAAAACCTTGTTTTAAAAATGCTGAAAACTAAAAATAATTGGATCACTATAGCAAAGTTCCTAGAGACAGTAATGAGAGAAAAGGAGAAAGAGGAGAAAAGAAGAAAGGAAAATTAGGCAGTAATGTTGCCGTGTTTTAGGCTGAAAGGTGGGTACACGGTCAACAGGGTGACAGGAGGGGTTTTAGCCGGTAAAAGTCCGGCACTACCTAACTTGAGGATTTTGCATGAGGATTTCCCCTCCTATAGAAAAAAAACACACACACACATTTTAAGCCCGAATCGTTAAATAAAAATAAGTTTTATATATTTTTTTAATAGCCTCAATAGACATATATGAGACGGAGGGCGCATGTGGTCATCGTGGACGAGTGAGGAAAGGTGATTTATTCCCGGCATCCATCACTGTGGGTTCGACTGACACAGCCTCCCCTCACTCTATTCGTCCCCAGCTGCCTCACTGCCAAAGCATGAGGCCTCACTTGGGGTGATCGAGATTGTGCAAAAATAGATATAGCTGTGAAAAGAGCTAATTAGCTAATTAGCGTAATTTTGTATTCCTGTGGAATGCATTTAATAAAATTTGTGGTATTTTTTTCGCATCGTTTTCATTACAATCCAGCAAGCAAACAGCGCATCGATTCTTGACATTTGACAGTGCGAGTACGATATAGATAGAGAGTTATAGAAACGAAATAGTTTATAAGTTACCTTATCAGCCTATTTTCTGAGCCGAGAGGAAAATGCGTAAAAGCCTCATCCTCTAGATTACCTCTAATATTAGTTAACCTCAATTTGCTTGTTGCTTTTTATTGTCCCTGTTAGCAAAAATAAACTGTTGAAAGCCTAATGCTAATGAACAGTTTCGTTAAGTTTAAACAAAGAATAACATCATTATCAGCCTAATAACGGCCCACCAACGGGGCCAGGCCTCCCTCCTTAAAGGGGAAGGGATATGGAGCGTTGACCCACCAGTTTTTTTGGCTAGTCCAATGCGGGTTGGCGGGCTTAGGGCGATAATGTTTCATTTATTAACGATCACTATCAGATGTTGATGACAGTGACCGGGACCGACGGTTTAACGTGCTCTTCGAGGCACGGGGGTGTAACACCGCCAACTTCCCGACTCCGCGTTTGGAATATACTGAGAATTTCATAAAATAATGAAAAACTCAGAACCTGTGACCCGACTCAGGATTCGAACTCTAACATAAAAGAAAAGAATAACATAAAAGTTTTGAACATTTAAAAATGGGTATAACACAAACTTACTCGTAACTAACTTTTATACTCGATGCCCACTCCAAAGTACATTAAAATTGATCTATTCGTGTGAAAACAACACTTGTACTAATTTTAAATCCCGTTTCTGTATCATATCTCAAGTTATTTATTTGTAGAACGTGCTACAGTTAGTATAAAAGATTGAAAACTAATTTAATTTTTCGTGTCAGGGGCTAAGAACAATAACTTGTAGTGCCAAGTAGCTTATGTACTGCTTCAATATCGAATTAATCTTTAGTGTTAGTAAAGAACAAATAGATGCGAGCGTTCATTTGTACGTTTAAATAAATAAATAGTTTGTAGTGTTTTCAATTAAAATTTTTCGAGGCAATGTGTTGCTACGTTTCTCACCTACCTGTTCTCAATTCCCAATGGCCATGCGGCCCGAGTCTAATTTAGTGTTAGTGGGATGAATTCGTTTAGCATTTAAATTATATTCTGGCCACTGATTCAAACAACTGTGCCCTGAATTAATAATGTCTAAAATGTTTAGTCGCACACAGTTTTGCTAGATTTTCAGATTGCAATTTGCATGTTAAACGTCAATCCGGCGGCGATGCGTCGAGCCCTATCGCTGAATATTAATGCGACGTGGAGATTTTGTTTTACTTTGTGGGAACTCGATTATGATGCAAAGTAGCTGACGGCGCTGATGCGGCGCTGACATGCGTGAAGTCGCGTGACGCCGTCATCTCGATTGTGTTGACCCATGACGCTGCTTAGATCTTTCAAACCCCCATCGTAACAACATACTATACGAATTAATTGCTTTTCGTTAGTCGCGATGGAATTCGACATGCTTTTATTTGCTAAGACAATGATAGTTTAAATAAGCAAATCAGGAAAATTTGAAAGGAACAACGCAAAAATCCAAAGAAGGTAGTATTACACAGTATCCTATTTTACTATCATTATCAACCTTCCTTAATTATAGCTCGGTAATGTATTTTCTCCAAGGTCCAACAAAAAATGATTTCTATCAAATTGTATACTGTATAAAACTCACACATTTAAGTTTAAATAAATATAAAATAACCAGAAGAAAATTACACGGTGGGTACTATTTCATTAATAAAATTATAGTGTGGCAAGTGTGAAAATTTTTCGCGATTTCCCCTCGAGCTTCTAATGGTGTTTGCTAGGAGGGAGAGGTCAACTACTATTTAATCTAGTGTGAATGATTTATTGATATTTTGAAATATTATACGTGTAATGATTTTAAACTATCTGGTTGGCCTTATGGTTAACCTTTATCGCTCCGGATTCTTGGGTTCTACTCCTGGGTAGGGCTATGAAATATAGAAACTTTTTCTTCTAAGAAATTTTCACAAGCAGCCCGGTCTGACCTCAGGTTGAAGTAATACGTTCATGATCACTTACACGTAAGAGCGTCGATCCTGGTCATTATTCTTAACATCTGATAGGATTCATGCAGTACCTTATACCGAAAACTCGCATCGGAGCAGCTTGATGTTTCTTATAGCTGGAAATCAACTTCTATAAGGGAGTGCTGAACAAATTGGCTGATGCTGACCCTCAAATCAAATCTCAGAGACAAATCAAATGCAATCCTCGATATTTAAACAGACTTTTTACTCAACAAACAGATATTACAAACTTAATAAAAATCCTTTATCACAAAAGTTGTATATTTATTACAGTAATATTAATTTCAAGCTTTAGATGAGAAACTGTTTGATAATGTATGTAAACATCTGCGAACAGATATTTCGAGTGACCTCAGTTGGTCGGACTACTAGTTTAATTGGCTGTTAAGTTCAAAAACATGCTTGTTGTGTTCAACAAAGTATTAATATAGTTCGTCCTTATTTTTATACGGAACGACGGAGACAATACTTTTATCTTCTATTAGAATAATGAATTTTTAATATAATGTAATAAGTAAATATGAAGTTACCTTCATATGTATTCACAATTGAATCGTATCAAAATTAAGCGAAAACTAAATAATACATTTCACTTATATGTATTTGTCTCTTTTTCATTCCTATTCCCTTACCGTTTACATTATTGAGTTCAATGTAGGTCATTTGTCCCTAGAAATATATTGTTGACTACTGTGATATTTTTTTGTGGCTCAAATTGTCTACAGCTGAAAAAAAAAAGCTATTTAAGTAGTAAAGTATTTGTTTAAAATGATTTAATGGCAAAAATATCGCATCAATATATGTTATTATTAGGTGAAATTGGAATTGACCAACAGTGGACATAGCTTCATAAATTTTCTATGTAATTAAATAGACTATCTCCTTGCTACGAGGGGCTAAGAGGCCACGCGTTCAAGCCGAGTTCAAGAAAATTTACCTTCTTGCTTTAATTAGGCTCGTGTAGGCTTAAGGGAGGCCATTTTTCTTGTTTAGCTGTAATTGATAAAGGGCGATTTTCTGTTGACCTTACTAAATGCATCAACTAAGAATAATTGTGAACTCTAAGCAAATAAAATAAGTGATATACTTAATTATATAAAGTTTATTTGTATCAGATAGTTATTAACTTTAGGTAAATAAAGCCGGGAAAGAGTTGATACGCCCCTTAAATACCCCCATATTAAAATTTCCAGGAAAAACCCGGGCGGGAAGTTGATTCCACAATTTACAGGTTTTCCTTAGCCGCTTTTCTAACATAAATAAAAATCGTTTCATTAATGTGAGTAGCCAGAAAATTATTAACTAAAATTGTAACTTTAAACCCCTGTAAAATTTTGTTTTTTTAAATACAGGCATCATTTTCAATGGAACAGGATTTCTCGTTTGACCGTGCGTTTTTTTACCGCGCTCGTGTATCCAAATGGGAAAGTTTTCCATTCGCATATTTCACCAATGAGTTCAAAACGATCCATTTTCGCTGTCCCTATATATAATTTACACTCTAGCAAGCTTTTAAGTGGATTGAATGAAAATATTAACAAATTGGCCTGCAGGTGGATTAAACAGTAAATTCTCATATCCTCATATTAACGTTTCCCCTTTTGCGAAGGGTGAGTGCCCTGTGGCGGAGGGGATGCAACCTCGGCGATTGCGTTAAATCAGTACTACTATTGGATTAAACCCGTATCATAATGTATCGTTTTGGCTGCAGATAGCGGCCTACCGGCCATGACGCACGCAATGTGCAGATAGTCAAAATATGTACTACAAATATGTAGTATTTTAGCCAGTTCAATAGTAGAACTTTTTGTAACGGAGTTTGACGAATAAAGTACTACAGCCATAATATAGGTAGTTGATAACCTTGTGACTCGGTAAGGTTGATTTTATTTAGTCGACGCCACCGCGTGCTGAGTCTTCTTCAGAAGTAGGAAAAGGGTATTTGAGTGGGCCAAATTTGTTATTTTGGTCAACAGTACCTACCGCTTAAAGTTGATAGAATATAACAGTCACTTACCTTATAACTTTTAAGTTTGTTTACAAACTTCAAAATCAAACCGATAATATTAGAAAAAACAAACAAAATATAAGTAGTAGGTTACCTTGTGGCAATCGGCAAGGTTGATTTGATTTGGTCGACGACGCCCCGACTCGAGTCCCCTTCCGAAGTGGTCGTGCCTACAGAACTGTCGCAAGACCAATATTGCCGAGGAAATTAGTTTATGTAAAATGTAGAGCAGGAACGAAAATATCTAGAGGTAAAGTGTACACAGAATATTGAAATCAATTCAGTTTGCCGTTACGCTTTCGCCATAAGAAGTCATCTTCGCGTAATAAAGTTACGATGAATAAAAAATACACTGAGTATACTCTAGTTGGTATTGTGGAAGTATTTGTACGCATAGACGTAAATAATAATGTCTACTTTATTTTTCAGTAAGTATAAATATGACGGCGCCTGCGTCATCGTACGCGACTAGAAAGAAGTGTGCGAACTGCACGTGTACCAGCTACGCCCTCTTGCGGCTGCGCATCGTTCGACACCTCCACTTACCCCACTACTTGAGTCATTCTAAGTTGTATAAAAGGAGCGGGTCTACAACTGGTGGGCAGTCTAGGCTCTGGCGTGGCGCGGTGCAGACGTTGTACTTTGCTTATCGCTTAACTAAAATTAATTTGTGCAAACGAGTTAATTATTTCATTGCGTCTTAGGGTTGCTGTTATTTATTCTTTCAGTTACTCTATTTGTGGTTTATTTAATTACTTGGAATAAAACAAGGAGAATGACTTGAACAGGGAGATGCACAAAGCTTCTAAACCTACACCCGTGTCACACGGAGTTATTATTAGTTTTCGACAAATATAAATAGAAATAAAATTATTTTAAATTTCATTGCGTTATTCAATATACTGAAAAACTACGACACGTGTTTATGCCTACATTAAATTAATTTAATCCAAATAGTTACATTCAACCTCAATTATGTTTGAATTGGACAACCTCCGTTGCTCTTGCGCAGCAGTATGCGCTGGGGACTTATAACATGTACTGGGTTAGATTTCCAGCTGGTTCGATGAGATTTTTTAATTGGTTCAGGTTCATGCTGGTGGGAGGCTTTGGTCGAGACTAGTTACCAACCTGCTGACAAAGACATAGTTACTTCCGAGCAGTTAAGCAGTACGATGTAAAGAAACCGAAAGGGGTATGGATTTTACTCTAGTTAGCACGTTAGTCCGTTGACATCTTAGATTATATCATCACTTACTATCAGGTGATAAAGTCAAGAGCTAACTTGTAACGAATAAAAAAATATTTTTAAAAGAGAGAGAATGGTAATGCTACCACTTTCAGCTCGCATTTAGTGGTAAGGATTAATGTTAATAATTAAGCAAGTTTAATGTATGCTATTAAATTCATTAATACCTAATCAAGATACCTTGAAGTAATTGTGTGCTAGTAAATTAATTAATACCTAATGAAGATTTATTGATGTAAGCTATACAGTCTTTGATTGGTTTATTTTAAATACTTAATCTCTCTAATATCTTAATTAGCTTAAGATTTAAGGTAAACTATAAATAATTGTTATTTAGAAACTACTGTGTTATTTAGAATCTTATGTGTATTAATTGAACTCTTCTGAAACGGCATGACCAATTTTTATGATTTTTTTTTGTAGGTACATATCATATATTATCTGTAGGTACTGTGGAATTTGGTAGATCACACAGAGAGACTATTTTTTACACACCTATGTGATAAATTATAAATGCACGCAATTAAAGTCGCAGGCACAATCATAAAATTTGTGAGTGTGTGTGTTTGTTATTTCTTCATGTCTAAATCTAAGGCGATTTTTATAAAATTTGGTATGGAGTTAGCTGACACCCTGGATTAACACTTAGGCCACATTTTATTTGAAATCCTGACAGGAACGAGAACTGCGCGAGTAAAACCGCAGGCGTCCTCTAGCTATACATATAAATGTATATACGTTGGTATATATGAGTAATATACAAGCGTTTGCATATGCAAAGTTTTAATGTGATTTGCATAAGCAATTATAATATCAATTACTCAGTAATCGTTTCAGTGACTCTACAAAATTCAATTAAACCTTTAACTACAAAGGTGGAAAATGTATTCCATTTTCGGTTTTTAATTATGATTTGTTAATCAGGTTTATTTCGGGTAATCATTATCATTGTTTTATTTCGTCATTTATGTTGTTTGACGAATATGTTTTAATTTGTAAATCGTTTACGATACCACTTGTAAACTGAAAGGAAAATCTATATGCGATGTCTGTCAGGCTGTAACAACTATGTTTTATCCAGCGGCGTGCACTTCATAAATGCATAAACGCACTGAGAAAATAATACGAACCAATATTGGAGAAGGAATTTTCCATTGCTCACCCTAGTTATAAACCTTGTGCACACCACTGGCTACATCGAATGTTAACTAAACTAATAGCCAGTTATATAATTCTAATATAATTATAAAAAGTTGCAATTTAACCATAATTCTATTAAAAATAAAGGTGTCCATTTATTTTTATTTCATACCTATCTGTATAATTTTTATAAAATTAAAGTTTTTAAAATATTTCTGGGTTTTAGCTAGTTTTACTTTCCATCATAAATATGTAAGCCACATATAAGTAAGACAATAAATAATTTTGTACTAGTAACTAAAAATAACAGAAAAGCGATTCCAATATAAGTACGAGAGCGCATTAAATTATGCAAAGATGGCGTAGCGCCAGCTCAAGGATGCGTTCAGATGCAGCAGTTGCGCATCCAATTATGTCTCAACCCTAAAATATTAAACGACACGTTTCGAATACAAATTAACCAAATGAATCAATACTTTCACTCGGCCGGGTAAGGTCTGAGTCGTTAATGCAGAGTATTATTTTCTATACAGCACCCGTCCTTTTTAACGGATTACTACAGGGTCAGGTCTTCCTTCTTGCAGTAGAGGGGATATGAAGATTACATCACTTTTTATCAAGTTTTCTAAGTTCTTATCTGCTACGAATAATTATAAATTATTTACGTTTATTTGTGTCTAAAGTTTCTTTTATTTTAACTAAATATAATACTAAATTCCACGAATCGAATACAAAATTAAGCAAATGATGAATAAATAAATATTTGTACCTTATATTTACTTTATTTGATTTGAACTTAGATTGACTTTAATCACGTGGGCTTTATATTACTTAGTCTATGTGATTCTGTGATTGGAAAAACTATTGTTTAATACTAAGTGAGTTGTGTAAATTATATGTTGTTATACCAAATGATCGTTTATTTCTTAAACAATATAACAACTTCTAGTGAATACTTTTATTATTAAATTACACCCAGATTTTTATTCATGTTTTTTTAGACAAATATGGAACGATTACATCATCAAATACAAAATATTACATATTCTGGAACTATAGAAAATATGGTAGAAGTTGAGACTATTATTAATCAAAATAAATGTCCTATAAGATAGTATAACTTAACGTTTATAGCTTGTTCCAAGTTGGATAATTGTGTTCTGTGAGGGTGTCATAACCTGTCAGTGGTTCTAAACTTCGATGGGAAAACTTAGCTGGGCTACGTATACTATCTAACAAAGTATATTAAATTACAAATAGAATATTTTGTGAACAAAGCAATAATACGCAGGAACATTTACTTTCAATAATATTGTTAAGCACCTAGTACTACTTCATAATAATTAGTGCGGATGCATAAAGCTTTACACACTAACGCACACACATTTACACACGCACACACACATATGCACGCACACACATATACACGAACACACATACACACACGCACTCACACACACGTACTCACGCACACACATACACGCATAAGTTTTATTGTGAATTTGATTGTTATTTCAGTTTGTAGTTATTTATTGCTTTTTTTTACGAAAAATCTGTTATTAGTTAATTTTAAGAAAAACATCTTGATTAATTTGTGTTTTCGGTTACGCTGTTGATTTTTCTGAACAATAAATAAGTTTATACAGTAACTACGAAATATATCCTATAGCAGTTAATACATTTACAGGTAACTATCTTTTAATATAATATATAATATACACGAAAATAATACACCAAAATGTATAAGTATACAGTATAGAATATATTTTTGAAAACTTAAAAAAAATATAATCCATTGAATAAGACAAGGTTGGATTTTTTCACGAGATTGCCATCATATGGACCGTTGATTCAACCGTTATTGTATCGAAAAGCTTCAACTAATACCTTAAGAAGCTTTCGCTTGTCTGTTGGGTTTAAAGTGATCCTTGAGACAGCGCGTATTGTGACGAGGTTCTTTACTATGGTGTACTAACCACTGTTATATTGAGTTCTGAAGCAACGTATCTGGAGGATCGATTTTTAGTATGTTTTAAATAACAATTGCAACATATGTAATATTGGACAGCCGAGTGGCGCAGTGGGTAGTGACCCTCCTTCTGCTTCCTAGGCTGTGGGTTCGGTTCCCACGTCTGGAAAAATGTTTGTGTGATGAGTGTGAATATTTTCCAGTGTCTGGGTGTTTATATTATAAGTATTTATATATTATATGTAATGTTTGTATTATAAGTATTTATGTAAAATATATATAAAAATATTCATCAGTTATCATAGTACACATAACACAAACAAAAAAAATATATGTACATGTGTGTAATCAAAGATGATGGATGTTGACCAAAACGTCCATCAGCTAGCTAGCTGATGCTAGGGGGTTTTGACTCCCCCAAGGTGATGGACGGTCGACCAAGCACCGAGGAAAGTGTAGTGTTCGGAAAGCGCCAACGGCGCTTAAATCTGTAGTGTTTAGAATTCCTTAAAAGAAACCCATGTTAAGTCGTGATCGGCCATTGACTGATAACTACGATAATTATGTATTGGAATATGTCAATTAGAAAAAATTAAATGTAGTATTATTATAGACTTAATTATGACCAAACCACTAAATTTCCTAAATTGTCGTAATGTGTATTGACTCTGATAACAAAAGAGCGCAAGCAAGAGTTCTGCATAGTCCGGTGTCGCAAATCATTCCAATGATTATGTCCGCTAGAGCTTGGAGAAACACAATGGCTGCCACCAACTGAATGACAGCCGTAACAATACGCTGTAAATAGGCCCATCTTGTATGCAATATCAGGGTTTGTCATTGTTTGCCACGGATTGGCTGTGTTATCATTTTCTGATTAACATTTTCATTACAAATATGACTGCGGTAATTAGAAGTCACTATTAATTTTAATATTTAATTGGTAAGATAAAATTCTTATGCAGATTCTTTTGCTTAGTGACTCTAACACCGGTTCGGAAAGCAGTATTTGGATTCTTGTAAAATACATCGTATAAACATTTCATCTATCATCCATCTATCAACCTTCAATTTGAGTGGCAGTTTAAGGACTGACGTTTTATTTTCAAGAATCGAATCCATATACATAATACAGATCCTGCCTTGAAAAGCCGGCAAGAATCTCTGCAGCTGCTCTTATGAATGAATTGAATGATTGTGACAATTTTTTAAATTTTTCTTTTCCAATCCAAGTTATTTTATTGTGCTCCTGATTATACGTGAAGTAATAAAGCTTACACTCAAAATGTTGCTCTATAGTAATTATATGGTGTTTGTTTCTATAGGTTCAGATAACCAAGAGAACAATTTCATTTATAGCATTTGACTTTTATTCATCCAAAACTATCGCTTTCTATGCAGATGCATACCCATATCAGCTTTCCGCTTCAAAGCTTTTGCGGTGATATGAAATGTGTACGACTATCATTCGCATTCTTGCGTATGCTAACTACCGTGTTCAGTGCTATTCCGTTGCATTTAACGCTCAATAGTTGTAACCAAAATACTAGACCAGACCAGAAAATACAAACTATACTAAACCGAAACTCGATTGAGAATGCTTGTCAACAAACAAATTAAAAATGATGGTAGAAATCACTAGTCATTTTTACACCTATTTTTTTAATTGAATGAAGAATTCATGACATTTAATTAGATTAGTATGCTTAAAACTAATTAATATATTCAATATGTTTCAAATAAGATTTTTTAAAATAACAAAACGCAATTTTAAATTTATTAGGCATTAAATGTGTTGCATTTTCCGCCTTCATTTTAAATTTGTTTATTGATATGCTTTCCACATCGACTTTGGCTTTAGTATGGATAAGTGCTTAAGCCTTTAAAAATATCTATTTACAATGTACAAATAAAACATCTTTGTATAATCAGTAGCGACGTCCGACGGTTTTACCCTTATGGAAATCGTTCACGTAAAAGAATTGGGATTAAAAGTATTATGTTTTAATCCAGAGTATAATCTATCTTCTTTCGAAATTTCAAGCAAATCGGTTTACTAGTTGCGACGCGAAGATTTCACAAACACACGTACATTTACACAAACTTTCGCTTTTAAAATACTATTCTAATAACATGAACTCAATTTCAGTTTTTTTTCGTAATATTATATCTTACAGTAAAAAATGCGGCTGCTGAGTAGTGAACTTGGTGTAAATAGTCCGTAATCTCTTATGACCCAGCACATTACAGCCAGTATTTAAGTAAGGTCTGCTTAAAATACTAACCCGGCTTTGGCATTCAGCCAGTTTTTACGCAGCGCGATACGACGCTGCCATCTTATCTCTACAATCCTTAAAAAACGACGAGGTCGCAATACGTTTCTAATTTTTACATTTCATGGTTAGCAACCTATTTGCAGAGCAGTGTGGTATAAAAGAAGATGTAGTGACTAAAATCGTGAAACGTATGCTGAGATGGTTTGGTCACGTAGAGCGCAAGAATGACAGGAGACTTACGAAAGAGCGTGTGAGTGTTGGAAGGAGAAAACCAAGGCGAATGTTCCTGGACCTAATCCAGGACATCCTAATTGAAGGCCCGGTCATGAGTACCCTAAACCGACATACTTGTATGAAAGGTGTAATGAAATTGGAAGAAGCGAAGAAGGGAGATATGGCTATACAAATAGGTTTGTATGGCTTACACAGCCTATAGTACAGCTATAATAGTAAAGCTTAAATCCACCACGCTGCTCCAATGCAGTTTGGCAAGCTTAGGTACTGTTACAATCAATATTATGTTAATTAATTATACTGACTGAAAACGAGGATTTGACATCGTCTCAGAGGCACAGTAGCATCATTCCAACTCCAGGCTGGGAATCATTTTGAAGAATAAAAGTTTTATATTTCATTTATTTTATATTTCAGCAAGAACTTTAACTCAGTAAAATAGCAGGACTTCGAGGTCACAAGTCACATAGGCTAACCATCGGACAGACGAGACAATTTATAACATAATTAGGCCAAAACCAAAATTCGTGTATTCTGGCAGAACATGTGTTCATTTTGATTTCTTGGGACATTTTTTTATTATTCTTACGTGAGAGTTTCGAATTATTCTCCTACTCATTCTGCCTAAAATAATTTTATAGCTAGAGAGAGCTAAAGACATTTGAAACTGATTATGTCGAGTTTTAAAAAATCCCTTACAAAATTGCGCTATTGTACGAATTTTTACAAAATTATCTATTAAAAAATGTTATACACGTTGCGTTTGAGATAAAAGCATAATTCGATAATACGTAATTAATGCCTAACATGGAATCCAAAATTCAGTGTACATTAAACAAAGAAATGGGATTTATATGGTATGATATACACAGGATGGGCGTAGGGTGCAGTGCACAGGTCCGTCTAATGGGGCGCTGGCCTTCCGTTGGGGTAAGAGGCATTTAATCTTCCCTTGAATTATGTGTTGATGTCGGAAGTCCGGAAAACTACCTCTGCGCTCCGTTAATTCTCATTCTATTACACTCTTTGTAAAATAATGATATAGATAGACTATTGAGGTACACTGTAGATTTTGTACCATCAATCTAATGTAAAATTACTTTATTTCTTTAGGGCTTTTCCAAATTACTTTTTATTATAAACCAGCTTTGTATAACAAAATGACATTTTCAGTGCAAAATCACATCAAGATAACTGCTTAAAATAATTTAAAATTACTTCAATTGGCTTCTGTGCTCGAGTGCCTGGTTGAGTTGTTAAATAATAAGCTTTTAAAGTCTTTCAAAAAATTGTCTGTAAATCGCAACACCGAGTTGGTGGTGTTGGACCCCGGTACAGCAAAGAGCTCATTAATCCGGCGGACTCGCTCATTATCATTATAATGCTCATTACAAGAAGAACCCCTTACCCTGCCAGCACTGGAGCAGTGAGGTGAATATAAGCTCTATATCTATATCGCTGTGAGGATGATCTGGTCCGGTAATTGGCTCTAAAAAGGGCTAATGATGATGATGTAAAAATATCCCTGCAAGTCATACTTAAACCAGCCATTTTGACCAACAGTAATTTTGTTAAATCCTCTCGCTCTGGTCCGTCAAAGAGTTTGTCGGTTTCAATAAAAACAGGTAAAGATCAAGTTACTCGATAGCACTTTTTACCTAGGTGTGTTGCGAGTGAGGCCAAATAGTGCACGAATCGTGCGGGGTCGTATTCCCTGATGTAATTACCGAGCTCGCCTAGCGGATGCTACACAATGTCCAGCAACCGATAAATATACGCATCGCCTGTTTTAAAATGATTGAAAATAGATTTAAGTAAGATGGATTTTCAACGTATCATCATAACGAGACTAGTTACATAGAAAATTCATAATTTAAATAAGAAATTGAATGTTGTTATTAAAAAAACATTATAGCAAAAAGCAAGCTTGTATGGGATTATCAATTTGGATTATTTTTAACAAATGAATTCAAAAATATAGATAGATAAATTCTTTATTGAAGATATAAAGTAGTTAACAAAACAAAAACAAAAGAAAAATTCGCAAATAAGTGTTTTTTATAAGCCCGTAATTTTGCTAAATAATATAACATTATTTAATACTTATGCAGACCCACGGTCTTAGTTGTACTTTAGTTTATATTATAATTTACTATGATAGCTTTGAGGCACTAAAATAGAATGTACATCTTTCAATTACAAATAACCATAATCAAATTTCATCTTTTTAAAATCCTTGATAATTTCTGAAGTAGGTACTCGAGTCATAAGACGTAACATAGGGCTTACAATTATTACTAATCTGACAATTGGCGCCCTACAGTAATACACTGCAATTTACCGATGTCGTACACTTCGATGTAGCTTATAGTAACCGACGTTTCAAATCTTGTTAAGTTTGCGAGCCGTTATCCATTTTCGCCGGGTAAAAGGCAAGTTGTTATGCCAGGAATCGTAAACAACGTCCATGTGAGCTCTTGTTAGCCTAACAGGTTTATCTCAACGAGTCGAAAACATGCAAAGAGGCTACGAGAGACAGTGCCGTAGCGTAAGCTAAACACTAATCTTCAAAGTTTGCAACTTCGGGAATCTTGTTATGTAACTTCCTTGGGAGGTTCTTTGAAAAGGTAACATGTTAGATGTTTGTACGAGGATTTATTAAGGTAATTACGTTAAAGTAGTTTTAAAAGTTAAGTATGTGTATGCTTTAATACTTTGTTCTTAATAAAATTGTGTTGTATACGCACCGAAACTTAAATGAGGTAGTTATTCAGAAATAGACGCTGTTTTTCTACTATTAAAAAGGTTGATACCTATGGCTTGATGTTCTACAATTTCACAGGAGGAAGTAGTATTCACTGGATGGTAATTCAATAACGCTTGCAGCCAAACGCAGTTAGGGCCAATTAAAAGTATGCCACTCTCTCCCCGGTCGACGCCGAATCGAGTTACGGCTCCTGCGGGAGCGAGCCTTGAGACGGGCCACACAAATAACGAAGAATATTGTTTAATTAGAGTGCTTGTGCAATTGCTGCTGTATTATGATGCGATGTGAGATCATTTACAGAGGTTATGAGTGTGCTGTACGTTTAATGCATGTTTAATGTAATTTTTATTTTATATTGTAAGTAGATATTTTGTTTTTCGCAGATCTCTCCCAAAAGGATTATTTGCTACTACTTATAATTTTTTTTTGCTTTCTATAAGTTTAAGGAACCGTTTCAACTCGGTTTTAAGTTATATATAACATATTATTTTAAAAACTCAAAATTATGCCGAGTGGAAACAGAATATTCCGTATAACTACAGTAAATTCTTAAAGAAAAATTAAATTTCCATACAAAAAAATCACTATTTTTTTATTCATATGGATGATAATCATTATTATCAGCCTTATTATATTTTAACTATGTCTTTTTAAGAACGGGGATTTCGAGTTTTAAGAAAGTGAAGGTACGGTGAGGATTGATGTGCTAAAAATGATATAATTGAAAAATAATTCAATAACATTTTATAGATAACTTTGTTTTAACACAACTTCTCGCGCATTCCTTAATAACTGCTACTTGTTGTTTAAACTTTAACGTTTATAAATAAAAATGGATTTCGGTAATATTTGGCATTTTTAACATCAAAATAAATCTATGCAATGGTTTAACATTTTTTTAAAATCCGCGGTACAAAGCACCGCTCACTGCACGGTAACTTAATAACGCTTGCGACCGAACGCAGTTACGGTCAATTAAATGTATGCCACTCTATCCACGGTGAACGACGAATTAACTTACTCTATAAAAGGAAAAACGTCCTCGTTGGCCAAGTAGTTAACCTCTGTGGCTTTGATCACGTAGCACAGGTTCAAATCCTGGAAATGAAATTCTGGCTGTGGAATAATTCTGATATATTCATTTGCCTAAGAAATTTTCAATAACTTCTAACTGGGAGTCGGGAAGTCAATGGTGTTATACCCTCGTGCCTCGGAGAGAACAAAGACGTTGGTCCCCGTCACTTTCTTCAACATGTGATTGTGTTCATTAATGAGTTAAACACTATCACTCTGAGCCTGCCTCGCATTGGTACAGCGTAGTGGGTAAAAGCTCCATATCGCCTCTCCTACAAGAAGGGAGGCCTGGCCTGTTGTTGGCCATTAATAAGTCGATAATAAGAGGAAGCCCTAAACTCTCACCAACAATTCTTTGCACCTAATGAGAAATAAATAATCACCTTAGTTGTTTAGAATTTCGTTTCGAATCTGTTATCAAGATGTAACTTTATAACAAACAAACTCGTTAGATTGTAACAAACATTACAGTCAGTTAAACAAATCCATGATAATTCCTGCGATTTGTAAACCAACCAAAAAAATGAGCGTAATGATCCATACTTATCAATAAATAAAGCTGTGTGTCTCGGGACGTCCAATAAAAATGATAACTTAAATACGACTAGCGCTGAGGGTTAAAGTGAGACAGGAGGAGCTTATATACCACTGCCGTGTGCATGAGTGAAAGGGAAGCCAAACAGATTTGCACCGTACATCATTACGTATCGAAGCGGCTTCTTTTCCCATAAGAAGTTATCACTTCAACAGAATGTAGCTCTGACTATGCTACCTATGCTGGTAAAACGCTAGTATGAAGATTACAATACTTTAATATTTTTATAAAAGGTAATCAAATGAGCTTTAACTTTTTAAGATGGAGGATGTTTTTATTCACTCGCAAGTAAACAAAACTTTTATATCCAGAGTGTCACCTGGAGGTAATTGGACATTGTAATGCTTTTAGGCAATTTAGTTTCCCGTAGACATAAAAAGAAGAAATAACGCCGAGTGATAATGTTGAAGTTAGTTACAAAAAAGTGTGTTTTAAGTATATTTTTATTACCTAAATAGAAATTTGGATTATTTTCAATTGAATAAGTTGTATTATCTACGTAAACATGAAAAATCTTAACTATAACATGCATCGGGCCTAAAAAAGGACCGTCTTTTTACTCCGAGAGATCCTCATGCGATGTTGACCCTTCAAATACAGACTCCGCTCTAGATGACAAAATAAGTCAATCATTTACTGTCCATACAAAAAGTATGTAAAATAACACCTGCTTTTATTGACTATTTATGTATGAACGTAGTAAGTATGAATCATATTTCAAGTCACGATATTGTTGCTTTAAAAAGGAAGTCTGTATATTGCTTGAACGCGCTCAGGATGTGCGACTACAATATGCTTATTTTCCAATCACACGCGATAGTCTGAGCTTCCGCAGTAATATCTAATTTAAAGTTGAAGCGAGGGTACTTGAGCGCGAACACGAGAGTTCTTCCTGTAAGTCTGAATGAGACAGTGTCATTAAATTAAAGTTTCATTTGTCTTCATTTGCTAAACAATAGCAATTATACAAAGCCCCACAGCGGGCGAGTAATCAAGCGTCCCTTTAATTAAGTACAGAAACAGTGCCAAGTAATTGGATCTGAACAACTGAGTAAACAAATCGAAATGGAAGGTAATAAATCTAGCAAACACCTCTCCTGGCGTCACTGAGCAATGGGCCTTCAAAAGTAACGCTCCGCTAATCACAAACAAATTCATTATGAAATTGCCTTTGTGGAATTTTTGCAGCTCAATTTAATAGCCTTGTTGTTTATAAAGAATTTTTAAGGAGAGTTTTATAATTCAATCTAGTAATTTTGTTTTATCTGCGGCCTTTAGAGCCCGTGTAGACAAAAAGAGTTCAGACGTTCCAGCTATGCGTTCTGCGTACCGCGTTCTTTGTAATATTTGTACGTGTGTATTTTTTAGCTCTGCGCTCCGTTACAATAGCTTGATAACGGTGCGGTGATATTATTTTATAGACATTGTGCCTAACCTAACGTCTAAATTATTTCTGATTGTAAACAAGGTTAATTAAAAAAAGACGTGTGGCACTCGGAGACTGCCGCGGTAAAGCTTTTATTTATGTAGTATTTTTTTTTTGTTTTTTTTTTGCTTCTCCACATTACAATTACTGTAAGCTATGATGCTAAGATCCCGCACAAAAAGAGCTTAGGCATTTTAAACAAGGCTTGTAACCGAGGCACGGGCTATGTTAGCCAAATCATAAAGTTACAAACCTTACAAAAAACGCGAAACAAAGATCTGGGAATTCAGGTCTGAACTTTTTGTCTACATGGGCCCTTACATCACTATTGTGCTTTGAAACTATTTTTGAGAGCAAAAGATTCGTTGTTTAATAAATAACTAAACCAGTAAAGATATCATTAGAAAGTTACAGACAGTTTCCTCTAAAAGGAAATTCAGTAACTGGCTTTTCCCTCACTTCTTTATAGCACAGCCATAAAGGTGTTTGCACGTCTACTAATGCTCCGGGCGTATTCATTTCCGGCACCTTGCATTTTTATAACCTTTATTATACTATTTTATAGCAAATTTCCTTATAAGCTTATAAGGGTTTATGTTTATAGATACTTGCTGTTGTATACACAATTTTGTCAGCAGTAAAAATGTTCAATGAAATTCCGCTTTTGCATACAACGATTTGTACAATATAATAAAAAAAATAATATTTTCCTTGTCTAACCATAATCGACATAAGCTTGTAGTCGTTTGTATTTACATTCATGGCCTCAAAACCTTTTCATTCCGCTACGGAATAGTACCCAAACACTTTTCATGTATGTTCCCTAAGATAGCAACAAACAACCTTACTTTTTTCGTTGTTCGCAATTTGATTGCGGGGATTTATTTTTATGGTCAGATTTATAGACGGTTCCAACAAGATTCGCTGTTCAGCAAAAAAATTTAGGCCTCTATAAGGAAATGGGAAAATATTTTGCATCTTTTAGGATCTTTTTATTGATATTTTTTAAGCGACAAAATCGTAGCAGGTATTTTATATTTTCAAACTTCAAAGACCGCGTTAGGACATGAAAGTTCTATGCAAGACTAGGTTTAACTGAATTTATAATTTGATGAACAAAATTTATAGATATCATAATAATACATTAAAGGAGATTCTAGTTTAAATTTATATTTAGTAGTAGTATCTATTTATTTTTATATAAAAATACAGAAAATAAAGAACATAATATAATACCCAATCCGCGTTAAAGGTGCAAATAATCTTCAATCTCATAGTTTTTACTAAAATACAAAATTTGCAACAGTAAAAGATGAAAAGTTTCAGTTCTCCTTGCGCCTGACAATTAAACAGATAAATTACAGCTTCTCGTGTACGATTTACGTCTCTATGACCGATTTAGCGGTGTTCGTCCCTTTTTCAACAAATGATAGTAATTTCCAGGCGGAAATGCATCGAAATGGCAAAATGGCCTGCTAAGCGGTGCCCATTTGCGGAGATTGCTTTCCGGACTTAAATTTTATACCAGAATATTTAATAGTATTTTCCAAACGCCATCCTATCTCACACTCGTTGAAGGTTCTTCAAAGACGTGATATTTTTATGACATTTAGTTTTAGAGGATATTAAATATTGAATTTAGTTTAAGAATAATGTATAGTTATTTTTTAATTGCTTTTTTTTTGTAAAAACTTTTCTATGTACCGAAAGCTTTTATTATACCTTATTCTTATTTCTTTAATTAAACGAAAACATAATATAATTATCTTCAATTCTCTGGAAGAAACTGCATTTATTCCAATATTTTATTTTAAAAAGATGAAACCGCTTTGTCTATAAATCGTGAGTTAAAATCAAGAACACTTTATTTTAATTGATAATTAATTGTCCAACCGCAAGGCAAAGATATCTTTAATCCGTTAAATCCGTTTATTACTACTTTAATACTCGTACTTTCGCAACTCTTCAAGAGCTTTAGATAAAATCGGAGCGAAAGCTATATTTTCCAATAGCTTCGTTATTAAATTGCAATTTCCATACAAATTGGCTGCCGATGTAGAAGTAAGTCTTAATCCAAATCCGTTTCAAGAAGCTATATTTCATTTTGTTGCAATTTAGTCACGGGCGGGTACCGTTGAAGTACACTTACAGTTTACTTACGTACAAATAGGGTTTCTCGTTGCAATATAAATGGAGGGACGGCTAACCTGGCTCCAGACTTCATTAATTGAATAGATACGTCTGTTGCTCGCCTCAATTCCATCTTAATTACCCTTGATAAGTCTCTATAGGGTACCTATAGCTCCCCAAGAGCTCAACTAATAAACTCTACATTGAATCGCACTTTGATTTTAATTTAGTTAGATGCGGTTACTTGTCTAATACAAATGAAAAGGCGTAACGCCCAGAAGCTATTCCCTCTAATACGGCAAAGCAGAGACTTTGATTGAATGAAGACACAAGTGCCGAGTGTGAGTTAGTTACCGAGCGACTGCGTAAAAAAAATTGGTTGTCTGTAAAGTTGGTTTACTGACGATAGTTGAACGTGACAACTTTACTGATGGAATGGTAGCATTTAATTGCTTATTAAAATTTTTAATTTAAGTGTATTTTTATAAATTTTAATTTAAATTAATAAAATAATTGATTTTAATTTTATAAATTTATATTTTAAATTTATAATAAATACATTAATTTATAAATATATTAATTTTTAATTTAAAATTAATATATTTACTAATTATATTTAATAGACGGATGTCGAACGCTGCCGAACGCAAAGGCTGATTGTGCTTCTTTGTCGCTCATTCCGCGCTCTCGCTTGCACTTCAAGCCTTACATGGAACGCCTCAAAGCGAGGTAACGCCGCATGAGTCATGGTTTTTCGTGCGTGCAGCCGGCTCTATCGAATTATAAGACGTTGTCACGTCAAAACGTAACGCAAACTTGTATAGAATTTTAGTAGCGCCATCTAGTTATAGCGAGAGTAAACGCTTTTTTTGCTATATAATTTGACGTTATGAGTGACTACGTTTTTACGCAGTCGCTCGGTGAAAAACTCACACTTGCCCTACTGGTACTTAATACTTCTTGAATGATAAAATGAGTAGATACAATCTTACAGTGACCTTTTTTTTAATTACCTAATAGCATAACCACATACTCACTACACCATACTTGTTGAGGTATTACTTACAAATATTGAGATACACATACTTGTAATATTCTTCTCCTAAGCCACTGGGTTGTTTGATATTTGTGAGTGTAAGAAGAATAGATGGTAGAGTTATGCTCTGTGTAAGTTGACTTTTAACAAGCTAATGTCTATAGCTATGTTATAATGTTAGTAACACCACAGAATACATTATAACACAAGGTGAATTATAAGGTTATAAAATAACTTTCTTTAAAAATCTTGTCATCATTGTCGTTAAAACGTAACTACTTTATAATAAATTTTTTAAATGAATAAATAAAAGTAAATACTAAAATAAACTTAATTAAATTGCAGATTTGGCTTGAGCGCGATACTACCAATTTCATAGACTAAATCCAATAGACAATGCATAACACAATCAAGTAAGCAAAAGCATTATCGAATCGCAAACAGAATATATCTAGCATCAGTGAAACCAATTACATTCGCCATAAGTGTACATTTGCAATTAGCGAGTGGTCCAAAAACGTGCAAATCGTTAACCGCAGCCACCGAGGACCGTGTCTTCGCATATTCATAGCCTGCTTAAAATATTTTAATACGGGTCGGCCTCGCGCTCATATCGGCTTTCTACTAATGTCAAATTTGTTTTCAAATGAACAAAAAATCCTTTTTGAAATTGTTATTCAATGACAGTAGCAATCTGTTACTGAAACAAAATTTCTTATCGTATAAGAGCGACAAACGAAAAATACATTTTTCTGACACTAATTATTTCTATAGTTCTAGCGCCATCTATGTTTTACTGCATGAACTACATTGTAGAGGTTCTGTGGTTCTTTAAAGTATTCATTGATAGAACAAACATTTATAGCTCACTGATGTTACGTGGACAACGATTGTTTGTTACATCACATTTCAGGAGGCAGCAAAGCTTTGAGTCTCCGGTTCTAGTCCAGATTCATATGATTCGATTAAACGATGGCGTGTATAAAAACAAATTAGAGATATAAGTATGAACTGTATATGATATATCATTTAATCTTCTTTTATTCTTTTACTAAGAGATTAGCAGAAAATTCTTTGCGTGATTAAAATTCTGTTAAAGATACGTCAGCTGTGCCTTTGTGTGTACAAGTTATATACAAAAATGTATGTAAAATAAGAAAGATATGATATCAGCTGTGCCTTTGTGTGTACAAGTTATATACAAAAATGTATGTAAAATAAGAAAGATATAAATGGTTTTTACAACATCTGTTAATTAAATTATACAAAAAAAAATTAAGAAATGTATTTTAGATGGCAAATGAACGTTGTCATCATTGCATGTCAATCTACCATAATCAAAAAACTAATAAAAACTAATAAAAAATGTTTGATAATATTTTCATTCTTTAAGCTTTAATCATTTCCCGTTTTTCTTTACTCCCTGTTATCGATAATTTCTTCCACCTTTATCCTCTTCCTTCTGAGTATCCACTTCAGAGGGTATTTATGAATAAAGGAGCCGTAATTGGTACTATTACGAAATGTAATGTACAATTTCGATATTACAAGAGGACCAATTAAGAATTCCCTGCGCAAACGGGTCAAAGTAAAGTTACGTAGTGTACGAATTAGAGCGATTTGTGATGAAGGCGAACGACGATCAAATTATGGCGAGCTTTAATTTTGAGTGGCATCGTGTCTACTTTTGTCGATAACGATTTAAATGAAGCCGGCAAGAATTTTCAATTAGCGGGACACTGAGCGATGGGTGACGATTGTCTCCGACGGCGTCTTCACCGCTCCCATCCATCTACATTTGAGTAACCGAGTGAAAAAGCAATGAGCCGCGCTATTGCCTCTCTTTACGCATAAATTCTGAAACAGATTCACCCCATTTTTGCGTTTCACCTCAGTCCTCGTCCTATAAATAAGTGACGTATTCGTCGAATAAGTTATGAAGATTGGATGATACTATTTTGAATAATGCGCGTAGGTGTTTATTGATCACTTATTGTTACTCGATATTTTGGCGCGTCGAAACAATTTTAAGGCATAATAAGAGGAGTCATTTCTAGTGACAACGCTATGACCGAGTCATACATAATCAGAATTCAGAAATGTCTATTAAAAATGTTGAACTTTACCGAGCGAGGCAGTGCTATGGTGCAATAGGTTCCCCTATGTGTAATTTGGACGGTATGTGTAAAGTGAAAGATTAGTTTAATCGTATTATTCAACCCGAGTGTCCAAAGATCCAATAAGATAATTATAAAATTATGCATGAATGATTTACGATAAAGCGAACTAAAATGGGGACGCTAATATCTGTTCTTAAATATGTGATTCCTAATTTAATATGTCTTCAAATGTTACCCATTGAAAGGTTAAAGGTTGTGAAAGTTTACATGTAACTAAGTCAAGTTCAAATGCACGTGTTGATAAAGTACTGACACTTATTCACACTTAGTTATTGGTCATGTAAGCAACTGTTCATATTTATGCTTATTTAGTCTAGCATCGAAGCATATCGAAGCGACGCGTCATCAACTTTGTCAATAGCAAATTAATCTCTACTCTCGCATCTCTAACGTACAAAGTTGTTTTATACAAAAGTGGAATCAAGCGTCGATGCACATCGATGCGCGCTGTCTCGTTCTGGTTTAGAATTTTCTATATTTGATGAATACGTGTAACTTAAGGATTTCAAAATGATGATTGTTGTAACAAAAAATTAAGACGCATTTCTTTGATGAGCTTCCAGTCTACGTTGAGGTTTTGCATATGCTCTATGTAATATAAAACTATCTAAAGTAATTCTAGTCAAATAGTATTTTATATACAATGGCACGTATGAATAAACAGAATTAAATATACCGTCACTTTTTACATTTGCTTTTATGAAATCACCTTTTAAATATTCGTTATGCAAAGTTATTATGAACTGATCAGTAAGCACGTTCTCCATATCTCGAAGCTCATTACAGCCTTTTAACACATACCAACATTCCATTTTGTCATAATTCGGACCATAATGTTGAGCTGGTAGCAGATAAAAGCCTCCGAAACAAATGAGATGCCTCGTGAAAATGTGATAATATGCAAATGCCTACGGCTACTTGATACGAAAATTTCGTACTGATACAGCTCTTTTGCGAACGTTATAATTTGAATTCTTGTTATTTCCCTTTTTATAACAATCCGGATTTATAAAGGCAAAACATAATAAGAAATAATTAAGTTATAAAAATAAGAACAAAAACGTAAGCATGTTCAAACAAAATACCGGTACAGTATTGAAAACGGGTTACATTTGAAGGAGACATTAACTTTTAGATATTTAGGGATTTTATAATTTCCGTAAATACTGAAAGGATCTTCATTATGTTTTTACAGACTAGGAATATATGGTATTCCAAGATAAAGAACCCATGATAGACATGACATATTAGGAAAATGCGTGACTAAGGAGCTTTGTTCTCCATGTAATCGGATAACATTTTTACAGTGAGAACTGCATTTGCTGTACCTGACTTCATACGTTAATGTCAGTGGTCTGATATAATCTTAAAACTATTCTCGGTATATTTACAAGAATTCCTCATTATAGAAACCAGTAAAATAAAGTGTCTCCCTAGGTACATAAACCATTGTTCCTTCCAACACAATGGGTATGTATGTTTTTAGTTTAAGAGCGCCCTAGTCAAATTATGGCTTTGTAAACGTATTTTGCCTTGACCTGACCTGGTTTCGCTGTAAAGTGACACTGAGACTTAACTGAGCGGCAAAAATGACACCAACCTCACGCCTTTATCCACGGCTACACAAAAACGTATTTTTTACACTCACAAAAGTGGATTATAAAATTGTTTGAATGAATTTCACTTTGTGGACTTATGATTTCTCACGGAAGAATAAAAATCAATGAACTTTTGTTTTTTTGATAGTTGTGTAAAAAGCAAAAGTTTATTAATTTTATTTTTTTTGGATTTAATGAATGTGAACGCTTAGTTAGTTTTGCTGATGGTTGACAATTGTTTAAATTTAATTTAACATCAGTATTCTTATTTTTCTTTTCTAACTTTTATAACCATTATTAACTGTATAACAATTATTATTGTATAACAATTATTAACTGAGCGATCAAGATATGATTTCTTTAAAATAGACTTTTTCTTAAAAAAAAGGAACTTGCAACGCCAACATTTGTGTTTCCAATAGTATTATACGGAGATATTATTATTTTGTGATATAGCCAATATCACGAGATACATATCTTAAAGTAATACAAGATGGCGTTATAAAAATTATTCTTTTTAAATGGACTTCAACTCCTGAGGATAATGTAAATTGAGATTTTTCTGTCGGCTTTGTCTGACAGTCGCTTACATTAGTCGATTATTCGTGGAAAATAATAAAATAAATAAACTATTGCTTCTTATGGTATATAATAGCGTTTTTAAAAGTTTATAAATAGAGTCCTTCCAGCTTCTGTTTTCCCTACTACATACAATTTGGGTATCTTCAAGGCATCTTCTAGGCAAGCGCGCTCTAGCGACTGCATCTTCTTTTAGTGTTATTAACAGTTGAGGATAATTTATAATACAACACATACGTTGTAGTACGTTCTGGTACGCTCTGCACATACATAAACATGAAACGTTAATTTCACGGCTTATCAGCATAATAAAGTCTAGGTCACGCTCAAACGAGCACTTTATTGACGTTCGGATGAGCAAACAGGGATGCCCTCGCCCTTCGCATTGGGACTTAATTTTGAGGCCGACACATGTCAGTATATCACCGATATTAATGTACACGGGTCGGACTACGAACGGACACTCATAAATTGACAAAATAGCCTGTTTCATTCGTTTTTTGTAGTTCCTTACTTAATTAAAAAAGAAAAAGCTGTTTACAAATAAAGCTGTTTTTATAGATTAAAATCCAAATAGGTTTATATCTCTTAAGTCTCAATTCACCGCCTATAACAGAGCGACAGTAACACTGTAATGAAACGATGTCTTTTGACTCGACAGCATGATTCCGAAATTAATCTCTATGTCTCTCTCACAATACTCTAGATAGATAGAGAAATAGAGACGAATTCGAAACTCATACTGTTAAGTTTCAAAAACATCGTTACGGAATAGCTTGATCACCGATCACATGACATACACGGAAAACTTTGTACAATGCAATGCTGCCAGTTAACTAAAGGCAAACTGTAAGGTTTTAAGCTTCATGTGCCTGCCTTTACACCAGCAACCATGTCCTTCAAACTGAATTACAACAATGCTGCATTGCGATATAGATGATCAAACCTTCCTTTAAAAGCTGTGGTACGAAGATATATTCTGATAAAACCCTGTATCTAATAACTGAATCCGATGCACTTCACAAAATACATTAACGTGCAAACAACAGCTCAGCATAAGTTGTCGTGCAGTATGTTTGGCGAAGATGTGAAACGTTTGTACCCTGTCTACAATCACATGTCCAAAGTCACGTTGCAACGTGATCAACGTGACTTCGTACAGCGCAACGCTACAGGTAGCACTTAACGTTTCTAACGTGCTCAGTATCAAGTATTGCGCTTCAAATTGTTAGCCAATACTAGCCGTTTTAAGTCAATTGCTACATCTTGCAATCGCCACGTTGTTAATTGCCTCTTAAACTTATTAATACCACCGTATAATATCATAAGTTTTGCACTGGAACAAGTATCAAAATGCACAGCTTTGACAGTTAACTTAAGGCATCGCTATTTTAACAGAAAAGTAAAAATAACCGTACTACTTCTCTTATGTGCAATATCACAAAAAGATATTAAAAGCCACATACTTATTGATGTCGACTCACATTAGCATACAAACAACAGGTCAGTGTAAGTTATCGTGCAATAATGTTTGGCGAAGGTGTAGAACGTTTGTACTCTGTCTACATCTACAGTTCAAACATATTCCACCTTTTCATATTTGCTTCTGATAAAAAGTCTGATACTTAAAGCTGTCAAAGAAATTGGAGACTTCAATTCAAAAAACATAATGACAGTATAAGAAATCCCGTACATACAAAAGAGCGCTTTCATAAAAGGCTCTGTTGCTAGAGCAACCGCGTGTTGGCGGACGCTAACACCACAAGGCAATGAATTCTCAGTTCAGCGCATGCTATTACGAGTAGATGAGGGTGTTATTAACCATGACAACCGCCGACGAGCTCCCCCCTTGACAACTTTTACAAAACACCAACGGTTAACGACGTCTGATCACCTATACAGAGCGGTCTATAATCTTTCGTTGGCTGTTTGTTAGGGCCATTAAAACAGGGTTTATTTTTTGTAGGTTTTTACATTGGACAAAATTTTTATAGCTATTGGTAAAAATTATATTTGCTTCGAAATAATATATTTACCTCACACTATATTTTGTTTGAAATTGGTTCATCAATTACTACGATTCGATATAGTATAACGTTATGATTATATATACGAAAATTGGTCCATTTTTATTGTAACATCCTTCACAATCATAAGATTTTTTCCCAGATAATGGGTAGCTTTAAGATTCTTTTATATGTTACGGTAACAAATATGGTCTTCATTTAATCTAAATTATTACTGCGTAAATTCTAATTAGATGATAAACATTACATATTAGCTAAAATTAAAAAAAAAATAGGTTTTATTGACGTTTATTTTGTGGCCCCAAAATGAAATCATAAGTTTCAAGTGTACGCCCCTAAATTTGCAAGTCGTGAACTGCAGGGGTGCGTCACGTCCAAATAGATGACGGGATTATTTTTGTTTGACATAATCATAGTGACAAATTTCTCTGTAGACCTGCCAAATTTGACGTTCTCATGTATGGCAAATACTGGGTTATGACAGCGACAAAATAGAGGTACGAATATATCATGTATTTTCTTTGCATTCATCGTAAACTCAGGCGACTTAGATATTCTATGCATTACGTTGTATCAAGCGTAAAGAAGCGTAGCTTTTGTTTATACTAATACATTTTTGTTATCCATATAATTTACAAAAATTAATATATTTTATTTTCTCTTATTACCCTTTGTCACAGCATCACGCGTGGACGGCTGGACTTTGCTAATTTTTTTTTGTTATGTTAAAATATAAGAAAACTTAATGAATATTTTAAAGATATTTGTTACCAAACCACGGCTTGACATGGCAATAAAATATGGCACAAAGATAGATTATAGTCTGGTATACCACATACGTTACTCACAGAAACGGGATCTACGCGGGTGAAATCCTAGGCCACCGCTAGTATAATATAATATTATCAGTAGAATACTCCGACTATAACTAGAACAACAGATGTTCCTGCTATTGTCGCCATATTGCATCACACAATAACATCAGAAGTGGGATGATTCTTTGGTAAAGACTAAGCTTATTGTGTTTCGGATAAACTGAGCTCATACATGTGGGTACTCTAACTGCGAGTTTATCAGACTTAATATATAAAATATCGTTCTCAATTTCGTGGTTATTACTAACTTCGGAATAACAGAAAATTCTTATTAACTTTAACATGATAATATAAATGTTCCCTTTCCTAGAATTATATTTTCCTCGTATTACACTAATTGACTTATTCATCTAAAAGAAATTTTGGAGATTTTGTTAGCTTTCTTCGATAGCATGTTAATTTATTTGAAAGAATAATATTTGATATACCTACTGGTATTTAATGATTTCGTAATTTCGTTCTTACCAAAGTGAGCTTATTGTGTTTATGTGAATGCTCTTAGTTTCTGGCCGTAAGACCCTAGCTGAGAGATTACAGGCACAGTTTATACTGTTTATACTGTACATACAATTTCCTTTATTTCGTAGGTATTGTTGAACTTTGAATTGAAAGTAACTAAGGGCTGGTAAGTAAGCTAACTTGTTTATTATATTGATGTCATCCTACTTGTAAAAACATCAATATTTTAAGAATATTGTAAAGTTCACATTGCAGTCCAGTCAATACAAATTAGGTATCTGACTTCAGATGATTTATACATTTTTGTTATAAAATTCATTTGGTCGTTCACAATTCACAGTAATCTTCCACAAAACATTAATCCGAGAGATTTTTTTTTATTGACTACAAGTTGGCCCTTGACTGCTATCACACCTGATGTTAAGTGATGATGCAATCTAAGGTGGAAGTGGACTAACTTGTGAAGAGTAAGATGAAATCCACACCCCTTTCCGTTTCTACACGACATCGTACCGGAACGCTAAATCGCTTGGCGGTACGTCTTTGTCGGCAGGGTGGTAACTAGCCACGGCGAAAACCTCCCACTAGCCAGACCAAGACAAATTAAGAAAAACTTAGTTTTGAAAATCCGGTTGCACGACTCGCAGAACAAACAGAAAGCGTAATATAGATCGTATTTAGAATATTAAAGGCTAGCTATATTATGTTTAATAATTTTTTTAATAGCGCATAATACAAATAATTTAAATTCCATATTTTAATAGCCTTAGTGTGAATATTTGAATTATGCATTATAAAATGAAGATTTGCAACCACCTCATTTTGAAATTATAACATCTAAATTCTGAGGGCGAAGCTTAAAATTGCAAAAGTTATTCTCGATACCATTAAAAGTTAATTTGAAGACGTGACAGGTAGGTACATATCGTCGAATATTCCGGTAGGAAAATGTAGAATTATCCCGCGTCTTTATCTTCAAAGAGATGTCATCACCAACTGTGGGGCCCGGCCAGTTCCAAAGTTGTTTGCGGCCCGGCTGGAGACCGCTCTTATTAAATATGCTGATGTTTATCCTGATTCAGAGCTTTCATGATAATAAGATGAGAGGTATGAATTTAATTGGATGCAAAGGTATGGAAACGTTATTAAACTAGATTAACGAGTACTTACTTGTGAATGAACTTGTACGGTAGAATTATTTAAGTTTTGTGGATCGATTACAAGGTTGAAATAAAACTTTATTTCATTAAGTAAAATGACTAAACTTATTAAAAATTAAAATTTCATTATTATTTTTTGTCTTTAAAAAATAAGTTAAAAAGTATGTTACTTAGTCTACTAAGATTGAGCTATTTTTGTATTATTTCTTCGTACACAATCTAAAACAAAAAATGAATTATACTGATAAGTATAATTAATAGTGATAGATAATTTTTATTTGGCTATTATTTTTATTCACAATAATCTATAGTACTAATATGACCATAAACTATTATATGTTGGACATCATCATAAAGTTGTGAATAAACGTAAACTATGATAAGCCTAAAACACCAATAACAAAAATTTTATAAAACGAATTTCCATGGAATTCTTTTATCTCGACGAGTCATAACTTACAAATCATAATAAAGTATTTTATCATCGAGAGTGATAAACCTGTTTTGCTCAGATTTCCTCTTAAAAACACCATTAATTACCCAATGAATATCGCAAGAGGCACGTCGACGACAAGTCTCTGGAGGAAAATTGAGGAAAATAATTGTGTCTACCCTTAAAAACAAAAGCATTTTAATTTGCCGCTTATTAATTCAAATCTTTTTATTCTTTTCCTTATTCGAAATGTCCTTTGTACAAATGGTTGGAGTTGTTTAAATATTTTCAACAACTCTCGTTAAATTGAATATTGGATAAGAGCAGCGTTACTTTGGTAGTGCATTATGAATTGTAAATAATTATTTATTTTGCTATACTCTACTAAAACCTTACGTATCCTTGCGATAACGCTATACCACCCGACAAAAACCATTTACGCATGTCTCATTGTAGAGCACCTCAAGAGATGTTGACTCAAGAACGTTCAATTGAAAAGTCAATCGTCTCTCATTATCCCAAAATTGTTATAAGAAATTCCGTTCTATTCAAATATTATTGTTATAATATGAAAATGTAGCCATACCGTAAGAAAAAAAGCAAACGTTTTTGTACTGTAGGTATATTCATGCCTAGTGTAACTTTCGTAGCGACGTGTCAGTAACAGCGATCTTCAAAAATTGCAGTTCAAAGGGCTACAACGGCGCTACAAAATTGCTTTTATTTATAACCAACGCCCTGTCAGCTTCACACAGTTGCCTATTTGCCGTGTATTGTAAGACCTTGAATCATACAACGGACGTTTATAATCAAAGCACAAAAAACGTTTTTAAAAGCTTTTGGTCGTGTTATAAGGTGTTTTGTTTTTATTGAATGTTAGCAGGATGAACAGTTTAAAAATTTATTTTGTAAGTAAAGATTATAAAATCTGTTCTAGTGGCGTACTAACTGGTTTGACATGTTATAATTTATAGTATTTTTTATATTATCTTAATAGTTCTTAACTGAACTTTACCATTACGATAAACTTTATTTAATAAAAATGTTTACAGAATAGTTATCTATGTAATTCAATCCACGGCGCAGGGGTCAGTTATGTGTTATGTCTCTACGTTGCTCCAAACGTTGTAAAATTTAATTATCTGTCTCGACTTTTAAATAATAAACGTAATTCGGTTTTATTTTACTTTTATTTTACTTTCAAATGAGATTTATATATAATTCATATCACCACTATCCAAATACTGTAGTTAAAAAGTTATAGTTAGATATTTTCACTGTAACAAATCCTGTAAAAAATTCATACAGCTGGTATTAAATTGCTAGGGAAATTTAACAATTTTAGTTGGCTTATAAGCTCCGACCCACTACCGGCTACGTCAAAAACTGTTTTGTGTGAGACAGCTCACAGTTTTGTAAATTAATTCGGCGGTTTTGAGCTATTACACAAACTGTCAGCGCAGGTGCCACGCTCCTACTTCTCTGCCCAGGATTTGCATTCGGAAATACTCCTACTAATTTAACTTCTGTGTTTGTTTTGTCAAACTAAACAACGCCCGTAGCTTCTGGCTCATGGGACTCGAACTAATATTTAGAAAGTTGTATATACAATGTTATAGAGTTTTTTGTATTCTATTTTTTTTTTAAATTAAAAAAGCCCTAAATTTTGAATTTTAGTCTGCTGAGTCGTTATTATTTTCGTTTTTCGTTATATGTACTATATACCGAAGTGCTTAATAGTGATTTGTTCTGAAAATTGGTCGACGATGTGTTTGCCGTTTGCACTGAATTCAGGTTTGATTTGACGCGTACCTTCGTGTCTTCCACCTTTACTGATTTATTAGTTAAATTATGAAAGATAGTATGTTTGTCATCTGTACTTACTACGATTTCAGTCCACTATGTCGTTGATTCGTACAAAATATGTATCTAATAGCTGAATAGCAATTTGTTCTCAAAATTGGTTGACGATGCGTTTGCCCTTTGCACAGAATTCAGGTTTGATTTGCGTACGCACACAAAGGCGCAACAAATTAAAGCTATTGTTAGACGGATTATGTAGCGGGGTCCATTTATATGTAAAATAGTGACGCGTACGTTCGGAGTCAGCCAGCCGTGCACGTGGCAGCCACCGCGCCTGCGATTTTCGCGCGCACCGATAATTCGGTAGACGTATTCGTACCTCGATTCCCTAAATCTAATATCAAATAGATTTCTATTCTTGGTTTCGATATTCTACTATAATTTTTTCTTAAGGAAAACGAACTTTAGTACATATTCTGGTTTATAAGTAATATACAAAGTACTAGAAAAAGATTTGTAGAACGCTGCTAGAGCCATTGAAAACCGAATTACCCCCATAATATAGTATTATAATTATATGTTTTTCTCCAAAATCTTTTTTGAAATGAGTCACACTCTCAAAAAGTTACCAAATCTGGTATAGAGCCATGCTTCTAACTTCTACACCATCTAACTCTACAGGGCCTAACATAAAAACTGCAACACCTTAGTCAAAATATGTGGCTTGACTATTTCGCTATATACACATGGACGGGCAGAATCCGTTTTGTAACGTCGGTTGCTTGCATACCAATTCATTATCAAAAGTCATACTTATACTCTTAACACAAGGACCATAAAAATACGCCCCTGATACAAAATATACATCGAGACATCATTATATTTTTTAAAAATAAGAAACAAAAGTAATGCATATAAACAAAAAAGTATAAAAAATATAAAAATAAACAGAAAAGTAATTATTTGATGTCTAGCAATTTGAAAACTTTCACTTAGAAAACCCCGTCATCTGCTAGAAAGAACAAAAATATAAAACAGGATATAAGTGCAAAAATTACAAAATAAACAATTTATGAAACTTGTAGCAAATATACCGTAAATACGTGTTCGATTAATAAACTCCTGATGACATACTAGTACAGTTAATAAATAATAATAATCTTCTATCATGTAATTACAATCAGATAAAATAGATATCAATAAGAGTAAAGTTTCCACAATCTACTTGTACTGAAATCTTGCCACTTGCAGGCGGTCTGAACCCCGACTTTTACGGGTATGCACAACTCTTCTTTATACGTCATTTGTTTTTGCACACCCGATGACTGTTAACACAAACCAATAAAGTACATTTTGCTTTAAAT
This sequence comes from Mycalesis mineus, assembly GCA_034621355.1. Lineage (NCBI taxonomy): Eukaryota > Metazoa > Arthropoda > Insecta > Lepidoptera > Nymphalidae > Mycalesis > Mycalesis mineus. The sequence goes on along the minus strand of CM067886.1, from coordinate 9,839,405 downwards.
CATGACAAGTAACGCTACGTGTGGCGCGCCACTGTTGCTACGAGAATACATTCGCGAGCATTCAAATGATGAGGCCTTTGTGAAAGTACAATTCTGAGTTGAATATGCTACTTAAAGCAAGAACTTTGAATATTCATTTCCCGCGGATCTATAAAATGGAGATATTCATTCTATATCAGCTTACAATATTGTTATTTCATAAGTAGTTATTTAAATTTTCCTGTTTGATTATTATCTAATATATAAAATTTCCCTGTCACAATGTTAGTTACCGTATTCCTCCAAAACGGCTTTACCGATTTTTACCAAATTTTGTATTTGTATTCAGCAGGTCTGAGAATCGGCTACTATCTAATTTTCATCTGAATTTTTTTTAAATTTTTAATGCAAAACAACGTTTGTCGGGTCAGCTAGTAATATATAAATGAAGGAAGATACTGTATACTTATTGGATAAATAATTAAGTTTCACTCTTTTTATTTAGTGCTTTGAGTAGCGTGAAATGTAATACTATACATAGGCATCTTGCTTTTTTACATATTTTTATATGAGCTAAGAATCGCATCGGCTATATTATGATTTTTAGTATAGAGGCTTTATATTTTATATCAGCAATATTGCAGTTTCATGAGCATGCGCACATTATTATTTTCGTATCTGTATTGTCCGAATCACAAAATATGATTTTATAGCTGCAATTTTGGGATTTTTCGGATAGGAATCTTAATTTTTGTATAGCTGTATTAAAAACATCAGAAAAGTCATGGTTTTTACTGTAAAGACATATATCTCATTTTTTTTTAATTTGTTTATCTTCACAGGTTTTTGTAGTAAGTTTTTAGAGAGGAGAAGTATAAATAAATATCTTAATTTATGTATTTAATTTAGAATTTAAAACTTCTGTTTTTATTGAATAGACCAAAAATATATTTGAATATATTTTATATCTGCTCTAAAAATCGCATCTACAGCGTTGCGGTTTTTAGCGCATTGTGTTCAACGTATCCAAATCGCTTTGGCTCTTGCTTCGCGTTCGTTAGCCGCTTGTTTCTGTTCACACGTGCATATTTACATTTCAATGCGCTCCTGAATTTAGTCACGCATTGCCTGAATTGCATGGTTTCTGTGATGGAAACAATGGCGGAATTGGGTCTTATTTTCACTGCTTCGTGACTTTTGATAATTCCCTTTTTCGTGATAAAGGTTTATTTTATAGATTGTGGTCAAGTTATTTAAAGTACGTACTAAAATATCATGAAAATTTTTTGCTATGCTTTTATGTACTTATCTAAAAATACTTAGTAAGTGCTAAATGTTAGTAACTGTTATTTCATTATATTAGTAAATAAAACGTTATTTAATAAAACGGGGGTTCAAATTTAATTGTAAATACATTTAATATTATTTTTATATTGTCATGTACATTAATTTAGCCATAGTTATATTTAGTATTATTTCGTGACATAGGAGATTATTTTTCTGATGAATGACAAATTAAAGCTTGATTGCGATGTCCCTGGTAATTATCTTTTTACTTACTTGTATTTACGGTTGAAGTCTATCTATCTTAGCAGGTTTTTCACAGGTTTTTCTTTTATTCTTTTTAACAGGTTTTTCTTTTATTCTGGTATAAGAAATAGCCAAAAGAATATCGTATACTGTTGTAATTCCAAATATAAAACGATTGACGTAACACAAAAAAAACTGGAATCGTTATTTTCGTTCGTTATAAATAACAAAGTGTAAACGCGCTTTCAATATGTGATGACAAAGTTTTATGTAAACGTACGCTACTTGTATATGCGTAGGTATTATTAAAAAAATACGAACGCTTAAAAAAAGAACGAGTTGTTGTTGGCGTCATGTCTTTGTCGCCGACGCAGCGGCCGGTATTGCGACACCCACCATTAGTTTACATACAAATGGGTGTCGTTTTACATAATCCATCCTGTGCGATGGCGGCAATTTGTTGCAAACCGTCTGGATAAGCAAATTGATCGCACCTCTCAATGAATATTCAATAACAACTCCCTTTGTTGTGTTTTTATTACTTTTTTTATTTTTTTGGTGGCTTTTTTTATTTTACGTCGGTTATATAAATAGGGTGGGTCTCGTTTAGGTGCGCACTACAACTTTTAATTTCATTTGAATATTCAGCAGTTGACATAATGTATCTCCTGGTATTAAGTAATTACCGTCGCTTACAGTATTTAGTAGCACTGGGGGTACAGTTGATGCTTTGCTCACCTTTGAAGGATTTGTTTATAAGCCCCTACATAATCTTGTATTTTAACAGTGTAGAAACTCCACAATTTTCACGTGCGTCAAAGAAATGATCAATTACTAGGATATCGATAGTACCTACCAATTTCTGATATAGTATAAACTCGTATCTGAAGCTAAACTAAAAAAAACATCAATTAATATTGCCTTTATAATGAAATCGGTTTGGGCCATGTCAAAGCCTTAGATAAAAACAAAATCTATAACGGACATAGGTGAAATCTAACGGAGTAGAGAAACAATTTTTGTGCTTTATATGTCCTGAAAATATGTTATATTCTATTTTAATTGATAGTAAATATTTTCGTAAAGTACCTACCCTGTATTTTACACAATAAGTAATCAAGATAGTAAATGATTACAATGTTTTGATGTTAGTTAAAAAACGGGCCTGTTAAAAATACGATGCTGGCACAAATTAATTGGGACGTGATGCGAAAATTGGGCCAATTTGTTTATGTACACGGTTGTTTGTTTTATTTAAATTGAAGTAATTTTTGTTAAAAATGTACAGTCATCCACTGTTTACAGCTAACGATGAATATAATAGAGAAACACATTTGAAATCAGCTGAGTACGTAAATGGTGGCACAACTAGTATCCAATATTTTGTTTGCATTTCATAATATTTTTAGGGTTCCGTGCCTAAAAAGGAAAAAACGGAACCCTTATAGGATCACTTCGTTGTCTGTCCGTCTGTCTGTCAAGATTCTTATTCTCAGGAACGCGTGAAAGTATCAAGCTAAAGTCTGCTGTCCCTTAGAGTCGTGAAAAAATCAAGCTTCTAGGCCAAGACAATCACAAGATACAGCCGTTTATGCCAAAAAATTCCCAATTTTTGACACGGTCAAGTAAATAAAAACCTAACGGGTAGTTCCCGTAAGCTTAGGATCGTGTAATTTTTAGGAAGTAACGTTATATAGTAAAGATAATGGAAAATTTACAAAAACTGTAAATTTTTAGTTGCATCGTATAATAATAATGCTTTTAATAATTTTAAGCTTACTCCTTTTTCTCATAAATCCGTAAAGGTATTAAATTGAAATTTGTATCGAATACTTGGGCCTATAAAACCTTTAAATTGTAACATAATCAAACTTCTATATCAACAAAATCAAAAGATATAGCAATATAAGGCGCATGTTTAATCAACAAAATCAAAACCTATCGGGTAGTTTCCGTAAACTTAGAATCTTAAAATTTGGTACGAAGCAACGTCATATAGCACAGATAATGGAAAAATTACGATTAAACTGAAATTCATATCAAATATTTGGCTCTATAATACCTTTAAGCTATAACAAAATAAAACTTCTAAGTCAACACAGACAAAGGATATAGCTTAAGCCGTATATTTAACTCTCAACTACTCGCAGCTAGTCCTAGAATCTTGATATTGAGTTAATATATACATTCAGACATCACGCCTCATTCCTATAGGGATAGTCAAGGACTACATCCTTCCATTTGCCACGGTCCTTGCTTACCTCTTTAGCTTTTTCCACTGCCATTAATCCTTTTATACAAAAATTTGGATTAGATTAAGTTAAAAGAACAGGTAATTAACAAAATATCAACTGTCTGTTTTAATCAAGGTGCACCACAGTGCCCCCGCTAAGTCGAGCGCGAAGCAAGCACTGCCTGTATACCTTTACAGGAATCATTTGGCCGCATTTTCAGGTCCTATTTTGAGAACCTTTGGAAAAGACTGGAATGAAATTTTCGTCACCCAGTAAGCTATAATCACATACTCAAAATCTAAAATTTCAAGTCGGTAGGTCATTTAGTTTCGAAGTTAAACGAAAGCAAAGTTTCGCATTTACGACACTCACTCATGATCATCAAAACAGAACTAGTACTTCCCAAAAACTCAAAGAGCTGAAATTTGGTACAGAGTTAGGGTTTAATGACTAAATAAAGGGAAAACTATAAAAACTAGGATAATCGAAAATCTGGAGTACCTGGTAAACCTGATTAGAACACACAAGAGCCTAATACCGCCTTAACAAAAAATATTCAACTTTGTGGGCCGCTTCATTTGACGTCAAAAATCGAAGGTCTGAAGTATCTGATGAAGAACGCTCAGCTGGTCCCAGCTGTATTAGAGATCTGGTAATGCCTCCTTCTACTATTGGTACATAAAAATCGACTGTCATTGCAAAAATCCAGCATAGTGGGAGACACATCTCATCCTTGACGCACTGGTATGCGAGGTGGATTTATAAGACGGAGGTCCTGGTTCGATTCCTGGCGGGGCAGATTGAGATTTTTCGTAATTTGTTTTGGTGTGGTTGGTGGGTGGGCTTTTGCCGTGGCTAGTTACCACCCTACCGACAGAGATTTAGCGTTCCGGTACGATGTCATGTAAACCGATAGGCGTGTGGATTTCATCCTACTCCTAACAAGTTAGTCCGCTTCCACCTTAGATTGCATCATCACTTACTATCAGGTGTGATAGCAGTCAATGGCAAACTTGTGGTAGATTAAAAAAAATCTTCTAATTAAATCTTGCCAATAATGTCTGGGCCAATGCTGGGCGAATGCCTCCCTTGCAGGGTATAAAGTAACGTATAAAGAATGTTCAACGGCCAGGTCACACAATATTAACTTTAATAATAAAAAAATTGCAGTAAGGAATCTTAGACTTGGCACGACTTTGTCTAGATTTCATTACTTTTTAGAGATAAACAAGCAGCTCCATCGAGACTTAGCTTTTTTACAGAATGTTTTTGGTAGGATCGCACTTTACAGCACCAGGCTTTCTTCTTTATTTAGCTTAGTTTCAACATAAACTATGTAGATCAGTGAAAGCTGAAAGGAACGAACATTCTACGAAACTTTCTAATCTTAACTCACTCTCTAATCTCCTCTCTAATTACAAAGATAAAGATATGCTAATGATTAGTTATACGACAGCATAAAGTCTATTAAATTAAGAGCTGTTCAACAGTCTGCGAGTGAAATTGTCACATCTGAGTGTATAAAGCTCGCTGAAAGGATAAATCCAGTGGGTTTTATGAATAGAGCCGCTATCTGTCTGTCTGTATGAACATGTCGCTTGCCGGTACCATTTACTAACAACAGGATGCTTTCGTTCATTGTACTCGTACTTAGTTTAAGTTATGTTATTCAAACTGTGCTATTACATATATTAATCAAATTAATAATATTATCACATAGCTTGGTGGCGGTAGATTTACTTTATACAATTAGTATTTGTTTATGAGACTAGGTACTATTAGGTAACAGTAAAAATTAATATTTAACCTACAAACATAGAACTAAAACAAAGTACATACATATATGACATCACGCCTTATTCCCATAGGGGTAGGCAGAGAATACGTCCTTCCTGCCACGCTCCTAGCATACTTCCTTAGCTGCTTTCTTTTCTTTTGTCCTTAATTTGGTTTAGGAACATTTGCCTAGGCCTTCCTCTTCCAATATTTCCATTTTCCTCGCCTCATTAATTTGCCTCTTGTTCAAATGAAGAACGTTTCGTATTATATTTACCCGTTATTTTATACAGATAATACGTACTAGTATATATACGATATGTATTACGAAATGAGACCGCGACGCGCTGGTGTGTGCAACCTCTCGTCTACAAAGAAGGCATCAGCGGTTTACGCCCGGTTTGCCTCTATGCTCCCTTATTTTGTTCGTAATTTCGTAGTCTAAAAGGAAATTCAATATTATGTACCATATGTAAAACATTTTTAATAAAATAAATTTTAATTACACACATATACATATTTACTCACTAGACTTCTCGAGGTATGATGCTCTCTAAATAGCCGGTGACAGGAGTAGATGGCATAACATTGTGAGAAAGAAGGTCATAAATGGAGGTGGTCACGACCCTCTTATATAACGACTCACGGCTATTTAAGGAATATATATTTGCCCTTATGCATCCTATTTTGTTCTTAATATAGTCTGAAAACAAATTAAATATTACATACATACGAATCGAATTGATAACCTCCTTTTTTAACTTCGGTTAAAAACAGTGCGGGACGAAACGAACTGTTCTATTTTTTTTTAATTCAAATTTTTGAACGGATAACTGCGAGTGAAGCAACGTTGTACTACAGTAAATAAATATAGTAGAAAGTGTTCATTTTTACAAAAAAGAAGTGCGGTTTACGTTCTGGTTATAGGAATTGTAATTTTTATGTACAGCAATTGTATGGAAGAGGAACATTGACATGGTAAGTCGGACGAATGCTACAGATAGTTTATAGAGTTATTTTGTTGCAAGCAAGAAATACATAAAAAAAGTCTTAAAAATCTATGAATCCAATTCTACTGTAATAGCAAAAAAATATGTGTGTGTGTGTGTCTCTCTGTGGTATCGTAGCACTTAGAGAGATGGACCCATTTGGTTGCAGTTTTTCATTTGAAAGCCAGTTTTCTTGCGGTGGTTCTTAGCTGTGTTTGATAAAAAGCGGTCCAAAATTGCCACCGTTACAAAATTGCGTATTACATATTTTTTTACAACTCCCTCAATATGGGTAGCAAATTAAAGCACTAGTAGAATACTGGTACATTATTAAAAGTTTCAAATCTTAGATAGCCAACACGACAATAATGTGAGTTTTTGAGGTATTTTAAAATTTTCAATTTAACTTATTTTAAGTTTTTTTGGTTTCATTTACATCTTGTGATTTTCCTTTTGAATAACTATCTAATTTTTAATTATTTTATATTCCATAACTGAGGTCTCATGATATTTTTATGAATTGTATTGCGGTAATGATCTCAGTGGTACTTCCCGGGACGAAGGGCATTAAAGGCGCGCCAGTACGTTGATAAGCTCTATCGCGTGCCGTAACGTTACCTCCGGTTTCCTCCTGGCTTACTATTCAATGGACATAATATAGCTGAACGTTCTCGCTGTTCTTTACTTCCATAGCCGATTTTGAATGCCAGGTCATTCTTATGGATTTCAATCTTCAATTCAGCCACGTTTTAACAGGCTTATTAAAAAAAAATGGTTGTCTGTAAAGTCGGTTTACTGACGATAGTTGAACGTGACAACGTCTTAAGAAAATACTGATGGAATGGTAGCATTTAATTGGTTATTAAAGTTTTTAATTTAAGTATATTTTTATAAATATTAATTTAAATTAATAAAATAATTGATTTTGATTTTATAAATTTATAATAAATATATTAATTTTTAATTTAAAATTAATATATTTAATAATTATATTTAATAGACGGATGTCGAACGCTGCCGAACGCAAAGGCCGATTGTGCTTCTTTGTCGCTCGTTCTGCGCTCTCGCTTGCACTTCAAGCCTTACATGGAACGCCTCAAAGCGAGGTAACGCATGAGTCATATTTTTTCCGTGCGTGCAGCCGGCTCTATCGAATTATAAGACGTTTTCACGACAAAAGTGACATTTTTTTATTTTTTCTCTCTAAAGTAAAACTTAACTAAAACGCCATAGTTTTCACCGGTTATTCGAACGTTCTTAAATAAAATGTGTCAGAGCTTAGTATTAAAGTTACACATAGTTAATTTATTACTTGTATGTAAGTATGTATGTATTTTTTTGTATATAATTTTATGTAAGTATATTTTATATTAGATAATTTGATACAGTACATCCTATACTTGTGTGTACATACACCGATAAGACCGCCAATTGTACATTGTTTTTTAAGTTTTTTTTTATATTTTATTTTTTTATTTGGTGTAGAATAAAAAGTATTTCATACATTCATTTATTTATAAAGACCTGGCAGAAGAACGACTTCAAAACCCACTGAAAAGTATAAAATAACCATATCTATAAACTCGGTGCCATCCAAGTTTAAGGAAAGTTTATTCAACAAAGAAGCAAAGCAGTTTGTGTGAATCAGGTGTCGTCTTAAAAGTAGAAAGCTTTCAAGTGGCACCGACTTCATAGTATGGTATAAACTATGGAACCATTCCGGAAGTGTGCCCTTTTGAATAAAAAAAGAATCATTAAAATTGGACAACTCTGTAAAAAGTTAAGCGTGGTCATACATAAAAAAAATATATCTGTCGAATTGAGAACCTCCTACGATTTTTTTCGTCGGTTAAAAATAACAGAATACATAAAAGATGCGCCATATTGAATATGGCGCATCGTCTTTCGATATCACAGCAGACGATTCTGCGATACCCACCGTTAGTTTACAGTCAAACTGGCGTCATTTTGCATAATTTATCCTGCTTAATAGCAGCTATTTGTTGCAAAGAAATTGACCTCACCTTGCAATGAAAACTATCCGCTATCAATTGCCCGTAATATGCTTGCGTATAGTTTTTCATTTTTGAGACTAGTACATTTTCTACAGATTCTAAATTCTTAGACTTAAGTATTCACGCATTTTATAAATGCGGTATTTGTAAACTTAAAATCTCTTTAGTCATTCATTTTACGAATTATTTTTTGAATGTTTTGAAAATAATTTTACATACTACATAATTTATGTTATCAACAAACAGAATAATCAATTTAATACTACACTGAGCTACGATTCAAGATAAATAAAAAAAAACCTTTTATTTCTTCTTACAGTGTTTACAACAATTTACAAATTTATAACCTAAATATTAAAAAACTAAATTTAATTGTATTCAGTATTGTATGTTTTTTATTATTATTATTTATTTAAAAGAAGAACCCTTTACGGTGAAAGCCTCCTCCAGGTTTTACCATTGTGATCGAGCTTTGGCTTGCTGTATCCAGTTTTGGCCTGCGAATTGCGTAATGTCGTCAGCCCACCTATAACGCGGCCTGCCTCTGCCTCGAGTTCTTTTTGGTCCTGGCCATTTTGTTATTCTGACAGTCCAGCGGTTATCCGTGAGTGACGTGTCCAGCCCATTTCCATTTGGATTTAAGTGCAAATGTAATGACGCCAATTATTTTAGGTTATTGTCTGATGATGGAGTGGCGAATTTTGTGTATTTTTTTGGTATTTGTTATGCTTTGTTCCATAGCTTCTTGGCATGATCTTATCATTGTTTTTGCTTTCTTAGTATATATCCAGATATGACAGCCGTATGTTAGGGTGGGTAGAATACAAGTATTCATTATTTTACTTTTTTAGCTTCATGTGCTATTCAAGATGAAATTTATAAAATCCTGAAAGTAGCAACCATAGTCATAATCATGACTATCGTTGATTGGCCGACTGATACTAAACTTGCACACTATTTATTCTAAAAAAAGACGAATACAGGTATGCTAAGATATTCGTCCCGTTTCCCTGCGTTATTTTCAATACAAAACTAAATGTAGTGTTATATTACTTAAATAAATTAACTTAACTACTCTACTTTATAACTACACCGCATATACATTAGAACAGGAATAAAGGCAAGTATACATATACATTTATATTAGCAAACTTTCAATTGTTCTTCGTAGCAAAAGCCGAGCCAATATGTGCCCAAATCCAGCGACGCATTCAAATGTAAATATGCACATGTGAGCAGAAACAAGCTGTTAACGAACGTCAAGCTAAAGACAAATCCAACAATTGGGGTACACTACTCAAACGGAATTCGGATTTTAAAAGAATTCACACATTTATGTTAGAATTTAAACTTTTGTGGGTATGTTCTATATTATTAACACTTACGTCACTGTTGTCGTTCATACCCCGACATGAGTTTCAGCCGTTTATATTTTAATAAATCAGGTATACATAATGTATCACTAAGTGTGTAGTAAATAAGAAAAAGAGCGCCCGACCTAAGACGAGTACTGGCACCGAGTCGCAGCGACATTACTATCTTTCTATGAAATAACTTTCGAGGTGAGGGTTTTATGTAAAAATGCATAGAAATCAGTCTGCAGTTGTCTGAAGTCGGACATGAACCATCTCCCTAAATATGAAATTATATTCGTAAATATAGATTACATACATTTATTGACTTGCGGTATACTTTCTAATGAAGTTACAGGCTGTGACTTTTTATCAGTGCTTGAATCGTAGTAGCTTCATCCGAAAACTACGAGTCCTTTGCCTGAACGAATTTATTTAATGAGGATATCCGAAGGAAAACTAAAGTAGTGGACATATTTTAATGGATAAGCAAGTTAATTGGTAGTGGGTAGGCCATATAGGTTGCAGATCGCTGGTGCCTGCATATTCTGAAGTGGCAACCACGTACCACTAGCACAGGGACGCCCTCCAGCCCAATGGTCCGACGACCTCGAAAAGCTAATGGGAAGTGACTGCATGAGAAAAACAGAGGACCGTGTATGGTGGCGCGTTCTCGGAAAGGCCTATGTCCAGGAATGGACGTATATAGGCTGATGATGATGATGCTGATGATAGTACCAACGCTTCCCTCGACATTCCTATAGGAACCTATGCGGATGACACCGCGGGGCACGGCTAGCTATAAATAAAAACCAAGAAAATATTGAAAGCATAATCTATGTATTTGTTAGTACGAGTAAATATTGGCAGAGACGGCGTGCCGCATGCGACATTCAAATAGATAGCGATATCCATTCATAAAATCCGATGGATTTATCCTTTCTGTGCGCCTCATCAATCCCTTAAGCTTTCAGATATGACAGTTTCACTCACAGACGGGTGAGTAGCTCCCAATTAAGTAGCATGTCCTTCATATTTACTGTTGCTTGTGCTCATTTTATTTAATTAAAGAGTAATGAAATAACCACTGTAATAATCAATTGTTTGCGTGACTGTGAATTAATTAAAAACTTCTTTGCTTTTCAATAAAAATATTTACTGTTTTAAATTGAAAGTAGCTTATAATAACAATTTTTGTACGAAACGAGATTGATTTCTGGAAAATTCATTATATACTCGTGGTGGTGGGTCTTCACCTTATATCCTCTTCTCTATAAGGTCTGGCTCTATAGTCGACAGTTAATAGGCTGATAATATTGTATGGGTGGACGTATATTAAGGGACAATAGGCCCTTAGCTATCGTCAAACATATAGTGTTTCAAGGTATCCGGAGCATCTAATGGACACTTTTAAGACCAAGTGCCACTCCGAGCCACTTTATGATATTTTATATTATAAGTGTAACGTTACCGAAACCCTATAGTGCTTCTATAATGTTGGGTTATCAACGAGGTTCGATAGGTATTTGATTTATCGAAAACATACATACAGACGTGTTAGAGATTTACTTATTTTTTTTTTATTTACTGTTTTATGCTATGTGATGATGAAATATCTAAGATTTATTTCACTATGTATGTAGAATGTTGATCTCATTAACGAATTCAACTAGAGTTCATGACAAATAAAGTCTGTATCGAACTATATATTTGCTCAATTCGTTTATTCAGGTCTTTAGATCTTAATTAGACTGTATCTTCTTAAAGTATAAACAAAGTTACCTCCTGCCATTTGCACGTTTAGATATTTTCTACGAAACGGATTGTAAAGCAGTATTGGTATTTGGCTGGTGGGAGGCTTGTCGCCGTGACTAGTTACCACCCTACCGACAAAGACGTACCGCCAAGCGATTTAGCGTTCCCGTACGATGTCGTGTAAAAACCGAAAGGAGGGTGGATTTCATTCTACTCCTAACAAGTTAGCCCGCTTCCATCTTAGATTGCATCATCACTTAACATTAGGTGTGATAGCAGTCAAGGGCCAACTTGTGGTCAATAAAAAAAAATTTAACAATAGATAGAGTGATTTAAGTGTACGATTTATAGGTATACTTTATAAAGAATGTCGTGGTTAAGGGTTATCAAGCGGACGAGGTCGCGGGCTTCCGCTGGTTAATAACAAAGACCAATGTACGTAAAAATATAAAACACAATAATTAATAAACATTTAATAAGTGACTTCAGGAAAAAATTAATTAAAATGACTGAAAACAATTTACGGAAGAAATATTCTTTTGAAATATAATATCCGCTTTATAGTTGACTGTGTTTTTAAATTGTCTCGTTCCATCGACCAGACGAAAACGCCCCTAGATACAATTAGAGGAATGAATCGCGTGATCTCCGCCTTTATCTTTTATCCTAGTTACTACCAGTAATAACTGCCAACCGGCATAATAGACGTGGTAACTGGTAACATTTCGCGGAAATACGAATTTCTTTGTTGCAAATTCCTTTGAACGTTAAGGAAGTATAGATTCTTTTTTCGAATTTTCTAATGGAACATTTTACAGTGAAAACATTTGGATACATTTCTCTGGTGCGATATCGGAAGAGAGACTTGTCACATCCCGGCGCGGCTTCCGCAAACTGGTTTACGTTGAGCTCCGAGTTTTTGTCACCGCTCGTAGTACATTTCCGTGTACCATTCCCGCCGGAAACAGGCTTTCAGTGTTCACCTGTAATGCAAAGAAAAGTCTGTGCCATCGGCGAAGTATCTTCTCATCGGCGCATTGTAAAAGTTATTGAGTTATTGGAGCAGTGCGCTTAAAATGGAAATTCTAAAAGAGCACAATAGTCTATAAATTATTCTAATTTGGCTAAAAAATATAAATCAATTTTTACCCGACTGTTAAAAAGAGATTGGTGATTGTTATACAAGCATAAATGCGTATGTATGTCTTATTTTAGATTTAGGTAGAGTTATTTTAGTCTCGAAACCGAGCGGAGCAAGACTAATGTTTGATATAAACTTTAAAGACGAATTTGAATATTTAATGAGGAATTAGATTCTTTTTAGTTTTGCGAAATATTCTACCTTTCAAACAATACAAACTACACTACATATATACTTGATTTCACTTTCGGCAGTTGAGGTTTTAATTTTGAAATAATTAAATTATTTCAATCTAGTAAAATATTCCGTTGCTCATGAGAGTTCATAAAGTCGGTAATAATTAACGTTCTTACGAATTCCGTAATTAAAGTTATATTATATTCCGTTCACAAGAAGGAACCATAAGCGGCGTAGCGCGGCCGTGTGAGTACATAATGTGCTTAATTTCTCAAAGGAGCGCGGTTAAGGCTGCTTTGCTATTAGCATACGGAAATATGAAGCAAAATATGTATCGACCCCATCGATGATATGTTTTGAAGTTCCTTATCGTTAAAAGAGAGCTCTTCATTATCCGTTCGAATTTCTGTTACAACTGATTCCATACTCGACTCTAACAAAAAAATTAGTTAGTAACAACTAAAATATAGCAAAAAGAACTTAAAAACAAATTTTGTCCCATGTATGTAGCATTTTTTTTATTTTTAAAGGTGTTGGAATTGAAATTAATATTTTTTAATTTTGTGTAGCAAGCTTCTACGGCTACGACCCAATACTTAACGCTACGCTACGTAGCATAGTCATACTAAATAACTAAACAATCACTCTTACTATACTTTTCCTCACATTACGAATGTGTGTATATAACATACGTACATACAAACTTATACATCGTTATATTAAATGATTTGGTTCTTACTATCCTGTAAGTCCAGTGTTATCATAAAAATCTAATTAGCAGCCTGAAAGTGCAAGTTATGGTATCAAGCGCGTTTCTGTGATACTTTGACGCCACAAGAAGGACGCAGATGGCTCTTTTTATATCGACTACAAGTTGGCCCTTGACTGTTATCACACCTGATGTTAAGTGATGATGCAGTCTAAGATGGAAGCGGGCTAACTTGTTAGAAATGGGACGAAAATCCACACCCGTTTCGGTTTCTACACAACATCGTACCGGAACGCTTGGCGATACGTCTTTGTCGGTAGGGTGGTAACTAGCCACGACGAAAGCCTCCCACCAGCCAGACCAAGACAAATTAAGAAAAGTCTTATAAATCGGCTCCGTCTTATAAAGAGGTCATCGGCTCTTCCGGGTTTTAGAGAGTATTCGGATTACTTCACAACCTGTGAGTCCCAAATACCCGGACAGACACTGCACAGTTCTATCCTCCACAGCCTCCGACCGAGATGCGTAACAGCATTTGCAAAGTTGTAGTGTCATGCTTCGTGGGATACGTTAACCCGGTCACTGTCATTAAAATATTTTATATTGATTGTTACATTGTCACGTCAACTCGTATTAGATCAGAGTGCCGAGTGTGAGTTTGTTACCGAGCGACTGCGTAAAAACGGAATGCAAATTTATATGGAATTTTAGTTGCGCCATCTAGTTGTAGCGAGAGTAAACGCTTTTTTTGCTATATAATTTGACGTTACGAGTGACTACGTTTTTACGCAGTCGCTCGGTGAAAAACTCACACTTGCCTCACAGTATGATGGTAAGTTTTAAATCTATCTATATCATAGGATATAAACGGTCTGTGGCCTGTAGGGTCACTAAAAACAGGCTAGCATCGAGGATGACGAGAATTTGATTTAATTAGTGACATTACGAAGTTTGGAGATTTCTACAACTTACTGTTACAGAAGGTCACATAAGGTCGCTTTGTCTGTAAATGATTCATACGAGAACAATATTCACATACCTAGAGTTTAACAATAGCGTATTATTTCTTAAGCCCACTTACTACAATAACAAGCATAGTATAAAGAAGTGTATTACAATTGTCGTTTTAATGTAACATCGTAATTGGAAATATTGCGAGCATACATAATAGTCTAGGATCCAATGAACTGTTTTAAACTTTTGTTAGTATCACGCTGATTTTCCGTAAGTAGCTTCTTTTTTACGACACACTCAACTTTTGGATTTACAAAAACTCTTAATTGTGATAGCTAACAGTGATAACAGGGAATCAAATTTTCTAAGCAACAATGTAAAACAATGTGGCTGTTAAATGATTTAGGCGTCAATTAAGCAACAGTTAAAAATTCAACATATTATGAACCATGTTTGAAGACCTTCCCTGCTCCCAATTTTATTTCGTTTTCCCTACCACCTACAATGTGGATATCTTTAAGTTAAGAGTGAATAGGTACCTCCTAGGTAAGCGCGTTCCGCCGTAGACAGCATCTTCGCTTACCATTAGGCATGATCATAGCCCAGCAATAGCTTACAGAACAAAAATTTTGATATTGATAACTATAAAACAAAAGGGTTATTTTCCAGCAGATGTTTTTTTCTGTTAGCCACATTGTCCTACAAATTATGTTGTACTCATTATAGCGTGAAAATGTCCATCGGATCCTGGACTATAATGGAAATGCTTGGTTAGTCAAACCAGACTACATACGAGTACATCTTGCGAACATAATATCATGATATTACATTTTCTCGTATTGATACCAGATTTATGAAATATCTGATGAAAATTATCCGACGCGTATCCACGACGTGATACAATGTGATTGCCTTATCCCCCTATTTTGGTCTTTACATGTTATTATCGTATTGAAAGCCTGAACATGAGTATATTGCTTTCGTCTTTTCTTATGCCGTAGCGGATGCCGTGTAGGCGAATGTTTTTATTTGTTATGAAACTTTTATTTAGACTTAATCAGCTTTTGTATGTACTCGATTCCATTTTATTACGACTGCATTTTCGTAATGCTTGTTATATGTCATTAATTTGATTGTTAACTTATGTAAATACGATAAGTTTTGTAACTGTTTCGAAGTCCCATACAAAGGTAAACATTCGTCACATAAAAATACAAACACAATTTACATCATGTTTTAGATCTTTCTAAAGGTTATTATACTTTTAATTTAAAAGTATTAGATTGGCACGTGATTGTCTTTCGATTAGGACCCTATTATCAATGTTATGTCCATAAATAACTCAAGTACTTTTAGAGTTTCGGAAGATAAAATTCATGCAACCATAAACAAATCTTGACTATCCCTAAACTCACACTTTCTCACTGTATTTATTACATGAACTGATTCTCATATATGTGGCCCCTTTCATGTTTTATAAATTAATTGCTTTATATTTTTCAATACACGAAGTGTTTCCCATTTATGTGGCATCTTCATGTATCGTATAGTTCCAAAAATGTGATTAGAATCAAATTCTCTTAAGAACTTAAAATTCCAATCAATATCAGAGTGGTATCACTGATACGCACACAGAGCGATCCGAGTAAGTCCTCAGACAAACTTTAGATCGATGGCATCTTTCTATTGAAAGATGGTCATATGCTCCATCCCGCAATATGACGGTGCCCCGCTACCAGAAATGCTAGTTCTATGATGCCCGGGCCGAGTGAGGGTTACCGCAAAACGTCTAACTTAATAATTATAATATGATAGCCACACTTCGTGAATGCAGCCTCCGTTAATGTCTCTATAAACTTCGCTAGTTGCTAGAACATTCTGCGCCGACCGCGTCGCACAGCTCAACGAACCGTTCAAAGAACCGGCACGATTCTGTGGAAAGAATCTAATAATCGAATCTCTTATTAGAGAAACCGGAGCCCCCCCCTCAAGTCATTTCTTTGTGAGAGAAATGTATACGGCACAAGTTATAGAGGTGTGTTCCTCTTTAATTTCATACCTCGATACCGAGGTGTAAGGCGTTCGAAAACAGCACATTTTATAGAGGTGTGTTCCTCTTTATATTGGATTCTAATTGTGAGAAGTTAGAAGAGAATAAGGCACTCAGTAAGTCAACATAGAGCTCAGGCATCCGTTTCAAACATCTCGTCAGATGCAGATTCAGAGCTGAACCAAATGTAAGTGGCTAGTATCTCACTCCTCAACCAATTAGATGAATATACCTCGTTACGAGGTGTTATGCGTTCAAAAAGCTTTAACATAGATATAAATACAACAGTCGTATTTTATTGTGTAAATGCCCAAGCTGTCAAGGCATGTTTATATGAAGATGTTAATATATTTATATTATTATGTGTCTCGCTATCACATAATTCAATAATTTATTTAATTAAATTCAATATTTCTTAGTAAGGGTGCATAACCTTACTTGATGGATTATTGCTTATAAATCTCTTTTTCCATATATGCCTTCGCACACTATTTATAACCGACCTCTATGTATTATATTCATCGCTCGATGAAAACACAGAGTTACAATGAAACCGCGCCACTGTCGGTACACCGCATTCTCATAGAACTGACACATACGCGGAGCACATAGATACAGCAGATACAGCAGAACAGACGGAGCGGCGCCCCGCGCATCGCACATCGCGCATCGCACATCGCTCAAACACTGAGTCACTTTTCGTCTCCGGCAGCCCTCGGGGCGTATTTGACATACAATATGGACGCTACACGATTTTGCGTTCAATTAGAAAATACTTCTAATTACTCGTTTAGTATAAACCACTGTTGTTTATCGTTTTACTATTTTTTAATAAAACTCTTTTATATATTTTACATGTATATATATATTTATATATATTTTAATTATTTTTTAGTGTCATTATATATGTTAGTATGTACGATTATGATCGTCACAGTTTGTAACATTTTATCTTATATACTAATATTTAAAAATGGGACCTTGTTACTACAGTCAAGTAGAGACTGAATGAACATTGACTCATATCACACCTGATGTTAAGTGAAGATGCAATCTAAGGTGGAAGCGGATTAACCTGTTAGGAGTAGGATGAAATCCACACCCCTTTCGGTTTTTACACTACATCGTACCGGAACGCTAAATCGCTTGGTTTTACATCTTTGTCGGTAGGGTAATGTTAAAGCATTATTTGTTTAATTAAAACACAAAGAATATAATAATTGTATGTATTTTAAAATATTCATGTCTGCCGAAATTAAAACTGTAGACAATGCGAAGGGAGGCGCGTCCTAGCGTACGATCTGAAGCCTCAGTATGAAAATTAATTTTAATCCGGAGGCGGGGGCACAAATAAGATACGATTTCACCCTTGCTTATCTTCAGTTACGTAACGAATGTTGTGTACTTGCCTACCGCAGAGCGCGTATGGCGTGGAGTATTTATGCATAATATGAGAAGGCTTTAATCATCAGCTTATTAACCTACTGTCTTAATGTCGAGCAAAAACCCCATAACATAAAACAATACAAAGCTCGTTGTTGCAAAGCTAGTATTTTTAGACTTTTATTTAGTACAGTTAAATTTGAAATAAGATATTCTTAACAGCACTTATTTTATTTGTGATTTATACATCGATGCTAATCTTTATTGGTTAAACATAATTCTTTTGGGCATGTTGGTGCCTGTGCCACAAGACCTCACTCTTCCATAACTAACATTACAATTTATGTCTAACATAAATTTATATTTATTTATTGATGCTTAGAATAAAAATTCACGGTTGACTTTTAAAAAGAAAATAATTATGATTTTTATTAAATTAAAAGCTTGCCACAAAGCAGCAATTAAATTATCTTGGATTGTTATTTTTGAGACAATAAGCGATAATCATTTCATGATTCATGTGCCTTGATATTAATTTACCGCAATTCTTCACAAAATATCCATTTATAGGTTTCTATCTTGCAAAAAAGAAAGAAGAAAGGATTTGGAAAAAAACTTCATAATAAAACTAAAAACAAAATATATAAAAGGTTTAAAGAAAATGTGATGTAACCCAAAAGGATTCCCATTTATCCTTATGCTGTGTCCATCAGGACACGGCTCTGGTTTTCCGTGTAACACTTGAAACTGGGGAAACTCTTTAGTTTTCCAATGATTACGAAGTTATTCAGGGTTTAAAGTTTATCTATTTCAAATTTCAGCCAAATCAGTCCAGTAACTGCTATGTAGAGAAGTAACTAACATACACGCTTACACAAAAGCTTTAACCTTTATAATATCAGTATGATGCATGCTCAGTTACGTGGATGCCATGGTTTTTAGATAAGGGAATAATATCAATAAGTTAGACATTATTATTCAGTGGTTGCCTCGTCTTAATAAGAAAACGTGTATCCTACGTTAGATGCTCGCGTATACGCGGTGTCGTAATGGCTCGGAATCACAATATCTCGTTATATGAAAAAGAAACAAAGAAATGCGCGCGTGCTTCGAATATTGGGCCATATGTTGTGCGCGTTAAATCTATTAGCATAACTTTGTACCTACTTACGAAACATTTGATGTCACAAAAGTTAATCAACTTTTTAAAATTTTGTTCGCTGTTACATTGATAGAAAATACATTTTCTTTTTCTTGAATGAAACTTCCATGGTCAATGAAAATAAGTACCAAAGTCCGTTATTCACCGTTGCAAGTTAAACAAAACAAAAAAGGAGAATAATAGAAGGGGTTCAAAAGTTTCACATAAAAATAAGACGTTTTAGTAAGTAATTTTTAAATTAGTGCACATTTTCGCTTATTGATCTTGAAAGAAGAATATCATGTTAGTTATATAGTAGTACCAATCAAAATCAGTATTTGATAAGAAGCACTTAATTTTTTTCGCGTTTTAAAATAGCTTCAGGAGGTTTCGGCTAATGTTTTGCAATCAAATATTACTTGGATAATGGATTGTAAAACAGCATAAAACTAAATTATTTCGTTGAATGGTAACAGAAAAGAAAAAATATTTTATTTTTATTGATTCTAAATCCATATAGTTAAATAACAAAACAATTAAAGTTATATCACAAAAGGCAACGTCACGCGAACCTAGTCCACATACCCATCTACTCTTAACCTAATTCGGGCATTCATTTCGGCAGTTCACTCGTAAAATTTTAATGGTCGCTGAAAATACGCCTTAATGTAGGAAAGCCAAGGGATCACCTATAACAAAGTGACTTGCTTCTTCGCTTATTGTGTCGGCTAATTAATCATGTTGGTGATGGAAAGGGGCGTCACAAAAACTTGAAACGACATTATATTGAATATGATGGACATTGTTTTTGGGTATTTTTCTAGTGATAAGCAATGAAATAAAATTTTAATATTAAATTCAATATTTTCTTTATTCTTTAAACAATGTTATTACGCTGTAACTTGCAGAGTTTTATGCTCAGTAGAAACAAAATATATTACTTATGACCTAAGCCTACTTGAAATAAATTAATTAAATTTATCTAAGGGTATTATTTATCTATAAAATTACTACTATATAATAAAAATACTAAACCAGCAACTGAAAAATTCACCCCGTAGGGTGGTAAGCCGGCACAGGGCCACCAAGTAAGGGCAATCGGCGACCAGGACCATAAAACACAAGGTCACAAGATTACTTTTAAAGAAATGACAAAACATAATAAACAAGTCTCAAAAAACTAGCAATGACCACTGGGAATAAATAAAATCAATGCATGTTTTTCTGTGCCCCACACAAATTGACACAAAATAGTTTTACCGCCATGACATTTACTCATTACAACTTCGGAGTAGATGATAAACCACTAGATTATGCTGATGAGTATGTGTACCTTTGATCCAAACAGTAATGAAGATGAAATTGACAACAACAATTTATGTCCACATGCAATGGAACAAAGCATACTAAAACTAAGGAGAAGAAGAGAATACAAAAAACTAGAAACGTGGATATCCGCATGAAAACTAAATTAACAGATGCTCTCCTTTTTAGCTTGAAACAGAAATAGAACTGGGCAGGGCACCTGTCAAGATACAAAGATAATAGATGGACTTATCAAACAACTATATGGCAGGGCCCAAAAGGCAAAAGAAAAGTGACACGACAGAAGAAAAGATGGGTCGATGACATCATAAAAACAGCAGGATGGATGAATGATTGATGATGATGATTGGATGAATACGGCCAAAGATTGGAAGAAATGGAAAAGGATGAAACAGAAGACCATAACACAAGAATAAAAAGGTAGGGTTAGTCAGTACTTACTATTACCAAAATGTATTAACTAAATTATAGAACCAAAATGTATTAACTAAACTATAGCTAAAATTTTTTTTATAAAAACAGAAGCATTGGCGCAATATCCATTGCAGTTTTTGTAGTAATTGCTGATATTTCTTTCTTAAGAAAAATATTGCGAAGAGACCCAAATATTTTGAACAGGAAACAGGCAGTAAAGCGCTGCTGGTTTGCTCCAATTTTTATCTGTACAAAAGAGTCGCATTGTTTTGACATGAATATGTCTTTAAGTTCGTATACAAAGCATGTGGAAAACATAAAACATCCCGATATTGGTTACATCCGTTTTAAGAACGTAAGAGAACATTTTATAGACTTATTTATTTATTTCTTATTATTAGGTAGATGGATATCAACTGCTTGAAACCATAATCTCTCTTATAGCCATATACTTCAATAAAGATTCAACACGCAAACAAATCCACTCCCCGCTCATTTCTTAATTGAATTCTCAAGTTTATTTACTGGCTTATCTTCCCGTAGTAGAAGCTTTCACTTTACGACATTGGCTCTGTTTACAAGAAACGCCATTACAATTTATTGAGCCAGGCGATCAATGTAAAATGACAGTATAGAGGGCTTTATTAAAACGAAGCCGTATAATCTGTCATGTTGACGCGTCCTTAATCCTGAATACTAAAATTCTGTATAGCGCCGTTCTTTGTGGATATCATACCACCATTGTCAATTTTATAGAGCACTTTTATAACGCGAAAGCTCATATCTCTATAGCTCGACAATGAGAGGCAGCGATTGGCAAAGCGCTTTTTCCAGCTGCCATATATCTATCCGCATCCTGAGCCTTACGAACCTCCGGAAGTATCCATAAAGTGAACATTAAAGCGACGACTCTTTTTACTCTTTATTATTATTGGATGTGAACGTCGGCTCAGATTCTATCGCAATTTACCGCGCGAAGGAGACACCAGCTTGTCGGACGTTTTATCGTAAAATCGATATAACTGATGGGCTTCGGGGTCCGAAACGTCATGGCTTATGAACTCTGCTTTACGATGGACATTGAAACGCAATATTGCGGACACCTATAAGTACCTACTGCTGCTTATACCGTATCATTGAAATTGTTATTATTAAGTTATTTTTTAACTTAATTGCTTGGACTTACTAATACCAAGTGACATTAATTGACAAAACTTGTGTTTGCATGACCGCGACTAGATATAACTTACCTTTGCCAAGAGGAAGAATAAGTAATAGTATTGTAACACAAGTTAACTGCCATTCTCCCGTCTTTTTCTTCAAATAAATATCAAATTACTAATATAAATGTTTTTGTTCAATCTATTGTGATTTTCTAAAAAAAAGTTCAGTGCAAAGAGCCCTTGATTGATTGAAGACCTTTTAAAAGAACTTCAGGAGGATTAGGCTATTATCTTGTTTTTCAACATTATTCAGTCGAAAATAGATTTAACTGGCGTCAATCTCATGGAGCTATTCAACTTTAACTTAACTTTTACTGTTAGCTTAATAGAGCTACATTTAAGGGGATGTATACAATAATATTAATTATTAAAAAATATATTACGATTATAATGCATAGCCAGTTGTAGTGTTATTGTCGTCCATCATCATTTGGATCGTTCAGATCGAGTTCCGCAAGTTTCGATCAAGTTTTAAGACCCTGACGAAGGCCTCTTACTAACTATCTCCCTTAACTAAGGCGTTAAGAAGCGCCTTATGAGAACTTTGACGCCGAGATTGAGGAAGCTATTACGGGATCCGTACCGATAGATATAAGCAGAATGTCACTTCCACGTTTGACTTTGTGAAGTTGCTTACTTTGAAGGACCAAAGTTTCATGATTAACTGAACTTAACGTTTAAAAATAGCGTGACTGTCACGGATTCGATTAATTATTATTATTATTATTTATAAAGCAATGTGCTTGCCAAGCCGCATTGTAGTAACTTGCTGAGTGTTAGCTCCATAACTGCTCTTCTACATGGAAGCAGTTCTACAGTGGCCATTGAAAATAGGCGGACAACAGTAGAGCAATAATGTAAATAAATAAAATAAATTACGTAATTCTTATTATAATATACCTAAGTATAGATAAAAATAAAAGTCAATATCAGAACTGAACGATTCAAGAAGGATCAAAAATCTTATTCAAAGGTCGCCATCTAGAGTCATACGAGAGAAAGAAAGAAGATTATTTCGAAGTTCGAACAATATTTGTGCAGTGCTATAGTTGTTCGGAGTTGGGCATCGGATCGGCCAGTGGTTGCATCTCGTTCTATCAGCGCGTCCGCTCCGCTCTCAACTGGGGCAATCGATAATGGAGGCGTGAAGGGGGCTCCCCGCTTCTCTCCGCAGCGCTTTGTGAGCATCATTCGTGTGACAATCG
The DNA here is from genome assembly GCA_034621355.1 of Mycalesis mineus. NCBI lineage: Eukaryota > Metazoa > Arthropoda > Insecta > Lepidoptera > Nymphalidae > Mycalesis > Mycalesis mineus. The sequence goes on along the minus strand of CM067886.1, from coordinate 9,816,052 downwards.
CTCACGCTTCGCTCACCGTCGCTCCACTCTACGTACACCGATGTTTTCTGCTTATGAGATAACACTGTTTTACCAAAACAGTACGTGAAAAATATGTGTATAATAAATGTAATGGCGGTTACGTAGGTAGTTTAGCTACGGCCAAATGAATTGCGATGGTTAAGCAACGCTAAACCGAGTCGGTTGTTTGATGGGTGACCGATTCATAAATTCATTATAATGTACATTATATCTTAATCGCAATGATTTTGGAATTTCGCTTTTTCGGTCCATGCTTTTAGGTATACATTATATGCTTACATTAAAATATATTTTAATGTATTACTTTTGAAATTACACTAAATCAATTACTTTTATTACCCTAAACCCGCCAAACCACAACAGAGCAGCGTGGTAGGTTTACGCCCCATATCCCCTCTCCTATTAGCAGGGAGGCCTGGCTTTGTAGTGGGCCGTTAATAGGCTGATAATGTTGATGATGATAATAACTTTGGAAAAAGACTTTTGATTTTTTAAACACCATCTGCCGAGCATCTTGGCAAAGACTCGACCGAATCTACTGAGTAGACGCTCAGTACATTATGTCTTATAAATTAGTACCAGAGATATAAACAGCCAAACTTGAAGCTTCAAAACGCTCGTATACTAAGCGCACTCAAAATAAAGGACTTTGAATATGCATATGAGCATATGAGTAAATTGAGTAAAGAAAGCTCACATACGGAATTATTAAAGTGAAGTCGGCAAGCATCACTCATTGCCGTCGACACCTGAACGCAATCACTGCACCTATTTTAATATTTATTACGCGTGAATATCATATGGTTGTTCTTTCCCGCCTTATTGCAGACCTCTTCCCGCCCGTCCCTCGGGAGGGCGAAGGAGTTTTGACGCAAAACGGCACTCGGAGTTACGATTTCATAAAAATGGCATCATAAAATAAACTATGCATATATTGGGAATATAATATTGCCGTTACAGGCATTTTTGTTATGTAAATTTTATGTTCCTTATCTATTTCTATGCCCCATTCAATATATTATATCTAGTTTATATAGAGACGTTGTTGATTCTAAAAATTTATGTTTTTTGTGGCTGTTCTACTTTTTAAAGCTTTTGATGCTTGTACTAATTTTTGTAATTTTTTATTTTTAGTAAGTAAAAACGTTTGTACCTTGGGACGCCCGACAGATATAATAACTTAAATACGTACCGCCTACCGTTGCCGTATGCATGAAGAAAAGAGAAGCCGGACATACTGGCGTCCTACAGCGTTACGTATCGAAGCGATTTACCCACCCATAAGATGTTATCATTTCAAAAATAGGAAAATTTGACTGGCACGTCAGGTCTAGATATACTTAGCTGACGAATTCAAAGATGTTCACATCGTATGCATAATTGACTTGATCGTTGGAGGCTTATTTCTACATATACTTATATACATACTTGACGCCGCAAATCATGATCAACAATACAGCTCCGCTCGCGCTTGGCTCGTCTGGCGCGCGTTTTAATAAAGGAACTTTTCTAAATTAAATAATTATTTTAAATTCTATTATATCTAAATTGTATTACATATTTTTAAAATTGATTTATAGTGGGTGAGCTTTCTAAAAACGAATGATAACAAACTTCCTCATCAATATTTTACATCGACCATGGTTGTCGACAAGCGTAAGCCATAAACTAGCTAGTTTTTTTTTTATTGAATGAAAAATTAACTGCCACAATGCTAACTTGAAGGTAGTTACATGTAATTCGTAACACTACATCGATCTCGTGGTAGTTACTACGCCTGAAAATCTGACGTTCAACATTGCTCTTGGTGTATTTGTATGTCTTCAACTCCAAACATGGTTATGTACCTACCCGTAACTTAGTCTGGCTTGTGCAAAATAGATGTCCTAGGATTATGTTACAAGAATAGGTTAAATATGAAACCTATTTTTTGACCACCTTTTTTAAATTCTATAGAAAAAGTTTTCACTTTCTGAGCTTTCGCTGAATTTAATGCTTAGTAACTATAAAAAATTTATAAAAACCACTTAAATCGACACTTTGAGTTCTTTAACATATTAAATGTAAGTATATCGCACAACATTTGACCTTATCTTCCTTCGAGTAGCAAAAAATTTTCATACCATATCCATCTCTCAGTGCTGAACAATTGAGATGTTTTTCAAAATTCTCACAGTAGTGTTCTTTTGAAGTAATGTTTGATATAAGAAGTGATCAGCATTTTCATCTTATATATAAAATTCTCGGGTCACAGTGTTAGTTACTATACTCCTCCAAAACGGCTTGACCGATTTTTATGAAATTTTATATGCATATTTAGTAGGTCTAATAATCGGCTATTTATTTTTCATACCCCTAAGTGATAAGGGTTGTCCACCCCTAACATTGTATTTTAATTTTTTGGTCAATTTTTTATAATGTGGCATTAAAAAATACATAAAACCCTAAATTTTCACCCCTACACGATCAAACCAACATGTAACAAAAATGTTTCCTAGAAAATAATATACATGGCAAAACAACGTTTGCCGGGTACAGCTAGTATGGCCGCTTTGCTGCAGAACATAGGTATAGCAGCAGGAGTAAGGACAAGTACTGTCACAAGTAACCCTACTCACTCAAAGATAAAAATCTCCTTTCTAAGTTAAGTAACTGGAGTTAATTAAAAAAATAGACTTTATTCCTCTAGGTCGCTCGTTCTTAAGAATATATTCAGTTAATGTTTAAAGAGGAAGAATCCACTTTTCAAATTACTTTGGTCTACTTCATTCTCATTTGCTGCAAAGAAAATCTTTAATTCAATTTCTTACTATTCAATTAACCTTAAATACTTGCTCCGGTTCAAAGCTTAACAACGTGGTCGAATCCTTACCTTGGCACGATGCAGTTATGGTTATCTAGATAGGGGGTAAAAGTAGCGAGCACAGGCAAGAACAAAAGCCCCGCGTAATTAGACCGACCGCGGCAATACATAAATAATTTGCCTCACGTACCTCTTTGTTCACGGGAACAGGTTTTTATTTAACGCTCTTATATCAAGAACAACACTTCGTGTGCTTTTGATGGCGGCAATCCGCATTCCTTTTATCTACGCTTAGGTATGTATTGTCCGTTTTATTTGCTACTTATTAACTTCCATCTTTTCAGTGCTTACGTTACATGCTTTGTTCTGTATTATTATAGTTTTGACGTGAATACGTTTTTGAAATTGCTCTCATAGTGGGTGGCAATTCTAAAAACGAATGATAATAAAATCAGGTCACAATTTGGTGTTGCATATCTACATCTCCATTCAAAATATTACAACACTGGATATCTAAATACGTTCATCACTTAAAGCGTGGGCGTGAATGAAATGTAATGTTAACAAGTCAAATCTAAATTTTATATAGTTTGAAAAAAAATACCTAAGAGCAAGGATATCAATATAACACCATAATTATAATGAAACAGTGCCGGGAACTAAAAAAGGATGAATGCGGCGTACAATTCATGGGCTCATCCATAAAACACTCACACTTCATTTTTTTCCGTGATGATTTTCATTTTCAAAACTAAATTTCATAGTAAATATGGCTTAAAAAAATTTTATTTCATGTTATTGTGGTCTTCCTTCAAAGGCTTCCTCGAGCAATTGAGTTATGAGAAGTTAATTACTCGATTGAAGTGAGTCCCCTTATTTTCTGAAGATTATATTCTTTGGATATTTACTAGTACGTCTGCGTCTAGACTAGGTCTAGACAGTCTTTGTCAGAAAATATCAAACGAAAGAGAAGTTGATCCCCGGGGAGTTCATTTGTAGCTTAAGGTATCAAAACTATGCTGTTTTTAATGATTCAAGAGAAGGTCGTCTTACTTTGACAAGCTTTCTGTAGAATATGCGAATATCTAAAGCGTCAATTTATTCTGTATCCGTGCTTTCGCAAAATGATCTATGTATCTGAACGCTTTATTAGTTTTAATTATAATTGGTAGTAAATACCGTTACCGATACCGTAATCATTATTATAGCTTATTTTATAACGTCCACTTTTCCTCCTCATTGAATAGCAGATATGCAGCCTAAGGCTTAAGGAGATAGTGACATTATCAGATGTCAACGATAGTGATAGAAACGTTGTCTCCAACACACGACAAACACAACTAACTGCCCAACTGTAGGATGAGAGATTTTATTAAATAGTTCTTGTTAGGAAGTAGCACTCTATATTTGACAGCATAACCTCCGTGGCGCAGTGGTATGCGCGGTGGATTTATAGGACGGAGGTCCTGGGTTCGATTCCCGGCGGGGCAGATTGAGATTTTTCTAAATTTGTGTTGGTCTGGCTGGTGGGAGGCTTTTCGCCGTGGCTAGTTACCACCATACCGACAAAGACGTACCGCCAAGCGATTTAGCGTTCCGGTACGATGTCGTGTAGAAACCGAAAGGGGTGTGGATTTTCGTCCCACTCCTAACAAGTTAGCCCGCTTCCATCTTTGATTGCATCATCACTTAACATCAGGTGTGATAGCAGTCAAGGGCCAACTTGTAGTCGATAAAAAAAAAATATATAACCAACTTCCCAAATATGGGCTAAGATATTTAACTGACTTTTTCTTGGTAGATAGTGAAGTGCTCTACATTTATTGAAGCTCAACCCAGGACTCAAACCCATCCACAATTCCAAGTCAAAATCATCAAAGCCATAGCCTAATCAATGGATCGACGAGACATTTATCAAAGAACGTGCTCGGCGCCGCGTAATAGATTTCAAGAATATAATATATAAAAAAGCGACCTAATTCGTGCATCAAAATATTTCCAAACTTTCAGGGAATAAAAGGAAAGCATGGAAGACAACATACTAATAAATGTATCAAACACAAAAGAAACATGTTACATTAATTTTCTTATATAAACATGTTTATATCCATACCATTATCCATGCAGCGTAAGCTGCTTTAAAAGTATCCTTTTATCATGAACCTTTGTTAAACTGATACCGATAAAACGTAAACGTTATGGGTATTTCTCCTGTAAAGGGAAAAAGAAAATTCAGTAAGGTCCGCTTAATGAAACAAATTTTCTGAGCGGCGACATCTAAAACCTTAAGCCCTTTGTAGTGCGTTTCGGCCGAAAGCCCGGTGACCCGCGGCGCTCTTTGTGCCGCTTACAAATATTGCTAATTACGATTAAAAAGAACCTCTGTGCTTCCTTTGTTAGCTTAAACACGTTTATCATCTTTTTGACCTGCGACTAATTTTCTTTTACTTTAAAACACTTATACACTTTTGAAGTTACGAGTAATTATTGTAGAATAGAGCCCAATTAATTTAGAGCAAAAACTAGGAGCACCCTTTAAAAAAAATAAAAAGCAAACGTCACTTAATTTTTACACCTTGCATATTTTTTTCCGTATAAAGGTATCCTTAAAATTCGTGGTAATTTTAAGCTTATTGGAAATTACAAATTAGTATAAATTCAGTGTAGATTAGGTACCTTCTCTATATAAATGTACTTATACCTAAGTATGTATCGCAAAGGGAATAAACCAAACATTAATACGAACTATCCTTTAGTAGTAGTAGTATTATGCGATGTAGCAGATTAATTATCAAACTCGATCAAGCCGAAAATTAGATAGATGATCACTTCATCTTCCAATGCACAAAGAGAAAGCCCTTCGTGGTCGTCGTAGACTGAAAAGCGGTTTCATTCCGTCTCTGGTCGCTCCAATACTATGTACCTACTATGTGTTTTCACTCAAATTAATATCGCAGCGGTTCATGTTTACATTTATTATTTTCAATTTAGCTATAATAGCTTATAACAATATATTTTTACAAATTGTTAGGTATGTAAAAATTGTAATATTTTTATTACTAGGCACACAATAAACACAAAATAATTAAATTCATGGCAATAAAATAATTAAAATTATTATATTTTTTTCCGAAAAAGGATCAGGCTCCCAATGCAAAAATGCTGCCAGTATTCTTGCCACTATTCCACATGTGCAAGATTTGTATAGTCATTAGGATAAGTTACTCGTAGCTTGAAAAAGGTTTTGCGAGTATCCAATATGTAATGCCTGATACCTGATAGTTAACTCTACATTCGTTCATCTGAAATAAGAAGACGTTAACAATTATTAATTAATTTATATAAATATTTTAATCAATTATTTTTAATTATAGCTAGATGTGCCCTGCGGCTTCAGACGCGTATTAATATACGAGAGTCTGAGTCTGGTTATCAAATACCGAGATTAGTTAAACACTCTTATGCTTTATAATATCAGTATAGACAAACGAACTTTTACAAAGTAGCTTTTGTTTTTACACTAATGCAGAAATTTTCCATTCGCTTTTGACTTAGGCTAACTTAGTAGACGTGACCTACAGTAAAGCCTAGCGATATTAAGGAAAAATCGCAACAAAATTTTATGTCCGTCCCACGACACCCCCCATAATAACGTCTGCTTAAGGGTGGCGGTAACATGGAGTACACATTTACGGTCCGTTAAATGGGGAAAGCTTTTTTCGTGTTTAGTGTCACAAAAACTGTTATTAGCTTGAATTGTGTCGGATAAATTCGTTGTCGGTTTTCACCTTATGACAAATATAACGCGAGTAAATATTAATGGACGCTCTAAATGTTTGTGTAAAATTTTGTGAAACACAAAAATGGACATTGAAAACGTAAACACTTGAAAGGTATTTACTAAAAACGAGCTATATAATATTTATAATAGCTGTACCTTCTCTCATTTACTTACATAACCCAAAATTTCTCATTTATTTAATTATAATTTATATAGTTCGCCAACCCGCATTAAAACAGAGTGATAGAAATGATCTCCATATTCTCACTCCAATATAGAAAGATTGAAAATAAAGATGATGACATTTGTACATTATCTTCTTTCGCTTATCCGCTTGTGGTGCTTTCACTCTAGCAGCTGGCGTAAGCGCTGGCGCTTCCTAAGCGTCGTTGAAGCTTTTCGTAATAAACCTTAAAGGGCTTTAGAAACAATAAGAGTTGATTCATAGGCAAGGTGGAAATATTTTGATACTTTGACCTTGCACAACTACTTTTACTAGCTTAAAAACCCTTTACTGTACATTATAAAGGACTTTATTATATACACATATTATGTATAGTAAAATGAGAATATTATAAAATACGAGTAGGTAGTAGATAACAATAGTCACTGTTATTCTATTCGTGCTGTTCATTTATAGATGGTCGTCGTGACAATTTAAATGATCGTTTATGTGCTGTACTTGGTATTGGACGGGCCACGTCCCTGTCAATAAGCATCGCCTTCTTGACTGACACCCTTAATGCGAGCCTCGCGTGGACGGAAATGGACATTTTGTATTCACGCCAGGAAACTACGGTACGCTTTAATGTCCTACAGCCCATCATTTATACAATAACAAATGAATTATTAAGATTTATCCACTCTTGCCTTACAAATAATTTAAAATTTGTCAAGGGCCGTACGCCGAAGCTCGGATCCATTAACTTTGTTTTAATTCAAGCACCGCACTTGAAAGTCACTCAAATTTTACTTGTAGATAGATTCAAATTAAATTGCTAAATCAATAAATACATTTGCGATTAAGTTTTAGATTTGTTATCTTTATCTCTCTAGGATAATATCGGGATCATATTTTTAGTAGAGTATGAAATAATGATTTCTAAAAATAATTAATTCATTTTAGTTGGCACTTTGAAGTAACAGAATACTAACTTTTGGAGTAACAAATTTTGTTACATATTTCTGCATTGCGTATTTAAGTTAGTAACTACAGTCCAGTGGTAAACCTATCTGTCTTCCGATTTCGAGGAGTTGAGTCATACCCAGGTAACGTGTATAAAATAAATGTCGGGCTATAAAATATCATTCTTTCATCGGACAGCATGTAATTCTTTATTGTCACTATCCTGAATACAATAAGGAACTTAAGGTAACTTATCCTAATAACTATACAAATCATGCCCACGTGGAATGGTGGCAAGAAAAATTACCGCGTTGGATAGCCACCTAATCCTTTGCGCAAAAAACGAGCCGGCCTGGTGACCGAAGCACCAGTTGAGGCAATTAGGCGCGGTGAAATGTTACGGAAGAATTTTTTGGCACTGCGACTCCATGGCCCAAGGGTCTCCACGGCAAAAGGTACAAATATGTAACTCTCTGTCAGAGAGGCATACTTGTGACACTTATCCTTATCATCTGAAAGTGATCACTACATTGAAGCAGCGTGGGTCTTAGCTCCATATGTCTTCTCTTCTCTAGTGGGCTGTTGAAATATTTGACAAAATCAAATAAAACCATATTTTTAATCGCCACAATTCATTAGACCAATTACTGCTACTACACCTAGTTAATTTGGAATGATGTATTTGCAAACACTCTGATTTGACCTCGAAACAAGTAGGTAGGTGTTTATGGTAGGCACCATTTGTATATGTTAGCAAATGTGCCTTATGCACATTATGATTTCACTTGATTTTAACAAAACTTTTTAGTAATTACTAGTCAAATAATGAAAACTTGAACTTTCCTTTTAACACCCTGTGTATAAATGAAGGCTGTAATGAGCCCTTTAAGCCTATTTTTATGTTTTTATTTAAAAATTGAGGGATCGATATGGTTTTTAGCCACCGAAATTGATTAAATCGTTAATAAGTATTCATACTTAAAACTTCAGTAGGTACTTGAATTTTGAGTAATCACAAAATTGTCACATCATTAAAGTTAATACAATTTCCCTGTTTCAGCTAAGCAATTAACTAGCAATATCGTATTATAATTGATTTTAGCCGGTGTTTGCAACCGCACCCGCCCCAGCCACGCCTCGCCGCAACTGCTAAGTAACGCGACGTCATTTCACGCTTGTGTATCTGTGACAAATGCCATGCATTGTACGCCATCGAAATATACTACGTCGATGTTATACGCAAGTTTCGCTGCATACGTCCATCATAATATAATACAAGTTCGTAGCTGACCACAGACGACTGGATGCGGGTGTCGCAGCGATAATACTTAATTCTGCGTATTTATATGGAGGTATTGCTGGCCATAAATGTTATATCACAAAAACTAGTCACTACAGCCTGCAGTTGTCGTTTGCAGTCGGCTCCGAACTTGCACCCTTGTGGTGCGCTTACACGAGCACTATTAAGGTATATTATTAATCGGCAACACGTATAGATCTTTCTGGGACATATAAATTTATATTGAGGCCATTTCAATAGAATTAAACTACCTATTTCTTCGGAAATATTATTTAATTTATTTTAATATCGCTTTCACGAATTGCCGTTCGATTTCGTTTTCGTAAATTGCTGTGTACAAAATAAATGTTTCCATATTAAGAACTCGCAGATATAAATTACATTCAAGCAGCACATAAAATATAAAACCGCACTTGACTGCTCGAAGCCAAGCAAAATATAATAGAGAAGGCTATAATTGTTTAGTCGTGTGAAGCCAGGAGTGATGGGCGAGCGTAGAGTGAGGCGGGTATTAGTTCTCGCCACATTGAACGCTGTGGGATACAACTTATTAGGAGATTTGATCATGCGAATAATACCCGTTTTATACATTATATTGCCTTCGAACCCATCTATTGTGCTGAGCTCATATCATATCGTCTGGGCTACTCGTATTTCAAATTTAATATCCTTTCGATTGTGGATACCTATTTACTATTATGAATTTTACTCCTTTAAGAATTGGTTTTCATAAATAACTTGTAGTGAGCAACCATCAACTTGATTGATTAGTAAATCATATGTTAACAAAAAGAGATGAAGCATATCTGCTTGCCTTATACGAAGTGTAGGAAAAATAAAAAATATCCTAAATTATGGTTAAACTCTTCAAAACACTATAAATGATCACACTTTTAATAGTATCTAGCGAAGGGTTGCCATGGCCCATTATGTTAAGTGCGTTAATAGGACATGATTTCTTACGATATCCCGTATAAAATATTTAAAAAAATAGCTGGACAGTTTAAGCTATAAACTTTTGACACCTGTTGTAAGCCTGTTTATCCTGATTTGCTTGTCACTCGATTATTAATACTGAGGACTGGGAGGACGGCAGCCTTGAAAAACTCATAATTACTGGTAACACTGAGGGGAAAAGACCGAGGGGCCGCTCTCCAACACAATGGGCTGACCAACTGATGGAAGGCAACAAGAGAAATCTATACAATAGTGAAGATGGCTACCGATAGAAGCCGGTGGAAAAAATGGACCCGTTCAAAGTTGGGATCTTACCAGGACCACGATATTCAGTAATGAATGAACGACTGCAGAGAGAGAGAGAGAGAAAAACCTTTTTCAAGGTCACAAGAAAAGCAATTCTTTTATAGTCTTCATACGTACGAGTTCGTTACATATTTTGACATCGTCTCGCTGACTCTGATTATGTAGATAAAGAAACCTTTGCGTAGTAGATTTTACGTAAACATAGAAATGAGAATCAAATCAGTTATGCATAGAATCCGATTTTATCCCTTAGAGATGTGGGTAAAATTCCGACCTCGACCGTATATATTACAGCCATACACATGTTTCTTACTAAGAACATTAATTACTTTTACTCTTTTCGCGTGAAGGTAATTTATGTGCATTACTTTGAAGAAGCACCTTTCATAAACCTTTGCAGCTTTAATCTAAGTTTTGAATCCATAGAAATAAATATGTCAGAGAGCAACTAGATATACTTAGAAGTTATGAGTGAGTGTTTGACTGACACATTGGTGAAGTGGATAGTATATGTAGCTTCGGACCACGAGTCCTAGGTCGGACTATAGAAATATACCTACTGAGTTTTTAGGTTTTTAGGAGCTAGTTCTTGTACTTACAACTACTGTGTACTTAGATACAATCTAGATGCATTATTATATGTCGAGTCACCACCGAACTTGGCCGAGAAGCTGTCATGATACTACCCCGCCAACATATAGAAAATAAGTTATTTTTAACCGACGAAAAAAAAACGGAGAAGGTTCTCAATTCGACACGTATTTATATATATTTTTTATGTATGACCACGCATAACTTTTTACAGAGTCCGATTGTGATAATTATTTTTTTATTAGAATATTGCACACTTCCTAGTTAGGATCTGATGATGATATCCTGGCACACTTGGAACGATTTCGGTTTTTGTGTAAGTATCGGTAGCTTGTTGGCTACAAATGCCGTAATATACTATGACAGTATAGTACGAGTACGTTACGTGGCGATAAATCACAAAAAAGTAAGTAATAAAATTTTTTAACAAAAAATAGAACCGACTCAAAACGCACTAAAAAGTAAAAAATAACTGTGTCATTTAGTTGCATTAATTTACTTAAGCATATCTAGGAGTCGGTGCCAACCAAGGTTTCTACTTAAAGGACATTACCTAGAACCCACAAACTGCTTCACTACGTTAAATAAATGTTCCTTCAACTTGCTGGTATCGACTTTATAGAGATGCTTAAGTAAATTAAAGCAACTAAATGACACAGTTATTTTTTACTTTTTAGTGCGTTTTGAGTCGTTACTATTTTTTGTTAAAAAAATTTATATCATTCTATTAATAGTGTCTTCATGCTGAAATTAGAAACTGCTTGATTTTAACTTACTTGACCAGACATTAACATTGTGACAGTAGCCCTATTCTTTGTTTTAACTGATAAAACACAGAATTGGGCTACTGATCAGCTTATATGTTTCTACTTAGGTACTTAAAATAAGTATAGGTCTGTCTATATATAAGTTATAACTACTTATCTATATATAACTATGCAGCTACTCGTAAGTAAGGTAAACCATACGTTTCGCACTTTTGATCAAGTCCGAGTTTGGTCTTGTTGGGCGTCCACCGAATCCAATCGAGTAAAGTGCACGATCTCTTAGTTCCTACCTTCGAAGTTATTTCACTGAAACGTTTCGATAGTTGACATAGCCGGCACTGAAATACGAATCACGAGTGCTACCCAACATGGAGATCTCAAGCAATGTCTTCGTGTCACGTGGTGTTATAACTTTTCTATTTGCAAATTGCCAAAGTCTGACTTCTTAAATCAGTGAGATTGTGTTTTAAAACTTTGAGTCGTCAGTGAGTTTATATTATTGGTACCGATTGAACAAGCGAACATTTAGAACTTGGAACATATAGATGCTCGTTTCATGTTTCGTCTTAAAATGAATCATCATTCATCGTCAGGTCGTTTTATTTTTCGCTGGAAAATGCATTTACGCCTCTTTTACGGGAGGCAACGTAGCAGCGAGACCTCCCGGAGGGTATGCGGGACTCGCTGGTCGAGAAACGTCTAGAATACCCACTATTCATGTATTACTGTGTAACTCATATTATATGTAATTTTATGCAAGTATATTGTATTTGATATTTTTGGACTATTTTCATTTGTACACCAACCACCTGTTTTCTGTGCAATTCTCCTCAGGCATGACGGTTGCCTGGAAGAGATCTTTTTTAGTGATAAGGCCGCCGTTACACCATTGTTTATATTTATACTTTTTATTTTCTGTAATGCTATTTTCCTTTTTGTAATAAAGAGTTTTCAATATTATTATTATTATTAAAACCCATCGTAACCCTCCGCGTCTTAAGTGATGAACCAATGGATCATAGTTTTACATTGGCATCTCGACGCTGTGATTGCAGTCCAGGGGTAACTTAAATAATAATAATTGTTTAATTTACTCTACAATTTGATATAATCAGACGACCAATACTTCAAAACTATTGTTACACATGAGCAACGCATAGTAACTGCATAACGTCACTTACGTATTACTTACAGCCGCATTCAATGTTATGTCATCCAAACTTGATGTATGGCTTGACGACCTCCGTGGCGCAGTGGTATGCGTGGTGAATTTAAAAGATGGAGGTACTGGGTTCGATTCCCGGCGGAGCAGATTGAGATTTTTCTTAATTTGTCTTGGTTTGGCTTGTGGGAGGCTTTCACCGTGGCGAGTTACTACCCTTCCGACAAAGACGTATCGCCAAGCGATTTAGCGTTCCGGTACGATTTCGTGTAGAAACCGAAAGGGGTGTGGATTTTCACCCCACTGAATCATCACTTAACATCAGGTGTGATAGCAGTCAAAGACCAACTTGTAGTCGATAAAAAAATGGTCACTCTACTATATACATATCGTACTTATAATAAACGACTACTACTTGCGTAATTGTTGACTCTTGGCTTGCTGTGATATTACACTATTACACTCCTAATTATGTACAAATACCTACTGGATCTACTCAGCAACGCTAAGTCAGCAGTATGAATAAAAATGTCATTTGTCCTTACCACAGCCATTACGTGCTGTATTTTAGGGGAGAAAATAAAGATGCATAATAAATAGTAACATTTAGGTATTGCTCGTTGGTCTAGTGGTTAGCCTATGTGGCTTCGATCACGAGGTCCTGAGTTCGATTCCTGGGTCGCGTCACGAAATAATTCTGAGCTTGTTTATTCTTCTATGAAATGTACAGTACAATCCGAGCCCGGAGTTTGGAAGTTGGTGGTGTTACACCCCCGTGCCTCGGAGAGCACGTTAAGCCGTCGGTCCCAGTCACTATCATCAACATCTGATAGTGATCGTTAGTAAATGAAACATTATCACCCTAAGCCCGCCAATCCGCATTGGAGCAGCGTGGTGGGTGTACGCTCCATATCTCCTCTCCCATAAGGAGGGAGGCCTGGCCCTGTAGTGGGCCGCTAATAGGCTGATAATGATGATGATGATGAAGTGTTGCTCTAGTATAGGCGATGGTCTAACTAACACTTTGAGGACTAGCTATAACAATACTTACAACGATACAAAAAACCTTTTTTGTAAGTCCAAGTTTTTTGACAGATCAAAAACACATTCTGTCATTACCCCGCACTGTAATGTTAAGGTTTAGCTATAGATACTTAAGAGGCCAATTGGTGAGGCGGGGGACCACTTTCCGAGTACACATTAGTGGACGCCGGTGGGAACTTTCGTAGCTAAATCTCAACTATCTACTTAAGTCAGTATCAGGGTGAACTCTGACTGAATTGAATAAACCCCCCGCAATACGCTTCCCTTTATTTTCGTTCACTCTGCGAGCTTCACTCAAGGTTCAATTACCTACGCATTAATTTGGTGAATCAACGCAGCATTCTATTAGCTTCTTCCAATTTTGTTTTCTGTTCAATTAACTGATTATGGTAATTTTATTATTTTACTAATATGGCTTCTATTTTTAATCAATATTATTGTGTGCCTGCTATACTTAAAATTAATTAAAACGTCACTAACGAAGATCGAAGATAAATGCGTCCAGCTCCGCACCGACAAGACGTGGATTTAAAATAAATATGGCTTATGTATTTCTAAATATGAATATTAAATTGAATTTAATTTTAAGGATTTTATTATAAAATAAATATATTGACCATAAGAAAATGATTAATCAGCTATTTTAAATTTTATCATTTTATAGAGAGTTCATAAAATAGACAGGAAAATGTAGCAGCTAGCGGACTTTTAACTTTTAAGTAAATTAATATTGCTTGTAATAAACCCTGTAAAAAGATCTTGCGTTTATTCGGTAACTTGGTGCCTTTCAAAATATAAAGTCAACTGAGTATCTATGATTACATTTGTACGTTTAATTTTAAAACTTCACAGAAAAATATATCGATGAATATAGAAAACTAATTCATAAGTATTCGTTTTCTGAAAGCAACCAAGTTAGTAAATAGAATAGTCAAACAGCCGCATAGTGCAGTAGGTAGGTATAATATGCAATTGTGGTAAACGCAAACTTAGATTAGGTACGAGTAGATGCCGTCAGAACTCCCCAGTGAGTAATAGTGTAAATAGCTAATTGCGTTCATGTTGATTGAACAAGGCTTCGTGACAGGATGCTCACAAAATGTATCCCACAATGGAACTTTCACAAAGACCGATTATCCTATTGAATTATCTCGAAAGTTAACCCTCAGTCGCTTCACTCTTGCATGTAACCCGTTCGTAGGGCTCATTATAACTACTCGCAGCGACTGATTTAAATGTTGAGTTCCATGTACTCGTACGTACGAGTAATTGTTGGTTCTATGACATTGTTTTTAATTAAACAGTAAAGATTTCATCTATCGCGAATATTTTCCGTGTTTTTTTTTCATCCACTATAACTTGGCCCTTGAATGCTGAGAGGTGATGCAATCTAATATGGAAGCGGAATAATTTGTTAGGAGTAGGATGAAATCCACACCCCTTTCGGTTTCTACACGACATCTAACTAGTGGGAACTAGCCACGACGTACTCCTCTCACCAGCCAGACCAAGAAAAATTAAGAAAATCTCAATCTGCCCCGCCGGGAATCGAACCCAGAACCCCCGTTTTGCCCCGTTTAAGGCCGTCAAAAATACGTCACTGTCACTCTTGTTGGAGTATGCCCGACTAGTTTCGAACCCACCGCCTCAAGAAGGCTGAAGCGGAGGGTTCGATGTGCGTGACGCCAGGTTGCATGAACAAGCGAGCTCATGACTAAACACACCGTATGGATTCTAAACTAGACGGGCATATTCCGAAAACATAAACACTAAGTTTTCACATTTACACAAACAACATATTTTCTTTCAAAGAAAATATTTAATTAACGCTTACCAAACCTAGGTCAGTATATTCAAGGTACATCATCATTATCTACCTATTCTAACACCTCCCTCTGTAGGGGAGGAGGGGAGGCGTTTTCAAATCACTTTCTCAAAGACTTTTATTTTCAGGTCCCGATAAAAGCAAATAAAGAATTAATCGCTTTCACTCACGGAATTTTTTCCAATATCGTAGGTAAATACTCGGTCAAAAATATTCCCAGTTTTACATCTAAGTACTTTTTGCTTCTGTCAAAAGTAATAAGTAAAGACTTCAAATAAAATGATACGATAAAACGCAACCTTTCGAAAAATTTGTATGGAAACCTCGTTGTAGTAGGGTAATCCTTATGTCCGTCCTTACTTGACTATTCAGTGCGCGCAGTATGGAGGAAAATTAAGGTAGGCCGACGCAGACATGTGGACTTTTTAACATGAAAATAATTTCTTATTATTCTCGCATTAGCTATCCGTTGAAATAGGAAACTGCCCATTATTTGAAACAAACATGTTGTTTGTCGAGTCTACCGTTATTCTTCTGATTCTTTAACCAATTTCACATTTCCCTTAACAGTTGGAATTAATTTCAGATACAGAAGGCAGTTATCGTTCAAACGACACGTACTTATTGTGTTGAAGTTTCTAAGTCCGGTATTTAGACATAATATTATTGAATTTTGAAATTTAATAAGTAAACATAGTTTGTAAAATATTTTTTATGTTGCTTTATGGTGGATGAGTAATTTTCTTTTATAAGAATTATTATTACTTTTAGGTGAAATAGATGGAACTTATAATTTCTGTTTGAACAATAATTAGTTACTTCGAAACTAAATCACAATTTTTGCTCGTCGCGGCGGAAGCACTTCCATTCCATCATAACTTTCCAAACTTATCTTAGTTAGGAACGATCAATTTTCATTTTCCCTCGATTACACAAGTTCTCTTAGAGACAAAATTAAAGTACTGTTAAATCGTTGTTTACTAACGACTTAGTGCTTGCATTATATGTCATATATTTTTTTTAAATATAAATTATTTTAAAATATGATTATGAGACATTATACTCACATTTGTAATTTCTGATTATAACCATCACGAGACGAGTTTAAATTATAATAATACTGAGTAGGGTATTAACTCAATAATAATTTAAGGTTATTTATAAATCGTTTTCAAAATAAAAAGTATTTTTAAAATCAATAAGGTCAAAAGGCACAAGCAGCAAAAGAACATTAATCAAAATATCAACACATTTTTATTACAAAACTTCCTTAAATCAGATCAAAATGAAACAATTTTAGTATTTGGGTTTACACATTCAGGCAGCATTTCTGCCTATGCTAGAATTGGAATCGATAATGTCCGCAATTTAATAAACAACTTTATATAAGCCAAAAACGCCACTGAGTACATTCTTTTTTATGATTTTCGTCTCTAGAGTCTGGCCTTTTAAAGCGCAGGGTTCAATGCTACTAACAGTACAGTATTTGTGACTGAAAAAATTTAACCAGATACTTTATAATAACAAATAAATTAAATTGTTTTACAAAAAGGTGCTAAAATATTAACCTTTCTTAAGGAAAGCACATTAAGCGGAAAATCTTGGTCATCAAAATTGACATGAGATAGCAATTATTGTGAATCAAAAATTAACACTGCCCTGTCAAGAGCCCGTAATCTGCATTGGAGCGGCGTGGCGAATATTTGCTTTTAAAACTCTCATGAGGCCATTCAGCTGTACAAGAATATAGTATAGAGTAATATATCTTCTTCTTTTTTAATTGCCTCTCCATTAATGATGGTTGGCGGTCAGTTTATTGTTTTTCCTTGTGGCCATGCGGAATAGATCTTCAACGGTCTTAGGTCGATATAGTAAATAGGTACATAAAGTATAGTATGTTTACTTTGACAGTTCTTAGCTTAATCTTTCTCTCTCACCTCTACGGTGTAGATAGGATAAAATGAGAAGGAATTCATGAAGTACGAAAGTCAAACGGACGTATAGTACGTTCAGGGCAGTAAGTAATGGGTAGCAAGTTTCGGTTGTATGTACTTAAGCCCCCGTTCTTGAGACGAAACTACTTTCCGAGTACACATTAGCGGGCGCCAAGCACATTAGTAGGTGGGTGCTTTTTCGGCAAAACCTTAACTTACTTAAGTCAGTATTAGGTGGTCACTCCTTTTTGCTATATTACCTTTTATTGATGTTTGTATTTCGAATAAGGAAAGAATATCAATTTTTACATTTCCTTTTTATTCAAAAATACTATTTGGTTTTTTGTTTCTTTTTTTTCTTGTATTTTCTAAGGATTACTATTTCTTTATATTTATTTCATATTTCATACTACTTACATGGTACATAAATACAATACAAAAGATTTAGTGTTCCATATTTTGTAGTTGTAATGTTTGTAGATATAAAAAAAATTTTAACAAAAAATAAAAACGCCTTCAAAACGCACTAAAAAGTAAAAAATAACTACGTCATTTACTTACTTTAATTTACTTAATCACATCTATGAAGTCGGTGCCATCCAAGTTTAGGTAAAGACTTTAAAGTAGAAAGCTCGGGTGGCACCTTTCAAACTTCTCATTGAGACATTAATTAATCGAGCCCAATCACAAAGTAGCTACTGTAAACCGTTAAAGAGCTCCCTCAGCTGTCCCTCGTCTTCATCGCCAGACCCTTAATGACAGTCACAGCCCATCTAAATGTAAAGTTCTCATTGAGACAAATTAATCGAGCCCAAACACGAGGTAGCTACTGTAAAACCTTACGGAGCTCCCTTAACTGTACTTCGTCTTCATCACCAGACCCTCAATGACAGTCACAGCCCATCTAAATGTAAAGTTCTCATTGAGACAAATTAATCGAGCCAAAACACAAGGTAGCTACTGTAAAACGTTACGGAGCTCCCTTAACTGTACGTCGTCTTCATCACCAGACCCTCAATGACAGTCACAGCCCATCTAAATGTAAAGTTCTCATTGAGACAAATTATTCGAGCCCAAACACAAGGTAGCTACTGTAAAACGTTACGGAGCTCCCTTAATTGTACTTCGTCTTCATCACCAGACCCTCAATGACAGTCACAGCCCATCTAAATGTAAAGTTCTCATTGAGACAAATTAATCGAGCCCAAACACAAGGTAGCTACTGTAAAACGTTACGGAGTTTTCTTATATATAGATCAGCTCCATCATCAGATCGACTCCAGACCTTCATCAAATTGTAGTGCTTTTAAATACTTACCGGAAAAATTAACAAACGTACTTGTTGGCCCTACAATTTTTGAAAGTTCCTCTCGTTTTCTCCAGGATCCCATCATCAGATCCTGGTTTCCTCGTCATGGTACCACCACCAGACTATCTACTTTCCAACAAAAAAAGAATTATCAAAATCGGTTCATACACGACGAAGTTATGCGCGAACACACATAAAATATATATATATATATATATATATATATATATATATATATATATATATATATATATATATATATATATATATATGTATATATATATTGAGAAACTCCTTTTTTTTTTGAAGTCGTTTAAAAATTGCAAAAGAATTTATATGTGTTAATTCTCATTTTTAAACGACTTCAAAAAAAAAGGCGTTTCTCAATTCGACCGTATATATTTTTTTTGATATCTAAATTATTTATGTAAACTGGTGGTAGAGTAAGTAATAACATTCTTTACAGATTCATTAAATCTTTTTTGATACCTAAACAATAGGAAAATTCACAATTAAAAATTACCATTTTTAATTAAAAACAGTTTTAAAATAATATTCTGTTTTTCTTGATTTTTGAAGTGATGCTTTCCATACGCAAATAATAAAATTAATTTCAGAATGTCTGTTTATTTACGATCTTCTGAAACATTAAATATTCAATTATGCTATTGTTTTATTTACCAGTACCAAATACAGCAGGTAAAAATCCGATACACACTATCGGTACAAGCGCAGTGGAGTGTTCCGTACGTGATACGATTGTTTATAAAAGTTTTTTGGGAGTATATCAAATGCGTTGACGTTTCCTATTTAACAATAAACAAGTCTGGCTGGTGGGATGCTTCGGCCGTGGCTATTTACCACTGCACCGACAAAGACGATTACGATAAGCAATTTAGCGTTCCGGTAAGATGTCTTGTAGAAACCCAAAGGGGTGCTTTTTTAAACGACTTCAAAAAAAAAGGCGTTTCTCAATTCGACCGTATATATATTTTTTTTTTTTTTTTTATGTGTGTTCGCGCATAACTTCGTCGATAATGAACCAATTTTGATAATTCTTTTTTTGTTGGAAAGTAGATAGTCCGGTGGTGGTACCATGACAAGGAAACCAGGATCTGATGATGGGATCCTGGAGAAACCGAGGGGAACTTTCAAAAATTGTAGGGACAACAAGTACGTTTGTTAATTTTTCCGATAAGTATTTAAAAGCAGTACAATTTGATGAAGGTCTGGAGTCGATCTGATGATGGAGCCGATCTACATGTAAGAGAACTCCTTGACGATTTACTGCATTTACCTTGTGTTTCGGCTCGATTAATTTGTCTTGATAAGCACTTTACATTTAGATGGGCTGTGACTGTCATTGAGGGTCTGGTGATGAAGACAAAGTACAGTTAATGGAGCTCCGTAACGGCTTACAGTAGCTACCTTGTGTTTGGGCTTGATTAATTTGTCTCGATGAGAAATTTACATTTAGATGGACTGTGACTGTCATTGAGGGTCTGGTGATGATGACGAAGTACAGTTAATGGAGCTCCGTAACGGCTTACAGTAGCTACCTTGTGTTTGGGCTTGATTAATTTGTCTCGATGAGAAATTTACATTTAGATGGACTGTGACTATCATTGAGGGTCTGGTGATGAAGACGAAGTACAGTTAAGGGAGCTCCGTAACGGCTTACAGTAGCTACCTTGTGTTTGGGCTTGATTAATTTGTCTCGATGAGAAATTTACATTTAGATGGGCTGTGAGTGGGAGCTCTTTAACGGTTTACAGTAGCTACCTTGTGATTGGGCTCGATTAATATGTCTCAATGAGAAGTTTGCAAGGTTATAGATTCCAGTTGGTTTAATGTTAACTAAGTCATGATCTGATGATGAAATCTACGAAAACTCGAGGAAACTCTTCAAACTTTATAAGCACATTTGTAGGGATGTTGGAATGTTATAACTAGTGAATATTGATACTTATGGTTTAGTTCGAGTAGGTTCTTTAGTATTTTCGTTGTTGATAAATCACTAAAAACGAAACGAGTGGTTAAACTTAGGCGAGTTTTGCATCCCTCTGGCTCTGAAGTGGCGCGCCTTGCTGTACGATTGGTCTCCTGCCTTATTGAAATTTTATCTTAATGCCTTTCAACTGACTTCAACCTAATGGGGAAAATCCTCGGAAAAATCTTGCTATACCTGTGGTGAGGCAGTGGGCACTGCAAAGTACTAGAAATCATACGTGAAGCTATAAGCCTTTCAGTAGCTAGAGCCCAAAAAGGGTTGACGACGAATAAAAGACAAACTAACTTCGTTAAAGCAGGCTCAAGTACAAATTCCACCAGCAAGCCTTATTCAATTCTGGGCTCTGCTCCTGATTGGACTATATTAATGGACACGTATGAAAAGCACTATAAAATCCCGGACGACTTAGCTATTACGACATCTAGACCGGATATATTTCTTTTTTCCAAACAAATCAAACGTATAGTACTTGTTGAGCTTACAGTGCTGTGGGAAACAAACATCCCTAAAGACCATGTATTCAAAGTGAATAAATATTATGACCTTTTTATTTTTTGTTAAAAATTTTTTTCATCGCTCGCTTCGCATCTTCGAAAATAATCCTTTTGAGGTATGCCTGTAGAGATAACCACGCTTTTCTGTAAAAATATAAATTAACGAGTATTCTTAGATATATAGTTATGAAAAACAGTTATTTAACTATTTTTCATTTAAGTTGCATAATCTTTAAAGCTAAATTTGTTGAAATATTTTTCGTCGTTATATGTAAGAGTCGTGCAAACTCTTAAAGAACATATATTTAAAAAAAAACTCAGTTTAGTTTAGTTAAATAATTACAATTAGGCATAATTTAAACGCGGCACCATGCTAAATGAAGAGTATCTAATTCATACCGCGAACGTGCCTAAAGAACTATAAGCGTTTTTGGTTGTTTTATTACGATACGCTAAAAATTGCACCGTAAAATTTAATCATAAATTCGGTTGCTGGTTTGGTAATGTCCACATTATCGTGATTTCATTCGATGCGGGCGTGTCACATATCGCACCGTAAATGTTTTATGAGCCACGCACATTGTCAATTTTGATGAGGGCTCTTATAACAAATACGTACAATAATCCCTATAGGTAACATGCGTGTACAGTTAATGTAGCCGTTTATAAAATACAACAAATACTCGTACATACAATACCTTATACTTAATAGATACGTACTGTTAATGTACATTCTTAAATTCTTTCGTAGAATTGATTTCAAAACGAGTAAGTAAGTAGGGATTGAAAGTGCCATAAAGGCTGTGTTGTATTCGTTCTGCTAACGTGCTAGCAATACTAAAAAATACTTACTGTCTCGCTGGTTCATTAATTAGTCTATTTGGCTTCGTATCATTAGGTAGTTTCACTCCGGGGTTGAACTATATAATTTTGAGTGTTCTGTCTTCCAAGAAATTCTCAGAAGTCGCCCAAAGTCGATAGTAGGTACTCTAATTCATACCATAAAAAGCCGTAAGTCATTAACATCTTATATTTTATATTGTACCCTAATAAGCCCTTCAAACTGGTTTGGTACGAGTAGAGCAATATGGTCATAAGCTCCAAAACTTTTCTAGCAAAGGAAAAAAGCTTAGCTTATAGAGAGCCCTTAAAAAGATTGATGATGATGATTTCTGCCACAAGTTATACCACTTGATGTTAGCAGAGATTGCATACAAATATCAATCAATAGAACAAAAACAATGCATTACTTGAATGATGTTCAACACAGTCCAACTTTCTTAAATAACCGGAGAGGTAGGTAACGGTAAACAATAAATTACAGGACAAACTTTGTGAAAACTCGGAACTGCCCTAAACGAGATCAAGTAATTTAAAGGCGAAATAAGCAAAATTACTCTAACATTTCGACTCTTGTTCGACGTTAAGAAAGTTACTTAAATAATTCATAGATTTGGGACTTGTACTTAACACTTATATTGTTCAACACTTTTAAACCAACATAAAAAAGAATATTATAATTTTTATGTGTCTGTGCATCTGTCTCTGGCATGGTAGCTTCCAAACAAATTCGGCATCTTCTTTTTTTATTTGAAAGTAGTCATGATCACTCTTAGTTGAATCCTATGAAAATCCGACAAGTCAAGATCAGCTTTTGTATATTATGATGGAAAGAATTTTACTAATATATGACGTGAAAATAATTAAATTGGGTATTTCCAAAATTTAGGATTTTAATTTTCAAATGATAAGTCACGAGTCTAGAAAAGTATTTGTACCTACCTACTCAATTCCAATAAAATAATTATTTAAATATTCAATTTCGTGGAAATTTGTATTGAAATCTCGTAGTGGTTGGGTAACTCTGACGTCCGGGACTCTTTTAGTATTCAGTGCGCGTAGCGTAGAGAGAAATTAAGCTAGGCCAATGCGGACAATATGTAACTTTGATTTTTATGCGGAGTTACAAGAACTGCGTATTTCATGTTAAACGTATTCAATTTCAGCATGAAACAGCATATTTATGATTAATTTTTTATTTATTTACTCCATTTTATTTTAAGACATTTTATTTGTTTTCATGTATCCAAGAATTGAACTATTTATGCTCACTAGTTCAATTGTATTGGGACAAAATTGACAAATTGACGGTTGGTTAAATGATCCTGAAATACTAATAAATATGATATTACTGTTCCACAGGACGATAATCTGGTGAAAGCTGCTGCTGGACCTTGCTTATGAGATTACCGCCATGTGGAATGTTGATTCAACGATGATTGTTCCTATAGCTGTTTCAATCAACAGTCTTGTAGCGAAAAGCTTTGACCAACATCTTAAAAAGCTTTCGCTTTGTTGGATCAAGAGTCGGATACAGAAGGCGGTTATTCTTTTTATAAATTTTTAATAATGTTTTTTATAATTGTTTTATAAGCATTATTGAAAAATAAAAAAAATTGTTAACAAATAAATGATAGAATGAAATAAACAAATTATCTGAATTAAACTGTCACACATTCAAGCGTTTTAGGTTACTAAGCTCTAAATGGTTTTTTTTATCATAAACGCATATTATCGAATATAATGGCTGGATACTTGAAAAGGACTAACAAGCGAGGAAATCTCAAATAAAATCTAAGTAGGTACGAAACGATTAACCCACTCTACATTTCGAGCACATATTAAATTTTATAACACAATGTTACATCCTTAATGGTTCATTATTTCCATCGAAGCATATTTGCGGACCTGGTAGCCGATATGAATCATCCCGCCCCTAATCTGTTTACCATACCTGATACCCGATAGAATAAAATCCAATTATTAGGTCTAATACACATTTTAAAAATATATCGATCGAGGTCGGAGATGAATCAAGCCATGTATTGATGAAAACGGATCACGTAATACATTACAAACGCGAAAACAAACCCATTCCGATAGGGAATACCTCAACAGATCAATTCAGATACATAAGCTCTAAATAAACATCACTGCAATGAATAACGAGAACACGGCAGATTTGTTTTCGTCTCTTCCGCTTCACCGTGTATTTACATATCATACATGCCGGAAGAACTGTGTAATATATTTGCAAGTGATGAACAAAATGGCTTACGGAAGTTGTATTTTACTAAATTTCGACGGCGGCAGTTTATCAAGCGGGGCGGTGCATCGGAACATCTAATCACGTCTCGGCTATTCATTAACACATTACTCAAAACTAAAATACTTCAGCCCTTTGCATTGCATCATTCCATGATGCTCACGATAATTAACTTTATGCCAATGCGTTAAGATACACATTGCTATAAATAATAAAATTACTATGTGACTTTTTGTTGTTATGAGATTTAATTTGTTAAATTGCTTGCAATACTAAATGATACTAAATAAATGCGTGAGATTTAAAATAAATATTAACTATTATAAGCGGTGATCTCATAGTTATGACTTCCTTTCAGTACCATTGTCAATTTTATTTTAAATAATTGTAGAGACAAAATTTCGTAAAAATGTGTTCATCAAATTGGTGTGATTTAGATTTATGTTGTAATACTAGTTCTTCGGCCGAACATCATTTTTTTTCAACGAGCTTTTCTTGTAAAGCAATTTTTTTTAAGAAATCCTGTTGATACTCTTTTGAGAGATTTGGAAAACAACGTTCCAAATCCCTCAATAGAGACGGTGCGATGTTGCAAATCTAATGATTAGTTTATCAGCTGCTGTGCCGCCCTATAAATATTCGATGTGAAGGTGATAAAAACAAAAAATAAATTATTCTTTGTTTTAAGCCAAGATTATGTTATACCGAAGAAGATATAAAAAATTGAACAACAACCCTTGAGAGCTACCTCCTAAAGCCATCATGATCCAAACTCTGTAGTTGCATTTAGAGCCTGTTGCATGAATGGTGATGAAATCCTTTAATTTATATTATTTATTTTTTGAATTTTTATTGATCAATAATAAGTGTAATATACTAAATATTACAATTATTATTGATCAATAAACACGATTGTGTAGGTTATAAGTGTACAATCAAGTATAAATCCTTATACAAATTAGCACTAAGATATTAACTACATAGAAGGAATACGTTTGCAAAAACATTACTAATAGTCACAAACATTGACATATTAATACTATGGACTTCGGGTCAGCGATAAAAAGTGTCCGAACCAAAAGTAAGCCAAAACGCGAAATGACTTCCAATCGCAATTCAGTCTCATATTAGCTGACTGACAGAATACACGTCAATAATGCCGTAATGTGTTATAAAAAACTTGTAAGAACTACCCGAGTAAGGTGAGAAAAGAAGACGGTGTACCATATTTTCAGTAAGTAAATATTTACTGATGATTTTAAAGTATTATTTTGCTTAGAAACAGGCAATTTTATTAAAATTTTAATAAACTATAGAAACGAATTGCATAACCAACCAAAATGAACAAAAGTATCTATCTGTCCTTTACCCATACGCTACCCGCGTATAGGATAGAAGGAGTGCAATATGTTTATCTAATTAACCACATTTAGTTCGGATCTGCCGTGAGCAATAGAATGTTTTAGAACAACGACTGCATAGAGTTATTTTGTTGTTTAACATTTGAATTATTTAATTGCTTAATTTTTGAATGAAAATAATTTGATTATTTTCAATTCAAAAATTTTTATTTTTTATGCCATGAATATTAATCAAATAACTTTTACCATAATGGTATATTAATTTGATAACTATAAGAATTATCTACATAAAATTAGGAACAGTTATTTAAAAAAGTGATTTAACGTCATTGAAGTAAAAAAAATATATTTTCAGTTTAATTAAAAAGAGGAAAATATTGAGAACTTAAAATTTCAAAGTAAAGAACTATGTCGAGTGGCATATCATTTTGTACATTAGTGGATTTGGTTTGTAATTAATTATTATTATAACTAATTATTATTTTATACAAGATAATTACAACAATTATTATTTGGTACAAGATTTATCCCAGCATATAGAGGTCAGGGATATGTATATATAAAAATAAAATTTGCTGTAAATATAATATATAAATATAAGATGCCAAAAAAATTTTAAAGCTACCGACTCCACACCATTTATGTTGTCCTATTTTCACGAGAAGCAGTCATGTCAAAAAAAGGCTGCCATGGTAACCGTCAATCGAAGCTGATTACTTATTGAGACCGTTGCAAATTAGACTGTATAACAATACGATAAGACATACATTACAATGTTATTTTGTGTATAAAAACATAAATACATCCTAGTGTGTATAAAATATCTTGGGACACTTTTGACGTAAATTTTGCATTAGACCCGAAGTCCATAGTATTAATATGTCAATGGTCACAAATAAACAGCTAACCATTTGACTTAGAACGTGCTACATGAGGTGCGGATAGAGAGCCGTTTGCTTTTAGCATTTAGCGAGTTGATCAGGTGTGTCAGAAACATTGGATGTTAGTACTTATTTGACGGTCATATTTAAAGCGGTAGGTATATTTTCAAAGAAAAATAAATTGGTTTCTCTACATGGAAACAACTCTATATGGACTCAATGAAACTGTACCTATTTATTTATTTATTTTGAAAAACCAAACGCTGCTACACTAATACATGTTAAATTCGTACATGGACACATGCACATTTAAGGATACCTTTTAGGATACCTGTTGTAAATGCCCAGCTAATTTTAGGCTTTCACAACTTTCTTTGATTTTAATATTAACCCCGGTAAAATACAAATATAACAACAATACAAATTAAATAAGTTTGGGTCGGAGAACGGTTTCCAGCCGTTCACACTCCTGCATTTCTGCTACGCCCGATTTTGAACCCAATGCTATACTCAGGTTCTTCTAGTGGGCCGTTAATATAGTCGTAAAACTATTACTACCGCAACACCAACTGCCAGCTTTGTTTAAGCTCCTGATATTTCCTAAAAGTCGAGGAGACAGATTCTTCTAGTGGGTCATTAAAACAATCATAAAACTATTACCACCCTAAGCCCGCTAACCCACACTGGTGCAGTTTCTAAACTTAGCTTCCAAGTCAGGGAATAGGTTTTCCAGAGGCTATAAAAATAGTCAAAAAGTATTACCACAAGAACCCACACTGGAGCACAAGAGTGATAATTCCAACCATCATTCTTCTACAACAAAAAAAAAATTTAAAAGCAGTTATAATCTTCTGCGAAGACATAAAAACTCATTTTCCTCTTTCACAACTTTCCATGATTTTAATATTAATCCCGGTAAACTACAAATATAGCAACAATACAAATTATATTAACAAATGATAATTATTGCTCATCATAAGCTTCCGCAAAGCAACGCCAGCTTCTTTTCGGTTCAACTTCTATTCTATTCAGTTTAAGCATTAGACTACATTGATGTTTCCCGTAAGTTCACATACTCTCATCATAATCCTGCCATCAAACCAGAGATGAGCTCGAGCACCCAAGATCGAAAGCGAGCTATCCACAAATGCGTTCAAATTAGTAATAGGTATTTAATGTTTGAAGCATGTTTGGGTTTTTCGAAAATTTTTACTAAGTTAATTTAATACGACGAGTTCTTAATATTTGCAAAAAGCAAAGTTAAAAAATGTTTTACTTTATGGCGAAACCTAATAATAGTATCTTGTTTGCGGCGGCTATGACAAGAAAGGCCGTAGCATCCATCATGCTCAAAGACCACAATAGATTGATCGCCGGTGCCAGCCGCGCAAATATACCGAGGCGAGGAAACACTAAGACAAAAATGGTAGAAGCAAACAAATGCGGTGTCGATGGAATGACAGAAGGATTGATAGTTCCGGAGCGTCGCGCCTGCACTGCCTCTAGCGACTCTGAACCTACTTTTAGTATCTATCTAATAGACGTTAAGTTTATGAAATTGTGTTGCAAAAATATATTCAGGTTAGAACTAATTATATTATAGGTATTAATTATAATAACGTCTTTCTTATGACTCTTTATGACTGGGCTCGTCCTAGTACTGTCAACCGTATAGGAAAAGTTCTAATACTTGTCAGTTTCTAAACTTAGCTGCCTTGGTAGCTTTGCCAGATTAGTCAAAGTGGAGAAAAACATGACAGAAGTTATGATTCAATTATCTTTTTTAAATACAATTTTGAAATTAATTACTATAATGTAACTCAATATTTAAATAATATCAAAGTAAGTTATTTGTACCAGTATCCGCCAGATTTATCCTAATTATCGTAGATCCAGAATTGATGGTAAGTGATTTTGCAGTCTAAAATAGAAGCGGGCTAACTTGCTATGAGTAGGATGAATTTTTTTTTTTTCTCTTTATTTGGTCTACCAACAGTTTTACAGATAATACATTAAATAGAAAATAAAACAAAATATACGAGTAATATGTTAAAATGTAAAACTAATTAAAGGTAAACACAGCATGCGATTAATTTACTATAATTTTTAACAGAAAATATTTGATATAATTACTATTAAGTGCTTTTAATTCCAACTTAACAGATTTAATAAAGGAGAATGCCAGACAATGTATAGAACTTTAACCCACTAATAAAAACATATTGTACAAAAATGTATTATGCATCATTTTATTGCATTTTTTTTACTATTTAATATGAATTACATTTAAAAGTTCTAGAAGTCGGAGTATTCGATACAAGCCGAACGATGGTTATCTTCCATTTCCGTAAACAACCACATAGCACAGCAATCACACCAACATGACAATCGCAAAGCTTCATTAAATATATTTTAAACAGGCTCAACGAGTCTGGATACTAGCCTTTTAGAGCACACTTTTGATGAAAATACAATAAAAACGATTTAAAAGGCTAGAACCCAGTGCAACAATAAAGATTTAAAAATGCGTAAAGAGTGTAAATTAAAAGGAAATATGTAGTTTAATTGCTTTTTTTAACAGAATTCTATTCCGATGTCCAACAGTAAAAATGGCCTATTGTAAAACATTTATATAATAATAGGAAATTTTTAGTATATTTACAATTTGTGTTCTTTCTGGGTTAGGATCTGGCATTCTCCTTTCGAGAATGAACCAATAAAAATATCTGTAGCACTTAGCTTATTCAATAGCTTACACAGCCTCGGGATTGGCGAGTTTCTACCCTTAACTGTGGACCGATGAGGGAAACACAGAAAAGTATTGGTATTTTGGTTTTCTTGGGCATCTTAACGGAACTTAAAACATCCTAACATAGACGGACAGTCAATTTTATAATTTAGAATTTTATACAAAAATCCACACTGTTTTCGATTTCTATACGGTATCGTACCGAAACGCTAAATAGTATTAGTAAGCAACGGCAGGTAGATCCGAAGCCAATCTTAATCGGTCAATCCGGGAATCGAAGCCAGGATCTCTTATAAATCTATCGTGCTTACCGCTGAGCCAAGGGCTCTTAAAATAATACCAGTATAATAAATAACACAGCTGTATTTATTATCAATGGGTCGAGATCACGTCAGAGTATTAAGTCTTTAGTTTGAAATGCACAAGGGAATTTCCAAACAAAGATACGAGCAATGGAAAGCGCAACATGAGATGCAGAGATGAAAAGGCTACGCTCCGCCGAGAACACATGTAATCGGATTTTGTGTCTATGTATGATTTATACGGGTTTTCCTCGGCGATACAAAACATCGTTCTAATGCAACGCCTTTTAAGAACAATTTAAATTGGCCTTCTTCGGCTCTTACAATAATCATTCTAATTGACCTTTTTAGTATAACGTGGTAACTTTTTATCTACTTTACTTTTTTTGTTTATTGCTTCTTCGCAATTATTAAACCGATTTGGCTAATACTTGGAGTGGTCATACATTATACCCTAGATTAAAACATTATTTTATCCCCATATTCTCATGGAAGCGAAGAAATATGCCGGTGAAACCGAGTACACATATCTATGAAGTCAGTGCCAGCATGTTTAAGAAACATTTATTTAACGTAGTAAAGCAGTTTGTGGGTTTTAGGTAATGTCCTTAGAGTAGAAACCTTGGCTGGCACCGACTCCTAGATATGCTTAAGTAAATTAAAGCTACTAAATGACACAGTTATTTTTTACTTTTTAGTGCGTTTTAAGTCAGTTCTATTTTTTGTTAAAAAAAATTATTTCTTACTCTTTAGTGATTTATCGCCACGTAACGTACTCTTACTATATTTTCATAGTACATATTATACCTACCAATACTTACACTAAAACCAACATCGCTGTAAGTGTGCCTATAAAATTTGAAGAGTTCCCTTAATTTTCCCAGGATATCATCGTCAGATCCTAACATGATGACAATGGGACCACCTTGGAAGTGTGCTCTTTCTAATAAAAAAAGAATCAAAATCGGACTCTGTAAAAAGTTATGCATGGTCATACATAAAAAAAATATACGTGTCGGATTGAGAACCTCCTCCGTTTTTTGTCGTCGGTTAATAAAAATAATTTACTTATTATACAAAAGTCGTCGATTTAAATTTGTATAATAATATCAAAATTTACTCTTATTGTTCGAACTGGATAGAATAAACCTGTATGTCTTCCAAGTTTTACATATAATAAATAAAAGCATTCTTTTCTAAATTGTTGCAGAATTCGTAATGTCCGAAGGGGGCCACGGAGGATCCGGTACATACCCAGCCCGTTCACCAATTTCCAGCTCCACGACGGGACACTCCAGCTCTAGTCACCACAGGTAAGATTAGGTGTAAGTTACGCCACGTCACAGGTGCAAGTGTTATGTAAAGATCTCTAAGTTTTGTTAATGAATTCATGTCGTTTAAGTCGCTATTTTTTGTGCTATAAAGCCGTTATTGATACTACGTTTCAGGGTAAGTACTGAGTACATTTATATAAATATATTTGATTAGTAAGTTAGTATACTATATCTGTATAAATAAGATAATAATAGGTGTATAATATATACCTACTCTTCTATCTTAAAACTGGTGCTATACCTATCATCGATCTCAGTATGCAAGCAGTTGCGAGGTGTCTGAATATGAAATTTTGAAATCTTTTTGTATACAGCTACCTAAAGCGACGCGACGCATGAAGTGACGACGCGTCGCCAAGGGTCGATATGACCCGTGTCATAAGATGTATCATATAGAAACAGTATACGAGTATCCATCATTTTATTAAATTCCAATTTCATATTTTTTTTGTTTCGATAATATCTCTTTTTAAAAAGTTTTATTTAACTTGCATTGTAAGTATGTAAGTTCGGGCGGAATCTTTGAGCTCAATTTTGAAGTAGTAGTAAACACGTTTACTTTGAACGACAATGCATGATATAGTGTGTGACATCATTCTGAATCCAATATGGCGGACCCTACAAGATGGTAGAATAGATATAATAATAGAGCGTTTAAAAAAGTTTTTTTGCTTTTAATTTATTATAAGATAAACATATTTAAAGTCGATAGTCGTAAAAGCGGGACATCCGCTTGTAATTCAACTCCAATTTCGCTGATGAATTGATTTAGCAGTTGTCGGAGTGACGTATATGTTTTCATAGCTCGCTTTCGTTACAAACTAATCAATATCTGTGATGTTTAGTGTACAATGTTGATTGAAACGTAGATGTATAAATGTTTATTTACTCGCCACAATATTACAAGTCAAAGGTTAGCATTCGAATTCGAGCGCTTACTTTGTGTCAAAATTTCAACCTAAATATTTAGTAGGTTCTACTAACTCTACTAACCAGCACTGAAGTACAGTTTTAGTTAGTATTTATAGCACTAGTAATGGTGCTATAATTTTCGTTTGCCTTGTCAAAACAATTTTAAAACCTTTTAGTGCCAAAGTTCAAAAGGCCATGTAAAAGCTTAAATGTTAGCAGTGACTGGAGCAATAAAGGCACCGAATGTGCACGTAAAAGCCCATAAATTTAATAAAGACATTTCTGACGGTAAAAGAGTGCCTATCAGGAGTCTGAAAAACCTTTATTAATGCACTTACATTCTAAAATTTCCTTTGAGCTTTCAAACCCTCCGAAATTAATCTTAGCTCTCATCAAAAGGATCGTGAATGTTTCGCATGCCAACCGCGTGCCTATTGAATAGACACCGAGAAAGTCTCCGAGAGACAAAATTTGACTTGTCAGAAGTAATAAAAACCCCTAATGTGGTCTCTAATTAAATATAAAAGACGGAACGTTTTATTCAACGTACATGTTGAATGTGCTAAGGGCAATTCGCAGCTAATAAAAAATTGACGGACCCTCTAGTCGGCACGCTTCGGCATGCAAAAGTGCCGTGACGTTCTACATTAATTTAAACTTATCCGTGAGAAATACTTTAAACTTTAGAACGCGAATGTTCTCCGATTTACATTTTTAATTCTGGTTCTGTTTACGGAAGCGGGGGAATTAGCAGCTTACGTTATTAATGAAGTGTTCTTTTTTGTAAAAAGCACTTACAATTTCTTTGTTCTTGTACGATAATATGGTAAAAATACTGCATGATATTTAATACTTGTATTTTAGTGCTCGTTATCGGTCAAACAAATCTCCAGCGATTACTATATCATGATTATGTTATAATGTTTACAAAATAATAATTCAATTTCAAATCTGCGCTTTTGATATGAAAAGCAAATTTATTACCCGCATTATAAAGAAATGATGAGCTGTAACGTTGAAATATTGATAACATTATAAATACAGATTTCATATAAATCCGTTGTCGAACGAAATAAATCTGTATCAGCGATAATCTAAGCCCAGTTATTTATTCTCCTTCGGCAAACAAATCTCCGAAAATTCGTCCTTCTACCGATTCCAAACGTAATCCTAAACTTCAAATAGCTGATGTGTAAGCACCTCATATACCCATTTCGTTTTCTCAAAGATGAGAAGACATATTAAAAATACCTTAAGCATTGCTAATAATAGAGCCTTATAGATTACTTACTAACAAATCAGGGCAAAGCCATGTTACTAATTGGTGTAAAGTGAATAATAGTTATCTCTTATGTATTGGTCAGTCAAATAAGGATCGAATAAGTGTAATTATAAGAAATCGACAATACGATTTACCTATTCAACTTTTCGATTGTAAATATAAACGTGGTTAAAGTAAAATACTATTAAGTATTCTTTGGTAAAAGATTGAAAAGTTATGTAATTTTTTTCTCATCTGCTACTACACCTTGTTATAATTATTCGCTGTTTTATGTGTGGTTCATTAATTTATTAAATATATCGTACTAATTTTTTATATTGTAATTTAAAAATATTTAGTAATACTCGTATAACTGTTAGTGATAAACTTTATTTATATAATTAAGCCGATTGTGTGCTAAATTGATAAAAATATAGATGCACTCGTATCTAGTAAGCGCTTCTCTAATAACGTCACATTTTATTTAATTATGATGTATTGTTACACTGTAGCTAACTATAATAAATTAAAATAACACGTGTAATTTTTTTTAACAATGACAGGATATAAGTACTTATTAAGACAAACGTTACTTTCCAGCTCTCCATGTCATCATAATATTACATTGTCACGCGATATACCTACATATATACATGCACAATTCTGGTCAATTAGCAATCGGCCAAAAGTTTGCAAGATTTTATCAGAGACGGGACAGGTGAAACTAAACAAAAGCTTGTAAAAGGAAACATGCAAATTATACTTTCTAAGAATCTTCGATTAATGATGTTATCACTGAGGTACGACTAAAAATAAAACGACGACAAAAGTAACAGCCACTCATACTCGTAGATCAAATCGCGTGCTGTTCATTTTAAAACGTTGGTACTAATTCATACGACATTCAATTATTTTTTAATTAATTATTGTAGGCCTTGAACGATGGTACTATACTAATGTTTGAAATAAATACCTAATTGTTTGTTCTGTGCGGATAATCTATGAATCTTTCGTTAAATATTGTCACAATTCTAGATACAATCGTTGCAACTTATAATAACAATCATAGCATATTTTTATACACAACATAAAAAACGCAAATAAAAATGGTCTTGTATTCACAGCATAAAAAATCGGAACTAAATTCATAGTTAGGCACAGCTCATTTGAATAAACTAAAGGATTGAAATCAGAAATGCCCAAACCTACTCGTTGCTCACACATTGTACTTACCAAGTTTAACGTATAGTTGGAGGGATATTAATGAGCCCGGTGCTATACCATGAGTCCGTATGAAGCAGTGTACGTATAGCGGACGTACTCTTACATCGCCGCCCGCGCCGCCGAGACATGGAAATGCTCTACGGATTCTATTTACCACCAAAATTCCCTATCTACTTTTTGTTCCACGAAAAACTGGAATGCAATTTTAAAATTAGATAAGCTGGAATTTCTGGAAATGCACGAGAATGTGACTGTTACCAATAAAAATACAAAGTTTTTCACTACTCCCATCCGGAAATAAATAATAAAAAACGGTCAAGTGCGAGTCAGAGTCGGTCTCCGTATGCTGTTTTAAAAGGAACTGTATTCATATTAAAAATTTAGTATAATTTTCTCTCTAAATAGTAATTAATTAAATACGGAAATTTGTAGATTTTTTTAATATCAAATGCGCCAGTTTTTATTATGAAATCAACTATGAAGGGCGTAGCAATGAGATTTCAGTGTGAAATACGATTGAATTAAAATTGATTATGTACCTATCTCATTTTTTATTATTTATACATACATACATCATTAACATAATATCTGTCATTACTTTCACCTTAACAATATGAGTGTAGACAGACAAATTGACATTTTCTCTATTGAATCCAGAACATTTAGTAAATTAGAAAATCGCCTACTAACAAATTACTATATTAACTAGTAACTACACCAACAACTCAACAAGTAAATCTCCTTAGTGATGTATTTTGTATAAAGGTACTCGTAGGCGCCATTAAAATAACCGTGATACATGATATAGTTCAAAATATTAATGAGCCTTTCATATCGTACAGGGGTCGCTAGGACCAAGGTCATTAATACCTTATAGGGTACCCTTAGCGGTCACAATTTTGCCCGTTCACGATTCGACCCTCGTGTTAGCTTTTAAATTGAACCTAAATAATGCATGATCTAACCTTAAAATCTCATTTTGTGTTATTACTTTTACTAGCTAAAGTTATTTGAACAGTATTGGTTTGCTATCTAAATGCAAATGTAGCTTTGACCGTCTCAACACGAGACAAGGGCCAGAGTGTGACTTCTGAAAGCTATGTATGGAACTTTACGGGAAATGTATATTTTCTTGGGCTTATGTATCAACTTACCAGAATTTTTAGGTCAAATATAATTTTTGCCTA
Organism: Mycalesis mineus; assembly: GCA_034621355.1. Classification (NCBI taxonomy): domain Eukaryota; kingdom Metazoa; phylum Arthropoda; class Insecta; order Lepidoptera; family Nymphalidae; genus Mycalesis; species Mycalesis mineus. Next base: position 9,780,304 of record CM067886.1, on the reverse strand, counting down.
TATATTTTTTTAGACACTTGTACGTGTAAAGTATTTAGTTTGTTTATTACGAAAGTTGGCCTGTAATAAACTAGCATAAGCTGTCATAAAGTGTGTTAATTAATAGGTTTATCAATTAAGTTGAAAGTCATGCTTCGATAAATTTATAATTGTAATATTTAAAAGAAATTAAATAATATTATAAAACCTTTTCTGTTTTCTTTATAAGCGCATCTAATATACAGGTCTATTTTTGAGGCGAATAGCCCTTGTAAAACCATTTCAATCACTTTCGCTTTACTCGACAATAAGTAAACGAGTTAATTTACGTCACTTAAATAAGTATTTATTATCCTAACAACTTGCCCTGTTTTCTGTAGTTTTAATCTGTCGTCTGAGTCGGTGGTCAAAATAAATAGTCAAACTTGACATTTCAAATGTTCTTGTAAAGAAAGCCATTCTGGATAAACTGACGATATTATTTCTTACAACAGAAAGGGATATAATACTCGTCCACTCTCGCATACCGGTTTTTTGTTTACCTTTATTCTGTTAATAAATTGGCCGCACTATAGCTTATTCCCTAATCAAGCCTTACTAAATAAATCTGTCAAGTACTGTCTATACGTTAGGACTTACGATTATGACATTTTATTATATAATTAGTTGCTTTGGATTTGGAACAAGTCCCGCTGACTCTAGCTACAGATTTTATAACTTTTTACAGTGAAAACAGTATGATTCTTGTCAACTAACTTTGCACGTAATGTTTTCAGTGGAAACCATTATTCACCAAATGTAAACAAAACTAATTTAGACCTACCCTTGAGAGATTAATCACGTCGCGTTTTGACTGCCATTATAAAACTTCATTTATATTAATAACATTTGTTTGAATTTTTCTACATGCCTAAAAGTCTGCCTACATATTTTGTAACTAGCGGATGCCCGACTTTGTCTACATGGAATTTGGTAATTTTTCTTTCTAATCTCCATCAAAAGTCTGCCCACGACAATCGTATGAAAATAAAGCCATTGGTTTATGAATGATGCTTAAACACACAGACAGATACAAATTTTAAGCACAAAGCCCAAGAGTCTATTGTCATACCTGTTCCTGACAAAGTTTTAGGCGTAATTGAAAGGAACAGGAACATTAGACATATAAATACTAAAATATTTATTAAAAAACAAAAAACACTTAAACAGACCCTCGATTCGAACATAAATCATATTCAATTAAAAATGGCAGCTGCAGCCCATGTCCCACCGGGAAACTCCGGAAATAATATCAAACAAGTAATAGTAAAACAAATAAGATGAGTCACTCTGTTCATTAGTCTAACTTCAAAAACAAGAGGAGGCAATAAAATTACCCCTTTATAATGCGTTAAGTGGAATCGAATCATATCCTATCATCAATCATCATTGCCCCTTCAGTCTCACCTAATCCCCACATGGAATAACACTCAAATTTTGTATGATCACGCACTCTAGAACTAATTAAACACAGAGGTTGAAACCCTGTTCTAAAGCGCCGAGCGCGCTTATACAAACTTTGTTTTATTTACTCAAAGTTGGAACAAAAACCTACTAACCATTACGAGTATGTTAATAATTATATAACCGACAAAAATGTCAGTGATATAATTTTAATTAAAAAAACTAGTTGCCAAACAAACATTACAGAGCGAAATTACTGCAAACGTTCTATTAGACAGGCTATAGTGGGTTCCTCAATTGTCGAAATTATATTTAACACAATTTCAGCTTGCCAAAAGTACCTTCCCGAAATTTGTCATGAGCTCTCCGTCTAATACGATGCTCGTAATACTTAAGTAAGCATAAGTTATAACTATTAAATACTAGCAATATCAACACGGCTTCGCTTGTGAGTATACATCTTGTCAGTTAAAAATTCCTGGATGTAACTTTCTTATTCTCTTCTCTACCCTTCAATAGAACCGAAATGAACTAACTTAATTTGCAATTATTACAAGCATACATACTCGTAACTGTCTCCCATAACTTGGATGCTATTAAAAAACGTTCTTAAATAAAAAAATTTAATTACAAATGATTTAAATTTTTACTTTATTGCTAAATTATTTTTGACCTAAGCGCGTTAAGTGCAATTACAATATTAAATCATAATTACACAATTAAATCAAAAGCACGTCGAGCCGCGCCCTCGTCTTGAGTTCGCAGCTTGTTAAGTTGACACATTTTCTTTTTTATAATTGCTCTACGTTTTGCTGAGGTAATAATTTTACATTGTTTATTACATAATATTTTACAATTAAAAATCTGCCCAAAATACTAATTCAAATCTAATTTAAATCAATCTTAGTTTACTAAGACCTTTTTACAAGTTCACATAGTTTAATTGCCGAAAATTACCCGAGAAAATAATTTCGTTTCAAAATTTCGCAGTAAAACACAACGTTCTCGAAAATACATTACTTAGAAGCTCACATTAGTTTTGAAATATCTTCAGTGAGAAAGAAAAACAAGAAAACGCCCGTAATCGTCGATAATACTTATCTGAACTGTTCATTCGGTTTCCATCAACCCGTCGCTTGCTAAAAGGGGAAAAAATAAGGCAGTCGGACTGACCACATGTCGGGACATGTCCCGCGCCCCGCGCCCCGCACACCGCCCCCCTCGCCCAAAGTGAGTGACGTCTCAGCCGCAAAGAAGCTCCATTAACCAACAACTTTAAGGGGCTCAACGAAGATGCGAACGCGTAATAAATAAAGCTCTTGAGACAGATAAATTATCTTTGACTTGCGCACAACCACTTCTGACAAATTATCTGTCATAGAAGGTAAAAACAAATTTGTTTAGAACAGGGGAAAACTTATAAAATGCGTATGAATAATTGAAGTTTGGAAAAGAAATTATCTGCGTTGGCCCACGGTAAATATATGAACATTTCCCCGTGAATTGAACTGAATGCCAAAATTGAGGTAGGACATTGGAAAGAGCAGAGGCTGATGCTGTTAAAGTTTTAATTGCTTTTATCGCGGGCTTTAAAAGCCTGAAAATGCGTGTGACTATGTACAGTTATCGAATTAAATCTTTTAACGGAGTACGGTTTAATAGCGACACTCCATTAAGTCTTGTGGTCGATTTGGTCACACGTCCCTTTTAGCAAAAATTATGTTATGCAAACATTGTTTAAGCTATATACACAGAATTAAATTATAACGCCATTAAACCATTTTATGATTAGGAACTTGTAAACCATTAAATTGGGCTTTAATATAAAGTAGAAAATATTCCGTAATATATTGTCTCGTTATAAAATTTGTATGAGCGAGTTTTGTGCAAGTTTGCAATTTTCTAGTATTAAAATTAGATTTTGCCCTCATGAGTATGCGCTTACTAAGTAAATGAGTTTCGTATTCATGGGGCGTTAAAGTGTTATAATCAAACTGACCTATTTTCACAGGATAAGTTTATCAGGACTTTTTTACATAATGAATAAATTAGTTATATACTTTTCACAATTGCCTCGTTTCCCAGTAGTTAGTGGACTCATGTAGCTCCAGCTAAGAAGATCCTAGAAAATATAAAACTTTCTTTCAAGAATTTTTTCGGCACATCCCATACCTCGGAAAACACGTTTATCCATCAGTCCCATCATCATTTTCATCATCATTATCAGCCTATTAACAGCTCACTACAGGGCCAGGCCTCCCTCCTTATAGAAGAGGCGATGTGGAGCGTACACCCACCACGCTGCTCCAATGCGGGTTGGCGGGCTTAGGGTGATAATGTTTCATTTATTAAGAATCACTCTCAGATGTTGATGATAGTGACCGGGACCGACGGCTTAATGTGTTCTCCGAGGCATGGAGGTGTAACACCACCAACTTCCAAATTCCGGGCTTGGAATGTACTGAACATTTCATAGAAGAATGAAAAAGCTCAGAATTATTCCATGACCCGACCCAGGAATCGAACCCCAGACCTCGTGATCGAAGCCGCATAGGCTAACCACTAGACCAACGAGGCATTCCCATCGTTATCCCGATAATTTTGATCATGATCCAAACAACAATACTAAAAACTCAAGTCAAACTCCTTAAGCTGGCGAACCTGAATTGGAGAAGCGTGGGTGCAAGCTCCAGACCCTCTCTCCTGTAAGAAAAAAGGCCTGTCGTATATTGGGCCGTTGAAATAAGCTGATAATGTTGACAATGACGATACATTTCACGGTGCTTTAAGATTAAAACTGTTTCAATAGAACGTATGAAATCATTTCAATAAATCTAAAAGTAATAGCATAGTATCCAGACTGGGGAGTAAAATAGATTAAGATATTTTGTTTACAAAACTTTGGTAAACTTTAAAATGATAATAATAGCTTGGTTTATGCAGAAAATATTTTTATACCCTACATAGCTTCACTAAAAATAGCACACAGTAGGATTCAAAAACACAAACAATTTATTTTACTGGCGTTTGTACGAGGTTTGTTCGGGTAACTACATTCATAGTTATATTGTTATAAAATGTTTGTTTTTCCCCTAAACAATGGCTACGTCACAATAATGCACGTTCCGCCGGGCTCGCCTGTTGTCCTGCCTTTGCACAACTCTATCCAATTAAAATGAAACATGTCAAGCGCATTGGCTCGGATGATATTCCACGATTAGTAAATACGTATAATAAAGAATGTAGGTAGTGTTTCAAGCTTTAGCTTCATTATTATCATACGTTACAAAAAACATCGATTTTCTATATGTAAACTTGGACCACCTCAGTTTTGACGATTTATATGACGGAGTTACTGAGTTCGATTCTTGGCGGGGCAGATTAAGATTTTTCTTGATTTGTCTTGGTTTGGCTAGTGGGAGGCTATCGCCGTGGCTAGTTACCACCCTACTGACAAAGACGTACCGCTAAGTGATTTAGCGTTCCGGTACGATGTCGTGTAGAAACCGAAAGGGGTGTGGATTTTCATCCTACTCCTAACAAATTAGCCCGCATTCATCTTAGACTGCATCTTCACTTATCATCAGGTATGATAGCAGTCAAGGGCCAACTTGTAGTCGATAAAAAAAAAACAAAATTAATTTAATTAGGTAAACTATTTTTCAACTCAGAGCTAATTTAGTACCTAAATCCCTCCGAATAATTTATTTTGTTATAACTTACATTAAATTATGCTATTATTTTCTTTACACCCGATCCAGATCAAACAGACAGACAAAAAATTTTTAAATTGGTTTTTACTTTTTCAGATAATTTTATCTGTTACCTACTATCTTATATATGCTCTTTTATACAAAATCTTGATCAATCATTATATATAACCTAAACATTTCAGTTTTCAAGATTATGGCAAACAAACAGACGGTGTAAAAAGCTTTATAATATGTAGTGATATAAAAAACTAACAGAAAACCTTACACACGAATGTCAGTAGCCGCTGACAATATGCCCATTAGAGGCGCGTACATTTATTCAGTGAACCCAGTTCGCACAGACATAGTTAAAATGGTTTGTGTCGATCGCGAACAATATGTCATAATAACAGTCGCTACGGCCAGCTTGCCAGTTGTCCTGCCATTGTCCTACGCGATCCAATTAACATGAAACATGTCAAGCACATTGATGCGAGTGCGACTCGTGTTATGATGTACCTGACGGTTTTTAAACGAAAATAGTACAGTGTATAATTTAATCTTGAAACTTGTTAAAAGATTCATTTAACTAAAAACACTGATATTAATATTACACTAGAGGACGCCCGTAATTCACACGTAGCTCTCGTTCTCTTGGTAATTTGGAGATAAAATGTGGTCTGTGTTAATCCAGGGTGGCAGCTAACTCCATACCAAATTTTATTAAATTAGCCATCGACGATGGCAGATGTTTCTATACAAACGAGACAAAGGATGATATTCCTACACGATGGATATCCTGCACATTTTAGAACGTCGGTGCGCGAATACCTGTGTACTCTCCTTGGTAGTCTTTGCAAAATAGTATAAACAGAAAGTTATATATTAGATATATACATATTATAACAAAATAAATAAGTAAGATTAAATAATCCCCCACCAATGAAACCAAAACACACATGAAATCGAAAATCAGCGCTATTTATTCGATATAATTGACAAAACTAGCATCGGCTGTAATTATCGGGGTAATAGCAAATAAAAATCGCTCGCTAACGACCTCCGGAACAAATCATGCGTCCATAAGCAATCCTCTTACGCTAAGCCCCTCGACGCCCCCTCTCGTAAGCCCAGCAATAGAGATATGATAGACGTTATTAATTAGATGTCGTTACGTCTTATGCCATTTCATTGTGTGAATGCGGAAAAACCATTGCCCTTAGTGAAGTTCCCCTGACGATGCCTACCCCGTGCTCCCCCTACCATGTGCGCTCGCATCATAAATCGATACCCATTAAATCCTACTTCGTTGCAAGTAGACTATATTTTAATAAAAGCATGAAGGTAAGAAAGAAGCAAGTTCAATTTGCCTGCCAATGTAGAGGTAGAGACACTAGTCGGAGGGTGAGAAGAAGTGAGAACTAACAGGAGCAAGTTCTATTACAGTTAATTTAATAGTAATATAATTAATTGTCGTCCGAGAGCACATCATATTTGTATTACGAGACATATATATCAAGGCCTAAACATAAACGATATTTATACATGAAATACCAAAATTAACATTAAGTTGTTTCGAAATGAACATATTTTTGATCCTACAATTAATAAATGCGTCAAAAAAACACATGATTGTGTTATCTACGAGTTGCATCGCTATTGATCTTGAAATCTTTGGTTAGGCACGGTATTTCACATTTTTCGAGTAAAATAACTAAATTTGGACGTTGACCATTTCAATTATGAAAATGTGTTTCCATTTTGCCTAATAATTATCAAAGAGCGATATTAATAAATCAATGAAATTCCGAATCACCTCGCCAATCATTGCATACAAAACTAATTACACGATTCCGCTAAATTTACTTGCCAATTAACAACATAGTTGTCAGCAAACCATAGCTGCAATTTACGAATTGCACGTCGGGGGCAGGCGCGAATTGGATTTTATTTTAAAGCTGTGACACCAAAGCTGAGTTTACTGTTACGTACGCACTATTTCGTACGTAATTTGATATTCTGATGACAAATTAGTCGGGGTACGAACAGAACGGGGAGTCTGAAATTATGGAGCGCGCTTAAGCCCCCTAAAGGGACGTGGCAGTCTGGATCGCTGAACATAGTCGCTACTACGTCTGGTGCTATTTGCTGGTTAAGTGACTTCTTAATGTATTTCCATCCAATAGCTTCAAAGAAATATTAAGCAATTGCACTATGATTATGTAATTAGCATTATATGCTTTTTCTGTATCTTCAAATGTTTGATCAAGAACAAGTTTTTTTTAGGCAAGCGAGCCTTAGCATACACCTTATCATTGTTTGCTAACAAACGTCTTTTGATTATACAACTGGGTCAAATTATTCAAAAGCATCAAAATCTTGTGTTACAACTGATTTGTATAACAAGAAGTAATGGAATTATATTACCTACGTTTATATTATATAGTCAATGATAAATTTAGGCACTATGGTATTTCAGAAAATACGTATGTGAAGATCACATAAGGAGAAAGTAACAATTCAATATCATAGCCTTTACACAAGCGAACCGTGATTAAGCGTTTGAAAAAAATACTCGCAATCAAGACATAAGGTACAGCAGAGGGGGAAATTTAATACATTTACTAGTATACTTATGATTCAAGAGGTCTACGGCACCCCGTCTTTGCAATAGTCTGTAACTACCAACAGAAGCTTGTGTCCTATGATTATGGTTTCCTTTAGCTTACCGCCCTTTTGATTTAAACACTGTTTACGTATATATAAAACACAAGTGAATTCTCAAGCTCTCGTATAATGATTTCCACCCTCTACCTCTTATTCACGCATTTTAGTAATAGGTATTTTTTTAATTACCCGACGTAGGGGCACGGTGAATTGCACGTAAAAGACTGCTTAAGTATGTGCTAATGTAACATTCCCAGAATAACTGAGCAAAACTTCGTAGACAACGAAGCACTTGAAATAACAGTGGTTTAACAGTGGTGGTCAGTTTTGGATGGCACATTAGAATTTAAACTATAAAGCCAGGTAAATCTTACCTTGCCGAACAGTAAAAGATTTTTTTTTCTAAAATATTTAAAGGATTTTTTTGCACTGGCAATTTAGGTTACATATTTCATCTTTCATATTGCTTTAATTTGACCTACTACTTATACTTTCAACTTATTTTTTTATAATATTTTATTAAAAATGGAAACTACTCTCTTGTATTAAAATAACAAAAATAAAAAATCTAAATAGTTATGGCTCTTTATATTAATTCAGTGTATACACCCATATATTTGTAATTTTTGATATAATTTCTAGTAGTACAATATGTAACACGAATAAAAATGGGGGGAGTGCTTTTCAAATTAATATTTGAATATCCCATAAGAACAATTTTTATTTAACTGCTTTTTAATAAAACGTTATTTTAAGGTAAATTTACTTTACTCATCTACGTCTTTAATTTATATAATTACAGTCTTTTATTAATATAAAAACCATTGTTTACAAGTACAAAATAAACAAGTTAGACAACGGCGCTCATTAAAACGAGAGAGCTCTAATTTCTTAAGCAAAACTTCGCTACAATGACTCGTTACCCTGTCTTCAGGCGGTAATTGGACGGACGTAATTACTGTTTGCTTGTAAAGCCATCATCTTATCATCTCCGAAAGGGTATTAGCGAAAAACACGACCTAAAAAGAGGGTAGGGAAGTAGAAGCCAGCAGAAACCGGGTTGCGGAGACGAGGTACCGACTTATAAAACGGTTATTAATATCTTTAGTCTTTGAAATAACGAACGCTCCTCAAAGGGTGAACTTCAAAACAAGGCAATTATGAGATAGGGTAATTAGGTTGCTACATAATCTGTACGTATATTTTCCAACGCTATTTTCACGTAAATACGCCATGGATGGTATTTCATAGCCGCATAACTCCAACGCTAATAAGCCAAGTTAATGTTATAACGTTGTTGAAAAATTTTAATACCTACTATAATAATTTGTATGACCTAAATTCTATTCAAGCTTATTTACTCGTTCTTAATCCCTACTTGTTATAAATTATAAAATTATGGGTATGCTAAAGTATGAGTTATTATTTTTATAGCGTTTCACGCGTGAAACTCTGAATTTTTGATAAATTTGGAGGACAGACATATAGAAGGGCACAGGATATTTTCATTGTTTTAGCATTGTAAGTACCTGCGTAGTTATGAAATGATACGCACTTACAGACAAAAAGAAAAGCTAAAGACTACAGTATAAAGATACAAATGTAAAGTTTTGGGTATTTTACATTCTTTTAAAAAAAAATTTTACTTTAAAATCTTAATATTTCACTGAATTGTTAAGAATTATGTCACGATGTTTTGTGTGCCAAAATTTTCACTTAGTTTCTCTTTCAATCACAGACAGTTTTATATACGTATCTAGTATTTATGTTGCTAAGATACTTCTATAAATACATTTGCACTTTCACACTTTGACTTCGCAGCAGGAAAAAATTGCAAAGAGCGCCTCCATTTGGAAAGACTAAAGGAACAATTTCGTTAGGTGCCCGTTGGAAAATTTACTGACTTCAAAGGCCATTTTAACAACGCCTTTTCCCTCTTTGTTGACTTTTAAAAAAGTATTTAAAACAAAAAAATATTTCCTCGGCCGTTTGCTTTAGTCGAAATTATTTTAACGAAGTATCTTTTGTTCGCCAAATTTTTCTTTAATATTATATTGTAGCGTTATTCATAAATTTTTCAACGCTCCCCCAGAAATATCTCTGAATCAGGCTGTATTAGATTGGAAATCAAGATTAGATAAATCATGTCAAGAAATCCAATTTATTCATTTGGAGCACTTTTCCGACAGTACTAACAGCTTTATTTGCTGACATCGCAGAGTTAGAGATGAAATAGAACTTCCTGTTAAATAGGTGTATTTCACAAACCAAAAATATATTTTGCTGGTGGGAGGCTTTTCGCCGTGACTTTCCATTCTCCTGTCGAAAGAGGTACCACCCTACCGACAAAGACGTACCGCTAAGCGATTTAGCGTTCCGGTACGTAACATCTTTGATCGTAATTATGAGCCAAAAACCGCAAGGGGTGTGGATTTCCATCCTACTCCTAACAAGTTAGTCCGCTTCCATCTTAGATTGCATTATCACTTAACATCAGGTGTGATAGCAGTCAAGGGCCAACTTGTAGTCAATAAAAAAATAAAAAAAAATATATTGTGATGCACAATCACAATATATTTTTTTTTATTGTATCTCAATTCACTGCCACGTGGTAAAGTTACTTATGGCCTCGTATTGCATAGGCAAATCAATGATTTTTAGGAAGTATTATTTGTTAACCACCTCGACAAGACGATTTTTTGTTTTAGATGAATGATTTAAATATAGTCAAACGTTTGATAAACAGTAAATATAATAGTAACACATACACAGGGCCGAGCCGCCCCTATATGCGAAGTGTGCGGCGCCGCAGGCGCCAAGACAATAGAGGCGCCGCCATCGAAATTATTTTTGTTACACTTGCACAACAACATAATATTGTGGTAGACCATCGATAAGTAAGTAGGTACAATATGCGCAACATACGCCTTGTAAATAACAAAATAATTATAATACTCTTATTATACAAGCCTTCTAAGATAATACTCAAGTGTGTGGGTTAATTTTACAATTTGGGTTTTAGTGTACATTAGTTACGAGCTCGGTTAAAATCAAAAGAACCGCCGTGAGTTTGTTTGAATGAATTATGAATGCAACCCGATGCTATGCGTGCGACGCAAGCGGGGTAGGGTCACGGGAATTCCCCGACTTTATGGCACGAGAGTGCCAAGACATTAAACAATTGAACAATCAGTAAATTGAAAGTGTGTGCAAGGTGAGGCGCTTCATAGGTTTCGCACACAGGCGCTGTGGGGGGTTGGCGCGGCCCTGCACATACAAACTGTTATTTCGGAAATACTGCCACAAGTTTATCAGTTTACATACACAATGTACAATTTAACTAATACTCTAATATTATAGACATCCTACTCTATGGACTAACTTTATGCTGTAAATTAAAAAACATACGTGCTCGATAATAGTGTTGTATGAAAACAAAGCAAATAATCGTTACCAACGTTTAATCTGTTCGTTATTTTATTTATAATAATTATTTAACTTTTTCAGAATTTTACATTAATGAAATAAAAATTAATAAATTGTTTGAAATTTTTTGTAAGACGGCAGAATATTTTTAAAATAGTTGTAAATATTTTTTTTATAAAAACTTGCATTAATATTTTATTTTGTCGTATCTTGTAGATTAGAAGGCATGTAGATTTTTGACTTGGTGTATTTATTGCGCAAAAACTTTAAATTGCCTCCGACCCAGTTCGAGTGCCTATTGAAGCAATTCGTCGATTGCTTTCGTCCAAATCTCTAAACTCTCACTTGTTTTGTTTATTCGCGGCTAAACTTCGCACGCATACATTTTGATATGATAGACAAGTAATTTAAAAAAAAAGTTAAAAAAAAACATTGGAATACTTTACATACTTACGTGGTAGATACTTTTATTACCTAAGCATCTAAACTTTTTAACTTTTTTTTAAGAAAATACAGATATGCCACCAAAGACGACGTTCATTTTTGATCACCTCTCGGCCAAAGAGACCACTTTTATTATTTATCAAATGACGATGATAAAAACTACAAAATAACTTAAATATTTTTAAAATTAATTTTCAACTCCATTACAAAGCGTACAAAAAGCTATTGCTTTATTTAAATATTAATTTGATAAGTTATTATGTCGCGGTGAGAGAAACATAAAAAATATTTCATTTTGTCGACCTTATCCATTGATTTTTGTAATTATATTTGATATACAGACATTCGATTTCTACTCTATTAAAATATAGGTAGAGTCATAGACAGAATATCATAAAATCCGTTCCTCAGGTCTCAAGTGAGACGGTGACGCCTGTACAGAAGCAATAGCGATTTCTGCATAGCTTGACACTGCTCGTTAGATCGTTGTAGTGTATTACTTTAATTAAGTGTCATTAGATATTCACCAATAACCATGCCAGATATATCGGACACACATTTACAGTAGAATACTATCAATGTGTATGTACCGCTATGCACGATTGCTTAGATGTTTCACCACTTATCAACAATCAAACATTACTACAAATTGAGAAATCAGGAACTGTATATAGAAACAGGTTTTGTTTTATTTTATAATAACATCTTTAAAATAGTTATATAAGTGTAGTTTATTAAGTATATCTTAAATGAATTAATATCGGCATAACACTTAACGAAAATAATTTTACACACACTGTTTACTTTTACAAACACTGTTAAAAATTTAAACGTGGTGTCTGTATTATGTATTGACTATTACCACTATATTTAGTTATCTAAGGCAGAATATTCTTAGCAGACCTAAAAGAAATTCGGCAATTTTCCTTTAAAAACTCTATTTAAAAACTATTCCTAATTGATACGATAATTATTTCACGCTTGCATAAATAATTGCAATTTAGGTATGATCATTATCAGCCTATTAACAATATATTAAAGGAGAGGGGATATTTTAGATATAGGTGTTTAATAAATCTATTTAGCTATATATGCATTTATAACAAGGATTTGGTAGAACTTAATGAGAACGATCATAGAAGCGTTCGTGCGAGGCGCTCAGCCAACCGAGCGGTAGGTACGAGTACCATGTCGTCAACCACTTATACGCAAAACTGAGCTTATACTTAATTTATTAATTATTCGTTAAAAATAAAATATTTAAATATGTAGATAAAATTTACATTTAATTGAAAAGTAACTAAATTCTATATTTATTATTATTTAACTACATGAAACTCAACCTATTGTAAATCTTATCTGTAAGTTAGAGTTAGACAAATGATAATACATAGTACAGACCCATATTTGACAAACCTCTCAACAAAATTCCTTGTTATATTCTAACGATAGCCCACTCCAGAGCTACTCCAGCGTTCTTGACTAATGCTCGATTTAAATTAGCCAGACGAGTGGCAACTGCACTCTATCCGTTAATACACTTATCTAGTATTTAAATTTAGTTTAGGAGATTAATTAAACTGAGCCCGAGTGCGAAACGCACGCTCTGTCACAACCGTCAATGGCAGCCGTCGCACTGTTTTATTCTCGCACTAACTCCATCAATGGGAGACGCAATCGAATTTGCCAAATGACGCTCACACTAAATTGCTGAAGAGTGATTGATTGAAACGCCCCGCAGATAAAGCATTTTACACGGATAATAATTGAATCTGAATATTTAGAGCGCGCGGCCGCTGCGAACGCGGAACGTGTTTGTGTTTCGCTCGGTTTTTTCCTCCGCAGGATTAATCAATAAAATAAACAGTTTAAAATTTTTTAATTGTTTGGATCAAAAATTGAAATCCACTTTCGTATTTATGACGCAATTCGAGTGTGGATCGATTATGCATTTTTGCTCATGCAAATTTTAGATAGTGTTCAGACTGATAATAATTGAGGTAGATACGAACTATTATGTTCGTGTTATAAACCGTGGGGTTTTAAACCGGTATAACTTGCTTGCTCCCATGGCAAGCGGGTTTTCATGATGATTTCCCCACGTAAAAAAAAGTTTACAACAATTGTAATATTTTACACATGTGGTACTACCACATTCGAAATAATAATAATAAATTAATTTAGAATTTTAATTTTGATTTCAATAATTTACATACAAAGTTAGAGATCGAGAGTCCGTTATAGTCAGACAGTTCATATTACGCCGAGGAAAATTTAAAAACAAAAGAAAAAATCCAATTTTCACTTGAATGGTTGAGAATCCACATTCGAACGCGCTATCTTATAAACCCACCACAGTCCAAACTCCATAGATACCTATCGTATTATTTAATTATGGTAGGAGAAATAGCTGACAAGCTATCAAAATTTATAAAATGACGAAATTCTGAATATTACGGTCTCTTGGTCCATTAGACATTTTATGAATTTCGGTGTAATATCAACTGTTAGCATCAAGCCATAATAATAAATGTTACGCTGAACGAACATCGAGTTATATAATGATAGGTACGAACGAACAAACATTTGGTTAGCGATTTCATAATGGTCTACGGGCTTTGTGCATGTTGTATTTTAGAATTTAAAGTTATTAATTATTAACTAGAAAGTATCGTTAGTATTTTCCAATTTATTATATTGATTAACACACGTAAAAAATACTGTAAATCATTCATCATCACCAATATCAGTCAATAAATTCCACTGCCGAACATGGGCTTTTTTAAGGACTTCCACTTCCAAATACCGTGTTTAGCCGTCTACATACAGCACCTCCCTACAACCCATAAGTCGGAATACGTTCCCAAGAATTAGCTAATTTAAGCAACGCAAACCAAATGCATAGTTTGAAACAAGAATCCTGTAAGAAGTAATTCAGGAGTTCATTGGATTCATTCATCAGATGGATTTAAAGATTGGGAGTAAAGGTATACACCCACCACGCCACTACAATGCTGGTTGGTTGACTAAGGGTGATAATGGTCGACTCTGTATCTGTCACTATCAATTGTTTATGATGATCGTTTGGACTGACTGCTTCACGTGCTTTCAAGGGTACGAGGGTGTACTATGTGACACATTCTTGTTTACGACTATGACTTTTTTTCGATAATTATTCGTTAATGTACCTAACAAAGCTTTTATGTCTTCTGTATCGAAAAAACGCTTTTTTAAATCGATCACACTCTCTATCTAATTATCTCTGATTGCAGCACGTGGACTAAAAAATTGCTCTTTGAGTCGAGCACTTTGACGAATTTTAAAGTCCCGAAATTCGATTAGCGAACCCCGGTGACCACTAGAGGGAGCTAGTGGCTGACGCGCGGTATTAGCCTGATTAGGTAGGAAGGCACGCCTCTGCAAAAAGCTTTAAAAACGTTGCACGTAATTCCGTTAGCCGGGCCACTGCTACTGCGCTGTGACCTAGCCATCACTCTGTATTGTTTCTCGGGGCTTTGAAATTTTCCGGACTATCTTTTACTACAGGTATAGGCATACATTTTTGCCACTTTTTTTAATTTTTAATTTTAGGAATCAATGTGTAAATCTTTTTTTAAACATACATGAATGTATTGATGAATTATCAAGAAAAAATATATGAAAACTGCCTCATTAGTAAGTTTTCGCATTGATTGGCTTCGGTTTATATAAATATGGATTTAAAATCGGCCAATATTATATTTTTTTAAATTAAATCCCCATGCCTCAAAGCACGTTATTTTAGAGTCCTGGTCTCACGAACACCTGATTATTTTCGCTGTAAGTCAAACATTATCACTTTAAGTCCGTCTAAGCTTTAAATCAACTATTCCAAAAAAAGAGAAAGGTTGATCCTGTGAAAACAGACATAATATAGTAAAGCTATATTTTGTATCTTTCAAATGTCTGATAGTGATAATCACGATAAAATGTAACAAAATAATTAATATTGTCTTTATAGTATTACAATTGTAACGTAAAAAGTACTCGTAGCACAAAGAATAATAAGGGCTCCGATTACAAATACAATAACTTGTAAATTATGCAGCTGTTGAAGTTGAAAGCTTTTATTTCTTGGCTGCATCGAATCGTTGCCTGCAGGTAAACAATTACAGATTTCAGGTCAAGATGCGAAAAATAATTGGAAAGTGTTCAGAAGAACGCCACACTCAAATAATAAATTCTAGACATTTTTATTACAAGCTTTTATTTACTTTGTTTGTACTCGTATACGCATGCGTACCTACGAGTGTGAAGTTTGCTAAAGAAAGAGAAATACCCAATATCGTCACCATAATAATTATCAGTCTATCAACGGCTTACTGCTGAGCAAGTCTCGCTCCTTATAGGAGAGTGGTTGTGAAGCTTATACCCACCAAGCTGCTCTAATGCGGGTTGGCGAGCTTAAAGTTATAATATTTAATTATTTAACGATCGCAATCAGATGATATTGATAGCGTCCGAAATCGATGGCTTTACATGCTCTCTGAGACTCATGCATTACAATTTTACTAAAAAAATTCTAAAGAAACAAAAACTTAATATTATTCTATAACCTGACCCCACGATTTACCACTCACCCATCCACAAACCCAGGATTTTGTGATTCAAATATTTAAAATCAGTGTAAATAACAAGTGAAACTTTTTTCTACTTATCACTACTGACTTATAAAATATGCAACTGATGACCTAAACCGATTTTATAAAAATTTGAAGATGTGTTTAGGTAAATGATTATATGTTTCTTAGCTATAGTCGCACACGCCGGTTGATATAATTACATAGGCTTCAATACTGAACAGCAAAAGATCATATTAGTCAAACTCTAAACAAACCAAAACTAATGATGACTGTCAGATTTTAAAAATTACGACTTTTAAAAAAATTTGGGCGAAAAGGAAATTAATTAAATAATGAGATTTTAAAAAGTTATCGCACATATTCTCGCTTGCACTTCAAGCCTTACATGGAACGCCTCAACGCGACGTAACGACGCATGAAAAAAAAAATATAACACTTCTTCGGTAGACGGATAAAAAGCACACAATAAAGTTACCTTGAAACATAAGGGCATTACCATATTTAGAGCCGTGGCGCATACAAGCAGCAATAAGCACCGGAGTGAATCGTCGGAGGCGCGTCACGAAGTGCCTGTATCAGATAAGCCTGCTAGTTTGTCTGGGAATCCTTGAATCATTTGTTGTTTGCGTACATTTCGAGAGGGAATGTCGTGACTGCGTGGGTTTAAACACATTCATGGAAGAATACTTGGACGGTAGTTTGTTTTAGTAAATATTGAGAGGCCGCGGAAATTGTAAATGTTGAACGCTTTCAAAATATTTTACACTGTTACGCAATATCGTAGACATGTGCCTTACTACAACACAGTCATGTCTACAATATTATATTTTAATAATGGTAAATTGTACTTATAAATGTTTGATAGTATATATCAGAACAAGCTGATATATGTTATTAGACGACTGCGTGAAATTCAGAATATAAATATTTTATGGTAGCAAAAAAAGCAACCAAATAGTGTATGACCTGTTCAAATAAACACAAAAACTTTGATAAAAATATGTCAAGCCGTTTCGGAAGAGATCGATAACAAACATTGTGACACGAGATTTGAAATAGGTACTAGATTACATTTTCGTCAGCCATATAATGTATTTTTTTTTCTATAAAAAATCAGCAAAGCTCCAGATCTCATAGCTTTTTATTTCATGTTTGGATATTTTGTAACCTTCTAGCATCGTGATTTAAATCTATCTAATGGTATATTTTTCAAGTTTTAAATTAAATATTTTTGTTGATGTGAAAATGACAATTTTAGTTACATAGTTGCAGAAAACATTATTTTCTTGTATTCTATTCATTCAGTACATTATTTTAATAGTCTAGCTTGTTTCTGCCTACGCAAGCTCTCAAGGCACACAGTAACAGAGCGGCGGCGCATGCATTATATATTTTAATGTTGGTCCACTTACTTGCTTTGCTGCCAATAGGGATCTGTTGGTTATATCGGAATACCTTATTAGGAAGAGATAATGGTATCCAAAGCAAGTTCAAAAGCTGTAAAATAGACCATAATTATGAGCAAAATATTACTTATTAACAATAACATCCGTATGATTTCATATTCGAAAAGCTAATTTCATTATAATTAGCTATTATTATTTCAAAAGTATCTCCCAACTGTTTGTTTATGATGTAACGCATATAATTTAGATTTACATACCGAATTGTACCTAGACTTGGCTTAATTTGAAATTTGATAGAGATGAAAAAGATAATTTACTGTACCAAACATCGACTTAAATATATTGTACCGCGGATTAGATTTCCATAAATCGCATTTTGCACAATGAATCCGATCAACTCCAAAGATGAAATTTAGAAATATGTTCATATATTCTTTTATTGCTAACATAAAATTATTTTCGCAGCAAAATGTTGAGAAATACCTAAAGAGTTCTTTGAACGATGGGCAAAGGTTCAAGAGACATCGTTATTTTAAAACCCATTAACGTTTCCAACGTATCTACATAGAAATTAGTTATTATTACATGTATGAAAAAGGTCAGCTCCCGGAATTATTTAACCAAATTATATCAAAATACAGTGAGGTCCTTTCATGTGAGGTTCCCAAAGTTTTTAGTTAAAACACAAGTAACTAGCAAATTCACACATGAGGTACTAGTGGACACATTATCCTAATGAACTTGCATATAAATTGAGGTTTGGTATACATTATGAATATTAATACGGCATGATTTTACTATGCATATGATTTCAGCAAACTTTATGATTTAAAAAAGCATAGTTTCTTTGAAATGTTTTTAAATTATTAACTATGTCTTTGACAACCTCCCTGGCACAGTTTTAGAACAGAGGTCCTGGGTTCGATTCCCAGCTTAGGTCAAAGTAGGATTCTGGCACAGTTTTTCGAACAGAGGTCCTTGACTCGATTCCCAATTTAGGTGAAAATAGGATTTTATATTTTCTAAATTTGCTTTGGTCTGGTCTAGTGGTAAGCTTTTCAACCATGGCTGTTTACCACCATATCACCTGGCAAACACGTACTACAAAATAGATTAGTATTACGAAGACGTTCCATTTGGAGGTATGGTTTAAAAAAACGTACCTCTTCCAAGTTAACATCTTAAACTGCACTGTCACACAAAATCAGGTTAGGTCGCAGTCGCCGAAGATTTTAATTCAATGCATTATAATTATTACTTCTAAATTGATTCCTATAGCTAATAAAGATACGCATTGAAACAGTGTAAATAGTTACTTTCAATTTTATTCCTGTTCCTAACTTTACGAATATCTATGCCAGAAAGTTACAGTAAATTATTTCAAAAGCAATGCAAACAAGTATTTATTTGTTTTGTTGTTTCAATGTGTGCATAATGTTTCGCAGCGACGAGTAAAACGAACCACACAAAACCCAGAAACCTGATTCAGTATGTTTCTGTTTGCGAGCTATAACTGTACGCCCTAATGGTTTGTTGATATTATGTTGGGGTTTATTCTATTGTTAGGGACGAGTAACTAAGCAGTTTTAGTAATATGTGGTTGTATTTAAAAAAGTTCGTCCAAAAAGTCCTTCCATCATGCTTGTTTTTGCCGTCAAGCAGCAATGCTGTGTTGTGTGAGGCACATGATGTTTAACACCTATGCCGCATTTTAACGGGCGTACTGGCTTGTAGGACTTGTTTCTTGCATGTTCTGCGAAATGTTACTCTCTAATCTCTTTATAGACGCTTTATTGTTATTTTGTTTACTTAAAGTGCTATTTTGTTACTTTATTATCTTTATTCAAACTTATGGCGTCCCATATGTATACATAATTATATATAATACGTCCAATTGTAACGAGCTATTATCGTTATTACGTAATAATATTTCATGGTGTAAATCGGACAAAATAATTTCACTAAAGATAAATTAAATCCCGTCGTCAACAGTATCGTGACAACTAAATATTCATCATTTCAATTAACAGCAATACCTCTCTAATTTCGAAAATCCCCCGCGCTGACGTACTACTCGTCAGGTCGCAAACGATAGCACTTTCACCCTTTACTTTTAGCGGCGGATTCTCATTACGAACTTTTTTAATCGTCCTTTGTGCCAGTGAAAAAAATAAATCCGTTGTGATGCGAGAGGCGCGTCGTGTCCTGTGCTGTAATTAAACTGACACCGTCCCCCGGGGACGAGTTTTGAATGTTATTAGAATCTCTTTCGCGCCGTCGCCTCTGATTGGAAATCCTTTATTATACATCGGGCTGTCATTGCTTTTTGGTATAAACAAAAATCAATACGGCTGTTTATTTTTTAACACTTTACATTTCTTGTAACCACAAAGGCTGGTGACTAGTTTATGTAGCAATTTCTCCTATGAGTTTTTCTTTCCTTCACTTCCCAAAAACAAACTGAGTAAATATTGTCTTTTAAGAATATTTTGGTATTATTTACAGCCATTTTTCTCGGAGAGCACATCTGGTAGAGCCCGCTAACTCGCTTTGGGGTATCGTGGTGGGTTGAAATACTATGTCCCTTCTCCTATAAGTAGTGTGGCCTGGTCCTAACAGAACTTAAAAACAACCTGATATATACGGATAAAAAAGAATTTATATCTTGAAATGCCAGGTAAAAATAAATAATTTAAATGTATAGATAGGTACATCTAATTGAAAATTAAAACGATATTAGTATATTATATGTGCATTGTCATTTAATTAAACTTTTACAATTTATAACTAAAACGCTCACTAGATTGCTCCTCATTAATTTCACCCGGGCAAGTAATTCGATGTCATTTTTATGCTCGACGGACTTTTAGAATGAAGCGAGAATAACTTTTAAACTAGAAACCGACTGTTTATTTTTCTTTTGAATGAGTGATCTGTTTTAAATGTACGTCTCTGTAAACTGTGAGACAAGATTTTAAATGAGGATAAATCCATTATCGTAGACAAATAATCGGTACAGTAATAATGATTCATAATATCTATATCATCTAGTCTAGGTCAATAAATTAAAAGTCAATTTCTTTAAACATATCCAATCTTTCACAATAATTGTAATATGAGCTATTTTTAACCGACGAAAAAAGACGGAGGAGGTTCTCAATTCGACACGTATATTTTTTTTATGTATGACCACTCTTAGCTTTTTACAGAGTTGTCCGATTTTGATAATTATTTTTTTATTAGAAAGGGCTACATTCAAGGTGGTCCCATTGTCATCATGTTAGGATCTGATGATGATATCCTGGGAAAATTGAACTGTTCAAATTTTATAGGTACACTTACAGCGATTTCGGTTTTTGTGTAATTTCGGTAGCTTTTTGGCTAGAAGTGCCATATAATATACTATAACAGTATAGTACGAGTATGTTACGTGGCGATAAATCACTAAAAATTAAGAAATAAAATTTTTTAACAAAAAATAGAACCGACTCAAAACGCACTAAAAAGTAAAAAAATAAAAGTGTCATTTAGTTGCTTTAATTTACTTAAACATATCTAAGAGTCGGTGCCAGGCAAGGTTTCTACTTTAAGGACATTACCTAGAACCCACAAACTGCTTTACTTAAATAAATGTTTAAATAAATGTTCCTTAAACTTGCTGACACCGACTTCATAGATATGCTTAAGCAAATTAAAGCAACTAAATGACAGTTATTTTTTACCTACTAATGCGTTTTGAGTCGTTTCTATTTTTTGTTAATTATAATTCAAATAATTCTGTCCGATGTTTTCCTTACATAGAAATAATATTTCAATTGACACTTGTTTAACGTTCGCTATAAAGGTCCCATTTATCATCGCATCTATTATTCTGAATGATATATAAATAATGTAATTTTTCGGAAACATAAGCAATAAAGTTAAATGTTTATATGGTAATCCTTTCGATGACAAAAATGTTAATTATCACCTTAAATTTCCTTTCACAAATTAGGTAGTATTAATAAATTTAGAAGCGCTTTGACAGCAAGCGCGCGTGCTGGCATCGAGCCAAAGCCAACCACTTTCTCTTATACTTGCAGCTTCTCTTTCACTCCTATTGAGGACTACGACATATTGCCTCGGTTTCCGAGAATTTGTAACTTCTGGATAACATATAATAATAAGAAACTGAGATCAGACATATTTTTGAACTATAGATACTACTGCAGATGTTTTAGACTCAATATTTCTCTCAATAAAGATAATTTAAAGTAATATATTGTGTATAATATTACTAATAAATAAGTAATACAAGTGGACACCCGTAACTTTGTTGGTATTCATTGTATAACCGATACTCTATGTACCAATTTTTATAATAATGAAAAATGAAGGATTTTAAACATTGAACTGCTAATTTGTCCTCTCTTGTTCTAATTTTCGCGACAAAAAGTAGCCTCTTTTCAACAAGCATATTTTATCGCTATAGCATTATTGATCTAAGTCGTTTCATCGGTTTTTTCGTGAAGAGGTTTATTCGTGAACAGACAAACAGTCTTAATTTCACGTAATACATAGTGGTAGCATTTTAACATAGACAATACTATGGTAACAAATTCGAATATATTCCGCAACCTAGTCAGCGGTGGTCTATGGTAACATAATATATAAATTTTATTATAATATTATTTAATTAAAAAAGAATAAACGATATTAAAGACATCGGAATATAATTTCAAAACCCAAGTGCAACAATAGATAATATGTTAATACGAATAAACAACGATGTCTTCAAACAATGCTACAAATCATAAGAACATTTATCTACTTAGATACATAATCAGAAATAAAGTCGAAAGAAATTAATTTGTTATTGCTAATGTGTATTATATTATTGTTATCCACAAAATACCAAGCTACTGGTCAAGCTAACATTATGTGTTACAAATGAAAATCATTATAATATAACGCATTTGTTGAATGATGAATGAGCACAGTATACCAAAATAGCTTGAATATTTTAAACACCGCTTATGTCCGCCCCGCCATTACAAATGAAACAATATCGATCTCATATTCTATCATTTTGGACGACAGATTAAAATATGAATCATTAGTTCAATCTATTTGGACCACATTTCAGTTAAATAAACCCCAATTTCACAAAATTCATTGTGATCGGATTTGATATTATTAAACAGGTTTCTGCACAAAGTAGTTAGGTAGATACATATTATTAACTTTTTGATTACGTACCTATTTGAAAAAACGGCTAAAAACTATGTTTTCGTATGAGAGCTCACATAAATATTTAATATACCCTGTTTTTAGTATTTGTTTTTATAGCGGGAAAAAAAAATGCATCAACTCTGAAAATTTCAAAAGTCAAGTATCACGGTTCATAAGATAAAGCTCGGTAAAAGACAAATAGACACAGTGGAGTCTTAGTAAGATCTTTGGGTACAGAACTCTAATAAAACACAACAATACTAAAGCTTCCATATTCAATAAAGCTAAAACTTACCGCAATCAATAGACTCCGTTGCCATAACAAAACCACTCACAAGTTAATTACAGTATAACTATAATTTATTTCGACAAGAAAGTTTGAACAACACTCGAAATGAATATTGGAGTATTTCACAAGCTGTTTTTAACGAACTCAACATTGAAATGACCTTTGACAATACAACAAATCCAAAAGTAAAACAAAATTTTCCAGACTAAACTTGAACGCTTAAGTAGAAGGCTGCAGGATTAGCCATACCTGAGACTGAGGAGATTTAAGCCTGAACTTGAGGTTAAAAACGCTTACATTACCTATAGATACAAGATATATACATATTTAGCGGAACATAAAAAAGGTACTAATCACCACCGCGATATTAATCACCATTTTTTTAATTTAATTAATTGTTATTTTAATATTAATTTTCAATTTTCCCGGTTACATGAAAAGTTTAAAAATGTACCATTTTTCACAAATATCCTTTACTCGCAAAATCTGTTCTTAATGTGATCTCATTTTAAGTAAAACAAATAAAACTTTAAATAACAAATGAAGTGTAGTAAGTAGATTTTAAAATAAAACCATATTTTTTTAATTATGGACCTTTTTTATGATCCGCTAAATATGCCGGCGTGTTTATAAGCAATGAAACAAATGATAAGATTATTTTAAGTAAAACGAAACTTACTAGGAACTTAATATAAATTATGGATTAATTACATTTTTATACGTGAAATGTCTATTTTATATTAGCAAATCAATTTAAAGCTATCTCCTTATACAGTATTTTTGTAGTGCTGATGGTTTAAAGAAAGACTAATAAGCCTACTTTGCCTTGCAGTAATTGTTGTTATGAAAATATCCTAAATAGAGTTAAAATCAAAGACTTAAAATATTTATAGCGCTGGTATTGATTATCGGCTAAAATCATGCCTAGCAAACGCGGCTAGCATAAAATTTTAATAATTTTGTACCTGCCCACTGATAGGGACGATATTTGTTTTGTGATTTGAGGTTCTACGGTAAAGGAATTTCGGGACGTGTTGACCATTAGCAGACCTAAGCAGTAGTTATGAGTGTAATCTTCAAAATATCTTACACATAACTACGCACACGCTAACATAACTTAGTATTAAGGCAATTAACATTTTGTACGAGCACCTTTGTAGGTAATTTTACGTCGTCTCTCATAGCATTCTTGCTAACTATGTATTTTGCGTATTTATTAACCAAAGACTTTTTATATGTTACACTAACTGACACCAGCGGTTACACTCGCGGAGATTCCATTTCTGTGAGAGTATCGCAGAATGAGGAAAAATCCCGTTCTTAGTGAACGTCTACATCGCAGAATGAGTAACCATGTAAAATTTAAACAAAATGAAGTGTGAGAGATAGCTTTAATTTATAAGGCTTTACAAGTCTATATAAGGTAAATAGGTATGAGCTCTTTATTTTATTACAATTTAACATTTGGTAATCAATCAGATTCAAACGACGACCTCCGTGGCGCAGTGGTATGCGCGGTGGATTTATATGACGGTGGTCCTGGGTTCGATTCCCGGCGGGGCAGATTGAGATTTTTCTTAATTTGTCTTTGTCTGGCTGGTGGGAGGCTATCGCCGTGGCTAGTTACCACCCTACCGACAAAGACGTATCGCCAAGCGATTTAGCGTTCCGGTACGATGTCGTGTAGAAACCGAAAGGGGTGTGGATTTTCGTCCCACTCTTAACAAGTTAACCCGTTTCTATCTTAGACTGCATCATCACTTAACATCAGGTGTGATAGCAGTCAAGGGCCAACTTGTAGTCGATAAAAAAAAAATCTTTGATTTCAAGTAGGCTAATTACAAGCACTTTTGAAACGTCAAATTAGACTATTTGTAGTGACTCTACCACCGGCTTGGAAGGCAGGAAGGAATCAACAATATTAAATGAAGGAATTGTTCTCACGCGTTAAACCAACTATTATAAAAAGAATTAATAATTATTTCTATTTAAATTTAGCAAACTTCAATCAATATTTTCCGGCGCTTGCATCAGTATTCAAAGGAAATGATAAATCAAACGCAACACTCAAATATTCACTAAGTGGATAGAAGTGTTTGGTTTGCGCTGAGTCACGGCGCGCTCAGTGTTGAGCCACTAATTCGTTGGGAAGCTCGTGATGGTATTAGCTACGTCCTAATAGATCTCCACGCACGCTTACGCATTGACTGTTACTTACTTACGATTTAACTTTTTCGAATTCATTCGATCAAATTGGAATGTTTGAAAACAGTGCTGAGAATATATTTGCTATCTTCCTTCCCCTTTCTTATTTAAAAAGATAGATTTGATGAGATTTAATTCGTTAATTTATTATGTTGATGTTTCTAAAAAGTATTAAGTTTTCATCATTATTACGAGACTTGATGCTTTAAAGTGTTATAAATAATGTTGAGTCAGTTCTACATCTCATCCAGAATATTTCGGTGACATCTAATTGTTATAATTTTATAATATTTACTTTGAATTCGATTATACATGGACGAGTCATGCGAGAGTTACTAATGAGGCATTAAGGCTACAAGCACCTGGTAGTATCACCACTGTAGCCGGGCCTTTAGCAGCGCGTAACCGTCCAAAGCGGGGGTCGCTGTTATGACAAAAGGAATATCACGTGCAAGTATCCAACAAAGCGCCCAGTTCGCCGTGTAATTCGATATACTTGGGTTGAATGATCCCATATCAAGTCGGAGAAGCTTAATTCAGCTCTCGACGCGACAGAACCAGAGCGCACTTGGGCGTAAATAAAAAGTTGAACTACGGTGTAACGAGAGCTTTACAGACAATGACACTGCTCTCTCTAGACAATGTGTTAGCGGGATGACACTCCAAAGCTAGTAGGCACTATCTATACCGACTTAAGCTAAGACTGTTTATAAAACTTTAAAGTATTAGATATTATCAAATCGGTGTACTCTTTATAGTAATAGTTACCGGGATACGTAGATGCCTCATCTAATGCAAAATCAAAACATCGTCTTTGACAGAACAAAACTTCACATATTTGATCCGCGCGTCCGTTCTTTCGACGTATATTTCATATAAAAAAAACTCGTATTGATGTTAAATCTCATTGTTTCTGTAATTTCACAGGCCCTTCTGGACAGAACAGTGTTTCAACACAATACCAGCAGAAATAAGTATGGTGATATGGTGGTATAACCATAACACAGTTGTCTGGGGGAGTGTCTTAACAACTTAGTTCTCTACAACTGCCACTTACTAGTATAAATGTTTTTTGTCGTAAGCAAAGGAATAAAGTTTGATTTTTAAGGTTGTTTAGGTTTAAACTTTATTGCAAGCTATATAATAAGGTAATAAAAACAAACAACTTATTAATAAAGTGAAGAAACAAAGGTATTAAAAAGAAATAAACCCATTAGATAGTATAGTTTTGTAAATAAGGTAACAACTCTATTCTTATCTTCTTATATCCATCATCTATTTTTTCCTACAGATAAAATAATATCTCAAAAACAATAAGAAAAAATATTATGAAATCAAACTATAAATAAACGCGTTGAAACCTCCTTGAAACTAGCATGAGTTACACTTGTTCATTACTGAGTCCTCGGTACAACGGCATGAGCACCCTCCCACTGCATTAACAAACCTAAAATGACAATCGTCAAATGCTACCTTATATCCATATTTTGCTCTCTACTGTAGCTCTAAATATGACAAAAACAACATGAAGGGAATATTTTGAAAACAAGCCGTAAATAAACGCGTTGAACGCTCCTTGAAACTAGCATGAGTTACACTTGTTCATTACTAAGTCCTCGGCACAACGACATGAGCACCCTCCCGCTGCATTAACAAACCTAAAATGACAATCGTCAAATACCGCCTTGCATCCATAGTCTGCTCTCTGCAGCTACATTGTTTATTGTGTGGCTTACACTCAGAGTTGAATAAGCTGTCTCGTGCAAGTCTCGGGTAGATATTTAAACGTTTTCCTTTTTTATCCGACTACGAAGGGATTAATTTTTTGTTTTTGATGTCGATTCATCTGTATTCTGGGTTTCATTATTCATATTTTCCAAAGTACCTACCGAAGCGGTCGTTAGCTTTTTCTAAGTATTCTGCTAATTTCAACCATTTATTTTTCATTTAACACTTACCTATAGAACTATGGAGCTAATGCGAACTTCAATATATGGTTTGGAATATTAATTTTTACCGAACATCAAAATACATAGGAATTATTATTATAATTACTTATATTTTATATTTTCATATCTTGCAAAGTATGCACACATTACACTGAACGTTTACATTACGTTTCTGTTACATTACGTTCCAGTACGTTCTCATTACGTACTGGAACGTGTTAAGCTGTGAACTTTTATTTTTGATATCGTTATATTATAAAATCAATTAGCAATGAACTCGGAACAATAACCGACCTCTAATTTGTGAGAGAGTAATGTTAACATCGTAATAAAATAATAATTTATAATAACTCAAAGATCACATAATGAACAGGAGTACGCTGAAAATTCTAAATAGACACCCATTTCAAGTTTTAATTTTCATCGTATCAAATTTTAATGAATACTATCGGCAGCGAGCTTTGTTATAAACATCGTTGTAATTTACGTTGCAGCTATCACATTAACCAGGGGCGCCATGTTTTATAGGACGGATTTTGTTTTCGAATTATGTTCTTCTTAATCCTAATCTTTATTTGAAAAAAATGATAAGTTAAAAAACCTGACTGCATTAAGAATAACTAAAAATAATAAACCAAGTTGGGTCTCGAAGTGTTGAAAGTATTGTACCTATTACAACAGTACTTGGTAGAAAATAAATAACATATTTCTCATTGTACTTTTTTGATATGGTTAAGCCCTTAAAGATACACATATTTATTTATTCATATACTTTATTTGTACAACACTATGCATGTAAGAAATAAAAAGACAGAAAAACTAGTCAGAAGAAGTATATTGCAGTATTTAAAAAAAATGTGTGCGTGTACTAGCGTACACTCGTAAGAAGTGAAACTTTTTTATGACGTTATTTTTCAAAAAATAATTTCTGCAACTTTAAGAAATTGGTTAAATAAAGTTAAATTAGATCAAGTTTAATAAAAGGCTTTTATTATCATAGACATAAATACAAATTCTACAATTATTTCATTTTAGCTTATTACTGCAAAGATTATTATTGAATTTCATTAATTGTAATAGAATTATTACTATCATTGATGTCGTAATTACTTACTTTTTTTAGAAATGCACTGGAATTAGAATTAAAATAAATCCTTTGATTTTGCTGATCACTTCAATATAACATATATATATATTTATCACGTCACTTCCATAAATCAAAGATGGCGCGTAACGAAAAAATATTCAGAAAAATTATATTGCAAGAAGTTTCAAAAAAAAAAAGATTTTTTCACCTCCAACTTTGGCGTCTCACAGTCGTCATTATAATTTTTGTGGACGTCACCTATTTAAGAACAGTTGGGTTATCAAAAATCTTCTTCTGTAATAATCACTCTCACAATATTAAGTACTGCCTTAGATAGGAATGAAAAATGTGCTTCAGTTTACAATGGAGAGGTCCTGAAATAGATTCTCAAGATTCTAATATCTTCGAGACTGGCTCTGAACTGTTTTACTGTTAAGCTTTGCGGTGAGTGTAACCCCAATTAGTGTTTCGGTACGATGCCACGTAAAACCAATCAGTGTTATAATTTGTATATACTCCTTCCCTCCTCGTTTCTACACTACCATCTAAGAGGAACGAAAATTTGAATTTAAAATATAAACTTTCTGATCTTTACACATTAACGAGTGCTTAATAGTAACTTGAGAAAAATTAAAAATATTAAAGGCAACCAAAGTTAATCGACGCCGATGGTTGGGCTGTTATGGAAGGTATTCTGATCGCTTCTCAACCAGAGAGTCTTGACGACCTCCGTGGCGCAGTGGTATGCGCGGTGGGTTTATAAGACGGAGGTCCTGGATTCGATTCCCGGCGGGGCAGATTGAGATTTTTCTTAATTTGTCTTGGTCTTGCGGGTGGGAGGCTTTCGCCGTGGCTAGTTACCACCCTACCGACAAAGACGTACCGCCAAGCGAAGCGATGCGATGTCGTGTAGAAACCGAAAGGGGTGTGGATTTTCGTCCCACTCCTAACAAGTTAGCCCGCTTCCATCTTAGACTGCATCATCACTTAACATCAGGTGTGATAGCAGTCAAGGGCCAACTTGTAGTTGATTAAAAAAAAAAAAAGAGTCCTCACCAAAGTTTGTTGCCCAATACTTATATAGCCGATTTTTAAAACTAATCCTTGTCCTAAATATTAACAGATGGTACCCCTAGTTTTAATGATGACACAGCGGTTTCTCTTAATTATCATTCTGCACGGTCCGTCAGCCACGCGCTGGCCCTTCAATGGTTATATTCGGATACAAGACCATTGTAATGGTGGTCCCTGGAGGACGAATTAATAGTTAATTGAAATTCTGAACTCACCGGACCTGAAACTTGCCAACATTTTTGATATTTAGCTAGTTACCCAAAGTGTTAATTAAACTCTATTTTAACATGCTTTTGAAAATTAATATTTAGCCAATGCCACTTATTTAAGTGTTTTGCCTTTTAATTTTAGTTCAACGATGATATTTACTGTCAATCGTGCAAGGTCTGTGAGCCTTTAATTGTTAAGAATGTTGTTTTAATTTTTTTTTATCGACTACAAGTTGGTCCTTGACTGCTATCACACCTGATGTTAAGTGATGATGCAATATAAGATGGAAGCGGGCTAACTTGTTAGGAGTGGGACGAAAATCCACACCCCTTTCGGTTTCTACACGACATCGTACCGGAACGCTAAATCGCTTGGCGATACGTCTTTGTATTTCTACCCATACATATGAAAACACTGTAACTTAAGTATTATTTAAGATGTAAATAGTTATAAGATGACTATTGATGTTTGAGGACGTCGATGGTGTATAGGTGATGAATGATGAAATATTTTGTATATAAATTTAGTAGTGCCTTTATACTTGATATATGATTAAAAGAAATTACCTACAATAAAATCTGAGTTTCAAAAAATTGCATCAAATTCAAAAGTTTGTCTTCCAATATCAAAGCATCATAAAAGGAACTATGGAGTGTCTCAAATGTCACCAAAGGAACGGAATCGGGTCGGTGCAATTACGTTGTTTGCTCAGACAGGGCAACTTCTCGAATTAGGTGGACCGGAAGTGCCGCATTAATTAATATTTGTGTTTGAATTGTATCCATGACCCGAGTGATTTAATGGCCTTTCAGTCGCTAGTTATATAGAGACAATATCCTTCGCTTGGATGTCTAATGTCTTGGCATAACATAATCAAAATTAAATTGCTCTAAAGTAAGTATTCGTATAATAAAATAATAGATGTAATCTGTAAAATGAATAATTATTAATTTCATAAAGAAGGGAAACTAATAATTATTATTATTATAAAATTACACTTATTTTAGTACAACGTAAATTTGTAGGTTGCTGAATTTGATTTAAGAAGATTAATTTTTTAAATTAATCTTTTTAATTAATAACATGACGTTAATAAAAAATATTAATATTATGATGTATTAAATAATTAATTTACTTCTATATTATGTCGATTGTTAGCTTGAAAATAGTAAGTATTTGGGCGACAGAGTTTCGTTCTCAAATGTTTTTTGTAAGATGTAAAAACAATTTAAACAAAGTTACGGACGTTGGCTCTTCTATTCAGAACTATGAGTATTTAAAATATAATCATGCTGAAAATATTTTGTAATTAAATCGGTTAAAGCTTTATATTTGATGTCAAAAGTTTAAGCATCAAACTCAACAAACAAATGTACTAGCATTTTGCACAAAAATGTAAGAGACGCATCGTAAGAAGTACTAGCAAGTGACTGTTATCACAAAATCAGTTCAGCATACCACTCTGTTTTGCAATATAGAAACAAAAATGGGTCGGAATTTAGTGTACCAGATACTTTAAACCTTAATGTTTTAGTAACAAGGTGCATTGTAGTACCTTTAAATAGGAATATGTGGTGACATCATAGTTCGGCACTGAGAAAGAAAACCATAGAGCAACTCGTGTATTATTCTTTCGACAATAGTATTGCGAGACAATATTGGGCGTATCGACATTCGATCTTATCGATTCTCCCGCTAAAAAGGCGTAACGAATCGTAAATAAGTGATTTAACAATGTGAATTCCTTTCACGGAGCTCTGCATTTCGGAATTGCAGATAAAGTATAAGATTACAAGTATGATTAAATAAATTTCTACAATCGGATCTAACAATAAACTTTTGTTTGAAATGCCAAAGTACTACTACTAGTAGTGACAGTGCCACTGGTTTGAAAAGCATATTCCGTCAAGATGATCCATCAAGAAACATAGGTATCAGTATAATAAAAGCATAGCTACATTATTAGCAACATTATATAATCCTGTAACCTAATTTAAAAATAAGCATTTTATGTTTATTTATATTTTCTAAGTAAAGGGCAAATACGATTACACAACTATCTAGATAGACTAAGATTCGAAATTAAAAATTGTTTTTTATACTATCCGAGCTTATTTTCAAATTCTAATTCGTTTATTAAAAACAGGTAGGTATAGTTTAAAAGCACTACATACATATCATGTTAGATTATTATTTGTGGTGGTTCTACCATCGGCTTCGAAAGCAGGTTCTGTTGATAAGACCGCAAAAGAAACTCAACCGTTATTTTTTTAAATAAATCATCCTTCCAAAGATATAGGTGCCTATTTTTCTTTCTTCTCGACATATGGAAACGCAAAATATTATTTGGATAACATCTGTGAATAAATGCATGTAGGAATAATAAAAAGGACATAACTTTCGGTAACCTGTAATGAAACCGGGCGGGTTTCGTCGCTTGGCAAAAACATTCCACCCGAAGCCAAAATAACTTACTGAGCGTACAAAACATTCATCAGCCTTGTTTACAAAACACAGCTAGGAGAGCTAGGATCTAGCTAAAATATAGAACCGAATGGGTTCATTTTCAAGAGTAAGTAAATGCATGAATAACAAAACATGTAATATGTTATCTTTTTAATAATGTACCGAATCATAACTATTGTAATTATATCGAGAATTTAAAGTTAAACTATCGAGAGTTAGGTCCAAAATATAATTTAAATTGTAAATAGACAGTGTTCACAATTGTTACTCAGCCAGTATGAAAATCTTTCAATCGAAACATCCGAATCAATATTACCAATGATTGATTTTTAAGAGATATATTAGTACGAGTAAGTAAATCTTTATAAAAACATTTTGTTGCACATAACAATACATTTTTTTCAATGACAGTACAAACTTTAATCCACTACAAATCCGTGTACACGTTGAACAATTACAAGCAGGTATACAAGTACAAACAAAAAATTGTCAAATGTCATTCAACATAAAAATTGTTTATATTTTAGAATGTCGGATTGTCCAATTTCTGATAGAAGAACTGAAGAAAAATATCAGCCTCCCGAACCGGACAAACAGGTAGGTTTTAAAATTTTAGCTTGACTTTTTCTGAATAGTATAATTTGTAATGTACTCGTATAATTAGTAAATAAACAAGTATTCATGACTTAATGGTTTGGATACTATACAGTAGTATATTATTTACTTAAATACTAACAAAACTTCGTGTGTAGAACACTTCAAACCTATGCTATGCATTTGAACTACTCGTACAGTGGTGAAAATAAACAACACCACATCAAAGTTTTGGGAACAAGCCGCGGCGGTCTCGAATTCTTCGCACAATACCTCATTGTTGTCAAAACATAATACCCGGTATTAACATTTTATACCGCGATTCATGTCATTGATGACAATTTATTATTATACGGTACAAAATAGGGTGTGCCAGGTTTGAGAATTTAAGTGGAAAGTCCCATTAGAAATAGGCGTTACTTTAACAATATTTAGAAGTACATTTTCTGAGCAAGATTAGATATTAAGCAACCTTTTATATTCATATTTAATTTTGATAAACAGGAATTTCCTGAGTTGTTTCTTTTCCTTTGGATCTGTTATATCAAATTTAGCATAAAAGTAATTCTTATTTACGTTGAATTTTTTGATACTTATGTAATATATTTCTTTACTAGTTTTTAATAGTATAATAGCAGACAGAATAAGCTACAAGCAACCTAATTAACTGAAGAAGTGAAGAAATCTATCGCCCATATGAACCTATCCAGAACCTCGTTTTAACTCTAACTCCTAAAATGGGCGTTCCACAGGGTTCAATTTTGGGTCCTTTTCTATTTTTAGTGTATATCAATGATTTACCATACCATGCTAGCGACATTTGTGAAATTGTACTGTTTGCTGATGACACATCTTTAATTTTTAAAACTGATAGAAATAAAAGTGACTTTGACGATGTAAACCGTGCTGTATCGCATGTGTCGCATTGGTTTACTGCCAATAATTTACTATTAAATGCAAAGAAAACTAAATGTGTTGAGTTTTCTTTACCGAATGTAAAAAAAATAAATAAGTCTTTAATGATAAATGGTGAAACGCTAAGAATGGAGAGTTCTACAGTCTTTCTAGGAGTGACCTTGGACTGTAAACTTCAGTGGAGCGCTCATATAGAGTCACTGACAGCTAAACTTAGCTCAGCAGCATTTGCAGTGAGAAAAATAAGACAGTTTACCGATGTAGAAACAGCTAGACTGGTTTATTTTGCTTACTTCCACAGTGTGATGTCTTATGGCATCTTGTTGTGGGGAAAGGCTGCTGACATAAATTCTGTCTTTATACTTCAGAAACGAGCAATTCGGTCGATTTATAAACTTAAACCACGCGAGTCCCTTCGAGTCAAATTTAAAGAAATAGGAATTCTTACAGTAGCCTGTCAATACATATTCAATAACCTAGTTTATGTTAAACAAAATATAAATATGTATAAACAGAAAAAGGATTTAAACGACCGTCTTCCTAGAAATGGACATAAGTTAGTCATATCAGCTTATCGCCTCCGAAAAGTACAAAAATCTTTCGTAGGATTGGGTGTACTCTTCTACAACAAGATGCCCAATTCAGTTTTAGATCTGCCATTGCATAAGTTTAAACAATGTATTAAAACTCACTTACTGAGTCAGGGTTATTATACTATCGATGAATTTTTAAATGACAAAGATGTTCAAATCCAATTGGATAGGCTTTCAACTTCACACAGGAAGTAAAATAAATAACTTTATGTAACAACACACTTAATATTGTAAAATTGATAATATTATAAAAAGAGCAACTGTTGAGTTTCTTGCCGGCTCTTCTCAACAGGGCCTGCCTTCCGAGCCGGTGGTAGAGTCACTACAAATAGTCCAATTTGACGTTTCAAAAGTGCTTGTAATAAGCCTACTTGAAATAAATGATTTTGAATTTGAATTTGAAACTCTAATACAGAATCTCGCTTCAACCCACTCTCACATTCTCATGTACTACTAATTTTGTCCGGGAGACGACCATATCCTTCAAACACAACAATAATTTATGTTTCAGAGCAAACCCAATGATAGTCATACTTTTTTAGACGAGCTGTGTCACACAGACCCCTCGCTTTGTGTTTCATTATAATGAAATCCCAAAAATTTAATAGTAAAAGTTGGCAAACCTACTTCACCAACAGTGCGCCGTATAATTAATCCCTCGTTTTTTACGTCGACGATGATTTAGTTTTGTTCAAAAATTTGTTTTGCAGTGACATCTGCCAGTACCCATTGTTGACTGTCCCCAGGTAAGAAGATAATGCGAGTTATCTCCAGGGTCGACGGTTTTCCTTGGTGACCTTTTATGGAGTCGAGTGTTTTGATAATGCCTGTTTATTTTGTGGATTATTTCTTTTATCGTGTACTACGTTTAAGGTAAACCACTCCGCGTGGACGGATCGAAACGTGCATACAATGGGTATATTTTTTATAAAATGAGCACCTAAATTTTTTTTATTGAAATTATGTAATGTTAATAAATATTACATAATTTAGATAATAAAAATATACTTACCAAATAGTAATTGAGTAACTATACGTTACGTTTTTACGATTAAATCTCTGACGATTTATTAAACAAATATTGTTAGAACGTAGTACTTCTATGTATTATTTCTTTCTCTATTCTTGAGAGAGACGAATATCTTAGCATTCCATGGATTCACCGTGCGGGTGCCGGGTCCATCGCGTGGCTGAGAGAAAAACTCCGAACAGAGCCCGAGACTTGTGACTCGGGTGTAGGTTTAAGGGTACCCTTTGTGACGCGCGTCAACACTCACCTCCTCTGTTCAAGTTATTCTCCCTGCCCAACCATATTCGGAAGGACCCTACTAGTGCAGCTTTGGACACTCGTTCCAATATGGAACTTACTGCGCTTCTAGTAAGGCCAAGGTCTTTTAGCAGGTTGTAGAGAGACTTCGCTGGTATACCCCTCGCACCCACTTCTACCGCGTATAAACTAACCACATAGCCATTTTTGGTTAGTTCATTAGTAAGGTCATAGTATTTATTCACTTTGAATACATGGTCTTTAGGGATGTTTGTTTCCCACGGCACTGTAAGCTCGACAAGTACTATACGTTTAATTTGTTTGGAAAAAAGAAATATGTCCGGTCTAGATGTCGTAATAGCTAAGTCTTCCGGGATTTTATAGTGCTTTTCATACGTGTCCATTAATATAGTCCAATCAGGAGCAGAGCCCAGAATTGAATAAGGCTTGCTGGTGGAATTTGTACTTGAGCCTGCTTTAACGAAGTTAGTTTGTCTTTTATTCGTCGTCAACCCTTTTTGAGCCCTAGCTACTGAAAGGCTTATAGCTTCACGTATGATTTCTAGTACTCTGTCGTGGCGGCGTGAGTAGAGACCCCTGTCCAGGAGCACCTTGCATCCTACCAATAAGTGCCTAGCAGTGCCCACTGCCTCACCACAGGTATAGCAAGATTTTTCCGAGGCTTTTCCCCATCTTACTAGGTTACTCTGATCTGGGAGAGTCAGTTGAAAGGCATTAAGATAAAATTTCAATAAGGCAGGAGACCAATCGTACAGCAAGGCGCGCCACTTCAGAGCCAGAGGGATGCAGAACTCGCCTAAGTTTAACCACTCGTTTTGCATTTCTAGGTTCATGGCATGCACTTTGTAGTTGTCGTCCTCATCTTGTTTAAGAAAAGATTTTATTATGTCTTGGTCTTCCTTTTTACGTCTTGCACCCAACCCGGTTCTATTTACCTGAGCCCCTGCCATAAATTGTTTGTAAAATTGAAGCCTAGAGTCAAGTTTTCCGGCACCCTCGTCTTTAGGAAGTGATGCAACTAGTTCGTCCTGGGACTTAACTAGAATGTGCGTTCTGGTAACCCTGAGGTGTTTATAGAGTTCCGATGGCTTTTTTAGTTTTAACCCAAAATTATTGTAATCTCTGAATAGAGTTGAAGGGTCAGCCGAGAGTGCTAGACCAAACCAAGACTTCAATGTTTTTATGACATTTGCATCTAGTTTTGC
Source organism: Mycalesis mineus (assembly GCA_034621355.1). Taxonomy (NCBI): domain Eukaryota; kingdom Metazoa; phylum Arthropoda; class Insecta; order Lepidoptera; family Nymphalidae; genus Mycalesis; species Mycalesis mineus. The sequence continues at coordinate 9,743,539 of CM067886.1, read as the reverse complement.
CAGATGGGTTCTGCCAATATCATAAACGAGGAATGGCCAAGTCAGACGTGAAGTGAGATAGTTGTCATAGACCCACGCTTTTTTTATATTGTTAATGGGCTGTTGGTCTACCTTATTGAGGTCATTTATGAAGTTATCGACGACTACCTCAAGGGATGGTGTGCGTCCTTTGTAATCAATCTTTCTACCGAGGAACTTAAAAGGCAATGCTTCAGCAATGGTGGTTACACTTTGGCCACTAATAGAGAGACCCGGATCATAAGATGTAAATTTAGTATTTCGTCTCCCCAGACATAGACAGTGACATTTGCTTGGCTTTACCCTCAGCCCACCAGTCCATGAGCAGAACTCATCCACTACATTCAATAGCTCCTGACAGTGTTTTGGGTTTCGTGTCAGTAAAGCAAGGTCATCTGCAAAAGCTAAGATGGACTCTGTATATTTATTGTTGATTTTAAACCGATAGCCCCATTTCTTTTCTTGAACAATTAATTTATCTATTAGAATATTGATGACTACATTAAAAGCTATTGGGGATAAGCAGCAACCTTGAAACAGCCCCACATTGTAATGTAGGGGTTTTGAGTACTCATTGTTTACTGCTATGGTGAATTTCAATTTTGAATAATAAGAAGTGATTAAATCAATAACTAGATCAGGAAAATTGTACCACCTCAAGGCGAAAGTCAATAGATCATGCTGGACAGAACCAAACGCATTTTCTAGGTCTATCCAGCAGATCGTAATTTGCCTTTCATATTTTCTAGCATCCTTGAGACTTTCGCCTAGAAGTGAATTGTGTTCCAGGCAACCAGAAATTCCGGGCAAAAACCCTTTCTGGTGATTAGGCCTGAAATACCTATTGTTTATCATGTGCTTTGTCATTTTTGTTTGCAAAATACTGAAAAATAATTTAGAAATAGTATTAGTTAGAGCTATCGGTCTAGTGTCCTTTGGATGAGTTACTTCGGCTTTTTTTGGGATGAGGACAAAAATCGCTTCGCCAAATGTCGCTGGTATTTGTTGTCCTAGCCAGATCTTATTAAATATGTTTAAGAGATGTTTACGGACTGAAGCACATTTTTTGTACACAATATAGGGGATGCCATCAGGGCCTGGTGCAGATTTAGATGTTTTCTTCCTGATAGTATTGTTTATTTCCTCTATGGTGGGTGGAATACTTTGAAAGTTTGCTAGAGGATTGTTAGGCCTTAGTGAATGAGGATCTGAATATAGCCTCCCCTGTCTTGGTACCTCATATGTGCTTTTAAAGTGGTCGTAAATCTGCTCATTGGTTAGGACAAGATTTCCCTTTTTTTCCTTGAAAATGCTTTTTGAGTACTCAAAGGGGTTTTTATCAAAATTGACTTCGTGTTTAGCCCTGTATAAGTTATCGCGGCTTTCTGATATTTGAAGAGATATTCCTTGAATGAGTTTAAGGATTGATCGTAAAGCTCTGGACAGTTGATGACTAAGATGGTTGTCGCCCATAGACTTTGCTTTACGAAGCTTCTTTATTAACTCCCTTTTCTTCCTCCGCATTCTCAATTTAAACGTGAAATAAGGTGAACATTTAAAAAAATTGCTTTGATTGCGGCTTCTACGAAAAATAGAACAGAAAACCATTACCTTGCGTTAAGCATTTTAAACAACAAACATCCATGTATATGGATTTATAAGACGAAGGTCCTGAGTTCGATTCCCGGCGGGTCAGATTGTCTTAATTTGTCTTGGTCTGGCTGGTGGGAGGTTTTCGCCGTGTCTATTTACCACCATACCGACAAAAACGTACCGCCAAGCGATTTAGCGTTCCGGTACGATGTCGTGTAGAAACCGAAAGGGGTGTAGATTTATATACTCCTAACAAGTTAGCCCGCTTCCATCTTAGATTGCATCAGCACTTAACACCAGGTGTGATAGCAGTCAATGACCAACTTGTAGTAGATAAAAAAATGAATAGCAGTGCTGACCTAATTTCCATTCCATTATGCTAACATTATTTAGGCAATGGTACCACTAAAAAACTCTAATCACTCCTAGATACTTAATAGTTCTGGTCTTGGCCGTGGTACACAGACGCATTCATTACTCTGGTAAACAAAGAATTTATCGATGTCGTATAATTTTATGTTCTAAACAAAGGCTCGTCATCGTCCACCTCCCCACCCCTGCCCATGCCCCGTCCCCTGCCCCCTATCCCCCACAACGCAACCGCACCCTACGCACACAACTGCATGCACTTGTTACCAGCGCTTGTCTGCACGTGCGTTTGTTTATATTCCCACTGTTTGGTGCGCATTTATGTATTAAACAAATCACCGGATCGATTACCAGACACGACTAACAAAAACACATTAAACATTTTAACTTAAACAATTTTAATTTAAAACTACCAAAAAATTATTTGACTCCATCGTAATTTACAATTTTATACTAAAATTTAAAAAGCCTAATTTGTATCTATATCGAAGGCTTTTTAACGGCGTATGAACAATGGATTTATGGTACGTAGGTTCTGAGTTTGATTCCAAGTTGGGCCGATTAAGATTTTCTAAATGGGTCCTAGTCTTGCTGGTGGGGTACTTCGGTCGTGACTAGTTACCATCCTATCAATAAAGACGTACCGCCATGCTATTTACCGTTCCGGTACAATGTCATGTACCAACCGAAGTACCGGGTAAGGATTTCATTCTACTCCTAACAAGTTAGCCCTTTTCCATCTTAGATTGCATCATCACTTACCATCATGTGTGATTGCAGACAAGAGATAACTTGTAATAAATAAAAAAAAACAAAAGATTCTATTTATTTATCATCATTATTAATTTAGTAAAATGGTCCACTAAAGGGCCAGGTCTCCCTCTTTATAGGAGGCTTATGATGCATAGACTCACCAAGCTGCTTCAAAGCGACTTGACGGGCTTAAGACGATAGTAATCTTTGAGTCTATTAATCACTATAACTCAAATGTTAATGATAATGACTGCGACCGATGCTTTAACGTAACACCACTAACTTCCAGACTCTTGAAAATTTCTTGAAATAAAGACAACTTATTATAACTTAAAATGTATTATTTTCTAGCGATATCCTCCTCCTCAAACACAAGACATCGAAATCCGAAGCCACTTACGAACCACTGGACCAACGTCTATACCGATTCTATTAAGCGTAACAAATGACATTGGTTATTTTTTCTATAATCACTAGTCGGCGTCGTAATCAATTGGTCAAAGTCACTTTACGCATTCATGTACCAGCATGTGTACCTTTAGAATCCCATTGTCATGTCAGATTCCCACTGCGCGGTTGCCGACATCGCTCCACCCGTGTCTACTGAACCCTTCTCAAAAATAAAAAAAATGATTTGCTAGCCTTCTAAATAATAATACTATTTAGTTAAGTCAACCGTTATATTCCCGAAAGGTGTTAGTGTCAATGAACTTATAGTGAAAATTCTGAACCAGCTTCACTATAACCTTTCACTTGGTTGTTGTGGTACAAGAGTCTTATACACAAGGCAGTAATCCTTGAGACAGAAGCTGTCGCTAGCCTGTATTATCAAGGATTTGACAGAGAACTTTTATTGTGAGGAAATATAGAGTGACCACCGTTTGCTCGGGTCCTCAAGCTACCAATATATGAAACACTGTGTCTAGCAGTTTCACCCGCGTGGAGCCAGATCCCGTGAGAGTGTCGTCTACAACGTGAATCAATCGTTCAGTTAGTGGTAGTTCGCTTATACAAATATATATAACAGTCTTGTGAAAAAAATTACATAAAAATATAAGAAAATGCCGTCAAGCTCTTGAAAACTGATATCGTACTTAGTTTACTCTAGGATCGCGTAATATAGTCATAAGCAGTGTTTAGGTCAGCGGCGACAACATTTTAAAGTCATAAAACTAAATTGCGGACGTCCTGAGGAAAGTGGAACGCGAGATCCAATCGGAGTTTGCAAACAAGGGAAGTTACGACGGAACGACGGGAGAGGGCGCCTCCTGCGGCTCGGCAAATAGGTATCGGACGATAAGATGACTCCCGACGTCTCCTGTGACTTCTATTTAAACAGATAGAGGTATAATCGCATTAGCTTTAGACGGTTAATTTTTCTTTTACTAGTAGGTACTTATTTGAAATCTCCTGTGGTTTAAAAAATTTAAACCGAAGTTGAGAAGTTTGTGGTATTGCACCCTGCCTCCAAGTGGTAGGTCTTATCCCTCTATGCTTGCCAACTTACATTGTAGCAGCTTCGTGGGTTTAAATTTCACATCTCCTTCTCTGCAAGGAGACCTGGCCCTGTAGTGCGCAATGGAAACGGTAAAATAGGCTGAAGATGAGATGATAGTTAGAAATATCTGCTCATGACTGTAGTGCTTGGAAGTCCTTGCAAGACACATATTATGTCTAGCAGTGGATTCCGTCGGTTTATAATTATGACGATAAAGATCAAAATCACAGATCGTTTCCACAACACGTCAGGATAACACCTTAGCACGATTTTATGAACCTATTTGGCAAAGTGATGCAACATGTATTCAGTGGAATATTTTTATGGGCTGATCTCAGCAGCTAGGTCTTCCCTGCAAAAAGTCTGCTTGGGTTGCTTTACACCTATTACAAATGAAACCGCTAAACTGCCACTTTTTGATCCTTGAAACTTTTTAAAACATGACCAATTCACGTAACGCTTTGGTCTCTTTTCTCTGCGAGGAAAAAAATTGTAATTTGATTCATTAGTAAGCTATGGTTGAAATAAAAAAAGAAATAGTTTTTCTAAACCTACGAATACAAGATAAATATTTTCATTTTCCCCAAGCTTGAAAGTGCAGCTTAGCTATGGGCGCTTTCAGCTTCACGAACAGTTGTCGGTCGCCACGACACGGTTATTAAGATGGCTGTTTTATCTGTGTGTTCGGCTGCACGGAGTGAGGTTCCGGTTAAATATTAAAACATGAGTCCCGCTCAACTCCACGCGGACTACGGAAGTAGTTTCTATTTGTTCCCGTATTCTACCTCTACTTACTTGTTATAATCCTTTGAGCTCGCACTTCCTTATATTTACTAATGTTCATAGCGGTTGCCACAAAGGTAAAATACTTCGCTTCATTTTAAAATAATGCTCTGAGTTGGAATATTTCACTGAAACTGCTTTCGCTTTAATTAATCTGGAGTTCTAGATACAATATTTGTCTAATCATTCAAGTTATAAGTTCTTGGTTTGCAGATATTATTCTATATTAATTTACTACATTTGCGCGTACATTATTATTAAGTATGTATGTGTGCATGTGTGTGTGTGTGTGTGTGTTATGGTATATGACGTGTTCATATATCTCGTACATATGTTAGTATGAAAGTGTGTGTGTGTGTGTGCGTGTTGGTGTGTGTGTGTGTGTGTGTGTGTGTGTGTGTGTGTGTGTGTGTGTGTGTGTGTGTGTGTGTGTGTGTGTGTGTGTGTGTGTGTGTGTGTGTGTGTGTATCACCCATCTTTGTTGTGTATGTCTTACATGTCAATGCAAATAAATTTTTGTTGAACCTAAGTCAATATTTTCTTTTATTATACATAAAGTCGTTAAAATAAAATTATATAATGAAATTAAATTTGAAATAATTGCCGACATTCATTAATAAATTTTTTTATTTTTTTTATTGACTACTAGTTGGCCCTTGACTGCTATCACACCTGATGTTAAGTGATAATGCAATTTAAGATGGAAGCGGACTAACTTGTTAGGAGTAGGATAGAAATCTACACCACTTGCGGTTTCTACACGACATCGTACCGGAATCGTAAATCACTTGGCGGTACGTCTTTGTTGGTAGAGTGGTAACCAGCCACGGCGAAAAGCCTCCCACCAGCCAGACTAAGACAAATTAAGAAAAATCTCAATCTGCCCCGCCGGGAATCGAACCCGGGACCTCCGTCTTATAAATCCACCGCGCATACCACTGCGTCACGGAGGCCGTGATAAAAATGATGTCATCCAATTATATATCTGCAGTATTAGGGCTGCAATTTGTGTCTGTTTCAGTAACGCTGGTAGGTATACCTATCTATTTATATAACATATTTTTCTGCGGAAAATAAGCTCTCCAAAAGGAAATCGTGAGGCTTATTAGTATTAAATGAATTATTATTACTTTAATTTTCTTCTGGAGCTGTATCAAGGGAATAGTAAAGATCATTATTTAACTTGTACCTACTTACGCTAACGTTTTAAGGAAATTAGGGCAAAGTAATAAGCCATTTATCATATTTTATACATAGGTTTACGAAAGTATTATTTCATAATGTAATCAGTAATTGCTTTAACGAGTCCGCCTTTAATTTGTTAGGCGTTTTAAACGGCTTTACGCATTTGAATCGCAAATTTCTTAGAATATTTCAAGAGGGTCTGGCGTTTCGAGGGCATTATCTCTTCATAAAATTCAAGATCCCCGTACTAATATAGCGCAATATTTAAAATTAAGGGTTAATACGGATCAATTCGTTTGTACCTACTTACTTTCGTGTTAGATGTGTCGGTTGGAAAAAGATAACTTTTAATCAAGTGTTTGTGCTTTCAAATTATTGTCAAAATTGTTGAATAGGCAAAAACACGGCTTTTATTATTTAGATAAGAGAAAACTAATAATGCATACAAATATTATCCCTTTAATCTATTTCAATTATTTTAGTATGCGTGTACCTAAAGTAATAATTTTAGTTTTTTTAATAATTCAGGAACTTGGATGTTTTTAGTCCAAAGAAGTCAAAAGAACATTTTAGGATCGTCTAGTACAGCAATCTGAAAATATTTCTAGATAACATTTAGATGCATGTTGTTCAAACTTTTTAGAAGTGCTAAAACAATGCATGCTTATGTTACACACACATAATTACGTTTACTTGAATGTATGTATGTATATCTTTATAACAAAATTAAAAAAACTAATCAATGCACACGCTCAGCTTCTACTAAAGTATTAAACTATAATACCCACAAGAAGTAGTTTCCCGGGGCGAAGGAAGCGCGATCAAGTCGGCAATCGGCCGCACATCCCGTCGTGCGTCGCTCTGCATTTGCAAGTAATCTACGTACAAATTAACGCTACGATCTTCATTATACGTTTTCAAATCACACATGCCTTCCTACTCGATTATGAACCAATTATTATTTGGTGCAATGCTGGTATCAACGGCGACGCACGTACGCTACGCGCGACCCCCAAACGCTCGTCCCTGCATTTTGAAACTTACATATCTTGGAAAATATTTACTTAAATTACATGCTGTAAAGGGCAATAGTGATCTATATTGAATGCACAAAGTATTTAAGATACTCAAGGATACATGGATAAGGATTAAAACAGTATTGCTTAAACTCACTTCGTAAAAAAGCCATTACTTTTGGTTGAAAGTAAAAGATAAAAAACAACAAAATTACAATTTTTTCTCTACTACATTATGCATGTATTATACACATAAACCTTCCTGTTGGACCACTCTATCTGATAAAAAAAACCGCATGAAAATCGGTGGCGCAGTTTTAAAGATTAAAGCATACATCCGGGCAAACATAAAAAAGTGATTTTGTTTTATACTATGTAATGATACACGTAACTTCTAACGAGAGAATCACAGAGATATCTGAAACGAAGAATTTGAATTTTTGGTACTTTGGGAAATTTGGTAGAAATATTTGTTTTGTCATGTCATCAACTAGAAAACGATATTCGGAGATATAATATATTATATTTTATATTATAAGTCCATTTTAAGAAAGGAAGATTGAGAGTGAATCGTCTGTTTTTTGAACTGAAAGGATTTCTATGAATACGACGTTACATGTACATGCAAGAACTATAAGATATTTATCGAATACATAAGCTATTTTTTATTATTAGCAATTAACAATACCGCTGATTTCACCAGCAGCAGAAGATCGCCAATGCGTTATTAATTGATTTTATGTTTGTAATAATGTAAGAGTTATTATTTTGGTAAGTACGTTTTAATTATTTAATAATGTCGGCAAAACATCAAATAGAATATAGCAAAAACTTGTCACGTTCTTATCAATAGGTTTCATAAAATTCGTAAAGCTACTTTGCAAATCCAAACTGCGAAAGCTGCGCCACCGACGGTTTAATTTTGTTGACACACGGCTCGTATGGCGGAGTTGATGTCGGCAACCCTTTACTTTAGTCCCGAAGGCGTGGTCTCGTGGAACAAACAAACGGAAGCGAAATTGAGAGGAGCGCCCGGAACCGGCGGTATACCTTTTCATTACAGAATCCCTTTTTAATTACCAACGGCACAAATAAAAATTGTATTTTTTATTTCAAGTAGGCGTAATTGAAAAGGAAATTGCCGGGCTGCGCGGCCGCGCGCCGCCGAATGAAACTTTAATATAATGCATAGGGCCCTTTGATCTCGGCACTTCGCTGCTATTAAATCACTGAAATAGCGTTATACATAAAATGAATAGAATTATTTATCTGCGCTATTGCAACAAAACAGATGTTAACCACGAAATTATACAATACGCTACATTTCAGAGATACATGCAATTAAATATTAATATTTCAACCGTAATAATTTGGTAACTAAAATCATAGAACAAATTTTGAGCCAAAAGCTTATCAAGTGCCCCCTTTTGCAGCCATAATTAACTGATGTAAATATTTTATATTTGATTAAACAAGCAACAGGCATGCTAGCTCTTAAAAGTAAACAAGATCACCACAAGACGGAGTATTCTGGTGTGGAGTCCGCAGATCTAAGGATCTCTCAAAGTACCCCCTCAACTCCTCGATCAACATGGTACCTCCTTCCAATTGTCTATTTCATGCTGACCCATCTTCTATATATTTCCTTCTTTTTTTTTATCTGCAGACCATTATGGTACGGAGCATGTTTGCATATAATTGTCACTCTTCGTTTTTTTAACAACGAATTGCTAAATAACCCAGAAGGTTGTGTAGACATTAGAGCGTTTGAGCTAAAGCTCTAAAAGTTTACACAGACCACCAGGTTGTTCAGCAATAGATCTATTTGTCATATAGCTGTCCACTAAAATAGACCACTTAAATATTGTAGAGGATGAATCAACACACTTTCTTTCAAGCAAGCAGAATTGCGTGCGAATGAATTTCACTATAATTTTATAATATCAACATCTCCATTTTACTCGTATATGTTTGAATGAAATACTAATTTATCATTACCTACCTACGCGATTGTAAATCAGTCGTTGTTTACGAAGCAAACACGCAACAGCTTTACAATTTACAAGTTATAAACGTACTAGTTTACAGTTGGAAAATACATAAGACAAATATTCTCAAAATAAGCATCATTATCAGAAGTGGGATATTATCACTACCTATCAGATGTTGAAGGCAGTGACCGGGACCGACGGCTTAACGTGCTCTTCGAGGCATGGGTATAGCACACCCCCAATTACCCTACTTTTCTTTATTGAAATCATCTTAGCATAACTCAGTACCTAGTATTAAATAGCCTAACCGAGAACCCAGGACCCCGTGATTCAAAGCCACACAAGTTAACCACTGGACCAACGAGGCAGTTTCTCAAAGTGGATTGGTCAGTTAAAATAAGATAAAATATTCTTCGTTTCTTATTACAGTCGTTCAAAAATGAAGAAAAACAAAAACGATAAGACTTTTTAGAAGTGGAAATGTTGAACGTAAGAAGTGCCATAAATTACGTGTGAAATAATAAAAGGAGGAAAATCTTTCATCCCCAAACGGTTTTACAAAGAGACACCCCCGTGCCAACGTAGATAAATGTCGCTTACATCCAGTGTAGCCGGAACGTGCCTACAACAAAAATTCTCCTTGATTTCTTCTTATAAAGATATTAAACGCAAATGCTTTTCGACTCAACGAATAAAGTTAAAATGTCAATCAGATTTTTGCATTTTACATATTCCCTTTTTTCAGTGAGGCAATTCAAAAACAAATATTTTTTTTATCTACTACAAGTTGGCACTTGACTGCTATCACACCTGATGTTAAGTGATGATGCAATCTAAGATGGAAGCGGACTAACTTGTTAGGAGTACAATGAATTCCACACCCCTTTCGGTTTCTACACGACATCGTACCGTAACGCTGAATCGCTTGGCGGTACGTCTTTGTCGCTAGGGTGGTAACTAGCCGCGACGAATGCCTCCCACCAGCCAGATCAAGACAAATTAAGAAAAATCTCAAACTGCCTCGCCGGGAATCAACCGGGACCTTCGTCTTGTAAATCCATCGCGCATACCACTGCGCTACGGAGGCCGTCAAATATGTACTAACCTACATATTTGTTTGAATGGTTAATCTGGATGTATGATTAGATATTTGTATGGGTTTTCCTGATTCCTTTTTTATACAAAAAATTTATAAAATACGCTAACAGGACAATCGAGAAAATCAATTCTTAACAAAAAAAAATATTGTACCTACTTAGCAACTGTATCTACAGTAAAATCATAGTTATAGAAGTAGAGTACTGTCAGAAACATTCAAATTATTAAATTAATTCTTATTTCGATTCGTTTATATTATTACTTGTCAACTAATCTCCTAGAATACGTAGATATAAGATAAAACTTGCAAAGAAACAATAATAGAGTAAGTGCTTTTGTGTTATTGTTGCAATATTGACGCAAACCTACCTGGAAAGAACGGTTTAGATATTGCTATTGATAGAACGGATATTGCATACGATTGTCGGCAAAGCAATGTTTATATGAACATTGTATTCAATGCATACCTGCGATGTTATAAGAGTCGAAACTATTTTCTAGTGAATAAATTTTATTATCAGGTACTTGTTTGTACGTAGTCTCATTTGTTTATGCAGCTAACAGTAATCTTGAGGATATATCTTTTGAAAGCCGAAAAGGAAGAAGTATTAAAATACTTAGATCCTGCTCACGAGATTACCACTATGTGGTATGTAGGATCGACCAGATGCTTTTGCTTGACTGTTGGATGAAAGATGGAGAGGATGGTATTTCTTGAGATGGCCCCTATTGTGAGGAGGTCTCTAACTCTGGAGCCCTGACCGCCGGTTTGTGGCTTCAAGTCCCATAGTAGAAGGACCAGATTTTTTACAAATTAATAATGTCTTGTAAAGGTATTTATATTTTTATGAAGATTTTTAAAAAATAAAATAATGATGTAATAAATGAAAAAATTACTTGAGATTATTAACCAAGAATTTATATTATGAATGTCTACAAGAGTCTACAATTTTAGTGTACAAATAAATGCACTGAAATGCCAACATTTACCTCGAAGTCCATTGGGACAAACCATGATCCGAATCTACTAAAACCGGAAAGAGGGCAGACACAAAGAGGCAGATGAAAATTTGTTGGAGGGAAAATCGATTAAGTACATTTACCTAAACCACCAACTTTAAACTATTTGTCTAACCATAATTTTGGTAAATAGTAGTCGCACTACTGTAACGAGACATGATACCTAATTGTAAGCAACGTATATATGTATTGCATATGTATGTGTAGGCTTTGCTATATAGTAAATCAGTTGATTGCTCTTGTTCAGTAAAGTTGACCCAAATAGGTAAATTGACGAGTGACCGACTTTAAAGGTCCGATTTTGACCCCTAGCTTTGCACGAGAAACGTGTCGAACTTATTGGTCCCGGTAATTTTCATAATAACATTGTAACACTCGGAGCTCGATTACAAAGCCCACTAACCCACATTAGCACAACGTGGTGGGTCTAGGCTGTTCATAATAAAAACACAGTATAATACAAACGAACAATATCTCTAGGTAACACCAGGCTTTTGCAACGAGGGTTAAAAAGGGATTAAACGGTTGCGATAAAAGCGTCCTCATTTCTTTTAGCCGATAAAAAAGAAAGAGTGGATCGGTAAAGGTAAGACATACGGTCAAAGGGAAGATAATAAAGCGTTGTATTTTCATTCTAATCCGTAGTGGAGACGGGATGAGTCGAGGGATTTGGCGAGGGAGGCTCGATATCTAAAATTACAAGCCTACAGAGTACCTATCTCGAGGTACGTTCGCCGTTCCTTTATGTTAAGCTGCCAGTTTCAGACATGGCCGCATTGAAACTATCCTAACATAACGATAGATTGTAATAATTCATAAGAATAACTGGATGAATTGAATGGATGCCTTGATTAATATTCAACGCTTACATCTTCGAAATTACCTTTTGTTTTTTCTTAGTGACGGAAAAACCGGAAGTACCTTTAGTGTACTTCCGTTTTTAAATCTACATAAAAAAGGATTTTATTTTGACATGTTTGACTGTTTGTGTATCTGCGTGCCGTCGTTTGTCTGTAGTATTGTAGCTTCTATACAAATAGCGCCTTTATGATAGTACGCATTTTCGTTTGTAAGTTGAAATGATGCAAATGGTTCTTACGAGTAGCTATAGACGTTGAAAATATAACAATGTAATGTTTGACGACCTCCGTGGCGCAGTACTATGCGCAGTGAATTTATAAGACGGAGGTCCTGGGCTCGATTCCCGATGATTTAGCGTTCCGGTACGATGTCGTATAGAAACCGAAAGGTGTGAATTTCATCCAACTCCTGACAAGTTAGCCCCCTTCCATCTAAGATCGCATCATCACTTAACATTAGGTGTGATAGCAGTCAAGGGCCAACTTGTAGTCGATAAAAAAAAGCTAATCCAAAGATTTTATTGTGAAATAATTCATGATGGATTCTAGCTGAATTCATGATGGATTTTCATAATTTTACTTTTACCTATCACCTAGAGACAAAGTATGGTGAACTTTAAGCCAAATAAGATATACGTGTTTTAAAAATAGAGCCTCGACGGGCACCTAAGATACGTTCATCCATACATTATTTATTTACATCGCTCATCGCTACGATATGATGCCGTTATGGAGTTGATATTTGTTGTACGTCGACTTAAAATACACACTACGAAGTTTCTTAACGTTAATGTAGGTAAACTATCAATATTTTTAACTGACTATGTGCCAAAAGGAATTCTCATCCATAGCACCGAAAATAATCATCCGATTTTAATTAATAAAGCGTGAACTGATTTGTCATTATAGTGCGGCTACATTTTAACTGACTTTATTAATAGGTTAAGTCGATTATACCTTGTACACCTGGCTTTTATTCCTTGCTTTTTATACTAAGTTACAAATATTTTTTTATTTATAATGCCATTTTGTGAAATAGTCACGTAATATAGATCATTTAAAGAGACTAGCGCCTAAGAGACAGGCTCGGCCTAGTTTAGTCGCTAGTGCTCATATTTAGCTACATACAAAATATGTCTAATATTTGTAAGTTCATAGTTTTAAGTACCTATTGTTTGTCTGGTGTCAATAAATTCATTTTTATTTATTATTCAATTATTATTTTCGGGGTTATTTTCGTTTAAACCCTATTACTAAGACTCCACTCTCTGTCTGTCTTGTGATTTTTTTGTCGTTTATTTCTCGATTGGTACTTAACTCGGTCGGTTTTTTAACTGATTTGTTGTTAAGTTTTTTCTCACAGGGAAGCCTGAAAGGTAGAGAAATAACCTTAATCTTTTTGTATAGATATTCGCGTGGTTTGAAAATTATAACCGCATGGTGGAAGCCTATCAGAAATATCGTCGTTGGGGCGAGTCCATGCGGTCGCGTGCCTGTACAACATAAGGTTGCCCGACATTATCAGTCACTGAAACCTTATCAAATTGCACTGGAGGTAAAGTTACGTGCACATCTGCGACATACTCGTAATATTATGTGAGTTATTGCGCCAATGCTTTAAAGTCTACAAAGCGAATTTTGAATTAAAGTCTACTTATTCTGACGTAGAATAAAACTCGGCTGAATGATGGAGTCGAAAAATGAAGCGGTATCCTGTTAGAATTATGCGTGTTTTGAAAAAAATAGTTTAATTAGCGAATTTATTATATTAGCCTAAGCTCACATAAGGCTAAACAAAACAAAAAGAATCCAAAAATTTTTACAAAAAAAACATTAACAGTATGGAGATAAAAAATTGCGATGGTATAAGCAATTTTGATACATTTTTGTTCCTGCATGTAAATATAATATATTATAGGTTATAAGTATTGTTTATTTCTAGGTTAGCCTCAAGGTGAAATTGTCCACGGTGGCCTAATTACGTTTTATTTCTCTCCTGTTGCGAGGACATCATATTGTTACACAAGAGGGTAGACTCGTATCAAGTCACATCCATTAGCCGCTATGAATGACGTACATCAGTGAGCTTATTACGCTACACATTAATACCACGCGTTATCGTGTTACAGAGGTCCGATGGCGATCGATCCGTACCAAAATTAGTCTGTCAAATACGGTACTGCCCATTATACGTATGTCACAATATCAATCACTACACGTTATGAATTACTTAGAGAAACATATGTAAAGAAGCTTTCAAGAAACTATTTTCATGAACACTATTGTGTTGTACCTAGTTTTACGAATCTACCAGTAGACAAATAAATAATCTATATGTGAAACGAATAGGATACCTAGCTGTAAAACACGATAAAAAATTATATTATTTTATTACGAACTAAAAGCAGTTATTAATTAATCTATATGAATAAGGTAACACATTTCGGAATTTGAATATGAGCATCCCCTTGTAAAGTAGCTCTACTTGAAATAAAAAATTTCGTATTAGGCGAAAAATAATAAAATTCTCAAGCTAATGAGAGGAATATTTTTACCAAATTTATATTTTGTTTAAGTTACCTCCGTTAAAAAACAAATAAAAAAAACCGTTTTACTTAAAACCAAATAAATGGAAATTTTATACACACATACAATGCATATTCAAAACTGATTAATTATTTTACTTCACTTATCAACAAAAAAGACAAAATTCTTCTATTTCAAAACTAAATCACTGTTCACACGTCTGATCACAGAAAGCCGAAAGGGATTAAAATATGAAGCAAGCAACCGAATCGAATATAATAAAAATCACTTTAGCATTACACATCGACGGGAACTGATGTCTATCGCCTCGGAGACACGACTCGGCTCAGATATATTACGTCATGGGGGAAAAGGCTGCGGCATCAAACCGACTATTATTTTGTACGACAAAACAAAATGGATTGTTCCTCCTCCGTTTATGGGACCCGCGGTACGTAATATTTACGGTAGTGAGTAGTAGTAATTTGAATACTCTACTATTTATGCTAAAATGATTGTCAAGAACGTTTTCAATAACGAATCTGTTGTCCTTCGTTAGTAGGTTTTAGAATGTGACTCGTGAGACTACAAAGTTCTAAAGAATATTTACATTTTCAGTGAGAAGAGAAATTTAATAATAATAATGTCACGTGATATGAGAGTCTTTCAACGTTGCGACACACTTCAATTTCTTGGAGCGTTAATATCTAAAGGTCTGTATGCAGCTCCATACAGAAAAATCGCAAAAGCAAAAGCTCTTTACTCGCGCTGATGTTTACGGTCCTTGATCAGTAGTCTCCGTTCATACGCGCACGTCTCTGTTAGATATTATGCACGATTCGTATAAAACGTAACTAGTGATGCGTGAAAAATGGAGGCAACGCGAGCGTCGGAGACGCGCGTGTCTTTTAATGACATCGTCGATATCTCACCGCGGGGGTGACTTTACATCCCGCTTTTTATTATTTCAACTTCACCTTTTATGTCACAGTGCGAGTTTTATGGCTCTTATGAATTTTTTCGTACAATTAACTCGCACCCTCGCGTAAATGAACACTCGACAACAGCCTGTTAAGTTTTTTGTAACCGTAAATGATGTAATTAGTAACACGCGGGGAGCTTACTAGAGTTACGTTTAATGTTCTATTAATTTGCTGACTTTACTGCCGTGTATAGAATTAAATTGATGTTGAGACGTAGCACGGTCTCCTAAATTAACACTATTCAAATTTCGGGCGAGAACTACACGTGGAAGGAGGAGTTGATAGCATTCGAACTTCCTGTGATCTAATAGATTTAACTTATAGTGACATCTCACTCAATCGTGTGTCAGTTTGTATTTATAAGACTACACTATATTTTTTTATTATTACAAGTTTTTTGATCTGCAATATTATGAAAATTTGTTAATTTTTAAGCACTGACTTAGCTTTTTTTAGTCGTCTTTAGTCGTCGTAGGCGTCATTGTAAAATTTTGGGGAAAAAAAATTGATTCTTTAATCACAAATATTCATGAGCATAGTATAACCATATTCAATATTTTTTACCTTCTAAAAACAAAACAAGCGTAACTCACGTTATAAAAACCACTATCGAGTAACTAAAACTTAATATCATAGTTTTCAACGTATATAAAAACAATCTAGATCATCGTTTTACCAAGAAGTCTCATTATAATTTTTCAATTCTATAGTCCTATTAGAACAAAAATCCTTCTAAACTTCTCTTTATCATAGACGAACCATCGCATCGCTCCATTATACGAGCACATATCGTTTTTACGGCGGTCGTAATAAAAACAGCTCGTTTGTTAGTGATGAATGATAGCAGCGACATCGACAACGTAATTGGGTGTCGAAGTCCACAGCTAAAAGCATACACGTGTTCTGAGATCGCCATCTGATAGGCCATTGTCTTCGCTTTATCTCAGTAAGCTGTACACAATAAATCGTGCATGTACCATTGTGTCGGGTTAAGTGATGTACTCGCTATCGAGGTGCGTGAAATATCGCCCCGGAATGTTATTAGAGCGCGGAATACCCAATCGATCGGCATTCTCGCAGGGCTTTTTGCGACTAACCGTGTTTAGTAAAGGACGTAGACCGCCTCTTTGTCGTTTTTAACGTGCGCTTTTTTATGCGAATAGATAAATCGTAAAGCGGCCTTCTTTCTTTGTAGGAATGGAGTAATGTCGACAATCTCTGCTAGATCATATATTTTTAATAAAAAAAAATACTTAATATTCTATTAGAAAGTTACACTAAACACTTATATTTGAAAAGCCACTAGATTAGTTATATCAATTATTTATTTTATTAGTCTATTTGCTTATTATTTATACTAATATTGGGATTATAATATTCACCTATTTGGGATCACATCACTTTCACATCCTGCATTTTATTGTATGTTGTTGTATTTTATTTGTATTAGTGGTGTTTTTCCTAAATATACATTTTTCTTTCTTTCTTTCTAATACACAGCTCAACGAATTCATCTCAGGAGAGCTTTTGCCACTATTAAGACCCTAGAAGACTATAGTTTAAAAGCGCTTTAGCAAAATTACTTCTTAGTAAATTGATTACTTATTTGTTTACTATAAGTAAGTAAATTAATTTTACGAGCCCTTTTGTAATTCAAGTCTATTGTATTTGAAACTATCAAGCGAGATATTTCAAAATGAAATTTCAAACAACCTTAAACTCGGTTTGTTTTTTATTGTTTCTTACAAAGAATAGAATAATTTATTTCAAAATAAAATACATTTAAATTTATTTATTTCAAGTAAGCCATGACACAAGTACTTTTGAAAACTCAAGTGAGCCAAGTGTGTCTCTACCACTGGTTCAGAAAGCATAGCAAGCATACCTACAATACACCAAAATACAGTGAAAACTTGGTGCAGTGATGCGAAACGCTCCTCAGATACTCCACGCGCCCATTACACGCCCGATTGCGCATATTTGTCCATTAGATCGGCCTCGAGGCATTCATTAGGTGTCGTGTATTAATTGCCTTTTTGGATCAATACGTAATAAAGTAGGTAGAACGTTAACAAAAAGATACCCCAGAGAAATATGCTATACTTACAGAAAATAATACTTTGATGGAAAATAACGTATTGTAGGATTTTAATTGTTCGAGTATATTATTTTAACAAATAAAATACAGAATTTTCTTCAACTAAGTATAAAATTAATTATGCAAAAGTACGTTACCTATTCTGTTGTAAAACAATTAGGATGTATTTATTTTTTAAAGAGTTTGTCAAATGAGAGGCAACCATAAATTTTCATATGTAAACATATTAGCAATGGTATAATTTCAAAAAGGTAGTGGGAAGTGGCTGGATGAGCAAGGCAGAGGATCGTGTGGTGGCGCACTCTCGGAAAGGCCTATGTCCAGCAGTGGACTAATACAGGCTGATGATGATGATGATATGTAAACATATTAAAATTCCATCGCTGTGTTACTTTCCTTTCAATTTCAATCTCTAATAACACAAGATATTACTTTATTTATAGAGCATAAGTGTAGTTTATTTTCTCTACAAATAATCTGCCGCCAGACAGCCTTAATAAAGCCAAATGAGTCTCCTTTTAATCTAGACATGATATAGAGGTATAGCCATTATTAGTTGTATATTTTGTCGAAGGCACCGACGTGAGAGTTGCCTGGTTACGCCGCACTTGCCTCTAGGGCTGTAATACCATTATTGAGGCAAAATCTATTAATTTTCGACGAAATATCAAACTTAAAACATAAATTACTACATAATAATTTCTGAGTACTCGCTTCAACAATCAGTTTTCATTCAACAAGTTGGGAGCATGCTTCTAGTTAATTATTAAGCCTAGTTATAAGATTTAACGAGATGTTTTGCGAAACATAGACTTTAATATTAATTTTGTATTTCATATCAGTAATTTACTGACTCCTTGGTTCTTCGTAGCACCGGTCTAATCAGTTGTGGATTAAAATATAGGCCCAAAAACCGTAGATCTAGGACTAGATACATATTATGAAGAGTGTCAAAAAATTTTTCTAGCATTTGTAAATACGTTTATTTCTTTAACACAGCCTTAACTGAATGAGTATATGAATAAATGTAAATATAATATAAGACTCTTAACACAATAAATGTATAATTGAAGGCTTTATTTTAGTTGTGGATGTGACGTAAGGACTTTTTTCGTTAGATAGGGTTGGGTTTGATTACAATTATGCCTGAGTTACTCTAAGTAGGATCGTGCTACCTAGAATATGCCTTGATTTTATGGGGGGCGACTTTGACTTTTGAATGCAAGTCGATTGAATCTCCACCACATTAGGGTGTCACTGTCCCTAGAATATTGCTGAACAAGACGGTCGAGTTCCTGAGTATATTTTCGGAGTAACAATTTTCGTTATTGTAGTGTAGTGTCCGTAATAATGATCATAAAGTATTTTTCAGCGTGCACATTTTATTACTAGTCGTATATCAAGAGTGTCAGCCCTAGTCGCACACACACTCAGCCGCCATTGTCCGCCGTTTCTTATTTCTCCATCTCCACTGTTCGCGCTCCACGATAATGGGAATTTTTGAAATTGCAACAACACACGGACTCGCTTTGCTCGCTGTAATGGCGGCCGCTGAAAATTTGCTCTTTTTCCGCCATCCGACGTAGTTGCGAGATCCTCAAGTGTCTATTGTGTATCATTTTTACGTAATAAAATGTGTACGGAGTCGAACGGATATAATGATTTACATCATTTATATAATATTTATATCGAAACTACAGCTTTATAAAAATATAAGACATACATATTAACATTTAATGTTTGTAAAAAGCGGTTCACGGTGTTATTTTTTGTAAATGTGAATCTTTTTGTGTCTTTTTTCCAATACATAAAATATTTATCGTGATTGCACTTATATATTTTGTACATGTGAAATCACGCAAATTTATTAAACAATTTTGATGCTAATGTAATGTAATAATAATCTTGTATACTCTTTCAATTTCATTTTTTTTTATCGACTACAGGTTGGCCCTTGACTGCTATCACACCTGATGTTAAGTGATGATGCAATCCAAAATGCGGAAGCGGGCTAACTTGTTAGAAGTAGGACGAAATCCACACCCCTTGGATTTCTACACGACATCGTTCCGGAACGCTAAATCGCTTGGCGGTACGTCTTTGTCAGTAGGGTGGTAACTAGCCGAAAGCCTTCCAGTCCCACCAGCCAGACCAAGACAAATTAAGAAAAATCTCTATCTGCCCTGCCGGGAATCGAACTCAGGACCTCCATCCTCATCCGATGTTATTCTATGTTAAGAACATTAAGTAACATTAAGTCCATACACATCAATCTTAGATTTTAATAATTTTATGTATTAGTTTATTAAAATCTCAATCAATTACCAGTTTCATTATAATCAACCAGCCTGTCAGCGGATGTACGTATAAAAGTCTCTATTTTGACTTTAATTGAAAGTTTCGTGATAATGGGTCCGGCATATATATATAGTATCGATAAATATGTTGATACTAATCGATATTCAAGTTTGATTCACGTAGGATATGTAACATTCTCACGTACCTATATATACAGTATTAGGGTGATTATAATAAAATGTTTATCATATAACACATCCTTTATCTGTTCAATACATTATTTTTCATGCTATACAGTGAGTACATTGTACCAAGTATAGAAAACAAAGGGATTGCAGTACATTGACTGATATTTATAGGACGAGAGATGGATCGATAAATATTGTTCATTTCTGGATAGAGCATTATTTCTATCATTCAATTTGGGTCAATTAATTTTGATCACTACTAGATTTTCATATTATCATTTCCTATTTATTTATTAGTTTATTAAAACTTCTTCTTCTTCATTTTAATTATTTATGACGACCTCCGTGGCGCAGTGGAATGCGCGGTGGATTTATAAGACGGAGGTCCTGGGTTCGATTCCCGCCGGTGCAGATTGACATTTTTCTTAATTTGTCTTGGTTTGGCTGGTGGGAGGCTTACCACCCTACCGGCAATGACGTATCGCCAAGCGATTCAGCGTTCCGGTACGATACCTTGTAGAAACCCTCCCGACAAGTTAGCCCGCTTCCATCTTAAACTGCATCATCACTTAACATCAGATGTGATAGCAGTCAAAGGTCAACTTGTAGTCGATAAAAAAAAAGAATAATTGACGGACTAAGCGGTTGGCTCACCTGGAGGTAAGTGGAAAACCATTGTCTATAAACAGAACATCATTACTTTATTTGCGCGCTTATTGTTTCTCATCATGGGTATTTGCTTTTGAGAATGAGATGTTGAAGGTCGATACGTATTCAAAGTCATTGTGCATGGAACGCAGAGTTTAACAGCTTTAGTTTACAGACGAATTGCCCCCGGATCAGTGTTCTGGTTGAAGCGTCCGCAGCACGGCTTGGACCTCCAGGCTGCCGGCCAGGAAGCGGCTCATACCATCCGTTAGTATACACTGGGTGCTCATAGCTGCTTTCTGGGTGGCGGTCTCGTCATAACGCCCACGGTGCGCTGTACTGCCGCTCCTGGATAGACGGCGCCTGGGACAATCAATGCACACGGACTTGCGACGTTGATGCTAATGAAACCACGTCGATTTCCTCTAATGTACAGGAGTCCGGAGGTGTTTGAACGCCCAAGTGTCCGTTATGTGATTCTTCTAGAGAGAGTATGAATGGTAAGTGGTCACAATTGCGGAGGCCTCTATGAACCTTATAGCCGTTTCAGCAACGAAGGCGGATGTTAGGTCTCGCTGGAGACTTTGTTTCAAGAGTCTACGCTGATTGGGTCTGAGGTTACGATGGTGTTTATCAGATGCGTCTGTATGCAATTCAGCCCACACACTATCGTAGCGCATCAAAGTATAGGGGGCTTTGTTGGGATTAGTAGAACGGTGGACTGCTAGGTCCTTCCATACCAGTTATTCAGATTAGTCTTGGCCACTATCGTGTTCAACTCAACACAAATTCAGCGTTAATATAGCACTATCCGGGGAACTCGCGCAGGGTTTCAGTGGGTTATCAACTGCGGAAGCGCTACCATCGCCCCAATATAACATTTTTTACAGAAATGGTATAAAATATAATTCCTAATACGCACGGCAAAAGTGTGGAATGCCCTTCCGGCGTCAGTGTTTCCCACTACCTACAGTATGAACATCTTCAAGGCAGGAGTGAATAGGCATCTTCTAGGTAAACGCGTTCCAACTTAAACTGACATCACTGCTTTCCATCAGGCGTGATTGTAGTCAAGCACAAGCCTATCGACCATAAAAAAATTGAAGTAAACAGGATGGAAAAATTCTTTCGATTAATTAGTAAATTGTAAAAAATTTTTATTCGCGTACAGCCGCAACCACACAAAAGTTTGATGTTGTACAAAACTAGAGGGCCACAGAGCCGAAACAGCATAACGTGGCCACCCTACGGTATCAAAGGCGGCGGCAAGATCCTTGATCAAAATATTTTCGATAATTTTTTCCGTCTCTCTTTTACAACGGGATAATCAACTTCGTTCCAAAAAAAAAATTCACAAAAATCAAAAAATCGCAAACTCTAAGTACGTATAAACTAAAAGTGGAAGTAATCCAAATAAATTTCAAATCTGAAAAAACTATAGTTTAACGGTTTTTTAAAACTAATCAAATTATTTGTGATAAAGTATAGTTTCCATAAACTACGTAACGTTTTTGACAACCGCCTCTAGTACTATAAACTACACGTGTAAGTAATCCAAATAAATTTCATATCGTATAGATTGACTAAAAAACATATTTTGTGTGATAAAGTATAGTTCCATCTATAACTTTGACAACCGTCTCTAGTACTATAAACTACAAGTGTAAACCAACATTCCATTTCCAAATCGTTATTGATCACCACACCTGTCCCTTATTCGGGGAAGTGCAGTGACGTTTACCGTACAGCGTACAATCGGAAACGGAAGCGCACGCGCTGCCATCTGCCCTCTACGATACACATCCTCAATAAACCTTAGAAGTGTTAAGACTAAAGGAACACCCACAGGGTTTCTGTTGACTGGTCAGTTATACCGCAGAATAGGTAATTCAGTAACCTAAAACTAACTATTCGATTTATGGGACTATCTTGTTTTGATAATACAGAAAAAGTAATAATAATATAAATAAACCCATAATTAAGAAAACTAAAATACTTTGAAACCTGATGGGTATGGATTTTTTGTACTGTAACCTGCTCGAAAAATATTCGTTTAAGTTTGTCTCATCTACATAAAATGTACATCCCTACTCTTAAATTTTAGTCGAACAAAGTTGTCGATCTAAAAATTTTTAACAAAAAATAGAACCGACTCAAAGTAAAAAATAACTGTGTCATTTAGTTGCCTTAATTTACTTAAGCATATATATGAAGTCGGTGCCAGCCAAGTTTAAGGAACATTTATTTTATGTAGTAAAGCAGTTTGTGGGTTCTAGGTAACGTCTTAAGTAAATTAAAGCAACTAAATGACATAGTTATTTTTTACTTTTTAGTGCGTTTCGAGTCGGTTCTATTTTTTGTTAAAAAATTTCATTTCTTACTTTTTAGTGATTTATCGCCACGTAATGTACTCGTACTATACTGTCATAGGACACCAGTAGCCAAAAAGCTAATGATGACAATGGGACTACCTTGGATGCCCTTGGTACCTTGCCCTGCCCTTTCTAATAAAAAAAGAATTATCAAAATCGGACAACTCTGTAAAAAGTTATGCGTGGTGGTGCGCGGCGTAAAAAAATATACGTGTCGAATTGAGAACCTCCTCCGTTTTTTTTCGTCGGTTAAAAATCGAGTTATTACAAGAAATTAAAAGTCAAATATATTGATTTTGTTTGGCTATCTGTCTGATTGTCTTTCGCTATTATTTAATTTGAATTCCATAAAACACATGAAATATCTTATGGCAAAACGTAACAGTAACATCAAATATGCCGGTATTACAGCTATGTATTCCAAAGCAAGCTATGCTCACCTATATCAGCGTACAGAAATGCCTATTATCTGAACCTGAATGCCTGTTATGGCAGTGCGGCCATACAGAGACAGATGTTGGTAGGATTCAAACACTCTCATTAGTGGAGAAAGCCTCGCTATGAGATATAAAGACAACAACGGTAAAGCGCATAGTCCCTACGAGTACAGCTTTATTTCATTTTGTCACATCTGTTGCCATTAAGAAAGAAAGCTTTGTACGTTAATTATGTAGTAATATTTTCAAGTGAGGAAATGTTTTTTTACTTTAAAACAGTGATTTTTACCTGCACATTTTTTTTCGAGTGGAAAAATTTAGTTAATTAGAAACATATAAATGTCTCATAAATTTGTAGACATATGTAATTTTTTTGTTAAAGAAGATTGCCTTAAATTGTATGAAGTATTAGACAGGTTTTAAATGCGACGAAAATTAAGTGGCATAAAATATTAAACTATTTTTATTTATTTAAATCTACGAAATGACAGTAAAATTAATATTTATTATTTTCTAGAAATACACTAATCGTTAATAGCGAAGATTGAGTGTTTGATGTCAATGACTAGATAAGCCATCTTGTGATACAAATTTCAAAAACTTGTTATTGCGTTTTTGTCTTTAATTAAGCTCGAAGTATTAGAATTTTATATTGAAATTTTAAACTAAATTTACTTTTATACTTTTCTTTATTTTTATAATATATTTATAGATTGTTTTTATATCACTGAAATATATCTTGACGTTATTCAGGATAACGTTTAGCGTAGATTAATATTTTAATTTATTATTATATGCTTCTAATGCTAAATAAAACAATCTCAAATCTAATCTTAAGTTGCCAAACTGTAATATGATGTCACAAAAGTATGTGACAAAACATTGATACAGCAACTGAAACGCAAAATCGCATCGCCGGCAAAAATGCTATCAATAGTTTGATCAGTTCCGAGTTCCGACAGCGACAGGGCTATTCCTGGCTGTATGTTATTCAGGATCACGTTCGGCGGAGACTAGTATGCAAAGGGCGGAGGCGTCCCGCTCACGATGCGCCCCGCGTTCCGCGCCGAACAACTTCGAAAATTGACTTTCAATGGAACTTCTCGTTTCAACGTCAACTTTCCACTTTTACTCCAAACAATGGCGAACAAAATACCAGATATTGTATAAACTTTTATAAAATCTATTATAATTTCAATATTGTTTTGTTGCTATTTCATTCTCCTTGACTAACTTTATTCTAACTTTGCGAAAGACTGGAATTCTATTACGGATTTTTACGTCAGTTTTTTGAAGTTATAAAATATAATTCAAAAATGTAAATGGAATACGTATTTGAAATTCATGATTCTGTAAGTTCACCGCCTAAAAACTTAGCTTTAACAATACGTACGCCTTGGATATTGTATTCTAAAGTCAGTCATCGTTGCATGTCTATAGTTTCAAATCATTGGCTATTTTGTTTTAAAGGCTTACTTGGGCAATGTAAATCGCTCTATTCCAATAAATTTTGATTTAATTTAACAAAATTTATTGGAATGAAGCGATTGGAACAAGAAGAGAAAATGTCATATAGAGCAATTTAGAGCAATTAGGCAATACGTGTCCACATTCTTGTCGGCGAAATTAAGTAATAAGTACCTTACCTAATCGTAGTATATGGAGTAGTGAAAAATAATATTGCAATAACAATTGGTCCTGATTGATTGCTCTAGAACAGTGATTCTCAACCTTTGTGCCGCGGCACTTTTGTGTCCCGCAAATTTCTAAAGTGTGCCGTTAAATTTTGCAAATATATAATAATGTTAATATTATTAAAATATACCATTTAAAAAGAAAAATATTTTTAACATGAATATACATTTAAATCCACAAAAAAATAAATTATTTTATTATTTGCTTTCCAAATTTGTGATTCACTTTGCGTCGCATTTTTCAGGAAAGCATTAGCGACGCAAAGCGGGGTCTTGGTGTATTTAAAATTTTTGTCATAAACTATTTATGCGGTGTGTTGTAGTAAGTAAATAATTTTTATCTTTTTCTTTGTGTGCCGCCAAATTTTGAAATCGTTAAATATGTGCCGCAACAAAAAAAAGGTTGAGAATCACTGCTCTAGAATCTAGATCGATCCATACCTATTGCCAGGAAATGATTGCTTCATAAATACTTCATTTAAGCGCACATTTGTGTCTACCTACTTCGTATGTTTTCGTAGTATCTCTATCTGTTTATAGTTTACCATAATAAATTTTATGGACAATCGGATCGTACTCGAATACTTGCAATGCAAATAAACAGATCGTTAAAATAATAGACGTCATTATCGACGGCGTTCAACAAAGTGCACCGATTTGCATACGACAGCTTCGCCCGTCTTTCCACTGCCTCGGTACTATACGTATCATTATCGGTAATCTTCGCTTACATTTCTTCCTTTGTGTGTTTTGAAATTTAGTGAAGTGTGTTTTCGAAACAAGTACACTGAAAGCTATTGCTAGAACAACAATATCGACTCAGTTTAATAAATTTACTCAAATTAAGATTTAAAAAGTACTCGATAATTTCAAGTAGACTTAATATATAAGCACTTTTGAAACGTCAAGTTAGACTATTTGTAGTGACTCTACCACTGGCTCGGAAGGCAGGTTCTGCCAAGAAGAGCTGACAAGAAACTCAATAGTGCTCTTTTTAATTTTTTTACAATATTAATTGTAATATTACATGAAATTATTATTTATTCCACTTCTTGTGTGAAATTAAAAGTCGATCCTATTTGCTCTCAACATTTTTGTCAATTATATGGAGCATAATTTCTGAATTTTAATTTAAAGAACACAAAAAATGTCCTTTATACTATTTTCTAATATATATAGTACATTTTTTATTAAGTTAATTGTTTCAAAGATAATGACGAAATTAGAAAGCTAGAATTCAAATAATTATGGCAATTATATTTTGTTAATATCTAAATCATCAAAACATCAATGAAAATAACATCTAAGAAGATCAAATCAGGACACACAATAGAATTGAAACCCTAAACCTCTATGGGCAATTTTCGTTTGTCTCTGCGTAGCTACCTGAGAGGATAGCCGATCAAACGGTAAATTCGGCACGTGCAGGCCGGAGAGCCGCGCCGATTCGATTTGCTCCGTCGCGATAGTCACACATTCAGCTCCCGACGGACCGTGTAAGTGCTGCATTCACTACGACCTTTATTAATACATCCACTCCCCGCCAGACCCTCATTGTTGGCTCAGTTAATCCGCCATCCGGCAAAGATTATTGACTGTTCCAACTATAGTAGAACTTCTTTGTGTCAAAACTCGATAACCCAAAATCATTCATAATCCAAAAAATCTGAGGCCTCAAAACCTCACTTTAAATTAGAAGACGCTGAGCTCTATACCTCGTAACATAAATTTGACCTATGTATCAGGAATATAACCAAAACCATAACCAGAAATGAAAATAAAGTTGGTTTATATTACTACCGCCTAAAGGAAGTCCTTTCTACCTGACTCCTACGTTTCAGGATGTATTTGTCCCAATTACCGACAGTATCGAGCTTCTTAATATCATCTTATCATCCAAGCTCAACTTTGGGCAATGCTTTGAATCCAAGGCAAACATAGCTAGTAAGCTCGATATCCTTAATAATGCGACACGGTTCTTGACACCAGAACAGCTTATAATATTATATAAAGCTCAGGTACGGTCATGCTCACAGTTATGGGATGGTTCAGCTAAATACCAGCTTGCTGCATTAGACTCGGTGGATCGCCTCGCTGGAAAGATCTTTGACGCTATGCAAGGCAAAATTGCAAACACTAAATCATCGCCTTTTCGATCTAGTTCCTTCCTCACTTTTCAACCTTCATACCTCCTGTATAACTCGAATCTTTTTATTTCTCTCTTCTAGTTCGACTTCAAGTGGTTCTACTATATGTGGTACGTGAAAGGTCTTACGATCAAATCCTCCGTGTAATTTTTGGTTTGCGATTGTAATTAACTATTGAATCGCTTTGCGGGGGAAGAGTTCAATTATCGCGCGACGCTCCATCTCACTGATTGATTGGTTTCGGTCCTGTTTGTATCCATCAACTTGGTAGATGGCGACGTGTTCTGTTGGTATGCGAGGAGATTTGCATAATGGTGTATTGAATCTTATCGCCTGGTATATTGAATAGAACAGCACAAGTATGTGTAAGTTAGTTTGTTTCATCACTAGAATTTCGTTCATTTTAGCAGTGAATACGTTTCTTTACATATAAATAAAATTGAAGTTTCTTTTTGTAATTGCAAATCATACAACTTTCAACTAAGTGAATACTATACCTTCTTAAATCTAAAGTGTTATTTTTATCTGTCTGGCTTTTTTATCTATCTCTCTGTTTGACTGTTGTTCCGTTTAATCTCTGAAACGGCTTGATCGATTTTGACGGATCTTTCACTCCCAGATAGCTAATGTTGTTAGGAATAATTTAGGCTACTTTGTCTCCCAATAATCCCAAACGATCAGATTCATGCTGGTGAAACCGCAAGGCACCGCTGGTACTAAATATAATAGCTGTCTCTTTTTCTAAAAAATTGCTCATTATTACTATTGATATACAAAGTGCTATTGACTTTTTGTCGTCTAGACAGACAAATGTAATACGGTGAATGTTACAGCCAGAATTTCACGAAAAACACGAGACAAATATACGTCGATATAACACTTTAAATTAAATGTCCTATCACGCAGTTTTGATTTTTTATATATGACTTAAAATTATATACGTTTGAAAATCCGGTAGTCCTGAAGATTTAAGTGTACCTACAATCTACATACTTCTTGTATTGTTCTTGTGTTAGCAACAATCTTCAACGTCCTACTATTTTATTTAAATAAATGGAAAATATTGAAACTTCCTGTACCTCTTACTTAACAAACGAGTAAGTACAAAAGGTAAAAAATCCTCATACATAAGTATACTTTTTGTGCCTCTTTTATAAGGAACATTACATAAGCATCAACATACCGAACCGCATGCATAATGCAGAGATATTAGGCTTCAAGGCATCCAACTGTACCTACTACATATATCTGAATTATGGGGCCGCATCGTAATTTGTAACCGACAACCGGACTCCCAGGAGTTGCAAAGGAAAGCTGGGCAAAGCAATTTAACCAATTTAATATCGTTCGCGCCCATTGACCAGCTCCCGCGTTCTTAATTCGAAAATAGACGCCATTGTGGAGCTCTTGCGAAAATAGTACTGAATAATTCGGCGCAATTACTTGAACATGTTATTTTTGTTATGTGTAAGTATTTTATATGTAAAATTAAATTTTTGTTGCCTGTCATCACCATTGGCCAAGTGGTGCAGTGGGTAGTGACCGTGCTTCAGCGTCCTAGGCTGTAGGTTCGATTCCCACATCTGGAAAAATATTTGTGTGATGAGCATGTATGTTTCCCAGTGATATATATTATAAGTATTTGTGTTTAATCTATATAAAATATTCATTAATTATTAAAGTACACATAACACAAGCTACCTACGCTTACTTTGAAGCTACATAGTGATGTGTATTTTGTTGTAACTTATTTATTTATCAGCCTTTTTTAATAGCCAACAAGACGGGATAATTTTTTTTACTGAGAATTACTTTGGAGAAAGAAAATCTCAATATTTCATTACTCGACATTATTCGAACCCAAGAGCTTATGATCCAAAGCGACATAAGATTACAAACGAGGCAGCAACGAATTATATTATTCATCGGGTATCGGTAGTTCAGTATTTTTCTGTTTCTGATACCAACCGAGTTATGGAATACCAACAGCAACGCGTATTCGTGAACGGGCAACAATAACGAAAACCTTATCAAAGATAAACTATCGACTACATTAGGTCTTTTCGTAAAATACTTCATGAACAAAGCTATCCGGCTTTATAGAAATATAGAACAGCCGTCATCCTAACCTTAGTTCGTTAATATCAGAGCTTTTCTTGGAATATGATTTAAATAGCAGTTAAAAAGTTATAACCCGCAACGCATTGACGACGCAATTATTGCCTAATAAAGAGGAGCTATGGTTTAGAGATGACATTAACTGTGTTTATTATTTATAACTTTAAAGCATTTTTCCATCACATTCTACATAGCGACAGTAGCTTTCAAAAGTGTTGAAATATTACATATTAGATATAATTTTTTTTGTAAATTCAATCGACTTTAACAAAAGATGTTTTGTATATTTCTACTTCATAAAATACAAACAAGCTCCGTGTACTAATCGATTTGAAGGTGGCGCCGAGACACATATATTTAACTTTTATATTTCTTTTTTCTTGGAAAAGTAATACGCAATCAATTAAGATCATCCTCCTTTTTGAAAGTCGGTTAAAAGTATCCGAATATAGGTATCTATACTAAAGCCAAACTCGTTTGAGAATGCTTGTCAACAAAATTTTTTTAAATTAGTTTTTTAAATTAACTAGTAAATAACGAATTAATGACAATAAATTAGATTAGTTAGCTTAAAAAAATTAATATATTCAATATCTTTTAAATAAGATTTTATAAAAAACCAAAACATAATTTTAAATGTATTAGGCATAAAATGAGTTGCATTTTCTACCTTCATTTTAAATTTGTTTGTTGACAAGCATTCTCAATCGAGTTTGGCTTTAGTATAGATGTTTTAGGCACTTGATCAGTAAAGTGCACATTCCATAGACATATATGCCAATAAAGAATGTTTGTTACAGTAAATCAATATTATGTTAGAGCATTTCAAACAAGAATGTTTTGTTGACTTTTTCTGTCAGTATACCTACTCGTATCTGTGAAATTGACACCGGAATAAACAAAATGCTGTGGTTAGTGAGTCAGCGTTTTCCTCAATAATTCTTAGAACTCCAATTTTATTTTTAACGGCCCTCGTGGTACAGTGATATGCACAATGTATACATAAGGCGGAGGTCCTGAGTTTGATTCCTGACTGGGACTAATATGATTTTCTGAATTGGTCCCGCTCTAACTGATGAGAGGATTTGACCGTGGCTAGTTACCATCCTATCGAAAGAGACTTACCGCCAAGCGATTTAGCATTCTGGTATGATGTACGAGGATTTGACGACCTTCGTGGCGCAGTGGTATGCGCGGTGGGTTTATGAGACGGAAGTCCTGGGTTCGATTCCCGGCAGGGCTGATTGAGATTTTTCTTAATTTGTTTTGGTCTGGCTGGTGGGAGGCTTTGCTTGGCTAGTTACCACCCTACCGACAAAGACGTACCGCCAAGCGATTTAGCGTTCCGGTACGATGTCGTGTAGAAACCGAAAGGAGTGTGGATTTCATCATACTCCTAACAAGTTAGCCCGCTTCTATCTTTGATTGCATCATCATTTAAAATCAGGTGTGAGAGCAGTCAAGGGCCAACTTGTAGTTGATAAAAAAAATGTCGGGTACGAACCGAAAGGTGCTTGTATTTCATCCTACTTCTAACAAGCTATCTTGCTTCTATCAGGTTGCATTATCACTTATCATCAGGTCAGACAAGGCAGTCAAGAGTAATGAATAAAAAAAACACACTCGTAAGTCGAGTAGTTAGCCTACATAGATAAGTCCTAGGTTAAAGTGTATCAGGCTATGATTGAGGTTATCTATTTATCCTAGATATTCCGATGTGCATTGATATTTCCATTATAGACTAATTTTAAAAATAATTTTTGTTTCCAAACATGTATTTTCAGTGAAAAAAAATTATTGGTATAAAAAATTCATATGCTATGACGAACTACTTTCAAACCTATTTAAGTAACGATCCCTAAAAATAATAAAAGTTAATTTGATTAAAACATAAAATGTATTTGATACTTTTCCGATCTGAGTGCTACTCTAAGTAAATGGCAGTTATATTGTATTTAAACACTCCCTACTGTTTTACGGTAGTCGCCTAACGTCACATTTATGTGCTAAATAACAGTAGTGTGTCGATGCGTACATAACGAAATGTTACTTGTAATTATCTCGCTCGTTAAACTATTTATGACTGTTTACCTTCGTCCATAAATTTCTAAGTGGTTTATTTTGACGACTATGTTATAGTTCGATTCATGACTGCAGACAAGTTATCACTGCATCACTATTGTATAATATCAGTGTCACTATTTATTTTAAAATAAATTCGCCCGCCGCGTCAGTCTATCGCGATAAACTCAAAGAATGCTGAAAGGATTTTTATGCAGGTTTCACCAATAGGCAGAGTTTTAGTACCTATATAATTTGTCAAAGTTCTGTGTAAATTAGCTCCATATAACTATAATTATTGCCGACAGTGCCTAAACCCTTTGAGATAGGCAAAACAGTATGACATTGAAGAACTGTTCCGTCGATACCATATTTTTAGCAACATAATCAGAAGGGGTCAAAAGGCACTAGCAGCAAAAGAACATTAATCAAAATATCAACACATTTTCATTACAAAACTTCCTTAAATCAAATCAAAATTAAACAATCTTACATCAAACAGTTATAGTAGTTAGGCCGCAAAACTTCCTATGCTAGAACTGGAATTCATAATGTCCGCAATTTAATAAACCGTCCTTTATATAAGCCAAAAACGCCGCAGAGTACATTCTTTTTTTTATGATTTTCGTCTCTACACTCTAGCCGTTTAAAGCGCAGGGTTCAATGCTGCTAACAATATATTTAACTTATAAGGATAACTTTCTATTTAATGCTCATTCATCAATACATTTTTATGCACTGTTGACAGGTTAAAATACACTGAATATCTCGCAAACGAAGTCACCGCCATTCGCTAGTATAAGATAATACTGTGAGATCAAGGCTCTTCTATTTGAATATAATTTAATACTCTGGAGGGAATAAACTCTTGACCGCTGTAAGAAAGTACGACTAGAAACCGTCTTCGATTATATATATATATATATATATATATATATACATACCCATATTGTGAAGATAAGAAAAAAAATATACACATCCCCCCCTTTTTTCACCACTCACAGCCGCCATTTTGAAAATTATATAGCCTATGTCACTACCACAATTTTGACGAATTCAACGACACCTCATGTGTCAAAATTCGTCCAGCCGATTAAGCTGTAGCGCGTGCCAAAGAAATGGACATACATACCCACATACATACATACATACTCTCGAAAAACATTACCCTCCTTCTGACGCAGAAAGACGCCTATATCCACCAGTGGTCGTCCATCGGCTGTTAATGATGATGATACGAATTTTGCATTAATATAATAAAAAGTACTAAAATTCAAAAAACAATTAATTTAAATTATAGCAAACTTATACATTTCTTTTGGTATTTTAGTACATCGCACGCTAAGCTCTATAAAAACTCTAAGTACTGCTACTTCTAATGTCAAACAAGTTCAGTAACTATCATTTTCTGAAAGAGACAAAGTTAGTCAATACTCAATGTGTACTCAAAATAGTAACTAACATTTATACTGAATTATTGACCCTTTACAATTTGATTGAACACAACTCATAAACTTTTAGTAAGTTGCAGACGCAAAGCGTTTTATATGCAAAAAGAGATTTATAAATTTTTATTTCAATATTTTATAGTATAATCGAAGACGGTTTCTAGTCGTACTTTCTTATAGCGGTCAAGAGTTTATTCCCTCCAGAGTATTAAATTATATTCAAATAGAAGAGCCTTGATCTCACAGTATTATCTTATACTAGCGAATGGCGGTGACTTCGTTTGCGAGATATTCAGTGTATTTTAACCTGTCAACAGTGCATAAAAATGTATTGATGAATGAGCATTAAATAGAAAGTTATCCTTATAAGTTAAATATATTGTTAGCAGCATTGAACCCTGCGCTTTAAACGGCTAGAGTGTAGAGACGAAAATCATAAAAAAAAGAATGTACTCTGCGGCGTTTTTGGCTTATATAAAGGACGGTTTATTAAATTGCGGACATTATGAATTCCAGTTCTAGCATAGGAAGTTTTGCGGCCTAACTACTATAACTGTTTAATGTAAGATTGTTTAATTTTGATTTGATTTAAGGAAGTTTTGTAATGAAAATGTGTTGATATTTTGATTAATGTTCTTTTGCTGCTAGTGCCTTTTGACCCCTTCTGATTATGTTGCTAAAAATATGGTATCGACGGAACAGTTCTTCAATGTCATACTGTTTTGCCTATCTCAAAGGGTTTAGGCACTGTCGGCAATAATTATAGTTATATGGAGCTAATTTACACAGAACTTTGACAAATTATATAGGTACTAAAACTCTGCCTATTGGTGAAACCTGCATAAAAATCCGTTCAGCATTCTTTGAGTTTATCGCGATAGACTGACGCGGCGGGCGAATTTATTTTAAAATAAATAGTGACAGTGATATTATACAATAGTGATGCAGTGATAACTTGTCTGCAGTCATGAATCGAACTATAACATAGTCGTCAAAATAAACCACTTAGAAATTTATGGACGAAGGTAAACAGTCATAAATAGTTTAACGAGCGAGATAATTACAAGTAACATTTCGTTTACGTACGCATCGACACACTACTGTTATTTAGCACATAAATGTGACGTTAGGCGACTACCGTAAAACAGTAGGGAGTGTTTAAATACAATATAACTGCCATTTACTTAGAGTAGCACTCAGATCGGAAAAGTATCAAATACATTTTATGTTTTAATCAAATTAACTTTTATTATTTTTAGGGATCGTTACTTAAATAGGTTTGAAAGTTCGTCGCATATGAATTTTTTATACCTACCTAATTTTCACTGAAACTACATGTTTGGAAACAAAAATTATTTTTAAAATTAGTCTATAATGGAAATATCAATGCACTTCGGAATATCTAGGAAATAGATAACCTCAATCATAGCCTGATACACTTTAGCCTAGGACTTATCTATGTAGGCTAACTACTCGACCAACGAGTGTGTTTTTTTATTCATTATCCTTGACTGCCTTGTCTAACCTGATGATAAGTGATAATGCAATCTGATAGAAGCAAGATAGCTTGTTAGAAGTAGGATGAAATACAAGCATCTTTCGGTTCTTACACGACATTTTTTTTATCAACTACAAGTTGGCCATTGACTGCTCTCACAACTGGTTTTAAATGATGAAGCAATCAAAGATAGGAGCGGGCTAACTTGTTAAGAGTATGATGAAATCCACACTCCTTTCGGTTTCTACACGACATCGTACCGGAACGCTAAATCGCTTGGCGGTACGTCTTTGTCGGTAGGGTGGTAACTAGCTAAGCAAAGACTCCCACCAGCCAGACCAAGACAAATTAAGAAAAATGTCAATCAGCCCTGCCGGGAATCGAACCCAGGACTTCCGTCTCATAAATCCACCGCGCATACAAACTGCGCCACGGAGGTCGTCAAATCCTCGTACATCGTACTGGAATGCTAAATCGCTTGGCGGTAAGTCTCTTTCGATAGGATGGTAACTAGCCACGGTCAAATCCTCTCATCAGTTAGAGCTGGACCAATTCAGAAAATCATATTAACCCCAGCCGGGAATTAAACTCAGGACCTCCACCTTATTTATACATTGTGCATATCACTGCACCACGGAGGCCGTCCAAAATAAAATTGGAGTTCTAAGAATTATTGAGGAAAACGCTGACTCACTAACCGCAGCATTTTGTTTATTCCGGTGTCAATTTCACAGATACGAGTAGGTATACTGACAGAAAAAGTCAACAAAACATTCTTGTTTGAAATGCTCTAACATAATATTGATTTACTGTAACAAACTTTCTTTATTGGCATATATGTCTATGGAATGTGCACTTTACTGATCAAGTGCCTAAAACATCTATACTAAAGCCAAACTCGATTGAGAATGCTTGTCAACAAACAAATTTAAAATGAAGGTAGAAAATGCAACTCATTTTATGCCTAATAAATTTAAAATTATGTTTTGGTTTTTTATAAAATCTTATTTAAAAGATATTGAATATATTAATTTTTTTTAAGCTAACTAATCTAATTTATTGTCATTAATTCGTTATTAACTAGTTAATTTAAAAAAATAGGTGTAAAATGACTAGTGATTTCTACCTTCATTTTTAATTTGTTTGTTGACAAGCATTCTCAAACGAGTTTGGCTTTAGTATAGATACCTATATTTGGATACTTTTAACCGACTTTGAAAAAGGAGGATGATCTTAATTGATTGCGTATTACTTTTCCAAGAAACAAGAAATATAAAAGTTAAATATATGTGTCTCGGCACCAACTTCAAATAGATTAGTAGACAGAGCTTGTTTGTATTTTATGAAGTAGAAATATACAAAACATCCTTTGTTAAAGTCGATTGAAATTACAAAAAAAAAATTATATCTAATTTGCAATATTTCAACACTTTTGAAAGTTACTGTCGCTATGTAGAATGTTTTGATGGAAAAATACTTTAAAGTTATAAATAATAAACACGAGATTTTTCTTAATTTGTCTTGGTCTGGCTGGTGGGAGGCTTTCGCCGTGGCTAGTTACCACTCTACCGACAAAGACGTATCGCCAAGCGATTTAGCGTTCCGGTACGATGTCGTGTAGAAACCGAAAGGGGTGTGGATTTTCGTCGCACTCCTAACAAGTTAGCCCGCTTCCATCTTAGATTGCATCATCACTTAACATCAGGTGTGATAGCAGTCAAGGGCCAACTTATGGTCGATAAAAAAAAGGTCGTAAAAAGACCATTTCAAAAATATATATCATATCATGGTTATGTTAGTATTTTAACAAAAAAATGTCAAAAAGTGTACCGTCTCATTTCCATGCCACAAAGTAAAACTGAAGTCTCAAAAAAAATATTATTATAAAAACAAAAAACCCGACTGCTTCGAAGTAATGAACTGAAAAGAGTAAAACAAGTAACAATCTATCCATGTAAAATTTTATATACTTTATGGTGCTGCAGGCGGAGACATACAATACTTATATATATATATATATATATATATATATATATATTATAAGATAAGTTTGTTTTTATGTATTCATTCAAGAAAGTAGAGTTAACTTTCTACTTGACATTTGTATTGTGTGATTGATATGAGCGCTTATGATTGATATAAATATCAGAAGTCGTAATCTACCTATTATTTAATAACAATGTTAAATATTTATATTGTTAGCGTTCTTTTAAATAAATAAATAAATAAATACTTTGTACTACGGGCAAAGAAATATCTATTGAAACTACGTTAGTCCCCGCCTGCATATTTATAGTTAGAAAAGACGAATGTGATTAAAATATAATATTATTTAACTGCATTTTGAACTATTGTGAACGTTGTAAAAACTTGTAAAAAGCTAAACATTTACCATAGCACACAACGTACAAAAATGGACTTAAAATGATGTACTGACGTTTTCCTTAATAAATGAAATAAAATATACCTTTTTATATATGAGTATTATTAATATTAAATCAAAAAGCTTGGTTTCAGTTAAACTGTCACCCCTCCAGGGCTTTAAAGATTTATGAATATACAGTATCTTGATAATATTTACATACAATGAGAGGTGGGCGAGTAAAATCCACCATAGGATCTCATCCTGAAACACCAATGTAAATAAATAAAATTGAAGTGTCTGTTTGTAATTTTAAATTACCAGCTTTTCACTAATTTCATATAAAACATTTAGTTTTATATGAAATTACAATAACATCAAAATAGTTATTTTAAAAATCAATTTTTATTATATGTTTTTGTGGTGGTGGGTGGTACAATAATTATAATAGTATGCGGTGCGCCTAGAAGCTATTATTGAAACGCTGCCTTAACTCTTGAGATATAACGAAAAGGTATCGTAATATTATTCCTCTTTATTGAGACTACAAAAAAGTTTTAGTGGCATATATTTACCTTTTAAGGACCGCTATATCTATTTTTCTTTAAATTTGTTTTTAAAGGCAGGGCACATAAAATATTTTTGTGTGTTATAGGAAGTTGTCATATAATATTTTCCTTGAGGGTGAAGTCACGGGCGCTTGCTAGTCCTGAAATACAATAAAATAAATCTAACACTGCTGCGACACAAACCGCGCCGTTTTTCACCGGAATGTGTCAATTAAAGACACGCGTGGGATGATAATGTTTGATCCTGCTGCGGAAGAGCCCAAGTTAAATAACAAACGCCACTAATTGGATCGCACTGAATATTTCTTTCATGAGGACTGATTTAAAATTTATTTTCTATATACAGATCATTATTTGTATATACGTATAATATAGGTAGGCTAGTGGACAAACGCGTTTTTGGACGCGCGTTTGTCCACTAGCTACTAGAACAACTTAAAATAAAATAAATAAAATTTCTAAAATAACTGTAGCCTTAGTTACTCCTTACAACATTAGCTATCTGCGAGTGAAGCTACCGTCATAATCGGTGAGGCTAGTGTGAGATTTTACCGCGTCGATACCGAAAACAGTAAACGCAAATTTTATATGGAATTGGAGTAGCGCCATCTAGTTATAATGAGAGTAAAAGCTTTTTTTTCTGTATAATTTGACATTACGAGTGAGTACGTCAACGTTCGTACGTTACGCAGTCGCTCGGTGAAAAATTCACACTTGCTCCACTGTTCAGCCTTTTAGCGATTAATAAAAAAAATTATATTTCTAAGTATTCAAGTAGGTACCGTATATACTTTCATATACATTAAGTGAAAAGAACGATATAGATTACTTAATTTGTTTTGTAATGGTTATTGAAGCTCAACTTCCGGTGTCGAGTTCCAGCAAGCTGGATTAATTTGGGGTGTTACTATAACCCCGTATCTGGGAGAGTGCTTGAATTAGCTGATTATGCCCATTGAACATTCTTGCCCATTCTTTAGTTGAATCAACGTAAAATAAGTCAAGTTAACACGATTTTAAGACCTTTAGAAACTGTTATAGTTTAGTTTATAGTATTTAGTATAGTAATTATAGCTCAATCATCAAAATGAAAGAAAACAAATATATCCTTCTTGACAAACTGCGATTTTTCTCACGAAACATATGTGCAGACCAGTTTCAAATAACTGTCCTTAATTTACGTTTATTTTTTCGTGTTCGCGTCTCAACTACGTTAACAACAATTAAAGTATGTAGGTACTAACACTACTTTATCCCATGCATTTTGCTCCTAAATATAAGTAAAGTCTGGGGGTCCGGGATTTTGCAACATTACGTCATGTCACGTAATGTGGCAGTCTTCATTACTTCACTTCAAGAGACAAAAAACAGGCATATTCTCGACGTAGGTTGTCGCAGATTTTAATAAAGAATTAAATAGCCTCGTTGTATAAGCCGCCTGATCAAATATTTATAACAAAGTAAACGTCAAGAATCGCTGATTAAACTTTGGAACTTCAGCAATTTCAATGAAATTAATTTGCCAACTTTGAAAAGTTCTTTTTAGGCCTCAACCATATTATTTGGAATTTCTAGACAGAAAACAATATAGAAATAAATAGTCCAAATAACCTTCACTAAATATTTAGCTACAAGCTGGTATTTTGGCGAGAATTTTAACTACATTTTATATTTTCTATATTCTACTCATTAACGAGGCAGTTAAAGGTGAACTGCCTCGTTATCATTTGCTTTAAAATCACGAGCCTTGGGTTCGAGCCCTAAAAAATAAGAACTTTTCTTTCTTGCAAGAAAAATTCTACCAGACCAGAAGAACCAGAGAATAAAAAAAGTTGGTTTTACACCCCCGTCTTATAGAAAGCATGTCAAGCCCTCGTTCCGATCATTATCAATAACAACTGATAGTAATCGTCACATGAGCAATAACGTTATCACCCTCAGCCCATCAACCTGCATAGGAGCAGCGTGGTGGAACTAAGTTACCCCAATAGGAAGCCTAGCAGTCCATTGAAATAATGAGGATACTGTCACAAATATAGCAAATAAAGGACATTGCCAAAATTTGCCCCAGGCTGTCAAAACTTATGCTCATATTTAACTGTTTTATTTAAATACACAATGAATTTTAAACAAGTACCCATGTTTCACAGCAATCACTTGAAAATATAACAAAAAAATGAAAATTTCAATCGATTTTTTGTGTTCTGAATCACGTGACCGTCGTCGTAGTATGAAAAGTCAACTTTTTCAACCTTCATAACTTTTTCCTGCGACTGCATAGCTACATATAACTTTGTTTTTCTGTAAATAGAAAACCTGCACTATTTAATGTCATATATATCATTACTGGGCAGCCTGGGATACACTTCCATACAATTTTTGGCAATGTCCTTTACCCACGTAGTTCCCGTTCTCGAAAAAAGTGGCCTAGATGTTATTCTAATCTATAAGCTGTATTATGTAAAGTTACATCAAAATCCATTCAGTACTTTTTGCATGAAAATGTAACAAGAATGGATTCCTGTTTGCCAATTTTGAAATCAATCAATCAATCAACTTTGAAAAGTTCTTTCAAGGCCTCAACCATATTATTTAAAATTTCTAGATAGAAAACAACATAAATAATATTACTTCATAATAATGTTCACTCAATATTTAGCTAGAAGCTGGTATTTTCCAGAAATCTATCCATCCATCCATATTTACACACTTTCGCGTTTACAATATTAACAGGATATATTTTCAAAAGTGCGCCGTGTTAGGTATACTCAGGTGAATTCCACGAGGCGATGTCCGGACGAGGGTTAGCGGCCATCTTGAATCAGGGGGTCAAATTAAATTGACATGCGGTTTGTGCAGACGTATTGTGTTTGTAGCGCATTGTTGTCACCCCTAATTATACAGGTCCGTTGATCGCATGAGATTAAGCCGCGGGATTAACGTAATGTGCGCGAGGATTTAAATTACCCCCTATCCAATTACATAAATCAAGGACATTTAATACTTACATCTCTACGTTGAACTTGATTTTGTTCGACAAAAACTTTTATCGAACTCAACTCAAATAAAATTTTCTCGTCCATCTGATAGCTTGAATAAAATTTTATGTAAGTTTTGGCGACTTCTTTGGCGTATTTATTAATAAATAGCCTTTAATAAAATAAAAACTTATGCATTACCAAATACAATGGATAAGTTTACAGCAGACAGGCTATCAGGGAGTCAATAAATCGTAGTCCTTTCAAGTTAGCCTGATATCATCTCGTCACTTAACGTCAGATGAGATCGTAGGTCAATAATGGCATCAAGGCCTTTACTTGTCGATAATTATTTATTAAATAAATCCTACTAATGTTACTTATATACCTATACATGTTCAGACACTTAAAAGCTGTAAAGCTTAAAGTGATTTAAGGTGTAATTGCCGTGTAAAGTTGAAAGCACCTCTTATTTTAACTTCCTGATTACACCAAAAGCAAGTTCAGGCAGTGCCCCCTGATAGACATCTTCTAAGTAAACGCATTGCAATGCACGTATTTTAGGCCACATGTACTCCTATACGACCATCAGATGAAAGCTTGGTCGATCAAGTTAAAAATAATCTTATAAAAACACCCTACTACTCCCTTAATACTTGCCACACCACAAGGAATAATTCATTTGATTTCATTTAATAGCATAATGATATTAAGCTTCCGCTAAAAGAGAACTTCACTGAAATAATATCATAAAGCTTTTATTACAGCGAAATTACAAGGTATGGGCCGTGCAATATGCGGGAAATCTTGGAACGTCGTCGTAAAATTATCGCCTCGCAGCGATAGCCGGCCAGACGCCGCGTCAGCGCGCACGACAGAGTTTAGCATATCGCTTGAGCTCGCTAAATCCCACGACATAATACAGACGCTCGCCCCTAACGCCCTCTGTAAAACCCATTATCGAACCCTAATACTATTTTAAAAAATGGCCATCTTAAACTGAACGGCAAGGAAAACTGTACGCGAACACTTAATAGGATTGGATGGTGATGGCAAAGTAATAAAGCGTGTTCTGTAATGTATTTATGGAAGGTGAAGACACCGCCCGTAGCTGCCCCGATCGACTTCCATTTGCGTCTCAGTATTACGCTTAGAATTTCAATCGGAGACTTGATAGTGGTGGATCCTTTTACATTTGCAACTTTGATTTACTGTGGATCCCGGCTTTTGTCTTCCTATCAGACCAAGGAGCATTTGTGGCTCATAGCTTTGAGTTTGCCAATAGAATCTTGTGTAACCACCCTATCATAGCCGCATACAGCAATAGAAATAAATCTTTGAAAACAATTCAAAAGCACATAAACATTTGAATCATAATAATTTTAAGAGATACACTATAGAAGTTGCTTTTAAAGTTAGTAGCCACAAGTATACAACCACTCTTCTTTAAGGTCAAAAAATAAGCTGGAATCCAAATTTCAAAGATCTTGAATCTCGTTAAAATCTTTTTAAATGAGTTTTAAAAATCAAGATTGCAGTAAAAGCCGTTAGCCTAGTTTTTGCATTTTGAGAAGATTTATTTTTAAGAATATATTTTTTCACCATTGTAAAGTAGATATTTCAACGAACAGAAAGCACACAATTTTTTTGAAAAAAGCTTATATTTTGACGGCCGGAATTTTCGGTTAAAAATTAGGTTACTTTTTTGATATTTATTCAAAATAAGGTAAAAAATAAATATTTCAAATCTTATAAATTAAAGCGTATTGGGGACATAAAAAGGCAAGTTTTCACCAAATTTCGTAAAAGTAAAATTTTATTTCTAAAAGATAAAAAGAAAAACCTTAGTTTTTTAATTGTTCGCATACATTTTGAGGTTATGTAAAAAATGTGTAAATACAAAAGTTTTTTTTCCTTCCAATTTTATAATATTCTCCTCTTTTTCCAATGGGTTTCATCCTACTGCGATTTTTCCTCACTTTTTATTATTTATAAAGCTACTTGCACTGGTCTACAAGTCCAAATCTTACATACAATATTTTCTATCCCTTCAATACTATATACACAATACATGATTACAACAGGGCCCAAGCAACCGGTGGTCAGAATTCCATAGAGAAGAACCTCCTCATTATATGAGTGGATACTTGGGGTAGTACCTACTGCCTTCTGCGCCGACCCTTGAACCAATAGCCAAGCGAGAGGCACT
Source organism: Mycalesis mineus (assembly GCA_034621355.1). Taxonomy (NCBI): domain Eukaryota; kingdom Metazoa; phylum Arthropoda; class Insecta; order Lepidoptera; family Nymphalidae; genus Mycalesis; species Mycalesis mineus. The sequence continues at coordinate 9,700,721 of CM067886.1, read as the reverse complement.
TGAGATGTTGGTCGAGAGTCTTTGCTTTTAGACCGTTATTTAATATGGTCCATACCACGCAACATTGATGTTTTCGCTACCACATACAGATTATAAAATAAAATAAAATCTTGTATTAAATATTTGTCCTCGATTCGTTCCAAAATCAATTATTAATTATAGGATTTTTTTTTGTATTCTATTTAATCTTACTTACCCGTCGAAAGAAAAAAACGTGTGATAATCTGACATAGATTTTAATGAGTAGAAAACTATAATTTTCGTTCACCTATCGATGTAAATGATTAGTTTACTCGATAAAATCATTAATTTAAATACTAAAAAGTACCTGGTTGACCGAGCTTTGATCGGAATAATTTTTTTTAGAACTTTTTCTATATGCACATAAAAATTTTATGAAAATCGTTGGAACTGTTTCCGAGATTCAAATTACATACAAAAATCACTCGTTTAAAGGTATATATTTATTAAAATAAAATTTACTTCCTTTCATAAAATGCACCGAATCATTAGAAACTTTTTAAGCAAACATTACACAACAGATTTTAATGAATTAAAAAATAATTGAATTTCCAAGTATAATTTTAAATACACGTATCAATTAATGATTAAATATTTGTTACCTATAAAACACTTGATTACGTTCCAAGGATGATTACTATTAAATAAAAAAACATCGCAAAAGTTCAAAGCTAGGCTTCTTGTTTGGTTCATCTAAACTTTGTTAATTACTATAATGGACTATCACGTTGCGATAATCTAATTCAACAACTAACAGTCGTTAGAGGAAATTACGTAAGAGAAAACTGCCATTTATTGCATGTTCTCGGATGTATTTGTATCAGCTATACTCAAGCGAGGTCTTTGGAGTTATATAATTCATGAAGTTTTAGGTGTTGGAAGTACCCAATTCTAACAAACAATACTTATTGGCCCTATAAAGTAGCAACTAGTATTCGTACGGTTCGGGTTGGCTTCGAGCAAGTTTTTTTCGTGTAAAAACGTTTTTCCTTCTAGAATTTTTCGATTCAGGAACTGGGTGCAGATTCAGTGTCTACTTTATATTGCCTTTGTCTGATACTTACATCTCTCAATACATCTATACTAATATTATAAAGAGGTAAAGTTTGTAAATAAAGTTCTGTCGGGGCTAATCTTCGGAACTACTGATCGGATTTTAAAAATTCTTTCACCAGTAGAATGCTACGTTATGGGCGAGTGTTATAGGCTATATTTTATATTTGTATTGTATATATTACCTGAATTATCACAGTTTTTGTCGCGCGAGTCGGACCGTGAACTTTATTAAATCGGTTCTCTGCGCGTACGCTGCGTTAACTATTGGATATAATTGAAAACACTGTATGAAAACTTTATGCATCTAAAAAAGTTCTACAAAAAAATCCGAGATAGCATATATCTATCTTTTATATTTTGGCAGATATATAACTTTTTGTGTTTCAAAAAATCATTTAATTCATATGCTTACGTTTACGTCATTATTTATACAACTAAACTGAAATCCTTATCAAAATAAATTATTTAATCATCACAAGGATATTATAGAGATAAGATTTGCCTTTTATAGTATGTTAATTAGTTATATAGTTTCGGAGATATTACAAAATTTCTAAAAAACAATATCGTCCAAATTAATCCTTTGAGAATTCGATCTTTGATCTTTTCTTTCAATTTATTTGGCATGGCAAACCATATTTATATAATAAACGAAAAAGTTTAAACGGGCTAATCTCTAGATCTGCATGTCTGTTTGTAAATTATTTTGTTTATTATGAAAGCTAGACTCAAAAGTGAAATATAAATAAATATATATTGTTAATGTTAATGTACTGTAATATCCTACAATGTTTAACAAAAATGTAGATCTTTAGTACGCGGGACGGGACGCAGGGTATTGCTTGACGGGAAATTATAAAAAAATTAAATTGAGAGGGGTAGCGGGGAAAGGGCACACTTTTTATGAAAGTCTGTCTTTAAAATTAAAATAAGTACCTAAAAGGTTTTCACGCGGACGAAGTCGCGGGTGACTGGTAGTCACTAATAAAAACAATGAATAGCCAAAAAGAAAAAGTAACCTCACCATATGATTCTATCAATGGACTTGGTGGTGTCTTGGCTCAGCAACAGCAAACTCTTTTATAACAGATAAATGGTTTGTATATAACTGTTGCACTTTTATTGAATAGAAGGAATAAGATTAATAAATAACAGATTTATTGTGCTACTCATTGTACTCTCGTTGTACATTCGTAAACGACGAATCCAAATAACACCGTCACGGAAATGACGTTTCGATTTTGTTCTGTTTGTAATATATTTTGTATTTCTCTTGTTTTTTGGTGGTGTAGTGTACAAAGTGTAAATAAATAAATAAGCGGCACACAAACCCTGCAATTTTATAACGTACTCTATAATTTTTCATTGCGAAGTCAACTGTGACTTTAATTAAGATGATGTTGATTATTAATATAAAATATGGTTCTGTCAGTGAAGATAACCATATTTACACAAAATGTTTGTAACAATATGACTGCACAATGGAACAATAGACATCTAGCTTCTTATTTGGTATTACGTGGGTGTTTTAAACGAGAGAGCATGTGTTTAGTCTCAGGTCAAAGGGCCTTAAGTTTCTATTTGCCTTTGCTATTCTATTTATATCATCTGTTTGAGTTTCTATCAAAATCATCTAAACGTAAACAGTATTATAAAAACTTTTTTTTATAATATTTTATAAAAAACAAGAGTCTGTGCTTTAAATAAAATTACCAAAGGATATTAAACTAATCAGTAAAAAAATATGAGCAAAGTACAACATATTACATTTTTAATTTGTCTATCCTTTTCATACTTGTCTTTGAAATAATTGAACAGATTTTTATGCGGTTTCACATTTTTGAAGTCAATGAAACGAAGAGCAATATAATTTTAGTCATTAGCGTACGTCCAATAAAAATTAATTCTACTTGTATATGTCGTAAATCGTCTGGTGTTGGTTTGTATTCAATAAAACAAAAAACTCATCGTCTACTGGCAACTAATCAAAATCCTACAACTGAAACACTGCAAAGCAAAAACTAGCAACAAATTAAAACATACAATCGAAAAGCTCATTGACATTGCGGATGTCAACCGGCATCATTACACCTTTACCAAAATAAACGAATATAGATAATGGACGGGATCGATACAAAGTAATCGCGAGCGGATCCAATAAGCTCAACCAAAACAACGGGGGGTCGCCCGTGGAGCCTGCGAGCATGGGGAAACAATATGGCGGCATGCAAATAGCTCGGCCATTATCGCACCTGGGCAGCGTGCGCCCAACGAGTAAACAAGATTACGGGAATTGAATGGCTAATTAGGGGAAAAGAAGCGGCCCTAGCCGACTGAGTTATCGCGACTCGTCTCAACCATATTTCACGAAGCTTATGTCGCCTTTATTGTTTGCCTGCCTCTTGTTCACCCAAAGAGACTTGTTAGCTTATCTACAGCCTAGGAGTGCATTAATAGCCACGAGCCAAGATTTACTACTGCAAATATTGTGCTGCTAAATAACAGCGTGAAAACGTTTACTTAGTTTTAGAATATACTACCCACTAGACTTTAAAACTATATATAAATATATACTTTCTTAGTTTTTATTGAAAAGTGTTACTCACACTTAAGGGATTGGGACCGTGGCCTAGCGGTAAGGTAAGTAAAGCGCTCAAAGTGCCCAGATTGCCAGAGAGATGCGGGTTTGAATCCCGTCGGTTCCGCTATTTTTGATTATATGTTTATTCTTAAATATGTATAAATATATAAATAAAAGACAATATATAAATAAATTACTTAAATAATTTCGAAAGAGAAATGCTAAGGGCCTTTATTTATTTATTTTAGTATTTGAAACCGCAAAAAATTGCTTATAGTTTGTTATATTACCACTTATTTTTTCTATTTACTTAATTTAAAAGAATATTACTCAATATGAAATTGCATTACACTTATGTCGAAATAATTGATATTAGCAAAGAAAAATCTATTAGTAAACACCCACCTACATGTAATAAAGAGAGGTTTTAATCTCTTATAACCCGCATGTTTATGTTGATAATTCTATCATAAAATAGTAAACTTGTTAGAGTTCATTGCGGTCGTATAAGTCCAAATTTTATGAGGCACGCGACGACAACTTAGTTACGCGTAGGTACAACGCACCTAAACCTACTCTGTAACTGCGTAACGCCCAAATGATGTGGGATGCGGTCAACTTCATACGAGACAACACTTAATCATTGTACAATTAATTAATTAGTGACTTTTATAGATAATAAAATAAACATATTTACGAGTTGACTTCGTTAATTTAATGTTATCAGTTTAATTGTGTGCCTCTGGCTATCGGCCCTGCCCTGCGGCGCTTGGGCATCTATCGATCGTGAAATTCACAATTTATTCACTTTGTATTACGTTTTACCACTAGCGGAAGCCAGCGACCTTATCTGCGTGGAATTCCTAAAACAAATCTCTATGTAACTATTGGATGTTAAACATCTTTGAAAGCCAAAAATAGGTTGTCCTCTTTGACGCAGACTTATTATTTTATAACCGCTAAATTGAGGTTCTTTTCTCAGTTCTAGGTTTTGCAGTATTTTCTATGGTTTGGTCACGTTCACTGATTACAATCCTATGGGCGAAGACATACCACCAAACGAGCGTACGATTCTACCAGAAAACCAATCAAGGGAGTCGGTTGTCTAAATTATACCTACCGCTTTAAGATTGCAATTGGAAACCAATCAACGGTTTTGGTTTACTAAACTGTACCTCTTTCGGGTTAACTTGCTATCTTAGACTACTTTGTACCCTAACATTAGATAAGATCACTGTCAAACATTAACTTCATTAACGTTAAAACTAGTCCATGGTATTGTTTGAATAAATCGTAACTGTTGAATGTCTATTAACTAAACTATTGTTAAATAGTGCAAATATGACATAACGTATAATACCTACCCCTGTGTTTCAGCATATTTTAAATTAAAACTAAACGTGAGATCGTAGAACGTATATATAGAATATGTTTCTGTAACGGTCAAACAAGCGCAGATAATTACATGACTATTATTACAAAACAGACCATGTTACCGCGTAAGTATAATTCATTAATCTTATATTAAAACAGAATCTGTGTGGGCACGGTGACAGGCTCTGCATGTTAGTAATTAAATTACGGTTGGCGTGCCCGAACCGGATACACCTCTTTAAATCATATCCGTGATTAAACTCACCAAAGATTCGAGATATTAATGGGGTGGAACGAAATATGTCAAATAATAATTTACTAGTTAAAATAGTTAAGCTTTAACATGATTAAAAAGATTTCTATAGAAAAACGAATGTATAGTACTGTAGCTGCTGCTATATAGTACCGGAACACTAATGTTTTATGGGTGTATATAATTATACTCATGTCTAATGAAACATCTTGGTATCTGGGTTAGATATGAAAATTTAGAAAAAAAGTTGTAACTCGTGCCGACAAAAAAGCCTTTCAACTTGTCATAAATTACCGACGCCTAAGGAATCTCTTCATTAATTTTTAAAACGCTTTCAGTGACCCGCTATTCGGAAAAGCCAAACACTTTGTCTAGAAGAAGGCACGAAGTTCCATAATTTCTTTGCCGAGATAAGAGGCGAAAGTTCACGCAGGAGCGGAGATTTATGACATCACCGTCGCTCCTTTCACTAAATAATAAAAGGCCTGCTGTAAAACGCGGTGGAAGCATAAAACTTTTACGTCCATACAACCCGTTGGTGTAGGTACCTACTCGCATGTAAATGGGGCATGTAGGGCGCTGTCTCCAGGACGCCAAATCTCCATAAAAGGTAATCAGTGTCTGTACAATAGTCCGATGTCAAATAAATCGTACGCCAACATACGGTATTTACATTTCCAGTAGTGCTATCATTTTATTCGAAGCATTAACATTTCAATGCCAGGAGGCGATATATTCCAATATATTCGAGACCATAATAACTTGTTTTGATGACTTTCAAAAGGATAAAGTCTACTACTGTGTTGATAACTATCAGTTTTAAGCTTTTTTTTAATTATGAAAACACTTAAATTAAAAAGCAAATATAAGATTAGAGCTTTTATTTCAAATTCCGGAAATTCCAGCATTTTACAAATAAAATTCTGGGATTTCAATCATGTAAACCGGAGCTGTTAGAGAAGGAGAAGAATTAGAAGGTTTTCGGGTTTCCGGAAACAAATTCCCTAGAAGGATGTTACTGATGATAGTGCTTGTCTATAAATATAAACATGCATCACTTTTTGACGACCTCCGTGGCGCAGTGGTAGGTAGGAGTAGATTGAGATTTTTCTTAATTTGTCTTGGTCTAGCTGGTGGGAGGCTTTTCGCTGTGGCTAGTTATCACTCTACCGACAAAGACGTACCGCCAAGCGATTTAGCGTTCCGCTACGATGTCGTGTAGAAACCGAAAGGAGTGTGGATTACATCCTACACCTAACAAGTTAGCCCGCTCCCATCTTAGATTGCATCATCACTTAACATCAGGTGTGATGGCAGTCAAGGGCCAACTTGTAATCAATAAAAAAAACGGGTCAATTACGGGTCAATCAACTTTGATAAAACAATAAAATAAAGTGAATTGAACCATACTATACTATTTTTTTAATCACGATGAGATGCCGTGTCATAGTAAAGAAGATTTAACACATAAATAAAGCGTTGTAGACTGAAAATAAATTATCCTTTATTTATCGTCGCCCGTCTGTGCTTATGATTTATAAAACTCTTCATGGATTCGGATAAAGAGAAAATATTTTTTAAGCCAAACTGATGTTCAATTATTTACTTTACAAGTCTAACTTCAAGAACTTTCAACTGGGAAACATAAAAATGAAAAATTCATAAATGACGCAGCATTATTATATGGAAATACTAAACTACAAACATTTTACTCCAAGTTACTTTGCCGCCTAGAAAATATCGCCTTTCAAAAAAGCCGTCACTTTTTATCTTCTTGTTATTTTCGCTTAGATCAAAAACCTATAGAAATTCACCATTCTGTAGCATTTTTTACGGCATTGATTGCTTTTGTAATACAAGTAGCTGCTGTGAATACCGGAGCAAGCGTTCACAATTGTGTTTTATTCAGCAAAACACTTATAAAAAAATTAAGCTACTGTTGACTAAAGATTGCAAGATAATATGCCAAACCCAAGCAAAGAAATATAGCGCGTATTACATAGAAATAAAGTTCAAATTAGCGCTTAACAATATAAACGCTGAACGTGCTAAAGTCCGTTGAAAGTTACAGCTGCAACCTGCACGTTATTGAATATTGGCTTTGAAACTTTAGTTTGGCGAAAAAATAAATGAAACCTCTACATAATCACTTTAAACAGATGATAATACCAATGCTGTAAACAATTTTTAATTTATTAAGCTATTATATAGCTTTTATCGCGGGCCTTGAGCGTAGAGACCGAATACAGAAATTCCGTAAAGAAAAATCCTAACACCCCCTGAGTATCAAAAACACAATATCAAAAGCACAATTTCGGCAACGAGTCATTAATTTTTAAAAGAAAATGACCTTTTGAAATATCACGCTTGAAAAAAAATTTCGGAACCGACGGGATTCGAACCCGTGTCTCTTTGGCAATCCGGGCACTTAGAGCGCCTTACCGCTAAGCCACGGTCCCGATGACGACGGTAGGTAAACATAAGTTGATAAAAAATGCTATGCAATAGCTTTACCGCGGCAGTCTCCGAGTGCCGCATGTCTGCCGCATGTCTTTTTCTCACATTATTTTTAATGATTCCTTATAAGATAGAAAATTTAAGTCATAGACCCACTACGCTGATTCAATACGAGTAGGTGGCCTTATACAATATTTTTAAACTAACTGTAAGAATCATCTACCGTACCTACTTCTCAACTTCGGAATACCACACTATTTCATATGCCAATCCATACCATTTTATGTACCTACTTATTAACCATAGCCCTGGACCACCAAGGCAGAATTTGTTTTAAAAAGTGGTCAAAATGTATCTATTTTGATCACAATAATATTAATCAACTAAAGCTCTTCTATTCATTTAACTCTATTTAGAACTTAAGGCCTGGGAGTCTTGATTTAGTTAGTTACCCTATCGGTTGTACGCTGGTTGAAACTCTACTAACGAATTCATTCAAAGCCCATAACTCGACGCTCCTCTCTATTACCCTACGAAATCACAAACACTATGTCTACTGACATTATTATGTTACTTATTTACCCAACATTATGGTGAGAACTTAATTGACACATTAATAATTTCCTAAACTACATTTTACTTGAGCTCTTTAAAACACGGCAAAATACCTACATCGCTTATTTCCCAAATCATAGTCCGGTAGATTGCAAACTCATACGACGAAAGCGTATGAAGGGCACGCTTAGCGTACTCTACGAAGCACGTAGACTTCCCTCCTCCCTTTCCAACTCTAGGGCACGTAAGAAAATTTCGATATGACCGCAAAAGAGAACAGGCGCAGGAACAACTTTTGTACATGCTCCCTGAAGCACGTGGCTGCGTTAGAGAAAAATTCCATTGAAAAATGAGTTTGTTCACTTTATTAAAAAATAAACGTTAACAAAGGACCAGTATGCGAACGCGGACCAGTATTATCTTTGTCTTTTTCTCTCGTTAGCAAAAGTGTTATCAGTTTATCAAGAATGATTCAGATGTATTCTGTCATTTCAATGGATTAACTATATAGACCAGTGCATTTAATTTTTAAAACCAAAAAGACTCGCCGCAGTAGGATGAAACCTATTGGAAAAGGAGGAATACTGACTACTGATAGTACTAGTAGATATACTAATACTGATAGAGCTGACTTTTCCAATCGCAAAAAGAATTGCATTTCATCCTACTTTTTTTCTTTTATATACTTCTTTTAATTATTTTTAAAGCTATCTGCGCTGGTCTATTAAACAACTGTATTGACAATCATTTTATTTTAACATATAGTTTAACTGTTATACGATATACAACCTCATTTTCATAAACCCGATAAGGATTTACATGTTAACATATTTATTAGAAACAAATATCGAACAGATTTCAATATTAGTTACATTGTGGTTATGCCCGTGCTATCGGATCATCAGAGTAGCGTCGGGTGACAAACAAAATTCTTGCTTGACGTTTATGTCACGTCATGGGCCTTCAATAGAAATACTTGGATTACTTATTTTTTATCGGGCGACGGTTTTTTATTTTTAGTCTAGTTGATGGCAGCAACGGCACAAAAAATGTCCCAAATGGAAGATTAAACAGTTATGTTATGTTTTTACAGATGAAACAATAAGCATTTCCAATTTTTGTCAAAATTCATTTTGTAATACGTTTATGTTTATACATACAAACCTTTGCGTGTAACTTCATCCGCGCTAAATTCACTCGTATCTCCCTTGATATATTATAGGGTATCTAACAGCCTACATGTGACTACTTGGGCAGGTCCACAAGGGAAAATAAGCAGAGGTATGCCTGTAACTAGTTGGGAAGCCGACCCCAGAAAAATAGCCGGACCCAACTGGTATCAGGTAGCCCAATCTAGAGAGGACTGGATGTTTTTGGTGGAGGCCTTTACCTACAGAAGGGTTCTTGCAGACTAAATTATAAAATTAATAAAAAAATTTTAGTTTTATTTCTTTTTGTAGATTTAGAAAAAAATAAAAAAGTCTTTACTTCTTATTTCTGCTGCTCTCACTCACCCCGCTGCTCTAATACCTACGCGATGGTGGGCTATCAAAATACCATAAAAATTAAAAAATTCTAAAAAAAGTAGTGAAGGAATTCTTATGAAATATTACACTGTTCTCAATCGCCCAATTCAATAGAACAGTAATGGTACCTAATCACACGCTTTGTACTCGTAAATCGCGTTTTCTTAAACATAAAAAATAATCCAGGTGTAGATACTTTTTTATCGTACAACATAATTGAAAAAAAAATATATAAACTCTGGTAAACCGATATTTGAAATATGAATCAAAATCCCGTCAAGAAAATTTCGACGCGAAGCAATGAACGCCGCGATCCTTCCGATAACGGCACTTCAATTTTTTCATGAATCCTTATCATCATTTTATTCATTTCCTTCAACAATTATTTGATATAACTCAACCGTTAGGAAGCCCACAGACATGAAATAATATTATCACACTAATAATATAAAGACGAAAGTTTGTGTGTTATTCCTTAGCGCCGCCTCTATTGACCCGATTTGGTGGTTTAGAAATGAACATAGAATAATATGCTCTGGATTAAAAAACTTCGGCCAGAAACTACGTGGGTGAAAACAGGGAACGAAGCTAGTTCACAACGAATGTGGAATAGGGTTGCCTTAAGGAACAGTAGAATATTGTAACATCGTCGGAGTGGGGTACAATATAAGCCACAATACGACCGTCTATAATATCTATACTCTATACATATAAATAAAAATTCTGTTTTTAATATTGAAATAACCGTTTTTTACTACACGCACATATACGTTACATACACCAAAGTAATTTTTTTTACAATTTGTTTGTTCCGGTTTGTCTCTGAAACTACCGGTCGGATTTTAAAAAAAACCTTTTGTATATAATAGCCAGACTCATTTATTTTATTAATTTTATTTATTTAGGAACTAAACTAACGGGTGAAACCGCGAGCGACCGCTAGTTGTTCATATTATTGAGTCGGGCACCCTAAAATCTACCCGTACAACCCGTACGAAGAACCAATAGAAAGCATCAAGCATCCGATTAAATTGGAAAATATTCAAGGAGCTGTCATAAGTGGGTGTTGTTTGAAGTAGATTAGTATACAATAGTGAGTGAAGTTTCGGGGTAAATACAGAGGCGATCAGATTGGAACGAAGACAATACTTCTCCGCCGAGGTGGCGGGAGTAGGGGAGCGATTGGTATGCGTAATGGTAGATCGAATTTCGTATTTGTTCGTGGAGTCGTTAACAGCACCTTCACGGTTGTTTATAAAGAAAACAAAACCCTTTAGCCGAGGGGCGTCTGGCGGGGAGGCGACCCCACCGAACTCACTAAATCTGCCATAAATATCAAAATAATTTAATATTGATATTGTTATATTATGTGATTAACTTTATACCTGTTTGATGTTTATCAAAACTCGTTATAATGTAAGATCAAATAGATGATAAAACAATGTTTTTGGTGTTAATCATTTGTTTGTTGTTTTATTTATTTACATGTTTTATTGTGAAAGTTGTTTTTTTTTTCTCTCATTTATTCTATTTACATAATTTTTTTTAATTTTTAACAATGTTGCATATAATACAAAAATATATAAAACACTATTAAAAATTTATAAAAAAATCTGCTCCTCCATTTGCGGGGCCTTTGCGGACCCAAGCAAACGGTGGTCAGGGCTCCAGAGTGAGGAACCTCCTCACAATGCACGCCGTTTCAAGGACTACTGCCTTCTGTATCCTACCCTTGATCCAACAACTAAGCGAAAGCTTTTCGCAAAAAGACCATTGACTGAAATGACATTCCACATGGCGGCAATCACGTGAGCAAGGTCCAAGTATTTTGATACTTTCCCTTGAAAGTTTATTATTTAATAAAGTATATATCGAGCCTACATAGAATAGAGCCTGCAAACACTTATTTGAAGAGCATGCCTACTGAGTCAAAGCTCCACATCCATCTCTTAAAAGTAAAGAGGCCTGGCTCTGTAGTAATGTAATATTAATTATTCAACAATCACTGTCACTTGTTGGTGATAATGACCGATAATCTTAAATTTTTTGTGTTTTTTTACTTAAATTTTTTTTAGTCACGGGGGCATACATACTCAAACATGCCAACTCCAAGCTTAAAATTATAAAAGAAAGAAAACTCAGTATTATTATTAGATTCACCAGGGGTGAGTTATTCCAGAACTTAACCCAGGACCTTGATATCTGAAGCCACATTGTAGAACGAAGAGGCAGTCGAGGCAATATAGAAGGTATCCAATACTGATATGCCTAGTGCAATGTACTAATTATATTAGTGTAGTTAACACGAAGCATGCATTTCACACTACGTCGATAACTGTGTGTAAGTATACGGATCGAAGCGAACGTTGAAAAGAATATAGATATATACTGTGATGCTTCAAAGTTTACATGAAATAGGTCACACGGGTTCGATTTCGCTCAATTTATAGATAGCACGACCGGAAGTATTCTAGTACGGAACTTTACGATGTCCGTAAGTCTCTGTATATAGTATGAGGTATAACCGCGGATATTGTAAATAGATAACAAAACTTGTTACATAATCGAGTACAACATTGTATCAAGTAAACATTATTTATTTATCATCATTATCTACCGTGGAATGATTTGGTGCCTAAACACACCACTACAAAGCGAGTTGGCGATCTAAGAGCTCACGATATCAATAGACGACCGAAGGCATAACATGCTTTTCGAGGTAAGGACCAATATATAGGACCAAATATATGACCAATTTATCAACTCCAGACAATTATAGAAACTTTTTTGGAAATAGGAATAGCTTAATATTTAATTAGCTTGACTCGAACCCTAGATTCGCGTCCGCATTGTAATTTTAATTTTAAATTTGTAATTTTGTTCCAACTTGGTTTTGTTAATTCAATTTTTTGCAACATTTATTTTAGTTTACACAAGACAAATAACAGGAACAAAATATCCTGCAACTAAGCTAAAAGCGTGTTTTAGAAGTAAGACAATAAATAGGCCGGCAGATTAAACACAGATCTTCTCAGTCTTGGATCCAGCTATTTAACATGTAGCTTTTGAGCCTTATATTCACACTTGTCCTTCACAAATTCAAATAATATCATAACTCTGTATAATGCAAGTTTAGCGGGTCACACGCGTTAGACCGGCCCCGAGTTGTAGGTCACACGTCCCGAGTATTCGTGTATGGAACTTTACGACGTCCGTAAGTCTCGGTACACGGTATTCCCGTGTACATACCAAAAAGTCGATGGGGCGTGAAAGAAAGTCACGCGCGAAGGATTTCGTATACCGCACGTACTGTCTGTCCGTATGGCCGGCTCGACCGATCGGTTTACATCTACAGCATCGCAGTTTACACGCATCTATGTTTTATTAAGCACATGCGTCGTTTAAACGTATCAATACGTTTTATTACTGTCGTTTCTTTTTAACCGGGCTTCGTAGAAGGATGAGACTGTTCTGACTATAAACGTGTATGTTGTCGATAACTTACTAGTTATAAATTTGGCGATCATTTTGTGCTTCCGTTTATTATAAAAGCTCTTGATGGTTACTTTACAGTCCTATTATTGTGATAAGCTGTGGCCTGTGCATTTTGTCTTATTTTTTTTTTGGGTCTATAATGGTTAACAATGTAATACCGGTTGACGTGCTTTCCGAAGCTTGTTGGCGTAACACCAGCAACTATCCAACTCTGGGCAGCGAATATAGCACAATAATGGGTCAAACCCAAGACCTCATAATATAAAACCTCATATGTTACTCTCTGGACCAACGGGGTAGTTAGTTGAGATATATTAGTGACTAAACAATATCTGCTTAAGTTCCTATATATAAATTAATCATCTACGATGGTAAAACTATATGGTCTCTTCGTATCAACGGATACATTTCTATAATACACATCCTAGTACGTATACTACTGTTATATCTACGATCCCTTTGCTTTTAACAGCCTAATTTTAGACATTTACGCCCACTGCTCCTGCAAACAGTTTGGTATGCGCTTTGTCGAATAGTATCGACGCAGAAACGGTCTTCATCATGGGATTGTGCTTCATTACGAGATTGAAACCAATTTGAATATTATGCACATTATGCGTCAGGGGTAGGTAGTAATGAAATAGGACCGACCGATGGACATGTATGTAGATATACTCGTACAAGTAATAGCATGCATTGGGGATAGACATCGACGGTTGCGAGGTATGAAGCTTTCTTTTGTGTTGAATTTTATAGAACGGTAGATTCAATTTAATTGAAGTGAAACTTCTTTATCGGGGTTGGAAAAAAATTTAGTGTAACATTTTTTCGTTACGCGTCACATTTTTCCGTTACGCGCCATCTTTGACTTATGGAAGTGACGTGATAAATATATATTTATATATGTTATGTTGAAGCGATCAGCAAAATCAAAGGGTTTATTTTAATTCTAATTCCAGTGAACTTCTAAAAAAAGTAAGTAATTACATCTCTTTTTCTAATACTTAGGTGTAATTATGGTATTTATTTTTCCACGTTATTTAAAATTAAGCTCGGTTTTTGATTGTATATTTCAATACACTAACACGTGGGTGTAATTATGGTATCAATTTTTTCTAATACTTGAATGTTGAAATGTTAGTTAGTTAGTTTCACTTCTTACGAGTGTACGCTAGTACACGCACACATTTTTATTATAAAATAGCGTCTTTAAAGTAATAATACAAATGTTAAATTGTCTCTTTTTCTGACATAATTGTATTAAGTAGGCATATAATATTTTGTGTACAAAGATTCAGGTGCTAACTTTTACATTATTTTGATTTTTAATAATGTCTTTATTCATTATCTTCCAGATAAAGCCAAGCTCAGCACTTGATATATACATTTTGTACTTTATTATTTTAATATTAGAAATGCTCACAGAAAGGTAAGTCTATTTCTCGTATCAATAGACTAACAAAATATAAACCTAAAAATCAACTATAATACAAAATGAAAGAGGAATAATAAAAACAAGTACGATTCCAACAATAATAAAACTTACTTACTAACTGTTAAAAAAATATTACAATAGGCACAAAAGTAGTGTTGAATCATAAACCAAATTCAACAATAGTTTATAAATATAACTGTGACTTGTATAAATGATGCCGTGGCTTAAAAAATTAAAATGCCGGCCTTGACACAGTATTTTATAATTCCCCGTATAAGGGAAAATAAATGAGCCCAATTCAAGCTACCCCTACGTAGAAAAATCTAAATTTAAACTCCATTAGTGAAAAAATAGTTGTACTAGAGCTCTTTAAGTATATGTAGTAATAATACAGTAGTATATTACTGTTTGAGACAAAGCTTGTCCGGGGAAGTACTACCAGAATAATGATTTCTACCAGCAGTAACAATGCTTTGTTGCGTTCATAAGGATTTGATACCATTTTTCTATAATTACAACTTTGTAGTTAGTGATGGGAAACGAAGAGACGAATTTTTTGTAGCCAAAAATCAAAACGCGACGCTTCGCTTCGCCTCTGCGTTTGATTAGTCTGATTTAAGGCTAATACATGAAACTTGTAAATAATGGTAGTAGAGCTGTTTTAATAATAGAAGTATAGTAGTAGTTTACTAATATTCGTCCAGAGCCCGGCCGGGGCTGGTACCGTCATACTTATTTCTTCCTCCCTCTTGCCTCCAATTTTTTGTTCCATCCACAAGTATTTTCGTTAGTGTTACTATAAAAATATAGTTTTCATGATTCCCAAAAGTATAGCCCAATATATTTACTAACTCCGACCCAGTGACGTCCCTAAAGCGTCAAGTCGAAACGTCGGGGGTTTGAAGTACGACAGAAAATAGAACTTGTGTAGGTCAACTTATTAGTGGGTACACTGAAATTAATGAGGTACTCGTTTTGAATCCTTGTCGAACTATCATCCAGAAGTATCCACTTTGCAAGTTTTGCTTATTTTTAGCTCGCGATAGAACGTAATCTTAAATGATGATAAGTGTATACATATCCTGTTCGAAAGAGGTTTCTTTAAAAAGTTGGTTAAAAAGAGGTTTGTTCGTTAGGATTGTTCCTTTTTTATTTTTTAAACTCTTTCTTTTATTAGGGGAACAAAAAATATAATATTTAAATCTGTCAATCCGTTTTAAGTTTTAATGAGAAATATCCAAATTTCACATGAATGGTGTGGTAGGCAGCAACTCATCGTATATATTATATATAATAAAATAAATAAAATAAAAATTATTATTATAAAAACAAAATACCCAACTGCTTAGAAGTTATAAACTAAAAAGAGAAAAACAAGGATCACTATATCTATATAAAATTATAAATACTTTATGGTGCTGCAGGTGTGGACAAAATAGTTTACTACCTGGGAAAGAAAGACCTACCAAAACTACGTTTGTCCCCGCCTGCAGCACCATAAAGTATTTAGAATTTTATATAGATATAGTGATCCTTGTTTTTCTCTTTTTAGTTTATAACTTCTAAGCAGTTGGGTTTTTTGTTTTTATAATAATAATTTTTTTTATTTTAGTTTTAATTTGTCGTATAGAAATGAGACGGTACACTTTTTGACATTGCTTGTTAAAACAGTAATATAAACATGATATGATATTTATATTTTTGAAATGGTCTTTTTACGACCTTTTATTTGATACCCATATTGCTAAGATAAAAGAAAAATGCACACGTCCCCCCTTTTTGCCCATTTACAGCCGCCATTTTAAAACTTCATATAGCCTATGTCACTTCCACAATTTAGCCGAATTCAACGACACCTCACACGTCAAAATCCGTTCAGCCGTTTAGGCTGTAGCGCGTGCCGAAGAAATGGGCATACATACATATATACATACATACATACGCTCGAAAAACATTACCCTCCTTCTGACGCAGTCGGGTAAAAGCCTTTATTGCTAGTATTACAAACTTCCTTAAAACTATAAATTTTAGAAACATTAAATTTAAATTAAATACAAGTCGCCTCTTTGGCGTAGGCCTCCCCCAAATCTTTTCAAATTTTCCTGTTACGCGCTATATTATATATACTAACTAATTAAGAAATTAGTTTTATTAATTAGGTTATTATAAAAAACTTGAATTCGAGTAAACGTCTCTGATTTCCATAAACCGACGCCGCTGGTTGTTTGCGTGGGCGGTGGATCATGTAGCTTTGGATTGAACTTCATGAAATTCGATATCTTGTAACAACATAATTTACGGTTGACTTATAGATACAACTCTAGCTTAACTCACATTGGCGAAGCGTTGCGATGCGTCATGTTTTTAGCTGTAACATATTCATCTCTACGTTCCTATCACTAAGGTACGAAGTTGTGTTATACAAATATGGAATCAAGAGTTGACGCCCTACGATTGACATTGAATCGTAATACAACTTTGTATTTTAATATAATATATAACAAAATAGGGATGAATATTATAATTTGCTTTTGAAAATCATGACGTGTCGCGGCGCTTTGGCTTTGCCCCAATCTGTGATGAGTCCTAAAACTTCGTTAAATTGCATTTCGGTGTAGTTTTGCTAGTACCGTGGTATATAAAAACTTTAAAAATAAAATATAGCTGTAACACCTATTGTAAGATTATGCATAGTCAATATAATATGCATTATCGCCGTCCTAAAAAAGCGGTATCATAAGTTTTGTGTCTGCGTTTCTCTGTGCTTCAAAATAATTTACCAATTATTGTAATTCAAGTTAATTGAAAGTTGACGTGATCGAGATGAATCAGAGCTATCCTCCTACGATGAAGATACGCTTATCCAAAAGATCAAGGTTTTGGATGGAAAGACGTTCTGAGAGAAAAATTATTCTTTAGGATTTTTCTAGCGATGATTGTGTCATCTTTATTTAATAATATTTAAATAATATTTTTTTGATTGAAGGCAATGTAAAACAGATTGATAAACACATTTGGCAGATCGGATTTGTCAAATAGAAAACTTATTTTCCGTGTTGAAATGGAAAGTTGTGTTTACCATATATTTTAGAGCAGTTTAGTGGAGCAGCATAGGCTTTGCATACGCGGTGTCAAGATCACCGCCGCTGTAGCGCCCGGCCGCGGGTGACACGCGCCGCCCCGCGCGCGCCTCCCTGCCACCTACCACGACCCGCACCACGCATGCTCCAATTATAATCCCTTTAGGGATGTTCACTGTCGATTTTAAATGATACTGCAAAATGTCAACAACTTTACTACTACTACAAATGCGTTAAAAGTTCGTGGAATGCTTTAATTGAATCTAATTTTAAGAACTCATGAAGGTTATCATTAAATAAATCATCGAGGCTGATGTCACGTCAAATCTATCGAAGATGCGATGTAAGTTTTTAATATCTAGTAGGCAAACAGACAGGGTTAAATGCGATAGCCACCCGCGGCGGATAACTCGATATCTCGCCGTGGGATAGGGCGGCATTATCCCGCGCTGGGTGCGCGCGCAGCGGCGTCGCGAGGAGGGCATCAAATCGCCTGCGGAGGGCGGCCGGTCCGCGCGCGTTCTGCCGTCTGCCGCGCGGTCACTCGACTCAACACCTCCGACTGCGAGAGGTACGCTCGGCGCCCGGCGCTCGCCGCTCGGTGCACGACCTGCTCCGCGGTCACTGACCGATACCGTGCGAGCGATTGCATCGCTCTCGACCTCCGCCCTTACGGTACGAGCCGCGCGACCCGAGGACGCCGTGAGCCCTCAGCGCTTCCCGGTACTTCACTTGCACGGGCAGGTAGCGCCGCCGATAGCGTGATCGCTAGCAATTTCTACAAAACAGCGCAGTACCCCCTCCCCCCGATCGTGTGACCGACGTTAATTTGTTTTTTATTGTTTTTAAGTGTTTATTATCCTCCTAAACTGTGTTCCGTAATGGTATGCTCCATATTACACTGCGCACGAGGGCTCTCGTGTAAGTGACTTACGAGCCCCACTGACGTAGCGGCATAGCGTGAGTTTTTTATGAACTGCTCCAATTTTTCTATGAATGAGTATGCGACGCAGCAATTCCCGATTGAGTCGTAAAATAAAGCAGTAGTGTAGCAACACCGCTCCGAAAGCTTACGCATGATTTGACTTTCGCTTTTAAAGATTTATATTATATCATAAATATAATCTTCCTATAATGATTTATTAGGATACATAAGGTAACATACATAATGCAATAACAAAATATTGTTTATGTAATGTATTATTTCAAGCCATCACATAGGTAGTTATTGAAAAGCAAAACCATACAGAGCTTTTATTGATCTATTTCTGTACAAATTATGCACGTAACAGTTGATACCCTTGGTGATGTCGATTTATCTAGATCACATTTGAATATTAAGTATATGATTGATGTAAATAGGCGTTTACTCTTTTTTATGCTCTTTTTAATTATTAGGTAATTATTTTGATTAATGTAGTATTACTAAACTTAACAGGGACTACTTATACAGAAATATTGTTATTTATAATCTCATATTAATAGAAAATAGTATGTATATTTAAATTCACGTATCTTCTGTTATAAAGTAATTGAACGAAAAATCTATTTAATCTATATCTATAAATATTAAAATTATTTTAGTACCATATTTTATTTAAAAATTTAACATTATAATATAAATTAGAAAATAATTTTTGTTAGACAAGTATTCTACTGACGCCGTAAAACATTTTATTTACGCAAAACATCTTAAATTCATGTGCGTCACGGAAAAGAACAGAACGATAAAGTTATATGAAAAAGGAAATAAAATAGAAATAAGAAAAGAAGAAAAAATCGTACACTGACAATAACAGCATTTGATAATTATAAAAAAGACTACCTATAGCAATATTACGTCGAGCTAAAACGTCCTCGTCGCGATTAAAGATACCCTCCTAATCGTAGCCCCAGACAGCGCATCGAAAAATTCTGGAGTTTTTTCGTTTAGCCCGATACAACACGTGCGCCGAGCAGACAAATTACCGCCTCAGGGAAGGTTTTTAAACCCAAAAAAAGGGTTTAAAAATCTCCACATAAAATCTCCTACAATTGCTTTCGCAAAAGTAATGAATAGGGGAATTCGATATTGAGTTCCTATTTTATTTATTGGTGTACGACGGAAATTGAAAAGTGCCTCGCTTTGCGCCCGCTTCCCGATGTATATTTATTTTGTTTGACTCGTAGACCACATGCCGTTTACTTTATATGCACGGGAATATAATCTATTTGAAGTAAACTTGCAAGTTTCTTGAATGTGTTTCTCTATTCAACTAACTTCGAACTGTAACTGCATCGTTGAATATATTATTGTATACCAGCAAAGCTCACAAACAAGTTGTTTGAGTCAAGACAGTTTGAATCAATTGTGGAGAAATTAATATTATTAAAGCAATGTCAATATTAACTTTGTTTAATGTTCCTTCCTTCACTTGACTTTATACCATTAAATAATAAAAAGAAAAAGAGAAAAATAGTTTACAATGCAGTTTCTAATAAATGATGCAGTTTTTTATGTCTATTGTGAAAAATCTTATGAATTCTAGAATATTTTAATTTCCCTTTTTCATTTAACGTCTTTTTGTTTTTGCTAAAGCCTTTACCTTAAACTACTAAAATTGATATTAATAAATAGGTCCAGTTATTTGATAAAAAGCCGATAATAATATGAATTATTATTATTATTTTAATTATCTAGCGATACTACCCTATCGCATAGTATGACAACGTCTTCGTACGTACGAAGAAATATAATTAAGCACATACCTATGTAATTAAAATCATAATAAAAATACTTAGATACTTACTTATTTGAAAATAACAATGTGTACTTTCAAGATAACATTAAATCCAATAATTTTTCTAACCATGAAAGATTTTCTTCTTTACTGAAGTAACTTGTAAAAGTCGACCGCTTTCAAACAGGATTTGTTAGCTTATCTCTTGAAATACAAACATAATATAGAACAAAATGTGGCTTTGCCGCAACTTAGCCCTTACTTGTTAGAAGTTCACTCAAGTACTCTATGTTATAGTCGGACATGGTTTTTTACTTAAACTTGGACCTTATCTACTAACTCTATAATACTCTACTTTATTTACGTTGTATTTATTTTATAATAATATAAGATATCTTTAAGAAAAATTATAATGTAAGTCTTCATAAATATTAACAGTGCTACCAAATATACTTTTGTTATTCTGTAAAAGGACATTGGACATCGCCTTAGGTGTTGTGTCGGCTAACTCGTGGAATGTTTTCGCTTAGGGACTTAATGAGGTTTCATTGAGGATTATGAAACAAAAAAATAATACTAACTCCATTTATAATAAACCTGTACTTACTTTAGATATTAACATGTGCAAACTGATACATTATCTTCAATTTGGTACATACCTCCTAGCGTATATAAGGACAGACTGACACCCGACTGCGTAGGATTTCATTTTTTAAAAAACTTTATTTGATGAACATATTTATGTTGCTTCAAGCCTAATTTAATCTAACTGAGAACCGTATTCTCACCAAGAGAACGTCAACAGACAGTTAGAAATATTTTATTTTTCTGTAACACCCTTCAGTGTCTGCTCTCTTATTTGAATGTATACTATACAAAGTTTTATTTTTATGTAGTTTGACGACCTCCGTGGCGCAGTGGTATGCGCGGTGGATTTATAAGACGGAGGTCCTGGGTTCCATTCCCGGGGCAGATTGAGATTTTTCTTAATTTGTCTTGGTCTGGCTGATGGCTTTCGCCGTGGCTAGTTACCACCCTACCGACAAAGACGTATCGCCAAGCGACTTAGCGTTCCGGTACGATTTCGTGTAGAAACCAAAAGGGGTGTGGATTTTCGTCCCACTCCACACAAGTTAGCGCTTTCATCTTAGACTGTATCATCACTTAACATCAGGTGTGATAGCAGTCAAGGGCCAACTTGTAGTCAATAAAAAAATGTAGTTTGTGCAAAATAAATTTACACAAAAATACAAAATTCTTCGACATTTCTACAAAAATATACAATTACAGGAACAGATATTTCTTTTCGATGGTATCGGCGATCAACGAACGATTGTCCGATAGAATTTATTTATACACTGCCCTCTGTTAATTGCGACGTTTTTGCCTTCAATGCAACGATCGCTTTAATGCATTGCGGTATGATGATAGGATAGGGTGAGCCGTATGTTGCAATTATTGTACGCCAGTCTATGGAGGCGTGTTGGCAAGTTTTTTAAAAGCTAGGGGAGTACCGAGTACTGGTTGTAATGCCGCGAGTAGCGTGCATTATCTGACGATGTATAAAACAACCGTTATTCATGCTTTTGTTTTTTACAAACGATACCTGGTCTACCCGCGCAAATAATGCTACACTTATGCAACAACCTCGAGCTTCAATAGCTAATAACAACGGTATAGTGATTCTAGAATTATCCGTTGGTAAATTTATACAAATTCTTATGTTATGTATGTTTTGATGACCTCCGCGACGCAGTGGTATGCGCGGTGGATTTATAAGACGGAGGTCCTGGGTTCGATTTTCGGCGGGGCAGATTGAGATTTTTCTTAATTTGTCTTGGTCTGGCTGGTGGGAGTCGGCGTGGCTAGTTACCACCCTACCGTCAAAGACATCGCCGAGCAATTTAGCGTTCCGGTACGATGTCGTATAGAAACCGAAAGGGGTGTGGATTTTCGTCCCACTGCTAACAAGTTAGCCCGCTTCCATCTTAGACTGCATCATCACTTAACATCAGGTGTGATAGCAGTCAAGGGCCAACTTGTAGTCGATAAAAGAAATGTCGTCTTATTAGGAATTCATAGCCATCAGAATTATTTATCACACATATATAATCACAGTCTCGTATTTGATCATAAGTCAGTCACATTGCGAGTTTTGTGGGATAGTAATGACGAAATGCAATTGTGAGACATATTTATACGCGATCACGATATGGGCATACGTTCATAAATATCGTAAGCATACCGGATTAACATGCATTACAGAGGATAACAATGTAGCGTGTCTCTACTATCAGAATCGTGTTAGGCTGAACCGTTCAGAGCTTAGTGAATTGAGGTGACATGACGAAACGTCGTAGTAGGCCTGTGTTATATACTCGTACCTTATCTAATATAACACATATATTATAAATATATGAAGACTATAAGGTCATATGATGACGGCCGAGTGACGCAGTGGGTAATGACCCTGCTTCTGCGTCCTAGGCTGTGGGTTCGATTCCCACATCTGGAAATGTTTGTGTGATGAGCATAGATGTTTTCCAGTGTCTGGGTGTTTATCTATATTATAAGTATTTATGTATAATATATATAAAAATATTCATCCGTAATCATAGCACCCATAACACAAGTTACTTACGAGCACGCTTGTGTTTAATTGTCCTATAATATTTATTTATTTATTTTATTTATTTGTATGCAGGCAGCACATACGGGTGAAACACTTAACGCAGTTTGCTCATACTTTTCTTTATCTTTTTTCCTATTAATTTATATACATATAGTAGCAGTCGTCCGCCTCCGCCTCCAAGCAAATAATGTATTGCTAACTTCCAAGAACACAAAAAAATACGAGACTCTTTTTAAGAAAATTAATATAGCAAGATATGCTATCAAATAGATATATGCTATCCGGGTCTTTTTTGTAGTCCTTATATAGAGTTGTTCCTCTTTATTAGAACAAGAAAAAGTCCTTCTACATATTGTTTTCTTATATCTGCTATCAGGCAGTGTTAACAATGACAGCTCCCAGGCGGTGCGACTCTTTCAACAAGTACCTGTCGTCATATTTCAGCCAAATAATAAATTTAACATATTTAAAAAATCATAACATATTAGAACCTTCCTTAGGTACCTACCTAATGGTAAAAATCGCTCCAGTAATCTTTGAGTTAATCGCGAACAGACAGACGTTACAGGGCACTTTATTTTATAATACGTAATGCTACATTTATTTAATAATGATGATGATGTTGGTAATATCGTTTATAGTATTTATAGATTACAAATATAGTTCCAACTTTTTTAAGTATAACTAGGCCCTTATTATTGAGCATGTTAATTAAGCATAAATAAACTTATTATTACTATTTTATTAAAATGAGTTTATAAATAAATCATTGTGATGTGGGTTGTTTTTCAATATACGTAGGTACCTAATAATACAAATGTTTCTTAGTCCATCAAGACTCAATAGTTAAGCAATACTAGTTGATATTAGCACAGAGTTAGATTATAATCTGGAAAACACACACGCCACTATAGGGCTATTTCTCCTATATTCCCACAAGAGCGGAATCTACGTGGGTGAAACCGCAAAGCCTGGCTAGTATAAAATAATAATTATTGGCCAACCAAATACTTTAGTATGGTCATAATCTTGATTGCTGTTAGCATTAGGCGAGAACCTGTCCGCACCGTATTAACGGTACCTTGAACTTGGACCTCCGCATCAATTATAGCCTTAAAAGAGCGATCAAACGATCACCAACCAAATTCGATATACGTGTAATTTAATGAAAATAACATGCATTTCAAATAAATATTTTCAAGTTTAAATCCGCCATATTAGATTTAGAATGACGTCACTTATAGCGTTTCGGTTAAACCTTTTCATAATAATAAAAAATATTTCTGTGGAATCGATAACTCACGATTTTGAACGTCTGCTGTATTGGATGGCGGCATTTCATGCAAGCATGCATGCATGTATGTCATACATTGTCACCAACCAAACTTATGCCAAAATATCGGCCGACAACTTCAATGAAGGAGAATGATATAATGATTGTATAAGTGTAAGCCATCTTGCATTGCATGCACTAACCAAGCTTTTTGCTAACTTAGCCTTAGCTTTGGTGGAAGTCAGTGAAATAATGATTGCATAATTGTAACACACACAACATAATAAAAACAGTGTCAAAGCATTATAAAAGCTTTTAAAAATATAAATGTCTGTAAATACATGTATATTAATTTCAAATTTATCTTAAATTCAAGGCCGTTGTTTAGTTTAATACCGTAATGAAAATGTTTGCTGTACAAACATTCTTAGCCGTAACTTTCGGATATGTTCGATACCCAAACTTGTTTCTTTACTTATCAAAGTAAGCACCGATAATAACGAACTAAGCTTAACATGTTAACATTATCGAAAATTGATGAAGGATTTTACATAATGTTTCATATTTATAATATTTTAACGGTCAATTTTATCTAAACTGAAAGTAGTGATGTATATTTATATGAAATAAATAAATATTATAATACACTACACACATCGCTATATAGCCCCAAAGTAAGCGTAGGAACTGTGATAAGTGATAAATATTTTGATATATTATACATAAATTACTTATTATATACACACCCATGCTTATCACACAAACATTTTTCCAGATATGAGAATCGAAACCACAGCCTAACACACAGAAGTAGGGTCACTACCCACTGCGCCACTCGGCCATTAATTTTGATTATAGAATATTTATTTAATTAATGAACATTTTTATTTCTAAAATGAAAATAAAACACACATTACGCAACAAGTTTTTTTGTCATCCATTTTCATTTTTAATTTACAGTTTTTTACAGAAAAAAATAATATCATCTTCGATATTATAACTTAAGAAATAACTCCTCTTTTCTTTAGTTAGTTATTGCATATGATTTCAGTTTGTATCTTTACTTTGTGGCGCTCTAGATACCAAATGCGTGGGCCAATTTTAATAATTCATGCAGCATTAAATTAGTCCATGTAAATGTCACTAATGTTGTAAGTTATAACGCTTACCATTTATGTGATTAGAGAAAAAAGCGTAATGTCATATTTTGTCCCTGTTTGCAGCACCATACTTTATGGTTAGAATTTTTCAAATATAATTATATTTTATCATAATGTTTTGAACGACTATTTTATTAGCATGAGTCAAAGATTAAAAGGATTTCAGATTATCAATATTGCTTTTTTGTACCTTTAAATAGACAGACAGTGTGGGATGGATATTATCTGTCGACCATTCTGAGTTTATTGCAAAGAGATTTAAAATTAGAAACGAAAAACAAACTTCATTATAATTAGTCCAACATTTAGAGGTTATAAATTTTTTTTAATTAATGTAGAAAAAAAATGTTATCCGATAGGTCGCCGTCTTACAAGTTCGTCTTCTATTAACTTTGACGGGTACGCAATTATGTACTCAGAGTAAATTGCTGGAAAATTCGTCGATAGTTAATGACCAAGTCTTAACCGTGACACGTGATGGAGACCGCTCGTTCGTTCACACGATAATATTGCTTTAGTCATGACAAAAAATAGCTAACATCTTCCGAAAAACTTATGAAATGCGTGTGTATTACCTATTCAAAGAATTACATATTTTCAATAAATTTTTGGCATATACATAACGCGTGGTTTACTTTCTCGTGGGAATGTTGGTATGAAAGATTGGGTTCTTTTTCTGACTATATCTAAAATATTATTTATGTTTGTGCCTTTAATAAACATCCATCCAAACATCGCTATTTTTGCATTTGTATTAGTTATATTCATATAAATGATTCTCTCATTTAATATATGAATTATTTATTTATTTTACTATTACTACTATTTTACTATACTACGGTGGTCTAAAGTTTCAAACTCAAATTTGGAGAAATACTTCTGCGAAGGAGCTATTATTAAGGAATATATCTATATTTATTAACCCATATATAAGGTGTAATAAAAATCATTATCTTTACGTTCAAAAGGTTTTGTGAAAATTCAACCCCAAAGGCGATGTAAAAAGAAAAACAGAATTTCATGCGCGCCAAGTCTTATTAGATAGTTTGCAAAGAAAGGTTTATTTCATGAAAACAAGTCTCAAATGCCGCCACACATTATCTGGTCCCTTTATTTTTCTACTGCGTCACGTGTTCCAAATGAAACGACACGCACCCATTGTTTGCCGTGCTGGCCTAATGTCCTCAGCTAATGCGCCACTGCTCCGACAAGAGGACAATTTCCGGACTCGCCCCGACCTTCCATTACGCTAGAAACAATTTTCTAAGCATTATAATCATTACCAACGCTGGCTGACAATGATTTCGTTAAAAAGACAAACAGACTGCATTGAAAGTGGATGTCGCTATATATGGCTTTGATATTAAACATGTCTATGTTAGTTTCTTTATTTGTAAAATTTTCTAAAACTATCTATTGTCCGCTACTTAGTTCGCTAGTAAACCCATTTTTATCACATTTTTTAAAATAGGTTCATTTTTGTGGACGAAAGAGATCCTATGCTCCTTTCTCAATAGCTGACAACGTGTATACACATGTTATTTAGTTTTGTAGTTATATAAAAAATACAATTTCGCATTTCTAACACAAAAATATTATATTATCATTCATTGCTCAAGTTTGAGAGATTTGCTTCTATTGGAATATATTCAAAAAATAATTTAAGTTCTAAATAATAAATTGTATTTTTTTGTTTCCCGACAAATTAACATGTTAACGTGATGAAGAAGCCAATTAGTTCCAGCAATAAGAGTACACCAAACACGCATTTTAAATTTATTTATAAAAGATATAAAGCTTTCAGAGATTCTCAAATAATTCGCCAGTCACTAAAAAGGAACCCAACGTGAGCTTTATTAAAAAAAAAATATTTTAAATGCTTTCAACATGAGCTCAGCGCCAAAGCAGAAACACTCATGTGCAAACAAATACGAGTGCAAAGCTAATGACAAATTAGCCGTTAAAATACGTCCTAAAGCAGCTGGAATAAACTTGTAAAAAAGATTTACATAGTGAGTGTCGCAAAAAATGCCAATATTACAGGGAACTTTATTTCTTTTATACTAATATTTGAATTAATAAGGTATTTTTATTTCTAACATTTATATGCCTGCTCTTTTTTTTAGTCTGCTTTCCGAAATGAGACGAGACTTAGAGTCAAAAGTGAATAAATTAATTCTATTTATTTGTTACGTTTTTTAAGCATAGACATTAGTAAAGTAGCAAATAAAAACTACGAAAGGGGTTAGACAGTAAATAAATTTCAAACAATCTTCTTTAAACAGAATTTCTATTGTTGTAATTAATGTTATTTTAAATACATGATAATCTGACATATATATATTATACTAGCTGTACCCGGCAAACGTTGTTTTGCCATGTATATTATTTCTAGAAAACTTTTCTTTAGATAGGTTTTGATCGTGTAGGGGGTAAAAAATTGTCCAAAAAATTTAAATACAATGTTAGGGGTGGACAACCCTTATCACTTAGGGGTATGAAAATTAGATAGTAGCCGATTCTCACACCTGCTGAATACGCATACAAAATTTGGTAAAAATCGGTAAAGCCGTTTCGGAGGAGTACGGTAACTAACATTGTGACAGGGAAATTTTATATATTAGATGTATTTAAAACAACACACATTTATTCCCATAGAACAGTAACTATAAATTATCCATATATATTACAAAAGTTACATAATAAATGTGTATTTATTATTAACCCATCTTTACCCAACGTTGCGCAAACGCAACATTTTATATTGTATTTTTTTTTGTTATAATAACAAGAAAATACATCCACGAAATGTAAGCCAGTTTCAAGAACAAGAACTAAGAGATGAATAAATTTTTTTGAAAATGGTTTTTTAAACAAATATACATTTAATTTTTATTTTTCAAAAACCTGTAATTCAGTCACCTAGAGATCGATATAATCATCCAATCATAAAAAATATTAATTGAATTAAAACTAAACTTTTTACACTGTATAAAGCTTTAGTGATATATTATTTATAATATAAATCACTTAGTTGGACCAAAGTACTTACACACGTTGTTTATCTTAGAGTTCCAGGAAGCGTTGCGTATACGCAACGTTGGGACAAACCATAGTAAATGATTCTTGTTACACACTTAGCGATTGATGTTAGAAATTTATTATAAACAATCAGTTCTCGCTATTCAAAGAGTAAAAGTCTTTTATTAGTTTAGTTAGTCGATCATAGAACGTCAAGCTAACAGTGTCTCATAGTATTTACTAAAAAAACGATAAGTAAATGTACAAAAATTAGTAAATAAAAAACTTGAAACTTCATTCTTGTCTTAACTTTGTCTTGGAAACAAGCACTGTCTTCTCAAGAAATTTTGAGGATATTAGAAGAGGCAGAGGATTCAGAAAATGCCATGATGCCGTGTATACCCCCGACGGTTGACAATGATACAGACGAGGAAGGTCTAAATGATGACGCGCTAGGTGATTACGACAATAGTGTTTCTACTGATATCGCTGGACCGTATGAAATTCACGCCGATATACCCGCAGAACCTGAAAATACGCAAGATGAGCCCGGACCTTCAACTTCGAAGAAGCCAAGACTGTCAAAGAAGTCACCAAAATGTGTTCCAGTTTGGAAAAAAGAACCGTCCAACTTATACAAATTTTCCAACAAGTGACGAAATAGCAATGACACAAAATATTGAAGAACGTGTAAGTGGAAAAACACCTTTTGAAGTATTTTCCCTTTTTTTTTAGCGATGAAGTTTGGAAACAGATTGTAAGTTTTTCGGAAAAGTATGCTCATGACCATAACCGTCATTTATTTACTCTCACGGTGGCAGAAATAATAGTATATAAAAAAAGATTTATTGGTGTATTATAATTAATGTCTGGATATCATTCTTTACCTGCTACGAAATTGTACTGGTAATACAAATCTAGGGAGACCATTCAAAATCGCGTTGCCATCCAATATTCGCTTCGATAATATTGGTGATGTCATAGAGGAGCACGAAAATAAACGTTGAAGAAGATGTCGACAATGTAGAAGTACAACAGTTTATGTGTAAAAAATGTCAAGTGCATCTTCATGCTGATTGTTTTAAAATGTTTCGCTCGCGCTAATACTCTAGTATCATTAGACTGTTGGTAAAATTGAAGTTCAGTAATCCCAACGTTGCGTAGACGCAACATTTCATATATATTACAAAAGTTACATAATAAATGTGTATTTATAATTAACATGAAATTTTCACCACACTGTTTAGATTAAGACCAACAGCGCTCTTTTTTATGTCATGCTTGTAGATGTTTTTGCAAAGAACGCATTTGTTTTGGAAGATCCAAAGTTGAATGCAACATCGTGACGTGGCCCCTTTCAACCCAGCCGCCGCGTCCGCTTCTGTCGGATGTAATATAGCTCGGAGATCGTTTGATCTCTCCTTATAAAACTCTTCATACGTCAAATTAGAGGCGAATTTATTTTCTAAGATTAAGAGCCGCCGCAAATTAATAGGGAGGCTTCCTTTTTAGCTGCACGAGTTAAGATAACAAATCTATTTTCCCAATAAAGCTTTTATAGATTCTCCGTATTAACCGATACGGCTTTCTCGTTAATGCTAATAAAAAACGTTCTGCTGAGAAATAATAAATGAAAACGGAAAGAGTATTATCATAATGCTGTAATAGGTACCAATTATGATAAATTCAATGATACTGTTCTCCGATCATTTAGAAATATTTTAATTGAGTCAGAACAAAGAAGAAACAACAGTATGAAATATTTATTTGATTGTTCTTTGTAAACTTTGATCATTATTCATAAACCTATGCAGACGGTGTACATCGATCGTATAAACGTCGTTTTATGATTGATAATGAAGCAATAGTGATCTATAGTCCGCTGATCGATGAACAAAAACATTCGCACGCGAGCGCGGCCTGCTCCCACGATAATTACAGTAAATAACGATTCCGGCAAATCACATACTCCAAAATGAGGCATAAAATGTTAGAGTGGAGGCTTGGGAACGAGACGGGCGTGCGTAATTACCCGTCGAGAATGTGGTCGAGTCCTGCGGCCGGCCAGCCCACGACCGCGTCTCAACTAGGAATAAAGTGCTCATGTCGTACCCTTAACTCGTTAATTACGTCTAGGAACTCAACTCACATGTTGCTGATTCCGTGCGGAATTTAAGATTTTACTTGAATCTAATTAGAAGAAAATTAGTAATTGAGTTAAACCGTTCTCTTTTCTATTCACTCATTCAAAGTGTAGTTTAATGAAGCTTGAAGTGCTTCAGCGTAAACACGGTCTCAAATTGCTCCTTCAGTGATCACGTACTCGCACTTAGCCATACTTTTTTTTTAAAACAGTATTATCTGAACAAAGAGAGGTGAAGAGTGTGCGTCCTCGGGGCATCTATTAAGCAGACAGGAATCGTTTCCCACAGTACGCTCTCGGCTCGTCACGGAATCAATATCGTCTTTTATTTTACGAAACGTGCTCCACACACATGCAAGTGTTACCGTATCCCCACCACATCACCGCCTAGGGTCTTATAAGGATAAAATAAACTGTTAATATCGAGTGTAATAATAATACTAAATTGAAACGAAAATTTATCTTCCATTAGGTAGAGACCCATGTTTTTACATCAGTTAATTGAAATATCTCGATATTAATTTTTCATTTAGTTACTTGATTGGTTTAGTAATATACCGAGAATAATTGTAAAACCCGCTGTTAGTTATTTTCATACTAAAAGTATAACAAAGCAGATCTTAATTGAAGTTGAAAGAAATAAAATTGAAATTCCGTTACCACATTTCGTTACCCATTCACTAAATTTTTTCATTAAGAAGTAATTTCAGTTACTTCCTTTCTTAAGTTAACCCAGATTTCTCGTATCTATAATACCTTCTAACTAACCCTGATATAGCAACGAGTCTGCACATGTCAAGTGTGGGCCATTCATTGACATTTTTACGAGAAGAAACATCAAACCTTTACGCCAATTAAAATAGTTGAGTAATTTTTTGTGGCGCAACGGGACGGATGCTGAAATACATTTGGGTCAGGAACGAAGATTAATTAGGTACAAACTTGAGCCGCTGTGTTAATGCTAGTGTAAATACGCTGTGTAAAATGTGTTTATTAGCTTCTGTTGTCTTACACTGGCGGAGATCTTAAAATGTAAACATTGCACAGTTAATTGCTGCACTACTGTTGTGCATCATTGTATAGACGAGCACTGAGCGAACTGGAATTGTTTGCAGGCAATAATAAATCTATTTATAAGGGATTTGATACTGCGTAAATAAGCGCTTGACCTGCTTAAGCTCTATAGCCGAGAAGTAACTAAAACAGATGTAAATACACTTGTGAATAAACTACGAATTTGTTTACAACTTTTTACCGAATTTATGATTTGGAAAGACAGCTAACAGACGTAAATATAACCAATCAATCAATAGAATTGATAAATAAAAACTTTTACCCAAAACCAATGCTTATGTCATCATTACGTAAGCTCTTACTGATATTGACGAAAAAAGACAATTTTCTCTATAAAGTCCATTTTATGCGTGTAAATAATTTTATTAATAGAGCAACTTTTACTGATAGACGTATTAGGAGTGCATAAAACAAGACAATTTTCTCTCTAAAGTCCATTTTATGTGTGTAAATAATTTTTTAATAGAGCAACTTTTAGTGAATAAAACAAGCAATAACAATTATCACTCGGGATACCAGTTAAGCTGCAAATAGATGGTTAATCTGTTTAAAAAATTATTCTTTCGACTTTGATTAATCACATTTCTACACCCACACAACTGGTTTTGACGAATTGTTATTTCTGATTAAACTATCACATTAATAATGGTAAGCCGCTCTTTACACTATGGTTATAAAATGGCAGAGGACCATAATTATAAAATCAGTATTTGATGATTATGATAATACGAAATCTTAAATTATAAATCAAAGTATAGCTAAAAATTAAAAATCTTCTGCCTGATATTTAAAACAACATTTTTAACTATCAAGATATTGTTATCTTATATATTATAGATATCTATATCTCTGATTGAATTTTCAGTTAAAAAGTTATTTGAAAAACTAAACTTCTGATAGAAGGCTAGGCTAGAAAGTCTCGTAAATATAATTAAACGCCTTTATTTTAATTTTGCTTAGTCAAAAGTAAGTTTCTTTTTCTCCCATCCCCCTCTCTCTCTGACTAATCATTAGCCACGAATCAACACTAATGGCAGAATGAATTATTTACCCACTTTAATACTAAAAAAATTTTTCGATTGTAATAAAATAACATAAAAAATACGCAGTTTCAAAACAGGGAAATAAAACAATAGGACAATGAAATATGTAACAGTAATAACATGATATACTAAGCCTGTCTTTGTGTGGGTTGGTACAACGAATTTAATTTTGAACGCCGCTCAAAGTAATATAATATTGACTCCTATGACGAAAACAATTCAGCCACGCTTTACAATATTACAATATAAATTCATTATATGAAAACCCTGCCATTATAATCGAAACCTTATTTACATCTATACTTATATTATAAAGAGGTAAAGTTTGTAAGTTTGTAAATAAAGTCCTGTCGGGGCTAATCTTTGGAACTACTGATCCGATTTTAAAAATTCTTTCGCCAGTAGAATGCTTCATTATCGGTGAGTGTTAAAGGCTATTTTTTATATTCGTATTGTATATATTACCCGAGTTACCACAGTTTTTGTCGCGCGAGCCGGATCGTGAAATTTATTAAATCGGCATTATTTCGCCTATTTTGGATTTAATTGAAAACATTGTATGACAACTTTATGCATCTTAAAAAGTTTTACAAAAAAGTCCGCGATAGCATATATCTATCTTTTATATTTTGGTTGATATATAACTTTTTGTGTTTTAAAAAATCATTTAATTCATATGCTTACGTTTACGTCATTATTTATACTACTAAACTTAAATCCTTATAAATTATTTAATAATTACAAGGAAATTATACAGGTAAGATTTGCCTTTTACAGTATGTTAATTAGTTATATAGTTTCGAAGATATTACAAAATTTCTAAAAAACAACATTGCCGCTATATTGTCCAAATTAAATTGACCTCCTTCGTGTTATGTTATACGTACTGAATAGGGGTCAACATTTTGGTATTGATATTCTTTGAGAATTCGATCTTTGATCTTTTCTTTCAATTTATTTGGCATGGCAGACCATATTTATATAATATACGAAAAAGTTTGTTCGTTTGTTTAAACCGGCTAATCTCGAAATCTGCATGACGGATTGTAAATTATATTTTTATTATGAAAGCTAGACTCAAAAGTGAAATAGACTATTATAATTTATATATAATTAATACAAGCTATACACATTAACTTTCCATAAATATATATTGGTAATATTAATGTACTGTAATATCATACAATGTTTAACGAAAATATAGATCTTTAGTACACGGGACGGGACGGAGGATATTGCTTCACGGAAAACTATAAAAAAATTAAATTGAGAGGGGTAGCAGGAAAAAAGCACACTTTATATGAAAGACCTAAGAGGTTTTCACGCGAACAAAGTCGCGGGCGACTGCTAGTAGGGTATATATTGCAGGTACTTAGATAAATTATCGTAATTATTTATTGTAAAATAAATGTTACTATAACATTTTGTTACAAATAATATTCCTTACTCAAATAGCAGATACAACATTATAACTTGCAGCGAAAATTAAATACTATACTTATAAATATCCACACAAACATAGAATCAATTTTACGTCTGGTCGAAACAGAATAACTACAAACAGATATAACGGACAAACTAGAGGAAAATGCTGCACACTAATTAAAATGGTTGCACAGATAGTAGAGGTCAATAATGCTCTCGAAGCCCGTATAATCCCGAACGTGTTTAATGTACAGTTGAAGTACACGTGACTGATATAAAAAGCACGTACAGAGCTTGCAAGTTCAAGTGCAAGAACAGGCACGCTGTACATCAGGTCAGATATGCGCCTAGGGTTACCAAATCACAGGATTTCTCCCGAAATTTCAGGATTTTTGGCCTCTTTTTGGGAAATATATAAAACTGAAGTGTCTGCTTGTAATTTCAAATTAATTGCTTTTTACTTAATAGGTTACAGCAAAAATTCAATTTTTAAATTTTTACATTTCGTTTGTTTCTTTGTTCCAGCCAATGTCTGAATCTACCAGTGGAATTGTAAAAATATTTTTGTATATGATAGCTAGACCCATAAGGTTTCATAGGCTATATTATTAAAATTATTAAAAATATAACGGCTGAAACCCACTTCATGGTTGTCGAAGTATGCCCGACTAGTTTCCCGTAGTTTCCGTTAGTAGCCCGTATGGGCTCGAAACTAGTCGGGCATACTCCGACAACCGTGACGTAAGTTTCAGCCGTTATATTTTTAATAATATGGATAACACTCGCGATTGTTTAAATTCTAATATGTCATAGGCTAATTTGTAATAGAAACGGGAACTACGTAGGTGAAACCGCGGGTGTCCGCTAGTTTTCAATAAAATACGGATTATATTTGAAAGAAGAAGAAGATTTTAGAGAGATGTTTTTCTTCGAACTTTTAATTTTTTCATCTGGTAACCCTATGTGTGCCTCGTATCTCATGCGATGGGAAAACGTCCCTCACTTCCTCCTCGCCTTATAAGAGCAACTGTTGCTCAACAAGCATTGATTTCTTCTAGTTATAGATCATCTATATTTGGATTGATTTCAAGTGCGTATACTTTATCAATCGATTCCTTTTCATTATTGTTATGATATACGTCGAGTATGTCTATTAAGTGTAGTATAAAAGATTAAAACCAGAATAATAATAATAATTTTTGTTATTTTTATATAAATTTAGATTATTAGATCATTATCTACAAATAATACAAAGTAAAGTATTTAATAATTAATGCCAAATATTGTCCCATTCATTTGCCATTAATGCCAAATAAATCGCCATCATTTATATACAGTACATTAATAAATGTAGGAATACATACATTTTGTAAGGCAATTTACCATCACCTTCGAAGAAAATGTCATGTTCCCCAAACGATTTAGGCATTTACTTAAAGAAAAAAACTTTTCAAATTGATCCAAATGAAATTTCCTTTTAAAGATGTTCCCAGCCGAGTTCCTACTTGGCAAAAATTTACTTCATACCCCCTCGATAAGTATTGCTCCGGGGACTGAACAAAGTTTAGTCGCAGGGGCTTCAAATTCCCTAATGTTTGTCAAAACATAACATAGGTACTTAAAGCTGTCACGAAGCGCTTAAATCAATTTATTATACAGGTACTCGGCAACTTTGGAACAGGTATCCTTAACTTATAATATGTGCGTTCGATAACGTAGTACGTACGAATATATTTATTACGTATAAGGACTTACTACCTATGTAAATCTCGTGTGCTTCTTTAAAAAATCCATATGGAGGACTCCGAGCTTCTTTTATATTCTCGCTGTTATCCTTGTGGGATAATTCGGGCCCATAGGACAGGTTTTACATAATTTTGTCGCAACCCTTTGTATCGGAGACGCGGAATAACTGTTTGTGTGATATTTTCGGTCGCAGAGGAGAGTCGATTTAAATTAACAAACATTCGATAAATCACGGATGGCTCTACAATTTTTGCTCTCGCAAATAGTAATTTTGAGGAGGGTAACGAGTTTTCAAAACAAACATTTCAATGAGTAAAAGGGTAACTGATGCTCGTAGGGTTGTCATTTACCATTTACCTACTACGTCGAGTACGTAAGTAAATTATAGTTTTGAACTTTCGACCTTTTTGGTTTTCATCTACTATTTATTTCTTTTTCTTTTTCATTTATATCACTATTATCAAGAGACTTATTCGAATTAAAGTTTAACAGTGGTCATTTGGAGAAAAGTTAATTCCTGTGCAATCTTCTTAAGAAGCTGAGAGTAATTAAACTTGACCTACTTTTTAACATCACCAATCGATTTCTTACTCCTAACCCCCGAGGTTACTGAGTAAATTTTAAGTTATTAAACCTTTTACGCAATTGTCTAGGTAATTCGCTAAATAGGTTTTTCAGTGGACAAAGTTAAGTGAATCTATTTCACACTAGCACATTTTACATTTTAAATTTTGACGACCTCCGTGACGCAGTGGTATGCGCGGTGGATTTATAAGACGGGGGTCCTGGGTTCGATTCCCGGCAGGGCAGAATGAGATTTTTCTTAATTTGTCTTGGTCTGGCTGGTGGGAGGCTTTCGTCGTGGCTAGTTACCACCCTACCGACGAAGACGTACCGCCAAGCGATTTTGCGTTCCGGTACG
This sequence comes from Mycalesis mineus, assembly GCA_034621355.1. Lineage (NCBI taxonomy): Eukaryota > Metazoa > Arthropoda > Insecta > Lepidoptera > Nymphalidae > Mycalesis > Mycalesis mineus. Next base: position 9,663,729 of record CM067886.1, on the reverse strand, counting down.
ATGTCGTGTAGAAACCGAAAGGGGTGTGGATTTCATCCTACTCCCTACAAGTTAGCCCGCCTTCATCTTAGATTGGATCATCATAACATCAGGTGTGATAGCAGTCAAGGGCCAACTTGTAGTCGATAAAAAAAAATTAAGAGCGATACAAAAAAGTATAGTTATAAATTGTACAGTAGTAAGTAGAGGTTATAGCTTGTTTCTGCTTCCAAGCTATATTCTAGTGTGAAGGGTTATGTTACTGTATATAGGCAATGTTTTTTTGCCTTCCGATCAGGTCAGTCATATGCTTGGTCCATCATCACCTGTGAAGAAAGAAATAACTTCAAGGTATAACACTAATTGACATAAGAGTCCAATGACTTAAATACAAAAGCGATCGAGAAATCGAAACCAAACTTAAAAAAACAAGTCATTTGAAGGATAGGCTAGTAGTAGCTAGTAATTTGGCAACCCTAGATACCCGCCTGTCGTATTTGTCATGAACAATGTATGGGGGTAATTGTTTGACATGCAAAGCACCGAGATCAACCGCCTCTACATAGGGAGTGGTAGCACGAGACGGGAGCGGTACAATCTACGTAAGCCCACACTACCCTACTTACAGCTTGCATCAAATATGAATTTGCCATTTGCTTAGGGCTTAGGAGACGCCATTTCTTTCCTACTTTATATTTATAAGTGTGACGTCTGCTTATCTGTCTGCATGTGTAATATATGAGCTGTAGATAGGGCGCTAACACTTACTGCGAACGTTATTACGTACGGTTACCTTTTCATACATGCAAGATAGTATGATTAATTAAAGCGAACAATGCTGTAAATTGATAAATATATGACTTATTTATTCATTCATCATCATCATTATCAGCCTGTTAACGTTCCACTACAGGGACATGCCTCCCACCTTATAGGAGAGGGGATATGTAGCACAGACCCACCACGCTGCTCCAATGCGGGTTGGAATTTATTCATTACATCGTAATAAATATAGAATGTTTTAACAATAGTTAGTTGTGCCCAAAAAGCTAGGAAAGCTCACCTCAGGTATTCTCATATAAAAACTATAGATAAATCTACTAAATAAATATCAGATGAACTTCTAAAGTTTATATATAAAAAACAAATTTCTAAAATTTTAAATAAAAAACAACTAAGTCTTCGACCATCAATCGATCTGATTAGATAATTATTAACACATATGTAGTAAGAATATGATACTTATAAAACATTAATTTAATTTATAGGCACAATATATAGGTAAAAGAATGTGATTATACTTAAATACTCCCATTATTTATGCACGACAAAATATTAACCGAAAAAACTTCCCTATTTAAAAAAACGTTTTGTTCACACTTCACACAATGCATTTTCTTTGAAATGAATTTAACCGCATCACGTCATGTTGAACACGGGTCGAGCGGGCGCTTTTCATTCGGTTGCGTCAAGTCTATTACTTACAATATGCCGTCTTTCGTATGGTCCGCATTTTTTGTTCGATCGCCTAATAACTCGTCGAGCTTTTATGGCACCTCGGCGCGAGCGCAAAAACTACAAAAGCTTAGGAGGGTCGCGCGGGACAGGCGGCGGGGCCCGCACCCCGCAGTCGCGCCGACATACCCGGCCAGAATAGATGCGTGCCGGGCACCGACCGGCTACCCATCAAAAATATACGACTCGCGACATCGCAGTAAACGAGTACCTTATAGTCTTTTCAGAAAAGTTCCTTTACCGATACATACAAACAATGTTAACCTCAATGAACGTTTAAACAATAAAGTTAAAGTGAGATCAATTATAAGATGTACGTTCGAATGATAGTGCAATGATGTAAGTGATAAAGATTGATAGTGATGTTGGGTTGGAAGACCGACATATACTAGTGAAGTGGACTGTTTGTGGGCAAGATGACGATGAAATCGCTGAAATACAGCGAGCGGGAGGACATGATGGACGGGTTCAGTCCCGTGCCACCGCCGCTGCCTCGTCGACAACCCGTCAGAAACATCTACGCGGAGCCCTTCGTAGACCCTAGGTAAGTGAATACAATATACCAATTGCCGTACTATTTGTATTTTTATCAGAATGTAGCGGTTACTACCGCACTGCCCGGTCTACTACACCTAAATATTAAGCTCTATACAGGGAATCAATATAAAGCCGATACTAAGTTTTATAATGAAGGCATTGTTTATTTGCCTATATAGAGTACAATAGAGCAACTGCAAGCTAAGCCTTCAAGTTTCCTAGATAGATGAGTACAAGAAACCGATAAGAATACAAATGGTACATACATAATATGGAAATTATTGTCATTATAAACTGAAATCACAGGTAAGTATGAAGTAATCTCACCATCATTTAATTACTATTATTTTTATCAGCTTTTATTGATCTTTGTATTTTAAAATGTAATGGCTTGAATTCAACTATTTTATAGTCACTGTTTAATTTTTAAATCACCTAGATTTGATGCTGTTATATTTTTATACAATTAAGTAGTTTCACATTCAAACTTAAGATTCGTTTTCAATCTGTTCCTCATGCAAGCATATCTATAAAACTAAAAGTAATCGTACGCGGCAAGATGAAACGCACGATAGTAAGCTGCCCGCTGACATAAATGACTAAACTTTGATAAAGCCGGCTTCATTCAAATCCCAGCGCAGAACAAACGTAAATGATCTCACAAAGGACTACTTTAACGTCGCATCAAACTAAAACTAGTTACTTCTGAGCCAGCCATTAATGTAAACACTAATCCGTCGTCTATGAGAGATAACTACTGTGAAATGGAAATAACGTAAACTCGTTAAGACATAGGAAGGAGAAATTATATCTGCTCTTTGATATTAATTATAGAAAAAAATAACTTTAACTATAGTACAGTCAAGTTTCATGTGCATATAGTGCTAAAACAGTTAATACGGTTATAAAGTGCATTTTTAAACATTATTATGGTACTAAACAAGATTATAATTATTCTTCAATCGTGTGACGTTTGAATAAATTAAGCAGTTTTTTCTATGCTATTAGTCATATGAGATTCAATACAAACCTAATACAATTATTAAACTATTATTTACTTTATATATTTCGATAAATTGACACGTAATCCACGTCTTTACTATGATATTTTATTGAGAGCTGTATAATTGTTTCTTCTATAGTAACCGATAATTTTTACTAAATATCATGAGAGTCAAAACATTATTACTGGTAATACGCATATTAAAGCACAGCGTGACATGAAATCTTATTGCCAATAATAAGCGTTGTAGAATCTGAAATGAGGAAAACGTTCATTTTATCGACTAGTTGAATCAATTGACGGCACTTGTTTACTTTCGAACCCCAACCTTCTGCCCTCCCCTTGTAGTTGCACCCACTCGATGCGACTCTTCAAAGTAATAATAAACTGCCTGAAGCCAGAAAACATCTATTTCATATCGTACCGCTATATAAACATGAAGCGGAAACCCCACAATACTCCAAAGACCACATAGCATTATTAAAGTAAGGCTTTACACAAAACTAATTCGGAGCCTCTTATTTGGCGTGTCCTTTGGGATTTTGAGGTTTACATTATGCTCATGGTTTTCATTTCGCGGAATAAGGGATTAACGAAACAGCGAAATTCATTATAAACCCTGAGTATAGATTAAAAGTAGTTTTAGGAACGTACGAATAAATAATAACTATTTCTGAGAATACCTGTTTAAGTATATTACATCATATTATGAATCATTATTCACATTTGCTTTTGTTTTATTTGTAAATAATATAAAATATACGTAATGTAAGAGATTGTTCTTAAGTTTAATACAAATGAATTAGTCATCAAACAGTACTTCTTGTATTTCAGAAAATAAAAAGCAACCATTTATAATAACAAATATTTTATAATATTATACATCATTTTATTCAACACCGCATTAAATTTCGTGATATTTTCATCATTGATGCTTTGCCAATAAGCTTGTATTCATGCATATTCATAAGTGTGCTAATGGTCGTCTGTAGACTAGATACTATCGCAGCGGATGTGCGGTTCTGTGTTATGTTTTGTCGTAAATCATATTTTTACTCTTGGCGCACGTTCTGGGAGCCCGGCAACACCGTGGAGCCGTTACGACCATCTGTGACACCCCAAATGCCATTCAGCTTAATTTCGACAGATTCGAGGGATAATATCAACTAATATTTCAAGACATTCCACTAAATAGTAAGAACCACATTACGCATCTAACGAACACTGCTTTTATGGTTTGACACAAGCCATATTTTCTTTCTGTGGTCGTAAACGCCATACAAACTAAGAAACGTATGGAAATATCGCGTGGCATATCAATCCAAAATGTTATTTCCATTTGATATGAAAAATTCTCTAAAACATTATAGTTCTACAATGGTTGAACGTGGAAACCTATAAAATTATATAAAACTTATAATATTTACAATTATTAAGTTAAGACTCGTTTTGAAGGTGCAAGTTAAGCCAACAAGAATACATTAAAGTATTTAAAACATCCGTAAACAACGGCCTGGCTTCAACTTGCTTATATGAAAAATACACCTTTAATGCAGTAGAATTACAACATTGTGGTAATATTTAGATGAATAAAATTATAAGCAACTCTTCTGAAGTCGCTACAATATCAAAGTTGAAAAGTTTAACACAACAGAGGAATGTTGCTGTTGCTTTCGAATGCAACAAAGAATAAATTACGCTGTACTCTCCAACTTTATGCAAATTAATAGACATTATTTATTATCTCGGAGGAGGTTTATTTTTATGCAACAATTACATACAAATTCTTCGTATATATTAAGACAAGAAGATGCTTTTATTTGAACTTATTAAATACAGAGAGATCAAGAAATCACTCTTGAACGACTAAGAGTTTTCTCCAATACTAACAATTCAATTAACTATTGATTAATTATTTATTAATATTAAAGAAGATACTGCGTTGATACGTTTCTAGTTTCTGAAATAATATATCAGAGTTGAGATCAAGCAATTGTACTGCAATTTGTAGCCAATGATAGTGGGAGCGTTTTCAAAACAACAAGGCGCAATTAATGTGGTGGAATTACCACATTTCTTGAAAAACCAGAAAATTCTTACTTCAAGATAACCAGTAGGTTGATGCATAAATTAATAATTGTTATTATTACGCGTATCTTGAAAAATAATTGGAAATGAGAGCTTTTACAAAATCTTACATTTGTGATAAAACTCACTAGTACAACTATAATTTCTATTTATACTTTGACTGGCGGGAAAACTAAAAATATCTAATTGTAGTTTTGTTATATTTTTATAAAGAGACTCGTATTTTGGAGCTAGTGGGAAAATAGTTAATTTATTGTAGACTCTTGTAATGACAGTAATTTGACATGGTAGAACGATGATCGATAACGGAAATTGTATCTGAGTCCCTGTGTGAAGAACGTAATTTCCTTTACAATGTGTTAACAAGGTCTGAATACAAGTTCAAAGCATGTGACGGTTAAGTGCACGCAACAATAGTGGACAGATAGCATCGAGGGTGCCCTCCGAGCCGTTTCAACGAACAAAAACTCATCTGAAGGTGAGAAATCTAAAACATAAGCTATACAAAAATAAACATTTTTGCTAAACTACAGTGCTTTGTAATTACACACATATTCCATTTCGGTTGAAGTAGCGGGATATTAAGTATATATTTCAGATTTGTATGTATTCTAGACTATAGTCTTTATTTGTGTCAAATGTCATCAAGATTCAACTGTTCTAGCGAATTAATCTATCTAAGCTTTCACATTTATAATGTTAGCTAGATCAGCCATTGTGTCTTTTTATCTCCACGATTTTGGAACCGGACTTAAATCTTAGCGGTCTATATATATTCACTCTCCGATTTTCCTTATCAAAGTCAAAGAGTGGTTCATCATTATCAAGAATCTTATTCATAATACTTATAAAATTTTGACAAATCTGTTGAAATTAGTGAAATGATATATCTGTATATAGATAAAATACATTACAAATTTTCTACATTCATTCGTAATAATTACAAGAAATTTAAAAAAAAGCATCTTAATTTACTTTATATCAATATACTTTATTACTTCAATAAAAATTTGATTTTAAATGGTAATCTTTTAGTTTGGGTTTAATTGTTTTCTTAAGATTGAATTTCAATATAAACTTTGTCCTTCATTGATCTTCGAAACGATGAAAATTGTAAGAGTTTCGAGATCAAATATTTGCACAAAAGGAAAAGCGTTCAAGCAAGAAATCACTTCAATACATTCCGGACAGCCCAAACACGGTTCACACGTCAAAGTCCAATACAAACCTCAAATTAGATCCTTCTTATTCAAACACTCACAGTTCTTACTTATTGAAACTTTGAATTCTTCCTAAAACCTTTTTCCTTAATAAAGGAAGATTTTAAATTTATTATTAATTCTAAATAAACCTTTTTCGTTAATAAAAGAAGATTTTAAATTTATTATTAATTGGCTTAACTGGTGACCGAAGGGCTGGCTCATTTTTTGCGCAAAGGATTAGCCTGGCTATCCAACGCGGAAATGCAGCCAGTATTCTGGCCACCATTCCACGTGGGCATGATTTGTATAGTTATTAGAACAAGTTAGCTTAAGTTCCTTATTATATTCTTTCTCATTAAAAAAAAAATCTAAATAAATTTTTATCTTCAGTACGTTGAAGTAAGAATAATTTAAAGCACCTGTTTTAAATGTACAAAGAACAAAAGATGTAAAGAAATCACATGTATTAATTTGAGCACTTTGAACTTCAAGCGTCAGTGTTACACTTGAACCGATCAAAAGAAACATTATCCGAATACAGTGATGGATTGTTTTGAAGTCTCGACCAACATCTTATTAATAGGTCGAATAATTAGAGGAAACGCCTCATCAAATCGTACCGTGTGTCCCGAGCGCGGCGTGCTATGAAAGGGGCACTGAGTGTGGGGTACTATAGTCCAATACAATTCGTCCAGGAAATTCAATTATCTTCTTTCGACGTTAATATGTAATATCGACACAATCATTTCATTAAGCAGAATCTTGGTGCTCCAATCGCTCATAATTGGCTCGGTCAAATGAATCAATTACGAACATGCTGACATCACATGCGTCTGGTATTCGTCGCTAATCCTAATCTCGGTTCTCACGACAACAATCATCGTCTCTGCGTCTTTGACATTTTATCTATGCTTGTATATTTTAGTTTTATTTATTATTGCGCGATGTGGTATTTGGAACAAAGGATTAACCAGGATTACCCGCAACAATTCCCCTGTCACGAAGTTGGACATAAATCTCTCGAGTCGACGTCGATCGACATGTCGCGTTCCCACTGCACTCTGCTGTTATCACTCACACACACAAAACATACTGTCACCAGTCACCAGCGATCCTTTATACTTATCTATTCTAGCTTTTGTAAACAAACCACTTTTCGTTTGAATAATTTACCCGGTGAGGTGAGGCTCTGAATACAATGACTCGGCTGTAATAGTTTCCGTTTGAATAAGAGATGGCCATTGTCTCTACAATATTGATTGAGTTCGTCGTCTCCCGGCTTCATGGATAGACAAATATTGCGTTCAGTAGACAGTGTTTTTCGTAGCTATGAATATGAATGGGAAATAATTGTATCTCTAGACAGGATATACGTTAATATTATTGATTTTATAGCAAGCATCTATTTCTGTCCGAATTATCGTTCTATATTTTAGAGTTCATTGAACGCATTCTTGGATAATAATGAAAATCTAAATATAGGGTGTAATATTTCGTCGCGTCAGATGTTAGTTGGTTCAGTGACAGTGACACAAGCTGCATCAGTGGCGTCAGCCCCGAGGATATTATATCTCGTCAGATCACTGTACGCTTATCGGCTGTGTATTTTAGTTTAACTCGTTTTAAAATAAACAAACTGCCGTACTGTCCGACTAAATACAAACACACTTTGACACTGACTACTATAAATAACAGTAATGAATAGGCAGCTGGCATGACCGTGGTAATAAGTAACGTCGACGTATCCTTAGCTTGAATTTATTTATTTCCTTATTCTAATATTTATTTTTCGGAAGTTTATAATCGTTTCTCTGTAGAGTACCGCTTTTAAAGTACTTTTAAAAATTAGGATAAACAAATAATAAAATACATTTTTAAACTATTTCTCTTAAGTCTTAGGTAATTTACAGAAAACAAAATACAATACTTTTGAATTTTAACTTTCTCAAACAAAATCATAAGCTACCCGCTATCAGGGTTCATTTAACACAGGAGTTGAAACAAAGTAGGATAATATGCGATAGCTCCGGCATCTTCTCGGAGGAAACTCTAGAGAGTGTTAAATCAGCCGCAAATACAACTTTGTTTATTGTAATTCTTAGGTTTACGCCAAGACGTATTCTTTATTAGATAATATGACTATGGAGTTTTACATTATCCAAATTAGGTACGTTTGTAGTATATACTCGTATAACAGTACTAAACCATTAATTTCAATATAACTTCCTAATATTGACTTACAATTAAAAACAAATTTTAAAGATTTTCTGATGAAATCGGATATTTTCCAAATTTGTAATTTTAGTTTAATTTTTGTGTCCAATTTAAAGCTATATAAAGGTGGCGTTCGGAATAGCAACGATGAATATAATTTTTACCACATTCTATATAAAGAATTATTTGAATTGGCCAAAATGTTTGTTTTGTTTTTTTAAATTTTTAACCATTTTCTACACCTCATATAGACAAGTCTCATTCAAAACTCTCAACTTATGACATAATAATAAAAGATGATAGTTGAAATATTCAAACTTAAGCGTATGATAAAAGAAGAATTTAAAACGTAACATTAACTAGACCCGTATGAAATTGAGTTAGAAATGCACATATTTGGTGAGAGTTAGCTAAACAGACCACACAGGATGGCTCCATTTGTCTAAACCCAAACTCCCCGAGAGATAACAAACGTGCAACGCTCTGCTCTCCGTTCTCCGCTACACTTATCTAAACACTCAACACACGCTACACACAAACAAAGCGCCCTAACTCACTTTTTACCACGAAATGCCTTTTCTTTTTACCCTTTAGGAGTTCGCGGTACCTACCACATGCTCGGCGCGTCAAGTGCCTTTGTTTTCGTCCGGCAATTCATACATTTCACCGTACTGTGAACATAAAATGAGATACATTTGAAGAATATCTTTTCAATACACTCTACGATACGAAACCACTTAAACTATAAAACGAAATTTTTAATCGACACACTTCCACTAGGACAATAATAAAACGGAATGTTTCAAACGAGAAGTTTTACCGGCTAAGATATAATAAAGACAAAAAACCTTTTAAGACAAGTACCTAAAGAGCTGCCGACGAAATCATTCTAATAAAAGTTTTGGTCTTGTCCAAGGTACACGTCATCGGGCGTGACTAACGAATGGCTCGCCCTTCAGACCCTTAATTCAGAGTCGTAAGTATCAGAGAGACGACAGCGCCGAAGGCAGATATCTACGAAGGTTGCCGAACATTACCATAACTCTAACCGAAGCATAGACGTAATTAGAGACACCAATAACACGAACATTCGGGATGCATTAATCCTTTTTGATTTGAAAGGGTTAAAGCGTTGGAACGTACATCACACTTTACTGCTACCCACGGGATCCCAATATACTTTAACAAGTCTACTAGTAGTAAAATAAACACTACTTCCTCCGCCTTCTAAACAGAAACGCACATAATAAACTGCATGGTTTTTATTATTTTATTTATTTGAGTATGCTTACAACTTCTAACTAGAAATACTTCATTTTAATCTATCTTCAAACGTGTGTGGATTTTAGCGGGTCTTATTTTTGGATCTTAACAATATTTAAATATGGCAATATAATGTTTTAAACAAAAGATTATTATGCGCGAACACACATAAAAAAAAAATATATATTCAGTCGAATTGAGAAACTCCTTTTTTTTTGAAGTCGTTTAAAAAAACAGTAAGTTTATAAATCAATAACACTACAACTTTCATTATCTTTTCTCAAATAATAATAATGTACCAAATATTAAATTTAGCTAATATTACTGTTTTTCAACTGAATAGCACACTCAGAAAAGCTGCGAAAATTAAAAAATAAACACATGAAATCAACATAAACAAATAATGTGAAGAAAATACACATTTCATAAAAATAGTTTTGCTTACAATTGTACCAAGAAGATAAGTGCATCAAGCCTAACAAAGAAGTCATAATTTTCCCTTTATACATGTATCATCTTACCTGCTTAGATCACGTGAGTACTGTAGAGTAGGCACTTAGTGTCGTTTTATCTTTTTTAGAAATAATCCAGTTTAAACGACATCCTGAGATGCTACAACCTGTTTTATTTCACACACTGCCATAACTGTACTCAGTACGTTGTAATTATTAACGGCCCTCGTAGCGCAGTGGTATGCGCGGTGGATTTACAAGACGGAGGTGCTGAGTTTGACTCCCGTCTGGGCCAATTAAGGTTTTCTTAATTGGTCCAGATCCGGCTGGTGAGAGGCTTCGGCCGTGGATAGCTGGCAAAGACGTGTTATTAAGCGATTTAGCGTTGTCATGCAGAAATGGAAAGCGTTTTGTATTTCATCATACTATTTTTTTTATGACTACAAGTTGGCCCTTGACTGCTATCACACCTGACGTTAGGTGATGATGCAATCTGAGATGGAAGCGAGCTAACTTGTTAGGAGTAGGCTGACAATCCACACCCCTATCGGTTTCTACACGACATCGTAACGGAACGCTAAATCGCTTGGCGGTACGTCTTTGTCAGTAGGGTGGTAACTAGACACGGCGAAAGCCTCCCACCAGCCACACCAAGACAAATTAAAAAAAAATCTCAATCTGCCTCGCCGGGAATCGAACCCAGGACCTCCGCCTTATATATCCACCGCGCATACCACTGCGTTATGGAGGTCGCCAAAAACAACAACTCGTAACAAGTTAGCCCGCTTCCATCGTCATTTACTATCACGTCATTGCAGTCGAGGGCTACCTTGGCAAGAATAAAAAACGTTACAATTAAGCGTTGAGACCGTTAAATGTGTAAATATTCATCCACAAGTGATACCGGCTTAGAAACTCAACAGACGATGCGAAGGATAACCAATGACCCTACGCGCTATCATTTATTTGCGCCGGTCAACCGTAAAATGATGCTCTGTGCAATTTAAGTCCCCCGAGCCAACTTACCGTTAATCCAACGTCCCTACTAGTTTGATACTCTTTTAAAATATCAATTTTAATTGGAGTTGCTTTATAAGAAACAACGTTTATATAAAAATATACAGGATTTTTATTACACAGAGAATCCTTAAATTATTTTACCTCTACCAAAACAAAAAAAATTAACTTGATTTTTTTGTATTTTTACCGCGATTTTATCTGACACTAATATTTAACAATAATGTACAATTACATCCACGAACACACATAAACAAACGCACACACATAAATAATCTTGGCTCAAAAATTTTTTTTTCTTTAGCTATTGTTTTTATAACTTTGTTTTTTTTTTCTTATTTTCACTGGCCCCTCAGATACCTAGTTTAGGTTCCAAGAATTCATTGTATAAACTAATATTTAATTTCTCAAATGAATCTATTCTTATTCCTATTCTTATTTCGAACTCTTTCGTTTGAGTTGATGGTTCTCCTAAATACTAATATCGATTCCTGAAAAAAAACTCGTCAATCCGCGTACCTTCAGTTCGACTGTCAGTTCAATACGACAAAATGTCCTTGGAAATTTCCGATTTCTGTTACTTCGACATTGCAACCATTGTTCATCGGCTTCATTACTGACGTTGTTTTCGAGAATCGACATACTGACATCAATAAGAGTATTAATACACAAGCCATCAACCAATTTACAACTCCAATGCTAGCAACAAAATGACTAGACACAAAAATAACACAAAGCTGTAACATATAATCAAAAATATCTCTATTAATTAGCACATGTCACAGTTATAAACGTTGCAAATAAATCTAACTGTGAAGCGTAACATTTTTCCATTAATTCCATACATGATTTAGGTATAACGCTGATTAAAGAGAAAATTGTGATATCAATTATACCGTATACCATGACATTTTGATTTACAAAATTGTAGCATATAATAAATTGCGGGTTGTTTAAATGGCGCGACATAATACCAAAATCGAAACCAACCGTGTTTAATTGATAAAATATTACGCATGGGATTGTCTTTTAATAAATTTCACGGACCGCCAGTCAAGTGTGACCCTAAAACTGGAGATGAAACGATATTTCAATGTATTTCTATCAGAAAGGGGTCCTAAATTCTTGCGGCAGAAAACTAATGTACTGCAACCATGAGTTCGCGCTCCATTTCTCCTTAGCTCTATTTATTGTCATCTTATTGTTTGAAGCTCGTATATATGTTCTGCAGAGGGTTTTAAATTATTGGTACCAATATTGCTACAAAGTCTTCCCCTTTGCTATTCAACTCTACTGTTACGTCTATCATATTTTATCTCTTTGCATTTGCGACTGCATTTTACTGCTTTTTTAACATAATGTGGCTTCCATTTTGAATTTCAAGGTAATTATACATGGGCTATAAACTTTTACTGCTTCAGTTTGTGGAGCTTTTACAGTAATGACAGCGCTAAGACAATCCGGGGAAATTATTGAGATGAAGATAACTTTCGTGTATATATAGCTAAAATAATGACTGTATTTAATCTTCTTTACCAAAAGTCTTCTTAGATATTGAACAGATACTCCTCTATTACATAAATGTTACTTGTCAATCATAGTTGAGTGATATTGTTATCATTTCTAGTTAGGAATAAAACCATGTTAAAGGGTCCTGGAAAAATATTTACTAATAATTTGAACTCTCAGTTCACGTTACTACTGCCTATATTAGTGTCACTTAAATCTGATATAGGGGAAAATGTGGGGAATGTGATAACCTTTTTTCAATCAAGGAGCCACCGAAAAATATTTACAGCGTAACCGGAGGCATCGGGGAGGACAATATTGTGGAAGGATGCGAGAGGCGCCCGCGGCGTTGGCACGGGCCTTCCGCTTCTTTGTGCCACTGCCGAAATAATATTGAACTCGGGGTGAAATACGACCGGCCGGCGGCTGGGGACTCGCTTGCGAAACCGTTTTTCCGTTTCGCTGAACAATGGCAAGCGTTTAGTTAAGACTTGCGTTCCACGCCCGGCCGACACCGCGCTGCGGCCGCCCGAGCCTCTCCGCCGATGGTTATCTAAAAAAATACAGTCTGCTCATAATTTAAAACACCTCCCAACCCCTCTTTTATTTATGGCATAATATTTTTAAGTGAAAATTATTTTACTTTTTCACTTCAACAATAACTTTCAATGTAAACTGTACTGGCTCAATGATAAATGGAGCATTTGCAGGAGCAAGTGCTATAGTTAAAATCGAATCTCTTTAGCCTAGTGTACGCTATTCTTCTAAAATCTATTGCCGCGTTAAATTTGCATTCCTTTGGCATTACCATAATAATATCTTCAAACGACAACTCCGTAATAAAAGGTTATCGCCATCGTATACGAGTACTCCGTTAGGTATGGAAATTGGAAATGTTCGCCCCTTGCTCGGGCATCGCTTGGCTAATGGAAAATTGTTTATCGCTATCGGGTTTCTGCGCGTGAGCAGGATTATTTACGTGCAGGTCCCCCCGGCCTGCGAGCGGGCGGTAATTGGACGCTTATTCAGTATCACTTCCATTCATTCTCGCGATAATACTGCCCCGAGCGCATTAAGAAAGCGCTGGCTTGCGGACTTCACAGCGTTGGAGATTATGTTCCAACTTCGAATGGATGCTTCATGCATTACAGATTGCAACATGAATTTTCATTCTAGAGCTCTAGACCAAAAGTTCACTGGAATTCCTTATACTCATAATTACCTACCTCAATAAAACATGGTATACTGGAAAACGGAATTAATTTGAACATTTTAAGATTTTTATTATAAAAACATACCAATAAATATTAGTGACAAATTTTGAGTTGACGTAATAAAACACCCAGTGTTGCTATAATTTGTTATAAGTTTCCGTCGCAAGACGTATTTCTCGGAAAACGATGTTTGCTAAATATATCCGAGTATGCGAACCTGTAGCGAGAGCACACTCTCCCATTCATGAATCAACTTCAGCATTACCTAACCGAACTCGAAGCGAGTAAAACAAACATCGGTATGAGAGTTATTAATAAGAGGAGCGGGTTCAACGTTTCACTGAGAGCTACATTTACATCTCGATATCTAGACGTGGATGTCATGAAGTAGGGATTTATCTAAGCTCATTACATACACGTTAAACGACGCCCAAGCTGTCAGATGCTGATGGTAAATATTTATGAACCATTATAAAATATATAACCTCATACACCCACCATAACCACGAAATATTAATCTAATCGCCTGCCATACGTTACAATCGGTTATTACATTCTATCTGATGAACAAAATCCCTAATTAGTGAGCCATTTTGACAAATGTTTTTAATTAAACCAATGATCGTCTTCACCCAACCGGCACCTTCAGAACATACTCGTTCGAATGATTATGATTATTTTTATCTCATTTTGTAACGAGATTTCTATCTTACAGGGCAATGGCTTTCAAGTGTTACATCCAACATTAACCGTGCCGTCTAGCGACCAGATGCAAGGTATTAGGAGATATTGGATGATAATATAATAAATATTTCTAATTAGTATTTCAGTCGCCGCGCCGTTTCGGCTACCGTGATTGACGTTTCATCATTAAAGTTTGAAACGATGACTGTAATAAAATGAAACCACAAATATTCATTTTAATTAAAAGTTGCGTAAATCCTGCTATTTTTATACCCTTAACGGAGGTGAAAGTTTTTCTTGTTTCGTTGCTAAACGTTAACGTCGAGGGCGGAAATTGGCGGAACAGGGCAACGCTATTGTTACACATTTCGCTTTAAATTGAGGGGCTTTCTTAAATTTACACCCGTGACTTGCAGCGGGAGCCGGGCCGGCGGGGACGGGGCTCGAATCGACTTACAAATTCAACTCGATCGATACCACTTACTATTTATGAATTCTCTTTGTATAAAGTTCTTAGGTTTTCCGTACCTCGTCTTATTTGATGTTATTATCGAAGCTAGTTATTCTTTTGTGACAGAGAGATGTTTCTTTATTGCAATTAGTCACAATATCGTTTTATCTTCTCAATGAATTCAACACAATGAAGCGATTTAAACAATCAACCGCTGCAATCACCATTGAATACCGTTCGCCGATCTATTATTAATGTTCCTATTCAATTCATATAGCAATTACTCTTAAGACCTCGTACAATATTGTGTTATAATATTCATACGTGTGATTAAATATTACTAATCTATCATTTAGATGTTTACATGTAAATAGAGTTTGAGTTTTTAAGCTTTTGACTATCCATCAATTTATTTTTTTATATCCGTATTTACTGTAGTAAGGTAATGTCAAAAGGTGCCTACTCTAATTTTATCCGACACTGGTGAACACCTGGACAAGGTGTATATAATTATTAAGGTAATTAAAATATCCATGGACTTTGTTTACAGTGTTTTGGCTTATTTGCATTTTTTTTCTCAATACACATTCCGCAGCCAATTTTGGCACAGTCGTATATGGTCATGGCGGAATACCACCGCAGACCTATATTTAAGGGCACAATGCAATAAAAGCACGTCGCTGTCCGGTCGGACGCACGACTGTGCAAGATAAATGGACGGCACAGAGCGAGCGGCGGAGGAGACGCGTTCTCACGGCCCGTGCCTGCATTTTTCTCTTTTTGTTTTATCTCGTTTCCGAGTTAGAGGTCGGCCGGACCGCTTCTAAACTAGAATTGACCGCTGCACGCGCGATTATAAAGATAAAAACTGTGCGACTCTGTCCAGACGCGGACGTCTAACGAGTTCCTCGTCGTACCTGTCGGGAACACCGCGGCAATAACGTTTTTGCACCTCATTCCTTTAACTATTTATGAAAACGATATATGTCGTTACCGCTCAATGGCTTTCGTTGGTGTAATGGCGTGTAAGGATCGTAACACGAGTATGTACGAACTCGAGCTCGCATTAATTAGACACGAGTCTCGCAGGGCACAACACCTCATTATTTACCGCTTCATTAAGAGCTCACTCACGACGAGAGCCTGTCAAAATCTTAACGAACACCCGTCCGTCCGCTGCGCCGCTTGAAATATCGCGGCGATGTCCTACAATAGTCACTGTCGTCAGCTCCCTTAATTGTCTTAGTTTTTCTTCGCTTTGCCACGAACGTTTTATGCCTACCGGTGAAAGATAGAGCTAAGTATAAAGAGTCTTACGTATGATTCAGGCGGTTAGTTGAACTGGGTTCTACTTACCTCCAACCGCCATATTCATCCATTACGTACAATATATATTTTGATATAGTAATTTAGCATTACCGCATTATTATCGACCGTAAAAACAATAATGGTCGCCTCATTTCGGTAACGCGCGGAAATGATGAGCTTGGCTCAGTAATGGCACCTACGGAGATTACGAGTACAAACTATAAAAAAGCTAATAACTATTCACGTAACAAAATCAATTTCGAATACAGTTGAACGGCCGGCATAGCACCAGTAGACTCAACTAGAACACTTTGAGGCTTGTTAATACGAGTATCATACAATCAGAAGTATAAAAAACTATAAAAAATGAAGGTATACACACATATTATATCAGTACTATAAAATAATAAACGTACTATAAAATAACATAGACAAAAAACTCCTTTGTACAAAAATCCGCTCATCAAAATTCATGCTCAAAAACTGCGCCTGAGACCATTTTTAAGACGAACCCCTTAAAGACAAGTTCTTCGCTAAACTTGAACCAATTATGATAATTTTTTAACTTATTCTTTTGTCTATGGGTCATTATAACGGCGTCAGTTGGTAGACGCATCGGACTTCACGCCATATGTTTTAGCTCCGGGCCCTGTATTCACTCGTGAAAGCGAACTTCGGCTAATTGATTAATGGTTTCTTGAGGCGGACATTTTCAAATCGCCGATTATAGTTTTTGTAGGCACCCCTGATAATGATACGTTTTGATTGTGTTATGTTATACCATATGGTGTGGAACATTGATTTGCTCTGTAACAGTTGTTCAATTTTTTGAGTTTATCCGAACAGGTAGATATTCTGTTCCGGCTGTTAGCAACCCTCGAAACCCGATAAAGGATATATTATATTAAAGTCAAAATTCGTTTCTTCAGTGTGAACTGATTTTCATTTAATAAAAAAGTACCAATAAATAAAGCCGCAAACTTCAAATTAAAGCTATGAAGGGGTTAAAAGTGTCCCGATTCTATAAGAGCCCACATCAAACAGCCTGGATTTATTATTGTTAACAGTGAAATATTAAAAATAAAACCAATATTACTATTATCCACAATATATATAAGAAATCATCATATATAAGTATTTATCTACTATGAATCTTCAATATTCCACAGGATCATCATTACTGTCAGGCTTATTGCTGGTATACACTATCGAGCACCTATTACAATTTTCATTGTATGCAGCAGCTCCCTGCAACCCATTAGATGTTGTTCATTTTGGGGAGCCGCTCGATGCAAGCGCCTTAGAAGAGGCCCGTGTCCATCAGGAGATTTCCACGGCTGACAATGATTGTGACAAACATTTAAGAAGAATTACGACGATTTGAAATCTGTGTATTAATTATTATTATGTAATTACACTGTACATTCATCCGTTTAGGTATTCGTGAGCTATATTGATGGTTCGTTTGTTCGCAACAGGATGGGCGGCACTGGCATGTCGAGCGGCATGGGCGGCGGCACCCTGGGCCACTGCCAGCTCGCCAACCAGCCGCTGGTGATGCCGGTGTTCCCGCTGCGGGCCAGCCAGCCCAGCCCGGTGCCAGTCTACTCCCCCTCCCGCTTCCACATCGACAAACGATGCCAGCATCGATGCACGTGGAAGTGCTTGGCCATAGCTATGATATGCCTCTGTGTCATCCTAGCGGCCATGCTCGCCTATTTTATAGGTAAGTGTTGACTCATGATATTTTGTTTACTGTTGATACTAGGTATAAAGGTTTTATCTACACGCTATATCGCGTGGATGTGACATATCATGAACTGCATTGTACCAAATTGACATATGATATGTTTATACCTAAAGGTATAGACGATCATCCCAGATTGACCCATTTGGAGTTGTATTCCAATACAAAAAATCCTCGTGTGTCAATCTTCTTACATTGAAAATTGTAACACTAAACTTATGAACCCAATTAATCTAAAACAAAGAATCTAAGTTCGTTGAAATGAGTAATAACTCAATCGTAAAATTCCCCCATTGATACATATAAAATAGTTATATAAAATTATTATGTAACTTAATCTGTAAAACAAACACTCCGGGCAGATAAACAATATTATTATAATATCGGTTGTGGCACAATAAATGTACAAACATAAAATTTTAATTGTGAATATCAATTGTATTAGAGATGTGCAACTTTCCCGATCACCAGTCTATTAAATTTTATAAATATTTATGTCAATATTACAATATTATTTATGTAAGTATTTATTCATTTTGAAACTTATGAAGGTTACATTGGCTACCAATATAAAATCAATCATTTACATAATCAATAAAACTGATGTTTATTCATTGATGATCTAAGTTTTTTAAACGACTTTTAGTACAATTTTTAAATCAAAATAAAATAAAAAATTCTAAACGGAGTTCAAAATATATGTTATGGTATGATATAGCATAATATTATACTAACCATTCTCGATTATTGACCAACTGGAAATTCTTGCATTGAAGGTTTAGGTTTATTCGTGTTCGACTAAAGGTTTGGTTCTAAACAAGAACACCTAGGCACAATAAACTAATTGACTTTATTATGTTATGCACAATGTACGATGCCTAAAGGCATTTACTTTTCGGTTGGCGTAATCCGGCATTACATAAATCTTGCAGAATTATGTTACTGTGTGGGCGCAAACATCACGTCATTTCAAAAACGTCAAAAATAAAATATAATACGTGATTCTTATATCCAATATGTGATAATTAATTACAAACTCTACATACATTACTATACACAATATGTTCAAATGGTCTCTACAAATTACTTAAAAAAGTAAAACTAATAACTAAGCTATATTACTTCAATGTTATTACGGAACTGAACGCAGCATGAAACAATGTCAATGGGTTTGTTAAAACAAAACATAGAGTGCATAAATATTATATATCTAATATATCATCGTTCATAAGCGCAGCGGGACGCTCGAAACGTTCGTTAGAGAGCATTTTTATTAACTCGCTCGGAATGCAGTTTAGATTGTTACTGACATCACAATTTTTCATTATTTGAATATAGTGGCTGGCGCGGATCTAACAATATTCAGTGTATTGTTTTCCTAGAAGTTCATAAAATGACTTAAAGTTAAGTTAGTAAGGAAAAATAATTGACTATCATGAGTCTAGATATAAATTTACTTCCATCTCGATCCTAAAGCCCTAATTTTCTTTTACTACGTGTTCTATATTCTTTAACTACATGTTACATATATTGCATAAATGAGCAAACATTCACCCAAATGAATGCCTATGAAAAGTACTCAATCCATTTGTAGGTTTTAGAAAAGAGAGATTTTAAATTGGGTTTATTTTAATTTATTTATTTTTTGAATTACAAAGTGATGAATCCTTTTCATAATAAAATAATTTTAAATTAGAATTTTTACTATAATCATGACATCACAATCCTGATTCTATAACGTTTTAGAAATTGCTCTGGGTTTAAGCTCTCTTAAGATTAATATCATTCACTATTTGCTGATGCTTTGCGAATGCATGGAACCTGTACCAAAAACCAATTTGTGAAAACGTACAAATATTGTAAGTGCATTCAGTTTCGGACAGTAGCTACTGAACTTTTCCTAGCAACGGGCAACTAGCACACGAGAAACTTGCCACGATAAGCTTTCAAATCAATCAGAAGTTTGTTCGTGTTCAAATTACTAGTTGGTTAACTACATGTGGTCATAATATGGCTGCAATTTAGTTCCGAAAATCTTACTACGCGTTTAAGCCTGTTTTAGCATTGTGAGATTCCGTAGTGACTTTTATAAAATTTCTCAAGAAAAAACAATGTCCTCTTTTAAATTTATAGTTTTAAAGGACGATGCTCTAATTTTTCTTGCAAAATAAAAAGTATGTATATTTTGTAGTTGCGTCGCATTGTTTCTTTTATTTCCTGTTATAACCGTTAATCAAAAAAATCGTTACTAAATTAGTTAAAACCACTCGGTAATTTAAATGAACAAAAATGCGGATCTTGAATCTTTTGAAATCGGTTACAACAAATTCATGTTTACTATAGACAAATTTAGTTTCAAATAACAAAAGTTTTTTTATTACACACTTAAACGCTTGTCAAAATGAATGTTGATCTAAAACAATAACAATTAGTCAAATATAACTTCAAAATTTATACCCCATTTTTAAACGTTTTTAACAGTGTGCAAACAATGTCATCAAACAATTGAATGTTATTATTAATGAAGCCGGTGGGGTCGTGAGTGACAATTAAACTAAATTTCGTAAGAGCCTCTTCACCCAGAAGCGCGTTGGCAACATTTCTACTGTAACGAACTTTTCTTTACCGACACGTAATTTGGAGGCTAAAAGGTTTGTGGTATGAGAATTGAGGGTAAAATAAAAAAGTCAACGAAAAATGATTAGGTACATAATTATATATTTATTTATCGTTTAAATTAATTATAAAGAAAAACTAGCCGATAATTGAGCTCTACTGATCGTAAAATTAATTTTATGTAAATAGTAAATCTGACAAGTTATTAGTAACAGTGCAATATTAAATTAAATAATCTATAAAAACTTCATACAGTTATTCAAATGCAAGGGACATATTATTTAAATGTTTCTATAAACTCTCCTATTTATTTACGTTTCATGTCTTTATTAGATATTCTTACTCACTTTAAAAAAATTGTAATATCGTGTCTAATGAAGATAAAATTATTACTGTGATCAATGAAAAAATTTATATTTGCGTTTATATAAAAGCCAGTTCATAATATGAGTGTGAGTCAAATAAATATCATTTTCTTTTACTTACATCTTCATATAGGTATACGGAACCACGCAGAAACTCATATTGATTAAAATCCTACATCGAGTTGTACTTTCATTTAAAGCCGAGCGTAGCCCACGGCGGTGGATTTCCTCCAATAAGGGACAGATTTAATCTTTTCTGATTGGAAATTTATCCAAAAGGAGAGCCGGATTACATAATGTGTCGCCTTGGAGCAATATTTCTATGTTTGTGCCATTATTTTTATTACTACAAGGTACATTGATATATAAAAATCGATGTCTACTTATGGTTTAGGTAATAAATACACACTATCTTAGCTAAGTATGTTTAAGTATAAACTAGATGATTTGTTTATTTCACATATAGGCTTAGTTTAGATGCATTTTTGAAACATCAAGTTAATTAGTTTCTAGACTCTACTGCCTGTTGGGAAAACAAATTCTACTAAAAAAAATCAACAAGAAACTTGAATCGCGCTTTTAAAATAAACATTTCTAATAATTTTGTGAAAATTAATTTCAATTATTGCCGAACTTATTCAGGAATTATAGTCATGAAACTCACTTCATTTTCACGACACAAATTACAAATCTTCATACAACAAATACCGATGATATAGCGACGTCAATAAAATTAATTCAAACAACTTTTTTGTATGCAAATGAATTTATCAAACATCGGCTGCAACGAAAACATACATCGACAGTTCGGCTTTCATCATTCTTTGTTTAGAACTCGCAACTGGCATTCACAGAGAGGGCCATAAAAAAATAAACAAACATCAGAAAAATATAAATGATGCGCCTAACCTGAGGCAACGCGGTGCGTGCCTCGGGCCCCCGCTTCTGTGTTAGCGGGGTTATAAATTATCTACCTCCGCGTCCCGTATAATTTTACTACTCGTATATCAGCCAATCGCAATCTCGGCTCATCCCCAAAAGGACCTGCAACAATTTATTAAAATATGTTTTTGTAATTTGAAACTCACGACCCACTAGGTATAATGTTACCTACTCTACACTATCCTAAAAATGTTTGATTATATTTCATAAGAACATCTCAAACTTGCTCACCGACTTGTACAGAAAGCGCCACGCTTAGTTTCATAATCATCACCAGCAGGCTGTTTTAATAATCTAACATCACGATTAGTTAAGCTTAGGCAAAATGTTATGTAAGTAATGCTATGTGCAATTGCTAATTTACTTGTAAATTTACTAGCTAAATACTAAAATGCAATAATTTAGCTATCTAACACGCGTTGGTAAACGCTCTTTAATGAAAACCGTAGATATTTCGTGTTTAAAGAACACGAGAATTTTTCGCAAGAAAACTACTTTGCTTTTTCGAAATGGGTTCTTTTAACGACTACAAGTTGGCCATTGACTGCTATCACACCTGATGTTAAGTGATGATGTAATCTAAGATGGAAGCGAGCAAACTTGTTAGTAGGATGAAATCCACACCCTTTTCGGTTTCTACACGACTTTGTACCGGAACGCTAAATCGCTTGGCGGTATGTCTTTGTCAGTAGCAGTAACTAGCCACGGCCAAAGCCTCCCACTAGCCAGACCAAGACAAATTAAGAAAAATCTCGTACTGCCCCGCCGGGAATCGAACCCAGGACCTTCGTTTTATAAATCCACCGCGCATACCACTGCGCCACGGAGGCTGTCACGGAGGTTTGACTTCGGAAAGTATCTTCTTAATATCAATTAACACCAACCACTAGCCTCTAGCCTGTATTTTTATGGTTTGTCTTTCTTTTAGTTCCTAATGCTTTTATAAAACGAGATGGGTATTTAGTTATGGGAAATACTAATCTAAAACAAAGTCGTTTGATGTAGTTCCATCACTCACTGCCATTTCTAAAATCCTATTCAATCGCTCGTCCAAAAGCCGTTCAAATAAAACTCCACCGCAGACACATTTAAGAGATCGCAAAAATAGCATCAAAGTATACACGACCAACCAAAAGATAACTGCATTTAACCTACTTACAGATCACGCATTGGCGCAGACACACTGCTCTAAAGTTACTATGACAACTTAGTGGTTTCCTTTTAATGAAAAGAAAGAAAGAAGATTTATCTTTAATATATTTGCATTGAGAGAACAGGCCACCGTTGTCATACCAAATCATATCGATATAATTGGGAAAGCCAATTAATGTTTTGTCTATACTAATATTGTAAATGCGAAAGTCACTGTCTGTTTATTATTCAATCACGCCTAAACTACTGAACCTGTTTTAAATAAAATTTTGTACAGAAATTGATTAGAGCCTGAGTAAAAACTTGGGCTATTTTTTGGAAATATTCATAATATCATCAAAAATATTTAAGAAAACAGAATTTCTCGCGAGCGTCCGCTAGTTTAAAATAATTCAAAATTTGTTCATTTCAAGTAGGTTTTATTTTACAATCACTTTTAAAACGTTAAGTTTGACTGTCTGTAGAAATTTCACCGGTGACTCGAAAACAGATTCTTACCTGAACTATTTACGCTACGAACAAGTGGAAAAGCAAATAACCACATTCAAGTTCTGATAAAAGAACTCAAGACCACATTATAATAATAAAGTGAATAAGTTTAAAATTATCGGCGGAGAAGAACTCTATAAAATGTTTTCTTGTAAAAAGTGTTCGACATCAAAGAGCTCCAGTTATTTATTTTTTGTACCTCGGGGCTGTGTCACGACGCATGCGCACTAGCACTCTAGCGATGTAATATTTGTTGTTACCATACGATATTGGAAATAAATTCATTCAAAGAAAATACTCACTCGTCGTTTGCTCTTTAAAATACAATATTGCAATTTGCAATCATAGAACCGGGAACCCATATTAGTACCCACCCCGCTCGTTTTGTATAGGGAAGCTATTGAAAAGTTGTTTTACTTTATACCTTTTGTGTTTTATATTTGTTTCTACTATATAAACATTAATTAAATGTTTATAGTAATCCAACTCTGATAGAATTCCATGTTAGACTGATTTAAACTTCGATTAATGATGACACTTTCAATGATGAAAACAACAATTATACTAAAGCCAAACTCGACTGAGAATGCTTGTCAACAAACAAATTAAAAATGAAGGTAGAAATTACTAGTCATTTTGCACCTAATTTTTTTAATTAACTTGTTAATGACGAATTTATTACAATAAATTAGATAAGAAAGCTTAAAAGTAATTAATATATTCAATATCTTTTAAATAAGATTTTATAAAAAAGCAAAACATAATTTTAAATTTATTAGGCATAAAATGTGTTGCATTTTCTACTATCGTTTTAAATTTGTTTGTTGACAAGCATTCTCAATCGAGTTTGCCTTAAGTATAGGTACAATAGTTTTTGAGTTACGAAAAATTAATTTCTTCTCAAACACAGTCTACTATAGGAATTTACTAAAAATATAAATAACCTGTTTTTGGACCCAGGACCCCATTGATTCGTAACCGAACAGCCAAGGCAAAAAATAACACTATCTAATTAGATTATTCTTACAATATTGTCCATTAGATAAAACATTTAAAATTGAAATTGATAGAGCTTAGAATTTTTAGTGTAAGTATGTCATTGATAGATTTAACATTATTTTATAAAGTTGTATTACTAATTCTAAAATTAAACATTTAACACAATTCTTAATCCTTTGTATCTATTCTTCGAATTTTCATTGACTATACATATTTAAATTTGTATGAAATAGTAGTTCTTGACACGCAAATTACATAACAAACAGAAACAAATATGTCGCTGGCTGCACCATGCCATTTACGTCGAAATCGCCCTATAATGCCATGTTATATTTCATTTTTATTTCTCGTTTCTATTGTGCCACATCTCGGTATATACTGGCTTTAATAGAACGACACAATACACATATAACACAGTTTGCAGTCTTTGTCATAGTTAAGTTGAGCGTTTATGCAGAATCTCCTTTTCCAGTTAAAATTCTAGAGAAAACTCAAAACTCTAGAGACAGCTTTAGATAAGGTTGGTGTAGTTAGATTTCTACATGTTGAAATGATTTACTTATCCCAATTTAAAACCCCTTTAAAGTTTCAAACAAGTTAACTTTTTTTATCGTCCACTCTATTACTGTTCCAATCTATGAATGTTGTTTCTGGACCTATAAGCTTCAAGATACTTACTTGTTTACCTATAACGTATATTTAACCGACAGAGTTAATTTCGCGTTAATCGTGTTTTCGTGAAGTGTACATTCACATTTCATATTGTTTTTGCCATCCTATATAATTGTGATACTGTTATTAATGTGTATTATTTATTTTGGACGACCACCGTGGCGCAGTGGTATGCGCGGTGGATTCATAAGACGGAGGTCCTGGGTTCGATTCCCGGTGGGGCAGATTGGGATTTTTCTTAATTTGTCTTGGTCTGGCTGGTGGCATCTTAGATTGCATCATCACTTAACATCAGGTGTGATAGCAGTCAAGGGCCAACTAGTAGTCGATAAAAAAAATGTATGTTTATATTATACTATCGGACGCACGCGACCCCGTCCGCGAGGTCTGTTTTGTGATAGTGAAAATGCCTCTGTCTTTTCTGAGGCTCTTAATCATTTTTGTACTAAATTTCATTTGAATCGGTTCATCAGTTTAAGCGCAATTAAATAACAACAGAATTACTTTCACTTTTGTAATATTATAAATTAACTTTAACTTAAAGTTTTAGCAATGATCAAAAAGCAGCAATAGGGGTTAGTCGAGTATGTTAACAGCATTAGATATAGAAACCCATTATACAACCCCTTTCATAGTACGCAACTATTGATTGCCAGCAAGTTTCGAGTAAACGATTGTTCAGTTTGACCCACATATTACACATTCCTCTAATAGAGTAACGTTAACAAACATATTTCGATGTAAGTTGACCCGTAGTTCTGTTGAACCATTTGTGAACACCGAATAATGTCTTCCAAACACGCTAGTTGAGTTTTCTCGGAGTTCCACAAAATTTCTAATCATATGTTTTCTAAGTAAAATAAAATACTGTTCTGAATTATTACTGCAATGTCGACTATATTAGGTTTTGTCAGAACTATACCTATACTGTCTGTATAACTTTGCTAGGGACTTGAACCGAGCTCTTCTTCTTCTTCTTGTGTCCATTAAAAGAACGCATGTATTGCTAAATTTTTGTACAATAAATAAATCCAGAAGCCAGTCTCTGTCTAATTTTAAAAACTTGCCAACTTCAAAGATTTTGTATTGGGGCTCGAGTGAGTAGGTAATTTATTTCGTCACTTATTTCATATTTTTTTAATGTTAAATTGTTATATTTTTTACTTAATGTGCCTACCTGAGTACATAATATAAAAATACATTTCCCAAGTTACAATTTGTTTGTGAAGTGCGTACTTATTATTCAAAGCAAGTAAATGTGAACTAAGATATCCAAAGACATATTTTTAATTCTACAACTTCTAGAAATTTCTCAAGTAACATATTCTTCATTACACTTCTACTTCACAGTAATGTGTATTTATGGACGCTTAGAGAGAAAGTCGGAGATTGGTCTAATAGTAAAATAAAACTTCCATTTCCCCCGTTCCTTAAAAGCAATGTAATGAACCGGCTGAATGTAGTATGTTTTAAAATGAATGGATCTTATCGTATCGGATCTTTCATTTAGATATGCATTAAATTGTGGGGACAGTAGATAAGCCGTGTCGCATATTGATGTGGCGGCACCGGCCCTACTTTAAAACGATACGAGTATTTTTAATTGAAAGCTTTATACACCTTCAAATCACCATACTTAGATTTATCGAAGATTTTCCACATAAGATATGCTTCCTTATCGTATATTATAGATAAGAGGTTACAGAGGTTCGTTTTAAATATTTGTAGCTACTGTTAATTTTCAAAATAAACGTGATATCAAAAATTAGGTACTGTTACTTATAAGTATCTGGTACAATGTACCTACATATACATTTTTAATATATATTTTGCGTCTTCCACGATACCACGAGGCTCTTCTTTTAACACTCGTATCTAAGCTTTTAAGCCATTGGACATTTTATTCTATCTGTAACTAATTAAGCTATCGATGTTTTATACAATTTTGCACCATTACATTTCAGGGCACACTCGCTAAAACATGACCTACAAGAATATATTCTTTTTTGCCTCGTTCATGTCATCAGCAACCAAATCCTTTTATCATTAACCAGAGATAATGCTTGTCTCCAAAAATAAGCGAGATAGCATTCGATACTTCCCCGGACAAACTCTGTCATAAGGAACCCAACTTAAATCCTCCCAGGAGATTTTATCTTTACTCTGTCTCGATCGACTGGACTATTAGCCGCGATCAAAAAACATAACATGTCTGCTGTAAGTTTTGAAGAAACTAGTAATCTACAAGCTATCCTGATATATATTATAAATACACACATAATATGTACCTATGTGTGTGTGCAAATAAAAATTAATATTCTATATTTCTTCAAAATCTATTTTGCAGCAGTTAATAACATCTCAGCTCCTGAGTTATGTGCAATACAGCTACTAAAAGCTGTTATATTGTTACTCTTACTTGTTATATAACTAAAAATAGTAAATAGTTAATGTACTTTTCCATTATTATAGTTATATTGGCGTCAATAAAACTGTTATTAGAATTTTCCCATTATACTTTACTGTAACCTTACTTAGACTTCTTTTTTAGTTTGTCGATAGAAACTTTATAATGGGGAAAAGAAAAGAAGCAATTTCATTTTACGAGCTAACTTTCATAAACTACTTAATTTATGTTAATTAACGTTCCCGCTTCCCTGACTAGTATAGGTTTGTTAATTTTCAAAATAGAAATTATACTAAGCCGTGTTTCTTTTCATGTTGTTTTTATTAGAGCTATAAAGTATAGTCAGGCACACGGCTGGTAAAAACCACATCCCATCGGTCGGGTAGAAGCGTATCTAAGCCTTTACTCCTTGACCACTTATCATTAGTAAATTAATCAATACTTTCACCATCTTATAAATAAACCGTTTTAAAATAATCTATACTAACCATCAATTCAGAGATATAGATACATAATAGGTTGAAAACCCTTATACTCCTCTAATTACATTCGTTAGCATTTTAGAATCACGTCGAATGAGATCGCAGTGAAGCGTTAACTTAACGTTGATTTTTGATCAAACTTTGATAGATTTGCAAGTCTATTGTATGAACACATATATTGTATGAACATGTATTATTTACACATAGTAAACAATCATAGGTTAGATACAAAACCCTTAGTTCGCTCAATTTACAATCCATTCGCGCCAGTGTTACAGCCATCCCAACGAAAACAGCGTCACGCGCGAATTGACATAAAGTCTCATTAAAATCTATTCATAAATCTCGCCTCGGCTTTCGTACAATCATTCGGTTCCAGAAACACAATAAAAATATTTGTCGAACACGCCTCCCGACGTTCCGGATATGTAGCGAATAAAAAGCGTTCTGTACCGTTCTGTACTATAATCCGACATAAATCTCCTGGTACAGCAGTTCTGCCGGTGTAATGAAAAAATGTGAACCATCTGTTGCACCCTTCATTACGTCCAGCACGATGAATGGGCACGAATATAGCTGCGTCAACTTTTTAATGTAATTGAAATTTCGTGGACCCCCAGTTTTTATTTAAACTCTCCCTATAAATGTAACTAAACGCTGAAGTAATCTACGATACGTTAGATACCACGTGATATACAGCAACACATGGCAGGTATTAAAACTTTTTAACAGGCATTCCAAAAAAAGTGTACGCTTTAAAATCGATAGCCATTTTTATGTAGGTACATCAATACCACATTTATTCAGACAATTTGCTTAGGTTTATTCTTATACAAATGTCACGCTATGGTTTTATTAATAAAAATTTGACAGTCACTCCCATAATACTGCATAATCTACTACAGTATATTTTTTTATAGCTGTCACCACAGCAATACATACGTGGCAATAATAAAATTTTGATATTCCTGTCAGAGGCATACAAATAACTCAAACGGGTTACAATATTTTAATATAATAATAACATTATGTAAAGAATTCAATACCGTTATCTAATAAAGACGCATGGGAACAGGTCGAGTTGGAAACATTTAACTTACCTAAAAAGGCTTTTTTGCTAATCCATATCGACTCATCGACAATACCGGTTTGGAATGTGTAATCGTAAAAACTAGTATATAAATTTTATCATTCGTTAATTTTATTGTTCTTTCTATATTATCTACACTTTAATTTATACGATTAAATAAATAAATTAATATGAATATAACATAAGTTATAACGTGTTTATCACTTCCCTATGATTTATAGACATTAAAAATGACAGAAATTGGTACTTGCAAATAATTTTTTATAAGTATTTTAAATTAAATCATGATTAAATGAAATAGAAATGAAACTCCATTAGGATCGTATTGGTTAATCTATCAGGTTTTCTACGAGTAAAGATACGATCTTGGAAATGTATTTCGTTTAACCTGTTTAAGCATTTAACAGATTCATATCATCCATTTTTCAGTATATCATATTATTTTTTGATATTCTCTATTAAGTTTACACTCGACGGAGATAGATTTGTTCTTGTCCACACTTCTTAAAATAGGGCAAACAAGACCTCGACCCTCCGTGAATGTGGATCATATTTACACGAGAGCGGGACGCTGATATAATGTTAGTCATATAAACGAAAGAGACAGATTGACGCACACGAGGCGGAAGATTTATCACGTGACTAATACCAAGTCAGTGCGACGGCGGGTCTGTATCCCTCGGGACTCTATCAAACGAGTTTGCTCCCCCATCGCTCGATGCAATCTATGCTGAATCGTATTACAATAAATTGTATTAACTCGAAAAATAGTACAGATAGCAAACATCGTCCATCTGCACACAATCGTCCCGTGCATCGCGCAGACGTATTCAACGACCCTCCATTTCCTCAGAGCGGTTCTATGGCAAAAATTTATAGATTTTACGAGGGATCATCGGGAAAGGCGCAACTTACAACATTGCAATATATCATTTTTGTGGGCGGAAATTACGTCATCTGTGCCGTTTTATGTGTTGTTCGATGTTGTTTATTGGCGTTTATTTAAAGCCACAACTATATATTTCATTTGCAATGTCTCCAGACCGAAATAATAGTTCAATTATTTATACTGATGGCTTGTTTTCGATTTACTAAAAATAAAACAACGGTATATGCAGATTGTTTTCATTTGCCCCGTATGCATAATCGCTTATCTCAATTCAGCAGCGCTGAGTTTAAAAATCAATATGACTTACCATGAATATAAATTACCGATTTACCCACAGATCCTAGGGACGATAAAACTTATTGTCGTTAAGTATTCTCTGTCCCTCAATACAGTGGAAGTAAATTGTGCAATTTGAAGCCCAAATAACCAAATGGCGTCAACGCACTGAGATTCTTATCTCCCGCTGAATCTTTGAGATAAATGATCTGTCAGGGGACGATGATAACTTAATTATTCTGACAACAAGTTGGATTATGTGAACAGCTATGGTTAAATATAATACTAGTAGTTATTACATTGGCAAACCTTGTTTATTTTTGAGATATTTATAGAATTAGTAATGACAAAAGTACCTTTTTCCATATTGATCTAACTTTTATCCATAAAGTCAAATTAGTGCTTAGTAATATAAGAGGAATGCTTAATAAGCAACGGTAAAGACAAGTTATTATAATCTGCCTACCTATAACAACGCCCACTGTATTTATTTTAATCGATAACTGAAACTTGACCCTAATTTCCTATCTCAAACAAATTCTGCTACGTATTCCATTAATTCTATAAATTGTTACGGCTTCCGGCCATTTATTTACTATATCTTTCAACAAATTGAAGACCAATAATCAAGAGTAAATGTTAGGCAATTAGTCTGATTCCGTCTCGCAGTTACGTCAATTAAATCGTATGAGGATTGACATATGGCTTTTATTTAAGGCGGTGGCTGTAACCAGATACTGGGTTGCGCACACGCTCACAAACAAAACAAACATTGCATCTTTAATGGGGCATCAAATCCCGGTCGCATGCAGACTTCGTATAAAACTAATAAATGTACACAATCAATTCCCTTTAAATTACGATACATCGCTCTTTTGTTTCCTATGTAACAATTGTACATCGACCAATTAATACATTAAGTAGATAGAGAAAAATATATTTCTGATTTTCATTATCAACCTATTTCAAAGGCCTGATGTCTTTACTATAGGATAGAAGGATTTGGAGATGACATCCACCACGCTGTCCTAATACGTGGTTGGTTTAATGTAATTATGTTTGACTCTATAACGATCACAATCAAATGTAGATTCAAGGAACTATCCAAGGCGCGTACTCATTTTCTTACTGCTAGATACTAAGAATTGGTTAGCACAAAGAACTTAGCGGCTATGGCACTATGCAATAAAGTAGCTATATATGGTATAGGTCAACTCTGAACCTCATGATTAGATGAAATGTAGGTCAACCCTAGGACAAATGAGACAGATAACCCTAATTTCAAAATGTAAAGAAGTAAGCGTAGGCACAAAAAGCACGCTCCGGTCTTTTAAAGCGTAAAGGAATTCTTTTATCAAATTGTTTCTTGCTTCTGGTCTTTAATGAATGTAATATAATGACAAGATCAGGAACAAGAAATGGATCAGTGTAACCGAGCCACCTACGTGCTCACAAGCCCCGATACACCGGAACCAATCGCTCCGTCACACTTCTACGAAATGCGCCTCAGCCGTGCTTCGGTTAATTAAAACTCAACGGGACGTCACGACACTTGCCCCACTCATAGATGCATCTAACGTCACATTCTCGAGCGACATTTCTCATTGTGTCGCATTGTACTGTCGCTTATAATAAAATCAATGCTCTTAAGCTTGACTTCTGGATGTTGTTGATCTAGTAGATAATAAATCAAATTAAATATTTTTATTCCAAGTCAACTAATTTCACGTTACGCATACCGTATAAGTTGATCAAATTAAACATACGCCGTGCATTTACAAACGCTTTCGAAAGGACAAGTTTGTCCGTTTGTAGTGACTCTATTTCGGAAAATAATACGTGGATAATGATTTGATGTTGATATTGATTTGATGAAACTTTTATAATAATAACCACTGCATTTATGCATTAAAGAGTTATTATTTGTACTAGTAAAAATTATTAAAAAAAGTAAAATTAATGTAAATTCTTTCTTTGTTTCAGCTTTATCGTCAATTAAAAGTAATATAGACAATTCTAATTGTATTCTGGTACAAGATGTAAAAGCAGTTACTCATTCACACGGGATAAGAGATGCTTTATCAACATCGTCACCATCAGATGGTAAGCTATTTAAATGTTTTAAACTACTGCAGATATTCAATTAAAATATTTTTTATTCTATACATAATTTGATTTTTTTTCAGAATCTATATCAACGTCTTCATTAGGATGGTCAACGACTGCGGAAGCGGCAATAGAATCAGCCGTAATACCTCAACAAGCACAGCAAGCTGCCCCGCCACCTTGGTCTCCAGCTCTAGAAGTGAGAGACTTCGATGAACTTCATAGTGCCACAATACCAGCTTATCAATTCTGGAGTTCCGAGTTTCGAAATAAACAACCTGCATTTGTAAGCCTTAACTTTACCGTACCATGGGGTGCCAACTTTGCCGTTTATGGAAGAAGAAATGTAGCGCCAAGTGTTACCCAATATGATTTCGTTGAATTCATTCGAGGAGGTAGAGTGGATCATCGACTTAGGAGAAGAAGAAGTCCGCATAGACACGACTCATATGAACCGACTTTGGATGACTGGAATGCATTGTTGAGCACGCTTAGCCCATATCAAAGATGGAACCACACGATAAGCAAGCGATCTACAGATATGAGGGTAAATGTTAGTATACTACAATACCTTGACACGGGAAGATGGTTTATATCGATATACAACGACGAACTACAGCCACATCACGTTGAAATGATTGTATCTGAAGCAGAAGGGGTTACGAATTCTTGTCCTGATGATTGTTCTGGTCACGGATCTTGCTATCTCGGAAAATGCGATTGTATGGACGGATTTGAAGGACATGATTGCTCGAAAAGTAAGTTTACCTCCGTTTTTCCCTTAAAACACAAATTGTAATGTATCACACTTATAAAGTAATACGTACTTCTCTTACTGTAACTTATCTGAGTTAATATTATTAAAGTAAATATTCACAAAGCATACATTTTCAGGTGTATGTCCAGTCCTTTGCTCGGCTCATGGCGCTTATGCAGGCGGTGTATGTCACTGTTCAGAAGGTTGGAAAGGAGCTGAATGTGATATACCAGCTCACGATTGCGAACCTGCTGATTGTTCTGGACGAGGGCAATGTGTAGCCGGGCTATGTCATTGCAAGCCTGGTTGGAAGGGAATAAAATGCGATGAAGGTCAGTAAAACATTGTATTTACAATAATTTTACAACTATATATTTTCAATCTAGGTTGGGCTATAAAATACCTGAGCTTTGGTTTCTTTTATGAAATTTTTTTACTGTCGTTTCTATGACTCTACTATACCTAATATATTATTATAAATATGACACAGAGGACTGCCTTGACCCTACATGTGGCAACCATGGTTCTTGCGTGCGCGGTCGTTGCGTATGCCGGGCAGGATGGCGAGGAGCAGCTTGTACTGAAAGGGATGCGCGTGTTCAACGTTGTTTACCCGCTTGTTCGCAAAGAGGTGTCTATGACTTAGACGCAGGAAGATGTGTATGTGACCCGCTATATACTGGCGACGATTGCTCTCAAGGTAACTGTCATTATTTGTAATAAACAATTTCAAATTTAAATATTAATTAGCTAGAATAAATAGAACAACTGTGTACATTTATGTCGGAAATTCTTTATAATAATGGAAATACTCCGATATCCGCGGATTTCCTTACGGGATTTAAAACAAATATAACTAAGAACCATCTCAATTATGTCAAATTTAAATAAAAAAAATAATCATTAGTCAAGAAGCTACTGCTGACTTACAATTCGGAGACTTTATCTAAGTCACAAGTTAAAAGTAGAGTTATATAATGACATGTGTATAAATGTTACCTATTTCCAGTTGTATGTTCATTGGATTGTGGACCTCACGGAGTCTGTGCGGAAGGGGTTTGCCGCTGCGACGACGGTTGGACGGGGTCACTGTGCGACCAACGACCCTGTGACAGTCGTTGTCACGAACACGGCCAATGCAAAAATGGAACGTGTGTTTGCACGCAAGGGTGGAATGGCAGGCATTGCACATTACGTAAGTGTTGTTTCTTATAGAACTCTATTTATATAGGAATAAAATAGAAATCGTTGGTTAAGTGGCTAGCTTCGAACCAGGAGGTCGAGTATTATGTTGAATTAAGAAATTCTAAGTTTTTCTATCATCCATGAAGATTTCAGCAAATATTTTTAGCTTCACGAAATTGCTTTGTTAGGCCGGTTTCAGCCATTAGGATTAACATATGATAGTGATTGTTAGAATCAAACATTATCATCCTAAGCCCACCGAGCCGAATTATAGCAGCGTTACCATATCTCTTCTATAAGGAGGGACATATGGTAGTGGGCTGATAAAATAGGCTGACAACGATGATGATGATGATGATGATGTCGAAATGTAATGATTCCACCATATTTTACCAGCTGGTTGCCCGAATGGGTGCAGTCGTCACGGTCAGTGTCTACTTGAGGATGGCGTGTATCGATGCTCTTGCTCCGATGGTTGGGCGGGCACCGACTGCTCCATCGCCTTGGAACTGTCTTGCAGTGACAATGAGGATAACGATGAAGGTAATATTCGTAGTTATCTCTGTTAAGACGATATGCGATTAGTGACAAAATTCAAATAACTACTAATAAAGATTTCTGTAATAAAGTTCAACTGGGTGAGTAATATTGCAATGCTTATTTGTGAAACCAAGTGGCATTGTTGTGTTTTGGTCTAAACCAAAGGGTGTGGTTGTCGTTGTAGTTACAGGCACATAAGGCATGACTTCACACTAACGCCTTAGGTTGATATACACAAGGCAGCAAATTGTAGGACGTTTTTTTTGCATGCCCTGTGATTTTTATAGGCGACGGGTTTCCACTTACAATAATAAATTTAAATTGGTCTGGATTTACTTGTGAGTTGATTGGTTGACAATGGAACTACCGTTTTGAAGATGGCATGACGGACTGCTCGGACTCGGAATGCTGTAGCCGACCTGAATGCACCGAACATATAATGTGTTTGGCCTCCAATGATCCCGTCGAAGTATTGCTTCGTAAGCAACCTCCGTCAGTGACTGCGTCCTTCTACCAACGCGTCAAATTCCTCATCGAAGAAAATTCGGTCCAAAGCTACGCCCATATGGACGAATACTCCGAAGGGTAAGTAATCCATATTTGTTAATGATGAAGTAATATACATATGAGTTTATATGATATACATATAAATAGGTATATATAACACCAAATCACTTCATACGTGAAAGATATCGACAATTTAAATTATAATTTTTATTTATAATCTCATGGACGATATCTTTTACCCGACTATGGTTTAGGATTGACCTATCGGTTTTGCACAGTTATAAATTGATAAATTGCACCTAACAATATTTGTAGATTTTTATTATCATCGCCATACTAATAATATCTGTTAACCCGTAAAGAAACAAACCTATGATGACATTTTGTATTTAGGAACTTAGCACCTTACCAATTGATCCCTATCATCTTCCTAAACCTCTCCGAGGATTTGGTGTGGTTATTTTGATTTCATGAACAAAATTTTTTTGAACTTACTATTGTTTTCACATCTGGTGGAAGTGTTTTGATTTTCCTATTTTTTACAAAGCAAACTTATTGATTTATTATTTGCAATCCCGGCATGGTTAACATTTTCTATTATAAGTTAAGTTTTAGTTTCATTACTTTTTAAATCATTATGTTTTCACACCAGATCCGATGTGTTGTGTATTGTCTAATGTTATCCCTTGTGTGTGTCTTACCCTACCTGTTTGTCTTAATAAAAAAGCGTCTGATGGATTAAAAAATCAAATAAATCTGAGTGCTCAAAGCTTTCAAACAGTTTTGTTTGTCTTTCGTCTAATATAGATCGAAGTATAAAAAGAATTATATCATTTATAGTGACTCAAATTATGAAAGATTCAAAAAATTGTGTTATTGGATGTTTTAAAAGTACTAACTAAATAATAACTTTTTATTAAATAGCCATATAACGTTTCTTTCATAATCTGAGTATACTATATAGTATAGCGAATATACCATAAATAAAAAAATGCATTTCTTATTCATGAATACGGTTTGAGTCAGTTAAAAAATAAGATTCAATCTCATTCAATAACAAAATAAGACAAAGCAAAACTGAATAAATAAAGTAGACAACCCACCTCGCTTTATATGCAAAAGCGCCTCCAAAGTTTGTTTGCATTAAAACACGAGCCGCTTAACTATTTTGTTTGTGTTAAATACTCCGGAAGGGTTATATTGCGTTCTGGCATTTGTTTCATTCCAATTTTATCGCAAATTATAAAAAATTCACCATCCCGCCAACCATTCATAACCAAAACAAATTGCATTGTTAGTTTTCCACATTATATCAGCAGGCAGTTAATACAAAATTAAATAGTGGTGGTGTTGTTCTAATGCAAACGGGCTTAATTTCTTAATCAGTACTAACGTATGGGAATAAATTAGAATCAGTCATTAAAGCAAGTGTTATAACGCAAGGTAACCAGCGTAGACGAGCGCGACCGGCCGCACCGGTAGCAAAACGGGGTGGGGTTGCACTGAGGGATGTAGGTATCTGTGTAGTAATCTGTCCTGTCTTTCTGTGTCCCTGTGCCGCCGTGTGTCCGCCACTCCTAGCGAGTTCTGGAATTCCTTTACACCATGGTAAGTGTCAGTCAGCCCGCCCTCGCCCCTCAGTGTTCAGTATCTGTTAACCTATTCCCTTTTGTTGCGACTCCTGCATATGTGTGTAATGCCGTCGCCCGCCGCCTGTCTTTCTCTACTAACTGGCACGCGAACGGCGACACTAACGCTTTTCACTTTTCGTTTACTCCTTTGTCTGTATTCGTTTCATTCTCTATGTGTATGTAACATCTGTATGTCTGTCTTAAATGTTCTTTGTGATTGCGGCAAAATGGCATGAACGTTACTAACTTATAGAATCTTAAGTCTTACATATCGAAATTTGCATCTTGACAAAAATGTTTTGCCGCAACCACAGTCGTATTTTTGTAATATTTGTTCTCGTCTACTGTGCTTCTATTAATAGCTCACATAATACTATGATATACTTTTGTTATAACAAAAAAAAACTTAGGAAAATCATTTACGCTTTCACGCAAGACGTTAAAACACAATAGGCTAGGCGTAGGGCTGTAATATACGAGTATACGAAACGCGACGCGAGTTGTATGTCGTCAATTGAGCAAAATTCAGCGTACACGCAAATATAGCTTTGAATAAACTTACCCTTTTATGTATTCCTTACCCTTTGTCTGCGTCTATCATCTGTTGACCAACCACCTTACCCTTTGCCCCAGCTCTTTATGTGTTTAGATCCTCAACCTTGTAACTAATAAAAACAACTTGTTAATTTACTTCAAGTACTTCACAGCGATATGAAACACTGTACATTACAACCATTGCTTCCATCAACGGTCATCAAGTACTTACCTACATTTTTGTATTAACGCATTGAAATTGGTGCATTTAATTGAAATTTTATGTTTTTTTATGATTAATTATCTGGAAATGTATTCTCATGTGATTTTTTTAATATAATTTGTGTACAGGTAACTTCTTATGAATGTGTGCCCTCATTTTCATTTTGCAACAGGAACCAATAGCTATAAGATGAGATTATCTTGATTTACTTATCTGGAAAATCTTTTCTGAAAATCACAACAAGCAAGGTGTATACTTGCTTGCTGTGATTTCAGTAATGCCTACTTGGAAAATATCAATTAACGTATATCATCAATATATATCATACTCTTTTATGTGTTATATCTACCTAACCATAGATATTTACTGAGCAATACAAATTGCATTAATTAATTTAATTCGTACTTGCTTTACAAATTACAAATTCTTTTTACAGGGCACCTGCGATACCTAATTATTCTTGCAAGTGTTCGCCATATCAGTAGATGCTATCATACTTGTGTCATGACTTCATTAGTGTCTTGACTCTTGAACGATTTATAAATCTACGTGATTTAATCAATGAAGTCGACGCAAGCGCGCGGTTCAAATTATTAAATTGACTTTCAATAAAGCTTTATCGTTGAAGATTACTACAAGAACCTCCTGTACGATAAGTACGATATTCTAAAATTTATTGCATTCTACAATTTTAAATTTTAATTCTTTTAAATATCCAATACTAGTATTTTGCAAGAGTTAATATTTTATTCTATATGAAGTCTCATTTATATTTGCTTAGTTAATCAAAAATAATAAAAGTGTCATTTAGCTACACATTTTTATGTGAACTTACTAGGAAAACAAGATAAAAATCAATAACATTTTATATGATATAATAGTTTAATTTAGGTAGGTTTGAAAGTAATAAAAGGTAATGAAAATAGGTGGTTATTTTGCAACTTATATTATGAATTTGTAAGTTTATGTGTTTGCTTCTCACTCAATAACGTAATATGGTCTGAATGGATTTGGATGCAATTTGACTCATTAATAGTTTGTAATACGGGATATTTCAACATATCGAAATATTTTTTTTACCGGCTAGTCTGTTCATTTCTGGATTTAATGCGATTTTGCTTGATTTGGAAAAAAAATTATATAATAAAAATTGGTATAAACCAAATATCAAGCGCACAGAGTCGCAGACAATCACTAGTATTGGCACTTGAGAAAACATTTTAATTTATAAGAGAGTGTTCATAAATTGCAATTCGCACCAATTTCAAAAGCAGTGTAAAATTAACTAAGAATATAACTTAGCTCTTAAATCCTAATACAAAGAAAATAATATGTCTGTGTGGCAGCTGTTACATGCATTATTATACCTACATACCTATCTAGAAGGACTTCTGCTTATGTATGACTAATATATAACATGATTGCAATGTACAAACGTCATATGTAAACAGAGGTCTGAACTAGATTAGCTGATCCTGATACGAGAATGTGCAATGCTAAAACTTCTTATTTTATTTTCCAATTTTATTTTCATACTTCACTTTCACAGATTTGATTGCAAGTTATAAACGATAGCACAATAACCTCAATCTAAATAGATTTGAGGAAGCGAGCACGGCGATATGATTCACACATGAAATGTTTCAACCGCAAATCTTAACGTTAACACCTTCTGAGTATGTTAAATTTACTTTCATTTGATTTAAGAGGGTTGTATTAATTAACAAAATAAGTTTTGACATAGTAAATATAATATACCACGATAAAGAAAGCTAACACCATAACCAGGTTTGCCTACTTACGTCTAGTATGAAAAAATATGAAACGGACATTTTTATGTTTTCATTTATAAATAAATAAAAACACTAGAGAATACTAGAGAATAGAACATGACGTAGAGCTTAATCTTAAGCTCTTAGGAATCATGTGGTAGTTAATGACGTAACAAATAATATGTTGAACGGTTGCCTTTGATTTTGCCAAAACATATATACCATTAAGGCAATTTAAAGTTCGAATGAGTGTACCAGTGATATTCCTCCCTTTTAGGGTCAGATAGAGACAAAGCACTAGCTGTAGATACTGAATCAAGTATACTTACTAGTATTTTGAATTACCAAATATTAAATTACTAGTAGTACTTAAAAAAGCAGCTACAATATTACTTTAGGCCTGCTTAAATTGTTTTATAATGACTAAAAAATTCCTAATCGCTAAGTTAAAAAATGCTGTTATAGTCTATCTAAAAATTAAAAATGTAAAACATGGGACAAAAATGTATCTATGTCAAAAAATCTTGTGTGCAGTCACTCCACAAGTTGTTAAGAGTTCCTCCCTGTGGAAAAAGGCGTCACTATGTTACGAAAGACGTGTGAAATTCGTACCTGTGAATTGCATGGCAGAATGCTCTGATGACCTGGCGGTTCTTTTTTGTACGGCCTTTTGAATGCACGTTGTAAACTACAAACTCTACGCACACTGCAAAAAGGAATGCCTTTTCATGCTACACGGCAACCACTTTGCGAATTAAGGTCGACCTCCCACGTAACTGGTGTTTAAAACAAGGTTTTGAATTTTAAGACTGTTA
Source organism: Mycalesis mineus (assembly GCA_034621355.1). Taxonomy (NCBI): domain Eukaryota; kingdom Metazoa; phylum Arthropoda; class Insecta; order Lepidoptera; family Nymphalidae; genus Mycalesis; species Mycalesis mineus. The sequence continues at coordinate 9,623,097 of CM067886.1, read as the reverse complement.
CCCGTTACATCCTTTTCTACTTGCTTCGTTGAATTTGTACAATCGTTAGCTGCGTTTTAAAGTAGGTTATAAAATGGGGAAGGTAGTTTGCCAAGCGTTAATATGAGTAGATTCAAAGTCAAGTTTGTGTAATTGCCAATGGCGGCGTTAGGCGAACCTCGATGCTCTGACACTGAAGATGGCTTCGCAAAAATATTTTAATCAAAATTTAAATACTTAAGAGTTTTTTTTCCATAAACGTCAACAATACCAATTTATCCAAACTAACTCGGCTGGTAAACTATATATTTTTCTTAAATTAGCCATTTTTCAGCCAAGTGTGTATCGGAAAGTTCTTGAATAATCGTTACTTTGGTTAAATGACACGTTTACTACTTCACTGGGATATAGAAGAGACTTCGCAAAGTCGATGTCGATCGACGTCCAAATTTCGCCTAACGCTGCTACTGCTAATTGCTCCTAAAAGTAGGTATTATATATCCTCTGTACCAGCTCTCACGAAAACATTATAAATAATTAACGGCAATAGTTTACAAAAAGAATAACCCTTCAATAAGGTAACAAGGTTCATAAAAATAAAACACTGATACATCCCTTAATTCAACAAAACTTTATTAAATAACGATGAAAGTTTCACAATTCAATTAATGTAAAGCATAAAAAATTATATAAATGATATACCTATCAAATCGTTTCACAAGGGTAGTAAAAAACGTTAAAAGAAATGTGTGAATCATATCGGCATGCGAGCGGTGCTGCGACCGGCTCGGTCTGATAAGCGGTGTGATGTGCAGCCGAGTGTCGGTGATGCGCGGGCAGGTAGTGTCTCCGCAAGGGCTCGGCATCATCGGGATCAGGGTCTCCGTCGACCGGGAGGCGAGGTTCGGATTCACGCTCACAAGACAGGGAGGATGGTAAGTAAAGCATTTTTAAATATTGAAAAAAAAATGTTTATAATTGGTTTAGATTACCTTTTTTCTTATATTTAAGAAATGTTTTATGCCATGTAACTATCATACATAAGTTGTGACTAAAAATGGAAGGTGGATGGAGGTAGAAGGGTAAAATACTTTACGTTCTAAAAAATATAAAAAAATCATTACAATCGAGTTGAGTTGTTTTGGAGGAGTGCGACCATCAATACTAACCGAGATAGGATTTCCACACATAAGATATACTCAAGGCTGAAGAAATAAAACAGCTTACTTATACAAACCAGAATAACTTCAATTATTGCTACATCGTTTGGTACATTAGATATCCAAAATTAGGAAGTAACTAAGCAAAACTATGTATGATAAAAAAAGAAAGGTGCTTTCTTTTTATCTTTTTAAGTGACTGGCATATAATGGCACTCTTATGGTTTAAAGTAGGTTTTATAGCGAACATACGCTGTCGATAAATCTCTGAAAAGTAGGAAAAAACAATTTAATAATAAAATAAAACCGACTTCAAAACACACCAACAAGTAAAAAATAATTGCGTCATTTGGGTACTTTAATTTATTAACCATATCGATAAAGTCGGTGCCACCCAAGCCTTCTACTTTAAGAACGCTACCTAAAACCTAGTGCTTTGTTAAATAAACTTTCCTTAAACTTGGATTCCTTAAACTATTATTGAATTTCTGGGAAGCGTAACTTTTCTTGAACTAATTTACCTAGGTACCTGGTTCTATTAGCACGAGTATTTTATTGAACAGGATCTGCTTAGCCTGCTCGTGTCTAATCCACTTTACACAGCCCATTAGTTTATACACGGAACGCTTACCATCTCACCTACTTAGTAAGGATATTTTTAGCTACAAGTAGCATAACGTTGTACCTACCAACACACGAGTGTACTCGCGTGTAAAAAGAAAGGTCAACGGGCTCGACGCAAGCTGCAATTTCATTGTTTTTAATGTATGTAGATGTACGTTTAAGTATTCCGTATTTTACGACGGCACGTGTTTCGCCACCTGGCGGTGTACAGTTCTCTACTGAATCAGCCGGGGGGTTGATTTATTCGCAGTTCACTCTTATGAATCATCGCGCTTGAATTAATTTTATATCTTAGTCCTCTCTACATTTTAGCGCGCATTCTAGATTTGTGACGAAATTAAGCTGATAGAATTACTTGAAACAATTTATTAAACGCTTTAGCTTTGAATTAATTTATTTCGTATAGTTGAGTATCATAGGTGATAGTGCAATAATAAAACATATTATTAATATTGTTTTTATAAACATTGTTGAAAATTAAAAATAATTGTAAGTAAATAAATTTACTTATAAATAAATTATTCATATTTTTTTTAATTGTCTAACACATGGTATTTTAATTTGTTGAATTTTAATCTTTATTAACTTTGTACATTTTCTCTTTGTATTTGTTAATTTTAAGCGTGAAATAAAAGGCTTTTTTATTTTTATTTATTTTTAAATAAATTTATATTAGTTATACCGCCATGGTACCATGGAGATGATCTAATTTTTAGATAATTCGCAAGGTTACAAAAACCTACGTGAAATCCTAATCAAGTTAAGGATTCATTAGTTTTGGCACTCTGGTGCTTAAACTGGCAAAACAATTTCAATATTTATTTTTGACACTACTTAAGAATTTTTGACTTTTATTCGTATTTTTTCGCATGTCTATAAGTAAGGTCAAACTAAAACTACTTTTATAGCGCTTCTTGTCTTAAATTAATGAACTTAAAATTAAACATGACATTATAAAACTGATCTTAGATTTGTTAAAGTCCTGTGTTTGTTAAAATCGAATGATTATAACGAACGACCTTTGTTTCGGTTTCGGTCTCTTATATATAACATACCTAACGGCGCTTGCGGTACCGTATTGTTTTTAAAAATGATGACGTCAGCATTGCTGAAGTCATTGTTATTAACACTTTCATGATTCTCCATGTTATAGTAATTTAAACACTTATTCTTCCAATAATCACTTTATTGAGCTTAAGTTCGTATAATGACAAACGAGAGCTCCTCACACTTCGACTGTCTACGGTTGAATGCCGGGCGCGGCGATATTCACTCGTATTTATAGTCAGTCGAAGAGTGGGGTAGTTACAAATGTTTTGCAAAGTAATTAAATAACAATTATTTATGAAAATATTATTTGAAAACGTTATTCAGATTGATTTTAACGCTAAACAATAAATAATTAATAATAATAGTTTAAGTAACTAGTGTTGTTGCGCCGATACGGCCGTTCTGACCGGCGGTGCGCGCTCTGCACCAGCCGCTTGTATGCCGATGTCTCGCCGCCATCTCTGAAGTTTATCTGGAACTAAATGATTGTCTTTTGAGATTGGTATCTGTGTACCATAATGATTTTCATTATGTTGTGATAACGTGCACTGTGGTACTTTGTATTGTTAATGCATACAGTGTGGTATTTATATTGTTACGTAAATTGTGGTATTTATGTTGTTGCGTACACTGTGGTACTTTGTCGTTGTGTACACTGTGGTACTTTGTCGTTGCGTACACTGTGGTACTTTGTCTTTGCGTACACTGTGGTACTTTGTTATTGCGTACACTGTGGTACTTATGTTGTTGCGTACACTGTGGTACTTTGTCGTTGCATACACTGTGGTACTTTGTCGTTGCGTACACTGTGGTACTTTGTCGTTGCGTACACTGTGGTACTTTGTCGTTGCGTACACTGTGGTACTTTGTTATTGCGTACTCTGTGGTACTTTTGTTGATGCGTACACTGTGGTACTTTGTCATAGCGTACTCTGTGGTACTTTGTCATAGCGTACTCTGTGGTACTTTGTCGATGCGTACTCTGTGGTACTTTGTCAATGATGCGTGGTTAATTGTGTGATTGTTTTAGTGAGTTTAATAATAAATAAAAATAAAAAAACTTAGCATTTGTTATTGATCCTTTGAGCCTTGGTCTTACTGCTCGGCCATGCTGGCTTGGGAAGTGGATGGTATAAGCTCATTGGGTACTGTTATTGGGTCCTCTTCTTGCGCCGATACGGTTATCTGTTCGCCAGGTTGCTTTACGGAGTTGGTCATGAGCGACTTTTCTTGGACGCCCTGAACCAACCACCTTTTCTACCAAATATCGATCGTTGTCCAGAATCCTTATTATTTCATATGGCTCGCTGAATTTAAGGAAGTGACTGGTAATCCCACTTCTGATAACGGCGCTTGCGGTACCGTATTGTTTTTAAAAATGATGACGTCAGCATTGCTGAAGTCATTGTTATTAACACTTTCATGATTCTCCATGTTATAGTAATTTAAACACTTATTCTTCCAATAATCACTTTATTGAGCTTAAGTTCGTATAATGACAAACGAGAGCTCCTCACACTTCGACTGTCTACGGTTGAATGCCGGGCGCGGCGATATTCACTCGTATTTATAGTCAGTCGAAGAGTGGGGTAGTTACAAATGTTTTGCAAAGTAATTAAATAACAATTATTTATGAAAATATTATTTGAAAACGTTATTCAGATTGATTTTAACGCTAAACAATAAATAATTAATAATAATAGTTTAAGTAACTAGTGTTGTTGCGCCGATATACCTAATGCTTTATTTAAAATCGATTTATCACAGAAATCGGATTCTTCGGTTCGGATTAATTCAGTACTTTTCTAGAGACGTTGCTGGAACGAGATTACTATAACTCTTTAACAACACCAGAAAACTTAATGATAGTGAGCAGAGTCGATAATCAAACGTCAAATTTCAGCATCACTCATGGTTTCGGCAGAAATGACAACCGAACCTTCCAAATAATCCATATTTATCTATCTATTTTAAACGGCCTAGGCCTAGGTTTTACTCCTCTAGCAAACAAATAAATAAATACCTAATACTTAAACACACACACGCCCACACATTACACGCGCGCGCACACACACACGCCCGCACATGCATGTGGCAGAAGAAGCATGAAAGTAAAATAAATGTAGTATAAATATGAGTGGAGTTAAACTGAGTGGCTGAATTAAGAATTGTGTGATAAGAGTGCTATGTGGTATAGAAGAAGATGTAGTGACTAAACTCGAGAAAGGTATGCTGAGATGGTTTGGTCACGTAGAGAGAATGAATGAAAGGAGACTTACGAAAGGGATTTATAAGACGAGAGTGGATAAGAATGATGGAAGGATTAGACCAAGGTAGAATTTAATTTAAGGTAGGTAGAGTTTAATCAGAAGGTCCTGGTTAAATCCAGGACATTCTGATTAAAGGACAGGACAAAAGTACCCAAAACCGACATGCTTGTATGAAAGTTTTAATGAAGTTGGAAAACGCGAGAGATATACAACGATCGTGGCAAGTGGAAAGACGTGATCTTTGCGTACTCCTATGGGGATGTGGTACGATTTTATTAACCGACGAAAAAAAACGGAGGTGGTTCTCAATTCGACACGTATATTTTTTTTTATTTATGACCACGCATAATTTTTTACAGAGTTGTCCGATTTTGATAATTCTTTTTTATTAGAAAGGGCATACTTCCAAGGTAGTCCTATTGTCATCATGTTAGGATCTGATGATGATATCCTGGGGAAATTGAAGGAACTCTTCAAATTCTAAAGGCACGCTTACAGCTATTTCGGTTTTTATCTCGGTATCGGTAGCTTTTTGACTACTAATGCCGTATAATATATTATGATATTATAGTACGAGTACGTTACATGGCGTAAGCTTAGTTAAGATAACCGCCCGGTTTACGTCCTTAACCGGCGTACGGGTTTATTATAACAGTAAATTTATAGTAAAGTTATGTCAACCGTTGGTTATGATATCCCAAAATCTTGGTGCACACAGGCCTAAGGACGTTACCTAGAACCCACAAATTGCTTTACTACGTAAAATAAATGTTCTTTAAACTTGGCTGGCACCAAATTCATAAATCACTAAAAAGTACAACAACAAGGCACAGTTATTTTTTAAGTGCGTTTTGAGTCGGTCTATTTTTGGTAATATCTATCTTCCATTAGAAAATAACACGAAAAGTAAGGAAAATAAGTGGCATAGATGTAATTGGTAGAGCTCACGGGTGAACCGGCTTACTGGCCTTTGGATATTAACAAAAGGCCCGATCTTTTAGCAAGCTTAGCTAGCTTCTCTTTGTAACAAATAATGCTATCTAGAAGACAGAACCTTATTTAAATCGTGCAATTCGCTTATAATCTTAGAGCTGTAAACTATATTGAAAACAAAAGTATTCAAACCAATACTTGCATTTGACAACACAATCAAGAAAAATCTTGGATTCCTGTCTCCAGTAGGGCGTGGGGATCGATTATTATGCAGGGGCAGCAAAATCATTAAACCAACCTCATCCACACTTTCTGCCTCATTCAAATTGACGTTACTTGGGCTCGCAGTGATGACCTTGAAATTGATGGAATACCCTAACAAGACCTCAGATGTGCCTCCCACTCAAGTCAACATTTCCGAGAGAAATAAAGAAAGTAATTACATTCTTAAACTTAAAAAAAGCTCCGGGGTTTAATTTCATTACTGCTCGCATCCATAAAGAGCTTCCCATAAAATCTGATATATTTGGCTAACCTACTTAACCGCATCTTCCATATAAATTATTTTCCTGAGACTTGGAAAGTATTTATTTATATTATTTAAACAAGCTCATTGCATTACATATAACTATGATACATAAACCAGAGAAACCTCAGCGAGAAACTAGCTCCTGTCCACCGATTAGCCTTACTCATGTTTACCCGAAGATCTGGAAAATAATTTTCTTAGCGAGATTATCAAATGTCTTGGAAGAAAGTAAAATTATCCCTAGTTCAGCTTTCATAGACAACACTCGACCATCGAATAAGTTCAAATTCGACAGTGTCTCGAAATGAAAAACGTCTAATGAAGATGAATTCTACATATATGGAAACTATTTTCAGTAGACTGACCAGGAAAATAAAAAGCTTGGAATAAGATAACAAGTACTTTTTAGCAGTCTATTGAACATAGACGCATAGTAATTTATTGGAAGAAATTATTTACTTTTTTAATAGCAGAATGGCTAGGCTTTTTATTTTTCTGGTCAGGCTATACATCATTCCTTCCACTCGTTGACTACCCTAATTATCGTTTCTCAAACAAAAAACTTAAATGTTATCGTCTTGGGTTTTGTACTGTCCACCATATAGATTGGGGCTAATCTTCGGAACTACTGATCCGATTTAAAAATTCTTTCACCAGTAGAATGCCACGTTATCGGTGAGTGTTAAAAGCTATATTTTATATTTGTATTGTATATATTACCCGAGTTATCACAGTTTTTGCCGCGAGTCGGACCGTGAAATTTATTTAATTTAGCTTTAGGCACGTACGCTGCCTTAGATATTGGATATAATTGAAAACATTGTATGAAAACTTTATGCATCTTAAGAATTTCTACAAAAAAGTCCGCAATAGCATATATCTATCTTTTATATTTTGGCAGATATATAACTTTTTGTGTTTTAAAAAATCATTTAATTCATATGCTTACGTTTACGTGATTATTTATAAAACTAAACTTAAATTCTTATGAAAATAAATTATTTAATAATCACAAGGATATTATAGAGATAAGATTTGCCTTTTACAGTATGTTAATTAGTTATATAGTTTCGGAGATAAAACAAAATTTCTAAAAAGTGCGACTATGTAATATATCCTTTAATTCATATGCTTAAGTTTACGTCATTATTCATACATACATACATGTTAATTAGTTATATAGGTTCGGAGATATTACAAAATTTCTAAAAAACAACTCTGCCGGGTCAACATTTTGGTACTGATATTCTTTGAGAATTCGATCTTTGATCTTTTCTTTCAATTTATTTGGCATGGCAAACCATATTTATATAATGCTCACCTGCTTAAGGGGTCAAACGGGAGTTCAAGTCTACACCAAGTTTCACGCGGACGAAGTCGCAGGCGACTGCTATATAGCTATAATGACGTAGGCGAGCGCTAAGAAATGTTTTTTCTAATGCTCACCTCCTTAAGGGGTCAAACGGGAGTTCAAGTCTACACCAAGTTTCACGCGGATGAAGTCGCGGGCGTCCGCTAGTATTTTATATTTGTATTATATATATTAGCCGAGTTGTCACAGTTTTTGTCGCGTAAGTCGGACCGTGAAATGTAATTAATCGGCTTTATGCGCGTGCGCTGCCTTAGCTATTGGATATAATTGAAAATATTGCATGAAAATTTTCATGTATCTTTAAAAGTTCTACAAAAAAAGTCCGCCATTGTATATATCTACCATTTATTTTTTGGCATATATAGAACTTTTTGTGTGTAAAAGGAACCATTGAAGACGACCCAAAAGTAGATCTGCTGGGCGGCGGATAATAAACAACTCATTAAGTTTGTCTTAGTTGTACTTAACTTTAGCAATGCTTTTGACACTGTTAACTATGACATTTTGTTGGGTTTGTTACGCTCTATTAACATCCCATGTTTCCATCGGCGATGGACTGGTTTCGGATGACGTTGTCTCAATGACGACTCTTTCATCTTCGTGTGATGTTACGGCTCAGGGTACCTCAGGGTGGCGTGTTATCTTACTATTGCCATTTTATATATAAATGCAATAATCACTTCTCATTGCATCACTTCTCTCTATCACGTTATTCAAATATACCATTTTTCAACCCTTGAGAACCTTAGTTCTACTGTTTAATGTTAAACAATTGCACTCCGGCGGCTATTTAATAAACATACCGGCATATTTAGCGGAACATAAAAAAGGTCCATAATAAAAAAAAATTGTTTTATTTTAAAATCTACATACTACACTTCTTTTTAACCGACGAAAAAAAACGGAGGAGGTTCTCAATTCGACACGTATATTTTTTTTTTTTTTTATGTATGACCACGCATAACTTTTTACAGTGTTGTCCGATTTTGATAATTCTTTTTTTATTAGAAAGGGCATACATCCAAGGTGGTCCCATTGTCCGCTTGTTAGGATCTGCTGATGATATCCTGGGGAAATTGAAGGAACTCTTCAAATTTTGGAGGCACGCTTACAGCGATTTCGGTTTTTGACTCGGTATCGGTAGCTTTTTGGCTACTAGTGCTATATAATATACTATGACAGTATAGTACGAGTACGCTACGTGGCGATAAATCACTAAAAAGTAAGAAATAAAAATTTTTAACAAAAAATAGAACCGACTCCAAACGCACTAAAAAGTAAAAAATAACTATGTAATTTAGTTGCTTTAATTTACTTAAGCATATCTAGGAGTCGGTGCCAGCCAAGGTTTCTACTTTCAAGGACGTTACCTAGAACCCACAAACTGCTTTACTACGTAAAATAAATGTTCCTTAAACTTGGCTGGCACCGACTTCATAGATATGCTTCAGTAAATTAAAGCAACTAAATTACACAGTTATTTTTTACTTTTTAGTGCGTTTGGAGTCGGTTCTATTTTTTGTTAAAAATTTTTATGTTATTTAAAGTTTCATTTGTTTTACTTAAAATGAGATCACATTAAGAACAGACTTTGCGAGTAAAGACTATTTGTGAAAAATGGTACATATTTGAACTTTTCATGTAACCGGTATAAGTGAAAATTAATATGAAAATAACAATTAGAAAAATGGTGATTAATATCGTGTATTTCCTCCGCGTGCTCCTTATCCGTGTAATCAAAGTTTCTACCCGTCTAGGAATACTGAGAATGATGTTATCGATGATCTCCTGGGATAGTCTTTAGTCTTTAGACGTTGGCAGGAGCTGGAATTCTGGACTTAACTTTTCTTTTCAGCAAGTCCCAAACGTGCTCTGTTGGGTTCATATCCGGTGATCTCGCCGGCCATTCCATAACAGTGATATTCATATCATTAAGCTTGAGTTACCCGAGCGGTATGCGGCCGAGCATTATCCTGCATAAAAACAAAATCGTCACCGATATATGGGGCAAACGGTGCGACATGTAAGGCAATGGTCTGCAGTCAGACTCTCTCTGTCAATCACTACCAAGACTGTGCGAACTCCCAAACAAATGCCCGCCCAAACCATTATTGATCCACCACCGTATGTAACTGTAGTTTCAAAATTTGTCTGAATGTATCGTTCTCCTTTGCGTCTGTATATTCTTTGCCTGCCGTCAATTTGATTTAAGAGAATTCTGCACTCATCAGTAAACAATACCTTACTCCATTGGTCCGCGTTCCAAAGTCGATGTTTCGCTAAATATGCCGGTGTGTGTATTTTTAGTAGTTTTGCATGATCTGCGAAACTAATAATATAATATGATGTAAAAAAAGACGTGCGCTTCTTTTTTTTGTTTATCGAGCACATACCAACAAAAGTAGTAAAGGATGTATAGACTTTGTTTTGTGATATGTAGGTACTATTTATGCTGTTAGCGATCAATTATTATTATTATTATTATACATCAAATATCTAACATCGCGTGCGCATGAGAATGTACTATAAGTAAAGAAGAACTAACAAACGCAAACATTTTAAACCCAACAACCGTGCAATCGTTATTAATATTTAGTTACGGCCATTACAAATTCCTTACACTTAATCGAATTAAAGCCGAGATTAAAACTACACGGTTAATAACGAAATAACAACACAATTTGATATAGATATGATACACTCGTGACTAATTTTCATGTGGATTTTATTGTTTTTTTTTAAGTATTTTCGGACTACATCTAAAAATCGCTTTCGTCAAATCATTGTACATGTAATTATTACCTATTAGATACAAAGTAGCTTTAAGGGATAGTCATGCAAACGCTCATTGTAGAACTAACTTTTCCAGTTAATAATTATTAGGTACGCGTATGTACGTGTATGCTGATGAGCTATGCTAGGTGTAAGTCTGCATGATCAAATCAGAAATGAGTAGATCCACAGAAGAACCAAAGTTATCGATAAAGCAGAACGAATCACAAAGCAGACGTGGCAACAGACGGGGCACATAGTTCGAAGAACCAACAAACATTAGGTCTCAAGATTGGAATGGTGTCCCCGCACTGGAAAGCTCATTGTAGGTCGGCCGCAGACTAGGTGCACTGAAGACATTAAATGTGTCGTCATGATGTACCTCACGCGATTTGAACTTTATGATTTTATACTTGGGAAAAACTTATTTACTTACACTATTCGTAAACTGGGAACATTTGTGCCCATATTATGTTTTTATTTTTTTTTTACTGTGTTTTATGTTTTTATTTACTGTATTGTTTAGAATAATCCATGTTTTAGACATAACGCTGTCCAGCTCGCAAAATTGAGAGATATGTTATGTATCTTGTTCGTTTCCAAAAGAAAATAATTTTCGAGAATATTGTAACAATAGGAAAAGTACTGCATGGTCGCACAACCATCTTAAACAACTCGGAAACTTACCAAGAGGGGCAAAAGAAATTGCCGTGAAGTCATTTTATGGAAGCATATTAAACATTCAATGTTATCTCAGGTTCGACGTTCTCGTAAACGGCGGTGGCGCAGTCACCCTACAGTTCCAGAGATCTCCCTTCAAGCCTCTACGGAAGACTGTCTTCGTGCCTTGGAATCAGATCGTAGTTCTGCCTCCAGTACAAATGGAACTAAGCGACGACAGTATAAAAGTGCCCACACCGAGGTTAGCTTTAATTTTCTTACTTATATGTATGTCCCTATCTAAGAGAAGGTAACTCCTGTGTATTTTAATATTGATATTAAATTTGATTTTTGGGATCATCTTCTTATGAGATAAGCGGCTTTTGGTTATGTAGAATTTCAATTCATATTCAGGTACAATTTTTTACCCTCATCGATTTATGTTTCATCATTATCAGCCTATTGAAGGCCCACTACAGGGCCAGACCTCCCTCCTTATAGGAGAGGGGATATAGAGCGTACACCCACCACGCTGCTCCAATGCGGGTTAGGGTGATAATGTTTCATTTATTAACGATCACTGTCAGATGTTGATGATAGTGAATAATGTTTACCTCTATAATAATATTATCTAGTAACAACAGCGAAGAAATATAAGGAAACTTATCTGTGAGATGCTTCAAAATTAAACAACAATATTTTTCAACTTCAGATCACCGCCTCGTCTGGATTGGTCGCCGATGCCCCAGTGGTGGGAGACTGAAACGCCACCTTGCAGCGCACACGACCATGAACGCCTCAGACCTGAAGTTGTTGCTATGCCAGCGTTGGCCGCTCCAGCGGTATCATCTCCTACCACTACCACCGTTATTTATCCAGAGGCACAGGTAAGTTTTGGAGATTAATAACATACGAGATTAATAACATTGCACCTAAGTACAATTTGAAATATAGAAAAACTTTTATTTTAACATTGTGCCAACATATATTTCAATGGGGTTAAACCCAAGTGACCAAATGCCCAAACCGTTTGGTTACCATACTTTATTTTCGCAGATCACTAAAACTACTTTAATAGATATAGTGATCCTTGTTTACCTTATAGTCGGGTTTTTTGTTTTTATAATAATAATTTTAAACCGAACAATTATCCTGCAATTAAACATGATATGATATTTATATATTTTCAATGAGGGTATAAACCCGTTTTGAAAATTTATATAGCCTATGTCACTACCACAATTGTTACAAATTCAACGACACCTCACATGTCAAAATCCGTCCAGTCGTTAAGGGTGTAGCGCGTTCCGAAGAAATGGACATACATACATACATACATACATACTTACATACATACATACGCTCGAAAAACATAACCCTCCTTCTGACGCAGTCGGCTAAAAATGAATATCTGCTTCGGTTTCACAGATCTAATGTTTATATTAGATTACCAGCTGACACAAACCACAGTTCGGTAGTTTTACTTTCAGTAATACATCCAAATTAAAAACCATGGATCTCAAGAGACATCATTAAGATCGCTTTAACATCTTTTCAGATCGTAAGTGAATCTATCGGAATACCGGGCTCTTCGGTAAAGCTCACGTACCGCTCGTCGCAAGCTGCTGGCTACCTCTCATGTGTCCACATTCAACTTACAAGACGAATAGTCCCTGCTTCTCTCAGTAGAGTCCACGTGCGCGTCGAAATCGAAGGCTCACTTCATACACATAGCTACGAAGCTGACCCTGATCTGACTCATGTTTTCGCTTGGAATAAAAGAAATGTTTACAAACAAAAGGTATGCACTATTTAACATTATATTATCATTACTAAAGATAAATTAATTTCTTCTCGTTTGATTTTATTTTTCATATATTTATAATTGATTGGAATTTTTTGTCAAACTATCTGGCAACTGAAGCAAATGTATTTTGCGTCGTAAAAAGGGGAAAATTCCTCTTTTTCTATTACATTAGCACCTTAACTTTTCAAACAGTATTTTCAGCATAGTAAAAACTTAACTAATTATGTGAATTCCCTTAGGTTTACGGACAAGCCCAAGCGAAAATATCTATCGGCTACGAATACACTGCATGCTCATCAATTGTATGGGAAACGCAAACGGCAACTCTTGCTGGATTCGATGTTGATATTTCTGACATTGGCGGATGGGGTTTGGACATACACCACCATTACAATTTCCACGAAGGCATTCTGCAAAAAGGAGATGGGGCCTTGTTACATCTAAAACAATATCCAAGAACAGTACAGGTATATTATTAAATTAATTTCTAGATTTTAGCATTTCATTTTACAAAATATGACAATTTTTCTCAACTTTCTATTTTATTCCAGGTGGTATTAGGTACAGGACTCCAAAGATCCCTAACTTGTCCTGACCACTGCAATGGCAAGGCAGCTGATTCACGACTTTTGACACCTACTGCGCTTACTTCAGGACCTGATGGATCTCTCTATGTTGGAGACTTTAATTTCGTCCGTCGTATAACTCCAGAAGGAGTGGTGACTACGGTACTGCAATTAGAGTAAGTGTCGAGGCATCATCGTATAAAATTACAGTGACGAGTCACTAAGATAAGCATTAATCTAAAAGAAGGATAAAAAGTGTGTATTTACTATTTTATTGATCTTTATGTTTCAGAACAACACAAGTCGCATATCAATACTACATCTGTATATCACCGGCTGATGGATATTTATACATATCAGATTCAGAAAAACATCAAGTTAGAAGGGTTGTAGTATTGGACAAGGTTCGTGATCCGGCTGCTAATTCTGAGCCAGTAGTAGGTAACGGTGATCGTTGTGTACCTGGAGATGATTCCAACTGCGGTGATGAAGGACCTGCCATTAAAGCGAAGTTGGCCCATCCCAAAGGTAATTATTACATTACGAGCATATAACTCCAAAAATAGTAAGGTAACATTTCCTGTTAGCTAATAAATTCGTAATTTTTCTCAGGTCTTGCTATAGCAGCTGACAGAACGATGTATATCGCAGATGGAACTAATATCCGTGCTGTTGATCCCAGTGGTATTATCCATACACTTGTAGGACATCACGGGCATCATAATCATTGGTCTCCAGTTCCTTGTCGAGGCGCCATTGCTCCGTACGAAGCACAACTACAATGGCCTACTGGAGTCGCGTTATCTCCACTGGATGGCTCACTGTATTTCATAGATGACAGAATCATACTTAAATTAACAGTCGACATGAAAATCAAAGTTGTTGCTGGTCAACCATCTCATTGTCGACTTGGAAATGATGGCAAACCAATCACTAAAGCTACAAATAGAACCAATGCAGATTTCAGGGAAGATTCCAGTTTGGGCACTATTTTGGCAATAGCATTTGCACCCAGTGGAATATTATACGTAGCTGAATCTGACTCTAAGAAAACAAATACAATAAAAACAATTGATCCTTCTGGAAAAATAATGCATTTTGCTGGAAAATTACAAGAAAACTTTAAGGAGCTCAGCTGTGAATGCAATTCTTCAATTTCGGCAACTGTAGCGCCTATTAATCCTCGTGATGAAGGAGCCGGATGTCCATGCAGACTAAGTGTCGCCGCTGGAGATGAACCACCGACTAACACTGAGACTTTGCTGTCATCTAATGCAAAATTCCAAACAATTTCAGCGTTAGCCGTCACTCCTGATGGAGTACTCAATGTTGTTGATCAAGGTATCTTTTTACGACAAATATGAAAACAACACATTTACATTATAAACTAGTACATAATAAAATCACCTTATATAACTTTCTATTTCAGGTTCGCTTCATATTTTGGCTTTGAAACACTACTTGCCATCTCACGATGAAAATGGTGAATTCAGAATACCGTATCCGCCCACGTCAGAGATATACGTCTTTAATCGATATGGTCAACATATAACAACAAAAGATTTAACATCTGGCAAGACGAGATATTCCTTTTTGTATTCTAAAAATACCAGCTTTGGAAAATTATCAACAGTGACTGATGCGTCTGGTAACAAAATTCAGCTTTTGCGAGACTATAGCAACATAGTTAGCTCGATTGAAAATACACAAGATCATAAATTGGAGCTAAAAATATCCGGTATTGGTTATTTAACTAAATTGACCGAAAAGGGATCTATAGGGATTGAACTAGATTATGACGCAAACACTGGATTACTCAATAGCAGATCAGGGGTGAGTATTCATGAAGCAATGATTTAAGTTTATGTTTAGATTAAAATTATTTATCAACAGATGCAGATCCATAATTGTTTTGTTTTTTCAGGCGGGTGATACTGTGATATACAATTACGACGAACTTGGCCGTGTGACAAAAATTATTATGCCGTCAGGAGAACAGGTGCACATTACTTCTGGCCTGGCTAAAAATTATGGACTCGCTGTAACAGTTTCAAACCCAACCAGTACAATTCCGGTTGGCGTATCGAAGAAATGTGAATATGTGCTGCACGGACAGTCCTTCAAACAAATCACCATTAACAATGGAAAACAAATAACAGAAGGTCGAATGTTCACTAACAATACTTTGGTTATCGATACACCTTGGTCAGGAAAGTTTGAAAGTATAGCAGCTGCAAAACATCCGTTACTTGAAGCTGCTTTACCAATCGAAGCTGAAATGCTACACATGTGGTCACATCAGACAACAACTTTTGGAGACGGTTTAATAAACAACATGTATTCATTATATACTCTTGTTGGTGACGTAAGAAACCCTCAACAAACACTAAATAGAGAGATTTGGGTAAACGACTCGAGAGTTTTAATTATTGAATTTGACCAATTTAAAAGCAGAGAAACATTCTTTAATGCCGATAGAATACCACTTTTCACTACTTCTTATGATGTTGCTGGTTTGCCATTGTCTTTTACACCTCACGGGGCTGGAGTGCCACTTAATATATCGTACGACAGATTTTATAGAGTTAATGGTTGGAAATGGGGTGTTACTGAAGAATCGTATAATTATGATCCACATGGAATGCTCTCCGAGATCACTAGTCCGCAAGACGGTACGAAATTCATTTACTACAATGAGGGCAACCTTGTGTCGAAAATTACACTGGCAAGTCAAAGAAACTTCAAATATGCATATGACGCTGATGGTGGTTTAACTCACGTCATACTACCATCAGGAACAAACCACTCGTTTAGCGTGCAGCCATCTATTGGATTTTTACGCGTCACTTACACACCCCCAGGTTCAACCAAGAAATATTTACAGCACTACTCGCATACTGGCGAACTTTTGCAAACAGTTTTCCCGGGTGATGGGGCTAGAATCATATACAGATATTTTACAACTAATAAAATATCGGAAGTGGTTCACGGAGATGGTCAAACTCAAATTCATTACTCTGAAAATACTGGCTTACCCTCCGAAATATTGCATGTAGACCGTGAAGTTGATTATCGATGGGAATCCACCTATGCCGGTGGTTTACTTATTGAAGAAAGACTTGACTATGGCGCCAAGACCGGATTGAGCAATGCAAAAATAATATACGAATATGATAATAATTACAGAACAACTGCTGTTCAAGGTCGTATTGGAGGTCAAACCCTAATTCCGCATCACATAATATATAATAGCAAAACAGGAGCTCCTGAAATTTTAGGACAATTTACTGTATCCAAGCAAAAATGGAATGAAACGTCTGTTTATGACGGTATCGCCATGTTCTCTAGAATAGTTAATAACCAGTTCCTTGAAAAAGAAATCACAGTAAATATTCACAGAATGGAAGTGTTCAGAATGGAGTTCTCTTATGACCGTCATGGAAGGATTTCTCAAACACGAACACACACCAGAAATGTAGGAGTGAACACTTATACTAACGTAAAGAATTACACTTGGGACTGTGACGGCCAATTAACAGGCGTTGAAGCACAAGAGCCATGGGGCTTCAGATATGATGATAATGGAAATATGCTGTCACTAACATACAGAGGCAATACGATTCCCATGGAATACAACGATATGGATCGTATTATTAAGTTCGGAGAAGGACAATATCGTTATGACAGCCGAGGATTTGTTTTCCAAAATGCTAGAGAAGAAAGATTCCAATACAACGCTAAAGGTTTACTAATTAGAGCAACAAAACGAGGAAGATTCGATGTTAGATACTACTATGATCACCTAGATAGGCAAGTATTTTATAAGAATATTATTTGATAAGTAGTTATGTAAAAATGTATAGAAATGTTACATATTCCACGCACAAAATGTTGAAATATTTATGCTTTTTCCTTTCAGATTATCTACAAGAAAGGATAACTTTGGAAATGTTACACAATTCTTTTACACCAACAAGGAAAAACCTCACGAAGTCAGTCATATTTATTCACCTCGCGAGAACAGATTTATGACTCTCGTTTATGATGATAGGGGTCATCTTATCTATACTCAGGTAAATTGAGCACACTATACGATGGCGACCAATCTTGTAGTTTTAAATAGCATTTAAAATATATCACTTATAAATTATATTGTTTCAGGTTGCCCGCCATAAATATTACATTGCAACTGATCAATGTGGAACACCCGTTATGGTCTTCAATCAGTACGGAGAAGGCATTCGAGAAATTATGAGATCACCATACGGTCACATAGTATACGATTCAAATCCGTATTTGTACCTACCGGTAGACTTTTGTGGTGGATTGCTAGATCAAGTGACATCACTCTTACACATGGAGCACGGAAAAGTTTATGATCCCCTGATAGGACAATGGATGTCTCCTCTTTGGGAAAATCTTATCGAAAGAATCCATAACCCTACACAACTTCATCTATATAGATTTAATGGAAACGATCCCATTAATGTACGGCCACAGAATAAAAAACCAGCAGGTAATTAATTTTCATATTACATATTAGGTACTTAAATCTTCAAGCATGAATTTTCTAATGAGTTCGTATTACAAATAGGTATGAGCAACCGTAATCTTCTAGAAGATGTTAATAATATTTTCAAATCTTTGCAGATCACTTGTCTTGGCTGAAGCTGCTAGGGTACGATACAAAAAGTTTAGCCCCACAACTTTATCCTGATGAACTTCCTGGTGGGTCAATATTGCCAAGCATTCCTCGCGGCCGCCCTGTATGGGGCACTGCACCTCTCGACAGCGGCCCAGTTCTACCTTATGCTATGTCATTACTACCAAGCGTAATGATCGAATCTGGATTTTTATCTCACTTGTCAAACAAAAGAATTGCTGATTTCCGAAGCCTTGCTATACCAGCGATGTCTGCACTAAAAACTGACGGTCTTAATCTTTCACCAAAACGAATCGGCACCGACTCAGAGCCACCTTTCGGACGTGGCATTCTAATTTCCCGAAATTCGAGAGGGCGAGCGGTAGTGAGCACAGTTCCGTCAGCTAATGCCATTTACCGAGATGTATACACATCAGTCTTCAATAGATCTCATTTGCTGCCATTCTCTTTTGTCGTTCATGGGGACCAACAAGATGTATTTTACTTCGTAAAAGAAGATACCTGGCGTGCAGCCGACGACAAACAACAACTGAAACGTATGCAAGGAAAACTAAACGTCACCTTCCACGAAGTAGCAGAAGGTGGCCGCTCATATGCCGACGTGAAGATTCACGGACAGACGAGCATAATTAATTTAAGATACGGCACCAGCGCCGAGAGAGAGAGGCAGCGCCTGCTGCACCACGCGCGGGCGTCCGCCGTGCGCAAGGCGTGGCACCGCGAGCGCGAGGCGCTGCGCGTCGGGCTCGGCGGCTCGCTGGACTGGTCGGCGGCAGAGCTGGACGAGATCCAGAAGGCGGGCTCGGCGGCGGGCTACGACAGCGAGTACGTGCACGACGTGGCGCGCTACCCCGAGCTGGCCGAGGACCCGTACAACGTGCGCTTCGTCAAGAAGCGCTCGGACCGCGCCGAGCGGCGGCGGCGGAAGCGCGAGAGCTGCCGCACGCCCTGGTGGCTCGCCTGGGACGGCCTCTGCTAGTGACGTGTCGCCATCCATATGCCAAATCGTATGAATGTTAATTCGATGTGTGTGAACGGTGACGGACGAACGTATATATGTGCGTGTGTGAAAATATATTTTGTAAATAGTCTCTATTAATTGTTAATTGTTGATGTATGTATGTACGTAGATGCGAATCCCTATCGCTGTGTAAATAATAAATTTTAATTTGCAGGGAGAGAATGGACCTTTTGAGAGGACTGATATAAAATAAATGTATTGTATGTATAAATAAGACGATCTATGTGAATATGAAATTATTTATACTTATTTATCGGTAAAAAGCTTCAATTGTGTCCAATGTTCTTATAAAATTAGATGAAGACTATTTGAAAGAATAATAAAAAAGCATACTTTTTTAACCAAATCAATATGTTGTTTGATATTTTTCCCCTTACAACCAAATGAAGCAAGATCACAACAGTAAATTCAAGAAATTCGCACAATGTGGCGTATAGTTCGATTAGAATATATGTTTCCCCTAGCTCTCCTCTACCTGTATATTGTTTGAATAATTACAGTAAGCCAAAATATCACAACTGTTAACTTATATTGACGGCCGAGTGGCGCAGTGGGTAGTGACCCTGCTTCTGCGTCCTAGACCGTGGGTTCAATCCCCACGTCTGGGAAATGTTTGTGTGATGAGCATGGATATTTTTCAGCATCTGGGTGTTTATCTATATAAGTATTTATGTATATTATATATATAAAATATTCATCAGCTATCATAGTACCCATAACACGAGCTACCTATGCTTACTTTGGGGCTATATAGCGATGTGTGTAATGTGTGTGTAAAACAAGGCCAGGCCAAGCCTTTTAACAATATTCAAATAATATTTTAAAAATCTTGATTTGAGTGTCTTTCAGACAAACTGAGTAAGTAGGTAACGTTAAATGAAAATAAATAGAAATATTATAAATAAAGAAAAGTTAATTTATTCATGTTCAAAACGTAATTCTCTGAACATCGTACTCAATTTTTACAATATCATTTCATACATAACTCCTAGTCAACGCTTTAATATAAATTTTATTATTCACCGTCATAAGCGTAACTTTTGCTTATTCAACTTGTAATTATTAGGTATAGGTATATTTACACATAAACTACAATAAACAGAACTAAACATACTGACACTGGATACTTTACAGCTGAGAGACAAAATTGGATTATTTGTATAAAAATTCTTTATTATAATAATATATGTACAATTTAATAGTATAATCTTATTATATACATTTACAATTGGATAAACTTCTGAGTTTATTATACAAAAAAAACTATCCCCTACATACATATTGAGCTACACGTCCATAAACAATTGAGATCAACAATTCGCACTATTACCAGCTACATAGTCGATACTTGCATTCGTTAACAGCAACATATCAAGTAAAATAGTTTAAAAAATAAAACATTACATAGGGATCATCTATTAGTTACGTCACTCAAATAATATCATACGTGTTACATTTCAAATGCAAACATCAACCTCTTATTCAAATGTCCGTCAAGGATGTCTTGACTATTGAAAGAAATTTCATATTTTAAACTTTAATCATCCATGATACAACTTATATTATTGTAAAAACGTAATAAAAGATTGATTTTGATTTATAAGTATATCCGGGTAATGTCTGCTATTAACTCTTCAAGGAGTGAAGAGGCACCCGGATGCCACGTACATTTCAATCACGCTTGATCCTTGAGTGATCAGGAGCAAGTGTTTGATTTAAACAAGTCTATAAGAAAAAATTAATTCATTTAATATTTTTCTATTTAATTAAACGAGATTGTTTTGGAAAAATAATAATTTCATATTGTCATAAAATAAACATTGAAATTAATATTAAAAATGAAATTTAAAAACAGGAATTGTAAATGAACAATCACATTTGATTCCAAGGAAATCTTCGAGTCACAGACCTAAAATACGAGTAGGTCTAAAATACGAAAGAAAACATTGTTAATAAAAGACAAATCGTCGCCCAACATTAGCGAATTCAAAAAGATAACTCTATCGCCAAAACGCAATTATATTTTTGATTCGGCGACGATATTTTTCTCTGCACGAGGTATGTCAACAACAAATTTAGGTACTTACGTACTTAAAAAAGATACTTTACAAAATTTCAGTTAGTCGAACTCTTCTCAAAAATATTCCCTTCATCTCTCAAAAATGTGACGCAATTTACCGATGGCTACTATGCAAGCAAGCGACACACTATTAACAATTTCGATTAGTAAAATATGATGAACATGGCAGTTGTGCGCAGTATTTTTATAAATAACGGTTCTGCAGAGATGACATGACATTACGATGACGAGTATTTATAGCGCTACAAACTTATCTAAGCCGGCGGCCAAAATTGCAACTAAAGTCGCAGCTGTCACTTTGCTTTCTGTCAATTGTGTCTGAAACAGCGACCAAAGCGACACCCACACCGGGCCAAATAAGTTTGTAGCTCTATATTTGATATAAAAACGCTGTTTAGTCGAATAACGACAATTTCTTCCTCACGAGTTATACAAATGAAACCATCCCTAAACACTTTAATCGTTAATATCAGTAAATTTATTCTCGCATGCTATTCCGTAAATATAATGTTTTAGGTGGTACGAGTAAATCAGTATGAATTTCGGTGGAAGGTGTAACTTAATGAATGAATTATGTTAAACCGCTTTTTTGTTTCTTCACAGACGTGTCATTAGCTCCAGGATGAAGACCGGACACAATATTGAGTCACGAGCTCAACCAACGCCCGTTGGGACTATTGTAACATTACACAATGGATACGACTAATTGCAGAATAAAAGAATCAGTGTCTTTAAAAGTTTGGGAATATTATTATTAAAAAAAGAGTTCTGAACTATTCAAGACCACATATGAATACATACTGTATATGGGTCGTATGACTTCCCTCTGAAGTTGCAATTGCACAGGCGGCGCTGGTAACTATTTACTGTTAGGTATATGATTTATGTAATGTTTTTGTACTACGAAATCAATTTGTATAGAGCGCAGGCACGCCTACTGTTCTGAGTAGACTCGAAGATTAACACAACCCATAGTTGTATACATAAAGAAGAATTTGCTAGAATATTAAAATCCTAAATCCTAACAAAAACTTTTCGTGAAAACATGATGTGAAACTAATTAACGAAATGTTGAGAATAAGCCCTACACAAAAACTAGAAGTTCTCAAACGCGAGAAAGTAGAATAAATCGTACACCCTCGTTTTGTATACGAAAATAAAAGAGAGCGTTACTTAAGCGATTCAATCAATCAATCAAAACTACAAAAAGTCATTAACTACTAATGTTATCAAAGGTAAAAAATATAAAGTTCAGAGATATTATATGAAACTAAATTGCCACATTATAAAAAAATTTCAAAAAAATTCAAATCAATGTTGGGGGTGGACAAATTTTAGACCTGCTGAATATGCATACAAAATTTGGTAAAAATCGGTAAAGACGTTTCGGAGGAGTACGGTAACTAACATTGTGATAGGGAAATTTTATATATTATATATCATCATATCAGGGATTGAGAAAGCCCTTTGGGAGTTGTAAGGAACCCATAAAACCTAGAGAAATTTCGTGATCTTACGGATAGATAATAATAAATCATTCGTTACTAAATATAATTAATTTGTTGAAAGGACATAGGTAAAAAATATATGGAAGTCTGCCCCAGAGATCCCCAGAGATGCCCAGAGATGATATATATGTCATTAAATAGTACAGATCTTCTATTTAAATAGTAATAAAGTTACTTGTAGCTAAGCAGTCGCTGATAAAAGTTATGAAGGTTGATAAAAGTCGACTTTTCATACAACGACGACGGTCACGTGATTCAGAACACAAAAAATCGATTGAAATTCTTATATTTTTGATATATTTTCAAGTGATTGCTATGAAACATGGGTAGTTGTTTAAAATTCATTGTGTATTTAAATAAAATAGTTCAATCTGAGCATACGTTTGGACAGCCTGGGGCAAATTATGGCAATGTCTTTTAAAACACCAAAATACTCATTTTAATCTGGTATTCTTATTTAAACCATCAACAATCAAATGGTCACTAAGGTTCAATTTGTACAAATAAAAAAATTTTTAAGTGTGTTTGTAATTTCCGATTGACAGCTTATCATTAAATGCATATAAAATTATATACTACGTCTGAAACTACGACTCGGATTGTAAAAAATATTTTTGTATATGCTAGACTCATGAGCAGTCACGTAGGCTAATTTATATCCGAATATTCCTACGGGAAAAATAGCTATGCGAGTAAAACTGAACTGATGAAAGCATGTTATGTTGGGCCGTAGCACAAATATTCGGTCAATTCGCTGCAATTTCATACTAGCGGACGCCCGAGTTATTAGAATTAGCGGACGACCTTCGTGCGCGAGAAATTCTATTTTGTGATTGTTCGAAGAAAAATAGCCTATGTCCTCAGGCTTATATATATAGATAGTTTAGTAGTTTAGGCGTGATTAATTAACAAACAGTTACTTTTGCAAAGTAGTTAAGAACACTCCTCAAACTTTTCCCTATAAGGATACTAGCTGTATCCGGCAATCGTTGTTTTGCCATGCATATTATTTCTAGGAAACATTTTTTTATATAGGGGTTGATAGTGTAGGGGTGATAATTTAGGGTTGTATGTAATTTTCAATGCCACATTATAAAAAAAATGTCCAAAAAATTAAAATACAATGTTAGGGGTGGACAACCCTTATCACTTCGGGGTATGAAAAATAGATAGTAGCCGATTCTCAGACCTGCTGAATACGCATACAAAATTTGGTAAAAATCGGTAAAGACGTTTCGGTTTCGGAGGAGTACGGTAACTAACATTGTGACACGCAAATTTTATATATTAGATATCATCATATCAGGGATTGGGAAAGCCCTTTGGGAGTTGTAAGAAAACATAAATAGTGCGGACATACAGACAACAAGAATTAAAGCTTTCCGCAGAAATGCAATTTAATAAAAATAAAGCACACTATTCAAAGCCGCAGCGAGTCCGGGTTATTGTGCGGCAAATTTTGTTATAAGCGATCCTAACCAATTAAATATTTTCAAATAAAAAGGTCAAGTTAACAGTGGTCAGTTGGCTATGGGGCGGGCGAACAATAATGACTCACTGCGTTCTTAACGAACTATAGTATGCATTTTGCGCTACGTTGCGGTCCGCCCCGACATAATATGCTCGTGTTTTAATACCTCATGTTTAACATGACATCAATTCATATTAGGTCATTTTTTTAAATGGTTGTTCGATATTAGGTATTCCTAATTAAAGTATTCTAAGTATATTTAGGATTTAAATAAGAGTGAATAGTACAGTACAGTAGGTAGGCCTTTGTATATGAATAATAACTCTATACCTACATATTAGTATCAATATAATCTATAATCAGGAATATATTTAAGTATTGCTTTTTTACTGGTCTTTGTAGTTAATAATATCTAAAACTAAACCATCAGTTTTAATAACAACAACAGAATATTTAAATTTGAATTGCATTTTTAAGCTCAGATTATTTTCATGGTGTTTTAGTGATATTATATTATTATTTTAAGGCATTGTTTTCTCAATATTTTGACGTATTATTTTGTAAATATTAAAATATTAACATTGAACATCATTTATTACTAAAATAAGACGACTGATTTTAGAATCTGAATTATGGCGCAGATTTATCTTTTATTAAAACATGTATGTCGATTCTCGAAAAAAAACGTCAGTTTTGAAGCCGATTTTCAACGGTTGCAAAGCGGATGTAGCAGAAATCGGTATTCTCCAATGACATTATGTATCTAAGCATATATTTTTGTATATAAATAAAACCAATAAACATACAACAGGATTAAGATAGTTAATGATTATTAATTGAACTGTTCCAGTCGTGAGAATTCTGAAATCTTTTTAAGTTTGACACATACTTTTGACACTGTTTACAATCAATGTCAAAAATATGTAACATGACACGAAGTCTTCTAACTTGCAGTAATACAGTCTGCATTATTAAAAACTACTACAAGATTTACGAATCTATACTAATATTATAAAACTAGAGAGTTTGTTTGTTTGTTTGAACGCGCTAATCTCAGGAACTATTGGTTTGAACTTTAAAAATATTTTTGTGTTGAATAGACCATTTATCGAGGAAGGTTTTAGGCTATATAACATCACGCTGCAACTATTAGGAGCGAAGAAATAATGGAAAATGTGAAAAAAATTGGGACAATTATTCATCTTTGAGAGCTTCCGTTGCGTGCGCTGCGAAAACGGTTCAAGATACCAAAAATATATGTATGAAAGAATTATTCCTCTTGAAATTATCTAAAAATATGTTCACGACAGTATATGTCTATCTTTTAAGATTAACTCACTAGAACCGTTTTTATGGTAATCAAATTTGGTCGAAATTAATGCATTTGTTAAGAGTTGTATCAGCGTAATAATATGTACTATAATATCGTACAATGTTTAACAAAAATGTAGATCTTTAGTACACGGGACGGGACAAAGGATATTGGTTGACGAGAAACTATAAAAAATATATATTGAGGGGGAGCGGGGAATGAGCACACTTTATATGAAAGTCTGTCTTTAAAATTAGAAGGGTACCTAAGAGGTTTTCACGCGGACGAAGTCGCGGGCGACTGCTAGTTTAAAATAAGTTGGCTAGGCCACAATAGTTTAAAAATAATAAGTTCACAATAAATTCATTCCAAATTATTTCATATTGATTCGTATATTTTTTACATTTAATGGATACACATAATAAATGTCATATTATGATTTCGTGATCAGTACGAGTACATTTTTTCAGCACAATCCTTAAATCGGCAGGTAATGTTATTTCGAAATAATCAATCTATGATATATTTACAACAGTATTTACAAATGTCTTGAACACAGCGAAACCTAACTTTTAAAGAAACTTCCATTCAACTGTTTTTGCCCTATCATGTATATTACATATTTACAAAATGTATAAATAATTATTATTTATCGTACATTGTACTTCATATTACCCAAAGATAGAAACAGAATATCAACACGTCGCCATTCTACTCGTTGTTTACACCAATTTGAACTGTACAGGATACTTATACAGGAGTGATAATTCATCATTACCTATTTGGGTTTTATAGAAAAGAGTGTAAAAACCAAATTCATTAATTCTTTACGCTATATTTACCTCATAAGGTAACAATGCAGCTATAAACTCGTTGAAATAAAGAGTAGTAGTCCTTCTTAGGGCTTTTCTTCAATCAATTTTTAATTTAACAATAAACTAAAGAGTCGGTCAAAGATGATCGAGCTACCCGCAATGGGCTATCGTTTTTTCTCTCACCAGGTGGCGCAAGAGAGGCACTGTAGAGCGTACGGTGATTTCAACGGCACTTTTGTGTGTCAAATTTATAATAATGTTAATATTATTAAATTATATCATTTTAAAAGAAAATTATTTTTAACATGAATATATATTTAAATCCACAAAAATTTTTTTTTTTGGGTCTAAAACATTGTTACAGTCACCATAGGCCATTTATTTTGCGATTAAACTTGATTTAATCTTAATTAACAACGGAATTACTTGTTCAAAGCATAGTTTTATATTACTTTCTCCATTAAATCCTTGTTTTTTCAGTGAATTGAAAACGAATTACTGACTTTATCCGTGTTTTGAACCAAATTTTTTATACACTTTACGTCGCATTTTTCAGGAACGCATTAGAGAAGCAAAGCGGAGTCTTGGTGTATTTAAATTTTTTGTCATAAACTATTTATGCAGTGTGTTGTAGTAAGTAAATAATTTTTATCTTTTTCTTTGTGTGCCGCCAAATTTTGAAATCGTTAAATATGTGCCGCAACAGAAAAAGGTTGAGAATCACTCACCTAGATAAACCAGCAAACTTTAAACAAAAAGAATAGTCTGTGTTTAGAAAAAAACTAACCTTTGAATTAGCTGTTCTTTTCTAATTTTGCACCTATTTTTCGAAGCTCCGCTTTATAGCACTCACATTCATTGATCCACAACTTATATTTGCCATAATTAATATTGCTAAATAATCTGTAATAGAAAATAAGTAATGGCGCCACTGTCACAGCAAAGTAGCGCGTCGCCAAGACTCTAATTTGAAGACACCTTAAGTAAGAGTTATATTGAAAAATGGAAAAATAACCTGCTAAAATTTTGTTAGTGTCCGACCGAAAGTTCGGTTTCGGTTTCGGTTTCGGTCGAGTTTCAGCCAAAAATCAAGTTTCGGCGGCAGTTTCGGTTTCGGCCTAAATTGGCCGAAACATTTGCCGAAACCGAAACTGATTTTGGAAGTAGTCGTGCACGCTCGCCTAACTTCGTTTCTCGCGGCAACACTATGGCGGACACTAGCGGCCCTGTTCGGGAATTGTCGTGCGCTGTTCGGATAGCTCCATTGCAACCAAACTTAGTCATTAATGTAAAACTTAGTCAGTTAATGCAGCATAATGTGTAAAATGCATCAAATTTCAGTATTTTAAGGAATTTTATACTTGACCACATGAGTTTCGGTTTCGGTTGCGGTTTCGGCCGAAACTGAAGCCAGGGCCGAATATTCGGTTTCGGTTTCGATTTCGGCTGGAAAACCAGTTTTGGTCGGACTCTAATTTTTGTTTTTTAAGTCGATTAGCGATATTTTGGCCCAAAATCGTATTTAACAGCCATCATTTACATGAACGAAGAAGATAACAAGCACCTGTCCAATATTTTTACCTACATTCTTCCTACTGTTGATCTTACTATCGGCAAGATGTTATATGTAAACGTTTTAATGTGTAATGGTATCGAGGACGTGTCAATAATGTGTTCTTATCATAAAGGTCGTGTAATTGTGCGAACAGCAACATTAATACTGACTTAGAGTAACCAGAAAAATCACAACATTCTTATATGTCAAACGTTAGTAAACACTTCGTTAAGTACAATATCTTTGATTATTTGCAACATAGTCACTTTCGTATCCTATCATATATTTATATTTACAAAACGTACACATAATTGCTATTTATATTTTATGTATATTTATACAGTATTTTTTAATTATTGCCTATAATTATTTACAAATGATACAAACATTTCTAACGAGATATAAAATCTTTAAAATAATTATAATATTATTGGATTTTTTTCAAACGAACCTCATACTATCGCTTACAATTTAAACTAAATGCGCATACGCGCGAATTAGTCATTCCTGTCATGATCCAATTTAACATGCATTATCAAAATAAAGTAACAATTTAGTATCTATATAAATTACGTTTGTGACTCACGTCAATTACCTACATGCAATGAAACTGAATATATAAACCAGAACAAAGAAAAGAATGTTAAAAATCCTTGAACATTTCATTGTGATAAATAATATTGATTCCATTGATAGTAATTTTAAAAAGAAAAAGTTTATTGAGAGATTTCCTCACGCTTAAATTAAAAAATACACTCTTTCTTGGCCTTAAATTTCTTTTCTTTCTTCAATTGTTAAGACACATCGCATTGTGGTAGATTTGTTGTTATGTTCATAAAAAGCAACTGACTCGTGACTGTGATTATTTCAATGTTAAACATACCGGCATGTTAACAAAAACTTAAACCAATGATGCGGTTCATGACTCTTGAGCCTTTAGCGTTGAAATTTACTATCTCTCTTTTTATAATTTTAAAAAAAGTTTTTTTAATACAAAAATGTTCAAATTCTGTCGTATTTCTCAGACCCTTTTAACTTCTATTTAATAAAAAACGTAAAACCATTCAGATTTATTCATAAATTTACTTCGATTTATCATGTTACAAAAACTACTTCTAGATGGCGCTGTTACTATGTTGTTAAAAGAATTCTAAGAGTTTTGTACAGGTAGTGGTCTATGACCAACCGCCATTTTGATTTTTGGAAAAGGCTTACGAATGTTCAAATCTTCATAAAACTGTTTTGTACTTAAACATGAATGAAAAAAAAAACGGTTTAAAGATTTACGATATCTAAAGCCTTGAAAATGCTGCAAACCGAATAATCAAATACTTTTTCTCTGGGACCTAGAAGAATGAAAACAATGATTTTTTTTTAACAATCTAGACAAACTCTATCGATTTAGTTTATGGTTAGATTTCAATATAATTATCGTAAAATTTTAAAATGACAGCCGATCATAGACTACTAATCTACGAAAACGTTTAAAACCTAAAAACTGGGTCATAAATTCTGTTTCAGTCAGTACTAAAAGAACAGTTTATAAATAGAAGAGTTGTTACTCTACCTTACTCTTTCAGTCTCAGTGGGAACTCATGGTAACGGTGCGTATCCGAGTTGTACACGACGGAGATAGCTATGTATTTGTTGATTTATAAACAACAAACAGACAGAAGTCGTGACTGAGAGTCGAGTCATTAAATCATGATTAGCCCAACAAAATTCTCATAAAAACGTGTCCCTAAAAATTATATCATCGGAGCATCGTTCAATAGCGCGCAAGAAAAAATATCGCTCGTGAAATATTGTATTGTAATAAATAAATGTAAAGGAGATGGTCCATTTCAGCTTCACTCATGTACCACATACCATTAAAATGGAAAAAATACAAGGATTTTATCAAAAATAAAATAAGTGAACGAAACAAACTAAATAAAACGTTGGTTAAAAATGAAATTCCTAGTTTTTGAGGTATTAAAAGATGGCGTCTTTCTAATATTAGTCTGTAGGTGATAATTAATTGATTTGTCAAACTCAAAATATGTTATTTTTGACAAGTCTTTTCTTCCGTGTTCCGGGCTTTGTTTTTAGCTATAATACATTTTAGACATAGACATCTTAGCTATAATAAGAACAAAACTCAATATTTTAATCTGATTATTCAGTAATCCGTTAGGTACCTATACCTAACCAGTAACCATCAAATCAAATGGACCATACGTCAACAAACACTGATAGCAAAAGTCAAAACAACGTCAATCCGTTGGAACCTGGAGAATGTCTACCATAGATAATATAACTTATCTAAGATCCGCCATGATTATACGTAGTGTTGCATTGTTTTGGAGGATAAATAATATTTCGCACAAATATAAGTGAATTCAGAGATTTAGCTAATCAAAACTAGATTATTAATACATTTAGTTTTTTTCAACTTACGTACAGAAAGTGAGTCTGTGCTCCATACAATTTTGGACCATCTCCTTTAAATTTATTTACAGGCTATCCCATAGTTAACGGATCAAACGATAATGTGAGATATGGCATCTAATTATTTGACATACTTCTGTTCTGAGGATAATTTTTTTTTAAATAAATATTTTTTTAAACTAAGCAAATACATACATAAATACAAATGACTGTAATACTATGTTTAGACAAGCACATATTTCATTTTTTTCTTTATGTTGGAAATTCATTGATACCATTTTTGTAAAAAAAACTGAAATTGGAGAAAAAACTTTTCTTCCATACAAGGAACCAACTCAAACTGAATGTCTTGAAAAAAACAATACATATTTTTTTCAATACATTCATTTAAAATTAGTCAAAAAGAAGTCGGTCCAATTCAGTCCCTACTTCTGTGTGTTTATTGTTTTATAAAATAAATTCAGTTAAACTTAGTCTGCTAGAGATCAATTGATCAATATTGCACGCAGATTTTCTTCACTCGATCTCTAAATTATTATACAAATTTCATCTAATATATGCAACTATTATATACATTCTAATTTACTATATCGGCAGTGGGCTAAGGTTTAAACATTTACTATGAACTATCAGGATTCGATTTCCGTCGTACTTGATGCGCATTTAATACCTGCGTCTGTGCCTGAGTTATAAACTGAGTTGTACCTGAAATTAAATAGGTCAATATATAACAATGTCATTAAAATATCAAATCCTGAAAAATGGCTGGTGGGAGGCTTTCGCCGTGGCTAGTTACCACCCTACCGACAAAGACGTACCGCCAACCGATTTAGCGTTCCGGTACGATGTCATGTAGAAATCGAAAGAGGTGTGGATTTTCGTCCCACTCCTAACAAGTTAGCCCGCTCCCATCTTAGACTGCATCATCACTTAACATCAGGTGTGCAAGCAATCAAGGGCCAATTTGTAGTTGATAATAAAAAAATATATAAATAAATAAATATTATAGAACAATTACCCGCAAAGAAAGCTTAGGTAGCTTGTGTTATGGGTACTATGACAACTGATGAATATTTTTATATATAATATACATAAATCTCTCCAATACATAGATAAACACCCAGACAATAGAAAATATCCATGCTTATCACACGAACATTTTCCAGATGTGGGAATCAAACCCACAGCCTAGGACGCAGAAACAGGGTCACTACCAACTGCGCCACTCGGCCGTCAGATATCGTTTATTACAAAATATATAAAAAATTGTGTACTCAAAATAATGTCACCTGTATATTTATACTAGAACGTACATACCGGCAGTCGGTTGTAGAGGAGGTCGCGGCGCGGGGCGGGGCAAGCGCGCGGGCCGCGGCGCGCGCACTACTTGCACCGCACTTCCCCTCACGCCCCCTTTCACTCCGCCTGACATGAGTTGCGCTGTAAGATAACAACACACTGCATACAGGCAAACGGCAGACTATATTAAATAAAACTGGCCAAGTGCGAGTCGAACTCACGCACCAAGGATAGGATAAATTTCTATTTCTTTTGATTGCGTTGATAAAAAGTATAATTTTGTTACAACTTAAAGGTGTTATAGACCAATAGACAATTTCAATTTAATACCTCTACAAGTTCTTGAGGAAAGAGGTTGTAAGTTTAAAATTATTAAAAATATTCTTATGTGATGTAACTAAAAATTTACGTTTTTTGCAAAATTTCTTTTATCTGTGCGTTAAGGTATTAGAGATTGCTTCGTACCAAATGTCAAAATTGTGAGTTCTATTTTGCGGATTTCGGCACGGATCGCAAAGCGGAAATGGTAGTGTGCGGGGCCCATAAAAGAGAGCCGATTAATGTTGGAATCTCAAAGTTCTAGAATAGTAATAAACGCAGAGTTAAAATATTAAGATAAGATTATTCATGCGCGTGAGTGCGTGTGCGTGAATGTATTCGTTTGTACTTTTTTTTTTTGTTGTTGTTGATGTTTTCAGCCCCCTACATGCAATGATAGCACTGAAGGTTGATTGGTTAGCCCCACAGAAATTATAGGCGTTACCGATACTAGCAATTCGCTCGGTTCTCCTGACACATTTAGGGACGATATCAATAGTTGATTAGACATAAATATTTGTTTTTCACTCACCCATAGACAATAACAGCACTGAAGGTTAATTGGTTAGCACCACAAATGTTGTAAGAGGTACGGACACTACCAACCAGCGAGTTGCTCCTGACATGTTCAATGACAATGATATTGGTGCAGATAGACCCTGTACTTGGCCTTCGTTTTGAGCCTTCCTATGAAATACGTAATTGATTTTCACTCACCTATAGGCAATGACAGCACTGAAGGTTGATTAGTTAGCACCACAGACGTCGTAGGCGGTACCGACACTAGCAACCCGCTCGGTGCTCCTGACACGTTCAATGACAATGATATTGGTGCAGATAGACCCTGTACTTGGCCTTCGTTTTGAGCCTTCCTATGAAATACGTAATTGATTTTCACTCACCTATAGGCAATGACAGCACTGAAGGTTGATTAGTTAGCACCACAGACGTCGTAGGCGGTACCGACACTAGCAACCCGCTCGGTGCTCCTGACACGTTCAATGACAATGATATTGGTGCAGATAGACCCTGTACTTGGCCTTCGTTTTGAGCCTTCCTATGAAATACGTAATTGATTTTCACTCACCTATAGGCAATGACAGCACTGAAGGTTGATTAGTTAGCACCACAGACGTCGTAGGCGGTACCGACACTAGCAACCCGCTCGGTGCTCCTGACACGTTCAATGACAATGATATTGGTGCAGATAGACCCTGTACTTGGCCTTCGTTTTGAGCCTTCCTATGAAATACGTAATTGATTTTCACTCACCTATAGGCAATGACAGCACTGAAGGTTGATTAGTTAGCACCACAGACGTCGTAGGCGGTACCGACACTAGCAACCCGCTCGGTGCTCCTGACACGTTCAATGACAATGATATTGGTGCAGATAGACCCGGTATTTGTACTTGAACGTTCTGAACACCCTGAATGCTTTGTAGACCTTGCAACGATGTAAGACTTAAACCCTGGGAGAAAATAAATCAAAATTCAGGACATTAGACAAAAAACAAATATAAATCAATTATTATTGCTTCGTTGTTTATAATGAAACAACGAAAAAGTAAGACAATTCTAAAAGCATTTAAGCAAGCAAGTAAGTACACTTTTCTTGATATTCCTCAGTACTTTCTCTTGGTGTTCATCAGTGTTGCCAACATTACCATAATCAGAATTTGAATGGAAAGGCTTAAGCCACCCTTTTTATGGTAAAGGGGATATGATAAGAAAGCAATGCGAGCTTAGGGTTGACTCCCATAATGAGCACTATAGCTGTTGTGAGCAGTGGCAAGGCCACACTCCCGGGATTTCGGGGATTTGGGAAGATGGTCATAATACCACTATCTTAAAACACATAATTTTATAAATAGTAGTCTACCTGCAAATGACAAACAGGTTGCGGCTGCGGCTGCTGCGCCTGCGGCTGCGCGGGAGGCGTGGCGGCCGGTTCGGGGCCCATGAGCCGCTCCAGCAGCGCGCTCTCGCTACTGGACACGTTCGTTGAGTCGTTGTCTCGCGTGTACGTTACCTAAAAGATACATCGATACAAGTTTCAGTGGATATTGGAACTATTTTTTATGATCTTTTATTTAGAAGCAATCTATACTAATATTATAAAGAGGAAAACTTTGTTTGTTTGTTTGTTTGTTTGTTTGTTTGTTTGGTTGTAATGAATAGGATCAAAAACTACTGGACCATTTTTAAAAATTCTTTCACCATTCGAAAGCTACATTATCCACGAGTAACATAGGCTAAATTTTATTTTGGAAAAAAATAGGGTTCCGTAAAATATTTGGGTTTTTCGGACACAAGGTGTAAAAAATCAACCAGAAAAGTTACTCATTTTGCGTACGCTGCCTAAACTATAGAAGATAGAACCATAACATGTTCTAATTAATTGAAGAGCTTATAAATATCTACAAAAAAGTCCGCGACACACTATACCTATCTATGTCGAGTGAGGCACAACAACCATTTTTTTATTTAAAAATCTCAATTTTTTTTGGACTACATTTAAACGCATTTATTTTACACATGCTATTAATCCTTATTCAAATAAATTATTTCATCACTAAATACAGTTTATGTAGATAATATTTGGTATTTAAAAGATTAAAATTGGACGTTTGGTTTTGAAATTATGGCGAAATTAAAATTTTACTATTTCTGCGTTGCGAAGTGAGCGTCACCAAGGCGGGGGCGCGCGTGCGGGAGGGGAGTTCAGATCTATGTTATATATACGATGATGAATTAAGAATTGGATCTTTGTTCAAATATCTATTTAGTACACGGAAGAGTTTGTTCGTTTGTTTAAACGGGCTAATCTCTATCTGCGTGTCGGATTGTAAAATGATTTTTGTTTATTCTGAAGGCTAGACTCAAGAGTGAAATATACTATTTAATATCAATTTATACCCATCAGCTTGCCATAAATATATATTTATAATGTTAATGTACTGAAATGTCATACAATGTTTAACAAAAATGTAGGCCTTTAGTACACGGGACGGGACGGAGAATATTGCTTCACGGGAAACTATAAAAAAATTAAATTGAGAGGGGGAGCGGGGAATGAGCACACTTTACACATTTTGTATGAAAGTCTGTCTCTAAAATTAGAAGGGTACCTAAGAGGTTTTCACGCGGACGAAGTCGCGGGCGACTGCTAGTATTAAATATATCCCGCGCGCCAAATATCGACACAGTGCATTAGAACAGGTTGTATGTGCGTCATGGAACTGTACCAACTACAAGCTTCACACACTCACCTGTTGCGTGTACGTGGGTATGGTGTGAGCGCTCGTGGATGCGGCAATGAGACGCGCGCCCGATATCGACACAGTGCGCGTGAGCAGCTTGTGAGTGTCCAGCGAGCTGTCCGCGGTCGTGACGTGCGTCATGGAACTGTGCCAACTACAAGCTTCACACACTCACCTGTTGCGTGTACGTGGGTATGGTGTGAGCGCTCGTGGATGCGGCAATGAGACGCGCGCCCGATATCGACACAGTGCGCGTGAGCAGCTTGTGAGTGTCCAGCGAGCTGTCCGCGGTCGTGACGTGCGTCATGGAACTGTGCCAACTACAAGCTTCACACACTCACCTGTTGCGTGTACGTGGGTATGGTGTGAGCGCTCGTGGATGCGGCAATAAGACGCGCGCCCGATATCGACACAGTGCGCGTGAGCAGCTTGTGAGTGTCCAGCGAGCTGTCCGCGGTCGTGACGTGCGTCATGGAACTGTGCCAACTACAAGCTTCACACACTCACCTGTTGCGTGTACGTGGGTATGGTGTGAGCGCTCGTGGATGCGGCAATGAGACGCGCGCCCGATATCGACACAGTGCGCGTGAGCAGCTTGTGAGTGTCCAGCGAGCTGTCCGCGGTCGTGACGTGCGTCATGGAACTGTGCCAACTACAAGCTTCACACACTCACCTGTTGCGTGTACGTGGGTATGGTGTGAGCGCTCGTGGATGCGGCAATGAGACGCGCGCCCGATATCGACACAGTGCGCGTGAGCAGCTTGTGAGTGTCTAGCGAGCTGTCCGCGGTCGTGACGTGCGTCATGGCGGCCGGCGCACTGTTCAGGAGGTTCAGTATCGTCGCGTTGTTACTCGCTGTACTGACGACTGATTTGGCAGCGTTTTGACTCGCCGCTGTAAATATATAACGTGCATAAAGATTAAAATAAAATGGCAAATGCAATAAAACATTAACTTAAAAACATTTTGAGTTGAATATTGTTTTTTATACAAATACAGAGACAGATAAATTAGCCATAAAGCCGCCTATACTATACTACAGAATGTATATCTTTGTCTACTGACATCGCTTTGATCACTAACTATGGGCGACTTAAGTAGGCTCAGCAAACGAGGGAGAAAGCAATGCTCGAAGTATCTTTGTGTGATTAAATTAGAAATAACGAGACCTGCAGAAAAACCAACAGAAAAAAAAGTAACGGACAATCTCAAAGAGTCGCAAATCTGAAGTGGAAATGAGCGGATCATATAGTTCGGAGTTGGGGCCAAAAGGTTCTGGAACTTGGTACACTAAATGTGTTGCAGGGAGCCGCTAGCCGCAGACGGTTCGTGATCGTTGTTTCGGGAGTCCCGTAAAAGACCTATGTCCAGCAGTAGACATCTATCATCTTGTTTACCGCGATTTATAACAGACTAGTGGACGTCCTAGACTCCGTCCACGAGAAATTCTGCTTTGTTACGAAAAAAGTAGCCTATTTTCTTTTCAGGCTGTAAACTAAATTACATTTAAATCGGTGCAGTAGTTAAGGCGCGATTGAGTAACTTTCGCATGTATAATATTAGTAAATATAAGTCGAGAGTTGTTTTTACCTTTACCTTGTTGGAACTGCTGTGCCGAGTTCATAAGACTAGTGACAAGCGCGCTTATGGCTGGGTTTGTCGATCTCGGCTTCGTTATTGTGGCTTTCTGTTGCGCGGTCGACGCGCTTGTGTATTGTATACTTTGTACCTGAAAAATAATATGGAATGGTGAAACAGGCTTTTAATTTTTTTTATTAATAACAAATGGCCCTTGACTGCAATCACATCTGATCTTAGGGGAAAATGCAAACGATAGTGGCGGGGTACTTGGAAGGGGAGCGTTTTTTTCTTACGCACATACCTGTGTACTATAACGCCTCATTCCCATGAGGGTAGGCAGAGACCATATCCTTCTACTTACCACATTGACATATTAATACTATGGACTTCGGGTCAGCGCTAAAAAGTGTACGAACTAAAAAACAAAAGAGAGCTAAAACGCGAAAAAGATTTCTAATCGCATTCAGTTTCATATTAGCTTACTGAGAGAATACACGTCCGTCAATAATGTTTGACAATAACGACTGCATAGAGTTTTTTTGTTTTTTAATATTTGAATTTTTTAATTCCTTCATTTTTAATTGAAAATAATTTTAATTAATAAACTTTTATTTTTTATGTCATGAATATTAATCAAAGAAGTTTTACTATAATGGTAAAATGGAACCCTTCCGTCCGTCCGTCTGTCGGTCCCTTCCTCACACTCGATTATTTTGATAACCAAGGAATTGAAAGGAATAGTTATTTAAAATAGTGACCTGACGTCATTGAAGTAAAAATTTTATTTGATTTTATTCTAGCATATAGAGGTCATTGATACATTTAAAGTTTGCTGTAAATATAATACATAGGTTAAAGATGCCAAAAAAATTCAAAGCTACCTACTCCACACCATTTATGTTGTCCTATTTTCACGAGAAGCTGCCATGTCAAAAAAGGCTGCCATGGCAACCGTCAGTCAAAGCTGACTACTTATTACAACCAATTAAACCGTTGCAAATTCGACTGTATAACAATAATATAAGACATATATTACAATGTTTTAGTTTGTTTATAAAAATACAAACACATTTTAGTATATATAAGATATCTCGGGACACTTTTGTCGTGAATTTTGCATTACACCCAAAGTCCATAGTACTAACTATTAATATGTCAATGACTTGCCATGATCCTTGCATATCCCTCTCGGTTCTTCCAATTTTATTAAATATTTAATAAGATCTGGCTAGGACAACAAATACCAGCGACATTTATCCTATCCCAAAAAAAGCCGAAGTACTCATCCAAAGGACATTTGTCCTGGCCTTTAATCACTCCCTGACAGCCTCTTGTTGTTGAATACACTTTACCAGTATGCTGTATATGGGCTATGATTCGCGGCCGCTTCCCATCCATCATCTGGCACACTCAACCTTTCTCTTACTATACCTTTTAATGGTTTCTACATGGAATTTTATTGCTAATATTTTATAAACTTTAATACTTTCTTCGAAAAACCTACCTTGAAGGTATTCAACTCACAAGTGGCACTGTAATGTTACCTGTGATGTGCCGGAGGAAGACATGAGTGGATGCTGTATGTGTATGATGGCGGACTGCATCTTCTGAGGGTTGAGTGGTTGCGGCGGGTTGGTCAACTGCTGCGCCAGCAACTGATTTGTTGATGCCTGGTTAAATAATAATAAAATGCCTTTATTTCCAAATTTAAAAAATACAAAAACTTTTCATAAATTATTATCAAATGAGTATGTCACTTAATTAATTTCTTAATAGTATCATTGCATCAAAAAATATTTTCTAAGTTACTTTCATTTGGAATATCCATTTTCATCAGAAGCATATGCATTCTCTTGCATAGCCATGTTCTCGATAAAATGTGTTTATAAAAATCAAGGAAGTCACTACAGGCTTGGCCATTTGAAATTGCTTATACTATTAAAAAATACAAAAAATATATTGCAATTTCTAGGGTCCAAACTTCAAATCTTGGACTTTTACTGTCATAATTACTTATAACAGTATCTTTCTTTAGGGGATTTATCGTTATTTAAAAAAATTTGGTACTAATGACACAAAAAATCTGAACAACAGACCACAACAAACTCTCATTTTATCTCCACAATCTTTTAGTATAGCGATGATGTAATATAATTGTACATAAAGAACTCACGTTATTTGTGTCTTTTGGAGAGTATAATACTAACTCCCTGACAGCCTCTTGTTGGTGAATACACTGTACCAGTATGCTGTATATGGGCTATGTTTCGCGGCCGCTTCCCATCCATCATCTGGCACACTCAACCTTTCTCTTACTATACCTTTTAATGGTTTCTACATGGAATTTTATTGCTAATAGTTAATAAACTTTAATACTTTCTTCGAAAAACCTACCTTGAAGGTATTCAACTCACAAGTGGCACTGTAATGTTACCTGTGATGTGCCGGTGGAAGACATGAGTGGATGCTGTATGTGTATGATGGCGGACTGCATCTTCTGAGGGTTGAGCGGTTGCGGCGGGTTGGTCAACTGCTGCGCCAGCAACTGATTTGTTGATGCCTGGTTAAATAATAATAAAATGCCTTTATTTCCAAATTTTATAAAAAAATACAAAAACATTCCATAAATTATTATCAAACGAGTATGTCAGTTAATTAATTTCTTAATAGTATCATTGCGTGAAAAAAGTTACTTTCATTTTGAATACCTATTTTTATCAGAAGCATATGCATTTTCTTGCATAGCCATCTTCTCAATAAAATGTGTTTATAAAAATCAAGGAAGTCACTACAGGCTTGGCCATTTGAAATTGCTTATAATATTAAAAAACACAAAAAATATATTGCAATTTCTAGGGTCCAAACTTCAAATCTTGGACTTTTACTGTGATAATTACTTTTAACAGTATCTTTCTTTAGGGCATTTATCGTTATTTAAAAAAATTTGGTACTAATGACACAAAAAATCTGAACAACAGACCACAATAAACTCTCATTTTATCTCCATGATCTTTTAGTATAGCGATAATGTAATATAATTGTACATAAAGAACTCACGTTATTTGTGTCGAATTATACACGCCTAGTGAAATTGTTTAACTAAGAACCCCAAAACGATTCCCTAATGTGAAAAATCACGTTTGAATCAAAGCATACTTCTATTTCAGTACCTAAGACGGTTATATTAAAGTCTATTATTCCTTGCTCGCTATTTTCTCATCCATTCATACCTGAGGTGACAACCGTGGAGTAGTAGGCGAAGGTTGCTGTTTCAACGCAGCTTCAACAGCGGAGTTCGTCGCGGCGACGTTGACCACATTGCCCACACTGCCCACGTTGCCCACGGCGCTCACAGTGCCCACGTTGCCCACTGCGCCCACAGTGGCCACGTTGCCCACGCTTCCGACCACCGTGCTCACTGTCGAAGCGTTGCCCACTTGTTGCAACTGCGCTTGCTATGAACGAATCCGACATTAATTTATGGAAATGTAACAGTTTATTTAACAAATCACTTTCTATCTTGAGTTTTTCTTTAGTATTTGTAAACTAGAAGAACAACAGCACAACAACTACTAATCAGTATTTATAGTAGTTCAAAAGTTCTATGTCTATTTATCAAGAGATATGCCCAGTGCTTTCATCTGCGAATATCTCACAGTGAGCGTCTACATATCGAAATAAGTACTTATGCTAAATTTTAAATCCATCGAGTGTGTGGTATAAGAAATCCCATGATTAGCCAATTGGTCGATGACATTTTGTCCAATTTGTCTGTTTGTTTGTCCAAGTCCAAAATAGGAGATTAGTAGAGGTTAAAGCATAATTACATTATTGTAGAAAAAGGCTAACGAAAAGAAAGAAAATATACTAACCAGTATTGGCAATTGTCTTGTACTTGTATGGACATTGGGCGTGGCTTGTATTGCTGGTGTTCTGTGAAAAGGTAAGTTTAGGTAAATTTCATTATTTATATTCACTGAACGGGTAGACTATCCTTAGCCTTAGGGTAAGGCTCACATTATGCCGAAAATACGCGACCGACATTCCGACACATTCTGACTGATTTTACGTTCCGACACATTCGGCTGACATGACTCACGATAAGAGATAAAATTACGCGGCAGAAATTGTTGCGTAACTTTGTATGGGTATTCAATGTCTCATGTGTTATCTACGCAGTGATCTTGTTAAGGTTCGGTCGCATATAATGTGTTGCTACACAAAACATTGCCGCCGAATCGTTGCCGGACTAACGCCCGACCGAAGTTCAGCTGTACGCTATAACGCGACATAATTTCGGTTTGGTGTGTCATCACTAATAAATAATTAAATATATAATATAATGTTGGTTGCAGCTGTCTTCAATATGTTTTATTCTTAAAATCTTTAAATCTACGCCGCATTTTGATGCGGTTTTTTTTAAAAGACTCGGTGATTCGAAAGGAAGGTCAATAATAATACATGCTTAATATAAGTAGAAAACCACTGATTACAATTTATGAGGTTTCTA
Source organism: Mycalesis mineus (assembly GCA_034621355.1). Taxonomy (NCBI): domain Eukaryota; kingdom Metazoa; phylum Arthropoda; class Insecta; order Lepidoptera; family Nymphalidae; genus Mycalesis; species Mycalesis mineus. Next base: position 9,581,550 of record CM067886.1, on the reverse strand, counting down.
ATATGCGTAAATAAGCAAGATTTTTTGGTTGTCTGTAAAGTTGGTTTCTGACGCTAGTGAATAGACCAAAATAATGTACTACGGTATTGTCCATTTAAAAAGTTACAAAAATTTTAATCCGCGATGGTATATTTTTATAACTCTTAATTTAACCCACCATAAATATTTTTTTTCCTTTACTAATTAATTTATTTACGAAGTGATTTTAAATAATAGAGCATTAATCCTTATCCAATTAAGTACTTTAAAGTAAACTGTGCATTTTTTGTCGATCAATATGCTTTTTCGCTTGTAATTTAAGTGAATGAATTCCGCAGAATGCGAATTAAAAATGCAGGACGTAGTTGTTGCGGCGCCGGCCTATAATTATAGGACGTTGTATGGCGCAAAACGTCCTATAGCACTTCACAGCGATCGCACGCGTTTATCGGAGCGCTAAGAAACGTTTTTTCTAATGCTCACCTCCTTAAGGGGTCAAACGGGAGTTCAAGTCTACACCAAGTTTCACGCGGACGAAGTCGCGGGCGTCCGCTAGTCAGTAATAAATAATTCACTGCAGGCATAATCACGCCGAACTTAGGTCGCGTAATTTTGGCATGTGTGTTTAAACACTTAGCCATATATCGTCATTGAATACTCACACTACAGGCACCGTGGTCGCATGCGTCTGCACCGTGGAACTGCTCGCCTGCGCTGACCGCTGCTGCAACAATAACTGTGTGCCCCGCGTATTAAATATTCAGGTATTAATTTTTGCATTTGTATATTTTTTGTTAGAAAAAGAAAGACTCGAAATTGACTTGATTTTTCTCTAAATAGCTTTTTGGGGATTTTTACAAAATTAATTTTACTTCTAAAATAATAAAGCTTTTTGACCTTTATATAACCAAAAATTAAGTTTACTTCTTACTAGAAGTAGCTATTTGGAACGAGTGTCCAAAGCTGCTCTTTCCGAATTTGGTTGGGCAGGGAAATTACTTTGAGTGTTGGCGCGCGTCACTAAGGGTACCTAACTTATTCACTTTCAAATAGATATTCGTCTCTCTTTACTTTCAAATACTTTTTAAATATTTGCAATATTCAGTGCACAATATTCGTTCTAAATACATCCTTACATATTATAAAATAAGTCCCCGCGACGTCTGTTTGTCTGTTCGCGATACACTCAAAGACTACTAAATGGACTGTCATGCGGTTTTCATGATGATTGTTGGAAATGTCGTAGAAATTGAAGTCGGAGTTGTTATCGGAACCGCTGCTTTATCTATGTGATATATAACGAAACAATGTATGAAAGAATCGTTTCTCTTTATTACGAATACGAAAAGATCTGCAATGGCATATATGTATCTTTTGAGGATAGCTTGCTATATCTATTTGTTAACATTTTCGGTGATTTTGGAAAATTGTAACACACCATTTACCACGCGGGCTTCTGCTAGAAGAATAATAGATATGACAGTAAAAGTACATTATCTTCAGTCTTACCATTTCCCTCATGCCTCCAGTAAACGACACCCTCGGTAGCTGCCCAGGTACTATATGCTTTATCCTAACTGACTTTCGTCCTTCCTCTGTAAATATCTCGGTAAACTGTTGTATATATTTGTTAGCTTGAAGTCGGGACCCTAAAATAAATAAAAATAACCATAACTTTTTATACTTAGTGTACGCCTGCAACTTCGTATTTAATCTTTCAGGGATAAAAAATATGTTTTGTCTTACTGCAGGGCCAATTACTGACTAATTGGCCCTTTTGTAAATAGATAAACTCATATTTATGTGTATAAAATGTTCTCAGAGAATTGTGCCTTCAGGGTAAAAATTTATTTTAGCTTATTCCTAAGCTCGAAATAACTGTGTACTAAATCTCAAGGAAAATCAAGTACAAATGAAAACTACCTAAAATAATTAAATTGATTGAAAGGTGTTTCGATTGAGGAGGGGCATTATTAGAAAACGTATAATTTAAAAAATCCAATCCCTGCTTGGTCAACTAGGTACTTAAAATAAAGTAAAAATTCTTCTGTTTATATTGTGGCCGAGTGGCGCAGTGGGTAGTGACCCTGCTTCTGCATCCTAGACTTTGTGTTCGATTCCCACGTGTGGAAAAATGTTTGTGTAATGAGCATTGACATTTTCCAGTGTCTGGGTGTTTATCTATATATTATAAGTATTTATGTATAATATATATAAAATATTCATCAGTTATCATAGTACCCATAACACAAGCTACCTACGCTTACTTTGGGGCTATATAGCGAAGTGTGTAAATGTCCTATAATATTTATTTATTGTTCAATCCAATCTGTATCTTCTAATTCTAAGTGCTTTTGTATCCATATAATTTCTCGTAAAAATCGAGTTCCGCATGCTGTAGTTATCCTGTACGACTACTGATCATTAGGTCCTGGGCAATGGGAAGACCCAAGTTACCAAATACCGAATTAAGATTTTCCTTTCTTCAAGATGATTCAAAATACAATAATTTAGCAATCTATCAATAAAAAGTATTTCAGTAAGTTACCGTCTTACCTAGTGTAAATCTACATGCTGCACCATTCCTCTCGCCCTCCACGTGATCTCTATCTACATACAACTCCCCTAGGAACTCTTGATCGGACGGCCGTTGTAATATCGATAGTTTAATATGGAAGAAGCCAGCGCCGGCGTGCGGTGACGTCTTCTCCGTTTCTAGAATGTACTCTTCGACCAGCTGCGGCTGACAGTCGGGCGTGGGGCGCGGACGCTCGTACGCGCGCGCGAGACGCAGCGGCCCGTTCGGTTCCGAAGGCAACGCTAGCGGCAAAGGCTCCATTTTTGGAGGTTCTATTGGCTTGAACACCTGTAACCAATCAAACAATATCATCAGCATTCATCATTATTTTAAACCCCACTAGACGGCCAGCCCACCCCCAGACCTCCTACATTATAGGAGAGTGAATACGAAGGTTACTCTCTGCTCCAATGCAGGTTAGTTAAACTTAGGGTTATATTTGAATGATCACTATCAAGTGATGATGATATTGGCTCTTAAATCGAAAGTCCCAACTATCCTTAGAAAATAAGCTTCTGTTATACAAGGCTATACTTTAACCCATATGGATGTATGGGGTACAGCTGTGGGGTACAGCCTCAAACTCGAACCTTGAAATTCTGCAACGGTTCCAATCTAAAATGCTTAGAATGATTACCAATGCTCCATGGTACATCAAAAACGAACGTCTGCATCGTGAACTAAAAGTTAAAACTATAAAGACAGAAGTTGCTTACTCAGTGAAATCGTACCAAAAACGAATTAAAAATCACCCAAATAAACTTGCAAGGGACTTAATGTATAAAAAACCTGGTACAACCTTTAGAAGGCTCAAGAGAAGAGCACCACAAGATGTCTTGTTATAGACAGTATAATATATGAATTGGGCAAGTCAATGGATCTTGCTCCAAACACGCCTTAAAATAAATATATAACATCCAGCTCAAGACAGATTGCAGGAATAATGAGAGTCAAAAAAAAAAAACTTAGTGTGCTTCTTGAGATACGAAAGTGGAATACCACCAACTTTCCATGTGGAAAGAATCTTTGAATTTACTGAAAATTTCTTAGAAAAATGCAAAACTCATTAGAATCTCACGATCTCAAGTTACATAGGATAACCACTGAATCTAAGAGGCAGTTAGAAATTATCGTTATTATATAAATACATATAATTAACTATAATTTATAATTAGTTTAACTTAGGGCTACATAAGAAGTGCAAAACATAAACTCAGAGGGACTCAAAGTCTCAGAAATGGGATTCATAGAAGAACAAAAAGTTATCACTATAGCTCAATGAATTGCAAAGCATATAGCCTACATAGTTAAAAAAACCGATGATCTTTAGAGTCCCAATGCTAGAAAAATAAATACTACAAGCTGAGCCTTGTTCTGGCTAAGTAAAACATATTTAGAAACTTTAGATTTTCATCACATATTGTTACCTCTGGTGGTTTCTTAGGATATTTGGAAGTCAGTCGAGTATGAGGAACAGACTGTCTGCTATTTTTCGCTCTCTGACGGTGGATCAACTCCAGCAGCTCCAGTCCATGATAGTGTGTAAATTGATCCAATTTCCTCTTTCTATTCACAGCCACCTTCAAATTGAAAGCAGTCAAGTTAACATCTATCAGAATTTAAAAAATATTATTATTCATTTTTAAAAGCCAATAAGCTCCAGTATCATTCAGACTCAAGACAATAATGCTTGATTATTTTAAGATAATATTTAGCAAGGTAATTATGTAATGACATTACAGAGTACATTTCAAATCTGTCTCAGTCCCTCTCTATCTATAAAATATTTTTAGATAAAGAGAGACATTCGAATTTGAATCGCACGCCGTCGAGTGCTATGCATGGAGTGTGAGTGTTTTAAGATAATATTCAGTAGGGTAATTGTGTAATGACACTACAGTGTACATTTCAAATCTGTCTCAGTCCCTCTCTATCTATAAAATATTTTTAGATAAAGAGAGACATTCGAATTTGAATCGCACGCCGTCGAGTGCTATGCATGGAGTGTGAGTGTTTTAAGATAATATTCAGTAGGGTAATTGTGTAATGACACTACAGTGTACATTTCAAATCTGTCTCAGTCCCTCTCTATCTATAAAATATTTTTAGATAAAGAGAGACATATTCGAATTTGAATCGCACGCCGTCGAGTGCTATGCATGGAGTGTGAGTGTTTTAAGATAATATTCAGTAGGGTAATTGTATAATGACACTACAGTGTACATTTCAAATCTGTCTCAGTCCCTCTCTATCTATAAAATATTTTTAGATAAAGAGAGACATATTCGAATTTGAATCGCACGCCGTCGAGTGCTATGCATGGAGTGTGAGTGTTTTAAGATAATATTCAGTAGGGTAATTGTGTAATGACACTACAGTGTACATTTCAAATCTGTCTCAGTCCCTCTCTATCTATAAAATATTTTTAGATAAAGAAAGACATATTCGAATTTGAATCGCACGCCGTCGAGTGCTGTGCATGGAGTGTCGGAGGTATAAAACTAGTAATTCATGTATAACACAGGGAAGACGCGGTCGATGGATGCTCCCTTACAAAAATGTTACTCACTTGGGAAAATCTCCTCGCTTGACGTCGTATCCGTGGCGTATTGAACAGTCGTGGCGCGGCGTGTAACCTCGCAGCGAGTAAGCCCACTGCTGGTCGCGGCTCCAAGCACAGGGGAGGCGCGGCCGCGTGCACCAGCGCCGCCTCCACCGCCTCCACTGCACCGCGCTCCTCCCCCGCCCACCCGCAACGACCGCCAATACACATAGCATCTGTTATTATGCTCTGTGGAGAAATAATGTATTATGTAAATGCTGACTGCAATTATATAGGCCAGCAGCCTTAGGATGTGTCAAAAATCATGAAGAGGAAGAGACAAATTATCGAACAATAGCAACAAATATTGGTCCCTCTTTTTTGTCTAATTCTTTATCAGTATTATTTTACCATAAAGCAAGAAAAACAAATGCAATAATGATAGCTTTACAAGTATTATTCTCTAGTTTAATTGCTTAAAGAAATTTGAATGTATAATACTTTTTACAGTAACAAAAGATTATTTTAAATATAATCCAAAATCATTCTTTTAGTAACTAATCAAAAGATATCTTTGACAGGAAAGATGCTTTTTTATCGAAACTTACATTACAGATGCACTTTAAATAATGTAATTTAAAAAAAAATACAATAAATATGATTTATTATAAGCATGATACAATATCTCAAACACTACACATATAATATGATAAAACAATAGTAAATACCTGATTTGTTGGCCTTAACAATACATGATGAGTATCACATAGAAAACTTGGATAAGCTTGTCTATAATCCCTTATTTGAGCTATAATGCATCCTGAGTAGAATAGACATGAGTGTTCTGACTCAAGAAGGTCTAAAAGCACCACGGGTAATTCTTCATTGTCAATATAACTAAGGAGTTCCTCTTCCTCATATGGCCACCTGGGTGTCTCAATTAAAGTCTCGTCTTGACTTGATGAGCCCTATAAGAAACAACCTAATACAGTAAATAGAAATAAAAGGATTTTTTAAACTAGCAACACATAGTTAATAGCACTCAAACATTTTTTTTTTATCTAGCAACACTTATAGTCATTTGTTTAGTATTCATGAAGCACCCTTCTACAAGGCCATGCCTCCCTTGTACTTACTTATAGGGGCATAATTTAGTTATAGAAAAATATTTCAAAAGTATTTTGAACTTTCATTAATCAAAAACTTAAAATAATCGCAAAAAATATTGTTACAACAATATAAATTTCATAAAATTTAATTAAAATATCTAGTCTTTGTACATATTTAAATAATATTGTGACTAATAGTTACCAATACTTTAAAATTATGTAAGAACTGTAAAGTATATCATCATAGTAAGTTCCTGTAAGTTACCTTAACAGTTGTGTAACTTAAACACAACTGGTAAGATTATTATTGAATCTTCTAGGTTAAAAAATATAAAGGCCTCAAGATCAACCTATGATATTTCACTGTCAATACTGCATAGCATAATCTACTAATCTCAAATCGATCGAATCAACAGTTACAAATGTAAAGCAATTCTTCACAATACCCCTTGTGGAAAAGAATACAGCTATTTTTATACTTATAATTTTACAGCTGATTACATCTTTGATCTGCTATTAAGTTACTTAACCAATTATTTAAATAGTTATTTTCATAGATTTGTATTAAAATAACTATACATACATCATGAAACCTCTTTAATTATACACTTAATTGACTTGATATTGAACATAGTTACTCATTTTGCTACATAGCTGCTCACTAAAAATGGATTTTTTGATACTCAAAAAATTATTTAATATATTTAGGGTAAATACTTTGCACATCTAGTTACTTGTTTTTTTAACCTTGTGGTGTCTACCACAAGATGTAAATCTAAGGATTCTAAATATTATAAGTGTCAAATGCCTATTCAATGTTTTTTCTGCTATTAAATATAGAGCTTCTTTCTTCTCAAAAATTCTCAAAAATAATTATTAGCCAAGAATTGGGAAATTAAATGTGTTACACCATCATTTGTTATAGCATATTAAGCCATTGGTCATCACGTCTCAAACATTATCTGTGTAAGCCTGCAAACCCTGGTTGGATAAGCGTGGTGGGTTGAAGCTCCATATCATATGAAGGGAGGAAGCCTAGCCTTTTAGGCCTTTTTAGTGGGCCATAAAATAGGCTCATCATCATCATAATCACCATCAGAATGTTAAAGGCCCACTACAAGGCTAGGCCCCCCATCTTATAGGAGAACGGATATAATATATTTTTTATCTGTACTAAAGCCAAAATCAAGGTGGAAAACAAAAGAACAAACAAATTTAAAATGAAGGTAGAAAATGCAACATTTTTTATACCGTTATTTTGTTTTGTTTTTTTATAAAATGTTATTTAAAACATGTTGAATATATTAATTAGTTTTAAGCTTACAAATCTAATTTATTGTCATTCGTCAGTAACAAGTTAATTAAAAAAATTAGTTATACAATGACTAGTGATTTCTACCTTCATTTTTAATTTGTTGATAAGCATTCTCCATCTTGTTTGGCTTTAGCATAGCTACAAAACAAAAGAATATAATAAAACTGTCACTACTTACACTCATATCTGGTGGATGGATATACTGAGTATTTCCATTGACTTTTAATGATAAAGAATATCCCTTATTGCCTGGATACAAATTGATTATCAAAGTGTTTAGATTATATGTAGCCAACAACTTTTCTAATAGATAAGAAGTAGTTTTAAGTCCTTGCTGTAATAACCAAAGAAAAGGCAATATGTATTAACTTATCCTAAGATTTATACTAATGAAAGCAATACAACATAGATTTTACAATTTTCATATATGTAATACAAATGGAAATTAAGTTTAGCAGTATAATGTTAACTACTAATTTGATTAATACTTTAGGATTTAATTAATTCCAATAAGTACAGCACCACTTCATTACCAAGAGGTATTATATCAAAACTCGAGGATGCCTGAGGTTTTACCCACATGGTTCTTGTTTTTGTGGGAATTTTGGGATAAAATGTGGCCTATGTGTTATTCTGATATGTAGGCTATATTATTGTGAAGTTTCATCAAAATCCATTCAGTAGTTGTTGAGTTAAAGAGTAACAAACACCCATCCATACAAACAAACTTTCACCTTCATAATATTACTAAGGATTAGTTTGATAGATTACCAAGTACTTTTAAATTTCTGAAAGTAATAGGTTTAAAAGAACTAATAATTAATGTGTTATTCCTTACAACATATATCATGTATTGTCTGTATATACAACATATTGATAAATGTACAATACTTTATACCGTATTCCCAATAACTTTGATAGTATACTTGCCAGACTTTCCAATTAAAGAATTATATAGGTATTATAAAGAAATAGTTCAATACAGTAAATAGCACAATTATACTGTGTCAAAAATGATATAGATAGAAGACATTTCAACCTTCAATAAAAATAGGTGATGCTACAGCAACAGGAAACTAGTAATAAACAATTGTTGGTATTTAAAATACCAAACTAACACCAAGTTTCAGATATATTGAATGCTGTTTATGAATCTAGTAAGAACAAATCTATATAGAATGTATGGTAGGCTATTGAATCCATACTCCTAATCTGGAGTACCGATGGTACCGAAAGAGAATAACTAAGCCCTGTGGTTTCAATGGTAGGATAGCGATTAGTTGGGGGCAGAGCAACCTAAATGTATTCTACATTATACATAAAGTTCATGTACTCACATAGTTGGTTTGTGAAGTTTCATCTTGACTGAGCTCATTATACAACTCGTGAAGTTTTTTGAAAAGATCAAACTTCTCTGAACATTTAGCGGCAGAACTGACGGAGTTACGTTGAAATTTCATTCTGGAGTCGTCGACAGTTTCTGCTAGATGTAACTTCTCGTGGGTCCAAGTCATTTTATGATCAGAGACACCACTGTCAAAATTTGTTAAGTTTGTATTCACATTTTTGGCCCGGTTCAATATTACCTGAAATTTAAATATTTTGCATTAATTAAGAGATAAGTAACACAGGGAATTGTGGATTTTATTGGAGAAAAGCTGTAATATTAATATTAAAAATGCTTGCCTCTGCTTCCAATGCCGCGTGAATTAAACCATCCATAATGTCATTAATTAAAAAGTAATGTATAAGTGGCAGTTACGTCTTTAAATATATTATTTCATTTTAAAAGTTTAGACTTGAGTATTAAGTCATGATTTTTACAAAATTAATACGCTTTATTTATGTTTCACACTGCATGACAGTAAAATAACATGTCCAATTTCCATCAACATTTTTGACATTTGTTGATACGCTGTCCACAGATATATACTGCATTTGTGAGTCTGTCGCAGCTTGAAAAAGCTTTTAACATTAAAAAATAAAAACTCCTTTAATATTTTTGATGATTTTGAAAATCATGTACATATAGAATCGCTTATTTTTATATCATTACTCAAATTGCTACAGTATTTATTTTTCATGGTTATGAAAATATAAAATTTGAGTCTGTGGAAGCCAGAAACTCGATTATGACTTTTTGACAAATTATTAAGGATTCTAGTCTTTTTGATCTATTATATCAGTTTATAATATTCTCTATTATATTACCATATATTATAATAACTAGAACTTCGGTAGAATAATAATAAAACTAAATACCTACAACTTTGCCCCCGCAGAAAATAATTTGTTATTTAATGTATCAACCTTCCAGGATCATCAAACATCCTTTTTGTGCCTTACTTATATGCCATCGCGAACCTGCTTTCCGAACTTATAGTAATGTCACTACATACAAATAATATAATAGTGGTCATAAAAGACTTAATTCTATGCCGTTCAATAAATTAAAAAAAAATAATCTAACTTGACGTTCCAATTATGGAGAGTAGAGGTAAGGAGGACAATCTTATATGGGAGAAAAGTTGAAAAAGTGTCCAGTTGTATGCGTTAAATAACAGTTCAAAAATCCTCCACAATGGCGCTGGTGGATGCACAGGGTATGGTATGAATGTAGCAATCGTAGATGAATTGAAGTATGCCGAGTTAAAAAATTTAATGTCATTATCGACTAAAGTAGTTAATTATTGAGAACTTCAACAACTTACGTTGTACAAAATATTGTGGTAAATATAACCTTACAGAATTATAACCAATTTAAAAAAAAAATGATTTCAAAAGTTTTATTTTGTATTTGGCGCTTCTTTTGAAAGTTACTTTGATGCAACTGTGGCGCCATCCTAATTTAACCCTGGGGGCCTGACAGTTGACAACTGCTGTCAGTGTCAGTTACGGGCGTAGTGCCCTCCCGCTCGCGCGCTGTTTCCTATTTCGGTCTGATACGTTACTCTACAAAAAATTAATAAATAATCTTCTTTTAAGCCATATTTTGCCATTCTGTAAAATGTAATGACTTGATTGATATATTTCCTAACTTTTATCTATCAAAATGTTGATATAATCAAAGCTTTATATATTTATTTTACGGGTACAACATTTTGGAACTATGTTGTGCGTTGGATTACGAAAAATAAATGAAAATACAAACAAAGTCTAAAGAACTGGTGTCTATGCTATCTATTTATTGTAAACAACATAACAAAAACAATTGGTATGATCACTATAAAAACACTTGAAACACGATCCACCCGACACTTCGAAATATAAAAACAGCTAGGGATGTGTTCTTTTACTTTTGGTAATTTTATCGACAGTTATCCTTTTTGTGAGGTATTATTATATAATGTAAATAAAAATAAAATGATTCTAATTTTTATTAATTTTTACTTTTAACTACCTAAAGTATTTTCGAAATGTTAGTGTAGAACTCATTTCTCTTGTTATTTAATTTTACATTTTTTTAATACACCGTCATGACGGCGCAGGTCTTCGTCGGCGCTAATCTCATCCTCATTTATGACGATGAGGATATCGGCCGGCGGGTTTTTGTCCTCTCGCCAGTTTTCTGCCATACTGTAAAATAAATAAATGAAAAGTTATTGTCATCATGAGAGCACACGGATCTTTTGATTTTTTTTTTGTTAAAAAAACTCTAAACATAAATTTTCAAGTAGCTTGTATTTGCTTTTTATAATTAATTTATACAAAATACAAATATAAATTGAACCAAATTTATCGACATCTTTTACACACGGCGATGTATCGATACATCATTATGTCCTACTTTACAAACAAACGGATTCTTATTGGTTACCGGTAAACCGTCCTTAGCGCTTCACAAATAAAGACCAAAATAGCTCGTTTTACCAATACCAAACGAAACTGTTTTGTTTGGTATTGACAGACCAAAACGGTCGCTTTGAACTCAAGAAACGTCAAATTTTAGTTGCACAATAATAAATAATTTTCTAATATTTTACAATAATATGTTAGTAAATACTTATGTAAACTACTTCCAAGTAAATTTTATACATTTTTAGTAATATTTACTATCATTCACATGCGTAAATAAGTCGTAATTCGGGAAGATACGTATCAGATGTTTTCATGATTTATTTAAAATTTTCGATGTATTTCTTAAAACAAATAACGTGAAAACAATCACTGTATGCAAAATAATGAGTTTTGTAATAAAAATTGTACTTACATTCAATAAATTTGCACAAATCACGAAAAAACACTCTTATAATTTCACTTTCGAGCACTGTCCAATAAGATTAAAAATAAACACAGAATAATACCAATTTCAATGTCAATGTCTTGGAAATTTATCACAGAATATGAAACAATTCTTTTTTTAAACTAAAACTTAGTTTTTAGCGCCTAATAAAATTAAACCTTCGTTGAGGCCCGCGGCAGCCCGCGGCTACCCGGGTAGCGACGGAGCTATAATGACAGCTGTCATTATTTGCCTGACGGTTGCCAGGGGACCCCTCCGGGCTGTGAAACTTTAATACATTTTGACGGACACTTTTTATATACAGAGATTGTCCTCCTTACCTCTACTCTCCATAGTTCTAATTTCAAGTGCTTTTAACATAGATTAGAGGCAACATGCCATAGGTTGTCTTTAATCTATGGTTTCTAATTAAGCCTACTTGAATAAACGAATTTAAATTTGAAACTTTTTTGTAGTCCACATGAAGAACAGTAATAAATTTTCCGTATATTGTTTTGAAATAAAACTCGAGGGAATTAATTAAGGAGCAGCATTTTTAATGAATAATAATGTCCCAGGTCAATGCAAGAATTACCATGATGAGCTAATTTAAAAAAAAGTTATTCATACCTAGTCATATACCTCAACAATCACTTCGTCCGTTGGTGAAAACAGTATGAAAAATAATGTTGTAAGCGAAATACCACTGACTCTGATCTTTAATATAGGCACTAAGACTAGACTAGTTTAGATCTCGTTTTATTTGCGCTTTCCCCAAGGTCTGTGTCCGGGGAGAGGGCGCAGACCCTGAGAAAGCGCAGTAATTACCAGACCAGGACGACAAAACACAATCCTTTAGTATTAAAATTCAGTTACAAGTATGTAACTATGTTTTACTACTTAACCGGTATGTACCTACATCACCTATGAAATAAATGCATCCTGTTTTACAGGTATACCTATTTATCTACTATCTAAGATACCTACCAGATTGCATGGGGAGAAAAATTGTGTACATTTCGTCACCTTTTAAAAAGTGAAATTCTTTGATTTGTTGCTTCATTTCATCAATAACTAGCGCCATCTAGTAACAATTAGTTACAGTCGGAAGATGGTGGTTAACATGTGCTTCAAGTTCAGGCTCTTTTTCATTGGCCGATAACATGTTCGATATCACTGAGTGCTTGTCGATAAAAGCATACGGGATCTTCCCGCATGCAGATTAAAGACCTATAAAAGTCAACAAGTCTCATGCACAACGGCCAACATCGTGGCCAAAAGCGGAAAAGCCCGGGAAGAAAAAGTCAATAAGTCGTTTCACCATTCGCGGGTATTCACCCAACTTGAAATTCATCAAATTCAAACAAGGCGCAGAAATGACTAGACTAGGACCACAAACAAACAACCCCGTATTATTTGACAAGTCAATTATAAGTGTTACTACATATTCGATAGGTACATTATCATTTTTAAAACGCTGGAATGGACTGACATGGGCGCGGTTAGCTAAGTGCTTGCTGCAACTCCGCCTACGACAGCTTTTAGGAGCGTATTTATAAAATTTTTTATCAAAAAATAGAACCGACTAAAAACGCACTAAAAAGTAAAAAAATAACTGTCATTTAGTTGCTTTTAATTTTCTTAAGCATATCTATGAAGTTGGTGCCAGCAAGTTTAAGGAACATTTATTTAACGTAGTAAAGCAGTTTGTGGGTTCTAGGTAATGTTCTTATTAGGGCGGTGTGCATAGACTTTACATTAAACGTCGGTTAAATGAACGGCCGATAAACAAGGAGCGTTTATTTACTGTTCATAACACGCATTCCGATTTCGGTTTATTAACCGGGCGTTTGAACGAACGGTGAATGAACGATTTGTGAAAAATATTACTTAATCAAATGTAAATGTTTACTTTTGAATAGGACTGACGCATATATCAAAGAAATCTCAATTTGGCATCGTAACAAATTTTGTAGACACAATTTGCTATTTATGTCACTTTCCAGTGCATGTTAATTTATTTTTAATAAATTTAACGGCCTGGAATCGAGTCCTTTATGGCCGCATGTTAATTTGTCAAAGAAGATATATATTCAAATTTTTTATTTTATTATAAAATTTTCATTATTATCTACGTTGTTATTCTGTGGGTGGTAAATTTTGTGGTAAATCAAAAAGTAAAGTAATAGGTATACTAAAATTTAAAGTTATATTGTTTATTGCACTGTTAGTTTATTATTAAAATTAATACTACTTCAAAAAAGCGTCTTCCAATTTTAGTAGAAAAATAAAACAAATTTCTTGATTAAATTAATACAAAAATATACGAATATATACTAGAAAATAAGTGGATAGACAGAACAACAAATGCTAGGAAATCACTATAAATCAAATATACATTAGATAACCTAGAAATGTATCTGTCAAACTCTGTAACCGAGGGATAACCGGGGAATGCGAGCTCGGTTAAGATAACCGCCCGGTTTACGTCCTTAACCGGCGTGCGGGTTGTCGTGAACAGTAAATTTATAGTAACCGGCCATAGAGTAGGATGTATATAGGGTATAGAGTCGTCACTCTCTATATAAAACTGGAATAAGGAAAGCAGCGCCTCTGGTGAACGGTGGCGGAACTACTTTTCTGATATATATAATTGTAACTATAGGACGTATAGTAAGTGGGTACCTACATATATAGCTCTTCTTATTTTTTCATTTTAGATATTTACAGGATAATAATTTGACACAAGTTTTATAACCCTATCATGATATTTACTTTTTAGTAAGTATAATAAAATAATGTCAGCTAAGTGAAAGAGCTTAAAACTGGTGTCAAATTATGTGCAAAATGAAAATAAGAAACAACCATTGACATAACAACGAATGATCAATGACAAAAATGGCGTTTGTTTCACAAACTTTGAAATGACATTTGACAGATACAATTTGAAATGTTGTAAAATGGAACGTAAATTTATAATTAACATAAACGTATATTTAAAAGATAGAAGTATTTATGTAAAATACGTATCCATGTACTTACATGAATTACAATAATAATCCAAAATAAATTAATTTTTGTTTTTTATAGGCAAGTTTGTTTAATAATAATCAATACATAAATCTATATTAATTGCAATGCTGCGTGAAACTAAATGAAAAATATCTGCCACAAAAGATACTACCGCCATCTAGTAAACAGTGGCGGAACTATACCAAGTATATGCTTCTTCAGAAATGTTCTAAGTGATAACACCGTGTAACCGGCGGTTAGCTTATGATAACCGTTGGTTATGATAACCGAAATCTTGATGCACACAGGCCTTAAAGCACCGACTCCTAGATATGCTTAAGTAAATTAAAGCAACTAAATGACACAGTTATCTTTTACTTTTTTAGTGAGTTTTTAGTCGGTTCTTTTTTATTACTATTTAATGATTTATCGCCACGTAACGTACTCGTACTAAACTGTCATAGTATATTATAGGCACTTGTAGCCGAAAAGCTACCGATACTTACACTAAAACCGAAATCGCTGCAAGTGTGCCCATACAATTTGAAGAGTTCCTTCAATTTTCCCAGGATATCATCATCAAATCCTAACATGTTGAAAATGGGACCACCTTGGAAGTGTGCTCTTTCTAATAAAAACAGAATTATCAAAATCGGACAACTCTGTAAAAGTTATGCGTGGTCATAAATAAAAAAAATATATATGTCGAATAACCTCCTCAGTTTTTTTTTCGTCGGTTAAAAATTTACAAAGCTCGCAATATAAAAGTTACTTACTTACGACACAAGCGTGGCAGAAATTTGCAGTGCAATGCGTTTGACAGGCTCTGCTTACAAGTGTGATGTGTCACTGGATGTAATATTTTTGTACTTACCAGATCTTTAGGACTATGAGGGTGCCATTGACTAATTTAAACAGTTTCTAAATAGGTTCGAATGGATAGTTACAAAAGTAAAACTCCCACACTGCATGTGGATAGACCAACGAAAATGAGCCATAGCATGTTTTTTAACTATGTATATATAGGTATGTACTTAAGAAACTGCACTTTATAAACTGATTACTAATTTGCATGGTAGGCAAGAAATGTAATGTCTTATGATGGCATCTTGTTGTGGGGAAAGGCTGCTGACATAAATTCTGTCTTTATACTTCAGAAACGAATTTGGTCAATTTATAAACTTAGACCATGCGAGTCCCTTCGTGTCAAATTTAAAGAAATAGGAACTCTTACATTAGCCTGTCAATACATATTCAATAACCTAGTCTTTGTTAAACAAAATATAAATATGTATAAACAGAAAAAGGATTTAAACGATTGTCTTCCTAGAAATGGACATAAGTTAGTCATATCAGCTTCTCGCCTCTGAAAAGTACAAAAATCTTTCGTAGGATTGGGTGTACTCTTCTACAACAAGATGCCCAATTCAGTTTTAGATCTGCCATTGCATAAGTTTAAACAATGCATTAAAACTCACTTACTGAGTCAGGGTTACTATACTATCAATGAATTTTTAAATGACAAAGATGTTTAAAGGCAATTGGATCGGCTTTCACTTTCACACAGGAAGCCAAATAAATAACTTTATGTAACAATACACTTAAAATTGTAAAATTGATAATATTATTAAAAGAGCAACTGTTGAGTTTCTTGACGGCTCTTCTCAACAGGGCCTACTATGTCTGTAACAACATAGGCAACCATCTTTAACTGAAACACAGGAACATAACTGATATTCAAATTATATATGTGTTGATTGTGTTCAATTGAAGGTTGAGCAATAAAATAGTTGTCCTTTAGATTTAGAAGTGACCCCAACCTTGTAAGGTAGCAGTGATACACCTTCAGCCCCTCACAACTCTGGGTGCATGTCAGGGTGTTTATACTAGTGATTATAATCATGTACATTCACAACTAAGAAGTTGCATGAACATTGATCATCATGCATCAGGTACTAATATAAGATTAAGCTTTAGTAAAAATCCAAATTTTTTACATAAATACATCTATTAGGTTTTAGTTATCATTTGATGCCATGTGCCTTATTAAATCTGATATAAATTTGTCTATTTTTCGTACATCTTGCTGAACTTCAGTTTTGTATTGGAGACACTAAAAAATAAAAAATATTTAATTATTATAAGACATTAAGTAACAATTTCTCTGAAAATAAAATGACTTGAGTTAATTGTCATTATCAGCCTGTTAATGGCCCACTGCCAGGCTTTGTTCCTGGTCGGAGATGGGATATAGAGTATATACACACCATACTGCTCCAATGCAGGATGGCGAGCTTAGAGAGATGATGTTTTATTCTTTAACAGTAAATATAAATATTCTAGGACAATTACACACATCACTATATAGCGCCAAAGTAAGCGTAAGTATCAGATCTTAATGATAGTATCCAGGACTGACTTAACATGTCTTCCAAGGCATGGGTGTGTAACACCATCAACTTCCCCACTCTTAGTCTCTGGTTCAATTTGATAAGATGAATGACAAACTCAGAATTATTACGCGACCCTATCCTAGATTCAAAGTCACTTAGGTAACTTCTAGCCACATAAGCTAACCACACGAGACATTAACATTTACTAAAAAAAAATATATATGAAAAGATACTTTAATTAATACGTAATAACACATGATACAGGTGGTATAATCAAAAGTAACCAACATTAGCATAATAACAATTCTTTGGAGAATTACTAATAAGTAGAATACCTAAGCCATAAAAGACGAAAATTTTAGACAGTGTATCAATATATATATTACCTTTTTATTGTCAGTGATTTTTATCACAAATACTCCTTTGGAATGCGAATATTTTAAAGTATACCGAGTATTTATAGGATCACGCAAATATAGCATTTCAGCAGATTTTTCAAATTCTTCCCAGTTAGGTATAAAAGTCATGTTGACAATTTCTACAAATTATCTTATTTTTTGTAGTTATCTAATTAATTAAAATGTAAAGAAAAGAACAATTGTGCGGAATTTACTTGATTACTTTAATTCAAATTTTATTATTTTTGTAAGTACTTAATTAAAATAAAACGAGACAACAAGGCAGAAGTCGTCTCGGTGAAATGTCATTGTCAAATATTTCTTTGTGACGTTGACAGTGACACTGATAACTTTTCTTATTGGCTCTATGGCTCGAGGTTTTTAATTTTTTGTTATAATCAAGAACACATTTTTAATTAACCCTGCAAACAACATTTTATGTATAAGATAATATTAGTAGTATTATCATAAAGAGGTAGACTCGCAAAAAAATACAGAACGACCTTTGATAATCAATGCGGTGGTAATCAATTCGCATTTTGCATTTGCATGCAATTCGTATAAAGGAAAACACAGCTTGCAAAGAAGTTGCAACTTGTATGCAAGTGCAAGTAAGTGAGCGTTTCCATTATAAAAGTATGACACTTGCATAATGGAAACGATTAACTTTCACACTTGGCATTGCATTCGACGCGCGTTGGTAGCTAACTCACTGCGCACTATGTTGGTATAATTTTTGGCGAACGTTACCAGATGGTTACCAGGTCCATATTACTGGTCGGAAATGGACGGCTAAGCGATCACTGATTTATGACCTAAAAACATCGCTTCAAAAGACGGTTGTAGTGACAAAAACAATTTTAGGTGCACTATAATTTGATATAAACTCACGCATGGAATTTTTTCATTATACGAATTATTTTTACATAAAATTATCCTAAGTTTTAATGATTTTTATTTATTCTAGTAGTACCCGCGAGTTTACCCGTGCCGTGTAGTTCCTGTACTCGTAGGAAAAACGCCTATGTTTTAATCTAGGGTATAACTTATCTTTATTCTGAACTTCAGCTAAACCGTAAAGGAGTATTAAATATAATACACATACACAAACTGTCGATTTTATAATATGTGTGATAGCTTTTCGATTTCATCAATAAAAATTTTGCATCGAAGTGTTAGATCTCTGTTTTAATGAAGTGAAGCGTATCTCCTCTCTGCGCGTATAATGAACGATTGACCAAATCGTGCGGACCTCCACGAGACTACTTAATTCTTAGCAAAACGCGCATTTCAAGCCGCCTAATGTGTACAGGTTATAAGTTAGTGCGACTTATTCTGCCCAACTAGGACATAGACAATTGACTGTTGAAGGCTCTAGTACTCCAGGGTTACCATTACAAAATATTCACATAAAGCATTTAAGCGCAGCGCAACGAAGAAAATCAATAACTAAACAGTGATGTATTCATTCGCCTTTTTAAAATGAGAACGTGACAAAACATTTCTTTTAATTCATCGAAGAAACTATTTTATTTAAAAAAATATATCTGTTGAAGCTTGATGCTCATTTTTTATTTATTTACATAGTGATGAATATTCTCATAGTTACGGCGTGGTAGAACATTCTGCGTGTTTGAATATCGCCCTTTCCGCTAAATATAACTGTTAAAGGTTAGTAAATCATTTAAATAAATAATATGAAATGTTTGCTATCTTTATATTCGGTCAAAAATAGTGTTGGGATGGACTATCGACCTTCGCCATTGTCTGCAGCGTGCATGGTGCATTGCGTTTATGATAGGTACTTCAATGTATGTATGTAGAATTTAGATACCCTTCGGATCGGTACTCTACCTATTGACTTCTATTGCAGGTAATTTGATTATTTGGTGCTTTATCAAAGTTGAATATGTAATGCAACTATATTAGCATTTTTTTGACTTAATTTCTGCTTCAGTGTTTGACATTATAAGGTGTATTGTTAAGAATTCATAAATGATAATTTATTTGTACATTACTATTTTTTCTGTTCTTGATCAAATTATGTACACAAAAATGGTGAATATTTTTTATGACAGTGAGTTATCTAAAATACATTAAATGATTAATTATTACTCTAAAAGAAAATAGGGATCCTTTTGACCTCTGTCATATAGCACATTTTAAAAATGTGAAAGAAGTAATTATTATTTATTGGTTTTAAACTGATGACTAAAAAGTCTACTATATTTCATAATACTGCTAAATTTCTAGATTAGGTATCTACCTATCTTATACCTACTTTAGTAATATTCCTTTGTGAAATAAAGAAAATGAAAGTATTCCAATAATTATAAAACCAATATTAGTTTATGGTAATATTTAAGCATTCTTTTGATACAATGAACATAATATTTTACAATATCATTATAGAGTATCTTTAATTGCTTTTATTAATGAAGTCCTAATTACCATTGATGGGTGCACCAACTTGCATTGGAGCAGCTTGGTGGGTCTCAACATCGCCTCTGGACTAGGCGCAGTGCATGTGCTTTTGTGTATATTTCAGTTTAATGGAACACCAGTTTGGTTAGTGCAGTCTAGGTACACATGTCCAGGTTTTTAAGGATTTGATATACTTGCCATTTTTTTTGAGTATTTCTAGTTTTATATTTGTAACACATTTAAAACAGGAGTAACCTCTGTAAATGGAATTTGAAGAATATGAAGATAATGTTTAATTTGTTAACAATCTCAATCAAATGTTGATGATGGTGATTGGGGCTTAGCACGCTTTACAAAGTACAAGTTTCCAACTTCTTGACTCTAGGATGCTCAAGGTACAGAGTTCAAATTTGAAATGAACTACTATTAATTTATTAGTTTCAAGTTAAATAATAAATAATAAATAAATTGTTTATTGTCCAAAAAGATTTAAGTTATGAAGAATAAGTACTGAAATAGCTTGAGGACTTGTAGATTACTTCCATTAATTGAGGTTTAAACAAATAGTTTATGTTAAGGGTCTTGAAGAGGGACATTTTAATTTTAAGTTCTGAGATTTGATATAAAGGGTTTTACTGTAGTATGATTATAGACTAGTTAATGAAATTATATTTTATTAATTATTTTCTGTTAATCATTGTGATGTCTGAATGCTTATTCTGGATCAGACAGTATAAAATAATAACCATATATAAATAAATAAATATTGTAGGACAATTACACACATCGCTATATAGCCCCAAAGTAAGCTTAGGTAGCTTGTGTTATGGGTACTATGATAACTGATGAATATTTTTATATACATTATACATAAATACTTATAATAAATAGATAAATAAAATAGTAGCCATAAAACATTAGGTTTTCAGTGAAATTTAACTATGTATTAAAATATAGATAGTAATAGATCTTTGAGAGTGATTAATCAATTATTTTTGACTTTTTTATTATGTACTTTTATGGATAATATACCAAGAAAATGAAAACACATTTCCTTAGCTTGCAGTTAATCTAACACCCTTTTGTTAACTTTTATACCTAAGATAAACACATAGGCTATGCAAAAGGAGCACTCAGCCATTGTTAAGCCTACAGCAGCTAGAACTGAAGAAGTCTGATAATTCTGAATTAGTCTTGAATAAAAATACTAGCTTTAATAATAAATGTTGTGTGATTTGGTTTATTCGTACTCTAATTTTTCTTTTTTACTTCTATAGTATAATATTGTATGGAAGCAACAAACTATTGGTTTTTTTATAGAATTTTTATATCATATTTTAGTAAATAACTATTTTACTTGGGTGAATATGTAGTTTATTTTAGTTAAAATAAATTATAAACCCATATATAAATAAGTAATAAGTAAATAATTCTACAGTCTACTTATCAATTCAAAACTTGCGGGACTCTTAAAATATTATAAATTATTGAGTGTTCCAAATATCAAATGATTCAAATTTTTTTTTGAAAAAAACACTTGAAGTTTTATTTTATTAAAGTAAAGAAATGTGTTAAATAGTCAAACTAATATAATATAAAAACAAAAACAAAGGCTCCTGTAATTTGATACTTTGAACTTGTCAATAAATGTCCTCTTTCTTTCTGCAACTTTGAATTCTCAAGTGTTGGACGCTGATGGGTTTGAATTAACGTGTTGTTTTTTTATACAGCAATGATTTTAATATAAAGTTCAAAATTTAAAGAGATTTTGTAGGAAACTTATGATAACTTTGAATTATAGAGAGGTTTGAATTATTGCAGGTTGGAATTATCAAGAGTCGACTATAGTAACTTTGCTGATACCAATTATATTCTAGGTATTTCTTAGTCTGTTCTTGAATAATTAATGATGTTATTGATTGCTTTAAATAATTTTCTATTAATATCTTTAATAGAAAGTTATATAGGTTTTAATGGCAGTATCAAAACTAATATTTTATTTATTTTTAGTATTAAACCATGTAAGAATAAAATTTGATAGTAATTGACTTATAATTTGTTATTGATTAATCATGACAGTAATTATTTTGCTAATAAATACTTATTGTTGCAAAGTGGGTTTTTAATATAAATATTTGAAACATAAAATAATTATAAATATTAAATTCATTTAAAGTATTTTATTATAAATTTGAAATTTAAATTTTAAATGAAGGTAGAAAATGCAACACATTTTATGCCTAATAAATTTAAAATTATGCTTTGTTATTTTAAAAAATCTTATTTAAAAGATATTGAATATATTAATTCGTTTTAAGCTTACTAAACTAATTTATTGCCATGAATTCGTCATTAACTAGTTAATTTAAAAAATTAGGTGTAAAATGACTAGTGATTTCTACCTTCATTTTTAATTTGTTTGTTGACAAGCATTCTCAATCGAGTTTGGCTTTAGTATAGAGACTAACACTGGTTTAGAAGGCAGATCCTGCAGAGAACAGCCATCAAGAAACTCAGCAGTTGCTCTTTTATTGAAAGATCCTTCTAAACATTAATTATATATAAATGTTGCCATTTTTGGCTTTTGTGAAGTATACAGTCTGTTCGCACTTGTCTCCATTTTACTGGTCCATTTTATTTTATATGTTTTTGTCATTGATACTGTATGATGTGTAAAATAATTCATACAATTCTAAAAGTCATTTGTGAAAAAATTGTATGCGATTAATCAGACTATAAAACAGAAACAAATGAACAGCCTCTTATACCCATGAATGTTCAAATTGCAATGCAACTTCAATTGTGAATAATTTGTCATTGAATTTCAAAACAAATCTTTTCAATCCTGAGGATGAAGATTCAAATTAAAGAAAAGGCAAAAAGCCTTAAAAATTGGCATACTGCAGTTTGCTTGTTTCATTATAAACTAAAAATTTGTATGATTATTCTTTAAACTTATTTGAAATAAAATAATCAGTAGGAAGAATATTATGGTGAATCAGGTGATACTGTATTACAAATTCAGACAAAATTTCAAAAATATTTTCAAGAGTGGGATGGGGCTGGATTTAAATTGATATTTTGTTTTTTTTACAGATTATTGTTGGTTGAAATAAAAAATATACATTATACAACACTGTAAATATAAGTCAAAATGGAAGAAATTAACGGCGAGCTTTACGGGGATGGACTTGTTAGTCTTGGTGATGAGGGGTCTTTGGAGTCTACTGATAATGGGAAACAAGAACAAAATTGTAAAATTTGCGAGTAAGTTGTTACTTCTTGCATTTTTTAGAAAGGGTGCAAATTTGTAGCTTTATTTTTGCACATGACTGCAGGCCACGTGTCGCAGCTACGGTACCGGTTTGCATATATGTCCTTTGAAATATCGATTTTTCGTTTCCATACAAATACATAGATAACAGTAGTGTCGCTGCAAGACTTTGCCTGCTAATGTTGCCTGCAATTGGTTACAAACTTGCACCCTTAAGCTAGCAACATTTTTGAGTGTCTTTGAATGTCATAATTGTAAAATACATTTGTTATGTGTTGTTTTTAATTTTTAGCAATAAATTATGCAGTCCGCGCGTGTTGTCATGCCTTCATGTATTCTGTGAAGCTTGTATTGACAAACTGATGGTGAATGAAGCTGGAGATTCACTTAAATTTGATTTGGCTGTTGAATGCCCTCTGTGCAAACAAGAAACTAAGGTGGTAATTATACTCGTGTTTACCTAAATTAAATTGGACCTTTGAAATAGTAAGTTAATTATTTATTTTAATTATTTAGATGCCCGGAGGAGGAGCAGTATCACTTCCGTCAGACTATGTCCTTACGAACATCTTGGATGTCTCGTCCATGGATCAATCTGTGGTTTGCACATGTTGCAAGAGCAAGGAACCAGCAGTTGCTCGATGCACGGATTGCTCTCATTTCCTTTGCGCTAACTGCAATTCCGCACATGAGTTCATGAGGTGTTTCGAAAACCATCGCGTTGTGCCATTCGATGCTTTAAGGTCATCCAAAGAAAAAGCTGCTGTACACAAGCCGATTTTCTGTACACGCCATGTTGGTGAGAGTCTCAAGTTTTATTGCTGCGAGTGCGAAGTGGGCGCATGCACGGAGTGTTTGACCGTCGACCACAAAGTTGGGGAGCATCGTTGTGAGCGTATTGTCGACGCGGAGCCAAATTTACGGGCGGAACTGCGTACTTTTATCGTTGAGGCGAATGCTCGTGCCGTCGCTGCAGGATGCGCATCGGTTAAACTAGATGACGCTTTGGGAGATTTACAGCGACAGAGAGATGATGCTGAAAATATCATAAATGAGGCTTTTCATGCTTACAAAACTGCTTTAGAGAGGCGTCGTGAAAAAGCTCTGGAAGAACTGGAAAGATTACACAAGGAAAGAGAGCTGAAAGTAATGGATCTATTCGATCGCGTCGATAAAACTGTCCAGCGCATCGATTGCGCCTGCAAGTTTGCCGCCCGGCTGCTGCGACGGGGAGATGGCACTGAAATTGTCATGTTGAAGAAAACTGTCGCTTCGCAGTTTACACGGCTTTTGGAGGGTGCCCCAGAATTCGAAGTGGATTACTCGTTGGAATTTGTTACAAAAATGGAAAAATTTGATGCGGTGACCGAGGAAACTTTTGGGACTTTCCGCACCGAAGCAACTAGAGCGGAAGAAAGGAAACGCGCCAGCGAATCCTCGGCTATAGTCTCCGTGACTTCGAATTCTCATTCGCCCGCCATATCCGTAACTAATGCCCCAGTTTTCGATGACTATCCGTTGGGCAACGTCCGCCGAGTGACAGGCGTCTCTGTAGGCAGCTTGGTTGGAGTTCCCGGTGTTGGAGTGCCACCTATCGGTGTACCGGGCGTTGGTGCAGTAACTGGCGTGGGCGCCGTACCAAACCCCGTGCTTCCCGGAGTGGTCAACGTAAACAGCGTCGGTGCAGTTACTGGTGTAGGAGGCGTTCCTACTCTACCATCGATGGTCGAATATAACTTGCAGCAACTAGCAAGCATTGCCGAGAAAGATGTGCCACCGCCACCTCACGCATCGCCGGCGCCTCCGTTTACTCTCGCCGAATTACTCGCCGGAGATCTTAATTCTCCTCAAGCGTATAATAACTTGCAAGCGCTCGCCAAGCTCGGATTAAACGCAGGTAAGTTTCGTTTTAATTTTCATTATTTTTAGGTGACACATTATTCTTTTTGACTGCAGATATCATTTACTTATTCATTCTCGAAAAAATGTTTGAAAACTAGGAAAGGCAATAATTGAATGAATGCCCAATTTTTCAGATGTAAATGGTTTTGGCGGTGTTGGGGGTGTTGGGAACATAGGAGGTGTAGGTCCTCGAGGCGTGTCTCCTGGCAGACCACTTCTGACCCCTGCAGAGGAAGCCGCCCTGGTTGCACCCCCTGCACCACTCGTGCGCGCTAATAAAGCCACACCAATGCATATAAGATTCAAGTTTGGCCAGCTGGGAGGAGGAAAGGGCCAGTTCAACTCACCTCATGGATTCTGTCTTGGAAACGATGAGGACATCATTGTAGCTGATACAAACAATCATCGTATAACGGTAAGCATTTATATTTTACACATTTTGACTTACATTCTTTATTTGTTTTCTCCCTAGTACATAAAATCATTTTTGACGTGACAACGTTTTATAATTCGATAGAGCCGGCTGCACGAAAAAACATGACGTCATGCGTCGTTACCTCGCTTTGAGGCGTTCCATGTAAGGCTTGAAGTGACACAATGGTTCGGCAGCGTTCGACATCTGTCTATTAAATATAATTATTAAATATTTTAAATTAAAAATTAATATATTTATAAATTAATACATTTATTATAAATTTAAAATATAAATTTATAAAATCAAAATCAATTATTTTATTAGTTTAAATTAATATTTATAAAAAATTTT
Organism: Mycalesis mineus; assembly: GCA_034621355.1. Classification (NCBI taxonomy): domain Eukaryota; kingdom Metazoa; phylum Arthropoda; class Insecta; order Lepidoptera; family Nymphalidae; genus Mycalesis; species Mycalesis mineus. The sequence continues at coordinate 9,555,636 of CM067886.1, read as the reverse complement.
TAACAAAAAATAGAACCGACTCAAATCGCACTAAAAAGTAAAAAATAACTGTGTCATTTAGTTGCTTTAAACAAATTATGAAGTCGGTCAGCCAAGTTTAAGGAACATTTATTTTACGTGTAAAGCAGTTTATGGGTTCTAGGTAACGTCCTTAAAGTAGAAACCTTGACTGGGACCCTAGAAATTAAGAATTAAAGCACTAAATGACACAGTTATTTTTTACTTGGTCGGATTTTTTGTTAAAAATTTTTATTTCTTACTTTTTAGTGATTTACGCCAGTAAGTATACGTATAGTAATTTAGGTCCAAAAACTGATCCGACAAAAACCGAAATCGCTGTAAGCGTGCCTCCAAAATCGAAGAGTTCCTTTAATTTCCCCAGGATATCATCATCAGACCCTAACATGGTGACAATGGGACCACCTTGGAAGTATGCCCTTTGCAAAAAAAGAGTTATCAAAATCGGACCACTCTGTAAAAAGTTATGCGTGGTCATACATAAAAAAAAAAAAAAAAAAATATATACGTGTCGAATTGAGAACCTCCTCCGTTTTTTTTTCGTCGGTTAAAAAATATACTGAAATTAAAAATTTTATTAACCAATTAAATGCTACCATTCCATCAGTATTTTCTTAAGACATTGTCACGTTCAACTATTGTCAGTAAACAGACTTTACAGACAACCAATTTTTTTTTAAAGTTACTAGTACCAGCCAATTTCCTCAAACACATTATGAACCAAGCATCGAATCGCAACCCAGCGGGACACTAAAAATAAGATGACGACAGTGACATGTAACTTGGGCGGAGCACATAATAAGGGCAGAGATAGATGTAAGCTTAAATAGCGACCCCTGCGCCAGAAGACATAGGGAACTCCTGGTCACAGGTGGCATAGGATTGCAAGTCTATCACTCGTTTTTGGAAGTCCCTGCAAAGTCACGTCCATCAGTTGACATGATGACGATGATGATATGAGATTATGCTTTCAGGTGTTCGACAAATCTGGCAACCACAAGTTCAATTTCGGCGTGGCGGGCAAAGAAGAGGGGCAGTTGTGGTACCCGCGCAAAGTTGCCGTCGTGCGTGCTACTGGCAAATTCGTTGTTTGCGATCGCGGCAACGAGAGATCGCGCATGCAAATATTTACCAAAAACGGTCACTTCCTGAAGAAAATTGCTGTACGTTATTCTTCTTTATTTCTTTTAAATGGTTATACAAAGGGTAACGTACTAATAACACAAAATAATACTCTTATTACGCAAACAGTTAATTTTATCAGAAATTTTTGTTTCCTGTTGAACGAGTCTACTAATTTTTTTATTTGATCTGAAATTAAAACAGGAAACAGTATTTCTTTATTTGGTTACAGGTCAAATAATAATTTTATTATGAAACCTTATGTAATATTCGTATCAAGGAAAAATGTTCAAACAGTGTATGTTATAACTAATTTTTGTTAAATGTAAAGTACAATTATTTTTTAGATTATAAAATATATGTTTTTTAACGAGGGTTTTTAAACCTAGAATGCAATTGATACTCCAAAGAAGTCATAGAGCTGAGAGAGTAATTATTTACTTTACCAATATTTATTTTCTATTCAACCTCATGCAATAGGATGCGAAAGAAAGGAAAACTAATATTTTGAAGATCCACGCATTAGAAACGTGTTTTGTGTAAATTACAAATAGCTCTATAGATTTTTGTCTTTTTACATACTGGGTCATTAGAAAAAGGTAATGGCATCATCTGTCATCATAATGATAGTGATGTCGATGACGGTGATGATGATGATGATGATGACGATGACGGTGATGATGATGATGACGATGATGATGATGATGACGATAATTGTGAAAAGCGAGAGTATTAATATGTTTTGCAGGTACGTTTCATCGACATAGTCGCTGGTCTAGCGGTCACCGCTGAGGGCCTCATAGTGGCCGTGGATAGCGTCACACCGACAGTCTTCATCCTGTCCGAAGAGGGCGATCTCATGAGCTGGTTCGATTGCAGCGAGTGCATGAGAGAGCCGTCGGATATCGCTATAAGCGGTAAGTCTTTCAATTATGTTTGTTCGAAGTCCGCCATGTTGGATTTAGAATGACGTAACTTAGCTAATTAAGCTTTGATGACAATAATTTACAAAATCAATCCACGTGACACTGGCGAGATAAGTTGTGCCCAGTTGGCACAGATGAAAGCCGTAAAGAATTTAATTGAATTTACAAAATGTGTATGCAAATTTTTAAATCAATTCATCGATTTCATTCCGTAACCCCATCTACATCTTTTTCACGCTTAGATTTTCTTTGATATTCTTCAACCAATTCTTCAAAAATTATGCATACAGAACTTCAAAATCTGTCATTGGTTTTATGTTCATATTTTTTTCTAAATGAATAAACATAAAAAATCGACAGGCAAGGAATTCTACGTGTGCGACTTCAAAGGGCACTGTGTGGTTGTGTTCGACGACGAGGGGCGGTTCCTGCGCCGCATCGGCTGCGAGAACGTGACCAACTTCCCCAACGGCATCGACGTGTCGGACGCCGGCGACGTGCTCATCGGCGACTCGCACGGCAACAAGTTCCACGTGGCCGTGTTCTCGCGCGACGGCGTGCTCGTCACCGAGTTCGAGTGCCCCTACGTGAAGGTAATGCTATCAATATTACTGTAGCGTTCGACGACGAGGGGCGGTTCCTGCGCCGCATCGGCTGCGAGAACGTGACCAACTTCCCCAACGGCATCGACGTGTCGGACGCCGGCGACGTGCTCATCGGCGACTCGCACGGCAACAAGTTCCACGTGGCCGTGTTCTCGCGCGACGGCGTGCTCGTCACCGAGTTCGAGTGCCCCTACGTGAAGGTAATGCTATCAATATTACTGTAGCGTTCGACGACGAGGGGCGGTTCCTGCGCCGCATCGGCTGCGAGAACGTGACCAACTTCCCCAACGGCATCGACGTGTCGGACGCCGGCGACGTGCTCATCGGCGACTCGCACGGCAACAAGTTCCACGTGGCCGTGTTCTCGCGCGACGGCGTGCTCGTCACCGAGTTCGAGTGCCCCTACGTGAAGGTAATGCTATCAATATTACTGTAGCGTTCGACGACGAGGGGCGGTTCCTGCGCCGCATCGGCTGCGAGAACGTGACCAACTTCCCCAACGGCATCGACGTGTCGACGACGAGGGGCGGTTCCTGCGCCGATCGGCTGCGAGAACGTGACCAACTTCCCCAACGGCATCGACGTGTCGGACGCCGGCGACGTGCTCATCGGCGACTCGCACGGCAACAAGTTCCACGTGGCCGTGTTCTCGCGCGACGGCGTGCTCGTCACCGAGTTCGAGTGCCCCTACGTGAAGGTAATGCTATCAATATTACTGTAGCGTTCGACGACGAGGGGCGGTTCCTGCGCCGCATCGGCTGCGAGAACGTGACCAACTTCCCCAACGGCATCGACGTGTCGGACGCCGGCGACGTGCTCATCGGCGACTCGCACGGCAACAAGTTCCACGTGGCCGTGTTCTCGCGCGACGGCGTGCTCGTCACCGAGTTCGAGTGCCCCTACGTGAAGGTAATGCTATCAATATTACTGTAGCGTTCGACGACGAGGGGCGGTTCCTGCGCCGCATCGGCTGCGAGAACGTGACCAACTTCCCCAACGGCATCGACGTGTCGGACGCCGGCGACGTGCTCATCGGCGACTCGCACGGCAACAAGTTCCACGTGGCCGTGTTCTCGCGCGACGGCGTGCTCGTCACCGAGTTCGAGTGCCCCTACGTGAAGGTAATGCTATCAATATTACTGTAGCGTTCGACGACGAGGGGCGGTTCCTGCGCCGCATCGGCTGCGAGAATATCTATACGTATTATGATATACTAATATTATAAAGAGGAAGCGTTTGTGATCTTGTGACGTTGTAAGGAGTAATCTCTGGATTTACTAGACCAACTTTCAAAATTATTTCACCAATAGAAAGCTACGTTATTGTGGAGGGCTATAAAAATTTGCAAAATTAATTATGCATCTTTAATTAAATTTGAATTATGTAATCCAAGTTGAAAAAATACCACTTTTACCTCTGCAAGACGTGTCAGAGAATCTAGCACTGAAAGGTCTCAGCGACTAGCTAACCACAGACTGAATATGTCTAACATACGTATTAGATACGTACCGAACGTATGCAGCGGCTTGCCAGCAAAAGAGCGAGTACGTCTACTAGACTTGCTATCATTATCATAATTTTTATTTATCCCGAACTTTCTACCTGAAGTATTTATTATGCGGTACTAACGGGTCAGGACAAAAATATTTCTAACGCGGAACGGAGTCCGCGGGCATTGCTAGTACTTGATAATTTCGTTTTAATGTCATCATCATAAATTGTCAGACGATAGACTCCACAGTTAGAAATATGCGATTTCCAAACATCAGTCTTGAGCCGCCTTCACCCAAATACCCTTTGTTTGTTACCCGTTTGATATCGTCGGTGTAACTATCACTGCGCTTTAGTAAGCGGTAGCTACTCCAACAATTTTTGGGGATTTTAGGATCGTGTAAAAGTGAACCCAACCCTAAATGGTGTTTTAGTACTTTCAGGGGCTATAAACAGATAGTTATAACTTATTACAGCTTATAGGAAGACGATCATTTAAATATTTTTTTAAACAAAGGTTATTGTACATATTGCATTACCATAAAGTTAGAATTTTATACTATTGTGACTGTTTTTCTCTTTTCAGTTCATAACTTTTAAGCAGTCAGGTTTTTTGTTTTTATAATAATAATAATTTTATTTAAACAAAGGGACTCGCGTCTTATGAGGCCCTTAAAATCGAATCACCAGCCAAGGTATTAGCAGCTGCGTCAGCTTCACTAAGTGATCGATTGCATTGCTCCAGGTGTCCCGCTGCTGCGGCTTGAAGATCACTTCGGAAGGGTACATCGTGACCCTTGCTAAGAATAATCACCACGTTCTAGTCCTCAACACCCTTTACATTGTCTGAGGAATAACTCAATGGCTGTAAGTCTGCATACTACAAGATCTCACATTTATTCCCTATATTATTATATTTAATTGCTGATTTTTACAAAGCTTAACATTTTTGCTAAACCAGTATTTGATTACTTACTTTTTGTTGTTTTGTGTTTATCACGATAGTCACATTTTATCTTTTTGCTACGGTGATCCCAATTATCCTATTTCTTTGTCTATATGTTACGAAATTTTGATTGAAGATTAAATTGGCATCACTGCTAGTATATACGTGTAATCCACAAAGTACTGGATACTTTTGATTTACTTCATTTCACAATTTTTTTATATTATGATTGCATTTAGTTGTAATAACAGACAATCCAAAGTTTAGGCTAATATCTATTTGTTTACATATGTTATTGTCCAGTCAACACGCACGTTAAGAAATGATAAAAGTGAGAGTTTGATTGTAGAGTTATCATATTTGGGATGGTTTTGCTTTTATAATTTGACATTTTATTTTATCGAATGCCGATCGGACAGCACTGTTCACTGAATATTTTTTAATTTTAAGGCAAGAACAAAAAGCTTAGTATAGACGTGGGCTGTAGGCTCACAGATCGGACGAGCGCTTAACGCACTGCCAGATGTGATTAGTCTACGATCGAATCGATGCATATTTGCACTCCTAGTTGTTGACTGGAGTTTCGATTTTGTTTCTAAATTTAGCAGCTGGTATGGTTCCTAGTTCGGGTGAAGTTTAATAATACATGTCAATTAGGGGTCTGCGTGGTGTGTCGCCTCGATAGAACATGCGTTGGCTCCGTACAAACTGTCCGATTGTATACGTTTGCTTGCAGAGCAATATTCGGAAAGTCACGTCTGAACGCACAATTGAGTTTGTTGTTAGCGAAATTTGTTTATTATTATGACCAAAGGAGGCGACACTGTAATAACGTGCCATCTAATTTAGGTTAATCGCGTATACAATATTATATATTGTCCGTTAAAATATATTTACCATTTACAGATTTCTTGTGTCTATACAAAACGTTTTTTCGTGTACTCTTGTTTTTAGGAGCCTATATTTGAAATTTTTTCATCACTAGGCTATTATAATATTGATATATACCGTTTGGTTAATTTAAAATTATCTTATGCTAATTATATTGGAAAGCCACTGTTACTAAACAAATGAAAATAACTTTGTACTGATAATAATTAAAAGCAATACGAAACGAAACTGTTTAAGTGGCATTTTCGTGCATATAGGAAGATTACAAGGAGAATTGGAAATTTTAAATATTATAATAGATTAGTTACTTATTACGATTAACGATTCACGGGTACACGTCGTCACAAAGCAATTAACAGAGTTCAATGTGCCGTATCTCTTCGTTGAATTAAAATATATTATACTAGCAATATAATATATCCATGAATGTGCCATTATAAACAAATTTTATTTCTACAAATTGATATGTTTAAAATTCGTATACAGTTCGCCAAAGTATATATATATTTTTATAGCTACCCACATTTAAAATTCAAAATTGAGATTCATAATAAAATGTTTAGGTAGTAGAACAAAAAAAATGTTAAAATTGTGGTTAGTAGAGTAAAATTATAAAAAACAAAAATTTCATGTAATAAATATTTCTTGGTTTTTATCTTTTTAGATGTTTGATGTATATTGGATATTAATACTGATAATGATATGGTGAAATAATATGTATTGCAAATCATAACGAATAAAAAAACCATTTTCACGTTTCCATCGAGGATTTCGTCTTCCAAAGATTAGTATTTTGCAATTTTTATTTTTTAACAAAATGAATTATATGAGTTCAACGAAAGTCCTCCTACATTTAGCTACTCGTTACTAGATTTGCAATATGTTGTAATGATAAAGTACTTAACTACACCACCTATAGTTAAATGAGTGTGATATTTTGTTTACAATTCGTTTAAAGTGCTCTCTAATAATTTGGATGTCAATCAAATAAAAGACAAAAGTTTCCTTTAAACATAAAATAAAATATTTAGCATATTATATTTTTCAACAATATTAAGTTCCTGAATGTCTATGTATTATAACATTAATTAAGCTATATATTAAAAATGTTTTAATTTGTATTAAAATATTTAAAACATGATAACCAAAACACAAGTGTATTGCTGAGCCATATTATTATCATTCATGAAAAAATATATTATAGCAATTCACTAGTAATAATAATTAACGTGTAATTTAATGTGTGTACTTAATTAGTAATATTGTTTTTGTTGCGTATTGGAACAGTTTTAAAATACATTAGCAACACAAAATGTGATATGAGCAATAATAGAGAGACATATTCGACACGGGCGCGTGGGGCGCGGCGGCGCGGGCGCGGGCGCGTCGGGCGCGGGCGCGTCGGGCGCGGCAGGCGCGGGCTCGCGCGCTCGCAGTCTTGCGGGCTCGCGCGGGTCGGGAGCTGGTTACCCAGTGGATAAGTTAAATTTTTGACGTTGAGTCTTGAATCCTCTATTTATTAGTGAGTAACTTTTGGGTTTATTTTTCTTATTGTTTTTAAGTTATTTGTTTCAGGATTTTTGTCCCGATAGTATTAGGGAATTTTATTTTCTTTTATTTTTTTTAAATAGGTTATAAATGAGTCATTACCCTTCGCGGATGATAGGTGTGATTAATACTCTGATTTTGTCGTTTAACTGTTTTATTTTGTTTTTAATATAATATGTTCTGGGCCTATATTTATAGTATTTTGGCCAGTGCGATGGGGCCTTTAGATTTACGAATTTTTACTGCCAAATTATTTTCTTACGATATTTGTGCATGCACATAGTAATTATTTTATTGTATAACATGTGTATAATTAGTTACTAATTGTTGCCAATTTTATTTGTTTTATTAATATTCAGGGTTTTAATATTATTATAATGTTCAATTATTATTTGTTGTCCATTGATCAAAATTATAGTGTGTTAGTGACGTAAAATTAACCGAAATATAACTTAATGAGAGCCCCAAAGGGAGCGTTTGACGCTAATAATAAATATTGCTTAGGATTGCATAAAATTATTAAAAGTGATAAGTTTTGGATAATTTTACAAATTATACTATTTTATGTGTGAATTTCAATAATAATAAATTTGAAGTTTTAAAATATACCAACGTGTAATTTTTCAAACTATGATTACATCGGCATCATTGTTGCGCGATCGAAAGTATTATCATTTGTATAATATGGATTAGTTTGTGTTCGAGTCGTTTCGATGATGTATTATCATTGACAAAGTTTCCTTTTGTTCTTGCCATGTATCTTATGTAGGTGTCGGCGTAGAGGTTTTATGTAGATGTTAGTTATTTCCAATGGATATACAAAGTGCAGAGTAGGCCGCGTTTGCCCTGGGGATGTGTGAGCACTTAGTCATGGGGTAATGGCAGGTCAAATGGTTCTATTGTCCATTGACATTACTTGATAATAATTGTATCATTAGAGTACATTACAGTAGCCTTTCTCGGGAATCTTTAAAAGTTACCTATATACACTTTAAAAGCAATTTTTGGTAAATATATTTCTCTTGAATCTATATTCCCTTATGTATCCAGCAATAAATTACTTCAGTAGATGTAGTTATCGCATTACTTGGCACTATAGAACTCGCTTCAACTTATGGTTTTGATGCCGTTTGTACGAGATCCTGTGAACTCGGACAAGTGAGATATTATTTCACTCTGAGATCAGCACTGTTTGCTGTTGAAAGGATGGCCAGTTTCCAACCTTGTTGAACTGCTAAACTCTCAGTTCCAGTTGATGTGATGTTGGATATTTTATTTTATTAAATGACATAACTCTTTCGGTAATGTAATTAATATATTTTTAATATAGAACATGTATTGGTTCTAAATTGTCTTAAACTCGTTTATTTAGTGTTTTTTTTATGAAACGCCTAGTGTAGAATGTTTATTGCGTCTCATAACCGCCGATTTATCCTAATTGACGAAAATCAAATTTTACAAGAGACGTTAGCTTATTTTATCACAAACGAGAAATTTTGATGTACCATTTCAGGTGCCTATACAAGCTAGTGATACAAGGTTAAGCTAAAATGTGAAAACTTGTTGTATTCACGACAAACCAAGCAGTGGCATAACTTTATAAATAGGGGGGGTTTGGGGGAAAAGTTGAGATGGGTTGATTCGTTATCCTTCGAAAAGGTTTCTTTCAATAAAATTGGTGCTTACGATAAAAGTGTCGTTTACGATATTTCGGCGGTTATGCCTCGATTGGTCTAGAGTAGAATGACATCTCACAGCCCCGGGCGTGTTACGGCCGAGTGGAGACTTAGTGCCAGATAATGAGATATTAGTAGGGTTTGCAGCGCACAAGGTGAGCTCTAATGTTACCCTCCCTTATTGGAGGTGGGCGTATTGCCTATGTTGTGGCACCAAGCACGGCTCGATGGTTCCGGTGGAGTGTGGCATCAATCTGTAATACCTATGTGATCACTATCGGACCGCATGTTGACTGTGGGTGGGGTTTGCAGAGTTTCTTTTATCTCGTAATCTTCGGTCTGGTTAGGGCACAGTAAGCTGATCACCTGCTTACCTAACGAGTTTTAGCGATCGAATACGTAGTGCAAATGTTAATTTACGCTCTGATAAAATGAACTGTTCAAGTTTTGATGAATGTATTCACTGTACAATAAGTTGTATGTAGCGTGTTAGTTCGTATGTAGATATCTTCACCCACCTCTATACCACCGACTAATTTGGTCTCCCCACTTTCTAACCGACAATTAAGGTTGTGAGCTCTATTCCGGTCGGAAGTGTAAGCCACAGAGTGCTTGTGCAATAAATATCACAGTTTGGATCTAGGCTTTTAAATTATTATAGATTATATACATTGTTGAGCTGATTATAAAAATTTAATATATTATTATACCTTTTAATATTGTTAAAGAATTCTAATTGCATTCCACATTTAGAGTGAACGAATTTGAGAAGACCATTTTCAATCTACATTATACAAGTTATTTTTTTTACAATTGTAGGATTATTAGCAGTTGCCAATGTTTTTTCCTTTAGTCAGTAAAAGTACAAATATTTTAATATACAATTCTTGGTATTTACGTATTGTAGTATCTTATTTTTTTAATTCATTTGATTATATAACTATAAGCATAATTTTTTTCACATAAGCAGCCATTTAAATATATTGATCACGCAAATTATTCAGTAAATAACAAAACATATCATAATGAATCTATGTAACTCTCACAATACGTCACATGTAGACAGACATAGCTGTTCGTTTTACTATAGTTGAGTTGATTTGGTTGAATGTAGTGGCCCAGTCGAGACGAGTCGTCCCTTGCACCAATGCACGCTGGCGTTATGTTGATTTGCTTACATTTGTCGTAATGTGAGATTGACTTTTGTTTTACTTACATAGTTTGCAAAATCCGTATGTTCCTCTGTGTTAGGTATATGTTTAAAATGGCTTTCGTTTTTAAATTAGATTTAAGTTTATCCTAAGTTTACACTTTTTAAGTTTCTTGTCATTTTTACATTATTAACGAAATTGAAATTTATTGTAATTTGTGTTGTGTGTTGATGTGCATGTTCCGAATGCATATTTTAATTTTGATCCAAAGATTTCTTTTAATTATTATTCTTATAATTTAATGTTTTTAATCTGATATGAAAATGACATTTGTGGAGTGTGCATTGGTATTTGATATTAGGATTTAAAGATTTTTTCCATAGAGTTGGTGCAGCCGAGCAAATGTCTACTATATTCTCATAAGAATATATTGCTCAATAATTTTATTCTGTTAAAGTATTTTAAACTTAGGAGTTAGTCCACTCGGGGTGTATGTATAATGGTGGACTCGGTGACACAAATTATACCTAACAGACAATACCCTCCGTAAAGTTTGAAAAAAAAAATTGTAAGCGTTAAAGATTTATTAGATGTAGTTGCCTTGTATGCGGCTCGCCGCGAGGGCTGGTCGCCGGGGCGCAACAGCATGCACACGAAGTCAGGCTCTGAAAGCGTTCTCTGGACTGTTCCTACCATTTTAATTCTTTACAAGTTAACCATTGACTGCAATAACACTAGTGACAATGCAATCTAAAATAAATCGGCGGTACGTGTTTGCCGAGTGGCAACTAACCTCGGCCAAAGCCGCACACCAGCCAGACCAATTTAGAAATTCCTTATGGGCTCATACATCCACTGCGCCGCGGAGGCCGTCGAATCCGTGTATCAGTATTCCGCAAGCAGTCCCAGACAATGACTTCAGTATACTATACCTTGTGTGATGGTGTTGATTGAATATATTAGACTATTTTGCCCCACACTCAACGAAAAATATTGTTATCCATACAGGAGTCTTTGCTGCATTGTGCCTAGATCTTAGAAGTTAATAATATCGAGGTAGAGTTAATCTCAAATTTTGGCTCTTTGAATATTCCATGATATTATTTTGTTTTTTCATGAAAATGTATTTACATTATTATACATTCATACACTTAGTGATTATTGTATACATGAATATACATTGCGTAGTTTGTAAATTGATTTTATTGTAAAATTAAGATGCCCAACTAGTTTGTATCTGTCCACTTGGTTCCGCAGGAATTGATTGCATACATCATAATTTTGCACCATTTTTTCGTGTGGACAGGCGTAGAGTTTTTTGTTGACTAGTTGCACATCTTATTTTGACCAAATTTGTCTGCCGCAGATGTCGCTTGGGAATTTGGTCGTATCCATCATACGCTCGTCGTATATGGCGAGTACAAATTTGACAGCCGCGAAGTTCGCTTGGGGATTTGTTCTTATCCACCATACGCTTGTCGTATATGGCGAGTACAAATTTGTCAGCCGCAGATGCGCTTGGAGATTCGGTCGTATTCACCATACGCTCGTCATATATGACGAGTACAAATTTGTCAGCCGCAGATGCGCTTGGGGATTCGGTCGTATTCACCATACGCTCGTCCTATTTGGCGAGTACAAATTTTCACGTGACGCTGCGGTTTCTTAATAATTAAGTTTATTATGTATCGTGAACTGTGGCCAGGATAACAACAGCACAGAGCAGTGTAATTCAGAGCCTGCCTAAAATATATTTTTGTCATGATTTTATTTAGGTATATACATGTTATTATTCACATATTACAGTTTTCTCAATATTAGCTTGTATTTTAATTAAGAAATAATCATATTTAACATTGCCAGGTGATCAGCAACCTGCACTTTAATATTTTTGGAAACTATTGAACTTAAATTGTACTGACTTTATAAATATATTTACTTCAATAAAGATTTTCCATGCCACTATAAGGCGTTTTTAATTTGAAACTGAACTAACTACACTATTAAAACAGAACAGCGATAAATTAAACTTCAATTTTATTGTAATAAAATTGTATTTAAATTCTTTATAAACTTAATTCTAAATATTCAAGCACTTTGTGCGTTTGTGGTATAATATAAATTAAATATAAATAAAAAATTTAATATATTATCACATCATAAAAAGTAGGGTAAAATATACATTAATGAATATTGCGATAGTTTGATTTTTGCAGGACAATAGTCTCAGACTAATATAATAAATATGAAAATCGGTATGATCTGTCAATTTACATTATTGAAAAGTATTGGAAATGTCGTTTACATTAAAGCTGACTCTATGACAGATGTAACAGTATCTCCTTATATTGAATACAATTATAAATATAAGGTAATTACTATTTTACAATACAAAGTTATAAAAAATCAGTCAATAACATTACATATTGTATTCAGTAACTTAAATGTCAAATTTCTCATCAGTATTGGGTACTCTTTTGCTTACTATTAGACACTGTTTTTACCATACCTAATTAATTCTTTTTATTGTTGTTCCTCAAAACTAAACGTGTATAAAAATGCTATAATAAAGTTTAATATGGAATGGTTATCATAAAAACCATGATTTTACATTCAGGCACAGCGTTTGTGATATTTATTGGCTCAAATAGCTTATAGCCAAGCGTAGGCATAGTGAACCATTCGAATTGTGTTAGAATAAAGTGGGCAAAATAAAAGTATAAGTACCTTTTAAATGCTGTAAAAATGCAATTTTTAAATCCTTCAAACCTTTTGCTCAATAGTAAATTGATTACGCATATTTTGGCGTAAATAATTTGTGATAAAAAATTTGGTGTTGCCATTTTCCGTGAATCTTAATTCTGTAGCAACGACAAAGATTAAACAAAAAAGGTTCACACACGAAAACGGGAGTATCGTCAAACGTTTGTTTGATTTGTAATTGAATGCTGTCATAAGAATTTTGTTCTTATGACAGCATTCAACTATATATATTGATTAAAAAAACTAACAAACATCCCTATACAATTTCCTTATCATGGTATCATCATTTCTCATAAAAAAAAGAATCATCGGAATCGCTATATAAACGACAAAGTTATCCGTTAACGAACACACAGTCGATTTGAAATCCTTTGAAGACATTTAAAAAGTTGTGTGGTGTTGCTACATGGTTTCGGCAAGATTTCGCGGAAAATTGCAAAATAAATATATAAATCATAATACATCATCAAAGTAACACACTGATACTATTCAATGTTTGAAATATCTTCGTCTATAAAAACCATTTCTCCCGCTATCCATGTAGACATAACCTTCAGCGTTCTTGGATGCAGAACTACAAAGTCAGCGTCGCAGCCAAAATTCAAATTTCCTTTTTTATGTTCGATGCCCAAAGCCTTTGCTGGATGCAGTGATGCAGCTTCTAAAGCGTATTCTAACGTGCAACCTGTTGAAAAAAATCGTAGAAGGAAATTAGTCCAAAATTCTTCCTTCTTTGTGATACCTCTATAATGTGCAATTAGAATCTTACAAAAATATTTCCATATAGAATAAAATTATTATTATAAAAACAAAAACCCTGTTAAGATGAAAATATTGCTACTGCATAGAAGTTAAAATCTGTCACGGGTTGTCCTGTCTAAGCGACGAACGCGACGCGAAAAACAAGGATCACTATCTATATAAAATTTTAAATACTTTATGGTGCTGCAGGCGGGGACAAAAGTAGTTTTAGTAGATTTTTCTTTCCCCGTAGAAAATAAAGTATTTTGTCCCCGCTTGCATCACCATAAAGTATTTAAAATTTTATATAGATAGTGATCCTTGTTTTTCTCTTTTCAGTTCATAACTTCTATGCAGCATAAATCAGGGTTTTTATGTTTTTATAATAATAATTTTATTTGAGCCTTTTTTGTTTTAGTTTATGGTATAGAAATGATAGTTCTAGGGATTACACTTTTTTTTGCCATTTTTTGTTAAAACGGCAATATAAACATGATATGATATTTATATTTTTGAAATGGTCTTTTTACGACCTTTCATTTGATACCCATATTGCTAAGATAAGTGAAAGAAATACACACATGCCCCGCATTACCATTTGGTACAGGTTAATAAACCCCAAACCAATCAACAGCCACCATTTTGAAAATTTAGCTTATAGCCTATGTCACTACCACAATTTTAGAAGAGATACAATAGGTTTGAATTCAATGACACCTCACCTGTCAAAATCCTTTTCAGTCGTTTAGGCTTGTAAATCGCGTGCATTCCTATGAAATAATTGATATGAAATGGACATACATACATACATACATACATACGCTCGAAAAACATAACCCTCCTTCTGACGCAGTCGGGTAATAACACAAAAATAGTAGAAGTTTTTAAATGTAATATTTGATAGTGCAAACAAATCGGAAGGCCAACCTGTTAAGAAGAAAATATTGCCTATGCATCGCATGATTCTGGGAGTTAAAATACACCCTGCGTCTGTCACGGGTTGTCCTGTCTAAGCGACGAACGCGACGCGGCGCAAAGTTTCAAAAGAGCGACGAATGCGATTACAACGACAATCGACGCGACGTAGACGATGGGCACTTGCGTCGTGTCGTGTCCCGTTTGTCGCTTATGCAGGACACTTGGTTAACCTGTTATATAGGTGTTATACATCGTGCCTGTAATGACACTGAAAACATTACTCTTCAGACGCGAACCCAACAAAGCGTCAAAGTAAAAATAAGATAAAACTGGCGGTTTTGCAAAGAGCTCTAGTAAACATTCCTCTTGTAAATGCTCTAAATGAGACATTAAAAAATGCTGTTTATTGATGACAAGAAATTAAAAGAAAATGTTTTGTTGGTTTTGATTTCAGTGTCCCTCAATATGTTTTTTAAAATATCTTCATTGCACAGAATTGGGTCTGTTACAGTTTTATTATAAGTTCAGATTGTATTTAAAGTTTCACAGCCCCGAGGGGTCCCCTGGCAACCGTCAGGCAAATAATGACAGCTGTCATTATAGCTCCGTCGCTACCCGGGTAGCCGCGGGCCTCAAAGAAGGTTTGAATGTCAGGCCCACAGGGGTTAAAGACATACCAATAGATTCCTTGAATGTTCTGACACATTCGTCAAGCGCCGTGGTACTACCACAAAGTGTTTTTGTACCAGCGACGTAGGCTCGTCCATTCTCAACGCTCACCGCCATGGGGCCGATGCGGTAACTGCCGTCTTCTAGACCTTGTGCTGCAAACGCATCGCTGACGAGTACCAATCCTGAAATAGAACTTTCTATGAAGTTGCAGGGTAAGTATATAATAATCACTTGGTTAACCTAGTGCTTGAACTAAACTTGAAAATTGCCTTTGCCCTTGACTCCAATCACACCTAATAGTAAGTGATGATGCAATTAAAGATGGAAGCAGGCTAACTTGTTAGAAGTAGGATAAAGTGCACACCCCTTTTGGTTTCTACACGACATTGCACCGAAACGCAAAATCGCTTGGCTGTACATCTTTGTCGTAAGGATGGTTACTAACTTGAGCCGAAGCCCCCAACACCCAGACCTGAACCAATTTAGAAAATTGTAATCGGCCCAGTCGGGAATCGAATCAAGAACCTTCATCATATAAATCCACAGCACATACCACATGAGTAGATAAAATGAACAGAGAGAGATAGTTTCATACTACCGTGCGAATCGGTTGCACTACTACAAGCACGCGGGGCATGTGTGAAAGACCACCAGCCGCTTGTCGCGTACGCAGCGAGACTGGAAAAATCCGGTTTTCGCTAGCACGGTTAGTTGACAATGTTAGGGTCATGTCAGTGCGACACGTTTGTTTGGTTGTTTAATTTGTCTTAACCTACTGTGACAACCCTACCGAAATAGGTAACAATTTTGCACGTTCTTGAGATTAAGCTTTGCCTGTTTCTTTTATCTACTCATGTGGAGTTTGCCATGGAGGCCATCAAATAATACAGGCATAGATATTTAGTGTCCAGTCAAGGAAGCAGGCCAAGAGTCAACAATTATCAATCAATTCAATAGTTTGTTGCCAATTGTTCACATCCTTCCATTACTTTGATTAGCACCTTTGTCTGCTCAAGGAGCAACCTTTATATTTAATGCTAAATATTCTTACCATCGCGGTTAGTTCTACAGGCTATTCCAAGTGCAGCTGGGTGAGTGTGTATACCATCAGATATTATTCCATAATACACTTGTTTGTCTGTAGTAGTTGTCAATAGGCCTACCAAACCAGGGTCTCGATGATGGAACTGAAAATTAAATTACAATAATTGAAAAACTGAAATTTAAAATCTCATGTAAATGTCTACACTAATATTATAAAGAGGAAAACTTTGTTTGTTTGTTTGTTTGTAATGAACAGGCTCAAAAACTGCTGAACCGTTTTTAAAAATTCTTTCACCATTCGAAAGCTACATTATCCACGAGTAACAAAGGCTAAATTTTATTTTGGAAAAAAATAGGGTTCCGTAAAATATTTGGGTTTTTCGGACACAAGGTGTAAAAAATCAACTTTCACACATTTTGTATGAAAGTCTGTCTTTAAAATTAGAAGGGTACCTAACAGGTTTTCACGCGGACGAAGTCGAGGCGACTGCTAGTATCTTATAAATAGCTATATTACAATTTAAACTATCGCGAGTATTTTCCACATGTTAAGAGCGCGCGGATCGCATTTTGCTTCACGCCGCGCTGCGTGAACAAGAGAGCTTATGACTAAGGA
Organism: Mycalesis mineus; assembly: GCA_034621355.1. Classification (NCBI taxonomy): domain Eukaryota; kingdom Metazoa; phylum Arthropoda; class Insecta; order Lepidoptera; family Nymphalidae; genus Mycalesis; species Mycalesis mineus. Next base: position 9,538,508 of record CM067886.1, on the reverse strand, counting down.
CCCCGTACGGGATCGAAACTAGTCGGGCGTACTCCGACAACAGTGCCGTAAGTTTTATCCGTTATTCTTATAAAAAGCTTTTCTTTCTTAAGTATTTTATATCAAAATAGTACTGTCTCGTTGGTCTAGTGATTGCCTCGTTGGTCTAGTGGTTAGCCTATGTGGCTTCGATTACGAGGTCCTAGGTTCGATTCCTGAGTCGGGTCATGGAATAATTCTGAGCTTTTACATTCTTTTATGAAATGTTCAGTACATTCCAAGCCCGGAGTTTGGAAGTTGGTGGTGTTACACCCCCGTGCCTCGGAGAGCACGTTAAGCCGTCGGTCCTGGTCACTATCATCAACATCTGATAGTGACGTTAACAAATGAAACATTATCACCCTAAGCCCGCCAACCCGCGTTGGAGCAGAGTGGTGGGTCTATGTTCCATATCCCCTCTCCTATAAGTAGGAAAGCCTGGCCCTGTAGTGAGCCGCTAATAGGCTGATAATGATGATATCAAAATAGCAGGCACCCGAGACTCAGTCCGAGAGTAATTCTGTTTTGTTTTAGGCTCTAAACTATCTCTGTACCAAATTTCATTTAAATCGGTTCAGTAGTTTAGGCGTGATTGAGTAACAGACAGACAAAGTTACTTTCGCTTTTATAATATAGCTAAAGCTAAATAGTATAGTATAGCTAAAGCTAAATAGTATAGTATAGGTAAAGTTATTTTAGTGATGGGAAAATAAAGATGAATTTGCTATTGGCAAAAGAGATGCCGCGACGCTTCGACTCTTTTACAGTCTGATCAGAGCCTATTTCTTGAATGTATTCTATTGAAGTCATAAATAGCAGCTGAACAAGTACACTAATATGTACAAGCAAACTTACTGGTAACATAGCATTAAATAGATGTGTTATTAAATTGGCGCCATTCTTGACTCCTGCTTCTCCTTCAGCGAGATTGGCAGATGAGTGTCCAAGAGCCACTTTGATGCCTCTTCTTGTTAATCCCTTTATAGCATCCAACGCGCCAGGCAGCTCTGGAGCTATTGTGACAATATTTACGTTATCGAGAGATCCATACACCTCCTGAAGTGATTCCAAGCCCTGAAAAATATTGGAAATTAATAGTTAAGATTTTACGGGGTGCAATTTCAAGCTGATCTGATTTATACAAAAGCTCACTATGGCATTTTACATTCCAAACTCTACCTTTAATTTCCTTTTAATTCAATTTATTAGATATTCTTCATTACAAAGTTGAAGAAATAGAAAATAATATAAAATTAAGTCACATGGGTGTACATGGAGGGGCGGGGGGTGCTTTTGGGCTATGGATATATGTAAATATCTATGTTGTAGATATATTTTGAGTAAAAAAATACGAAAGCAGAGATATAGTTTTCTCATTTGCCCTAATGCAAGGAGTGATATTTTCAATTGCGCGCTATTTATTGGTCTTAAATTTAAAATCGTTATGAAATGAACTACATAGGTAATTCAATGTTGTAATTGGTTAACAAAACTGTAGAAATAATTTTCATTATCATGAAATGAGTGACGAAAAATTCCAACACTGAGGGACCCCAAGTCTTTTACTAAATCACTTGTTAAAGTTTTTGTTATCAATCTTTCTTACACCCATTATATCTAGTAGTAGTATTACATTTAAAAGCTGTTTATTTAAAATACCTAAAAGGTTATAAAATCTGCATGAACAATTGAAATACAGTTATGCTCAAATGAAACTATCCAATGGAATCAATTAATATTGGCAAGTAGAAGATCAAGTTGCAACATTCATGTCAGTATAGATAAACAGTTCAGTATCCTGTAGTGTGGTTTATAACCAATGTAGGCCAATGATAAAATGTTTCTTTGATAATAAACATTGCAAACATAAAATATCTATTTGTATATAAATATATTGTAAGTATATAGGTATATGTATACCTTGACATCAGTAAAGGTTATTGAATGTATGTATTCTAGATTTTACAAAGATATTCCTATTGTTGTACAAGTTAGATATTCATATTATGTTACCAGATTAAAGAGTATTTTCATAACAATATTCTATTACTTCAATTTGGTATTTGTAGTGTTTGTCTGGATATTCAATTTATGTTTGTTAACTTCAGATAAAGCCTTTGATTAAAATCATATTTTTAATGTAAAATTAAATCAATAATTGATACTTATAATTTTTACACTTAAGCTGCTAATTAAGTTCTTAATCTATTAAAATTTTATTAATTTTTGCCAGTCTAATATTTAGTATTGAAAAATTTATAGTGTCTTTTATTTTAATTGTTGAAGGATTTTCTAGCTGATTGCCCACACAATTTTAAGTGAAAAACCATTACCTATTGTTTGTTTATTTTATTAAAAGAACGAACATAAACAAGGACTGATATGGGAAAACAGACAAGTATTATGTCTGTCTTTATTTCACACAAGCAAAAATGTTGTCTGTGTTAACTACCGATGACTAAAGCCTCCCGCCCGCCAGCCTTGGACTAATTAAAAAAAATTCAACATGCCCAGCCTTGAATAGAAGACACAACCTCTGTCTTATATACCCACTGTGCATATCATTGCACCATAGAGGCCGTCAAAAACTAAGGATCAAAGAGTAAACCTGCTTATTACTTACTTTTTCTGGGTTTCTGATATATTGTTCAGCATGAGCACCTTTCTTAGCTGGACTTATAAATGGTCCTTCAAGATGCACACCAAGCACAGTTGCACCATTTCTGCCACCTTGTGTTTTTTTAATCTTGGGCAGGATTTTTGCATACTTATTCTTATCTGAGGTAACCATAGTTGGACAGAATGAAGTTACTCCGTGGACTAACAATTTCTGTGCAACAGTCTTTACACCTTCTTCTACATTTTCAGAATCATAAGAGAAATCAATTCCCCAACCTCCTGTTAAATATAAATATAATAAGTATACTTTATCAAACTTTTTTTTTTTTGTAAAATTGGACAAAGGGGTATAGTGAACGCATCAATGCAGTATATAATAATATCTATATAATATTATGTCAATGTAAAGATATTGATTGCTGGCTATTAATTAGTTGTTAATAAATAATTTAGAAATGCTCTACTTTTGAGTATTATTAGTCATTTAAGAGCTTAATGACCCTTACATTATTACCATCATACAAGGTCATGACCTGTAAAGTAACCCTTTATTGTTTCATACATTATTTCAATGAAATGTTAAAAAATCCGAACCAGTTATTAAGAGTAGATTGCTAACGGTACTTACCATTTATTTGAATGTCAATAAATCCAGGTGCTATTATTAAATCTTCGAATGCTTTTATTGTAATGTCAGCCCGTACTTGTTCCAAATAGAATACTTGTTCAGGGTTAACGATAACACCATTTCGTATCCAGAGGTCTTCTTTAATTATTTTACCATTGCGAAGGATATAACAGTCATGAATACGTATTAGAGACTTTCCCTTCATTATTGTAAATAGCACTAAAACTTAAGTCCAAACGGCTAGCCACAAACAAATGTAGATCGATATAAAATAAATTAAAATAGTAATTTCGCGCGGTCGTTGTACTTTATCCAGATTGTTTGTGTCACGAATTTGACATTTGTGACTTGTGACTTGTGTTGTGTACTGTCAAGTGTCACTTGTTATTTGTCAAACCCAACAACCCAACCAATGGTAGTTGTAGTTGACACTGACAATTCGTTCATAATTTGAAAATGTACGCAAACGTTCAGCAACATTTCAGTTATAAAATAATGAACGTTTCAAACAATTCAGTTTGCTTTATGCTTCTATTTATGGAATTCAACATGATTTTTTTATTTTATCTATAAAAATGTCGAAACATGCGCTCGGGAGCTTTCATGTTTTGTGTAGGTACTTAACTTAGCTAGGTACCTATATAATTTTTTGAAAGCCCGGCTAGCGTACAGTCAATAAAGCAATTGAGGGTGGAGTTACCTATATTGAATGCGATTTTAAAAAGACGAAGCGCTAACAGGGCAGGTTTATTTTTAACTGAGGCTGTGTAATTGCTATATCGTCCGACGCTTGTGTGTAGGTGCTGTTTGCGAATAGGTAGGTATTTAATAAAATCTTATTTACGGATGTTGATAGAATAAATGTCCTTATCTCTTGTAAATAAAAATGTTGTCAGATTTTCGAGAATGATTCATTTGTTTAAATTACTACTACTATATCCTACTAGTAGGTAGGCCTATATAGGTACTTTAAATAATTTATAAAAAACTTTATCAATCATGATATTCAGAACTAAAAGTTAGCTTTTAAGTTAAAAGTATTTGCTTAATTGTATAGGAGATTTTTTAAATATGGCCAACATATCTATTTGTCCCGATAAACCAACGAATCTAAGCGACAAAATGAAAAATTTCATAAAATAACGAAAGAGAAGTAAAACTATCATGGTTAAGTTGGGTTCACAAGTAAAGAGTTATAGATGACTTAAAACATGTAGTTGGGAGATACAAAATTTAGTTAAATACACAAAATTAAAATTATAAAGTTGTTAGTAAAGTAGCTCAGATAGTCTTGCAACTATAAATCTGTTAATTACTTTATTATTTAGACAACGTAATGTAATCTATAAAGAAATCATTAAATTAAGGGTACCTTTCTTTGGATTAACCTTTTTTCTCTTTTTAACCAACGAAAAAAACGGAGGAGGTTCTCAATTCGACACGTATATTTTTTTTAATGTATGACCACGCATAATTTTTTACAGAGTTGTCCGATTTTGATGATTCTTTTTGTAATTAGAAAGGGCACACGTCCAAGGTGGTCCTATTGTCATCATGTTAGGATCTGATGATGATATCCTGTGAAAATTGAAGGAATTCTTCAAATTGTATGGGCACACTTGCAGCGATTTAGGTTTTTATGTAAGTATCAGTAGTTTTTTGGCTACTAGTGCCATGTAATATACTATGACAGTATAATACGAGTTCGTTACGGGGCGATAAATCACTAAAAAGTAAGAAATGAAATTTTTAAACAAAAAATAGAACCGACTCAAAACGCACTAAAAAGTAAAAAATAACTGTGTCATTTAGTTGCTTAAATTTATTTAAGCATATCTAGGAGTCAGTGCCAGCCAAGGTTTCTACTTTAAGGACATTACCTAGAACCCACAAACTGCTTTAATACGTTAAATGTTCCTTAAACCGACTTCATAGATATGCTTAAGTAAATTAAAGCAACTAAATGACAGTTATTTTTTTACTTTTTATTGCGTTTTGAGTCGGTTCTATTTTTTGTTATGTCCTACAGTGTGGGGTGTCGTTGGATAAGGCTTTAAAAATATTGTCTGTTCCACTATGTTAACTCGATGAAGTGCAACTATGGAATACAACACTGTGCGTATACGCACTTGGCTGGTCTTAAATACATATAGGTATGTTAATATTCTTAGAAATATATATAGGTATGCTATGCAACGAAGAATAATCCTTTCATACTTTAATTTGTTATGTCTCTAAGGGATTTCTAAATAAGTAGTTTCAATAAAAGCTCCCAGAAACTTCTAACAATTATCGTTATTATTATTTGAGCTAATAAAAAAAAACTTTAATTTTTATCGTAAAACCTTTCCCAGTAGTATCATATTTGATATAAACCGAATGAAAGTCCGTTGAGTAATTTTTGAATTTATCACAAATATATAAAAAGACATACTTTGCTTCATAATTTATGTAGCTCTAGAGAAGAAAATTCTAAGTAAGACGTATGTATGTATGTATGTATGTATGTATGTATGTATGTATGTATGTATGTATGTATGTATGTATGTATGTATGTATGTATGTATGTATGTATGTATGTATGTATGTATGTATGTATGTATGTATGTATGTATGTATGTATGTATGTATGTATGTATGTATGTATGTATGTATGTATGTATGTATGTATGTATGTATGTGTGTATGTATGTATGTATGTATGTATGTATGTATGTATGTATCTATGTATGTATGTATGTATATATGTTTATATGTATGTATTTATGTTTGTGGAGGCATATCTCTGGAACTACAAGTCCGATTTAAGTAATTCTTTTTTGTTGTACTAGGTACTGTTCAACTTAGGGTACACTGTAAGTTTTATCTAAATCGGTTTAGTAGTTTTTGAGACAGGGATTTTTTATGTTTTTATGTTCGTATATCTACGGAATTACAAGTCCGATTTAAGTGATTCTTTTTGTTGTACTAGGTATTGTTTAACTTAGGGAATGTTGCAAGTTTCATCAAAATCGGTTCAGTAGTTTTTTGATATGCTTAAGTAAATTAAAGTAACCATATGAGGCATTTATTGTATACTTTTCAGTGGGGTTTGAACTCGGTTTAATTTTTTATTAAAATTTTTTATATAGGTATGTTTTTATTAGTATAAGGTTATATCCATCAAAATTTTAAATGTCTGGCTATAAGTTTGTAACAGCCATATATTTAATTTGTTTTGCTTTACATTCCTTTAATTTAATCATTGAAATGGTAATTTAAATCCACATTATATTTTTTTACTAGACTAACAAATCATAACAATTAAATCATTAATTTATCTGTATCTACCATTATGGATTTATTTTTATATTGTAAAAGTAAGCTTGTAGAGGAGTTTTGGGTGTACATATTTTTTATAACATTATCGTCGTAGTTATGTCATAAAAACCGAAAAATTAAAGTATACGGTTGTATAGAAAATTAAGTAATTTATGAGAGCCTGCACTTGCCAACGGAACATAATATAAAGGTTTTCATAAACTCAAAGTTCAAACCAATTATAAATCAAATTCAAGTAGGGCATTAAGGCAAGTCAATCAAATTTTACCATCAATTAGGTTGTGATAATTTGATTGATTTCCATACACAACAAATTACACGTGACGGCTCTATAGTTAAGCACTCGTATATGTGTATGAAAGTCCGTACTTTGTTCCACATAGCCTTGAGTAGTGTTTGCATTCGTCCTTAATAGAGCATCAAGGCGGAGAAGCGTTGCGATTGCGCGAACGGGAGTTTTCAGCGTAGACGTATTCGCAGCTCGTAGCTCGCTCTCACGCCAGTCTACGCCGTGCTACGGGGCACGAGTTACGGCTTGCGTATTCTCTTCGCCTCTACGACGCGTCAGTTCGCACTTCTGCGTAATGTTTTTACGCGTCGCCGACGTCGCTAACCACTAACTGTGCACAAGTGTTACTAAACATTTTAAAGTGAACCTTGTTATGGATTTCTATTAAAATGTACAATGTTTTGCGTATGGCTGCACGTTTTGTGAAAGAAATTCTATACCTAAGGGATACAAAGTTTCGGTATGTTTGTTAATGTTCATAACTTTTCAAGCACGTTTATTACTTAATGTTTTTCGAAACTTATTTAATTTGTTTTATTGTTTTTTTGACGACAACGTTTTAATGGGTGTCTTTTTAATAGTGTAATTTTATTTATATTGCGGCCGTTATGGATTTTTACTTGATATCTTCGTTCCATACCAAAAATTGATAGTGGAAATCATTAGGTTAAATGATTTTATTTCTGATTACTATTATAAGTATATATAACTAAATCTTTTAGTAATTTTATCGGTTGTAAAACACTTTAACTTAAATATTCTGCATAGGCAAAAGGACAGTACGCAAATAAATTAACATAAAATAAAAATGCTTAAAAGAAGATTAAACAATTTAAATCAATTAGAAAAAGAAATGATTTTAAGTTATAATATATTTGAAGATAATAATAAATAGACAAAGGGGTTATGGGGTTGTGTGGTAATTAAATAGAAAATAGAATAATTAAATTTTATACAAGGCAATATGCGAGATGATTTACAGGAAACCTGCATTTATAATTATGTAGGCTTAAAATATCTTCCACAGAGAGAGAATCAATCATAGTTAATTATCACTATAATTTTATTGTAATTAATTCATTATGATGATTTCAATTGAATATTGAACGAATTCATCATAAAAAGTAATAAATGGACTCAGTTCAATGTATGTTATATTAATAACAAAGACAGTAAAATTCATTCCAAGGTATTATTCTGTTTCATACATTTCATTACGTGTAGTCTACTTATTTTGACAGTTTGCAACAGAAATCTGTCAAAGTTAACTCGAGACGTATTTTGATTTGCGTTTGACTATTCGGGCGTTACATATATAGATAAAGTTAGGCGTTAGATATACTGGGTTATTAAATGGTAGAATTAAGTAGTTTGACCCCAACGGGAGTTGAACGTGGAGCCTTTTAGTTTCACCGCGGTTTCTTATCTTTGTGCTTTGGGACATTTTAGTATTAAGTTGTTCTTCTTCAAAACATTTCTTAAGTCCTCATTTTATTTTTCCTAGTTAAAGAACGCTGGCAATAGAATTCAATTAAAATTTTCTCTCACGATGATAAAATATCTACTTATAGAACACACTAGTATGGCTTCTTTATCTACGCTACAAACTAATTAAGTTCGGAAGTTATAAAATATATCTATTTATAGAAGCAATTCCTGTTCATATGTACCTACAAGTACCTACACATTTTTTGATCTCGGAAATGACCTGGTTATAAATTTGTATAAAGATAAGGGTTTACTTGTTATTTTTAACCTACGAAACAAAACGGAGGAGGATCTTAATTCGACACGTGGCACCGACTTCATAGATATGCTTAAGTAAATTAAAGCAACTAAATGAAAATGACACAGTTATTTTTTACTTTTTAGTGCGTTTTGAGTCGGTTCTATTTTTTGTTAAAATTTTTTTTATTTATAGATTGAACAAAAGCAGGTGTAACTATAGGAAGGTCATTATGAATAGTGATAGTTCATTTTTTTATTTTGCTTTTTTTGCGCAGAATAAACGTAGCAAACTTACTTTTGAACGGAAAGCAAATTGAAATAAATTGCACTCTATTTATTTATACATGTTTTTTTCCTAAGAAAACGCGACAATAAGCTATTTTTCGGGAAACAATCTCTACATACTTGTGACTCAAAATCGTAAATCACAGGGTAGTACCACTACTATAGCGTTAAGGTGAGGGTAGCTTGAGATTTTTGTTGTGAGATAGAAAAGACTTTCTTCAACAAAAATTATATTATTGTAGGCTATGCTTAAAAGAAGACAATATAACTTGGACTGTAAATTATGAAATACGAATTGCAACTTTGATGTGATGTTATGTATGTATTTAAATTTTTATTTTAGAAGAGCTTATGTTGAATTTCTTGCTGGCTCTACTCGGCAAAATCTGCTTTCTAAACCTGGTAGGGTTACTACCCAATGACAGATATTACTTTTTCAAAAGTGCTCGTATAATATGAAACTTCTTGAAATAAATGAATTTGAATTTGAACTTTGTAGTTAGTGACACTTTATAAGTCTACAGGATGCCGATACAGGATCAAAGAAAATACATTTTTACAAGAAAACTATCTCTTGGCAAAGCTAGGTTACGAACCTAAAAATAGAGCTTATTTCTTTAGGTTTTATGAAGTCTACTTATGCTTTTACTTCAACGTACAATGGCGATAAAGGATAACAACATTATTGAAAATCCATGTATATGGTACTATAGTTTTATGGCATTTCAATACTATTTCTATGCTGGTTGGTTGAGATACGGATATCGTGTCAACGGTCCTTTTATTGATTGCTTACATAGATACTGTTTGAAGTTAATTGATTATCACTAATATCTGATAAAAAATATTTAGAGTTAACACTTCCGCACGAGCCCGCCCATATTACCCATGTGTCAGTTTTAAATTGTCTTTGTTTTTTGGATAGAGCCAACAATGGGAGTAATGCTGGTTTTTATTCGTAAGATGCTTTTTAGATTCCTTAAAAATTGTATTCTTAAGAGTCTGTTACTCGTGGGTCGTGACATTTTTTGACGAGTTAATCAAGTTACGGTACATAAATATTTTTGCTTATATAAAAATATAGCTGAAGTTTTTTAGTATCAACTCTATCTTCAGTTTTAACTAGCAGCTATGTATGAACATGTATAGAAAGTAATCGCGTGCGCCATAAAGGCAAAAAATGGCAGAAAAGTGTCGACGGACGCAGTTTCTGACAATGACTTATGTGGCGCCCGCCCTTCCTTTGCCTCCTTGTAATTGTCGCTATTCTGTAAAATGTTACTAAATTTTTAAAGTAAAAAACGGAACCTTATTAGTTAACCCCCACGGCATATTAACGACCCACTACAGGGGCAAGCCTCCTTCGTTATAGGAGAGGGAATATATAGCTTAGACTCACAGCGCTGTTCCAGTACAGGTTGGCGGGCTTAATGTCATAATGTTTTATTCATTAATGATCACTGTCCGATGTTGATAACTCTAGCATTATTATCCTATTAACGATTCACTACAGGGGCCAGGCATCGCTCATTATAGGAGAGCTTACCCTTACCACGCTATTCCAGTACAGGTTGGCGGGCTTAATGTCATAATGTTTTATTCATCAATGATCACTGTCTGATGTTGATAACTCTAGCATTATTATCCTATCAACGATTCACTACAGGGGCCAGGCATCGCTCATTATAGGAGAGCTTACCCTCACCACGCTATTCCAGTACAGGTTGGCGGGCTTAGGTTACGTTTTATTAATTAACGATCGCTGTTTGATGTTGTTGATAGTGTCATCTTACCGTGCTCTCTGAGAAACGGGCCTTAACACTACTAACTTCCCAACTCCTTGCTTAGAATTTACTGAGAATTTCAAGGCAAGCCCAGGACCTAGTGATCGAAGCCACATAAACTAATCATTATAGCTTGTTTTCTTCTTCAGTATCCATTTTCTACCATAATGGTGTAGGCCTCCTTTAACCTCTTCCAATTTCTTCTATTTTGGGCTGCCAGAATCCAGTTGTTGCCCGCCACCTTGATGATATCATCCTTCCATCTCATTTGTGGTCCTCCTACTGGTTTTTTCGTTGCCATGGTCGCCATTCCAAAACGCTCTTGCACCACGAATCTGTTTTACGGGCTACATGTCCTGCCCACTGCCATTTTAGATTTGCCATTCATTGTACAACATCAGAGACCTTGCTTTGTTTTCTAAGCCACTTATTAGTTTTTTTGTCCCTGAGTGTAACTCCTACCAGCTGCCTTTCCATCGCCCTTTGGGCTACACTAAGTTTGTGGAGGATATCTTTAGTAGTCACCCAAGTTTCAGCTCCATAGGTAAGGACTGGCAAGATGCACTGGTTGTATATTCGTGCCTTTTGATGAACAGTGAGCTTCATTTTGAACAATCATTATAGCAACGAACGGAATTTATAACCTTATACATAATACTAAGTAGCTTTATATATGATTTGTTGTTCTCGACCAAGGGATGATTGATCATTGTGTTGTTAACTCAACCACATCAAATCGTAGCATTCGTGAATTGTGATTAATCGTATGCAAAATTTTCGAATAAAGGTCGGTTTGCAATGTTTGGCCGTTGCGCTAGATCGGTTTACATTGGATAATTTATGCTATCATTCTTTATAAAAGGGCTTATTGTTTTTTATCATTTTGGATTCATTAGTGGAAGTCCATTATTATATCAATATTTATAGCTTTACTTTAGGAGGCTAAAGAGTTTGTTTCACTGATTGAAATTTATTTTCTCATGAAATGATGGTTTGAATTTTTCTTCTTTCTTCGAAAATTCTTTCAGTTTTTAATAAATATGTAAACATAAGCGATAGACGCGGTAATTACCTATACACGAGTGGACCCGCAGGGTACAGCTAGTAATACATAAAAGATATATGGTATAAATATATGGGTCATCATCATCAGCCTATTAATGGTAGGAGAGAGGATATAGGGCGTAGACCCACCATGATTGGCGGGCTTAGGATAATTATGTTCAAATCATTTACGATAACTATCGCATGGTAATTATGTGACCGGGACCGACGGCTTAACGTGCTCTCCGACCCATGGGTTTGAAATACCAACAAATAGAATTTCTTAGATGAAATAAAAACTCAGAATTATTCTACAACCCGGCCCAGGATTTGAACCCAGGACCTCTTGCTCGAAGCAACATAAGCTAACCAATACACCAACGAGTCAGTTAATATCGGTAGGTTACCACGAAAGTTGTTTCAGTTGCTAGATATCTAAATAGTCGTCGTTATAAGTTATACTTATAACACTAGAGGTCGCTTGCGGTTGCATCCGCGTCATTCCTGTTCCCGTAAAAAATTCTAAATAAAAGGTACCCTATGAGTTATTCTGACGTGTAAGCTGTATTATTGTAAAATTTCATCAAAATCCATTTAGTAGTTTTTGCGTGAAAAAGTAACAAACATCCATCCATTCATCCATACTTACAAACTTTCACGTTTATAATATTAATAGGTTATAGATATTTTTAGAAATATCTGCAGAAGGGGTCAAAAGGCACAAACAGCAAAAGAACATTATACAAAATATCAACACATTTTTATTACACAACTTCCTAAAATTATATCAAAATGAAACAATCTTACATTAAACACTAATCTAATTTACTTTTACAATAGTATTGAGGCAGCATAACTGCCTATGCTAGAACTGAAATTGATAATGTCCGCACTTTGATGAAACCATCGCCTATATAAGCCAAAAATGCAGCAGAGTAGGTACATTTTTTTTTTAACGATGTTCGTCTCTAGACTCTAGCTCTTTAAAGCGCAGGGTTCAATGCTGCTAACAGTATATATACTAGTGTTCTAAAATAAAATTAGGTATTTCGTTAAAAGTCCAATTTGACATTTATTTTAAGTAGAACTGTCAAGTGTGACATGCATATCTGTGAAATGCATCACGCGTAGTCATGTGACTTTAATATCAAGTCACGTTCCCGCTGCACAGAATATACATAAAATATGTATTGCATAGAAGATTTCATACAATAATCAACCGTATTTTATGTTTAATCTCGTTACGCTGTCATTTTTTTCAGCTAACTAACTCGTTATACAGCGTTCGTTATGCAAGTGGAGTTTCACGGATAATTGAATTTTCTGAATAAACCTGTTGAATTTTTATTTCACATATAAAAGTAACATACCTACAAAAACAAAAGGTAAAAGTAAAATTAACCGTGTAGGAGGAATTGTGTACAGCAGATATTAATTACTTGAACAATTTACACTGTCAACAAAATGAATAAATTAATAAACGCAGTAATATTGTGACGTTTACTGGCCATAAATTTTGTATGAATTTAGTTTTGTCATATCCACAATGCCTTATATGAATTTATATTAACAATTTAATTACTTACTAGTTGTTTATAGCGTATCTGCTATTAATTTTATAATATTGAATATTTTGCAATAAAATGTGGAGGTGTGGAATTTTGTACACAGAAAGTTTCATATAATACTGAAAACTATATTTTTTCGTGTTCTTGTATTGTATTCTGCCATAATTTTATTATAATGTAAGAGTATATTGAGGTAATAAGCAGTTTACCGGGTCAGCTAGTATAATTCAATTAAATTCTGAAAGGAGGCTTGGACGCTGGACTTGTAAACGACTTCAAACGTCGGAATTCGAAACATCTTAAGTCGACCGGTGTTACGAGGCGTAACGTAGCTGCGATAAGTGGGATCTCTTTACATTGTGTATCAAAATCTGTATCAATAAGCATGTTGCTCACTCGTTTGTTGTACTTACGCGAATGCTTATTTGTTACGTCGCCTGCCTTAAGGTAAGCACATGCGTAGATAAAAGAAACAGAGACCAAGCTTCATACTTACTACCGCGCGAATCGGTTGCACTACTACAAGCACGCGGGGCATGTGTGAAAGACCAACAGCCGCTTATCACGTACGCGGCAAGACTGAAATGGTAAAAAACCGGTTTACGCTGGCACAGTTAGTTGACAATCTTAGGGTCATGTCAGTGCGATAGATTGTTTGTTTGGTTGTTTAATTTGTCTTAACCTATTGCGACAACCCTACCAAAGTAGGTAACAATTTTACACGTTCTTAAGAAGATTTACCACTGTTCCTTTTATATACTAGTGTGGTGCGAAATCGTAGACCGCAGACAATGTGTCGCAGCAATACTATTTTTTATGTAATACTTTGCGTAGCCGACGAGACTGTGATTTCATATAAATATGTATATAGGAATCTGTAGTGTCACTGCGATATGTCGTTTGCTGCTATTGTCTGTGGTCGGGTACGAATTAACACTATTTGGCTAAAATTTGGAATTGAGACAGTTTATACCCTAGTTTAATCTCCGGCCTTTAATCCCGGTATTCCCACTTGAATGAGAGCTACGACGGTGAACCCGCTAGTGTTTAATAGAAAACAGTTCAGCCCAGTAGGTTATCTCTTGTGCCGTTTTGAATTCTTCAGGATAAACACTAGGCTACAATATACTTCACCTCTGTTTCATGGTTTTAGTCGTACTGATGTAATTAACACGCCTTTAATTTATATATACCAGATTTTAAGACTTTCGAGGATCAGTGAAAGATTAGCTTATAACCTACGAATGCATCAGCATTTTTCAAAAAATCAAAATAGTTTGGCTAGCTTGAAGTTGGCCTGGCTTTGAGTGAAGTAATTTGGTATTACATAAATCTTCACATTTTACCCAGACAAATAGAATGTGAACACTTGAACAGTTCGCAGTAGAGTAGGTAATAGGATAAAATATAACTTAAAGATACTTGAACGTGCTCGGAACGCGCAAATATTGCTTTTTGTCTTCTTGTCAAACAATGGGCTAATGGTGTTTTCTTTGAATGCGTAGGCTGTGTTAGTGAATAAAACAATGTGAGATTTCTTTTTCTTCCCCAGTCAATTTAATAACTTTGTAAGGGTTTAATATAAACATAGAGTTTTAAGCTAACACGTACGTTGTATCTGAGTTAGGTATAAACGTAAGTTTCGTTGGTCTAGTAGTTAGCCTATGTGCTTTTTAGTTTTTATTGAAAAGTGTTACCCACACTTTAGGGATTATTTATATTTAAGAATAAACATAATATCAAAATGTGCGGAACCGACGGTATTCGAACTCGCGTCTCTCTGGCAATCCGGGCACTTAGAGCGCCTTACCGCTAGGCCACGATCCCGATGACGTCGGTACCGAAATTTTGCTTTGATATTATGTTTTTGATATCCAGGTATATGGCCTGTAATGCCATTTACAGTATGAACTGAAAATGTTACAATATTATTGAAGGCTCATGTTACGAATGAAGCTTTTCGATTTCGAGGTATTGGAATCGAAAGTATAATAAAAAAATCCAAAAAATAAGTTTTTCTTTCTCGTAATCGGTATCTTGGTGATGTAATACCCCCGTGCCACGAAGAGCACGGTAAGCTGTCGGTCCTAGTTACTATCGTCAGCATATGATAATGAATTTAGCATTATCACCAACCCTAAGCCTGTCAACCCGCATTGAAGCAGCGTGTTGGGTCTTCCATATCTCTCTCCTATAAGGAGAGGCCTATAATGACGTTATACTCAGTGGAGTGAATTTCATCCTAACAAATTAGCCCGCTTACTACCTCATTACTTACCATCAGAGGCCATATTATAATATATAAATAAATAAATATTATAGGACAATTACACATATCGCTGTATAGCCCCAAAGTAAGCGTAGGTAGCTTGTATTATGGGTACTATGTACACACTTTAATGACACTCGACAGTGTGCGATTCAAATTCTTATATGTCTCTTTCTATCTAAAAAGATTTTATAGTTAGAGACTGAGACAGATTTGAAACGTGCATAGTAGTGTCATTACATAATTGCTCTACAGATGTACTAACTTGTAATGAATAAAAAAATCGTATCAACCCTGTTCCTCGAGTAGGTAAGTTAATACCATCATCAAAGGACGTAAAATAATAGAAAAATGTGCCTTCATACAGAGGGCTTGACAGTGACTTAGTGCTGCGTGCCCTTTCTCTATCTTTTTACAATGATAACAGAAGTTTGTTTTTGAATAATTAATTTAGGGATTTTTAATGCTAAGCCATCGTAATTTCTAGTAGGTATACTGACTCCGAAGGTTACAATAATGGAATTGAGATTTTGGAATACTTCACGCCTAAAAGTTTTTACTTAATTCTTGTGTGTTTAATAAGATATAGCTATGTACATGATATAATTATGATAAAAATTATGTCTTTTACACACACAAAAAAATAAAATGCTTTTTATAGCAGCCACTCTATTTATACATAGCAGCCACTCTATAATGATCAGCCTAATTAAAAACTGCAAGTGCAACGCGGAGATATAATCTATGCGACCGACCACAGTGTTTTTGTAAGACCGTGATTTTTGTTAAAACTTCCTATATTATTTTTGATCTACAGGATCGTAGTGGTAGGTAGTTTGTTGGTTATATACAACTATAAATATGAATAGAATTGTATTATTTGATTTCAAACAAACAGTTATTCACTAAATAAATATGAAAGTATACGATACTTAACTATTATTTAAGTGTGCTAAGTGGCTGCTATGAATAAATAGAGTGGCTGCTATATATAAATAGAGTGGCTGCTATATATAAATAGAGTGGCTGCTATATATAAATAGAGTGGCTGCTATATATAAATAGAGTGGCTGCTATATATAAATAGAGTGGCAGCTATATATAAATAGAGTGGTTCCTATATATAAATAGAGTGGTGTGACTAGTAAGGAGTGAGGCGAAGCATTTTTCACACGTACCCTACCCTTATTAACTGACTATCTCCGTGGTATACCGTGGTGTGCGCGATGGATTTACAAGACAGAGGTCCAGGGTTCGATTAAAGTTTCCTTAATTGGTCCAGGTCTGGTTGGTGAGAGGCTTTGGCCGTGGCTAGTTACCACCCCATCGACAAAAACGTGCGACTTAGCGTTCCGGTACGATGTCGTGTAGAAACCGAAAGCGATGTAGATTTCATCCAACTCATTTAATCACTTACCATCAGGTGAGATTGCAGTCAACTTGTAATTAATAAAAAAATGCAGTTCATATGTAAGTGAAATACTACTGCCTGAGCTACGGACTCATCACACGATTAGACTTGGATCTTGATTGACTTGAAATTTGGCATAGTTAGGTATTTCGCGATGTAGACTCTCACTAAGAACAGAATTCTGTATACTCCCACGAGACCTGGATCTGCGTGGGTTAAACCACAGAGCTATTATATCTGTAAAACTGAAATCATGTTTGATTCTAAGTATAACCTTTCTTTACAATGCGAGTACTTAAGTCTGTTGTTCGAAAGCTCTTTGTGGTTTTTTCTATGTTAAAGCTCCATTTAGTAGTAATGTACGCCATAATTTAGGTGTACAAGACGAAATAGAGGACATTTGTTGCTTTTTCTTGTGTAATTTATTACAGTAAGACATATATGGGGATGTGGTCTGTGAAAATAAATAGGTTGAGAAGTTAAACAATATTAATTAGTCTTTTCTTGTTGATCTTTACTTACATTATGAAGGAAAATGTAACTTTAGTCGTTTATTTCTGTTTCCTGTGTACCTCAATTCAGACTAAACTTATGCTCTATGTTATTTTATTTACCTCTTAGTCTAAAAATGGCTTCCTCCAACCAACCAACCACCAACCTTCTGGTGCTTATTTGGGCCAAAGAATGAGCCTTGCTGTTCAAAGGTGAAATAGCGGCAGTGTATCGGACACCTTGACTTTGGGTAAACAATTAGATTGCTTATTTTTTTTGTAAATATCCTCTTTGATTTTAAATTTAAATTTTAAAAAATAGTAATATTTGTGGGCTCTTCTCGACCAGGGCGCGTTTGGAACCCTCGTAGCTTTAATTTTTAGTTTCTGACTTTAATTATCACCATTGTTTTTCATAATCTAAAAATTGACGTATCAAAATAATCATAAAGATTGAATAAAGATATTTTGAGTTTGAATTTATTTGTTTTAACTATAAAATATGTAACTGTATGAAGGAAAATAAATATATACATAATTTTAAATGAAAAAAGGGTTTTACGGTATATATAATTTTTGACATCATACAAGTTTTAAAGGTGAAGAAAAGAACATGGTATACCTTTCAACAAAACTTAAAGTACGATTCCCGAGGGATGAAAAACAAACAAATACCCGAACATCGTTGCGGGCTCATACTAGCGTGAAATAGGTCACTCAGTGATTTTATATTTATAGTTCGTAATAATAGTGCTCGACACATTTATAGTTCTCATAATAATAGATGACAATCACAGTGCATAATGAGTCCGGAATTACCCTATCACGGTAAATTTTAAATGAGAGTGTCGCTAAACTGAATTATTGGAAATATTTCAACATTTGTAGCACTTCACACATATTATGGCGATAGTATAGGCGCACTTCTCGCTGGATTAAGTGTTCAATTAATGAGTAGAGTCCACATGTAAATCTCTGCATCGCAGCAAATAAATGTTTTGTAAAATGTTTCACCCGACGGAATACAACACCTGATAAATGATAGCTACGGGCGTTTTATGAAAATGTGATACGATAAAGTGTTACGTCACTCCCTACTGTGTATTTGCTTATAAATTACTCATACAAGCGTACATTATGTCGAAGATTGAGTCTTTATTGTACATACGGCTACATTCCGCCAAACAAAAACCAAATATTTCTGTTCTTCAACATGTGGAATACGTAACTTGTACTTACTTATTCGTAGAAAACATTTTTAACCGACGAAAAAAACGGCGGAGGTTCTCAATTCGACACGTATATATATTTTTTTATTTTTGTATGTGTATGTACGACGCATAACTTTTTACAGAATTGTCCGATTTTGATAATTCTTATTAGAAAGGGCACACTTCCAAGATGGTCTCATTGTCATCATGTTGGGATCTGATGATGACATCCTGGGAAAATTGAAGGAACTCTTCAAATTTTATAGGTAGCAGCGATTTCGGTTTTATGTAAGTATCGGTAGCTTTTTGGCTACAAGTGCCGTATAATATACTATGACAGTATAATACGAGTACGTTACGTGGCGATAAATCACTAAAAAGTAAGAAATAAAACATTTTTAACAAAAAAATAGAACCGACTCAAAACGCACTAAAAAGTAAAAAATAACTGTGTCATTTAGTTGCTTTAATTTACTTTAGCATAAAGTCGGTGCCAGCAAGTTTAAGGAACATTACCTAAAACCTATAAAGTAGTTTCTAGGTTTACTTAATGTTTTAAAGTAGAAACTTGCTGGCACCGACTTTATAGATATGCTTAAGTAAATTAAAGCAACTAAATAATACAGTTATTTTTTACTTTTTAGTGCGTTTTGAGTCGGTTCTATTTTTTGTTAAAATTTTTATTAAAGATTGTACCTTTAAAACTTTTACGGAGCTGAATACTTAGGTCTTAGCCGTCTTGCTCGTTCAAAATTATGTTTTGTAATTAAATTGGGTTGAACGAATTTCTGCTCTTAATGTAGGTATTTCTCTTCCATTGTTAAATAAACTGGTATAAAATTTACTCGTAGTATTCAATTTTATATTTCGTTACACATTTTTTTATTGCTGAATGTATACCTAATAGAAAAATTGGTACCACTATCACTACATATTATAAAATAAAGTGATCCGCTGCTTCTGTCTGTCTGTCTATTCGCGATAAACTCAAAATTACTGAACGAATTGTTATGAGGTTAGTAAAGTGTTCCCTGAGGAAGGTATATAAATTATCTAGGTTTTGTGTAAATTCGCTCAAATATTATGATAATAATAGGAAAGATTGCAGGGCCTGGGGGCTTTCGTTAAAAGCGCTACCTAAACCCTCTGACTTGTAACTAAACAAAGTAAAGAAGGATTGCTAGAAACAGTTCGCAACGGCATAAATCTATATATATTTTAAGAATAATTTTCTATATCAATTTTTTCACGTGTAATTTTTTTTGGTGTTCGTGGATAGTTGAAAATTTTTTTTTATCTACTACAAGTTGGTATCACTTCACACATCACAAACTGCTATCACACCTGATGTTAAGTGATGATGCAGTCTAACATGGAAGCGGGCTAAAAGTGGACACACATATTTCTACACGACATCGAACCGGAACGCTAAATCGCTTGGCGATATGTCTTTGTCGGTAGGGTAACTAGCCAGGGCGAAAGCCTCCCACCAACCCGAATTGGTGCATATCGACATCGAAATTAACGAAACATAATTGACGCTTGATTGGCTGTTATAGTATTACCAGTATGACCATAAATCCCAATTCACAGTTTCAACCGTCTGGCTTTTTTACATTTATCGTAGGAAAACTTTAAAATATATATTTATGGCTTTCATTTTTGACGTGCGCTAAAACAAAACTGGTCAATGATTAGGAAGTTGTTAAAGCAGTTTTTTTATAGTACAAAATAGTATTCTAGTTTAATCCGATTGGACTAGAGAGAGATACAATTTATTAAAGCTGGAAAAATGATGGGTTTCTTTTAACTAAACTTACGTAGGAGAAGGACAAATTGATATTTTCGGGGCGTACAGAGACTACAAATTGGTATTATTAGCCGACTTGCGTACGTCGTTGCTCTAGTGATTAGTTAACGTGGCTTCCATCTCGAGATTCAAGTGTCTTTGTCTGTAGGGTGGTGTCTAGCCACGGCGAAAGCCTCCCACCAGCCAGACCAAGACAAATTAAGAAAAATCTCAATCTGCCCCCGGAATCGAAAAATGTTAATACGTGTACATGTGCCACGGAGGTCGTCAATATTTTCGTCGCGGGTGAAGTCGCGGGCGTATACTAATTAATAAATAAGTTCTCAAAATGGTCCTTAATTGTGACCGTTATGTCAAATTTTATAGTACTCTATGTTTGACATAATAACGATCAATAATAAATAAATAATTTAATGATTCAGACGTCTCAATAGTAAAGGAGGATTAGCAGTTAACAAGTTGTTGTTAGTCGGGTTGACAGTATTTAGGTGACACTGTTTGACACTATACCCTAGGAGAGGCAAATGATAGAGGCAGAATTGGCAGCTTAGCAAGCTTGCTTTAATGCCAACTTTGTAATTCCAAGACAGCCAAGATTTTTTTCGAAGAAAAAATAGACTAAAAATCTTACGTTCATAGCCCAAATCTGGATTCGAAGCTAGGATTGTATGATCCATAGCCAAAAAACCACTTAATTCAGAAAACAACATATATACAGAAGTATGTATATATGTAGCACCAATTGTTGTGGATTGGCGTAATTGCGAATACTGGTCGGCCTACTAGTTTCTAATAAAAATTAAAATCTTCATAAAATACTGAATTCTCTTCCTATTTAGGTTTAAATAATAAAATAAACAGACCGCAATTTGAGCAGAATAATATAAAATTCTCAATGCTCACAATATGAAACGGATCGTCTTGATATTCTGGAATAGATAAAACAAACTCGGCGATGAATACTGGCCGAGTCTCGCAATTAGTTATTGTTAGCGATAAAAGACAACAACTCTGCTTTCTATCCCTAATGAACTTGTAATGACGTCCTCGCTTTTCTCCGTTGAAATTAGTCCAGCCGTATTTCGAGTTAAAACTAAATATAAACGTACAATGTTATTCGGAATAACAAAATGTGTTTAATAATTAATTAAATTAGTACAATTGTTTGTTATTGTATTTAGGAGAAATTAGGGTCTAGTTTCAATTATTATTATCATCATGTTCATTTTGCAAATGCTAAATTGACAGCCTAGACGTTAATGGTGTTTTTCCCAAACACCATATTATACCAGGGAAAATATAAAAAAAAGACGTGTGGCACTCGGAGACTGCCGCGGCAAAGCTATTGCATAGCATTTTTTATCAACTTATGTTTACCTACAGACGTCATCGGGACCGTGGCCTAGCGGTAAGGCGCTCTAAGTGCCCGGATTGCCAGAGAGACGCGGGTTCGAATCCCGTCACTTCCGCAATTTTTTTTTTTCAAGCGTGATATTTCAAAAAGTAATTTTTTAAAAAAAAAATGACTTTTTGAAATATCACGCTTGAAAAAAAAATTCTGAAACGACGGGATTCGAACCCGTGTCTCTCTGGTAATCCAGGCACTTAGAGCGCCTTACCGCTAAGCCACGTTCCCGATGACGTCGTTGCCGAAATTGTGCTTTTGATATTATGTTTTTGATACTCAGGGGTGTTAGGTTTTTCGTTACGGAATTTCTGTATTCGGTCTCCACACTCAGGGCCCGCGATAAAAGCTATACAATAGCTTAAAAATATGCTTTATTTAATTTTTCTTTGTCCGTCTCGATGGTTTAATGTTTAGCCTATGTGGCTTCGACCACGAAGTCCTAGGTTCACATCCTGGGTTGGATCACGTAATATTTCTGAGCTTTTAATTCGTCTATGAAGTTTTCAGTACATTCCAAGCCCGGAGTCGGGAAGTTGGTGGTGATACACCCCGTGGCTGGGAGAGCACGTTAAGCCGTCCCAGTCGCTATCATCAACTTCTGATAGTGGTCGTTATTGAACAAATCATTATGATCCTAGGCGCCCTAACCCGTATTGATGCAGCGTGGTGGGTACGCTCCATATCCCCTCTCCTACATGGAGGGAGGTCTGGCCTTTAGTGGGCCGTTAGTAGGCTGATACTGATGATGATTTACACTATGACGATGGAAGGTCTGGACTTTTCAAATCTTATCGATTACAAGTTGGCTCTTGACTGCTATCACACCTGACGTTAAGTGATGACACAATCTAATACCTATCTTCCAAAATCCATATTTTCCTAATGGACAAATCTGGGGACGTCTTTGCATCTGCTGACAAATTTCTAGCTTGAACCCAGGACCTCCGTATCCTTAAAAACTCACCGGTCACATTGATCAAAGCTGCATGGCTTAATTCCATATTTTAGCAATAATGGCTAAGTACAGAAACAATAATATGTAACTAATAAAAACTAAAATAAAAGGGCTAATAAATAAAGCTCAAATATAATAAAGGACTATTAGAATAAATGCAATGCAATAAAGTGATTTATAATAACAAGAAAAATTTTGTAAGTTGCACATGTTTCTTAATAAATTCGAATTAACAACAAATTTTCCTTTAGAATTTTAACTCCCCTCGCTGAAAAGCAAACGATCCCTAAATATCAATTACGCATAAAGTTCTCATGGAAACTCAAAGTTGCCTCCCGGGGGTTTAAATCCTCGACCGAAGATGTTATACCTTAAGTATCTACTCACTTTTCCGAGTGTTCGTTGTAAATGTATACAAATTGCCTAGTTGGGCTAGTGGTTAGCCTATTTTGCTGCCAATCACGTGGTCCTGAGTTCGAGTACTGGACCTGGAAATTAAGTATTGAGTGTTACTTTCTTTTAAGTTTTGAAAATTTCTCAGCCCGGAGTTAGAAAGTTAGTGGCCTTACATCCCCATGGCTCGGAGTTTTCTGATAGTCAACTTTTTTTTTTTTATCGACTACAAGTTGGCCCTTGACTGCTATCACACCTGATGTTAAGTGATGATGCAGTCTAAGATGGGAGCGGGCTAACTTGTTAGGAGTGGGACGAAAATCCACACCCCTTTCGGTTTCTACACGACATCGTACCGGAACGCTAAATCGCTTGGCAATACGCCTTTCGGTTTCTACACGACATCGTACCGGAACGCTAAATCGCTTGGCAATACGTCTTTGTCGGTTGGGTGGTAACTAGCCACGGCGAAAGCCTCCCACCAGCCAGACCAAGACAAATTAAGAAAAATCTCAATCTGCCCCGCCAGGAATCAAACCCAGGACCTCCGTCTTATAAATCCACCGCGCATACCACTGCGCCAAGGAGGTCGTCAAACTTTACAAAATCAAACATTATCACTTTTAAGCTCGCCAACTCGTACTGAAGCGGCATGGTGGGTCTGAGCACCAAATAACGTCATCTCTAAAGCCGGACTGGCCGGACCCTGTATGGGTGGTTAGAATAGGCTTATGATATTGTATCATTTTAGTAATATTACCAACTGTACTGTAGTAACAAGACTTTCAAGTGACAAAGGAACGTATCATTTCATGGGACAAAGCAACATACCTGATATGCGTCTGTGATATATCAACGCACTCGGTTCCATTCAATCGGCAAATCCATTTAGTTATTAGGTACAATGCTCGTGTTTAACGGAACTGTGTTGGTCTTCTTCGAAAGGTGCTTTGTAACGATAATTTTCATAGGCCAAACAAACTGTAAGAATAAATGTTAGGTGTTGTCGTGATTAAGAAAAAACATCACAAATATTGGCAGGTATCATCTAAATAAAAAACTTATTCGTGAGGAGGACCACAGGAAAGGATTTAATGTTGATTCATTAAAGCTGGACTGCGTAATATTTTTATCACGCAGTGAGGTTCTAACCTAAAAATGAATAAAACCTCTGAATTATTTAAAGTCTTATATAAGCTAACTCTTACATCATTTACGTGAATGCTGTTTATGAAAATCTGTTAAAAGTTTTAGATGGGCATATGATATATGTCAGGTAAAAATAAAATAAAATAAAAATATATTTATTTCCTTACAATATTAAACATTACAATTTATCTAGTTTAGGCAATAATGGTTCTTTTACAGTTTTAATGATAGTTAGTTTTAAACTTATCCTATGTTAGTATTGTTAGTTTTGGTTACATACTAATTCTTTATGTAAGGGCTGCTTAACGCTTACGGTATAATATTTTAATACAATGTTGATCATAGTTATACCAGACCCAGCTAATTTAATAAATTTTTATTAGGATTATGATCACATACTATGAGCATAACTGCTAGTAATAAAGGAATGAATGAATTAAGATTATTGTCAAAATGCTTCTTCAAGGCTACATTTTCTCACACCATCAGGAATGGTTGCAGCCAAATCATCCTATAAAATACTCGCAGTAATTTATATAACGACGTAATGTAAAGTTGATGTGTAGCAAACTGGTACACTACACTAGTTTTCGTTAAAAAATCTAACTAAACCGACTATAGAATGGCCGCAAAATTGAAATATAAATTTCAAACTAGTGTTTTTATCAGGGAAATAGTTTCAAGCGTGCTGTAAAAACCGTGCTAACGTTATAGTCCGCCTTTCAGCGAGCGTACGTGCTGGACTTTTATTTCGTAAAAGGTATTGTTGTAAGAACAAGCTTACAGGCTGCAGTGCTGGGGTCGGAATACGAATTAAGCGATGAAGTATTATCTGCCGTGAATATATTAGCGACTGAAAAATAATATGCAATTTTTAATCGCAGTTCTTCCAACAGCGTGAGATTGTACGAGTATTTTCAACTCCCAAAAATTTGTTAAGCCTGTTTGAGAGGCGTTTTATAATAGAATCTAAGTTTAGGGACATGTTTCTTAGCTATATACGATAAAGTTGAATACTAAATTGTTCCTAAATTCAAATCATCTGAAAAGGGCATGGAGAATACTAATGTTGCACTAACTTAGAATTATTTTAACTTAATTCAGATTTAAGGTAATTTTTTGTGGTTATTTTTTCGATCTATTATTAAAAATACCGAAACAAAGATTTATTTATTAATTTTATTGTTCTGTTTTTGAACAGTGAAGCATTTGTTCTATTTATTTTTATTAATAGCAGATTCTCACTGATTTTTATTTTAATTAAAAACTGTTTGTTCAAAATTCGTTATCAAACAGCGAATTACATTTTCAACACTAAATCCGATGTGGAGGGAAAAAATCTGCTGACGTAATTCCAGGAAGTCCACCTTTCAGTGAGCGTACGTGCGGGGCTTTTATTTTGTACAAGGTATTGTTACAAGGACATAGAGCTTCCCGCGGTGAGATTGGAATACAAATTAAGCGACGAAAGGGACGGACAGCGGCCATCAGGAATGCGAGCTGCGATATCCATCGTGAATTATATTAGCGTCTCGAGTAACATTATTAGCCTCTTCACAGGTCCAGACTCCTCTTATTCAATTTTACGTTTATTGTATTGTTTAGTTTCTCTACACATAGAAAAGTGTAAGGGAAGTTCAATGATACTTTTTTTTGACGAATTTTTAAATAACTTTTTCTTCCAATTATTTATTTATAACGACTGTATTGGGATGGAAAAGACGTAAAAACGGGACCATTAATAGTTCAACGGGTGAGAATCGAAACCGTGATCGCTCTCTTTTTGATCTCTGGTAATAAATCTAAACCCCTAGAGTTACAGAAAGAAGGTGTTATTTATAGCAAAAAAAATTATACGTACACAAAAGAATATAGGTACTAAAAATATTGCATAATTTTCTATACAAATTATTAATTGACTAGTCTTTGTTCGTGACTTCGTTCGCTTTAATATAGATACATTTGGTGAATCTATTTTAATCCTGGTCATAAATTTTGGTCATCATCTGAAATTTATTTATCTTTATTTCGGAATATTTTTTTTTTTCCAACTTTGTAAATCTGATTCAACAATTCAAGTCGGTATTTTCAACGCCAGAACCAGCCAGAGCTGATGATATTTCCAATTCTCGGGAAGGTATGTTTTCCTGGTACTGTGTATGTAAGCTTAAAATCCATTGTGTCCTTTTAGATGGTACTAGGATGTTCAATTGATAGATGTATATTGAAATATCGATACCAGAGGAATTTGTCAAAGGGCCTTTACGTACTTTTGTTCGAAAGTTTCCTGAAATTTAATTTTCTTACTTATTTTAAAAAACAATATGTCAAATTGTGACGTTTCTGCAAAAATCTATGAGCTGTCTTAGCTAAGAAAATTTAAATTTTGATGTAAACATAGAGGTCCAGAAAAATATTAATAAACTTTGCCACGAGTTTGGGAAAATTCGCAGTGAAAGTTAGACGTCTAATTAATAATTAAGACAGCAGCCTACTGATTAGTAATTTAATTATAATAAATACAGAAGCAAAAAAAATGTTGTTTTTGACATGCTGTCGTAATTACAAAAACATTTAATGTTCTTTCTTTATAATAGAAACATTTTCTGGAAATGTACCTACCTACAGAAAAGTTTTGTGACTTATTTAAGATAAGCAAAAAGTTAAATAAAGTAAAATTTGTTTATTTTATTAAAAAAAAGGTCCGTGGCGCAGTTGGTAGCGAGTATTATCCTGCTTCTGTATCCTCATTCATTTATTTTCTGTCACTTCATTGGCTTTTTAGCTTTAAGGGAAAGCTTTAATATGTAAAATTGTATTATAATAATATGTAGACTATTCGTGTAATTTTACAAAAGTAGCTGCAGCTTGCGTCCTCGAGCAAAGTAAATCTAATAAAATAACAGAATAGCTTAAGTCAATGAAGTCTGCTCTCTCAGCAAGCCTGAAGACATTGTTACTAGAATAGAAGTTGAGTAGACAAGTGCAGAATGCTAATCAGCAGTGGACGGCATAACGTCCATCGGTAATGCCAGAAGCGGGAATTATTTAAGCTTCGCCGGTAACACGATTAGTCGCTTTATAGAACTTCGCTGTTTTATTGCATTTAAATATATTTTCTACTAGTTACTTCCTTCGCCCGTCATGTTCGATAAAATCAAACAGACTTATATAAAGTTCAAAATTTCATAAACAGTAGGTAAAGTAAAGTTTTTTTATTGACATATAAAAAAAGGTAACCAAAAGTAAGCCAAAATGCGAAATGACTTCCAATCGCAATTCAGTCTCATATTAGCTGACTGACGGAATACACGTCAATAATGCGTAATTTCTAGTAAAAAAGTAAAACTGTGTATCATATTTTCAGGAAGTAAATATTTACTGATGATTAATTTATTTTCTTAGAAACAGGCTATTTTAATCACTTCATTGTCTTTTTAGCGTTACCAGCGTAAGGATAGAAGTATGCAATATTTTATCTAATTAACCATATTTAGTTCGATCTCGTGAGCAATAAAATGTTTCACAACAAGGACTGCATAGAGTTATTTTGTGTTTTAGATTTGAATTATTTAATTACTTAATTTTTTAATGAAAATAATTTGAATATTTTAATTCAAAATTTTTTATTTTTTATGTCAACTTTCATTTTTTATGTCATGAATATTAATCAAATCTCTCATAATGGTATATTAATTTGAAGACTATAGAATTATCTACATGAAATTAGGAACAGTTATTTAAACAAGTGCATGAAGTAAAAAACTATATTTTCAGTTTAATTAAACAGAGGAAATCGGACATAAAATTTACAGTAAAGAACCAGAAGTGGCATATCATTTTGTACATTAGTGGTTTTGGTTTGTAATTAATTATTATTATAACTAGTTATTATTTTATACAAGATAATTACAACAATTATTATTGTCGCTTTATCAGCAATGGTCAGGGATATCTGAATATAAATTAAAATTTGCATTAATAAATATATATATTTTGCAAGCTACCGACTCCACACCATTTATGTTGTCCTATTTTCACGAGAAGCTGTCATGTCAAAAAAAGGCTGCCATGGTAACCGTCAATCGAATGATTACTTATCATCATTGACCATTCAAATTAGACTGTATAACAGACTATCATATAAAGTTCAAACCATTCATCACAAACAGTAGGTAAAGTAAAGTTTTAAGCCTCTATATCGTAGTTACTCCAAATTGACTTTGACGCCTCCATGGCGCAGTAGATTAATAAATAAATAAACAAATAAACGATAGTCAGGTCTCAGGTTCGATTTCTGGCTGGGCCGATTAAGATTTTTAAATTAGTCCAGTTTTGGTTCTGGCTGTTGGGAGACCTCAGCCGTGGCTAGTTACCACCTTACGCACAAAGACCTACTGCCGAGCGATATAGCGTGTGTCTGCAATTCTATGAATTACAAAAATTAAAATTCGTTTATTGCTATTTTTAACCGACGAAAAAAAACAGAGGAGGTTCTCAATTCGACACGTATACTTTTGTTATTTTATTCATTATATATTTTATTATTACTTATTTTATTTTATTATTACTTAAGCATATCTAGGAGTCGGTGCCAGCCAAGGTTTCTACTTTAAGGACGTTACCTAGAACCCACAAACTGCTTTACTATGTAAAATAAATGTTCCTTAAACTTGGCTGGCACCGACTTCATAGATATATTTAAGTACTACAAATACACAGTTATTAAATAACTAAATGACACAGTTATTTTTTACTTTTTAGTGCGTTTTGAGTCGGTTCTATTTTTTGTTAAAAAATTTTATTTCTTACTTTTTAGTGATTTATTAAAAGAATCATACATTGTCACAGTTTATAGTTATTATTAATTTAAATTACAATTTCTTTTAGTTACAGTTCCTGTGTGAACGCGTAACCAATGTGCTTCAAGCATCATAATCATTTAGGAATTCATCCATTGATTATTGTATATTAAGCTCTACTTAGTAAACATTTTTAATATAAAGCATACATTTATGCATGGACCCGTTTATGGACCTACCTGTCCATCCGTCCATACCGCCAATACTGTTTTGAGATCTTATTATAAAATGGTACACCCAATTCTACGATACAGCTTAGACCGATGTGCTAAAAGCTTCGCATTAACAGGCGTGCAATATTCTATTGGAAACACCAAAGTCCGTAAACCAGTTCAGTTACTAACCTGCTCGTAGTTTTTAACATTCTTAACGGTTGACGAATATACCGAATAATCATGTGTACGGTAGATGAAGATTATCTAATATGTTCTTTTCATAAGTTCCGTTTCAAAATGATAAATTTTATGGACTTTTTCAATAAAAGAATAAAGTTGGAAAACCTCGTTGAAACTCTCCCAAGTAAAATAATAAGACTAGAGACTCAAGTTTTGTGTGGAGCTGTATTGTAGCCGTATAGATGTACAAGTGTGTTAGATATGAAAGAAAATTCTACTTTCCGCATACCATTTCAGTTTTAATTCAAAGGCACTTTGTCGCGTCCCTTCTATGTTAAGTTTCAGCCCGGAAGACATCTCCGCGAGATCCGGCGGTGTAATAAAATTACAGAATGTTTTAAAAGCTTTACCTACAGCGGATATTTATATAATTGGTAGGTCGTCATGCGGAGGAAGCTCACTCGGGTGGATTTGTTAGCGGAACGCTGGCGCACGTAAACACTACGAACTTTATACAGTAACTTGTAACAATACAACTTTGGTTCGTGTTGGCGCGTACGTTTCTACAGAGTTATTATCTCAACTATATTAATACCATGTACGCCACATATAAATTAATGTTATATCATAACATATGCGGCTTTATTATGTATCTATAGAATGTACTTAGCTTTTAGCTTAATTCAAAGGGTTTTATTAAGGTAAGCTCTGCAAATTATGCTCCAAACTAAACAAGTAATATATCATTTTTTAACAAAAGGTTACAATTTTATTATTTTTATTAAGTTATTTACCGGGAGCAGTACATTTACAGATTATTTTATAACTTGCCAACTATTTTCATCTTACAAATGTCTTAGGTTTTAGGAATTTTTCCATATTAAAGCTCTCCGTAGATAAAGCCAAAAGCAAATACTTTTAGAAGGGTAAACTTTTGTACCCAAATGCAGTCTAAACTCCAAAGAGAAGATATTCGACGATGCCAGCTCTACTTTTGATATTATTTCGAACTAACTTAATATAAAGATTGCACGTGTTTACCGAAGTTGAAATAAAGAAATTTTGTTATTATATTTCCCATTCTAACTGTTACTATTGACTTTGATAAATGAAATTGGATAGGAGAGTAAAAATATTTTATTTACTGTCGAAATCATGTTTACTTATCTTTATTCACGTTCAGTAACTTATTATTTTTTTGGTTGGGGCGTATTGTTGGATATTTCATTGTTTATATTTATTGGTTTCGAAGAAAGTTTTGTGAGTACCTTTTAGGTTCGAGTTACATAAGCTTTCTGGAATGTTCCCAGCTGTCACGAAACCCCTAATTGGCTCTAGAGCCTTTTAGGGTTAGGTTAGTACCTTTAATATTCTGGATGTATTTCTTAGCTAACATTCTATCTAATACAATGATTGATTGTACTTAGTAAATTATTTCCAATTTTCGCCTTTTAATATTTAATTTTCTTTAAATTCAATTTAGTTTAATTTCAGTTGTAATTCTTAATTAATAATTTTTAGTATTTAATTTATATTTGCTTTTTGTGTAATTTTTAATTTAAGATAAGTTTGTTTTTTATGTAATTTTATTCACTAACTCTACTTTCTGCTTGACATTTTTATTGTGTGATTGATTGAGCGCTTATGATTGATATAAATATCAGAAGTCGTAATCTACCAATTATTTAAGAACAATGTTAAATATTTATAATGTTAGCGTTCTTTTAAATAAATAAATTTAAAATCACTGCCTCGTTGGTCTAATGGTTAGCCTAAGAGCATTCGAGCACGAGGTCCTGGGTTCAAATCCATGGTCGTATCAAAATCTCCGAATTTTCATTCTTCTATGAAATTTTCAGGGAATTTCAAGCCTGGAGGTGATGTTACACCCCCGTGCCCGGGTACCACGTTAAGCTGTCGGTTACGGTCACTATCATCATGTAATAGTGATTGTTAATAAACGAAACATTATTACCTTAAGCTCGCCAAATCTTTCAACTTCTAAGAAATTTTCTTTCAAGATATGGTACTGGTTTTTAAATATTAGATACAATTTGGAACCAGCATAAAGAACTAAACAAATTAAAGTAAAGATATAGCTTCAAAACATTATACTTGTATAGAATTCCTACAACTTTCTAGTTCTAGTATATAAAAAAGGCATGCGATAGCACAGGTACAATGGAGTAAAGTTTTAACTACTTTCCGTACGCGTGAAATAGCTTTTATAAATCCCGCGGGAATGCTTTGTGTTAACGCGATAAAATACTATTGTACGTGTTAATTCAGCACATGAACCATCTGTGTATGAATAAAAAGATTTTCCATTTAATTATTTATCACCAAAAAAATATATACATCATTTTATATATCTATGCCTTATTTCACACTACCACATACCACATATCTAGTTATACTGGAAGTGGATAGCTACCCTACCTTTTCATAGAAACATTATTTAGTCAATAATTATAATAAAATTAAAAAATCGTGTGACACTCGGAGACTGCCGCGGTAAAGCTATTGCATAGCATTTTTTATCAACTTATGTTTACCTATCAACGTCGTCGGGACCGTGGCCGAGCGGTAAGGCGCTGGTATTTATCGATAGATGGAAAAACTAAATATCACGCTTGTAAAAAAAATGATTTTTTAAATATCACGCTTGAAAAAAAATGCGGAACCGAGGAGAACTCGGGTTGGCAATCCGGGCACTTAGAGCGCCTTACGCTAGGCCAGTTCCCCGATGAGTCGGTTCCGAAATTCTTTTTTAATGTTTTTGATATTCAGTGATATTTCAAAAAGTAATTTAAAGTTCTGGTATATCGATAGATGGAAAAACTAAATATCACGCTTGTAAAAAAATTTACTTTTTAAAATATCACTCTTGTAAATTAAAGTTAAATGCGGATTCCTTAGTGAATCTGGATTATTGATCATTGATTGATTGGTTGTTGGCAATCCGGGCACTTAGAGCGCCTTACCGCTAGGCCACGTTCCCCGATGACTTCGGTGCCGAAATTGTGCTTTTGTTATTATGTTTTTGATATTCAGGGGGTGTTAGGTTTTTTCCACGCTCAAGGCCCGCGATAGAAGCTATACAATAGCTTAATAAACCAAGCAAGGCTTTCATTACTTGGGCACTTAAGGTTCACACTTTGGATATCGGGTGCAGGGTAGGCTTAATCCATACTTCCTTTATTTTTCTGATTAAATTTTCTATTGCCAATTTCCTTGCTCACACGAGATTTTTGAAACAACATGAATGTTTGATAAAATGTTACATTTAATGTATTGTATACCAATTTCCCCGTTCACGCAAGCAAGCACAGGTACACATTGTATCGGTGATGTGTATTGTGCGGAGGCTAACACAAACTCTATAATTCAATTATAACGACTTAGTTTGTCAGCACTAGCCAATATTGAGCTTACAATATGCTAACATCTACTGTTTGTACGTAATAGGATTCTGTAGTATTATTATAGTAGTATTAAATCGTTCATCAACATTATCGCCTTTACCCTGATTATTTTTCATTAGACATGGGCTTCTTTTTCTGTAGAAGAACATAAATCTAAAATTTTTAGATAAAAATAGAACCGACTCAAAACGCACTAAAAAGTAAAAAATAACTGTGTCATTAAGTTGCTTTAATTTACTTAAGCATATCTATGAAGTCGGTGCCAGCCAAGTTTAACGAACATTTATTTTACGTATTAAAGCAGTTTGTGGGTTCTAGGTAACGTCCTTAAAGTAGAAACCTTGGCTAGCACCGACTCCTAGATATGCTTAAGTAAATTAAATCAACTTAATGACACAGTTATTTTTTACTTTTTAGTGCGTTTTGAGTTGGTTCTATTTTTATTTAAAAAATTTTATTTCTTACTTTTGAGTGATTTATCGCCACGTATCGTACTCGTACTGTACTGTCATAGTGTATTATACGGCACTAGTAGCCAAAAAGCTACCGATACCGAGACAAAAACCGAAATCAATGTAAGCGTGCCTCCAAAATTTGAAGAGTTCCTTCAATTTCCCCAGGATATCATAATCAGATTCTAACATGATGACAATGGGACCACCTTGGATAAAAAAAAGTATTATCAAAATCGGACAACTCTGTAAAAAGTTATACGTGGTCATACATATAAAAAAATATATACGTGTCGAATTGAGAACCTCCTCCGTTTTTTTTCGTCAGGTAAAAATGACTCCTCCTCCATGCTAGTCAACGTTTTTAGGATCTTTTATGTAGTTTCACCTAATCCCCAAAACGATTTGGGCTCACTTGATTTGTCTTGATGAGTACTTAATACTGAAGTCAGTCAGCATTTTTAATAAAAACTTACAAACGGTGCGACTCTTCCAACAATTATGGTCTTTTCCAGATAAGATAATTTGTATAAATGGACTTACCATTTATACAAATTATCTTAACAAATTATGTATAAGCATTCTATTGGTGAAAACTTCAACAAATTATGTCATCATCATCATCATTATCAGCCATCCTTATAGGGGAGGGGATATGGAGCGTACACCCACCACGCTGCTCCAATGCGGGTTGGCGGGCTTAGGGTGATAATGTTTCATTTATTAACGATCACTATCAGATGTTGATGATAGTGACCGAGATCGACGGCTTAACGTGCTCTCCGAGGCACGGGGGTGTAACACCACCAACTTCCAAACTCCGGGCTTGGAATGTATTGAACATTTCATAGAAGAATGAAAAAGCTCAGAATTATTCTCTGACGCGACCCAGGAATTGAACCCAGGACCTCGTGATCGAAGCCACATAGGCTAACCACTAGACCAACGAGGCATTCAATAAATTATGTATAGTTGAGTAAAAATATGTATCTTTGAGTTTATCGCGAACAGACAGACAGATAGACGCGAATTATAGTATGTAGTGACAACTTTTTTTATCGACTACAAGTTGGCCCTTGACTGCTATCACACCTGATGTTAAGTGATGATGCAGTCTTAGATGGAATCGGGCTAACTTGTTAGGAGTGGGACGAAAATTCACACCCCTTTCGGTTTCTATACACGACATCGTACCGGAACGCTAAGTCGCTTGGCGGTACGTCTTTGTCGGTAGGGTGGTAACTAGCCACGGCGAAAGCCTCCCACCAACCCAAATTGGTGCATATCGACATCGAAATTAACGAAACATAATTGACGCTTGATAGGCTGTTATAGTATTACCAGTATGACCATAAATCCCAATTCACAGTTTCAACTGTCTGGCTTTTTTACATTTATCGTAGGAAAATTTTAAAATATATATTTTCTCTTTGATGGCTTCCATTTTTGACGTGCGCTAAAACAAAACTGAGTCAATCATTCAGAAAGTTGTTAAAAAAGTTTTTTATAGTACAAAATAGTATTCTAGTTTAAGCCGATTGGACTAGAGAGAGATACAATTTATTAAAGCTGGAAAAATGATGGGTTTCTTTTTACTAAACCCAAGTATCGGGAGCAACGGGACTAACTGTAGATACTTTTCGAGGCGTATAGAGACTATAAATTGGTATTATTAGCCGACTTGCCTACCTCGTTGGTATAGTGATTAGTTAACGTGGTTTCCATCTCGAGATTCAAGTGTCGGTTTAGAGATTTTCTAACTCTTGATAAATTTTGTCAAATTCCAAGGCCGGATTCGGGAAGTTGGTGGTGTTACACATCTGTGCTTCAGAGAGCGCTTTAAGCCAGGTCTCTATAATCAACATCTAATGATAGTAATTAACGATTAAACATTATCACCCTAAGCCAGCAAACTCGCAGTCGAGCAGCGTGGTTAGTCTATGCTATATAAGGTGAGTTTGAATTATCTGCCAGCGTTGAAACTGGAGTAAGTGTAATGCATAATGATTACAACAGCGGCAAAAAATATTTCTAGAACCAGTAACAAAATACTTAAAAATTACCTACAAAATATCTACTCACTTAAGACATTTTGCATAAAACCATTCATTGCATTCACAAATTAAACGCAGAGCCACCCGAGGTACCGAACGAAGGTATATCTTAAACATTCGATTGCTATCAAATAAAATACGGAAAGAAAAGCCAAACGACCTAAATCTCCTACTAGACCAGACCTGAACTAATAAAAAATAATAGGTAACAATCAGCTGTCAGAAATCGAACACGGAATCTTTGGAGGACTACGTAAGTTGATATGTCTCCACTTTAGAACTGGTAAAAAATAAAAAATGAAGTACGAAATAAACTTTTCAATAAGCATTTAGAACTGAATATCTGTGCAAAGTTCAATAAGCTTTCCTGTTAAATTACCTATTGTAAAACGCGAGTGGCAAGTGTTCAAATGTGCGTGTTTGTCGGCGTCCCTTATTGCGGTAGCGACCAGGGTAAGCGGTGCCGTTGTCGGTCTTTTAAAAGGCCATGTTTGTACGCCTAGCTGCCGGCATTTGAAACTAAGTTTCAATCTATTAATGGAAAGTTCATTGATCTTGGTTGTCGATCAGCTGTGTCGTTTGTTATTTTGATCAATTCTAGTGTGTAGGTAGGTACCTAACTGCCTTGGGGTTAATGGCTTTGGGGTTAATTTATGGATGTATGGGATGGTGTTATGCGTACTGTCGTAAGTGAATATATATTTTGTAATGTTTTTTAATTCTTTATTTATTGGTTATGGGAACAATTTTTTTTTATTGTA
This sequence comes from Mycalesis mineus, assembly GCA_034621355.1. NCBI lineage: Eukaryota > Metazoa > Arthropoda > Insecta > Lepidoptera > Nymphalidae > Mycalesis > Mycalesis mineus. Next base: position 9,502,238 of record CM067886.1, on the reverse strand, counting down.
ATCTATATGCATAAGACTTGCTCCAATTTCGACGCTGGCAGATAATTCAAACTCACCTTATATATCTCATCTCCTATAAGGAGGGAGGCCTGGCCCTATAGTGGACCTTTAATAGGCTAATATAACGATGGCAGCATTTTCCTTTTACTAAACTCAAATTTCAGGAACATCAGGTTTAAATTAAGGCCTGTACTTTATTTATTTATTTATTTATTCTTTATTTGCACACCACATAATAACATAACATAAAAAAAACATACAGAAACAATATTATGAAGGAAGTAGGTACAAAAGGCGGCCTTATCGCTTAATAGCGATTTCTTCCAGGCAACCTTGGGCTTAGGAAAATATCAGTACTAAGCTGCAGGTGGTGTAATTTAATAAGATACATACATTCAAATAATTACATACTAATACACAATAAATTACATAAATAACACAATAAACTTTAAAATAAATATCATAAGATAAACTAATACATACATAATAAGACACACAGGAAATACAAACCAATAAGTCATCACAAGTACTTACTCGCACTTAAGATAGTATGACTTAACAGCTTTTTTAAAAGTGTCCAGTGATTTTGACCGTCGTATGTCCAGTGGGAGAGCGTTCCATAGCTGAATTGCATGCACAGCAAACGAATGTTTATAGAACTTACTCCTATGTACCGGCATGCGCAAAGTAAGGGCACGACATGATCTTAAATCGGATTGCTCTCCCAAAAATGTGAACTTCTCCTTTAGATATGGTGGAGAGCTTTTATTAAATAGTACACAGTACAGAAGTGAAAGTACGTGCAGATCCCGGCGACGACGAATGGGAAGCCACTTGAGTTTATGACGAAATTCAGAAATGTGGTCATATTTGCGTAAGCCAAATATGAACCGTATAGCGAGATTTTGAAGTCGCTCAAGTTTATCTAGCTGGTCCTCAGTTAAATTAAGATAGCTTGCGTCAGCATAATCGAGAACAGAAAGAAGAAGAGAGTGTGCTAACATAACTTTGGTCGGAATTGGGAGAATAGATTTAAGACGTCGTAAGGAGCTCAACGTTGCAAACGTCTTTCTACTCAACTCCTTGACATGCACACACCACGATAACTCCTTATCCAAATGTATCCCAAGGTTTTTAACTGAGTCACAGTAAGGTATAGTAATACCATTATAAGAAATAGGAGGAAGATTAACCCAATCAACCCTTGAGATAAAACCAGGACTGCCAACAATAATTGCTTTGGACTTGGTCGGATTAACCATAAGCCCGTACTGCCTACTCCATAAAGAAACTGCGTTGAGGTCAAAATTAATCGCTGAAATAGTAGAACCTAAGTTCTCAAGGGTAGAAAGCCGATATATTTGGATATCGTCTGCATACATGTGGTAGAAAGAAGTGATACAATGAGTGATTGCATTAATAAAAACAGCAAAAAGTAAGGGAGATAACACGCCACCCTGAGGAACCCCAGCCGTAACATCACACCAAGATGAGAATGAGTCATCAATCCGAATGCGCTGTCGACGACCATTGAGGTAACTCCGAAACCAGTCAATCGCTGATGGAGATATGTTAATAGAGCGTAACAAACCCAACAACATGTCATAGTTAACAGTGTTGAAAGCATTGCTAAAGTCAAGTAAAACTAAGACAGTGAGTTGTCTATTATCCATCGCCCAGCGAATGTCATCAGTGACTTTAACCAATGCTGTAGCCGTACTATGACCATGGCGAAAGCCGGACTGTAAAGGACTCAGAAGGGAATGTTTATTAATAAATAGGCTTAATTGCTGGAAAACAAGCTTTTCGAGTACTTTAGAAAGGAAAGGTAAAATCGAAATAGGCCGAAAATCAGAGAAAGATGAAGGATTATTTTTTTTTGGAAGAGGAATTACTTGGGCATTTTTCCAAGCATCAGGAAATTCACCGGAGTTAATAGAAAAGTTGAGTATATGGGTTAGGACGGATAAGACAATATCAAGAATGGGAATAATCATATTACGGCTTATGCTGTCAGAGCCAACAGCACTTGAGGTGATGGACAATATGCTCTTCTTAACATCACATTCAGTGAATGACTCAAAAATAAATGGAGGGAAATCAGGAGTTGATGCAGAAGAAAGAATTTTAAGCGTATGCTCTTTTTCGACACTGTCAATTGTGTCAGAAGTAGAGAAATGTTTATTAAGAAGTTCAATGTCAATATTGAAAGGACAATTTAGTGAAGATTTACCAACTCCCAAAGATTCAAGGAACTTCCAAGTTTTGGCGGAATCGCCACTTTCAAGCGATTTATAAGTGTGGCGTCGTTGAGCATCTCTACACAATGTATTGCAGCGATTTCTAGCCTTGTGATATTTAATGCGATTATCATCGGAGTCCTTTTTTTTAAATTTATGCTTTGCAGAATTCTTTTTCATCATGGAGAGTTTAATTTCTTCCGATAACCATGGAGCAGGTAAGTGCTTCATTTTAATAGGTCTTATCGGGGCATGCACATCAAAAAGCTGAGTTAACAGTGTGTTAAAAATGTTAACCTTGCAGTCGATCGTGTCAACATTTGCAACAGCAGACCAATCTAAATTCAAAGCATCATCAAAAAGTTTACTTTTATCAATTCCTGCAAAGTTACGCCGCAGAAGTATTTTCGATTTTGCTTTCGGAGGACGAAGTTTATAGGACAGATAAATCAGATCATGATAGGAGAAAGCTTCAGCAGGACATTGACCATGCTTAAAGACGAAATCAGGGGATGACACAATAATAAGGTCAAGAAGGGAAGGAACACAGCCGGGAGAAAAATGTGTAGCAGCAAGAGGCAGGACAGAGAGACTACATGACTCGACTGTAGACAATAATTTCTTGCTACGGTAATCATCTTTAAGTAGGCACGTATTAAAGTCGCCTAAAATAATGGAATGGCAATAAAAGGGAACTACGCGTTCTAAAACAGTTTCAAAGGAGGAAAAATAATTGGATATAGACGGGGGGCAGTAGAAAACGCCAAGAAGTATTTTTGTTTGTGAGAGTGTAACTTCAAGCAGTAGATGCTCAGCTGCATCGGGTGATGGGGGTTGTGGAGACGAACTAACAATTGAGAAAGGAATATAAGATCTTAAGTAGATCGCTACTCCACCACCTCCCCTACCCGCGCGATCATTACGTATAAGCCTAAACCCTGGCAGCGAAAACGACGTGGAAGGTAAACAAGATTTAAGCCAGGATTCAGAAACAAGGATTGCATGAATATTACGGGAGTCAAAAGAGGCAAGCATATCAGGGTAATGAGCCGGGATACTTTGTGCATTAATATGGATAACATTAAAGTTTTTCACACAATCTGAGAAATGAGAATTAAGGGCGACATCGAGTGGAAGGAAGGATGTACTGTGAAAACTATCTTCACTAGATGACATAGACAGAAAAAGATCACTGTCCAAACTATTATCAGACATACCTAAAAAAATAAATACGATATATAAATATTAAGTAAATAAATAAAAATAAAAGATATAATAAAATATAAAACAATTAAAAGTGTAAAACACCTATTCTTCCCGAGCCGCCAGCTGCCTGAAAAACAAAGCTAAAGCTAAAGCTTTTACAAGGCAAAGGAGGTATAGATTAAGATAATGATGGTTTTATGTAATAGATATATATCCCTTCATTTTTCAGCTTAAGTAATAGAGTGAATACGTAATAAGATATAGGTTGTCAGGCAGGTAATCTTACGGTTGTCGTGTGTAAGATTACGCGTGTCAACGAACACCCCGTCGTTTATCTTGGAGTAAGAGGCTAAAATTTATCATAAGCATGAAACGTGAACCGGCATTTTTGGAAGGGGAAATATGAATATTTAAATTAAATAGTAATTTATGACACAATTTAGCAAAGTTGGCAGTAAACATAAAGTTACTGAGTAAAGTTAAGTACCTAAACAAAATTTTGTTTAAAATTTTTCAAAAGTCTATGTCAACATAAATAAAATATTTTACTTACAACTTGGGGTTTTCTAAAAAAAAATACCGTAGTTAGGAGTTTCTCAGTATGACATAAAATTATATATTGATCGGAATATTTTTATTTTTTTTTGTTTTGGATTAGTTGAATAATAATAGTTTTTAAAAAGTATCTACTTATTGATCATGTAGAGAGTTTTCTATGGAATATAATGTTTTTCACTTTCAATAACGGATTTGTTTTTTAACTGTGCCACTTAAAAAACTCACCCTTTGTATTACCTCCGCGTAGGTAATTGAAGTTCATTTTATCTCATTTTCTTGTCATGAACAAATGCTTAAGCTCCTCAATGTTCTTGACAGGAAAAGGTTTCTAAACGTTTTCCATACTTGGGGTTGGGAAAAGTTTCTTTTTCATTCCTTACTTCCTGGAATTTAATAAGAAATTTAATTTAATTAAGGCTACGTATATGAAATTTTCTTGGAATATAATGATATTTTTAATTTACTTAACATAAAAATTTAGGTGAACAAACAGATTCAGCCCAAAAATATAGAAAGTATTGTATTGGAACAGTTAGGATCCATTCAATAATTAATCTATACTAAAAAAAGGAAGGTAGGTACATAACCAGCCAGCCAGTCAGTATTTTGACGAAATTTAGTTAAGAGATAGAGGCAGGCAGAAGAGAGGCGTTATAAAATACGAAAATACGGGTACTTTTCTGCTAAAATCAAAACAATCACACAGGATTCTTGAACAGATTTAAATCAAAATAGACAAAGCCGTGGGCGTCCAGTTAAATATTTTGAAAAAGCCTCACTACTAATGTTCTCACAAGGTTTCCTTCCCTGAAGTAGCGATAAATTAAGGGCTCTAAAGCTCTTAAACCTGAGCTTTCCGCGACAAGGAAGAGGGTTTCCCCATTACAATGGGAAGAGCGGTCGTATTAGAATACAGGTAGATGAATATATTTATTAGAATTAAGTTTAGATTCAAATTGATATTATATTATTACGACAGTGTTCGTACAAGCCTTCGAAACCTTCTAATTAATTTCAATAAAACATTATCAGTATAATATTTAAATTGTTTTGTCTCTATTTTTACCCGACTGCGTCAGAGCGTATGTATGTATGTATGTATGTATGTCCATTTCTTCGGCACGCGCTACAGCCTAAACGACTGAACGGATTTTGACAAGTGAGGTGTCGTTAAATTTGTTAAAATTGTGGTAGTGACATAGGCTATATAAATTTCCAAAATGGTGGCGGTAAATGGGGGAAAAAAGGGGGGATGTGTGTATTTCTTTCTCTTATCTTCGTAATATGGATATCAAATGAAAGGTCGTAAAAAGACTATTTCAAAAATATAAATATCATATCATGTTTAAATTGCCGTATTAACAAAAATGGCAAAAAGTGTACCGTATCATTTCTATACCATAAACTAAAACAAAAAAGTCTCAAATAAAATTATTATTGTAAAAACAAAAAACCCGACTGCATAGAAGTTATGAACTGTTTTTTGTTTTTATAACAATAATTTTATTGTTGTTTATTTTGAAACTATCTAGCTGATTTATCCAAAAGCGGTTTCATAAGAAAATAGTATTGTGAAGACGGTTATAGGCAATCGTTTTTTGTTTTTGTATTCTTTAGTTTAAAATATTTAAGAATTGCTCGCCAGCAAGCTTAGTGTATAAATATTTCTTAAGTTTGAAATGCTTCCTGAAAGTTCTAATCTACTGAAGCTTGTATTTAAATATTATTTTTAATAAATTTAAGCTTTCCACTTTCCTTTGAGATTAATAATTAATTAAGATTCAATTTAAAACTTTAATAGATAAGCTAGGGTCTATGGCAGTATTTTAAATAAAATAAATAAACAATGTTGGTTCAGTGGTTAGCTTATGTAACTATCGGCTATCGAGATCAGGAAGTTTTGGGTTTGATCCTGGGTCGGCTTACGAAATATTGGGATATATTTTTTCTTTTTCAGTAGTTGTTCGGTGTTGGGAAGTTGGCAAATTTACACTCTCGGAGAGGACGTCGACTCTTTAGTGCCTAAGCTCTCAACGAACCACGATGTACAGTCTTCAATTTCCTAATTTCTGACTATTTAGAAGAACTTTCTTGAAAGAAAAGAAAGCTTAATATTTTATTGCTCTACCCAGAACAATGAACCTAGTACCTCCTGATTTAAAGCCACGTACGTCAGTGGTTAGCCACTGGGTCTAAAATATGTAAAGTTTTCATATTTATGACACAGTCAGTTTCAGTGATACTACAACTAAATAAAGTTCATTTTAATATTTCGCGTTAAACATACTTCTTCGGACAATAGAACCCAGTAATAAAAATGCAATATTATAATGCTCCGGGCAAGTAAAACTTTTTAAAATAACATTAAAGCTACTGGTTTCCTGTCCCTCGACACCACGGGATATTATTATGTCTCGCTCCCGGAAAATTGAAGATGAGAGACAATGTTGTTCCTGTTTGTCTATTGTTTGTTAAAGCAGGAATACTGTTTTGTTGTTAAAGGAATTGCTACAAGCATATTAAAATGTTTTTTTAAACAAAGAGAGTATTTTTATATTTTATTTACAGGCTTTTGTTAATCTTCATCTTCATCTCGAAAGTATGGATGAAAATTAATTTTACTGGTTGATTGACATTCAAAATATTTATGTTCCATCATGTAATTTAGAAGACCGATTTTTAGAATTAGGGGTGTTATTAATTTGTCTTATGGACCATTTAAAGCAGAACATTATTTGTTTCTGTTACAGGTTTTTCTATTAGTTTGTGACTAAGAAAAAACAAAAAAACTATTTAAGTTTTCATTTTTTAGTAATTACTAAATACTAAAACTTAAATAGTTAGTAGTAGACCGATTGACCGAAGACATAAAATGTGGAATTTCGTCTTTACTTCATTCAGGGATTTTTTTGAATTGTACCTACAGGTCCCAGAAGTTTATTATAACTACAAGTTATTAATTTCTACTTTGTCTATGATATTATTAAACATTATTTTAATTTTTTTTTTTGTCTAAGATTAAAGTACGAGTAGGTATATAGAACCGATTCAAAACGTAGTAAAAAGTAAAAATTAACTGTGTCAGTTAGTTGCTTTAATTTACTTAAACATATCTAGGAGTCTGTGCCTGCCAAGGTTTCTACTTTAAGGGTGCTTTACTACGTTAAATAAATGTTCCTTAAACTTGCTGGCACCGACTTCATATGCTTAAGTAAATTAAAACAACTAAATGACATAGTTATTTTTTACGTTTAAGTGCGTTTTGAGTCAGTTCTATTTTTTTTTATATTTTTTTATAATACAATCATTTTGTTGTCTATGCGATGGGTATTAAACTCACGGAATAGAGGTGACTTTTATTCAATCCATGATTAAAATACATGTTATGTGGCTATCAATTTAATAAGTTTTCGTAATTCGAATCGTGTTTTGTTTAAAACTATATCGAAATATTAAAATAATTATTAGAAACAAGAATTGAACCAAGATCCACAAGGTAATCCAACGCCCCTGGGCCTTCGAGGTTATCAAAATGTTAGCAACATTTGAAACACAAGTGTCTCCCACTACAAACTAATTTAAGAGGAGGTCTACAAGGGAGAACTACAGTTATAAATTACGAAGCGGTTTAAACAATTCTCTGAAACTTTGTTACTAATCTCATGCTCTCCTAAATATTGTAGAATGCTCCTAAATAAACAATATCGTATATACAAGTTTACATAATTATCTATCTATTGTTGAATTTATACGTATATTCTAACATAAAACGTAAAATACATAGTCGAATATAGTTAAAATAGACAGATAGAATCTGTATGAATAGAGCATTCAAAATCATTTATGTGAACATGTTTAATTAATCAAACAAATTGCTTTCATCAAAATGTATGAGTACACAAATGGCAATAGAATAAACAACGCGTAGAGTGTGAAAGAACAATATTTATTTTAATTACAATAGCTAATAATTAGAAAATATTTTCCTAATTGAAGCGATATGAAACTTTGGTTAGAAATTAAATTAAGAAATATCCATAGTACTTACTTTTTTATTTAATTTTAAATATATTATCTATTTTTACATATCATCATCATTATCATTATCAGCCTATTAGCGGCCCACTACAGGGCCAGGCCTCATTCCTTATAGAAGAGGGGATATGGAGCGTACACCCACCACGCTGCTTCAATGCGGATTGGTGGGCTTAGGGTGATAATGTTTCATTTATTAACGATCACTATTAGATGTTGATGACAGTGACCGACGGTCCTACTTATCACCACCAACTTCCCGATTCTGGGCTTGGAATTTACTGAGGATTTTTATAGAAGAATGAAAAACTCAGAATTATTCCGTGACCCGACCCAGGATTCGAACCCAGGACCTCAAAATCGAAGCCGGATAGGCTAACCACTAGACCAACGAGGCAGTTTCTACATATATTTAAGCTTAATGTGTAATAAAGCAATAAATAGTATTTTTAGATCAAGGTAGCTGTGTCTTCTACGTTATGAATCTAAGCTACGATCTGCTCTTATAAGGAGAGAGTCTTGATTTTGTAACGAACCATTAAAACAGTCATATAATAAAGAAGGCATATCTAAAGACTAGTAGTATTTATATATTATGTTTGTACTACTGTATAATATGATTGATCGCATATAGCTCAAACCAATTAAAGTTACCCCCTACACAGTGGATGCTATAATTGATTGAATTGCTATGATTAATTGGACAACCACCGTTGGATATGACAAATAGGGAGGTAAATTGGGGTTCAGATAATACGTATTTATCAGGTGGGGTGAGTGAAATGTGTCAGACACAAATATTCAATTTCTGCGAACTTCAAATTTTTTCCATTTTCGCCAACATGCTACAACAAACGGCAATCAAACGTAGTTGTTGTTTTTATATTATAAAAACAAAAGAAAGGCAGTATTAGATGATATATAGCTTCACAAAAAATATTTAGTGAAATAATTGTTGATATTTACTGTTCAGAAATTTTAGTTGTTTTAGTCGATGATCTTAGGTATTGGAAAAAGCATCGATCGACTTTATTTATACGTAAATGTATTCATTCGTTTTTCCATAATTTTTGGATCATTTGTTTTTTTTTTCCATAATCCATAATGAACTAGATCAATTTATTTGATTATTATTTGTTGTTAAAAATAAATTAAATAGAAAAGGAAATAAATAAATAGATATATGTTAAATTATAATTCATATAAATGGTAAAATTAGTGTAAGTAACAAGATTACGTAGGCAATTTAGTTTGTGAATTTACGTGTCGCTAAAAGACTGTTCACGTAATAGAGCTTTAGGGACAAACGCCGGCTGCTTTGGGAATCTCTAGCCGTCGACTGTAAACACACATTTTAGGTTTTTGGCAACTGCCTTCGTAAAGTATATACAGCTTTGGTATTTTATATTGGACTTTTATGTCTTTGTTCTTATCTCTTTATAGTATATGGCGTTTCAGTTTCAAAAGAACTGACACCAAGTAGACGGCAATACTTAAAGTGCCTTTTTAACCGACGAAAAAAAACGGTGGAGGTTATCAATTCGACACGTATATTTTTTTTTATGCATGACCACGCATAACTTTTTACAGAGTTGTCCGATTTGGATAATTCTTTTTTTATTAGAAAAGTCATACTTCCAAGGTGGTCCCATTGTCATCATGTCAGGATCCGATGATGATATCCTGGGGAAATTGAAGAAACTCTTCAAACTTGTAGTCGATAAAAAAAAAAAAGTTTTGGAGGCACGCTTACAGCGATTTCGGTTTTTGTCTCGGTATCGGTAGCTTTTTGGCTACTAGTGCCGTATAATATACTATGACAGTATAGTACGAGTATGTTTCGTGGCGATAAATCACTAAAAAGTAAAAAATAAAAATTTTTAACAAAAAGTGGAACCGACTCAAAACGCACTAAAAAGTAAAAAATAACTGTGTCATTTAGTTGCTTTAATTTACTTAAGCATATTCAGGAGTCGGTGCCAGCAAGGTTTCTACTTTAAGGACGTTACCTAGAACCCACAAACTGCTTTACTACGTTAAATAAGTGTTGTATGTCCTTAAACTTGCTGGCACCGACTTCATAGATATGCTTAAGTAAATTAAAGCAACTAAGGGACACAGTTATTGTTTGCTTCTAATTCATCTCTGTCTGTCCCTATCGTACACGATACTGTATCGTGTAAGATAGAAAGAGATAGCGCCAAAGTCGAAGTCGAAACTCACACTGTCCAGTTTTGTCTTCCACTCTTCTCAATATTTGGTTTGCATTAATCATAAAACATAAAACTTACATAAATAAAATTAGTTCTGATGCATTTTATCCAAAGCCATACAAAATTATAAAGAGTCGCGAGTAGAATATAAATCGCTTGCATTCTGTTTTAATCTATTTGCGTTTGCAAAGCGTGTAACATTTTATAGTAATCTAAGAACAAACGGAGCTTTAAGCTGCCTTTCTACGAGGATGTTCAAAGAATTATACGAGTATCTCCGTACACACTCCTTCTATTCTGGGAACTGATATTTGATTTATTATTTTATTTTAAAGTAATATAAGAACAAATGTGACGGCTAAAAGAGATTATGCATACGACGAACTGATTAAGCGATACTGATGATTCACTGCGCTTTTTTCGTGCTTATTAGCAGATATAAATATATATATTGACGATTATCTTGCTCCTCTCTCATTAGCGCCCTTAATCAGGTATAACGCGCGTCATCAGCTCGGTAAAAAATATCGTTTACAATAGCTCTTCTGATGGCTCTCGACGTGGACGACTCTCCGAGAGCAGGTTAAGCTGTCGATCCTGGTAATTATCACCAACATCTGAGAACCGTTAAACCTACCATATTATACGCTACTCACCAACCTATGAAGCAGCGTGAGCAAATAAGCGAGTAGAGCGAATGTGAACCTTATACCACGTATAAGCTGTAAATTCTCTCTCATATAAGGATGAAGGTAGAGTTTTTTTTTTTTATCAACTACAAGTTGGCCCTTGACTGCTATCACACCCGATGTTAAGTGATGATGCAGTCTAAGATGGAAGCGGGCTAACTTGTTAGGAGTGGGACGAAAATCCACACCCCTTTCGGTTTTTACACGACATCGTACCGGAACGCTAAATCGTTTGGCGGTACGTCTTTTTCGGTAGGGTGGTAACTAGCCACGGCGAAAGCCTCCCACCAGCTAGACCAAGACAAATTAAGAAAAATCTTAATCTGCCCCGCCGGGAATCGAACCCAGGACTTCCGTCTTATAAATCCATCGCGCATACCACTGCGCCACGGAGGTCGTCAAAAGTGTGCCTTTAATATGATGATAATTATGACGATGACTTTGTAGTCTAACAATAAATATTACCTTAAATATGAAATCATTCCCGTTCAGTGAATATATCTGCTTTTGGTGTAAAAGCAATCATAGTTTTCGAAACACACATACGACACACGACAGTCGATCAAAGTGTTCAGCGATCGGTGAAACTAAGTTTTATTCGGAGGGCAATATAAATACAGTTATATTACAAAGGTATTGGAAATATTGCTTAAAATATTACTCAATAATACAAATAATACAATAAAATTTTTGACGACCTCCGTGGCGCAGTGTTATGCGCGAAGGATTTAAGTATAAGACAGAGGTTCTGGATTCGTTTCTCGGCGGGGCAGATTGAGATTTTTTCTTAATTTGTCTTGGTCTGGCTGGTGGGAGGTTCGCCGTGGCTAGTTACCACTCTACCGACAAAGACGTATCGCCAAGCGATTTAGCGTTCCGGTACGATGTCGTGTAGAAACCGAAAGGGGTGTGGATTTCATCTAACTCCTAACAAGTTAACCCGCTACCATCTTAGATTGCATCATCACTTAACATCAGGTGTGATAGCAGTCAAGGGCCAACTTGTAGTCGATAGAAAAAAAAAATCAATCTTTTACTTACTTAAAGATCATATTATTAACTTTCTTGTAACATTATGGAGTCCAGTTATCCAATCGAAGATCGTATCCAGTTGACATATCTGGAAACTTCCATTGCGCAGTTATAACAGTATTTTCTTAACTTGTAAAAGTTGTAGTCATTATATCGGAACTATATTTATGAGACCTTACTCGTTTTTGTGCTGGTTTTGACCGTTGCAGTCAGGCAACGTATAGGTATCTGTAAACAGGTGGCCACGACGGTGACGTCCAAAAATTATTTTTGATTCCTCGTACCTAGACCTATTAGAAAAAATCCATCCATGTACAGCGATTAGTTTACCTTAAAGTTATTTTTTTTTGTTTTATTTTGAGAGTTATTATAGACAATTTCTTATTATTATTATTAAATTGCAGAAGGAAATTTGTCAATTTAAGTACCTACTTACAAGAAAAATCAATGCTTACTTTACTTGAAAATAAGGATGTGGCTTACTTGTTTTGTTGTAAAGGAGTGAAACGGGAGTACAAGCATACGCTAACTCTCATATTGCAATTATACGTATATAGATTACTAGCATATCCTGCAAAGTATTACTTTGTCAAAGGTGAAGATCTTCCTCTTAACATTAACGAGTGCTCTAATTCTGTCAATTACCGAAAAAATGAAAATATCTATTCATCATCATCATCATTACCAGCGGGTAGATGTCCACTGTTGGACATAGGCCTTTTTAGGGAGTTCCAAACACAACGATCCCGAGCCGCCTGTTGCCAGCGGCTCCCTGCGACACGTTTGATGTCGTGGTTGGGGGTCGACCAACACTATGCTTTCCGGTGCGGGGTCGCCAATCTAGCACCTTGGGCTCCCAACGTCCATCAGCTGTTCGAACTACCTGCCTCGCCCATTGCCACTTCAGTTTTGCGACTCGCTGAGCTATGTCGGTTACTTTGGTTCTTCTGCGGATCTCCTCATTTCTGATTCGATCACGCAGAGATACTCCGAGCATTGCTCTTTCCATCGCCTGCTGAGTGACTCTGAGCCTTCTTATGAAGCCCGCAGTCAGCGAAATAAAATATCTATTACTGCTGTACAAAAAAAAATCGATAAATAAAATAAGATATTAGGTATTATAAACTGCGTTGAAATATTTCCTGAAAAAGCTTTTCTGGTGGAAATGCAACGTTACAGTGAACGTATTCGCGGAAGGTTGGATACGGCGCGATCAAGACTCCGTTTTCAATTTCCACTTTAGTGTAATTAAAATAGAATGATAGAAAGCGTATTCTATGACTCGGAAGTAAGAGATAGTTTACCTTGCTATATATAAAACTTTCTTCCGGAACGAACTACTCATTTATTATATTCTTTGCTCTTTTTATTGTTCGTGTGTATTCTTTATAATTTATTTTTAAAAAATAGCGAGCAAACGAGCAAGCGGATTATCTGATGTTAAGTGATTACCGCCGCCCATGAACATCTGCGACACCAGAGGAGCCACTGATGCGTTGCCGGCCCTTGAGGTGTTTATTTACTCTCCCCTTGAATAACCCTAAATTGTAACTGTGGGAACACCGACGGTGGAAGCTAATTCCATAACTTGCAGGTACGTGGCAGAAAAGTTCTAGTAAAGCGGATGGTAGTATTATACCAGGCATCCAGATGGTGAGGATGAAATTTGTTTCTGCGGCTGAGAATACAGACGGTGGTGACAAATCAAATAGGTCTTCAGAACACTCCCCATAATATAATCTATAAAACACACAAAGGGAACTGACTACCCTTCGGTGTTCCAAGGACTCAAGTGAACTTGCGATAGTCAACAAGTCGAACACCCCGTTTTTGGATCCGGTCAAATGGAAGGAGTTGGTAATGTGGCGCTCCGACCCACAGGTGTGAACAGTATTCCATATATGGCCGTACTTGGGTCCTATAAAGAAGTAGTCTTTGTTTGGTCGCAAAGTAACCAATAAAGAAAAAAAGTTTTTTTACTATGCCTCCTATTCCTATTTCCTTCCACCCACCTCCCACCAGCCGAAACCTCCCACCAGCCAGATTTGAACCAATTTAGAAAATCTTAGTCGGCCCAGCTGCAAATCGAACTTAGGACCTCCGTCTTATAGATCCACTGCGCATATAACTGCGCCACAAAGTACGTCAAAGGTCAACTAAGAAAAAATTTATCGGTAAAATTTTAATTTTCCATTTTGGTAAAGGTACTTACTTAGGTTAAAACTATGCTTAAGTTTCAAAGTAAAATGCCAACGAAAACATTTTTTTTAATATAACAGATCTATTCGTCATTAAGTAAGCAAGCTGTATTTTTAAGTAAAGTAAATAGAAACCCCGTCGCACGCTGCTCAGATAGACAGTGGATGATAGAGATCGCTAAATGGAAGGGGTCTTCAGGCAAAAGAAAAACCGGCAGGCCAAAGCAGCGATGGGAAGATGACATCGTGCAGGTGGTGAGGAAAGAATGGCTCAATCGAGACAAACACAGAAAAAATGTAAAAGTTTGGGGGAGGCCTATACCCAATATACCCCATATTGGTATAGGCCTCCCCCAAACCTATCCAAAATACCTAAGTTAAAACTAATTTAACATATTACCAAATTAAATTTAGTTTTGTAAACCTACTAACAATACTTGTAAACATTGGATATTGGAAATAAAAAGGCATTTTTATTATTAATATTACTAGAAACCCAGTCATATTGAGTTGGTAGCGTTGTGTCACTCCACTTTTTCTATGATCGTTAGAAAATAAAACAACCCATTACAATATTAATTTTTCTGTTACCAAGTAGAATAATTATGAATGAAGACTCGACTTATTATTTTATAGAAAATGAAGAACATTTATTTTTAAAAATGAAACTAGAAGTGGCGATCTTTTCGGTAGAATGCGTGCAGAGCGGCTAAGGAAAAAATTAAAATAGAAATACTTTTTCCCCTAGAGCTAAATATGCTATTATACCCCCGCTCTGGTAGGCTACAATGATGGACTATTGAGAATTAAGTATCTACAGCAAGAAATATATTCTGAACGTTGAGAAAAACAATAAAGAAAAAACTTTTTATTCTGCCTATAAATGTATAATAATTAGTATAGTACTTATACAATACATTGAAGATATTTTACAGTTTAACATATCATTATCAAATTAAGCAATATTATATACTAGAGCACGTCCGCGGTTTCTCCCGTGTAGTTTTTTTTTATCAACTACAAGTTGGCCCTTGACTGCTATTGCACACCTGATGTTGAGTGATGATGCAATCTAAGATGTAAGCGGGCTAACTTGTTAGGAGTAGGAGAGTAGGACGAAATCCATACCCCTTTCGGTTTTTACACGACATCGTATCAGAACGCTAAATCGCTTGGCGGTACGTCTTTGTCGGTAGGGTGGTAACTAGCCACGGCGAAAGCTTCCCACCAGCCAGACCAAGACAAATTAAGAAAAATCTCAATCTGGCCCGCCGGGAATCGAACCCAGGACCTCCGTCTTATAAATCCACCGCGCATACCACTGCGCCACGAAGGTCGTCAACAGTTCTCGTTCCTGTGGAAACTTCAGGATAAAATTTGGCCTATGTGTTATTCCGATTTGTAAGCTATATTATAGTAAAGTTTCGTCAAAATTCATTCAGTGGTTTTTGCGTGAAAGAGTAACAAAGATCCATCCATCCATACATACGAGTACAAATATTCGCCTTCATAAAGTAAGGATATACCAGCAGATTGACAGTTATAGAAGATGTAAAGTCAGAACTCTAGAGGCACGAGGAGAGTCCACGCGGACCAAGTCGCTGGCATCTGATAGTATTTAATATAATTCGTCCTGCGTTCGATTACCCGCGGAGCAGATTGAGATTTTTCTTAATTTGTCTTGGTCTGTCAGGTGGGAGGCTGTCACTGTGGCTAGTACTACCTTACCGACAAAGACGTGCCGCCAAACGGTTTAGCGTTTCGGAACGATGTCGTGTAGAAACCGAAAGGGGTGTGGATTTTCATCCTACTCCTAACAAGTTAGCCCGCTTCCATCTTAGATTGCATCATCACTAATCAGGTGTGATAGCAGTCAAGGGCCAACTTGTAGTCGATAAAAAAAATTAATGAATATTTAAAAATCTAACCTAATTTATCTTCATTAGAAGTTTATTTTATTTAATTCATACTGAAATATCATGACATTTCCTAACATAAATACATTGTGGTTACAATTTCGGAGCGTCGAGACAGCTTACTGAACTTAATAAAGTTTACTTGAACTGGGTAACCCGCTTTCATAATTTATGGTTCTAATATGACGACCTCCTTAAATGAGTTTACAATATCATACACGTAACTTAACACGTTCTCTGCATTAGGACGTTAAACCCCTTCTATAATTAGTTAAATCAACATTAACATGAAATGAAAATACATATAAAATAAAGAACTCGAATTTCAAGAAATTAAGAAATAAAGACTAAATAGACGGTTCTATCGTTTATGCATTGTTTTCCACAATAAGTAAATCCGACATATAGCCCAGTGCAGATAGCCTCAAACATAATAAAAAGTAAAAGAAAATCACAGTAGGATGAAACCCATTTCAAAAGGAAGAGAATGCCATAAAAATTAATGGAAAAATAAATTATGGCGATCTGAGGTCGGGAAGGGGTAGAGGGTGAGGGTTTAGGGGTAAAAAACGGATTTTCTCGATTTCTGGCAAAACTAAAAGTCCTATGGAAAAGACTTGAATGGCAAAGTTGTAGATAATAAAAAGATCTAAAACTTTTGTTTCTACACTTTTTTCACATAACCTCAAAATTTATGTGATAAATTCAAAAAACCAAGTTTTTGGTTTTTTATTTTTATCTTTTACAAAAAAAAATTTTTTTTAACGAAATTTTGTGAAAATTTACCTTTTTATGTCCCAAATACGCTGTAATTTATTTGATTAAAAATATTTATTTTTTCACCTTATTTTGAATTAATATCGAAAAAACACCCTAAATTTCAATCGAAAATTCACCCGTCAAAATATCAGCTTTTTTCAAAAAGTTGGTATGGTTTCTGTTTGTTGAAATCTCTACTTTCCGAAGGTGAAAAAAAATATATATGTTACTATAGTAAACCTTCTCAGAAAAGGCAAAACCTAGGCTAACGGTTTTTACAGCTGCAATGAAAATGCAGGCGTAGATGCCTATTTATTACTATTTTAAGATAATGTAGGTCACTCAGGTATATATAGGTCACTCAGGGAGTGACCTACGAAACATTTTAGCCCACTAAAAGGTCACATTACAATGTCAACATAGAAAAGTGAAGACGGGGCTAGGCGGATCTGAGCTTTGTTGGGTCTACATACTTTTTTTTTAACACTGAGAAATGTGTTTATGCAAAGATATAGGGCAGCTAACTTCTCAGAGGGTATGTAGGACTCATCGGCTGAGAACCAACCGGAATACCCGCTAAAACCAAGCGATGTTCCTTCCAATCGTCTGATGATTGGGTGCCGGGAGCATCGTAAATCTTCCGTAACCTAATTAGCAGAGTCCACCGAGCCAGACCCTCAACTGGGCCTTACTACATACCTGCTATTACGTAGCAGCAGTAAAAACCGTTAGCCTAGTTTTTGCCTTTTCTGAGAAGGTTTACTATGGTAACATATATATATTATTTCCCCATCGGAAAGTAGAGATTTTAACGAACAGAAAGCATAATAATTTTTTTAAAAAACAATATATTTTGACGGACAATTTTTCGGTTGAAAATTAAGTTATTTTTTCGATATTCATTCAAAATAAGGTGTAAAAATAAATATTTCAAATCAAATAAATTATAGCGTATTTGGGACATAAGAAGGCAAGTTTTCACCAAATTTTATGAAAATAAAACTTTATTTGTAAAAGATAAAAATAAAAAACCAAAAACTTGGTTTTTGTATTTTTCACACAAATTTTGAGGTTATGTGAAAAAAGTGTAGAAACAAAAGTTTTATCTTTTTATTATCTACAACTTTGCCATTCAAGTCTTTTCCATAGGACTTTTAGTTTTGCCGGAAATCGAGAAAATCCGTGTTTTACCCCTAAACCCTCAACCCCTACCCCTTCCCGACCTCAAATCGCCCGTAATTTATTTTTCCTTTCATTTTTATGGCATTCTCTTCCTTTTGAAATGGGTTTCATCCTATTATGATTTTTTTTGGTTTTAAAAATTATCGACCCTGGACAAATAATGATTAAAGTAAATATAAATACAATCGTTTATTACATATAGCATAATAATATATTGGACAGGAATATCAGGAGCTTAGACCCACCATGCTTCTATGGTATAGGTTGTCGGGCGGACAGAGTTATTTGGCTTCAGAGTTTTTACTTTTATGTCTGATCTAAGCTAAGTTCAACATTGATCTAGGATTAATGTTCCTGTAAGATAGACACACAAAATTTTAATACATTTTATATTACTCTTCTTTATAGAATCTTGACTGCCTCGTTGGTCTAGTGGTTAGCCTACCTGGCTTCGATCACGAGGTCCCGGGTTCGAATCCTGGGTCGGGTCGGAATAATTCTGAGATTTTCATTCTACTATGAAATTCTCAGTATATTTCAAGCCCGAAGTCGGGAAAGTGGTATTACACTCCCGTGCCTCAGAGAGCAACAAATGAAAGTGATCGTTAATAAATGTAATATTATCTCCCTAAGCCCGCCAACCAGCATTGGAGCAGCGTGATAGGTCTACGTTCCATATCCACTATATAAGGAGGCCTGGCCCTGTAGTTAGTAGGTTATTAATAGGCTGACAATGACGATGATGAATCTTATTTTATGGAAATTTTATTCATAATACTAAGTTTCTATTGTCTTACTAATAGATAGAAGAAAGTATACCTAAAACTGTACAAATATGAGAGTGCAAAAACGCATCTCTCCCCGGGTGTCCAATGTCAACAGCACGTTTAAAGGGCGACTAATGAGCGCCGCAGGATGAACAAAAACATTGGTTACATAAAGTATTCACGATTCACAAAGGTTGCCTTTGCTCTTGCGTCATGAATATGAGCATAGATAATGAATGGGCGTGTTCCAGTGCACGTACCATCTTCTGTTCTAATTTTAAATTGCTTTTAGCGGTGTAAGTATCTCAATAGAGCAAAATCGATGCGGTCGCAAAATATTGCTTAATGCATTTTCAATGTTCTAAAATTAATCCCGAATATATTATGGGTTTTTAAAATACTGTGGAATATTTACTGTTAAAAGATAAAGGATAAAGTTATTTTGAATTCGCTTATATCTCTTTTTACAAAAATAATTTTCGATATGTACTTTTATTTATATCTAGTACAGATATATTGTACTACAGGATGCACGCGGTTTCACCCGTGTAGCTTTGTTACCGTGACAATTTTGTGTTATTTTGATATGTATAAAGCTAAATTATCAAAATCCATTCAATAGTTTTTCGTGAAAGAGTAACAAACATCTATTTAACGGCCGAGTGGCGCAGTGGGTAGTGCCCCTGCTTCTGCATCCCAGGCAGTGAGTTCGAATCCCACATCTGGAAAATGTTTGTGTGATGAGCATGGATTTTTCCAGTGTCTGGGTGTTTATATATTATAAGTATTTATGAATCATCATCATCATTATCAGCCTGTTAACGGCCCACTACAGGGCCAGGCCTCCCTCCTTACAGGAGAGGGGATATGGAGCGTACACCCACCACGCTGCTCGGATGCGGGTTGGCGGGCTATTATGAATAATATATATAAAATATTCTTCAGTTATCATAGTATCCATAACACAAGCTACTTACGAGTACGCTTACTTTGAGGCTATATAGCGATGTGTGTAATTGTCCTATAATATTTATTTATTTATTTATTAAGCTATTGTATAGCTTTTATCGCGGGCCTTGGCGTGGATACTGAATACAGAAATTCCGTAACGAAAAAACCTAACACCCCCTGAGTATCAAAAACATAATATCAAAAGCACAATTTCGGCAACGACGTCATCGGGGAACGTGGCCTAGCGGTAAGGTGCTCTAAGTGCCAGGAATTCCAGAGAGACGCGGTTTCGTCGAAGTATAGAAGCTATACAATAGCTTAAAATTGCGGAACCGACGGGATTCGAACCTTAGAGCGTCTTACCGCTAGGCCACGGTCCCGATGACATCGGTAGGTAAACATAAGTTGATAAAAAATGCTATGCAATAGCTTTACCGCAGCAGTCTCCGAGTGCCACACGTCTTTTTATCCATCCATCCATACATACAAACTTTCGCATTTATAATATTAGTAAAGATTTCCCATTTACCAGCAGATTGACAGTTATAGAAAGTTTAAACAACTCTGGGTGCCGATTTAAAGTAAATTTTATCATCGCCTGCGGCCTGAATTCGGTTATGAGTTGTAATAAAAATTTTTAACAAAAAATAGAACCGACTCAAAACGCACTAAAAGGTAAAAAATAACTGTGTTGCTTTAATTTACTTTTGAGCGTATCTATGAAGTCGGTGCCAGCAAGTTTAAGGAACACTTATTTAACGTAGTAAAGCAGTTTGTTTCTAGGTAATGAATGTCCTTAGAGTAGAAACCTTGGCTGGCACCGACTCCTAGATATGCTTAAGTAAATTAAAGCAACCAAATGACACAGTTATTTTTTACTTTTTAGTGCGTTTTGAGTCGGTTCTATTTTTAGCCGACGAAAAAAAACGGAGGAAGTTCTCAATTCGACACGTATATTTTTTTTTTT
This sequence comes from Mycalesis mineus, assembly GCA_034621355.1. Lineage (NCBI taxonomy): Eukaryota > Metazoa > Arthropoda > Insecta > Lepidoptera > Nymphalidae > Mycalesis > Mycalesis mineus. The sequence goes on along the minus strand of CM067886.1, from coordinate 9,481,525 downwards.
TATATGTATGACCACGCATAACTTTTTACAGAGTTATCCGTTTTTGATCATTCTTTTTGTTAAAAATTTTATTTCTTAGTTTTTAGTGATTTATCTCCACGTAGCGTACTCGTACTATACTGTCATAGTATATTATATGGCACTTGTAGACAAAAAGCTACCGGATAGTTACACAAAAACCGAAATCGCTGCAAGTGTGCCTATAAAATTTGAAGAGTTCCTTCAATTTTCCCAGGATATCATTATCAGTTTCTAACATGATGACAATGGGACCATTTTAGAAGTGCGCCCTTTCTAATTTGAAAAAAGAATTATCAAAATCGGACAACTCTGTAAAAAGTTATATGTGGTTATACACAAAAAATATATATACGTGTCGAATTGAGAACCTCCTCCGTTTTTTTTCGTCGGTTAAAAACACTGAAGATATGTTGGTACAATTTACACAAGATATGCTAGAAAAATAATAAAATGAAAAAAACATGAGTATTTGTAACCATGAAAGGCTTAAGTTCTGCTGTGAAGCCGTTTTACTTGAAGATTTTCGCGGAACGGGAAAAGGACTCGTGTACATTTCGCGTACTTTGAATAAAGCTCGTGTTCTCTATGTCGTTCAAGTTATCAAGTATAACACACTCGTATCTGCATTTTGTGTAAATACTTTAATGACGAGCCGTCATGAATGTAAATCTTCTATACCATACCTATTATTTGTATATATATACATTAGAATGCAAGCCTTAAAAATAAAAAGTATGAACGTATATAACTTCAGTACAGGTGCGCTGATGTTGGTGAAACTTTGCCTAATTCAGAGAGCCTCTGGATGGCTTGTAGATGAAGGTAGTTAATTGTATGCAGTAGCGTTGTTGTGATCGCTTCTAGTTTTTTATTATATTAATAATTTCGTCAAGGGGTACGGTAGACTCGATCGAAATCTTAAATAAATAACAAAACGTAATATATCTGTGAAATTCGGATTAAGGAGAATTTCGTTAAATTCTAATGATACTGACAAATAAACCGTATTTGCTATCCATACAAACTGCAGTCGCCATCTTAGATATGCCTCGCCAATCAACACACCAAACATTATGTGTCAAACGATATGTCTTGCCGGAAACATTGAGTAAATCCAGTGTTGTCAGAAGCAGATAAAGAGAGAGCAGTAGGTAAGAAAATTTGTATAAAAGTCTGTCATAGAAAAATAGAAGGGCAAGTGGTTTTCACGCGGATGAAGTCGCGGGCGACTGCTAGTATAATAATATTTTATAGCCGTAATCATTAACACCAATAAAATTTCAACACAAAATATTATAATTAAATGAATGAGAAGCTTTGAGCTTCAATATAAATATTGACGTAACAAAAATTCCAAAACGCCGTAAAAAATTCGTTCTGAGTACCTAATAAATAGTCCGCCAAAGTTCGAAGAAGACATAAATTGTTGGCTCAAATAGTACCTAATATGATTACAGAAGAGCGTTTGTGGTTAATGTGCTGATACTAAAAATAATATTTTATCTGCGTTTTTTCTTAAAAACTTAATAAAAATAAGTTGAGTAAAGGCTTTGTATGTACTGCAATGGAAAACGAAAAATTCACACAAATAACAAATTTTTCGAGATGCTGGCGTCTTTGTGGAGATTACGAACGGGGATTAAAGAATGGGGCAAGCACAAAAGGTTCAAAGAGGGTAAAGTGCATCCGTGGTCTGACAACGGGCAAACTTACAAAGAAGGCAAGATAAAATTAGATAGCATCCTCCGGAAATAACATTCATTGTATTATGATTTATATTCCTAAAAAACTTGAAAGTTGAACCGACGTTTTATCTGCAAGAATGTACTAAAACTTGAATTGGATTAGTTTTGATATTTTTAGATAGTGGTTCTACTTTTTGAACCGTAGTTTGTAGCAGTTTTAGATTGTAATAGCAAAGTGACAGTATCAATGCGTTTGGTAGGATAAAACCACTGATTCCCAAAGTGGTCCAAGTGAAGTGGTCACCTGTGGGGGCCCACAAGAGACTACGTTGACGTGATAAAAAAGGGAGTTCTTAATTCATAAGCGGAGGTCCACGTAAATGTCTGGTTTAATGATGAAGAACGAAAATGTTTTCGTGGTTCTTTTTTTTCATGGCGAATTAAGCCGCAACGCGGGTCGTCATTTTTTGTTGAGATTTGGGAAATGGTAGAAATGTACTCGTAGCTGCAGCACTGCATGTGTTAACCGGAAGTAGCTAAATTGTAAAAATAGTCTTTGAGATAAAATATTGGGAACCGGGTATACTAAGGGAACGTCAAAATAGCAGAAACGTATTGTTAATTTATTCAGATTGAAACGCCGTTGCCAATAAAAACAGCCGCTTAGCAAACATTCACAAACATGATAATTCATAAATGTTTTGCTAATACTCCTTTAGTTTCACACACAAACGTGCCTTGTCAAACGCCTTTCTGTACATCTTATCATCTACAACTAAAGACAAAAGAACCTTCCTAAAGTACTAGGCTTCATCTACCTATACGAGAATAATATGTAAAACGTCGGCGCAAAGGATTAACCCTTTAATATTAAGCAATGTGTTTCAAGTATAGCTAATTAAAAGTTTCTCTCAGCAAAGTTTGGCCTAAACGTTGGCCCCAACCTGTGTTGACACGGTTTACCACTCCTATGATTGATCGTACACAACGGGAACCAATTAAACTTGTCCACTACACTGGAAGCCGTATAATTTGCTAAGATTAATTTGACAACTGCCGTTTCGGATGACAAATAGGATTAGTAGTAAATAAAACAGATGTTGTACATTTCTGGATTAATAAAGGTATTATTGATTCTGTTGAACTGTTCTTTTTTGCGATGTCAGTGTTAAAATATTTTTCAAAATTATATGACACCTTATCCATATAGTACTATTTTTTTTCTGACTGTGTATTTGCCCTAGGCTCTATACAGGGTCACAACGGCGTCAATAATGAAACATAACATAACATTGAAATAATATATTCACAGAAGGTACGTGTTACAGAGACAATGTGAGAAAAAGATTATCTCCTTTAACTAATAAAAATTTTTAACAAATAATAGAACCGACTCAAAACGCACAAAAAAGTAAAAAATAAATGTGTCATTTAGTTGCTTTAATTTACTTAAGCATATCTATGAAGTCGGTGCCAAGTTTAAGGAACATTTATTTAACGTAGTAAACCAGTTTGTGGGTTCTAGGTAATGTACTTAAAGTAGATATCTTTCCTAGATATGCTTAAGTAAATCAAAGCAACTAAATGACACAGTTATTTTTTACTTTTTAGTGCGTTTTGAGTCACTTCTATTTTTTGTTAAAAAATTTTATTTCATACTTTTTAGTGATTTATTGCCACGTAATGTACTCGTACTAAACTGTCATAGTATATTATATGGCACAAGTAGCCAAAAAGCTACCGATACTTAAACCGAAATCGCTGCAAGTGTACCTATAAAATTTGAAGAGTTCCTTTAATTTTCCCAAGATAATATCATCAGATCCTTGTATGATGACAGTGGGACCACCTTGGAAGTATGCCCTATCTAATAAAAAAAGAATTATCAAAATCGGACAACTCTATAAAAAGTTATGCGTGGTCATACATAAAAAAAAACAACAAATATACGTGTCGAATTGAGAATTTTTTTTCGTCGGTTAAAAACAAACTAAGACGAACATTAATATTGCGCTACTTATAAAATTTTTCCACGCCATTCTGTTTATCACACAAGCATCGCTAAATCAAAGATACGAAAAGTAAATAGTAGATTGATTTAATGATACGCAGTCATAAAACGCACACGTTCGACTGATGCTGTTATATGACGCAATCCGTGAATATCTTAGTAGTAAACCAAGGGTTGATCACGACTTGATACAGACAGCTAATAAAATGAAAAGACCATTTCGAATATCTGATATTAGTATAAGGTGTTAAAGTGAGCATACAGCTTTTATTTCACAACCATATCCGCCAGCGATTTCGTCTGCATGGAATTAAAATTAATGAACCGAAATATAAATAGCCCAAGGTACTCATAAAATCAGTAAATCAGTGTTTGAAAGTCTCTTCACAATCAGTTCAGGCATTTTAGCTGGAAAAAGCAGATAGACATATGGAAAAAAATCTTAAAAATCAAGCTAAATTTAATTTGAACTCATTCAGTAGTTTCGGTATGAATCGTGGTCGACAAAAAGCGGGCACACAGAAATTTTAAAAATTACATTTTAGATTTAGTATCGATTGTATAGTGCCGTGCAATAAAAATTCAAAAATATCTCCAATGTACAGAGTTGGATCTGTTACAGTTTTATTACCCTTACCTATATAAAAAATCTTTAACCTTAAATTAAATTTAAACATTGTCCCCGTGAAGGTTTCGCCATTATTTCTTGTCTCTGATCTTGTTCTTTTTTCTTGACATTTACTTCCTATATGGATAAGTACATGTGTCTATTTTAAGCAAAGTCACCATTATTGATAGTTTAAAACCGGAGGACCATCGGTTTAATATCTTTGTGACTATTGTTAAAACATGTTAAAAATAAAACATTTTAATTAAAGTTCATTTATCCCACTTCTTATTAGAAGTAGGTATTTACTACGTCCTACATATCTCTCGTATATTGTTGCAACTTGGGAGTAGTCCGTTGTAACCGCAATGGCGGGCCGGCTTTAGCGTGAATAACTTTAAAGTTATTTCTGCCCTTGTTACCCTCTCCATCGTTTTTTGATAAGACTGATCATTGATTATTTTTATAGAATTGGTTGCTTAACCTTTGACTGCGATCTTGCCTGAAATGCAATCATGAAGTAGACTTGAACAGCGCTCTAACATGGATGTTAGGGCACTCTTTATTAGAAAATGCCTATACTCTCATGCCTTAAAGGAAATATTTGGTCAATATATCGATGATTATTTCAATAGGTACTTTTAGTCGAAGTTTTTATTGATGGCTTCCGTGACTCAGTGATTGATATGCGCAGGGGACTTATAAGGCTGAGGTCCTGGGTTCGATTCCCGGATTTAGTCGAGGCGATTAGACGAGGCTTCGGTCGTGGCTAGTTACCATCCCAAGCAATTTAGCGCTTGTCAGTAGGATGGTAAGATCCCACTACGATGTCGTGTAGAAATCGAAGGGGTGTGGATTTTATCCTACTCCTAATAAGTTAGCCCGCTTCCATCTTAGATTGCATAATCACTTACCATCAAGTATTATTGCTGTCATGGCTGATTTTTAATGAATAAAAAGAACTTTTTGTCCTTAAGTAGGTAGAGTTCGAACTGAAAATGTTCTAGGAAATGTTTTTCATTTGTCTGTTTTATGCGAGTATTTATTTTAATATTCCTCTTGTTGATGATTGAATTTTATAAGTGGCACTGGCAATTAATTAAGTGCATTTAATTAATAAAAAGATTAAAAGTAAAATACCAACTATTAATAATAAAATGTTTCATATTAAACCTTGCAAGCACGTAAATAAATATTAAACACGATGAAATTGTTCCACGACGTATAATAATAGCACTGTATATTTATACTGGGGCATTGCAGCTTCATAACGTAAGGTATTAGGTAGCGATGGATGCTTATTTATTTAGTGACATATCTCGTATGTTTTAGGCGCGGTTCCGTTTAAAAGGGTGCGTGTCTGGTGTGAGGTGTAATGGTACACCGAGGACAGGCGCGGAGAATTAGCACACCAGCCGAGATGTAAGCTAAAATCTTGCGACATCTTTTTTAACCGACGAAAAAAAAACGGAGGAGGTTCTCAATTCGACGCGTATATGTATATATTTTTTTTTTATGTATGACCACGCATAACTTTTTACAGAGTTGTCCGATTTTGATAATTCTTTTTTTATTGGAAAGCGCATACTTTCAAGGTGGTCCCATTGTCAGCATGTTAGGATCTGATGATGATATCCTGAGGAAAATGAAGGAACTCTTCAAATTTTGGAGGCACGCTTACAGCGATTTCGGTTTTTGTCTCGGTATCGGTTAAGTTGCTCTAAATTACTTAAGCATATCTAGGAGTCGGTGCCAGCCAAGGTTTCTACTTTAAGGACGTTACCTAGAACCTACAAACTGCTTTACTACGTAAAATAAAGGTGACTTCATAGATATGCTTAAGTAATTTAAAGCAACTAAATGACACAGTTAATTTTTTACTTTTAAGGAGAGTAATGTTATTCAAGCGTATGTATGTATGTATGTATGTATGTCCATTTCTTCGGCGCGCGCTACAGCCTAAACGGGAACGATTTTGACAATCACTAAATAGTGGAGTGACATATAGAATTTTAAAATAGCGGCTGTAATAAAAATTGTGCATTTTTTTCTTTTATCCTAGCAAATGGGTATGAAATGAAAGATCGTAAAAAGACCATTTCAAAAATATAAATATAATATCAGTTTATATACTGTTTTAACAAAAAGTGTCAAAAATGTACCAATCCTTTCTATACCACAAATTAAAACTAAAAAGCCTCAAATAAAATTATTATTATAAAAACAAAAAACCCAACTGCTTAGAAGTTATGAACTGAAAAGAGTAAAACAAGGATCACTATATCTATATAAAATTCTAAATACTTTATGGTGCTGCAGGCGGGGACAAACGTAGCTTTGGTAGGTCTTTCTTTCCCAGGTAGTAAACTATTTTGTCCACACCGGGAGCACCATAAAGTATTTAGAGTTTTATATATTTTTTACTTTTTAGTTCATAACTTTAGAGTTGGGTTTTTTGTTTTTATAATAATAATTTTATTATTTAAAATTTTTTATTTAAATTTATTTCCTGAAAAAAAAGCGAGTATTCAAATTAATAAATAATGTTACTGCAGAGCTAAAATCTTTATCATTTGCAGCAGTGAACATTCAGTTCACTGCTTAACATATAGCTCAACCTCTTTGTGAATGAATTCGTTATGATGAGTACTACTGCCATGCTTTCTGCAATCATTCATTATTGTGCCACAAAGTAACAGTAGTAGTTTGCTCTCTTCTAGTTTAACAACTTAACTGTCCCCATACTATGCAATTCACAACTACCCCACGTCCATCCTTTTTATTTCATACTAGCAGTCGCCCGCGACTTCGTCCGCGTGAAAACCTCTTAGGTACCCTTCTAATTTTAAAGACAGACTTTCATACAAAATGTGTAAAGGCACACATAGTGTGCTCTTTCCCCGCTCCCCCTCTCAATTTAATTTTTTTATAGTTTCCCGTGAAGCAATATTCTCCGTCCCGTGCCGTTAAAGGTCTACATTTTTGTTAAACGTTGTATGACATTTCAGTACATTAACATTAAAAATATATATTTATGGCAAGCTGATGGGTATAAATTGATATTAAATAGTATATTTCACTCTTGAGTCTAGCCTTCAGAATAAACAAAAATAATTTTACAATCCGACACGCAGATAGAGATTAGCCCGTTTAAACAAACGAACAAACTCTTCCGTGTACTAAATAGATATTTGAACAAAGATCGACTTCTTAATTCATCATCGTATATATAACATAGATCTAAACTCCCCTCCCGCACGCGCGCCCCCGCCTTGGTGACGCTCACTTCGCAACGCAGAAATAGTAATATTTTAATTTCGCCATAACTTCAAAACCAAAAGTCCAATTTTAATCTTTTAAATACCAAATATTATCTTCATAAACTGTACTTAGTGATGAAATAATTTATTTTGATAAGGATTAATAGCATGAGTAAAATAAATACGTTTAAATGTAGTCCAAAAAAAATTCAAGATTTTTAAATAAAAAAAATGTTGTTGTGCCTCACTCGACATAGATAGGTATAGTGTGTCGCGGACTTTTTTGTAGATATTTATAAGATCTCCAATTAATTAGAACATTTTATGGTTCTATCTTTTATAGTTTAGGCAGCGTGCGCAAAATAAGTAACTTTTCTGGTTGATTTTTACACCTTGTGTCCGAAAAACCCAAATATTTTACGGAACCCTATTTTTTTCCAAAATAAAATTTAGCCTATGTTACTCGTGGATAATGTAGCTTTCGAATGGTGAAAGAATTTTTAAAAACGGTCCAGTAGTTTTTGAGCCTATTCATTACAAACAAACAAAGTTTTCCTCTTTATAATATTAGTATAGACAAATTATTCAAAGCCCGATCCTATATAAATATTTATGATTTGTACCATTTATCTTTAGTATAAAAACACTTTTACCAAATTTTGTTAAAGATTCTTAAAGTATAGGTCTTTTGCTATACGTTCACATAATTTTTACTAATATATTATGCCACGCTCATAACAAAAATAAATACCAAAATTATGTCAAGAAATGAGTCACATGTGACTCCTGTACTTATTCCAAAAGTTCATTATGAGTCGTATTTGACTCTTTGGATAGTGAAGTTGTTAAAAGCTATAATTATCGGTAAGATCACCTAAAGACTAAAGATGATGCAAAGCAGTGTATTATATGCGATGATATTCTATTTAAAATGAGATGGTTGAGAAACTTATTTTGAAATTTACTTCTAAAAGCTAAGTTAAAGTGGTCCTGTGACTCCGTTAGACTCTGTTAACGTGTCTCATTTTCATATCGGTATTGCGACTCGTCTACTATGCGTAAACTTTGATTCTTTTAATGACCTTTCCATTTGCGATGTTTTCCAAAATTATTCCATACATAGTTCTCAGCGTCATACACTTATTTATATATGCTGTTATAAGGTCTATTAAATAACTAACACTTTTTAGATTCACTAAAGTCTTCACTGTTCAAATCATATTGTTTAAAGATATTCTTAAAAGAAAAGGAATTATTTCTAAAACAAGTAAGAATGTTGCCTCAACTCTCGTTGGTAACATAACTGTATCCGTAAAACATATAAGAATTCTTCAAGCAATACTAAAATGAACAGATACTGCAGAACACAAGATCGTATGTGAGTAACTGTGCTGTCTGTAGCAATCGTGCCGAAGAAACCTTCTGTCCGATGCAGTCAAGTCGTGCGGCTTACGTAATTCGCAATTTCGAATCTTCAGTTTACGTCTAGCTTTAGATTGATTAAATCGAATAGTTCTCTATATTACTCGTATGTAATACTTATTTGGTACTGAACTAAGAGCCTGTGGTCTCCAGTCTTATGACTTTTTATAAAAGCTGAAAGTTTGTCAGCTTATATTCCTACAATAGTACTGTAGCCTACTATGGCTGTGGCTTTGAGAGCTAGCGAGCTTTCAAGTTTCTCAATCGTTTACATATAACGAAATATCATATCCCCAGCCACCAAAAACTTAGCTTCGTGAGAATCCTTTGCTAGATAATCTTAAAGTTTGATCTATAGCAAGTGTAGCTTTAGTGTTTTTCGCAGGGTTGCCACAAATCTAAGAGGCTGACGACTAGGGATGTGATTTCTCTTATTATGCTGGGAATAAAATAAAATAAAATGCGTGTGTCTCGGCACACCCAACAGAAGTGATAACTTAAATACGGCTAGTGCTAAAATACGGTTAGAGAAAGAGCTGAGGAGCCTGCTTGGAAGTAAGATAAAGAAAAACGACACAGACTAGTGCCATACAGCTTTATGTAACGAAGTATTTTACTCTGCCAAAAAAAAACGCTTTAATGAGTTTTTAGAAGGTTCAGAATCACTCAGCTGGCGATTGTGGAACTCTTGATCGAATCAGAAATGAAGAGACCAACTAGCATAGCTCAGCGAGTAACTGAAGTGGCAATGGGCGGGGCACGAGTTCGAACAGCTGATGGACCTCCGGAAACGTTGCCAACCGTACTTAGCCTGTGTCCAACAGTGGACGTCTACAGGCTGGTAATGATGATGATGATGAACCTCCTTAGTTGCCTACTGCACTTAGCTATGGTTGAAAGATGAGCTGACAAACTTTCAGCTTTTATAAAATGTCTAAAGTCTGGAAATTGTAGGCTCTTAGTCTATACGTGTATATTGATGGAACGTTCATTGCTCTACCTACTAATGAGCAGCGGCGACGTTGTGTAAAATATTGCTAGCGTAAACTATTCATTAAGCTTAGAGCTCATACTTGTAGATATATGTTTGTAGCTTATGACGGTATATGAATATTATCCGATTAGTTAAGCCAGCTGTTTTGCCTTTATGGATTGTTATATTAATTTGCTTTTACTTTTCGCTTAAAGTAGGTAACTCTTTTGCACAATTTTGTGAAAAAATGTGCAATAGGATAGAAAAATGTTTTTCATGAGAAACACGTACAATATCTAAAAAGCAAACGTTACTTTACTGAGCTGATTTCTAATTAAAATTTACATTATTTATATATATTATACATTTAATATTTTTTATATATATTATACATAAATACTTATAATATATAGATAAACACCTAGACACTACAAAACATCCATGCTCATCACACAAACATTTTCCAGGAATCAAACCCACAGCCTAGGACGCAGAAGAAGGGTCACTACCCACTCGGTCGTCAAATTTTTGTTGTGTGCAAGCATCAAATTTATAAAAGCGACATCAATGTTTTACGGAGGCATAGGATACACGGCATTGATTTTTTAGCAAAAAGGTTTATGTTATCAAAATCTCTCTTTATCAAAAAAAAAATCTCGGAAAAATCAAACTACAATATAAACAAAACAAAGGTTTCGTAGTACAAAATGTTTATAACAACAACTTACAAGTATATTCTAGCCAATAGACCTGATATAGTGATAGTCGATCGATCAGTACGCCGTGTAATAATTGTTGATATTACTGTTCCTCATGACGATAACCTCGTGAAAGCCGAAAAGGAAAAAGTATCAAAATACCTTGCTCTCTCAAATCAAACTCAAAAAAATCTCATGGATTACCGCCATGTGGAATGTTGAGTCAACTATTATTGTTCCGATAGTCATTTCAGTCAATGGTCTTTTTGCGAAAAGCTTTGACCAACACCTTAAGAAGCTTTCGCTTAATTGTTGGATCAAGGGTCGGAAACAGAAGGCAGTAGTCCTTAAAACGGCGCGTATTGTGAGGAGGTTCCTCACTCTGGAGCCCTGACAACCGGTTGCTTGGGCCCGCAAAGGCCCCGCAAATGGAGGAGAAGATTTCGTTTATAAATTTTTAATAGTGTTTTTATATATGTTTGTATTATATACCTATAACATTGTTAAAAATTAAAAAGAAATATGTAAATAAAAATAAATGAGAGAATATATAACTTCAATCTGTTTAAAAACAAAATGATCGGAAAAATTCTGCACTCTTAAACTTTAATATCAACGAAAGGTTTTACAGATTAGGTACCCTGGATTAAAACACAGGATTTTTATACCAAAATTCTCATGGGAACGAAACTAATTTTTTTTTATTAACTACAAGTTGGCCCTGAACTGCTATCACACCTGATGTTAAGTGATGATGCAATCTAAGATGGAAGCGGGCTAACTTGTTAGGAGTAGGATGAATCCACACCCCTTTCGGTTTTTACACGATATCGTACCGGAACGCTAAATCGCTTGGCGGTACGTCTTTGTCGGTAGGGTAGCTAGCCACGGCGAAAGCCTCCCACCAGCCAGACCAAGACAAATTAAAAAAAATCTCAATTTGCCCCGCCGGGAATCAAACCCAGGACCTTCGTCTTATAAATCCACCGCGCATACCACTGCGGCACGGAGGCCGTCAACTTAAATTAGGAACTACTTACGTGGTAAAATCCGTGGGCATAGCTAATACGATATAATACTCACACCCGCCACATACGACATTTTTATTTCTTTTGTCAATTCGCTCTTAGCAGAGCGATTGTGGTCATCAATCAAGTTTTGTGCCACCATTGACAATTCATCTCCACTCCTCTCTGATGGCTGGTTGTTTTTTGGCTTGTGTGGAAGGGTCCACCGCCATTATTATTCATTCATTCATTATTATTATTCAGACCCTAGAAAGAATCATTCAAATAAAATTGATATGTATGGCGACGTACGGCAGTGTACGCCGGATTCAAATCAAATAGGTCAAAGATTCAATCCCTGTCCATTGATCTATTATCATCAATAAGTCTTATTAAAAACATGCTCACTCCCGCAGTTTTACCCCCGTAGTTCTCTATCCTGTGGGAATATGAGGATACAAATTAGCCTGTGTTACTCCTTATGAGTCTGGCTATCATATGTATCAAATATAAAGGATTTTTAACATCTATTTGGTAGTTTTAGAGATTAGCCAGAACAGACAGACATACAGACAAATATTAATATTTTTCATGTAAATAATGGTACTTCATAATTACAAAGAGACGCTTCATTTTTATTTATGTGTATAAATATATAGCACGCATCTCCGAATTTAAATAAATACGAAAGCAAAATAATTGACTTAGTTATAGCTAGTTCAGTCTGGCAAAATTGTGTTTTTTATACGTACATGGCTCTCATGTTAGCATAAAACGTTAGGGTCTTTTACTCTAATTTCAGGCAATTTATTTTCGTTTGTTGCTACTAAAAGGCTTCTAGGGTTGATGGAGTTAATTTGGTCAAACGTTGGCTCCATTTTACGATGACACGGATTATCACTCTTGCATTTGATAGCATATTAACAACTAATTAAAAGTGGACGAACAGGGGTTAATGTATGAGTATCTATTATTATCAAGCAAATGAAAATGGAATATGGGTAAATAATGGAAAATAATCATTGATTTCCTATTACAATAGCCTCCTACAGTCAGATCTCCATCGTTCTGTGGGAAAGGAGAATTTAGAGCTTAGACTCACGACGCTGCGCCAACGCAGGTTAGCAGGGCGTAATAATGTTTGGGTCTCTAACCATCACTGTCGATGTTAATGAGATTGGACGTGATCAATCTTTATCTTATAAAATGATAATTATATAATATTAATGATTTTTATCCAACTGGTTGGATTGGTTGTTTTTCGTGCGTTCCTTGTATGTATTATGTAGCTATATGTATAATATACTCGTAATATGAAGGTAGCTACATAAAATTACTTGAGTCTAGATTTGTATTATTGAATGGGTTCCGACTGTCGCAATAAAATACTTTCTACACTTTTGGCGTGAATTTGTTTTCAGTCGTATTTTACGCAGTTGAGTTTTTTTATTACTTAACTGCGTCTGAAGAATTATGTTTTTTTATACAAGACTTTATTTGGTTCCAGCGATTCCGATGACTTACTTCCCGGTATCGGATTGAGCTAAAATTTTGCATGCATATGTACATCGCGTGACAATACAATATTGTGATGACATGGAGCTTATCTTGTGCTGGAACTGGATAATTAGGAAGTCCACAATAGCAACGACATAGCCCGATCGAGTTTGGACCCGTTTGATTCGTATTGACGAGTACTTTGACCCTATATAGTAGTTAGGGTTTGATGTTGAGCATGGAAGGTGGACATAAGTACGCAATAAAACAACTCAATCCCATCGAGTTTCAATTCAATTAATTCATCTCAATGAGTAAGATAGCTTTTATTTAAATAAAATCTTGTATTTTTTTTTAATTAATACTTGTTTCCGTCGCAATCGTTCCAAGTTTGTTTCTAATAATAATTAATTGTTGCAGGTTGGAGTAAATTATCAAATGGAATTGCATAGGTGAGGGCGCAAGGCGGGCGTTGCGCCCTGCCTGCGCCCGCCCATGGCACCAGCATCCTGCGTCAGGTGAGAGCACAGCTTATACACAGTTTAGTTTACCCCTTGTTTATTTACTCTCAGCTTAGTTTACGGTGAAATTCGTATCACACTCGTATACAGCTTAGTTTACGGTGCCTTTCGTGTCACATTCGTACTCAGCTTAGTTTACGGTGCAATTCGTATCACACTCGTACACAGCTTAGTTTACGGTACCGTTCGTGTCACACTCGTACACAGCTTAGTTTACGGTGCCATTCGTGTCACACTCGTACATAGCTAGTTTACGGTGCCGTTCGTATCACATTCGTACACAGCTTAGTTTACGGTGCCGTTTGTGTCACACTCGCACGGACCATGTCCACGCATGTTCCACCGTCGCCAGGTCAACCTGGATAGTCCAAATCAAATTCAGATTGCACTTAATGGGTTAAACTACTATTTTATCACTCTTCTGGAGCGAGGTAGCGGTGGGGTTTAGGAGGTGTTAAAAGGCACGGTGCGGCAGGTACTGTCAATCAAGCTCAATCAAATAAGTAATGCATAAAAACAGAGTGGTATAGATGAAATAAGAAAGGTGTTATAGCTAGCGCGACCCCCAAAAACTTGCATTATTTCTGACGCCCCCACTATTATAGAGAGCGTTCATCTTGCGTTAAAAAGCAGCAAATTTTGACTTAACTCACAAGTATGTAAAGGTAAATAAGACCTTTCCAAAAACAGGACAAAGTTGCGGATAGTAATACATAACAGAGTGGTATAGATGCGAAATAAGACGGGTGTCATCCAGCTAACGCGACCCACAAAGGCGTGCATTATTTCTGACGCCCCCTCGTTAGTTGAGAGCTTTCATCTTGCGGTATGAAAGTAACGAGCTGGTACGCGGTTTTGGTTAAAATACTAATAGTCGACTGGAGTGAGACTTACCCTTTGCATTTAAGATGAAATAGTTGCGAGAATAAAGTGCCAACGTTACTATATATCTAGGTATTCATTTTAGCTTCTATTATTCTTAATTCATTTTAAAAGGTCTTGTCTAAAATTTGCAATAGAATATTTGTCATTATAATGTAATCTGATGGACGTCCATCTCAAGCCAGCCTTATGTAGACTCCGAAATCATCATCATCATTATCATTAACGGACCACTACAAGGCCAGGTCTCCCTCCTTATAGGAGAGGGGATAAGGAGCATAGACCCACCAAGTTACTCCAATAGGGTTTAACGGGCTATACTTCGAAATACAGTCCAAAAATTATCAGCATCCAGCGACTTTTATTGTTACATAAAATAGTAAATATTGTATGTTATATTTTTTAAATATCATTTTCAATGAAAAGTCTATAATAATGTTAAAGAGCTTCGACATTGTTAAATTTAAAAATAACCTTTTAATGTCTGATACGTTGTTACTTTGAAGCTTTTACGAACGATTTGCGTAGGTGTACTTTATTAGCATTAAACTTTTTATAGAACAAGAAGAGTAAGTGAAATCATTTCAATAACAAAAAGTCCCCACGTTGCCTTTTTCTTTAGTTTCACATGAAATAAAACTTCGAAGTACGAGTAAGACGCGAGTGTTTTAAAACTAGAGCAGATTGTCATTACGAGCATGCAACTATGAAGGAAAGCTGAATGTAGAATGTTTTTTCACGTCTAAATCTCGCGGTCCCTTGCTCTTGAATATCCTGCTTGTAGTCGTATAATAAATGTACATTAATTTTCCGCGGTTACTGAACCTTCCGTTGTTGTGCTCGTACAAATTTTGTGCTGAAATCACAACGGGTTTTTCAGCTCATATATGAAATAGTGCCAGTGTTTAGCGGGTAACGAAATTTCAACACGTAATACGTGCGAGTAGGTACCTATTATATATTTCAAAGGGCAAAACTGAAGGCTGACTGATGTTGATTTGTACCAACGCTTTTGCTCTATCGTTTCGTATACACTCTCGTCCGTAGATACATAGATATAACCGTACAGCTGTCATGCTGCTTATGAGTTTATCTATGAGACCGGACATTTACAGTTGGATCAAGTAGATCCGACGGTCAATGTCCCTTTTTTATGTAAGTTAACAATTATTATTGTCAATGAATTTAAAGGTATTGAAAATTGAAGACGATTTTTGTGTTATAAAATAAAAATAAAATTAAAAATAAATCAGAAGACGTTTAACGTGGCACCCAATATTCACTCTAAACTTTTCTGCAATTGTCATGCACACTAAAAATCATTATTTCGACATATTATAATTACCTATTTATTTTTATCTATGTAGAAGTAGGTACAGATTCTAATATTATTTAAAAAAAAAGTTAAGGTGCTGTTCTTAAAAAACGTTCCTTCTGTAATAGATACAAAATTAAAAGCAATCTAAACTATTAGGTAATACGAACGAGGAACGAGTGAGTAGGTATGTGCGATGTGTTTTGCTCTAGATTTCGGCACACATCTTCGTTTAGCCCGCTTGTATAATAAATGTACGTTAATTTGCTTGTGGTTCCAGACCCTTCCGTTCGTGAATTCATATAACTTTCATGCATCACAACAACTGATTTTCAAATGTATACAGAGTACAATCTATATTTATGTACTTTTATTCGGGGCATTTACACATTGAAATCTTAAATCTAAGATATTAATCGAATTATGACGTTACAAAACATAAAAAAATTAATACTATAAAACAAAAAACCCGACTGCATAGAAGTTATGAACTGAAAAGAGAAAAACAAGGATCACTATATCTATATAAAATTTTAAATACTTTATGGTGATGCAAGCGGGGACAAACGTAGTCGGGTTTTTTGTTTTATAATATTAATTTTTTTGAGACTTTTTTGTTTTAGTTTATGGTATAGGAATGATACGGTACACATTTTGCCATTTTTTGTTAAAACGGCAATATAAACATGATATGATATTTATATTTTTGAAATGGTCTTTTTACGACCTTTAATTTGATATCCATATTGCGAAGATAAGAGAAAGAAATACACACATCCCCCCTTTTTTCCCCCATTTACAGCCACCATTTTGGAAATTTATATAACCTATGTCACTTTTTTTTTCTTTTTTTTTTTAAACTGATGTTGATAATGTATTTATGTCACTACCACAATTTTAACGAATTCAACGACACCTCACCTGTCAAAAACCGTTCAGTCGCTTAGGCTGTAGCGCGTACCGAAGAAATGGACATACATACATACATACAAACATACATACATACATACAAACATACATACATACGCTCGAAAAACATAACCCTCCTTCTGACGCAGTCGGGTAATAAATATAAATAGACAATAAACATTTTTTTTATTCGTCAGAAGTTATTCATTGATTGCAATCACCCCTGATGGTAAGTGATGATGCAATCTATGATGGAGCCGGGGTAAATTGTTAGGAGTAGGATAATATCCAAACCCCTTAAGTTTCTACACGACATCGTACCGAAACGCTAAATCGCTTGGCGGTACATCAGACCAATTCAGAAAATCTCAATCGGCCCTCGGCTGATAATTATGACTGTCAGGTTAATGACAATAACCAGGCCTGACGCAGTAGTGGTCCCTGTTACCTACCAAGTGTAGATACCAGAAGTGGACGTCTTTCGGCTGATAATGATGACGATGATAAATCTCACATTATCACATGCGAAATTTTGTATGTATGTTAGTTACTTCTTGACGCCACATCTGTATAAATAGAATTTACCCTGGATTAAAAGATACGCTACGATTTTTATTCCGAAATTATCACGGGAACTGGAACCACGCGGGTGAATCCGCGTACACAGTTACCGCTATCTATAATAATGCAATCAAGACCAAAATGCTAAAGTAATGTATTGTTATGCAGATCCGTGGTGCATTGGCTGGTTACGGCGCTGGTGTGGACCGTCCTCTGCGAAGCCAGCCCGCAGGCTCTCACGTCCACTCTCGTGCCATCCTGTCCTACGCAGTGCATTTGCCTCTCACAATCTCAGGTATAAAACTCGTAAATCTCGTCGAACTTCTATACTATGGACACTTAGTGTTGACAACGTATGACTGCATTCCAAGCCGAGGGTAGAGTCACAACAGACATTTGAATTTGATGTTTGAAAATTGCTTGTAAGTTGTGTCTAATTCAAATAAACAATTTGGTTTATTTGCAGTGTACATAAGTATGGCAGTGTACTACAAATTGATTTAGTATTAGATACAGAATTATTTTTAGGCAAAGCTTACGTGCATTGTGTGAGTAAAACTGAAGGAGTGAGGGCAGCAGAAGCCCGTTTATAAAAAATAATTATAATTTGTCTATGAGTCTGCCAAGTTACGTTATTTTGTTAAACGGGCTTTGATGCCACACATCTCACCCTAAAACACTTTAAATAATAATGACAGATGTATTTTGCTATCCTGCATTCTTTTAGTTAATACATAAATGATATAGGAATATTCTATAAGTAAAATTTTCATTGAATAAAAAGAAAGTGTATTGAATATTTATTTAAGCCAGAAATATTATCTAATTATTACTGGTTTCATTTCATCTCACTGCTGGGCAAAAGCCTCCCCTTTCCTCTTCTCTTGTATTCATATATATAGATATATATCCAAGGCTGATCGTGTCCACTGTGTGCCTACAAAGTCAGTTAAATTGACTTTCCACCTGGCGGTTGGCCTGCCTCTTTTTGGTTTAGCGGGCCTGGGATACCAGGTTGTGATTGTCGTACTCCAGTTATCTGATCTTTTTGTTAAATGTCAAGCCGAATTCCATTTATAAATTTTCGTAGAGTAAAAAGAAAGTGTATTGAATATTACGACACTTAAATTTCATTGCAAAAACACCAAATCGTTACTCTAATTTCGTGACAAAATACTCAATACTGAGCGTATCATTATTACGGTATGGCGGCATTTGCAATCATTAGCTTCCCGGCAAATTTTATTCTTTACGATCGTAATTTCCGTTGGATTATAGACCTGTGCCACCTGCTGTCCAGCCCTAGAGATAAAAGCATCCCCTCAATCTCTTTTTCAGCCGTGTCTTTTCGCTATGTGACAATTTCAGATATTGAAATTTGAAAATTGTTTGTGAAAACTTGATAAAAACGAAGTTGAGTAAAAATATTTGGGGAATAAATGGATTGCATATACATAATATCAAATAAAGTCTAATCATAAAATACAGAGAAATATTTTAGTTTCTACATAGATTACAGTACCTACAAAAGTTAAATTACATATATCATACTAAATACGAGATACCGATAGTATATAATCTGATAGTTTTGTTCAAATATATTATTTATGAAATAATATTTTTAACCGACAAAAAAAAAACGGAGAAGGTTCTCTACTCAAGGCGTATATTTTTTTGTTTTATTTCTATGTATAACCACCATAACCACGCATAACTTTTTACAGAGTTGTTCGATTTTGATAATTCTTTTTTTATTATTTTTATTAGAAAGGGCACACTTCCAAGATAAATAGACTTCCGATTGTCATCATGTTAGGATCTGATGATGATAGCCTGGAAAAATTGAAGGAACTCTTCAAATTTTATAGCGAGCAGCAATTTCGGTTTTTGTGTAAGTATCGGTAGCTTTTTGGCTACATTACCTACAACCCACAAACTGCTTTACTACGTTAAATGTTCCTTAAAAATGTTGGCACCGACTTCATAGATATGCTTAAGTAAATTAAAGTAACTAAATGACACAGTTATTTTTAACCGACGAAAAAAAACGGAGGAGGTTCTCAATTCGACACGTATATTTTTTTTTTTTTTTTTTTTATGTATGACCACGCATAACTTTTTACAGTGTTGTCCGATTTTGATAATTCTTTTTTTATTAGAAAGGGCATACATCGAAGGTGGTCCCATTGTCCGCATGTTAGGATCTGATGACGATATCCTGGGGAAATTGAAGGAACTCTTCAAATTTTGGAGGCACGCTTACAGCGATTTCGGTTTTTGTCTCGGTATCGGCAGCTTTTTGGCTACTAGTGCCGTATAATATACTATGACAGTATAGCACGAGTACGTTACGTGGCAATAAATCACTAAAAAGTAAGAAATAAAATTTTTTAACAAAAAATAGAACCGACTCAAAACGCACTAAAAAGTAAAAAATAACTGTGTCATTTAGTTGCTTCAATTTACTTAAGCATATCTAGGAGTCGGTGCCAGCCAAGGTTTCTACTTTCAAGGACGTTACCTAGAACCCACAAACTTCTTTACTACGTAAAATAAATGTTCCTTAAACTTGCTGGCACCGACTTCATAGATATGCTTAAGTAAATTAAAGCAACTAAATGACACAGTTATTTTTTACTTTTTAGTGCGTTTTGAGTCGGTTCTATTTTTTGTTAAAAAATTTTTTACTTTTTAGTGCGTTTTGAGTCAGTTCTATGTTTAGTTAAAAAATTTTATTTGAAACCCACATATCCTTATTTTTTGTTATTATTTTTCGTTTTTTGCTTAGTTCCCTCAAACATTTACTTTCGAAAATTAAAATTATAAAATGAAAAAAAAATAACTCACAATCATTTAGTGGTATTTGGCCAGTTTTTAACTATTTTGTAGAGAATTTAACAACAATTTTGTTTTAACAATACAGGTTCCAGTATATTTTTCAATATATTGCGATAAAACATTTATTGATTTCGGATTTCAATATAAACTTGATATATTAGCGCTTTATAAGCCATAACAATAATATAAAAAAACAACATTAAAAAACTTTATGTTTATAATATGTAGGCAGTTCATCCATTGTGTATACCTAGTTAAAACAGTATCGGTTATTTGAGAAGATTAAGTTCGGACGAATTCAATCAAAATATAGGCATGAAACAGAGAGGAGGATTAATTTTATTGACAAAACAAACAATACCGATGGGGCTTCAATTGTGATGGTGTTGGTGTTTCATTGCATTCGTACACCAGAGCTATAGGCTGTAGATACGTATATTCAACGATTGGTCCATTAAAAAGAGCGTTGTTTCCCTTTATCGGCAGGTTATATGAACGTTTCTTTGTTGTTATGTAAAGGATTTAGTAAATTACTTTCTTTGTTCTTGTTTCAATAACGAGTATGTAATTTATTGTATCACAACACAAAGCTTATATTAAAATTAGAAGTACGATATTTTAGGATTGGGAGAACCTTTTGTGACTAGAGTTTATACAGTAAAGTGCCACCGTCACGGCCAATTCTGCTGCCAAGCAGGATTTCTGTGTTTCGATGTAAAGGATATGGTTGAGGCTAATGAGGCTTCAGATCAAAACCTATATCTATACCTTATGCATTGTTAGGACGAGTTCTTAGTATGAACTCTGATAATTATCAATTTTTTATTGCTATATTTAACATTAACAGGCCACCACTGGTCCCGACAACTATATTTTAACTTTTTGTAACATGTTACAAAAAGTTTAATATAGAGAACAACAATTTTCTTCACAGTAATCAAAATTAACGTATTATAATTGTTTGCAGGTTGTATGCAACAGCGCCACACTCCGGGCTGTACCCTCTGCGCTCAGTTCGAGCGTGATGCAGCTGTCCCTATCTCGAGCGGATCTGCGCGTCCTTCGGTCAGACGCATTCGCCCACTTGCGGCAGCTACGGCGATTGTCCCTTGACGCTTGCAACCTTACGCGCATTCGACCCTTTGCGTTCAGGGGCCTACCCCGTCTCAACGAGTTATATATACAGCATACACCGCTTGCGACTGTTGACGCGTTCGCTTTTGCTGCCCTCCAAAACATATCCTCGATCGTTCTAACGCATAACAGAATAGCGCAGATCGAAGGTTACGCGTTTGCTGGAACTAATTTTATAAAACTTATCTCGCTGCGCAACAATCCGATCAAAAGAATCCTAGCGCATGCTTTTTCTGGTCTCAACGACGTCACCCAGATAGAGCTCCCGTCCGGAATAAGGTCGATCGAACCCCAGGCGTTTGCGGGATTAGAAGGAGTCGGGGTGTTGGAATTGGCTTACATGGATTTACCGGCACTTTTGCAGGACACTTTTCACGGTCTCACTCGAGTAGGTCGTCTCGCACTTAGAGAATCCGACTTAGGAGTAATAAAAGTCGGCGCCTTTGATGGTTTACGACGAGTGGAAACTCTGGAGATGTGCAACAATAAGATAGATGGCATCGAAGAGCTTTCGTTGATACACAATAATAGCGTCCACACTTTTAAATTGACGGGCAATCATATGCTCGAGACTCCCGAGGCAGTCGTCCTGGAAGTAGAGAATGTCGTCATCCGCGGCAACCACTTGCCTTGTGAGTGCGGGCGCGATCCTTTAGCTAATCCGCTGGCACTGATGGAGGATTTCGCGGAGGAGAATTTATGTATATCTCCGCTTAAGATTCGCGGGCGAAGTCTGGCGAGCGCAGCGGGCGCGGCGTGCCGCGGGGAGGGCGGCGGGAGCGCGCGCGCGCGGGCCGCGGCTGCCGCGTGCCGCGGTCGCGCGTTCGCTCCGCGCCTCGCGTTTACCTTCGCCGCGTTCGCTTTCCTCGCAAACAGCTAACCGCCCTCAGTGTTCAATTACCTATATTGTATGTGTCTGTAAATATTGTATTATAACTGAGTATAAATGCGAAATTTTACATTGAATGGGTCCTTTCATTCAGTATATGTTGGACCATAAATAAAATTTGCCTTTGGAATATTGTTTCTGTGTTTTATTTGTCTTTAGAAATGTACATTTTTTAAATAACTACAAGAAACTGAATTGATAAAATATTCACACAAGAATGTTCGTAAAGATTAAGTTCGGTTACTGGATGTATGTAAGAGCTGATGGACATTGACGTCCTACAAAGTGGTAAATTAATGGCGTGGCGACCCGGGCTCGAGAATCATCTGGGGAAAAATCAAACTTTGACGCTTGCTTCATATATAGGTAATTTAGAAGGTGATAAAAAAATTTATTCCTAATGAACCGGTCAATTACGATGGAAATAATAATTTAGCTCTAAGCACTTAAGTTATTATAGTTAATCAATATTAATAAAAATAACTAATCAGTTTAGTCGACGATTATTGTTCCTGTAGTCGTTTCAGTTAATGGTCTTATAGCTAAAAGCTTCAACCAACACCTTAAGAAGCTTTCGCTTAATTGTTGGATCAAGGGTCGGGTACAGAAGGCAGTAATTCTTGAAACCGCGCGTATTGCGAGGAGGTTCCTCACTCTGGAGCCCTGACCACCGGTTGTTTGGGGCCCCGAGCCCGCAGCAGGCGGAGATTTTTTTTATAAATTTTTAATAGTATTTTTTATAATATTTTTATAAGTATTGTTGAAAATTAAAAAAAATGTAAATAAATAAATGGTAGTAAATTTAAGACTAATTCGTTATAGTCATAGATTAAATTAGTAATGCTGCGCTAGAGTGAACTCAATGTCCTAAATCTTCTATCTGTGATAATCTGTGATCAGAACCGACTTAAGGCATAGGCAGTGTGGGCCATCACTAGGGTTCTCAACTCTCTTGAATTGCCCGGGAGACTCCGGTAATAATGGGTTCCTTTAAAACTTCTTAGACGACAGTAATAGCTTGGTAAAGCTCGCAGTATTTCATCCATTACTTATAATTAATTGTTAGAGTAGTGTGGAATAATTAAGAGAACTGAAACCCTACGCTTTCTAAATATAATCAGAAAACTAATTTCATTTTCGTTCATGTCTAGAGCAAAGTTTTCTAGAATTTAAATAGACATGTGCTCTGGATCTGTAGAAATTAGAATATTTATTATTAATAACTAATTAATAAGTTATTTACTAACACGAGAATTGACGACCTCCGTGGCGCAGTGGTATGCACGGTGGATTTATAATGACGGAGGTCCTGGGTTCGATTCCTGGCGGGGCAGATTGAGATTTTTCTTAATTAGTCTTGGTCTGGCTGGTGGGAGGCTTTTCGCCGTGGCTAGTTACCACCCTACCGACAAAGACGTACCGTCAAGCAATTTAGCGTTCCGGTACGATGTCGTGTAGAAACTGAAATTGATTTGGATTTCATCCTACTCCTAACAAGTCAGCCCGCTTCCATCTTAGATTGCATCATCACTTAACATCAGGTGTGATGGCAGTCAAGGGCCAACTTGTAGTCAATAAAAAAAAAAGATTTCAAAGAAAAACTTTTCACAATGTTATCAATAACAAAAGTGGCTCTCTCACCTGGGTATCTGAAAAAATTACATTAATATTTTATAATATCTATTGTAATAAAGAAAAACAAGAAAGTAATGAAAGTGTACAGAAGCTTTTAAAGCATTAGATGTCGTTGGGGCTATCTCTCAGGCCAAGCGTAAAAGGAATAAGACAATATTTCTTAAAGTCAGCTTTTAAAAGGCATTACTTTTTTATAGTTCTTTATTAGCCTTATCTGTATTAGGTGGTTAATGGTTCTCGTCCAGTTTGTAATATTATTAAGTACATTTTAAAAAAAGTTTGAAAATCTGGTAAATGTTCATCCAAATCATACGATCAATGGAATTTTAGGTGAAAAACTAGAACATACAATGAGATTATTGTGATTGGATGGTATCAATTCAGAATCCTTACATATTATAAAACAAAGTCCCCTGCTGCCCCTGTCTGTCTGTCTATTCGCGATCAACTTATTAACTATTGAACGGATTGTCATGCAATTTTCACCAACAGGTAGAGTTGTTCCTGAGGAAGGTTTTAGTAAATCATTTGCTAAGATTTTATGTAAATTGGATGAAATATAACGATAATTGCTGAAAAAGTCGGAGAAACTTAAGCTGTCTGAGTGCTTTTATAGAAAACGCTGCTTTACCTATTTGAGATATAAGAAAACAATGTATGGAAGAATTGTTTCTCATTATTAGGACTACAAAAAGTTCCCTATGGTATACTTTTAAGGATAACATGCTATACCCATTTTTTATTTATTAAAATTGAACTATGTATAGAGGGTTACGTGCATTTTTTTATTTTTGGTGTTTTTGGAAGGTTGCAACATACTATTTACCTTGCGGGAAAAATCGAGGGCGTCTGCTAGTTATATAATATTTTGATTAAATTTTAATGAAATGTAGACATAAACTTTGAATATCGAAATACCCGCAGACTACCCGACCCAGATACCCAGATACAGGAATATCGATAATTTAGGGATTTTATAATTTTAGGCTGCCTAAAACACATACTCCAAATTCTTTATAAGCTCTCGCAATATTAGCGGACCTTCAACTAATCCGAGGTCAATTGGGAGATATACTTACTGTAATACTGAAACTACAGTTGTACATTGTAAAAAAGAAAATATTGTTTGTTTCGTAAAATCTTTTAAATTACTTAATAGATTCGACAGATTTAGATTGGTCATTGGATAAGGAAATGTGCTGTATCTTGTAGCAAATATAAAATTTAAAATTTGTGGAATAGGTGACAGAAAAGCTGTAGAATTTCTGACGTCATTTCTCAGGATCCGAAATGGAACATTATATTATTATGACTAGAATTTCCCACGAGCGTATCAGGCAGCTAGTTAAATTCATAGGTATTTTGATTTAGGTTTTCCACCGTAATACAGTATACAATATAGTAGTACAGTTGGTTAGGACGGATGAAGATGGTGATGTTGGATGGTATGGGTAAAGTAGTCCTTATGAAAAATTTGTGTGCGATTTGTTAATAAGAAGCTAAGCTAAGTTTTATAAAGCTAATGGATTTAGACTTAAATTAAACTAATTAGGTACGTACCTACAAATAACTTTGAGCGTTATAAAAATTAAATATAAATAACTTCATCGGTTAAGGAAAGCTCTATGCCTGTGAATTTTACATAATTATCTAGATTGTCAAGTACAGCAATTCACAATATACATATATGGGATATTAAAGGTGTAGTGTTGGTAACGGATGATTGGCTGATAACAATTTATCGCTTATATGCTATGAGTACTTAGTTTTAGAGTTCCTTGTGACAGAGCTCACAAGGAAGTCTGGGGAAGTACTATGGCAATACTTATTTTTATCACCAAGCAGCATTGCTGAGTCCAGTCTGAAGGTTGTTTGAATCTGAGCCCGTACAGTATAATCACGTTCACGTTATGAAGCATAGCTTATGGTATTCGTCTGTTTATTTCGACAAAAAAAAAAAATATTATCGGCAACTACAAGACTACAAGGCCTTTAGACTTCCTCCTTTTAGGAGAAGGGATATGAAGCTCATAGCCAGCATGCTACTTTAGGTATTCTGATGAAAACTAAAATTTTATCGAAATCGAATTACCCATTAACGTTTATATATGATTGTTTATTTATGAATATTTATTCAATAATATCTATTTTGTAGACAATTCGTTGGCCAAATTAATAGAAGCCGTTAGAAACATCGTCGGAATCTAGATAAAATTCGGTCGGCTGACTTCAATACAATTGTGCAAATAACCTACCTAATCCCAGTTTCTAAATAGGTTCAGTATTGTAGTCGTGTTTCTGAATTTGTCATATGGTATGGCTTAATCAAAGTAAAGTTTCACTAAAATTCATTCAGCCATTAAATAGTAATAGATATACTTATTATCATGACAAACTTTGGTATTAACAATATTAGCAGGAGATTAAAAACGAATATTATTTTCAATTATGCGTATAATAAACATTATTATATTAAATTGATCAATTTATTATGTCGAAATAGCTTTTAACATAATTGCAAAATATGGCCTCAATCCAATTTATTACGGGCCCCGATTTATTATATCACAATATATTATTAAGTCAAACCGTATTGTATTGAACACGATACAGATTAAATTATAAATCGTAGTTCGTATACTATACAAATGAAATTAATATTGGTTATTTGTGAAGATTAAGTGCGAAACAATTCAATCGAAATATGAACATGCTGTATATGAATGCATGGGATGTTCCAATGGATTAATTTTTAGGCCCGTGTCTCACATAGCTTCATATATTTGAACACTTAAATGAAGTACTTGTATGAAGTACTTGAATGTCTGGCACGGTATTTGGATCTTAGTTCAAATATTAATTATTCAACGTAACCTCAATAAGTGTACTAACAAGTGTATAAAGTCCGTCATTTAAATGTTTAAAGATTTGAACTATGTCTGGTGTCGGCTTTACGTTAATACACATATACAGCGTGTAGCGCTTGAGCTGTCAATGGCGTTATCTCTCGATGCGTTTCCATATGCAAAAGCAGTGAGACAGTAATTCATGATATGTATTGTGATACTAGCGGACGTTCGCGACTCCGACCGCGAAAAATTCTGTTTAGTGAAAACTTCGAAATCTGTTAAGTACTTTCTAGAATCAACCAGAATTGATCTGAATTGTATCTGTGCCAAATTTTATCTCAATTCTAAATCTCAAGTTAACAAGCTTCAATTATCAACAATTTTTCGCATTGATTAACCGATCATTAAATACCCGTTACATCCATATTCGACCGATTGATGTCGTATTAGGTAAGGTTTGGTAACTCTGGGAAATGCGTTTTTCCTGGAAACAGGGCGACTAATGTACCTAGATCAGTACGACGCAGGGGCTCGCCGGCTGGGAAGAATATCCACCGAAACTCGCCGATGCTGCTTCGCGTGGGCTGGTGACTGGATTCCGGGAGCACTTCTTCAATCTTCCACAGTCCAACTAGCGGCATCTGTCGATAGATCTGCGATAACCAGTCTGGACTGTACCAGGTATTTTTGGTGAGCTCCCTGACCAGAGGATGTATCTTGATAGGTGTTGCTGAATCTAATACTAAGTGTAATAATATTTTATAGTTTATGTATAGACTGGCTCGTTGGTCTAGTGATTAGGCTTTGTGGCTTGGACCACGAGATTGGGTTCGAGCTGGGTCGGGTTATGGATTAATTCCAAGTTTTTCTTTGTTCTAAGAAATTTTCACTGAATTCAGAACCCGAGGCGTCGTCGTTACGTCGTTGGTGGTGTTACATCCCCGTGCTTCGGAGAGCATGTTAAGCAATCGGTTCCGGTCACTATCGTTAACATTTGACAGTGATCTTTGATGAATTGATCATTATCACAATATGCCCGCCAACCCGCATTGGAGCAGCGTGGTAGGTCTACGCTTTAAATCTCCTTCCCTATAAGGAGGAAGGCCTGGCCCTGAAGTGTATCTTAATATACTGATAATGTTGTTGTAGTAGGTACGTGTGTATATTATGCCTACATTAATTAAATTAACGATTCGAAGGACGCTCCTCTTATCGCCAGACTACGATTGGATACCTTTGTATGTGATTAATTTCAGGGGATTTTCTTTGTGCGAAAACCTTTAGGTATTTCAGTGAAGTACCGGGTGTCTATATTGTAAAATTCCTTTGTTCAGACATCTTATTGAGCCTGACAGAGGCTCGTTTCCAATATCTCAAAATTAATCTGTAGGTTTATTTTTCATAGCTTCATTTAGACTTGCCTATACTATAGATACAGTATACTACAATATATGAATACATACAGCAGCTCAGTAAAATGAAGTGAGTTGGTTTATTTGTAACAGGGCTGAATGGATTTGGATAAAATTTTGCACAAAATACCGATATTGGAACTGGAAAGGGCGCAACTAGAATAAAAATAAATAGAAAATGTATTTAATTTTGTTTCTATAACGCTCAATCAATCATGATGATTTTTGTCTATAACAAATTCTTCTTTGTTTTCCCATCACTTAGTAGGTACAAAGTTGTATTATGCAAAAAATAGAACCAAGGCGGCGGCATTTAGAATTTCTCATTTTTAACTTCGTAATTTAATGCTTTCAAAATAGAGATAAATAAAATATTTTGTAGTAGACGAACTTTAGGCGTCGCTTCGCTTCCAATATGAGGTGAGCCAAAGATTAGAATAAATAATATTATAAATATAAAACAAAATTTATAATAAATATTCGTTGACATATCTCGTTTAGCGTGAAAATTACTAAAATATTGAGCGTTAAAAGCTCTAAGTCAGCTTATGGATGCAATTATTTTATAAAAGCCAATTTCAGGGTGACGCTTTTCCAATAATACCGAGCGCTGGAACTTTATAGCAGTAAAATAGCCTTTATCTGTATTTCTAGTCAATTAGCAAAAGACATCAGATACCAGCTGAGTAATGTCGTGAGCCGTCGGCGCGTCGGAACTGTGTCGGGCTTGCCCCTGTATCGTTTATTCTTAGATCTCGCTGATCACTAATAAAATAGAGCAACTTAGTTGTTGTTTGCCGAGTAAATGTTTAAGCAATTTCTATCTTTGTGCGGGTACACATAGGGGCCGAAGCGGCAGGATATTGCTTATAAGGAAAATCTCGTGTCATTTGCTAGCATAAGCCGAGCTTAAAGAAGGCTTTGCATAGTATGTACTTGTAAAGAAAATTTTAGAGATGAAAACAAAAGAAAAGTTCTGGTACACTTACATGGACTTATTACTAATGTCGAGTTCTATGCCTTATATAACATAGTGGCCGAAGCTGTCATACGGCCAGAATACTGTTTATAAAAGTAAATTGGTAACGTAATCCGAGCTTAAAGCTTACATTTTCTAAAAGTTAAAAAGAGAATTTTATACAAGAAAATAGTTAAATGAGAATACAGTATTTGTGGTATTAGTCTATCTTGAAACGCTTTTAAAAGCTGAGTATAGCTTAAGGCACATGAAGGCATGATATTGCTTATAACAGGGAAGTCTTGTGTCATTTTGTAGCGTAATCCGAGCTTAAACTATGGTATAACATTTACAGAACATTTTAGAGAAGAACAAAAAAGAAAACGTTACGTAGGTAAATGTTAAAATGCGTTCAATTAGTAAGTATAAATAATGGTAGTAACAAGAAAATAACTTCGATAGTGGTGAGGTTATAATGATCTTCATAAAAGCTTTGAAACGCAACCCTATAAATATTTTAATTAGTTTCACCGGTATTTATAGTATCTTTAAGTTTCAACATTATTTTTAGTACCTCTAAGGAGTAAAATAATAAAGTTTTCTTGATGTCTTGTTTTGAAGCTGTTCATAGCATTTTTCCACCGCGACGCGTGGCGAGTTTTCATATAACTTGTCTTATTTGTCGCTTTCATTGCATTTTATACAGTGTCCAATAACCAGATTGGTTTTTAACGTGAACGCGACCGCTCTGTAGCGCGCCATAAATATGCGAATTGGATTTTGATTGCACTTAGTTGTACTGTTCGAAAATAGACGCTTGATTTTTAGGAACCTAGTAAAATTGTTCTATTTTATATTTCAGTAAAAGCTTCGTTTATATAATTGAAATGTATAACTATGAACTATCTAACATCATTAAAGGATGTTTTGCTCTCGTTGATTGTATTAAAATTATTTTTTAGTTTATCTTTACAACTACTGGGAGATGCCCGGAAGTAACGTAATGAGTGTCGTAACATACGACGCAAAATTATCATGTAATATGTTTTTAAAACGACGAACGACGTTTTAACGATTAAAAAATAAAGATTCTAACGCTTACTAATCGCTAATTTCAAACTAAATTCTGTATAGTGAATAAAAATATAATTAGGTACTAGTTTTTCATCGCTGCATGAAACTGCATATCAAATAAGTTACTTGTTTTAAAAGTACTTACAACAATGTTTTTCTAAAAGTCGCTTTTAGTTTTGGAAAACTTTAAGAAGGCATAATATTTCAAACATAAGCATGATCTCAGAGCAAAAAATATTTCGTAATATGCAGCTTAAAATTGAACCGCAACTCTGCAACTTTTATTTTTGAGCAAAAATGTCTGAATACGAAATTTTCCTTACTAATTACAGTCAGGCCGCACTATACAGTTTTTTGCCGCACCGCAAGCAACGCAATATTTTGTTTCTTTGGTTACCAAAGGGAAGACTTTTGATTTTGATTCAAATTGTGGAATCTGGGTTAACGCTGATAAATTTAATAAGGTCAGCAATGTAGGTTAAAAATGTCGTGTAATTAAAGAGTTTATACTTCTTTCGATATTATTAAAATATGGACCAGAGCCCACTCTGATGAAAATAGAGCTTTTATATATGTGTTAAATGTTCTAACATTAAATTATAGATTAACTTTTTTTGGAAGACAGTTTGGCTGTAACAGTAAGGGCGCGTTGCCACTGTCGTGCAGATTAAATTGCTGTACGACGACAATCGTTTACAGCTGTTCCCATTATAACGACTATTTCGTCGTTCGGATTTTTTATCGTTGAACAAAAGTTAGACGCAATAGGATTTGCTGTCTCGATTTCTTGTGACGACTTTTTTAGCGTTTTACGACTATCGTGCTAACCGTTTCCATTGTCACGATAATCTGTCCTCACATAAAAAACGCGTGGGCGACAATTACGAAAGTCTGTCGTCGCGGAAGAATGGTAACCAAGGTTTGAATACTGTTTGGCAGGCGCGTTTGTGCTTTCATTTACTAATATATGCAAAATCCTCAATACATCTAAACAACAACAACAACAACATACAATACCTTTAAATATATACACGCAAAACCGGACGTGCTCAAAGCATGTTCACACGTTTTCATTATTTAAATAAAAGCGATTATTATTTTTACAGTCAGTTTACAAAGCTCCAGACCCAGTACACGTATTTTTATGTATCGCCAGTAACCGATGCCTTTGTAAATAAACAAAGGTGAAAAGTAAAGCAAACAATAGTACGTTTGGAAACAATGGTTTAAAAATGTTAGGTGAACGACAATGAAAGCACCGCGCTGCCCGGCTCCGTGGAAAAGAAAGAAAAACGATTTGAATCAGCCATGCGCTAGCTTTCGAAGGTCTGTAGCTGTAATCTATTTTCAGTTGTATTGTTAACATCGATGTCCTAGATGTCCTATGTATATAAATGACGTAAAATGGCTAATAAAATGTGACATGAAATAGAGTTCATTTAATACAGGGTTAAAGATTACTAATTATTTATCGTATGTGGGAACCAATTGCTAAATTAATATTAAGCGTAAATTAAAAGAATATTTTGTATTATAAAAGAAATGTATATTAATGTAAAGACGCAGACCGATACATGTTGTGTCAAACCTCTGTGGTTATTTACATGTATCCTTAATGTACTTGTTTTTATGTGTAATTTTTTATTTGATAAATAAATGAAAAAAAAAAACTTGAACACTCCGTATAGAAATAGGTGGAGAATTAAAGTTAACTTAATATCTTGAATAAAACTTCGGTAATTTTACAAATCGAAGTATAAATCTAGCTAAATTTTCGCAAGATATCAAAAACTTTCCACTCGCAACAGTAGCTTTGCCAAACGGAGAATATTTGTGCCAAATATTTCTTAGACTGAATACTAAAAAGATTTTCAACAATTTCCCTCGCAAACAAGGGAATTTCGTATATAGGGATAAAACTTTTTTTTGGTAATACTCAGGAGAAATATTCACTTTGTTTACAAATAAACTTAGCTCTGTAGTTGAGAATGTATAAAAACTGAGTGAAGGGGGATAGGTAAAGTGATTTATGTTAAATAAGGCTTTTTGTATGTAAATTGTTGCTGATTTCTCAAAGATTGAAATGTTGGTTGGTATTCTGAGTATGGATTTATATGGAAACCTTAATTTCCATATTGCCTAAGGAAAAGGCCTGATAGCCTAGTAAGTTCTTATGAGCGCCTTTCTTACCTTTTTACCAATAGTTTGCGAAGATAATGGTGGCAGTGCCTGAAAATATCAAGAAGACTTTGTAGTTAGAAGGTATAATGGCGGTAACAATGCTAAAGGTTAAGTCCCGTAACATTTACGACCAATTTCGTTAGTGAAAAACTGTTGGGTCGACGCATGTTGTTCTTATTGGGCTGTTAACAAAATACTGTGAATATTTTGTTAACAACGAGTATATAGATTTATTTATCTCAGAATTGGTAAAAAAACCATAAATCTCACAGTTTTACTAAGTTTTACTAATTTTTGTCCGGACCCTTTTAAAAACATCCAAAGTGACTCAAGATCATAATTACGCAGTTCCCGCTAACTTGGCTTGTCTATTTTGACAGTGTATGTCATTGTCAAACAGTCAATCACATACTGACATTAACGTTCCGTAATACTTAGAGTAAATGACGCAAATTTGGTTAGAAAGATTCCTTATTATAGTTACTATTCTACGATAATAGTGTTCACATAGATCAGCTTATCAAACTGTCATCATTTGATACTTAAAAAGCTGTGTCTCAACGTTTTGCCAGCATAGATCCCGTTTCTGTGAAATTCTTAGCTCAAAAAGTTGTTACATATGGCTGTAGACAGTAATCTACTTCTGTCTAAATTTCATCTAGATTTAAACAGACATTCTGGACTTGGTGTGACAATATTCATCCAAAATTTTTGATTTTTTAATAGTCATCATCATTATCATCCGATAGATGTCAGCTGGACCTGAGCCTCCTGAGGCTCTTTGCGACACGTTTGATGTTGTCAGTCCAGTGGGGGGTCGACCAACACTGCGATGTCCGGTGCGGGGTCGCCATTCTACCACCTCGGGACCCCAACGTCTAGTATTACTTTAATTAATATAAAACAGGAACTCTTACATCAAACGAAACTAAATAAAATGCCCTAAGTAGCCATAGACGCGTCGGTATATCTATCTTACCTTAGAGGTATCTTGAAGGTAGTGATACTACCTGCTCGGAATTTAAGTGATCTTATTTGGTTCGTCCGTCTTATTAAGGTAGTCCATGTTTACGTAGTGCGTGTCGCGAATCAGTGATGTTAGCTTGCTACGGTCTCTATCCTAATTAATATTTGAAATTTTGATAATAAATATTTATATAAATTTAATACATTTCTGAAATCTCTGAATCTCACAACTTGTGTAAATTTCAAACTGACGTCATTATTTTGCCTCCACTCTCCTACAAGAAGTGAGGTCTGATCGTTAATATGCTGTTAAAAATGATGATGAGGTTAATTTTAGTCAAGTGTTGAAAGTAAAAAGTATACCCTTTCTAATAAAAAAATTATCAAAATCTGACAACTCTGCAAAAAGCATCATGGTCATAAAAAAAATATATACGCGTCGAATTGAGACCCTCCTCCGTTATTCCGTCGGTTAAAAAATAACAATAGGTTATTATCATAGACATAAACCCACTTCGAGGAAAGTGAAGCTCAACCAATAACGATATCAGAAAAAGTTTAGCTATTGGACGCTCTCGATTATTAAAGTTTCATCCAACTGGGCTGCCCAGGGTAAACGATTCCAATATGCGCCGCAAACTACTTTACACTGTGTGCCGACTAACTGACCCGTTTCGGGATCCCCCCGATTAACTTTCAGTACGGAATTTTGTACTGAATAAATTTACGAATCTTAGTACCTACAAGTTTACGAAAATTAACATATTTGAGGTTTTGTAATCAAACAAGGGTCGTTAATTAATTATGATGTTATTCCTATTTGTACATCTGTTCACCCGTTTGATCAGAATTCAGTGTATTCTGCAGTGAGCGTCGGCATAGCAACATCAAGTTAATCGAGTGTATAGTTTTAGATATCTCACGATTAGTCAATAGGTGATAGTGGTATTTCGCTTATTTAGATAAGAAAAAAGAATACTTTGATTAAGATACCCTATTATTTTTTAAAAGCGTAGCCCAGGATTCCAACTCAAGATTTTATGATCGCCGAGTTCGTGACGGCCGAGTGGCGTAGTGGGTAGTGACCCTGCTTCTGCGTCCTAAGCTGTATGTTTGATTCCCACGTCTGGAAAAATGTTTGTGTGATGAGCATGGATGTTTCCCAGTGTCTGGGTGTTTATCTATATATTATAAATATTTATGTGGATATAATATATATAAAAATATTCATCAGTTATCATAGTACCTATAACAAGCTATCTACGCTTACTTTGGGGCTATATAGCGACGTGTGTAATTGACATATAATATTAAAAGCTTTTATTTAACTTACATTGTAAGTATGTAAGTTAAGAGCTGAAATTTTGTATACACGTTTACTTTGGATGACAATGCATGACATAGTGTGTGACGTCATTCTAAATTCAATATGGCGGACTATACAAGATGGCAGAATAAATATTTTTAATGCATTTCGACAATCTATACTAAAATTATAATAAAGTTAAGATTGTTAGTTTGTAACTTTGTAAGTTTGTATGTTTGTAAATGGATCTGTTGGGGTTAATCTCCAAAACTACTGATCTGATTTAAAAATCTTTCGTCAGTAGAAAGCTGCATTATTGGGAAGTGTTATAAGCTCTATTTTATATTTTTATTATATATATTCGCCGAATTATCGAAGTTTTTGTCGCGCAAATCGGACCGAAATATATATTAAATCGGGTATATCCGCATGCACTGCCGTAACTATTAGGTATACTTGAAAACAATTTATATATCTTAAAAAGTTCTACAAAAAAGTCCGCGACAGCATATATCTATCTTTAATTTTTTAACAGATATAGAACTTTTTGTGTTTTAATAAATCATTTAATTCGTATGCTTACGTTTACGTCTTTATTTATACAACTAACTGAAATCCTTATCAAAAAAAAATATTTAATAATCACAAGAATATTATAGAGATAAGATTTGCCTTTTACAGTTGGTTATTTAGTTATATAGTTTAGGAGATA
The DNA here is from genome assembly GCA_034621355.1 of Mycalesis mineus. Taxonomy (NCBI): domain Eukaryota; kingdom Metazoa; phylum Arthropoda; class Insecta; order Lepidoptera; family Nymphalidae; genus Mycalesis; species Mycalesis mineus. The sequence goes on along the minus strand of CM067886.1, from coordinate 9,446,202 downwards.
ATACAATTTTTTTAAAAGCGCACTATTGCCGCCATAAAGTCCAAATTTAGTTGAACTCCTCCATACTACATTATACGTACTGATTAGGGGTCAGCATGTCAGTAAGAATATTTAATATTTTTCATGTTAGAAACGATAATACGGTGATCGGGGTTGAGAATTCGATCTTTCTTCAATTTAATTAGCATAGCAGACCATATCTATACGAATAAGAGACGAATATCTTAGCATTCTATTGATTCACCGCGCGGGTACCGGGTCCATCGTTTGACTGAGCGAAAATCTCTGAACAGAGCCCGAGACTTGTGACACGGGTGTATGTTTAAAAGAGATCTCTTAGTGACGACCGTCAATACCTCACCTCCTCTGTTCAAGTTATTCTCCCTGCCCAGCTAAATTCGGAAGGACCCTACTAGAGCAGCTTTGGACACTCGTTCCAATATGGTGCTTACTGCACTACACTTCTAGTAAGGCCAAGGTCTTTTAGCAGGTTATAGAGATACTTCGCTGGTATACCTCTTGCAACCACTTCTACCGTGTATAAACTAATCACATAGCCATTTTTAGTTAGTGCATTATTAAGGTCATAATATTTATTCACTTTGAAAACATGGTCTTTAGGGATGTTTGTTTCCCACGGTACTGAAATCTCAACAAGTACTATACGTTTGATTTGTTTAGAAAAGAAAAAAATGTCTGGTCTAGATGTCAAAATAGCTAAGTCTTCCGGGATTTTATAGTGCTTTGCATACCTTTCCATTAATATAGTCCAATCAGGTGCAGAGCCCAGAATTGAATAAGGCTTGCTGGTGGAATTCGTACTTGAGCCTGTTTTAACGAAGTTCGTTTGTCTTTTCTCAAAAATCAAACTTGGAACTGTGTTTCGCTAGTAACTTCCCAGCTGAAACAAGTCGCGCGTGGGAGAATCCCACACACACAAGTCAAGGATAGTCTAGTAGATTGATCTCGAAAAACTGTCAACTTAGATCTAAATAATATTATACCATCCGATATAAACAAGACAGGAGGGCTACCAGCTAGGAATATTCACTGGGACCAAGGTGATGTTGCGTTACAATGTAGGTGTCTCCAAAGGTCTGGTGAATGGTGCCATTGGACATATTACAGAAACTATATGGCCCTGCTTCCGAAGAGCACGACACTGATATACTATCCGTCCGTATAGACTTTGGTAAAGACGAAGTTCACCTAATTCAGCCCAAGGCTGTGCAATTTCTAAGCTAAATATAGTCACCCGCGGAACGAAGAATGCTGCACATTGTATTATGTTGGGCTTGTGCAATACACAAAATGCACCGTAGCACTGTTGACTACGCCGTTATTTACTTAGGCTCGAAGGTCTTTGCTGCTAGTCAAGCATATGTGGCCTTAAGTACCTAGGATAAAAACATGAGAAGGTCTCCTTATTGAAGAGCTGGACTGTTCGAAATTAACCGGCATACGAATTTGAAACAATGATACGTTGCATGAGATGAATCAACTGAGAAATGTAGACAGCGAAGACTAAAAAATGAAAAATAAATTAAAAGCAAAAAATCTTTTTAAAACAAGCTTTTATTCAAACGCTCTAAAAAGAAGAAAATAAATTTTGCTTAAAAATTTTAACTATCAACTTATAACCTCATTATATTCAAATTATATGATTATAAATGCTTGTCGCCAGATTTGTAAATAAACTAGTACCAATTCAATTCTCTAAATTGATCTGCTAATTTTATTATATTTGCTAATTCAATTTACTCGTAAATACTGATAGCTAATTAAAGCTCGCGACAAGCTTTTATGATCATATAATTTGAATAGAATGAGGTTATAAGTTGATAGTTAAAATTTTCAAGCACAATTTTTTTTTAGAGCGTTTAAATAAAAGCTTGTTTTAAAAAGATTTTTTGCTTTTAATTTATTTATTTATATTATTATTTATTATGATCCTTTACAGATTACCGACTGAACCTATGAGGCAGTTAGAAATGATTACCTACAATAATAACTTATTGATTTACCTTTAGTATTCAATTCTACCCGTCAGTAAAAAAAAGATTAATTTTGTTTGCTAAACAGTTCAAATGCAGACTGAACTCTGCAACTGTTTTAGTTCGAAGCTATTTTCTTCGCGTAAACAGTTCTATTTTAACTTACTCTGCACCTGCAGTATAAAAAAGAAAAAAATACTCCATAATAGTGTTAGTTGCGCTGTACTAATTAATTAGAGGATACGGCAACTAATTAGAGGCGGCTGATGAATGTTTCAGTGGTAAGTTATGGGTAAGATGACGTTTTAAATAAAAATTGTTGGCACATTTTAAAAATATAGCGATGTACAATTTAATTGAGTTTTGAATACGTTATTCACCTACATTATATATAAGCTGTGCCCAGCGTAGACCTTGTTTCCGAGTTGAGAAATCCGTTTTCAGCGAAATTGGAAACTATGCTCAATCTAGTGATACTTTCAGAGATCTTGCGTTAAGCCCATATGTCAGTCAGTAGCGTTTTGCTTAAATATGTATAAACAAGCCGTGCCTCGTGGTTTTACCAAAGTAAATCTTGTTATCAGAGGAATATTATGAAATGATAAATATCTGTGCTAGATTTAAATTTTATGGAGAGTACGCTTTAAGAGATCTCTTGATAAGTCAATAAGTCTGTCAGTGTTATTACACTTATATGTATATAGGTTAAATGAATTTTCAAAAATGATTGTACTCGTAGGTACCAGAGCCTCGTTAGATATGTACCGTCTCTTGCAGAAGTAAGATAATATTAAGATACTTCATAATTATAGTAACATTTCAGTTGCAGATACCAATTGAGTGTTTTACGCTATCCTTAATACATTCAAATACCTATTCAATCTTATGTAACAATTTTACAATAGATTTGTAATTCCGTCGTATATGCTCCGTCCCTCAAAAGTCATTACACTTTTGAGTGCAGTCTGCAGCGGACACCACACTCACGGTCAAACAATCAAACACTTGAGCGATCTGCAGCAAACATAGAGACTTGTTAGCCGTTCACACACACACCCATTCGTTGGATGCTTCGCATGTGTGCAGTTTCATGTGGAGAGTGAAGTGTTTTTAGTTTTTAATACTAGCTGACACTCGCAAACGTCCTTGTGAATATAGATTTTTAAAAACTAGTGTAGAATTTTTTGATTTTTCGAGGCAAAAAATGTGACTGCACTTTTTATAGTACGAGTATGGCTGGAAAAGTGATTTTGATACAAACTTTCATTTAACTACTACATAATTTGTAGATCTGCTATATGTTTTCATAGTTAATAATTAAATTAACTGAACTTACTTTCAGCGCAATAAAATAATATCAATTGTAAATAAATAACAGCATACCATAAAAGCGAACTTACATTAATTTAATATGTGTAATGTTGATTTGTGTGTGTGTGTGTGTGTGTGTGTGTGTGTGTGTGTGTGTGTGTGTGTGTGTGTGTGTATGTGTTGCGAACCTTTGCAAAAAATGTTGTTAAAGTGACTAAGTTATTTATTTTGGTATTTTCCGAGGAAATTCGACCAATTCAGGTGACAACATCAAAGAGTGAACATATCCTGGGGATGCTGTGGTTGGGGAAAGAAGAGGATTATTTGATTTGAAAATAGCAAAACAAATAAATTATTCACTATTCAAAATGTCAACGTGGTCAAGGTTATTTATGAATTTTGGCTGCACAGAGCTTTCCGAACTGAAAAAAAACGCCACTAATTTCAGGACAATAAAGTACGGTATAACATGCAATGTATAACAAAATATTTGCCGAACCGTTGACGATCGACCACGGAATGAGAGGTGACGCAGCTGTGGCTCCAGTATTGCAGTCATGTGGACTGTGGTAAAGCGTTCGCACGAACTGTCGTACGTACGTAATACGTGCTATAAAATAAAATCTGTTTGAATACGAAATTACACAAATAGTACGGTAATTTTTTAATTAGCCACGCCCAATAAATAATTCGAGGAGGCATAATTCGAGGTAATATTAAATAAAGACCTACAATTTGTGGTATTTTTAACCGACTTCAAAAAAGGAGGTTATCAATTCGACCCCTGTGTATGTAATATTTCCAGAACAGCCTAGTTTTCAACTCAGGATTTCGTGACCCAAAGCCACATAACACTGGAATAATTATACAGTTTGTACAGCAGTTATTTATAATAATTGCATGATACTATATTTTATATTCATGTATGTATTAATAAGATCTTAGTCTGACCGAAAGGGTTTAAAGACCTTTATTTTAGAAGGCGCCGCACGTCGTCGGAACGGAGGGAAATTGAAACTTTATATTTGAGTGCACTTTATTTGATCCACGAATTGAGTCTCTTCTCGCAGAAAATGTTTATTTGAAAAAGGGAAGCAGTTTTGGTATTTTTATGTAAACATACCTTTTCATCCTCTGTCGATTTCAATAAACTGCGGTCTTAATCATGTTTATTCGCCCTGTTTGTATGTGTAGGTCAAAGCTTGGAAGCTAACTTAGAAGCACTTCCTTGTGTTTGATTTGATTTGAATAATCGCTGAATGTACCTATGTAGTATACCAAATATACTATCTTATCATAAAAATGGTCCCTTATGAAGTATTTCTGACTCTATGACAAAATAGAAATTTTTAAACTAATACACTTCTGCTTATATAAATACATTACCATTATATAAGTAGAAGTACTACTTAATACTTAAATTCCTTGTCGCCAAGCCTCTTCTACTTTGTTAAGTAAAATAATCGTTATAAAGTTAGTCTAGAATTACATTATTTTAAAATTTATTGTAAAAGTAAGTTTAGCTCGTCTTCTCAATAATATATTGATGGAAACTAGCGCTTCAAACGAAAATCAAATTGGTTTCAAGTATCGACAGCGCTCTGAAAGGCTTGTCATAAATATGCGGATTCAACTTGTTGCATTTTTTGGATTCAAAACTTCAATAAAGAGTGAATTCGAATCTGACACTATTGCATTTTGCACTAGTAAAATAGTATCGGTATCCTTCTTGTAATATCTGGGCTTTTAACGTATTTGTACTTACTTTATTGCGTCTATTAATTTCGGTTTTATTAAACCCCGACTTTAAAAATAGGGGTGTTTTAAGTTTGACGTCACAGAATTTGACTCCGGTATCGTTACTTCTAAACCAATTGACCGATTACGATGCGTCTTTTTGTTTAACAGCTGATGTAATCGGGTTGGTCCTGAGTTATATAGAATGAGGATCACACAAGTTTTTCTATTGATGTTTAAACATCGTTAATTTATAACGTCATCGTTAAAACATAAAGTTATAACTGAGGTCCTGATTTTCAAAATTTATAATCTCTATTAATTACTCTCTATCTAGATCTATTAATTATTTTTTTCCATGATCTTTAACTTGTGTACCACAAACAACTATAGCTTCCTATCTCATCTTCTTTAACAAAGAATCTTATTCAGGGGTGTATATAATAATGTATTTATAATATTTTATTATTACATTTTATGTATGACGGCCGAGTGGCGCAGTGGGTAGTGATCCTGCTTCTGCGTCCTAGGCTGTGGGTTCGATTCCCACGTCTGAAAAATGTTTGTGTAATGAGCATGGATGTTTTCCAGTGTCTGGGTGTTTAACTATATATTATAAGTATATATGTATAATGTATATAAAAATATTCATCAGTTACCATAGTACCCATAAAACAACCTTACGAGTACGCTTACTTTGGGCCAATATAGCGATGTGTGTAATTGTCCTATAATATTCAATATTTATTTAATATGTTAAATAAATGTACAAAATAGTACCTTGTATAAGATTGGTGGAAATATTTGCAGTTTGCTTTTCTCTAATACATATGCAGCAGCTGTGCCGTATTTCATTCCAAAGATGATTTTGAAGATGTCAATGTTTCGGAGTATGTTTTATATAATACCTATGTATGCACATCGTTGTATAGGAATGTGTCAAATATGACAAAAATATTTAAAATTTTGATTTTATACTATTGTTTCGAAGTTTATTTGATTTTGGGTAAGTATTGTATATTTCATTGTTAGAAATGTAGGTAAACTAACGATTTTTATGTTAGGTATAGGTTTTTAGGGTGTGATATAATAGTAGTAGAGTAGCTATATTTTTTCTTAATATTTATCAACTATATTATGCGCAGTGAAGCTACAATTAGAGTTGGGTGTAACAATAATCCAATCGCTGTTGATCCTACCCTAGACTTTGATCCAGATTTGAGTCGAGGTTAAATTTCATGTAAAGTAGTTACGTGAGATAAGAACACCTAAAAAAATATTCGGTCACGGTGTTCAGTACATATATACAGTCCAAGCCCGGAGTCTGGAAGTATACGGTGTTTTTGAATTGATTGTTACGGAATTATTGAATTGATTAATTAATTTTTATTAAATAATTATAAAATACATGCACATTAAGCATATAATATACTCTTAAGTGTTCACAGTAATCTGCAGGTACTCATTTTACATTCAGGGCATATCAATCAGGTACGTATTCTGTACGCTCTGAATGATGGAGTATAATTAACGGCCGGTCAATATGTACAAAGCAATCGGCTAAATGAAACGTTCCATTCACTCTAATAACATTTTCCGATTGTGTATAGGCTTTTTTAATTTGTAAAAAGTTCTTTCTTTGTAACTGCTTCGATGGTCAGCGGTTAGACTATGTAGTTTTTGATTACAAGGTGTTAGGTTCGAGTATTGGATAGAGTTAGGGAATATAGAGCTCGGAAAAAAGAAATTATTACAAGTTTTTAAACTATTGTATAGCTTCTATCGCGGGCCTTGAGCGTGGAGACCGAATACAAAAATTCCGTAACGAAAAAACCTAACACCCCCAAAGTATCAAAAACATAATATCAAAAGCACAATTTCGGAAACGACGTCATCGGGGAACGTGGCTTAGCGGTAAGGCGCTCTAAGTGCCCAGATTACCAAAGAGACGCGGGTTCGAATCCCGTCGGTTCCGTAATATTTTTTTTTCAAGCGTGATATTTCAAAAAGTCATTTTTTTTAATTAATGACTTTTTGCAATAACACGCTTAAAAAAAAAAATTGCGGAACCGACGGGATTCGAACCCGCGTCTCTCTGGCAATCCGGGCACTTAGAGCGCCTAGGCCACGGTCCCGATGACGTTGGTAGGTAAACATAAGTTGATAAAAAATGCTATGCAATAGCTTTACCGCGGTAGTCTCCGAGTGCCACACGTCGTTTTTTTAAATTAAAATTCGACAAACAGAGACGAAAATATTAATGAGATATCGATGTAAACATTCTCAACCCCAAGTGAAGTTGGGCAGTTAGTGATGTATCAGGCTTCGGTGAGGACGGTCAGCCTTTGTCCCAGGTAATTAACATTGACATGTAATATACAAGAGTAAACATTATCACTCTAAGCTTGCTATGCCGCATTAGAGCAGCGTGGCGGGTCAAAGCTTTTTACGTGACTACGTCTTATAATTCGATAGAGCCGGCTGCACGCACGAAAAAACATGACTCATGCGGCGTTACCTCGCTTTGAGGCGTTCCATGTAAGGCTTGAAGTGCAAGCGAGAGCGCGGAACGAGTGACAAAAAAGCACAATCGGCCTTTGCGTTCGGCAGCGTTCGACATCCGTCTATTAAATATAATAATTAAATATATTAATTTTAAATTAAAAATTAATATATTTATAAATTAATATACTTATTATAAATTTATAAAATCAAAATCAATTATTTTATTAATTTAAATTAATATTTATAAAAATATACTTAAATTAAAAATTTTAATAACCAATTAAATTCCATCAGTATTTTCTTCAGACGTTGTCACGTTCAACTATCGTCAGTAAACCGACTTTACAGACAACCAATTTTTTTTACGTCCTCTCATGAATATGTGTAGTGGGCTTATTTACTTACATTTTATAAACAGAAAATGCGAGTGTAATATTATCTTTAGACATCTTTAAATAATATTTTAAACATTTGTAGGACACAGGTAAGTCATTTTCAATTATGAGTATACTTATAAGAAAGTATAAAATGTGAAAATGCTGATATGATGATGTCATTAGCGTATTACGAAGAACAAAGATGATTTTCGCAACTCACTGTTTCTACATATATCACAAGCAAAGCATGTAACACGTTAACATCGGTGGGTGAAGCCCCTCTTTGAAAGAACTTCGACCGCGAATTTTCACCGTAATCAATTTTATACAAAATGGTGGCCGGTATACATTTTTAATCATCCTGTGCTGCCGATCTTTTATGGTATCTTCTATTATATGGACAGTTTTAATTACTACATTGGTTATGTCGGTGAACTATTAGAACAATGGGTATGTAAGAATATTACTTGATATTGTATTATTCTGTATGGGTGCCTTGTCTGCAATCCCACTGTCCAAAGGTAATTGGGTTGCGTTAATTGGATGTAAAAAATGAAATGTACCTGCACATTATCTTATAGTTAAATACTAGTCCCTAACAAGGACCTACAATATATTACATCTTTGCGCAACAGTACATTTTTACCACCACTAAACGCGTTTATTTTAGAACAATGAAGTATTTTTCCATTCAGTCCTTACGGAGCAATTGACTGGAAAGAAATGAGACCTTTCTTAGAGATGTAATGCTTAACACTTATTTTGCTCTAATTATTTATTATCGTATTTGAATGGCCGACAAGAAGTCCTCCCTCTTTATAACAGGGGGCATTTGAAGTTTTGACTCACAACGTTGCTATAAAGCGCTGGATAATCATTTTGTGCTCATGGGTAACAACTAACAAGTAATTACCAAATAAAGATCGTAAGCGGTGGATAAGCGAGCTTTCAGTTTAATCAATTAATTAAATAACTTTACGTTGTTGATTCAACGTTGTTCACTCAGAGAATAGGTACGCGGATGTTATATTGCGTACAAAATGCTAACCATAAAACATTTACGTTTTGTGTATGAACTAATTTATTGGTAAACATAAAAGGGTGGATTTGATTTACCGCATGATTTTACAACAGAACAAATTGTCCACGGAATGTTTTGAACTCGAAACGAGTGGTAAACAACATTTGGATTAGGTATATATCTAAACTAGCCATGCCCCGCGGTCTCACGCAGCATGTCGATTCTGTCGATTGTCATGAACTAAATTCAACAGTGCGATGCTGGACGCATCTATCTTTCTCTATTACACGATATTATATATATAGAGATATTGAGACGAAGCCAAGACTCGCATTGTCGAGTTTCGAAACTCAATCGACGTGCATAGAGCTATTTGTAACGGAACTCGACAGAATAAGCTTCCCGTGGGAATAACAAGAATTGCGTTCTTGAGTGTTTACAATGCAAAATGAGTAGGTAACTATGCTAAACTAGTATTTATTTTTATTGACTACATGTTACCCCATGACTGCTATCACACCTGATGTTAAGTGATGATGGAATCTAAGATGGAAGCGGGCTAATTTGTTAGGAGTAGGATGAAATCCACACCCCTTTCGGTTTCTACACGACATCGTACCGGAACGTTAAATCGCTTGGCGGTACGTCTTTGTCGGTAGGATGGTAACTAGCCACGGCGAAAGCCTCCCACCAGCCAGACCAAGGCAAATTAAGAAAAATCTCAATCTGCCCCGCCGGGAATCGAACCCTGGACCTCCGTCTTATAAATTCACCGCGCATACTACTGCGCCACGGAGGTAGTCAATCCTGAGTTTAACGTTAGACATCTGGTGATGTAACCGTCAGTCCGTATATTGCTATTATGTAGATATGAATACACGTCCTTTTATGTGGTGCGTCAACTTGAGACTTAGGCGTAAAACCTTATATAGCCATATTACACTGTTAATCAGACCTTTTGGACCAGATCATAGCAATGTTGCAGAAAAATTGATTAAAGCGGTAGTGCTTTCCCTGATAAAGTCAGTCACAAAGAGCTCTACAATATTATGCAACTGGTCTGTTTATCTTTCACTTTTGAACAATTTACTGCAATATTGCTCGGCTACGCAATCTTAGAAAGTGATATAAGAGATTGGAAAGCAATATCGCTTGGCGGCATGACTTTGCAGGTAGAGTGCTAGATAAAATTTAAAAATTAATAAAGTTCAACGGGCATCAAACTCCCGATATGTCGAGGCTGTCATATAATATTGGCATGGCCGCTACAACATTATTACACATGTATTGATATTTCTTTAATATTAATATTGGAAAGTAGATACAGATATTGCATATTATATTACGGCCGAATGGCGCAGTGGATAGTGACCCTGCTTCTACGTTTCTAGGCTGTGGGTTTGAGTCCCACATCTGGAAAATGTTTGTGTGATGAGCATGAAGGTATTCCAGTGTCTGGGTGTTTATATATATATTATAAGTATTTATGTATAATATATATAAAAATATTCATCAGTTATCATAGCACCCATAACACAAGCTACTTATGAGTACGCTTACTTTGGGGCTATTTAGCGATGTGTGTAATTGTCCTATAATATTTATTTATTATAGGACAATTATATTATTTCTGTACATAGTCTGAGTCATAGAGTCTGTTTGTAACCTTTTTTGTCATTTAATAAAAGCTGAATGACTTTTGGCGCGTAAACTGTTTTGTGTTTAAAAAAAAACAAAATACTTACGACTTAACCACTGACCTATGAGCTCATAGCAGCCTTTTCAAAGTCTCCGGCAAAAGTTGAAATAGTATAAGGTAAATACCCTAAAAACATGTAAAAAATGTCCGCCAAGCCTCGCTGCACTCGTTCGACATCAAAAGTTATGAGATCTTAGGGAGAGCCACGTTTACTCTTGATACTTCACCCACAAACAAACTACCCAATAGGTTAGTAAATTTCTTCAACACAATACTTGATAACTTTAAATCTTTATATACAAACAATTTTACAATACATTTTATTAATAAAAACCAAATGTGACGTGGCAAATACTATACAAAAAGAACTCAAACATAAAATATTAAATTTCCCTATCACAAAAACTACTGAACCGATTTTGATAAAACTTGCAGTGTACCCTAAGTTGAACAATACCTGGTATAACAAAAAAATAATTACTTTAATGGGACTTGTAGTTCCGGAGATATGCCTCCACAAACACAAATACATACATACATACACTTTTGAAATTTGGCACATTTGTTCAGACGCTGATATAGACTAACATATGCGAAAACTGGGCAGTTCTGGAAATATTACATACATACCGGTTGAACTGATAACCTCCTTTTTGAAGTCGGTTAAAAATAAATATGTGTTAAATAGAGAAGTATTCATGACTTTTCCTGTTACAAAACTTATCCTACAGTAGTAAAATAATATTCTTGGGGGTATCTGAAAATGTAAATTGTAAAAAAAAACCACTTTTAATAACATCGTGAACCACGAAATTTCCACGAACTTAAATTATTTCAATCGTACAATTCTTTTGTTCTGAAATCGCGATATTATTCGAAGTAGCCGAGTTGTACAATAAAATTCTCTCAGGGTTCGGAAATGAATTATAATTCGTTTTTGGCTTTAAAGATTATATTTTCTTTCTTACGTAGGAATTTATTGATTAATGTGAGAAGGCTCTTATCATTGTCTTAATTGTTTTTATTCAACGTCGACTGCGATCTCATGCTATGGTAAGTGACTTCATGCAGTCTTGGTAGACTAATTAAGAAGAGGTGAATGTCAGGTTACGTGGAGTTTGGAAATGCTTACAAGTGGCTTATATCTAGTAGTGTTTGTTTTTATTTATTTACTAAAGCTTAGCCCTTGACTGCGATCATACCTGATGGTAAGTGACCATGCAATCTAAGATGGAAGTGGACGTGCGGCTTAGGAGTAGGATGAAAATCCACACTCCTCATAGTTTCTACACCTACTATATCGCTTGGCAGTGCGTCTTTGCCAGCAGGGTAGTTAACTAGTCTGGGCCGAAACCTCCAACCAGCCTAGACTAATTAGGAATTCCCAATAGGCCTAGCCAGAAATCAAAGGGTGGTAACCAGCCATGGCGAAAGCCTCCCACCAGCCAGACCAAGACAAATTAAGAAAAATCTCAAAATGCCCTATCGGGAATCGAACCCAAGGCTGTCATAGCATGGACGGTAATTAGCTCTTTCTGACCTGAGGTACATACATACTCGTATATAGTGATACTCGAGTGATAAATCGACCCATGATTCGTTATTGCTGGAATGACAGTAACTAGGCATACTCGACACCTACGCCCACGCGAGGATTGTTCCCTCTTGAATTTAATTTAGCAACGCAAGACTGCGTCAACGTAGATTTTTTTACATAAACTACAACATGTAAAAAAAGTCATCATTTCTATATCTATAATCATATATATAATGGTTCATCATCATCATCGTCATTACCAGCCTATTTAACGGTCCACTGCAGGGCCAGGCCTCCCTCCTCAACCGCTGGATAATGGTTACTACAGGGTAAAGAACCTTCTTTTTCCTATAGATAAAAGAGGGGTTGGAGATAAAACCCATCGCGATGCAAGATTGTGAGTTGGTGAACATAATCAGCTTTACTACTGGACTACAAAAGCCCGCTATATTGAATTCAGATAAGTAATCAATGAAAGAGGTAATATTAATAATAATTTCGACTATAGTAAAAAATTAAACAAGAATTTTATTATAAAAAAATAATATAGGTTTATTATTGCGGCAGACCTTAAAGTAGTTTTCATATTAAAAATTAATTTCAACATTATAACTGACGTGGAAAATTCGAAAAGAAATAAAATACGATTCAATTTTCATTTCATTTTCACTACCTATTTGAATGGTTTTCATGAGAGTTGAATAAGAAATTTTACTTAAATTCTTACTAGTTTCTAACCATTTCACATTAAAAAATCTTTTATAATTTTTACTATTTATCTTATTGTAGGACTCAATATTAATTAATCTATTACTAAAATGTTAGGCGTGTATGTTCAATAAGCTTTACTTTAATTCTATTTATTATTTCAGCCAATTTGTACAAAACCATAATAGTTATGTACTAAAACCTTTCTCTAGGATGACTATCAATTGGTGTACAAACAAATCCGTTCAGTATCCGTATCCGTAGTTTTTTAGTTTATTGCGAGCAGGCATACAGACGAGGCGTTTGACTTTATTGTACAACTAGCAGTCGCCCGCGACTTCGTCTGCGTCAAAACCACTTGCCCTTCTATTTTTCTATGACAGACTATCATACAAATTTTGTTACCTATTGCTCTCTCTATGTCTACTTCTGACAACACTGGATTCTTTCAATGTTTCCGGCACGTTTCGTTTGACACATGATGTTTGATGTGTTGATTGGCGAGGCGTATCTAAGATGGCGACTGCAGTTTGTTTGGATAGCAACTACGGTTTGTTTGTCAGTATCATTAGAATTTAACGAAATTCTCCTTAATCCGAATTTTACGGATATATGCTGTAGACTCGAAATATTTTTTTATGTTTTGTTATTCATCTAAGGTTTCGATCGAGTCTACCGTTCCAAATTATTAATATAGATATGTAATGATGTAGTGGTGATAGTAAGATTCGCTACATTGATACAACCGAACATTTTTTTAGTCTCAATTTGATTCAAATTTGTTCGTCATAGTGTCTACTAGGGATAATCTGGTGCACCGAAGAGATGCCTCATAAAAAGCTCATAAAATCTTGAAATAAACTTTGATGCGAGAAACCTCCTTCGTACCTTCTTCAGAAGTGATGTAACAAACTTGAGAGCTTCAAATTTCTTTTAAACTAACCTGATAAAAGTTCACATGTTTCAACATTTTCCAATATTGCGTCACGGCGCTAAAACAAATTCTGAGGAGAATTTTTCACAAGTGAGATCTATTTTTCAGAATATACCGGTGAGTAAAGCGTAGCGGAATCGTTTGGAGGAAATCTATGATAGTTCTAGATGTAGGCTTGGATTATCTTAAATTTTCATTGTAAGATTGAAAGTCTTTAAAATAAGCCTGACGAATAATTCAACTTTTATTTCGGTGAATAACATATAATATATAAGTTCCTCACTTGAGGTCATCATGGGGTCATCATAGTCGTCATTGGAAATTTTACTGTGATATTGTTAGTTTTACTGTTCGTTTGTTAGCACCATAAGGCGCAAATTTTGTCGCATCTCTAAGATAACTTTCATGACTTTTGCAAGGAGCATAGGACATCTTTACTTTAGCATATTTATTACATGTGTACTGTAGTTATTAGTATCTGTGCCATAACAACATAAAAATATGTTATACATTAAAAAGTAGAACGAGTAGGTAACAAATGTTTTTAAATTTTCTTTTATGCTACGTCTGCTACAACGTAGTTACGAATCCGAGTTTGAAAGGAAAAGATGGATACTAACAGAATCTAGATTCAGGTGTGAGCGGCAACAATGCAATTTTAGAAACGAATAGATTTCTTCAAGGTGTATTTGAAATTTTTAAAATTTTTTATAGAAATGAATAATCCTTACCTGAATGAATTATGACTAATACTGATCATGTTGGCTAATTGGCTATAAGTCCTTATCACTTTTTATATGCGTGTGTGTGTGTGTGTGTGGTGTGTTTAGATATTTTACTTGGTAGTAGATTTTTAATTAGGTTTGTTTTTATACAGTGGGTGTCTTAATATTCATGATATTGTACGGCAGATATTTTAGTAAAACTGGATTATATATTTTCTAAATTGGCATAGGTATGTCTAGTCCGTTGGTCCGGCTTTGCGTTAAGATCGAAGTTAACGGTTATGATGGCAACGAATAAAATAGGCAATATAATAATCGGAGCCCATCACCCAACCAATGTATTAAAATGCCGGGTTTTCTACTGGGTGATTTGTATATAGGTAAAAATATTCCAAACAAGCTATGTACAAAATTTGTTAGGTACCTGTTTCTGTCATCACGAAATATATGGCTAAATACCACTCGTTCATATAAATTATTAGTAAAAAAAGTGTTATTTTAAACCAAGAATTGTTCTATATGATAAAACCTTTTCATTTCGAAAGATCTATATGAATAACTGAGTTGATAATCATAATCAGTTATGATCTTTCATTGTGTCCCTTGTCCCAAAATGAAAATGGTGATATTTCACAAAACGAAGATAATATTGTACCTGGAGTAATCATATTGCGACATTGTTGGATGAGCTGTCATATTTTATCTCAACTGTTATAACAGTTAATATTTTTTGTAACATTTTCCTTTGTTCAAACGAAAGTTAGCATTTGGGTACGATCTCACTTGATGTTATATGATGATTTGGTAGTATCTAGATTAACTAACTACGTCATTGGTCCTGAAGTTAGCCTATAGCTTTAAATTATGAGATCCTGGGTACAAATCCTAGGTCAGGATATGTGTTTATTTTTTTTCCTCCAAATAGCAATTGCAGTTCTTTCAACAATTCAGATTTAAAAATAGCGTATTCATTCTGACATCTAAAAGAACATATAAATTGAGTAATAGTGTAATTATCTCAATTAAGTAACTTATTAACATGAAATATCAAAGTCTCATTTAGTTGTGTGATGATACAGGTTAGAGTTATTTTGAGTAAACCAAATTATTTATTTAATGTGTTATTTCGAAGGTAATGCTGAATTGTAATTGAATGCAGATTTATTGGACATAATGAATATTTAATAAATCGGGTGAATTATATCATACCATTATGGAAGCAATAGCAGAGGTAGCAAGGCATGTAAATAATCTAGACCTAAACAACTGGGACCTGACTCAAACTTAAAAGCTAAGCTTTTAAGTTTGAGTCAGGTTCAATTCTTGTCCGTGGGGCGTGTGCAGTCGCTCAATTATATTTTCAATATTAGATACGGCAGCGATGCTTAAAGTCGTTTGCTTTGTAAGACGTAGCCTGGAACTACTTTATAACATACTCAAGCTATACGTTAAGTTGAAGGGGAAACAGAGATATGTCATGTATAAAAGACACGGCTAAAACTGAAAGATAATCCATCAATAATAATACCCACTGAACATCGAGTTACAAGGAAGTTCTCGCAGCATATTATGATCATGAAGACAACAAAGTTTTACACAAGATTCACGACGCAGCGGGTGTGCATTAGTCAGTTGTCAGCAGCGAACAGGTTTACTGGTATATAAAAGTTGCGGAGAAAGCGCACACGACGCGGAGACGACACGATTTGTTCACAGAATTGCATTGTCCCGTCGACAACTGAATATGGATTTGGTTAGAATCTATCGCTGCTTTCAAACAGGATTTGTACTTTCGTCTCCCGCTACGGGTTAGCTTAAAATAAAATCCGCGGAGTTTTTATTCTATTTTAGTTCTTTGATACTTGGGTAAACTTTAATAATATCATTTACTATTTAGTATCCTTTTGGTACGCCCTGTTGGTTGGTTGGTGTTTATATGGGTCTTCGAGTGTTTTGGTTTGGTCCTTTGGTTTTGAGACTTGGCTAGAAAAAAATTGCTTTTCTTTCTTCCATTAAAATTTCAGTAGGGCTCTAAGAAAAAGTCGACCAGTTTGCGATTATAAACTGCTGTTGACTTAAAGTGCATGTGAAGTCGTCGTCATGTTCCAGTCATTATTTTTAGTTTTTGTTAGTGATTATTACTTACATTACCCTAAAACCGGTTGCCTATGCTGCTCAAATACAGGTTACATCGTAGTGGGTATAAATTCCAAATCCTTATAGTAGGATTTAAGAGGAAAATACTGTTAAGTGATTTATTCTTTTTCGGAAAAATCCTTTCCAATTTAAATGAGTCCAGCGTTCGGTAATGTTACAATCATTAATTACATACAATTTGATTGAATGATTGATCATGCGAGTCCGTTTGGAGCGTCGTAAACATACTAAATAGGGCTGCAAAATTAAAAGGTAAAAAGAGTTTGTTTTATTTCATTACAAGATTAACATGTATCCATTAGTGATACTTAATCCTTTTTGGCTATTAGTAGTTTACCGAAGGTAAAACAAATCTACATAGAACACTGGATGCATTTCCGCGTTGAATAGCCAAGCTGATTTGCGCAAAAATGAGCCAGTCCTTTTGTCACTGGTCGAGGCATGTGTTAGAAGGGCTGGCTGGTTAAGTGACGATATAGCACTATTAATCTCGAAAACTATTAGTAACTGTTTAGACTAATGGAATTCAAACAATCTACTGACACAGTAATAAATAGGATCAATATTATCACCACATAACACAGGTTACTTACTTAATTAATATCCATCGATGCATTTATCAGAGCCAATATCTAGCGGCAGCAATCCTGGCGGTTGGTAATCTAATCGGACAATAGCACTTTCTAGCCCACTGGGCTGATATTGTTTTCAGCCAGTCGATACATGATCTGCGCTCTAACGTGATACATACGCTCGGATATGATTGAGCAATAATCAGTTCCATGTTTTTTTTTAAATTTCTTTTTATATGTAGTACATTATGTATGTGTATTCACCTTGCGGCTTCTCATTGAAATGATTGAATTCTTTAGTCAACCAACGTAAGGATGTAAATTTATTTATGTCAAAAAAAATATTGCGTCGCTGTGACGGTATGTCAGGTTGTATAATAAAAGATTCAGATTATAAATATGCTTATTTTCTTTCTTAGTTAATGTGTTACAGTAAGGAAATGCACGCAGAACAAATTTACATTTACTTTTATTGTGTAATAATAAAAGATTTTCTATGCATTTTATAATGTGACCCTTTTTTATATTAAAACTGTCTCCAAACATCAAAATAGTGTTTGTGAAGCCTGTCATATTCTCCGCCTTGAGGCTATTTATTAAATAATTAACACTAGCTCCTGGAAAACATTGGTTAGTCACTGGATGGTTGAGATATTGGCTCATTATTAAACCAAAACCTTTACCTATACCATCAGATATTATAAGATACTTTTTTACAACATTACTTGATTAAGAACAACTTCTGATAAAATTCTAGCACCTGGTTAAACTGAAACTGAATTACGGAAACGGCTCTAACGATTTTCATGAAATTTTGTATGCAGGTTATCGAAAGCGATTAATCAATCTAGCAAATATAAAATTTTTAATAATTGCATCATTTAGTTGCTTTAATTTACTTAAGCATATCTATGAAGTCGGTGCCAGCTAATTGAAGCAACATTTATTTAACGTAGTTAAACAGTTTGTGAGTTCTATTAACGTGCTTAAAGTAGAAACCTTGGTTGGCACCGACTCCGTTTTTTTTCGTCGGTTAAAAAATACCGGCTCGGACAACCAGGTATTTATAAATAAATGCGCTCCGGTATTTCAATTTCCAGTACATCATGCGTGGTTCATGTTTACAATACAGGTACCTACACTTTACAATATTACTATCATTAATTTTGAAAACCCTGAAGCTCTGATTAGAAGTTTTCAATAAAAACCTACACAAAAAATTTTATTTTATCCATTCTACTTTTACTGAATAGCTTTCTATATAGATTTCAATATCCATTTTTGAGACTTATATGACAGACGATCTCGTACCTAGTAGAAAATTATGTGATAATAGACCCCTTTATCACCTAGATGATACTGAAATTTCGCACAACACGGCGTAATATTTAATGAACCTCATAATTATAAAGCTTAGTGCAGTCTAATCCGAACGTGTTGCATAATTAGCACAAAGTTATGTTTTTCACATTATCATATTATCAGCTTATGTAGATAAGTTGCTACTACACCCAGTAGCTAATTGCAAATAAAACGAAACCAAAGCTATGAGTATATGCTTCGATGGTCTAATGGTAAGCTAATGTGGTTTCAATAACAAGATGTTTGATTCGAATCCTGTGTCAGTTTTGAAGTATAGCGTTT
Source organism: Mycalesis mineus (assembly GCA_034621355.1). Taxonomy (NCBI): domain Eukaryota; kingdom Metazoa; phylum Arthropoda; class Insecta; order Lepidoptera; family Nymphalidae; genus Mycalesis; species Mycalesis mineus. The sequence goes on along the minus strand of CM067886.1, from coordinate 9,427,281 downwards.
TGACGTGAAAACGTCTTATAATTCGATAGAGCCGGCTGCACGCACGAAAAAACATGACTCATGCGTTACCTCGCTTTGAGGCGTTCCATGTAAGGCTTGAAGTGCAAGCGAGAGCGCAGAACGAGCGACAAAGAAGCACAATCGGCCTTTGCGTTCGGCAGCGTTCGACATCCGTCTATTAAATATAATTATTAAATATATTAATTTTAAATTAAAAATTAATATATTTATTATAAATTTAAAACATAAATTTATAAAATCAAAATCAATTATTTTATTCATTTAAATTAATATTTATAAAAACATAATTAAATAAAAAAAAACTGACTTTACAGACAACCAATTTTTTTTTTTAAGAAATTTTCAGTTCTAAGGCCGAAACCGGTAAGTTGGTCCTACGTTCCTGTGCTTTGGTCTTGGTTACTGTTATCAACATCAGTGATCGTAAAAAAAATATTAGCCCACTAAGTCCGTCAACCTGCATTGAAGCAGCGTGGTGGGTTTATGCTCCATATTCCGTCTGGACCGCAAATAGGCTGATAATAATAATGCAAAAAAGTTATGGGTGTAGAGCTAATTGTAACAAAAAACTAAAGTTATCCAAGTAATAATTAATCAAAGCTGGGAGCAGGTAAACATTGCACATTCTGATCACGCGTGGTGTGAACATAGAACGCCTCGATCGCGTAGTTGCACCAAATAAGATCACTAACATTCAGAGCTCGTAGCGCGCCCCAGACAACTGTCTTAGTTAGCGAGTACACGAGCCGCAGTTTCTTTGTCAAATTATTTTCCCCTTGCGGGTGTTTATTCACAGGTGAGCTAATTTAATTAGTAATGCATGCATCCTTTAATGAAGTCAAAGGAAATTTTACTTTCCATTTCCTGAGGGGTGACTGTGCGCTGCAACTATATACGATACACTAGGTTACCATTTGGTTTATTAGGATACTAATTATTGTGTTTTAATATAGAATTCTGTATTGTCCTAATACTGAGAATCTTCTATATTGTTACGGATGACCCCTTGGAGGAATTAGAAAGTAAAAGAGTTTATAGTTGGAAACCCCTTTGGGTTTAAAAGTAAATGCAATTTAAAAAAAAGAATAAGTTAAAAAAATGGAACAATTCTAAAGATTTCGTGTGCAGAACGAAGACATGTTTCAGAGAGTTCAAAGCGAGTTGTCGTTGAGTCAAGACGGTTGAAGGAATGTAGGGAGATGTTTCCTAAGAGTGTGCGTGTAAGGACGATGGATCCTGTAGTGGTCTCCCAGTGTGGTTGAGGTGTGTGGCCGTGAGGTGCCGAGGCAGATCATCGTCGCCACCGTGATGGGTTCCTTCAGGCTTAGAAGCGTGAAACGACGGCGTCGCAGCGTGCTGCATCGAATCTTGTATACCTATCTATGTATTGATTTATAAACGTCTAATTCTCCCTTTTGTGTTGTTCTTTCAATCTCCGACCCCTAGGTTGTAACAATATATTGTTTTATTATATCACAAATCGATTAGCGCTATTTATTTTCTTTGTGCCTTTTCAATGAAAGCTACATTGTTGTGGTGATCAGGTGGTGTGACTATTTCGATAATTACTGTTCTATTTGAGCCAAATTGTAAAGAACCATAACAAATTGTATTCCAATACCTTCTTCTTCTTCTTCCTAGCGTTATCCCACTAGGTGGCGTCTGCTTTCCGGCATAATCTAGCCTCAGAGTTAGTTGGCTCTCATGTCACTGCTCAGTATGTCAAGCCAGCGCTTTTTGGGGCGGCCTCGGGGTTTAGCGCCAGGGACTGCGATTCCAATACCTTCGTCAGGCATAATTTTATATATTAGTGTAAGCCGCAAGAAAATCCGTTCAGTAGTCTTTCGGACAGACAGACGGGTGTGGCGGAGGGCTTCATTTTATAATATGTAGTGATAACAAAATGGTAAGCCAAGTCTACTTCTTATCTTATTAACATAATGTATCCTGCTCGCTAGTTTTAAAATGTATTTTTGGCATGGTAAGGTAAGCGGGTGTATGTTAAAAGTTCGAAACTTCTAGCTAAGTTGGACGGAAGCATCTAAGAGTGCATCATCACTTTTCTGAGATGAAAGCGCTACCGGGTAATTGCTTATCGAATAAAAAATGATTTTGAATGATCAATTTTTTTTTATCTATGGCAGATATTTTATAAGGAGGTTGATAGGAGTAGGTAGAACAAAACCCACACCTGTTTCGATTTCTACACGACATTAGAGTACCGAGACGCTAAATCGTTCTGTGGCTAGCCTTTGCCGGTAGAGTGGTAACTAGCTAGGGCGAAAGCCTTTTCCAGCTAGACTAGAGCAAGTAAGAAAATCTCAATGAGGCCAGCTGGGTATAGAACCCAGCACTTAAATTAAAATTACATTAAAAGTAACAATAAACTACGTAGGAGTAGGTAAAGTTGTATAGTTCAGTAAAGTACCTTCAATTGCGTGGATGCTAACTGAAGCGGAGGAAGGATGTAACACCTCAAATATCATGTATTATTGTACTTTTGACGGTCTCCGTGGCGCAATGGTATGCGCAGTAGATTTATATGACGGAGATCATGGGTTCGATTCCCGGCGAGGCAGATTGAGATTTTTCTTAATTTGTCTTGGTCTGGCTGGTGGGAGGCTTTCGCCGTGGCTAGTTACCACCCTATCGACCAAGACGTAGCGTTCCGGTACGATGTCGTGTAGAAACCAAAAGGAGTGTGGATTTCTTCCTACTCCTAACATGTTAGCCCAACATCAGGTGAGATAGCAGTCAAGGGCCAACCTGTAGTCGATAAAAAAAAATAAGTCACATAAGACTTGTCAATTAACAGAGAATCTAGTCGCTTTTGCTAAACGCGACAGAGAAGTGATTATTGCCTTATTGACCTCTTCAACAAAAGGCGTATGATACTTAACGTATTTGCTGAATTAAAGTGCCTACATACGATTAAAAATTGCTTGGCATTAAAATTTACATGGCTTAAAGAACGACAAACAATAAATTGACGTTAAATTGTGATGATCAAATGTACACTGACTACATTTACAACCAAACTGTAAATCAGTAGCAACTCAGAAAGCCCAGTATTTATACGCTATACATTCATATTGTAGAACGCTGATTATAAAAGATAAAGCATCTGAAACCAAAGTTGAAAGCTTTGAAAAGAGTGTTGACAAAACAATTGTATTAAAAGCCGCACAGGCTTCGAGTGCTGTCGGTAATCCTATTGCGGCGCCGACCCGTTCGAGTTACTAAAAGTTGAAATGCGCGTTACCGACAAACCATTATAGCACCTACTTCCTACTTGTTCCTTTTGTTAGCAGCGACTGAAATGCCTGTTATATGGTCTTGTTCGATATATGAGACAGTTGTGCTTGAAATAATTGCAGCTTTAATATTTACTAAAATATAATTTTCATCATTATTAACAGGCGATGAACCCTCTTTACTAGATGTGGCTTCTCCTTACAAGCCGCTTAATGTACAGGGGTACACCCCACTATAAAGACGGATCTTTCTGGAGTCGTTCGCCACCCTAGCAACTTGGGATGCCCAACAGGCGATGAACCCTCTTTGCTAGACGTGGCTGCTCCTTACAAGCCGCTTAATGTACAGGGGTACACCCCACTATAAAGACGGATCTTTCTGGAGTCGTTCGCCACCCTAGCAACTTGGGATGCCCAACAGGCGATGAACCCTCTTTGCTAGATGTGGCTGCTCCTTACAAGCCGCTTAATGTGCAGGGGTACACCCCACTATGAAGACGGATCTTTCTGGAGTCGTTCGCTACCTTAGCAACTTGGGATGCCCAACCTCCACTATATTGCCATGGTGCCATGCAACCTCCACTGTTTGCAATGTACGACCTATGAAAGCTAAGCTATAAACACTGTGTTCTTGGTGCTACATTGGGCAGACAGTCAGTGGTTATTTAACATAAGACGAATAGTGCACTTTTTGCAGCATTAATATTTGAAGAAATGTGTTTTTTCTCACTCTTCGAACTATGTGCCATTTCGAGTTCTTGATTCGTTGCGCTACGTCGGATATTTTGGTTTTCCAGCGAATCTCTTCATTTCGTTCGCTCTCTCCATCGCCTGCTGATTAATTCTGAGTCTTCATGTGAGGCCAAGTTAGTAAGCACGTCTCGACAAGACCAAGTTTAATATATAGTGTGTTATTATAGTACCTCTACAAGCTTTAGATGTTACTGAAAATAATTATTTTAGCTCACCTTTTTTCTTTTTAATTCACCATCACCCATACTAATTACATATTGCAAAATAAAGTCCCCCGCCGCGTCTGTCTGTCTGTTCGCGATAAACTCAAAGACTACTAAACGGATTTTCATGCGGTTTTCACCAATAGACAGAATGATTCCTAAGAAAAGTTTTTTTTTATCGACTATAAGTTGGCCCTTGACTGCTATCACACCTGATGTTAAGTGATGATGCAGTCTAAGATGAAAGCGGGCTAACTTGTTAGGAGTGGGACAAAAATCCACACCCCTTTCGGTTTCTACACGACATCGTACCGGAACGCTAAATCGCTTGGCGATACGTCTTTGTCGTTGTCGTCTTTGTTGTCGTTTTAGTATATAAGTTGTGAAGTGTGGCTCTAATATGACGAAAATTGTTGGAATTCATTGAAACGCTTTCAGTTATAACAAAACAAAGTATGGAAGGAGTGTTCCTCTTTATTAAGATTCCAAAATAGTGTGTGATTGCGTATATCTATCTTTTAAGGATAGCTTGCAATAGCTATTTTTTCGTAAAAAAGGGTCACATCACACTTAACGGCCGAGTGGCGCAGTGGGTAGTGACCCTGTTTCTGGTGTTCTTAGGAGGTTGCAATATATTATATTCCTAGAAGATGAAGTCGCGGACGACTGCTAATAATAAAATAAATATCTGAGCAATTAGCTAGTATATAATTATGCAACCGTCCTAAATTAATATTAGTAATTCCATTCATTATCATGATATGTAACTAATATTGGTTTAAGCAAATATGCGGCATGAAGTGAATTCATGCAACATATTTGCTTATCATATTAGTGGGTGATATTCTATTAATTTCAATGTGGAAACAAATCAAACTATTCACCGCTTTGTTTCACTTTTGTGCACTTTAAATTTGCTTAATTTGAATACGATAGTGATATTCAATAACAGACTTTTTCAGTTCATGTACGTTAATATTTTTTGGTAAACTGTTTTAAAAGAAAAGTTCGTACAATATGTGGCATTAAGAATAGGGATAGTTGCAAGCCCTATTTTTATAAACTAAAATTACTTACTGTGACATCTCTTTACATCTATGAACTTGCAGTGTTTCTGAGAAGTAATGAAAAACTATTTCAAAGAACCAATAGGAACGCTGCAGGAATAAATTTCGGTTCCCCCTGTACCGTACGGCTTTCCTAAATAGGAGTATCTGTATAATGGCAACACAAGTGTATAATAAGTTACCAAAGCAAATCAGACAGGAAAATAACCTTATAAAATTTAAAAATGCTCTGTATACATTTCTTACGGACAATACATTTTATGTCATAATTATATTTTCTTTTTAACATAAATCTTAAATCAAATGTGTAATTTAATTTAATTTTGTCTTTTATTGAATGTATTTTTTGTGATTATATTAATCTTAAATGTTTATGAAAATGTTTAAAAACTTATAATATTAATAATTTGCATGCCCAATGGGTGTGCCCAGTAGGCTTAAAACTAGTTATTGTACCACCGTAGACCATTGTAAATACCCTGTATCAGCAAATAATGAATGATTATGATTATGAATTATGAAAGAATATCAGGGATATGTCAAGAAGTATTTTTTTATATTTAGGTACTATACGACTTGACCCTTGACTGCAATCACACCTGGCGAAAAGTAATGAAGCAATCTAAGATGCGGGCTAACCTATTAGGAGACGGATGAAATCTACACCCCTTTCGATTTTTAAGCGAGTGTACCGGAACGCTTAATTGCTTTGCGTTACGTGTGTGTCGGCAGGGTGGTACCTAGCCACTAATGAAGCCTTCCACCAGCCAGACCGGGACCAATTAAGAAAATCTCAATCGGTCCAGCTGAGAATCGAACCTAGAACCTTCATCTTATACATCTACTGCGCTTACGTCTGCGCTACAGAGGCAGTCACAATAATAATACTTTGAAAATATTACATATAAATAAATGAGAGATGTAAGTCGTTGTAATTATATTACTAGGTAATCGATTGGATGTGTAGGTGTTCTTATAATTTTATTTGTTTATCGAGAGGGTATACAGCACAGGCGCTTCAACTCACACGTTGAAATATGCAAACGAGTTAGGGGAATTGATTCAAAGCACAAAGGAGGCTGCAGCTGTCTATAGGAAGGCACGAGATTTGGGCATTAATTTCCCGTGAGATTACACCTTTATCTCACTACACTGCTTATTTCACCTTTAAAAACTTAAATAAATCTACCCTTATTTTCTCACTATTGACAGCCGAGTGACGCAGTGGGTAGTGGCTCTACTTCTGAGTGCATAGCCATTCCATTCTCATATTATCTGCAAAAATGTGTGATGAATATGGATGTATTCCAATGTCTGGGTGTTTCTTTATATATTATAAGTATTTATGTATATAAAATATATCCATATTGAATCACCCGAAATACAAGCTACGCTTATTTTGAAGCTAGATAGCGATTGTCCTATAGTATTTACTTATTTATTTACAGGAATAAACATACTCAGTATTCAAGAAATATATTCGATCAGTATTAATGTAACAAATACTGTCAGTCGCCGGTGGAAAACTAGGTACCTACTACATTTCTGTACTTACTAGTACTAGTATATAGTAAACTAACATTCATTAGTCGGAAATAGCGCGGAAATTATTTTTGTTTTGTACTAAGTATAGACTAAGGTATTTAAATCACACAGTTTTTCCTAACAAAGGGTAAGCTGTATTCGTAATGCACCTACATTATCCCTTCGAAGTACGTTAATCGAAACTAGTTAAGTATTTAAGTTGCACGATGGACAGCAGTTACATACGTACATATAGCATCACCATAAGGGAAGGTAGAGACCACGTCCTTCCACTTGCCACGATCCTTGCATATTTTTCTCCCTTTTTCAAATTTCATTAAACCTGTAATACAAGTATGTCGGTTAAGGGTACTATAGCCTGGGCTTTAATGAGGATATCTTGGCAATTCGTCCAGGAACGTTCGTTCGCCTTTTTCACACTTAACGGCACTTTTCTATTTTCAAATAAATGTGGAAAATTATTCGTCTTCCGGGCTTCCCTTGCGTGCGCTGCGAAAACAGTTCAAGATACCAGAAATATATGTATGAAAGAATTATTCTTCTTGAAATGATCTAAAAAAATGTCCACGACAGTATATGTCTATCTTTTAACATTAACTCACTAGAACCGTTTTTATAGAAAATGTAAATCTTTAGTACACGGCACGGGACGGAGGATATTGCTTCACGGGAAACTATAAAAAAAATTTAATTGGGACGAGTAGCGGGGAAAAACCACACTTTATATAAAAGTCTGTCTTTAGAATTAAAAGGGTACCTAAGAGGTTTTAACGCGGACGAAGTCGCGGGCGACTGCTAGTCTTACATAACTACATTGCAGATGATTAAGCAAATTAATAATTTAATTTTTGTTTTAAGATCCAGCGAGCGTTATTAATTGATAAATATTTAGAAACAATATAATATCATTTTATAAATGACTGTTTCGAATGAAGAAACATTTTCTTATTCTTCTCCTAAACAAAAGTGCCCGTAACATTTACGAGGCCCTTACATTAATTGTACACAATTACTGTCTTGATACCTTTAATCTTTAGTACCTTTATATTGCCCGTAGACTATGAACTGAATTACCAATAAAGATCAGAGAAATAAATCACCTCAATAAGGAAAACAGGCGAATTAAGTTTTTCTAAGTATTCCTATACACGATTTGCTAAGTAATTTTTCTATCAATATTTTGATTAATTTTATTTATCAATACGGGAAAAGCAAGAAAATTAATTTTGATGAAAGTCACTTGAGTATTTTAATTAACCTCGAGTATTACTTAATTATATGTGAAATATATTGTAATCAAACGGCTCAAATACGTAATCTCCGACGAGGTTATTGTATTTTAAATATATAGAATTAATCATAGATAGGTTTACTCCTCTGAATTAATTACTTTTACAAATAGACTAAAGCACTATCCTTACTCAAATCTATCGAACATTATGAGTATACTATAAAGGCGAGAGTTTGAATGTTTGTTAAATATATCACGCAAAAATGAATGAAAGGATTTTGATGAAATTTCATAATAATATAGCTTACATAATATCAGAATAACAGATGTGGCCTATCGGAAATAGAACTACGAGGGTGAAATCCCGGGCGTCCTCTAGTAAGATCATCATCATCATCATCATCATCATCATCATCATCATCATCATCATTACTAGCTTATTAACGGCCCACTACAGGGCCAGGCGTCCCACTTTATAGGAAAAGAGTTATAGGATTTAGACCCGCCATGCATCTCCATGCGTAACACAGCTTACCCTTACAACTATCTGTTGTTAATGGTAATGACCGAGATTGCGACACTGAATGTAACACCACTAGACTATAGACGTTTCCCAATTCCGGTCAGTTATATAAAAGTCAGAAGGCTTTACGAACGTAGTTGCTAAATATTTGCTTAGTAACAAAATATACCGGATCGATGAACGTCTTTAAAATACGGTGCATTTAGACGATATAGAGGCGTTGCAGTTGTAGAAAATCTGTAGCATAGAAGTCTTCTTTGAATTTAATTGCACATTGTCATAGTTGTCATAGAAAATGATAGTAGTATAGTAACAATTTGGTATCGTCATCATTACCAGCTTTATAATGACCTTCTACAAGGCTAAGCTGCTTCTAGGAGAGGGGATATATACCCACCAAGTTACTTCGATGCGACGGGTTTAGTCTGATAATGGCTAAACGTGAATGAAAGAAGAAAAAAAAGCTTAATATTATTGCAAAGCCTCCAGGCCCTCATGATCTGAAGACTAACCACTTGACCAACGAGACAGTCAGCGGTAATAACATAGTATTTTTTATTTAATTTAAACTATATTGGTAATAAAATAAAAACTTGTTGTAGACATCATCTTGTAGAAACCGTTTAATAGCCCAGTTACCTCAAGAGAGAGACAGGCTTCAGTTTATTAAATATCATAACTTTAGATTGAAGCCGGAAGGCTATCTGAATCTCAATTGGGTACTCACTACGAGTAAACTAATAATTGGACTGAATACTTATTGATAATCGTTTAAAATTAATTGGATGGATTTAATTAAAAAAATAAATTAGGGCCTATGTAGGTCGTAATTTAATTAACTTTATTGTAATATGTAAATCCATACTTGTACCTTAATTTGTTAATCATTTTTTACCCGACTGCGTCAGAAGGAGGGTTATGTTTTTCGAGCGTATGTATGTATGTATGTATGTATGTCGCACGCGCTACAGCCTAAACGGCTGAACGGATTTTGACATGTGAGATGTCGTTGAATTTGTCAAAATTGTGGTAGTGACATAGGCTATATAAATTTTCAAAATGGCGCCTGTAAATGGGGGAAAAAGGGGGGATGTATGTATTTTTTTCTCTTATCTTAGCAATATGGGTACCAATTGAAAGGTCGTAAAAAGACCATTTCAAAAATATAAATATCATATCATGTTCACATTACTTTTTTAACAAAAAATGGCAAAAAGACTAAGTGTACCGTCTCATTTCTATACCATAAACTAAAACAAAAAAGTCTCAAATAAAATTATTATTATAAAAACAAAAACTCGACTGCATAGAAGTTATGAACTGAAAAGAGAAAAACAAGGATCACTATATCTATATAAAATTCTAAATACTTTATGGTGCTGCAGGCGGGGACAAACGTAGTTTTGGTACATCTTTCTTTCCCCGCAGATTAAAGTATTTTGTCCCTGTTTGCAGCATCATAAAGTATTTAGAATTTTATATAGATATAGTGATCCTTGTTTTTCTCTTTTCAGTTCATAATTTCTATGCAGTCGGGTTTTTTGTTTTTATAATAATAATTTTATCTCAGCAATTAATTTGATGTCGTTTTTCTTGTTTTTCTTACAGAGGTTCATTATAATATGCACTAGAAGACGACCGCGGTTTCATCCGCGTAGTTGTCGATCCCGTGGGAATTTTGGGATAAAATGTGGCTTATGTGTGGAAGATTCTGATATGTAAACCATATTTATATGAAGATTTATCAAAATCCATTCAATAGTTTTTGCGTGAAAGAGTAACAAGGAAACATCCATCTAACCATACATCATCATCATCATCATCATCATCATCATCATCATCATCATCATCATAATTATCATCATCATCATCAACAACATCATTACCAGCCTCTAGACGTCCACTGCTGGACATAGGCCTTTTTTAGGGACACAACGATCCCGAGCCGCCTATTGCCAGCTGCTCCCTGCGACACGCTTGATGTCGTCAGTGCACCTGGTTGAGGGTCGACCTGCCAGAGATTCTTGACACCCCTTGCCCCGCCGTTACCATGACCACCGCCAGAACCAGGAATAGCGGGGCTGCCGGGGACTTGGGGCTGTTTATTCGGACCGTTTTTTTTTTATCGACTACAAGTTAGCCCTTGACTGCTATCACACCTGATGTTAAGTGATGATGCAATCTAAGATGGAAGCGGGCTAATATGTTAGGAGTAGGATGAAATCCACACCCCTTTCGGTTTCTACACGACATCGTACCGAAACGCTAAATCGCTTGGCGGTACGTCTTTGTCGGTAGGGTGGTAACTAACCACGGCGAAAGCCTTCCACCAGCCAGACCAAGACAAATTAGGAAAAATCTCAATCTGCCCCGCCGGGAATCGAACCCAGGACGAATTTATTGTAAAAACGTATGCAATTGCCTTTTAACGAATTATTAATTTTACTAAGCCTAGTTCTAGATGCAACCAGTTTATTTTGGCTTCTAATATAAATATTGTTACAGTCACATTTTCTCTTGAATTTGCTTAAAATACGTGCCATTACGGTATTTTAATTACCCTTACAGAGGAGAACAATCCTTTCGAACATTGTTTTGCTATATTATGTCAAAGGGTAGACTTTTCCTACTTTCCATACCATTCACACTTTTTTATATGATTTGGGCCAATTTAAACATAGCCTTAACATATTATACATTAAAATTAAAACCTTCCTTTAGGTATCACACTATCTATCAGTGAAAACAGTATGAAAATCCGTTCTTACGTGATAATGTAGTAAAAGTGATTATGATAGTGATAGAGACAGTGATAATGTTAATATATATAAACCTTATAATAAATATAATTGTTTTGTATTGATATTTGCTATAATATATCCGACAAAGTCAAACAATATTGCTCTGTGTCATGTATACGAGAAACAAGTTGAGTCTAACTTACTGTTAACTTAGACTCAACTCATTTAATAAGGAAGTAGGTTCCTGCATGGTCTTTGAAATAGTCTGATGATAATGAAGTACCTACTCAGTTGAATGTACGTATATCAGTTAGTAAAAACATGTGCAAAAGGCATAATTTATTATTTTTAAGTCGCTAAAGGCAATACAAACCAAACAAACCAAACCTGGACCTTAAGATCCGCAGATCGCAAACGGATTGACGCTTTCGAGATGTGCTGCTGGAGAAAAATGCTCCAGATCCCATGGACAGCATTTCGGACCAACCCATCTATTCTGACTAAACTTAAAATTAAAAAAAGGCTCTTAACCATTTGCCTGAAGCGAATTCTGGAGTACTTCGGACACATTGCAAGGAAACATGGAGATAATCTCGAGAAACTAATAGTTACTGGCAAAGTGGAAGGAAAAAGGCCGCGTGGCCGCAGCCCCATGCGTTGGTCTGATCAGATCCGCACCACTCTCGACAACCGTCTACGATGCTCTTCGGACAGCAGAGGACAGAGCAAAGTGGCGTTACATCTCAAATATAATCAAAGATGGAGGTGCTCACGACCCTCATTTATGAGGTAAACGACAGGAGGAGGGGGAAAGGCAATATTTGATAAGACCTGTATTGTTGAACATAAATATAGCAGTGTGTTTTATGTAATTAATACTCTTGTGAAGAAAGACGAACACAAACATTAAAATTATTTATGGAGTGTTTAAGATTACGGTGGTCTTAAATGCTCCTAATAATAAACGGAGATACTAATTGATAATCTGTTTTAATTATCCTAATTTACTTCCTTCTCCATTTAAGGCACCTACTAATTCCGAGGAAATAGATTGAATTTCCAGATGAAAATACGACTTTCCTCATTGTGTTTTATTACACTTTTTGGGATCGCAGTTTCTTAACTTCTTCAACTCATGCCTCAAAGTAGCGCCTACTTCGTTCCTAAATTATAATAAACCGCTGTTTATAGTGGTATGAATTCTGCTTTTACAAATTTCTAAATTTTTGAACACTACTTTTAATTATAACAAATAAATATAATACTAAAAAAAGTTAACATTTTTAATAAAACATGATATTTGCTCGAATAAAAACTTTTATGTAAAAAAAAAGAAAATGCCAAAATCTGTGCATTGGTTCAACACATCTTCTACTAATATAGTGAAGAACTAGCTTAACCGTATCAATTATCCAACAAAAAACCGCATCATATTCGGTCAATTTGTTTTGATCATACGATGACAGAGTGACACAAGCACACAGACCACACCGACAATAACACCCCACTTTTTACGTCAGGTATTAAATACCTTAATAAGTAAATATGATAAAAAAATAATATAATGCAATAAATGCGGCAGGAATATGCAATAACCGATAATTACATACGTATATGGGGGAATGATTTGCCAGAATGCGAACCTGATTGAGATTCGACGAACACAAAGTGATTGACTATTGGGAGGTGAGAATATTATTTACCGCAATTGTAATAAATAACAGCGCGACTGGATAAATGATGGATTTATTATAAAATTGATATATTTCGATTTAAATTTTAGTTTCGGATTCCGAACATAAATCATAATGTGACATGTGTAAATCAGTTTAGAGAGGGCTATATTTTTTTTAAAACGTTGGGTCTGAAAAAATTGTTATTGTAAATAATTATATTATTATAAAATTGCCAGAATTTGATTGACATGTTATACTATATCATAAAACTGATGAAAACGGGGGGACTTGTTAGTAATCATTATTTTGACTATTATTTGGTAACAATAGGATGCTGCTATTTTGTCTGCGTAGCTCCCCCTATCTTAGGAATTTCGCTATAGAAAGCCTTTGTTAGCCTATATTTTCATCCAGGGTCTAAATCCATCTAGTTTAATAATCTATCTATCACCCTCCCAAATTTCAGCCAAATCGGATCAATAGTTGCGGCGTGAGATGTAGCAAACACACACACACACAAACACACTAACATTCGCCTTTATAATATTAGTTCAATATGTATAAAGCCAAAATTACAATAATTATCTCAAAATATTTACTTTGTATAAAAAGTAGTCTTGACCTACATATACTCAACTTTCCGATAAAATAATTAAAGTTAAGTATTTGTAAAATTGGTCGCTTAACGAAGACACGTTTTGAAGAGTCAGTAACGAAAATAAAGTGGAACAGAACAAACCTCAAAGTTTAATTACATCTTAAACCAGCAAAAGCGTGGCTTGATGAAGTTAGGGTTCACGATTTTGATTTCTTTGAATGTAATTTTCTAGATAACGATTTTACAGTAAACAGTATGCTAAGACTAAATAAAGTTTTGATAAAAGCAAAGATATACTTACACAGTAAAACAAGTACCTCTTTATTTTGTAAGTTCGTAGAGCAACACAGAACAAGGAAATAAGTTCGTGCTTTGTAAGTATTATGAAAGTTGAGGGATTAAATTTAAACGTCAATCAGAAATATTTATTGGAAAGCAATTTTCCTTGTCAGAAAACGAAAGTTTGTTTAATAATCCCCAGAGTAAGTGTCGGTGAGATAACTCGACTTTGTAACTCAAAGATTTATTTGTTTATGCAAGCATGCGTATTCAAAATATCTTCAATGTCGTAAGATACAGGTATAGCCTCGCGGGAAATTACTGACGAAATCTACTGACTGCTTGCAGCCTACTTTGTGCTACGAATCAATTCCCGTTACTCATTTCCATATTTTATTATGCGAGGCGAAGTGAGATTGCAGTAACAATAACTTTTTCTTCGGATTTTTCGTTTCTTTCATACAACGCGGAACAATAAACATTCAGAGCAGGGGATATCTTGCCTTATTTAAATAATTTCATCGTATGTATTTCACCGGATGATATTAAATGTATATTCATAGTATTACAGCATATTATCAGGAATATTCCATTTCAGTAACTCGCGCAATTAATTGCGTAGCGACGTTCCTTTCAAATCGTCGGAGACCAAACGAGCGGGCCTATTTGTTCTATTGCTGACGGCAACCAATCAAGGCTTTTTCAATTTTTCATCCCGTACGAATGGAATGTAAAACAACAGGCGCAATGGATCGGCCAACGTGCGCCAGCGTGAGCAATCGCCGCTGCTCACTCCGAGCTCTGCTGCTTTTTGTTTTACAAAACTTGTCCGCGACAGACAACTCTATTTCTGTTCTACCCCTAGCTTTCTACAGATTGTGAAATGTTTTATTTATGCATGTAAGCATGTATTTTTAATGATCCTATCCTAAACTATAAAGTCAATAGCTCGTATTCTAAATATTCTTGTTGTTTACATTATTGTAATATACACGCTTGATACCATTGTTCGTTTAGCGCTAACAGAATTAGAGTTTATTGTTTACAGTTTGCAAATTAAGTGCAATTTACATAATAACAGAGCTGAATTTATTACTATGACAAAGCAAAAAGTTGTCTAATATATATAGACGCTCTTAATAAATGAACTGCCTTATTACAGTGGTACCTAATAATGTCGCGGGTCACGTTGGCAATCGGCTTCGTAAGTAACGGTTTTTTCAAGAATCGACATATCAGACTTTGTAATAATCTTCAAAGCCGAAATTACTAAATCGATTTTTTTAATTAATACATCGACGTGAATGAATTAAATAGGTAGGTGATATGTCAACTATCATTGATATACCTAGTGATAAGAAGTTAAACCTGCGGCGTGCCCGATGGATACTTTTTAACCGACTTAAAGAAAAAGGGGTTATCAATTCGATCCGTATGTATGTAACATTTCTAGAACTGCGCAGTTTTCTCATATACAGACTATATCAGCGTCTGAACAAATGTGCCAAATTTCAAAAGTGTATGTATGTACGTATGTTTCTATGTATGTATGTATATATGCATTTATGTTTGTGGAGGCATATCTCCGAAATTAAAAGTCCGATTTAAGTAATTCTTTTTTTGTTGTACTAGGTATTATTCAACTTAGAGTACACTGCAAATTTCATCAAAATCGGTTTAGTAGTTTTTGAGATAAATAATTTTTATTTATATATTTGTGTTCGCATGTCTCTGGAATTGCAAGTCCGATTTAAGTAATTATTTTTTTGTTGTACTAGCTATTGTTCAACTAAGAGAATACACAAGTTTCATCAAAATCGGTTTAGTAGTTTTTGAGATAGTAATTTTTATGCATGAACACTCACAATTTTTCACAGAAAAGTCCGATTTTAAAAATTCTTTTTTTTATTTGAAAAACTTGAAAAGACCCATAGTCATCATGTTAGGATCTGATGATGAGATCTTGGTTAAATCGAAGGAACTCTTCAAACTTCATAGGCACATATGCAGCGATGCCGGTAGTTTATAATTGCCGGCGTTGGTTTAGAACGAATAGGTTTTACGTATTTCGTGAAAAAAATTTATAAAAAAATTAAACCGACTGAAGTCGGTGCCATCTGTAAGCTTTCTACTATGTTGAATAAACTTTCCTTAAACTTGGATCGCACCGAGTTTATAGATATAGTTAAATAAATTAAAGTAACTAAATGACGCATTTATTTTTTACATTTCAGTGCGTTTTGAAGTCGGTTTAATTTTTTTATTAATTTTTTTTTGTAAACACTGTTTTTTTATTTCGAGAAGTAGGTTAAGGGTATGCAATTATGAACTTTTTCATGTTACGTCCCCATTTACTTCACTTTTATCATAGATTTTTATAATATATTGCATTTGAGGTTTTATGAATACAAAAGGCTTCCTTAATGTTGTTAATATAAAAAATATTACAGAGTAAATGATAACGATACAGTTCCTCCTACGGGATTACACTTAATGCAGTGTCGAATAGTTTTACGGGCTGTAGACGAGAACTAATATACCACTTTAATTATATCTGTAGTCGTATCTTTGTAGTCCAAATATTTGATTGCTGAAGCGGAAGTAAGTTAAATATCTTCTCTGCCGTAAGATAAAGGTGTTGCCTCACGGGAAATTAACAGTGAACGTTCGCATTTACCGACAGACAGATTGCCCTCTGTCTTGCCGAATGTTCTGTGTATATTTGCAAAGCTTGTTTTAACTTAGTTTTATACTCATATAAAAAGAAACTTATCTTACATACTATAATATTTAAAAAAACGTTTAAAGAAACACTATCTAACATTATAATACATAGTTCATGTAGGTATTTGTTTAAAGACTATTTTGTTAAATATATGTAATTATATATATATATATATACATATGTATAATAATTATATGTATTGTATAAGTTATATATATTATAATATGTATTATCGTATTAGATGTATGTATATTGTAATTTTACTTTCTTTTCTTTTGTATGTCGTATGTCTCGATGTCGTAGAGTCACAACGTACATATACACTTGACGTTTCAATACAACCTACTTGAAATAAATGAATTTGAGTTTGAGTTCGCAACCGTCGGTCCCGGTTACTGTTATATGACAGTTATCGTTAATTAATTAAACATTATAAGCCCAAGTCCGCCAACTCACATATGGCAGCGTGGTGGTTTAAGCTCTATATCCCCTCTCCTACGAGCCCTGTAGTGGAATGTTATTAGGCTGATAGTTAAAAGACGATGATGGTAATAAGACAATTATCAGTACATATTACTGAAATTTTTTTAAAACTTTGATGAAAATGGAAGAAGCGACGGAGTGTCAGTATCGTGGCGAATAACGATAGGTTATCAAATCATCGTCGCCATTCATGTTTAATTAATTCAACAAAATAGTATTTATCAGAAATAGCACATTCAAATTTATCAGAAGTAGCGCATTCGAAATATTCATGTCGAATTGATAAACTTCACCTTTTCATAGCTGTTCCAATAGTTATTATTATTGCAGAAAAAAAAGTAACTCTTCAGAATGCAAAAATATTACAGTCACAGCGCGGTTTTTCCAAACCCGCGGCACGTTTTTATTCTGAATTTCAAATGACTAAGAACGACGAAACTCGATTCTCTCAGCGCAGCGTGTAAACTGACTGACTCACTTAAATCCACAAGCTATGGCTTCAAAAATCTTTAACCACTTTACTAGATATTCGTCTTATATGGTATGGATGTTTGTGACTCGCTAATACTAATTGGTTTTTTATGAAACTTTACAATTATATCGCTTATTCTTAATTTCAAATGACTAAGAACGACGAAACTCGATTCTCTCAGCGCAGCGTGTAAACTGACTGACTCACTTAAATCCACAAGCTATGGCTTCAAAAATCCTTAACTACGATTTACATTCGTATGGATGTTTGTGGCTCTTACTCGCTAATACTAATTGGTTTTTTATGAAACTTTACAATTATATCGCTTATTCTTAATTTCAAATGACTAAGAACGACGAAACTCGAGTCTCTCAGCGCAGCGTGTAAACTGACTGACTCACTTAAATCCACAAGCTATGGCTTCAAAAATCCTTAACTACGATTTACATTCGTATGGATGTTTGTGACTCTTACTCGCTAATACTAATTGGTTTTTTATGAAACTTTACAATTATATCGCTTATTCTTAATTTCAAATGACTAAGAACGACGAAACTCGATTCTCTCAGCGCAGCGTGTAAACTGACTGACTCACTTAAATCCACAAGCTATGGCTTCAAAAAATTCTTAACAACTGTTGATATTCGTATGGATGTTTGTGACTCTTACTTGCCAAAACTAATTGGTTTTTTATGAAACTTTAGAAATTATATCGCTTATTCTGAATTTCAAATGACTAAGAACGACGAAACTCGATTCTTTCAGCGCAGCGTGTAAACTGACTGACTCACTTAAATCCACAAGCTATGGCTTCAAAAAATCCTTAACTACTATTGATATTCGTATGGATGTTTGTGACTCTTACTCGCTAATACTAATTGGTTTTTTATGAAACTACAATTATATCGCTTATTCTGAATTTCAAATGACT
Source organism: Mycalesis mineus (assembly GCA_034621355.1). Taxonomy (NCBI): domain Eukaryota; kingdom Metazoa; phylum Arthropoda; class Insecta; order Lepidoptera; family Nymphalidae; genus Mycalesis; species Mycalesis mineus. Next base: position 9,408,779 of record CM067886.1, on the reverse strand, counting down.
AAGAACGTCGAAACTTGATTCTCTCAGCGCAGCGTGTAAACTGACTGACTCACTTAAATCCACAAGCTATGGCTTCAAAAAATGTTTAACCACTTTACTAGATATTCGTCTTATATGGTATGGATGTTTGTGACTCTTACTCGCTAATACTTATTGGTTTTTTATGAAACTTTACAATTATATCGATTATACATAACTATAAACATGGTTCCTTTTTATTCCGAAATTCCCACGCGAGTGAACCTGCGGGCGTGCTCAATTTAAAACATTTTTCATTAATTTTGTTTTATTTCGTTTCATCTAATCAACTATTAGTGACTGTGTTCATACTAACCTTACAAAGACAACAACCTTTTTTTATTTTTTTGTGATTTTTGCATATAAGACTTAACACAACATACATAGATTAGCTGATCTATTTAGTCAATTGTATGAAACGCTTATGTACTTACTTGTATTCATTTAATTTAGGTCCCGAAAAATGAAATGTATTATTAACATAGACTATTCAGCCTTTAATTATTATTTGAACTCCCATTTACTCATAAGTGTACTTTTATACATTGTATGTGTTGTACTTCTAGAAAACTATTAATTGTATAAAGACCATTCAGGCGGTATAAATGTACTACATTGTACTGTAACAGTACAGATAGCAGACACTATCGGGTCACGTCATATTGCGTGTCACTGAGGTACCACAGCCGGTAATATTTCATCGTCTCTTTATCACCTACCAGCTATAAAAGTTTTATAAGCGTTAAAATATCGCTATTAACATAAGAAGCGCTACTTGTAAAATACTTTATATACAAAAACGCTTAGTGGTGAAGGTACCGGACTTATATCCGAGAGGTTAAAGGTTTGATTTCTTTTTGGATGTCCCTTCAAACCTGGTGGTGTATAGGGTCCACACTAGTTTCTTCCAGCGTGTTCTGTTTTATTTATTTATTATTTATTTCTATGCCAATAACTAGAACTGGTATAAAAGGCGGCCTGTAGGGCTATTACACTTAATTTTAATTATATACACTTGAAACGTACCATTATGAAATGTACACTGACGAGTGTCGTTAAAGCTTATACATAATGTTCCTACTTGTCGCTTAACAGCGACTTCTTCCAGGCAACCTTAGGTTTAGGAAAACATTAGGACATTAGAATGATCTATCCCAAGCTGCAGTCTTAGGTGTGATCCAAGACAGATGGGCAGTCTCCATCTCCGCTTCTGTGGACCGTTTTCAAGTAGCTTTCAACCTGATACGCACACCCAGATGTTCAGCCGAAAACTTGGTCTATCCAGTTCCACTCAAATCAAAAGAAGTTAAACATAATATTTAAATAAATAAAAGTACAATATAATAGCACTAGGCTTTGCGGGCGTACCCAATTCGATTTGGATCAGAACTTCAAGTCAGTTGCTAACAAGTGACCCGTTTCAAGTTTGCTCGCCAAAACTTTAACTTTTAACTATTTTTACCAGAAATCTTAACTACATTGTGAAACTTGTATGATATGAGCACTTTTTATGGATTACTATTAATGTTAAAAAAAAATTTAACAAAAAATAGAACCGACTCAAAACGCACTAAAAAGTAAAAAATAACTGTGTCATATACTTGCTTTAATTTACTGAAACATATCTATGAAGTCGGTGCCAGCCAAGTTTAAGGAACATTTATTTTAGGTAGTAAAGCAGTTTGTGGGTTCTAGGTAACGTCCTTAAAGTAGAAACCTTTACTGGCACCGACTCCTAGATACGTTTAAGTAAATTAAAACAAGTAACTGACACAGTTATTTTTTAACTTTTAGTGCGTTTTGAGTCGGTTCTAATTTTTGTTAAAAAATTTTATTTCTTACTTTTTAGTGATTTATCGCCACGTAACGTACTCGTACTATACTGTCATAGTACATTATACGGCACTAGTGGCCAAAAAGCTACCGATACCGAGACAAAAACCGTAATCGCTGTAATCGTGCCTCCAAAATTTGAAGAGGTTCTTCAAATTCCCCAGAATATCATCATCAAATCCTAACATGATGACAATTTAACACGTATATATGTATATATACGTGTCGAATTGAGAACCTCCTCAGTTTTTTTTCGTCGGTTAAAAATGCATGTATTTAAATGGTAATGTAATTTTCCCATCTCTGATCAAACATTGTCTTAAAGTTAAATATGAGAGAATATTTTGCTGTATTTTAAAGTAAACGCGCCGTCATTGAGATCTTCAAACAAGTTAGCCAATTTGGGTAGATTATTTCTTAAATTGATATCATGCTTCAGGCGGCGGACGGCGCTTTACATATTATTTGGCTGACGATATTTTACGAGTTGATATACTGGCTGTTTCGTCAGGCTAGTGCTAGCCTATGTAGCTTCGACCACACAAGGCCACAGCTTCGAATACTGGGTCGGCACATGATTTAATTCTGAGTTTTCTTACTGTCAAGAAATTTTCAGTTAGTCTGTTACACGCCTGTGCCTCAGAGAGCAACTTAAACCGTCACTCCAGATCACTATCATCAACATTTGATAATGATCGATAACGAGGTAACTAGAAGGCTTTGTTATTGATTTGTTAACGTTTAGATGTCGTTTGTTTACATTTTCTCAGATTTCCATTTTAATGGTATCTTTGGCAGGCTTTCGCTCGGCTCTCAAATAGCACGTGTAAACAATAAACAACAATAACGAAATTCTTTCATAAGAAGCATATAAAACTACAAGAATAGATGCTCAGAATATGTTGTAAGAAACGTTTTTTTGTAAGCTATTTTGGCATATATTTAATAAATTTTTGTGGTCAACAGTGGGTGTGCTAAATTTGTAAAATTTAAAATTTAATGCGTGAGGCGTGATCCGAGCAAACGAGTTAGAGGGTCACCTAATTTCAAGTGATTACTGCCGTCCATGACCATCAGCGACACCAGAGGAGCCACTAATTTAATGCTGATTGACTCACTTTCATTAATTAAGAACTTATATCCCCTAACCAGCCGGTCTGTCCAGCAAAGTCATCACAATACACCTAAGCATCATCATTATCAGCCGCTGGACGTTCACTTTTGGACATAGGTCTCTTGGAAGAACTTCCAAACACTGCAGTCTCGAGCCGCCTGCATCCAGCTCCATACTACTCGTTAAAACTCGCCTAAGTGAAAATACAAAGAACATTAAAGCTTCCTTAGAATTTGTTAAAAAAGTTAAGAAACGCGAGTACAGTTTGTCATCCACGCATTAATTTATTTAAGAAAAAATATTATCAATGCTATTTTATTCGATTTCTTTGTAAATGTTAAATTAATGATGTTTGTTTTTTACTTTTACAAGAACTTTACTTTATCTAACCATATCACGCTATGTTCCGTAAAATATATAAAGCGTGTTTTGTCGCTATGAACTTGTGTTAACGACACACAACTTGGTAGTCTATTAGCATTTAGCTTGTTTTTAATGTAGAATCAATAGAGTGTAGTGAGCTATCATTTAATTATATTATCTAACCCTATTTAAATTTTGCTACTTACGATTTCCACGACTACCTTGATGGTCTAGTGGTTAGCCTCTGTATCTTCGATGACAATATCCTAGGTTCAGATTCTGGGACGGGCTGTAGAATATTTCTGAGTTTCCTATCTTCTATGAAATTTTCAGAAAAATTCTAATAAGTCCGGAGTCTGGAAGTTGGCTGCAGGGCCTCGGAGAGCACGTTGAGCCGTTACTCTCGGTCATTACATAGTTACTACTACGAGACAACTAATAGTGATCGTTAATTATTGAAAAATTATCACCCTAAGTCCACCAACCCGCAGTGTCGAAGTCTGAAAGTCGGTTGCGGGGCCTCGGAGAGCACGTTGAGCCGTTACTCTCGGTCATTACATAGTTACTACTACAAGACAACTAATAGTGATCGTTAATTATTGAAACATTATCACCCTAAGCCCACCAACTCGCAGTATCGGAGTCTGAAAGTCGGGTGCGGGGCCTCGGAGAGCACGTTGAGCCGTTACTCTCGGTCAGTACATAGTTACTACTACAAGACAACTAAGAGTGATCGTTAATTATTGAAACATTATCACCCTAAGCGCACCAACCCGCAGTATCGGAGTCTGAAAGTCGGTTGCAGGGCCTCAAAGAGCACGTTGAGCCGTTACTGTCGGTCATTACATAGTTACTACTACAAGACAACTAATAGTGACTGTTAATTATTGAAACATTATCACCCTAAGCCCACCAACCCGCAGTATCGGAGTCTGAAAGTCGGTTGCGGGGCCTCGGAGAGCACGTTGAGCCGTTACTCTCGGTCATTACATAGTTACTACTACAAGACAACTAATATTGATCGTTAATTATTGAAACATCACCCTAAGCCCACCAACCCGCAGTATCGGAGTCTGAAAGTCGGTTGCGGGGCCTCGAAGAGCACGTTGAGCCGTTACTCTCGGTCATTACATAGTTACTACTACAAGACAACTAATAGTGATCGTTAATATTGAAACATTATCACCCTAAGCCCACCAACCCGCAGTATCGGAGTCTAAAAGTCGGTTGCGGGGCCTCGGAGAGCCGTTACTCTCGGTCACTGTCATCAATAGTTATAGTTACTACTGCAAGACAACAAATAGAGATTGTTCATGAATTAAACATTATCACCCTAAGCCCGTCAACTCGCATGGGTAGTGGTAAGATCTACGCCCTATTTCCTTTCTCGTACTTGGAGGAAGGTCATGTATTGAGCCGTTAATAGGCTGATAACTATGACGTTTCCACGAATAGCTTTTAAATATTATACAGTTTAAATTAAACTGCGCTGCCAATGCAAAATATGTTGAAACAATTCAGAACTTCGCCAACTATTTACCGGATTTCGATGTGGTAACTGCGAAAATTTGTAAGTAGGTAATCGGATAAGCATGGAATTTCAAAATTACGGACGTTGTTTATGACTCTGCCACAAGCGATACTGGGAAATAACTTATTGTGTATTACCAGTTTTAAATGTAATATTAAAGGTTTATGTATTTTGTCACCCCCGTGTCTCGGAGAGCACGTTAAGCCGTCGATCCCGGTCACATCTGATAGTGATCGTTAATAAATGAAACATTATCGCCCTAAGCCCGCCAACCCGCATTGGAGCAGCGTGGTGGGTCTAAGTTGCCGTTCTCGTAAAAATTGTAAAGTTTCTTCAAAATCAATTCAGTAGTTTTGAACTCAGTACCTCTTTTTTTCAAGCCAAGTCAAGATTATTGGTGTTAAGGAGGTGGTCCAGTACCTGCCCTTATAAGCACTGTCTTTCTGTAACTTTTATAAACTACTATCACTATTCATCTATTGTTGTTATTTATATCATCTACCTTCCGTAGAGTCACTACAGTTCGTTTGCGTTAAGAATGCAGTGAGTGCCGGCTAAACCCCGCCCCCTAACCAATCAAATATTTTCAAATTACAACGTCAAGTTCACAGTCACCAGTTGAAGGCAAAGCTTCGAACGCGAAGCGTGATTTGATTAGTTAGGGGCAGGTGCTAGGCCGGCAACAACGATGACTCACTGCATTCTTCGAATGAATGAATTTGATTAACTATCTAGGATAATATTTATTGAAATATTTTACGTAATAAATGTGCAACAAGTATAAAATAAATCAATCAATTATTAATATACTCGTAAATTAACAGGAAACCTAATAATCGTGTAAACATAACAGATTCGCATCACGCACGCAGTGAGCATAGGAACGATCTCCCAAATAGAATCACTTAAATTCTGCACCCGTAGCTTTACCTTCTAAATAGGTATCCCGTAGTTGGTTCGTTTAGGCCACTGATTCCCAAAGCGGTCCAGGTGGACCCCACAGGGTCTACGGACTCGGCAGTCTACGTTACGTGACAAAAAATGGGGTCAAAGTTCGTAAGCGGGTGTCAACGAAAAATAAAATAAAAATAATATATAAAAAAATAAAATACAGTTCTTAACTATGAAAAGAAAATTATGTTTCATGGTTAAGGACTGAAATTATATATATTGGCTGCCTTCACCTATCTACGTAGGCTGATAGTATTGTACAAAGCTTAGCAACTGTTACTTTAAAAACTAGCATATTTTATATTCAGTACTACATGTCGAGACACTTTCTTTGGTGAATGTCTAAAAAGTAGAGAACTTCACTTTTTTGACATTCAATTAAAGCACAGTCGATTAGTTAATCAATTCTCACTTTTTTCAAAAACAGTTTATTAGTTCTTGGAAATCAGCCACAATGCAAATTTCTATAGCTAGACATAATCTTTACATTTTAGTTGACCTTCGAAAAATGGTACAAAATGTATAGGATGCACCCAAAACTAAGGCACCAAATTGGTCTAAGAGTAAAAAAGTTTGGAAACCTCTGGTTTAGGTATATGAAAGAACAGAGCGTTATTACAGAAATTGAACCTTCGGTGCTATTAGAGGCTGCCGAATAAACTGGGAATTACTAGACACCGCGCCTTCTAGCTACGTTATTAGCTTTAGTAGTCTTTAGGGCAAAAAAGCAACTGTGCAATATCTTTGGTTAAGGCTAAAGAACGCGATTGGCTGCCTAATTAAAGTATAGTAAACTACTGATAGCTCTTTGCAATTTAAGTACTCACAGATTTCGTGATATTAAATATATTTACCTATTAGCTACCTAAGTTCCTTATTGTATTCTTTCTCAATAAATAAAATAATATTTAGAGATAATGCTAAGAATATAAGATAATATGTAGGTAATATACGTAAGTCGCTATATACAAAATAGCAGTCGCCCGCGACTTCGTCCGCGTGAAAACCTCTTAGGTACCCTTTTAATTTTAAAGACAGACTTTCATATAAAGTGTGCTCTTTCCCCTCTACCCCTCACAATTTAATTTTTTATAGTCTCCCGTCAAGCAATATCCTCCGTCCCGTCCCGTGTACTAAAGATCTACATTTTTGTAAAACATTGTACGATATTACAGTACATTAACATTAACAATATATATTTATGGCAAGCTGATGTGTATAGCTTTAAATAATCTATTTCACTTTTGAGTCTAGCTTGCATAATGAACAAAATAATTAACTACTTTTTAGACATTCACCAAAGAAAGTGTCTCGACATGTAGTACTGAATATAAAATATGCTAGTTTTTAAAGTAACAGTTGCTAAGTTTTGTACAATACTATCAGCCTACGTAGATAGATGAAGGCAGCCAATATATATAATTTCAGTCCTTAACTATGAAACATAATTTTCGTTTCATAGTTAAGAACTGTATTTTATACATAAATTCAGCAATTATTCTTTTTCAGTAATGGTGTAGTTCTATCGCTGAAAATTATCAATTTTGTATTGATGAATGATATTATTATGTGCTCTATATGCATCCATAAAAATTTAACCAATATTATAAAGTAAAAGCGCCGAATATTTAGATATCTATGCAGAATTGCGAAGTATGGTTACAGTGGCATGTATAGGCGAGGTCAACGAACTGGGAACATTCGGTAAATTACATGTTAAATTTAAAGCAATGCATTAATCTAAAACCACAGCTATTATAAAAAGCATGTTATCCGCTAACCTGATAATAGAATTGTGGGTCAATTCTAAATTTGAACAAATTATTAACTATATTATGAATATAGAACAGCTGACATAGTAGTAATATGTTAAAAAAGTAGGTAATTAAATGCAGTTAGCCGATAATTATTATTCAAATTATGTAAAGCTAATCATAGATTCAGTACTTTGCATAAAGATGAATCTACGATTCACAATTTTGCCGGATAATTTGTAAAATTTGTAATTTGTTTATGTCAAATATATATTATATAACACCTTGACGAAATAAATAGTATCAACTCAAGTGGTTAGCTCAAATAAGTCCTAGACGTAATTTGCTCAGAAGTTGCTTATTTTATTTTACCTTAAATGTACTCAAATAATCATAATCATGACGGCCGAGTGGCGCAGTGGGTAGTGACCCTGTTTCTGCGTCCTGGGCTGTGGGTTCGAGGTTTGTGTGATGATAAAAATATTCATCAGTTATCATAGCACCCATAACACAAGCTACTTACGAGTACGCTTACTTTGGGGCTATATAGCGATATGTGTAATTGTCCTATAATATTTATTTATTTATAATGGAGTAAAAAAACTAAACAACTCTTCACCTAGTTATTTGTACTAATTTCAGCAAAAACTAAAGTTATCAGTATATTAGTTACTAGCAGTCGCCCGCGACTTCGTCCGCGTGAAAACCTCTTAGGTACCCTTCTAATTTTAAGGACAGACTTTCATACAAAATGTGTAAAGGCACATATAGTGTGCTCATTCCCCGCTCCCAATATTCTCCGTCCCATCCCGTGTACTAAAGGTCTACATTTTTGTTAAACATTGTATGACATTTCAGTACATTAACATTAAAAATATATATTTATGGCAAGCTGATGGGTATAAATTAATATTAAATAGTATATTTCACTCTTGAGTCTAGCCTTCAGAATAAACAAAAATAATTTTACAATCCGACACGTAGATAGAGATTAGCCCGTTTAAACAAACGAACAAACTCTTCCATGTACTAAATAGATATTTGTACAAAGATCGAATTCTTAATTCATCATCGTATCTATAACATAGATCTAAACTCCCCTCCCGCACGCGCGCCCCCGCCTTGGTGACGCTCACTTCGCAACGCAGAAATAGTAATATTTTAATTTCGCCATAACTTCAAAACCAAAAGTCCAATTTTAATCTTTTAAATACCAAATATTATCTACATAAACTGTACTTAGTGATGAAATAATTTATTTTGATAAGGATTAATAGCATGAGTAAAATAAATGTGTTTAAATGTAGTCCAAAAAAAAAAATTAAGATTTTTAAATAAAAAAATGGTTGTTGTGTCTCACTCGACATAGATAGGTATAGTGTGTCGCGGACTTTTTTGTAGATATTTATAAGATCTCCAATTAATTAGAACATTTTATGGTTCTATCTTCTATAGTTTAGGCAGCGTACCCAAAATAAGTAACTTTTCTGGTTGATTTTTTACACCTTGTGTCCGAAAAACCCAATTTTACGGAACCCTATTTTTTTCCAAAATAAAATTTAGCCTATGTTACTCGTGGATAATGTAGCTTTCGAATGGTGAAAGAATTTTTAAAAACGGTCCAGTAGTTTTTGAGCCTATTCATTACAAACAAACAAAGTTTTCCTCTTTATAATATTAGTATAGAGATATAGATTATAAACCTTTATTGGGATATTGAATTAGCATTAAATATAACTATATTTAGATATAATAATATTATTCGTTCATTACCTAATAGAATATAAAAAAAACTCATCAAAATAATGTAGAGCTTAATTATATTAAGAGCACCCATTCCCTTAAATTCTTAAATCCTCCGATCATTCTTTACATTAAATTCACTTGTAAGCTCTAAGAGGTTATTCCAATTTGTAGAATCCGAATTTGATTAAAGATAATAAATAATTTGTTCATAAATTTTATCATTTTAAATCGTAATTGTAGACCATTTTTGGATTCTGTAATAATTTGATATGCAAATTGTGGGTCCGTGATGGGTCCATGAGGGATCACTTTATACCTTCTCTAAAGGTTTGATAATGTTGATTTCATTGCCACTCATGCACACCGGATCCCTAAAAAAACATAGCCTTTATAATAATTTAAGCGTGCAAATTTTATTATTTTTTGCCTTTTTAATGTACAAAAATAATGTGGAATAAGTTGTACGCTTACTGAGTCGAATTTTCGGGTTTATATTACAGTCGAATCTTCAGTTTATAAATAATATTTATGATCACAAAATATTTGTAATAATTCTGAGTGGTGCAGTGGGTAGTGACCCTGCTTCTGCGTCTAGGCTGTGGGTTCGATTCCCACATCTGGAAAATGTTTGTGTGATGAGCATGGATGTTTTCCAGTGTCTGGGTGTTTATCTATATATAATAAGTATTTATGTATAATATATATAAAATATTCATCAGTTTTCATAGCACCCATAACACAAGCTACTTACGTGTAAGCTTACTTTGGGGCTATATAGCGATGTGTGTAATTGTCCTATAATATTTATTTATTTAATTTAAAACAACAATAAATCATTAATATACTTATATTCTTCTTTGTAATTCTCTTCGTCACCTACTGGCTCGTGGCTTACATAATAATATAGCAACCCTTAAATTATCCTACCTCAAGATAGTCTACTATTATGGCGTTCCTAATAGGGTCGAAAAATCTTAACGACAAACTTATATTTGCGGTACCTACAGTTTCAATTGTCCATAATACGAGTAAAATATATGATTCATAAGACGGAGGCCCTGGGTTCGATTCCCGGCAGGGCAGATTGAGATTTTTCTAAATTAGTCTTGGTCTGGCTGGTGGGAGATTTTCGCCGTGTCTAGTTACCACCCTACCGACAAAGACGTACCACCAAGCGATTTAGCGTTCCGGTACGATGTCGTGTAGAAACTAAAAGGGGTATGGATTTCGTCCTACTTCTAACATATATGTATTTTGTGCCAATAGTTTGGTTGGTTTCCGAATCAGTGTAAAGATATTTTATTGTTCATTACAAGTTAGCCTTTGACTGTATTCACACCTGCTGGTAAGTGATGATATGATCCAAAATGAAAGCGGGTTAGCTTGTTAGGAGCCGCATGTTTTTACACTCTCTTTTTATAAAATTATAAAAAAAAAACCATTAAAAATTTATAACAAAATTCATTCCGCCTGCTGCGGGGCCCGGGGGTCCAAGCAACCGGTGGTCAGGGCTCCAGAGTGAGGAACCTCCTCACAATACGCGCCGTTTCAAGAATTACTGCCTTCTGTACCCGACCCTTGATCCAACAATCAAGCGAAAGCTTTTTAAGATGTTCGTCAAAGCTTTTCGCTATAAGACCATTGACTGAAACGACTATAGGAACAGTCATTGTTGAATCAACATTATTATTATTATGAGCAGCATAATTATTATTCACACCGCTTCGGTTTCTACACTACATCGTACCGGAACGCTAAATCGTTTGGCTGTTTGTATGTTTTTATCGGTAGTGCCACGGTACTAGCCACGGTCAAAGCCTCCAGACAGCCATACCTGCACCAATTTAAAAAATCTAAATTGGCCCAGCTGGGAATCGAATCCACGACCTCCGTCTTATTAATCCTCTGCGCATATCACTGCGCCACGGAGGTAAATGCGCTAACTGTAACGATTAGGCCTTTATACTAAATAAGGTATAGACTAAACTAACAGTCTATGAAAAGTCTGTAGGTAGTCTGCGAACCCTATAGACTTCTTAAAATTAACTTCGTAGCACAATCAGATTGGACAGATCGAAGTTCGATTTATGAATAATAATGAAATTTTGCGAAGGTACGTTTCGATTTCCTTATTAATTTTCAACAAAAAAAGAAAATATTGTAATAGTAGGTAGGTACCTATTTCTGAATAACTTCGACCTTTCTTTCTTTCGACTTTAAGCAAAAGTTCTTTACTGTAATTTCAAACTTTATATATTTCTTGAATTACTTACCAAATATATAATGTGACAGATATTTTTATTTTCAATGAGTTTATGCATAACGAGTAAAGTCGTGTGAATTTTTCCGCGTGAAATTTCCCAATGGTAATTAGCTTGGAGATATTAAAATGTTTTTTTTATCCATCCACACCCCTTTCGGTTTCTACACGACATCGTACCGGAACGCTAAATCGCTTGGCGGTACGTCTTTGTGGGTAGGGTGGTAACTAGCCACGGCGAAAACCTTCCACCAGCCAGACCAAGACAAATTAAGAAAAATCTGAACCTGCCCCGCCGGGAATCGAACCCAGGACCTCCGTCTTATGAATCCACCGCGCATACCACTACACCACGGAGATCGTCAAAAAAATATTAAAACCTAACTTTATTAAAATAACGTGAGTATCGAACAGCCTCGTTGGTTAGTTAGTTATTCCATGTGGATTGGAATCGGTGCTGGGTTCGAATCCCAAGTCAGAAATATTGTTTCTTCAAACAGGAAAGTTCTCGTTCCAGAGTTTTGAAGTTCGTGGTGTAACACCATCATTATTCGATGATCATTCGATCGATCCTGGTCATGATTTACAATAACTTACTAAGGCATTGGAGCAGCGGAGTGGGTCCAATCTATAAATCCTATAATGAGGCTCGGCCTTTTTCTGGGTTAAAGGCCCTTTTCTTGTTTAAATAGCTTAAGTTAAGCTTTTCTGAAGATGTTCAAAGGCAATTGGATCGGCTTTCAACTTCACACAGGAAGTAAAATAAATAACTTTATGTAACAACACACTTAATATTGTAAAATTGATAATATTATAAAAAGAGGAACTGTTGAGTTTCTTGCCGGCTCTTCTCAACAGGGCCTGCCTTCCGAGCCGGTGGTAGAGTCACTACAAATAGTCCAATTTGACGTTTCAAAAGTGCTTGTAATAAGCCTGCTTAAAATAAACGATTTTGAATTTGAATTTGAATCTGTTTTAATAGGATCACAGTGCATAAAAATACATAGTTGAGCCAAAAGCCAAGAACGCATAGATGAGCAAGAAGTCCGCTAGGTACTGCAGGTCCCTGTCCCCACCTGCAGCACCATAAAGCATTTAGAACTTTATATAGATGTAGTGACCCTTGTTTTTCTCTTTTCAGTTCATTGCTTTTAAGCAGTCGGGTTTTTTGTTTTCATAATAATAATTTTATTTGGAACTTTTTAGTCTTAGTTTGTGGCATAGAAATGAGATAGTATATTATTGGTACACTTTTTGACATTTTTTGCTTAAATAGTTATATAAATATGATATGATATTTATATTTTTGTAATGAATGAATGAATGAATGAAATATACTTTATTGTACACCAAAGAAAAGAGCTTACAAAATATAAAATACATTAGGAATAAAAACAATGTACAATTGGCGGTCTTATCGTTAATCAGCGATCTCTTCCAGACAACCAATATTGGAGAGGAAAGTGCATCCATTAGAGAAGGTTCGGGTGTACGTACAAACAAATAAAGGAACTATAGTAACAAATTATCAATTAAAAATATACTTACATAAAATACTGAATGCAATCATATATACATACATATTTACATACATACATACATACATAACATACATACATACATATAAAAGTACCTATACGAATTCATATAGAAATATAAATTAATAAATAAAGGAAGATTATAGACAAAGAACAAATAAAATCTAGACGATATTCAAGGGAGGCGGTAACCAAATAATTAAAATTTAGTATAAATAGATAAATAAATGCGTAATAATATAATGGTGTCATAACGAGGTTATGGGGGATAGAAGTGCATATTCACCAGCCGTTTAAATGAATGAAGAAGTAATGGTCTTTTTACGACCTTTTATTTGATACCCATATTGTTAAGATAAAAGAAAAAAAAACACACACCCCCCCTTTTTTCCTCCATTTACAGCCGCTATTTTGAAAATTTATATAGCCTATATCACTACCACAATTTTTACAAATTCACATGTCAATATCCATTCAGCCGTTTAGGCTGTAGCGCGTGCCCAATAAATGGGCATACATACATACATGCATACATAGGCTCGAAAAACAATACCCTCCTTCTGATGCAGTCGGGTAATAAACAAACTATGGGTTATACTAATTTCCCTCACGTTGTGGAGGAACTAAGCAACTGTTATTTCTTAATATATTATACTAGTTGAAACTTCAAGGAAAATGCACCTTCGTAAGTAACTCGAGTTCCAAGAGCAAGTTTTGACTTAGTTTTAGCTTTAAACATCTCGCGCTAATGTTTATTTATTTTAAATCTTAAATGATGATGAGCGCTCGAAGTGAGAATAATATAAACTTAATAAAATAGGTGATGTGTAGATGCCGCGGTAACATAAATTAGAAGATTATAAATAAAAAAATAATAAATAAATAAATATTATAGGACAATTACACATATCGCTATATACCCCCAAAGTAAGCGTACCTAAGTAGCTTGTGTTATGGGTGCTAAGATAACTGATGAATATTTTTATATATACTATACATAAATACTTATAATATATAGATAAACACCCAGACACTGGAAAACATCCATGCTCATCACACAAACATTTTTCCAGATGTGGGAATCAAACCCACAGCCTAGGACGCAAAAGCAGGGTCACTACCCACTGCGCCACTAGGCCGTCATCTATTATGCAGTAAAATAGTTTATTAAAACTCGAGCACAGTTTAATTATAAAAACACAATAGTTTCAATAATTAGTAGTCAATGAGTGTCTGGATTCATACATACACTTTTTAAATGTGACACATTTGTTCAGACGCTGATATAGACTAATGTATACGAAAACAGAACAGTTCTGGAAATATTACATACATACTGATCGAATTGATAACCTCTCTGCAGCGACATTTTGACGTGACAACGTCTTATAATTCGATAGACGTACGGATAAGGACGCACGAAAAAACATGACTCATGCGGCGTTACCTCGCTTTGAGGCGTTCCATGTAAGGCTTGAAGTGAAAGCGAGAGCCCAGAACGAGCGACAAAGAAGCACAATCGGCCTTTGCGTTCGGCAGCGTTCGACATCCGTCTATTAAATATAATTATTAAATATATTAATTTTAAATTAAAAATTAATATATTTATTATAAATTTATAAAATCAAAATCAATTATTTTATTAATTTAAATAAAAATATACTTAAATTAAAAATTTTAATAACCAATTAAATGCTACCATTCCATCAGTATTTTCTTAAGTTGTCACGTTCAACTATTGTCAGCAACGGTTTACAGACAACCAATTTTTTGCTCTGCACCAGGTATTGACAGGATAACAAGAAGACTCCTGTCCTCTGATGTTACTCCACTATCATCTTATTATGACAAAAAAAACTATTATAATATGAGTATGTTTTACGTTGCGCAATTTGTTGCAGCATAGCGTACTTCTAAAGGTTTTCATTAATTTCTTAGAAATATCGGCCTTATACCACAACGTTTTCAAACTTTTCACTGTAAATTATCTAGAAATTACTTGCGCTTCCTTATGTGCGCTACTTACACTGCTCGAGAACTTATTTATTGAAAATTCTTAGTAGTTTTTCTCTGTTACTATAAAACAGTAACAAGATGTAAAGATCTTCTAAGGAGAATATCTTTCTTTTAAGTTTACTGCCAACTGAGGATTGTGTTTCCATGCACATGTCTCATTCTTTAGCTAGCTTTAAAGCAGGAGCTTTTGACGGATTGCGACATTACGATTATGGTTAATTTCGATTGCGGGAGTGTCATAGAGTTTTGAGTATGTTAATGAAAACAAATAATCATTGCATACATATAGATTTTTTCTTTGAACATAAGCCATAATAATAACATAAAAACATTAAAAATTTAAAAAACCCCCGACCCAAATTAGAAACATGAAAAGAACCAGTCAAGACAAATTCAATGAGCCCACACTCGGTGGGTTTACTAAAAAGGTAGACCAAGGTTACGTCTCCTACCTTCGAGCCTTATCATCAGACCAACTCAGTGGTTTCAGAAGACATTAGTGTTTCAAATGTCAGATCACACACATGCTTTCAAGCAAACTGAGCGTGTAACATTTCTATCACACCTAACAAACCTGATGACCATGAAGACCTGAACCGATTTCTACCAAACATAGCTAAGAACACTCTCGATTGATATACCTTTCAAACAAAAAAACCGCATTAAATTCGGATCATCCGTTTGGGAGTTACGAAGCCGCAGACAGACACATACACATTCACACACACAGACATGTCAAACTTATAACACCCCGTCGTTTTTGCGTCGGGGGTTAATAAAAATAAACCCAATTATAATGAAGTAGGTAAGAGGTTCAACTATGATTACCTAAGTAGTATAAACATTGTTGTTATCAGCAAATTAACGTCCCCTGGAGGGCCTTGTAGGAGAGGGGATATGGAGCGTAAACCCAACACGCTGTGTAGTCCATTCCAACAATATCACAGTATAAAGCTTATTATCCAACACAAGATACAGGGCGGAAGAAGGGTTAAAATTGTGTAAATATACCTCACAAAATCTATATAATTCTGCATAAAAGAAATAAAATTTCGCGGACGAAACCAACCCTTAATTGAAATTAATGTGAGAAATGATAATGATGTTCATAATCGAATCTACCGTCGACTATTTATCAGTGATTAGGGTAATACTGTTGCTATAGCGCGAGTGTATGGCGGTTATAGTCGGGCTTTGGATAATTAGTTATCGATTCTGGACACGTGCATCCACCATTAGGCTTATAAATAGATTTCGTAACATCACAATGTGGGTACTGAAACTTAACATGAAATAGGGAGCCTAATACGCAACTGTAGTGTGACCATATTGACTTACTGATAAAGCTTATTCTCTGTTGATTGATATACGTTTGAGTCATAGATTGTGTGATTAAAAATATTATGTTACTATTCATTATTATATTATATATATTATTGACGGCCGAGTGGCGCAGTGGGTAGTAACCCTGCTTCTGCGTCCTAGGGTTCGTTTCCCACATCTGGAAAAATGTTTGTGTGATGAGCATGGATGTTTTCCAGTGTCTGGGTGTATATCTATATATTATAAGTATTTATGTATAATATATATATATATATATATATATATATATATATATATATATATATATATATATATATATATATATATAAATATTCATCAGTTATCATAGTACGCATAACACAGGCTACCTACACTTACTTTGGGACTATATAGCGATGTATGTAATTGTCCTATACTATTTATTTATTTATATTTATTTATTTATCAGCATAATTATCAGCCTATTAAGTGCCCACAACCGGGCCAGGCCTTTGTTCTTATAAGAGAGGTAATATGGAGCGAAGACACACCACGCTGCTCCAATGCGGGTTGGCGGCCTTAGGGTGATAATGACAGTAACCAGAACTGACAGCTCACGCATTATTTTAGCAATATTATTGCGCGTGAGCATGATTCTTTCAGAAGAGACGAATATCTTAGCAATCCATGGATTCAACTGTAGGTACCGGGTCCATCACGTGGCTGAGAAAAAATTCCGAACAGACTCCGAGACTTGTGACACGAGTGTAGGTTTATAAGAGATGCAATAGTGACAAGTAAAAGAGTAGTAACACTTTCATTGGATCGTAAAGATCATTCTATATGTTTATTTTCCGAGACATCTAGAAAATACTCCGCCTTTTAATCATTAAGCTATAAAATGTTCAAACATCGGCATGTTTGTTGAAACCACCGCAGCAGAACGTATAATGAGCAATGAAGTTAGTTATAATAATCTAGATGAAGCGCGCCCTGCGGCGGAGACGGTAACGAGCCTCGCACCTCGCATACAGAGTACTGACACGAAATACTGCCTCACTTGTTTACCCAACAACGTACTGACACCCATTACTCATATTGCGCCTATTAAACTTGAGGCACCATTGTTATGAATACGTTTCAACAGAAACTTGTATTTAACACTGAGTTTGCAAGCCATGACATTTGATTTCATGACCTGCATTTATCTTAAAATGTCTATAACATAGTTTAAATATCTTCTTCTACAAGTAATAAGTAGTTTAGTAGAGTACATAAAACTAACATCATATAACAGCGCTTAGCCAAAGCCAAACTATCGTGAAAATTTGCGAGTTCTTTTTACACTAAGCATAGTAAAAAATAAACCTGCACTCAATGCGGATGCATCTATTTTCTATTCAGCAACAGTGTCGGCGAAACAAATGACTGTCAACGAGCTTTTTTTTTTGTCGACTACAAGTTGGCCCTTGACTACTATCACACCTGATGTTAAGTGATGATGCAGTCTAAGATGGAAGCGGGCTAACTTGTTAGGAGTGGGACGAAAATACACACCCCTTTCGGTTTATACACGACATCGTACCGGAACGCTAAATCGCTTGGCGATACATCTTTGCCGGTAGGGTGTTAACTAGCCACGGCGAAAGCCTCCCACCAGCCAACCACAAGACCAAGACAAATTAAGAAAAATCTCAATCTGCCCCGCTGGGAATCTATCCCAGGACCTCCGTCATATAAATCCACCGCGTATACCACTGCGCCACGGAGGTTGTCAAAATACTCTAAAATACTCAATTCTGTTAAAAACATAGTTGCTTATTTCACGGTGTTGACGATCTTTAAGAACAACATTCTCTATATTCCCACGATATATGATCTATGCAAATAAAACCGCTGGGCTATACTAGTTATGGGCACATATACATAATATAATTTATAATACTTATAAATAACAAAATACAAAATGAAAAATATGCCGTCATAGTTTGGAATATAGCCCATTAAATCGCAGCAGCAGCTTGAAATACTTATTTGAATATACGATGTAACTGGGGCAGCCATTGTAAAACTAATTTTTGAACTTTTGTATCCTGAATCCCATAATGATCGGACTTCAGAACTGAAACAAGTTTGATTATTACGATAGTGCTGGAAGTTTTGAATAGGTTTCCGATTTTGAGTCACCTTTACACTGTCACTAGGCTTAGCCTAGCTTTATCTGAATTTATGGTATCTCGGCCTAGTGTGAAATAAATGCAGTAATGAGATTGTGCCTGCAACTTTCGTTTTTCACTCTGCTTACTTTCAAGTTTTTCTTATAACTAAACAGGGACAAAATACTTTAACCTGCGGGGAAAGAAAGATCTACCAAAACTACGTTTGCCCCCGCCTGCAGCACCATAAAGTATTTAGAATTTTATACAGATATAGTGATGCTTGTTTTTCTCTTTTCACTTCATAACTTCTAAACAGTCGGGTTTATTGTTTTTATAATAATAATTTTATTTGAGACTTTTAGTTTTAATTTATGGTGTAGAAATGAGACGGTGCACTTAGTACACTTTTTGCCATTTTTTGTTAAAAAAGTAATATGAACATGATATGATATTTATATTTTTGAAATGGTCTTTTTACCACCTTTCCCACCCATTGGTACCCATATTGCTAAGATAAGAGAAAAAATACACACATCCCCCCTTTTTCCCCCATTCACAGCCGCCATTTTGAAAATTTATATAGCCTATGTCACTACCACAATTTTGACAAATTCAACGACACCTCACATGTCAAAATCCGTTCAGCCGTTTAGGCTGTAGCGCGTGCCGAAGAAATGGACATACATACATACATACATACATACATACATACATACACTCGAAAAACATAACCCTCCTTCCGACGCAGTCGGGTAATAAAAAGGGTTATACTTACCTTAATAATTTATTATACAACAACATATGTGTAATTCTTTGACAGCATCGTTGATCTAGTGGTTAGCCCAGCCCTTAGATCAGAAGGGAATCCAGTCGTGTCGAGGTGTCGAATAATTATGAGATTTTTTCTACTAATTAATATTTAGTTAGTTATGTTAATTGGCGGCGTAGCTATATCTGACTTTTTACTGGCCTAGTGTAAAATAAATGCAGTAATGAGATTTCGCCTCCAACTTTTTAGTTTTCTGGTTTTTCTTAAGTACACCCTGAAAAGGATGATACTTACATTATCATTAGCTTGGTTTAATTAGCCTTGTTAGTATATTTTGTAGGTCATATCAGGTTTTGAGGACAGATAAACTCACCAACCTTCAACACTGAAGGTTGGTGAGTTTGATCCACTCCCATCGGATTAATTATCAACGTACTACTAAGATATTCTTTACGACTATTCATAGGAGTAGAAAATACAAATCATATTATAAGAATGGTTTGGCAATTGATTTTTTTTTGCGACTAATTGGAAATATTCGCTGTTCAGTCCTAACACAACGAAACTGAGAGAAAAATTTTCGGTAGCGCGCTATTAGGCGACCTTATTTCTTTTAATCGACACGAGAAATGTCTCTCGGATTATCCTATGTCTACTGGCGAGCAGACCACAGATAAGAGTACGATATCGTTTTATTAGAATATCTAATTTAATTAAAAAAGGTAGTTTTCATGTGACAACTGTATCGAAATTGCAAACGGTACAAAGTCTATTATTCCGCCTTCCATCACACTCTACAACTTATCCCCTACAAATTAATACATCACAAAGACGACCTCGGCTGCGGATTTCACATAAACATTCAAATTAATATTAGAGCCACCCTCTGTAGGATTTAATCCACTAGAACAATAACATTGTTAACATCTCATCGCTCTCGGTTAGTACGCCTACAATTTAGTACCGCTTAATTAATTAAATTAAGTCATCCGTTACTGAGTTGGTAGGTATACACTGTTATTATAATTAATATATACATACATTCATATTGTGGGTACCCTTTGCAGTAGGATATGGTTTCGATTAGATAAGTGCCTGTAATGTAATCCTATCGTACAAAATTTATTAATAATTGTTGGCAGTAATTATGACAATTATCTTTTTTTTTATCGACTACAAGTTGATCCTTAACTGCTATCACACCTGATGTTAGTGATGATGCAATCTAAGATGGAAGCCGGCTAACTTGTTAGGAGTAGGACGAAGTCCACACCCCTTTCAGTTTCTACACGACATCGTACCGGAACGCTTAATCGCTTGGCGGTACGTCTTTGTCGGTAGGGTGGTAACTAGCCACGGCGAAAGCCTCCCACCAGCCGAACCAAGACAAATTAAGAAAAATCTCAATCTGCCCCGCCGGGAATCGAACCCAGGACCCCCGTCTCATAAATCCACCGCGCATACGACTATGCCACGGAGGTCGTCATCTATTAAAGTATTTGTAATGCATAACTTTCATCCTTTCTTATATATAAGTTCTTCTCATCAACTGACTATTAGAGCGGCCCACTATGCTACCAGACTTTCCTCTTATCTGGAGAGGGCATTTGGAGCTTTCCTTCTCAAAACAACGGTTGGTTTTATGTTATGTTTTATCGTGTAACAATTACTATATGGTTATGCTAATGAGTGGAAATCGACGGCTAAAGGTCTTCCTGGGGTATTGAAAATCCCTGGGGCATAAGGGCTCTATATTACATACAATGACTAGACCAGACTTTCATGATCCGTAGAAACAAAGATCTATTTCGTTAAATATTATGTCGACTGACTTACGCCATATCAACTTTTTGGAAGTTTTTTCGGAATATTGTATCGCACATTTTTACTGCGTACCCACTTAGAACTTTTTCGATATTACAAAAATAAGTTTTAAGGGGTAATTTACAATTAGCAAGAAAATTCTTAAAACTTTCATAAACTTTGTTCCGACTCGCGTCAAACTGATCAAGTTCGCCGCAGCACGTCGCAAGTTTCTAACTCTCATTAATTTCTTTGAAGTCTCTACTCCAAGCCACGACTTTCCAAACGTCTGTTCTACGACAATTATTAAGAAATTTCTTTTAACTCCATTGTCGGACGAATAAGAGTACATCTGACATAAACACCACTTGTTTCAAATTAAATTACATAGAAAATATACATCGCTGTGAATAAGTAATTTAGTCGGTTGTTGAATCCATTTCAATTGGTTACTCTTATGCTGTTGCAACACGCAATTATTATTTTCTTTTAACTTTATTGTCGGGTAAAAACGAGTACTTACATCGGGAATAAATATTATATTATAATTATATATCTTATCGAATTTAAATTCATGAAATAATCTGCAGTGATTTTGTGGGCTGTTCAGTCTATTTGAAGCCCCTTTTTATAACGCGACACAAAATAAACGATTGATGTTTTCGTATGTTAATGAGGGTCAGTAATGCTATTAATTAATGCATACGTAATGTATTAATTAATGACATGCTGTTACTGTTAGTTATAATTTTCGTTAGTCTTGACTTCATGTATTAAAAAGAGAATATAGTCCAGGAGCTTGTGGGGTACAGTTTTACGAACATCTGTCGTAGCGTTGATACCAAGGTAAGTGTTTTAGAAGGGTATGAGCTAGCATCTATCTCTTTATCTATAGTATCGCGTTAGAGGGAGACACATAGACACGAATATGTTAGTCACACAGTCGCGTTATTATAACATCTATACCGAATAGCACCATTGGTCAACACGGGTCATCACAGAGATTTCTCATTTATTAACACACAACAATTGGGGATAAGTGTGAACATGAAAGTGTCTATAACAACCTCTGTGGCGTATATTCGATTCAGCGGATCTGCAAACGTAAACGTAGCAGTTCCTGTAATTGGGTAACCGCTGCGCCTCATTAGGTAATTGCAGATGCGGCCTCATTTTGCCTTTGGGACCATTCACACGTAGTCGCAAATAATTACTACATTTTCGTGTATCAATAACTCTTCTGTACCAACGTGTGTTAGTCACCTAACTGCTTTTAAACGGCTAGGCCGAATGGGATGATGTTTAATGTATATTTTTGTCTGAATGGTTGGAAAATAAATTTTTCAACGATTGCATTGATTCCGGTAGATAGCATTGTGATCGCGGTTTTATGAAGGTGGTTTACTGATTCTTGTTAAAAGTTTAATTTAGATATCTTCGTATATTTCTGTTTTTATTATTATTTTATTGTGTTTTCTTTTTTAAAACTAAACTTATAAAATTCAGACTAATATAACACGTATTTGGTTGGTTGGATTAAACTAAAACAGTTATTGAAGAACTTTTTTTCTTTAGTGCCTAATCAAAATTTTATTTTATAGTAAAAAGCTAAATAGTGCTTTTATAAAACTAATTTTTAAAAAAGATGTCTAGGTATGAGTTTGCAGATACAATATTTTTATAATTCGAGTATTTCTTAGAAGAATACTTCTCAATAAAGAATATCTAAATATAACTATGCCACTATATATGTGACAATAAAATTTTTATTTCGAAAACTCAATTCTCCAGAAAGTGATTTGTTCTCCAAGCATTCATTTTTATAGAAGAACTAGCTGACCCGGCAAACATTGTTTCGCATAAAAAAATTAAAAAAAAATTTAGATGAAAATTAGATAGTAGATTCTCAGACCTGCTGAATATTTTCTCCATTTTGAAGACGAAACGAAATCTTTTTTTTTTAGAAACGATTAAATCCATCTATAAAAACCGCATGAAAATCAGAGTTTGTCGCAAAAAAATAGACTGGATAGACTATTATTTTGTCTGTGTTCTTCCTTCCCTTATACAATTTTAGACGAATATAGACTCAATTTTTTTATTATTTAAAAAACTATTAGATAAAGACTTTTATAAAAAATGTGGGTTATATTAAGAAGTTTCTATTGGACTAAACAGTGGGAAAAGAGAACATCACTAACAAATTCATTCGTAATATTTTCTGAGCTTAATTTTCCGTTTCAAGTTTTCTCTATTGTCATGACTTTGGAAACGAGATCGAGTTTTATTATATCAACATTTTAAATATTTTATC
This sequence comes from Mycalesis mineus, assembly GCA_034621355.1. Lineage (NCBI taxonomy): Eukaryota > Metazoa > Arthropoda > Insecta > Lepidoptera > Nymphalidae > Mycalesis > Mycalesis mineus. Next base: position 9,385,308 of record CM067886.1, on the reverse strand, counting down.
AGACCTAACCCTGCGGTTCCACCCGCGTAGATTAAGTTGCCGTGAAATTTTCAATTATTTTTTAAGGGATTTTTTATTATACGTGAATATTAATTAATATCATTTTATAAAAGAATTGTAAAGAGATAGTCATATTATTTTGTCAATAACTATAATAAACTTAAACTTTAGATATTCGTCAAAAATATTTACAATAAAAAATGATTGATTGATACAATATTATTAGAAACATCATCAGAAGGGGTTAAAAGGCACGAGCGCACACACACACACAGACCACATTAATCAAAATATCAACACATTTTAATTACAAACTTTCTTAAATCAAATCAAAATAAAACAATCACACAATTTACTTAACGAGCATTCTTAAATCAAATTAAAATGAAATAATCACACAATTTACTTAACGAGCATTTACATTTTATTACACTTTAATTTTTAACAAAACTAACTGGCATCATAACTGCCTATGCTAGAACTGGAATTGATAATGTCCGCAATTTAATAAACCGTCCTTTTATATAAGCCAAAAATGCCGCAGAGTACATTCTTTTTTTTAATGATTCTCGTCTAATCGTCGTAGACTCTAGCTGTTTGAAGCGCAGTATTCAATGTTGCTAGCAATATATTAACCATAAATATCAAGCTACAAGTTTTCCATTAACTACGAGAGTAATATCAAATGAGAGGGTTAGTAAGTATTATATCAATTTCTCCGTAGTTTGCTACTTGGCCTTTGTACCCACGATGTCTAGAACTCGTTTAATTAAAAGGGAATCTACTCATCAAGCGCAGTTAAGCCCATGTTTGCTCCCCATCCGACCGACCGGCGCACTTGCCTGTCGAGTAAACTGAAACACACATTAGAACCTCGCTAAAATACTTGCTATAGCTACGCAGCTAGTTTCATTACCATAATAGATGTACCTCGTATTTATAAAACGAACTCGAGTTAATGTATCATATTTTGCAATTTCAATATGGTTAATCGATTCTGAATAAAATATCTGATGGATATGGATAACAAATTACAGCCTGGCAAAGCACAAAAACTTTCTTATTTTGATATAGATACTATAGTACAGTCATTTGGTCGAAAAAATAGAGGTTACCTGGAAAGTTTTCCAGGAGTTTTGAAAATTGGCAATTTTATAGATTTTGATGTGCTCTTTCCAAATTTTAACTTTGCCACCTCGTATGTTTGCCGCTCGCGCCGCCATGTTAAAAAAATGGCGCCCAAAGCAGTTTTTGATAATAACCCCTTTCGAACGCATTTCACAGGAACAACATATCTACACAAAATAAAAGTAGAGGAAATTTCCTACAATTTATGTCATAACCAAAATGAATAGTTTCGGCGTAGGAGCGCCGGAACTCCCGGAAAACTTTCCAAGTAATAATACCAAACGACTGCACTACTATTAATTGCTTGACGGTATGTCTTTGTCGATAGGGTGGTAACTAGGCACGGCCGAAGCCTGCTAACAGCCAAGCCTACGTATTGTAATGAGAGATAAAATACCTGAGTTATTCTAATAAAACTAAATTCGCAAGTTTACGCTTATAATATTATAGGGAAGAACTGTGTGATATGGGCACGTTTGATATGATATTTGATATCGTATAAACGTTTAACTATAAATATCAAAAACATATTACTCACCCGAGTGGTTTCTTATGCTAATATTCATAAGTATAATTATGTAGTATTTAAATAATAAATAAATAAAATTGTTTATTAAACAATTGTACCACTTGTTTTAGCGCAGACATAACCAATTTTTCTAACTTTGCGATACCATCGTTTCAATCTTTTTGAAATCAACAAGAATTTGCATACAAAAGGCGCTATCTGTTTAGCATAAATCGATTTACCTTTCCCTTTACAAAAAAGCTGGGCTTGCCTTTTTCTACTCCGAATTCAAGTTATTTGTAAACAAAGTGAAAATTACTCTTGGGTGTTGCTGAATAAAAGTTATGCTTCTTTTGCTAACACTATTTAATGCACGAGTGCGTACTTATTTTAAGTCTCAAAAGCCCAAGAATGGAAACGGCTTAGCAACTGTATATGTAATGTATATCGGCGAGGTCTGGGTTGATTCCTACCTGTTTGATACTGATAGCGGGGGCAGGTCCCTGATTGAAAACACGAATCCATTTTTAATCCTCGACGTATAAAGAAGAGTGCTTTAAGTTTAAAGTGCCTGTGTATTTGTGGCATCGTAGCTTATAAACGAATAGAACGAGACGGTTCTTATTTTAGTTATTTTACTGTGATAAAAAGGATTTCTGACAGGATTAGTTGTTCTTGAAAAATTCACGAGTGTTATTATTGGATCACCGCCTTTAAATTGTGCTATCTACTGATCAATTTAAAGGCGGTATGATACGATATTATTTTAAGTACATTTCGGTATTTTTTGTTGATTTGTTTTTGGATTTTATTTTATTGAATCTTGATTTTTATTCACTCTACAAAATACTTTTTTAACGTTAAACTTGAAGTTTTTCAAATTGAATATTAAGAAATTATGATACACAAAACTCAGTATTTGGTACGAATAAATGAAAATGAAAGATTACAAGTCGTACTTATACTTAATATGTTTTGTTACAGTAAACAGAGTCCTTCCTCCATTAAGATTGTACACACAATAAACTCTATTATTTTAATTCCAAAGATTTTCTACAACACTGGTTTTCATTCGTGGATCAAATAAGCTCAAACATAAAGTTTCAATTTACCTCAGTTCAGGAAACGTGCTGTGATTTTTAAAGTTTTCTAAACTTTTTTTATTGCCAGCGGTCGTACTTATTCGCTGTACGTTTGTTTTTAAATGCATTGTTTATGCATAGCTTATTGAATTTAATTCGCTTCCTTTTTATTTAAGGGTTTCTTTTTGTTGATATTTTATTAGGATAACTACAATACAGATTAGCAAGCTACGTAATATTTAGTAACTATCATAGAAATCTGAAAACATACTTTATTGCACATTATAACTACGATACGATACGAAAGATTAAATATATAAGAAAGATATAAAAAAACGCATAATAGGCAGCCTTATCGCTAGAATCGATCTCACGCATCATCGTCATCATCATATTTACAGTGATGGCTGTCTGCCAACATTTCGGTTGATAGAAGATCGGTTAAAACTGCGTTTTCTGCTAGTAGGTGTCAGTATTTTTTTTTAATCGACTACAAGTTGGCCCTTGACTGCTGTCACACATGATGTTAAGTGATGATGCAGTCTAAGATGGAAGCGGGCTAACTAGTTAGCAGTGGGACGAAAATCCACACCCCTTTCGGTTTCTACACGACATCGTACCAGAACGCTCAATCGCTTGGCGGTACGTCTTTGTCGGTAGGGTGGTAACTAGCCACGGCGAAAGCCTCCCACCAGCCAGACCAAGACAAATTAAGAAAAATCTCAATCTGCCCCGCCGGGAATCGAACCCAGGACCTCCGTCTTATAAATCCACCGCGCATACCACTGCGCCACGGAGGTCGTCAGTTCACCATTTCCAGAACTTAAGTACTTAACATCCATTGGTTCTTCGAAATATTATCCGAACTCCGACTTTGCGACTGTTTGAGCTATGACGGTAAGTTTATGCTCGTTTATGGATCTCCTCCTTTCCACGATCACCACAGCTCACAACTAAGATCTACCCTAAAGATGTAGTCTCAAGATTTTTATTGAAGTTTTTCAATAAATAATTATTTTGAATTGAGATAAAGGTGTAGCCTCGCGGGAAATTACTGACGAATTCCGTACCTTCCTATAGAAGCTTGCCTCCTTTGTGCTTTGAATCAGTTCCCGAAACTCGTTTGCATATTTGATCATGCGTGACGAGCTGACTTGTGAGTACTAGAATCTCTTGAAAAACAAATAGTGTTCTATTTTAAACATCATTAACTTCCGTTAATAGTTACAAAGAGCGAATCGTCCTAATTTTTCTTTCCGTTCGTAATCATAAAAAATATATGTTGGTAATAGAAAAAGGTTTAACTTATTTTTTTTTAATGCCTACAAGTTGGCCCTTGACTGCTATCACACCTGATGTTCAGTGATGATGCAATCTAAGATCGAAACGGGCTAACTTGTTAGGAGTAGGATGAAAATCCACACCCCTATCGGTTTCTACACGACATCGTACTGGAACGCTAAATCGCTTGGCGGTACGTCTTTGTCGATAGGGTGGTAACTAGCCACGGCGAAAGCCTCCCACCAGCCAGACCAAGACAAATTAAGAAAAATCTCAATCTGCCCCGCCGGGAATCAAACACAGGACCTCCACCTTATAAATCCACCGCGCATACCACTGCGCCACGGAGGTCGTCAAATCGTCAAATAATGATTTCTAAACACCTTGGTTTTGGGTAGTACGTAAGAAGTGATACTTGGCTATTCATTTTATATCTGTTTTACGTATATATGTCAGCCAGCATTTCTACGATAAGGGCAACGTTTTCTTTAGAAAGCATCACAATCTTTCAAGCAAGCACTTCCTCAAACTTTGCCACTCTGCGCTCACTCGGGCTATAAAGCTTAAGTTTTATATGCTTTAATGTTTTATGCGACCTGATGGTTTTAAAGTTAAATGATTCGTGGAAAAAGTATAGTAAAAAAACTGCGGTTATTGTTGTATTTTAGTTTTAAATATTAAGTTCGATCAATTTTTCAATTAATAAACACAATAGTATATATATGTACGTACGTAGGTAGTAGGTAAAATTGATTGTTAAAAATTAAATGAAAGCTTAGGTGTTTCTCTATAATATTAAAATAAAATTTATTTATTGAACACACGTTTTAATACATTAAGGACAATTATAGTTCAAATTTTTTCTTTTTCTCTGCTACTTCTCGACTGATTCTATTGATTGTTTACTATTTTAAGCAGTATCGTTGACAGTGAAATATAGACCAGGACTTCTGTAACATGAACAATTATATAACTAAGTAACTACTCTAACTATGAGTTTTAATAAATGAAAATTGTATAAGAATTTTTCCACACCTTTATTCCATATATCATGAATTATTCTTAAGCACGGTTACCTGAAAATTCAATCTCCGAACAATGGGATCCTATTAGCATACAAAAGGTTTCACATATTTTACGCAAATCCGTTATATTTCGAGTTATCCCCTCACAAAAAGGCAAGGCTTCTGACCTGTGAAACAAATTCTACTTGAGGCTGCATTTCTCGTATCGTGTGAGGATTTGATTTGAAATATTGTTTTGAAAACGTTTGATAGTGTTATGCTGTGTTTTGTTGTTCCTTCGTGCTATAACAATTAAAAAAAAACACATCAAAAATTCGCAATTATATTAGTGTTTAGATAGTATAGTATTTTATGTTGCTTTAGAAGTACAAACACCAAGCTTCACTGAATTTAGATTCAAACCAGACGAAAAGAAAAGGATATTCTTTCCTGAAGTTACGTAAATGTAATATGTAATTACAAATTTTCAAACATTTTGTCATAGTTTAATGTAATTTTGATGCGTGTCTGGGTTAACTTGTTGCGCCAGTCTGCAATGAACTTAAGTGTGACACAAGGAAGGTAGAGATCACAGAGTCGCTAACTTAATTCATTGTCATGAGCCGTGTTTGAGTTTCGCGAGACTTTGTTTCAGAAGGGTGTGTTACCTTGAGTCTTATGTCTGTCATACTTGAGAGACGTTGCGACCCTTATATTACGATAAAAGTTTATACCAGTTAACTGCCTGGTTGGTTCTTTGTTTGATTAAAACTTCAGTCCAATGTTCGATTCTTTTTCGACCAAGCCAACACAAGTTATTAGTAATGAAAGAAATTCGGGAAAAGAATTTTCAGTAGCAGCCTGGAGTCATAAGTTGGTGGTGATGCATTTTATAATTGTAATTAATAAAAGAAACAGGATTGCATTTCTACCAATGTTAAATTGCTTACCATGTAACTAAAAAATCATCATTGTCATTATCATTATTAACCTATTTACAGGGCCAGGCCACTCTCCTTACAGGAGAGAGGATATGGAGCGTAGACCCACCACGCTGCTCCAACTTTTCAAATACTTATTTCAAATTAACTTATCATGAGAATTAGTTAATTCGAATTCTTAAAGTTAAACATTTTCACGACTCAATTTAAGTTACCCTTTACGGTTGGTAATAATAAACATTAACTGCCTGGTTGGTTCTTTGTTTGATTAAAACTTCAGTCCAATGTTCGATTCTTTTTCGACCAAGCCAAAAAGTATCAAAATACTTGGACCTTGCTCATGAGATTACCGTCATGTGGAATGTTGATTCAACAATGATTGTTCCTATAGTCATTTCAGTCAATGGTCTTATAGCGAAAAGCTTTGACGAACATCTTAAAAAGCTTTCGCTTAATTGTTGGATCAAGGGTCGGATACAGAAGGCAGTAATTCTTGAAACGGCGCGTATTGTGAGGAGGTTCCTCACTCTGGAGCCCTGACCACCGGTTGCTTGTACCCCCGGGCCCCGCAGCAGGCGGAATAAATTTTTTTATAAATTTGTAATAGTGTTTTTTTATATAATTTTATAAGCATTGTTAAAAATTTTAAAAATAAAATGTAAATAAATAAATGAGTGAAAATAAAAACATTGAAGGAATTGTCTCACCACGTAATAATGTTTATCTTTCCCGTGGGTATTATAAAACACCTGATTGCTTTATCAGAGCTCAATATAAAATAAATAAAAAAATAAAAAAGCCTTTTATTTCTTCTTACAGTGTTTACAACAATTTACAAATTTATAACTAACCTAAATATTAAAAACTAAATTTAATTGTGTAGTATTGTATGTATTTTTTATTATTATTATTTATTTAAAAAGAAGAACCCTTTACGGTGAAGGCCTCCTCCAGGTTTTGCCATTGTGGTCGATCTTTGGCTTTCTGTAACCAATTTTGGCCTGCGAATTGCGTAATGTCGTCAGCCCACCTATAACGCGGCCTGCCTCTGCCTCGAGTTCCTTTTGGTCCCGGCCATTTTGTTATTCTGACAGTCCAGCGGTTATCCGTGAGTCGAGCGATGTGTCCAGCCCATTTCCATTTCGATTTAAGTGCGAATGTAATGACGTCAATTATTTTAGTTTGTTGTCTGATGATGGAGTGGCGAATTTTGTGTATTTTTTTGGTATTTGTTATGCTTCGTTCCATAGCTCTTTGGCAAGATCTTATCATTGTTTTTGCTTTCTTAGTAAACTTCCAGGTTTGACAGCCGTATGTAAGGGTGGGTAGAATACAAGTATTCATTATTTTACTTTTTAGCTTCATGTGCATTTTGCTTTTCAACACTTCTTTCATACTCCAAAATTTGTTCCATGCAAACTTAACTCTTCTTTCTATTTCTTCTTCGTTGTTGCAGTTTTGGAAGGATATTTGTTTACCCAAATAGATGTACTTCTTTACGAATTCAAGTCGTGTGTTTTCTACCGTTATTGGAGTCTCTGTATGATTAGTCATTAATTTCGATTTATTGAAATTAATTTCCAAGCCTGCCTTTCTGCTTGCTTCACTCAAGGAGTTCAACATGAGCTTCATTTGTGCATTATTTTCTGAAAATAAAACTATATCGTCGGCGAACCTCAAGTGGCTCAAGTACTTTCCCTGTATGTATATTCCAAGATTATTCCATTTTAGAGTACTTAGAACCGACTCTAGCACGGCAATGAAAATTTTTGGAGATAGCGGGTCGCCTTGTTTTACACCGCGCTTAATAGAAAATGATGGGCCAATTGACTCTAGCTGAATCTTGCCTGTACTGTTTTCGTAAATATATTTTAGTATTTTTATGTATTCTTGATTTATATTTAGGTTCTGTAGAGTTTTCCATATTGCCTGGTATGTTAAGCTATCGAAGGCTTTTTTATAATCAATAAAGCCCACGTAGAGTGGCTTCTGGTATTCTTGGAATTTTTCGATCAACGTTTCGACCACATGAATATTGTCTATAGTCGAGAAACCGGATCTAAAACCGGCTTGTTCTATAGGTTGATTGGACTCTATTCGATCTTTTATCCTTTTCTCTATGAGAGATGCGAAGAGCTCAATAATTGTCAAAATTATGGCAAAATATAATGTTACTAGCTGTGCCGAGCGGTTTCAGACGCCTAGATCAAATTCCTAACGGAGTATTGATAATGCCTTAGTGAGTCTCCATATTGCGAAAGAAAAAGCTATGTTAAAAGTCAGGCGAGTGTATTGGGTTAGAGATCTCGTAATGTACAGTCCGTGGTATTTTGCTTGCATACTAATTGCGAATAATAGTCACTTTAGGAGCATGAATTATGGTAGCTTTGGGTAACCCTGGGATAATACTTTCTACGGCATAACATGAGAAATTAGTCAGTCCCTTTAATGTTAAGATCAAATTTTTAGGTGCCTGGCGAATGGTTGCTACGAAGACTAATACCTAATAACTTTTTAATTTAGATCAAATTAATTATAAGTAGGCACTAAAATGTTATCTAGCTATCAATTAGCAAGCTATTTGTAAACATCAATAAAATTTTACAAGAAATTAGGAAAGTTTTACTAAAGTTTAGTCAATAAAGTTTAATTTCGTAGCCTTGAGGTTTACCTTTAGGCTACGTTATTAAGTTTAATAGTCTACTGGGCACTGGAGATATTCGTTTGCCCGTTTAGATAACCGAACAAGATAGGAAGCTTAAGTTTTTGTTTAAAAAATACATGCTTTTAGAATAAACTAAAATAATAATAGCTTAATAACGAAACAAAAAGAGCTCTAATATTACAAATATATGAGCTCTTTTTGTTTCGTTATGAGAAGTACTTACTGCCATATTTACGCATTTTTTTTAAATAATAATATTCTTACTATACCAAGCCCCTCACTGAGTCTGTATTTCTGTCTGTTCGCAGATAAACATTATGAGAATTATGGAGTTTACACAACGACAAGTTAGATAGTAATTTTATATTTTCACAATTTAAACTGTAAAAGCAGTTATTGTGAGGTATCCGTGGGACATAGGTAGATCATCGCGGACCTATCGCAGATTTTTTTTACAGATTTTGATACGTTCTTTAATATTGTAGTACATTGTTTTGTTCCTCAATAGTATTCGCAGCGCACGCGATTAAAGGAATTTTTTTACAACTTTGATTACATAATTCTAATTTAAGTAAAGACGCGTAATTAATTTTGACAATTTTTATAACCTATGACACTCCACAATAACGTAGCTTTCTATTAGTGAAATAATTTTGAAAAGTTCAGTAAATCCAGAGATTACCCCTTACAACGTCACAAGATCACAAACTCACAAAATCTTCCTCTTTATAATATTAGTATAGATTTAGAATAGTATTTTAAATTATAAATCTATATTTAAATATATCTATAATCTAAATTATAATTATGTAAGTAGTAATCATATTTTTGTTATGTAACCATTTATTTGTTAAGTATATATTTATTTATAATTAATGACACCTAATATCAATTTTAATACGGAGAAATTAAAATGTTGTATATGCCTCTAAGATCAGTATCAGCACTAGATTTTATACCTAATTTTTTTCATGGATGTATACTGCTGCCATTGTTGGCGTATCTAATAAATATATAAACAAATAAAATAAGTATTATAACTACAAGAGCCTACGATGGCTTATATCTATCTCTTGATTAGTAGTAAGTTAACTATACACTAATTGCCACGCAGGTGAAGTCGCGGGCGTCTGATAGTTAGACATAAATATTTACTTTATCGAACGGGCGAGCTATCGAACTCAAAACCTCTGCGTGTTGACTTCTTAACCCTAGAGTTTTTAACTCTTTTATTTACCGTCGCCGTCTTCAGTGTGAAGGGTTTAGTTGCTAGTGAAATTAGAAACGCATGAGGCTTTACAGCTTTACTTTATGTTATCAGGTGAATATCCTAAGTCCTAACGCGCCTTGTGAAGTATTGTAGTGCAATATTAAGTATATACAACGACTTTGGGGCTTGGGTTCATCAGGTAGACTATCTGCTTCTTCCTTTGGAGCATATTCCTGATACTAGATACTATAACCAAAGCTACTGTGACTTTATATAAATTGAATTATAAGCAAAAATATAAAATTGTTAAAGATGAAATTAAATATCTCAAATGTAACAACACATTCAAATACAAATTCTTTGGAAAACAAGAAAAAAATCACAACACACGAGAAACGTAAAATCGGTGAAAATCGCAAAATATTGAAAAGCAATAAAACGCTGAGCCACTCCAGTAAAGCGCATTCGGGGAGCGTTCAACAGTTATTTAATTTCACGTTCGGGGAGTCACAATCCTGTACATGCCGACCAATTATTCAGTGCACATGTCCGTAATTATTGGTTAGTGGGCAACGTGTCTCATTAGCGCTGCTGGCGCTGTATAATCTACCTTACACTACCTACATGCTTGCTCTGACATTTTGGAAAAAATCGTTAATTAAAGCTAGTCGCATCATCAGTATCTGCAATTTTGAATGGATGTACATTCTAGCCCTTGGCTACGATCACGCCTACTGATAAGCGAAGATGCAGTCTATGGTGCAATGCATTTACCTAGAAGGCACTTATTTAAAATTTCTGGAAAACAAAAGAAAAAAAAAGTCTGGAAATTATCCACATTCAACGTAATGTGTCCGGCAATGGATGATGAGATTTCTACAGTTATCCCGAAGAAAATATAAAAAAATTGAGCTTTATACTCTAACAAATTTTAAGTACTATTTTATACACCTTTACTACCTGTTACCTGCCCAAGTAACCACAACCCAAACTCTATAGTCGCTGGTCGTTCTTACCTGTATAGGAGACATGTACAGAGAAAATTTCAACTTTTATAAAATAATGAAGGTCTGGCCGTCGCAGGCTCTTGCTCTATAATAAGGAATACGATAAAGAAGAGCAAAACTAGCAAATGACATTACACAATTTTGCATGAATCAGGATTAGGATCAGGATACTACAATGCAGGTCGACTTTAAATGCTTATTGTCAATTTTGGCTTGGCCATTATTTTTAGCTTTTTTTTTTTATTATTATTAACTACAAGTTGGCCCTTGACTGCTATCACACCTCATGTTAAGTGATGATGCAATCTAAAATGGAAGCGGGCTAACTTGTTAGTAGTAGGACGAAATCCACATCCCTTTCGGTTTCTACACGACATCGTACCGGAACGCTAAATCGCTTGGCGGCACGTCTTTGTCGGTAGGGTGGTAACTAGTCACGGCGAAAGCCTCCCACCAGCCAGACCAAGACAAATGAAGAAAAATCTCAATCTGCCCCGCCCGGAATCGAACCCAGGACCTCCGTCTTATAAATCCACCGCGCATACCACTGCGCCACGGAGGTCGTCGAATAGGCGATATTACAATGCAGAGAAAGCTTAGAACTATCACGCTAATCTAATCCAGGCGAACTTTAGGTGATGATAACTTTTGACTCTTTAAAATCACAATCAGACATTATTAATTATAATAAAACCCAGGCGATTTAAGTACAGTACTGCCCGAGGCATTGCAGTGTATCGCCACTAACTTATTGAAATCCAATGTTTTATACCGACTCAGGACTCGAACCCCGGACCGAGTAATCCGAAGCCATGCAGACTAAACACTGATCCAAGAACGCAGTTTAAAATTATAAATATTCTAAATTTGGTTTCACTTTATATTCCTTGATTTTAATATGAATATCTAATATTCCCAACTCAATAAGCTCTCTGTTTTAAGACATTTACATAAATACGGCTCACTTAATAAAGCTCTTAAGGTCGGTAGGCACTTGATTCCGCACAGTTTTGTTAATGCGCCTCTCAACGGTGCTCAAATATAAGGGAGCAGCTTTAGGAGACTTTAGGTAACGAAGCTTTAATATAGATACGAACAAAAACGAGAAGAACAAATGAAAAGTCTGCTTACGTTGTATTGAATTACCAAGTTGCTTTTTACGTACTGTTTAATATGAAATATCCATATTTATTTTTATTCATTTGTAACCAAACTTTAGTTTCAATAAATCAAAAACGCAATAAAAATTACTCTTAACAGAAAAATAAACAGAATTTTTAGAAACAGACATTTTTTGCTTTTGTGTACTCTCCTATATTATTGTCTCTAAATAAGAATAATGTAATTAATTAAATTAAATGCGGCTCTTACTTTCCTAAATGTGTGCCCGCAACATACTTACGCTTAGGTTTTATAACCGACGAAAAAAAACGGAGGAGGTTCTCAATTCGACACGTAACTTTTTACAGAGTTGTCCGATTTTGATAATTATTTTTTTATTAGAAAGGGCATACTTCCAAGGTGGTTCCATTGTCATCATGTTAGGATCTGATGAGGATATCCTGGGGAAATTGAAGGAACTCTTCAAATTTTGGAGGCACGCTTACAGCGATTACGGTTTTTGTCTCGGTATCGGTAGATTTTTGGCTACTAGCGCCGTATAATGTAGTATGACAGTATATTACGAGTACGACACGTGGCGATAAATCACTTAAAAGTAAGAAATAAAAATTTTTAAATAAAAATAGAACCGACTCAAAACGCACTAAAAAGTAAAAAATAACTGTGTCATTTAGTTGCTTCAAATTACTTAAGCATATCTAGGAGTCGGTGCTAGCCAAGGTTTCTACTTTAAGGACGTTACCTAGAACCCACAAAATGCTTTACTACGTAACATAAAGTTTCCTTAAACTTGGCTGGCACCGACTTCATAGATATGCGCAAGTAATTTGAAGCAACTAAATGACACAGTTATTTTTTAGTTTTAGTGCTTTTTGAGTCGGTTCTATTTTTATTTAAAATTTTATATAGTTCGTTCGTGTTAAGAATGCTGTGCGCGCCGGCCAAAACCTCGCCCCCTAATCAAACAAATTGCGCGTGGCGTTCGAAGCTATGATCAACTGATCAGTGTGAACTTGACCTTGTAATTTAAATAGATTTGATTGGTTAGAGCGCGGTACAGGCCGGCGCTCACTGCATTCTCAACGCGAACGAACTATAGTATTGATTTGACAGTAACCAGTTATTTGCAGCGTTTCACCCCCTTCCCATATAATAGGATTAGATTTAAAGGACCTAAGCTCATCAAAGCATTAAATAGCAACATCACCAGGCTTAACGTAGAGTACCGCAACGGCGAAGCAATGCGTCCCGTTTTTGTTATCTATAGCAAATTCACCTCTGTTTTCCCATTACTATAGTAGGTACAAAGCTCTATTTTATATAACAATAGCATAGCTTGGTAACTTAATCATTTAAACATAGAGATGAATATAATTTTTAGTTGACGAATTTGCCGCAAAGCTTCAATTCCAGTCTGAGTTGAGTCTAAGTGTTGTATAAAGTATGAAGATGGCAATTCATAAGTTCGAGCATATCTGAAATTGCTCGATCATGACACCCGAGCGTATGTATCACGTTAGAGCGCAGATCATGTATCGACTGGCTGAAAACAATATCAGCTCAGTGGGCTAGAAAGTGCTATTGTCCGATTAGATTACCAACCGCCAGGATTGCTGCCGCTAGATATTGGCTCTGATAAATGCATCTATGGCAGATGTTAATCCTTACTAATATTATAAAAAAAAACTTTAAAAACTTAATAAAAAATTTAACCGACTTCATAGATATCATCATCATCATCATTATCAGCCAATAGACGTCCACTGCTGGACATAGGCCTTTTTTAGGGACTTCCAAACACAACGATCCTGAGCCGCATGAGCCCAGCGGCTCCCTGCGACCCGTTTGATGTCATCAGTCCACCTGGTGGGGGGTCGACCAACACTGCGCTTTCCGGTGCGGGGTCGCCATTCTAGCACCTTCGGCCCCCAACGTCCATCAGCTGTTCGAACCACGTGCCCCGCCCATTGCCACTTCAGTTCTGCGACTCGCTGAGCTATGTCGGTTATTTTGGTTCTTCTGCGGATCTCCTCATTTCTGATTCGATCACGCAGAGATACTCCGAGCATTGCTCTTTCCATCGCCCGCTGAGTGACTCTGAGCCTTCTTATGAAGCCCGCAGTTAGCGACCAAGTCTCGGATCCGTATGTCATCACTGGCAACACGCACTGTTCGAAGACCTTCGTCTTCAGGCACTGAGGAATTTTGGACGAAAAGATGTCACGCAGTTTCCCGAACGCTGCCCAACCGAGTTGGATTCGGCGGTTCACCTCTTTCTCGAAATTGGACCTACCTAACTGGACCATATGCCCTAGGTATATATACTCGTCTACAATTTCGAGTGCAGAATTTTCAACAATAACTGGGTGGAGCGAAACATGAGCATTACACATGATCTTTGTCTTGCTCATGTTCATTTTAAGGCCCACCTGTTGAGAAACTCTGCTGAGGTCATTGAGCATATTATTAAGGTCATCTAGAGATTCTGCCATTATCACTACATCGTCGGCAAACCGCAGTTGAGTGAGGTACTCGCCATTGATGTTAATGCCAAGTCCGTTCCAGTCCAAGAGCTTAAAGACGTCTTCCAATGCGGCGGTAAATAGCTTCGGGGAGATAACATCTCCCTGTCGCACTCCTCGCTGCAATTGGATTGGCCTCGTAGTCTCATCCTGTATACGGACTGACATGGTGGCGTTTTCGTACAGGCACTGCAACGCTTGGATGTACCGGTAGTCGATTCGGCACCTCTGCAATGACCTTAACACAGCCCAGGTTTCCACCGAATCAAAGGCTTTCTCATAGTCCACAAACGCCAAGCAAAGTGGCCGGTTATACTCTTCGGTCTTTTGTATAACCTGCCGCAGCGTATGGATGTGGTCTATGGTACTAAAGCCTTGTCGGAAACCGGCTTGTTCGGGAGGCTGGAAGTCATCAAACCTACGAGCGAGACGATTCGTGATGACTCTGGAGAACAACTTGTAGACATGACTCAGCAGCGAGATTGGTCTGTAATTCTTCAGCAAGGTATTGTCACCCTTTTTGAAGAACAAAACAACCACGCTCCTGTGCCACGCCTGAGGCGTCTTGCCCTCGTGAATGACGGAATTGAACAATCGCTGAAGGACTTCAAGTATCGGTTTACCACCCGCTTTCAGGAGTTCTGCTGTGATTCCGTCATCACCTGGCGCCTTGTTGTTCTTTAGGTGTTCGAGAGCCATACTAATCTCGTCAAGGCTGACGTCCGGGATATCTTCGGTATAGTGTCGGGTCAATTTGGCTCTGGGGTCTTCAGCCAAATTGTCAACAGGCTTTTGAGTTGACGTGTATAACTGTCCATAGAACTTCTCGACCTCACCCAAGATCTCGGGCTTGGAAGAAATGATATTACCGTCACCGGTCTTCAGACGCGTCAACTGACTGCGTCCAATAGACAGATCTTTCGCGAACACTTTCGAGCCACGGTTGTGTTTTATTGTATCTATGATACGCTCGGTGTTGTAGCGGCGTAAGTCACATTTCTGCGACTTAGAGATCTGTCTATTGATACGTCGGTAGTTCAGAGCGTCCCCTGAAGACTGTAATCGCATTCCTTGTCTTTCCTCCATGAGCTTGAGTGTTTGGTCAGAGAATTTCTTGTTGGTTTTTGGGCGGTGGGTCTTATAGAACTTAGACCCAACCGAATGGACAGTTTCCACTAGCCTGTTGTTCAGATCGTCCACATCAACACAATGTGCTAGGCAATCGAAACGGTTCTGGAGTTCCAGTTGAAAGCTTTCGGGGTTTTGGATGTGGGCACGAGCAGGTCGGAGCGTTGACTTCACCAGTCGGTACCGTTCGAGCTGTACATTGATATTCAACGTGCCTCTTACCAGTCGGTGATCACTGCCGGTTTTGACCCTATTGATCACAGAGACATCGTTGAATATATGCCGTCTGGTCGACAAGATGAAGTCAATCTCATTTCTCGTGGAACCATCGGGGCTCAACCAGGTCCATTTCCTATGTGGTGGCTTCTTGAAGAAGGAGTTCATCATAAAGAGGCCCTCCTTCTCCATGAAGTCAGCCAACATTTGGCCCCTGTGGTTCCGTTGCCCATAGCCAAATTGCCCCACTCTCAACTCTGAACCACTTCTCTCGCCCAGCTTTGCATTGAAATCCCCCATAACAACATTGTAGTAGGAGTTCGAAGCATGCAGGGCTCTTGAAATATCCTCATACAATACCTCTACCTCCTCGTCGGGTTGTGCCGAGGTCGGTGCGTAAACCTGTATAACCTTCAACGAATACCGTTTGGTAATTCGGAGGACAAGGAACGCTACCCTGCTCGACACACTCTCGACTCGTACAACATTGTTAACGAGGGACTTGTGAACGATAAACCCAACACCACCTTGGGACAGATGTTCGCCCTCCCGGTAGTATAGTAAATTGCCGGAATTCAGGATTATCGAGTCCTCGCCCTCTCTTCGGACTTCAGACAATCCTATAATGCTCCAGCGCAACTTACTTAATACTTCTTCCAGTTCGATCACCTTTTCGTCAGTCCTCAAAGTGCGTGCGTTGAATGTTGCCAGGTCCAGTCGTCGGGGTTGGCAGCGGAATCTCTGCCGGAGATTCTTGACACCCCTTGCCCCGCCGTTACCATGACCGCTGCCAGAGCCAGGAATAGCGGGGCTGCCGGGGACTAGGGGCTGTTTTCTTGGTCCGTCTCCCATAAAAAGAAATGCCCTATAGTGACCACGCTGGGCAGGCGGGTTGGTCACCGCAGAGCTGGACTATTCGAACCAGTGTCACTGCTGCCTGACACTGGCCTCATTTTGTAGTCCAGCCTATTTGGAATGGTTATACCGCCATTCATCGGTCGCCAGAGCCTCGTCGGTCCATCTGCAGGGTGCACCGCGAGCAGGTGAGGTTGACATTTGGGGAGGCCGACTGGAACTATCATCCCCCTTACACCCCTACTTCATAGATATGCTTATCCATACTTCATAGATATGCTTAAGTAAATTAAAGCATCGAAATGGCACAGTTATTATATATATTTTTACTTTTTAGTGCGTTTTAAGTCGGTTAAATTTTTAATTAAAAATTTTTATTTCTTGCGTTTTAGTGATTTATCGACACGTAACCTACTCCTACTATATTATTATAGTACACTAGCTGACTCGGCAAACGTTGTTTTGCATTAATTATTAAAAAAAATTAGATGAAAATTAGATAGTAGCCGATTCTTAGACCTGCTGAATACGCATACAAAATTTGGTAAAAATCGGTAAAGCCGTTTCGGAGGAGTACGGTAACTAACATTGTGACAGGGAAGTTTTATATATTAGATTATATGGCACTTGTAGCCAAAAAGCTATCGACATTTACACAAAAACTGAAATCGCTGCAATTGTGCCTATAATATTTGAAGTTCCTTCGATTTTACCAGGATATCATCATCAGATTCTAACATGATGACTATGGGACCATTTTGGAAATGTGCCCTTTCTAATAAAAAAAGAATTATCATGATCGGACGACTCTGTAAAAAGTTATGCGAGGACATACATAAAAAAAGTCAAGTCTGTCTGGGTGAGAACCCAACCAGACAGACTTGAGTCAACTTTGAAAAAAAACAAAATTCTAAATTGACCCGTATGGGAGATTAATTCCAGGGCCTTTAGGATAGAGTCAACATTGTTAAACATACCAGTGTTAGAAAAACTAAAAATTGCCAGAGTGCGCAACCGGTCTTGCTTAAGTAAACAATTAAGTTTTAGCAAAAAGCTCTCTAAGGATTCAATATTAAAAAGAATAAACAACGGAAGTTATGCAATTATTAAGTTTACTAAAGAAATAAAGACACGTTACCCCGTAGACTACTTAACCTACAGCTAACTGCGCTGGGCTATACTAAGCAAGGGCCACGACCGTATTCAAAATTCGCTCTGTACTGCAGGCGTCCGAGTCGAGCGTTATGGTCAAATATTTAAAAACAAAATTAATAGTACGACGAGAAAGGCTACGAAACAGTCATATTTACTGTATAACCGTCAAATATTTTAATATGCATGTTTACAAAATTTAGTAGATTTTAGGCTTTACTTTAGAAATAAAAACATATTTGAGAAACCAAGTGTTTAAACTCTAGCTGAGTTTCAAGACTATTATTTTAGTAACCAGTAACTACATAATCTTGGTATCTTTCATTCTTTAAAAAAAACGGCAAAATCTAGCAGAATCTACATTCAATCGTTTCCACTGCGCTATTTAAGTATTACAGTCCTAGTATAGACATTCTTACCATTCAAAAAAAAAAAATAAAACTAGACTTCAAATAGTCTAGTGCCGTATACGTAAGAGTCGTGCCATTTTTTGATGGTTGATGTCGCTGGCGGACAGTTTCAATGCTTAAACATAATGCAGATTTTAGCGTAGTCTGAGGCGGTAGTTTCGTGGCCCAGGCGTAATGTTACAACAAATAGTGATACCCAGTTTAATCGCCGAAAGATGTTATAGCCAACGGCAGGAGTATATTAAAACGTACCAATTTCAGCGAAATTACCGGGAAAGTGTATATTGTACTTAAATACGCTATTTGTTGAGGCAAATTGTGTACTGACTTATCTTAAGCAGTTATTGTTTAGTATTTCTGAGTCGTATTTACATAGTATAGGATTAAAATAACATACTTGTTTTTATCAAAATTTAAATATTTAAGAAATCCACTCTCTACTAGGTAATAATTAAATATACCTACTACCTCTTTACAATGTTAGTATAGACGACTATGTAGCAAAGTAATAATGCATACAATTAAGTGAATTCCTATAAACTTGGCATAAAATTAAAGATAATAATTAGTAAGATTTACTACTGTAGGCATACTATAGGAGAAGAAATGGATAACCAAACCATTTAATATTTTATTACTATGTCGTGCAGATGTCAAAGTATAGTAAATAACGGCTTTTTTGCTCCGCCAATGTGATCGGAAGTTTCTTAACATTAGGATAAATCGCAGATAAGCGTTACGTCATCGAGTTATTAAAACAATACAACTCAAAAAGTAAAATTTTGAAAAAAAAAGGGTAGATTTACTTCGAAGTCACATTACTATAGAGATAGTGAGAATGCAACACCATAAAGTAGTAGCATGATCATTTTGTCTATCTACAAAGTTACAGAAAATATTTGGTTCAGTTTATTCAATTTCACATTCGACGGGTTCTAATCCAATCGTACCGACCAATCTCTCAATCAACGTATGTAATTAATGGTTATCGCGTAACACGCTTCGTTAGTGGACCTTGTTTATGTTTCTGATTACGGGGATCTTTTAACAAAAATCCGCCAATTGTTAGCTTGGGTCGAAACACGATATTGCGATTTGTCGCGATGCGATTTCGAGCACTAATTAAAGCGACTGCCCAAACTATTATGACTACAACAAGCCATAATCTGTTGCTTGTTTCCTTGAGGCATGATAGTTAGTAGATTTCCGTAGTAGTGAAACCGTGGGGCAAAGTTAGTTATATTATGTGGCCGCATAAAAAGGATATGAGAGTACATATTGCGTGTGTAAAACATGTTATTTGACGTAATTGGTATTTGGTTTTCTTTTGTATTTACAAATTGTCAATACGTTTCTAACCTTTGTATAATAATTGTGTATTTAAATATAGAAATAAGAGACCCATGAAAATCCTCGCAAAATGAAATCGTTCCATCACAAAACTCAAACGTGGGTGAGTAATGAATTAAGTTTAGAAACTCTCGCACTTCCTTGTACAGGAAACCGTTCTGATCTTTTCAGTCTATTAGAGCCTAGTTCCCATGCAATTTAATCAAAACCATTCAAGCAGTCAATGAATAGGAGCTAGCAACTTTTGCGGAAGTTAAAACAAGAAATGTACAAGCTTTTATCTACAAAAATACATGTAGTTCTAGGATTTTTATACACATTTTTATTTATATATACTTATAATCGTACGTTATTTTATTATAGATGCTCCAAAGTGAATTGCTAATAACTAAAAAAAAATATATTAAAATAAATAGTCATATTTAAATAAGCGTTGTAGTACGTAATGCAACGTCGTACTTTCTATGAATACAAAATAACAAAATTAAATAAAGTGACAACAATATACTCTTCCTTCATTTCTTCCTTAAATATTTTAACAGTTAATATCATAATGAAAACTATATCAAAATTCATTGTATCTTTATACAAAAAGTATTCCAACAACAGAAATACGCAAAAAGCGACTTTGTCGTAAACAGTAGAAACATTTACTGTTTAGAGAAAAAGGAATATGCAAATTATTACTTCATTTACCTATAGTTTTTTTTTTTATTTGCTAGATAAATAAGAATAGACTAAATAATTTGAGTCAATTAAGAAAATGTATGTATAAATAAAATTTTCTACAATCACGTTGTAGAAAGGTAGGTTAGGGCAAAAATAGAGTTGTCTGTAGCAGACAAGTTTAGTAAAACAAAAAGCAGTGTCGGAGTGAACAGCGGCGATTGCTCACGCTGGCGTACGTTGGCCCATCCATTGCGCCTGTTGTTTTACATTCCATTCGTACGGGATGAAAAATTGAAAAAGCCTTGATTGGGTGCCGTCAGCAATAGAACAAATAGGCCCGCTCGTTGACTATTTCAAAGCGATGATGCTTCTCTAAGACTGGATCGGAGAAGGTAGGTAAAATAATAGGGTGTGTAAAGACGTTCTATCGTTTGTTTATTAGACTATTTAAGTAAGGCCAAGATAGTTAGGTAGTAAAGTTGTAAGTGGCTAACGGTTTTGAATATTGTTGTGCGAAAACAACGAAAAAATCCCGAAGGAAAAGTTATCGTTACTGCAATATCACTTCAGCCTCGCATAATAAAATATGGAGATGAGTAACGGGAATTGATTCGTAGCACAAAGTAGGCTGCAAGCAGTCAGTAGATACTGAGATTTCGACGGTAATTTCCCGCGAGGCTATACCTGTATTTCACGACACTGAAGATATTTTGAACACGCATACCCACGTAATTAAATAAATCTTTAAGTTAGAAAGTAATGTTTTGTTGCCGGCTCATTTTGTTTTTAGTTTAATTTTAATAGTCTAAGATCACTGACGAATATTTCATAAGGTTTTGTTATTCTTATTCAATAACAATTGCTGAATTGACTGCCTCGTTGGTCTAGCAGTTAGCCCATCTGGCTTCGATCACGAGGTCCTGGGTTCGAATCCTGGGTCGGGTTACGAATAATTCTGAATTTTTTATTCTTCTATAAAATTTTCAGGACATTCCAAACCAGGAGTCGGGAAGTTGGTGGTGTTACACCCCCGTGCCTCGGAGAGCACGTCAAGCCGTCGGTCCCGGTCACTGTCATCAACATCTGATAGTGATCATTAATAAATGAAACACTATCACCCTAAGGCCGCCAACCCGCATTGGAGCAGAGTGGTGGGTCTACGCTCCATATCCCCTCTCTTGTGAGGGAGCGCTAGCCCTGTAGTAAACCGTTAATATGCTGATAATAAAGAATTGCTGAACTTTGTATAACACAGCTCATTTATTTTAAATCACGGAATTAGACAAATTATTACTATAATAACTAGGATATTATTAGGCATTAACACTACCACCATAGTACATTAACCAGGTTTGAGTAGTCTTCCATAAAAATTTAAACTGGAGTGGAGTGCGTTTGGCTTGTGGCATTTGGTTCTTAAGGACTATGCTAAATGCAAGCAACCTTTAATAAATCAGAACCTTAATAATATTTAGGTATTTTTAATAATACTTCTGCGTGTTCAAGTTGAACTTGTATTGTTCCAAGTAATTATTACACAAGCAATTGGGACAGGTATTTTATTACGATACTCAGATATTATTTATTTTTTATAGATTTATTAGGATTTCCTGGTATTTTATTCCACGCGATAGTTTTTTGTGTCGTTATTAAATATCGATTTCTGTTCTATTAACAATTAATTGAAACGGTTAATTATATCTACTGTAGTGGTGATGTCTAATCATGATACTGGATCAGTGAATCGTTTAGCGGTATGTCTTTATCGTTTAGATGCTATTTAGCCAAAACTGAAGCATTTTCAGAAAATTTAAAATAACTTAACCCGTGCTAGGAATACAAAAAAACAACGGCTTTAACAATTGCGCGACAGAGTAAGAAATTGACATCGTCCGCTTAGTTACTGTAATGTGCCATTTTATAATGACTACAACCAGCGGCCATGTCTAGGATCATAGGAGGATTTATGACTGATATACTTAGGAGTAAGTACTGGTTGGTAATAATTACAGTAAAAGTTTCACTACAAAATTAATGTGAATTTAAATTCTCTTTTAGTCCCTTATACTGTTATAATTTCTGTTTTCCAACATTCATTATAATTATGAATATGGAAATCGCATATTTTTATAACTGCATGAAAGATTTACAATTATCAGGAAATGAACAAATAATTCCAAAGTATTAAATTGTGAGCTTTAAAAATACTTGCTTAATAAAAAATTTAGGCCACCCGTATCCTTTTTGCAAGAAAGGGTCAATTTAACTTCGAATCGTGGTTAAAGAAAAATCCAATCCAATAGGTAATAAAAGAGATTCCAAAAGCACCAAATTATCGCTATTGAAGCACACTGCTTTATGCTGGAGTATTTTGTATGCCAAGTGAATAAGCGAGCGGTGTCGAACTTAGCTTTGAATTCTGTGGAATCTGATGGCGCATAATGAATATTAAGTTCATGTCAATCTAAAAGTAAATGGTCATTTTAAATCAATATTTTCGACTCGACGTTTGCACGCTTTATAATGTGAAGATATTCAGGTTGTACTCTATACTTGACAAGTCAAAGGCGGGAAACTTTTTGAACTTCAGATTTCAATATAGGCTTATATTAAGTATATGCATAGTATAAACACATGTAAAGGGAGATATTACAAGTACCAGTTACATATTAATGTAATTCAACATTATCTGCCTACTACAGACCAGACTACGGGCCAGACGTCCCTCAGAACGGGTTCAATTCAAAAGAAGAATGTTCAAAATACTTTTGGATAAAGGATATTATTCTGTTGACGAGTTCCTTAAGGATAAATATTTTGTTATTGACATAATTTAATGTATTAACTGACGTTTATATAATAATCATGTAATTAAATTATTGTAATTTTTTTATAAAATAATCATAATTGTAATATAATGATTGTTTGCATTCCTATTTGGCAGAATGTGCTAAGCCTCTTTAATAGTATGAACAACTTTGTATTACCACATTCTAGCAATAAATGAATTTGAATTTGAAAAGAGTAGAGGGAATATAGAGCTTAGACCCACCTGCTCCAATGCTGGCGGTTTTAAGGAGATAATGTTTAATTCATTAACGATCACTATCAGATGTCAGAGATTGTGCCCGACGACTTAATGTGCTCTTCGAGGCACGGGTGTGCAACACCACCAACTTCCCGAGTCCGGGATTACAATTTTTATTGAGAATGTCGTAGTTGAAAATAATAAAGAGAACATGTGCGTTTTAAGACGCCTGACATAAGTGATAACTTAAATACGCTTTGGGTTACAGTGCGGAGGAGCCGGTCTACCGCTGCCGTATGCGTGAACGAAAGGGAAGCCAGACAAACTGACGTCGTACAGCGTTACGTAACAAAGTACAATATTGTAGGAAAATCAGTAACAACTTCCACATGATAGTTTTTCAGCAAAAATACGGCACTTAACATACATACCTATAGAACGGACTTTAACTCGAAAATAAAATTGAGACGGATGAAGTAGCGGACCTTTATAGTATAGGCCATGTACGAAACGGAAACTAATCCGTATAGAAGCCGTTGTTTTCGTAAAACATCTGCGACCTCGCCTACAATGACAGCGAGCGAAACAAAAACGAGATGAGAAAGGTTTGGCAAGGCGTATTGTGGCGTGTTACGATGAACCGGGCTGCACTCCGACGTGCCAGCTTTACCCTTGCCCTGGATGTATATGTGTATCTCTCAGATTATGTTGAACACAAAAACGGAATATATTTTACTTACAAAATTTGCATACACAAACTTTTACTTAGAAACAAACTATTGTTAAGTAATACATAAAAATCTTGTATCACTATCTTGGTTATCGAATTGGCTTGACGGATTTTTTTAAATTTTATACCTATACGTTTGTTGAATTTTAGAATAGGTATATCTCTAGGACTTCATTTTTTATACCTTTAAATATCAATATCATCAGTAGCCTTCTTTAATGAGGTTTGGCAGACAGGTGCAGAAAATTCTTCTGGTGCTATGAAAGTATTTAAGCTTCTTAATTTAAATATGTAGCTTTGTTACCTACCTATCGAAACCGCTGTGATCCAAACTTAAAGTTGCCCACTATACATAGACCTTATGCTAAAAATCTTACCGTTAAATTATCAGTCAATATTTTAATATACAGCTGGATAGTCGTTCTATATTACAAAATACTAAGAAAACTAATTTTCTTTTAAGTATCACCGTTTAACTGGTGTTAACACCTTTTAAGTTGACTGGCACTCATTGCCGTGATCTGGGTGTTTGAAGGATATTTTCCATTTTTAAAATTCTCATTATATAAAAAAAGTTGAACAAAGCGGTTTGCTAAATAAGTCAACTTGATAAATGAGTACTGAAAAAAAATTGTTATTATAAAAACAAAAAACC
This sequence comes from Mycalesis mineus, assembly GCA_034621355.1. Classification (NCBI taxonomy): domain Eukaryota; kingdom Metazoa; phylum Arthropoda; class Insecta; order Lepidoptera; family Nymphalidae; genus Mycalesis; species Mycalesis mineus. The sequence goes on along the minus strand of CM067886.1, from coordinate 9,360,645 downwards.
CAACTGCTTAGAAGTTATGAACTAAAAAGAGAAAAACAAGGATCACTATATCTATATGAAATTCTAAATACTTTATGGTGCTGCAGGTGTGGACAAAATAGTTTACTACCTGGGAAAGAAACACCTACCACAGTTTGGCCTGCAGCACCATAAAGTATTTAGAATTTTATATAGATATAGTGATCCTTGTTTTTCTCTTTTTAGTTCATAACTTCTAAGCAGTTGGGTTTTTGTTTTTTGTTTTTATAATAATAATTTTATTTGAGACTTTTTAGTTTTAATTTGTGGTATAGAAATGAGACGGTACACTTGGTACACTTTTTGACATTTCTTATTAAAACTGTAATATAAACATGATATGATATTTATGTTTTTGAAATGTTCTTTTTACGACCTTTCATTTGATACCCATATTGCTAAGATAAAAGAAAAAAATGCACACGTCCCCCCCTTTTTCCCCCATTTACAGCCGCCATTTTAAAAATTCATATAGCCTATGTCACTTCCACAATTTAGCCAAATTCAACGACACCTCACATGTCAAAATCCGTTCAGCCGTTTAGGCTGTAGCGCGTGCCGAAGAAATGGACATACATACATACATACATACATATATACATACATACGCTCGAAAAACATTACCCTCCTTCTGACGCAGTCGGGTAAAAAAGTGAGGGCCAATGTCAGCCATAAAAAATATTACTCTTAATAATTAATTATTACTCTTCTCGTTATGTAAATCAATTCAATGTAATCATAATATGTATTGCTGTTTTGGATTCGACCTCACAAGCATTTGCTACCGTTCCAATAAAAATGATAGCCCACAGTAATAAAAAGACGCAAAATAAACAGTAATCCCTAACGCTATTTATTTACGAGATGGGCAGGCTTGATTGCTACCAATCAATTTTACTCGGAACAAAAATAATCATCGGCATTTACCGCCTGCCAGTGACTTCATAAAGCGGCGCTATAAATTGTACCATAAAAATGATCGTACCATTTTACACTGGATTCCCATACGTAATTTATATTTCGTAGAATGTCGTCGTTCGAAATAATTGTGGCACTCGTGATTTTTATTTACATGAGTGGGTATGCTAAGCGTGAAGTCCATTGGGTGCAATGTACAATTAAAAACGATCTCTTAAACCGTTCACAATCCCCATACAACGTTATCTTACCACCCCAAAAGTAGGTTAATTGGTTAGTATTATGACCCCACGGACTTATGAGGTAATATTGGAGTGACCCCATGGTGGACTCGCTGGTCTGTGAACGCGTGCTTTAACATGAATGTCGTCTAATCACGAGTAGGATGTATGGAAGCTCGTGTATGTGTAGGTATACAATTATGTGAAAAAAACAGTGTGTGTGTCATGTCAGTGTCAGTCATGCTCCGTACTAGGGAAAAGGTTCAGTATTAGCTAAACTCTGAACGTCTATTAAATCAAATAAATAAATATTATAGGACAATTACACACATCGCTATATAGCTCCAAAGTAAGCGTAGCTTGTGTTATGGGTACTATGATAACTGATGAATATTTTTATATATATTATACATAACTACTTACAATATATAAACACCCAGACACTGGAAAACATCCATGCTCATCACACAAGCATTTTCCAAAAGTGGGAATAGAACCCACAGCCTAGAACACAGAAGCAGGGTCACTACCCACTGCGCCACTTGGCCCTCAAAATTTGCTGGCGTTTTCCAAATATTTAGTGAGCATTCATTGGCAAATTAAGGGCATTCACCCAAAGTACTGAGAGTTGAAGCATTCAGCATTTGGCAAATTCCCCATAGCCGAATGCAGCTTAAGTGTAACTAGGTATCTAGGTTGGTTCGAAGGAAAATAATACTTATATTAGACGAAACAACGCACGTTCCAGTAATAACATTGCACAATTTCGTGTAAAATTAGCGATGTTGCCATGGAAACACATGACGTCGCTGATAACTTGTGCAAAGTGGACGCTATTCGAGACAATGTTTGCTGTTTTCATCCAGTATACTTTGTCTGTAACGTGTAATTTTATTTTAGGATCCAGCGCATTATCTACGAGTTTACTCGCACGTATTTTGTAATATCTCTGAAATTAGTTTGTGAAAATGGGCAACATGTTAACGTTAATGTGCTCTAGCATCAGTCGACGCAGTCCGTTCCAACTTTCGAACGAGGGCAACCACAGATTTTGTATTATGTAAATTTTCGCCTAATTTGTTTGGCGATGTTCCGACTTCGCTACTCTAGCGAGGTGGAATGTTTGTTAGATCATAAACAAAACCTCCTTGGACATGTAGATATTTTTTAAAACGATACAAAATGTCATTGATATTCTATTTGACGAAGGCGTGGTTTTGGTTGTAATAGGACAAACGTGTTTGTGTATTTGCTAAGCGTCAGTATTGTAGAATCGTATTTTCATAATATAATGGTTTTATGCTATTTATTTATTAAGATTTATTAACTACCTCTTATCTAAAGAGTGTATTTATACTCTTTTTGGTTTCCTGAAACAAAACAGACACGTGTAATTTTTTAGAGTTCTGTACCCAAAGAAGCCCTATTACTAACACTGTTTGTCTCTCACCATGATATTGTATAATCTATGTATTATATATTTATATATGGTATTCTATAATTATATATGGTATCTTAAGAACCATGAAAGCTAGGCAGTTGAAATTTTTCTTGATGATGGATTTTTGTTGCTGGTATAACAACAAATACTAAAAACAAAAAAAAATTTAGTGGGATTGCCATACGACAAACATGTTTTTTTGCTCGATTGGTACGGAACTCTTAGCGCACAAGTCAAGTCGGTTGTTTTCATACTTAAATAAATCTTCTTCATGAAGTTGAATGTCCACCAACTAAAAGAATACTATTTATTTCTTCTTTGGTACCAATCTAACTACTAATATTGAAGCTGCGCTTTATTCAGATCAATTTATATTTTAAAATTTAAAAAAATATCTACACGATATAACTTTCAGACTTACGGCAATATACAGCATAGAAACTGGTCAAGCATATGGGTTCAATAAATCATTCAAACCATACGCTTGACCTAATATGAAAAATATAAATAAAAAAATTTTACCTCTCGATCATGAAAAATAGGTTTGTAAATTCAAGCAATACTGCGGACTCCGTGGCCGATTAGATTTACACGATGGAGGTCCTAGATTCGATTTCCTGCAGGGCCGATTCGAGATTTTCTGCATTGGTTCAGGACTTTGGTCGTTTCTAGTTACCACCCCGCCGAAAACGTACCATGAAGTGAAATATCTTTTATCTTAGATTGTACTATCACTTACCAGCAGGAATACCGCAGTCAAAGTTCAACTTGTAGTAAAAAAAAAATAAAAAATTGGTTGTCTGTAAAGTCGGTTTACTGACGATAGTTGAACGTGACAATGTCTTAAGAAAATACTGATGGAATGGTAGCATTTAATTGGTTATTAAAATTTTTAATTTAAGTATATTTTTATAAATATTAATTTAATTAATAAAATAATTGATTTTGATTTTATAAATTTATATTTTAAATTTATAATAAATATATTAATTTATAAATATATAAATTTTTAATTTAAAATTAATATATTTAATAGACGGATGTCGAACGCTGCCGAACGCAAAGACCGATTGTGCTTCTTTGTCGCTCGTTCCGCGCTCTCGCTTGCACTTCAAGCCTTACATGGAACGCCTCAAAGCGAGGTAACGACGCATGACGTCATGTTTTTTCGTGCGTGCAGCCGGCTCTATCGAATTATAAGACGTTGTCACGTCAAAAAAACAACTTTTGAGCTTGAAACTGGAAAGTTTTATCCTCGTAGATTACATTAAAACTGTATTCTGAAAGAATTTTATCCAATGAACTCGTAAACTACTTTAATGTCTTATTATTTTATTATTTATAATAGAAATGGCGGAAAGAAATAAAATGCGCTTTAATCGTGTTATGTTTAAAACGAACGGTTATACCGGCTAGCTGAATGAAATTACTGTACAAAGTAATTAAATTGCTAAGTTAAAGTTTCCTAGCTGCATATTAAGAGGAAAAGCGCTATTATGAGAAGTTTTAATGAAAGCCCACAGAGTAACAAGGTGTATTCAGTTTTTGTGAAACCGTAGGCAAAGGTTCCCTTCCCTTAGAGAAATACCCCATAGGTACGCAATAGGCATGACTAACATATTATTTAATTAATCGTTATTGCTAACAATATAAATTGCTAAAAATATACTTTCTAGATCCAACTATGTAATTAGCTTATTGTTATTAGTATCGAAAGACATAACTTAAGCAATATTGCTTAATACTTTTTTTTTGTCGACTACAAGTTGGCCCTTGACTGCTATCACACCTGATGTTAAGTGATGATGCAGTCTAAGATGAAAACGGGCTAACTTGTTAGGAGTGGGACAAAAATCCACACCCCTTTCGGTTTCTACACGACATCGTACCGGAACGCAAAATCGCTTGGCGATACGTCTTTGTCGGTAGGGTGGTAACTAGCCACGTCGATAGCCTCCTACTAGCCAGACCAAGACAAATTAAGAAAAATCTCAATCTGCCCCGCCGGGAATCGAACCCAGGACCTCCGTCATATAAATCCACCGCGCATACCACTGCACCACGGAGGTCGTCAAACTTACTACTAAAGTTTGCATGTATATTGGATGGATGTTTGTTACTCTTTCACACAACAACTACTAAATAGATATTGATGTAACTTCATATAATTTCATTTTAAGTAGTATTCATCCGTATTACAGCATCTAATAGACTACAAGTTTTTCTGGTCTAAGATCCTGTAACGGCCAGATCTTGGTCATTTTATAAGACCTAAAAAGTCAGATCATACTCCTCCCATAGGCAAGTACTTACGGTCAACAATAAGCAACTATCGAGTTTGAATGTTAGTGGCTGATGTGAGAGGTAATAACAAAATTTTTAATCAAGTACCAAATCTTACATCATCCTATTCCTTAATCCCTTCCTTATAATGTGAATTCTTCTGGATACAATGAGAAATCATGTCTTCGGCAACTATTCGCCAAAAATACTCCTAATAAGTTAGCGCGCTTCCATCTTAGACTGCATCATTACTTAATATCAGGTGTGATAGCAGTCAAGGGCCAACTTATAGTCGATAAAAAAAAAGACCGTTAAAGAGAACTTTAAGGGTGTCAGGCCTCTTCTACTAAAATTTGCCTTTACTATGTAGTTGCTTATAGACGTTGCTTATATCAGATAAACTTTCTTTTGTTATTCTACTTCTAACTTTATTTTGTGAAATGACGAAACGCTGATGATCTCAGTCTCTTGCTTTATCCGGTAGCACTATAACTGTGCCAAAAAACTCTTCTCACGTTCCAGATGCCGATAGTTCATGGAAAACGAAAGATGTGGCACTTATAGATGGACTTTTCACTTTAAAAACCTTCAACTTTATACTCGACCTTTTGATTTGCTGTAAAACTTCAATACATAAAAAACAATAACAAACATATTAAATAAAAAAGGCATAGTAGATACTTAAAGTAGCTTATATATACCCTGCTCCCTTGTTCACAGGACCTTATCTCGTCCCAGTGACGCGTGACCGAGTCTAGTAGTCAATGAATTATGAAGTGAACATTCATCATCGGTTCACGCACAATACAGTGACGCTACGAATTGAAAAGATGATTATTTAAAATCGCTGTAAAAGCCCATGGATACCATTATTTGTTTAAAAGTTGAATTGTCTCAAAAAGGAACATTATTAACATTTTTTTAAAAGCTATGAATTTAAGCTTTAATTTTTATAACCTTAGTAGCTGTGCTCGTGGTTTCACCCGTGTAATTTCCGTCCCTGTGAAACATCGAGATAACTTAGTAATGACAACTATAATTATTGCAGTCTCAAAACCAGTAGTAACGTGTGTAAATCTCCAAAACTTCTTATATTCTACCAGTAGGCTAATTATTAACGAATTCATGAAATTTTTAAAATGGAGTCGGAGAGTTGGTTCTATAACTTAGTCAGAACTTCAAGCTATCAGTTTAGGTCATTGTCATTAACATCTGATCGTTAGAAGATTATCACCCTGAAGTCCACTAACCCAAATTGGAGTACTGGTATTTCTAAGTTTTATATTCCCTCTCCTATGAAGAGGAAACCCTGCCCTGTTGAGGGCTGTTATAATAGGGTGATAATGATGATGAACATTATTTGAGCTTAGAAGTAAGCATAATCTGTAAAAATGTAATTTTTGTGACACTTGTGTATATGATGTTTTTTTTAATGAATTATTGAGATTTAGAACGAGAATTTGCCATAATCTGTAGAGATGTAATTGTTCAATAGCAGCGCATGTGAGGCTGTGTCTGGCGAGGCGCGTAGAAGTGTGACGCGCACAATAGTGTCGCGTGACACTGTGACGATCGACCGGCTAGATGACAGTTGTATACAGGATGTTTATCATAATTATCATTATTATCATAATGACTGTCTGCAGGAGTATTTCTACTTTTAAAAATAGGTGTGTAATATCATTTCCTAAGAAAAGAAAACCCGATATGAGTTTGTCAAACAAAAAAAAATGTCAGTATAAGTCTTAGCATTTAAATTTCGGACGAATTTAATCTAGGGAACAGTCTTTTATAATTTAAATTCACCATCAGATTTAAAACATCATTAAAATGAAGAAGTATGAGTATTCTATTGCCACATTGAAAATATCTCCAGAAAAACTTTATCGTATGCTTTATTTTTCCTTAGACTGATTCATGCAGGCTAGAAAATATTTTCTACTCCACAGAAAAGATGGGTTTCGCCTTATTAAAAAAGTTGGTCATGCCTTTCCAAGCTACATTGCGCTACGAAGATTCTGCAAGCATGCTACTTTCATAGCGCACTAAGTCAAGAATTGTTTTATTATAATCTAAAAGTGATTATTCCTAATTGATCTATCGACATATACTCGTAGGTCAAACGCAATGGCCCGTATATCGTTTGATTATGACATTCTTTACGAAAGGAGTTCCCCAAAATTAACTTCTTATGGCAGTAGTATCGGGGACACGAAGTTTGTATTTAAGGATTATATAGACTATTTTTTTTTCGAAATGTCACAAAAATTCTTTAAATAAGCAAAAAAGTGTTTTCTAACCTGATAGGTAGTCAAATATTTTTTTTATCGACTACAAGTTGGCTATTGACTGCTATCACAGCTGATGTTAAGTGATGATGCAATCTAAGATGGAAGCGGGCTAACTTGTTAGGATTAGTATGAAATCCACACCCCTTTCAGTTTCTACATGACTTCGTACCGGAACGCTAAATCGCTTGGCGGTACATCTTTGTCGGTAGGGTGGTAACTAGCCACGGCGAAAGCCTTCCACCAGCCAGACCATGATAAATTAAGAAATATCTGAATCTGCTCCGCCGGGAACCGAACCTAGGACCTCCGTCTTTTAAATCCACCGCGCAAACCACTGTGCCACGGAAGCCGTCAAAATTACATAATTTTACATTAAACAGCCGTAGCCCGCCAATACGCATTACAGTAGCGTAGTTGATCTAGCTCAAAATTTGCTTTTTGTTTAATTTGCTAAAAATCACAACACTTATTTAAAGCTGACCGTATATTAGTGGCAGTAAACTTTCAGTTTTCTCAAAAAAAAAATAAAGTTCTGGCCGAACCGGGTGACTATAACTATTTGAAATGTGCCATTAATGTGCCTCTATTTACCTTGTTGGAAGAAAATGTAGTAAATATGCCACTGTGATTAAATAATTGAAATGTGTTCTACGGACATAAAAATCAAACACGAACATCGTTAAAACTTTAAAAACTGTTTCCTGCTGATGGCCCAAAACAAACATGACTTCTATAATAGAGTACCTACATGAACCAGTACTGGTGCCCCTCGCTGAAAAGTGGGTTCAATAGTTGCAATTACCTAATGAGGAACATCGGATACCCAATTACGGCAACTGCAGTATTTCCCTACGTCTGCGTTTTCGCCGAATCAAATGCTCCGATAACTTTCACAAAGTATAGCGAAATGCTTCGTACACAAGTGATAAATTAATTAGTGTTTAAGAGTGCTATTTTGTTGGTTGCTCTCTTGATGGATGTTGGTGTTATTATTTTTAAGTTTATATTTATTGCTCTTTTAGAAAGTGGCTTTATAGTGAAGTGATTTTGTGTTAAAAATAATATAATCTTTGCTAAATGTAAATTGAAGACAGAGACCGTCTCAGTCGACAGTAGTCTTATATGTACCTATTGTATGTATGTACGCCATTGATGATGATATCCTAAGAAAGACCCCACAATTTTTATAGACAGAAAAGTAAGTGGTAAAATGTCTACATGTTTGTCATAAATTATGAATTGATTTATCATTATTATAAACACATTTATCACCAATCCATCAAGCGCATAATCAATTAAATTCTTTTAGTAAAAAACACCAAACAGTGATATTTTTTATTATACTTGCCACACTAATTTTGAATTAATTGCTTGTATAATTTACAACCTAATTAACTAAGATATATGTTAACGTTACGTGCGCCACTGCCACTCGTGGTTCATTCTAACTTTCAAAGGCCGAGGCCAGCCACGGATTCTTTATTATGTAAATTCCCTCCTAATTTCCTCCGGCGCTAGCCAGACTTTGTAACCTAAAACCGGGTTACCAACCCGTTAATTAGGGCTGTCACCTGTCCAGAAATTCAAGGATTCTAGCAGCGCTTAAGGCTAGGCTTTGTTCAAATAATAAGTTTAGTTTATATTTTTAGCGTATTCTTATTGATTAAATTATTTTTGTTTTTGAAACTTGTAGACAAAAAGGCAACATTTTTTTTTGTCAGCGAACGTCATCTTTCTCTTGCCAGCTGCTAGAATGAATGTATTTGTGTTAAAGTCAGATTAAGTTTTAACTAAGTAAGCACATTAGACCGAACGGCAAAGTAAAAATAAAAATTAAATAAAACTTTTTAGATAATTTTAGAAAAACAAATAAAAGTTACCTGCAACGATACAATTATTGGTACCTTTACTCATCACCCTTTATATTGTGAGCACGTTTATAGACAAACAGCCCTATCATTGGAAGGTCCTAACGATGCGTCGGATCTGAATTTTAATTAATGTTTTTGCGCTTCCCACAAATGGGCGGAACAAGGAAGTCGCAAAATTAAAAGATAACAAATCCCTTTGAATGTTATACAGCCTTTAGAAACACGTTTATTTTAAAAATTATAGCGCAAAGAGTCCTAATTCGGGGACGCTGTAGTAATTTACATAAAGAGTAAAACGGTTTACGAGCCTCTCGCTGACTTAGCTACTTACTCCAACTCCATCCGGGACGAGTAATTTACTAAAATATACACAATATTATAGTAAATTACAGACTTATTATTGTTATTAAACAATTCAATTAAAAACTTTAAATTGACTATGGATATAAGAAATAAACTGAAAATTACGGATCAACAATAATTAATTACTAAATTATTTTGTATTAAAATCTAATCTACGCACTACTTAACTTTGTCCACGTCTTAAAAATAGTAAAATTGTTGAAACTATTCTATTAATGTTTGATACTTGTTCTAGTAGCAACGGGTGAACACATCGGCATACAGTTTGGCATAAAGATATTATATAATAAGGAATTTGTCTAATCAAATTTGCGTTTTTTTACTCTGAGTAATACGAAACGTCAATGTCAGCATGTGATGGGCTATTTTGACAATGACATACGCTGTCAGACAGACAACCGCCAACTGCGTAATTCTGAATGTGGGAAAAACAAAGGAGTCCGGACAAAAATTAGTAAAACTTGTAAGATTTATGATTTTTTACCAATTCTGAATTACCTAAATTCAGAACTGGGATTCAACCTAATGCCCACATGCAAAATTTGTCATCGCGAGTGTTTTCAATGCAAAATACAAAGATGGTATTTCGCCTCTACGAATGAAGTAAAAGTGAACCAAAAAGTAACGAATTCAAGTGGATTATTCAAGTGGTTTAACTGGAGGTAACAGATTTATAAGCTTCTCGTCATTGTTTGGTAAGAAAACTGATATCTCATTTGATAAATCGTGTAATTGCGCGTCAATTTTCTATTGGAGTTTCAATTCATTACTCATGTAAAACTAACTCTACAAATGTTAATATCAGCCCTCATAGTGCAGTGGTATGCACATTTGATTCATAAGAGTAGGCTTGGGGTTCGATTCCTGTCTTGGCCGATTGAGACTTTGTTAGCCCAAGTATGGTTGGTAGAAGGCTTCATTCGTGGCTCTGTAGGCAACAAGACTGCCAAGGGATTTGATATTCTAGTGCAACGTCATGTAGAAGACAGAAGGGGTGTTCTGTGTACTGTGTGTTCATCCTAGTCCAATAATAAGTTACCCCGCTTTCATTGTATTGCATGATCACTTGCTATCATGTGTGTTTGCGTCCGAGGGTTGTCAAATAGTTAGTGATAGTAAAAAAAAAAATTAAATAAAAATAATTGTTAAAGATTGAAAGAACAGTTTAATGTTAAACACTTACAAATATTTTATTTAACTTAATTTCTCTGACTGACTGGCTGCTATGTATCCAGTGTGTTACAAAAAGTTTTGTGTTTACACCAAGTGACCAGATCTCACTTGTCTGTGAGTTATATCATTTCTAAAATTAATAATTAATGCAATGTGTAATAATTGAAATCTAGTAACAATTTACATTTATGTATGTGCATGTAAATTTGTTATGTCAATCAATGTTTGCAGTATTCAGTGTGTTATAGTTTTGTACTTGTACCAAGTGACAAGGTCTCACCGGCTTGAAGGTGATAACAATTTTAAAAATTAATTACTAATGCAATTTGTGAATGCAATTTGTGTGATTGAAATATGTTGAGGAGGACACACATGTAGCGAAGCGGCATCATTCACATTATAAAAATTACAAAAAGTTCACTTAGTTGAAGTTCTGAACAATACTGCTTCACTGGTGTGTGTTTCCTGGCACCCGTGCATATATCTGTTAGACTGTTGCTAGAGGTACTTGTTATCTGTTGGATGCAGTGTTATCTACCCAGGTTTCTTGTTAAATGGAAAATAAAATGTTAAAAATAAACATATGCAAAATTAATAACAGTTGTGATATAAAATTAAAAGGATTTGTAAGTTGAGGTCAGAATAGACCGAGCGATGATTGGGACTTTTGGCCGATACTAATTTACATCGCTTATGGTTAAGTTTAACTAAATGCAGTTTTGGTAAAAACAATTAGTGGAAAAGTATTTACACAGTGTTATGGTCTCCGCTACACACTACTAGTAGTAGATTCATGTTCTAAGTACCGCCTTCTTTTTTTCTTCCCGCACTTGGCCACGATGTTGGCCGTTGTGCGTGATTCCTCCGGTGTTGGTCCCCTCTGGTTTATTCCAAGCAGCCGAGCTCGTTCCAGAAGCTTAGGAGGCCGCCCAGGTCGCCTATCGCTTCATGGAGTGTCGCTGAGGAACCAATGTAGGTTGCTTGTTGCTCCGACACACTGCTGCATCTAAGCATAACATGTATCGGTTTACTGTACTTTGGTACTGTTTTCATAATGACAAGATGCCGCCTCTTGATACTGCGTCAACTATTGTTTGCGTGTGCTGTTAACGCTGCTAGTTTCAGGAGAAGTGCTCGCCGTGGTGTGTTCAAAAAAAAATAAAAAAAAAATAATAAAAAAAAAATAAAAAAAAGAAAATGCGTACTGCGAGCTGTTTCCTGCGAAGTGTTGAGAAGCACTGACTACCAGCTGCAATCTGCCTACAGTTTTAGACGGATCTACCTACGGTTTTAGTTCGTTCATTCTTTAATCAATTCGACCTACCTGCGGTTCGTCCGCCCATCATGCGGTCTGTCCGCCCATCATGCGGTTTGTCCGCCCAACATGCGGTTTGTCCGCCCAACATGCGGTTTGTCCGCCCATCATGCGGTTAGTCCGCCCATCATGCGGTTAGTCCGCCCATCATGCGGTCAGTCCGCCCATCATGCGGTCAGTCCGCCCATCATGCGGTTCGTCCGCCCATCATGCGGTTAGTCCGCCCATCATGCGGTCAATCCGCCCATCATGCGGTCAGTCCGCCCATCATGCGGTCAGTCCGCCCATCATGCGGTCAGTCCGCCCATCATGCGGTCCGTCCGCCCATCATGCGGTCAGTCCGCCCATCATGCGGTGCGGTCAGTCCGCCCATCATGCGGTCAGTCCGCCCATCATGCGGTCAGTCCGCCCATCATGCGGTTCGTCCGCCCATCATGCGGTTCGTCCGCCCATCATGCGGTCAGTCCGCCCATCATGCGGTCAGTCCGCCCATCATGCGGTCAGTCCGCCCATCATGCGGTGAGTACGCTCAACTTCAAGCCTCAACGATTGAACATGCTGCGCGTGCTGCGTGCCTGTGAAGGTACATGCTACGGGCCTGTGAAGGCACATACTGCGCTCCTACGATGGCGCATACTGCACGCCCGTGATGGCGCATACCGCGCGCGCTCCTGAAGCGATGCATCGAGCGTTGTTTTGGAGGCGCATCTGACTGCTCGTATGCTACCTCGGTGAGGTGAAAGATGACGGTGATTATGACAATGTGCATTGAACTCCTTCAGTGCAAGTGTTTCGAGCTCTACAGGCCTGTATGTAGAGGCTGTCAGGCAGGCTTGTATGAGAGGTGCATTTCCAGATCCAGCCGTTAGAGACTGGTATCGCTGGTCCCGGTCCACGTGATGTCAGGGTCGGGACGACCCCTTTGTCAGGAACGGCCGAATAAGGAATTTGTCTAATCAAATTTGCGTTTTTTTACTCTGAGTAATACGAAACGTCAATGTCAGCATGTGATGGGCTATTTTGACAATGACATACGCTGTCAGACAGACAACCGCCAACTGCGTAATTCTGAATGTGGGAAAAACAAAGGAGTCCGGACAAAAATTAGTAAAACTTGTAAGATTTATGATTTTTTACCAATTCTGAATTACCTAAATATATAGTATGGTGTAGCTCTTGGTTTGATATAGTTTAGTTTAGTAGGAATAGTTTTTTTGTGATATTTTTACGAGTATTTTAGTCACTTTATAGGGAAAATACATAAATTCAAAAATACGAATCCATCTGCATCAATATTCATAGAAATTGGTTTGGTTGTTTCAGTGACTATGCTCAAAAACAAGCCTCTCCTATTTATGATATTACATAAAAATGTCCTTCATTGCCTCTACTACGATTTCATTTCACACGATTTTACAGAAATTCTTTTATTTTAGACGACGAATAATGATTTACCGTTTTGTTTATATCTAGTAAAATACGCTAACTTACATAATTCGGTATTGAATATTCGAAAAATATTCAGTATTGATTAAACAGCTCAGTATTTAGCCAATTAACAATAACAAGTAACTGAATATATACTGATTATTCGTGACATTCGTTAATATAAATAGTTTTATATCATATTTACAAAAAGCATAAATACATTCAGCATATGCATGTAACTTTTTGTTTTGGAGTGGTTACATGGCTAACTCTATGATTAATAGTGCAAATACCAATTTATTATTAAACTGTTAGTTTGTCTTAAAGATATTTTGGGTTAGTTTAGGGTGGGCCTATGTTTGATATTGCTGGTGATAAAAATCTGTATCGACATCTAGTGCTCTCTGGGCTTTCAGAATTCCTTATAAGAAGAACGTCTCATCATTTAAAGCCCGATCCCGTCCGATGGACACTAAAACTGAACCTCATGATCTAAAGCCGCTAAGCTAATAAGCTAACCCTTAAAACAGCGAGGCATTTATTATTATTATCTATTAGATTTTTTTCATAAATTAATTAAAAACGGAGTCCGGAAGCCAAGTCATCGCAATAAAGCCAGCCTATAAACAGAGACAAAATATTTTCTTTCAATTAAGCGGTTCGCCATTTTTAAATCTAAATATCACTCTCGTGAAGCCAAGGCGGGTCGGTGGTGAAATATATTTTATATCAATCAAAATAATTGACTGAGGAATACTTAAAAGGGTCTATAAAAATTCCACAGTGATTTACGACCGTCCCTTAAATATTTATTTGTTAAAATTTCTATGAATGTTTATTCTTATTAAAATAATATGTGTAGCCGCAGATAATTTGGTGAAAACTGAAAAGGAAAAGGTATCAAAATAGTTGGACTCATGAGATTACCACCATGTGGAATGTTGAGTCTACGATGATTGTTCCTATAGTCGTTTCAGTCAAAAAAGCTTTGACTAACATCTTAAAAAGCTTTCGTTTAGTTGTTGGATCAAGGGTCGGAATTCTTGAAACGGTGCGTATTTTGGTGAGATTCCTCACTCTGGAGCCCTGACCACCGGTCGCTTGGATCCCCGGGCCCCGCAGCAGGCGGACTGAATGTTTTTATAAATTTTTCAGAGTTTATTTATAATTTTTATAAGTATTGATAAAATTTTTAAAAAGAATTGTAAATAAATATATGAAAGAAAAACTGAGTAACCGTAGAACAACCTAAGTCACTGACATAGCTAAACGATGAAGCTGAAGTACGTGTAGCAATGGGCATAGTTCAAAGAGACGACGGTCATTTCGCCCCAAGGTGTTGTAATGGTGGTGGCGGTGGGAATTGCTGGTAGTCGCTAGCCGGCGCAAGCGGTATTTCCCTATAACGTTAAACATCCACCGGCTGATTTGATGAACATGATGATTTGCGAAGCTGCTTTAAACATAATAGTATTAGATTCGTGAGCCTAAGATTAGTAGATTTATTCTATTGTAAGACCTCAATAACCGCAATTATAAGACGATAATAATGTTAGAACAAAATAAATGTAGAAGAAATCCTCAGTCCAGTATTATTTTGTGAAAACATAGAACTGTATAAAATAGCTTCGTGCACGGATTTCTCTGCAAATGGCCACGACTCCATTAAGAGTAACACATGGGATAACACATGTAGGTATTTCTTCGCAAACCTTGTTATCGCTTTGATGCCCACACATTCATTAATTTGAAACGCAAGAAAAGCTGTCCATTTTCGACGTGTTTCGTATATGCCTTTTATTATTTTTTTCTGGGTAATGTAATGGAGAGCACGAAATGTAGTGGTAAAGTTCTTATTTTTTCTAGGAAAGTATTTCTTCAATAAACATTTATATTTTGTATCGGTGCTGTTTGCCGAATTGCAATCGATGAACATTGCAAATGTCTGGCGGGTAATCTTTATTAATTGTAGTTTGTATGATAATTATAAAAAACTACAATTAAGAGCAGTGGTATTTTGACGACCTCCGTGGCGCAGTGGTATGCGCGGTGGATTTATAAGATGGAGGTCCTGGGTTCGATTCCCGGCGGGGCAGATTGAGATTTTTTTTGATTTGTCTTGGTCTGGCTGGTGGGAGGATATTCGCCGTGGCTAGTTACCACCCTACCGACATTTAGCGTTCCGGTACGATGTCGTGTAGAAACCGAAGGGGTGTGGATTTCATCCTACTCCTCACAAGTTAACCCGCTTCCATCTTAGATTGCATCATCACTTAATATCAGGTGTGATAGCAGTCAAGGGCCAACTTGTAGTCGATAAAAAAAAAAGTGTACATTCAAAGAATTATTATGCAATTTGCAAAAGAAAATGTTTACTCGACTTGCTTGGAGAATATTTTCGATTATTTGTTGTATTTTCTGACAGTGCACGGAATGTAACGGCAAACGTTCAATCCTCGGCTAGGCCAATTAAGATTTTTTATATGATACAGATGTAGAGGGAGGCTTCAACCGTGCCTAGTTGCCTAGGTGCCTGCCGTTATAGACGTTCCGGTACGAAATCGTGTATACTAAACAAAATCTTACTTCTAACAAGTCAGTCCTTTTTCGGCTTAGATTGCATCATCACTTACTATCACGTGTGATTCCTGTCAAGTTCTTACTTAAAGTAAGTATAAATAAGAGATGAAAAAAACTGTCTCGGGACCCTCGATAGAAGTGATAACCCGTATTTAAGTTTATATATTAGTTAGCGCTGAGGGTTAAAGTGAGAGGAGAAGCCTGCCTACCGCTGCCGTATGTATAAAAATAAGTGAAACTAGATAGAATGGCCCTGTACAGCGTTACGTAACGAAGCGGGTTACCCATAAGGAGTAACCAATTAAAAAACTAACATGAAGATGCTCGTAGTGTTAAAATTAACTGTCTATCACAACCCAGCTCTACCTGTAGGTAGGTACCTACCGAGGCTCGTCGAGGCTCGCCAATGAACGCATTATCCCACGCCATAATCCTAAATCACTCGGCTTAGTGTTTCGATTACAGACAAAGGCTCCGGGGCGAAAACCCACATTATGACGGTAGTTGAATAATTGTATAGATAAGTCGAATTGATAACCTCTATCCCTCGTGGGCCTTTCTTTAAGAGCTGTAGATGTATGTATGGAGGTTGAAGGTTCTACAGGAGTAAAGAAGGGTTGGCAAACATCATCTACATCTGAAAATCAGCGCTGTGTGCTTTTATATTATTTTGTTTTGGTACCTTTTTTTTTTTATTTTTATTTATTTAAACATCTTTATTGCAAAAAAAATATAGAAACAATGGTACAATACAAAATTAAACGCAAAAGGCGACCTTATCACTAGAAGTGATCTCTTCCAGGTAACCTATGGTGATACTGACCTTTACACTTGAGAGACGGGGAATCGCAATAAAAATAAGATAAATTAATGTACACTCGAAAAGGTACACTAATAGATGATAATTATTTGTACAAATAAAAATACAAATACATACATGTAAAAAATGATATATATTATATAACACTAATAAATACATACAAAAATAAATATAAACATGAATATATCTACATATATACACAATATAAATATATATTTGTACACGAAATAAATAAATTACAATAATAGATAGTGCTGTCTAACTCTGTTTTTAAATATTGTTAACGTCTTTGACCCTCTTATGTCATCAGGGAGTGCGTTCCATAGAGAGATTGCTTTATGAGTGAAAGAATCCAAACATCCTTGTGTGTTACACTTGACCGTACGAAGTTTGTAGTCCCTGCTGAGAGTCCCCAGAGGTGCAAGGTTCAAGGAAGTTAAAGCGCTCTTTAAGGTAGGGAGGTGTCCACGGAAGAAACAGAATACTATAAAGAAGGGAAAGAATATGTAGATTACGCCGAAGCCTTACTGGTAGCCACTTAAGCTTCTTGCGATACTCAGTCCTTTTTCTGGGTTGTAAGTAGTGCCTGTTGGTGTTTTAGTCTTGGTTAACCCAGGAGGCCTCAAGTGCCACAATATTGTATCCAATTATGTTTTGTGTGGCACAATTTCTTGAAATAAACAATTTTTTTTTCTTTATTTCTATATCGACGGTCGCGGTCATTGTAAGCAGTAACTAGGAATGATAGGTGATAGAAATTTTTAGAATAATTAAAAATGTTTAGTTTGCAACAAAACGTAGTCTATAAAAGATGTGTATATATTTTGTAAAAACATTTTCTAATTTTCTAGTTTTATTTATTTCAGGCGTAGATGCAGAGTTATTACATTCCTACTGAGTTCGTTTATCAAAATTGGTTTAGTGGTTTGTTATAAATAAATAACGCTAGACTTTTGTATTCATAAAATCAGTACGGATGATTGTACTGTTTAATTTGTACTAGTTAATTTTGAGCACAAAATTTCTCGAAAAATCTACGTAAAAAATTTCGTGACCTCAAACTTTAAATTTATACATCCAAGTAGGTTAGAATGGTAGTAGCTATAAAACAAGTACTCGTTATAATTATCACGCTATATGTAAGCATAATAGAACAACATCAAAATATGAAACACCCTCAGATCTACCTAATTAGCTGAGTTGTGTCCTACTTTTACCATATAAGACTAATTTTTTTCATCGACAAGTTGGCCCTTGACTTCTATCACAGTTGATGTTAAGTGATGATGCAATCTACGATGGAAGCGGGCTAACTTGTTAGAAGTTGGATGAAATCCACACTCCTACCGGTTACTACACAACATCGTACCTGAACGCTAAATCGCTTTGGCGGTACGTCTTTGTCGGTAGAGTGGTAACTAGCCACGGCGAAAGCCTCCCACCAGCCAGACCAAGACAAATTAAGAAAAATCTCAATCTGCTCCACCGGGAATCGAACCCAGGACCTGCGTTTGAAAAATCCACCGCGCATACCAGAGCGCCACAGAGGTCGTCGAAAATGAAAATTAATTAAACTCTTTTTAATGTACCTATCTAATTCATGACTCGACACATTCTCTTTCTAATACTCATAATTTTCTAAGGAACTATGACGATATATTTACAATTTTCATTGGAATTTAACTAAAACTTATGTTTTGCCTTTTTCTACTTAATTAGGAGAATCGGAAAAATAATACATAAATATTTAAAGAAATAAAATGAAGCTCAATAACTAGCATTAGATTTAGCTTTAATTATTATAATTTACTTTTATTGATGTGTAAATTCAATTAACTTTGCACACCATGTGTTGTGGTAGAATGTGAGTTGTAGATTAATTTATAAGATCCATATTGTATGTTCTACATTCTAGCAACTAAAGATATTATTATTGAAACTTAATAATAATATGTAGCTACGAGTGCCTATAGAAATATCGGAGCGTAGATATGAGAGGCTTAAAAACTTTTCTCGTTATGTCCTTCGGAAATGTTTTGAGATTTGCAGCGGCTTCTGAAACACAATGGCCTCGTTCTTATCTTAGCCGTGGACATGTCCATTTAGACATTGGGGCTCCGATACAAGCTTGCTCGGCACGTACTCGCGTTACTTGCCGGAAACGCGCCTAGAATTCAATATCTCTACTACAAGTTGCCGTATTTCAAACAGATAAATGAAATAACTTATTGGGTGTTTATGGCGTTAACACAACTGTTATCGTATTGACTACTCTTTTTATATGTATACTATTACTATCATTATTATTGTCTATATCAATGTATGTCTGTTCTAAATAGTTTTTTTCCAATTTACACCAATATATCTATTGGTTGGTGGTTCACGAGGAAGGTTAACGTATAATATGTCATCGTTTTTGTACATTGACTTAATTAAGACGATGATTGGAAGTGTCACCCGTGAGCTATATATCGAAAATGGTAGCTAATTCCTTTGAGATAATATATAATAAAACCTTTTATAGTCAAATTATTCCTCCTAATTAGGAATACAAACGTTCTTCTTATCTCTTTTAGAAATTCGTTATTACTATACCCATTCTATATTTTTAAAAAGTAATACGCTGATTATTTCACAGACGAATTTACGGGCGTTCGCTAGATAATATAAGTAGGTACGTAAGGTGGATTTGACCTTACGTATCTACTCGTACCTAAGTGATGATAGAATTTCCTTAAAATACCTGACCATCCTTAATAATTGGTCCCTCAATTATAACTATAAGAAAAATAATAACTATACAAATAAATAAAATAAAATAACTAAATTATGCTGTGAACAGTAAAAATAACAACAAAGGTTCAAATTCAACCACAAAACTATTAACTAAATTCTATTTACGTGATGTATGTGACATTAACTATGTATTTGTTTTTAATAGGTGGCTGTTCGTTGGGTGTTCACTAAAACAAAATAGAATGAATAGTGTTTATATTACGCTCGTGGAATTAATACGTAATAAATAATCATTAAATATTTTAACCTCCCTTTTTTATTGTTCATCTGTTTATTGTTGTTTAAAGATTTTAGAAACAAAATTGATATATATTTTATAAAAGACTGTTGAGTTATTGATAAAAGCAAAGAGAACAAAAGAGAATCGTTTTTTATAACAATAAAACGTAAAGTACAAACCATCTCTTCCCAGTATTGAATATCTAATAAAGAACGAGTAGGAATACGTGGGGAAAAAGAGGCAATACAGAAAGATTGAAAAGGATAAATATTTTATGGAGATGACAGGACAACGATATGTGGAAACGACAGGATCCGTCGGTTTTCTCAATGATTTTATGGTATGTTTATTTGTTGAGTCTCTGTGATTTATATGAAAACATTTTTATTGTTAAGTTTCCGTAACTTCGTATAATATAATATTTCTGATATTAATCGAATGTAGAACATTATTCTAAGGTATAAGTAGATAAGTTTGTATGTATCTTAGAATGAATGTTGTTCTCAGAGCTTCATGATAATCAGATTAACCACGATGTATTTGCATATATAGGAAGAGTGACCTTATAAAATCTTTAAAATCTGTTTTGGTATTGCATGCTTATAAATTAGGCAAATTCGTATTTGTAATTGAGTGCATTTATTTACCATTTTGAAAGTAAGTCTACCTATTTATTCATTAATTTTGCTCCTAAATCGCTGTACCAATTTTGATATGTTTCGCCGTATGGAAATAAATTAGATAGATGCCTTAGGTATGGTAATTTTAACTGTGGTCTAAGTATAGTTTGATGAATAATTGAATTTTAATTAAATAGAAATTTCGTTTCAAAAATCTATAATTTCTCAAGATTTTTATCAAATGCCTACAGTATACCATAATATAATAAATACTTTATTGTAATGCAGCACATTCATTTAAAATTCAAAGTCGCGGGAAAGAGCCTATGCGATTCACTCAATGTTTCGGTGAAAACTTTAATAAAATTCCTTCAACACATTTTTAAGTCATATAGCGGAAACACGCTCGACGATTTAACTTCACTTTTACTGTGCACGGTGATATATTTATTTCTTTTAAGCTATTCCATAGCTTCTATCGCGGGCCTTGAGCGTGGAGACCGAATTCAGAAATTCCGTAACGAAAAAAACCTAACAACCCCTGGATATCAAAAACATAATATCAAAAGCACAATTTCGGCGCCGACGTCATCGGGACCGTGGCCGACGTGGTAAGACGCTCTAAGTGCCCGGATTGCCAGGGAGACGCGGGTTCGAATCCCGTCGGTTCCGAAATTTTTTTTTCAAGCGTGATATTTTAAAAAGTCTTTTTTTTACAAGCGTGATATTTCAGTTATAGTATTAAAAGTTCTGGTATTTATCGAAAGATGGAAAAACTAAAAAGTACCGCCTTACCGCTTGGCCACTGTCTCGATGACGTCGGTAGGTAAACATACGTTGATAAAAAATGCTATGCTTTACCGCGGCAGTCTCCGAGTGCCACACGTCTTTTTTATTTTCAGATTCTCATTTTAGCAATTATGAAAATTGGTTCAAGTGTGTCGTTAGCAGTAAAATTTTCACTAAAGTTTAAAACTAACAATCAAGAAAGCTTTACTTTCTTCGAAAATGTTCTCCGCCTGAAGTTCAAAAGTTCCGTTAATAGACTGATAATATGGATTAAAATTGTTACGCAACACCCCAGCAGTAAGTTGGTTTGCTTAGGTACGCAAATGCCTGCCGTTGACGTTCGATAGGTAAGTTAGAAATTGCAGCCACAATTGCCTAACAACGTACCGTGCTTTCTCAATTACGATAGCGGTTAACTTAGCAATTTCCTCAACCGCGAAGCAGTTACTTATCGTGTTTCAATTGCGCTGAACCCACTGAGTAACGCTACAAGTGCTTTACTCACCAAGTAGCACTCCATTTTACCGCCGGATTTAATGTTAGGATGAATTTGTTGTATGAAGCAAGACGTAGCGTTATATGATAGATAAACTTATGCCCGCGAGTCCGTTTGCGTGAAATTAGAATATATAGTAATTATATATATATATATATATATATATATATATATATATATATATATATATATATATATATATATATATATATATATATATATATATATATATATATATATATATTATATATATATAATTAGAATCGATACTTTCATACAACATTTCATGCTCTTTTTTACCCGACTGCGTCAGAAGGAGGAAGGAGTGTATGTATGTATGCCCATTTCTTCGGCACGCGCTACAGCCTATATGGTTGAATGGATTTTGACATGTGAGGTGTCGGTGATTTTATAAAAATTGTGGTAGAGACATAGGCTATATAAATTTTCTAAATGGCGGCTATAAATGGAGGAAAAAAGGGGGATGTGTGTATTTTTCTAAGTCTCAAATAAAATTATTATTTGTAAACAAAAACCCGACTGCGAACTGAAAAGAGAAAAACAAGGATCACTATATCTATATAAAATTCTAAATGCTTTGTGGCGCTGCAGGCGGGGACAAACTTAGTTTTGGTAGATCTTTTTTTCTTGCAGGTAGCTGTTGCTGCATTACAAATTTCAGTTGTTTTTTTATTCAGCTTAGCTTAACAATAAAGATGGATACATCAAAAATTCGTGTGATTTTTGAATACTAGTTCCGACTCGGAACTAACGCGGCAGAAACAGTTCGCAATATTAATGTTGCGTTTGGAGAGGGGACTGCTAATGAACGCACTGTGCGATTTTGGTTTAAAGGCATTCGTGATGGAAACTTCGATTTGAAGAACAAACCACGTGGAAGACCGCCCACACAGTTGAATAACAATGATTTGAAAGAGATGGTGGAAGCCCATCCGAGGCAAACCCAGGAATTAGCGGCATGGTGTAACGTTACTTTACCAACAATATTGACTCATTTGCTTCAAATCTATAAAATAAAAATATATGAAAAATGGGTGCCTCATGATTTGACTGATCTGCAGAAAGAAACGCGTGTTGAAACTTGCGTTGCCTTGTTGAATATATACAGAAATGAAGGAATATTGGATCGAATGTTGACATGTGATAAAAAATGGATTCTTTACGATAATCGTAAGCGGAAAATGCAATGACCCCAGGTCAAACACCGCAACAGTGTCCTAAAGCAAAGTTTACCAATAAAAAGGTAATGGCAACTGTTTGGTGGTCTCAGCGTGGTGTTATTCACTATAGCTTTCTCCGATCTGGTCAAGCAATAACGGCAGATGTCTACTGCGTTGAACTCCGAACAATGATAGCGAAACTAGCAGTGAAACAGCCCCGACTTATGAATCGATCTTCACCATTATTGCTCCATGATAATGCGAGACCTTGTACAGCACGAGAAACCGTTTTAACTCTACAGGAACTGCAATTAGAAACTATTCGTCACCCTCCATATTCGCCAGACCTTGCTCCAACGGACTACCATTTTTTTCGTGATTTCGACAATTTTCTACGTGATAAAAAGTTTTCTTTTCAGGAGGCAGTGCAAAATGCTTTCACACAGTTTGTCGGATCTAGATCACCAGAGTTCTATCGCAAAGGCATAAAAGAGCTTCCTATTAGATGGCAGCAATGTATAGATAATAATGGTAATTACTTTGATTATATAAATATGTTAAATTAAAAAAAAAACGAATTTTTATTTTTCAGTACAAATCGGCAATTACATACTCTAACCCCTGATATTATACCCAGACTCATAAGGTTAATTTTTATCCCAATATTCCTATCGGAATATAACCACGGGGCATAGGTATTGTGATATGCATGCACTCTGCGCCATCCATTCTACTTACGAGTATGTTTTAGTAAACAATAGTACAGCACTGTCACGCAACACTCTACCTACTCTACAACACTCTACGCAAGTTTGTGTAGTGTCATAACCAGGTCATTCTCGGAAGACGTGAAATCCGCAACACAATTGCAACTACGAGCATGCATCGTGAGTTGTTTTGAAGGATTTCTGCGGTGTTGCGTGAACGCCCTTAGTAATTACTAGTATGTTCAGTTATTTTGCATACATTCGTAAGTAGATAGATTTAAACGGGTATATTCACATAGCATGTGATTTATATGCCACACACATTCTGTTTGATGTGTACTAAAACAGTTGCTAGCATAATGTTCCTGAAGATGAAATACGCCTAAATGAGTTTGCCTATAAAAATATTATTTTGGAAATTTTGATACATAAAATATGATTATAATTGTTTTTCGGTCATTCGGCTCCGGAGTCATTCAAGCAACTGATGGTTCAGTGGCAGTTAGGGAAGCAGACTGATACTAGCCTTCGCCTTAGAACCCTTAATAGGGTTACATTTTTTTAGGTATTTGGTTACAAGCCATTCCTTCGCCCAGCATCGGTACCTTGCTGAATGACACCTTCCGCATTGCCATCTGCCTCCGCTTAGGTGCTCCTAGTGTTTCTCCATATCGGTGTGTCTGTAGAAAGGCAGTCGATAAACTTGGACACCACGGTCTTTCATGCAGTAGAAGCGCTGATCGCATATCCCGCCACGCTAGCCTCAATGACATCATACTTCGTGCCTTTGTCACCGCCGGCGTGCCAGCTGTTTTAGAACCTAACGGTTTGGCGCGCAACGATGACAAAAGACCAAACGGCATGTCATGCCATGGAAGATGGGAAGGCCCTTAGTGTGGGACGCAACTTGCGTGGACACCCTTGCGCCCTTCTTCCTAGCACGATGGGCTGTGCGGGCGCTGCTGCTACATCAGCTGAAACTCTTAAGCGGCGCAAATACAGTAACCACGTCGGAGATTACGTATATGAGTGGTTTGGAGTTGATCGACGCCTCCCGTGATCAGAGAGCTGGCCACTTTTTAGGTCAGAGGATCAGCATTAACATTAAACGTGGCAATTATGCCAGCGTTCTGGGCACTTTACCACTCGACTAAGTATTTCCTTTTTTATTTCATTTTAAATTATTTTATACATCTGTATATATATTTAACCCGCCAGTACTCGCGCTTCATTTTGGGACACCAACAGTCGCGTGCGGGTCGATAGGACCCAGATACTATATAGATGATTTAAATTACAAGACACATATTTTTATATAATGTAATGTATTTGTTTTATATTTAACAATAAAACAAGCAATATAATTTGACATTTAAATTAATTTTACTTGAAAAATCAACTTTACCTCAACTACTAAAAATATGCTATAAAAAAGTAACTTTTAACACTTCACTTTAAAAAACTTAGGTAATTATATATTTTTATCAATAACCAACAACTATAATTATGTTTTTATAACAGTATATGAGTATCTTCGTATAAAAAAAAACTTATAAACAATTAGATATTCTAAGTTTTATAAGAATCAGCCTCAAAATCTATCATAAAAAAAGTTCTATAAAATCATCAGTCTTGAATCAGACTAATTTTTTAATATGTTTGTTAGACTCTAATTAATCTTTTTGCTTGCAATTTTTACATACAAAGATTGTATGATCTCGGCAAATAAATGCCTGACAGTAATGACACTGGGTATTGGTCTTCCTATCCTTTATAGGGGGACAGAGTGAACATCGAGCACGAATGTTTCTTGACACTCTTGATGGTAGAGAAATTTCTGTGATCTCTTCTTTCCCAAGTATTTGCGACATCTTACTACTGATAAGCCTAGGGAAAGTAGTGATAGATGATCTTTTTTGAATTTGTGGCATAACCAAACCCAAAGCTAAATCTTTTACAAAATGTCTTCGTTCAACAGTTTCTTATTGCAAGCGTTTCATCCATTTCACAGCGCCATTTCTAGAGAGATAGTGTCCTTGACAAATGTAGATCAATGGTATATCATTTAAATCAGTTCTTCTTTGAAAAAAAATATCTGATATAGGTACTGGATTTGAAGATATAAACTCAATAGATTCTTCTTCCGAACTTTGACAAGAATTGGAATCATGTTCATCTATTTCTAAATAATCTTCAATTTCCGAACATTCTTCCCCTTTAATTTCATCTTCATGTTATATTATTTCAATATTCGCGTCATCTAATCTAATACGAGATATTCTGCAAACAATAATAATAATAATTTATATGTTAATAGTTACAAAAACCACTAACATGAACCGTCGCATAAGGGTCTAAAAGACCCATTCTCACTTGACACGTCCGTCCTGGTTAAACGCCGCAGGGGAAATGGCCGAAGTGGGGGGTACGAGGTCACTATATAGTCACTTGAAGGTATCTAGCGCGGCAAACTAAAACTAATAATATTAAAGGAATTACGTATCAAATTCTTCACCTCTGGGTCTTTTCGACCCATGCGCGACTACTGGCGGGTTAAGTTATTCCGATTTCCTCAATAAACATCTATAGTATAGAAGTATTAAAATGATAAGTTTAGAAGCTACAACGTTCACGAGAAATGTCAGTCTGGAATGGAGTGTTTGATAAATTAACTCCAAATTTAGTTTTCATATATTTGGTATACAAACAAGGTGAAATGTGGGCAGGAAGTGCGCCTGTGTCACGTTACGTCCTCAAACTTTCAAATGACATAGTACAACCTTTGTCATTTGAGTCCATTATGTAAATTTCCGCGTAATTTTCTCCATACTCTCTGAACTTTGCAACCCTAGGAACTATTCATGGATGTTTGTCATTTATAGGCCAGCCATGTTTATTTATAAAGACTATTTTAAAGTTATACAGCAGCAGTTATAATTAAGCTAGAAATTTAGTTAGTAAAGAAATCTCTTTATAAACGACACAATTTATTTTCTATAACGTCACCGTTGTGTCATTAACGATCACTATCAGATATAGTGACCGGGACCGAAGGCTTAACGTGCTCTCCGAGGCACATCGGTGTAACACCACCAACTTCCAAACTCCGAGCTTGGAATGTACTGAACATTTCATAGAAGAATGAAAAAGCTCAGAAATATTCCGTGACCCAACCCAGGAATCGAACTCAGAACCTCGTGATCGAAGCCACATAGGCTAACCGCTAGACCAACGAGGCAGTCTAACTAAAACTAAATGCATTATTATGATAAAAAAGCAATTTTCAAAATGTCTGTTTCTCTATATGTCAGTCTTGTTTATTAAGACTATTTTCTGAAATGGCTGAACTGATTTTGACAGGGCTTTTACTTGCAGATAGTTAATGTTATAAAGAGTAATTTAGGCTTCTTTTATTTAAAAAAATATTATTTACAATGTAATAAAAATATAACGTGAGTTTCATATTTGTCTCTTCCTCTTTCTAACTATAATATAGTATAGTGTTAGACAGAGACAAAGTTAAATTTGAAATACACACTGTCAAGTTATTACAAAACATAGATACATGATAGCGTGGCAGGAATTTTAAAAGGACTTACACCAACTTATCCAAACAGTAGGCACACTAGTACGGAGTGGGGACTACGTTTTACATTTTCGTTCATTTCCATCATTTAAAGAAATTGTTATTTTATAAAGAAGTTAAACAAATCATTACAGTTTTAGTGTACTTGCAGTAACACTTCTTTTTATGGAAACTAAAGAAAAAACTATCCAATTCCTACATGCTCCACGTAACATCTTTGTTCTATTTTCACTGGCTAGACGAATATCTAGTCTTAATAGATGGTTCCTCCTAATGTACGTTACTGAACCAAGAACGTTTTATCTTAACACCATTATAGTTTTTGTGTTAATCCCTAACTACCTCTTAGTAATATTAATACAATTGTATGCTTTATAAAAAGCACATGCTACGTTTGTTTTGCATATACAAACATATATCAATATAATTTTTTCTCTACCGAACTGCCAAGCAAAAACTTTTTTAGGGGTTGGTCGATCATCGTGAGTAAGTTGAGTATATTGAAGCTTTGATCAACTGAATATTATCTTCATTTAAGATCAACTCTATTCATAATAATAATATGAGATCGTTATTATTATTTCAAAAGGGGACGTCTGTCAAAGCCAGACGGGTGGTCAGTCCTCATTAGTACCATTCCACCCAATTCCCGTATATCGTTAAGGTTACATCATGACCACTACAACAACTACTTAGATTTTTGTTATAAATCCAATTGATTTGAAAATTTCTTACGGGAGGGTAAATCGTTACGTAACGTTGTATGGCGTTAGTTTGTCTGGCTTCCCTTCCCCTCGCGAATTCAGTAAACAGGTTCCTTGTTTCTCACTCTGATTCACGGCGCTAGTCGTACTGGTTTTTAAATTATCACTTGTTTCGAGCGTCCCGAGATGCACATGTTTTTTTATAAATCCAGTTTATAAATCGTATTGAACTTCTATACTTTTGACCTGCAGCTATACTTATTTAACCAAATAAACAGTTTTGAATTTACAGAGTTTTTTGTATTTTATCCATACAAAAAAGTAAATAAAAACAATTGGCAAAATAAACCAATCTTGGGAAGAGATCCACAAAAACATAACAAAAAGAATGTTGTAAAAATTCACGAGGCAACATGCGAACGTGAATAGATGTAAAAGAATACATTACCATCGTCGGGCTTTATGGTCTCTAGGAATAACATGACGTATTTCACAAAAGATTCGAATAATTGTTCGTATTATGTCGGTTAGTATTCAGTGGAGTTAAGTGTATGCTGTGAAAATGGTAAATGGTTTTAGAGAAAATTATTTTGTGAAACTCCTTTGAAGCCAGTCCGCTTTTCAGGGTAACATATTCTCAGTGCTTAGGAGCTACTGTTTTATAGTACGTTGGCCTTTGACTGCGATTTGCGCACCTCGAAATCGTTTTAAATATTCTATAGGATGTAGGTACTTACTATATATTTTTTGATGTGAAGAATATTAAGCTGTATAGGACTAAATTAAAATAATTAATTTAATAAGATATGTAAATTAAATAACAATTTGAACTTGCGCTGAAATAAAACGAGCTACAATATTTATGATTAAAATGTAAAGGACATTGCCAAAATTTGCCCCAGGCTGTCCAAATCTTATGCTCATATTTAACTGTTTTATTTAAATCCACAATGAATTTTAAACAACTACCCATGTTTCAAAGCAATCACTTGAAAATATATCAAAAAAATAAAAAATTCAATCGATTTTTTGTGTTCTGAATCACGTGACCGTCGTCATAGTATGAAAAGTCAACTTTTTCAACCTTTGTAAATTTTCCTGCAACTGCATAGCTACATACAACTTTGTTTTTCTGTAAATAGAAAATCTGCACTATTTGATGACATATATATCATTACTGGGCAGCCTCGGGTACACCTCCATACAATTTTTGGCAATGTCCTTTCTCCGAAGTCCAAATTAAAGTGCGTCGGATAATCACCACATCATTCTCATTTTGACAGTCACAGCAGAGAATATGTATAAAAGGAATACGAGGCGAAACTATACTTATCTGCAATCCGAATCTTTGGTTATAAAATATTGAGTTTTTCCAATTTCTAAGAATTTTTTTTTTTTTTTAGGACCGAATCCTTGGTTACCTAATAACTATATAAGGATATTACCTATTAACAATTTCCAAGAAATTGTTAATAGGTAATATCCTCAACTCCATTTGGGAATTGCGTCGTAGAGTACGTGAAGCCGTCAGACTCAGTCCTTATATTTACCTAATAGTGATCGTTATAAAAGTAAACATTACCTGCCCGTCAACCCGCATAAGAGCAGGGTGGTCGGTCTAAATTGTTTTCTTGCAAGGAGATATACAACACCTTTTAATGAGGTGTTAAAATATATCATCATACTACAGGGCCAGGCCTCTCTCTTTATAGGAGGGGGATATGGAGCGTAAACCCACCACGCTGCTCCAATGCGGGTTGGCGGGCTTAGGGTGATAATGTTTCATTTATTAACGATCACTATCAGATGTTGAGGACAGTGATCGGGACCTCCGTGGCGTAGTGGTATGTGCGGTGTATTTATAAGACGAAGGTCCTGCTCTCGGGGCAGATTGAGAGGCTCGCCGGGTACCACCACCCAAACTCGCCAGCGATTTAGCGTTCCGGGATTGGGTAGAAATGTGGATTTTCGTCCCACTCCTAACAAGTTAGCCCGCTTTCATCTTAGACTACACTGAGAATTTCATAGAGGAATGAAAAGGCTAAATTATTCCGTGACCCGACCCAGGATTCGAACCCAGGACCTCGTGATCGATAAGCTTAGCCAGATAAGCTTATCACTAGACCAATGAGACAAATGGCTCATAATGACAACTTAACGTATAATTCTGTAAAGTAACTGAAACTTTCAATATGAGCTAGACGGCTGCATCGTAAAATGTCTTTGCTGCATAATAGATCGCATGTCTCGTAGTATTATTGGTCAGTGTTCCCTTTGCATGCGGTTACATTAAGTTTGCTGAGCAGTTTAAGTCAGCTTAGTTCTAAGTTCAATAGTTAAACATGTTCTGGACGTTCATATTGTAATATACCTAGATAAAGCGCTAATATATATAATAACTTGCTTCCGTCGAAAATTGTTAGCACATAGCAGTTAGGTAACCATAACTGTATATGTTTTTGCCTTAGTTAAGAGCTGCTGATAGAAAGGTTTTAATCATTCTGTGTTTTTGATAATTTGTAGAGTCGTATGTTGGACTTCCAACGTGCTGAAATGGTGACCCGCATTGGAAAACGCAGTGTGGGTCGATCCCCCACTAAGAGGAATTCAACATTAGTTCCATTGTCTTCGTATTCCTTTTAAAATGGAACTAGTGATAACAAAAATGATCACTAGTTCTATCATGGAATAGTTAATGGTACTAGTGACAACGAACCCTAAGAGGACCGATGACAGCAAGCGGTTTTGACGGTCTCATGGCGCAGTGGTGTGAGCAATGGATTATAAGACGGATGTCTTAGGTTGTATTAAGACAGACAGCGGGCAGGGCCGATTAAGATATTCTAAACTGGTTCAGGTCTGGCTGATGGGACACTACGTTTAGTTACCACCCCACGCATATCGACGCACTGCCAATTTAGCGTTCCGGTACGATGTCGTGTAGAAACCGAATGTGTGAATTCCATTCCACCTGCTCCTAACAATCTCGTTTCAATCTTCATTCTACCATCAGGTGTGCTTGCAGTCAATGGCTAACTTGTGATGAATAAAAAAAAATTCGCATGTGGCAAGTGGCGCTAGACCATGGTGTATGTTTTTAATCCAATCAAATGTTCTGCTCTTGCCATTGTCTTAGCAGATGTCTCTATAGAGGCAAGATGCCGAAAAAAGAAGGCATAATAAGGATGACCAATTATTTTATTTAAAAAAATATATTCAATACATAGATTCACCAACCTAGACACAATACCATTACTCGATATCTCGTTCCAATACATATTGTAGTTTTCAAAGTACATATAAAACACAATGGCCGTTTTCTTATCCTATGAGTGGAAATATCCATTCAAGTTTATGTTATGGGCTCAATGCAATCGGTCGCAATGAACGTACAGGTTAGAAGTGGGTCCGTCTTATGTACTAAGTATATGGTATTTAGTATATACTCGAAGTTTTTAACATATTTAACGGTGATTTGATATATTTTTAACTTATAACAATTACAATTAATTCGTCATTGCAATAGTACCTAAACAATATGTATATGTTGTGACAACATCCGTGGCGCAGTGGTATGCTCGGTGGAGGTCAGGATTCTTGGCAGGGCTGATTGAGATTTTCTGATTTGATCTGGGGCTGGCCGGTGGGTGGCCTCAGCTGTGGCTAGTTATCACCTTAACGACAATGATATACCGCCAAGCTATTTAGCGTTCCGGTACGATGTCGTGTATAGATTTACGCTTAGTAACGGATGGAAGAAGAAATACTGAATCATGAGACAACGGCATTTCAATAGAACTAAAAAACCACGATATCAAATGACTTGTTTTAGTCAATAAGATAACTTTATCAAAAAACTCGTTTCTTATCTCTTGTTTTGTTGTCGGCTTACAGGTTCTTAAACTTAATTATTATAACAACGTTTGTCTTTTTTTAATTCTAAGAATCAAGCTAAAATAATTATATTTTGTACCTACCTAAAATTCTTGGGATAATCTAAATGAAAGACAACCATATTACTTGACTATAACTTTAATGGATGAGATTTTTATTTGCTCCATTATAGGTTCATAAATATAAATACGTTTTATCCTAATCAACCCCACTTTTACTAGTACTGTTTATCCATCCATTGGAGTACATTACGATTGATACACATGTATCAACTACATACGACACACCACCACATACTAAACAAAACAAAAAATTGAGGTTTTTTAATAGAGCCGCTTTTAGTGGAATATATTTTTGTGCCGGTACAAATGTTGATGTTAGTGTGATGGATTACAGCTGTACAATGCAGGTATGCAAGTCATTAGTATGAACGCAGATGCCTGTGAATGCATGCGCTGTGCGATACGAGCGGTGTTATAATAACTCAATATCTATGAAAATACTTCGATTTTACTTCTTCGTCATTTTTATAGTATTTCCAAACAAACAATTACACATTCTTCCATTGCCATGTATGTACATACGAGACATATGTATTTTCGTTAAGCGTAATCAAAAATATTTTCAGCGAAAATTTGAAATAAATGCCAATAAGCATGTCAGACATCCTAACAGATTAGTTGTAGCAAAGGTTAGTTTTTGTTCTTACATGAAAAGTGCATACTGTATGGCTGTAGAATTATATAACAAATTGCCAGAAGATATCGAATGATAAGATTTACTTAACTTTAAAATAAAATTAAACAAATGGCTTCTAGAAAAATGCTGTTATGACCTAAAAGAATATTTGACTTAAAATAATTGACTAGACTGTAAATTATTATTATTATTTATTTAAAGTTTGAAATTATTTTTAATTATAATTCTAATTTATTTTTATAATTTTACTATTTATAGAATTAATATTAATTACTTTTTAATTAATTAAAGTTTATATTATGTTAGCAACGCCCTGCCAGGGTCCATGTCATGTAAAGCATGTTGGTACAATAATTTGAATTTGAATCTGAAAAAAAAACATTATCTTCTTGATATCTATATTAAAAATCTCTATATTAAAAATGTGAAAAATAATAACACAGTTAGCTATATTACTGTGCTGTGCTATATTTGCTGATCGGTTTGAAGTCGGTGCCTTATTAATTAAAACTGTTGACTCTCGTGTCTATAAGGTTAATGGTATCGTCCAGTTTTCCAACTTCCCGAAACTGTGCTAATAAGTTTAAATGAGAACTTCTTTGAAGAACAACAGTAAGAAAGAAAACTTCTATGTTTCATATCCTTGAAACCAGGACCTGCGAAAAATTTCATAAACTGAGTCAGGACTCGAATATAGAATATTATATCTGGCTTTGAGTAAAAATGGAGGAGGAATCCATACTTTCATAGGTTAAACTCTAGACAAGATAAGCAATATGTAGTCGCTGAAAGTACATCTGAAATTAATGCATAAAAAACATTCATACATTGATGTACTCAAGCAATATTGTTTAGGACAATCTCAAATTGTATGCGTAAATATAGCTTACAACAGACAGTAGACTTATTTCATCTCAACTTGCCACAATGCGTCTCGCGCAGGCTTTCTCATTTCGTTTTTGTTTCGCCCGTTGTCGTTGTTTTCGAGGCCGCAGATGGTTCCTTGAAACAACGGTTCATCTATAGATTAGTCTCTTGTAGGTTTTTGTTGTGCCAGAACTTATCAAATATTACAGCAGTAGAGAAGAAAGTTGACAATTCGAATTTCAACTTGAAGTATTATGTCACCCCATAAATATTGTATCCACAGTGTAAAGTATGGAGTTTTTGTTTTATAATAAAGTGTACGACGTATATGTTTAAAACTTATGTATACGCAATGACAGTGAATATACCTACTCAAAAAATTTTAACACAAAATAGAACCGACTCAAAACGCACTAAAAAGTAAAAAATAGCTGTGTCATTTAGTTGCTTTAAGTTACTTAATCATATCTATGAAGTCGGTACCAGCATGTTTAAGGAACATTTATTTAACGTAGTAAATAAGGCTGTTAGTGACTGATTACCAATATCTTAATAATATATAAGATGCTAAATCATTGAAGAAACCTCCGTTTTTTTTCGTCGGTTAAAAAACAAAGAGTCCAATCTAACATCCGAAAGTAGTCCAAGCTTAGAACATTTGACTCACACATATTAGCGCAAATTAAACAAGAATTTGTAATAGTTACAAAATATCAGTTAGAAATATCGTAAAACATTCATATATATGAAGTGTAGGGAAATATTGTAGAGAGAATTTTCTAATAATAAATAAGGCAACAAATAGATTCACTTGCAGAGTATAGAGATATGTTATTGACAAAGCGTATTGAATAGACAAATGGATTGAATATTTTCGTTTGTAGTCAGGAATACCGAATATTCAAGTGCAATTTGTCTCTGCGAGTATAATAAATAACTTTAGAATCTAGCAAACAATTCAAGCTTTGTTAGGACCAAGAATGTAATCATTTAAACTTGTATGTTTGGTCGAAGAGACTGTCATAACCTGACCAATCATGTATATAAAAGTTTAAAGCTTTTCATTCCATGCTCTTCACTTAGTTAGTAAGTACAGTAGGCTATAATGTAATTTGAACTGTGGTAACATCAGTTAAGGTTTTAAAGATCCATATTTAATTTTAATGCTTCTTTTTTATTTTCGTTCCAAACAGTAATGTCTCCAGTCACCAGACACTTAGCAACACGGCAACCCTTCGAAACACGTCATTTAAAATTAATCCTTAAAGTTCTCTGGTGAAGGGTTACCACGAATCTATAAGTGTCTGGAAACTTGTCTTTCACACTGACACTGAGTTCTAGCAAAGTTCAAGTAAAGACAGGGTATTCTAGTATGTATGTATTTAGGAAATTTAAAAAGTTCATCATCTAGATAATGTTATTATATTACCTCTTCTAACTACACCCATCAAGAGGTAATATAACTAACTCTATAAATATAACTATAAATGGTATTAACTCTAAAGTATTACTTCGACACGTATTTAAACACTACTGGATTTCAAAAGATATATAACAAGAAAACTTACCGACCTATTTATTTACAGCAGTTATCTAGACACTACAGAAGTTTTTCTTGTTCTTACTGCAGTTCTACACAGCCTCAGTACTTTGCAGCCTTTAAATAATCTATTACAGCATCTACACAATATTTTAATAGACCACCTGTATAAAATAAATAGCCTTCCTTACTTGCTCGACTGGAGGAACTCAAGACTGAGATCCTAGATTCAATACCCGCCCGCAAGGCTGTTGTGGTGTTGAAAAGGCATGGGGATGATTTAGCACAGGACATGCTAATGACACATCTAATGAAGTCCCATCAAGTGACCATAAATCTGAGGCTTTCTCGTTAATCCTCATTTGTCTATATTTACACAGGTTAGTATGCCCTTCAGACCGGCACAAGTCAATGCTGTTACAGAAAAACGCATGGTGATAGTTGTTCTCCGGACAAACTCTAGTTTTTCTATGCTAGACAAACGTACAGAATCCGCGATTCCATTTTCATAAATATCACTATCACAATGTATTATAATATAAACCTTCTAGGCAAGCGCGTTTCACCGTAGGCTACATCTTCGCTTCACCATCAGGCGTGATCGTAGCCAAGCACTAGCCTATACACTATTAAAAAAAAAAAACTCCCACTCGCCGCGTCTGTCTGTCTGTCTCTTTGCGATAAACTGGAAGAGTATTAAATAGATTTTCGTGCAATTTTCACCAATAGATAGTCATACCTAGGAAAGACTTTACTAAATAATTTGTTAAGGTTATGTATATATTGGCTGAATTATGACGATTATTATAGGAAGTGTCGAACCGCCTGAAACTTTTCATTGAAAACGCTGCATAAACCCTTTGATATATAACAAAACAATGTACGGGAACACTGATCCTCTTTATCAGGACTACAAAAAAGCTGGCAGTGACATACAGCTATCTATTACGAATATCTTGCTACACCCATTCTTTCTTTTATAAAAGGGTACAATTTTCTTATTATCCTTGGAAGGTATCCATCCTTTTCCACGCGAGCGAAGTCGTGTGTGTCCGCTAGTAGTATTATATAATCTGATCAAACAATTCCGGATCGTATTATGAAAAAAAAAAGAGTTGTTGCCATAAATCGATAAACGATTGTTTACATTTATTGCTACACACTGTATTGATATTTCTTTTCACAATCAAGAACACAAAAGGCCGAGGCCATCAATTCGTCTTATCTACACAATTATTCCACTACCGTCATAATGTGGGTTTCCGTTCCCGAACCTTTGTAATCGAAACACTAAGCCGAGTGATTTAAGATTTTGATGGGGGATAATGTGTTCATTTTCATCTTTATTATTTCCTACGTCTCAAAGACAGAATTTTCTGTGAATTCAAAGTCGACTTTTCAAGTAGGCTTATTTTGTATTATTTAATTATAAAAAATATCAACATGGAGCTGAAAAGTGGTTTATGTACCTATGCTTACAAGAAAATTTTAAACCTTCGATACTGGTTATTATTGTGTACATATTCTGATAGTGATCGTTACGAGATGGTCGCAAGAGTAAAAAAAATATTACCATAAACCCAATAGTCTTATAGCTTTGAAACGAAATGGCGAGCCTGAGCTCCATATGCCCTCTTTTTAATAATGGAGGTAAACTGCCCGTTTAGTGATAGTAACACCATTATACCTACTATCAAACTTTTACCTGCGAATTTTAACTGAGATTTTTTTTAAGAATATTTCGTTGAGTGGTCCAGAAAACCACATATTATAAGCAATGGACCAACGAGGCTGATATAGAAAGATCAGAATAACTTTTTTTAGAATTCTATTGACGTGATAAAGAAAGGCAAAATTAGCTAAAAAGAGTTCAACAGACGTTTTCGATCAAACCTACCGGCTAATGTCAAACAGGCTCGGTATACTTATTCCTCCGAAACAAATCGAGTTAGCAAATATATGCAAAGTTTTTAATAGTCTGTGGTGTTTAGTATGTTTAAAAATTTTTTAACAAAAAATAGAACCGATTTAAAACGCACTAAAAAGTAAAAAATAACTGTGTCACTTAGTTGCTTTAATTTACTTAAGCATATCTATGAAATCGGTGCCAGCAAGTTTAAGGAACATTTATTTAACGTAGTAAAGCAGTTTGTGGGTTCTAGGTAATGTTCTTAAAGTCGGTGCCAGCCAAGGTTTCTACCTTGGCTGGCACCGACTAGATATGCTTAACTAAATTAAAGCAACTAAATGACACCGTTATTTTTACTTTTTAGTGTGTTTTGAGTCGGTTCTATTTTTTGTTAAAAATTTTTATTTCTTAGTTTTTAGTGATTTATCGTCACGTAACGTACTCGTACTATACTGTCATAGTATATTGTATTTCATTACTGTGTCCATGTTAATTATTCAAGACAAAATGAGTGACGATAATATTATGTCAATAACATTCTCGCAGTAAAACGCTTATGAAAATTGTAGCAGTCTCTACAATTTTTGTATAAAAATTCATACTTTAAAAAAGTTTATATTACAATGCCCATATTCCTAGCCGAACTCTGTTCTGACTCATATTAAAAACTTTTCACATTTGCTGCTCACATTTTCCATTTCGTTCATGTAATCGTATCTACTTAGTTCTTTTATTTGAACTATTTAAAATCGTTTATTTATATGATATCATTCGTTTATAACTACTCGTAAGATTTAAAATTTATGTTATCTAAGTACAGAAATTAATGTAAAAACGTAGTAGACATCTTTAGTCTACTACGTTTTAAGAATCGCTTTTTATAGAAAGGAAATTGAGTAAAGATTATTCTTGTAATTTTTTTCTTAAGTAATTTTTACAAAAACAAACCATTTTGCTAAAACCACCATTCCATGTGGGCAAGTTTTTTCCAGTTAAAAGATAAGTTTATTTAATCTTCTTATAGTATTTTGTTATATTTTTACATTTTTGAAATCAAGAGGTTAATGGTATGTTCACTGAATTATTTAGCATTTTAAGAATTTAAGAATTTATGTTAGTGTACTTACTAAGTTTTAATGTAAGGCTGTCTATTGACCATTTTTAAGGTATTATTAGAATACTGACGTAGAGCAAGTATGGCAATTATTTCGAAACTTATTTGATTGCAAGTCACGTAAACTGCACCTCGTAAACCGTTTTACGTTTTACATAAAACTCGAGTGTCCGGAATAAAGGACGCTCTTTAGTGCCTACGTTATTTGGAAAATAGTTAACACTCTGTAGTACTTTCTGGATAACATTTACGCAAAGTTTAGGAGGATGACAAACATTGTTAATAAGTTTTGTAACCTGTTTAACAGAGTGATAAAATTGTATGTTTGTAATTTCAAATTCATAGCTGAATGTATATAAAAGTACATACGGTACTTACATCAATAAACATTTGTTTAAATTTTTGTCTGTCTGTATGACTATTTGTTTGTTCTGGCTAATCTTTGAAACTACCTGTCGGATTGTAAAAAATTCTTTTGTATGTTATACCCAAATTTACTAGGAGTGACATAAGCTAATTTGTATTCTGATATTTCCACGGAACGTAAACTACGCGGGTGAACCCGCGGACATCAGTAGTTACACAATAAATAAAAAACGTATATATATTTTTTTCTTTTTTGTCCTTTATATTATTCTCCAATTAGTCATAAAGATTGTATTTAGCTATAAGCGATAGTCTTTTATGCAAAAAACCATGAAGGAAGATGACACATCGATGAATGTTATACTTCGATGGAGACAACCTAGTTGGCCCGTACATTACAATGTACGAGTACGTTGGTACTGTGATGCTGGTTCCTTGTCGAATTACTCCAGCTAACAAAAGCTTGGTCATGACGTGACCCAGGGTGGTATCGGGATATATACAATAAACTAATTTACTACCCTATTGTGGCTCTCTTTTTCGTTCTGTTTCTCAGCATTATTGTGAAAGTAATTTTGATTTCATAGCGTGAGGTCACGGAAAACGTATGTTAGTAAAAATATCGAAAGTGAAGAAATGGTTGATCATTATAAGAAGGCTATAAAAGGCGGCCTCCAGTATCTAGTCTTCATGTGCGAAGAAATAATAAAAGAACGCCCCCAGCGGTTATGTCTATTTTGGCTCGGAATACTATATTCTGGTTTCGTGGGGTGTCGGGCTTCACTTTTTCAAAGTAATTCCCAGTTAAAAAATTGGGAACACCAATCCAAGCAACATGTAACCCGTTATCATTAACATATAATAGTTACCAGTTATTAGAGCAGCCATTATCACAAGTTAAGTTTATTTTTTTTATCGACTACCAGTTGGCCCTTGACTGCTATCACACCTGATGTTAAGTGAAGTTGCAGTCTGAGATGGAAGCGGGCTAACTTGTTAGGAGTAGGAGAAAATCCACACCCCTTTCGGTTTCTACGCGACATCGTACCGGAACGCTAAATTGCTTAGCGGTACGTCTTTGTCAGTAGGGTCGTAACTAGCCACGGCGAAAGCCTCCCACCAGCCAGACCAAGACAAATTAAGAAAAATCTCAATCTGCCCACCTGCGCCACGGAGGCTGTCAAAGTACTAAGCCTAAGTACTACATAAGTTGCATTGAAGCAATGTAATTGATCTGAGCCCGTTGTAATAGGTTGATAATGACGATTTTGACAAATAGGAAAAAATAATCATTTGTTTTTTATCAAACAGCGAACTCAGGTAAAAATTAACAAGGAGGCATCGCCGCTCGGGTTACAAAGTCTGGACAGCGTCGGGAAAATTACGTGAAAATTTACATAATAGAGAATCCGTAGCAGCCCGCGCCCTTTGAAAGTTGGGACGGACCGCTTCAAGTGACACCGGGGCACATTAAATTAACATCTCCCTCACTTTGTTTGCAAAGTCCACTCTAAACTAATTTAAGGTGAAACTCATACTGCTTCTAATACAGCACGATTCATGTCTTTACATTACTTTACAAAATCGAAATCTTTATTTGCTTAAAAAAAGATTAATTTATAAGCATTTTTAAAATGTCAAATACATTTGTTTGTAGTGACTCTACCGCTGATTCGGAGGCAGTCATCTGTTTAAAAAGAGCCGATAAGTAACTCAACAGTTGCTCTTTTGGAAAAAAAACATATTAAAATATCACAATTTTTTTTAATATAGTGACAAGAACACATATAAACTGCGTTGTTGGTCCAGTGTAGGGTATGTGGTTCAGGATTATGAGGCGCAAGGGCAGGCTATAAAGTGGTTTTTTGTTTCCAAGTAAGGTTCTGAAAAATTCTTAACCTGGAATTGTTATTTCATTTTCTTATTTTAATGGCTTGTATTAATACGTAAGATAATCTGGGTAAATTACTTCGTGGGCGGAGATAGTCTAGAAATAGAATAAACTATACAATAATGAATTGATTAGAATTTTCTCGTGTATTTTTACCTTTGATTGGATAATTACATGTTATAAATAGTGAAGTAAGAACCCTAAATAATAAAATATTGAAAATTATTCAATATTTTATTATTGCTACTTACAACTTTTAAAAGAGTGAAAAAATCTATATAATATTGAATACTTAAAATTAAGTCATTTTAAAATCTACTATACTACTAGGTTTGGAACAGCGTACGAGTCAGGTTGGCGACGTGACGCTGACGCATCGAACGCCCGTAGATATTACAGAACACGTCCCACTAAATGCCATGTAAGCCGTGATGACACTATATGATTTGTTCAATGTAAACTAGTACCTATGTCACAACTGTATAACTCGAGTCAGCATCGTGTCGCTGTCCTGCCCCGGCGCTGTATAACAAAACCATAACCAGTACGGATTCCAGTTTTACTAACTCACATTCTAGTACCAGAAATATCTGCACTTAAAGCTTAAATGATACAAACTAATTATTTCGTAGATTAGCATAATACGATAAGCTACTCGCACATAAGGAATTCACAGCTACTCGTTTCACAAGAGGTTATTTACACATGATCTGTCGCTAATACCCGCTAAGCTCCATCCTAATTCAATTATGACTGTAAATCCAACATAAATCCGAAATCAGTATCAAGTTTCATATCGGCATAACGCATTGCTGTATAATCCACCCTTAGTACGACTCTAAGCCTCGGAAGTATTAACAATATTGATGAACTTTTTTTTTTTTTTTTTTTTTTATAGTATATAGGCTAGCGCTTGGCTACGATCACGCCTGATGGTAAGCGAAGATGCAGCCTACGGTGAAACGCGCTTGCCTAGAAGGTGCCTATTCACTCTTGACTTGAAGATACCCATATTGTAGGTGGTAGGGAAAACGTGAGCTGGAAGGGCATTCCATATTTTCGCAGTTCGTATCAGGAACGAGGAAGCGAAACGTTTTGTACGCGTCCACGGAATATCGACTACGTATGGGTGCAGACTACTACGATGCCTAGCAGTTCTATGGTAAAAGGGCGAGGGGGGAACTAGATCAAAAAGTTCCTGTGCACACTCTCCAAAATATATTCTGTAGAAAACCGACAGACAGGCAACTTTTCGGCGATGATCGAGTGTTTGCAGTTTTGCATTACATAACGCCTCGTTACCAATGATTCTTCGAGCGCGGCGATCCACCGAATCCAACGCAGCAAGCTGATATTTAGCCGATCCATCCCACAAATGGGAGCAGTACTCCATGCACGAGCGAACCTGGGCTTGATATAGAATCAGAAGCTGCTCCGGTGAGAAGTACCGCTTCACCTTATTAAGGATACCGAGCTTCTTACCAGCTGTTTCTGCCTTGGACTCAATGCATTGCCCGAAGTTGAGCTTGGACGATATGGTGACTCCAAGAAGCTCAATACTGTCGGTGATCGGGACAGAAACATTCTGAAAAGTAGGAGTCAGATGGAAAGGACTCCTTTTTGCGGTGAATAAGCACGCCTGTGTTTTGGTAGCATTGAATTTGACCATGTTGGTGTCACCCCAGTCAGACACTGTGTTGAGGGTCAAATTAATGCGTTCCACTAAAGCCTCTCTTTGCTCAAGGGTCTGAGCCCCGCTAGCACGGGGACCGGACATGTATCGCTCCGTTACAGTGCTGTCATCTGCATACCCAAATAGGCCAGGCTTCAACAGATCATTTACGTGCAGCAGGAAAAGGGTAGCGGAGAGAACAGATCCCTGAGGAACTCCAGCATTTATCGCCATTGGATCAGAAGAGAAGCCATCTAGGACAACTCGAAAAGATCGTTCACTCAGGAAATCAGATATCCAGCGACAGAGACTAGGGGGTAATCCGTAGGAAGGAAGTTTGCTTAAAAGGCCCTCGTGCCAAACCCGGTCAAAAGCCTTCGAGACGTCCAGGGAGACGGCGAGCGCCTCACCGTATTTCTCTATGGCTTCGCCCCATATGTGACTGGCGTACACTAGAAGATCTCCCGCGGAACGGTTGCGACGAAAACCATACTGATGGTCCGACAAGAGATCATTTTGCTCGAGGTATGCCAGGAGTCTGGTATTCAATACACGTTCCATACTTTTACCAAGTATGGAGGTGATTGCAATTGGTCTGTAATTGGCCGGGTCGGCACGGCTTCCCTTTTTCGGTACAGGTTGTACGTTAGCAATCTTCCAAGCCTTCGGAACCTGAGCAGACTTAAGAGAGAGGCGATACAGGCGAGTTAGGACAGGAGACAACTCAGGGGCACAGGTTTTCAGTAACACTGCTGGTATTCCATCAGGACCACTGGCCTTGTTCACATCTAGGTTGCGGAGCACCTTCAACACTTCCGTTTGGCGTATATGTATCTCTGGCATAGTAGAGCCGCGATATGGTAGGGTTGGTGGTGAAGCGTATCCGACATCAAGGTGTGAATTTTCCGCAAAAAGAGTTGCCAAAAGATCTGCTTTGTCCTTTGCGGTGAAGGCCAGCGACCCGTCCGGTTTCAGCAGAGGTGGTAACGAAGGACGGCAGAAGTTCGTCTCAACCGATTTCGCCAGAGACCAAAAAGCTTTGCTACCACGTGGATAAGAAGCTAATTTGGCCCCGATGCGGTTAGTGCGAAAGAAACGAGCCTTCTTTAGAACCCTCTTATAGGACTTGGCGGCTAAGTTGAATTTCTTCTTTGTTACGATGTCCGGAGCTTTGTGGGAACGGGCTTCTGCCCAAGCTGCAAATGCTGAGTTTTTGAGAACTTCAGCTTCAGCGCAAGCAGCGTTATACCAGCGCGGAACCTTGCCATCCAGTGGTACGTCAGCAAATGGAATGAAGTATTCCATTGCTTGA
The DNA here is from genome assembly GCA_034621355.1 of Mycalesis mineus. Lineage (NCBI taxonomy): Eukaryota > Metazoa > Arthropoda > Insecta > Lepidoptera > Nymphalidae > Mycalesis > Mycalesis mineus. Next base: position 9,317,560 of record CM067886.1, on the reverse strand, counting down.
CATATCACCTCCGATATAGCATGCTCGCAGCTCGACGGATCATTAGAAGAAAAACATATTTGCCGCCAAGGATAAGACGCGAAGAAATACCGCATCCCATCCCAATCTGCCGACTTAAATCGCCATACCCGCCTAGTACCGGTAGAGCCTGATTGTAGAGGGTAATAATTCGAAACCGACTTGACCAAACAGTGGTCAGAGGTACCCAAGGGGGCCACAACTGACACTGAATTCCGGTCTGGGTCGGTAGTCAGCAGAAGGTCCAAACAATTAGGCGTATGATCGACAACGTCAGGTATTCGTGTCGCTTCTTGAACCAGCTGCGAAAGGCCAAGCGACAAAGAGAATTTAAGGGCCTCTCTTCCAGCATGGTCGGTATTCTGGTATGGGAACAGCCAGTCTTGATGGTGAGCATTAAAGTCCCCCAAAAATACCAGTTGAGCAGCCGGATACCGACATTGTACAATGTCAGCCGTCTGAGTAAGATACTAAAACAACTGAGTCGTCTCCTGATCACCGCTGTGCGACCGATAAATGCAGGCGTAGACTATCTGCTCTATGCCCGTGTCCAATAAGCACCACAAGATGGAGAAGTTGGGTACCTCCAGATTACGAAGACGCCGGCAACAGATGTCATTACGAGCGAACAAACACACCCCAGCTCGAGGCTTAAAATTGTGCTCAAGCGTGTATCCCGGATACTGTAAGTACGCTACATCTGTTGGAATCCCAATTTGCGTCTCCGTCAAGAAAAGTAAATTCGGCCTCTCAGTCTCTAGATGGTGGTGGACTGCGACGAGATTGGAGTGCAATCCTCTAATGTTAGTGAGGTGCACTTTGAGAGAGAGGGGGTGCAACCGCTGTGTAAATTTACTTTTCTTTTTCTTGTGATGCATATTGTATTAAAAGTGAATAGGAAAGGGAATAGCAGTTGTACGAGGCACTGTGATCGTAAGACTCCGTAATCCACAAGAAAAAATCTACACGAATGAAAGGCTCAACTGGAGACTGCGGGGACGCCCGAACCCCCCTGGAAATCGCCATCGGACCCTCTCTCCGGTCGCCAACCGGCACGATGGAGGCCATTCCAGGATTTTTCGCTAGTTGGCGGGGCAGCCTTTCATAGGTGGCGAACCTACTAGTTGGGCCCCCTACTAACTGCGGTCGGCCAGCGGAAAACCGTGCTTCGGATCCCGCTACCCTCCAAATTGAGACCTTCGGTGCAACAATTCCGCAGATTAGGTTCTGTCACAGAAAACAGCACTACTGTACATACCCACTCCCTTTAGACCGGCTTCTACGAGCAACGCACCGGAACACGACTAATTTCGAAAATCAGTCATTTGGCGGCGCGGCTTTGCTCGCAGGGTGGTAATTCTAGCCACGGCCGAAGCCTACCACCATAGAAATTGTCACGTTTAGCACCACCCGGGGGTCACGTGTAGGGTAAACAAGGGTTAAAACCTAACTTTGGTACTACCTACGGACGCGAGTGACTCCAACCCCCTATACCTATCGTGAACGTTTTCGAGTATAATAAAACTTAAGCAAGATGGAATTAATACTTAAAGTAATCGAAACCGACTTGATCTCTAGTCGTCTTTTGATTGACTAGGCATCATATGATTTCAAAATTTTGTCTTTTACTCGATATTTTTCAGTAGTCTAAAAATATAGAAAGAACAAGTGCTGTAAAGTAAGTATAGGGCTGAAATCGCAAACGTGCACTAAAATGTTGGTCTATTGATTTTATCGTTCGCTGGATGTAGGCGGCTAAAGGACGTGGTGTTTGGAAATTACAGGAAGCTTATATTTATAAGACGGAGGTTCTGGGTGCGATCCCTATCGATGCGATGCGATGCGATCGGGGCAGATTGAGATTTTTCTTAATTTGTATTGGTCTGGCTGGTGGGAGGCTTTCGCCGTGGCTAGTTACCACCCTACCGACAAAGACGTACCGCCAAGCGATTTAGCGTTCCGGTACGATGTCGTGCAGAAACCGAAAGGGGTGTGGATTTCATCCAATTCCTAATAAGTTAGCCCGCTTCCATCTTATATGCATCATCACTTAACATCAGGTGTGATAGCAGTCAAGGGCTAACTAGTAGTCGATAAAAAAATTAAAAAAAATGTCCAGCAGACATCAAGGGTCCGGAACACCCTTAGCATACGATGAAAATAAAAATCATGGACGTAAAATTATTTATTTGTTAGTACTGATACTACTGTAAACCGCTCATAGACAGATGGATGAGCATAGGCATAGCGAAGCTATCAGATTTGAATCAGAATCAGGCATCAATAAACATTTTAGTCCCTCGAAACCCCCCCCCCACCCCCCATATGAAAGCTATAGCTACGCCGGTGATTATGCTTTACTCCTTTAGAAGTACGTCGTCTTATAATAAACCATTATCAAAAGCTCGTAATGATGATTAATCGGCACCATCATTTATTTGTTCCAATGTTATTCATTCGACAAAAAAAGGTGTTTTGTAAATTGCACAAAGACTTTGTCCTGGCTACTTATAAACTTTGTAACAAGAATGAGAACAACAAAGGTTACCTTATCCTGTTGAAAGTTTACGTAATTATCTCCTATTTCTAAAAAGGTTGTACGCCGTCTGGGTAATTATATTTTTCCTGACAAAAAAGACACAAAAGGCCCGCGGCTTTCGCTACATAGACGCCGTCGATTCCTCTTATCTGTGCAATTATTCAAGCACTATCATAATTTGGAATTTTGTATTGAACCTTTTTTCGTAATCGAGGCTTAATTTATACACTAATTATCACAGTTATTATCAGCGTCATATCGGCCAGTCACAGGTCTAGACCTTCTTCTTTATGGGAGAGGGAATATAGAGCTTAGAGCACCATGCTGCTTGAATGCGGGTGTGCGGGTGATAATGGTAACATTTTTAATAGTTACTCAAATATTAATTATAAAGGCCGGGACCGACAGTTTAACGTGCTTTTCGAGGCTAAGATAATCACATAAAATTCCTTATTCTCCGATTCTAGCTGTTATTACTGAGAATTTCTTGAAAAACTTCTACACTTTTAATAGTTAGTAGGTCCCACTGCTCCATTTTGCAGCTATTTGTTATTTGTAACTTCTAAAGTAATTTTAAATGAACAAACCATATTCTTTCACTTATAAAAATTAAAAAAACATTATTGCTATTAAATTAATACCTATCAGCAAACTAATCATAATTAAATGTAATTGCGACAATAAGCAACCAATCGCTATTCCAGTTGTATACTCTTTCAACATTCATTTCACAATTATTTTTTGTCAAAAAATCTTTTAGCTGCAGAATCGAGCACTGGGATCTCAGACATAACAGTTATTTCAAGAATTCTTAGTCTAAACTCTAATACTGGGCATGCAGTTTGTTGAAATAAGATATATAACCGCGAAGACAGTGTAAACTTGTCCCGGAAGTTTAAAACTTTAAGTTCTCACGCACAAACTTCGTGATTTCCCCTGAGAATACTCAAGCATCTGTTTTTGTCTCTAATATACATTGTTTTATAATGAGCCATATTTTTCAGTTTGCATATTATTCAATGGCTTTTTAATTTTTAACGATCTTTCTCTTTATTTTCCAATATTTTAGTCATTTTTATTGATAAGTAGTTTTTAAGACACAGTCCACAGTTTACCTTTTAATACTGCATCTCCAGACGAAGCTTAGACGAGTAGATATTTATAACGTTGTTGCTTCGATGGGTCTAATGGGTTTAATTCATTAACGATCCTTATCAGATGTTTATGATAGTGACTGCGACCGAAGGTTTATTTCCCCCTCCGAAGGATGGGGTTTAACAACACCATCTTCTCAAGTCCGGGCTTACAATTTCAACCAATATCTAAAAAGGAAAAGGTTCTCAATTCGATGGTTAGTTTTTTTGTATACACCTATGTTGCGCAATTACTCAAAGACATTTTTTGTTTGAAAGGGTATAAGTTCCAAGATGGTCCCATACTCATCAAGTCGATCCCATCCAAGCTCAATCAAAACATTCCTCAGCTTTAAATATGTTTAAATAATTTAAAGTAAGAAAATAACACAAATATTTATGACTGTTTAGTGCATTTGAAAGTCGGTTTTAATTTTTAATTAAAAATTTTTCAAAAGTAAGAAATACTCAGAATTCTTCTATAGCCCTACCCAGGATTGGAACAAGGATCTTGTAATCCGAAGCCACAGGCTAACCAAATCACCAACGAGGGAGTAAAAACATGTCTAAAATATAATAATCCATATTATCATGCATATACTGGAATTGAGTTCTGTTATATAAGTTAACAACTTTCTAACGTAAACGCGTTCTCAAGTTAACAAAGGGGATGTGGTGGAAGGCAGGAAACAGTTAGCAGCCACGTATCTTCAGTTAGGTATTTAGTGCAGGAAATCGAGCTCTTTGATCGGAAGCAAACGTTAAAGGATTGGCAACTATCCCGGAAAATAGAATATTGACCGTTAACACGAATTTCCCTCGGAGCTGGTGTTTTGGCTTATGAACGTCGAGCTGAGTTTGTTGTGGGCTCCTCTCGGATCAACACGCCTTTGGAACCCTCATAGCTTTAACTTTTCAATCTTAAATTATCACCTATAATTAAACAATCTAAAAAAAAATTTAATAAAAAATTAAAGCGACTTCAAAACACTCTGAAAAGTAAAAAATAAATGCGTCATTTAGTTAGTTTAATTTACTTAACCATATCTATAAGCTCGGTGCCATTCAAGTTTATTCAAAAAAGTAGTATAGTAAACACTTTGTGCGGTATCTTTAAAGTAGAAAGCTTCAAGTGGCACCGACTCCGGTGATACCGTAGATATGCCTCCACAAACATAAATACATACATACATACTCTTTGGAAACTTGGCACATTTGTTCAGACGCTGATATAGTCTAACATATGCGAAAACTGGTCTGTTCTGGAAATATTACATACATACGGGTCGAATAGATGACCTCCTTTTTTTGAAGTCGTTTAAAAATATATATTGACACTTAAAAATCTCAAATATTTTATTGAATAGAGAAATGTTTGATTTGAAATAAATCGTATACAAATATGCATAATATAAGCAAAATACCACCGACTGATTCATCACGAAATAAATAAAACAAAACACTCGTGACTCGATTGTCATGAGATTTTGCATAGGTCACAAAGCACTAAGTACGGATATTTTGATACGGGAATGGAATAAACGTAAGTGAAACCGAGGGACACAGCTACTATAAAATAAATACTTGCAGTGAACGGTATTTATAAATTACAAAAGACCTACCTATAAATTACCTATGTTTTCCCCTTGTACATCACATGTATTCAGGTAAAGCAAGGCTGCGTAAGCTAAGGCTAAGTAATAGTCCGGTCAATTTAGACCAAAAAATCAGAGTGAAGTTACATAAAGTCCCAATAAGCTGAATTTTTGTGAAGTTGTTCAAAACATAATTATAAACAATGTCTGGAAGTTCCCCATCATTCCCCTGTAAGGAAAAAATTTAATTCAAGGTCAAAGGTAAAAAAAATGAGTTTTTCGCGATTTTCAGCAAAACGGTAAGTTTTATCATAAAAGTTCAAAAAACCTCAGACAAAAATTGTAGATCATAAAATTATCTATAAAAAATGTATCAATACTTTTTTTCTTACGAGCCACCGTTTCTGAGATATAACGATTCTAAAAGTTATAAAAGAAGAGTGAGTTTATTTTATACCAATGGTGGTAACTCTATGGTGTGGCTCTACAAAATCTTTTAGCAATGTAAGACGCGCGAAATATTTTATGAGAACAATACTGAAAATAAATAAATAAATAAATATTACCGGACAATTACACACATCGCTATATAGCCCCAAAGTAAACTTAGGTAGCTTGTGTTATGGGTACTATGATAACTGATGAATATTTTATATATATATATAAATACTTATAATATATAGATAAACACCCAGACACTGGAAAACATCCATGCTCATCACACAAATATTCTCCAGATGTGGGAATCGAACCCACGGCCTAGGACGCAGAAGCAGGGTCACTACCCACTGCGCCACTCGGCCGTCAAAAAATTTTTTATTTATTATTCTTTCACTTTTATATTAATTGTATACCTTTTACTTTTAAAAAACTTTTTATATTGTATTCAAAAATATTATACAAACTTTTTCAGCAGTGGTGAGAACGTTACGCTGTCATCATCATCATAATCATTATCAGCCTATTAACGGCCCACTACAGGGCCAGACCTCCCTCCTTACAGGAAAGAGGATATGGAGCGTACACCCACCACGCTGCTCCAATGCGGGTTGGCGGGCTTAGGGTGATAATGTTTCATTTATTAACGATCACTATTAGATGTTGATAATAGTGACCGGGACCGACGGCTTAACGTGCTCTCCGAGGCACATCGGTGTAACACCACCAATTTCCAGACTCTGGGCTTGGAATGGAGTGAACATTTCATACAAGAATGAAGAATCTCAGAATTACTCCATGGCCCGACCCAGGGATCGAACCCAGGACCTCGTGATCGAAGCCATGTAGGCTAACCACTAGACCAACGAGGCAGTCTGTTACGCTTTTACGTTACGCTGTGTTAAGCATAAATCCTGACGACCATAATGTAGGTAGGTATTCTTTTATTCACTTTCACACGTTTTTACTGAAACTACACAATATTCCGAGCTTTATTTTTGTTACACGAAGGATTTGTATGAATATGCTAAAATGTCTAAAAAGATTTTCATATGCGAGGAATTGGAATATTTGAATAGGTACGGCTTTTGAAAAATCCTTTTATCGTAAAAATTAATGATATATATCTCTATAGCCGTCATATGCTCGCTATGAGAGTAAATATTATACACTATTCTACTTGGAGCTTTATTAAAAACTCGGTTTACAAACGGCTTCGTTCACGTTGCTTAGATTTGTCAACCCGGACTCCCTAAGAATTATGATAGCGTTGCATAAATAAAACGGTTACGTTATTAAAACTTGATTGTAACTTAAGTTTTATTTAATAAAACGAATGAATTGTTTTAGCGTCGCGAGAATTATAACTAAGTTTTGCAGCGTGTCATAGCTTATCTCATTTCAGCAAAAGAAAATACAGTCTTTCTCATTTCAGCAAAAGGAAATACAGGTATCAATTACAGCAGCTTACAATAAAAAACACATTATAATCGGTCCATTCACATAGAAGCAATGTGACACACTGATACGCAAATTCGAATTCATATTTTATTTTATATTGGCTTATATAGGCTATATACAAGCACCTTTGAAAAGGCATGTCGGTCAATGAGAATATTAATAATTTCGTCAAGGGGTACGGTAGAATACGTTTTACGGTAGAATTCGTCGAATAAAACCTTATATAAATAACAAAACTATATTGATTTCGAGTCGACAAAATCCGTAAAATTCGGATTAAGGAGAATTTCGGTAAATTCTAATGACACTGACAAACAAACCGTAGTTGCTATCCAAACAAACTTCAATCGCCATCTTAAATACGCGTCGCGCTAAAAAGTTTTCATATAGCTATACTGACGTAGGTGAGCGCTAAGAAACGTTTTTTCTAAAGGTCACCTCCTTAAGGGGTCAAACGGGAGTTCAAGTTTACACCAAATTTCACGCGGATGAAATCGCGGGCATCCGCTAGTGTATATATAATTTTCTATACACGGATAGATACGTCAAAGTGATAATACCAATTTTTTTGACGCAGGTTAACAATTTTTGTAAATAGTCATGATCACGGCAAAGAACCTCAGATTGGTTCGTAAAATAAAATCAGTTGTTAGAGTAGCGCTCTGTCACTGCTACAAGCTAAGCGCGCATTTGTTCTCCAGACAGCTGCAATTACCGGGACATACAGTCTTCATTCGTTGAAATACCAGAGCAATCAGCCTTTACAGTTGCTACCTTTCTTTTTCAACCTCCGTCCAAAATAATTTAGAAGTTAATGTCAAGGTTTATCGGAGTAGTTTGTCGTTATTGCTGAGTCAAGTTTGAAAATTTTGTGTGTCTGAAACAAACCTATAGGATCTTATTCAAATTGACCTACATACATTATAAGTAAAGGTTACATAAATACAAAGGATCATCATCATTTATGCCTATTAAAGGCCCACTACAGGGCCAGGCCTCCCTCCTTATAGGATAGAGGATATGGAGCGTATACCCACCACGCTGCTCCAATGCGGGTTGGTAGGCTTAGGGTGATTAATGTTTCATTTATTAACGATCACTGTTATTATCGATCAGATGTTGGTGACAGTGACGTGCAGTGTTTAACATGCTCTCCGTATCACGGGGGTGTAACATCCCTAACTTCCAGGCTTGGAATGTACTGAACATTTCAAAGAAGAATGAAAATGCTCAGAATTATTCCGTGACCCGACCCAGGAATCGAACCCAGGAACTCGTGATCGAAGCCTAGTAGGCTAACCACTAGACCAAAGAGGCAGTCACTTACTTACTTTACTATCTCGTAATAATATCTCATAGTTCAGCACAGATAAGCATAAGGCAACTGCTTACTTAGTCCAGAGGTGGGTTTGGATCGTAAGATCATTTGGATCAATCTATATTGAAATGGATGTAGAGCTACGTATGTTTCTTCCAATCGTCCCAGAGTTGGAAACTTTATAAAGCCTACGTTATTTAAACAGTAATTACTCCAGAATACATAATATTAATTTTGGATTATTGGAGTCTCAGAATACTAAAAAGGATAAAATATTTTAGGAATTTTAGTGAAAATAAAACGAAACAAATAGTTTTGGCTAGGTACCACCCTACCGACAAAGTCGTACAGTGTGGATTTCATCCAACTCCTAACAAGTTAGCCCGCTTCCATCTTAGATTGCATCATCACTTAACATCAGGTATGATAGCAGTCAAGGGCCAACTTGTAGTCAAATAAAAAAAAAAAAAAAAATTAACTGTTGTCATCCAGTATTCACTGATAGAATGCTGAAATTTTTAGTCTAAATCCTATAACAAAACCAGAGGTAGTGAAAATTACAATAGCTTAAGAATGACTGAGCTCCTAAACAAGCGATTAATAAAAACTTATAAAACCATAAAGATGATATTTTTTTTTAATTTAGTTGGATGACGCTTTATTTTTGCTGGAATAATAAATAATTTATTTAATTAATATCCCACCTTTGAGCAGGGAAGAAACAACACATTTTGGATAAAACTTTCTTTACGCGGGTTTTTTTTTTTTCTACAGCATCACATTTCTAAAGCGTTTATGTTTTTTTCTTACTCTCTCTTACAGTCTACGTTTCAGCACCATAGAGAAATATGGAAAACACTAATACCATAACAAGTCAAATTTCTTTTTCTCTATAAGCTCTTGAGTCGTTTAACGGCGAATCTTGTTATAGCCATACATCGCTAGACCTAACCCGTGCATCCATCACTGTTAAGTAGTAGAAAGTGTTACACCCCCAGAGAATACGATAAGCCATCGAGCCTGGTCACTGTTATTAGCTTCTGGCAGTGATCTACCTTCCAAATCCCCTCTCCTCGAGCCTTGCATTGTAGTGGTCCGTTAGTCAGCATGATGATGATGATGTTGATTAACCAGAATGTTTTGTCAGGATATCGCTTCTTGTATGTCCCAACCAGAAGAATAAATGTAATGTCGGTGGAATTTCCGATCGCTGAGTTAGTGCTGCCGTCGCTCGCCGGCACAGGTAGGTACAGCCAAACCACTTTTGCTGCTATTCACTAATTTAACCTATTGTCCTCAAAATATACGACGAACATTCCTGTAGAATGAAAGGCAAAGCTTTTAAACGAAAGAATACATTAATTAGTAAGTGTGCTAACCGGTTTGTCGACTGGTTGTTATTGTTATAATATATTTTTCGAACTTCCATAGCACAAAAGTTTTATGAAAATTTTAAGAAAAAATGTTTAAGTTTTTAAGTAGTATATGCTACGATAGCGATTGATTTTTAACCGACGAAAAAAAAACGGAGGAGGTTCTCAATTCGACACGTATATATATATATTTTTTATGTATTACCACGCATAACTTTTTACAGAGTTGTCCGAGTACGTTACATGGCGATAAATCACAAAAAAGTAAGAAATGAAAATTTTTAACAAAAAATAGAACCGACTCAAAACGCACTAAAAAGTAAAAAATAACTGTGTCATTTAGTTGCTTTAATTTATTTAAGCATATCTAGGAGTCGGTGCCAGCTAAGGTTTTTACTTTACGGACGTTACCTAGAATCCACAAACTGCTTTACTACGTAAAATAAATGTTCCTTAAACTTGCTGGCACCGACTTCATAGATATCCTTAAGTAAATTAAAGCAATTAAATGACACAGTTATTTTTTTACTTTTTAGTACATTTTGAGACAGTTCTATTTTTGTTATTGATTGATGGATGCACTGTAATGCTATTCGTGAATTTTTAGAAATAAATTAGCTGACCCGGCAAACGCTGAATACGCATACAAAATTTGCTAAAAATCGGTAAAGCCGTTTCGGAGGATTACGGTAACAAACATTGTAACAGGGAAATTTTATATATTAGATAAAAACAAATGTCATAATTATATAGATTCTTATTATTAACATGCATACGTAACGAAATCAAACAGTGAAATTAAAGCATTGCTCTTCTTAAAAAAATATTTTACAGAATAACTTTATTACTATTGTATTACAGTTAGATTTTTTAAGAATTAGTGATCATGTATAAAGTTACGCTATTTTATCATACTTTCGTACATATAGAACTCTATAATATTATGCTTTATGGAGCACGCGTATGTATTATCAACTTACCATTTCAAATACCAAAGAAATTAACATACTCGTAGGTAAATACATAACCCTTCTTCAATCGCAACAGGGTAAATACCAATTAAATTATGTATAAATTTTTCAAGCCAAATAATAATTATTTATTTATTTTAAGCGTTTAAAGAGATCAACTGCCAAAAGCCGCGGAAATTACTACGAGACATTTAATTTTCTACGTGAAAGGATAACGCTAATGGAATTTCTTTTTCAGATCTGCAAGTCTTAAGACAGAAATATATTACTTACCGTATTTTGGCGTAACGATACAGAAGTCTGTGAGTTTTATACATTTAATATAGGTGGAAACACATTATTACAATGTGTAGTCTTATAGGCCCGGTCAAAAGTACCCTACCTTAAACCGACGTCCTTGTATGAAAGGTTTAATGAAATTGCAAGAAATGAGACAGATATGCAAGGATCGTGGCAAGTGGATGTGGTCTCTGCGTACCCCTATGTGAATGCGGCGTGATGGTATGTATAAATATTAAATAAATAAATAAATACTATACGACAGTTACACACATCGCTATATAGCCCCAAAGTAAGCGTACTCGTAAGTAGCTTATGTTATGGTAGCTATGATAACTGATATATTTCTATATATATTATACATAAATACTTATTATATATAGATAAACACCCAGACACTGGAAAATATCCATGCTCATCACACAAACATTTTTCAGATGTGGGAATCGAATCCACAACCTAGGACGCAGAAGCAGGGTCACTACCCACTGCGCCACTCAGCCGTCGAGTATGTATGCATGCACCTATGTCTTGTAGTGGGAATAATGTGTGCGAATGTATAAAACCGATAGTTGATAGACAATTAAATTGGAAACCCCAGATTGATAAGATTTGCAAAAAATTATATTCTTTCTCGTTTGCTCTTTACAAATTAAATAGAACAGCTAACTTGCAATCACTGCGCGTAGCATATTTTGGGTATGTAGAATCGATTTTAAGGTATGGCGTAATATTTTGGGGAAATTCAGTTGACAGGGAGAAAATTTTCAGGGCTCAGAAAAGATGTATTCGGGCAGTAAAAAACCTGCACTGGACGGAAAGCTGTAGGCCATATTTTAAAGACTTACAAATTATAACGTTCCCCTCTCTTTTTATATATGAAACCATTGTTTTTGTGCGTTGTAACATCACTTTATTTAAAAATTTTAGAAATTTGAGAGACCCTTTAAGGCTCTGCATTCGTCCAGCAAAAACAGCTAAATTTAGAAAAAGTATATTTTGCCTTTCAATCTTAATATATAATAAATTATGCAAAAATATTAAGAATATAAGTAGCTTAATGACATTTAAAAACGCTTTAAAGACATTTTTAATTAATAAATCATACTATTCGATCCAAGAGTACCTTAATGACACAACCTTTTGACTTATTTTGACAATCTATCCTTTGTAATTTTGTTTTAAGTTTTATTTAATGGCATTGACTTGGTATAATCTTTGACATTTATTATTATTATTATTATTTGACATTGGAAGGATAACATTGGAATCTAATTTGAAGGATCATCTTACTAAATAGTTATTTTACCAATCTATATAAAAGGACTACATCTACAAAGATATCTGTCTATTTGTAATGAATTAATAATATTTAATTATAATTAGAATTATTAGCTTTTATTTAATTTACTTGTTTTGTTGCATGCTCACAAGGCGGAATTTGGCTGATTGTTTATTTTTTATTTTATAACACCTACTTGTACCCAAGTTCGCAATAAAGTTTGATTTGATTTGATTTGATTTTTGACCGATATACCGCTGTTGTTTCTCGCAACGGCACATTGACACAATGAAATAAATTCAGAACATTACAAAGAACGGTCAGGTCAAGAGTACCTTAAGCCGGCGAACTTGTATGAAATAATTAGTGATAGTGGAAAAAGATAAGGAACTATGCAAGGATCGTGGCAAATGGGAGAATGCAGTCTCTGCCTCACGTCACACCTCATTTACATAGGGTTCTATGGGACTGAGGCGTGTCGTTATGTATGTATGTGTGTGTGTGTGCATACTTATTTACCATTTCGTGAGTAGACGCTGGGCATAACTTCGTATGAAACGTATAAACGTATTTTGTATGAAACGTTTATGCTTCTTAAAAAGTTCTATAAAAAGTCCGCGATAGCATATATCTATCTTTTACATTTTAGCAGATATATAACTTTTTATGTTTTAAAAAACATTTAATTCATATGCTCACGTTTACGTCATCATTTATACAACTACACTTAAATCCTTATCGAAATAAGTTATTTAATAATCACAAGGATATTATAGAGATAAGATTTGCCTTTTACAGTACGTTAATTAGTTATATAGTTTCGGAGATATTACAAAATTTCTAAAAGGCGCGACTCTGTAATAAATCATTTAATTCATATGCTTAAGTTTACGTCATTATTTATACAACTAACCGACGAAAAAAAAACGGAGGAGGTTCTCAATTCGACAAGTATATATTTTTTTTATGTATGACCACGCATTACTTTTTACAGAGTTGTCCGATTTTGATAATTTTTTTTTTATTAGAAAGGGCATACTTCCAAGATGGTCACATTGTCATCATGTTAGGATCTGATGATGATATCTTGGGGAAATTGAAGGAACTCTTTTCTTTTTGGAGGCACGCTTACGGCGATTTCGGTTTTTGTCTCGGTATCGGTAGCTTTTTGGCTACTAGTGCCGTATAATATACTATGACATAACGAGTACGTTACGAAGCGATAAATCACTAAAAAGTAAGAAATAAAAATTTTTAACAAAAAATAGAAGCGACTCAAAAAGCACTAAAAAGTAAAAAATAACTGTCATTTTGTTGCTTTAATTTACTTAAGCATATCTAGGAGTCGGTGTCAGCTAAGGTTTCTACTTTAAGGACGTTACCTACAACCCACAAACTGCTTTACTACGTAAAATAAATGTTACTTAAACTTGCTGGCACCGACTTCATAGATATGCTTAAGTAAATTAAAGCAACTAAATGACACAGTTATTTTTTACTTTTTAGTGGGTTTTGAGTCAGTTCTATTTTTTGTTAAAACATTTCTTTCAATTTATTTGACATGGCAGACTTATATTTATAAAATATACAAAAAGTTTGCTCGTTTGTTTAAACGGGCTTATCTCTAGATCTGCATGTCGGATTGTAAATTATTTTGTTTATTATGAAGATGAAGCTAGACTCAAAAGTGAAATAGACTAGCTATACACATCAGCTTGCCATAAATATATATTGTTAATGTTAATGTACTGTAATATCGTACAAAGTTTAACAAAAATGTAGATCTTTAGTACACGGGACGGGACGGATATTATTTGACGGGAAACTATAAAAAAAATAAATTGCGAGGGCTAGCGGGGAAAGGGCACACTTTATATGAAAGTCTGTTTTTAAAATTGAAAGGGTAACTAAGAGGTTTTCACGCGGATGAAGTCACGGGCGATTGCTAGTATATTATAACGTTATGTAACGTATGTCGGTGTGTACGACAGCTGAGGACGGCGGCACACGGCGGCGGCTAACCGCAGTCATATCGCGCGGCGTTGCGTGCACATCATTGCATTAACGTGGCCAAGCAGCCGTTTATTTACCTACCTACTAACTTAATGACATGTGACGTATGTACACTATATATTATTACTAGACTATTCCGTATTCGCTAATTCAGTCGCTTCCGAACTGTCGCATGACTACCTCCTTTAACAATATTGGCAACATAATATAATTCAACATTGAGAATAATACTCGTATTTCGTATTCAAATATTGAACTGTTAGAACAAAATTTCCGGCCTGTCAAATTATTTTATCCACTTTTATCTTTGTACTTAAAATTAATACATATATTTTGTGTTATTTTTATCATTAAGACTATTGAAACCTCCAAGAAAAAAGTTACGATCTTTTTAAGCTATTGTATAGCTTCTATCGCGGGCCTTGAGCGTGGAGACCGAATACAGAAATTCCGTAACGAAAAAACCTTACACCCCCTAAGTATCAAAAACATAATATCAAAAGCACAATTTCGGCAACGACGTCATCGGGGAACGTGGCTTAGCGGTAAGACCATTGACATATTAATAGTTTAGTATTAATATGTCAATGGGTAAGGCGCTCTAAGTGCCCGGATTGCCAGAGAGACACAGGTTCGAATCCTGCCGGTTCCGAAATTATTATTTTTTTCAAGCGTGATATTTCAAAAATTCATTTTTTTTTTTAATTAATGACTTTTTGCAAAACAAAACATAAGTTGATAAAAAATGCTATGCAATAGCTTTACCGCGGCAGTCTCCGAGTGCCATACGTCTTTTTTTATTTTATTTATTACAAATTAGCCCTTGACTATAATCACACCTGATAATAAGTGATGGTGCAATATAAGATAATATAATATAAGAGTAGAATGAATCCACACCTCTTTCGGTCTATACGACATCGGTCCGGAACGCTAAATTGCTTGGCGGTACGTCTTTGTAGATAGGGTGTTAACTATCCACGGCCGAAGCCTCCCATCAGCCAGATCTGGACCAATTTGGAAAATCTTAATCGAGAATTGAACCCGAGACCTCTGTCTTATAAGTCAGCCACGCAATGAGACCGTCACATTACGAAATATTTGAATTGTGCTACTTTTTAAAGTGAAATTTTTCTATCGCTCAATTTTTTTCCTCCATCTATTGCGTGTTATATTACAGCCATCTAAGTAAACTAAGTAAACTAAAAGGCAACGAGCAAAGTAGCAAATGGCAATGCCCATGCTAGATCCAGATGGCCGTATATCATTTATAATTATTGTCAATCATTCTTACGAGTGCTCTAAGGTATTTGTGTCTTTTCATCGCGGTTTCCTAAAACCACAATTTTTTTTATTATCTATTTTATAATTAGGAGCTGAAAACGTACCTTCATGGTCATGGTGCACATGGTGTAGCACCATCCATTGGGAGAAATGGGTGGTGCTACACCAGCGTGCTTCGAAGAGCACGTTAAACCATTGGTCCTGGTCTCTATCATCAACACTTGATAGTAGTCGTTAATAAATGTTATATTATTGAATATTATAAATAAATTGCTGACGGTTTCTGTGGCGCAGTGGTATGCGCGGCGGATTTATAAGACGGAGGTCCCGGGTGCGATTTCCGGCGGGGCAGACTGAGATTTTTTTTATTTGTCTTGGTCTGGCTGGTGGAAGGCTTTTCGTACGATGTCGTGTAGAAACCGCAAGGCGTGTGAATTTCCATACTCCTAACAAGTTAGTCCGCTTCCAACTTAAATTGCATTATCACTTAACATCAGGTGTGATAGTAGTCAAGGGCCAACTTGTAGTCAATAAAAAAAAATTAAACATCACCCTAACCACCAACTCACATTAGAACAGCGTGGTGGGCCTATATTCCCTCTCCTATAAGGAGGGAGGCCTGGCGTAATTAACTTAATCTGCAGATAATGATGATACAAGCACGTTATTCTTGTATTAATGCCACATTGTACAAATGACATAAATTTTAATTAGTGCAGACATCCCAAACTATCTTTGAAGTTAACGTCGCTCTGGTCAGCCGGAAACACCAAGAACGCTATCCAATTAACGGCTCCAAGTGCTTGCTAACAAGCATTTTCATTAATTAAACTATGCGATTCGTTACTTAAACTATATGTACATAATTAAACTATACATCTTGAATCAAATAATAAATACTTCTGTGTCATATCAATTAATTTCCATCATAAAACGATGATATCTTCGGATTGACTTATCAGATCTTAGAAACATCTTGATAACGACAGATTTTTTTATACGAAAATGCATTTAATATTCATCGTTATCAGCCTATTAACGGCCCACTACAGGGCCAGGCCTCTCTCATAGGAGAGGGGATATGGAGCGTAAACCCACCACGCTGCTCCAAAGCGGGTTGGCGGGCTTAGGGTGATAATGTTACATTTATTAACGATCACTATCCGATTTTGATGACAGTAACCGGCACCGACGGCTTAACGTGCTCTCCGAGGCACGGGGGTGTAACAGCACCAACTTCCCGACTCCGGGCTTGGAATTTACTGAGAACTTCATAGAAGAATGAAAAACTCAGAATTATCAGAATATTCCGTGACCCGACCTGGGATTCGCACCCAGGACCTCGTGATCGAAGTCAAATAGGCTAACCACTAGACCAACGAGGCTGTCGGCACCGCAAACTTATAGATACCAGTCCTTTTTTACGATTGGGATTAAAAATATATCTTCAATCTGATTCCTGTTTCACTAGGTATTTATCCGAGTTTAATATAGTTGGTTCTATAAATGAGTGAGTTTTGACGACCTCCGTGGCGCAGTGGTATGCGCGGTGAATTTATAAGCCGGAGGTCCTGGGTTCGATTCCCGGCGGGGCAAATTAAGATTTTTCTTAATTTGTCTTGGTCTGGCTGGTGGGAGGCTTTTGCCATGGCTAGTTACCACCCTACCGATAAAGATGTATCGCCAAGCGATTTAGCGTTCCGGTACGATGTCGTGTAGAAACCGAAAGGGGTGTGGATTTTCGTCCCGCTCCTAACAAGTTAACCCGCTTCCATCTTAGACTGCATCATCACTTAACATCAGGTGTGATAGCAGACAAGGGCCAACTTGTAGTCGATAAAAAAAAATGAGTGTAGGTTTTAGTATAGAGCTTGGCAATACTAGTTGATTTTATATACCTATTACCATATACGCCTAACTTAAAGGGTTTTACCCTTATCCTTTGCTAAGAGGCCTCGACCTTACAGGGAGGCCACAGGCTTCAACGCCTCCAAAAATAGCTTTATTTTTATCTAACAAATGCATCTATTCGTAAATGTCCCAATTATTATCGATATAGTATGGCCAGGTAGATAAATTATCGAATATAAACTATCGAATAGTTATAATAAAACTACCTCAGCGGGGTGCGGAGAAGTTTCTCTATCGCATTCGATAAAAACTCGTATCTACTGATTCTTCGTGCATTAATTCAGCAAGTTGGAATTCGTCTGAAGTCCGGAATTCGACGTAGTGCTGCGTTCGTATTTATTTGGTTTAAACTGGCGTGCACAGAACAGTAACATAATACTACTGAGCCTGCAGTCCAGTGGTACTGTCTGAAGCTGTCAACAAGTATTCCCAGCAAGGAAGCCATCCTGGCGGCTAGGCGGGACTGAAACATAGAAAAGGTTGATTGTTTGCACGTGATTGCATTCGTTTTGTGTTAAAAACCTGTCTTCAATATATTAAGGGACTTCCATACATTTAACCAGAAATTGGTACTAAGATAATGTTACTAAAATACTTAAGCTATTCTCTACAAACGTTCATTCCATCTGTGATTATTAGTACTTACATTTTAAACAAGCTGTCGTTTCAGTAAAAGAAAATAAGTTTCATTGATAATATTATTCGTACTGCGTTCCTTTAGTTCATCAATACTCCGAGTTCGCATCAAATTGGCGGGTATCCAGAAATTTAGATAAACGCAGTGTACTCTTACCGAATGAGTTCGACGCGTCGCTTGCCTTTGTAACTTTGTCACGACAAGGAAAATATTATCACATGCTTAGAAAAACCGATAATTTAATAGTCAAAATAAAAACCCGATAATTTAATCCTAACGTTAAATTCTTACTGAAATTTTCAAAAAAACCATGCATCCAGCACCCTTACTCTATTTGTGCTCTATGAGTACGCATACTTAAAAGAACTAATATATGTCATAATGGTTTAATGAAGATGATATCTCTCTCATCTCTTCTTATAGAAGAGTGACGCTGTACGACGCCAGCATATCTGGCTTTCCTTTCCCTATGCACACGACAGTGGTACACAGGCTCCTCCTCTCTAACTTAAAGTGCCGTATTTAAGTTATCACTTCTGTCGGGCGTCCCGAGATGATCATATTTTGTTTAACTTATAATTAATAAAGATTTATGATGAGAGTACATAAGTTATTTATACTAACATTTGTGTTTATTTATCATTTTATTATGATGCAGTCCATAAACGCAAAAATTGCTCAGCAAGCTACAAACGCTTAGATCTAACTTATCTAACGTCTTTTCCAAGTTTTGGGTCATTTATTATTTTTACTAAGGATTTTAATATCTAATCTGCATTATGTCTCGGTACAAACTCCAGTCGGTTAAGTTTCGCTCGTATTTCAAAAGTAAAACGACGGAAAACGAGGTAGACAGAAAAGATCGCCGAGCAAAATGCAATTTGGAGCACACCCAAAGAAGCACTTTATATATGTTTGGAGGCAAATTTTAGACTGCTTTAAATGCTTTAAATGTCCCAAGTTATTATATTCCACATATTTTTTGTACATACAAAGTAAAACAAACGTATTCCATTACTAATTCAGTAGCTTAAAGTATTTTAATTTTAACACGTTCACAGTCCAGTGAACTCACACCAGTTTTACTTCCTAAGTCCTTGAGCCCGATGTGGACATACTCGTATAATACTTATCTGTTAACCTATAAGGAAATTGTGGGGTAATTAGATAACTTTGTATGAAACGGAAACGTGTTAGCTGAGGGTATAATATATTTTATCTAAATATTTATTTACATTTAAAAAATGATCTTTCAGTAGATTTTCATTTCAAAACCACCTACTCGCATATTGACGAGAAATATCGTCTTGTTTGAAACGTAAGCAAGATGAGGTTGCCATGCAACAAGAGATATACTATAACAAACTACCCTCTTTATTGTAACCAAATATCTCTTTATTTTTGGGTTTTATATATTCCTGTTACAATGGTTTAAAAAAGTATTTTTGTACTATATTATTAACATATACGGCTGGAACTCACGTCAATGTTGTAGGAGTATGCACGACTAGTTTCGAATCTATACGGGGTCCTTAGTCATGAGCTCGCTTGTTCATGTAACACGGAGTTTATATTTTAATAATATGAAAAATATTCGCAATTTTAATATTATATTTATACTAGTTTCTCTTTACAATGGCCCGTTTTTGACGTGACAACGTCTTATAATTCGATAGAGCCGGCTGCACGCTCGAAAAAACATGACGTCATGCGTCGTTACCTCGCTTTGAGGCGTTCCATGTAAGGCTTGAAGTGCAAGCGAGAGCGCGGAACGAGCGACAAAGAAGCACAATCGGCCTTTGCGTTCGGCAGCGTTCGACATCCGTCTATTAATATATTTAATATAATTATTAAATATATTAATTTTAAATTAAAAATTAATATATTTATTATAAATTTAAAATATAAATTTATAAAATCAAAATCAATTATTTTATTAATTAAAATTAATATTTATAAAAATATACTTAAATTAAAAATTTTAATAACCAATTAAATGCTACCATTCCATCAG
Organism: Mycalesis mineus; assembly: GCA_034621355.1. Lineage (NCBI taxonomy): Eukaryota > Metazoa > Arthropoda > Insecta > Lepidoptera > Nymphalidae > Mycalesis > Mycalesis mineus. Next base: position 9,297,294 of record CM067886.1, on the reverse strand, counting down.
TATTTTCTTAAGACATTGTCACGTTCAACTATCGTCAGTAAACCGACTTTACAGACAACCAATTTTTTTTTTATAATGGCTCGTTTCAGTTCAATAGCTTCTTCTACTTAAATCAAAACTCAGCATAACTCCAGTAGGTACGTAATAATAGTTCCATATCGAACAATACTTAGCTCTCTATACTTATGAACTACGTCTTACTTTAGCCACTTGAAATTCAACTCAAATTCATAGCATACCTGAACATTTACCAAAGTTTGGTGGAAAGAAACCCTAAGCTAGGCTTAGATACCAAATGCTTACCTCGGACATGTCGCATGGCGTGTTAAGTGCATTTCTAATAGACGCCGGTCGCTTTACATGTCTACGTGTCCTGAGTTGACATGGTTTTGACGTTATGAGATGCATCTACAAGGCGAATGAAGTGAAGTGGAGTAAAGGCCAAGTAGAACTGTTGACAGTTCGATTCTTCGGATATTTTATTCTTCTTGGTTGCTTTCTTCAATACCAACGGTCGTTCACTTCCCTTTATTGCGTTGCTTACAATTTCTTTCCTTTCTATAGCACGGTTCTCAGCTTTTCTGAAGACAGTTGTAAGAGGGATATTTTATTAACATGGTATAAAACAAATTCGCCTGCATATTACTTGCCTTGTAGGTTTAGTGGTTAGCCCATGTGGGTTCAAATCCTGCGTCGGGTCACAGAATAATTCTGAGTTTTTCATTCCTTTATGAAATTATCAGTTCAATCCGAGCCTGGAGTCTGGAAGTTGGTGGTGATACACTTCCGCGCCTTGGAGAGCACGTAAAGCCGTCGGTCCCGTCAACATCTGAAAGTGATCGTTGATAATTGAAATATTTTCACGCTAAGCCCGCCAACGGAGCAGCGTGGTGAGTCTAAGGTAAATATACCCTCTCCTATACGGACGGATTCCTGGCTCTGTAGTGGATCGTTAATAGGCTGATAATAATGACGATGAAAATAAATTCATTATCCGCCGTGTACACGACGTTAAAAGAATTAATTTCGAAAAATCATCACGGTCTTACTTTAAAAACAAGTACTCAAATCGGTTCATCTGCTTGGAACTACGATGTCACAAACTACAAAGCTACCTGTAAATGACAAAAAAATCACGTTTTACATTTTATGTCACGAGTATCTTAACGACAAAAAATTTAACACCACTTAGTCAAATTAATTAAATTCAAAATTTGAATGCAATGGCTGTTTGCTCCGGTTTATGTTTAATTAATTGGCGTGTCATCCCGAAATTGAAGTGGACTGCAGAAATATTTTAAAAATTGATAATTAAAAAATTCAATTACTCGCCGTATACCGGAGTTAAAATACTGACATAATAAATATAATACTAATAAATATGGCTACTTTATTTTTTTTATTGAGAAAGAATACAATAAGGAACTTAAGCTAACTTATCCTAATAACTGTACAAATCATGCCCACGTGGAATGGTGGCAAGAATACTGGCTGCATTTCCGCGTTAGATAGCCAGGCTAATCCTTTGCGCAAAAAATGAGCCAGGCCTTCGGTCACCAGTTGAGGCAATTAGGTGCGGTGAAATATTACGAAAGAATTTTGTGCACTGCGACTCCATGGCCCAAGGATCTCCACGGCAAAAGGAAATATGTAACTCTCTGTCAGAGAGGCATACTTGTGCCACTTACCGGTTTCAGCCTTTTCTGCTGCGGCTCCCGGTCTTGATTCTGTCTCCCTGATATGACACGGAGCCAATGTGTCAACGCAAGTAGCGTCTTACATTAGAGCCCGTCCCGCTTCCCAGGGAACCAGCGTCAATCCATCAGGTCTCTTGCTCATTAGCGCAGGAACATTTATGGTGGCAAGAGCCCCTTTTATTATATCATTAAGAGAGCCATGCCGAAAAAGCCTAACGCCACTCCTTTGGCATGAGAGCCAGTGAATACCAAATTTATTTATCTCTTTTCCACATGAACATCTGTGCTCTAAGCACAGTGGTGTTCTCAACCTGAGGCCTAGAGCCACATGAAAAGTTTCATTATCCAAAAGTGTACTAGAGTTGTATCCTTAATTAAAATACCTACATAACTAGAGCAAGACTAAATTTTGATAATTTGCTTTTATTTCGCAGACTCTTCGATTCGATCTAGAAGTACGTACACCTAATAAAGCTTATATTTACTCATTTCAGACCCCTTCCTCGTAGAAGTTCAGAATTCAATTGTCATACATACCATTACGCCTTATTTCCATAGGGGTATCACGTCCTTTCGTTTGCCACAATCCTTGCATTTCTCCCAACTCTCTTTTCTCACTTCTTCCAACTTCTTCAACTGGCTGGTGGGAGGCTTTTTGGCTGGTTTCGGAGACTTTCGCCGTGGCTAGTTACCACCCTACCGACAAAGACGAATCGCCAAGCGATTTAGCGTTCCGGTACGATGTCGTGTAGAAACCGAAAGGGGTGTGGATTTCGTCCTACTCCTATCAAGTTAGTCCGTTTCCATCTTAGATTGCATCATCACTAAACATCAGGTGTGATAGCAGTCAAGGGCCAACTTTTACTTGATAAAAAAAAACTTAAACGTCGGTTTATTTTAGTGTTTTTACCCGACTGCGTCAGAATGTAATGATTGATCAACAAAAATATATAATAGAAGTTTTAACTAAATTCAACATGTTGGAGTGCAAGCCAATTAAAACCCCCATTGAACCAGGGAAGAAATTTTGCCCGAGCACTGTGGAAAATCATGAATCATTTCCTTATCATCAGGCTGTTGGTTGTTTATTATATCTCGCACAAGCTACAATGCCAGACATTGCATATGCTGTCAACACTTTGAGCAGATTTAATAAAAACCCCCATGTGGAGCATTAGATTGCAATTAAAAGGATTATGAGATACCTACAAGGCACTGAAGATTACAAGCTGATTTATAGCAAAGATGGCTCTGGACTGATGGGATACTGCGATGCAGACTGGGCAAATGATATGCAGGATAGAAAATCCTGCACAGGTTATATTTTTATGTTTCAGGGTGGTGGAATATCTTGGGTCTCCCGTAGACAGCAAACGGTGGCGCTATCCATAGCTGAAGCCGAATACATGGCAATGGCAGCAGCGACACAAGAGGCACTATGGCTTCGTCAACTAAGGAGTGAACTTGGAGAAGATGAAGAGGACCCTGTCGTAATCTTCAATGACAACCAAAGTGCCATCAAGCTTTCTGTAAATGATAGTTATAAAAGAACGAGGCATATAGACATAAAATTTCATTTTATCAAGGACTATGTCAACAAATGTAAAATTAAATTTGAGTTCCTTTGTAGTAGTGAAATGTTAGCAGATATATTTACAAAAGGTACACCTTTTGATAAACATGTATAGGGGAGAGTTGGATATTACCGAGCCCCTAAGGACTTGAACCTATAATTAGGAAACTGTTTGATATTAAAGAAAACAAAATTGAGTAATTTGTAGGACATTTATTTAGGTATCGTATACCGTATAACAAAAAAATCCAAAATATAAACAAAAGGTAATTATTGTCAATTTAGAAAAAAACACAAAGGCGCGGTATTGTCAAACTAGTCGGATAATATCGTGCCCAGGTTTGACTAAATCGTGCGCATATCATTTGCAAGCAAATGGGTAAGTAATAATAAAAAATAGTAAAAGTAAATTTTCCTGCATTAAGATAGAGAAACCCAAATGTATTTATAGAAATTAAGTACCAATATAAAGTATCACGCAATAAGTATTAACAAAAACTTAAATACTTTACCTATGACAACACGTATCTAAATATCTTTTTATAACTGTAAGTCTATACAATATATGAATTATATTTAGACTAGTCAGTCTCAAACATACCTAATATCAATTTAATATCAGACAGCAAGTTATTTTAATCAAAGCAAAAATCACATATTATAAAGTCTTTGGATGAATCTTCTCCGCTACATTCCTTATGTATCCAATTCGCGTATCAACAACAACGAAACCAGATTTCTCCATTACCACCAAACTATTGACATACGGCGCAAATATCACGATTCTCTATATAGTCATCTTCATCATCTTCGCATAGTTGAGTTACGGGCAGATCATCCACACTATCTTCACTACTGCTGTCGATACATTTTTTAGACTTTCTTTTGCCTTTCTTTTTTCCTTGCCTGACCTTTTTCTTGCTTTTCACATTATTATCTTCATACTTTCTACTTTGGCAACTGTTCAAAACTTTTCTCTTGACAGCTCTCCTATGTTTCTTTTCTTTAACTTTCTTCTCTGCAACGTTCTTTGCTTTTCTATCTTTATTTGTCACTTTTGTGCTTTTCTCTGACTGCTCCGTTAATGGGATGTTGATGTGCGAATATTAGAGTACTGTTTTTAACACGTCTTTGTATTTTATTTTCTTTTGTGGTATAGGGCTCAAATCTTCTGAAGTACGTGCTTAATCTTCTAAAGTACTCAGCTTAGAGACATCTTTTCTGATGCCTTCACTTAAAGCAGTGGGAGGCATGTTTTCATTTGTATTGCTGTTAAATTGTATGCCTGATGCTAATGTAAACAAAACACACTTTTCATGGTTTACAATTTCGCACCCTCGACTGACAATACCGCGCCCCCGGCGCGGATTTATCAAACTTGATCATTTTATTTTTGAACTTCAAAATTCTATGGAAAATATTATAGTACGTAAAAAAATATTCTGGCATTAATTCTACAGTATACAAGCATTAAAAATGTATAGTATCAAAGTATTACAATATAAATACAGTATTACTTACCTCTTACCGAAAGTACATGAAAAATTATAAGGATTGATGGAAAAAGAATCTAAAGGACTTGCTGTCTCCGTCGTCGCGCGGATCGTAACGGCAGTGCGCGGGGCAGGGTATAGGCTTGTCCGGCTATGATTCATATACACTGTAACGCAGAATTTGTTGATAGTTTTTGAATTACGCTGACGCGCGGAATTATCAACCGCGCGGTAATATCCAACTCTCCCCTATTGTTGTAAAAATATGGGATTGCATTCTAGGGGGAGTGTTAGTATGTAATTTATAATTTTGAATGCAACCTGTAATGTTATATATTCTGTATCTGTAGCCGTTCTTTATGGTTCAGCGAAATTAATTAACTGTGACAGATGACTCTTGAATATTCTAACCTCGATGACGTTACTCGTTATTGTAAATTCAATCAGTTCCAATATAGCATAATTAAATCTTCTCTTGGTTTAATTTAATAACCTCACAGGAGGGTTATGTTTTTCAAGCGTATGTATGTATGTATGTCCATTTCTTCGACACGCGCTACAGCCTAAACGGCTGAACGGATTTTGACATGTGAGGTGTCGTTGAATTTAGCTAAATTGTGGAAGTGACATAGGCTATATAAATTTTCAAAATGGCGGCTGTAAATGGGGGAAAAAAGGGGGAAAAAAGGGGGATGTGTGTATTTTTTTCTCTTATCTTAGCAATATGGGTATCAATTGAAAGGTCGTAAAAAAACCATTTCAAAAATATAAATATCATATCATGTTCATATTAGTTTTCTTTTTCTAACAAAAAATGGCAAAAAGTGTACTAAGTGTACCGTCTCATTTCTATACCATAAACTAAAACTAAAAAGTCTGAAATAAAATTATTATTATAAAAACAAAAAACCCGACTGCTTAGAAGTTATGAACTGAAAAGAGAAAAACAAGGATCACTATATCTGTATAAAATTCTAAATACTTTATGGTGCTGCAAACAGGGACAAAATATTTTAACCTGCGGGGAAAGAAAGATCTACCTAGGCGGGGACAAACGTAGTTTTGGTAGATCTTTCTTTCCCCGCAGGTTAAAATATTTTGTTCCTGTTTGCAGCACCATAAAGTATTTAGAATTTTATACAGATATAGTGATCCTTGTAGAATTTTATGTTTATTAATTTTATGTGGACTGATGGCAGTAAGCCGAGCTGACCATTATGATTTTAGGACCAAAGCCATTTAGCATTTATATAACGTATAGCAATATATAGCTATACGTTATATAAATGGTAAATTGTTTAGGTTGTTTGGTAGCTTTTCTAACTACTCGTTCATTCGAAGCCTAAACAAGATTAGATTACCTAATATAGCAATTCACGGGCCAGTATTTGAATTAGTGCTGCATTTCTCGCCAATACTTACTATGTTCCTAATGGTCAGCTCGGCTTACTACCGTCAGTCCACATAAAATTTGAAAATCCCCTCTCATGAAAAATATCTTTGAACAAGTAATAAAAACTTTTAAAAGAATATCAATCGACTTCTTAATCTTATTGATATTGGTTTTAATCATATATGTCGGAATAGGGTGATCATGATAGAGGGTGATATCACAGTACCTGATATGAACTCTATATTTCAAAAACTACTGAATTGATTTTGATGAATCTTGCATCATTCCCTAAGTTCAACCAAAAAAAATATAGTCGGACGTTTAAACATTTTGAAACGTATAAACACGAAATATAATAGGGGTTAAAGAATGAAATTGCCGTTTTATTGTAATAGGTACTTTGAATGGACATAGAACCTTCATGGTTTAAGATTTCAAAGTGAAACTTTTGTCATACGGTAACCTTGTAGTTCTTCTGTTAAAAAATGTGCTATCAACTTTCAGTTGTTTTTTTATTCAGCTTAGACAATAAAGATGGATACTTCGAAAATTCGTGTGATTTTTGAACACGAGTTCCGACGCGGAACTAACGCGGCAGAAACAGCTCGCAATATTAATGTTGCGTTTGGAGAGGGGACTGCTGATGAACGTACTGTGCGATTTTGATTTAAACGCTTTCGTGATGGAAACTTCGATTTGAAGAACGAACCACGTGAATAACAATGATTTGAAAGAGGTGGTGGAAGCCGATCCGAGGCAAACTACTCAGGAATTAGTGGCATGGTTTAACGTTACTTAACCAACAATATTGACTCATTTGCGTCAAATCAATAAAATAAAAAAATATGAATAATGGGTGCCTCATGATTTGACTGATCTGTAGAAAAAAACGCGTGTTAAAACTTGCGTTGCCTTTTTGAATCGATACAGAAATGAAGGAATAGTGGATCGAATTGTGACATGTGATGAAAAATGGATTCTTTACGATAATCGTAAGCGAAAAATCCAATGGCTGACCCCAGATCAAACGCCGCAACAGTGTCCTAAAGCAAAGCTTACCAATAAAAAGGTAATGCTAACTGTTTGGTGGTCTCAGCGTGGTGTTATTCACTGTAGCTTTCTCCGATCCGAACAATGATAGCGAAACTAGTAGTGAAACAGCCCCGACTTATTAATCGATCTTCACTATTATTGCTCCATGATAACGCGACACCTCATACAGCACGAGAAACCGTTTTAACTCTACAGGAACTGCAATTAGAAACCATTCATCACCCTCCATATTTGCCTGACCTTGCTACAGCGGACTACCATTTTTTTCGTTATTTGGACAATTTTGTACGTGATAAAAAGTTTTCTTCTCAGGAGGAGGCAGTGCAAAATGCTTTCACACAGTTTGTCGAATCTAGATCACCAGAGTTCTATCGCAAAGGCATAAATGAGCTTCCTATTAGATGGCAGCAAGGTATAGATAATAATGGTAATTATTTTTATTAAATAAATATGTTAAATTAAAAAAAAAACGAAATTTTAATTTTTCAGTACAAATCGGCAATTTCATACTTTACCCCTGATATATAATGCACACATATTTAGAAGCTAACATCTTAAACACTGAGCAATTCTAACAAAATGACAGCATTTCTATATTAAATTATCAAAATCGAAATCAATCCATCCGTTTGAGTGCTACGATGCCACAGACACACACACAGAGAGACAGACAAACATCGATGTTACTTAAACACCACTCTTTTTGCGACGGGGGTTAATAACAGCACTATTTGAAATATTTGACTCGCTGCATATTGCTTTATTTCCATCCTTGACATTAATGTACTAATAACGTAAAAATATCGCGTCTGTACATAATGGTCTCAGTTTTACTCTATTTGCTCAGTTCAACGAGTTATGATGCACTGCGGAAGCTGCATTTGCATAAAAGCGTCCATTATCCACAGCTTCAGCCAAATAAAAAATCAATAGCTTCCCGAGCTTGTGTATAGGCACTACGGTCTGCTGCCGCCATCATTATCGCTTTACCGTCTACGTACTATCCGTATACCACATCTTTCGAGTGAATAATCACATACAAGATTATAATTTCATTTTTACCAAGTTTGATTTGATACAGCTTACAATTGAAGAACGTTGCATAGATAATATTAACTATTAAACTCTACTGGCCACGAAAGCCATGGGTTCCAATCCCGCCAGCTCCATAATTTTTGATATTGTCCTTTTTTATTACAAAAGAATTAATCAAGATCTTATTTGATGATTAGTGCAGTAGTGCGTGATTAAAGGTATATTGAAGCCTCGAACCTATCACGGTCTTTTTCTTTCTTTTCTTAAAGATGTCTGTCTAATTTCAAATCGTTAAGGTATAAAATGCTGTCATACAAACATGGTATGGAGCGACACGAGACGACGCTTGATTTCAATTTTGTATAATTCATTGCTATAGGCAAAAATCAAGACGTGAAATTACCCTTCAACTCTGCGCCAGTATGAGTTAAGTCTATATATAGGTATACTGCCTCGTTGGTCTAGTGGTTAGCTTATGTGGCTTCGATCGAGGTCCTGGGTTCGAAACATAATTCTGAGTTTTTCATTCGTCTATGATATTTTCAGTACATTCCTAACCCGAATTCGGGAAGTTGGCGGTGTTACACCCTCGGAGAGCACGTTAAGTCGGTCTCGGTCCCTATCATCAACATCTGAAAGTGATCGTTAATAAATGAAAAAAAAAAGTGAAACATTATCACCGTACACCCGGTGGTGGATATACGCTCCATATACTGAAATAAGCCTATTGGTAGAATGGAATAAAGAAGAATTCAAAACCCAATGTTTACGTAACTCCGTCGGGTTATTAAAATTAGAATTTAAATACGATAAAATCAATTGGAGACAAATGACGTATAGCTAACTAAATTCAGCATATCAAGCGAACATTTGGCGAACGCAAACATCATGAATGCCGCGAGCGGAATCATTCCCGTAATCAGAGTGACGTTAATTTATGATGCGACTCGCGCGAATTGTGCACAGATTTCATTAAACGACAATAATGCGAGCAGCATGCGGTTAAATGTAAATAAAAATCTCTCTTGCTACTTATCTTTTTAGTACTATATGTTATTTTTTATTTCTCTTATCTATGCTAATATTATAAAGAGGTAAAGTTTGTAAATAAAGTTCTGCCGGGGCTAATCTTCGGAACTACTGATTCGATTTTAAAAATTCTTTCACCAGTAGAATGCTACGTTATCGGTAAATGTCATAGGCTATATTTTATATTTGTATTTGTATGTATTACCCGAGTCATCACAGTTTTTGTTGCACGAGTCGGACCGTGTAATTTATTACGTCGGCGTAAATTGCGTACGCTGCCTTAGTTATTGGATATAATTGAAAACATTGTATGAAAACTTTATGCATCTTAAAAATTCCTACAAAAAAGTCCGCGATAGTATATATATCTATCTTTTATATTTTGGCAGATTTATAACTTTTTGTGTTTTGAAAAATCATTTAATTCTTATGCTTACGTTTACGTCATTATTTATACAACTAAAGTTAAATAGAGGTTAAAAGAATATATATTTCTCTTTAAAAAAAATATTTACATTTTCACTTACAGAGAAATATGAACTTATTCTAATTAAATTTAAACAATCTGCTTGAAACAAACGTTTTTTACACGCTTTTTACACGCTGATTCCCCGTATAATAAATTACTAGCGACTGTGTGGCCGAGCGGTTTAAGTGCAAACTGCCCGTAAACAGTCGCTCAGGCGTGGGTTCGAGCCCTGGCAGTCGCAGTTTTTCTGCGACTTCCAATTCTCGCTCTCGTGCCGATAAAAATAAGAATTGTAAACATCGAATGTGAATTCGATGTCGACGCTTACAATGAAACATAGTATGAATATTTTTGATAATCAACAAATAATAGTTTAAAAAAACTAAAAAATCACGCTTTTATAAATGAACCAAACTAAAAAGTAAAAAATAAATAATAGTTTAAAAAAACTAAAATTTTAAGATATTATCAAAATGATAATATTTATAACTATATTGTGCATTTAAAATAAAATAATTTTTTTTTATTTACACTATTATTAATTTATAGTTAATGAAAATTTTAACACTTCTTAATTTAAATTTATTAAAATTTATTTTCTATTTTTTAGTTTGGGACTATTATTTATTTAAATTACTTTTCTATGATCTATTTATAGCCCTTAAAATTCACAATTTTTGGTGCGGAATCCTTATCATAATGAATTATTTAATAATCACAATGATATTATAGAGATAAGATTTGCCTTTTACAGTATGTTAATTAGTTATATAGTTTCGGAAATATTACAAAATTTCAAAGATAATATAAAATTTCTAAAAACATAACAGTGTCGCTATATTGTCCAAATTAGGTTGACATCCTCCGTGTTACGTTATACGTACTGAATAGGGGCCAACATTTTGGTATTGTTATTCTTTGAGAATTCGATCTTTGATCTTTTCTTTCAATTTATGTGGCATGGCAGACAACGAAAAAGTTTGTTCGTTTGTTTAAACGGCCTTGTCTCTAGATTTGCATGTCGGATTGTAAATTATTTTGTTTATTACGAAAGCTAGACAAAAGTGAAATAGATAGTCTTAATACAAGCTATACACATCAGCTTGCATTAAATATATATTGTTAATGTTAATGTACTGTAATATCGTACAATGTTTAACAAAAATGTAGATCTTTAGTACACGGGACGGCACGGAGGATATTGCTTGACGGGAAACTATAAAAAATTTAAATTGAGAGGGGTAGCGGGAAAAGAGCACACTTTATATGAAAGTCTGTCTTTAAAATAAAAAGGGTATCTAAGAGGTTTTCACGCAGACGAAGTCGCGGGCGACTGCTAGTTTATTAATATTTTGAAAACATAAACAGTTGAAACTCACATCACAATGTTTTCAAAATATGCCCGACTAGTTTAATAATATGCAAAATATTCGCAATAGCTTAAATTTTGTTAATATTTACTAAAAAGGTACCCTATCCAAGGCGTGCGATAATATTACGCAAATGAAACACCGAGACACTGTTATCATTCCATTTTTAACCGACGAAAAAAAACGGAGGAGGTTCTCAATTCGACACGTATATTTGTTTTTTTTTTTTTTATGTATGACCACGCATAACTTTTTACAGTGTTGTCCGATTTTGATAATTCTTTTTTTATTAGAAAGGGCATACATCCAACGTGGTGGCTACTAGTGCCATATAATATACTATGACAGTATAGTACAAGTACGTTACGTGGCGATAAATTACCAAAAAGTAAGAAATAAAAATTTTTAACAAAAAATATAACCGACTCAAAACGCACTAAAAAGTAAAAAAATGTGTATAGTTGCTTTAATTTACTTAAGCATATCTAGGAGTCGGTGCCAGCCAAGGTTTCTACTTTCAAGGAAGTTACCTAGAACCCACAAACTGCTTTACTACGTAAAATAAATGTTCCTTAAACTTGGCTGGCACTGACTTCATAGATATGCTTAAGTAAATTAAAGCAACTAAATGACACAGAGTTATTTTTTACTTTTTAGTGCGTTTTGAGTCGGTTATATTTTTTGTTAAAAATTTTTATATCGCTTTGGTTTAGATGTTCATAATAGCGCAAGCGCATGTGTGTGTACACTCAAAGATCGTCAGTAGGTAGGTGCACCAGAAATTGTTAGAGTGGATACAGAAGTAGTCGTGTAAATCGAAAACGGCTTACAAACAAGATTAAATTGAAAAATAAAAACCCTCGACAAACTAATTAACTAAAGTTGAAATTCGCTATTTTTTATTGATTTCAAATTTTATATATTCTACTGGTCAAGCGCTTTCATTTGATACCCAAATTGAGGGAGTTGTGAAAAATATATAATCCTGTTTGTAGCATAGATAAATAATCAAAATCGGTCCATCCGTTTGACCGCTACGATACCACAGACATACACACAAACACACGCAAGCACGCACGCACTGACTACGTATAATAGGCTAACCATTGGGTCAATGGTGCAGTGACAACGTTGCAAATCCATAGGTGATGTAAATCTATACATATACTCGTAGATAAATGTATGACATAAGCAGGACCACGCAACAATACGTGGCAGCGTCGGTGGATAGGACAGCTTTGGCCATTCTCTTACCGCAAACAGGCCGTGTATGGGCCTTGTATACTCGTCACTGCTTTATCGCTACCCGTAGATACTTAGATAGTATAGATGTCTTGTGTCTTTTGGATTTACATATTCCTACAATATGACAGTTGTGTTATTGAGGTAAGCTCGAGGTAAGCGTATATACCTCGAGCTTTTAATACATCTCCATTGCTGTGAGCTATTTCAATATACCTAAATTGGGTTTCATGTTACCTTAATCATGACTTTATTGACGTACATTTCATGTACATCTGATTTGGCACGATAGATAGCACGAGTGTTACAAGCATTTTTGTAAACAAGTGTTACAAGCTTATTACGTGCAGTAGCATACTGTATTTAATTTATTCCACGACCGTGAAAAGCCTATAAAAATTATATTTATTTCGGCTGAAATTCTATGTGTATATAAAAGCAATGTGGCGCGCCAATGCTTTATGAAAACTGTCAGTCTTTTCGGCGCATGCGCAAACCTTACCGCGCAACCAACATGGCATAGCTCCATGCGAGCCAACCGTTTAATAATGATCTTTCATCAAAAGACCTTTAGGATTTAATAGCTTTTTGTTACATTGCGTAGATTGTGATATAGGAACAGTATATTTCTACCTAAGCTATAGGTCTAAGGTAGAAATATAGCTTAGACCTAAAGAAAATTGATGATACTTGTCTTCTACCCAGCTTACTCTATGGCTGTCAAACGTGGGTTTTTACAAATAAAGTCAAGAAAAAAATTAGAACTACACAAAGAGCAATGGAGAGAAGTATGTTAAATATAAGAAAAATACACAAAATAAGAAGTGATATAATAAGATCAAAATCAAAAGACTTTAGGAGTTAAACCTTGCATTGACTCTGAAGTGGAAATGGGCTGGCCATGTCTAGCGTTGTGTTATATTTTGAGGTCCTACATTGAGTAGATTGTGATATAGGAACAGCTAACTTTAAATTTTAATTGGTTTTTTTATTACTACTTTATATTAAGGTTACTAACAACAAATTGTAAAATTCATTTCTAAGAGATTTGAGAATAAACGGCTTTTTATTATTATTTATTATATTTCTGCCTTTAGCCGTTTGTTATTCGTTGCAATTGAATAGTCGGCAAGCCAAGGTTTTTGAATTCAACGGGTTCCACTTCCAAACCAAGGTTTTTGGATTGAAACCAACAGCGGGTCTCTAGTGACTGCCGGCCAACATTTGCATAACTCGATGGAATCTCTTTGATGTAACCCTTAGCTCTTATACACCGCTACGTGCGTTAAATTATTAATTTGCGATTTTTTACACTTCATTTTTTTACCATACTTTTTTTTATATAATCCTTATTGAAACTGAATTAAAATGTCGAACTGTAACTCATATTTTTTGCCTGTAGCAAGTTCATTTATATTTTCCAATAATTAGGGACCCTAATTAGTAACTCAATTTCATATTTCAAAATATAATGTAATATTTGACGTCGCATGATTGCATATTTGTATATCTTTGTACCTTATTTTAATGTATAAATTCTGCTATGCGCCAATATGAGATAAGTCAATGTTTCTTAGTCCTTATGTCAGATGTTAATATGAATCCTTTTATATATAATTTATTTTAATGATTTTTTTTACTTATTCTATTGATACTAAAAGGTACAGAGTGTGAATATGTTTACAAGTCTTTAATTAATCTATTAATTATTGAATCATTAACAATTTAATTAAATCAGTTCAGTGTAGTATAGTGATCGAATAAGATGTTTTTCTGTCCTTTGTATTTATATTAGTTAAGGTGGCGTACTCAGCAAAGAGATTTGACAGCCTCCGTGGTGCAGTGGTTAGCGCAGTGGATGGGTTCGTTTCCGGGCCGGGGCGATAAATATTTTCAAATTAGTCCAGGTTTGGCTGAAGGCTTCGGCCGTGGCTAGTTACCACCCTTCCGACAAAGACGTACCGCCTAATTCTTCTGCGTTCCGGTTCGATGACGTGTAGAAATCGTAGGGGTGTGGATTTTATCCTTCTCCTAACAAATTAGCTTGCTTCTATTTTAGATTGCATTATCACTTACCGTCAGGTGTGATTGCAGTCAAGGGCTAACTCGTAAAAAATTAAAATTAAATAAACTCCGATGATCCACCGAGCTGTGAGTAACTAGGTTCAGGTAACTATTAAAGGTTAAAATAACAGTACCCAAATTAGTTTTTTATGATAGGGGTTAAAGAATGAAATTGCCGTTTTATTGTAATAGGTAATTCGAATTGACATAGAACCTTCATGGTTTAAGATTTTAAAGTGAAACTTTTTTCATATGGTACCTGTGTAGTTCTTCTTTTAAAAAATGTGCAACATTCGATTATCAACTTTCAGTTGTTTTTTTTTATATTTAGCTTAGTACGTAACTGGTTGGTGGTCTCAGCGTGGTGTTATTCACTATAGCTTTCTCCGATCTGGTTAAGCAATAACGGCAGATGTATACTGCGCCGAACTCCGAACAATGATAGCGAAACTAGCAGTAAAACAGCCCCGACTTATCGATCGATCTTCACCATTATTTCTCCATGATAACGCGAGACCTCATACTGCACGAGAAACTGTTTTAACTCTACAGGAACTGCAATTAGAAACCATTCGTCACCCTCCATATTTGCCAGACCTTGCTCCAACGGACTACCATTTTTTTCGTGATTTGGACAATTTTCTACGTGATAAAAAGTTTTCTTCTCAGGAGGCAGTGCAAAATGCTTTCACACAGTTTGTCGAATCTAGATCACCAGAGTTCTATCGCAAAGGCATAAATGAGATTCCTATTAGATGGCAGCAATGTATAGATAATAATGGTAATTATTTTGAATAAATAAATATGCTAAATTAAAAAAAAAAACGAATTTTTAATTTTGAGTACAAATCGGCAATTTCATACTTTAACCCCTGATAATTAATTTGATAGTTTATTTATTTGTAATAATTAATTTTTAATTTTGATTTTGAATGTAAAAATTACAGTAATTGTTTTTAAAGTGTTACATGCTCCCGAAATTAGACTCCCGATATTTATACGTGTAGTATTATAAATCATTACTACATGTCCAACATCTCCTATTAGGTAATGGATGTTCCAAGTGAAATGTAATCGCCTTCGATAAAAAACTAAAATAGGACTGCCACAGTGATACATTGGAGGGGCCACATATCGTGCACGTCACTGAAAATTGTTCCATAGATGAGGGTCCTGATAGCGAGGAGCGTAACAAATGTCCGATATCTCACCTCGGCCATTCCCGATTGACATATTCTCACCATTACTCTAAAAATACTTTACCTTTTATCATTATTTTTGTTTTTGATAAGTGAGGCGGAGGATCATTTAATATATTGCCTTCAAACCGTAACAGGTTATTCTGTACTTGATACATAGTACTAAGTCGCCCCAAAATTACTTTACGTTAATTAAATATCTGCAAAAAAATATTAATGGGGTACTTTCTTTCGTATCAATGGACTTAATGCAACAATCTTCTGTGAAAGCGATTTTCCGGTTATGTTTTAGTCATTTTCACGGTTAATATATGAAACATTAATATAATATGAAAGATTTCCCAAGCGTTCTGCGATACTAATTTCAACGTATCAAAACCTTCCTGGTATTTTGACCACTCGGAACGATAAATTTATTTCATCAGAAATATTAAAAAAAAAACATATAAGTGACTTTTTAGATTTTTTTATTTTTTTGTGGCGAGATTTCGACACTCTCTGCGAGGTCATTTTCAAATATTTTCAGGGTTGTCCATGTTATGTGTTATAGTTGTAGTTATTCGAAGAGTTTTTTTTTCCTATATGACAAGTTTTAGTGGCATTGTACGTGACATTCCAAAGGTTATAAAATGAAAAAAGAAATCCACAAAATAATAATTGCAAGCCTTCTGACAGGGCAGCATCGGACGTGTCAGGTAGTAAATATAAAGTGGAGGCGGCAATACAATTTTATAGCGATGCCCCACAAATTGTCAATTAATAAATAATTAAAAATTTAATTAACTGCGATCAACGTACACAGTAAATAGGCAGTGTGAATGATGGCTGACCTCAGCTATGTCACTCCAACAGCGGCCAATGTAAACACGATCTCGTACGAAATGATTCGCGTGATTAGACTGACAATGATTTATGGAGTGCTTTGTTGCTATCATCAATCTATGCATTTTGATGGAAAATTTTGACACAAATATTCTTGCGATTGATTTTTCGATCAAATGTCTGAGGAATCGTTTCTTAACGTTGTTGTTAAACTATAATGTTGTTTTATTCATTAATACTCCAATCATGATAAAAATAAAATAATACATTTTTATTAATAGTACCTAATTGTGAGTATTTTTTAATTATACCAGATTCGCTAGACGCTTGGGATAGAGGAGAAAATGTAATACCACAAAGACCAAGAATACTTCTTGTTCGTGACCATTAATAAGTTGAATGCAATAAGGTTAATTTTTGTATTCGTAAATATCGCAAATATTGGTACAAATACGAATGTGGGAACACCATAACAGACAGGCAGGCAGACAGCGTGGCAGAGAAGTGGGGATTATTTTTGATACTACTGAAAAAATTTAAGTGTTGTGCTTTACTGTGGCTTGGGCTGATAGAAAGGGCAAACGGGTCGCTCGTTGAGTATGGCTGCTTTCACCAACAAGGTACATTGTTTAAAAGTTCATTTTATTCCGTCAATTAATATCTCTTCCGCCAATCTATAGAAAAAATAGTTTACATCAATAACAAAGGTTTAAGGCGGCAAATAAAAAAATGCACTGCCACTGTTGGAACTTTTCTGCAGTATCACAAATGTAAACGGATCGGACAAAAGCTACGGCAAAAACGGCGGATAACTGGCGTATAAATCCCTATAAACCCAGGGTTGTTTCGACTTTAGCGGTTAGATTCGCTCTGAGCTAACTGAGTAAACTCTGCGAAGCTAAATTACTATTGACCAACATAGTGGTTGCGAACGCTAGAAGAACATGTATTTTGTATAACTACTTTTTTTAGTTTCAAATGCACAATCTCTAACGATAAAATTTTGCTATGGACTACGCGGTTTGATTAAAAATATTCATTTTCCAAATCAAATAATCTTTTATTTGGTTTGAAATATGAATTAACATTTATATTTTTTTCTATTCAGAGATACGTACTAGTATTTATTATACCAGAATTTTTATATTTACCTTCAATTCATTTTTAATGACCATCGTATACATAGTGATAGGTACTTCGTAATAGCCAGATTTTGATCTTTATTTTTACCCCCACTCCCACTCCTAACTATTGCTCAGAATTACTAGTAAAAAATAAAACATTCATTTCCCGACCCAAGTCTTGAAAATCAGGTCTTTAATAGCTTTAAAGATCAGGCTACCCTATTGACTCAGTTAATAAATTATTCAAACTATACGTAATTATGTTAATTTTTAATGATCATTTTGTTTATATAATGTTTACTTCAGGTTGCTAATAAAAGTCTTATTTCAAGAGTGAAGAGACAGCAAATGAGGTCGGAAAAGATCGCGAGCAGAAAAGCTATTTGGAGCGCTCCCAAAGTAGCAATTCACTAAATTCTTGAAAGGTAATTTCAGGTTTTAACCAATGCAGCTAATATGAAGTAAGTATAAACACATCGTACTTATACCTATGTACAAGTAGGTATAAAATCATATAAGTATTTACATGTACAATTGAGCTTTAGATTATAACTGCCTATATAATGACGGCCGAGTGGCGCAGTGGGTAATGCTGCTGCCCTGCTTCTGCGTCCTAGGTCGTGGGTTTGATTCCCACAACTGGAAAATGTTTGTGTGATGAGCATGGATATTTTCCAGTGTCTGGGTTTTTATCTATTTATTATAAGTATTTATGTATAATATATATAAAAAATATACATCAGTTATCACAGTACCCATAACACAAGCTACCTAAGCTTACTTTGGGGCTATATAGCGATGTGTGTAATTGTTCTATAATATTTATTTATTTATTTATAGTTAGCTGGTCTGGTAGCTAGTCTATGTGGCTTTAAATCATTACAACCTGGTGACGTATTGATATTTAGCTTCGCTTTTTTTTAAGAATTTCTCAGTAAAAATTTTCAGCTTTCAATTGGGGAGTTGGTAATGTAACAACGAATGGTTATAGCCCATTCTGACGTTAGATAATACTAATTTATCAATTTCATTTGATTTGTAAGTAATTAATAGTATCTTTGATTTTTTTTTATCGACTACAAGTTGGCCCTTGACTGCTATCACACCTGATGTTAAGTGATGATGCAGTCTAAAATAGAAGGGGGCTAACTTGTTAGAAGTGGGACGAAAATCCACATCCCTTTCGGTTTCGACACGACATCGTAACGGAACGCTAAATAGCATGGCGATACGTCTTTGTCGGTAGGGTGGTAACTAGCCACGGCGAAAGCCTCCCACCAGCCAGACCGCGACAAATTATGAAAAAATCTCAATCTGTCCCGCCGGGAATCGAACCCAGGACCTCCGTCTTATAAATCGAACGCGCATACTACTGCGCCACGGAGGTCGTCAAAAATCATTGTTCCAAAACATTCATTGAGAGGTGATCATTAAGCCAAAACCAGTGACGTTGTTTTAATAATATACTCTCAGCTTTTAGCATAAATTCGTAAAAATCAACCCACATTAAAGCAAGTAAGTAATTATTTATTCTCTATTATCTAAATGTCAAAACACTTAACGTACCGTTGGCCACCTTTTTTATGTAAAATTTTATTTCTTTTATTCATTTATACAAGTGAGCATTTTGACTGCACAGCCACCTGGTGGTAAAAGATAATGGAATCTAAGATGAAAGCGAGCTCACTTGTTCAGAATTATATATAGAATACATATTCAATAACCTAGTCTTTGTTAAACAAAATATAAATATGTATAAACAGAAAAAGCATTTAAACTATCGTCTTCCTAGAAATGGACATAAGTTAATCATATCAGATTATCGCCTCCGAAAAGTACGAAAATCTTTCGTAGGATTGGGTGTACTCTTCTACAACAAGATGCCCTAATTCAGTTTTAGATCTGCCATTGCATAAGTTTAAACAATGTATTAAAACTCACTTACTGAGTCAGGGTTATTATACTATCGATGAATTTTTAAATGACAAAGATGTTCAAAGGCAATTGGATAGGCTTTCAACTTCACACAGGAAGTAAAATAAATAACTTTATGTAACAACACACTTAATATTGTAAAATTGATAATATTATAAAAAGAGCAACTGTTGAGTTTCTTGCCGGCTCTTCTCAACAGGGCCTGCCTTCCGAGCCGGTGGTAGAGTCACTACAAATAGTCCAATTTGACGTTTCAAAAGTGCTTGTAATAAGCCTACTTGAAATAGACGATTTTGAATTTGAATTTGAATAGGGTAAAGTATACACTCCTTTCAACTTCAACACGACATCGTATCGGAGCGCTAAATTGCTCACATATCGGCGTAGGTAACTAGACATGACCGTAGCCTCCCACCAGTCAGACATAAACTAATTAAGAAAAACTCTATCCCGCCAGCTAGGAATCAAACTCAGGACTTCCATGTTATAGATCCACGCGCATAGGTTCCGCTGCGCCAATGAGGCCGTTAAAACCAAAACAATTTATAACAACTGTAAACAAATCCTTATAAATTCCAGCATACGATTAACTTTACCCAAACAGAGCGAGAAAATAATTACTCGTGCTTAGAAAGCGTAGTCCGCGAAAGCGGCAGACAATAGATCAAATGCCAAAACCAATGCTCGGAGCCCAGGATATTAACGTGAGACGTTTAATTTTCTACGTGAAAGGATAAGGCAACTACAATTTCCTTAAACATCCTGGCGTCTGGCCGGAGTGGGCCGTTCGAATTGCCTTGTGATACACCCCAACACCGCGTAGCAACGTGACTATATTAAATCAACTCCTGCTGGGCGAGTCGCGAGTAGGTGCTCAGTGAGTGCAAAATCATTCTAGAGTTTTATTTCGTAAACAAAAGAATAAATGTAAAAAATATATTTTTATTTATTCATAGATACGACAGAAAACAATTGAATCAGTGTTGAAAAACAGACACCATTTTTGCTTACGAGAGATAAAAACAGGTAATACTTGATAATTTGATATACCGGACCTTTGTTTATTATCGAAATTTATTGTGTCATTTAGACAGCTCATCCATAGTAAAATATAGGTATAACTAAGGAGACTTAGGATCTTTAATTTTTAGCAACTCTATTTATCAGCTCTTCATTGTAAAAAACTAATATAGTTAAAAATGTTTCTCTTTGTCGTAAAAAAAAATTAATATATCTCAGGTAAGTTTAGTTAGGCAAATACAGAAAGTTTTTCCTGGTAGATAAGTATGTAAAATATAAAAAAGGCTACGTAATATTTTTATTGTCTATGTATTCATATTATTCTATCCGTATTTGTTTTATCCGAACAATTTTCCATATTAAATAGAACATTTCCTTTGTTTATATTATGTATGTAGTACCTATGTTTTCATCGCAAACTAATTAAAACTGCCTAACAACCTGAAACTAGATGTTTTGTTAAGAAATTTATAAGAAAAAACATACACATAATATAACGTCGTTATGTTTTCTATTTGTATTGGTTGCATCTGATTTATTTATAGGGTCCAAGATTATCTCGATCTGGAAAATGTCGAGTCAACTGAAAACTACATTCGTATACAAGTTTTGAGGTTTCCTTCAAATAAACCGGCATGCAAATGTTTAACGTCATTGGAAACTGGCATGCAAGGAAATTAGAAAAAAAACCATAAATGTCTTTGATAATTTAAGACATATAAAAAATATAATATTTCAAATAAAATCTGTCCTGGAGTCTTTCTTCAACTGAATTATGGTCAAAGATAAAAAAATATAAAATAACGAATTCCACCTGCTCCTTTTGGTGGCCATCTTTGCTAGCTCCTGAATAACTATTTGCATATCGCTGATCAGCCATCGTGTTGGGGAAGGCCTCTAGCTCTTTTGCTCCTGCAGCTTATTATTAAATTTTCGAAATTTTTGTCTTCCGCCTATATTTGTCCAAAATAAGCCAGAATTCGTTGATAGCAGATGGATGAAAGCCTGACCTTGAATAAACAGACTATTCTCCATAGTGTCCAGGTCTTCTGAGCATGCGCCTCCAGCACCAGTTCGAACCCTATTTTTGTCTTTCTCTTGCCTTTATGTCAAGTTAATTCCATACGTAAAGATGTATATTTTTCGGACAAGGCGACTCTTTGTCTTGATTGAATATCGATTCCTCAAGATTTTATTCGGACGGGACATGTCTTTCCATTGCAAAACGTCTCATTATCTCTGGCGCACAGTTGCCGTCACTGCAATCTGTTTGTTTCAAATATCAACATCGTATATTGTGTTCTATTTGATCAACTATCATTGGTTGGATCTGCTTTATTTACATTTAGCCCCAAGACTCTCTGCTTCGAGCTTTGGAAAATGTCCTCCATTGATGTGGTAATGAGGACTGTATTCGCATACAAGTTTTTACGCTTCCCGCCTAAGGGAAAGCCTCCCTCCCAGTTTTCTACTACTTTGCGTATGATATATGAGGTTAAAGAATATTTATTTCTCTTTAAAAAAAATATTTACATTTTCACTTACAGAGAAATATGAAACTTATTCTAATTAAATATAAACAATCTGCTTGAAACAAACGTTTTTTTTTAAATTATTTTTCTATAATCTATTTATAGCCCGTGCGCGATAATTTTAGACTCGCCTGGAATGCAACCTTCCGCCCGCTTCTTTTTCATAAGGTATAATAAAATAAAATCTTTTGAAAATTCTCCGACACTCATGAATTTAGCAAGAATTATATATTTTACCAGAATTTCTTTCTTCGTATTACAAAAACGCTGATTCTTTGAATTTGCTTATCTAACTTTCATTATATAAAGCTCGCGTCGCTGCCGTTTCTGGGTTTAACACTATACTGTAGATAGAAAGCAATAGAGACGAATTCAAAGCTCACACTGTCTTGTTATAAAGTTATCGTTGCTGAATTGCTGTAATTCAATCCAATATAGCACCATGAATGTTTTAGGTAACAAAATATACTATATTAACTGTATAAAACCGTAGAACAATTATTATAATCTGTCTACTGCTCCATATTTAGTAAACGACGACGATCGGATCACAATAGATAGGTAACGTATCTTTAAACGTTTACTATAAATGTCTTCTTTGAGCACACCTGCGAACACCCCTTGGTCTAAGGATTTGTTCCGTCTCAGCCGAATTTATCTTTTTATTTTAACATACTACACGTTTTTGTATAAAAAATAAATGTTTTATGTTTCATTTCAAAAATAAACAAGCGTAAATTGATACATCAAAAGTTTCATGTACAAGTATGATGGTAAAGCCACACTGTAACTATGAGTGCATACAAATTCAATTCTATAGAGAATAGCACAGAATGCTCAAAGAACGCCGAGGCCCGAAATCATTACATTTTTGAAAAAAAAAATATTTATGCTACAAACATATGTTATTGTAAATAAAGTGCGGCCGAACAAAATAAACGTAAACCAAGGGCTGGTACAGAGCACACAAGTGTTACTTCTGTCTTTTTCTGTCGTAAACAAAAATGTCAGATTTTCAATACCTCATTCAATATTCATTCGATTTCAATCGTTTCGGTGGCTCAACTATAATGCCGTTACGCAGAGTTTTAATATTCCAATCACCACTAATATTTTATAGCAGTAACCTTATCAACTTTGACTCACCTACCTTTAGATGCGCTTTACGAAATGATATAACGTAAAGCCATCTACATGTACCATTTCTTCTACAAAAACTGTTTTAATGCAAATTTTATTATAAAAATAAAAAAGTTCAAAAAATAATTGCTTGTTTAAATTAATATTAGGGGTTAAAGTATGAAATTGCCGATTTGTACTGAAAAATAAAAATTCGTAAATTTAACATATTTATTTAATCAAAATATTTACCAATATTATCTTTACATTGCTGCCATCTAATAGGAAGCTCATTTATGCCTTTGCGATAGAACTCTGGTGATCTACATTCGACAAACTGTGTGAAAGCATTTTGCACTGCCTCCTGAGAAGAAAATTTTTATCACGTAGACAATTGTCCAAATCACGAAAAAAATGGTAGTCCTTGGAGCAAGGTCTGGCGAATATGGAGGGTGACGAATGGTTTCTAATTGCAGTTCCTGTAGAGTTAAAACGGTTTCTCGTGCTGTATGAGGTCTCACGTTATCATGGAGCAATAATGGTGAAGATCGAATCATAAGTCGGGGCTGTTTCACTGCTAGTTTCGCTATCATTGTTCGGAGTTCGGCGCAGTAGACATCTGCCGTTATTGCTTGACCAGATCGGAGAAAGCTATAGTGAATAACACCACGCTGAGACCACCAAACAGTTACCATTACCTTTTTATTGGTAAGCTTTGCTTTAGGACACTGTTACGGCGTCAGCCATTGCATTTTCCGCTTACGATTATCGTAAAGAATCCATTTTTCATCACATGTCACAATTCGATCCAATATTCCTTCATTTCTGTATCGATTGAACAAGGCAACGCAAGTTTCAACACGCGTTTCTTTCTGCAGATCAGTCAAATCATGACGCACCCATTTTTCATATTTTTTTATTTTATTGATTTGACGCAAATGAGTCAATACTGTTGGTAAAGTAACGTTAAACCATGCCGCTAATTCCTGGGTAGTTTGCCTTGGATCGGCTTCAACCATCTCTTTCAAATCATTGTTATTAACCTGTGTGGGCGGTCTTCTACGTGGTTCGTTCTTCAAATCGAAGTTTCCATCACGAAAGCGATTAATCCAAAATCATTTGATTCGCAGTCCCCTCTCCAAATACAATATTAATATTGCGAGCTGTTTCTGCCACGTTAGTTCCGCGTCGGAACTCGTATTAAAAAATAACACGAATTTTCGAAGTATCCATCTTTACTGTCTAAGCTGAATAATAAAAAAAATAGATAAAAAAACTTTTTAAGTTAAACGGTTTTATGTTAAACATACATTGCAATGTTTAGGTTAAATATACTAAAAACCAAAAAATAATAAAATAGATACAGTCGTGGGAATTATAAACATATGCATAGACTAGACTAAAATAAAACCGTGGGACACGTCAATTGTCTACAAATTATCGACTTAATGTGCGATAGAAGAATCGTTTAATTCGTCGTTAGGCAGTTGGCCCGCAGACGGTGAGGAAATTACTTATTATTTTTTTGCTCATGGAAATTCCAATAGTTATACACTCCATGTAAATAAAAGAAATGTTTCAACTAGTTTATCGTTGGATATTCACACAGCTGGCTGGCGAGGAATCGTTTCACTGCTCGTAGTTTGTCTTTAATCGACAAAACATATGATAAAAGTACTACTCGCTCACCACTATGAAACCCTAAAACTCGCTTATAATCGAGCTTGCTAGCTTGTTTCCACATTCTAGCCCTACTTATCACACGTCCATCGTTGTCGGTTGAACAAACTGCCTAATAATAGTGTAACATTACAAAACAAACATTTTAATCAACGATTGTAGACAATTGACGTGCCCCACGGTTTTATTTTAGTCTAGTCTATGCATATGTTTATAATTCCCACGACTGTATCTATTTTATTATTTTTTGGTTTTTAGTACATTTAACCTAAACATTGCAATGTATGTTTAACATAAAACCGTTTAACTTAAAAAGTATTTTTACCTATTTTTATTTTCTAGTTTTTAGTTTTTATTTTGCATTCTGTTTAATTCATTCAGATACCAATTTCTAAATTTAAATCTTATTATTATACGCCATTTAGTGGCTGCGTCCATCTTAAATATTGAGGTTGTATATTGCACTGTATTCTTCTTGTCAAGCCCTTTTATTTGATACCCATATTGGTGGGATTGATAAAAAATTGTTATCAGCCATTTGGTAGCGGCGGCCATCTTAGATTTCAATTTTGCAAAGTAAATTGTATTCTACTTGTTGAGACCTTTCATTTGATACCCATGTTGATGGGATTAATAAAACCTAAGTTATCCGCCATTTTGTAGAGGCCGCCATCTTGGATTTTAATTTTATATAGTACATTGTATTCTACTGGTTGAGCATTTTCATTTGATACGCATATTGATGGGATTGATAAAATCTACGTTATCCGCCATTTTGTAGCGGCCGCCATCTTGGATTTCAATTTTTTACAGTATATTGTATTCTGCTTGTTGAGCCCTTTTCTTTGATACCCATATTGATGGGATTAATAAAACATAAATTATCCGCCATTTTGTAGCGGCGGCCATCTTGAATTTATAATGATAATGAATAAACATATTCATTATCATTATAAATTCTGTATATTCATTATGAAAAATGTATTGTCACCAAAATCCAAAATGTATACAAAATTTCAGATTAATCGGTTGACAGGAAGAGGGTGAAATTTGAATTACTAAATTTGACCCAAGAAAGAATAAAACAAACGGGGTGAGCTAAATAAAACCGTTTAAAAACAACTGAAAGTTTATAATCGAATGTTGCACATTTTTTAAAAGAAGAACTACACAGGTACCGTACGAAAAAAGTTTCACTTTAAAATCTTAAACCATGAATGTTCTATGTCAATTCGAAGTACCTATTACAATAAAACGGCAATTTCATTCTTTAACCCCAATTATTAAAATATTAGATTTGTCTTCGACTAATGAACTCCTACTAAAATAGTATGAGTAGGCCTTAATATTCCGGCTATTTCTTGGAAAAACTAATTTGTTATAGGTACTACTGTCAAACTTTCTGGTAAAGTTTCATTATTATAAATAAGCACTTTTTTACGCTGGGAAATCCATTTACGCATGCCTCCGGAAAGAGGGCAATGTTCTTTTCAAAGGGTATGTGGAACTCGCCAGTTAAATCAGAATACACACTAAAACCCAGTGGCACCCGACCTCGTCTTTAGGATGAGACGTCACAGGATCGTGGTATTATAAATAAGTACTAGCGCTTTTAATAAATATATATTTAATCATTTTCGGCATCATCATTATCACCCAATAAACGTTTCGCGAAAACCAAGCAGTTCCAATGCGGGCTGGTGGTTCTTCAGTTAAACAAATAGCCTAAGGAATTAAAATCTATGTTAAATTCACGATCTAACAATAGATCAACCGCTAGTCCCTAAGTTAAAAGCCTCGAAAATTACTGTAAGACATTTAATTTTCTACGTGAAAGGATAAGCCAACTAGAATTTCCTCGAGCATCCTGTCTCACAAATTGTGGTACGACTTATTTTAAACAGCGGTATTGCCGTGACGTTTCGTCGAAATGACTTCGGTGTGAAGAAATCTCTCTACAATACAACACGTGTGGTCACAATACGAAATAACAATTAAATTTACACAGGATTCAATAGTTAGCACGCCAACCCGCGTTGCAGCAACGTAGTAAATCTAAACTTCATATAAGGGGGTGGCCTGGCCTCGTATATGATGGTTAAATAGATAAATAAACTGATAAAAAATATATAATAATTAGGTCTATTTAATTGAAATTCTGAAGCAACCTAAAACCCCCGAAGTACCCGAAAAAGATCTACCTATGTCATTCGTATATGTTACCGGCCAAACCCGATTTCAGGACAAACTAGTTTTGCCTAGGCTTTTTTTAAATAATTTAGATATGATTATTGTTTCTACTAAAAAACATATTTTTTTGTTATATTTTAGTATGATTTTTTGTATTACCAATTACCCATAATTTTTACGACGAATTGTTTTAATAAAAAGTGTTATATTTCCAATCACGGAGAATTTTATTCAGTTTATTTATTTATTTTGTATTTCTTGATATACTATGATATAATGTTTAGAATAGGCCGTACTAGTTTATCGTACAGTGTGCGTATTTATATCAGGATCATCTTGTTTGGCCTAGGCAAAACTGGTTTATCTTATCAATCCTACCACGTATAGGAAGAACTAGTTAAGCCTAGGAAAAACTAGTTTGTCATTCATAAAACAATGAATGATATTATATATAGACTCCGCAGCGTTGGTAGCAAGGAATTCTCAAACTTGTATAAATTCACTTTATTTCATTACAGACATTACACAAACAGTATCTTCTTTAACGTTACGATTCCTTCAAAATTAGAAAACACAATGAGCGCGCCACGAAGCCAAAAACCTTACAAAATCTCTTTTTGAAGTGGAAGGGAAAGTGAACTCTTCGCCTTTTTGCGTTAACCAATCACAAAATGACAGTTGACTATTCTGTACGAAGAATTATATTGCCAACTTAAAAAATAAGTACGATATAATTTATCGATTATGATACGATTAACGCCAATTAAATTATGATCCTAACATATGTAGGAAAGAACATAATAATTATAGGCTATATCTTTTGTTATGGGCTTCAAAAGGACTAAAAAGTAAAAAATAACTGTGTCATTTAGTTGCTTTAATTTACTTAAGCATACCTAGGAGTCGGTGCCAGCCATTTATTTCTTACTTTTTAGTGATTTATCGCCACGTAACGTACTCGTACTATACTGTCATAGTATACTTATTATACGGCACTAGTAGCCAAAAAGCTACCGATACCGAGAAAAAAAATATACGTGTCGAATTGAAAACCTCCTCCGTTTTTTTTCTTCGGTTAAAAATAAATTCCGATTCTCACGCGGTCGTAGCATGAATAGTCAGTAAATAATAAAGTGTACATTTAGTACAATAAATTGCGGAAAATAAAGTATCACAGATATTATAGTCGTTGCAAGTTATCTGCGAAAGCATAGTGTGGAAACTTATGTAACAAATAAGACGTTGTACCGTCTTCTACAGTGTCAAATTCTCTCTGTGAAATTAATATATCAAAGTAATGGGTACTATTCCAAATTCAGAAGTTATGTTGTTGAAATACGCAATGTATATTTGCCCCTTGTTAAACATTTTCGGCGAACCACCTAACAATTAATATAACTTAGCACAAGCAATGTTAGTTGTTATTATTTGTCTATACAGAATATTAAAGACGAGAAACTTAAACAGTACATATATATTTATATAAATATGTTTAAACAAAGCTGGTTTCCGCTCTTCGTGTGTACGCTTAGACCTTTCAAACAATGCAACTGATTTGAAAACTGATTTCATCAATAGATACTGCATATAGATAGAAATAGATTCAAGAGCAATTACCTACTGAGTTTCGTGCCTTCTTGGTAGGAATTTACCTTCCGAGTCAGTGGAGCCAGCCACTACAAACAATCAAGCTTGACGTTTCATAAGTATTTTTTTGGAAACAAAGCCTACTTGGAATGAACGAATTTTGAATGTTGACTTTTATATAAATCGATGTGGTAGTTTCACTATTCATTTATTTAAACGTCTTACCTAACTTGATAAACCAATTTTTGTGCAATCGTCTTGAGTAAATTAAATGAATATTGAACTTATAACTAAATTAAAATAGAACTAGCAGAGCAATATCTCGGTAATTATTTTAAGCGACCCAACCATCGCTGCAAGAATGACAATAATTTTACGGCTTTGCAATATCCTCATCGTTATTTCCACAGTTTTAGTATTAGTTTCGCTTCGTCAAGCGCAGCAGATAGATACCTATCATTAATATATGGTTATTTCAATGAAATGACGTCACAAATGTTATAGTTACGACAAAGACATGATCATCATCATTAGCTTTGAACAACTCACTACAGGGCCAGACATATCTCCTTGTAGGAGAGGGGCTATGGCATAGATTAAAGACTACTAGGTAGAGCCCATAGCGTGTCCACTCGTGGGACAGCAAATCAGCCTTATTGACATGACATGTCCACATTTAAAGTACATCATAAAACGTTATGTTTTAAAATATCGTAAAATACGAAATATTACTTTATATAAGATAGTTTAGTAAACGCATAATACATGAAATTTACTAAAAAATAACATATCTAAGCTTTAAATCATCAATCAATGAAGTTTATGCCTACTTACGTATGAAAAATATTACAACCCACTATAGCACGATAACGTTTAAATTAATATCGTAACCGCAAAGTTATATTATTTATCAGCAAATTTAATAAAAAGCTAATAATTGCGAACAATAAAAACGAACACGCTGAAAGGGACAAAAAATAATCTTGTGTCACTTTCTAATGAAGGCCGAATAAAATAAGTCTGTCACGCTCTTGAACCTACAGCCGCATTATGACTCCATCTAGTAGTCTTTAATCTATGGGCTATGGAGTGTACTGCTTTAATGACATATATATAGACATAGACAGGTAGATACTAATTTGAACTCTTTCAACTTATAAAAACATTGTTACAGAGCGCAACTGATCGTTTACTAAGTAAAGATCAGGAGCTAATCAGGCGATCAGTATTAAACGTGCTAAACGGTACGATCTGAAGCTTCTTATCGATTCCTTGCAACCGATGACCCATTTAGCTCGGTCAGTTTACACGTACTTGTGTACAATGGATTTATGCATGGGTGGCGAAGCAAGAAGCCCGCGGCGACTGCAGTGCTAGCTGTGGAGCCCACATTGCTTCCGTCATTGGCTTTGATTAATGCATTCATTGTTCCAACTCTGAAGAGCCGATAAACTACTAAATATACGCTGCTGTACAATATTGGATATGTTATGCGGGATTTAGTAGTTTTGGTAAAGAAGATTTTTTTTCTATCCCACTAGATATTGTGCCAACTCCAAAACATCGTCAAATTACTAAACTGTACTTATTGAAGGTACTTATTGGATATATTGTTCGGATTTATACACTTGAATTATTAGGTTTAGGTAAACATGTTTTTAGAGAATATTTTAATTAAAGTCCTTTGCTTTCTATGTCACTTGCTGTATTTTATTCTTCTTTAAGTGCTTCTCCATTACTGAAGGTTGGCGGTCAGCTTTTCAAGTTGTAGTTATTAATGTGACAGTTTTTTTATTTAAATATTCTAAAAAACATAATATTGTAGTGATATTATGTTTTTTAGATTTTCCTGTCAAGAAGTTTTCAGTAGCTGTCTGGTAATTAATAAATAAAAATAGAACCGACTCAAAACGCACTGAAAAGTAAAAAATAACTGTGTAATTTAGTTGCTTTAATTTACTTAAGCATATCTATGAAGTCGGTGCCAGCCAAGTTTAAGGAACATTTATTTTACGTAGTAAAGCAGTTTGTGGGTTCTAGGTAACGTCCTTAAAGGTGAAACCTTGGCTGGCACCGACTCCTAGATATGCTTAGGTAAATTAAAGCAACTAAATGACACAGTTATTTTTTACTTTTTAGTGCGTTTTGAGTCTGTTCTATTTTTATTTAAAAATTTTATTTCTTACTTTTTAGTGATTTATCGCCACATAACGTACTCGTACTTTACTGTCATAGTATATTATACGGCACTAGTAGCCAAAAAGCTACCGATACCGAGACAACATGTCGTGTCGTGTCAACGAGAACCTCCTACGTTTTTTTTCGTCGGTTAAAAACCAATTTTTAAACGAAAATTGCATATTTTACTCAAATACCGATAATATTTACTGGCATATACTTATTTATATCACATACTCGTATTTGGCACATTTTAGCCTGTTATACAGATTTCAACATTTATAATTCGTGTCAGTAGTTGGAATGATATAGGCCTTTTTCATTTATTATTTGGCAAATTTCAGGTTGCTTTTTACACAGTTTCAATTAAAAGGACCGAATAATTATTAAAAATCATTGTTATCTAATCAAATCTAGATAGTTTGGACAAACGCATCATAAATTACGGTTTAGATATAAAAATATAACAGAATAAGTTTAGCATTTAAATCTAACACTACTATCATAATCAGGAAAATCTCATAAAAACCTACCTACCATAATACATACCATAACATATTTGCTAGAACTAAAATAATAATTTACTAACTTAAACACACACGCGCACACGCACACACACACGCACCCACCCGCACGCACAAACACATACGCACACGCATAAACATACGCACACACATAAATAAACTTGGGTCAATATAATTGTTTTTATTTTTACTATTATAACTGCATTTTTTTTGTGTAAAACATTTCTTTTATTTTTGTGTACAACAATGGCCTCCAAGATACGGGCTTACCTAGTTTAGGGGCCAGGGGTTCATTGTGTGTCGAAGGAATCCGGCCCCACCTAGAGCGGTGGCTGAAGCGGCGTCATTGACGTACCGTCTCGTGCAGGTGCTTACCGGACACAGCTGTTTCGGTAAGTGCACTTGCACGGGGTTGCGAGAAGGGAGGTCTCGCCGGTATGCCACGAGTGTGGTGCGACTGAGGACACGGCGCATCACACTCTGGCAGAGTGTGCGTTATGGGTGCCGCAAAGGCACTCACTGGTGTCTACTCTTAACGGAGACCTCTCGCTATCGAGTGTCGTCAATCACATGCTGGATAGTGAGGAAGGGTGGTCCCATGTTGCCTCCTTTTCCGAGACTATAATCGGCTTGAAGGAGGCCTCGGAGCGGGAGCGAGAGCAGGCGGCTGACGCTCACCCGCTCCGCAGAAGAAGAACGGGCGGCAGGAAACGCCGTTATGTGCATCTCCTGCCACCCTTGTAGACACCAATGAGTGCACCGATGGCCGCGCCGGGCGTCAAAGTTATTCTCGATCCTTTGACGCTCCAACTGGGGCGCAGGCGGCTCCGCTGGGTTTTAGTGGGTATTCTGGAAATGCGAGTTCCACATACCCGGACGGAGACTGCATGCGCAGCAGCTCTGTATGCGCAGTCTCCGACCGGAATGCGTAAATGCATTTCCCAGCGAAAAAAAAGGAGTTCATTGTGTAAGCTAATCTGTAACTTCTCAAATAAATATATTCTTATTCCTATTCTAATAACTATACAAATCGTGCCCACGTGGAATGGTAGCAAGAATACTGGCTGCATTTCCGCGTTGGATAGCCAGGCAAAAAATGAGCCAGTCCTTCGGTCCCCAGTTGAGGCAATTATTCTTATTCTTATAATGACATAGTTGACGGAGGAAACATTTGGCCCATTTGAACTTGAGTGGAAAATCATCGCTTCTAACAACAGAGTGTCGAGTGAGTTTTCACCAAAACAATCGAAAACTTCACATTCGTGTAAATCGAGATACCATGAGTGCCTAGTGTGAGCTTTCACCAAAACAATTTTGCTTTATTTCCGGTAGTAGCCTGGCAGGGTGGTGGTATTATCATCATCATCGGCCCCAGCCATCATCAGTAACATTTGATATAGTATATGATATAGTACAGAGTCAAAAATTATTGGTGTAGCCTTCCAACCTGATTTAGTGCAGAGTGATGGGTCTAAGGTCCACAACCAAATCACACTGTTTACACAAAATATAATTAAGAGTAGTCTTCTTAACAGATTCTCGGTTCACTCAATTAAAGTGACAGCTAACCATCGACGCGGCAAAATCCTTACACTACGCACACTAATAACTGACACTCACCTATTTAAGTTTTCTCTCGATTCTGCCAATTCCATATAAAATTTGCTTTTACTGTTTTAGATATCGACGTGGTATAAAATTTTTTAACAAAAAATAGAACCGACTCAAAACGCACTAAAACGTAAAAAATAACTGTGTCATTTAGTTGCTTTAATTTACTAAATCATATCTATGTAGTCGGTGCCAGCCAAGTTTAAGGAACATTTATTTTACGTAGTAAAGCAGTTTGTGGGTTCTAGGTAACGTCCTTGAAAGTAGAAACTTTGGCTGGCACCGACTCCTAGATATGCTTAAGTAAATTAAAGCAACTAAATGACACAGTTATTTTTAACCGACGAAAAAAAACGGAGGAGGTTCTCAATTCGACACGTATATTTTTTTTTTTTTTTATGTATGACCACGCATAACTTTTTACAGTGTTGTCCGATTTTGATAATTCTTTTTTTATTAGAAAGGGCATACATCCAAGGTGGTCCCATTGTCCGCTTGTTAGGATCTGCTGATGATATCCTGGGGAAATTGAAGGAACTCTTCAAATTTTGGAGGCACGCTTACAGCGATTTCGGTTTTCGGTATCGGTAGCTTTTTGGCTACTAGTGCTATATAATATACTATGACAGTATAGTACGAGTACGCTACGTGGCGATAAATCACTAAAAAGTAAGAAATAAAAATTTTTAACAAAAAATAGAACCGACTCCAAACGCACTAAAAAGTAAAAAATAACTGTGTAATTTAGTTGCTTTAATTTACTTAAGCATATCTAGGAGTCAGTGCCAGCCAAGGTTTCTACTTTCAAGGACGTTACCTAGAACCCACAAACTGCTTTACTACGTAAAATAAATGTTCCTTAAACTTGGCTGGCACCGACTTCATAGATATGCTTCAGTAAATTAAAGCAACTAAATTACACAGTTATTTTTTACTTTTTAGTGCGTTTGGAGTCGGTTCTATTTTTTGTTAAAAAATTTTATTTCTTACTTTTTAGTGATTTATTGCCACGTACTGTACTCGTACTATACTGTCATAGTATATTATATGGCACTAGTAGCCAAAAAGCTACCGATACCGAGTCAAAAACCGAAATCGCTGTAAGCGTGCCTCCAAAATTTGAAGAGTTCCTTCAATTTCGCCAGGATTTCATCAGCAGATCCTAACATGAGGACAATGGGACCACCTTGGATGTATGCCCTTTCTAATAAAAAAAGAATTATCAAAATCGGACAACACTGTAAAAAAGTTATGCGTGGTCATACATAAAAACAAATATACGTGTCGAATTGAGAACCTCCTCCGTTTTTTTTCGTCGGTTAAAAATCCTTACACTAGGCACACTAATAACTAACACTCACCTATTTGAGTTTTCTCTCGATTCTGCCAATTCCATATAAAATTTGCCTTTACTGTTTTAGATATCGACGCGGTAAAATCCTTACACTAGGCACACTAGTAGCTGACACTCACCAATTTGAGTTTTCTATCGATTCTGCCAATTCCATATAAAATTTGCCTTTACTGTTTTAGATATCGACGCGGTAAAATCCTTACATTAGGCAAACTAATAACTGACACTCACCTATTTGAGTTTTCTCTCGATTCTTCCAATTCCATATAAAATTTGCCTTTACTATTTTCGATATCGACGCGGTAAAATCTTATACTCGACCCTCTGAATATCATCGTGCAACATACTCGCAAGTCGATAGGGACGTGTACTGCAATGCGTTGTCATGCGCCTGTCAACCTGAGGCTTAAGTGTTAAGCCTCAAGTGCCTGTAATTACCTATACATCAAATCCTTCAGAGCAAGACACAATGATCCTCACTAACGGCATGACAGTATTTCCTTGAGCGATCTTTGTCACAAAACTGTCTAAAAATATTAATATATTATAATTTAATATTCAAAATAGAAAAAAAATGTAAACGGCTGAATATCACGAATGAAGCTCATGACTAAGGACCCCGTATGGGTTCGAAATTAGTCGGGCATACACCGACAACAGTGATGTGAGTTTCAGTCCCTTATATTTTTAATAACATGAAAAAAACAAATACTCGCGATGGTTTAAGTTAGTTCTAATATATATACACAAGCAGTCGCCCGCGACTTCGCGTGAAAACCTGTTAGGTACCTACCCTTTTAATTTTAAAGACTGACTTTCATATAAAGTGTGCTCTTTATATGAAACTCTCCCCTCTACCCCTCTCAATTTAATTTTTCTATAGTTTCTCGTGAAGCAATATCCTCCGTCCCGTCCCGTGTACTAAAGATCTACTACATTTTTGTTAAACATTGACATTAAACATCTATATTACAGTACATTAACATTAACAATATATATATTTATGGCAAGCTGATGTGTATAGCTTGTATTAAATAGTCTATTTCACTTTTGAGTCTAGCTTTCATAATAAACAAAATAATTTACAATCCGACATGCAGATCTAGAGGTTAGTCCGTTTAAACAAACGAACAAACTTTTTCGTATATTATATAAATATGGTCTGCTATGCCAAATAAATCGAAAGAAAAGATCAAAGACCGAATTCTCAAAGAATATTAGTACCAAAATGTTGACTCCTATTCAGTACGTATAACATGACACGGAAGAGGTCAACTTAATTTGGACGATATAGCGGCAGTGTTGTTTTTACAAATTTTGTAATATCTCCGAAACTATATAACTAATTAACATACTGTATAAGGCAAATCTTATCTCTATAATATCCTTGTGACTATTAAATAATTTATTTTGATAAGGATTTAAATTTAGTTATATAAATAATTACGTAAACGTAAGCATATGAATTAAATGATTTTTTAAAACACATAAAGTTATATATCTGATAAAATATAAAAGACAGATATATGCTATCGCGGACTTTTTGTAGGACTTTTTAAGATGCTTAAAGTTTTCATACAATGTTTTCAATTATATCCAATAGCTAAGGCAGCGTACGCGATTTATGCCGATTTAATAATTTCACGGTCCGACTCGCGCGACTAAAACTGTGATAACTCGGGTAATATATACAATACAAATATAAAATATAGCCTATAACACTTACCGATAATGTAGCATTATCATGGTGGAAATTTTTTTAAAATCGGATCAGTAGTTCCGAAGATTAGCCCTGACAGAACTTTATTTACAAACTTACAAACATACTAACTTACAAACTTTACCTCTTTATAATATTATTAGTAATTAGTAATAGTATAGATGGATTATCAAAAAAATATGTTATTGTATTGACAATAGGCATAGTTACATACTATTAATTCCCTTATGTCCTTTTAATTCAAACGTAAGTACTAAAATGCACCAATTAGAAAATCAAACACATATAACTGGAACAGTTTTCCAAAATTTCTGCATTTAGGCTAAAGCTCCAAATTAGCCTGGAAATTTATAGATTAAATCTTTGGGTTAGTTCCAAATAGCGCTTCTCTCGGCAATCTTTTGTATAAATAATTACTACAGCTACGTAGAAATCATTGGTACGAAAATGTGTTTTCAGTAATTCCTGGAACTTTAATTTAATATATTGTGTCTTTGAATGAGAAGAAAATGTAACAAATAAACGCCTTTATATTTCTCGTTGCGCGGTTTGTGATACTCTGAAAAGTTTCGCTTGAAGTACTTTAATACAGATAGATGAGAGACAAATAAAACTTTTAAATTGGTCGGTAATGCCACTTTGTTGTTTACTAGCAAATAATCATGGCGTGGTATAAGGGCCCCCACAGACTATAGACTTCTGACTGACTGATCTGCTATTGATTAAGCATTTTTAAAATATTCGCACGGATTACGACAGCTATGAGTAAATGCCTAGGGATAGTGAATGCGCAAGCCAGATAACTTACAATTAATGGCATGTTTATCATTATCATATCTTGTGGTATTTTTTATAGTAGTATAACACTTATTATTAACTTTATGCTCTTCCAATGGCAGTTTCCTGGCACGTTATATTGCACTTATAAGGCAAAAGTTGTCTTTTCTATGCACTTTCAATCGCTCCCAACTAGACTCCTTATTGCTTTCTACCAGGCATGATACTTATCTAACGCAAGTGTATATAAAATTAAAAACTTCTCATTCCCATCCGATAGACAAAACATGGAATACAAATAAATAACTATACATACTAACACGTCTTTATTGTGATTGAAAAATCGACTGGAACTAATGGCCGATAAAAAAGTCTACAGTCTGCAAGAGCGTTTACGACTCTCAGAGAGATTTATTACCTCTAGAGGCCACATTTCCCACGATAATAGTGCCTAAGGACTGTCGTCATTCCAACTGATAGACGTCCACTGTTGGCCATTAATGTAGGTCACTCGTATCGTAGGGATCAACAGTCTCTTGCTTCCATCGCTTGCATCGAGTCTCTTACTTGAGCCGAAAACTATCTTCATTCAAATACAATATTATCATGCATAATCATCATTCCCATACCGTTTTGGATCACACTCAGATGTATATGGCAATAACCAGGATTATAGGCTTAACTTTTTTTGTCTACTACAAGTTGGCCCTTGACTGCTATCACACCTAACGTTAAGTGATGATGCAATCTAAGATGGAAGCGGGCCAACTTTTTAGGAGTTGGATGAAATCCACACCCCTTTCGGTTTCTACACGATATCGTACCGGAACGCTAAATCGCTTTGTAGTGCTTTAGAGTGGTAACTAGCCACGGCGAAAGCCTACAACCAGCCTGAACAAGAGAAATTAAGAAAAATCTAAATCTGCCCCGCCGAGAATCGGACCCAGTATCTCCGTTTTATAAATCCACCGCGCATACCACTGCGCCACTTATACTAGTATTTTTTTAGCCGGACCAGGATCCGAAGTCTCATAAGCTGAAAATCATCAAGCTTTTACCCTAAAAAAATATACAATTTTGAGGGTAAAAGGTTGATGACAAAAAAATATTTTGAGAAAAAACTTAATTGATAAAAATGTGTTTCATTTTTATAAAATGATGGTTTCATTTTATTGGACAATATTTATGGTTTTTTTTATAGTGGTAACATTTCATTTCACTACAGAGTCCAGTATGGGTATCCAAAAATTTGTGAGAAACGGAGCCACCGTAAAGATGAGTTGCATGGCCACGTTTATCAAACTTTCTGGATCCTTGACAGTTAAAACTAAACCAGTTTTTCTCAAAGTCTCAGATAACGCTCGCATGTGGTATAGCACAAGGTCCATATAAAACTGGACGATGTTTAAAATCTACGAGTATGTGAGACTGAAAATGAAACACATATTATTATCCCTTACATATTTATTAAATCTTAAGATTTAATATTTTATTCAAAAAAATTACATCACCGACCTGTAATTTAATAGCCTTATTTCAACGCTCCAAATATCTATTAAATAAAAATAATTTTATACAGTAAATGTGAATGATTTAAAATTATACATAAATATACCTTTTACAAAAAAAATGTACAGACGCTGAAAGCATATAAACAGTAGGTACACGGCTATTTATTATTTCGCAATTAATTTTGTATGATGATAAAGCAAGCCAAATGTATGGAAATAATCCCTAAAACCGCGCAATTCGTCAAAATTTAGAGTAAATTAATAAGCGTACCCACACAACAATGCCGCTTAATCGTAGTTGCATAAGTTTTTGATAGCATACTCAATAACAATGAAGCAGCAATTTATCAGCCTCTTTGAGATATGAGGGCGATAAACCCCGTAGCCGTTAAAACGGCTGCTCTGTATCAACACAATTTATTGTAACAGTATTTCTATTAGCAGCTGGGACGCAAGAATGACAGTATTCTATTTACTTTTTAAGTATTACAAAGGACTCGACGAGAATACATTGACGGTGAGCTATTAATTTAGTACTAACACTTTCTAGTATTCAGTGTTTTTATTGTCACATTTAATTTTATTCAATACAGCCTTTTTATACGCAGTTTTGCACGGAGTTACTTAAATTTTGTCTATGAATTTATAAAAAAGAGCATCACAGATGGTCGTGCATAGATAATTTATGCCTGGTAATTAAGTAGGTTTATCTTTACTAACATTATAAAGACAAAATTTTGAATGTTTGGATGGATGTCTGTTACTCTTTCACGCAAAAAATACTGAATGGGTTTTGATAAAACTTTACAATAATATAGCTTACATATAAAAATACTACATAGGCCATTTTATCCCGCAATGCAAGTGAAACCGCGGGCAGCCTCTCGTATTACATAGATTGTGTGAAAATATTTATGTTAATTTCTTACCCTGGGGTATTTTTATTTTTACATTTACATTTGAGAGACGGACGGATACCAAAGTAGGTAATCTTATACATTCACAGTTAATGAGACGTATCTACAAAACCGTAAAAATTTAAACTTGTCAACGACTGAAGAGGTCACAACCCAGTCAAGGTCATACATTAAGATACTTTTGATGTTGTCCCTCATAAGTTTTCTCTTATAACTTACAACATTAGGGTAACGTACCTAATGGAACCATTGTATTTTCTTCAGTGTCCTACGAACTGGATTCTGGGAACGTACAAATTGATATTTGCTTAAGTCGTATAAAACACGTTTATACTTTATAAGTTTATACTATATTAATATGATATGCAAAACTAAAAAGTATATCAAGCATTAATATGCCATACAATAAACAACTTAACTTTATTTGCATATAAATATACAGTTATCATAGGGGTACATAATATTACGTACCGGTATTAGTTGAGCTTATTGCAAGCTTCAACATCATACATACATAACATTACACCTCATTCCCATAGGAGTAGATAGAGATTACATCTTCCCAATTGCCACGGTCCTTGCATACTTCCTTAGCTCTTCCCACTCTCATTAATCCTTTCATACAAGTTCGTCGGTTTAGGATACTCTTGACCTGGCCATATTTTAAATTGTCCTGAAATTCATCCAGAAAAATTCGCCTACATCTTCCCCTTCCAACATTACTATTCACCCTTGCCTAATTAAACAAAATTAAATAAAAATCTTCTAGCTGAACCAACTAGTACCTATTTACGTTAACGTTTAACAACGTAGTATAATATATTACATCTAAGTACCTTATTTCCATTATGGAAAGCTCATCGTTCATTCTTTGCATTTAAAATTAATCCAGCTTCGTTCTATCTAACATAGAGATCGTAACTTTAAACTATTGATTGTTCTGTTTATGCGAAGTGAAGTTTCATTTACATAAAGTTTATATAAAATACATCAGATTTTACTATTAAATTACTCCAATATAAAGGCAAATAAAATATAACAAGAATTGTTTAATTCGAAACGAGTTGTATTTTTTATTGCAACTGCAATTACTTTTTATTATTAGGTACATATTATACTAATAAAACTTTCTGTGGCTTGTATTTATTAATTCTAAATATAGTTGGAATTATTACTTAATTTTTAAACTTTCTTTGAATAAAGAAATTACGAATAGAATGTCTTTATAAATAAATAAATATAGGACAATTACACACATCGCTATATAGCCCCAAAGTAAGCATACTCGTAGGTAGCTTATGTTATGGGTACTATGATAACTGATGAATATTTTATATATATTATACATAAATACTTATAATAAATAGATAAACACCCAGACACTGGAAAATATCCATACTCATCACATAAACATTTTTCCAGACGTGGAAATCGAAGCCACGGCCTAGGACGCAGAGGCAGGGTAACTATCCACTGCGCCACTTGGCCGTCGAAATATTATTATTAATTACTATAATTTGTTATAGTAGGTATCTATAACTTATTTTCTTTACTTTTAGATAAACTTTAAATTTTATATTTAACACAAATACGCTTAACGAACGCAATAAACAAGTATTTAACACCTGACAATACTACGTCGGGCGCTAATTGTAAATTACAACAGGAAGCTCTGTAAGTCGGAATAGAACTTTCACTGCACTAGTCACGTATCTCCGACTCGAGTATTTAGAGCAGGAAATTGAACTTTTCCAAAAGCGGAAAACGGGAAGAATCGGTAATTACTCGCCACTCTCTGTTCGCGTGAACTTGTAGTTATCTCATAAGCTAATAGCTTCGCGACACGTACCTGCGAGTACTTACATTAACGAAGTGTTTCGAGACCATAGATTAATGATAAGTCTTGCTGAGCAGAGCCAACTCGATGTATAATCTGTGTCCGAGACTATAGTTAGCGCCTTGGCCTTTTATGCGCCCGATGCCAATTTCACAATGTGTTACTAAAATCCCCATACAACATCCCCAAACGTACTGTTATATTTCAATCTTGTTAACACAATTATGGGTATAAAATAATTATTTTAATTTAAAAAATCCGTACTAAGTTTTTAAATTATTATTTTATACATAACCCCACCTACCTACCTAAGATTAATCTTGACGGCCGAGTGGCGCAGTGGGTAGTGACGTCCTAGGGTGTAGGTTCGATTCACATCTGGAAAAATATTTGTGTGATGAGCATGGATGTTTTCCAGTGCCTGGGTGTTTATCTATATATTATAAGTATTTATATGTAATATATATAAAAATATTCATCAGTTACATAGTACTCATAACACAAGCTACCTAAGCTTACTTTGGGGCTATATAGCGATGTGTGTAATTATCCTATAATATTTATTTATTTATTTATCTTAGGTCCCTACCTAAGTTTAATTTTTGTAGACACCCAATGTTTGTTAGAGTTCAATGTAACAAGTCTAGTTTACCTAACAAGTTGTATAATGACGCCTCTAAAAAATGGGGTACATTTCTGGTCTGGTCATTTTGCTGTCCAACAACTGCGCTTTGTGCCTGGCCAGCGCTAGTTACGGCTGTGGTTAGCGCTATTCTAATAACGACGTTTGTATACCTCGACAGTGTGAGTTTTTAATCCATCGTCTATTTAACACGATACTATAGATTAAAGCATTAAAGACAAATTCGGAACTCACTTTCGATCTATAAAAACATCGTTATATTAGAGCACTGCAGAATAATTACGTTTAGGTATTTAATGTGTATTTCTTTCTATTATATTTTCTTATTTCTTTCACAGTTATATATCCATGGTCCAATTTGTTGTAGGCTCTTGTCAGGCAAATTATCATAGTAATAGGTGTTGTTCTAACCACCATTATTTTATCATAATTTAAAATATTTAACTTCATATGTACCGATCATTGAGTTATTATGAAAGCATATGCACTGTACTATTGAATTATAAGTAATTCAATGCTACAGTGCGTACAAAAATTTTCGAATTTGAAAGCTATTCCCAGTTATTTATTCACACTTATTCGCAGCCGCTAGAGTTGAAGTGTTTCCGCTTCGACAAAGCAACGTAGAGTGAAGGGTCCGATATTATATACCTATCTATATAACTGCTTCGGGAAATGTTTAAGAATAATATCACATAACAATATAAAAACCGCATCTATGTGTGTTTCTTTGTGTTTATCGTGTCTGTTTGTTAGCGATAAACTCAAAAACTACTGAACGAACCAACAGATAGAATGATTCCAGAGTTTTAATATATAATTTGGTAAGGTTTTGTATGTAGTGGCTCAAATACGACGACAAATGTGGGAAGTGGCGTGCCGACTGGAAGATTTAATTGAAAATAGTGCCTATGTGTACTAATAGTGACGGGATTTGAACTCTGGCAATCCGGGCACTTAGAGCGCCTTACCGCTTTTAATATTATGTTTTTAATATTCAGGGGGTGTTAGGTTTTTTCGTTACGAAATTTCTGGATTTGATCTCCACCCTCAAGGCCCGCGATAGAAGCTATACAATAGCTTAAAAGTTCGAGATTGCACAT
This sequence comes from Mycalesis mineus, assembly GCA_034621355.1. Taxonomy (NCBI): domain Eukaryota; kingdom Metazoa; phylum Arthropoda; class Insecta; order Lepidoptera; family Nymphalidae; genus Mycalesis; species Mycalesis mineus. The sequence continues at coordinate 9,254,493 of CM067886.1, read as the reverse complement.
AAATCTTTTAAGGATAGCTTGATATGTATATTTTTATAAGGTTGCAATACATTATTTTCCTTGCGGGCAATATTGCGGGCGTATGCTAGTTATATCATTAAATAAAACCTGAATCAATAGAAGAAAGAACGAAACATGAAGTCACTTTGTTTCGAGTTTGACATCTAATGAAAGAATAATATCTTTGTAAAGCATCCAAGTTCCGACAATATAGCTACTTGGGTAATTTATTGCCTTTTGTGGTACGATTTGATTGACAATAATTCTACTGACGATACTTCTACACGAGATTTTCAATTGCCTTGTTGGTCTCGTGGCCTGCATATGTGGCTTCGATCATGAGGTTCTGGGCTCCAATCCTGGGTCAGATTGTGTAATTTTTCTGAGTTTTTCTGGCTCTCATGAAATTTTCGGGAAAATATACTAAGTGGAACTTGACCGTGAACTCACTCGTACCTCGAAAAGTAAGTTAAGCAGTTCGTCCCAATCACCTATCTGATTTTTAGGGTTCCGTAACTTAAAAGGAAAAAACGGATCACTTCGTTGTACGTCTGTCTGTAAAGGCCCTTTTTTCTCAGAAACGCGTGGAAGTATCAAGATGAAATTTATATCAAATACTCAAATGTGCTGTCCCTTAGAGTCGTGAAAAAATCAAGCTTCTAGGCCAAGGCAATCAAAAGATACAGCCGTTTATACCAAAAATTTCCCCAATTATCGACACGGTCAAGTAAATCAAAACCTAACGGGTAGTAAGCTTAGGATTTTGAAATTTGGTACAAAGTAACGTTATATAGCATAGATAATGGAAAAATTACGAAAACTGTAAACTTTTAGTTGCATCGTATAATGATAATGCTTTTAATAATTTTAAGCTTACCCCCTTTTCTCATAAACGAGTAAAGGTATTACATTGAAATTCATATTAAATATTTGGCTCTATAATACCTTTAAGCTGTAACAAAACAAAAATTCTAAGTCAACACAGTCAAAAGATACAGCATAAGCCGCATATTTAACTCTACTATTCGCAGCTAGTCCTAGAATCTTGAAATTTCGCATAAAGCAATGTTTAAGAATAATTCGGAAAACCTTAAAATTTACGGAACCCTCGGTGCGCGAGTCCGACTCGCACTTGACCGTTTTTTTTTCTCAGTCATGGACTCTAAGCAGAGTGGTCGTGATTGCTGATGCTTCTCCCCTTTGGATGGTTAGTTGCGTTTCGTGAACACTCAGCTATGATTTTGCGAGTCGCTGCTTTGTCTGCTTATCCTTTAGTGGGCCGTTAATATGCTGATAATGTTTACTCATTTCGAGAAGTACACGCTCACTTAGAACAATACTCATATGGGAATAGGTGCTACGCGTGTGAAACTGCTGCTTTATCAATAACTCTACCAAAGGGTGTATAAAAGGAGTAAGAAAACGTACCCATAATTTGGTATTCTAATATCCCGTAGTATTGAAGATAGAAATTAATATTTAGCTCTTAGGATAATATCATCAAAGTCTGATAGTGGTCGATAATAAATGAAAGATCATGACCCTAAGCCTGCCAATCCGCATTGGCAACGTGGTGGGTCTACGCTCCATATCCCCTCTCCTATAAAGGGGAATACCTGGTTCTGTAGTGGACCATTAATAGGCTAATAATGAAGATAATAAAAGATTTTGAGTTCCGACAATATAGGGTTACTTTCTTAAGTACTTATTGGTAATCGTTTATTGCCCTTTGTGTAGCATTTGATCGGCAATAACTCTACCGACGGATTACATTAAACTAAAAATCTCTCAAACGATGAATGAAGAGAGTAAGAAAACGTTACGTAACGTACGTAGTGGGGAAGGTAATGCATTCATTGTATTATCTCTTAGCATGGAGATAGAAATAGTTCACACTGTGCAAGCCTTGCTGTTGTTATACATAAGTGAAATAGGGAAGCGAGGTTTATTCCGAGTGGTTGCCGCGTCCGGATTCAAGATGTGTAGTCAAGCCCGCCTGCTCGAGATTATCGTGTTAGGAATAATGTACTAAGGAACAGTGATGCGTCTATATTATTTACTATTTTAGGTATCTTACTTTTATCATTATATTTATAAACGAAATACCACTGACTCATCGCAAGATCTCAAAAGTTATACACTCGAATGGCTTCATATTTAGCATAAGTTACTCGTTTTGTTATCTGAAAGCTTGTTAACGGAAATAACAATATATTTTGGCTGGTGGTCGACCGTGGCTAGTTACCAGCCTGCCTGCAAAGATATACCGCCAAGCGATTCAGCGTTCCAGTACGATATCGTGTAGAAACTGAAAGGAATTGGGATTTCATCCTACTCCTAACAAGTTAACCCGCTTCCATCTTAATCTGCATCATCACTTACCATCAGGTGTGACTGCTGTCAAGGACTTACTTGTAGTGAATAAAAAAAATCCAGTGTCTATAAATAACTCATACGATATAGAACTATAAAAATATACACTGGGTTGACTATCAAATTGGCTTAGTTACTCATTTCACCATGTAAATATTCCCAGGATAAGTAAGACCGCGGAGCACAGCTAGTGTAAAATAAAATTTATCCATATAAAACACAAATATTTTTCTATATTCGTTATAGGCACAAAACTATTCAACCCCAACAGGTTTCATTAGAAAGTTAAATAAATAGAATAAGGAATTTGTCTAACCAAATTTGCTTTATTTACTCTGAGTAATACGAAACGTCAATGTCAGTATGTGTTTGACTATTTTGACAATGACATAAACTGTCAAATGGACGCGCGAACGGCGTCATTACGAGCTCGAGTCATTTTTGGATGTTTTGGAAAGGGTCCGGACAAAAATTAGTAAAACTTGTGAAAGTTATGATTTTTTACCAATTCTGAATTACCTAAATTCAGAACTGGGATTCAACCTAATGCCCACATGCAAAATTTGTCATCGCGAGTGTTTTCAATGCAAAATACAAAGATGGTATTTCGCCTCTACGAATGAAGTAAAAGTGAACCAAAAAGTAACGAATTCAAGTGGATTATTCAGGTGATTTAACTGGAGGTAACAGATTTATAAGCTTCTCGTCATTGTTTGGTAAGAAAACTGATATCTCATTTGATAAATCGTATAATTGCGCGTCAATTTTCTATTGGAGTTTCAATTCATTACTCATGTAAAACTAACTCTACAAATGTTAATATCAGCCCTCATAGTGCAGTGGTATGCACATTTGATTCATAAGAGTAGGCTTGGGGTTCGATTCCTGTCTTGGCCGATTGAGACTTTGTTAGCCCAAGTATAGTTAGTAGAAGGCTTCATTCGTGGCTCTGTAGGCAACAAGACTGCCAAGGGATTTGATATTCTAGTGCAACGTCATGTAGAAGATAAAAGGGGTGTTCTGTGTACTGTGTGTTCATCCTAGTCCAATAATAAGTTACCTCGCTTTCATTGTATTGCATGATCACTTGCTATCATGTGTGTTTGCGTCCGAGGGTTGTCAAATAGTTAGTGATAGTAAAAAAAAAAAATTAAATAAAAATAATTGTTAAAGATTGAAAGAACAGTTTAATGTTAAACACTTACAAATATTTTATTTAACTTAATTTCTCTGACTGACTGGCTGCTATGTATCCAGTGTGTTACAAAAAGTTTTGTGTTTACACCAAGTGACCAGATCTCACTTGTCTGTGAGTTATATCATTTCTAAAATTAATAATTAATGCAATGTGTAATAATTGAAATCTAGTAACAGTTTACATTTATGTATGTGCATGTAAATTTGTTATGTCAATCAATGTTTGCAGTATTCAGTGTGTTATAGTTTTGTACTTGTACCAAGTGACAAGGTCTCACCGGCTTGAAGGTGATAACAATTTTAAAAATTAATTACTAATGCAATTTGTGAATGCAATTTGTGTGATTAAAATATGTCGAGGAGGACACACATGTAGCGTAGCGGCATCATTCACATTATAAAAATTACAAAAAGTTCACTTAGTTGAAGTTCTGAACAATACTGCTTCACTGGTGTGTGCACCTGGTCCTGGCACCCGTGCATATATCTGTTAGACTGTTGCTAGAGGTACTTGTTATCTGTTGGATGCAGTGTTATCTACCCAGGTTTCTTGTTAAATGGAAAATAAAATGTTAAAAATAAACATATGCAAAATTAATAACAGTTGTGATATAAAATTAAAAAGATTTGTAAGTTGAGGTCAGAATAGACCGAGCGATGATTGGGACTTTTGGCCGATACTAATTTACATCGCTTATGGTTAAGTTTAACTAAATGCAGTTTTGGTAAAAACAATTAGTGGAAAAGTATTTACACAGTGTTATGGTCTCCGCTACACACTACTAGTAGTAGATTCATGTTCTAAGTACTGCCTTCTTCTTCTTTCTTCCCGCACTTGGCCACGATGTTGGCCGTTGTGCGTGATTCCTCCGGTGTTGGTCCCCTCTGGTTTATTCCAAGCAGCCGAGCTCGTTCCAGAAGCTTAGGAGGCCGCCCAGGTCGCCTATCGCTTCATGGAGTGTCGCTGAGGAACCAATGTAGGTTGCTTGTTGCTCCGACACACTGCTGCATCTAAGCATAACATGTATCGGTGTACTGTACTTTGGTACTGTTTTCATAATGACAAGATGCCGCCTCTTGATACTGCGTCAACTATTGTTTGCATGTGCTGTTAACGCTGCTAGTTTCAGGAGAAGTGCTCGCCGTGGTGTGTTCAAAAAAAAAAAAAAAAAAAAAAAAAAAAAAAAAAAAAAAAAAAAAAAAAAAAAAAATGCGTACTGCGAGCTGTTTCCTGCGAAGTGTTGAGAAGCACTGACTACCAGCTGCAATCTGCCTACAGTTTTAGACGGATCTACCTACGGTTTTAGTTCGTTCATTCTTTGATCAATTCGATCTACCTGCGGTTGTTTCGCTTATTCTTCGGTCAGTCCGATCTACCTGCGGTTAGTCCGATCTACCTACGGTTGTAGTCTGTTTATCCTTCGGTTAGTCTGATCTACCTAAGGTTTTAGTCCGTTTATTCTTCGGTCAGTCCGATCTACCTGCGGTTGTTTCGCTTATTCTTCGGTCAGTCCGATTTACCTGCGGTTAGTCCGATCTACCTACGGTTGTAGTCTGGTTATCCTTCGGTTAGTCTGATCTACCTAAGGTTTTAGTCCGTTTATTCTTCGGTCAGTCCGATCTACCTGCGGTTCTTTCGCTTATTCTTCGGTCAGTCCGACCTACCTGCGGTTAGTCCGAATTTGCCTACGGTCTTAGTCCGGTTATCCCTCGTTTAGTCCGATCTACCTGCGGTTAGTCCGCCCATGTTGCGGTTCGTCCGCCCATCATGCGGTCAGTCCGCCCATCATGCGGTTTGTCCGCCCAACATGCGGTTTGTCCGCCCAACATGCGGTTTGTCCGCCCAACATGCGGTTTGTCCGCCCAACATGCGGTTAGTCCGCCCATCATGCGGTCAGTCCGCCCATCATGCGGTTTGTCCGCCCATCATGCGGTTAGTCCGCCCATTATGCGGTCAGTCCGCCCATCATGCGGTCAGTCCGCCCATCATGCGGTTAGTCCGCCCATCACGCGGTTAGTCCGCCCATCATGCGGTCAGTCCGCCCATCATGCGGTTAGTCCGCCCATCATGCGGTCAGTCCGCCCATCATACGGTCAGTCCGCCCATCATGCGGTCAGTCCGCCCATCATGCGGTCAGTCCGCCCATCATGCGGTCAGTCCGCCCACCATGCGGGTAGTCCGCCCAACCTGCGGTGAGTACGCTCAACTTCAAGCCTCAACGATTGAACATGCTGCGCGTGCTGCGTGCCTGTGAAGGCACATACTGCGCTCCTACGACGGCGCATACTGCACGCCTGCGATGACGCATACCGCGCGCGCTCCTGAAGCGATGCATCGAGCGTTCTTTTGGAGGCGCATCTGACTGCTCGTATGCTACCTCGGTGAGGTGAAAGATGACGGTGATTATGACAATGTGCATTGAACTCCCTCAGTGCAAGTGACATATTTCGAGCTCTACAGGCCTGTATGTAGTGGCTGTCAGGCAGGCTTGTATGAGAGGTGCATTTCCAGATCCAGCCGTTAGAGACTGGTAACGCTGGTCAGGGTCGGGACGACCCCTTTGTCAGGAACGGCCGAATAAGGAATTTGTCTAACCAAATTTGCTTTATTTACTCTGAGTAATACGAAACGTCAATGTCAGTATGTGTTTGACTATTTTGACAATGACATAAACTGTCAAATGGACGCGCGAACGGCGTCATTACGAGCTCGAGTCATTTTTGGATGTTTTGGAAAGGGTCCGGACAAAAATTAGTAAAACTTGTGAAAGTTATGATTTTTTACCAATTCTGAATTACCTAAATATAGCATAAAATGGAATCAATTGACCAAAAAATAATTTCAAGATATGCAGGCGTCCGTTAATAATATTCTTTATACTAAAATATTATTAATATACGCTGACGTTAATATATCAATAAAATTATTAAAATATATTTCTTTTACGAATTAATCATCAAAAAATTATCGAGTAGCGGTTTTTTTTCAAAACTTGCGCGTCGAGGGGAATAAGAATATTCCGTTTAAAGCTTCGTTTTGCCGATTCTACTCGTATTTATAGACTCTCCAAGCATCTAATAACTCATCTCAATTTAAAATAAATTCATGATTCACATAAATCGTGAAAGTTGAACATTTTTCTCAGAACTCGCGTATTATTTTTTAAAAGAAAAAGAATACAGAATCTTTTAAATTGGTGCTTAACTTGATATCGATACTCCCGTATTCGTAGCTAAAAATCAAATACAATATTGTTCCTTAGCAATATCTCAGGACGATATTCACGTATTGCCTACGAGTACAAAGAATACACAAGCAGGATGACATAAACATTTTCCTTTGTCCATAAATACGTTTGCAAGCTTTTATTGAATGAGAAACAATGGATTTTGATTGCTACATTACGTGCTCGTATAGATATATTATGAAGTCTTTTGTAAAAATTCTAAAATATACGTGTGTATTGATGGATTTATAGGAATTAATTACTTGAACAATTATTACAAATAATTGCTTTGTTCTATTTATTGTAGTTTTGTATGCCCTGCTTATAACTGCGTGAGCCTGGAATTGATTACATGTAAAGAACCAATACCTAAATAGGTAAGTTTATTCTTTCTATATCGACTTGTTAGATCCACCACGCTGCTCCAATGCGGGTTGGCGGGCTTAGGGTGATAATGTTCCATTTATTAACAATCACTATTAGATAATGATGGTGGTGACCAGGACCGACGACTTAACGTTCTCTCCGAGGCACGGGGGTGTAACACCAACAAATTTCCGACTCCGATTGCTTGAAATGTACTAAAAATTTCATAGCTCAGAATTATTCCGTGTCCCGATCCAGGAATCGAACCTAGTACTCTCATCGTACTCAAAGCCACAAAGGCTAATCACTAGACCAACGAGGCAGTCAAAAATTAATTTATACTAAAAAATTTTTATCCTAGAATAATATTTTTACATAAAATAACGTGGTAACGAAAACGATGTAATACACTAAAAGCCTGTACGTTTATAGTGCTCCACAATAATTGCAGGCAGTGGGCCACCATAAACATGTCGCACATAGCTGTGTGCAGGTCACCGCATTGTCGCTGCCTCAAAGCCGCTTACATTTATCGATCCTGTGTAGGATCACTACGGGTATCTATTTACGGGTTAACCCCATGATTATCGGTTGATACCACTAATTTAGTGTTCCCCAGCGAAAGTCTATTTTAAAGAATAGGCTTATTAAAAATTGTTTTAACTAGAAGTCGTAGTAACGGTAATAAAAGTAATTTTAAATTAATCACGAACAGGCTATTCCTATGATGATGGTAACCGTAGCACAGTAGTGCACAGTGGATTAAAAAGAGGAAGTCCTGGGTTTCATTCCCGGCTGTTTCGTGGGGCGCTTCGTCCGTGGCTAGTTACCTCGCTACCGACAAAGACGTTCCGCCGTGGGATTTAGGATTTGGGATGTCCTGTAGAAACGCAAAGGATTTTCATTCTACGTCTAACAAGTTAGACTGCTTCCATCTTGGATTGCATAATCACTTCCCATCTGGTATGATTGCAGTCAAGGGCTAACTTGAAATTAATTAAAAACATAATGATAGAGTAAGTCCAAGTATGGTATATTTGACGACCTCCGTGGCGATGTGGTATGCGCGGTGGATTTATAACGACGGAGGTCCTGGGTTCGATTCCCGGTGGGGCAGATTGAGATTTTTCTTAATTTGTCTTGGTCTGGCTGGTGGGAGGCTTTCGCCGCGGCTAGTTACCACCCTACCGACAAAGACGTACCGCAAAGTGATCTAGTGTTTCGGAATGATGTCGTGTAGAAACCGATAGGGGTGTGGATTTCATCCTACTCCTAACAAGTTAGCCCGCTTCCATCTTAGATTGCATCATCACTTAACATCAGGTGTGATAGCAGTCAAGGGCCAACTTGTAGACAATAAAAAAAAATGGTGTTTGGGTTTGAAGGAAATTTTGGCTGCGATCTACGGGCACATGAGGAAAAGAATTCGAATGATTTTATTTTTGAAGAGTAGTGTTTTTCCAATATTTTATTGAAAAAAGAAGAATATTGCCAATTTCTTTTAAATTTTACCTTTATTCCCTTTCCCCTCCAATTACGCTTACTTATTTGGGAGTGTGTACGACAAAAGATCAACGGACAAGGATTGAACCTGTGCCATTTCCAGTGTTGAGTCTGGTCTTTACCTTTAAGCTACTGAAGTTTCATTATTTAATTATGCTTAAGATAGGTATGATTAGTTGTGCCTCTGTTGCGCATTCAGAGTTTAAACAAAATGAGTATATCATTCATCACTTTTAAAGTCACTAAAGTTTGAGCACATTAAGCTTATGATTTCCCCGGAGGAACATCAAGTCAGTGGCCAAATTAGCATGACAAAACATAATATCCCATCTTTAAATGCAAAGTGGCTTAAAGTTGTACCTCTATTTTGTTTTTAAAAATTATGTGGGAAAAATTTCATCACTATCAGCTTATTAACAGCTCACTACAGGGTCAGGGCTCCTTCCTTGTCAGCTTGGCCATTACGATGCTCCAATGCGGGTTGGCGGGCTTAGGTTGATAATGTTTAATTCATTAACGATCACTAACCATATGTTGATGACGGTAACCGGGTCCGACAGCTTAACGTGCTCTCCAAAGACGATCGAGGGTATAACACCACTAATTACCTGAGTCCAGGCATAGAATTTATTGAAAATTTCTTAGCAGAAAAGCTCAGAATTATTCGATGACCTGACCTAGGATTCGAACCCATAACTTCTTGGTCAATAAGATATGGTTATTTTCAGTAAAATTACAGGCTCATCGGGTTTACAATGACTATACTTTGGTCAATTCATTAAGGCTCGCCCCACTATCTGTCGCGAGGGGAAACCGAAGGGTGCGGGGAGTACAGTTCGAACATCAGTCTCGAGTCGACCACGGCTCGGTGTACACTTGCACTGAAAGCGTTTGAAAAACAAAAAACGACGAGCCATCATGGATTGACCAATCTATACCTGATGTGACGCGTACTTGTCAGCGCATCGTAGGATGTGTTTTCTACAAGCCTTACAAAGTAGCAAAGGGTTTTCTTTGAACTTCTGAAAGGCTATCTTTTAGGTCCGTTAACGTCGAATACTCGACTTAGATAGTTGAATGATCTTAAGATTTGCCCACCTTTCCATACCGCCACCATCTTATATAACTTCCAAGACATTGTGTTAACTTGTGCTCTAATTGGCTGCACCTTTAAAATCAAAATTATCACTGAAAAGCACATAGAGAACTGACCATCGAAGTTCCAATGGCCAGATTTAAGGAGTCAGAAGAGTCGCTGTACCCAAAATCGGCTATGTAGCATCATCATTATCAACTAGATAGTACTGTATAAACAGACCTTCAAAACATATTTAGGCATAGGTAATTCTATGTAACTGTAAGAGATCAAGCTAAGACAATATTAAGAATTGAACAATATTGCTAAGGAAACGTACTCTATTATTATTAAAGCAGCATAAATTTCATAAGAATTGCTTAGGAATACTTGGAGTGAAAAGAAAGGAAATTTCGTATATATAACAGCAAATGTACAAAGTTTCACATAATTACGTACAAGTCGGAACGCTGCCGGGTAGGAAAATTGCTTGCACAATAACATAATAGCTTCATGGCTCTTATAATGTTGCTACTGTTATTGTCAAAATCTTGAACAATATCTTTTGTTAATTTGGAAATTCTCTAAGTATTTTTTTAAGTCTAATCGTTATAGCTAGTAAATATTTATGATATTATGAATTAGTTAATCTCCACCAATTATAAATTAAGCTCCCCGCCATGCTAATTTTGTTTAAGTCTAGACATGTTTTTTCAAACTACCCTACAGATTTTATACAATTATTATTATTGTTAGTCATTGACATATCAATACTATGGACTTCGGGTCAGCGCTAAAAAGTGTCCGAACCTAAAGAGAGCTAAAACGCGAAAAAGATTCCAAATCGCATTCAGTCACATATTAGCTTACTGAGAGAATACACGTCAATAATGTTATAGAAATACGACTGCATAGAGTTATTCTGTTGTTTAATATTTGAATTTTTTAATTCCTTCATTTTTTAATTGAAAATAATTTATATTATTAATTAATAAAAAAAAAGTTTCACCTTAATGTTAAAAGTCCTTCACACTCGATTATTTTGATAACTATAAGAATTATATCCACATGAAATTTGGAACAGTTATTTAAAACAGTGACCTAACGTCATTGTAGTAAAAAAATATATTGGTTGTTACTAGATTTATCCCAGCATACGGAGGTCACTGATACATTTAAAGTTTGCTGGGAATATAATCATATAAGGTTGAAGATGTAAAAAAAATTCTAAGCTACCTACTCCACACTATTTATGTTGTCCTATTTTCACGAGAAGCAGCCATGTCAAAAAAAGGTTGCCATGGCAACCGTCAGTCAAAGCTGATTACTTATTGCAAGCATTTAAACCGTTGCAAATTAGACTGTATAACAATAAAATAAGACATATATTACAATATTTTACTTTATTTATAAAAAAAAATATATACGGTCGAATTGAGAAACTCCTTTTTTTTGAAGTCGTTTAAAAATACAAACACATTTTAGTATATATAAGATATCTCGGGACACTTTTGTCGTGAATTTTGCATTACACCCGAAGTCCATAGTACTAACTATTAATATGCCAATGTTGTTAGTATAGAAAAAGAGTGTCCCCGAAAATTTACTTACTTATTCGTACAATCTATTATTTTTTACAATTTTCTTAACAACGTGTGGGGTAGACCCACAAACCGTACAGTAGGTATCTTTTTACATCAAATTACAAGTTTTATATAAAATTAATGCTATAAAACTCGTAAATTTTAAATTTCCATAACAACCTTTAGTTAAATAGGGTTATGGGAATCTACTATGTAAACTATAAAGGTAAAACGTTTAGTAGTTTGAACATAAATGAGAGTGGTGTGTCCCAGTAATTACCCCTGTCGCGTGGACAAATATGTGTGCAGTGCGAGCCAGACAGCCTCTCTCACTCTTTACTATTTAGCTCTGTAATAGTCTCAAATACTGCAAATTAACTAAATACATGCGTAGCTGTTTTATGTCAATTATAATATCTCAATCAATGAAATACTCCTTGAGTTTTATACTTTCACACGGGCATAGTAATATATTATAGTAAGTATGATCTATAGAAAGTACGTATCTTTTGTTTTAACGACACAGATTCTTGGAAGTAATAAGATTTTCTTTCTACATACAAGACGGGATACTTAACCAAAATTGTAAATTATAAAATGCAAACTGTAACATTGAATTTTAAAGAGCAAGTGCTGAGTTTCTTCCCGCCTCTTCTCGGCAGGATCTGCCTTTCGAACCGTTGGCACTGACCGATATACTTGACATTTCAAAAGTGCTTGTAAAACAGCCTTGAAATAAATGATTTTAAATATTTTCCGCTGGGAAATGCATTTACGCATTCTTCCCGGAGGAACCACATGGTCGCGGTACTTCCCGTAGGATATGTGAGACTCGCTGACTGGAAAGCGGTCACAATACTCACTAAAACCCAGCGCTGCCTTCGGCATCGTGAGTGAAGCACCAAAGGATCGAAGCGGACATTCTACCTTGGCATCTACTGATATACCTTCTGTGTGATGTAATATAATAAATGTGATTACATAAATTACTAAAGTACAGTACATATTTAGAACGTAATTTACGCACGCCACTAAATTTCCAAGTTGGCTTTTTTGATGTCTTTGACAATCATCGTTAGGTAACTGTATTTCAGTCACGAATCTCTCAGTCTATCAATGAAAACTGCTTGAAAATCCGTTTAGTAATTACCATGTTTTTAAGATACACACATACATTCTGGGCGGTTAGCATTTTGCAATTATATATACAATGTAGTGTATAAGAACACTAATAACAAGGTAATAATAATTAGTTATCAAAGGACATTGCCATAATTTGCCCCAGGCTGTCCTAACGTATGCTCATATTTAACTATTTAACCGACGAAAAAAAAACGGAGGAGGTTCTCAATTCGACACGTATATTTTTTTTTTATGTATGACCACGCATAACTTTTTACAGAGTTGTCCGATTTTAATAATTCTTGTTTTATTAGAAAGGGCATACATCCAAGGTGGTCCCATTGTCATCATGTTAGGATCTGATGATGATATCCCAGGGAAATTGAAGGAACTCTTCAAATTTTGGAGGCACGCTTACAGCGATTTCGGTTTTTGTCTCGGTATTGGTAGCTTTTTGGCTACTAGTGCCGTATAATGTACTATGACAGTAAAGTACGAGTACGTTACGTGACGATAAATCACTAAAAAGTAAGAAATAAATTTTTTTACAAAAAATAGAACCGACTCAAAACGTACTAAAAAGTAAAAAATAATTAAGTCATTTAGTTGCTTTAATTTACTTAAGCATATCTAGGAGTCGGTGCCAGCCAAGGTTTCTACTTTAAGGACGTTACCTAGAACCCACAAACTGCTTTACTACGTAAAATAAGTGTTCCTTAAACTTGGCTGGCACCGACTTCATAGATATGCTTAAGTAAATTAAAGCAACTAAATTACACAATTATTTTTTACTTTTTAGTGCGTTTTGAGTCGGTTCTATTTTTTGTTAAAAAATTTTATATATTTAAATACACAATGGATTTTAAACAACTATCCATGTTTCATAACAATCACTTGAAAATATATCAAAAACATAAGAATTTCAATGGATTTTTTTGTGTTCTGAATCACGTGACCGTCTACGTTGTATAAAAAGTCAACTTTTATCAATCTTCATAACTTTTATCAGCGACTGCTTAGCTACATGTAACCTAGTATTTAAATAGAAGATCTGTACTATTTAATGACATATATATCATCTCTGGGCATCTCTGGGGCAGACTTCCATACATTTTTTACCTATGTCCTTATTTGTCCATTAATTTTACTATTAATTAACTCAATGACCAAGGTAACAATAAATTATTAAAGTGGGTAAAGACGTTCGCAAACAATTTAAGGATCAGTTTCAAAGACAGCCCCACACTCTCCTTTATGCAAATGTGATGTAATTTGGTGGTGGTATTCCTAAAGACCCTTTGCTTAATTGCTTTGAATCTTTGACCGTGTTATGTACACTTGTTTGCTCACGCATATTATGAGGAACTGTTTGAGATCTTGATTATAGTGTCTGTTCACGCTACAGCATTGAGAAGTATAAGTGGTCGCTTCATATAGACTGTTTTCCTCCAATATAGAAGTAGGAATTTCTCTGGTATGACTATAACACGGCCGATAGGTTAACGCTTTAGATTTTGCACTACAGCGTACGGAGCAGGACGGCGACGGAACGTTGGCGCGAATCGTTATTACGTAAAAGATTATGTAAAATGCGTAACACGTCAAATATAATTTTCTATATATTATTTGACGTTTTTTACACATGCTCAGCACACAGACTGATATTGCGCCAGCTTCACGTCACCGTCCCGCCCCTCTCGGTGTTAAACTAAAGTTTTAGTGAGAGGAAATATTAATGATTATGTAGGTACCTAGCATACTTCAGCAGACCTTAAGTATCTAGGTAGGTAAATATTAGTACACAGGCGAACCTGTCCACTAATATTTAAACAAATATAATATTCTCTTTAGTAGCGTGGTTCAAATGAGATTTACACCGCTAATTTGCGTGGTCTTGTTGAGAGAAATGCGAAATTATATAATTTGATTAGTTTTGCAAAAAGTACTTAAATTATACTAAAGTTACAGACAGGACGTGACGTAATTTTTTAAAGAGAATATGAATAGAAAGGTTCAAAATTATAATAAGTATATCAAACAACTAAGAGTACAGTGATTACTGATACCCTTTGCTTAATTATTACAATAGGAACAATATTTAATTTATACACACACACAAACACAAGGCCAAAAGTTCGTGTGCGTGTGTAAGTGTGTATATTTGTAACACCATCACGCTACCTACATCTATTGAATCGATTTGGCATGAAATGACTGTGGATTAACCCACAAGTACAAAACAACTCATAAGTATAGCCATAGGATTAACCCATAAGATAGTTAATAGTATATATTCAGGGAAACTAAAGAGTTTTCGCAGGATAGAGAAAATTTTGAGTTCACGTAAACATAATTGCTAATATTACGAACATTACAATAAAAATTTATAAATTTAGAAGATTTTCCAACCAACGTACTTCGTATTTCAGATGTTTTCTAATCAAATTGAAATTCTTCATTAATAATTTGTGTACGTACATAGGTACACAGAGAGAGAGAGAGTATGATGAATAAAAGGAGAAAATAATTATTCGATTCACATTGTTAAGACAAGCGCTTCGAACCGCGGATTTCCGTGAGACATTTAATTTTTTGCATGGAAGGAACTAGAATTTCCTGGAGCATCTTGTCTGAAAACGGGGCCGTACAAATTGTGTTACGACTCGCCTTTAAATAGAAGCCGTCTGCCCTGTCAATTATAATTTGGGTAAATTCGAGGAATTTTCGACGAGTTATGGGCTAAACTTCTAGGCGGATTCGTGTAGACCGCATAGATGTAAATGAATGTTATATTACAGGGACGTAGTAATTTCGAGTAAACAAAACACATTGCCTTGTTGGTACAGTTTTTAGCTTATATGACTTCGTATTATGTTCGGTTAGAGGCTGACTATAAAATATTTAAACTTTTTGAAGTGAAACTTCTTTATCGGAGTTGGAAAAAAATTTAGTGTAACATTTTTTCGTTACGCGTCACATTTTTCCGTTACGCGCCATCTTTGACTTATGGAAGTGACGTGATAAATATAATATATATATATATATATGTTATATTGAAGTGATCAGCAAAATCAAAGGGTTTATTTTATTTCTGATTCCAGTGAATTGCTAAAAAAAGTAAGTAATTACGACATCAATGATAGTAATAATTATATTACAGTTAATGAAATTCAATAATAATCTTTGTAGTTAAGCTAAAATGAAATAATTGTAGAATGTGTATTTATGTCTATGATAATAAAAGCCTTTTATTAAACTTTATCTAATTTAACTTTATTTAACCAATTTCTGTAAAGTTGCATATAGTAAATTATTTTTTGAAAAATAACGTCATAAAAAAGTTTCACTTCTTACGAGTGTACGCTAGTACACGCACACATTTTTATTTCAATGAAGAAGGCAGACCCTGTACTTCAAAGAGCCCGTCGATCCCGATCATTATGATTCTAGCATCTAACAGTACCTAATCATTAGAATAGATTCAGACTTAGGTCTGGTTCTATTGTAACCAACCTACATTGGAGCAGCAAGGAAAGGAAGGCAGAATCTCAAAATCTTCGCCTATAAGAAGAGTCTAGTCCCAAATTTTTGTGAAGGATAAAGTTAAAGGTCTCATCAATATAAAGCTACTTACGGAAAATTTGGTCAGTAGTAATTAATTACAATAACATACCCCAGACTAGACTAAGATTAAGTTTTGTAGGTATTCTTAATATTAGTATGGAAGCAAGATAATGAAAATGTTTCTCAATTCTTAGGCTTTTCAAGTGATTCTTAAGCTTTTATACATACAATATACGAGGCTCCTTTTATTCCTCTGAAAGGCGCCGTCGTGTTAAGTTAAAGAGATCAAAGCTCCATTGAACATGAGTTGGTCATGAAAGGGATCACTTCACATATCGATAAGTTGTAAAAGTATCCCGCACAAGCGGTTGCCAAGTATCCGACCAGCCACCTACGAGTATATTAAGTGGACCATTTTCATGTCTAAGTTGCTTTATTTTTTAAAATCAAAATAATACTCAAAAACCTGCTAGAAAAGCAACTGATATCGATTTTTCTGGTGCAATTAGGAATGCTTTTGTTTTCAACAAAAAGGTTCTGGATTCGATTTTTCAGGCTGGATAATTTTTTTAGTTTTGTACTTTTTACATAAACTCATGTCTGGTCTGATGAAAGGCACCAGTTATGGCGAGTTACAACCTTACCGGAAAGGACAAGTAAAGCAGTTTTAGCGTTCAGGTTGAAAGTTCCATAGAAATTATTAAATATATATAACAAACTATTGTCTCCCCTAAGTAAGCCCGCAACTATCTTAGGTTTCAACATCACTTAACATCAGATGGCAATTAACTTGTCATTAAATTAAGCAAAAAAAAACACAAAGTTTCTTTTTTTTTAATGACTACAAGTTGGCCCCTGACTGCTATCACACCTGATGTTAAGTGATGATGCAATCTAAGATGGAAGCATGCTAACTTGTTAGCAGTAGGATGAAAATCCACACTCCTATCGGTTTCCACACGACATCGTACCGGAATGCTAAATCGCTTGGCGGTACGTCTTTGTCGGTAGGGTGGTAACTAGCCACGGCGAAAGCCTTCCACCAGCCAGACCAAAACAAATTAAGAAAAATCTCAATCTGCCCCGCCGGGAATCGAACCCAGGACCTCCGTCTTATAAATCCACCGCGCATACGACTGCGCCACGGAGGTCGTCGAAAAAAAGTATAAAGATGTAGTTTATTTACGTATCCTGAAGTAGAGCAAACGTTTGTTCTCATGCTTAGTACCCAAAATATCGTCATAATAAGGTACAGAATGTGTATGTGCAATAGAGAGAGTGATTTTGTCTCTATAACAAATAATAAAATTAATTAAAAAACAATAGTCTAATTGCTAGATGACATAGTTAATTATAGATTTCCTGATATAATAAATCTTGAATCAATTAAGATAACTTTGTTATCTTGATTTATTGTAATGAATTGGTTAGACCTTAATTATGTATAGAAATCCAAATTAGTTACGATAATAGCGACAATTGTGGTTAAGATAAAATATATCGGTACAAAAAGAAATTAATAAAAACCTAATTTTTTTTATACATAACTTCACAAAGGTACAATAAGTTTTACTAAAAATATGACTAGTTTAGCCTTTATAAAACAAGAAAGTAAAAAATAAAAAGAAAAATTTCTGTAAATTTTTATTCTGTATACATAATGAAAATGCGGCCAAATGGTTCCTGTAAAGGTATACAGGCAGTGCTTGCTTCGCGCTCGACTTAGCGGGGGCACTGCTGTGCACCCTGATCAAAACAAAATAGAAATATGAATTAGGCACTTTCTTGTAACGACGCCAACTTCTCAATTTGCCGAAAAAAAAAAGCTTGACTCTGACCTCGAACCTAGGACCTCATACTCCGAAGGCCACATAGGCTAACCATTAGACCAATGAGGTCGTGTATGTAATATATACTACGTGAAATACGTTGGAAATAGGTATTCAAACATTTACTTACTGAATTTTAAAAATCTTGCAAGCTGACCCCACTGAAAACAAAGCCCAATTTGTTTAGTATAAAAGCACCAATCAAAAGCGACAAAAGCTGTTTTGCATCAAAGGAATTCAAAAACGATTTTGCCATCAATAATAATTGACCTCTTTTTGCGTTAAATTATTCTCCTCGGGTGTTCTGTATTTCGCTTGAAATGTAAGAGTTGCTTCACACATACCTACATCTATCATAGCGCATCGCATTCGTTATTACATAGGAATTTTTCCTTTCACAATGACTTGATAGATCGCGACGTTTGTATAAATGTCCTGTGCTACGAAGTAGTGAACTGGCACTGGCAGGACTGAATTTGCCACTTGACTCCTTTATATTTTTTTACAATTTAAGCTTGACAAAAATAGCCTTCCCGAAATACTTTACGAGTTCTCTGATTAATTGTATGGGATTTTCACATGTAAAAACCGAATTAAAATCTTATAAAATTCGTCAAGTCATTGGAGAATTTGCACACAGTGGTGTAGGATAAGTCAATAAAATATGGTAAAGTTTCTAATAGTCACACCACGGCGTAAGTATTCGTGTCTGGGGGGATAAGGATACGATTTCGTGTAGGTACCGAAGAGGTGGTGTTTTTTTTCCTAATCCTAATAAGTTTTTGCCTCTATCTCTATCTTGATAACTACATCATCACTCACCGTCAAAAGTGATTGTATATAACTAGTAATAAATAAAAAAAAATTAAGGCTAAGCAAAGCTTACCATTTATTTTGGAAATATTTATTGTGTGTGCGGGCTGCTGACGTTTCCTGTGATGAAAGCTTTTGTATAATTTTATCGTTTGAATACGCACATTATTTTGTACTATTGAAAAAATTTGATTAAATCACGATAATTAAAAATTATCAAGGCAAGTATGAATGAGCCACTAACCTCTAAGATTAGAACAGGAGATTTAAAACATTATATTTTTTTAAATTTTGGATTCCCAAAAGCAAGTCGTAATTTGATTAAATTTATTTAACTCTTAAAAATTGTAAAAAAAAATTAATAGAAGTTATTTTAAATTGGATGTTATGAGCCCCGGGTTAGAGGGGACAAATTGGGACACATGCCTCGGGACAGTTTCAGAGGGCTGCCAAAATTAAAATGCATTTAAATGTCCGAAAAAATCACGCAGAACAAATCTGCAAGATAAAGAGAAAAAATTCGGAAAAAATACAGAATCAATTGATATGATTGTCTATGTCTAATAGCTAAAAGGCAGTAGATTACAAATAGCACTATTTTTCATTTATTTATTCAATTTCATTTATTTATTTATAGGTATATATACAATGCACATTTACAGCATATTATACAAAGAAAGTTATAGAACACAAAAGTTTACAAAGATCTTATTGCTACATCAATTTTTAACAGACAACCTTTGACATTCGAATAATCACAAAGCGGTATAAAGTAATACATTATTACATAAATTGTTTTATTTTAATTACCTATTGTAAAACTTAGAAGAATCACTACCAAGTTGTATATATGCTTAAGTAAATTAAAACAACTAAATGACACAGTTATTTTTTTATTTCTTACTTTTTAGTGATTTATCGCCACGTAACGTACTCGTACTATACTGTCATAGTATATTATATGACACTAGTAGCCGAAAAGCTACCGATATCGAGACAAAAACCGAAATTACTGTAAGTGTGCCTCCAAAATTTGAAGAGTTCCTTCAATTTCCATGGGACCACCTTGGAAGTATGCCCTTTCTAATAAAAAAAGAATTATCAAAATCGGACAACTCTGTAAAAAGTTATCCGTGGTCATACATAAAAAAATATACGTGTCGAATTGAGAACCTCCTCCGTTTTTTTTCGTAGGTTAAAAAATAATAAAATATCCCATGACAAAATCATAAGCTGCATCGGTCGAAGTGACTGCGTACATCATTTACTCCGTTATTTTGGCGTAAACTTTAAGCGGCAATTTGCCAAATTAATTAATTCCGCATTACAACGTATTTATCGCTCGGCGCTGGCTGCCCAAAGCTAATTGGCAGTAAGATGTGGTATTAAGATCTCCTATGGAAAAATATTTATTATTTTGCTTCATCAACAAAAAAGAAAAATAACGGAAAAGCGGATAATTATTACTGATTTTCATTAAAACATTTTATTTATTTTGCCCTGTGTATGTTATTTTTCTGAACTAAGCGTTAACGATAAAGTGTGCCTTAATTAAGAATTTAATATTAAATATAAAAAAATAATTTAAAAAAAATTAATTGAAAATTAAACAATGTAACTATAACGAACAAAAGTGAAAAGTCGGACCATCGAAACGACAGAAAATATATGAAACATTCTTCAAAATCTGACAAAATTTTTGCTTCTGAGAGATAAGGACAGCGATAATACTCGTCCATTTCACTTACCGTCTCTTTGTTTGAATTTATTCTTTTAATAAAATGAAGAATCTATAGAACTCTTTTTTCATTACTTTAATTCATTATTATGTCAAATTGACCATCTTAAGTAAGTGGTCAGAATTTTTATTATAATTCTTAACCCACAAACTAAGATCACAAATTCAAAGGTAAAGTTTATGTGTATACATAGTGACGTTTAATTTGTTCGTGGTACCTTAGTATCTCATGCATACGTAATGTAATAATGCTAAAAGCAGAAGCAATTTCAAAATTTTTGCGTTTTGCTTACATTTTACTTACATTAAAAAAGTAAATAATTATTAAAAAGAAAAATATTTGAATTTTTTAAGGAAAATATTACAAATGATATGAATTGAGATTATAATAGTAGGTACATAATAACTCAATGGAAACAGAAAATTGAAAACCTCAATTTCACAGGTACCTGGTACATCTATCTCCTTTTAATGTAAAAAGCTCAATAAATAATGCAAAGTCGTTTTGTCTACGAACAAAATAATGTAGGGTATTATATTAGCGTAATTTGAAAAGGCAATATTATGAAATTTCTAAGATCCATATTGTATACTACATTCTAGCAAATAAAGATATTATACTGGGAAGGGATATATGCAGACAACACCGCGGGTCAAGACTAACACAACAAAATTTTAATAGCAATTCGGAATACCCATACGAAGAAACCACCCTCAAATCCCGCTCGGATAAAAATGCAACAGCACTAAGCAAATTAGATTTCCGGAAAATGTTTCCTTTTTAAAAGCCGCGCGGCTGTGAAAAGGCCATCGCACGGAGCGCTGTCATTATGTTAGCGAATAGCACGTGTTGCTGTTTGCGCGGAACCTCGTTATCGCGCGATGTGACTCACTTACTGTAATGAAAAGAGGGAAAAGTTTTCACTGCCGCTGATTTTCGACCACCTCCAATATGTTGTTGAACGTTGAAATATTTTGTTTGTTTTTATCACATTCCGAATAACGTAAAGATTTCACGACATAGCGGAGCAACAGGACGGCAATGCAACGTGTGGCGATCATCTTTAGTTTCAAGAACCCTGCCTGGCAAGTTGGAAGTCGATAAAAAGAACAAAAATTTTCATGATGAACGTCATTCGGATTCAGACTAGATCCACTGCCGGCAGAAGTTCACAAAAACGATAATTTGTAATGATTTTATTATTCATACTTATGTATTTTAATACAGTTCTGTTCCAAACACGTGTATCATTTGATCAAGCAACCTTTTCCAAAACCGATACGAACCGGCCATAATAAATAATACTGCAAAGCATCCAAGAAGCTTTAAAAGTGCTCTATATTATATATTTAAAAAATTTATCAAGGAGGAAATATGTTCGTCTATGTACTTACTGACGACCTCCGTGGCGCAGTGGTATAATACGGAGGTCCTGGGTTCGTTTCCCGGCGGGGCAGATTGAGATTTTTCTTAATTTGTGTTGGTCTGGCTGGTGGGAGGCTTTCGCCGTGGCTAGTAACCACCCTACCGACAAAGACGTATCGTCAAGCGATTCAGCTTTCCGGTACGATGTTGTATAGAAACCGAAACGGGTGTGGATTTTCGTCCCACTCCTTAGCCATACTATATCCTTAACGAGTTAGCCTGCTTCCATCTTAGACTGCATCATCACTTAACATCAGGTGTAATAGCAGACAAGGGCCAACATGTAGTCGATTAAACAAAAAATTACTATTATGAAACGAAGGAAAAGTTTTCATAGCCGATGATTTTTGACCGCCTCTAAAGTGTTTGCCTCTTACTTTGAAATATTGCGTATGCCCTTATTAGATACCGAAAAATTACCACAAACTGCCCCGTTGATTCAGTAGTAAGCGTTATGAACACGTCACGTACCACCATCGAGCTATTTGGGGTTATGTTTATTAACTACATGTAGTACATTACAACTCAATCATCTTCGCTAGTGACGCGACGCCGTCCAATCAAATGTCTGGTGAAACTTAATATCTTTTACGAGACATGGCTATTCTAAGACTATGTCTTTCCATCAGGCCGGAGATAGAGCCATGCTATATTTACCGATGTGCAGACTCCACTCTAAAACAATCTTGGTGACCATCGATTCACGGTAGAGTTTTCTTAAGAATAACCTCCAACTTTTTGATCCTTTGAGCTATTTTGATAACGATTTTGATTCGAATTATAGACGAAGTTAGACTGCTTATAATGTTCAGTGATTTAAAATTAATTTATCAATCATTAACATGCACATTTCTACTTTTAACAACATGTAACATAGAGCTCTAAGTTACAAAGATCTTATCAAAGATTTTCTAACAAAGCAAACAAATTAGTTATTATTCACAGACTTTGGACTTTGGTTGAATTCGCAAAATTCTAAAAAATAACTTAATTTTTCAAACATTTCAAATCACACAGCGCTAGAACGACGTCAAAGATGAGAACGCATAATTTGATCATCAAAACAATAATTTTATTCGTACATGACCCCGCAGTTTATGAATAATAATCAAGCCGGGAACTTCTCGTCGTTAATTTTCCAACAGCCCACGATGAAATGCAGATGAGGTCTTTTTGATAAGCCTTCTGTATAATTTGAGCTTTTGCTGTAACAAACATTTAGCAATGTTTACACACTGATTGTTGACTGACAAGTGTACACTCTACTCACGATTTTCTTTTTTTTATCATTCATCACATTTTTCAATAAAATATAAAAGAAAATATCATCGGATTTAATTTTAGTGTTATGGTGTACCTACACCTTATGGAGTTATTACAATAGGTAATCGGCCTCATGAATAGATTAATTCGAGCTACTAGTAGGGTAATCTAGAATAATTTTTGATTGTTTGTTATTGCATCTTTAGAAATATGAAGGAAATATAAGATCAAAATTCAACAAATCACAAATGTAAATTACATTTACACTTGAGCCATACAACCTTTTCTTTACATCAATCCCAAAAGACAATGTTGACCTCCTACTAGACGTTGGCCTATTCATCAACTTATAGCCAAATGTTTAAGTTATGTTATAACTTAAAGCACATTGCCACATTTGCCGCAAGCTGTCCAAACGTATGCTCATATTTAATTTTTTTTTTTATCGACTACAAGTTGGCCCTTGACTGCTATCACACCTGATGTTAAGTGATGATGCAGTCTAAGATGGAAGCGGGCTAACTTGTTAGGAGTAGGATGAAATCCACACCCCTATCGGTTTCTACACGACATCGTATCGGAACGCTAAATCGCTTGGCGGTACGTCTTTGTCGGTAGGGTGGTAACTAGCCACGGCGAAAGCCTCCCACCAGCCAGACCAAGACAAATTAAGAAAAATCTCAATCTGCCCCGCCGGGAATTGAACCCAGGACCTCCGTCTTATAAATCCACCGCGCATACCACTGCGCCACGGAGGTCGTCAAAAAAATTTTATTTAAATACACAATGAATTTTAAACAACTACCCATGTTTCATAGCAATGACTTGAAAATATATCAAAAATATAAGAATTTCAATCGATTTTTTGTGTTCTGAATCGTGACCGTCGTCGTAATATGAAAAGTTAACTTTTATCAACCTTCATAACTTTTATCAGCGACTGCTTAGCTACAAGTAAATTTATTACTATTTAAATAGAAGATCTGTACTATTTAATGACATATATATCATCTCTGGGCATCTCTAGGGCAGACTTCCATACATTTTTTACCTATGTCCTTTGATGTGATATGGATATAAAATGTATTTTAAAAAAATTGGTTGTCTGTAAAGTCGGTTTACTGACGATAGTTGAACGTGACAATGTCTTAAGAAAATACTGATGGAATGGTAGCATTAATTGGTTATTAAAATTTTTAATTTAAGTATATTTTTATAAATATTAATTTAAATTAATAAAATAATTGATTTTGATTTTATAAATTTATATTTTAAATTTATAATAAATATATTAATTTATAAATATATTAATTTTTAATTTAAAATTAATATATTTAATAATTATATTTAATAGACGGATGTCGAACGCTGCCGAACACAAAGGCCGATTGTGCTTCTTTGTCGCTCGTGCCGCTCTCTCGCTTGCACTTCAAGCCTTACATGGAACGCCTCAAAGCGAGGTAACGACGCATGACGCCATGTTTTTTCGTGCGTGCAGCCGGCTCTATCGAATTATAAGACGTTGTCACGTCAAAATCTAGGACTGTATTTTAGACCTTTAGAATTGCAACCAAACTTTAGAATTGAGAACCAAAATGCACGATGATATTTTTTTTCATATAACACGAAATTAATTGCATAGATAATATATTTTACCGCTTCTATTTGACACATATTTAGTTAAATTATCTAAAAAATATTAATAGATTAATGTGTAATTAAGTGCTCCTCATAAACATTCGACTGAAACATCGAAAGTACAATGGGAAAGGATAATTGCTCGAATTCAAATGCTCGGAGTTATAAAGGTAAATCGCTTAGGCATCGGGACGAACGAGAGCGGTGTTTCCTCGTAATTGCACCTGTCGCGGAGACAAATGTATCCTGCACGTGCAGGGGCACTCCGGCTCACTAACTGCTGTGCATATTTTGTGAACTTTTAACTTGTATCGACAGATTGCACATATGAGCCTACAAAGTGCTTCATATTTTTACTACTAGCCAAGTTTTTAACCCCCGACGCAAAAACGACGGGGTGTTATAAGTTTGACGTGTCTGTTTAAATGTGTATGTGTCTTTGGCATCGTAAGTTTGCGGTTTTTTTGTTTGAAAGGTATATCAGTCGAGAGTGTTCTTAGCTATGTTTGGTGGAAATCGGTTCAGGTCTTCAAGGTCATCAGGCATTTGTTAGGTGTGATAAAAATGTTACACGCTCAGTTTGCTTGAAAGCATGTGTGTGATCTGACATTTGAAACACTGATGTCTTCTGGAACTACTGAGCTGGTCTGATGATAAGGCTCGAAGGTAGGAGACGTAACCCTGGTCTACCTTTTTAGTATACCCATCGAGTTTGGGCTCGTTGAATTTGTCTTGACTGGTTCTTTTCATGTTTTTAATTTGGGTCGGAGGTTTTTAAATTTTTAATTTTTAATAATTTTTTTTTCATTATAAGTTAGCCTAGTAGTAGTTAGTATCTTTTTTATGTACTGCAAGTTAGCCCTTAACTGCAATCACACCTGGTGCTAAGTGATGATGCCATCTAAGATGGAAGCAGGCTATCTTGTTAGGAGTAGGATGTAACCCATACTCCTTTCGGTTTCTACACGACATCATACCTTAACGTTAATCGTTTGACTGTACGTCTTTGTCGGTAAGGTGGTAACTAGCCACAGCCGAAGCCTCCCACCAATCAGACCTGGATAAATTTAGAAAAAGCCCATCCAATTTTGTAAATCGGTCGAGGGAATAGAACCCAGGGTTATCGGCTTATACCTATGCACTGCACCACGGAGTTCGTCAAAATAATTATGTCGGTATATTGAAAGCAGTCCCCTTATATTTTTGTTTTGATTTAAGTCTTCTTGTAATTATTATGTATAATAATGTATAGAGTTCTAGATTTACCTTTTATGCATAATTCCTCTATGTAGAAGCTCTAGCTGTACTCCGGCTTGCTAACTGCTGCACATGTTCTGTGAAGTTTTAACTTATCGACAGATAGCATAATATGAGCTTACAAAGTGCTTCATATATCTTTACTTTATAAATTTTTTTTTAAATTAAAATTTTAAATTATAGTCTCGAAAAAGTATAGCATTTACATTTGTTTCTATTTACAGGCTAAATAGAAACGAAGAATAGAAACAAATGTAGCCTTGTGTATACACATAACTATTTTTGGCGCCGTTATATTGTAAGGTTGACTGCACTCCAAAATCCTACAACCTTAGTCCTGTTCAATACTAACATTGTACAATCAAGTCAAAATTACAAAATTTTTTAATGAAAAAGATGCTTGAAAAATATCAGGACAGCTTTCAATATGACATGACAGGACGAAAAGTAGTAAATGATAAACTAATGCAAATAATTATCTAATACATATCTTTTAAGGAATAATTCTTGTATAATTGGCGAAATGTTTCAATAAATATAATAATCTAATCTCAGAAACACCTCTGATGATTTTCACGAATGCAGCGGGTTTCGGGGACAATTAATAGTTCTAGTTAGACTACATTTTTACGAGTACCTTCCTAAAAATGTCCTCTTCTAGACCAATATAAGAGACAGAACCGACAACCTAGGAATTACTTGTATATTATGTACTTTATTGAAATAAACGATTTTGAAATTAAAATTTTTATTTTTTTGTGGTATATACAAGTACTTTGTAAGTTAGATATGTATTATTTAAATTTAAATCAATAGTCATTACAAGAAATTTTGTTAAATTTATAACTTCTATGTTGATCTGCCTATTATATTTTCAATATAGCTATAATTTATGGTAATTAATAAAATAAAATTTTTAATTTTAATAATGTTCACACCTATATACTTTAAATTAAAGGCTTTAAATTAAAGGCCTTTTGAATTGTCATAACAATGCAAACGAATCTGGATACAAGTTTAATAATGAAGATGAAATTAACACTGCGCGAGCTTCATTTACAATAATACACAAAAGCTTGTTGATTATTTTAATAGTAATCCGATTAAATATCTGTATCACATAGCTAATTTTAGTACGCTTTGTGAAACTGCACATGACTACGTTGTAAAGGGTTCCCTAACTACTTGCTTAGTTATAGTGTAACACAAACACAAACTGTTTCAACTAAGTTTACCTAATTATAAAGAGCGTCCTAGGAGATATGCAAATTGTATCTACCGGTGATCACATGAGATCCCTTTGTAAAGACTAAAGTTAGAACTTTAAATTATGTTATGATTCTAAACTAAAATTTCCACCTAAAATATTACTCAATAGTCAAATAATTATATAATTTTATAAAAAATAATTTTTCTAGTTTGTTTCAAATCAAATCGTTTATTTGCTGATACAATTGTGTACTTTATGGTATTCATTATAATCTTGAAAGGTAACAATTGTATCACGCCCAATTGGCATGCAAAATTAAATTATTATTAAAATTAGATGAATTTACAATCAAATGTTAATTAGTATTCCTACATATATTAAATTGAATACAAATGAAACTCTTTAATAAAGTCTAATACAAATATCAAATGTCAAAATAAATTTACAATGTCAGATTAAAATACTCATTCAGGTCATAATACGTATTCTCCAGAAGAAAAGTACGGAGATTATTTTTAAAAGTAACAAAATTATTTAGTTGTCTGATATGCTTTGGCAACTGATTGTATACACGGATAATCATGATTAATAAAAACATTGCAATTAAAGAATAAAAGCATTATTTAATAAAAACACCCATCCATAATCATCCAGTTAACTTTTTTAATTGTAAAAATATTTTGTTAATATTAACATACTCATTAGTCATTTAATTATTAAATTGTTTAATACAAACATCCATAGTCTTAACTTGATTAATTCTAAAAATATTTCGTTAAAATGAACATGCAATTGGAGAGCATCCTAACACTTAATAATATTCGAGATATATCTTAATGTCTTTGTTATGATTGAAAATCATCGTCGTATTCTTGATCTTATATTTGTCTTATTATGTATTCTGTTCTATAACGCTCGGCTCGGGCAAAATTAGGTTCAACATCTTCTGTTAGTGGCTGACATTAGCCCATATTATCAGTAAGCATTTCTTTCTTATTATTATCAGTTAGCAAACCTCTTACTACAATGATTCTACCTAAAATAAGAGACACACACACAAAGTACGATTTAACATCATCTAATGTGTCTGCCGCATCGCATTTTACATTCGGCAAAGGAAAGTAACCAAGCTGCTGGTAGTGGTAGCTCAGCATTGTCTTAAGAATGGAGATCTTATGGGCTTAGATGATATTGGTTGATGAAAAGAAATTTAAGTTCCTACACAATCTCCACATGCTAATGCCTCGTTTTGATGAAATGTTGAACTGATTTTACTTTTAATTAAAATAATTAGTAGCAGTCTGGGATCGGAAATTGGTGGAATTGGTATTTTATAACGTTAGTTCGAGATCACATACCACTCAGGAGTGTCCTTACAAAAGGCCTATGTCCAGCAAATTACGTTCATCGGCTGAGGTAATGATGATGATGAACGAATGGTAGTAAGTAACCGTTGTATACCACCAACTAACGCTTAAAATCATGCTGAAGTAAGATTAAAATCACAATGAAGGAACTATCATTCCAAGATCCAACTGAATTCCTTGCGCACCTCCAATTTCTCGAACCTCTTCTGTTTTCTCTTTGTACGAATCGTTTCTCAGATTGGGTCAAAATTGTGTTGCATTCAATAAAATGACACGCTCTCACACATTGCCGGTAACAAATGCTTGACACGTCCATTGCATCGCGCTCCGAATACCTTTGTGACTAAAATAAAGCAGCGTAGGCATTTTCAGTAGACTAAACTTTCAATGAAATTCTTAAACTAAGTGTTAAATAAGCATAAGTAATTTTTGTTTCGTGATATTTATAGCATTATCAAATTTAGAAAAATACAAGTTATTACTTGTATTTTTTTTTTCAAAAATTGTTCACAAGTAAGTCAAATATTTTCGACTATGATTTGATTATAAACCTTGTCCTAACTCTTGACACTTGCAGATGGTAGTACTACTTTTGTGTGATGGGTATTTAATTCTAAAATTAGTTTCAGCCATGGTTAATTTGTAAGTCAAAAGAAAAACATGCGTCAGTGTTCATTTTTAACCGACGAAAAAAACGGAGGAGGTTCTCAATTCGACACATATATATAAATATATATTTTTTTATGTATGACCACGCATAACTTTTTACAGAGTTGTCCGATTTTGATAATTCTTTTTTATTTTTTTATTAGAAAGGGCATACTTCCAAGGTGGTCCCATTGTCAACATGTTAGGATCTGATGATGATATCCTGGGGAAATTGAAGGAACTCTTCAAATGTTGGACACGCTTACAGCGATTTCGGTCTTTGTCTCGGTATCGGTAGCTTTTTGGCTACTAGCTACTAGTGCCGTATAATATACTATGACAGTATAGTACGAGTATGTTGCGTGGCGATAAATCACTAAAAAGTAAGAAATAAAAATTTTTAACAAAAAATAGAACCGACTCAAAACGCACTAAAAAGTAAAAAATAACTGTGTCATTTAGTTGCTTTAATTTATTTAAGCATATCTAGGACTCGGAGCAAGATTTCTACTTTAAGAATATTACCTACAATCCATAAACTGCTTTACTACGTTAAATAAATGTTCCTTTAAATTGCTGGCACCGACTTCATAGATATGCTTAAATAAATTAAAGCAACTAAATGATACAGTTATTTTTTACTTTTTAGTGCATTTTGAGTCGGTTCTATTTTTTGTTATAAATTTTTATATCTACAACGTACTACAGCCAAACCAGTTATACTTATTTTCCAAAAATATTTATAAGGTATAGAATAAGTGGTAAGCATAATCATAAGCCATTTTAATGGGTCACTGGAAGCTCAGCTCAAAACTACGCTGTCCAATTCGATTTAACAGAATTACATCTTACACCCAAATGGTCAAACCCAAATCAAAAGTAGGTAGGTACGTCTCGAGTCAAATAACTTTATTTATCCGAGCTTTCTACTTTAAAGACGTTACCTAAACTTAGATGGCACTGACTTCATACATATGGTTAAGTAAATTAATGTAACTAAATGACGCAATTATTTTTTACTTTTTAGTACGTTTTGAAGTGGGTTTTATTTTTTATTATTCCTTTTGAAGAACGGAACCCTAAAAACAAATAAGACCGAAAATTCAATATTCGAATCTGTAACAAAATCGTTGATCAATAGAAATGAAAACTAATTCCTTGAAAACAAACTCGCGGTCACTAAGCAGTAATTTGTGACAATAGTATTGTTTAAGTCAACAGTTTTACACCTTGGCTCTTGTCTCAGCTACGTCTTTATGTTGTCTTCAAGGTACTAAAAACTGAAACGTGTAAATAAATGCTTCAGCTAAATTCTCATTTGCGTCACATTTACTAAAAACAATAACCCGTTACGGTTATCAAATCTTGTATATAAGTAACAGCTTCGGTCGCATGCATTAGTATAGAAATTCAAAATTATGGCCCGCATCGGTTTATGGTTTTTATTCTTTTTGTCTGTGGCGGTGGTAGTACTATGTGATACTACTGCTGCGCCTGGAAGTACTACAGCGGGTCCATCGTCCACCAGCCCGGCTCCATCAGATAAAGCAGATAACGTAAGAATAATCATCATTCATCATTATCAGCCTATTAACGGCCCACTACAGGGCCAGGCTTCCCTCCCAGTAGGAGAGGGAATATAGAGTGTAGACCCACCACGCTGCTCGCATGCGGATTGGCGGGCTTAGGGTGATATTGTGTCATTTATTAACTACCACTATCAGATGTTGATAACAGTGACCGGGACCGACGGCTTAACGTGCTCTCCGAGGCACGGAGGTATAACACCACCAACTTCCCAACTCCGGGCTTGGAATGTATCTACTGAGAATTTCATAGAAGAATGATAAACTCAGAATAATTCCGTGACCGACCCAGGATTCGAACCCAGGACCTCATGATCGAAGCCAGATAGGCTCACCACTAGACCAACGAGGCAGTAAGAATAGTATTGTTTCTCTAGTAATCTTTTATCTTGAAAGCCGGATAACATTTTTGCTTACGGCAGATAAGGACAGAGATAATACTCGTATGTGTAAGCGAATCGGTTGTTTACGTTTATTCTTTTAATAATATGAACAAAGTGTTTAAAATAGAAACGGTTAAAATTCGTGAAACAAACAATTACTTCACGCTGCGTTGCATGAACTAGCAGTTAATGACTAAGGGCCCAGTATACATCAATTACGTGACTTTTATAATTAAATGAAAAAATCCTGGCGATAGTTTAAATTCTAATAAAATTAAGAAACTATAGTTTTATCATTATCATCGTTACATTGTCTGTTCTGTGTATTTCTTAGTCTGACTGTTTTTCTTATACTTTATATTTTGTTTCAGCCTCTAAAGGATGCAAGCTTAAGATTATTTAACAGTGTAACTAGTTTTCCAACCGCAGTCTTTGATACAGTTGTTGGCGTAAGTATTCTTCGTAAATAATACCGTTTAATTAATTTGATTACCGCATAGCTTTCATTATTGCCAAAGTGAATATTCTAGTGAGAGTTATAATATTTGCCTATTATTGGTTGCATGATTTTAACTGCAAAGTAGACTAATGAATAAAATTTTCTTTAAAATGTCTAAAAGTCCCTAATTATAAATTCTAAATAACAGTTTTAAATACATTGCATACAGAATAAGGAAAGGTACAATTACACGGAACTTCATCAATCAATAATTAATTTTATAAATTCATTCAGTTTTATATAAATCAATTTATAAAATTTTTATTGTCTGTGTATGTTTGTGGATAAATAAATAAATTTCTATTTTTTCTTTTACAGGTAACAAAATCCGTGATAAGTAATTTTTTTTCGTTTGGAAAATAATACATGCATGCTTTTTGTTTTGTTGAATAAATTTCACTGTTGACAATGATATCGGTAATTTATTTTACCTTATTGTACTTACGGTCAACGATCAGCTCGATTCTACAGCCTAGTAGTGGGATCTCGGGTCATTATACATTTCTAATAGATATTTTTGGAAGCTCTAGTTTTCCGACCTTAAATTATCACGATATCCCACTTGATATAGTTTGTTGATATTCATTTTTTTCATTTTCGCAATACGGCGTCCAATAGTAGCCATATTGAATTTTTACTAACGTCATATCTTTAGTGACACTCGCCGAACTAAGAGGAATCGATTGATGTGTGGATACAAAATCGGCCCAGGCGTTTGTTCTGAATAGTGCTTCAAAGGAACAAACGTACATACTTACATACATATATACGATGATAAACACATTACCACTTCTTTGCGTCGTGCAATCGGGTAGAAATAGCGTAATGTCCACACAAAATTTCATCCCCAATTTCATTTCCTACTTCAGGCTGCCGACTATCTCTGTACCAAATTATATTAAAATCGGGAGAGACGAATATCTTAGCATTCCATGGATCGACCGTGCGGGTGCCAGGTCCATCGCGTGGCTGAGAGAAAAACTCCGAACAGAGCCCGAGACTTGTGACACAGGTATAGGTTTAAAAGAGATCTCTTAGTGACGGCCGTTAACACTCACCTTCTCTGTTCAAGTTATAAGGTTATAGAGAGACTTTGCTGGTACCTCTCGCACCCACTTCTACCGCGTATAAACTAACCACAGAGCCATTTTTAGTTAGTTCATTGGTAAGGTCATAGGTCATCAGTAGTAAGGCGTGATTGCGTAATACTATTAGGTACTGAGTATCTTTCGCATTCATAATAAATATAAGCTAGGAATAAGGATAAGTAAGTATAATATAATAGTCGCCGTTTGCCTGAATGCTCGAGATTATCCAAAGGCACAAATTTGTTAGTCCAAAAGATCAAATTGAATGGTACTAGAGTACTAGAGCAAAGTCAACACGAGTGCAAGTATTCGAGAATGTTGATTGCGCTTGTGTTTGTTGTGGTTGTAAATTGTACAAACAACACACACAAGTATACTGTTGCTTCGGGCACTTTACTAACAACGGATGCGTCAAGTACTTGGCCGAGTAAGTACGTATTGTTAAGTCAAGAAGTTGTAACTACCCACTTAAATAGTTATTGTCCTTGTAAGGATATATTAATGATAATTTGGTGCTAAATAACTGTAATTTTTTGCTAAATGTTCGCAAACAGCAGAAGTAGTAGGCCTTATAATGTCAGGGGAATATTTTCACCGGAAATTACAGTTGTATGCTCAGCTGCAATTATCCACAAAAGTCTAACACGCATTATTGATGGTGGCTTTTTCAGAACCATTAAAATTTACAATATAAGACCGTAATCTTTAGAGTTTCGGTAAAAGGTCGGTAATTCATTCTTCATGAAAATTGTGAACAACGCTTGTCAAAATCCTATACTTATTTATGACTGTGACTGGTTTTATTAGTTCTCTCTTTACCAGAGATTCTAAATTATTCAAAGAATCAGTCATATATTATTTTCTTTAAAAACATAATTGTAAACATCGAATACCATGCTTCTCGTTTAGCTATTTAAAATAGGTTGCGGTCGTAATTTTCAATTTGACTGTGAATATTATGTATTTGTGTAAAATTTCGTCGTTTATATATCATAGATACTAGAATTTTTTTAAATTTTTAAAATCACATTTTATGTTATAAAAAAATTATTTTTATTGCTGAACTCTATTTAGGGCCGCGCGCGAAGGCCGTAACAGTCTCACGGAGCGCTATTTTCAACGTCTAATTAAAATTATAAATAATGGAGATAGAGTTCCGGGAGCTAAAATTTTTTTATTGGAAATGTTAATATTTTTTAAGTTATTATTTATTTATTAACTAAAAACGAAATATCATTTTTTTCATCTTATTTTGTTAATAACAATTGCAATTTTTAACCTGCACCAAAATCCTTCAAAAACATTTTTCTAGAGGTGATTCCGAATCAAATGAGTCATCGCTCATATTTTTAGGACCTTTATCTCTATTTTTCACGTTTTTGAACTTGCTGACTAGAGTATTATATATTTATTGTAATGATACTTTTTTGTTGGAAACGATGGCCCCGTCTGGAAAGACTTGTTTAATTAAAATAAAGTATTTAAAATTTAAGGAAAATTTACAGAAAACAAATACGTCCCATGCCTAAAATGCTCACAAGTGTTGCGTTCACAGTATGAGTTATTAACGGTATTTCCTACTAACTTGATATCTAATCAAACTCCGCCCTGCGTCAAAGTGCAACGGAGTTACTAAATACTTTGTGTATTCTTGGTACACTTACTTGAATGTTAATGGAAATAGATAACTAACATTAATATAACTAGATAATTTGGATATGGGTCAATCTATTATCCTTTTGGCTTTCGGAAGTTCAACATTATCAGCCTATTAACGGCCCACTACACAGCCAGACTAGGGGTTATATATCATAGCTTAAAATTGACTACTTTTACAACAAAACTGAATTTTCCATCACAAGCAGCTTCATCTAAACTGGTAGGTGTGGGAAATACTTAATAAGAACGTAGAATTGTAGCAACCTATAAAATATTCGACTGGCTGATACCTAGTGAATGCTATTAAATCACATCTTATGTACCTATATGTAGATTATCATCATCGTCATCATTATCAGCCTATTAACAGCATACTACAGGGCCAGGCCTCCCTCCTTATAGGAGAGGGGATATGGAGCGTACACCCACCGCGCTGCTCCAATGCGGGTGGGCAGGCTTAGGGTGATAATGTTTCATTTATTTACGATCACTATAAGATGTTGATAATAGTGACCGGGGCCGACGGCTTAACGTACTCTCCGAGGCACGGGGGTGTAACACCACCTACTTCCAGACTCCGGGCTTGGAATATATTGAACATTTCATAGAAGAATGAAAAAGCTCAGAATTATTCCGTGACCCGACCCAGGAATCGAACCCAGGACCTTGTATTCGAAGCCACATAGGCTAACCACTAGACCAACGAGGCAGTCAGGCATGTAGATTATATACAGCTATAAGATGTATTAATGAGTCTTTATTACACAAATTTTACCACAGGCAAATCAGTATTACATAACCGAATAGATCGGTAATCCGGGTAAGTAAAAATTATTTTAAACAAATAAAAACAAGTGTCGCTTTTATAATATCACATTTAATGTTTTACTGATATCGAGTATATGGCATCTACTTATAAACCAAATTATGTGTATAATTTGCTTTAACGTCATCAAACAATAAAAATATATCCTTACTTTAATATATCCATACACAAAACACAATATTAGTTATGTAACATTTAGAGGCAAATATTTAACGAACATAGAATATGTGGCGAGGCGCGACTTTAATTAAAAGATGATGACACAGTATAATATATTATTCTTGCTATATTATTAATTATAACTTATTAATAATAATCAATAATAAAAGATGGTAAGGTATTTCGAAAATTTTGCTCGGGTTTTTCGGCGTATAGAAACATATTATCTACTTATTTGAATTCTGGGAATAATTTTAATGAATACATTTAATAATTTTTATTTGTTAAATAATTCGGTATGTATAAAAATAGAAAATAAATGAGGTCATTTATTGTACTTTATTGTATTTAAAAGAAACAGTAGAAACTGAAATTCTAGGTCTTTTTAAATATCGTAAAAGTTTTTACACTTTGAATATGTGAAATCGGACATCTATAAAAAATCATTATTTTTGATATAGAAAAATTTCTAAAATGAACGTTATGAAAATGAAATTAACTTATATTTTACATACACAAAGATTTTTTTCAGATTTCAATACAATTCGATATATTCGATACAATTCAATACAATCTTTAAAAATCTTATACGAAATAACTACTGCGAAAAGGTATACATTATTAATCCGACAAAATTATTTTTGATATAAAACTGAATGCTGAATATATAAAGATATAAATAATCCTTTAAGAAAATGGATATCTAAGTATTTAAAAATTGCATTTACAAGCATGTGTACAAACAAAAACCTATTTTTTTTTATATATATAAATTAAATCACATACGGCGGGAGAATTATTGATTCAAAACTTGAGATCTGAGTGATGATTGGTGAGAGGTATTACCCCAGATCATGGTTAAGGGATCAAATTTTAAACTATATTCTTTAACCGTGGAATCAATTTAAAAGAATACTTTAAAAAAATTAGCTTCTATCGCCTTTATAATGTTGTACTTATTCACCATCTTATAACAATCGTTTAAATGCTCTTCTGGAAACACGTACCTACCATATCAAGTATGTATATAAATAGTTTCATTTCATATAATATATTACGTATATTTTCTGCAAAAATAAACTTTACATGCTGTAAAAACATTAACCAGTCATATAATAATATAATATTTACACAATAATAACTATAATGGTGGGGCTTCGCTTTCATTAACTCAACAATACGACGATATACTAAAATCTAAAAATATTACATTAAGCGACCTTTGCAACCATTTCCAGCCTTTCTACCACAAAATATCACATATTCCGTACACATCTCATTTCTAACGAAAACACCCTTTCTTACATTTATTTATAATTAATAATAAACATTTTATAAACATAATAAATACTACAGTATGGATGCAATATGGATTTAGCATTACGAACAGCAAAAGATAAAAAATATTATTGAGATTTCTAGAATTTTAACATAAGTAATTATTAATCAAAATTATACAGTAGGAGATCAAATCTTAGAAGATGAAAATCCGATATACTAAATAGCATTATAAAGTAGTGCAAAGCTTTTGTACGGTAGAATATAAAGATTTATTTGACTAGACCATTTGGTACATTCATGTAACTATTGGAAATGTTCTGAGGTTTCTTTTCTAAGTCTACTTCCAAGGTTATGTAAGTGGGGTTCGTGACTGCCCTATTCAGGTTGTTTTGTGCGTTTTTGAAATTGTAATGTTTGGTTTCAAACACTTCGTCGGACTCTTCGTCGATCCTTGGACACATTTTTAAATATGGCGACGTATTACCATCGTGATCGGATTCCGAGCCGCTTCTTGTGGGCAAGTTGTTCAAACTTAGCATCGGCGTTAGCTCGGAGCCCTGACTGTGCAGATCAGAAGCCCTTGGATTCAACTTTCTTGCGTCGAAATCAAATTTGTTTCCCAGCGCTTTAGGGCTGAATATATTATTTTGATTCGCCGGACTCATATGTAGATAACCTTCATCATCTGCAAAACAGTTTCAATACAGATAAGAAATGAAAAAATGCATAGACCCTTAAGAGAATAAAATACAGCCATCTGCATTTTTTATGATTCTTCGTTAATATTTTAAATTATGAGTCGTATTAATTTAAAACTTCAAATTTAGAAAAAAAGAAAAGGATTAATGGTTATTTTGTTTGTTATTTGTTGAATACCAAACAGAGAAAACGCAGATGGCTCGATTATTTTGCTCTCAAGTGTATTTCTGTCGACAACATTGAATACAAATGCATGCTACACTGTCAATGATATTTAACATCCAAGGTGCAACACACTTTTTACTATTACGATTATCATAAATTTATTGTTATTGTAAGGATAATTTTCTAACTAAGGTTAGTTACAATCTACATGCCCAATCATTGCACATGATTTTTTATTATTACTTTGTTATACCTAATATGTATTTGGTTCCGCAGTGTCAGAATGCAGTATTTTCTGTCCCGTCTGACAAAAGGAAAATTATTTTATTCAATGAACATATACGTATGATATTTATTATTAGTATCAGAAAATCTTAAAGACTAGCGTTCAGCTAATTTGTGCTTTTGACCTGTGAGGTAAAATTAAGAGGTAATAAAATTAAGTAAGGGTTTCGTAAAAAAATTCAATCAAAACTTGCAATACCATCCCATAGAATGTTAAAACGGGTGTTCAAGTATACACCAATTTTCACGCGGATAACGCGGGCGTCCACTAGTATCTATAATTAAGATAGATGTCTAGCAAATATTTAATGGTAGCTATTAATATGTACCATGTAATAGTTGCGTCGGAGTAGGTGGAAAGAAGCTTCTAGTGTCGTTGACGTATTGGTGCGGGCTGGGTGTCACCATGTTGTTGTAGTCGGGCGCGCACACCATCGCGAGATAGTCCTCCTGGCCTTCCGTCTTCACGTTCGAGTCCATACACGCTGAGTTCAGGTCAACGTAGTGCTGTTAGAGTTAAACATTAAACATATTAATTAAACTCAGATTACAAGGTAGGTATTCTTGGTCCCACTAGATGGACTGGCGACATCAAATGGGTCGCAGGCAGCCGCTGGCCACAAGCGGCTCAGGATCGTTGTATTTGGAAGTCTCTAAAAAAGGCCTATGTCTTGCAGTGGACGTCAACCGACTGTTAATGATGATGATCATGATGATTCTTGGCGGCGTCCGTGGCGCAGTGGTATGCGCTATGGATTTAAGACGAGAAGTCTTCTTAATTGGGACAGGTCTGGCCAGGTTGTAAGAATTCGGCCGTGGCTAGATGCCTTGCCGGCGACGTACCGCCAAGTGATCCAGAACGTAAGCATCCTACTCCTAACAAGTTAGCCCGCTTCCATTTTAGATTGCATAATCACTTACATTCAGATGTGATTGCAGTTCTCCCTGCATTGCATTACTGTGAAATACCTAAGTAAATATTTTGGTTTATTTTATATTTGTCTTGAAAGAATTATCAAAATAGGACTACTCTGTAAAAATATTTTTTATATATGACCACCCTTTATATATAAAAAAGAAAAAAAAAACATATACTTGGCTTGCATAGCTTGGGATTAAGAACCTCTTTCGGTTTTTTGTCGGTTAAAAATAGGCTGAAAATGATGATGATACTGACATTACGGACGTTATCTTCAAGGAAAGAGCCAAGGATCTCTTGCAGCTGGCTGAAGTTTGGTCGCGCCGTAGGTTTCTGTTGCCAACATCGCTGCATCACGTCGTATAGCCGGTTGTCAGCGTACTGTGGCTTGTCGAGACGATGACTGGAACATTGCATATTTGTACATTAAGTGTTAAGCTCGTAATTTTAAAAATTAACATGATACCTAGAGCAGACAAATAATAGTGTAGTAAGAAACTTTTTTTTCGACTGCCTCGTTGGTCTAGTGGTTAGCCTACGTGGCTCCGATCACGAAGTCCTGGGTTCGATTCCTTGGTCGGGTCATGGAATCATTCTGAGCTTTTTCACTTTTCTATCAAATGTTCAATACATTCCAAGCCCGGAGTTTGGAAGTTAGAAGTTGGTGGTGATACACCCCCGTGCCTCGGAGAGGACATTAAGCCATCGGTCCCGGTCACTATCATCAACATCTGATAGTGATCGTTAATAAATGAAACATTATCATCCTAAGCTCGACAACCCGTATTGGGGCAGCGTAGTGGGTCCATATCCCCTCTTCAATAAGGAGGGAGGCCTGGCCCTGTAGTGGGCCGCTAATAGGCTGATAATAATGATGATGATGAAGAAATTTTGCCGAGCAAGGAAGCCTGCGTGATGTTGGGTGGAAAAACTTAAGGCATGCTAGCAACTTGTTCTAAACCAAGCTTCCCTAAGTCCTACATCATAAGCAAAGAGGTTAAGCGTCACTTGTCAGTTAGGTATATAATTTTCAAAAAAGAAAAATAATGGACTGGTTTTCGAACGCTAATAATATAACCCCGGTACATTCTTATCGGTAGGAGGTATAAGTACAGTCATAAACAAAGACTACGAAACCTGATTAAATTCAAAGAACACAATTTTAATAGCCAGGAGCTCCAAAAAAAGACGTGGGGCACTCGGAGACTGCCGCGGTAAAGCTATTGCATAGCCTTTTTTACTAACTTATGTTTACCTACCGACGTCATCGGGACCGTGGCCTAGCGGTAAGCCGGTCTAAGTGCCTGGATTGCCAGAGAGACGCAGGTTCAAATCCCGTCGGATCCGCAATTTTTTTTAAGCGTGATATTGCAAAAAGTCATTTAGAGCGCCTTGCCGCTAAGCCACGTTCCCAGATGACGTCGCTGTCGAAATTGTGCTTTTGATATTATATGTTTGATACTCAGGGGGTGTTAGGTTTTTTCGTTACGGAATTTCTGTATTCGGTCACCACGCTCAAGGCCCGCGATAAAAGCTATGCAATAGCTTAAAATAAAGCTTTTGCTCTAGAATCTAGATAAAAAGTTTTCGTAATAGGAACGTATGCTATTATACAATTTATAGTACAATAAAATGAAACAGTGGGTACTACTTACCCGTCACTGAGCCACTGCACAAGACTAGTTGGACTGACGTTGGGGTACGGCGTCTTGGCGAGAGAGAACAACTCCCATAGCACGATACCAAACGACCACACGTCAGACTGCGTCGAAAAAATGCGGTCGGTCATACACTCGATGGCCAACCACTTCACTGGGAGGGGACTCTGAAACATACATTAGACTATTATTATGACTAGTTACAATAACAGATGATCTATTCCCTTTATAAAGATAATATATCAAAAGGTAATTACTACCTCATTGGTTCTTCTTTTTGCCAAATTTCAATCAGATCCATCCGACATCCGTTATGATTATTGTAACTAGCCCAATAAGAATACCTTATAGTTTCAACAAACAATCAAATTACATATCAGTAAAATTAAAATAATTTCGTTTTTGTGCCTTTTGGTTTCGAACCTTACGAGCCTTGGAAACCGGAGGCTGGTGCTCTTTTTGAATATATTTCAAAAAGGGTTATCGATTGACCAACGAGCTGGTGTCTACCTTGGTCAACGAATTTAGTCATTCAAGTTTAGTCATTCAAACAAATGCTACCAGTATCTTAGACACTATGCCTCGCTTCAGTGGATTCAAGGAGTTCTTAGATTTAATTTAGTAATTAGCAGTACTTTGCAGTATACATTATGTATTATTTAATTGTTATTTGGCATTATTAACTTATGAGTACAATTAATATTTTAATCAAAATGAGTTTGAGTGAGTGAGTAATGTTAATTCCTTACATTTTCTTGTTTCTTGTACTCGTCGTTTTTATAAATGCTTCGTGCTAAGCCAAAGTCGCAAATTTTAACAACGTTATCTTCTGCTAACAACACGTTTCTAGCTGCCAAATCGCCGTGCAGCACCTGGAAAATGTACATTTTAAAAGGGTTTAGTATTTATTTGACAGTTATTACTTACGTTTTAAGTATTACAACATTCTTTAGCATACTCTACAATTGGAGCCAATCGGGGA
Organism: Mycalesis mineus; assembly: GCA_034621355.1. Lineage (NCBI taxonomy): Eukaryota > Metazoa > Arthropoda > Insecta > Lepidoptera > Nymphalidae > Mycalesis > Mycalesis mineus. Next base: position 9,213,105 of record CM067886.1, on the reverse strand, counting down.
CTTCCAATTTGGTATCATAAGATTTGTTTCAAATGTAGAAGTGAGGTATACATAAGTACCCTAAACGACCTATATATTACGGCGCAATATTTGATTTTTAATTGAAGTTCGGGTAAGTTTACGTTTAGAAGTTTAGGACACCTTTACTCCATGAAACCGGTACAAAATACCAGCATCTTAAAATATCTCTGCTTATTTACCGTCGATTAAAAAAGCATATCCTACCCAAAAGACCAAAAAAACTGTAATACTTGTAACATTCATTACCAAATCTACAAAAGGTTGTATACCTTTCTACTAGCGAGGTATTCCATACCCCTTGCGATTTGGAACGCCCACGCCAGAAGGTCTCGTGATGTCAAGGGTCGGGGATTGCGTCCGTCGAAAACATAGTCGGTTTCGTAATTCGAACGCCATTCCGGTTGGACATACCCTGTCTCTGAAACTGAAATCAGAAAACAGTTAAAGCTTACAAATGCTTTTCCTACTTTTTCTCAATATTAAACTTAAATCATTTATGAGAAACTTCTTGAAAATCTGTCGTATCATGTACGTATGTTTTTTTATTTATTTTTGTTTGCATACTTCCAACTTATAATTCTTTTTGTAATAAATTCAAAATTAATAATATGATTATTTTACCTTTTCTCGTGGATCTGTTGGTATTAGCAGTATTCACGAAAGTGTGGTCGGTCTCTTGAGAGTGGTTCGAACCGAAGTAGTCTGAATGGACACTGTAACACATAAGAAAATGAAATCGTCATCATAATATTTGTCGGTTTATTAATCGCCAACCTTAAAGGAGAATGAATAATTAAATGCCTAATATGTATAAAAAAAATTCCTGTTGATCTCGCAAAAGTTCATTAACGGACCTTTAATTTAAAAAAAAAAAAGACCTAAACAATTGTAGGAAAAGAACTTCATTTAAAAAATATAGTGAAACTGTATGAGACTACTTTGTTATTTTAGGTGATACGTAGTAGACGGGACTGGACTGGATCGCAGACTATTATTTTTACGCTTTACGAAGGAAATTATTGAACTCTTAAAATAATGACATGGTGTATTATATAAACTACTTTACTTAAATTAACTTTTTGACGACCTCCGTGGCGCAGTGGTATGCTCGGTGGATAAATAAGGCGGAGGTCCTGAGTTCGATTCCCGGCGGGGCAAATTGAGATTTTTATTAAATGTCTTGGTCTGGCTGGTTATCACCCTTCCGACAAAGATGTACCGCCAAGCGATTTAGCGTTCCGGTACGATGTCGTGTAGAAACCGATAGGGGTGTGAATTTTCATCCTACTCCTAACAAGTTAGACCGCTTCCATCTCAGATTGCATCATTGCTTAAGATCAGGTGTGATAGCAGTCAAGGGCCAACTTGTAGTCATTAAAAAAAAAACTCTCCATTGTTGCACCATCTATCTATATAATACAAACGAGTGCCTAGCTATATTTCGCGTGGTAATTGAAATTATTTTGTTTAATTTATTTATTATAAAAACTAGTAGCATCATCGCCAGAGAAATACTCTGTTAGATTTTATACTACCAAATACTTCATTTTACAAAGAAACGTCCGTGTCTGTATATTTCAACTACTATGGTCACGACCCTCAAACATGAGGAAAACGACTCACGGGGGAGGATGTAACAGAGACTTTAGCCACTACATACAGACAAACTTTAATGTTAAAAAGCTTGATTCATTCATATGGAAATAAGCAGTTACAGTAATAACTTACCCAGTACTCCCGGTAGAGCAAATAAACCCTCTGTTGACCTTCCCGAGACTCTTCTCTTTGTCATCTGTGAGCTGGTCTATGAACACCTCGCGATGCCTCTGCATGTAGTTGTGTATGTTACCAAATTTGCAGTACTCCACGATCACGATGAGTTCACCTGAAGGTAGAACAATAAACAAATAAAAATCGTTCCTAGGTGTGTCCCACAGTTCCGCCCACGAATATTCCACTGATAGAAATATTACGATAAAAGTAGCCGACGTTCTTTCCCTCTAATATTATTTTTGTGTAAATTTTAATACAGATCCAGACTTTTTGAATAAGTATTAAAAGATTCCATGTCGTCGAATCTTATGTGAAGCTTAAGGGATGCATCCCATTAGTATCCCATACCGTATTTACTCATTCTATAGAACTGTTGGGTTATTTTCCGGGCTGTCAAATTATATCCCAATAGTTCTATATAGTACTGTAGTATAGTATTTGCTCTTGACTTTATATTATAGCATATAAGTAATAAACTTTATATTATTTTAATTGATAACAAAAAATGTTCTTTGCGACAAAAGCTAAGTTGTTAAAACCAAGTAGTAGTCGTGTCTAAAAAAATATTCTCTTATTTTAGAAGTTACAGGGGGGGGGGCACATTTTACCACTTTGGAAGTATATTTCACGCAAACTATTCAGTTTAGAAAAAAATTACATTAGAAACCACATTATCATTTTGAAAGACCTATCCATAAAAATCCCACACGTATGGGTTTAATGAAAAAAAAATTTGTGTTCCAGTAAGTACGGGGGACCCCCAAAACTTTTTTTTTTCTATTTTTGTATGAAATGTTGTGTGAAGGAATAAATCTATTTAGTAAATTTCAATAGTATAGTTCTTATAGTTTCGGAAAAAGTGGCTGTTACATACAGAGACACACAAGATTTACAAGACTTTAAAAATCTTTAAGGATTCTGTTTTTTGTCTGTAATTTCATATTATACTTTTAAAAACTAGGTAATTTATATGTAACGTACAAACAAGACGTTGATATCGATATTTCTTTACTTTTTAGTTCTATATAGAACTAATGGGACACTAAACTCTAATTTGGTGTGTCAACAGTTCTATAGAACTAAAATTAGGGAGTACTACTAGGATGCACCCATCTTTAGAACGTACGTACGTAGGTACTCCGAAGACATTTATACAAGAGGCAAACATAAATATAACAAGATGTGCCAGGCGCATCAAGAAAACTAAAATGGTGTTTTTCATAAGTGCAAATACAGATTGTATTTATGTAGTATGTATCTAGAATTTATTTTCCTTCTTCTCCCTTTAAAATGCAACATTACTAGCTGAGATTAATTTCTAACAATTATTGTTCAATAAATAGAAACCCATCTATTAAGGCTGATGATTTTTAGTTGACGTTTTGTTTTCCATCATAACCAATCATTGATTGACATATAGGAGAACTTGTTCAAAGCATCAGACACTCGACGGATGGTAGAGTGCCACGAAAGTGAATAGATCATTCTGTCGACACTTTCAATTTCGTTTGTTATTGGAAATCCAGATTCAAATCCCGTCCAGTATAAACAACTTCGTCACTGAGATATAAACGAAGTGTGAAAGTAAGTTCACAGACGTCATGTACATAGGTACGTACAATTCATACCTATATATTCAGTACGAGTTTGTGAAAATACGTAATATTAAACGAAACATGATTATTAACAATACTATTACTGGGTTAGATTCATTGTTTGTCTACTACATTTATAAGGAATTAACGAATATTAAGAGTCTCCCATCATCAGCGCCCTCCTCCTGGCTCCTGATAATTCAAGAGTTGAATTTATTCGTTCCGGTACATTCCTTGTCCTACTTGTTTATACTAATACTTAGACTAGCTTTGTCTATAATATATTTACTAAAGCCTAAAGCCAAATAGCTTATAGCCTTGCTTATACCAGACCGGAATACATGCGTCTTTTAGGCTTGTGTGCACCAAGATTTCGGTTATTATAATCAATGGTTAACATAACTTTACTATAAATTTACTATTTATAATAAACCCGTACGCCGGTAAGGACGTAAACCGGGCGGTTATCTTAACCGAGCTTACGTCCTTAACCGGTGTACGGGTTGTCGTGAACAGTAAATTTTACGTTTAGCTTATGTTAACCGTTGGTTATGATAACCGGAATCTTGGTGCACACAAGCCTTAGTGAAACTAATATTATAAAGGCAAGTGTTGGCGCCTTTGAACCCTCGTAGCTTTAATTTTAAGTTTCCGACCTAACATTATCACGATTACATTGGAGTAATAGTTTAACTACCTCATTGGTCTAGTGGTTAGCCTATGTGGCTTCGATCACACGAGGTCCTGGGTTCGATCCTTAGGTCGGGTCATGGAATAATTCTGAGCTTTTTCATTCTTCTATGAAATGTTCAGTACATTCCAAGCCCGGAGTCTGGAAGTTGGTGGTGTTACACCCCCGTGCCACGGAGAGCACGTTAAGCCGTCGGTCCCGGTTACTATCATCAACATCTGATAGTCACCGTTAATAAATGAAACATTATCACCCTAAGCCCGCCGCATTGGAGCAGCGTAGTGGGTGTATGCTCCATATCTCCTCTCCTATAAGGAGGAAGGCCTGGCCCTGTAGTGGGTCGTTAATAGGCTGATAATGATGAATGATGATAATGATGATGAATAGTTTAACTTGACGTTTCAAAAGTGCTAGTAAACTATGCCTATTTGAAATAAAAAATTGACTTTGGTGTTATTTTTGTTACTACATGACACGTTGATACGCGACATATGTAACTGTAACTTAATAACGTAATGGGTACTCTTTATACCGAAAACTAATTCGTTCCTTCGAGATAATGCAAAATACTAATATTTTAGATATAGGTACACCTGGCTGAAAATAATCATACCCCCTGTCGACAAAGACGTATCGCCAAGCGATTTAGCGTTCCGGTACGATGTCGTGTAGAAACCGAAAGGGGTGTGGATTTTCGTCCCATTCCTAACAAGTTAGCCCGCTTCCATCTTAGTCTGCATCATCATTTAACGTCAGGTGTGATAGCAGTCAAGATACTCCTATCCAATACATATATTTACTTTTAAAAGACTATGGACCGTACCTATCTGATATGCAAAATACGTCCATTCTGAAAGCTTTTAGCCCGACGTAATCAGATATAGGTTTTATATTATCTCGTAATCTATTGCCGTGATATTATCGATGTAATCTACGCTACTCAGTGATAAGCGAAGATTGAACTGCTCTGTTGAACAAGCTCTATTGATGAATTCTTGCATTTGCTCGTGATTTTAGTTCAGCAGTATGCACTTTATAATAATACTCCCTACTGTATTGTTTTATAAACCGAATTTGAGAATTTGTTATGTTATTATTTTGATCATTACCCGACTGCGTCAGAAGGAGGGTTATGTTTTTCGAGCGTATGTATGTAGTGTTACAGCCTAAACGGCTGAACGGATTTTGACATGTGAGGTGTCGTTGGATTTGTCAAAATTGTGGTAGTGACATAGGCTATATAAATTTTCAAAATGGCGGCTGTAAATGGGGGAAAAAAGGGGGATGTGTGTATTTTTTCTCTTATCTTAGCAATATGGGTACCAATTGAAAGGTCGTAAAAACACCATTTCAAAATTGTAAATATCATATCATGTTCATATTACTTTTTTAACAAAAAATGGCAAAAAGTGTACTAAGTGTACCGTCTCATTTCTATAGCATAAACTAAAACTAAAAAGTCTCAAATAAAATTATTATTATAAAAATAAAAAATCCGACTGCTTATAAGTTATGAACTGAAAAGAGAAAAACAAGGATCACTATATCTGTATAAAATTCTAAATACTTTATGGTGTTGCAGGCGGGGACAAACGTAGTTTTGGCAGATCTTTCTTTCCCCGCAGGTTAAAGTATTTTGTCCCTGTTTGCAGCACCATAAAGTATTTAGAATTTTAAACTTCTAAGCAGTCGGGTTTTTTGTTTTTATAATAATAATTTTATTATCAGCCTATTTACTGCACACTGTGTCGGCCAGCTCTCTTTTTTTGTAGGAGAACAGGTGGCGCATAGACCCGTCACACTTCATCAATGCGGGTTGGCGAGCTTAGGATCATTATGTTTTAAATCATTAAATATCGCTATCAGATGTTGATGATAGTTACGGGAGCCGACAGCTTAACGTGGTAGGCCGTACAGGGGTGTAACACCACCGATTTCTCGACTCCAGGCTTGAAATTAAGTGAAAATGTCTTAGAAGAAAGAAAACCTTAGAATTATACCACAACCCGACCCAGGATTTGAATCCGAAACCTAAGAATCAAAGCGACATAGGCTAACCGCTAGACCAACGAGGATGGCTTTAATGATTTTTAAAACTTTAAATGACATTGAAAAACATCAATAACAAAGTTATTTCAACTGCTTAATACTATTCTAACCTTGTACTATATATGAACCTTATTAGATCTTTGGCTTTTTAATATATTTACATAAATTACATACTTTTAGCACATAAATTCTGAGGTTATGTGAAAAAGGGTAAATACAAAAGTTTTAGATAATTTTTTTTTCTACAACTTTGTCATTCAAATCTTTTCCATAGGACTTTTAGTTTTGCCGGAAATCGAGAAAAACCACTTTCTACCCCTAAAACCTCACCCCCTACCCCTTCCCGACCTCAGATTGCCGTAATTTATTTTTCCTTTCATTTTTATAATATTTTCCTCCTTTTCCAATGGGTTTCATCCTACTGCGGTTTTTTTTACTTTTTATTATTTTTAAGGCTATTTGCACTGGTGTATGTAGCTTATACAATTATCTATCATGTGACTTATTCGCAAAGTCAATGCGATAGTTGTACCTATTAGACAGGTAACAATATTGGCGTGAATGTGAATCAATATTTTCCTATTCGACTTCTCGGTACCGACTGTATTGAGACTAACACGATTTTAAAATAATTCCGTTCAATATACAAACAGGAAAATTTTACTCACGCTTGCCAACATTTTTAGTACACGCTCCAAGTAAGTTGACGATGTTAACATGTTTACCGAGGTGGACCATTATCTTGAGCTCGGACGCTAGTGCTTTAATGTACATGTTATCAGCTGTTTTTTTAACCATTTTAACGGCTACTGGCGTATCTTCCTCGGCGTTGATTATTCCGCGTGCGTCTGCCTTGTAAACGACGCCGAAAGCACCTGCGCCTAGTTGTTTACCTAAAATAAACAAATGTTGTTAACAATAATTCGTTGCAGCTTGCGGACTATTTTTGCACACGCAGACTATTACGATGTTTATAAATACGCAAAGAATAGGTAGCTGTAGATAGGTACAGAACAAATGTTACAATACTTAACAGTCTTTTTTTATTCACTACTCTAAAGTGATGATGCAATCAAACGTGGAAGCGGGCTAACTTGTTAAAAGAAGGACGAAATACATCCTGTTAGTTTGTATACAACAGGACGCTAAATTGCATTTCGATACGCCTTTGCCAACAGGCTAGAAAAGCCTCCAACCAGCCAAAAATGTCCTCGTTAGTCCAAAAAATAACTTGATAAGCTTTTAATCCTCTTTAGTAATCCGGAGCTTAGAAGTTGGTATTACTACAGCCACAAGCACTGTAGAGCATTTTATACCATTGCTCTCGGTCCGCTAACACGCTTGGTAGCTTTTACCCTAAAAGCACTATAATTAAAAATTCAAATCATGCTTTTTTCATAATTTTGCAAATGCATAATTGAAACAGTCTGTTTATTCTCTAAGTCCAACCTAAAAAACGTAGTGTAGAAATATTGTGAAAAACGATGCTTTACCAAAACGAAGTTTCTCAGGAGGAAACTCAAATCTTTCATCGTACGGGAGAAGCTCGGCTTGTTCATCAATACCCAACTCCGGATTCAGTGATCTCGTCACACCTTCCTTAAAATACAGCAGCCCGGCAGCTGCCAATTCCTTTCTGAACTGTTTTTCTTTTCGTATCTTCCATATTAAATATACTATCAATAAAACTAGGAGAAACACGACCACTCCTATAATACTCAGGTATAAAGCTGACAGCACTGGAGAATGTTCTGGAAATAATAATAAAATAGTAAGAAATTACAGTTTAAAAACACAAGCAAACAAAATAAGTGTAACAATATTTTGAAAGAAAATACTGGCTTTGATTTTGTTTATAAACACGGCTATAAGTGGGTATGACAATAGTCAAGTAAGTATATGGAAAATCAGTTTTGTCGATTTAAAATCTAATCCATAAACTTCTATAGTATATTTATAAGGTACATACAAATTGAATTAAGAATAATGTTATTGTAAAATAGTTGCCAATTGAACAATTTGTAAGTATGTATGTAAATTTTTACATTTTGATGAGCCTCAATATATTCACGGTTAAGTGACTCAAGGTCGAAATGTTCTGGATTCTAACCTCGCCTACTAACTACTATTGTCTTGCCCGCTCCCAACATAACCGATTCGCACAGTTGGTAAATGCAGGAAATATTCATTGTGTAAGTATATTGTACATTTTATTCAAATTGGAATATTGGACATGTTTTGACATTCCTTTGATAAATTAAGTAAAATAATGTGCTCTTTGATGAATACCTTTAATGCTAAGGTTGTAAAATCCATTGACGTTGTTATCTCCACTGGTCGCTACACATTTATATTTCCCTTTATGTTCGCCCTGCACTTGCTTCACATCGATAGTAGAGTTAACGGTAGTATAGTCCAAATAATCCGTAAATATGTCCACGAAAGTATTATTTTCTAACTCTTCATCATCCTGTAAAAAGCGTGAATCTTGAAAAATGTATTTCAAAAATATATGAACAACGATGACGTCTAATTTCAAAAGATAAAAACTTTTAAGTCATAATAGAGATAGGAAATAAGTTAAGTCCAATAAAAAATGAGGTTTTGAAGGATTTGTGTTTTTAAATATAATTTTTAGTTGATATTCAAAATATATTTATTTACCTTAAACCAAGTGATGACAGGGGGAGGCACAGCATTTGCTTGACAAGTGAGACGTATCGGCTGATATGGATTTACTTCTTCGTTTACTTCCTTGGCTGGAATTATAATAATTGGTTCTCTTCTTTCTGCAAAATTTAATAAATTAAATAAAACTTAATTACAATTATAGTAATAGCAAAAGTCAAAATTTTTAATTTGGTAACATAAATCGTTATCGACTTGTTACGCCGTTAATGTAAAACGTTAGGCTATGTGGCTTCAATCACAAGATCCTGGTTACGAATCCTTGGTCGGTTTGTGGAATAATTCATTAGAGTTTTCATTCATCTAAGAAACATTCAGTATAAATTCTAAAACAAAGTTAGTGTCACACCCCTTGCCTCAGAGACCATTTCAAACCGACGGTTCCGGACACTTTCATCCACATCTGATAATGATCGTTAAAAATTAAAATATTATCACCTTAAGCCCGTTAACTAGCATTGGAGCAGCATGGTGGACCCAAGTTTTATCTACATTAAGGAGGTAGGCGTGGCCTTGGTGGACCGTAGAGGGCCAAATAGGCTGATAATAATTAATTTAATCTTTATCTAGATAGCTGTCTCCTTAATATTTATACCAGTAACAAAAAATACCAATATTAACAACAACAACAATCAACAATTACCTGCAACCGTTACGTGTACAGTTTGACTCTCTTCTGATTCGTCAGTTTTGTACGCGAAGCATGTGTAGTTACCAGCATCTTTAATTGCAATACTGTTGAATTTTAACTGTGCAACGTGTGACAGCTTGGTGTTTACTACAGATACTGTAATAAATACAGGCTAATAAAAATACTATAACAATTAACAAATAACATGTAACTTTTGTTAACAGAGAATAAAGATCTTGTAAATTTAAAATGTTACTATAAATTGCATTTGGAAAATTGGATTCCTTTCCGTTTTCGTTTGAGAAACTGTTAGGAACATTCTTCAAAAATATTTTTTTATAGAATTAGACACTTTACTTTCACTAGTGAACAATATTTTAGATTTCCATTATTATATATTTTTTACTTTTTGTAACTTTCGTGTATTATAATTTAAAAAGACCTGGTGTTTTTATATGGGCCTACCAAAGATGACGTAAAAAAATATCTTAGTAAATGTTCTTGTTGTCTCGCGAGTTCTTGGTAAAGTAGGTACAGGATATAAGTCAAAAGTTAATAAACACGTGTTCAAACAATGACTAACATACCGTAGTCTGACAATATTTCATTGTTCCTGATCCATGTCACATTATCGAAGTCATATTTTGACGCATAACATTCTAGTACCGCTTCTTGGCCCTCATAATACCACAGTTTGTGTCTATTGATAACGCCGAAACCATTGTGAACTTCGTGTATAAGAAATCTTCTTGAAACAGATGCGCGATCTGTTTCCTTTCCTGGACTGCACGTTATGTTCCCTGAAGTGTATGCCGTTATTTTGAGATATGACGTCACTGTAGTTACAGACTCGACCTGATTTTCCGCCTGTGAAGAATTAATTTGTAATAAATTAACTTATTTTTTTTAATTACTACAACTTAGCTGCTGACTCCAATCACACTTAGTAAGTGATAATGCAATCTAAGAAGCAATCTAAGATGGGCTAAATTATTAGGAATATCGAATTCACACTCTTTTCGGTTTCAACTCTATGTAACCTTAAATTTCCTGGCGGTACGATTTTGTCCACCGGGTCGTAAGAATCCATGGCAGAAGCCACCCACCAGCTAAACCTGGACCATTCAAGAAAATTTCAATTTATCCAGCTGGGTATTGAACCCAAGACCAAATCAATCTACCGCCACAACGCTGCGCCATGGAGGCCGTCAAACTAAATGAATTTCTATTAAACGTAACAAAGGTGAAGGTTAAATGGCGGTACGCTCAGTTTCACTAACGGTTATTTACTTTTTACACCGTTAGGTTAGGTACCTAGTTAGGTAATTATTTTTTAGGTTTTACATTATGTATCCTATGCTTATAACAGCATCTATTTAACATTTAAATTCAATTTCAGGATTTTTGAATCGCATCTTGTTATCGAACTAAGCAATCGCTCAAATTTTAAATAAATTAACACCATTATCGGAAACACTTGAATATATAGTAAACAAAATAGAACACTTGAAATAACTTTTGCAAGTAATTGATATTTGAAATTTTAAACAGACCGTAAACTTTACTTCATTGAAGTATCTACTTATAACACCGCGATTACTTCCAGCAACAAGCCCATCACTGCGTTTTGCCTAAAATTATATTTATACTCTACTAGTTCAAGATTATAGGTAATGTTAAAGCTTAATTAAAATAACTTTGTTGTTGATTCCTGTACATACTAAAATAATACCTTGTAAGTAATGTCTTCATGTTCTCCCGTTTCTGTTGTAAAATACCATCTAATGTTTGGAAGAGGGTATCCGATAGCTTTGCATTGTAATGTAGCTTCTGTATTCAGCAAACTTTTCTTATCGTTTGTATCAAAGTAAATTACTGCAGGAGCTGTAATTCAATTGCTAAATTAAATTTGATATTCTATATTTAATAAGTTTTCTTTTTCTTTCTCTTTCTCGAACCGATATTTCAGCTATAATAAATGTAAATAGATCGGAGATAGAACGAGAATTTGCAACTAGTGATTTCCACATATTAAAACGTTGAGTTTTATTTTTACTTATATATCCATCCATATCTGTAACAACTTATTTTATTACTAATGGTAATGTCTTTTATTACGACTATCATGTAAGTAAACATTACATGATATATTTTTATCTCTTATTTCTGTTATATTTTTTTTACAGTATACTCTGAAAATTTTTCATAATAATTGTTTGTATTTACCTTCTTTCCGTACGTCAAAAACTAACTTCTTTATGTCATGCTTGTTGTCAGCAACTACTGTATAATTTGCTGTATCGTTAATATTTAATTGATATATAGTCAGTATTACTTTCCGAGGATCACTATCTGATACTCTATATTTTGGCTGTTTCTCCTTACCATTTTCGAAAATTGGTGGTTGTATTATTATCTCTTTGTCATCTTTATAACTGAAATAGATATATACACAAAGTGTTGCAAGTAATTTCATTTAATAATCAAAGCACAATTTTGAGTCTTACTTTTGAAATAATATCAAAGCACACTTGTATGATATAATGATATACCAATTCAGTTGAAATTTAGTAGTTCTTAGATATTGCAAATAACATGACACAAATAACATGACCTGCGGGTATGAGATTTAATCGCTAACTATGGATCTCATAAGAAGGCACAGTATCATACGATGCGGATGCAAGCTACGAGTATGATTGGACTGTATCTATATGATCGAATCAAAATTTAAGAGATACGCAGAAGACAACAAATTACCAGAATTATTAAACAAGTCACAGTATAGTTGAAGTTATGCTCCCAAGGTTTAAGAATACAAAAGAAATACTTACAAGGTAAAATGCGCTTTGGGATATGTATCAAGCACATTAACAACTAATGTAGCTCTTGATTGCTTAGTTTCATACGGAAGTTTCAGAATACCGTAATCTATGTTAACGAAGCCAGTTTTTCCTGAAAGAAAAATGTATTGAATAAGCGAACTTCTTTCTCTGTTAACACACGTTATTTATAATTTTATATGAATACTAGTAGAACTACTTACTCTTATAAAATTATAAATTATAAAAATATACAAAAGTGTTAATGATAAAGAAGACGGTAATAATTTTGGATGCCCAGTTGATACCGATTTATACAAAATAACATAAATGTATGTCATTAGTATCATCAATGCGAAGGTACATCCCGGTCACATAAAAAATAAGTAATTGGGGAAGGTTTATATTAGTTCCCAGCTCCGATGTGGACACCAGTGTTGGGACACGCGCCAACTGCTTGCGTGAAGCCCTGTCTCTGATATGCGATTCCGCCATGACGAGAGCCCTAGACCGGGTGGTATACCGGGTTCGTCGAGAGTTCCTCGAAGATCATCTCAGAGAGCTGTTCAGTCAATGCCTTCGGACTGGACATTCCCCTGTGTTCTGTGTTTATATTTAACACCGATATATAAAATCTTTAGGATATTTTCATTCTTACCTTTGTATATTTTTGTAACGGTATCTTGATATTGTACCTTATCTTGATATGTTACTATACAACTGTAATCCCCATCATTCTCTTCATTGGCATTACTTATCCTTATATTTTTGAACACTACCCCCGATTTATTGATGGTTTCCTCATTTGTATCAATATTAACACTACTCTGCAAATATATTAAAATAATTATTTTTTAAATTCCTCAGTACTTATACGCGTACCAGGTTAAAAAATTTCCTAAAAACGAATAACACAGGTACCTACTGGTACGTACAGTAAAGTACAAGTATACTAAATCAAGTTTCAATACCTCAAGGCAGATATATTCAACATTTTTTTTAATATTAGCAGGGGAAGTGGGGAATATTTGTAATATTGTTGTAAACATTGAAATACTGTTGCTCGGGCCGCATAAAAAGGGCAAACGGGCTGCATGTTGAGTATGGCTGCCTTAGGACTTGTGGTTGACTCAAGGTCGGCTGAAATCCTGATAGGTATACAAAAGATAATATATCTAATTATTTATATCTAGTATCTACACATCAAATGTATAGATGAAAATCAAAAAGGAAGAAAATCTTTGAAGTCAGTGCCAACCAAATTTTATACTTTAACCTAAACCTTTACAAAGTGCTTTGCAACTTCGTTTAATAAACTCTCCTTAAGCTTGGATAGCGCCGACTTTATAGATATAGTTAAAAGCAAATTAAATGAAGCAATTATTTTAAACTCTAAGCGCGTTTTGAAGTCGGTTTTATAATTTTATATCGTGTTTTGTTTTAGTATAAGTTACGGATATTAAATAACATCAGATTATTGAATTTGAAATCAAAAACGTAAATTCAAATGAATACGTTAAATCTTTTTACAACTAGTTAATAACAGAATTATTTTGAACTTTGAACCTGATAGAATGTTCTTGGGTAAGTCAAATTCAATAGGACAGGGTTGTTGATTTCGTAGTTAACGCTGCAGTTAATCCAGAACGTCTCCCCCTCCAGAAAGAACTCTGAGTCCGTCGAGATGTTGGGTTTCGGAAAGGCGGGCTTATTTACTACAAAAAAAGAAACATTCAAAATTTTAGAAATATAATTCGATTATTTTTAAAGTTAAACAGTTTTTTAAAATTTATTTTTATTGTTATCAAATGATGAGAAACATTTTAATATGAAATACTGCACTATTATAACTATATATCTACTAGATCCATAATTTTACTATTAAGTTAACCAACTTTAATGTTAAAATTAACTGAATGAAATAAAAACAACTTACAGTTAAGTACTTCCTTAACAAATAGTAAAGAACCGCATAATAACAATACTTTAAGGAAAATTATTTACAGCGGCAATTAATATACTATCTGATTAAAATTCCAACTATTCGTAAAATAACAAATTATTAAACTTGTTTACTATAAATTAACCGAATACTAGATATTTCAAATACCTACTAATTGAATAGTGATCATTTATAATGAACGTAAAATAATAGATATATTTGGTGCAGTACTTCATAAAGACCGTTTAAGCGGCCAAGAGCGTGCTGGGTCGCGCGCAATGTAGGGTTCCGTAGGTTTCGCAAAATGCGTATTTAAAAGAAGACCTTTTAAACCTTTTCATAATAAAAAAATGTCCACCCACTAAGTACTATTACTTATATAACGACTAAATACTATTAATTATGTATAATATTTTAAAACAAGCTTAACCAAGACAAACCTAAAACCGCTTAAACTAGATGAAATTATAAAAACCAACATGTGATTAAAAATACAGAAGTACAAAGAAGTAGTTAAATAAAACTTAAAATGAATTGTGTTGGGTAAAGATTTCTTAATAAAAGTGCTTATACCAAACTCTGAATAATTTTTAAACAGTACCCAGTTAGACTCTATATTGTAATAGTCTATTTAAACTTTCATTAAATATTAAACTACCTTCAATTCCTATAATAACTTTGTTTGATTTTATAACCCTGTCTGCTTGTTAGACCTAAACCTCTCCGAATGAAACCGCTGATTGGACAGAGATGACTAAGCTAAAAGGGCACCTTGTTATTTTACCACGGAACCCTAACAACGGCAATAATAAATAAAAGTAAAAATACAACAACAAGTACATTTTATGGGTTCCGCACGTAATCTGTTATAAAAATATTTAGTTTCGATTATACAGTATTTAGAACATAAAATAATAAAGATAGCAACAAAGATGAAATTTAACTACGATTGAACAATAAGAAATACATGGATAATCGACACAGCAAAATTGGTCAAACTAACATTATTATAGAAAACTATTTATAAAATGTTAAATATCAAACTACCGCATTTACTATCATAGTACGGAACCCCAGAATAAAAACTAAAATAATAACAACCCCGTTCGCACCAATACTATAAGATAGAAATACATATTATATTATCAAGTGTTAAATATATAAATAACGTGAAACAATATTACGAACAATCATTCCTGTTTCGCATTTAAATTGCTTTACTAGCATTTTTATGTTACGTACGAGATTTTCGCATTCCAACAGCCAGAGGCCGCCGCCGTCTTTGCGTTTGTTCCACACGTGTTAAGATAAACAATGCTGCTGTAAATTGAGTCAGCTATTTAAGTCATAATTCCATTACTTTTGAGATGCTTTTAATCAGCTAATTCCACTTAAGATCAGTGCGAATAGAGTCAGCAAAATTGTGTTATTAAAATAATAAAAATACTATATCTAAAAGAAATCATAATTTACAATATAAACCAAAAGGTATTAGTACAATGTTAGTAAATAAGTTATATACTACATAACATTTGTGCATACATAGATCACGCAGAGCAACACACCAAGTAAGGAAGAGAGATAGTTCCAAGCAGCAAGCTAACCAAAGTGAAGGATTAGATTCTTTCAATACTAAACGAAACCATCACACCACGCTACCTCGTTATGTGACATCAAGATTGCAGCACTATCTACTTACTACGTACGGTTATTTCCTTAGTTTCATTATGTATATTTTCTATATTTCCTCGAAGTCCTTGACAGTAGCGTGCGTGTTGTCTACGCACTGTCAGTAAAAATCCAATCTTTGGAGAGTATTCTGTTTTCTTGTTGTTACTCTGCAGTCATTATCGTATTACCAAATAAATAATATCGTGTTAGTATGAATGTAAATACTTAAATGTGTCTTTCAATTTTATGTTTTCTATTAATAAGTCCCGCAGTACAAATAAATTTCGTAAAAAGATTTCAAATATTTTTAGTGTACGATAAAACTGAAAAACACGACATACTAAATTCATCGCGAAATACTGCTTTAATATTGAACCACTTACATAGTACATTCTATAGAAATAAAATGCATTTCGAGGTGAATATAGTAAGTATTTAATTAAATGTACACATCATGTAATCACCTACGTTTTCGCACATAAACTTCTATCGAATCATTTTGGTTTTGGCTCACAAAGTTACAGAAGAAAGCTGTGATTGGTGTATCCAAAAGTGCATCGCTACTGAAGGTGAACCCAATTTTAGGGCTAAAACTATATTTTTGGTTATCACTGTCTGGAAAGTCCTGAATATTAAGAATGATGTTATCAAAATCATCCAAAGCAATTAACATTTCGAGGGAATCTTCATGCTTTAGTCAGTCTTTTGCAGCACCAAGCATTAGTATTTTTAAGCTTTTATTAATATGAAATTAGAAATATCTTCTCATGCTAATTATTTTTACAATTATGGCGTGATTTTGATTTATTAGGTAACATTGTATATTTTTTATTTACAGTTTATTTCGAAATATTAGATCTATGATTTGTTAGATAAATAATAAAACAAGTTCATCATGCAAACATACTAATAGCAATTTTGCATTTTATTTTATGTGGATATTGTGCATTACTCAAGTAAGCGATTAATCATTGTTTTATTTTTGATGTTAAGTCACGTAATCTTTCTGGTGATATAATTTATTTATTTGCTTAGTTAACATTTATGATTGTATACATACCCCTAACAGAGTAACGTTTACATCTGGCGTCGTGGGCCTACATTCAATAACGACCATCGCCCCCTCTGTAGCCACTACTATTTCTCTCATAGGTGCAAATAGTTTACCCGTATCTACAAGTTACACAGTACATGAATGAATGGAGACAGTAGATTAGCAATAACTGATAGTTATGACACTATATCTCACCGTCAACGTAGATGTAAATATATGATACATGTTTAGTATTGTTGGGTTCTTTCAGTATATTCTGAAGGACTTCATTCTCATCATTTACAGTATTATCAAAACAAACGTAGTATCCGATTGCGAATTCATCCACATTGTATAAATCGAGTGCTGTTTCATATTCGTTCAACATATTTTCTTTTGTTAAGTTTCTTTGTTTCATAATGAAATTTCCTAAATTAGTTTCTGCAATATGTTGCTGTTTTATTTGAACCGGCTTATCTGATTTACAAAATATTGTAAAGTTTTGTCCATTTTTTAGTAAAACGTCATTTCTATTTGGCAAAATGATCGGGCCGTTTATTATTTCATCTGAAACCAATAACGAAACCTTATTTCATATCAGCTTATGTACATATATTTTCATGGATTTAAAATATATTTTTTTAAATGTCTGAAATAACTTCCCATAAATATTCTGAATACACAGTTATTTATCGAGTTAGTGACTGACTGCTTCACAAACACATAATCATATATATCATCATATATCATAATGACCTGTATTCGCTCAATAATCTAACCGCACCTTGTAAAATGAAAGAAAAATGAACCTTTCACGGAAAATTTCCCACAGCCAATTTGTCAACCTAACGTCATCTATACCGAGCAGTTAATCATGTAGGGAAGACAAACATTAACGACCTTGACAAGAGTTGGTTTAGTGTTTCAACGTGCCAATCGATGGGGTAAATAAATATCATTAAGAAGATGAGTTTTATAACAGCATGCTAATGGTTAACGCAAATTGAGTCGTACGGTCACCAAGTTGCCATCGAAAACAGTTTTAATTAGTAGCCGCTCGGGTGTGACGAAGGCGCGGTCAACATTCAGAAAATTAATCCTACCACTAGATGTAAGCGGCTGCGACAGTCACTGATAACAATTGATGATATCAATATCGAGAACAGAGAAGGAACCAATTAACTGATTAGGACCCCGTGGTTTTGAGCTCGATAATTCTTAATATCTGTTATTGGCACTAATATAATAGGAATATTGATAAATAGAAGACGTTATTGTAATCATATGATAAATTTCTGTCTATTGTTTATTTAATCTAACTTTTCTAAACCTAAGGTATATCAAATAATACTTGCGCTTAAACGAGTTAGATTATTATGTGTATTGAATGAATATGTAAAGTGCAACGGACCTCCAAAAAACTATTTTGGTATAGTTATTTTATATTATGTTTCTTGATTTATCAAAACCTACCTCGAATTTATTTATACTTTTACTATAGTAATTTATTTATAAATTGTTACCAGACAGCCTTGTTATAATTACGCTTTTTCAAAAAGGTTCCGGATTATAGTCTATATAATAACATGAGAGAAGTTTTAAGTCCAACAAATTCGAGAATCCGACACCGTCACGAAACGAGTGTCCGATTACTAAGAGTTATATATTATGTTAAACAAATTATTGAATAAGGAATCATTTAACCTTTTCTATATAGATTAAGTAACGTAGTTTTGCCTGTATTTGGCAACGCGTAGATACAAGTTTATGTGTAAATATCACTCGTAATAGGTATCCAGTACTTCTCCGGATGTGCCCGTTAAGATATCAGAATGTGCATCCGGTTAATAAAAATGTTGTAGAATGAAACGTTTCCTTTACTGTTAAGTACCTATAATATGATGTTTAGGAGGAAAACCTATAGTGTATAACTAACTAGTTAAATATAACATAATTAGAACAAACATAGTCATTGTAATGTTCAACTTAAAAATATTTTCAACGAACCGATTTACGACCTGGGCTGTTGGTCATCAACTTGGTTTCTTTATAAAAAGTTAATTAACAAAGTAATAGGTATTTTGTTGTTACATCTATGTCCACCTAATTATAATTGTCAGTCTATTTTAACGGTCCACTGTCATTACAGATGGGTAATGAAAATAACCGGAAGCGACAGATTATCGTGCTCTCCGAGGCGCACACCACCTACTCCAGATTGAATTTGTTTACAGAGAATGGCTTGGAAAAAATCAGGAGTTCATAGCCCGACCCATTATGTCGATTCTGTTGCGGAATTCGACGGTAAGGATCTCGACGTCGTCTCTGTTTCTATATAACAGGATACTATACTTAGAGAGATTACACTACTACGATACTGTAGATAGAAGAATGAAAAAGCTCAGAATTATTCTGTGACCCGACCCAGGAATCGAACTCAAGATTCGCACTGCCGAGTCTGTTTCAGAATACTATACTTAGAGAGATTACACTACTACGATACTTGCTAAACTAGAAACCAGAACCTCGTGGTGCGATGCAAAAGCGACATTTGCTAACCACTGGGCAAAAGCATAAGGAAAAATGTATTTCAGAAGAGTTGCTTTTGGTTGACTGAAGATGTGAATAAAGTACACCTATAGTTTGATTCCTGGGTCGGGTCACAGAATAATTCTGAGTTTTTCATTTTTCTATGATATTTTCATTACATTCCAAGCCCGGTTGTGTTACATCCCTGTGCTTCGGAGAGCACGTTAAGCCATCGTTCCCAGTCACTATCAACATCTGATAGTGATCGTTAATGAATAAAACAATCGTTAATGATAATCATCCTAAAAATACCAACCCGTATTGGAAAGCGTGGTGAGTCTATGCTCCATATCCCCACTTCTTCAAAGAAAGAGGCCTGACTTGTTAAATAGGGTGATGATGATGAGGACAAGACACCTTTTATTTTTTGTAATTAATAAAGATTTTTTTGCAAAATCTTTGCGGTACGTAGCTTTTTTTTTTTATATCTACAATGGATATTTCATCAGTATCTAATTGTTGAATCAGAATCGTAACATAAATTACTAGTAGGTACGTATTTTTTAAGTTGATCAAAACAGTCGTAACATTATACACAAAATACGTGCGAACGACCTTCAATCGGTCACCGCTTCGACACTAGTACTTAAGTAGCAAAAACAGAGCCACTGTGTTGTTGGTGGAATTATATTATTTATACGCCACGTTGAAAAATAATAGCGCCGTAGTTAATAAACATTTGGTACAAGTAATTGCGTCTGAACACGCGGAATAGTACTAACATTTACATTACAGCAAACTGCAAAAACTGCGGTCCTCCAATCGTACTGTACTACTCACTAAGTTCTACATGAAAGTCCTTCACTGGAGTTTTAAATTTAAGTTTAAAATATATTAGACAGTCTTAAAGAACAACTTATCAGAAGTTATTTCTATTATAGTAAAAAACGCCGATATTTTCGGATCGGTCTAATGCATTAACAATGTTTATAAGTAGGAACTCGAAGGAAGAAGAATAAGGAAGCTACATCAGCACCCGGATCTACAGAGAGGCATCTTACCACGTTTTTACGTGATTAAAGATCTCTGTAATCCCATTACGTATAACCGTATGGTATAATAACCAAATAATACCTATTTTTCTGCTTAATAAAATAACTACACAGCTTAATTGAAGATTCAATAGCTTCACAGTAGTTTATGAGCCTAACTAAAACCGTAATGAGATTCTATAACCCTATCGAACTCACTGCAAGAGCATGATTTCGCCTAGCCGAGGAGGTAAGTAAGATTTTGTGAAATGTCCCAATAAAATGCCTATGGACGCCCAGCAGTGACCTTCTATTGACGTGATCATGACGATGTAACAAAAAATTGCAGTATTACATGTGAGATTAAACAAAATAAACAATTCTATCTCTCGCTTGAGAGTATTGCAATAACTTTAATGAATAAAATATGTTTATAATCTGTCTGCTCTTCCATAAAAATTGTCCACCACGTGTAAAGAACTCGTACATACAGAGGCAGAAGGCTCTGCAATGTAATACCGTTTAAAAATGATGACAAGCATTTTGTGCGCTTTATTCGGAATCAAGCCTCATCTGTGGTATCGTGTTTGAACATTAAAGTTACACACGAATATACCACCTTTATCAACTGAAATGGAGCCTTCGTCTACTATTAGGTATACTACAGAAAAAAATATGTAAAGAAAAGTCAAAAATGATAGCAGAATGATAGATGAACTCAGAAGCACATTTTTTTTTATCTTATTTAGCAAATGGGTAAGAAATGCAATATTTTTATATTTCACATCGCAAATTATAACATTTCATATAGTGTTTATTATTTGTTAGGTACATCATCAGGTGCTTCGGTTCTAATGCTATTATAGTACCTAATAATCAGCGTGCATACCTATCAAAAGTATTGAAAACTAAAGTTAGTAAAAACCTACAGAACCTTAAAAATCCGACGACCGCTCTGTCTTCACCATTTATCAAAACGTCGTTATTTACAAATGAGTATTAAACCAAAACTAATATTTTTAATATTCATCCATTATCCTAATCAATATATATTTTTTTTAATAATAATTCCTACCTAATAAAAATTTCGTAAGACGGGGATAAACTTATTTTAACGACACGATGAAAGGAATAGTATAATAACAAAAAGAAGAAACCGACTCAAAACGCACTAAAAAGTAAAAAATAACTGTGTCATTTAGTTGCTTTAATTTACTTAAGCATATCTATAAAGTCGTTGCCAACATGTTTAAGGAATATTTATTTAATGTAGTAAAGCAGTTTGTAGGTTCAAGGCAATGTCCTTAAAGTAGAAGCCTTGACTGGCACCGACTACTACTTAGTGCGTTTTGAGTTATTTTTTACTTTTTAGTGCGTTTTGAGTCGGTTCTATTTTTTGTTAAAAATTTTTATTTCTTACTTTTTACTGTTTTATCGCCACGTAACGTACTCGTACTATACTGTCATAGTATATTATACTGCACTTAAAGCCAAAAAGCTACCGATACTTACACAAAAACCGAAATCACTACAAGTGTGCCTATAAAATTTGAAGAGTTCTTCAATTTTCCCAGGATATCATCATTATGACAATGGAACCACCTTGGAAGTGTGACCTTTGTAATAAAAAAAGAATTATCAAAATCGGACAACTCTGTACAAAGTTATGCGTGGTCATACATAAAAAAAATAAAAAACATACGTGTCGAATTGAGAATCTCCTCCGTTTTTTTCATCGGTTAAAAAACTATATAGACCTCAACTTTATATTGCTTTCTAATGCATGACTTTGGACTTCTATCGCTCAGAGAAGCAAATGTCACTAAGGTCTACTACTACTATAAATATTTCCATGAACGTAATAATACGCAGGTACGTCCGTAAATAACAGATTGCCGATATTTCTCAATTCGACAGTAATATAAACGAGACGACCTTATGACTCATCGGCAACGTGAACGGAGTAGGCAACTATACCGTGAAACTTAAGAGAAAAATCAGACTCAGACGCTTACGAATATCATGACTCAACTTCATTCAATAAATCTTATAAGAATTCAAACATTTGCACAGTGTAGTGAGATGTTATTAGAGACCGAAGTGCCCTTAACTTATTTGTGATTACAGATATATATTTCTAGCCTGGTGATTTCTCATAACAGGTTTATACTTCATACAAATCGGTATCTTAAGTCCATAGATCAGATATGGTTTGTTTGACTAATTATTAGTTTTTCACAAAATTATTAGGTATGTACATTGATATGATGCAATTCGAGTGTTGTATAGAATTTGTTTTTTTTTTAATAAATTATTGGACATACCATTTTGGTTTTTGATGATTAAGGCACAACTCAACTGGATGGAAGTAATGTTAATCTCTATTTTCAAACCATTAAGGTACAAAGTTGCACTATTCAAAATATATGAAAAAGTCTCTTGAGTCCATTTTTGTATAATACAACTATGTACTTTGAAATGAATTTGTAATAGGCAAAAAAATTTTTTAACAAAAAATTAAAACGCCTTCAAAACGCACTAAAAAGTAAAAAATAACTAAGTCATTTACTTACTTTAATTTACTTAATCACATCTATGAAGTCGGTGCCATCCAAGTTTAGGTAAAGTCTTTAAAGAGAAAGCTGGGTGGCACCGACTTCATAGATGTTATTAAGTAAATTAAAGTAAGTAAATGACTTAGTTATTTTTTACTTTTTAGTGCGTTTTGAAGGCGTTTTCATTTTTTGTTAAAACATTTTTATTTCAAACTTTTTAGTGATTTATCAACAACGAAAATACTAAAGAACCTACTCGAACTAAACCATAAGTACCAATATTCACTAGCTAGTTATAACATTCCAACATCCCTACAAATGTGCCTATAAAGTTTAAAGAGTTTCCTCGAGTTTTCGTAAATCTCATCATCAGATCATGACGTAGTTAACATTAAACCAACTGGAATCTTCCTTACAAACTTCTCATTGAGACATATTAATCGAGCCCAATCACAAGGTAGCTACTGTAAACCGTTAAAGAGCTCCATCAGTTGTCCTTCTTCTTCATCACCAGAACCCTCAATGACAGTCACAGCCCATCTAAATGTAAAGTTCTCATTGAGACAAATTAATCGAACCCAAACACAAGGTAGTTACTGTAAACCGTTAAATAGCTCCCTCAGCTGTCCTCCGTCTTCATCGCCAGACCCTTGATGACAGTCACAGCCCGTCTAAATGTAAAGTTCTCATTGAGACAAATTAATTGAGCCCAAACACAAGGTAGCTACTGTAAACCGTAAAAGAGCTTCCTTAACTGTCTTTCGTCTTCATCTGCAGACCTTCAATGACAGTCACAGTCCATCTAAATGTAAATTACTCAACGAGACAATTTAATCAAGCCTAAACACAAGGTAGCTACTGTAAGCCGTTACGGAGCTCCCTTAACTGTACTTCGTCTTCATCACCAGACCCTCAATGACAGTCACAGTCCATCTAAATGTAAATTACTCAACGAGACAATTTAATCAAGCCCAAACACAAGGTAGCTACTGTAAGCCGTTACGGAGCTCCTTAACTGTACTTCGTCTTCATCACCAGACCCTCAATGACAGTCACAGTCCATCTAAATGTGAATTTCTCATCGAGACAAATTAATCAAGCCCAAACACAAGGTAGCTACTGTAAGCCGTTACGGAGCTCCTTAACTGTACTTCGTCTTCATCACCAGACCCTCAATGACAGTCACAGTCCATCTAAATGTAAATTAAAGCCCAAACACAAGGTAGCTACTGACTGTACTTTGTCTTCATCACCAGACCCTCAATGACAGTCACAGCACATCTAAATGTAAAGTGCTTATCAAGACAAATTAATCGAGCCCAAACACAAGGTAAATGCAGTAAATCGTCAAGGAGTTCTCTTATATGTAGATGTATCATCAGATCCACTCCAGACCTTCATCAAATTGTAGTGCTTTTAAATACTTATCGGAAAAATTAACAAACATATTTGTTGTCCCTACAATTTTTGAAAGTTCCCCTCGGTTTCTCCAGGATTCCATCATCAGATTCTGGTTTCCTTATCATGGTACCACCACCGGACTATCTGCTTTCCAACAAAAAAAAAATTATGAAAATCGGTTCATAAACGACGAAGTTATGCGCGAACACACATAAAAAAAAAAAAAAGAAAAAAAATTGAGAAACGCCTTTTTTTTTTGAAGTCGTTTAAAAATCAAGAGTCACCGTTTCGGCTTTGAGTTAAGCCTAACAATCTAAATGTAACAATATCTCACTGCCTTTTAACGTCAAAAGCGTATGTTTAAATTGTTTATGCATTATAATAACTCATATTGCATTGTACCTAAACAGCTTCGACTAATGAAAACATTTCGCTTTAAAGACTACTCATCCTATTCAAGAATCTTATCCTCACGTGCAGTTTACTTGTTAGCAGAGTATTGGCTAAACTATTCGGTTTCGGATGAACTGAATCCGGGATTCCAATTCAGGGTCAAGTAAATACTGAGAACTTCTCACTAGGATAACACTTATATTTAAGAATAAACATAATATCAAAAATTGCGGAACCGACGGTATATAAATAATCCCTTAAGTGTGGGTAACACTTTTCAATAAAAACTAGAAAAAGAATAAACTTATCTTATAATAATTTTGTTCAGTCAAAAATAATTTTCTCCTACGCCGCCAACTCATTATCGTGCTGGGATCTAAAATCTAATCCCACCAAAATCTGCTGGGATCTAAAATTTTATCCCGCCAAAATGTTGAAAATTGATTACATTGAAAAAAAATTATCTAATTTGAGAGCTAAGTCCCTAATTCAACCATTCCAACATTCTGAGACTCCCATTATGGCGTATAGCATTCTGCATGAATCATGATCCTTAGTTCTCTATAAACCCTACAACTTAGTAAAAATGTGTGAGTCAGACTCCTCTCTACATAATATGAAACCATTGCCCAATATGACAAAATATTTAATGATTATAATAATATTGATAATGAGGAAGATTTTATTACTTGTTGCCTGTACCAATGAAGATAACTGAATGACAGAATGCTGTGGTAACTAAACCTTTTCTTTAGTGTAGGGAAATCATCTTGGATACTCGTAAAAAGTTAGAACAGTATGTCGATTCTTGAAATAAATACATCGTACAAACATCTCGCTTGCATCTCGTCGATCATGCTACCTTCAGTTCGACTGTCAGTCTAATATAGCGAAATGTCATCCGAGAATACCGATTTCTGTTACATCCGCTTTGCAACCGTTGTACATCGGCTTCAAAACTGACGTTTTTTTCAGGAATCGACATACAGTTTATGTCGGATTTTAATAGAATAAAAACCTGCTGTCACATTATTTATTTTGGTTCATAACCACCAAAAGATTTAGATTTTTAAAGATAAAGAAACAAAAATATCTACAATGGATAATTTTAGACCGATAAAACATAAAACTTATTGATAGGTTCGATGGATATGATAACATTGGATTGAAATCTGTATTT
The DNA here is from genome assembly GCA_034621355.1 of Mycalesis mineus. Classification (NCBI taxonomy): domain Eukaryota; kingdom Metazoa; phylum Arthropoda; class Insecta; order Lepidoptera; family Nymphalidae; genus Mycalesis; species Mycalesis mineus. Next base: position 9,187,100 of record CM067886.1, on the reverse strand, counting down.
ATTCAATCTTGATGGTTCTAAAAATATCTGCTATAATTTTGCGACTGAAAACCAAATCGTAAATATTTACGAAGTGAAACATTTGATTGGGTTGGCCCACAGTTCGACCGTTTGGCCTAATGGTTTCGATTACTAGCATTAGTTACATTTCAAAGTTAGCTCGAGTTACCGGTACACTTTAATGGAGATTGCACAATTTGCAAGGATCGACGGTTTTCGAATATTGAAATCTTATAACATCAAAGTACCTATATAATAAACCTTATAATGTCTTGAAGCCTAAATCCATACCCACTTATTTAATTATTACAGTAATAATACTCTGATACCAATTTTAAAGATTTTCAGATTTAAGAAAACGACATAGACCTCCACTACGTGGAGACATTTCACCCAAAAAAATAAAAAAACATTAATATTCATCATATTTAAGAAAAGAAGCTTTTAGAACAATCAGATGAATTCGCTGGCCCCAACTATTTTGTACTTAATACAAACAATGGGTTCTATAATAGCGCAATTTATGTCAAAGAAACTATAGATATCTGTCCTAGAGTATGGGACAATTTGGAAATAAAACAGAATAGTAAAGGCGTCACTTAAGTATAGGAGATGATAATCTATTTGTATAGTTAAACGACAGAAAACAAATGAATCATTCTTGAAAATCTGAGGATATTTTTGCTTACGAGAGATAAGTACAGGGATAATATTCTTATTCTTGTGATAAAATGTAAAAACTATAGTTATTTTGATGAGATAGATTTTCTATACTCGAATACTATCGAGACATTTAATATAGTGCAATCTAATATTAAGGATACTGTGCACAAATTGTTAGCACATGGTTTCATAGCATCGTTATATACTTACATAGCTGTCCGCATACCTATGTATATCCTGTTAGCAAAGCGGCATGTATCGCCGGCATCCCACACTACATCTCATAACATATTACATTCATTACCACTTTATAGCAAGCGTTAATAAAAAAATTAGTTTGCAAATTCATTGTCATTATCTTCAACTGTTATATGAATTTGCGAATCATTCGTCAATCATCAAAATATTATCAGTATAGTCAAAGCCGTTTCAAAAGCCGCCGTTAATGTTATTTATGGTTTTTTTTAAGTACCGCGGTTAACAAGTAACGTTTGTTTTCGCCATGACGTCATAATTTTCCGTCTCGTCTGTATAATTTTAGAATTCTTGTTTTATTTGTTAAAGTTTTACTTTTACAGACTCTTATAAAAACATTAAATAATGGTAGATTTTTGATGAAGTTGTTGTTTTTATTTACCTGGTTTTTTTAAAAGGAATTTTCCCATCTAGCCTACTTAGATATACTTGTGTTTTTAAGAAAGTACGCCTGTTTATTTTTTTACTTGAAATGTCTATTAAAATGTATATTTGCCTTAAAATACATTTAGCCATTTGCCAAAGTAAGTAGATTTTTAAATCAAATTGTAATTTCTTTCGTTAATTATTTTGGTGTTTAGATGGAGAGTAATATTGTATTGGAGTAGTTATAGCAAATATATTATAAAACATGTACCTAATAAATATTTTACTTCAAAAGACTACACAAATATAATATACCAACTGTAATAGTGTGAAGGTATACTGTAGTTCGTTTACTAGAACAAACTAAATAAAGCGATAAAACTACGAAAACACCGTTACTTTTAGAACTAGCAAAGCGTTCCAAATGTTAGCTTAGATACGAACGTGTTAAATGCTTCATAATATCGTAGTTTATATTTACCTAATAAATTAAAATTAATAGATTATTTAGTTATACTTCAATATGATATGTCCTTTCCCCTTTAGTTAATCATAGAGGCTATGTTAAGAGTAGGTCGTCAATATATACTAACGGACAGGACACAAACCTGTGACCTTGGTTAGCTGAGCCCTTTAACTGTGTAATTATTGACGTTGTATAGTGGGGTAACAATGATCCACGTTACTTGATAGTTAACTCACAAATAGATAAATTGTTCATGCTAAATTACTACCGATCAACACCCGAAGGATAAAATTTAATATCCTGTTCCTTCGTTAAAAACATTTCACCTTTAAAATGTATACAGGTGTTGGTAGCTCTTTATTGTGATAAATATACAATAGAATGTAAAGGTTCCTTTATAATATTTTTCCTATTGTATTTCGCCGGTATTACGCCTACAACTCATCGCTTATAAATATTTTTACAAGTAAACAAAATAATATGTCAGCACCATTATTTAACGGTTTATTTTTCTAATAAAAATTTGTAACGATACGTCAATCTATATTTTTTTATAAATTGTTTTCATGAATTTTCACTTGTTTACCATTAACTGTATTCTTTCACAGTTAAAACATAGATATAGAATAAAATAATATCAGCAATATGTACTTAGTAATAATTTATGAATAACAAAATAAGGAAAAATATGATGCCTAATAATATGAAACAGATACAATGAATTTCTTTGATAGCTACCTACTAGGTGTTGTTTATTTATTATAGTTTATGTTCATTATTTGTATAAGTATTTCATAGAAATAGCATAGATGATTTAAGTAACGTTGATAGTAAGTTACCTACATGCGTTAGTGATGCAGTAAAAAGTTTTAAAGTGACGCAGTTCGTTCTTTGAAACGTGAACTTAGCGATTATAATCCACCTACCCTCTTGTCTTCCTTGCCAGGAAAATCATATTAGTTAATTAAACGTTTCTTATTACGGATATTTATTAATAACTAATTTATTTATAATTGATGACAAAATTTATAGGTAAGTAAGTACTTACATAGATAATATAGTTAATCAGTTTTGAAATGGCTTTGAAATCTATACTGATAACGGAACACGGTGCATAAAGATTGTTAAAACATAGTTAATTCACTGAATTATTTGTATATCTGCAGAAAAAGAAGAGAAGTAAAAGTTAATCCACCAGAATAAATATAAAATCATTCAAACCTGCTAGTATACTATGACATATTATACATCCAAAGGCAACTGTCAAAAGTTGCCTTGCCGAGCTGCTACTCATTTTGGCTGATTTATTAAAAAATCTAGTTAAACAAGTATATTTCCGTTAAAAAAGCGGTGTCCATGCATTACATAATGTAAATCCCTTTTTCTTCACACAAAAATATAATAGTCCGGCTCGTCTATTCTCAGATGTGTATCCGAGTTAAAAATTGACATTCCTGTATCACAGCCGATGTAAACACTTAAAACTTCGTAACACTGAGTCACTTCTAGTATAATTGTGCGCTTTGTAAATGGTGATTTAAGATTTGCTTGTACATTGCGTTGTCACATTTTGAATCTTTAGCGGGCACTGGAAGGATCGCGACGTGATCACGTACGAAAGTGAGAAGTATAATTAGGTCGCACTAAAAGTTGCAACTGTGGAACGCGAGTATTGTACGCGATACAAAGCGTCGGCGACGCGGGCAGTTGGCGGCGATAACTCCGACGGAATGTACAATACAATGGCTGCACACACGCTCGCCACCGCGGCGCGCCCGCTACTCGCGCCTTCAGACCAAGATAACACCATATCGGGCCCATACAACGAAACGAGACAACGCGAGACCAATCTAACACATTTATCTACAATACGCCATAACGTATAGCTATGAATTATTCCATCAACCAAAACCAATAGTACCGGTGAGACCTTTTTGAATTTTACAAAACACACCTCGCGTGTTATTGCCACATTTTAGAAAGGTCACTCACATGCGATTACATAATATCGTTTCCACTGACCTACGTAAAATTGAACTGACTTTGATAGACACGTTTTGAGACAGAACACGTGCGTTACATTGTTCAAAGTGACATAGCGAAGAGTAAAGGCGAATTTTGGTAATGTTGAGAACATGGTGATTAGTCTTTTTTCAGGATTTAGAGCTTTTGTAAGAGAAAGATAAGAAATTATACTTCACATACCTCATAGCATTACTGTTTATCAGTCTTAGGTCTCTCGTAAGGATATTTCCTTTCCCTCCTCTCTGTATGAAGGGATCTCTATGCTGATACTTGGTCGTAATTTAATCAGCCCTTATGTTTTTAAATAGATGAACGCTTCCGCATTTCCTTACTAAAGTACTTTAAAAATTTAATCTTAGCATCAATATTACAAAATTAGGAGAACTACTATTCGTAGTAAGACTTTTTGAAACTTCCTGTGATGTATGTGAGACTTTGATTTATCAGAATACTTGTATACTTAGCAGTCAGACAGTTTTTAACGACCTCCGTGGCGCAGGGGTATGCGCGGTTGATTTATAAAACAGAGTTCCTGGGTACGATTCCTGGCTGAGATTTTTGTAATTGGTCCAGGTAATACTAGTGGGAGGCTTCTGCCGTGAGTAGGTAGTTACTCCTCTTCCGACAAAGACGTACCGGCAAGCAACTTAGCGCTCCGGTACGATGTCGTGTAGAAACCGAAAGGGGTGTGGGTTTCTTCCTACTCCTAACAAATTAGCCCGCTTCCATTTTAGATTGCATCATCAATTATCATCAGGTGTGATTCCAGTCAAGTGGTAATGTGTAGTATTCAAAAAAATATTTGTACTTGTATCTGTTTTGATGATGTCATGCCCACATTTTAAAGCGTTCCACCGTTATGGGGCCAGACTCAATACCCAGAGGTTATGTATATCCTGCACACAGTCTATAATCTAATTTAAGGGAAACGGCATGTTAGTCAAATTTAAAAAATAAAAATTATATTCTTCAAAAAAAAACATTCACACTAGCCAATAATTCAATAGAACTACTTAATAATAAAAAGTTGAGAGGTTTCAAGTGACATCCGAATGGAACGAAGTTATAAATATATATCTAATATATAAAATTCTCGTGTCATAGTTTTCGTTGCCATACTCCTCCGAAACGGCTTGACCGATTTTTACCAAATTTTGTAGGCGTATTCAGCAGGTCTGAGAATCGGCTACTATCTAATTTTCATCTAAATTTTTTTTTAATTTTTAATGCAAAACAAAGTTTGCCGGGTCAGCTAGTATATATATATATATATATATATATATATATATATATATATATATATATATATATATATATATATTTCCACTTAAAGATATTGTCTCATTGTAACTTTGTTTTTTATTATTTGGTGTACAATAAAGAATATTTCATTCAATCATTCATTATATATATACTCTCGACTTCGTAAACACAACAGCGTATAGGTTAGAACACGCACGCATATTAAAATATAATTTGCTTTTGCTTTGCAGCACAGAGCAGCAGCGCAACGCAGGTGGCTTTTCCTTCCCAAGCGATACAACAGCTTACTATAACAAAAGTGTCGTTACAACTTTTCGTGAGAATTTTTTACGTCTAGCCGCCTTTCACAACGCGCGATAAGGAACTTCGTTCCAATGGTTTGTCATTCTCGATGAGGAAAAAATCTTCGAAGATATTTTAGCTTGAAAGGCTAGATTTATATTGATATTGAGCAAAGGGGAATTTTTTAAAATTTCGCAATTATTATAAGGACGAAAGTTTCGTATAATACCGCCCCTTCAAGGCCTAGCCAAGGTTACCGACTACCGGTATACATTAGCAAGGCCGATTATAATTACGAACGAAATATAGAAGCTCGTATAATAAATACCGAGAATTGTATAAAAGCAATTTATATAGCTAACGAAATCTAAACTTTGATATAAAAACAGTATTAAACGTAATATCTCCACTTATTATTAGGTGAGATTGCGGTCAAGGTATGTGCCTCGTTGGTGCAATGGTTAGGTTATACAGCTTTGGGTGACGAAGTTCCAGTTCATGCCCTGGTTTGGTTTTCTTCAAATAACAAACAGTTCTATATCCTTACTAATATTAAATAAATATTAGTAAGGATATAGAACTGTGTGTATATGTCCAATAATATTTAATATTATTGGACATATACACACATCGCTATATAGCCCCAAAGTAAGCTACGGTAGCTTGTGTTATGGGTGCTATGATAACTGATGAATATTTTATATATATATTATACATAAATACTTATACTATATAGATAAACATCCAGACACTGGAAAACATCCATGCTCATCACACAAACATTTTTCCGGACGTGGGAATCGAACCCACAGCCTAGGACGAAAAAGCAGGGTCACTACTCACTGCGCCACTCGGCCGTCAATATTATAAAGGAAAGTTTGTAAATATGGTTTAATGGATGGATGTTTGTTACTCTTTCTCGCAAAAAGTACTGAATGGGTTTTAATGAAACTTTACAATAAGCTTACATATCAAAAAAACCATAGGTCACATTTTATCCCGAAACTGTCTGGCTGGTCAAAGATTTCCGCCGCAGCTAGTTACCACCCTACCGACTAAGACGTACCGCCAACCGATTTAAGGAACTAGAAAACGCGGGCGTCCTCTAGTATCTGTATAAAAATTAAAATGAAAGGACTTAGCCAAAAATTATATAGAAGTCTGATCCAGAGATGTCCAGAGATGATATCTATAACGTTAAATAGTACAGATCTTCTATTTACATAATAAAAAATTAATATGTAACTATATAGTCGCTGATAATAGTTATATAGGTTGAAAAAAATTGATTTTTCATACATTGACGACTGTCACGTGATTCAAAACACAAAAAATCGATTAAAATTCTTAATTTTTTGATATATTTTCGGTGATTGCTATGAAGCATAGGTAGTTGTTTAAAATTCATTGTGTATTTAAATAAAATACTTAAATATGAGCATACGTTTGAACAACCTTGGACAAATTTTGATAATGCTCTTTTACTTCTTTTCCAGAGTTGGGATGTTGTCGGTGTTACACTCTCGTGCATCGGGGAGCACGCAAATCCGCCGGTCATTATCACTAACATGTGATATATAGTTCTCATTCCATCCAAACCATCATAAACCGCCATCTTACATTGTAGTAGCTTGGTGAGTCTAAACTGCAACCTGATTCAGTTTAAATAAAGGCTGATGATGACGTACATCCTATTCATAATAATGTATTCCGTACATTAACAAGATAGTTTATAGCTGCTGCTTGCTCGCATTAATATTAAAGGCCAGTGCAGAGATAAATTACTTGCCTACAAATGTGCTTGTTTTGTTAGTAGGTACTCTACAAAGGTAATGACTTAAGAGAATGGTGATAATAATAGTCACCATTTTCAGCCTGTTTAAAGGCCTCCTTAAAAGTGGAAATATCGCGCGTAGACCCATCAAGCTGTCCCCATGTGCGCGTTGGCGGTTGAGGTAATATGAGAACCTAACTACCTTCCTAAGGGTTTATATCTCTTTGTACTAAAATGCAAATTTATTTTATGTCACAGACTTTCTGTCAAATCTCATACTTACCAGAAAACTCAGACAAACATTGAAAATTAATCAATTTTCTTCAATTCATTTCAGACTAGAACCCCTAAAACTGATATCATTAGAAAGATTATAGGTAATTGCAAAGATGTCTGTATGTCAAAATTATAAATTGGAGATAAATTCCAAGAGTACAACTTTTTTATTGGATATTTTCACCATTAGAGAGTTTATTCCAAAATTCCTTAAGGTTAAGACTTTAATTATTACCAAAAAACGTATAATTTTTATATCTTATTTTTAATAACAATTGCAATTTTTAACCTGCACCAAAATTGTTCAAAAACATTTTTCTAGAGCTAAATTCGATTGAAATGCATTGTCAACAACCATATTCAATATCAAGTTTTAAACTGGTATCCATTTCTACGTAATTAAATTTAAAATTATGATTTATAATTTAAAAATTTTTTTAAAAATATTGAATATACTAATTACTTTTATGATTACTGAAATCTAATTTAATTGTTCATTAATTCGTCATTAACTGGTTAATTAAAAAATTTAGGTGGGAAATGACTAGCGATTATCTATCTCTATTTTTAATTTTTAGAAACATAATTATTCTAAACACCTAGTCTGGCTTAGTATAGGTGAATCTATATTCACGCATACGAAATCGCGGGAACAAGCTAGTAATGAATGTTATTCAACCATGACTATCACAATTTCGTCAACAAAGTAATTGAAATAAAGACCTCTGAAGCAAATCAAGATAAATTGGATACTATAAGCGTTAACAAATAAACTAGCAGAGAATATTATGTTCAAAATATTTACTTGTAAGAGATCGTATGATATTGCATTAACTGCTAGATAACAGAGAAACGTATTATTTTAGTTATTATTAGTCTAATTTTACTCGACTGCACCAGAAAGAGGATTATGTTTTAGTTTATGTATGTATATTTGTTTAGCACTACCCTACAGCTTAATAAATAATAAGTATGTATTTATGAAATTCAAAAAAATTCAAAATCGTTTATTTCAAGTAGGCTTATTACAAGCACTTTTGAAACATCAAATTGGACTATTTGTAATGATTCTACCACCGGCTCGGAAGGCAGGCCCTGTTGAGAAGAGCCGGTAAGAAACTCAACAGTTGCTCTTTTTATAATATTATAAATTTTACAATATTAAGTATGTTGTTACATGAACCTACATTGGCCTCACCGACTTATGGTGTGAGATTATGGCTCATGGAACTATAGCATATTGGCACGCGATACTTATTGTCTACACGGTTTGTTAATTTTTATAATTTTTAGCATGAAAGATAAGGTCAGATTTGCTGCGAGAGCTACAGCAAAAATTAAACATATAGAAATGCTCGATTCTTGGCCCTATAACGTATCGAAAAGGTTTTTCTTCAAAATCAATCAAAATGTAGGGTATCAATAAGTTAAATAAATAAAGGATTAGTAGAAGATAATTAGAAATATCTCAATCAAATTAAAAAGTTTGTATTGTTGTTAGTACGAGTTTGTCGTAGATACGACAAGATAGCAATCCACATGATTGGATCTAATACCTGCTTCTTTGAGTGTTGAGGGAAAGGTAAGTAAAAAAAAATCGAGAGGTGTCAAGGGATATCCGTATAGAACGAAATTGTTATATATTTTGGTCGTGTTCGGGGAGATGTACGTGTTTGTTGTTTGTCTTCCCGCGGTGTGTGTTTTGGAGTGCTGTCGAGACGACGACAGCACAGAGCAGCAGCGCAACGCAGGTGGCTTTTCCTTCCCAAGCGATACAATAGCTTACTATAGCAAAAAGTGTCGTTACAATTTTTCGTGAGAATTATTTCCGTATAGCCCCCTTTCACAACTCGCGATAAGGAACTTCGTTTCAATAAAAAAAAATATTTATCATTGAAAATATCACAGCTGTTAACTCTACAGTTAATAGTTTGTATTCTCCGATTACGCACGGACTAATAATAGATACCTATGTACCAATTTATATCGAACGAGACAATCTCGAGAGACGCTATAATTATTTGTTGTATATTTTATAGCCAAGTGTATCGGCCTTGAATTTCATTGAATACAAAAATATCGTTGTCTGTTGTAAGATTTCGATTTCGATTCCCTAATTTCTAATCAGTTTACTGTAATCGCAAGGCGCCAATAGAACTAAAAATCTGTAAACCTTTAGCTGGGAAATTGATGAAAATGTTAAAGTAGTTTCTTGAAATTGAAATATCTTGAATCTTGTTGCTGTTAAGAGACTATCTTCTAATCAATCAATCTATAATAGAAGAACAAAATAAAACTGTAACAGTTCCAATTCTGTACGTTGAAGATATTTTCAAAATTTTTGTTGGAGGGCACTATATAATCGATACTAAACCTAAAAATGTAATTTTTATAATTTTTGTCTGTCTGTCCTGATTTTTGTCGGCCGCGATTCACGCCAAAACTACTCGATAAATGAAATTGAAACTTGGCACGATTTTAGTTCATATTTTGAGGTATTACATAGGATGATGACTGAAGTCTAGTGTCATCATCATCGTTACCAGCCTGTAGACGTCCACTGTTGGACATAGGCCTTTTTTAAGGACTTCCAAACACAACGATCCCGAGTCGCCTGGTGCCAGCGGCTCCCTGTGACACGTTAAATGTCCTCAGTCCACCTGGTTGGGGGTCGACCAACGCTACGCTTTCCGGTGCGGGGTCGCCAATCTACCACCTTGGGCCCCCAACGTCCATCAGCTGTTGCCCCGCCCATTGCCACTTCAGTTCTGTGACTCGCTGTGCTATGTCGGTTACTTTGGTTCTTCTGCGTATCTCCTCATTTCTGATTCGATCACGCAGATATACTCCGAGCATTGCTCTTTCCATCGCCCGCTGAGTGACTCTGAGCCTTCTTATGAAGCCCGCAGTCAGCGACCAAGATCCGTAGGTCCAAGGAAGTCTAGTGTAAAGTAACAGAATAAAATAAAGATTTAAGGGGGACTCCAAAATACAACAAACGTATTTTTTAGGCGTATTTTCAAGTACGTAATCAAGCAACGATAATAACATGGAACTCTCAGAGTCCTAGTTTTATTTATAAATTTTTAATAGTGTTTTCTATATTTTTAAGCATTTTTGAAATTAAAAAAAAAACAACTGTATATTAAATTAAATGATATACATACAAATAAAATAACGGATAATGATACAAATAAAATAACATGGAATCCTGAGAGCCCGGTTTTTTAACCTACGAAAAAAAACGGAGGAGGTTCTCAATTCGACACGTATATATTTTTTTTATGTATATACTTTTTACAGAGTTGTCCGATTTTGATAATTCTTTTTTTATTAGAAAGGGCACACTTCTAAGGTGGTCCCATTGTCAGGATGTTAGGATCTGATGATGATATCCTGGGAAAATTGGAGGAACTCTTTAAATTTTAAAGGCATTTGCAGCGATTTTGGTTTTTGTGTAGTGTGGCGATAAATCACTAAGTAAAAAGTATGAAATAAAAATTTTTAACAAAAAATAGAACCAACTCAAAACGCAATAAATAGTAAAAATAACTGTCATTTAGTTGATTTCATTTACTTAAGCATATCTAGGAGTCGGTGTCAGCCAAGGTTTCTACTTTAAGGACATTACCTAGGACCCACAAACTGCTTTACTATGTTAAATAAATGTTCCTTAAACGTGCTGTCACCGACTTCATAGATATGCTTAAGTAAATTAAAGCAACTAAATGACACAGTTATTTTTTACTTTTTAGTGCCTTTTGAGTCGGTTCAATTTTTTGTTAAAAATTTTTACTATTCAATGTAGATTATGCAGAAAGGTAAATTATAATAAAGTTCTATTTACGCCGCTCTGCTCATTACATTAACGAGCGGTAAAACATTTTGCTGCGTAATTAAATTGCAAGAATAATAAATTTATGTTCCCCGAGTACAACTACTGTACATACGTACACTGTATGGACGCGGTGTATATACTGAGTGTAAATTAGGGCAATTGATTCAGTGAATTATGTTACAGTTTTACGAAGTTTCCACCGTAAAATGTCACTGCGGTGTGGTGATTAGACCCAACGCGTGGATAGGGCAAACTATACAACAGGCCTGGTTTTTATGATGGTAAAGGCGTAAATTTTCATCTAGGTTTTCATCAGTAATTAACGAATTTTTGTTTTTCCGTCTGTGTGGATTTTTTTTTTGTTGTGAGGTTTTTGATTTATTTTTATAGCTCTTATTTTTTGACTGTTTTTAAGAAATCTTAAATCTAATTTTAAAGGAAACCGTTTCAAGCCACATTAGTTTTATGATTTTAAGCTCTATAACAGACATAGAGCACATTTTTTTTTAATTTTAGGGTTTCGTACTCAAAGGGCAGAAACGGGAACCTATTACTAAGTCTTCGCTGTCTACCTGTTTGTCTGTCTGTCCGTCACCAGGCTGTATCTCAAAAACCGCGATAGCTAAGCTTTTTTTTTACCCGACTGCGTCTGAAGGAGGGTAATGTTTTTCGAGCGTATATATGTATGTATGTATGTCCATTTCTTCGGCACGCGCTACAGCCTAAACGGCTGAACGGATTTTGACATGTGAGGTGTCGTTGAATTCGGCTAAATTGTGGAAGTGACATAGGCTATATGAATTTTCAAAATGGCGGTTGTAAATGGGGGAAAAAAGGGGGGACATGTGCATTTATTTCTTTTATCCTAGCAATATGGATATTAAATGAAAGGTCGTGAAAAGACCATTTCAAAAATATAAATATCATATCATGTTTATATTACTGTTTTAACAAGCAATGACAAAAAGTGTACCAAGTGTACCGTCTCATTTCTACCACCACAAATTAAAACTAAAAAATCTCAAATAAAACTATTATTGTAAAAACAAAAACCCAACTGCTTAGAAGTTATGAACTGAAAAGAGAAAAACAAGGATCACTATATCTATATAAAATTCTAAATACATTATGCTGTTGCAGGCGGGGACAAACGTAGTTTTGGTAGATCTTTCTTTCCCAGGTAGTAAACTATTTTGTCCACACCTGCAGCACCATAACGTATTTATAATTTTATAAAGATATAGTGATCCTTGTTTTTCTATTTTCAGTTCATAACTTTTAAGCAGTTGGGTTTTTTGTTTTTATAATAATAATTTTATTTCCTTTAGGACACATAAATGACAACTAGAAACGTCATTCTTAGGTCCGAAAAGAAAAATTGGACTTAAGACAATTGAAATTTTCAGGAATTATATATTTCTGTTGCCGCTATAACAACAATTACTATAAATAAAATTAAATATACGTTTAAGGAAGATAGGCTTGAAGTATACATAAAATACTTAATTGTATTAAATATTTACCTCGCTAATTTTACGCAACCCTTCATGCACTAGTTCGGCAAGCACTTAGCCGGTTTTTTTATATTTGTATAAAGAGATAGATGACTGCAAGTATTTTTTTTATTCATTACCAGTCATGTGATGATGCAGTCTAAGATGGAAGCGGTCTAACTTTTTACGAGCAGGATCTAATTCACACCCCTTTCGGTTTCTACACGACTTGTATATCGTCGCTTAAATAGAAAAGTGGCATTATTCAAAAATATCAATTTTGTAGTTATGACCATTTAAAGTTTTCAATTTTTTTTAAACTCATTTTTCTTGTTATGTATTATATTTATATCTAAGTGTTATATATCATTTAAAAGGTATTTACATAAGAAACAAAACAGTATAGTTATTATAATTGATTTATTAAAAAAGGGGTCATAAATAACAGGAAGTGTCTTTTTTCTATATAAAATTGATAATACTAGGACACGGATTTTCTAAAAAATTAATCAAATTATGCAAAATAACAATCAGAAATAAAACCTATATGAACGTAACTCCTACTTATTATATAAATCAATGGCAACAATATTGATATCGATGAGTTTTAACTTAAATCTGCGTAATTTCTTGATTTTTTATAATAATATAATACCGCAAATAGTAATTGCAAACGTCCTAACGTTTAAATGTCCTGAATTTGGTCCAGGAACATTCGCCTAGGTCTTCCCCTTCTAACATTTCCATTCACTCTCGCCTCATAAATCGCTTTTGTTAATCTTCTTTTATGCATTCTCTCTACATGCCCAAACAGATGGTTTGGACTTTCAAACTTTCCATATTTCGTAAATTTACTACCCAGTTCTATAAACTCTTTTACTTCTTCCACTTTCTCTCCATCTATCAAAATATGACAATCTGTCACATATTCATCTCTTTCAAAAATCATTACTATCGTTTTGCTGACATTCTTTTTCTTTTTACAAAGCTGCATTCATACTGACTAAAAATAAGTTTTCGCTTCTCCTCACTCATTTTGTAATAACATTTCAATTCACATTTTTTCAGTACATGTTACTTTCATTTGTCTTTCTGGCATTTGTTTGTGTAACTTAGATGTCGATATACCTATACCCTTTTCCAGAATTCCTTAATAGTTTAGCTATACTTTTTCTGCATTCACTCGGCACAGCTTCTATTTTTTTACATGCTTTTTCTCTCTTTTTTAACTTCATCAGCTGTATTTTCTGGGATTCCGAACACATTAGCAGCTTCATCTTCCGAAAATGATGATGATGATGATATTGCAAGATCTTCGCATATTGAAAAATCCGACATAATTATATGACTTAATAATTATCCAAATCTGACATAATTATATTACTTGAAGTCTTATTATGGGTAGAAATGTTAGTGCTTTTTTCTAATTCTGAATGACTTACACGATAATCCTACTCAGTACTCCACTAGATTTTCTTTAGAATATTCCCTGCACATAAACATTTATCCACCACGCCTGATCCTAAAAAAGCAAAATAAATTATTAATGTTCAAAATTTTTATTGTAAATCTTTAATTAAACCCGTTTATTTAAACCGTGTTTAAAATAATCATGTACTTTTGCCATTAAATGCATTTAATGTTTACAAATAAACGTGATTATTAAAAAACTGTAACATAGTTCTGTTAAACTTAATGCTACTAAATGTACAAAACCTATATAGAAAAACGACATTTTTAAAAATAAGTTATATTTCAACGAATTTATTTAAATTTATTTCATTAACAGATAGTCGCATTTCAAAAAAAGCCATTTTTCTTTTAAAGTACTGTTCACAATGATAGTTTAATTTTAAGGAACAAACGTGATTTCTCGAAGAAATACGTTTTTCTTTGTTTTTTTCTTACCGTTTGCAATCAAATCCAAGCACTATTTTGAGAAATAACACTTTTCTACAAAAACGCACATCGTCGCTTAAATAGAAAAGTGACATTTTTCAAAATTTTTCGAAAATGAGGTTATTTCATAAAACGAATCAGTTGACATCATTTTATCATGTGGATAAAAGACACTTCATAAACTACACGTTAGGCTAACTAGATGTCACAAGTGTCGTTTCGGTATTCTGCGGTTATTCGCCAGTTTGATTGTAGAAAAATGACACTTTGCCATTTGAGACTCGTCTACGAAGTTGAATACATGTGCGTTCTTGTAGAAAAGTGTTATTTCTCAAAATAGTGCTTGGATTTGATTGCAAAGGGTAAGAAAAAAACACACCTGATGTTAAGTGACGATGCAATCTAAGATGAAACGGGCTAACTTGTTAGGAGTGGGACGAAAATCCGCACCCTTTTCGGTTTCTACACGACATCGTACCGGAACGCTAAATCGCTTGGCAATACGTCTATGTCGGTAGGGTGGTAACTAGCCACGGCGAAAGCCTCCCACCAGCCAGACCAAGACAAATTAAAAAAAATACAGCTGATGAAGTTAAAAAAGAGAGAAAAAGCATGTAAAAAAAGAGAAGCTGTGCCGAGTGAATGCAGAATAAGTATAGCTAAACTATTAAGGAATTCTGGAAAAGGGTATAGGTATATCGACATCTAAGTTACAAAAACAAATGCCAGAAAGACAAATGAAAGTAACATGTTCTGAAAAAATGTGAATTGAAATGTTATTACAAAATTAGTGAGGAGAAGTGAAAAGTTATTTTTAGCCAGTATGAATGCAGCTTTGTAAAAAGAAGAAGAATGAAAATGAATGTCAGCAAAACGATAGTAATAATTTTTGAAAGAGATGAATATGTGACGGATTTTCATATTTTAATAGATGGAGAGAAAGTGGAAGAAGTAAAAGAGTTTATAGAACTGGGTAGTAAATTTACGAAATATGGAAAGTTTGAAAGTCTAAACCATCTGTTTGGGCATGTAGAGAGAATGCATAAAAGAAGATTAACAAAAGCGATTTATGAGGCGAGGGTGAATGAAAATGTTGGAAGAGGAAGACCTAGGCGAATGTTCCTGGACCAAATTCAGGACATTTAAACGTTAGGACGTTTGCAATTTCTATTTCCGGTTTTATATTATTATAAAAAATCAAGAAATTACGTAGATGTAAGTTAAAACTCATCGATATCAATATTGTTGCCATTGTTTTATATAATAAATAGGAGTTACGTTCATATAGGGTTTATTACTGATTGTTATTTTGCATAATTTGATTAATTTTTTAGAAAATCCGTGTCATAGTATTATCAATTTTATATAGAAAAAAGACACTTCCTGTTATTAATGCCCCCTTTTTAATAAATCAACTATAATAACTACACTGTTTTGTTTCTTATGTAAATACCTTTTAAATGATATATAACACTTAGATATAAATATAATACATAACAAGAAAAACAAGTTAAAAAAAAATTGAAAACTTTAAATGGTCATAACTACAAAATTGATATTTTTGAATAATGCCACTTTTCTATTTAAGCGACGACATGTACTCAACTTTGTAGACAAGTTCCAAATGACAGAGTGTCATTTTTCTACAATCAAACTGGCGAATAACCGCAGAATACCGAAACGACACTTGTGACATTTAGTGAGCCTGACGTGTAGTTTATGAACTGTCTTTTATCCACATAATAAAATGATGTCAACTGATTCGTTTTATGAAATAACCTCATTTTCGAAAAATTTTGAAAAATGTCACTTTTCTATTTAAGCGACGATATATAAAATTAGTTCTTCTGGATACTAAATATATCTCATATTGTGGGTTCTTTTACAGCAAATAGAACAATCATGAACAAACAGACTATCTAAAGTAGACTTCACATCTCGCAAAACAACCATTCTCTACTTGTCTGTTTGTTTTGCGATATGGTAGCGACACGTGGTGATAATAGCTTAGGGTTTACAGAGATACCGTTGTTTGTTACAAACTGACTTGCTGATAAAATAACGAATAACGAAAAACAACCTTTACAGTTAATTTTATTGCAACGAGGTCCCATGTTCGATTACCAACTCGGAACAATTTAAAAACTTATTTTAATTATAATAACATTATAAAAATAAGTTGTTTTTGTGTGTTACCGATATTCCTGATATTCTCACGGGAATAGAAACATCGCAGTTGAAAAAGCAAGCACAGCTAGTATGTCCTAAATTGGCCTTTTCTGGTAATGGAATAGACCGTTGACCCTACCTACTTTAGCATGGTAGGTTTGACATCAACTGTTTGTCACGCTACGATGCATTGTAAATTGCCTTGAACAAACATCTATACTGCCGATGACGTCATACGCAATGCCGACGACACGATGCATGCCGTACGTACGACGTGGATCAGTGGACGTACTTATATGAGTTCCATTCAAAGAATCAAAATGAAATGAATGACGGTGGCATCGCAAATACAATTGATGACAGTGGCGTCAGCAAATCCGATTGCTATCACTGTGGCAACATAGTAGAATCCGTTCGATGCGTACAAGCATGGACGCTAGCCCTTAAACTGCATTGTCAATTAACATAAGGTGAGATCAAGTGTTGAATAGACGCAGTAAAATCTGTTTGATCTGATGCTTCCGATACCTACTTAATCATGGATGCAAGCTTTTAAATTGCATTGTCAATAATTAACATAACGTGAGATCAAGAGTTGAATTAAAAAAGAAGACTGCTGAAGTAAATACTGTAAGACATTAAGAACCCCAATGTATTTGTGGCAGTTTCCGAACGTATTATTTAAGTTGGCAACATTGCCACGCCATAGCTATATGCTTGCACGGGAATATCTTTCCCACCACTGGCTGTACGCGTGGGTGACAAATTCGCCATGATGCAATAAGTCTCTCGCGGGAATCTAACACGCAACGTTCCAATACGTGACCGTTTAATTTTTAAGAAACGCCTTACTGTAACTTAGTCAGTAGTGAACCAGTGTAAATTACATTCACAATTATTTTGAGTAATACACCATCGTTACATAGCAGGGAGTTTCATTTAGGATCAACTCAACATCCATATCCTAAATAATAATTTATTAAAATGATGTACATTAATAAACAACATTTCAAAGTTGTCTCACAGACGGCTTATCCATTTGACGTCAAGCTTACACTAAAAAAATTTTTTAACAAAAAATAGAACCGACTCAAAGCGCACTAAAAAGTAAAAAATAACTGTGTCATTTAGTTGCTTTAATTTACATCGGTGCCAAGTTTAGGGAACCTTTAATTAAGTAAATTAAATAAATGACACAGATTAAAAAAAAATTTTCAGTGATTTATCGCCACGTAACGTACTCGTGCTATACTGTCATAGTATATTATACGGCACTAGTGGCCAAAAAGCTACTGATACCGAGACAAAAACCGAAATCGGTAAGTTCCTCAATTTCCCCAGGATATCGTCATCAGATCCTAACATGCGGACAATGGGACCACCTTGGATGTATGCCCTTTCTAATAAAAAAAGAATTATCAAAATCGGAAAACACTGTAAAAAGTTATGCGTGGTCATACATATAAAAAAAAAAAAATATACGTTAAAAACAGGTTACAATTTTAGCATAAAACGTAATCAGTATCAGCGTAACGATACTCGACACCGATAAACAATCATTTACTGCACACTTCCAACCCACAGTGAAGTGGCGGTAAAATCACAACAACGTAATATATTCCTAGTAAAATCATATTTTGATTACCGCACCACGTCATCAGGGCTCCGCGTATCTACTTACAACACGGCTCTTGCAGTTTATGACGCAAAACACAAGTTCCTGTTCAAAACGGTGTCATGTTGCAGAAAATATTGCCTGTGCATAGTCATAGCACGATATATCTATATATATTAGTACTCGTATTTTAATATAGCAGCCTAAATCCTTTTTGCAATTACTTTATTTTCACGTTAGAACTTCTAACAGATATCTACCACTACTTCGTCCAATAACTCTGACCCTCATAATCTAAAAGACAGAAGCTTTCTACGTTAATTTTCCTCCCCAAAGTATAAATTTCGTAATGAACTCGTCTTAGATAACCTCTATAAGACAAGTAATTTTTATTTTTGAACCGCCAGATGATACAATCAGCCTGCTTAAGCCTTAATCGCTACAAAATGTCATTAGCCAGGCCAGGAATAAAGAGAGTACTGCTTTTTAGGGTTCCTTACCCAAATAGTAAAACGACTAAGACATCGCTGTTTGTCTATCACCATGCTATATTTCAGTTCTTGTGTGAGTGTGAACACAGTTGACATTTTCAGAGGAGATTTATTTCTGTTTTATAACAACAAATGCTTAAAAAAGAATAAAATATTTTTTAAGGGATGCGTCCCATACAACAAATGAGATATCATTGTCGTTTTTGGCTCGATATTAATAACGGTAATAGGTATACGCAACAATATATACATAATGGTACGGAACCTTTCGCGCGCGAATCTGACTCTCACTTGTTCGGTTTTTTTTGTTTTGTGAGCCAGGCCAAGTCTATTCAGATGTCAGCTTGCGCTATCTATCCATTCAATCTAGCCGCGTAGAACAAATCTTTGGTAAAGTTACCGTTCAAGATGTCAAGAGCATTCTCTCGACCCACGTAGACTAAATGTCTGGCAATGGTACGTACGTTCGAGCCACCACGCAATGTGGGTTTGCAACCCCACTTAGAGAACAACGTAAGGGGCCATTTACAGAAAATATTACTTTAACGAGGAGTTATAGATATGTTTGTAACAAGACAGATAGCCCACCTTTAAGGTAATTTGTCAACGCCACCCGTAGAAGCAATGTTTACTACCGATGCCGCAACAAATTATCTACTCATTACTTTGGCCAAAATGCTTTTACTAATGGCACCAAGTACTACCTTTTGTCAAGTTTACAACATTTAGTTCAAGTCCATTTGGGTCTTGTGTTTTGTAACCTTGCTACTTAAAGCTTTTGCTATACGTACTTTCCGTTCTTGTGGGAATGTCAGGATACAAATTAGCCTATGTCACTGCTCATAAATCTGGCTATCAAATATATCAAAATAGTACAACCTAACTTGTAGTTTCAAAGAATAGCCAGAAAAAACAGACAGTTAAAAATTTTAACACCGATTTTTTGTCAAAGTGCCGTATATGCTTTTATATACGTTTCTTAAAAAGCTGTTCATTTCAAATTGCAAACACTTGTTTCAAATAAAAGAAAAGTTTATAAATATTTACAGTTATACTAAAGCCAAACTCTATTGAGAATACTTATCAACAAACAAATTAAAAATAAAAGTAGAAATCATTAGTCATTTTACACCTAATTTTTTTAATGAGGAATTCATGACAATAAATTCGATGAGTACGCTTAACACTAATTAATATATTCAATGTCTTTTAAATAAGATATGTTGCATTTTCTACCTTCATTTTAAATTTGCTTGTTGACAAGCATTCTCAATCGAGTTTGGCTTTAGTATAGTTTGTTTTGTTTCATCCATAATTATAATCCTTACTATTATTATACCACATACAAATATCACATTCATAATACATTCACAAATCATTGTTTACAATGAGAAATTAAATAAAGCAATTGATAAAGTAGGGAGGTATACTAATCATACATTCTGTTCTCAAATTAGGTTAAATAAATGTTAGAGCAGAAATATTGAGCTAGGTGCCGTAGGGCTGCTAGCCTTACTAATGATAATTATGAGCCTATGAAAGGTCCTCTACAGGTCCGGGCCTCCCTAATCATAGGAAAGAGGATATGATTTTGTCGTAAAATTTTTATTTACTAAATTCCTAAAGGAAACTGATCATTAAGGGGCCCAACACGTTACAACAATAAAATGTATGTTCAAAAATTCTTTATTTTTTTATAAATCGAAATCACCAAAAATAAAAAGAATTGTCAGTTGCAAACTTTAAAAAATATTTTTTGAAATATGTATATTATTTCTTGATATCGTGCATTTTACAATGTACTCTTGTGTTTCCCAACTATAAAGATAGCCTGTGGTAAGACAGCTACAATATTATCATTGTTGCTAACTTAGAGGATTTAATAATAATATCTTTTTGTTATTAAAACTACAGTTTCCATGGGTTGTGATGACTACATACCATCAGTTAACCTATTATTTTTATTATGTACCAGATATATACCTATATCCTCCTTCATTTAAGGTTCCTCGATCATTTAAGTTTCATAAAAACATGTAGTCGATTTTAGGTTTTTGTTTTGCAAATAATGACATAATAGTGGGTCCGGCATAACTGAAACTGGCAACACCGGTAATCGTTATATTTCCATTACTTAGTGTCAATATCATGTCATCAATGCAATTGAAAACTTATGACTTTCAATTGAATAGAATTGAATTAATTCAATTTGACAAATAAATTATCATTAAATCTCTATTCTGAGATAATAATATAATGAAAACTTATTGAAATTCAATTAGTTGTCAGATTCTGACTACAAAAATAGATTGTGATTGCAAAGTTAGTACATGTATGTCAAATAACCCACATAACCTAAATCGTGTATTTGTGCTCATATCTTGATTATGCAATTGCCAATTAAACTGAAATTAAACATGGTTAAAACTGATCCTATTATTTACCGAATGACACTCATTTGGACATTGTAACGGTTTATAAAATTTTGGGACCAGCGATGTATGAAAAATGGTCAGTGTCCTTTTTATTGAAGTACATTGACGACGTCCGTGGAGCAGTGGTATGCGCAGTGGATTTATAATGACAGAGGTCGCGGGTTCAATTCCCGGCAGGGCAGATTGAGATTTTTCTTAATTTGTCTTAGTCTATCTGGTGGGAGGCTTTTCGCCGTGGCTAGTTACCACCCTACCGACAAAGACGTACCGCCAAGCAATTTAGCGTTCCGGTACGATATCGTGTAGAAACTAAAAGGGGTGTGGATTTCATCCTACTCCTAACAAGTTCAGCATCATCACTTAACATCTGGTGAGATGGCAGTCAAGGGCCAATTTGTAGTCAATAAAAAAAGATAAGATAAATAATGAGACGGTAAATTTATATGAAAAAAGAAAATCTGTGTATCTTTTTCAACCTTCTAACTACACCAAAAAATTAAATTGTACGTGACTATCCTCTATTAAATTCTAAGGAATAAAGGTACAATGTCACCAAATTATATTGTTTTTCAATATAAGTAATATAAGGCAGCATTTTCGATAAAAGCTCCCTGACTTAAAATTTTATTTTGTCATTTCCAACAATTAACCCATCCATACATGGTTTAGTAAAAACCTAAACGGGCGCATGCCACCATACATAGATTAAAGACTACTAGACAGAGCCCATAGCGTGTCCACTCGTGAGACAGCAAATCAGCCTTATTGACATGACATGTCAACATTTAAAGTACATCATAAAACGTTATGTTTTAAAATATCGTAAAATACGAAATATTACTTTATATAAGATAGTTTAGTAAACGCATAATACATGAAATTTGCTAAAAAATAACATATCTAAGCTTTAAATCATCAATCAATGAAGTTTATGCCTACTTACGTATGAAACGTAATTCCTTCGATTTTCTGGTCGCTGCGACTGTTGCAGCCGAAAATATTACAACCCACCATAGCACGATAACGTTTAAATTAATATAGTAACCGCAAAGTTATATTATTTATCAGCAAATTTAATAAAAAGCTAATAATTGCTCAGATATGTCCCTTGTCTGTCACAAATTCCACTCTTGACAAACAATAAAAACGAACACGCTGAAAGGGACAAAAAATAATCTTGTATCACTTTCTAATAAAGGCCGAATGAAATAAGTCTGTCACGCTCTTGAACCTACAGCCGCGTTATGACTCCATCTAGTAGTCTTTAATCTATGCCACCATACAATCTGTTTCTCACGCAGACGAAGTCGCGTTCAATCATAATTTAATAGTCATTGTATAATACCACAGAACAGACAATGCAGCGCTTCTATCGCTGTAGTCTTCTTAATATATTTGTGTAATACAGTAGTCGTAAAAACAAAATAAGAAGAATTCTTATAAATGTTTAACAAATTTATTCTGAGCGACAACCCTAAATTAAGTAAGTGCATAATGCACTTACATACTCATACGTTGACTAGCACTGTCTGGCCAGTGGTTTTGTCATAATTAGGCTCACCGGAATTGAAGTTGTTATCAATTACCAAGACAGACGGTGTAAGTCAACACTGACCTGGCTCAGTTTTGTGGCAGGCAGATCCAAAAACGTTATACTTTGTTTACTCAGATAAGTATTGTAACATGTTCAGTTCATATTGTATTACAGGCCGTACATAAAAAAAAATAATAAAAAAAATAAGGATATCAAAAAATAATATCAAAAGTACAATTTCGGCACCGACGTCATCGGGATCGTGGCCTAGCGGTAAGGCGCTCTTAGTGCCCGGATTGCCAGAGAGACGCGGGTTCGAATCCCGTCAGTTCCGCAATTTTTGATATTATGCTTATTCTTATATATACTTAGATACGTAGATATTGATAAAATAAATAGATATATATAATACGACCATTATATCCACAACCGTTAATACTATTGTTTGTTCTTTATAATACGGTTTACAGGCAAATGGATGAGCACGATCCACAATAAGATGCATCATTGCTTACTATCAGACTAGCATATAAGTACTTACTAAAAAAATCGTCATTGATCTAGCGGTACACCTATGTAGCTTCACAAGGTTCTGGGTTTGAATCCTAGGTCGAGTTACTGAATATAACAAAGACGTACCGCCAAGCGATTTAGCGTTCCGGTACGATGTCGTGTAGAAACTAAAAGGGGTGTGGATTTCTTTCTTTCATCTAAAAAATTTTCAGTAAATTCTAAGCCCATAGTCGGGAAATTGGTAGTATTACACCCACGTGCATCGGAAAGCACGTTAAGACTTAAGTCTCGATAACTATCATCAACATATCCCGCCAACCCGCATTGTAGCAGTGAGGTGGGTCTGGAAAAAGTCTTTCTTCTAAAAGCAGAGAAGCCGTTACAATAATTTAATGTGATTGATGATAACGATGACTCATACTAACAGCTATCTAAATGTGTATCTGTGAGGTCCGGTAGTTGTAAGACAAAAATACACGCTGCTGATGGCAATACTTCACAGAAAATTACTCGATATATTTACGTTATCATCGGCCAATCATCACCATTCTTAATTTATCGACAAGTGCGTGGAATTATATATAGACACTCTATACTCATATCTAATATAACGATCACTATCAGGCGTTAATGATAAGGACAGCTTTACCACATTTATAGCATCACCTTCTTTTCTATTCTGGGCTAAGAAAAAATATTTTCTTCGAAGAAAGAAACCTCAATATTTTATCCCAGGACACTATATATATAATATTTTATACCCAGGACATCGTAATCCAACAAGCACCCCCCACCCCCTAGTATACTCCTAGAGCAACACGGCAGCTCTTGATTTAAATAGGTTACCATTATAATTACGTTTTGCATTTCAAGTAGAAAGCCGTACTCAGTCTTTCAAACATTCGCACGCAGTAGTTTCAAGTGTGAAAAGGTACTCTAAAACTTTATATACATCGACACTAAAACACCTTTTTCGTTGGTGAGCTTTATTGATTGGGAGATTAAGTACAATACGTTTTCTTCGTATTATTTCAACTGTAAATAAAATTAGGGCGTAGAATTAAAAGTTAGTTGATTTAGTTTTAAAACATTAGCGACTGTCAATTAAAATATAATTAAAATAACTAAAAATCTAAGAGATCTTGAGTACCTACGATTTTTGACCACACCATGTAGCTTCTGTTGGCAGTGCGTGTCTCGACGTCATCGCTATCTCTCTCTGTCTAACACAATACTATAGATAGAGAAATATAGAGATTAAGTTGAGACTCGCACTGTCGAGTTTTGTTGCATTGCACATGCTGGACTATCACTATGACTATTGGTGTGTAGAGTCAAGTTAAAACACTACACCTAACTGCGATGCAATGCGATGCGAATTTGCAACGCAGAATGTTGCGATACGAATTGCTGCGATGCGATTTCGTACGACAAGGCGTCTCCCTTCCACGACAAGGGTAACCATTCCTTTGACGACCGTCAGCCGTACTGGACTTATTTTGAAAGCTAAGTCGTACCATGGATGGTAAACAAAGGTGTGCACTTTTGTTATTGCCTAAGAGATATAGGCAAAATAAACAGAGAAGATTTTGGGTTGATCCATTTATTACTATTATGTACGCCGAAGGGAATTATTTTCATCGAAAATATGACGCTTTGAAAAGTTTTAAAGTGTAATAACAAAGTTGAGCTTTTTCATTGTTTTCTTCTCTCTCTTCTCTTATTTGATAAATTTGTTTTTATAATCTCCGTTACTCGTGTCCCAAAGAACGGGGCACTCCTCAATCAGTGAAATAAAAAAATCAACGTCGTACTCTGTCATTTTTTAAAGTTAAAGTAAACATCTTGCCTAAACGTCTCAGAGCCGACTAAAAGTGAATCAATTCGCAAGTTCTTGCGATGCGACGTCGCATCACAGTTTTGTGTACAAGCCCTTAGTAATAGAAGCATAAATCAATGATAATAGTATTTTTTTTAAGAAAATAATTTAATGATCAATGTGACGTCATTTATCATTATTATACTTATCGCCGTTGTACTACCAAAGTAAAGTTAATATTTATAGCAATTATCCAAATTCCACTTTAGTAGTAGAAGCCGATGAACAACGGTTGCAAGGCAGATGTTACAGAAATCTTTAAAAACATTTTGTCGTATCGGACGGTCGACCTGAAGGATGATCGACGAGATGTCATCAACCGCCATATAGGTCCTAGATACATTGGAAACTAATTACGCAAAATGGTTAAACGTAGTATTGCTACGCCCAGGGGCATTAAAATTCTACAACCTTGACTTGTCGCGTGCCGGTGTTTAAATGTCACAAGTTCTCTGTTTACGTACATTAATAAAGTGTTTATTCGATTAAATTTTTTTTTTAAGATAAAAGGTGTTGAGAGTAAGGTGAAAATTAATAGATAGTCAGATGAGCTAAATTAAGGCAATTTTATTAGTATATAGTTGTTTATATTCTTGTTTATCCACTTTTTTAAGTAAAGCAATATAATACTACAATAATTGTGAAACACGAGTCATTGCATTGAATAAATCAAAAAAGTTACTATACTAAAGCCAAACTCGATTGAGAGTGCTTGTCAACAAACAAATTTAAAATGAAGGTAGAAAATTCAACACATTTTATGCCTAATTAATGTTTTGTTATTTTAAAAAATCTTATTTAAAAGATACTGAATATATTAATTAGTTTTAAGCTTAGTAATCTAATTTATTATCATGAATTCGTCATTATCTTTATCTAGTTAATAAAAAAATAGGTGTAAAATGAATAGTGATTTCTGCCTTCATTTTTAATTTGTTTGTTGACAAGCATTCTCAGTCGAGTTTGGCTTTAGTATAGATAGATGTTTTATGTGTATGTACCCGTTAATTCTACGAATTAGTCTCTAGTCTAGACGATTCGGATGCTCACTGGGGCATTGCTAGCCTTGACCGGTGCCATGTCACCGTTTGAAAGTTACGATACTAGTCCTCGTTTTATTACGGACTTTAATAATGTCGTTGCATTTTATTTTATTGAAATTTAACATCTTTTGTTTTGATGTTAGTCTTTTTACCCGAATGCGTTTTATAAATTTATCCAATATCCATAGATTATTTATAAGTATTAATAATATATTTTACTAATTTGTCGTCCATTTAGATTTTAAAATTATATTTAATGTATTATTTATATTTAAGAAAAATAAGCATTTATATGTATAAATGCTTTAACACCAAGCGCCACAGTGTTAGACGAGGGAAATGAGCCCATTCTTCTTCCATTTTTGTATACTTACTTTGGCTGGGTACCTTTCTTTCTATTTCAAAGTCAAAACATGAGCCTTGAAGAAAAGATTTGTAGAAAAATCCAAATAGGATTGATCTAGGTCAGGCTTTTGACCCATCACTACTTGTACTGACGACATTAAACGGAGCTGCTGACCACAGGTTTAGGATAGTAATTGTGTTTGGAAGTGGGCAATTATAAAGGACTTTTGAAAAGTCTGACAGTGATACACTAGCTCCTCTAGCATCATAATATCACCAACAATTAAATTCATTATCGATGAAGATTATATCAGAGTTTCATAGAATGGACAGAACATGAGACTAAATTAGCTTTCAAGATTTGAACTACACTTACTCGTACTTCTAAGAGAGTATAAAGCCTTGAAAAAATTGTTGGAGGTTACATAAATACGGCAATTACACAGTATGGATAATCCATTAATTCATTTGCACACACGACATGAGGCCAAGCTATACGATGTATTCCTGTGGGGAAAGTAAATTCATTGCTCTTACTATTTAATTAATCTGCAAAATTCACCGTAAATGTAACGTTTTGTTACACTAAATGGATGTAGATCGAATTAGCCTGTTGCAGCTATACCTTTCGTGTAACTAAGTACGTTCGGCTTTTTCTGTATCTTTTGCATATGTTTTTTACATGTATCTTGAAATCCTGTTTTTTAGTTCTTTATTTTTTAACCGACGAAAAATAACGGAGGAGGTTCTCAAATCGACACGTATATTTTTTTATGTATGGTACGCATAACTTTTTACAGAGTAGTCCGATTTTGATAATTCTTTTTTTATAAGAAAGGGCACACTTCCCATTGTCATCATGTTAGGATCTGATGATTATATTCTGGGAAAATTTAGTTTTGAGTCAGTTCTTTTTATTCATTATAAGTTACCCCTTGACTGCAATCACACCTGATGGTAAGTGATGATGCAATCTAAGATGGAAGCGAGCTAACATATAATGGGTAGGGGTAAAATCCACACCCCTGCGCTTTCCACATGACATCGTACCGGGACGCTTAATCGCTAGACAATACGTCTTTGACAGTAGGGTGGTAACTAGCCAACGGCCGAGGTCTGCATCCAGCCAAAAGGAAGATTTGCGCTATTCTCCAATAATGTTCAGGGTGTTGACGTAGACGAAGTCGCGGGCGATAGTAAACAATAATATAAACATTGGTAGGTTGTATAGTAGATAATGGCTATACCCATTAAAACAACCGACGAGATCAATACAGTTTATGTTGCGATTATAGTAATTTAACGGCCTTGCTCTGACTTTCAGCAGGCGGTTTATGGCTAACAATAAAGTAAACGCAACACACTCAGATACATAAATATTTACTGTTCTCTCAATTTGTACTATCCGTTTATAACCGAGATAATGGAGAAAAACAGCGTGATATCTACTCGCAGAGATTACCGTACTTTTATTACTATTTTTGTTTGTTATTGTACCTACTGCATATTTTTGCTATAGGTATCTATAATACGCTCTACTAGTCCGACTTGATTAAATATTTTCAGGAACCCCTAGACTGCGCAATAAAGTAATATCATTTAAAAATAATGAAAAAAATTATATTCATACAATTAACATGTGATAAACGTGACGAAACATTGGAGGCATGAGTTAATTATAGTTTGATCTTATTGGATCAAATAAGTTTGCTGCGCTTTATAAAATAGGTGTCTTATATCTACAACTAGGTTAGATTATAATATTACAATTCTATACAATTTTACAATTTTCCCATTCGTAGGGACATGGACCTAGGGAGGAATAAAACAAGCTGAGATAAGCCGTAATGGTAGAGTGTATGTAAGGGAGACACCGGTATGTATTTCTCACGAGAGCCCGGGGTTTCTGAATATGCACTGATGGCCACCGAGGGGGTGTTAGCGGGTAAAAATCCCACATAACCCGACCTCTCCCCACAAGAGGTTGGGTATCTCTAGGAGATTTCCCCCTGTCAACAAAAAAAAGGTTAGATTATTATCTATTAACTAGGTTAGATGCCACGAACACAACCTATATTGTTATATAGGTTGTTAGACGGTGTTCGTGGCATCAGCTTTACTCTTTTTGTAGACATGTAGGACAAAGCGGAGTAATTTCAATAATATTCCACACATCACGGTTTATTATTCTGATATTTCTGCTTCTTGTGCATTTCATGTGCACCTGAGCACATAACAAAACGCTCAAGTAGATACCTACAGTTATATTCAACTAGGTAGAGACGCCTGTGTTATACACACCTTTTGGTATGTAGTTTTTAGAGAAATTGGTTTGTTTATATTCCACATCACACAGACATTTATTAATAACCCTTTGTTATTAATAACAAAGGTAAAAATATATGGAAGTCCGCCCCAGAGATGCCCAGAGATGATATATATGTCATTAAATAGTATAGATCTTCTATTTAAATAGTAGTATATTTATTTGTAGCTAAGCAGTCGCTGATAAAAGTTGTGAAGGTTGATAAAAGTTGAATTTTCATACTACGACAACGGTCACGTGATTGAACGATCAGAACACAAAAATCTATTGAAATTCTTATATTTTTGATATATTTTCAAGTGATTGCTATGAAACATGGGTAGTTGTTTAAAATTCATTGTGTATTTAAATAAAATGGTTAAATAGGAGCATACGTTTGGACAGTCTGGGGCAAATTTTGACAATGTCCTTTTGTTTTATTTCTTTCTATGAACATTAAATCTGCGGTCTCAAATTTGTAAGCCAGTACGCGTTCATAATTTCTTGAATAACTTTCTCTATTCTAATTAAGGCTCGGCTACTACTATCAAATTATTTGCAGACTTGCCTGTGCCTTTTTTTCTTGGAAACCGATAGGAGATTGGCCCGAGTTCAATAAACTGCCATAGCTAGTTTTTTTTTTATCTCAGACTTTGTTCGGTTTTTTATAATGTTTTTAGTTTTATTAATCTCAGTAAAACAATTGATTAAAGATCTTTTTCGTAGATAAGTTAAATCGCTTTTTAGGTTTTACAAAATCACTAGTCATACACGAAATAATAACGTGATTTATGTCATAATAACACCTATTTACACTTTTATCGTGCAAACAGATTAAAATCCAATAGGTAATTGTTGTATAACGTCGACAGCGTGCTTACTTAGGACGAATGTCCATTTTGTTTATGGGGTGACACGCGGAGTCGGGGGTGTGAATTACGTCAATCGACCAACCAGGGTGACGCCGTCTTTACACTTTGACCTTTCGGTATTTAATGAAACTGGATAAGTGAGAAATAATCAAGCACTAATGGACCAGTACTAATTAATGCCTTGCCAATTTTCAAAGGACTTGAAGGGTGAAAGATGATGAAGTCATATTTCTATCATCAAAATCATTCTGCTTTCATTTTGAAGAGACTCTTTTAAAGTTAAACCACTTGTAGTTAGTTATGTTCAATCATTGAGCGTCACTACATGAAGGGAACTGTCTGATCAGACTTTTGTAAGTGCCAGGAACACCTTTAATAAACATGTTTGACATATAGTGAATGCAACCACGACTCCATGATCATTTTTGTACCTTAGCATTTCTGGATTTATAACTGAATTATTTTCTTCCATCCTGCACCCGTCTTTCTATACACAATTGAGCAGTGCCGTAAGTAGGGCAGAGTCAGCGGTGCTCAGGCACAGGGCGCAGACCATGGAGGGACGCAGAAATAACCAGACCATATACAAACTATACTTTATTTAGAGTGTAACTTGTGTAAGCGTACTCGTAACACAAACTACTTACGAGTACACTTACTTTGGGGCTATATAGCGACGTGTGTAATTGTCCTATAATATGTATTTAATATGTGTATGTATGTATTTAAAAATAAATAGAGTCAATTTGAAGTCTGTAGAACGTAGTTACGCACGCTGGCATAGGGCGCAAATTGCTGGATACGCCTTTGCAATTGAGTATTTCTGCAATTTGATTTCATCCACCGTTTCTTGCCAATACCTACCAATATGACATTCGTAATCGAGATTTTAAGATCTTCGTAAAATATGTTTTTTTTACCTTTATTGAAATTTTAAACTGATTTTTAAGCCAACTTACTTACATACTACCTTGTAGGTCCAATGATAAACCTATGTGACTTAGATATCGAGGTCCTGGGTTCGACTCCTAAGTCGGGCTTGAGCTTTTCTTTCCTCTACGAACCCCACATTTCGGCGTCACAAAGCTTTCATAGAAACATATCTACTATGAATTAATTTTACCTAAAACACGACTATGGACGTCAGAATTAAGGAGAATTAATTACTTTGGTATTATCACACACTACGGCATTATAACGGCAACATGAAGTTTATTAGCAAATAAAAACTAAAACAACTACATTGTATTACACGCGGCGTTTCACAGACATGCCATACCTACCTATTTGTTTCTAAGTCAAAGACAAAATTTTTATCACCATCGTCATAACTAGCCTCTATACCAGGCCCTTCTTTTCATAGCCGAAAGGAAATGGATAGCAAACCCACAACCGTGCTACAATGCGGGTTGATGGGCTAAAGTTTCATTCATTAACGATCACTAGCAGATATTCATGGTAATAAATTATGACCGTCGGCTTGACGTGCGACACCGGGATAGAAATTTTACCAAAAAGTACTTATAAATAAATAAATATTACAGGACACATGGATAATATGATAACGGATGAATATTTTATATTTATACATAAATACTTATAATATATAGATAAATACACAGACACTGGAAAATATCCATGCTAACATCCATCACACAAACATTTTCCAGATGTGGGGATCGAACACACAGCCCAGGACGCAGAAGCAGGGTCACTACCCACTGCGCCACTCGGCCGTTACTTAGAAGAAAGAAAACAGAATAATTCCACAATCCTACCGACCCAGGATTCGAACTCGTTATTCAAAGCCACAAAAGCTAAACACTAGAACTACGAGGCATCATTAAGTAGCTACAGTTAAAAGTTTACAGATAAACGGTTTATACATTTTAAACTAAGCAAACGGTATTATTTTCTACCAATATTGATAACAATTTAAAACAATGTTTCAGGACAAAGCGGTTGGAACGAGTTGTAAAGTTTCAAGTAATCAAAGAGCCCGGATGTTTTTGTTTGATAAATTGAGTTCAGTTTTGTTAAAACGGAAACGCAGCGGCGTGGTCGGCGGATAAGTGGGCAGTGAACCAACTACACCATTGATTCCCAAAGTGATCCAAGTCTTGGGGGCTTGCGTTGGCGTGACAAAAAATGGGGGTTCACAAAACGTAAGCGGGAGTCCACAATATCTGGTTTAATTGTGAAAAATTTTTTAACAAAAAATAGAACCGACTCAAAACGCAATAAAAAGTAAAAAATAACTGTGTCATTTAGTTGCTTTTATTTACTTAAGCATATCTAGGAGTCGGTGCCAGCCAAGGTTTCTACTTTAAGGACGTTATCTAGAACCCAGAAACTGCTTTACTACATAAAATAAATGTTCCTTAAACTTGGCGGGCACCGACTTCATAGATATGCTTAATTAAATTAAATGACACAGTTATTTTTTACTTTTTAGTGCGTTTTGAGTCGGTTCCATTTTTTGTTAAAAAATTTTATTTCTTAATTTTTAGTGATTTATCCCAACGTAACGTACTCGTACTATACTGTCATAGTACTGTTATATGGCACTAGTAGCCAAAAAGCTACCGATACCGAGACAGAGACCGAAATTGCTTTAATTAAGTAATTTTAAGAGTTCCTTCAATTTCCCCAGGATATCATCATCCGATCCTAACATGATGACAATGGGTCCACTTTGGAAGTACGCAATTTCTAATAAAAAAATTATCAAAATCGGACAACTCTGTAAAAAGTTGTGCGTGGTCGTACCTAAAAAAATAATAATAATAAATGTATATTCGTGTCGAATTGAGAACCTCCTCTGTTTTTTTTTTCGTCGGTTAAAAACTGAATGTTAGGTTGACTCCAACTATTCATTTGGGCAAATAATATTTTAAAATGCTCTGTAATAGAGTGAATCGAAACACAATGAGACTTGACGATGTTTGATGACATGTTGATGAAAGATCACGAATTCGCTTTCTCTTGCCCAACAGAACTGTGCAGTGTTTAATTCACGTAATATTAATTTATTAAAAAATTAAAGCAAAGAAATAACAAGTTTTCTTTATTGTCCACCACACAACAGTACAAAGTCAGAGAGAGTTACTTGTAAAAACTTGCTCATCGTTTATTTTAGAAAAACTGGTAATCAATACGGTGCGAAACGCAAATTTCTGTAGTTTTTTCTTTACGTTTTTGACGAGTTTTGGGAAATGGTAGAAATTTTGCCGGGGGTCCATTAGAGTTAACTAAATTTTGAAAGTGGTCTGTGAGAAAATAAATGTTTGGGAGCCTCTGAACTACACTGTCAGTTGGTACGCTTCCGCCCACGCACTTTGTGGACCATTGTTACCAGAAGAATATCAGTTCGTTTGATAAGCGATGTACTTTGTTTTACGCCATTGAAATACTATTTTTAAAAAATAGTAGTAAATGTGAGTCACTAGCGGTAGACCGCGACTTTTCTTTTTACAAGATGAAAGAACACTAGCGATCGCTTGCGGTTTTACTCGCTAAATTTTCATCGGAATATCAAATATACTATGATAGATACAAATTAACCTCAATCATTTATAAGTTCGTAGTTTTACAATCCGCCTGGTAGTTTCAATTTTCTGACAGACGGACAAAAATTGAAGAAAGTTGTTTTTAATATAAATATTTTAATATTAGGGCTTTCATTATTTAATTAGTGAAAACTGTTAATTTTAAATAACAAATAGACAATACAATATTATTTATATGCATAGATGCCCTGTAAGTAGCTAGATAGCTATACCTACGTTACAATATAAATTCTATGGTGGCATGGTAGGTCGAACATACTTGGGAAGCTAAAGAACCATTCCATTTGAAGGCATAAGTACCTATATCGGGAATTTTTGTTGGTAATCAAAAAATTTGATACCATAATACTAGTCTAGTCACTGACTCAAAGGAAGATAATGCCAGCTTCGCAAATAAAATATACACGCTACTAGATGTATAACATTTTGCTAAAACTAATATTTTTAATATGTAGATAGGTACATATGATTCGAACTACAACCCATAACAGCGTTCTCCAATGAATATATTGTAACAACAAACACATATCAGGATGTTGATAAGATGCACAATGAAGTTTTATATGGGTTTTTTTTAAAACACTTCAATGTCAGTAATAAGCTCTGTGTAGTCCCTAAACACAAAAACAGGGTTTTTTGGAACAAATTCTAGTTACCTACTTGTTTGAATAAACTGCAACTATACTAAAGCCAAACTTGATTGAGAATGCTTGTCAACAAACAAATTAAAAATGAAGGTAAAAATCACTCGTCATTTTACATCTAATTTTTTATTTAACTTGTTAATGACGAATTCATGACAATAAATTAGATAAGGACGCTTAAAACTAATTAATATGTTCAATATCTTTAAATAAGATTTTATCAAAACACAAAACATAGTTTTAAATTTATTAGTCATAAAATGTGTTGCATTTTCTACCTTCATTTTAAATTTGTTTGTTGACAAGTATTCTCAATCTAGTTTGGCTTTAGTATAGGTACCTACTTGTTTGAATAAACGTATTTGCTGTGTTTTAAATATAGAATTCGGGTATCTTCATTGACATATTAATACTATGGACTTCGGGTCAGCAATAAAAAGTGTCCGAACCAAAAGTAAGCCAAAACGCGAAATGAGTTCCAATCGCAATTCAGTCTCATATTAGCTGACTGACAGAATACACGTCAATAATGCCGTAATGTGTTATAAAAAACTTGTAAGAACTACTCGAGTAAGGTGAGAAAAGGAGACGGTGTACCATATTTTCAGTAAGTAAATATTTACTGATGATTTTAAAGTATTATTTTGCTTAGAAACAAGCTATTTTATTAAAATTTTAATAAACTATAGAAACGAATTGCATAACCAACCAAAATGAACAAAAGTATCTATCTGTCCTTTTCCCATACGCTACCCGCGTATAGGATAGAAGGAGTGCAATATGTTTATCTAATTAACCACATTTAGTTCGGATCTGCCGTGAGCAATAGAATGTTTTAGAACAACGACTGCATAGAGTTATTTTGTTGTTTAACATTTGAATTATTTAATTACTTAATTTTTGAATGAAAATAATTTGATTATTTTCAATTAAAATTTTTTATTTTTTATGTCAACTTTTATTTTTTATGTCATGAATATTAATCAAATTACTTTTACCATAATGGTATATTAATTTGATAACTATAAGAATTATCTACATGAAATTAGGAACAGTTATTTAAAAAAGTGATCTAACGTCATGGAAGTAAAAAAATATATTTTCAGTTTAATTAAAAAGAGGAAAATATAGAGAACTTAAAATTTCAAAGTAAAGAACTATGTCGAGTGGCATATCATTTTGTACATTAGTGGATTTGGTTTGTAATTAATTATTATTATAACTAATTATTATTTTATACAAGATAATTACAACAATTATTATTTGGTACAAGATTTATCCCAGCATATAGAGGTCGGGGATATGTAAATATAAATTAAAATTTGCTGTAAATATAAATTAAAAATATATAAATATAAATTAAAAATATATAAATATAAGATGCCAAAAAAAATTGAAAGCTACCGACTCCACACCATTTATGTTGTCCTATTTTCACGGGAAGCTATCATGTCAAAAAAAGGCTGCCATGGTAACCGTCAATCGAAGCTGATTACTTATTGCATGCAATTAGACCGTTGCAAATTAGACTGTATAACAATACGACAAGACATACATTACAATGTTATTTTGTGTATAAAAACATAAATACATCCTAGTATGTATAAAATATCTTGGGACACTTTTGACGTAAATTTTGCATTAGACCCGAAGTCCATAGTATTAATATGTCAATGGGTATCTTGAATAAAAGTATCGAAAAGATCGTAGGTACTCTACATGGACGAAGTCTATACTTGTGTCTGTCATTGGTGATGATGATGATCATCAACATTATCAGTATCTTTGTAAGTACTTCTGTTAACAAACAGCCAGAAGGGAATACAACTTAAAACACCAAAAGACAAACTTAATAACAATTTATTTATAAAGACATCAAATATGATCAAAATGAAACATTATTACAGTAATTACTTAATTAAACATTACAAGCACAGATTCTAGCAATAGTCAAACATTATGACTGCACAAGACTTGGACACTAACGTGAATGATAACAATTATCCATAGGGGCATATTTTATAGCCTAACGCCCGACGAGTACCGCCCCTAGTCTATTATCTATAGTTTAAACGCGGTACCACAATACAGCAAATGAGGCCACTATATTGTCTATAGTCAAACAGTATACAATGCTGCCAACACGGCCCTCCTGATATTGGGTCGCCCTCGACCCAGGCATCTCCGGAGACGTGACTGGGACCAGCGACACCAGTCACTGACGACTGCACCTGGAGCCGCACCATTAGCCTCTACTATAGAGGCCTGTAGAGCTCGTAGTGTCTGACACCTGCATTGAGGAAGTGCAATGCACATTCATCATCGTCACCGTCATCTGTGAAGAACAATATATTAGAAGGCAAATTCAACATTCTAAATTTTATCTTCCAACTCTTGCATCCTGTCATCACAGCAGTTCCTTCAATTAACTCTTACATCAGACAACTGAATCATTTTAAATGCATTCTTACAGGTTTTATCTGCGAGGGGTCTCAAAATAATAAAAACAATTTGATACAGTCCAATAGTTGTCCGTAGAGATAAAAGACTAAAAGAGCACGATAGAGGTCCATAAAGTCTAATAGAGATTAATAGAATCTAGTATCGCCCTATAACAAATAGAACATACTTGATATTTTAATAAGGATAACAAAAATAGTAAAAGTAATCAATAGTATTGAAAATAAGTGGTTAACCAAGCCACCACATGCATGAAGACAATCGTTCAAGGAGCGTGGTGCACGCGGCTAGAGGTGCGCCAACACCGCGGATGCAAACAGCTGTCAGCAACGCAGTGTTGCCAACACGGCCATGCTGCACGGTGCCTGCCCCGGGCACCCCACGAGTCAAGATAAAGTCACTGTTTAGAAACAACAGATTACAACACACATATACACATAGATTTATACAGATTAGACGCTCCTGAGTCATGTTTTGTAAATTTTGCGTAGTTTTTAGAGGAATATTCCACAATCGACTTTATTTATTTACTTGATATTTACTTTACTTGATATTTTTATACTCTAAACTTTAGACTTAATACTTTAACCATCAGAGACTCTTAAAACACCAGATTATTTATTGCTACAAAGTTGTCAACGGAATATTGTCCTTTCGTTTTTACTCTCTTACGACAATCTCTTACATGATCTCAAACTCGACTCTTACAACATGACCATCATACACCTAAAGGGAACATTGCCACACTTAGGATTCCAGATTCGCCATTATTGTAGACCATTTTCACTTAAATTCTTTACGACAAAGAAGCTCTTACAACATGACCACCCTTCCCTAAAGGGTCATAGCCACACTTAGGATTCCGGATTCGCCATAGTTGTAAACCACTCTCACTTAAAGAGCATGTATCTCACTTAAGCTGACCAAGTTGGTGAAGACATCTTGTACTTAAAGAGCATGTGTCTCACTCAATCATACTAAGATGCCTTCAAGCTTAAATGTCGTTTTTGTGTTTCTGCAAATTACTCGTATATTCTTAGACCAATATTCCGTTTCAACTAACATTCTATTATTTTATCACAGCTCGCTACATCTACATAATTATGGTTTACTACTAGGTTTATACCAGAAAATACAAAGATAATTACTTTTCACTTATTTACTTCCGATTCCGAAAAATAAAGATAGAAACTTTTTTTTTTTTTACACAGGTGGGTACTTTCAAAATTAATAACTTAGATCGTTATAGCTCGGTCAGCCCTGACCTCAACTTAACGTTTTATTTTACTTTGCAACTTATAATAGATACTTTTACTAATAACTTTTTACTTTTCGTTTAATAAGAAAACTATTTTTCTTACCAATCCTGGTCAACTTTACCGAATTTCTTTTCTCACAATATTCTCACACAGCCAGCCAACTGATGTCTACAGCTCATCATTTTGTCATCAGCTCATCATCATTTCGTCACGTAGTATCATCAATAGCATGCGACAAAGCCACCATTCTGTAACCTTTAAAAATCTATGTTAGAAAACATCACACAAACGCCACACTATAGAGCAATAGGTACTTCTTAACCGATGCATTTTAATTTTAGATTGCTTAATTAGACATTGAACACTAATTTATTCTAAAAATGGTACTACTCATAAGCGAGACAAAGCCTTTCATTTGATAAGTACACAAACTTTTCTTTTTCTTTTTTTTTTTCAAACAAACCAGCATAGTAACAAAAGTAGTCGTAATAGTGTCGAAACAAATTCTCGTAATTTCGTTATGACTGTTTATTGTTAACTCGTTCTTTGTTCTTTAACTACCCTCATTCGTAAATAGTTTCACGTAATAATCTTTTCTTATTGCAATACCTCAAACATTTAGGTTACTCTTAATAGCAAATCGACTTGTAATAAAACAAAATATGCAACTTCACACAATAA
Organism: Mycalesis mineus; assembly: GCA_034621355.1. NCBI lineage: Eukaryota > Metazoa > Arthropoda > Insecta > Lepidoptera > Nymphalidae > Mycalesis > Mycalesis mineus. Next base: position 9,148,686 of record CM067886.1, on the reverse strand, counting down.
TACCGTCAAACACAATGTCTTTCTTTTTCTTACCAACCATCCACTGTCTTACAACTTTCTCTGATTATCTTCCGTTACTCACAACTCCTCGTTACTTTCCGCCACATGAGTACTCAGCTGCAGCAAACCACGATGTTTTGCGGCAACGTGTTGATTAGTACCAAACAGTAAGATACCGCCAGCGCTGCCGAAAACCAAACTTAGGCCCGCAGAGGCTCGCCCATAAGAACCCAGACGTACGCAAAATTACACTTCAATCCCTAATCACTACTTTTATAAGATTTCATTTTGATAATCATTTAAATTTCTGTTTAACTTTAAACAAATTTATAAAAAAAAAATATTTTTTTATTTCTGTTACCTTTTTGTGGGCATTAAGATCCATACCACTTCTGATGTTAACAAACAGCCAGAAGGGAATACAACTTAAAACACCAAAAGACAAACTTAATAATAATTTATTTATAAAGACATCAAATATGATCAAAATGAAACATTATTACAGTAATTACTTAATTAAACATTACAAGCACAGATTCTAGCAATAGTCAAACATTATGACTGCACAAGACTTGGACACTAACGTGAATGATAACAATTATCCATAGGGGCATATTTTATAGCCTAACGCCCGACGAGTACCGCCCCTAGTCTATTATCTATAGTTTAAACGCGGTACCACAATACAGAAAATGAGGCCACTATATTGTCTATAGTCAAACAGTATACAATGCTGCCAACACTTCTAAACACACTTTTCAACATGTTTAATGTTGTCGGTTTACCTATTGGAGGGTCGATCAGCACTGGGCTTTCTAGTAGGTACATAAAATTTTTTAACAAAAAATAAAACCGACTTAAAACGCACTAAAATGCAAAAAATAACTGTATCATTTAGTTGCTTTAATTTACTTAAGCATATCTATGAAGTCGGTGCCATGATGACAATGGGACCACCTTGGAAGTGTGTCCTTTCTAATAAAAAAAAATATTAAAATCGGACAACTCTGTAAAAAGTTATGCTTGGTCATATATAAAAAAAAGAAATATACGTGTCGAATTGAGAACCTCCTCCGTTTTTTTTCGTCGGTTAAAAATTGCTATTCCTTGAATTCTTCTTCGAGAATCCAACGTCCATTGATTCTTCAAACAATGTTCCCCGTCCAGTACCTGTAACATTCTGTAGAGCTCTACCCAGATCTCTGACGTCCGAGACCTATTCGGTACAGTGCATAGAAAGGCTCCAAATTCGAAGTTACTAGGCATTCGAGTATGTAATTGAGTAGTAAGTACAATAAAATAAAGTTTTGTAGCGCCTACTTTAAATTTTACCGCAAGTCTTCACAAAGTATACAATGTTTGCCTAATAAAACTTTTGCCTAAATAGATAGATAGAAATAGATTTACTAATTTATAATGCCGACGCTAGATTTAACTTCAAACATTTGAACACTTGAGTGAAGCTGACTGGCACGGGATTTTGAATCTTTATTCAAAGAAGTGTACAAAGAAATACACTGCCGAATTGTAGCAATTTATAGCGCTCGTCGAAGCATTCAAAAACGACAATTTTTAAATGTATTTATACTAACGTTGGTTGCACGAGTATTGTCCTGCAAATATACGTGATTTTCTGCTTATATAATATTATATTTTCTATAATCTAAGGCTTTTTGCTTGGCCTTAAAAATGTCTTTTGCGCAACCAACACACGTCTTTTGCGCAGCAATGCAAGAGGCCCTTATGTCTTTTTGTCAAAGTTACACTGTTCTGAAATCATTTCAATACAAATTTCCGTTTTAATTAGAAGGATCGTGTGCCTTTATGTACTCACTTCTCAATTAATTAAGTGGTATTTCAATTATAGCCTCAGTCATTACTTACCCGTGTACTGTACACGCCATGGTGTGTATTTGTGTCATGATCTATTACTTACTGTTTACTGTACTATTTACGTCTGGTAAATAACAATTAGATGAATAAATAATAATGATATCTATGAGACCATTATTTTTATCTATGCAATAATTATTATGTAAGTCATATATAAATAACATAGTTCTGCAAACTTGTCTCAAAGTTCTCCCATAATACTTTGTAGGGTTCCATAAATGCTAAAAGAAAAAATTTTTAACAAAAAATAGAACCCACTCAAAACGCACTAAAAAGTAAAAAATAACTGTATCATTTAGTTGCTTTAATTTACTAAGGCATATCTATGAAGTCGGTGCCAGCAAGTTTAAGGAACATTTATTTAACGTAGTAAAGCAGTTTGTGGGTCCTAGGTAACGTCCTTAAAGTAGAAACCTTGGCTGGCACCTACTCCTAGATATGCTTAAGTAAATAAAGGCAACTAAATGACACAGTTATTTTTAACCGACGAAAAAAAACGGAGGAGGTTCTCAATTCGACACGTATATTTGTTTTTTTTTTTTTATGTATGACTACGCATAACTTTTTACAGTGTTGTCCGATTTGAATAATTCTTTTTTTATTAGAAAGGGCATACATCCAAGGTGGTCCCATTGTCCTCATGTTAGGATCTGATGATGATATCCTGGGAAAATTGTAGGAACTCTTCAAATTTTATAGGCACACTTGCAGCGATTTCGGTTTTTGTGTTAGTATCTTTAGCTTTTTGGCTACAAGTTCCGTACAATATATTATGACAGTATAGTACGAGTACGTTACGTGGCGATAAATTACTAAAAAGTAAGAAATAAACATTTTTAACAAAAAATATAACTGACTCAAAACGCACTAAAAAGTAAAAAATAACTGTATCATTTAGTTGCTTTAATTTACAAAGGCATATCTATGAAGTCGGTGCCAGCAAGTTTAAGGAACATTTATTTAACGTAGTAAAGCAGTTTGTGGGTCCTAGGTAACGTCCTTAAAGTAGAAACCTTGGCTGGCACCGACTCCTAGATATGCTTAAGTAAATAAAGGCAACTAAATGACACAGTTATTTTTAACCGACGAAAAAAAACGGAGGAGGTTCTCAATTCGACACGTATACATGACAATGGGACCACATTGGAAGTGTGCCCTTTCTAATAAAATAAGAATTTTCAAAATCGGACAACTCTGTAAAAAGTTATGCGTGGTCATACATAAAAAAAATATTCGTATCGAATTGAGAACCTCATCCGGTTTTTTTCGTCGGTTAAAAAGCCCTTTAAACACTTGTTGGTCCATATATTTTTCTATAGCTTTTTCTTAGAAACATGATATCAAGTTGCAATTAAGACTAAGTAATCAAGTCTAATTAATTATCTTTAAGCAGTAAAAACTGTACTAACCGTAATACGAGGTTAGCACTTAGTAAAATACACGCAGTAAAACACAACAGTGTTTTATGCCGTATAGGTATTTAACACTCGCAATGGAATCACGATCTAAACATGCCGATGATCTAATGCCTAGAATCATAAACGACTAGTTATTTCTTAAAGCACAAGTGCAGAATAACATCCAAAAACTCAAAATTTAATGTAATAAGTTCCAAAAAATCGAAAAAGTACAGTGCTGTTATACGGCACACAGATTATTTGAGACAATATACCTACAGTTAAAACATATATATACACATAGATATTTTTTTTTATCGACTACAAGTTGGCCCTTGACTGCTATCACACCCGATGTTAAGTGATGATGCAATCTAAGATGGAAGCGAGCTAACTTGTTAGGAGTAGGATGAAATCCACATCCCTATCGGTTTCTACACGACATCGTACCGGAACGCTAAATCGCTTGGCGGTACGTCTTTGTCGGTAGGGTAACTTAGTCACGGCAAAAGCCTCCCACCAGCCAGACCAAGACAAATTATGAAAAATCTTATCTACCCTGCCGGGAATCGAACCCAGGACCTCCGTCTTATAAATCCACCGCGCATACCAATGCGCCACGGAGGTCGTCAAAAAATTATACGGTAGAGGTATGAGAAAGCGGACTAATATTACCTCTAACTTTCTGTCATATACAAAAAAAGGTGTCAGATTGTCATTATCATGATTTATTTGTTTTCTGTCTTTTCGATGTCTCAACTTTAAATATTTCCTCTACTGTTTAAGATAGGAGTTAACAAAAGAACTATAAATTGTTCAAAATAAAACAGTTCATGTCAAAAATAGAGAGTTTAATGTATCATTAAAATAAAATTATTGTACATTAATAAAGTTAATAACATTTAAATTTAGAGCATCAAAAAATTAAATATTTAAAATAATAAATAAAACAATTAAAAATGTACAATTAGAATTATGTATTCTTATTTGAATATTCATTAAAATTACAAACCGAAGAGTTGGCAATAGGCACCCATGTTACAAATCAAGCTTACTTAATCGAGTTATTCAATTACAGAAAAATATTTATTCGATTATTCAAATGTTGACATCAAGTTCATTAAAACTGATTAAGCTAATTGAATTGGTTAGTAAAATATAATTCGAATTATTGTACGCAAATATCACGTGAGTTCATAGCAGTGTTAGTGCGAGTGACAGATGTCGAGACGTTTGCTGTTTTAGCAGCAGTTCCAACCTTTCTGATTGTCGTTGTCGTAGTTGTTTTAGCTATTCCACCATTCGGTAAATGCTGCACATCAGTCCCGACACGGACTTCTTCAGTTGTTTTTTGTTTGGTGTCGTGTGCCTTAGCATTGTTTACTCTTCTATCAATGTTTTGGACATAGCCATCCTTATGAATAACTTCACCACTTCGTTCTTCAGTATAGGACGCACCTCTCTCCCCGCTACCAGAGACTCTAATAACTCCGTTGTCAACCGGAACTACTTCATTATGTTCATAACGTTCAACAAATGCGTTTCCATCAGGTTTTTCAATCGTATATGAACCACGGCGTTCTGAACTTTCCGGTACCCACACGATTTCTTGAGACAGCGTCTCTTGTATTGGTTCTGGTGTACCCGTATTGCTTCTAAGTTCGTTCTGCGATCGTATTTGAGTTACATGTGTACGCATATTTTGGATGTCAATATTTGAATCGACAGACTCGGCTCGTCGTGAATCACTTTCATCTAAATTATGATTCGTTGGGACGACTCCATTTTGGCGAGTATTATCGATGTCATTGACTGAAGATGTTATTTCTTTCGTAACTCTTTCTGGGATTTCTCTGTCAACAGGACGAAGAGGAACAATAGGTTTGAGTTGACCTAATAATGGTGAATGTTTAATTCCAAAAGTTATTTGTGGGGTTCTATTGATTTGCACCTGAAAGGAAAATTCATAATCATATTTACATATAATATAAGATATTGACATTAGGTATAGAAATTATTTTCGTTTATATGCTTTTTCTCTTTAAGGAAATGACATTAAGTGACTTTTTAATATACAACAAAATTTCAAATGGATTTGAGCCGATGTAACTGAACCATAACTTATTAAGAAACGCAAGCACTTAAAATGACTTTTGGGACAACTTCACGACGGTATCTAGTAATATATGTGTACCTTTACAGGGTCATTTCAAAATGTTTCACAACTAAATTAAGTAGTTTTAGATCCTAATAGAAAATTAAGCATACTTGGCATGTTCCTAAATTAGTAAAACGTTGATTTTACTTCTCTTCAAAAACCCAACAGAGGCCCGCGACTTCGCCCGCGTGGTAAATATGTTGCAAAAATAAAAATAATGTACGTAATCGTTTTTTTAAGAAAAATGGATATAGCAAAATACCTTCAAAATATGCTATCAAGGACTTTTTTGTAGTCCTATAATAGAAAAACAATTGTTCCATACATTGTTTCGTTAAATCTCAAATAGATACCAACCTTTATCCAATATCCAACCTAAACAAATTGTATACTAAAACCTTCCCCAGGTACCAGTGATATACTCGTATAATTACTGTTATAAATCCAAAACCTCTCAAAATCTAATTAATACACCCTATCCATATACCATTCGATTTTTCCTGTAATTTATTTTACTATTATGCATTCTTTTCCTAAGCTATAATGAATTAGTTATAATACTTGGTTTAATTGAAACATATTATCGAGTAAGTAATATTTACCTTTTCCGGTGAATAGGTGCCAGGCGCGGGTACCTTTACTCGATCGTCAAGTGGTACCTTGTGTCGTCCAGACATTGTGTACACAGGAGCGTCCAGGACTGAAGGGATACGGTAACTATTTGGAGCTGTAAGTAATAATAATTAATGAATTGCCGCCATGAGGAATGTTGAGTCAAAAATTATTGTCCCGATAGTTGTTTCAATCAATGGTCTTATAGCGAAAAAATTTTGATCCACACCTTAACAATCTTCCGCTTGGCTATTGGATTAAGGATACAGACGGCAGTATTCCTTGAAACGACGTGTGTGTTGTGTGTACCTGAGATTGGAACCCTGACCGCTGGTTGCTTAGGCCCCCAAACCCCGCAGCAGGCGGATCGGTTTTTTTCATAATTTTTATAAGCATTTAAAAAGAATTGTAAATAAATAAATGATAGTATAGTAATATAGTAAAAAAAATATTTCACTTACCTGGTGTGTCGGCATACTTGTCAGTATGAATTTTAACTCCAAAAGTATATTGAGGGGAGTATGTTAAAACAAATTTGTACCCCTTTTCCGGACTATAAGCACCAGGAGCAGGAACTTTCAAACGTTCGTCTATAGGTTCTTTGTGTCTACCCGAAATTGTGTACAATGGAGTTTTGTGTAGGTTTGGTATATTGTAGGTATTTGGACCTGAAAAAAGTAATGAATCATATATTAATAATAGGTATATATCTATATTTACCATAACTTATTTAAATTTTGATGGTCCAACCAATTTTAAATTGACTGAAAATAGTCAAAACCAGTATTTCGCAGGCCATGCAAAAAGCATATCCTAGAATGCGATGCCCTTTTACCTCATATGCAATTTCACTGGCAACCGTATTTCTTTATCTGTATGTATAGTTACTGATCAGAAAGTCCATTCTGGTTTGATTTTGTATTACAATATATAATAATATATATATACGCAGCCATGCACTTCCGCATGTTACACTTTTGAAGGGGACTTGATTATTGGTATGAAATATCAATACCTCAATTACGATCATAACTACGATCTGATGAAAATTTACACATACAAACCGAAAATGGTATGGATATCTATTTTTACTAAATTTTCATGCAAATGGAATAAAAAATAAAAAGCACCGTATTCTTTTCATCATCATCAATCATGAATTATGGGGACTTCTATATAACGAAATAATTTAAAATAATTACCAGGAGTAATCACAGCATTTGTCGTCTCCGGTTTAATTCTAAAACTATATTGTGGTGCACTTTTTAATAGCACTTTATCAGCTTTATCTGGGTTGTAATTGTTTGGGGCTGGTATATCATCGGGTTTGAATGGATTTGTTTTTATCCTAAAAGAGTATCGAGGAGCATTATCTAATAGGACATTATCTGCTTTCTCTGGATTGTATAGGTTTGGAGCGGGGTTTGTATTGATTTTGGCATCTTTTCCTTTTGCTGACAAAGTATATGCTGGCCTTTTTTCAAAAATAACTTCATTTGCTTTTTCTGGACTGTAAACATTAGGACCTGGTGTGTCAGGTATTTTTCCGTTTTCTATTTTAGGTCTAAAAGTATATGCTGGAGAATTTTCATGTAAAACTTTATCGGCCTTTTCAGGAGTATAGGCATTAGGTGCAGGGTTGTTATATGGTTTTTCTATATGTCCTTTTAAACCAAAACTGTATTTTGGAACTCCATTTAAAACATATTTGCTTGGATCGTATGAATTCGGTGCGGGAAAATCATTTAACTTATCTGGTTTGCCTTTGCCTGCCAAAGTAAACTTTGGAGAGGCTTTTAAAAGTTGTGGATCGTATGCTGATGGTCCGGGCGTCTCAGGTAATTTAGGAGAATAACCTTTTCCTGACATCGTGTATTTAGGGCCGTAACTAGGCAAGTTTGGATCGTATGCATTTGGCCCAGGAATGTCAGAAATTTTTCCATCATGACCTTTACCAGATAAAGTAAATTTCGGAGAGTTCGATGGCAAGTGCGGATCGTAACTATTTGGCCCTGGCGTGTCTAAAGGTTTTTCGTTTCGGCCTTTACCAGTTAATGAAAATTTTGGAGTATTGTCAGGTAGATGAGGATCATATGCATTAGGTGCGGGTAAGTCAAATGGCTTTGGAGTTTGACCTTTGCCGGAAATAGAAAATTTCGGAGTACCATTTAATATGCGGGGTTCGTAACAATTTGGAGCTGGGGTCTCGTTTGGTTTTTCAACGCCAACTTTGGGTCTGAATGTATAAGCTGGTGAAGATTCATGTAGAAGTTTGTCTGCTTTATCGAGAGAATAAACATTTGGCCCAGGTGTATCGTTTGGTTTTTCGACACCAACTTTATGTCTAAATGAATAGGCTGGTGAAGATTCATGAAGAAGTTTATCGGCTTTATCGAGAGAATAAACATTTGGTGCAGGTGTGTCATTTAGTTTTTCGACGCCAACTTTAGGTCTAAATGTATAAGCTGGAGACGAATCATGGAGAAGCTTGTCTGCCTTATCGGGAGTGTAGGCATTAGGCGCAGGTAAATCCTCAATTTTAGGTGATGGACCTTTCCCAGCAATTGTAATTTTGGGAGCACTATCCAACATATGTAATGATTTCTCAGGAGCATATACATTAGGAGCAGGGGTTGAGTCAATTTTTTCTACATTGTCCTTTGATCTCAATGTATAAGCAGGGGAGCTTTCATGGAGTAGTTTGTCGGCTTTCTCTGGATTATATGAGTTAGGTCCCGGTGTTACTTCATGTTTTTCTGCGGAACCTTTACCGGCAAGTGTATATTTCGGGCCATTTTTCAGAGAATGCAGTGACTTTTCTGGGGTATATACATTAGGTGCAGGTGCATCGTGTACCTTAACAATTTCTGTTTTAGTACGAAATGAAAAAGCAGGTGACTTTTCTCTTAATAATTTGTCAGCTTTCTGTGGATTATAAGCATTAGGAGCAGGAACTTGCTCAATTTTTTCTGTTTTCTTTAATTTGCTTGAAAGACTGAATTTCGGTGATTTTTCACGAAGCACTGCGTCAGCCTGAAACGTACATTAATAATATTTAAAAATAAATTATGTCAACATATATACTTGCAGCTGTTTTTCAAAATAAAAAATTTACAGCTCAAATATCGTAGTATTGTGCATGTAAAACAAAATGATACCTAGTCTAAAAAATTGATATTCAAACCTAAAACAAAACTACGAAACACGTTATTATTTAAGTGAACAAGTTTAATGTATGAATGATTTAGGAAATAAATTAGTAAAAGATTAGTACAGACAGATGAGGTTAATTTGCAGTGATTCCTTCCGGCGCAGGGTAGTTAACAGCTTCTCCCATAAAACGTGAATGACGGATGCCGAAGGTATGCGCCGGGGCCCACGGAAGATTCACGCAAACCTGTATAGTATCCACCCAGCTTTATATTAGTTAAGTTATATAAAAATACAGTTTAATGTATACATATTCGCAACGTAACGAAATATTAGTTGTTAATGTTGGATATTAGAGAAGTTTAAATGAAGAACCCAATATGAAAATGACCTTGTAGGTTATTATGAAATCAGTAAATAGATTAATGGTTAGATCATGAATCGATTTTAAAGATAATTTCATTTGACAATATTGACGTTTAAGAAAATGAAAATCATCCCAACTATTATAAACGATATCTGAGAGAGTACGTACTTTTTCCGGACAGTAGACCCCCGGTCCAGGCACAGTTGCTGTCGGTGGCTTTAATTCCCTTCTCGGAGCCATTGTGTATGCTGGAGGTCGTTTAGTGATCGCAGAAGCAGCTTTATCCGTAGTGTAAGTCCCTGGACCAGGCATTGGCGTCTTTATTTCCACCGCTTTGCCTCGACCAGTGATGCTGAAGGCAGGAGCCGCTCGCTTGTTGCCCTCACGCGCTTCTCCGAGTACCGGTGGCATGGAGTAAACGTTCGGCGCTGAAATTTCAAAAGAAAAAAAAATTGTTACAAATTCCGCTTCCTTAAAAGAAAAGTTAAGGTGAATGTGCAGCATTAGACATAATTGTCATCGTAATGATTAATTTATTTTTTGAAGGCGCTGCATGTTGGCATATTGTTTCGTGCATAATAATGGATTGAAGAAGAAATGAAGACTTGAAGCTGAGACCTACAACGTTGTAACATAGTAGTTTAGGGTTAGAGAAGAGCCAGTACCTGTTTGATTCAGTAACCGATCATATTATGATATTTGCATTAACTTATATTAAAACTTGCTCTACAAGGGACATGCTCTATAAACCACTTACTTACTGCTGCTTGTGAAAATTTCTTTAGAGAAAGATAAACCCAATGTTTCATGTCTTGACGATACGTAAATCCTGTCCCTAGGACGTTTTAAAGTCACTAGAGCACGCTTACGACTAGTAATAGACTTCCAACATCTGATCAAGATGATAGATAGATGATTATAATGATACAAAAAGTGAATTATAAGAAACAACCAATAAAGAAAAGCTGTAAAACATTCACTGAATGATAAAGCTAAAGCTGATATAACGAAAAGTGAAATGATAGACACCTATTAGACAATCCTACAATGACAAGAGTGCAAAAACAAGACGTATTAATAGATGGCGAAACATACAAGATACAAAAAAGGATCAATGATGACTCTAAACTAAATAACTGATAAATACCAAAAAAAAAATGGAGAACTACAGCCAAAAATAACATGTCAAAATGATGAAAAAAATCAATATGCTAGATATTATTCGGTAATCAACCTGGCGTTTTGCTGCCGGGCTGAGGCAGGCTAACACGGAGGCCCATAGAGAAAGCCGGGGCATGGTCTAAAACAGCTCGGACAGATTTTCCGGGCTCGTAGTCACATGGTGCCGGAGTAGGAATGAGCTTAGGTGGTGGCCACCGACCATGTAATGACGCCGCTGGACCGAGCGCTCGACCTGCCATCTTTATTGTGTTAGTAAATTTCAAGAGTAGTTTTTCATTGTATTGTACAATTATTGTTGTGTTGTATCTACGTATATTACACAAAACAGCCCAAAAAATTTTTATTTTCGAAGTTCATTAAATTAGCTGAAAAATGACAGACAATTATGAAATCGTCAAATGAATATGAATAATTTATATTAAATTAAAAACATTCGATAGAGCGATATACAGATTGAATGCTATTATTACTTCTAAGTCGTATTTATTGGTTCATACAAGGGTTAAAATCCGTACCAAGGGCAATCGCAAGACACACGCAGTCTGGCACGTTCGTTTACGTGCAACGATTGTTGATAATATCATGTAGTTTGTACGAATGCTTATTTGCTGGCACTTTGCTTAACATGATTTCAAATCTTATAACAACAATCAAAGCAGACTACGCAACAGCATAATTATATAAAATCTGAACGCAAATGTTAATTAGGCAATACGTCATATAACAATCAAAATCACCAAGAAAGCTTGTTGTTAAGTTTTGGAAAGAAGATTCGAAAGTTTAACTTATGTAAAAATAAATAATACATTAATAACAAAAATATAAATTTACAAACCAATTAGTGTCGGAGATTTAAATAAGCAATATTTCACTAAAAGAATATGTTTGATTAAAATTTTAAAATCATTTTATATTTTGATGTATTTTAGTTTGAAACTTTCCTATTGAGAGAGATAGAAGCTTATTATTTGAAACGTTATATTTTTATCCAAAACTGCAGATATCACAATTATTATAAACATTACCTAAGTTAGCATTGCACTGAATTGAATGATGATCCATTACCTTTATTGTTATTACAAAAATCTAAATACAGCAGTCAAACTTAACAATATGCACACAGGAAAAGTTTATAAATCTATTTTACAGTAGAATTTTAAAATAGTATAAACTTAATAATGTTAAGAGCGACTTTAAACGCACTGGAGATACGACTGAATTGCATTCGACTGAACTGGATCAAAAACAATCCATTCATGGTCCCCGGGCACCTACTCGTTGACTCACTGTCTCGATCACCTTCGGTATTGCGGACTTATTTGGATACATCGAACAAATGAGACAGACTTGCAAACATCAATGTCAGCCTACATAAATTCACGGAAAAGGAAAACAAACTATTTATTAAGAAATTGTATAAAGGTCAGTGTTTAATTCATAAATGCTTATTAATGAAACAGAAACTGGTCCTGTTTTTATGTATTATTGGTAGTATTGGGATAATGTTGGCTCATAATATTTCAATCAAGGACAGTGACGTATAAGCCACGATAATTAATGAAGGCGCGTGCAAGGATAATCAGTCACTGTACACATACTGCATTGATTTTTTTTTATCCACTACAAGTTTATCCTTGACTGCTATCACACCTGATGTTAAGTGATGATGCAATCTAAGATGTAAGCGGGCTAACTTATTAGGAGTGGGACGAAAATCCACACCCCTTTCGGTTTCTACACGACATCGTACCGGAACGTCACGGCGAAAGACTCCTACCAGCCAGACCAAGACAAATTAAGAAAAATCTCAATCGGCCCCGCCGGGAATCGAACCCAGGACCTCCGTCTTATAAATCCACCGCGCATACCACTGCGCCACGGAGGTCGTCAATTATGAATACTATTTTATTATGAATACTATCTATTAAGTCTCCAGAATCCTTGAACTTGACTATAATATTGCGCCTAAAGAAATTTACATCTCAGTTATTATTTTAAAACTTTAAACTCAGTGGAGATATTTTGGGAAATAGGTCAAATAGAGGTGAATCATTTATGCATACAAACAGTAGTTTGAATAATTAAAGCCTATAAAGGAAGCTGCCATAACTATAGTTTAAATACTTCAAAACACACCCCTGGTAAAGGGACGTACCATGTGGTATAAAGACGACATTGTTAATGTAAATAAGCTGCAACCGCAAAGTCGTGACCCAGTTTTAAACTGCCTAATGGTGTCATACCAAAGTAATACAATGTTTTTGTTTTCATGCCAAAACAGTATTTGGTAAATGCTAGTATTATGCAGGAAAATTTCCAAACTAACTTTAACTAATATCAGTTTAGGTAACTGATATTTGTTAGAGTTAGTTTAAATTTTTACTGCATTTATAGAATGTATGAATGTCATGTCATGACGGCCGAGTGGCGCAGTGGAGAGTGACCCAGCTTCTGCGTCCTGGGCTGTGGGTTCGATTCCCATATCTGGAAAATGTTTGTGTGATGAGCATGGATGTTTTCCAGTGTCTGGGTGTTTGTCTATATATTATAAGTATTTATGTATAATATATATAAAAATATTGATCAGTTATCATAGTACCCATAACACAAGCTACCTAAGCTTACTTTGGGGCTATATAGCGATGTGTGCAATTGTCCTATAATATTTATTTCTTTATGAAGATATTATTGGTTTCTCGAAGTATTTTCCATAGTTTAAATATCCTATGTACCTATATAAGATTTTCAAGTGCCAGTTTAATCGCACCTGACAACAACAATACGAACACAGTAATGCATACAAATTATATTTTATACACCGATAATGAAGTCAGTAGCCAACTGTTCCTTTCATTGTTTGTCACTAATATGATGCCATCACTGTGGGCGGCTATAGGTAGCTAAGGTTCGCTTCTAGTGATCACAAACATAGCAGATGTTAAATAACTGAAGAATATATACGGATACGTATGTATTGATTACTCAACATGTTCCCAGGTGTTCCTTTAGTTGCAATTTAGCAAATTGATGCACCGTGGGTGGGGACCCGCGATACGACAAATTGCCTATTAGACCAAATGAAGATTGATTGGCTATCGAAATGGGCAATTTCTGTATCGTAATCGCCTTTTATTTAGATTGTGTACACTCAATTGTTTTTACTTTATCTAGATGTGCCTCCACCTACGTAAATGAAACCATAAATAGAATTGCATACATCAGTAAGATATATTGGCAACTATACCCATTTGCAGAGAAAATTTAAAAACACAACACAAGGAGAATTTCTCGATACGAGCGATATATTCTTTCTTGGTAGAAATAACATCATTAAGATTTTTTACAGGAAAGATTATTTAATAAGCTCTTCTTTTTTCACTGACGCTTTTGTTTCTTGTTAGGTGACAAGTACAATGATTTTTGACTCAACTATGCTCATATTCAAGAAACTCTTCTTCTGTAACTTAACCTTTTAAATTAAAATCAATGTAGGTGTGAATCAGTGAAACACTAGCCTTGTTAGTTAACCTTTATAAATTTTTATGTGAAACAGGTAATAATATAATACTATAAGTAGTGTATTATTGTGTTAGTAAAATAAATATTATAAAGCGTTTTACGTGGGCTTATTTATCACTGACTGACACTGACACTTAAGGAGAACTAACTACATCTACGTATTTAAAGAAATTAAATACGTAATATCTATCACTACCTTTAGCTGTCATGCCTTCAGTATTGTATGTAGCCGGACCTGGGCCGGCCTTATCCTTTCCAGAGTCCAATTTATGTCCAAACGTAAACGCTGGGGCACGGGGTTTTCTAGACTCTGGCGGAGGTTTGCCTAGTCATAGAGAGAGGAAATAACCTTAATAAAGTTAAATATTGTATTACACTAATGTAGTTTCTCATGTACTACTTATTTGTAAATCGAGAAACGGTTAATGATGCATTTATAAACGTTTCCGCCCTTCTGTTGATCTATGTGTACTTTATTATGGATATTCGAAATGCCAACGTACTATCGTTTTAGAAACTAAGTAAGCACTTTTTAAATTAGCAAATAATAAAATATTTGACGTCGAAAAAGAGATAGATGTTTTTAAGATTTGTTTTAAATATCACCTAAAATAAATTATTAGTAAAAATTTACGAGTGTAAAAATACTATATTCTAGACCTTTACACGGATGTTTATGGCAAGAATTTCAATATTATTTAATTAGGCAAAATTATTTTCTTAAGTTAATAAAGCAAAATAGTTATAGATATTAGTATGTGTTATGTATATAAATTTATATAATCTTTTTATTGTCTCTACATCTTCACAAAATCACTCACCTTGATCACGGTCAATGCTTTTCGCCCACAAGCAAACACCATATACAAAATATTATAATTAACAGTTTTTATAACACAAATCAGATGAATCTAATAATAGTAAGCAAAGCAATCGAACCGAAAGAACTATCAACGATCAGGGATATCAGTACAGTTTTGATTTACAAGTCAAATAAAAAGAAACTAGTTATTGGCGCACATCAACTAAGTGATGTCACGTCGCGTACGAAGTATGAACACGAGCAAGGACGTTGTTTGCTCGCGATAATCTCGCGCAACCTCCGAATGATGTCAGCGTGCTCTCGCGAACAATACCGCCGAAACTGATAGACATATGCACAAAAGAAACCATCCACCGTGACCAATGTGTATCATGTAAACTGTAAATAAACGTGTCACACCTATCTGTGTTTAATACATTCCCGACATGGGAAGTTCTCACGAGTTTCCAAAAACAATTGAAAATTTTTATAAGTCATACCAAAAAGGTGTAATTATAACCCAAGCGAGAATTTGCAATGCACTATAAATAGGTTTATTTGCCCGAATATTTTTTATTAAAATAACTAATTGAAAATGGAATTAATAATAATAAACAAACACGTACTTCGTTAGAATTTTTCGATTAAAAACAATGGTTTTATTACTTTAGGGGAATAAGAAAGTAATGGAAATTTATATCAATAGTACTCGATTCCCGTTAGCTCTAGAAATGCATACAAATTATTCTAAGTCATGCATTAGACTGATCGTAATAATTCTAATAAAACAATACTGATAAGAAAACACTAACACTGTGATAATTATAATATTTCTACTGGTACAGTACAATTATTTAAAATGTATATACAAATACTTCGCTATTCTAATGCATCAGTTGCAACCCAAATATGTTAAGTCACGAAAGCATAACATATTTTCATGCAAATATTATTCAGTTTTAAAACACTATTGCATCATAGGAAAAGTAGTCGTGGGCATAATATTTGGCGAAGCGAATATAAGCGATGACGGCATCACAGTTACCTTACCGAGGGTCATTGTCTATAATATGATTAATAAATACCAGTTGTTACAAAAACACGGCTTTTTTCAGTACATACTGTTACACGTTATATTGTATGTGTGCATCTTTACTGTGAAGGTTATAACGCATCATCGTCAAAGTATTCAACGTTCATATTTTGAATCTCATATAAATTTTTATTAGGTTTATTATTTACCCAGATCTAATACAGACCAATTCTAATATTACCTAACTGGTTTTAGATTTATATATATTGTATTAAACATTTTAAAACTATGAATTAGATTTAGGTTAATTAAAACAAAGTCATTTATTTCACAGCTTTGTTTTCAGCTTTGCCTTCGATTACTTTTCTGACTTAATGATCTCAAATTCAACAGCACAAAAAAAATCAGAGCTTGTCTGGTAGATTTTACCTAACGCTCACCAATAAAACTACAAGCACTACGATTTGTATGACTAAAGTAGTATAAACTACTTGTTACCTATTAAAGATGGAAGAGATACTACAGCAGGTCCTGGGCTAGCAGCTTCAGCGGCTATCGGTCCTCGTCTCTTGGTTGGTGTCCAAGGGTTTTGACGAACGCCCATTGGAGTTTCACAAAAAGAAATACCTTTTGTCGATACAGAATCGTTAAGAATAAACTTACTCCCTTGATGAGATAAAATCTAAAAAGTAAATAAGTAAAATAATAATATCAATGCTAGTATTATTGGTGCTAAAAGAGCTGAATCACTCATCAGATTTTTGTTGTGCCAACGATGAAATAATACTGAAGTATTAAGTAAGTGGAGATTACAATATAACTGCGCCGACCAAAGACCACGACACAAGACGTCACCAGGTGAACAGATAATAATAACATATTGACAAGAAGTCTTTAGAAATTAGAAGAATGGAGCTTGGAAATCTGTACAAAAAAGTCTAGCAGAAGACGTTCAGCAATTGATGATGGTAGTAATATATCTAGTACAATGTTACCGATTTAGCTGTCTGGGTGGTGGATTTCACAGACTTCGTTGTGTTCTGCATGATTAAAATTTACTTTCGATGATATATATTGTAAACACAAAATCAATCCTACTAATTAATCAATTAATTTTATAGTAAAATTCATGTAAAGATTAGTAAAAATTCTATAGAATACCAAAAATTCGTCAAACCGAAAGAAATAGAAAATTGCTAAATTATTTAAAAACGTGAAATGCTACAATTGATTGATTTGTTATTTGACAAACATGCCAAATTACTCTAGTATCTATTAATGTAACTACAAAAGTTTTTAATCTTATTTGAAGTTTTTATAGAAAATTGTATGTATAAATGTATGCTGGTTCCTACTATAACAAGAGATGATAATATTAAGCACACGAACCTTTCAGAAAAATAAAAAATAATCCTTATAGCAAGGAAACAATCAAGTTTAATAATCACAACAAGTAGAATTCACTTGTATAAATATGAATAACAAGTGGTGAACAGTATATTAACCGGGGACATATCACACAAAATTAATAAATGTAAATAAATTGTTATTATTCTATAACAAGTTACTGCTATAATGAGAATATGGCGAATCACAAGTAGTGCTAGTGCTAGTTTGCGTTGGAAATAGTATGACCATACTAAAGCCAAACTCGATGTGAAATCTTTATTAACAGAACGCATGTAATTTTATACCTGTGAAATAATTTACTGTTTTTTTATAAAATATTTTTAATTTATGAATGGATTTTAACACTTTATAATAATTGTTCTAAGATTAATATTCTAATTAGTAGACATAGTTTGTTTGTTCGCAAAGTTTTTACATCGAGTTTAGCTTTAGTATAGGTATGATTGTAATACTAACCAAGGTATTTTTCTATAGGTAAGTACATAAAAACTTAAGAGCACCGCTTTTAATAGAGTTTTTTGTGATAAAACTAGCCGCAGCGAAATTCTAATACACGTTGAGATTTCAATCTCAATATTCTTCTTGTCTGCCCCAATATCGTTCATCTGTTAATAATAAGTAAATTGTTTTATATATTCAATGAGTTATAAGTTAGTGAGATAAACGAATACTGAGAAAATTATTCTGAACGTACATTAATGTTCAATATATTATGCGACACAGTATAATTATTCACAAACACAAGCTCGTCTTAACATTTAATTGCAAAATGAATTGATAACTGAAGGTACTATTTAAAATAAATAATGAGTTTCCTTCATTCCTCAATAGTTTTTGCTTAGGAAATAAGCCCATAAATACTTCTTAGGAAAACAGGCAACTCTTTATATAGCATTGCAGAATGTTCATGAAGACTTTATATAGCTTTTAAAATGTTCTTCTCTAATAGCTGTTCCAAATACGGAGGTAGAGTCGGCAATCTGTACCTAGGCAAACTGTTTGGAATAAACTAACACAGTCTGATCCTAACATTTAGGTAGCTAACTAACATAACGTCATTTCTATTTTCGTCAATGTAGCAACTTCATTATTTGCAATGAGATGTTACTTACCACCGTTATTATTCGACCAGACTCGTGTTGTATCCTTGCTGTATCTATGAGTACAACTAGTTAAATCCATGTCTAAGACAATCATTGTTATCTGGGATGACTAGATATTTATATTAATTTCTCTCGTAACTATATTAACTACGGCGACATAAGTTTTTTTTTTATCGACTACAAGTTGGCCCTTCACTGCTATCACACCTGATGTTAAGTGATGATGCAGTCTAAGATTAAAGCGGGCTAACTTGTTAGGAGTGGGACGAAAATCCACACCCCTTTCGGTTTCTATATGACATCGTACCGGAACGCTAAATCGCTTGGCGATACGTCTTTGTCGGTAGGGTGGTAACTAGCCACGGCGAAAGCCTCCCATCAGCCAGACCAAGACAAATTAAGAAAAATCTCAATCTGCCCCGCCGGGAATCGAACCCAGGACCTCCGTCTTATAAATCCACCGCACATACCACTGCGCTACGGAGGTCGTCAAAATTAAGATTAAAGAATAATATCTTGAGAAATATTTTGATCTTATTTTTTTTTCTGTGATAATGAGAAAAAATCGATGTTCGGTGGGGTAATTAGTATTTATGTTTCTTATCATCCGATCAATCTCTCGCTATTAAGGATTTCAAAATTATTCTAATCTTGTAACTGATATGCACTATAAGCTATATACATACAATAGCAGGGATCCAGCTTAATGGATATTCGCCTAAATATTTAATGTTCTTAGATCAAAGACATTTATAACCGTACTTGATGTCACCCGCGTAGTGAATTTTGGAATAAAATGTGGTCTATGTGTTATTCTTATATTTAAGCTATATTATTGTGAAGTTTCATCAACATCTATTTAGTAGTTTTTGCGTGAAAAAGTAACAAACATCCATCCATAAATTCAAACTTTCGCCTTTAATATAAGTAAGGATTTGGATATAGATGGAAGAGGACAAGCTTTCATTGTTGCTATGTGGATACAAGCATCTAGTGAAAAATGTAATCAAATGACTAACATTTCGAAAATCAGAGCCAACGCCTTTGGAACCTTTTACGGATTGTATTAATCCAGCAAAAAAACCTACGCGTTATTGGAAATAGAAAGTTGTTATACCCTTATGGAGAAAATCAGTTCATAGTACATGAAACAATTACAAGTCATTTTAAAATTACCTTTTTGAGTTACGAGTAACTGGAGCGTATCATTAACGTATTTTAAAGATAAATAAATTAAGAGATTATTTACATAAATAAAACTATGCATAGTGAACCTGCTTCTGCGTCCTAGGCTGTGGGTTCGATTCCCACCCCACCTGAAAAATGTTTGAGTGATGAGTATGGATGTTTTCCAGTGTCTGGGTGTTTATCTATATATTATAAGTTTTTATGTATAATATACATATATAAAAATATTTATCAGTTATCATAGCACCCATAACACAAGCTACCTAGGCTTACTTTGGGGCTATATAGCGATGTGTGTTATTATTGTCCTATAATATTCAATACTATTTATTTATATGGTTTTTATCTGGCACCTAAATACATAAAAAAATTGTGGGTGTGTCTTGCCTGTTGTTGTTATTAGACTTCAAATATAAGCTGAAGCTTATTTATGTAAGCTTTCTTAAGATTATTAAACTAATTTCCCTATATTTTATAACGTAGAACAGAATAGATTTCAATAGTATTAGATACTTTATGTTAATTACGGCCTCATTTCTTGTTTCCATCGTAAAAAATAATTTCTTGAAAATCGCACGTGCAAATAAATCAATCAATACTATCCTTAAATGACAAACAGCAAACCGGTTTCGTCTACCCACACTGTACATAATAGCATCGCCTTCATGTATCGCCCACAATCCATATGACGGAAAAGAATATATTGATTCTATTTCTGGTTTAAATCGTTGTAGCCTATTGTAAAAAAAATCTTAGTAAAATAAACAATGCTTATTGATAGTGAATTCTATTATATAATTCTATTCTACTATATAATTCTATTCTATTTTATAATTCTATTCTATTATATAGAAAAAATAAACTTCCTAGTAAGAATCCTGAAGGGGTTATGAGGACAAGAATTTGCTTAAATCAACTCTTTTTGTCAACTATTTTTTTACCGACGAAAAAAAAATCAGGAGGTTCTCAATTCGACACGTATATTTTTTTATGTATGACCACGCATAACTTTTCAGAGTTGTCCGATTTTGACAATTCTTTTTTTATCAGAAATGGCACAGTTTCAAGATGGTCCCATTGTCATCATGTTAGGATCTGATGATGATATCCTGGGAAAATTGAAGGAACTCTTTAAATTTTATAGGCCCACTTGCAGCGATTTCGGTTTTTGTGTAAGTATCGGTAGCTTTTTGGCTACAAATGCCGTATAATATATTATAACATATATACGTAAGTACGAGTACGTTACGTGGCGATAAATCACTAAAAAGTAAAAAATAACTGTCATTTAGTTGCTTTAATTTACTTAAGCATATCTATAAGTCGGTGCCATCCTGATAAAATTTAAAATTGACTGGACCGATAGATATGTCCGTTTATTCGAATGACTTTCTGCGTGGTTCGTAATTAGAAACTAGACATTTCGGGTATGAGTTTTTATTGTAGGGGAGGTTTTTTTATTGACATATCATCACATCAATGAAACCCATTTAATCAGACAAATCCTTAAAAGTTATATTTTGAAAACAAAGTTATATTCTGTTCACATTTTTAATTTGTTTGTTGATAAGCATTCTCAATCGTGTTCGGCTTTAGTATAGTAGGTATTATTGTAAGTCAGAGGTAGGACAGGAGATTTTCTGACGTATGAATAGTATGAATACAAATATATTTGAGTACCTACTAATCATTTACGACCTGACGAATAACGCCCTAATAAAAAATAATCACTGTATGCAATAATATTCACATTTACAGAAAAATGTCCAACCATAGATATTCGCCTAAAAGAAAAGCTAATACAGTACCAGTTCGTACGAGCCACTGTCATCGTGAAAAATGAATAAAATCGTATTTGGGGCATTGGTTTGTTCGTTCCCTTACGTTCGTGAAAACATGTCTATCACAAGCCAAACGCGTTATTACCCTCATACATGTTATGTGACCTATTTAATCATTACTAATATTAAGAGTACTATACGCTATTTAATCTATACAAATATTGTAAAGGCGAAAGTTTGTATGTCTGCATAGATGTTTGTTACTTTTTCACGCAAAAATTACTTAAGGGAATTTGATGAAACTTCACAATAATATAGCTTATATATTAGGATAAGACATAGGCCACATTTTATCGTATACTACCCACGGGAATCAAAACACGAATTTTGTTCCTTAGTCGCTGAAACTCAAAAACGGCTTACTTATTTGAAATCACTGCTGAACTATCAGACGATAATAACTGAGCTCACTTGAAATAAGCGAATAATGAATTTGAAAGGAAATTTCCCAATAATTTTCAAATAATTTTTGAAAATTAATAATTCTGCAAATATAAGTGGTACGAAGCCATCGAATTCTGTAATATTATCTAAACTTTAAGTTATTAATGTAAATATATACTTTAGGTACTTCATTGTCCTATAATTCAGATTCCCGGATTAAGCCATAAAAATTTTTTAAAATAAAAATAGAACGGACTCAAAACTCACTAAAAGTAAAAAAATAACTGTGTCATTTAGTTGCTTTAATTTACTTAAGCATATCTATGAAGTCGGTGCCAGCCAAGTTTAAGGAACATTTATTTTACGTAGTAAAGCAGTTTGTGGGTTCTAGGTAACGTCCTTAAAGTAGAAACCTTGGCTGGCACCGACTCCTAGATATGCTTAAGTAAATTAAAGCAACTAAATGACAGTTATTTTTTACTTTTTAGTGCGTTTTGAGTCTGTTCTATTTTTTGTTAAAAATTTTTATTTCTTACTTTTTAGTGATTTATCGCCACGTAACGTACTCGTACTATACTGTCATAATATATTATATGGCACTAGTAGCCAAAAAGCTACCGATACCGAGACAAAAACCGAAATCGCTGTAAGCGTGCCTCCAAAATTTGAAGAGTTCCTACAATTTTCCCCAGGATATCATCATCAGATCCTAACATGATGACAAAGAGACCACTTTGGAAGTATGCCCTTTTTAATAAAAAAAGAATTATCAAAATCGAACAACTCTGTAAGAAGTTATGCGTGGTCATACATATTAAAAAAAAATATAAGTGTCGAATTGAGAACCTCCTCCGTTTTTTTTCGTCGGTTAAAAATATTTGTTTTGCAGTGTTAACGATTCTATTATTGCGAAATTTATGACTTTTTCTGATTTCTTACCTGTCAGAGTATCAGTCATCGAAATAATAAGGAAATAATGTAGTGTCCTTGTATTGATGCATAAATACACTAATTAATTGTGCTCTATGTTATAGTCCTGCAAAGATGGTTTCAAAACACGAATGGCGGTCGCGACCAAAAATCATTACCATTAATTAGTTTTTTATTTCCTTTGGTTGATGATATCAGAAAATCCCTTGTTATTAAAAAATAAAAATTAATTTTTCCGAAACATGCACCAAAATATTCAAATCACATTCAACAAAGCTGGAAAAGCGGGAATCATACTCGAACACGAAGGTTTCGGCATGAGAAATGCTTAATTTTTATAACTGAACTTTTATTTTTATTACAAAGATCGACTGAAAATTTCAATTAGGCAGCGGAAGCTTATTAATGGGTTCTGTTGATACGCTTAAGTCCTGATTGTCATCATCAAAATACTTTATTTAATGATGGGGAATATATTACGACTCCCCTTTCTCTTCTAATCAAAAGATTGGACAGACAAAAATCAGATTTGACATGCTTTCCCGTACAGATTCGCGGACCTAAGTGTGATGTTCGGGTAAAACACAAGGCGTTGAACTCAAGACTGATTTATTTCCTTATAGTTTTATGACTACCTGCATAACTTATGTACTAATACATTACACTCCCCCCCTTAGATAGAAAATATGTTCCATCGATAAAATTCAAAGGGGGAGGAGAAAGAAATTTAACAAATTCAAACACTAACTCAAATAATTAATCGTATCTATCTATAAGTACGAACATTATACATTCTATTCTAATTACATGAAAATTCTCAAAAAAAAAATAAAATACAATTAAATTATATCATTTTGTAATCGGGCCGTTTCGTGCGTGGACGGAGATTGAGCCGAGTGCTAGTGGGCGTACGCGATGGCTCTGCCGGTTGACTCGGTGGTACTTTTGGTGAGACTGGCTGAGTTGGGGACGGAACAGGCTGAGGCGGGGAAGGCACCTGCGGGATTTGCGTTATTGGAGGACTATCGGTGGGTTCACACGTCCCGACTCCTACAGCCCAGGAATAACGTTTGGGCTTGTTCGAGCTCATTTGATCTACATGTTTGGTGCTAATTTCCCCACTTGTCTTATCCATCACTTTATATGTGACTGAGCCCGTCCGTTCCGCAACTGTTGCCTCTTTCCACCTGTTCCCCGTTTTAGAATAGTTTTTCACTAATACCGAATCTCCCGCGGCAAAGTCACGCAGCGTACCGCCGGCATATTCTACCTGTCGTTGCTGAGCTGTTTCTACACACTGAGCAGTCGTAGGAGCGCGCAGTAGATCGAGACGCGTGCGCAGCCGCCGCCCGAACATTGCTACAGCGGGTTCCTTCTGTGTACTGCTGTGCGAACTGTTGTGATATTGCAATAGAAACTTATTCAATGCGCTCTCAATACTTACTCCATCGACCGTAGCCCTTTTCATTACTTTCTTTACGGTTTTAACCGCATTTTCTGCTGCTCCGTTACTTGCGGGATGATACGGGGCAGTGAGAATGTGTTGAACTCCGTTTCTTTTTAAAAAGAGTTCAAATTCTGATGACGTCAGAGGCGGTCCGCCATCAGATACCAGTTGCTTAGGAAGTCCAAACTTCGCAAACAGACCACTTAACTTCGCGATGACCATTGCAGCTGTAGTACCATGGGCCATTGTCAAAACCTCAATCCATTTTGAGTGTGCATCGATTACCAGGAAATAATGCTTTCCCTTAAAATATAAAAAGTCCACATGTAATCTTACCCACGGCTCTTGCGGCCACGCGTACGGAACGACAGGCGCGTGTGGCGGCGCGTCGCGCGTCTCTCTGCACGCAGGGCACGTCCGCGCCCGCTGCTCCAGATCTGAGTCCAGCTGCGGCCACCAAACCAGGTTTCGTGCGATTTGTTTCATTCTTACAATCCCTACATGGCCTTCGTGTATTTCTTCTACCATGCGTGTACGTAATACATTAGGAATAACTACACGATACCCCCAAACTATACACCCGTGATCGATTTGTAGCTCCTCCTTGCGATGGAAGTAGGGCTTTTCGTTTTCTACTTCAGTTTTTACTGGCCAACCACTCAATATATAGGAATAAATCTTACAGAGGAGAACATCCTTTTTAGTTCCCCTCGCCACGTCCTTATGATTTAGAGGAAAAGCATCCTCCACGTAATGCAAATAAGCCGCCTCCTCCTCCCTTTCAGATACTTTACCTTTCGCAATGACAGCTAGAGGCAGGCGTGACAATCCATCGGCGTTACCGTTCTTGTCCGAGGATACAAACTGTATGTCGAAGTCATATGCGGCCAGTCGGACCGCATACCTCTGCAGACGGCTCGCGGCTGTCTGTGGTATTCCATGCTTGGGACCAAAAATGTACGTTAGCGCTTTGTGATCACTTCGTAAAGTGAACTTACGACCAAAAAGGTACTGGTGATGCCTCGCGACTCCGTATACAATAGCCAACGCCTCTTTGTCAATTTGGCTATAACGCCGCTCAGCGTCGTTGAGTGTACGCGAAGCGCAGCACACGATGCGCTCGCTGCCGTCCGAATACACCTGGGACAGCACGGCGCCGAGCCCGTATGCGCTGCTGTCCACGGCGAGCACGAGGGGAAGGCGTGGGTCATAGTGCGCCAGAGCTGGGCCACTTACCAGTTGTTCCTTTATTTTATCGAAAGCCTTTTGACACGCCTCCGTCCACAGCCAACGTACGCCCTTAGCCAACAACGAATAAAGTGGGTGCAATGTCGTACTAATATTAGCTAAAAATCGTGCATAATAGTTCATTAATCCGAGTGCCGCCCGCAATTGAGACACATTTTGTGGCACCGGTAAATTCGCGATTGCTGCCACTTTATCCTTGTCGGTAAATAAACCGTGTCGGTTTATCCTGTATCCTAAATAGCACACTTCATCTTTAAAAAATTCACATTTCTCAATCTTAATGCGTAGACCAGCTGCCTGTAATCTACGTAACACTTCTTTCAAATTTTTCATATGGACTATCTTATTACATCCCGTTATACAAATATCGTCAATAAAACAAACCACATTATCTATACCACATAGGGTTTCTTCAATTAGTTTTTGAAATATTTCTGGTAAGCATTTTAAGCCAAAAGGAGCTCTTTTGTATACAAATAGACCGACATGCGTCGAGATTGTCGTGAGCGGCTGCGATGACTCATGTAAATTGAGTTGTAAGTAAGCATTCTTTAAGTCTAACTTAGTGAATTGCTCACCGCCACTCAGCGCTGCGAATAATTGTTCGATACGCGGCAATGGATAATGAAAATCTTTTAGTTGTTTATTTACAGTTATTTTATAATCCCCGCATATGCGTATTGACCCATCTCGCTTTATAATCGGCACAATTGGAGTACCATAATCAGACCTATCCACTTTAACTATGACAGATTCATTTACTAAACGTTGTATTTCGCGCTCAACTGGTATTCGCAACGCTAAGGGTATTTGACGAGCTTTGCAAAATATCGGCTCAGTGTCTTTCAATTGCAATTTAATTTCGGATTTAAATGTGCCAATTCCATCTTTAAACACATCGGGAAATTCTTTTTTTAAATTCGAAATTAAATTATCATCGTCTGTAGTAATATTAAAGATATCAATTGACTTTAACTTTAATTTTCTCAGCCATACGCGACCAACCAGCGGCGGTCCGCCATTGTTGATAACAAACAACGGCAAGACAGCGCTCTCGCTCTCTCGCATTACGTGTACATTGACCCGACCGAGAGGCACGATCGCGTCTCCCGAGTAAGAACGGAACTTAACGTCGTCTTTAATAATAGGCAAATGCGATAAATGATTATCATAAAATAACTTCGATACTGCCGATATTCTGCTGCCCGTATCCACTTCGAACTTAAAGTACTTATTTTCGATTTTTAAATTTAAATGATAAGGAGTGTCCTTACTTTTAGTCAGCGTTGAAAAATGATATAAACCATCACTTGCATCGCTTTCCGTATCACTTTGCACTATATAATTTTGTGACTTGTATTGACCTTTTTTAACACTTTTAGCACTCTTTACACTATTACACTGGAGGGCCAGGTGCCCGGTTAGGTTACAGGTGTTACAGCGGTATAATTTAAATTTGCACTGATGCGGCGCGTGATTCTTCCGTCCGCACCGCCAGCACCCGGGTTTTTGAGTCCGCGCGCTGCCCGCTGCCACCCGATGTATTCCTTCCCCTCCGTGATTGAGTCCTGAGCTCTCTGAGCCCGGCGCTCCATCGCCGGCGAGCCCGTTCGAAGCCGCCACCTCAGCGTGCCTCTCGGCCGCCTCCAATGCGAGCGCCAACTCCACCGCCTTCTTATAATCTAACGTAGGTTCCGCGAACAGACGAGAACGCATTTCTTCACTTCGTAACCCCGACACAAATTGATCTCTGATGTTCTCCTCTAGCAAGGCACCGAAGTTACAATACGTCGCGAGGTGTTTGAGGCTTTGCAGAAACACGCCCACGTTTTCAGCTTCCGCCTGCCGCCGTTGTCTGAATATGTGCCGCTCGGCGATTTCAGACCTCTTCGGTTCTAAATGCTCTCGAACTAGCGTCACCAATTCGTCGAACTCCTTGTCTTCCGGATGATTCGGCGAAGTCAAGTCGCACATGAGTTCGTAGGTAGCACGACCGACATGCGTGACCAACATGGCCACGCGTAAATCGCGATCGATTGCATTTAAAAGGATAAATTGTTTCACCAGCCGCACGTATGCATCCCAGTTTGCCCCCCCGTGAATATCAAATTCGTGAATTTTACCGAAAGGCATAATAACTGCGTTTTTCTCGAAAATTTAACTAAAAACGACTGCGCCACTTGTGATGTTCGGGTAAAACACAAGGCGTTGAACTCAAGACTGATTTATTTCCTTATAGTTTTATGACTACCTGCATAACTTATGTACTAATACATTACACTAAGGTGGTAATGATTCTCTCAGCAACTATCTGATGTTAATGTTAAAAACGGGCTCTCGAAATATACTATATAACTTTCCACTTACACGCTGCATAGAATTTTTTAAAAGAATGTACTCATTCTTTTAAGAAATTCTATTGAATTCTAATGAATTTTATAGCCAAACTAAGGACTCAAGATCCCGTAATTGTAGCCGACCAAATTAATCACTATATAAAAGAAGCAATAAACTTTAATCACGGAACCCTAATAAATTATACGCGAAATATCAAAAAGGACTCCGTATAATAAAAACTAATTTGCATAAAAAAGCGTTTCAGCAAATTCTTATGAAAACCTTTTTTTTGTTTCTTACGTTTTTTAATGAGATTTTCAAATCGATGATGTAACCCATTGAAGATATTCAAGCACTTAATACCATGATTTATTTCATTTTTAATGTGTTTAACAAATTGACCTCGCTAACAATGATTTGAACTTCCTCATAACATTTTAGTCCGTGCTTCAATAAGCGTTCAAGAACATTTTATTTCACAAATTATCGAGAAAACTATTAACTAACTAACCTAGCTATACATTAGAATAATTATTAGAATGGAAAAAATTAAATTTAGGTAAACTCAATCAAAAGCGCTTAAATTAAAGCCTACTGATAATCTGATCAGATATAAGCGATTTTGAATTTTGATAACTTGGGTACCTAAATCCAAATGATTTTGCTACCACTATTTCGCTTTAGATTTTAATACAATTTACATTTTAAATCATTCATCCCCTTTTACCCCAATACATATTACAACAAAACATAATAAATAGCGAGAATCTTAAATTTTGTAGATTTAATGTACACCGCAAAAATTATATTGCAAATCGAAAAAACCAAACCTAACAAGTAATAATATTGTAATTATACAATATATTATCCTACTTAATTAAGAATAAGAATTATATTATCCTTGTTAATTGGAATCAAAAACTGCCATTTAATGTCGTCATCGGCCGACATCCCAAAGTCAATTTCATTGGACCATTTATATTATTAAGTACGTATACCCATACCGAGTGGTACTCAAACCTATCCAGAAATTCAATCTACAACAGCATTAGGCCCCTTCCCTAACAAACGATCAATGTAACTGAAAGATCAATGTATCAAATCATGAGTATAATTAACGAAACATTATTGAGTTCTATGGAAAGGTCAATAGTAAAATCAGTTAAGTCCAAATTCCACTAATATGAAGTCGTCATCTGATACTGACATCAAGATATTTACATATATTGCTTCTTTATATCCTCACTCTAACTATAAACATTAACAAAATTTAACATTATTTACATATTAAAGCAAGGTTTTGGAAACAAATCATTTTTAAACGATGCAATCCTGCTACAATATTACAATGCTCGTCATCTCTAACAGAGTACTAAACAAATGTTAGTAGGCAAATTACCTAGCCCCGTGCTAATTTGCAAATGTATGCAAAATAAGAATGTCACAGCAATGTGCTGTTATAGCCGTGATGTTATACGGGAACACGAGCATAAATCAACGTTGCTAACTCAAGTGGTTTGTTATTCGTAATCTAACCCTGACTTTGTGGTGCAATTGGCTGCAGTGATACATAATAGGAATAGACCACAGATGTGCATCAACAGGCATAATAGAACGATCTATGAACTACGTAGTCGACAAATTAGCAGACTGCAACCTCACCTGATGTTAACTGATGATGTAGCCTACTTGTAGGATATTTAAATGTATACGCTATTTGTAGTGATAAGTATAATTTGTTGAAGTTGAAGTTGAAGGGATGAAAAGTCATATTTTCTATGCACAAAAAATATTTCTAATATTAATTAAAAAGCAATATTTTTAATTAAATAATGATAAAGAAATAAATAAATGTCTTTAATTAGAAAATAGCCAGAAAATATTATGATATTAGAAATTACATCAGTAAGCTAATATGGATCACTGCTAGAGATTTTTGAACAAATGTCCAATTTCAATTTGATTTTGTTTACATATCTGTTCACCTTGTGTTGAGTTAAATAATGCTACGTTCTCTAGCGAGGAGTTGCAATTGCTTGATATAAAGATGACATTTAACATAGATAAGCCACACAATAAACGTTTCTATCATCGAATACTTACCGCTTGATTACCGGTGATTATTATTTAAGATCGTAAATAACTACTTATTGTAAATAGCCTGTAATGGAATGTATTGCGCTGGATGTCCCGGTTCTCTTTTGACTACATATTGAATATCTTCAATACCCACATTTGGTAGGAAAAACGGAGGCTGGAAGGGTACACATTTTCGCAACAAAAACATGTTGTACACGTCCTAGAGATTGTTGTTGCAGAAGAAACTACATAGATAACTTCTTGAGGATACTCCCAAATTAACCATATTTCTTATAATATAAAAACTATAAACAACTATGAAACGCATATATATTTATGACGGATATGCTCAATTTTTGTTTATACATTTATTTACCTATGAAATCTAAATTCAGTCTGAAACAGCCACGCACGCTTTTGCGTGGTGCGTTTTGATTCTAGCGGCTTTTATCTCAGTATTTTCAGTTCTTTTTTAGATATTAAAGGCCGGCGATTTATAGTTTCCATTTATAATTTGATATTTTAATGAACTGTGGATGTATTAAGAACACGAAAAATAAATTATATTAGTACCTGCTTTTTGAGAAAAACTTGAAATAGGAAAATCTAACGTGGTGGATAAGTCGAAACATATCTCTAGAACTTATCTGTACACTTTCCCTAACTACAAGCAAAGTTATACCTACGAGTCTTATTATCATTCAAATTGATTGGAAACAACCTAAGTTCCTAAAAAGCAAAAAGCCTTAATAAGTTTAAAAGTTCGACAAAAGTTAACGCTACTAGAAATAAAATGATTAGCAATTAGTAAGACCATTCTTATTAGTAACTTAGAGGTGATTAATAATGTAAACGTCTTAA
Source organism: Mycalesis mineus (assembly GCA_034621355.1). Lineage (NCBI taxonomy): Eukaryota > Metazoa > Arthropoda > Insecta > Lepidoptera > Nymphalidae > Mycalesis > Mycalesis mineus. The sequence continues at coordinate 9,117,745 of CM067886.1, read as the reverse complement.
CATGATAATAACTAATGTGACATAACTTACCAATCAATCAATGTAAATAACAGCCCAAGCCGTATCTTCTGGGCACGTATAAACTAAACTAAGTATAGCTTGTAAATATGTTAGAGGTATATAAAAGATATTCGATCAGCAAAGGCTGTCGTCGGTATACGTATCGCGCTCGGTTCGTCGCGGTGCACTGCGGTCGAATGCTGTATAGCTCGCAGGTACGCAACGTACTTCGCTGAGCGGACCGGTGTCGCGTGGGCGCCTCCCGCCAAAACCGGTCACCTTGGTTACGATGCCATGTCGTCATCGCGTGTTTATGATTTCAATCATCTTCCTATGTTTTTGCAAACTTTCTTTGTTGTTCAAACATATGCTTCGTTATGTAAGGCATCTATCCCAATGAATTCATAGCAGACACTATTCATTTTGGTCCAAGAAGGCAAATACGAAAAACTCGGGTCGGAGAACATCTTCCAGCTGTTCACACTCCTGCATTTCTGCTACGCCTGATTTTGAACCCAATGTTATACTTAACTTGGTTTTTACTTCTTTTGGTTTGAAAATTTGAACCGAAAGTGCATATTCGAAACAATTTTATGTGTACAAATATTTTCGTTTCAACAATACTATCAAAAATATGCATTGTTAGGTGTTTTTCGGGTCAAAAAAAATCTCTTCGGAGATGCCTGCCTTCTAGGGGGAGAAGACGGGTTATGTGGAACTTAACCACTAAAACCCCCTCGGTGGCTGCCCTCAGTACAGATAGAAAGACACCAGGATCTCATTGAACTCGCCGGTGTACCGGATGTAGCTTAGAATATCTCAGAATTTTTCCTATAAGGATATCTCATCTGCTCATCATAACGGGGATCGGCCAAGCCATTTAGGAGTTGTAAGGGAACATATAAATAGCGCGGACAGTCTGACAGACAGACAGACAAAACAAGACGTCAAGAATTTAAAGTGTTCCGCAGAAATGCAATAATTAGTTATCAATCAATCAAATTCATTTATTTTAAGCACTTTTGAAAAGTCAACTCTGTCAGTTCGTATTGACTCTACCACCGGTTCGGTGATAGTTTTAAGATCCACCTTTAAAACTCCAACCAAAATAAAGGAATCTACTTTAATAAAGTTTGCATTGCCCGAAAGCGAATTTAAATTAAATGAAAAATTGCAAGCATAGTTTATGGATACATTGAAATACCTCTTGTTTACACAGGTTGCCATTGATTACCTATACCTATAGTAAGTCGAAATACTATTTTTATACTTTATATATTTGATCACAAAAAAATGACATTTCCGCACAAAATTTTACAGAAAATAAAACATTTTTTCTCACAACACGAGAAAATTTTATTAGTAACTAGAGGACACTCGCTGTTTTACGCGCATAGTTCCTATTCCCGTAATAATTTTGGGATAAAAAGTATCCTATGATATGTGAGACGAATATTTTAGTATTCCATGGATTCACCGTGCGGGTGCCGGGTCCATCGCGTGGCTGAGAGAAAAACTCCGAACAGAGCCCGAGACTTGTGACACGGGTGTAGGTTTAAGGGTACCCTTAGTGACGCGCGTCAACACTCACCTCCTCCGTTCAAGTTATTCTCCCTGCCCAGCCAAATTCGGAAGGACCCTACTAGAGCTGCTTTGGACACTCGTTCCAATATGGAGCTTACTGCACTTCTAGTAAGGCAAAGATCTTTTAGCAGGTTATAGAGAGACTTCGCTGGTATACCTCTCGCACCCACTTCTACCGCGTATAAACTAACCACATAGCCATTTTTAGTTCGTTCATTAGTAAGGTCATAATATTTATTCACTTTGAATACATGGTCTTTAGGGATGTTTGTTTCCCACGGCACTAAAAGCTCAACAAGTACTATACGTTTGATTTGTTTGGAAAAAGAAATATTGTTACTCTGGTATATAAGCTGTATTATTGTAAAGGTTCATCAAAATCCATTAAGTAGTTATTGCGTGCAAGAGCAACAAACATACTTGCATACATTCTCACAAATTTTCGCGTTTGTGCTCGTAATATTAGTAGAAACTTCCAAATGGCGTTACAAGCTTTTTTTGTAAAGAAAATAATAAATCATGATTACTAAAAAGGCCAGTGCCGTTCGTTCAGTCCATCCTAATATGTACTCCGTAACAAATTAATGAGACTATCTGTCACGTTCAGATAAATTCATTTGACTAAAGAATTCGTATTGCCTGAGAAAAATCATTAAGTGGTAGAACTTCTGTAACTAAATATGTTGTCACTGATAAATTCATAAATATACGTAGCATAGTCAGATGTTAACCACAACTTCAATAAACATACTGTAGGAAAGCAAACGAGATATTATAAAAATAGTGCCACCAAGCAATATCCAAGTGTAAATAATTCAATAAAGATTTATAAATGAAAATTTCTCATTTTAACCTTGATTTCATTATTTGCGAGCTGGTGACTCGGCCTCGTGCACGCCTCCGCCCAGTTCTTATGCGACTATAGGAAGACAATAATCCACTTAAGCCTCTTATGAATCACAATACCTTAAATGGAAGCTGGTTAAAATGTAGATTCAATCACAGCGCAGGTACATACTGCGATAAACACCGCTATTACTATAGTTCCTACATCCTACAGTATCGTCTGCTTTGTTATCAGTAACTATAACTGCTTTTACTAGGCAAAAAGTATTTTATGAATTTTAGAGCACTTGTATGTGGGTATTAAACTTGTAGATTGTATTTGAAAGGACAATAAAATGTCGATTAATATGCATATTTATACAAAAATAAAACTTCGTCGCTTAATTTTAATAACAGAGGTATTATTAAAATTTATTACAGATTAATATTACTGACATTAGTAAATAACAAAATGCAAATGTATAATTAATAACTAAATGTCCAACATCTCCTCCATTCTGATGGAATATGGAACATCGTGGATCGATGTCCAATTAACAGTGTTGGTACGGGCGATAACATCTTCAACCAAATTGTCTCGAAATTCTTGCCATCGTCTTGCAGACAAAAATTCATTGAATAATTGCTTTTTAGTTGGTATCTAGGACGAAATAATAAAATTGCACTTTATTTTTTTTTGAGTGGATTGAGTTATAGATTGAAAACATGTGTTGACCTTTGTGGTTTTATGGAAGCTGCATACCATACCATACCTTCCAGCCTATTAACCAAAATGAAGTACCCTATTCGAGCATAAGCATCTCTGAATCGATTTGGATTTTTTTTTATTTGACAAGAAAGTGTCATTTAAGTAAACGAAATTGTATATTTTGCTTTATGATATTTTCAATAGCGTAACCACAAACTTCTACAATGGTCAAATATTCAGCTGAAAAGTATGAGAGTAACTTTGAGATATTTTGTATTGACCGTATGGTAAATGTGATTCTGGGGACAACATTCTGACAATAAAAAGCTTCACTAAAAAGTTTGTTTTAAAAAGATATTATTCATGAAATGGCGAAATTCTAGCCATCAAATGCTCTTTATCCATAAAGTCGAAACTGTGCTTACCTTCTTCTCCAAGTAATGTTGTATTCTCGTCCAAATATTAGCAGTATTGCGCTGAAGAAGCCATATCTTGGGCAGAAGCATGCATTTAACAGGAGTTAGAGCAACGATGCGACGGTCGCGCAAGTTTTCTCCAAAACCAAAGCTCGATCCAGGATTAAATTGACAAACCTAAAAAATCACCATCATTATCAATCAACATCAACATTTAAGATTTCAAATCAATATACCAAATCATCATCAAATAGTATACCTGCATAAAATAAGTTGTGATGTTTTTTATTGGCTTTACTAATTCAGGAACAATTTCAGGAATAACACTTATTCTGAAAACAAACACCAAATATAAGGACAAAAGAATAGGTTTATTTATGTGCGTCAACTTGCATCACACTTTATACAAAAGGAATTTATAGAAATCCTTCCATTCGCCACCGCCCTTGCATACTTTCTTAGCTTCTTTCTTTCTGATTAATAGTTTCATACAAGTTTGTCGAATTACTGTACTCTTTAGTCTTGACGTAGCCATACTTTAAAATGATCTGAATTTAGTCCAGAAATATTCGCCTAAGCCTTTTCCTTCCAACATTCATCCATTTTGTTAATCTTTTTTCAACCATTCTCTATGCAGGCCGAACCATTTAAGCATCCCTTTCTCAGTTTTAGTTACTGCATCTTCTTTTACACTACACGGTACTATCACTCAACAATATTTACAACTTATACTCTAGTCAGCAAGTTGAAAAACGTGAAAAATAGAGATAAAGGTCCTAAAAATATGAGCGATGGCTCATTCGATTCGAAATCACCGTCAAAGAGAAGGAAATTTCCAATAAAAAAGTCCTAACTCCCGGAACTCCTATCTCCATTATTTATACATTTTCTAGAGGTGATTCCGAATCGAATGAGCCATTGCTCATATTTTTAGGACCTTTATCTCTATTTTTCACGTTTTGAACTGGTTGACTCGAGTATTATAAGTTATACAACAGTTAACTCTGTCACTCAGTTTCAGTCTACACATACTCCGCAATGCTCTTATAATTACCACATTTAACATATTTTACTTTTAAGCTTCTTCTGCCCTACCCAACTTTACTACCACACATAAGTGTGGGCACCAACACACCTATGCACAGCCAGACTTGCCTTTTGGGATACTTTCTGGCTATTCATAAAGCAGAGCACCATTTATTATGTTTAAAGTTCATACGGTCCATCTTTTGTAAATTTGCTACCCAAATATACAAACTCTTTACTTCTTCCACTTTTTCTTTATCTGACTAAATATTACAATGTACCACATATCATATCATATCATCATCTCTTTCAAAAATCATTGCTTTCATTTTGCTTACATTGACTTTCATTCCTTTTCTTTTCAAAGCTACATTTACAATACTTCTTGTGACTCATAAGCAGAAAATGCAAGCAATACTTGATCATCGGCATAGAGAACACGTTTGATGAGTAATTCGTTCATTTTTTTTAGACCAAACACTTTCTGTCAAGTAGTTGAACTAACCTAACAGACGGTCTATTTTGTTTAGATAAGGGTTTCAAAATAACTTCTGATTTAGTTGCATCTGAACCTCGCAAATCAACACTTTGTTTACTAGATTTTTCGATTTTATCTCCCTGGAGTTCAGAATTTCGCTTCGTAGAACTGTCTGGTTTGCTTAAGCTTTCCGCCCGTACTTTGCTGCCTGTCGTACTTGAAATTTCGGCTCGTACTTTGCTGCCTGGCATGCTTATACTTTCAATTTGTACTTTGCTGCCTGGCGAACTTAAGCTTTCAGTTCGTACTTTGGTTCCTACAGACGCGTCTGATATGCGTTCTTCTTTGCTTAGATTTTTATAAGCTCCAAAGTACTTAGTATCAAAATCCTGTTCACTTTCCTCTTTTGGTACCTGAAAGTTCAAATTTTACCTAAGAAAAATTTAATATCTGTGCAAGTATGTTATATATACACGGAAGTAAGTATTTTTATACAATTTAGGATCTAATTATGATCCAATAGAACTTCCTAATTACTCACCATTGATATCGAAACGACAAAAACCAAACATGTTTTAAAATGTGACATTTTGTTAACGAAGGATAAGGACAAAGATAATATTCCTCCGCTTTAACCTAGTACTTGATGCGTTTCGAGATTTCACCCGCGTTGATCTCGTTTCCTTCGGAATTTCGAAAAATCCATTCTTAGTATATATTGTACAGATAAAAATTTACTTACATACGGATCGTGCAAAGCGTAAAATGTTTTGTTTAAGCCTTTAGTTACAATTACTTGGATTGACTCTATCATTTGACATCGCCCTGAGAGGATGAAATAGACGAAATTCTGAACGCCTATTCCGTCACCAAGTATAGTTTCATTTATCCCGTAAGATTTCATCTTCGCGACTATACAACCTTCACGGCGGGCTACCTATAAGATAATATTCAGAGCATAAATTTAGTAAACGTAGCTTTTTTTATCGACTACAAGTTGGCCCTTGACTGCTATCACACCTGATGTTAAGTGATGATGCAATCTAAAGATGGAAGCGGGCTAACTTGTTAGGAGTGGGATGAAATCCACACTCCTATCGGTTTCTACACGACATCGTACCGGAACGCTAAGTCGCTTGGCGGTACGTCTTTGTCGGTAGGGTGGTAACTAGCCACGGCGAAAGCCTCCCAACAGCCAGACCAAGACAAATTAAGAAAACTCCCAATTTTATGAATCCACCACGCATACTACTGCGCCAAGGTCGTCAGAGGTTTTTGTTTTTTTTTTTTTGTTTTTATTGACTACAAGTTGGCCCTTGACTGCTATCACACCTGATGTTAAGTCATGATGCAGTCTAAGATTGAAGCGGGCTAACTTGTTAGGAGTAGGACGAAAATCCACACCCCTTTCGGTTTCTACAAGACAGCTTAATCTAATAGTAAATAATTTATTGACTATGCTGTTTTTCGCAAAAAATTGACGTATCTTAGCAGCTAATACACCCAACCAAGGGGTTTCTACCTATAATCTTAAACGTAGGTGTGTAAATATGAACACATTTCTTCGTAATAGAGAATGGCTGCTATGCTATAAAGAGTGAATCAATGTATGGGTTTTAAGATACACCAACCAACTGGTGCACTTTTCTACGTTATAGAGAGTTTATCGTTATAAAGAATTTACACTATATTTCAGTTTCACTCCCAATTTTGGGCATTCCTAGATGTTGACCCTATAATATTAAATTGCCAAGTATTGCTTTCGACTTTTACCGAATTTGAATATTGTAAACTCAAGATATCGTGAGTATTCAACATTTGTTATATCGCCGATAATAGCAAAATAAAAAAACTTTTAATGAACTTTCGCAAAGTAACTGTTTCAATCAAACGTTTTTTTATTTTAAGCTTATATAATGATTTTTATTAATTAATAGTGACACAAAATCGTTACCTCATCGAGTGCGTCGAAGTATGTGAATGCAGACATCGCATCACGTACTTCATCCCACTGTTTCTGAATGGATGCTTGAAGTACATTCTTAAAGTCCTCCTTCATTAATACCAATAGTTCACAGTGATCTGTTAGATATAAAGTATGCAATATGGACACAGAGAACTGTTAAACAGTATGCAATATGGACAGTATCAGTAACTAACAACTATAAATTTCGAACGTAAACAACACACTTAATATTTTACGATCAACGGTTACTATGTTACGGTCCGTTTGATCGAAATGTTGTGATTGTTCCTTAGCTCAATTTGTTAATAGTAAAACAATAAGACGTTAGTACTTAATTAGTTATAATACCACCTAAGAGTAGAGCTCTGAGTTGAGCCTTTAGTCTTATACACAGGTTTTTTATCTTTAACTTTTTTTATCTCTCATTTATTAATTTACAATTATTTTAAAAAATTTTAACAATGCTTATAAAATATTAAAAAATACTATTAAAATTTATAAAAAAATTCAGTCTGCCTGCTGCGGGGCCCGGGGGTCCAAGCAACCGGTGGTCACACAACACGCGCCGTTTCAAGAATTACTGCTATCTGTGTTCCTAGTGTAAGATTTTACTGCGTCGGTATCGAAAACAGTAAAGGCAAATTTTGTATGGATTTGGAGTAGCGCCATCTAGTTATAGCGAGAGTAAACGCTTTTTTTCTATATAATTTGACGTTACGAGTGAGTACGTTCTTACGCAGTCGCTTGGTGAAAAACTCGCACTTGCCCCACTGTATCCGACCCTTGATCCAACAACTAAGCGAAAGCTTTTTAAGAACCTTAACCTTACCTTATCTTTAACCTTATTTTTAACTAAAGGCCGCTCGCGGTTCCACCTGCGTAGTTTTCGTACCCGTGGAAATTTCGAAGAAATTAGTAGCCAATGTGCTATTATGATGTATAAACTATATTATTGTTTTTCATGTATTGTTGACTGATTTTCAATCACGTTCTTTAGGCAACATGATGTCTATTTATATTATGATACTGTTACTATAGTCCATTCAAGGAGAAGCGAGACTAGACGTAAACAAACCGACTGCAAGGTCATTCGCCTTTGCTGGGTTGTGGTTTGCTGCGTTACATTAAAAACCTTTTTAAATGTAAAATAAATTTACGTTTTTTATAATACGGTATTTGAATTTTTTAAAACTAGATTTCTTGAAACAAGATTTTAACTTTCTTGAAACTAAATTTAGTTAGAAATAAGGTTATGAAAAAACTATTTAAAGCGATCAAATAACAAAAATGTATTAAGGGTTATCTGAAATATAATATGTAGGTATTTAAGTACAACATCTAACCCATAGTGGTAACAGTGGCTGTCCTCGGTATGTTATGCAACAAGGAAACTTCTCCGAACATATCGCCAGGATGTATGACCCCGATGTCCACAGAGACGTGCTGTTGGGTCAGTTCATCATACACCAGCTGGCTGACCGCGACGTCACCGGTTATGACGAAGTAAAGAGCGTGGGCCTCGTGGTGTTGTCGAACGATAACACGTCCCGGGCCGTAGTATTTGAAATACGTGACCGCTGCTAATTTCTTCTTTACATGCTGTTAAAAATTATATAAAATAAGTAATTCCGTTCCGTTCCCGTCAGTTACGTTCATTATCACTATCTAGTGATCGTTTAGGAGTTCGTATCGCGGCGACACTACTGATTTCTATATATTTATATGGACCCGATGCGTCCCTCGCCACGAATAATATTTGATTGAAATACATACAAGTTCGGGTCGGAGAACGGCTTCCAGCAGTTTACACTAATGCATTTCTTCTTCGTCCGATATTAACCCAATGTACTGTACTTGGTTATTTTTTCTTTCGGTTTGTTAATTTGAACCGGAAAAAAAACCAAGTAAACAATTGTAAACAATTTTATGTCTAGAAACATTTTCGCAATTCATACCTAAGCACACCGAAGAACACTCCTGAGACATTTTCCTATTAGGATACGTCATGCCAAGTCGTTTGGAAGTTGTAGGTAAGGGAACATATAAATAGTGTGAACAGACAGACAGAAAACAAGAATTTAAAGCACGCCGCAGAAATGCAACAACGCTGCTACATGTCCCCTGCAGTTGTTGTCTGCAGTCGCAGCGCAAGCCGCGATCCAGGTTGGATCAGCTCGGTAAACTCAATGGCCCTGTACTAATACTTACATTTGGATATCGTTTGAAACATTTGAGACCACCAATAATCCGATAAATGTAACTTTTCTCTCTATCTGTGCGTTCTTCAGCATTCTTATTCAAGAGAGCTTTATCCTAAAATTATTTTATTAGGTAATCATAAAGCCTTTAAAAACAAATAGTGCGACACTTCTCGTACTTCTCGTAATTATGCACAAAATCTATTAATGATATAAATTCATAGTTCAAGTAAGAACTTTTTTGGTAAGCCGTTAACAGGATCACAGGATTGTGTCAGGGATACCTGAGAGCTTTTGCTTGCTTAAAACTTACTTTTATACTGAGCAATTGCTTTTTCTTAGCCTTCCCTCTGACTGCCTGTTCCACCCGGCGTTTCACGTCATCCAAGCCTTCGTATTGATCTATGCCCTCAATTAGCCAATACGCATTGGCCATCACCAAACGACCCAGAGCTCGGAACAAACATTTCGCGCGAAATTTCAACTTCATTTGTAGTTCAGGATCCTGTTATTATACATAACGAAATGTAAGTAGATATCAAAAGTTATTTTATGTATTATTTTGTCGACAATGGCCTACTGCCCACTTCATCCTTGGCTGTGTGTCCTACATCTACTTAATATTTTTCCTTTTTAGTTTTATTGAAAAGTGTTTACCCACACTTTTGGGATAAGTTCATGCTAAAAGATGGCGTTACAGGCCGTATACCTGGATGTCAAGAACATAATATTCAACAATTTCTGTTTCGCCAGCGGACACTGTAGCCTAGCGGATAAGGCGCTCGTCAAGGCCCGGTTAGCCACAGAGAGACGCGGGTTCGAATCCCGTCGGTTCCGCAACTTTTGATATTATGTTTATTCTTAAATATAATATTTTTCCTGTCTTGTGGTTAGCTTGGGCCAGTAACCCGCGTTAGTGTACGTTCACACGGCGTCGAGTGTTTCTCTACCGAATCGGTTTTTTGCAGGATTCGGTTTAGTGGCATAAGTATTTCAATGAAGGAGTTCACACATGCATTCGGTTTCAAGACACGACAAAAAAGCCGAATCTTGCTGAAGTTGACATTCGATTTTGCGACTACAAACCGATCCGGCGATACTGCAAAATGCAGATCCGATACAGTGGTATAGGGCATTCAATACATGCGTTCATACGATACACGCAGGGGTAGATTCGGTTTTTTGTCGGATCTTGAAACCGAATGCGTCGCACAAGCTGGGAAGGAGGGGTGGGCGGGAGGGACACACTGCACGTGCGCTTGCCAGTCGCCAGTTCTTTTCGCCCGCTTTGACTGACCGCTCGCTATGACGACGAAAAATATAAACGTTGAAAATTTAATTACTCTTGTCCAAAATCGGCCAGTTTTATGGGACAAAACTCTCGAAATATACAAGGATAAAAACTTGAGAACTGCTGGCTGGCGAGAAATATGTATAAATTTGAATGAAGATTTTGAAGAAATGGAGGAGAAAAACAGGCAGGATTATGGTAAGTTTGTAATTTTTTAAAGTAAACAGGTGTATTTGTACATTAGCAGTGTGTTACAAAATTAACGTTAGATTGATTCGTCTTGCCAAGGCACAGCTCCTGCTGTAGAAATAAAATAATTTGTGAATTCAGATCGTATAACATTAGCACATCGTCCACCTCGTGTACTATTTTGTTCATAGCCAATGAACACGTTAGCCACTGATGATACATTGCTTGTTGTTTCTATGTTCGACTGTACACCTTCCATATCTATTATAAAATTATGAAGTACAGTGCAAGCCTTTACAATCGATATTGCTGTGCTGGTATCAACATCCAGTGGACGATGAAATATTCGCCACTTGTTAGCTAATATCCCAAAGGCGCACTCAACATAGCGTCGAGCTCTGGTTAATCTGTAGTTATATATTCTTTTGTTTCTATCCAAATGGTTTCCGCCGTAAGGTCTCATCAAATGTTGATGCAAGCCAAAACCTTCATCGCCTATTACTACAAACGGAATCGATAAATCGGAATCGTTTGTCAGTGGACATGCTGCCGGTAATTGCAAATCACCATCTATTAGTTTTTTCCAAAAAGTACACTCCTTGAATATTGTCGAATCGCATTCTTTTCCATACGAGCCCACTGATGTATGTAAATTTATAATATGAATCAACCACTGCTAATAATACGATGGAAAAGAAATCTTTGTAATTCATAAACATGGAACCACTGTTGTTTGGCTTTTTTATCCTAATATGTTTACCGTCCACTGCACCAATGCAATGGGGAAAGTTTGCTCTAGTATTAAATCCATTGGCGATATATTCCCAGTCAGATATTGTGTTGGGTAATGTCATAAACTCCCCATGCAAATTGTTCCAAATAGCATTCGTTACTTCCTTAATAATGTTACTGATCGTAGACACTCCGACTCGGTAGGCGTAATGTAAATCCTTGTATGAACACCCAGAAGCCATATATCTGCAAGTAAATTTAATTATATTTTTCAGCTAAATCGATCGTAAAGAAGTGGACTAATATTAGAGACAGCTGGATGAGGAGTATTAATGAGAAAAAGAAATCAAAAAAATCAGGATCGTCTGCGACATGTCCGAGAGCCTACGTTTATCATCGTCAAATGTTGTTCTTAAAAAAAATTGTGTCGCCAGCTGACACACATGATAGTGCAACTATTGTTACACCAAACCCAGCAGACGATAGTACAGCCGCTACAGTTACATCAGATGTTACCCATGACAGTGCGATGGCTCTGGACAATTTATTCGGTGAAGATGTCGCAAATAATCAAGATGCTACAGATGAAAGTCAACAAGAAAGTAATAATGAAAATTTAGTAGGTGGTTCGAAAAGAAAAAAAAGCAGACCATCGAGGCAGAATTTAAACGTGTTTGATAAGAAAATGAGTGAGTTTATAGATTATCAAATGGAATGCAAGAAGAAAGAAGAAATGAAAGAAGACCGTAATTTGTTTTTCTTTAAAAGTCTACTTCCATCATTGGCAACGCTAAACGATAATCAAACATTAGAATTTCAATCAGGCGTCTTAAATTTATTGCAAAATATAAAGAACCGAAATGAATGGTCTCCTGCACACTCATCAACATACAACTATCAACCAAATGTGGCACAATCACAAGGCTATTTTACATCGCAGTACCAAGCATCACCAGAGTCTCAAAGTATTCAATCGAATGCTTCTGATTTACCAGACTTTCATAATATGTAGTTGGGAAACTTCAAACTGTGTACCTACCAAGCGATTGTCTATAATATCTTAATCATATTTTTAATAAATAATTTAATTATAATAAAATACAGTATTTCAATCTTACCTTATACATATCGCTAATTTTTCTTCTGGTCTAATGCTTTTCCTCATATTTGTATCACGCTTTTTCAAATCTTTTTCCACTTTTTTCAAAAGATTATCAAATGTAGGTATAGTCATTCTAAAGTAGTTAAAAAATTTTTGTGGATCATTTCTTAACTGCTGCATTAGAGTTGTAAAGGCACCAACTGTTGATCTTCTTTGTACTATTGGGTTTAACCACAATCTTTTTCTACGACGCTGACGGCGATAATACCAGTATAGTATAGCAAGACTGTTCACGTCCATCGCTTCCAAATCAACGTGAGGAACTGTGCGCGCTCTTGCTAATAAAAGCCGGATGGTGAGTTCACACGAGATCCCGATACGAGGCCGTCGGATACGGCCAAGCAAGATGTGCTGTGTGAATACAACATTCGGTTTTTCCAGATCCGATGAAAATAAGATTCGGCAAATCGTGTCTCCGTGTGAACCAACTATTAGACCGACGTGGTGGAACTGAGCTCAATATATGGAGAGAAGCCTGGCTTCGTAATAATTTTGGATTTATAAAAATTCTTACCACTTCCTTCTTAGAAGTACGTCGCCCCATTGTTACTTTTAGAAAGTGGAGATATCTAATAAGTTAGACGGATACAAAACAATCATAAACTATTAAAAATAAACTTAATACTAAAGCAAAAGCTATGCTTATATCAAACAATATACGGGATAATCAAAATTTAAGTAAATATTTAAAATTGCTTTAACAAAACATAACATACTGTTATTTTTAAATCATAAAATATGAAGTTGTCACAAAAATTGTTTTAATTTTTTGCCTTTGAACGTTTAATCTATGGTAAGCGATAATATACTGCAAAAAGATCCTTCGTAATTAATTCGGGAAGGGGTAAGGGGTAAGATTTAGGGGTTAAAAACGGTTATTCTCGATTTCCGAAAAAACTATAAGTCGAAAATAAGTCGAAATAAAAAGTTGAATGGCCCAGTTGTAGATAATAAAAAGATCTAAAACTTTTGTATTTACACTTTGTAGCAATCACTAGGGTACCTAGGGTTAGGAGGCTGCCTCAACGGTACCGATAAATTATAATTATATAACCTTTTCATATTTCGCGCCACTGCACGCGCACGCTCTGGCGAAATGTCGTGATTGGTTGAAATAATTTGGCGGTGAGATGCTGTGACATGGCCGCCATTCTTATTTCTTAGTTTTGTTTTGATATAATATTAGTTATTAGTTTTGATTGTCAGAAAGTTTTCCGTTTTAATTTTGTAATTTTGTATCCTAAATTTAGTTTCTTTCATTTGTAATGTGTGTTAAAATAACATAGATAAATTAGAACTGTGAAATTCTGGACAGATCAAAGACTCGGAATAAACCATTTTTCACACAAACCGTGTTTGGGACTGTATCACACAAACCCACCCCGTTAAATTGGCGCCCAACGTGTTGAAAGTGGTGCAAGAATGCCGACGTCAAGATCAACATCGCGCGGCCGACGGGCCCGCGATGATGCTGCCGAAACTGAGGTGTCGAGTGACACATCCATTACTATTGGGCAGAGTCAACTGCAGCTGCTGCTTCAAACCCTCCAGCAATCACAAGCTTTTGTACACGGATGCTACAAGAGTTTCGAACATCCACGCCATCCTTTGACAACGCGTCGTCTACGCAGAGTGCCACACCCGCAAACTTCTCAAGGTGTACAGCTAGGTTCTCTGGCGCGCAGGACGAAGAGGTTGAAGGATTTATTGACGCCGTGGAAGTGTATAAAACGTGTCTTGGAATCACAGACGAAAATGCTGTCAGGGGTATGTCGAAGCTCCTAACAGGTTCTGCTAGTACTTGGTGGATTGGTTTGAGAGACTCCGTCGCTTCGTGGAAGGATGCCGTTGTTAAGTTAAGATACGCTTTCGGCGAGCGTCGTCCTCCATTCAGAATTTATAAGGATCTTTTTTCAATGGTACAAGGTGAGGAAAATACTGACTTATTTATATCAAAAGCTAGATGCCTATTGGCTAAGTTACCTAAGAATGACCTAAATGAGAAAGTGGAACTATACTAAAGCCAAACTCGACTGAGAATGCTTGTCAACAAACAAATTAAAAATGAAGGTAGAAATTACTAGTTATTAGCTAGTACTTAATTACACCTTATTTTTTAAGTAAACTTGTTAATGAAGAATTCAAGACAATAAATTAGATAAGTAAGCTTAAAACTAATTAATATATTCAATATCTTTTAAATAAGATTTTATAAAGAAACAAAACATAATTTTAAATTTATTAGGCATAAAACGTGTTGCATTTTCTACCTTCATTTTAAATTTGTTTGTTGACAAGCATTCTCAATCGAGTTTGGCTTTAGTATAGACATGGTTTATGGCCTTCTAGATCAGCGCATTAGGAAAAGGGTGGATCGGGACAGTTTCAATACCTTTGAAGAGTTACTAAAGAAGGCTAGAAGTGTGGAAGAGTCATTAATACAAAACAGTTTGGAAGTACAACCTATTAAAAAAAGTAACGTTAATCCACTGGATATTACAAAGACTCCTGGAAGTACTGCGTCTACATCAGCGAAGGTGTCCTGTGCATACTGTAAGAGATGGGGTCATTTAAAAGTAAATTGTAAAAAGCTTCAGGCCAAGGAGACGAAGTCCGAGGTTCCAGTTCTGTCCCCAAAGTCCCCTATTACATGCTATGGTTGTGGTGCTAAGGATGTAATTAGAAGCAATTGTCCTAAATGTAATAATACTGCATTTTGTGCGTTGAACTTGTGTTCTAGTGAAGTGCTAGCTTATAAACCTTTAACAGAGGGTAATGACTGTAAGCCATCTATCCCTAGTTCTGTGACTACTCATTTTGTTGTAAACCCATATCTAATCCTAATTTAGTTAAGGTTGAGTTTCCTAATCATTGTTCACAAAGTAATTTTGTTAAGGGGGAATTTTGTAAACAATTTTCACAAAATAATTTTGTTAAAAAGGAATTTTGTAAACAAGTTTCAAAAACTAGTTTAATTAAGGGGGAGTTTCCTGAACTATGTGTATTTACAAGTTTTGTTAAGGGGGAGCCTCCTAAGCCTTATTGCCGTCCAAAATTAAATATTCAAATTTTAGGTGGACTAGGAACTGCTTTAATTGATACAGGGTCAAAAGGTTGTATTGCAGGTCAATCTCTATATTCTTTCTTAAAAGAAAATGGTCATCCTCTAACACCATCTACGAGAACTGTTAAACTTGCAGATGGTTATGCTCGGGTTATGGATGTTTTATTAACCATGTTAGAGGTGAAATTGTTTGAAAGAATTTTTGCTATAGAATTTATTATTTTACCTGATGCTCAAGATAATGAAACTTTGTTAGGTATTGATTTTATAACTCAAGCTCAATTAGTTCTTGACTTTGGAAAATCTTATTGGTATTTTACAGATGATGTAAATAACAAGTATGATATGCTTTTTGAATCAGTCTCGCCTCGCACACCCTGTGCTGCATTGGACGTGCTTCGTGCTGATGAGGGGGTGAGTCTTAAGCAATCAGAACATGATGAGCTTTCCCAACTTTTGGTGGATTTTGATAATATTTTCAAGATGACTGGTGAGCCAACACCATTTGCTGTGCATCATATTGATACTGGGGATCATCCACCAATTTCGGTACCACCATACCGTTTGACCCCAGCTCGCAAGGAAATTATGCAAGCTGAGCTTGACACAATGCTATCACAAGATATAGTAGAAGAATGTGAATCAGCTTGGGGAGCTCCAGCCTTGCTAGTGCCTAAGCGAGATGGCACTTATCGTTTCTGTGTAGATTATCGTCGCATTAATTCAGTAACAAAAAGTGATACTTATCCAATGCCTCGAATTGATGAACTACTACAAGCTACTAAGACATGTTGTATAATGAGTACTTTGGATTTAAGATCTGGATATTGGCAGATTCCTGTTGCTGACAAGGATAAAGACAAAACAGCTTTCGTTTTATATTCTGGCACATTTCGCTTCAAGTGAATGCCTTTTGGCTTGAAAAATGCTCCGGCAAGTTTTCAGAGGTTAATTGATAAATTTCGTTCTAGTTCAGCATTAAAAGACGTCACCGTTCTTGCCTATTTGGATGATCTTCTGGTAATCTCTAAGGATTTTGCAAGCCATGTAGAAGATCTACGGGCTGTCTTTATGCAACTTCAGAAATTTAACCTACGTGCAAACCGAGAGAAATGTGTTTTTGCCTGCCAATCTGTGAAGTATTTGGGTCATGTCATTACACCCAATGGTGTGTTACCAGATGATGAGAAGGTTAGTGCTGTTTCAAAGATGAAACCTCCCAAGTCACTGAAACACCTGAGGACTTTTGTACAAACATGTTCATGGTTCAGAAAATTTATTCCTGGTTTTGCAAAAATATCAGAGCCTCTAACGAGGCTGACTAGGAAGAATCAAACATGGCAATGGGGAGAGGAGCAAATGAATGCTTTTGAAAATTTGAAGAAACTTTTAACATCTGCGCCTATTCTGGTTCAAGCAGATTATTCGAAAGATTTTATTTTAAGGACAGATGCCAGTAACTATGCCTTGGGAGCAGTTCTTCTTCAGGGGGAGAAGAATGAAGAACGACCTATTGAATATGCCAGTAGATTGCTTAATGCAGCTGAAAGAAATTATACAACAACAGAAAGAGAGGCTTTAGCTGTTGTGTGGGCATTAGATCGTTTTCGTGGTTATATAGAGGGTCATCCTGTTACAATTGGGAGTGATCACCAACCACTTAAGTGGCTTTGAAATCTCCATCAGGACGCCTTGCACGATGGGCTTTGAAAATCCAATCATATGATCTTCAGTTTGAATACACTCCAGGCAAAGCCAATGTCGTAGCAGATGCGCTAAGTCGCCCTTCATGCACGGAGAAAACTCGTGAATCTTGTGGTATATGCACGGTTATGATAGATTTACCTGTACGAAGTCCATCCGAATTGCGAATGAAACAGAAAAGCGATCCTGAGGTTGATAAGATCATAAAAGAATTAGAAGGTGACGATGATGTTGCTGCTCACAGATGGACGGAAAGAGGGTACATGCTAGAAAGAGGTGTACTTTATCGTTATAATCCAGATATAGATAATGAAGAGCCACAATTAGTTATTCCAGTGGATCTGCAAGAAGAGATCCTAAAAGAATGTCATGACGACCCTATCGCTGGTCATCCTGGTTACGAACGCACATATCAAAAGATTACACATAAATACTTCTTCCCAGGAATGCGAAAGAAAATTGCCAATTACATTAAATGTTGCAGTGTTTGTCAGCGGTATAAAGCGTCTAATGAGAAACCTGCTGGACTTATTCAAACACCAGTATTAAATCAACGAAATGAGGTTATAGCTATTGATCTTTTTGGACCGCTACCTGAAGGGGAAAATTCTGAAAAATGGATTCTGCTTGTAGAGGACACTGCCACAAGATGGGTTGAGTTATATGCCTTGAAGGAAGCAACGTCAAGCAATTGCGCTAAAATACTTATTGAAGAATATTTTCTTCGTTATGGTCTCCCTCGACGTGTCATATCTGATAATGGGGTTCAATTTGTAGCTAATGTCATGCAACAATGCATGTACTTGCTTGGTATACAACAAAATTTAATTCCTTTATATCACCCAGAGGCGAATCCTGCAGAGAGAAAGAATAGAGATTTGAAACTTCAATTATCCATATTAGTGAAGAATAGCCATAAGACTTGGCCAACATACCTGCCTCAAGTTAGGTTTGCTATGAAAAGTTCTAAATGCAGCTCAACAGGATGCACTCCAGCATATTTAATGTTTGCTCGGGAAATGAGAACACCGTTTGAAACAAATCGAGATTTAAGGAGCATACTTTCAAAAGAAAATTTTATTCCTCAAATTACGCCGTACCTTAAGGATTTTATCATAAAATTTGAAGAAATAAGAGAACGGGTAGAACGTCATCAAGATGATAAAAAAGAAGACGCTGATGAAAAACGTCGTTCAGCTTCATTTAATGTAGGAGATATGGTCCTTGTTAAGACACACAACCTAAGTAATGCTGCAAAAGGTTTCACTAGAAAATTTGTTCCCAAGAGGGATGGACCATATGTGATTGTTGACAAGCCCAGTCCTACAACCTATAGAATAGCTGCACCAGAAAATAAGGATGAAGTTTTGGGAAAGTTTCACATGTGTGAACTTACAGGTTTTCAGAGTCAAAAACAAGATAATTTGCAACCAATTTTTCCTAAACGTGGTAAGGGACCTCCAGTGCAGCGCACTCCAGTGCTAGACCATGCACGTGGGCGTGACCATGGTCTAGAGGGGGCGGATGTAGCAATCACTAGGGTACCTAGGGTTAGGAGGCTGCCTCAACGGTACCGATAAATTATAATTATATAACCTTTTCATATTTCGCGCCACTGCACGCGCACGCTCTGGCGAAATGTCGTGATTGGTTGAAATAATTTGGCGGTGAGATGCTGTGACATGGCCGCCATTCTTAGTTTTGTTTTGATATAATATTAGTTATTAGTTTTGATTGTCAGAAAGTTTTCCGTTTTAATTTTGTAATTTTGTATCCTAAATTTAGTTTCTTTCATTTGTAATGTGTGTTAAAATAACATAGATAAATTAGAACTGTGAAATTCTGGACAGATCAAAGACTCGGAATAAACCATTTTTCACACAAACCGTGTTTGGGACTGTATCACACAAACCCACCCCGTTAAAACTTTTTCACATAACCTCAAAATGTATGCACTAAAACTACCTCAAATACTAAGCTAACGGTTTTTGCAGCTGCTACGAAATAGAAACCGTAACCTATAAAATACCTGAGAGACCTACGAAAAATTTTACCCCATTCAAAATTTCATAGAGAAGTGGGGAAGGGACTAGGCGGATCTGGGCCTTACTACATAGGTACCTATTATTTCTAGGAACCTTTGCCCGGTTTGCCTGTCACAATTCTTTAGGATGTTAAGCAAAGAAACCACAACAGATTGTAGCAATTAGAATAGATTAGATATTCTAACTGAAGTATATAAAGGAGTAAAAATTTATTATCATAATAAAATCCACATTGTGCTATATGTCTTGCGTTTCTTCCAAGCGGATGGAGTAGGGTACATCATGTATGGTAGTCCAGTTCACTGTGTTGGAGCGAGCGATTACATTCTCTGCCATGTCTTCTCGGAACTCTTGCCATCGTCTCGCCGACACAAATTCTTTGAACAACTGCTTTTTAGTTGGTATCTAAAACAACATTTATTATATAATTTTTTATATACATATTGTAATTCTGTACTATTTCATCGTAACAGTTAGGTAGTTATAATAATGTCCTGCAAATGCTATTAAAATCTTCTCAGGGATAAATAAAAGCAACTATTATGTAAGATAAAAGCAACTATTGTGTAAAAGGTTAACAATAATGGTATTAGATCAAGATGTACGAGAGAATTAGTGACCGAGTTCCAAGTACAAATATAACCAACAGTCATAAATTTACACTAATGGGGAATGATTTTTACCCAGAATATCGTTTTATTACTAGGTTCCATCCCAAAAACAACTTACTTTCTTTCCCAAATAATGTTGTATCCGAGTCCAAATGTTGGCGGTGTTACGCTGAAGAAGCCATATCTTTGGAAGCAGCATGCAGCTCACAGGAGTCAGAGCTATGATGCGACGATCACGCATATCTTCCCCAAAACCAAAACACGCGCCCGGATTGAATTGGCAAATCTAAAAATACAGCTTATTGTACAATAATCTGTCATCGTTCATGCCGCTAAGACTGCTGCTACATTTCTATCGGAAGGGCGTCTGAGTCGCACCATCTCGGGTTGAAGATTAAGGCAGTGCATTATTGTATATCCCGAATGGTTGTTCTATTATAGAAAATGATATTTCTGATTAGATCAAGTTTACTCGTTTCGGTATCTCGTTGGTTTTTCCGTGTAATTCATACTAATGCAAAAATATATGAATATGCATTTTATACTGTAAGAATATTTGAGAATAATGTATACAAAATGATAAAATATGAAAGATAAGAAACAAACTTATAAACCTGCATGAAATAAGTTCGGAGATTCGGTTTTGGTGCCGTTGAAGCACCTGCAGTCATTACATCAGGTATTACACTAATTCTGGAAAAATAGATTGAATTTAAGTAATGACAAAAACCAGTTAATTTCCTGAAATTCATGAATTTAACCAGACCTAATGGATTCTCGGTAATCTTTATGTGTTACAGGCTTTATAAAATGTTCCGCTTTTAGTTCTTCTTCGTCTTCTTCTTCGATATCACTTCCCTTACAGTTCCTTGTGTTTGTTATTCCATATTCCAACCCCTCAATTTTTTGAGTTTCACGTTTATCTGATTTTTCAAAATCAACACTTCCCTTACTACTTTTTCCGGGTTTTATTTCATTTTCTGATCCCCCAGCCGCCTGACTTCCACGTTTACCTGATTGGTGCAATATACCCTTTGAAACAGATGGCCCTTTTTCTTGATCATTGTCTGCCGTTGCATTTGACTCGCGTTCAACTTTAGCCAAATCGTAAGCTTTAAAATATTTCTTTTCCAAGTCTTGTTCACTTTCCACGATTGGTACCTATAGTTTTTATCTCATGATTAGAACATATCTGAAGCCTTTAAAATTTTCCACAATAATTCACAAACATATAAAATAATTAAACCAAAAAGTAAATTAAACATAAAAACAAGACTATACTCACAAAAGGATCGTATAATGTATAATAATTTATCCCCAACCGCGTAGTCACGATTACTTGAAGAGATTCTATCATTTGACATCGTCCTGATAGTATAAAATAAACGAAGTTGGGAACTCCCATACCATCGCCGAGCAAGGTGTCATTAATCTGGTAAGATTTCATTTTTGCTACTATGCAACCTTCACGACGGGCCACCTTATAAGGAAATTTAAGCCCATTGAATATAAAGATGACAAAGATACCTAAATCTAAATATTTTGTACATTATTTCCAATAGTAAATTATAAATACCTCATCCAGTGCGTCGAAGTATGTAAACGAGCACATAGCACGACGAACTTCATCCCACTGTTTCTGAATAGTAGCTTGAAGTACACTTTTGAAGTCTTCCTTCATTAGTGCCAATAGCTCACAGTGATCTATCGACCAATGTGATATGATATAAACAAAATTTATTCTTGAAATCTTTCAAGTTATATAAAAAAAATAACATATATTTCATCCACCACAACTTTTAAACGACTCAACCGAATTTCTTCAAACATAATATCTAAGAACGCTCATTCATAAGTCACCTTTAATAAAATAAAAATGAAAAAGCTTCAATCCGTTCAAAAGCTATTTATAACAGGCCTCTTTTTGGGTCGGGGGTTAAAAATGAAGAAAGAGAAAGAGTAGTAGTAGTCTAGGGTATACAATGCTCCCAGGAATCAATGATTGAGCCTCTACAAATTAAGAAAAATGCATTTACAAAGAACCAGTCAACCTAGAGAGCCTTTGCTATGCTAGATAGAATTCTAATGAATTAATATGTAAAGCAGCAAAAGCGATAATGACGGCATAATCTGAATTCACTGATTCCACTTTATGAATTCTTTCGACTGTATTGACGATATTTTCCAATGAATCAAATCATTACTGAAAATCCTATAAGGTTCGTTACAGACTCTGAGCTCACTTCACTTATAAGTCACTTTATCTACAGTAAACGAGTACAATATCTAACCAGTAGTGGTTACTGTAGCAGTCCTTGGTATACTGTGTAACAACGAAACTTCTCCAAACATGTTGCCAGGATGCATAACACCAACGTCCACAGTGACGTATTTCTTGAGCAGTTCATCGTATACCAGCTGGCTGACTTTTACGTCACCGCTGACGATGAAATACATGGCATGGGCGTCATGATGTTGACGGACTATAACACGCCCGGGACCATAGTATTTGAAATACGTTGCAGCAGCAAGTTTCTTTTTTACATTCTGAAGAAGAAATGACTTAAAACGAATGTTCGGACAATATTGCATGACAATGTGATAATGCGTAAATTGTAAGTTGTGGACTTCATCGAATCAGGTAAAGCTTTCTTCTATTTACAACCCGCGAACTGAAGAGTCCGTTCTAAGTTCTGCTTTCCGCGTTCTAAAATGATTATAATTTTATAGCAAAGCAAAAAATAATAGGGGACGCGTTCTAATCGCCTGCTATCTGCGTGATAATATAAAATGGTTAGCGGTGCAGATGGCAAAACTCAGAACACCTAAACTTTTGGTAGAAGCGCGGACCCTTAATGAAGAATTCCTGCTCAAGATGAAAAATAATAATTGACAGAACGGGCATATGTTCGGGAATAGAGTACAATGGGACATCTTTAATTTCTATATTCAAAAAACTTACATTAGGGTATCGCTTAAAACATTTAAGACCTCCTATCATGCGATATATATATTTCTTCTGGTGATCGGTTCGCTCTTCAGCGTTTTTATTTAAAAGAGCTTTATCCTGAAAACGTTTAATAAATTGATAAAGATTAGAACTTTAGAACGAAGAAGGTGGTCTATATTGACACTATGTAGTGACTGACTTCCTACGCTTGGAAAGCTTATTTGCCATACAGCAATTCCTGCAGTAGCGCAGTATTATTACAATATAACACTCCTGTAGATCAATGACGTGACCGAAGACCTATCTCGTCTAAGATAAACGACAAACACGTCTCATTGATTGCTTATACAGTCCAAGCGTCGTTTAATAACGTGCAATTAAAAATATGTCTCTCTCTTTTGCTCTAAAGCAACGAAAGAGCGAGCGACCATTTAACCAATAGATGGAACGCGTTTGACGTTTCTGTTAGACAATCTTTGGTCGCGTCATAGCCATACTGATCGTAACTTTTTTTAGTTTCTATTAACATCGCTATCATTAAGTTAAACTGAGTCTCATGGTCCCCGAACCAGGATTTTAGGTCAGTCCATAAAAGACAATAATGCAATGCCTAAGAGAGCTGTGATACGAAGCCACTTGAAAGCAAGTTTTAAATCCTCGCATGGATTGAGTAGAAGTAGATGTACATGTGAAAGATAGATAATATTATTTTCGGTCATTTCCTCTATCAGAAGCTAATATCCTAAAACAAACTTATTCCTATTCCTTCTCACGCGAAGAGAGAGACGAATTGGCCATGGTAATCGGATGCGTCAACACAAATTCAAATGTCATGGTTTTGTTTCGCAATATTTACGAGTTTTTCTACTGATATTTTTGTCTCACACTTTTTTTTTGTAAACTCACGTTTATACCGAGCAATTGCTTTTGTTTAACTTTCGATCTCACTGCCTGTTCCACCCTCCGTTTTACGTCATCGCCTCGGTATTGGTCGATATCCTCAATCAGCCAATGTGCGTTGGCCATAACCAAACGTATCAAAGCACGAAATAAACATTTTGCACGAAACTTTCTCCTCAACTGCTCCTCAGGATCCTGTCATTAGGCAATAATATGAGAATAATAAAAACATGAATCCTTTTAGCCGCAGTAGACAACATAAATACTATTCGTAAAATATTCGATTTAACCTCTTGAAGTTCTTGACGGCCTCCGTAGTATGCGCAGTGGATTTATAAGACGGAGGTCTTAGCTTCGATTCCCGGCTGTGCCAATAAAGATTTTCTAAATTTGTCTAGGTCTGGCTGGTGGGCAAGCTTCGGCCGTGGTTAGTTACTCTACCGACAAAGACGTACCACCAACGGGGGAGGGCGCCAGCTAGTGCGAGGAATGAAATTAAGAGGTCGACAGTATTGTTACAAGTACACTCCCTTAGATAACAGACATCAAACTGAAGCAGATTGCGCTTGTCGCTTTCTCCTACCTACCTACCTCTTGCTTTCATACGTCCTCCATTGTAATATTTAATAAAAAGTCCAAGCGTAAAAAGTAGGTACATTAAAAGGAATAAATAAAAGACTTCAATAACCTACATCTTAAAGTTTAAGCTACCTTATTACCTGGTATAAAAACCTGAACCTTAATAATTATTAATTGATTGAAATCAAAAATTAATTATAAGTAAAATATCTTTACCACTTCCTTTTTTGGTCCTACCATGAGTTTAAAAAAATAAATGAAATAGCAAATAAATTGTTATAAAAAGTTAAAATTAAATAAAATTCAAAATAACATCTTAACACTTCAAATTAATCCCAAATATCCAAAGAGTATATAAACACATTCGTTACGTTCAAATATCAAATAATCCACAGATTAAATATAAACGATAAGTTTTTTCACGTCTGGCGTAACTCATAGATTAATGACTACTAGTCATAACGCGGCTGTAGGTGAGTCAAGAGCGTGACAGACTTATCTCATTCGGCCTTTATTAGAAAGTGACACAAGATTATTTTTTGTCCCTTTCAGCGTGTTCGTTTTTATTGCTTGTCAAGAGTGGAGTTTGTGACAAGCAAGGGACATATCTGAGCAATTATTAGCTTTTTATTAAATTTGCTCATAAATAATATAACTTTGCGGTTACGATATTAATTTAAACGTTATCGTGCTATGGTGGGTTGTAATATTTTCGGCTGCAACAGTCGCAGCGAACAGAAAATCGAAGGAATTACGTTTCATACGTAAGTAGGCATAAACTTCATTGATTGATGATTTAAAGCTTAGATATGTTATTTTTTAGCAAATTTAATGTATTATGCGTTTACTAAACTATCTTATATAAAGTAGTATTTCGTATTTTACGATATTTTAAAACATAACGTTTTATGATGTACTTTAAATGTTGACATGTCATGTCAATAAGGCTGATTTGCTGTCTCACGAGTGGATACGCTATGGGCTCTATCTAGTAGTATTTAATCTATGGCGTAACTACACGTAGGTATATAAATGACACGATAGTCATTTTGTTGATGCTTAAAAAAATCATTTTAGTCAATGGTCTTATAGCGAAATGCTTCAATTTTCTTCGAGGACCTTAGAAGCATTGAATTGTTGAATCAAGGGTCAAATACAGAGGACAGTAATTTTTATGAAAATGTCTGTTGGTAGTATAAATACCAGAGATAATACAAACACTTTCACCACTTATACCTGTGGACTGAATCATAGAATAGTTTGCCACAGACGATATTCTGTTTTATCATATTCTATATCATAAATGACAATGACATTCCTAATTCGAAAATTGTAAAATCACTCGAGAAACTTAAGCATATAATTTTTCAGAACTGCAATATTAAACTACTAGACTACTAGTACACATAATTTAGTTTATCTGACAATATTTCTCTCGTTTAATATCAACAAACAGAAACACCACATCATACAAAATGGTAAGAAGTCATTTCATCACTTCAGAAACGATGCCGGGAATATTTCACTGTTTATGCCTGTTATTTTCATAAATACAATATTCAATAAGATTTTGGACTATTGGAAGTCATTGAGTGACATACAAATTATATCTAGTAGTTCTGCAACATGGTGCAGTCATAGAAAAACAAAAATTAAGAATACCTATCTTAGTATTTATTTTAAGACAAAACTTATGACTTGATTCTTGTGTCTGTTTTCTGTAGAATCTGTCTACAAAGTCCGTAATGTATTAGGGAAAAATTATTAAAAAAAATAGTAATAATGGATTTTTATTTAAAAATATGATGATTAGGCTAATTATGATCCAGAGCTCGTCATGATGGGGGGAGTATATAAAGAGGGTTTAGGAGGTCACAATCCCTCCATATATATGGGTTTAAGGGGCCCATGGCCTGGCCTCCATCCTAGTACAAGGGGGATTGATTAGACTTAACACCTGTATTGTGCCTTTTGTAAAAAACAGTAATGTAATAATTTATCAGGAATTTCAACTTTACTCAATTCTTTTATATTTTAATTTCAGAGCTTTGGTCTGCCATCACTCAAGGTGAAGCCTGAACATGCAGGCAACATTCCAATCCAAGAAGGCCCTTATGGAATTGCCAGTCCTATGGTGGCAGGGCTGGAGGCGACAAAGAATAAATTGGGCATGTCACACCCTTTGCAAGCATCAGAAAAGAATGTAAGAATAGAACTAAGAATATATTGTTTTGCTTTTAATTGGATATTTAAATCTATAATAATATTAAAATATATGTGTGGTGATATGGAGGAGTAATAACTTGCATGGACAAATCAACAAGGCCCTTATGGGGCCAGATTTATATAACATCATTATCTAGGTTGAAATTAGGTGTTTTAATTGTGCAATTATGTATAAAGTGACTACCAGTAACATATTATGGAAGAATGTACTTTAGACATATGTCGAGTGTCTCATCATCCTAGGGCGTCCCTCAGACTTATGAGATTACGGCCATCTGGAATGTTGAGTCAACTATTATTGTTCCTATAGTTATTTTTGTTAATGGTCTTTTTGCTAAAAGCTTCAACCAACATCTTAAAATGCTTTGCCTTGGCTAGGAAGGCAACCTAGAACCTCATGAACTAAAAGAGACTTATCTTTAGGTTGAACCATAAAGTCAGTAATTGAGTCCTTTACAAAATACAACATTTATATTTGCAGTATCACCTAAATGAAGAGAAAATGAACATGGCAATGCTGCGTAACATCCAGGGCTGCCATGCACCTATGAGACTTTCCATGGAGAGGAAGTTTGCCAGCAAGGTAAAATAATCACCACCTTCATGTCAACCAATACACAGTAAAGAGATCAGTTCCCACCTGCATAGATACCATTCCTGTAGCAATATGGAGAAAACCATTAGTCCATTAGTGAGTGTCGAGATTGTGAGATAAGTCTTCATTATCATCATTATCAGTCTATTAACAGCCTACTTCAGGGCCACGCCTGACCCACCACACTGCTACAATGCAGGTGGAGGATATGTTGATGATGTGAAGGACAACGGTTTAACATGCTCCACACTGCTACAATCCAGGGCTTGGAATGTACTGTGAAAATTTCATATAAGGATAAGAAAAACTCACGATTTATTTCAGGGCCTGACTCGGAATTGGAACTTAGGATCTTGTGATCCATGCCATATTTTGTTATATCTCAAATAAATAAAGCAGCGTTTTGGATGAAAGCTCCCAGACAGGTTAAATTTCTCAGACTTCAAACAATTATCGTCATCTTTCATCTAATTTACATCAAACCTTGATAAATTACATAATTTATTGTTTATATACTAAAACCTTCCACAGGAATCACTATCTATTGGTGAAAAACTGCATGACAGTCTGTAGAGTAGTCTTTGAGTTTATTGCGGACAAACAGACAGACTTTTTTTTTAATATCTTGAAATATTTGTCAATATCATAATTCAATCCTCATTTGTTGTCTAAACAGGTTGGACGTCTTCCTTTCCTGCCAAGCTCAAATCTCCAACATGATGTGTTCACAGGCAGATATCTAGATATTGGTTTTGAAGATATACTAAATACTCCAGAATTTTGTGAGATCAGCGGACAACCTCATGCTGTGGTTGAAAGATCGTTGGGTATTCTATAAATAATAATTATGCTTTCTATCTAATTTTTTCAGTAAATACACATTTTAACAAAAAATTTACTGCTTTTCTGTCTCTCCATTGAAATATTTGAACAAGTATGATACACTTATAATGGAAGTTACTTTCAGACAATAAATCTCAATGATTCCTCAAAAGCATTACTCATTTAGCTAATTCATCTTGCGTAATTCAAACGTGACACGATGCTACGCAAGCGCAGATTGCTACATATGACGCAAGTAGTAATGCAGTTTTTTCGCGTTCGTCGCGTTGGCAGCTTCGCGTCGCTTTGCATTCAAACATCCCCATTGCAAGGCACCCCCTTATAATACAAAATCTATGTTACATTAGATTAGATGATATGCTAAACAGCAAATTAAAATTAAATATTTCCCATGAAATGACTGAAACAACTGTATCTAATAAAACTAGAATGTATTAATATAATATTTTATTATGTTTTAAATATTAATTAACTTAATAATAAATCAATCATTCTGTACAATATCAAGAATTCTAAGCTTATTTATTTTTTTTACTTCATTAATTCCAATATCGATTTCCTGTGCTGTCGTGTTGTTGTACCTATTTTTTAAGCCTTCAATAATGGATTGAATTTTGTTTTCTCTTGCACAAATAATAAATGGGAATCCGAATTTGTTTTTATACCTGCAACAAAAAAGATAATTTGTTTGAAATGGTATTGAATTTTTTCTCGTTTTTGCTAACAGCGCCATCTAGTTACTTGACCCCAAACTAAGTAGTGAATCATAAACTGCAGTTTATTATGCTATTTTAGTATGTTGGTTCTAAGGTAATACCGTCCTCTATGACCTCTTGATATAACTAAATTGTTTACATGATACACAAAAGATGTCGCTAGGAGAATAACTATGCGCACGTTTTGCTGCGTTTCGATGGGGTGTTTTACATTGCTTTATGTATGTTTGTTAACTTAATTTTTTCGATATACTTATAAGTCGAGCGATTTTCAATCGGGATAATTAAAAATTTTAAACTTAATAAATAATTAAAGACGAATTTTGAAATTACTGCATAGTTAAGGATTAGATAACTTTAAAAATCACTAAGCTATACTAAAGCCAAACTCGATTGAGAATGCTTGTCAACATTAATTTAAAATGGATGAGGAAATTCAAAGAGGACGATATCTAATTGTAAATACAATATATGTATTTTTCTGTAATAATTTGACAACTTTGGCACAGAAGATACTATCCGTGAAGCGAAGACCTACTTATCTAATTGGTAGGTAAATTCGAATTAAGCTACCTGTTTCCATTGAAATTTGAATGTGGTCTTGTTTCCTACCTTTCATTATTTAAATCCATGATAGCTTTCTGTTCAACCGTTAGTTCGCTTAACCCAGCACTACGTTGTTCACCTGTGGACTCCTGGGTGAGTTCTCCTTTCGCTGCCAAACGACCGGCCAAATCGGGATGTGATTTAAGTACTTGCACCTTGCCTGTAAATGAGTTTGCAGTGATTCTGAACCTCTTTCCTAACATAACTACAAGGAGTTAGGTACGTTAGGTAAGAGGTTCAGACGTTTAGGCCCTACTTATTTTTTTAGTTAGTAAGTAGTAGGTACTTTATAGGTGAGAGAGGGGACAGTAGTGAAAGAACAATTGCAAGATCCCATACAACATTTTACCTGAAATCTATTTGAAGCGTCTATATAGTAAAAAATGTAAAAACTATAGTAGTTTTATTACAGAAACATAATCACCAAGATTTTTCGTTTGACGAGGCTACAAAAAAAAGTTATTAACATTATAGGAATAGGCAAGCACAGTAAGTTATGACAAAAAGCACGCAGTTTGCCGCATATATGTACCTATTATCTATGGTTTGCTATTTCTTTGTCAACATGATTTTGTCACTAAGTGTTGCCATTACAGCTTTTTACTTATTACATACACTTTTACTTATAGTTAAATACATCCTTTTGCATTACAGTATTGTGTACGAATGTTTCGGTAAAACAACGGTTTTTTCATAACATTATGTTGATACACAATGTCATTGTGGCTAACCAAGGGTGACAGAACATTTCTTTAAATATATTTTCTACCAACGAATATTAAAAAATTGCGTAGCGCGTTTTCTAAGGTGGCAACTCTTGTGATTCTAAACCACCATCGCATATGAATTTAATCAAATGAATGTTCATTTGTTGATTAATTTAATCTCAGCTTTTACATGTAAAATTAATTTAGTATAAAATACTAAGTTTTAACAAATTAAATTACTAACTTTGTATTGGTAAGTCACATTTATAGACGCCTCCGAAATCACTCAGGTATAATCTAGCCATTGTTCTTTTGTCTTTTTTTCGATGGAGTGATGAAACTATAAAATATTTTAACTTTTTGTGGAAAAACTCGCTTGTTACAAATGGCTCCATGTTTAAATATAAAAAACAGCAGATTTGAAATACCTATATGGTTTTTTAAATTAATAAGAAAATTATATTTATTACCTCCGTAACCACAAGCTCTAAATAATTTAAGTGTTTTTATGAAAAGTAGTTACGTTAAAGTGAGTTAAAGGGCTTTTAGGTACATATCTAAGATCAAGCGATGTACCTGCCTAAGTATCTATAACATATACTTCTATAGACATTTAGCTACAACTAAGCTACCTCTCTAGGAAACTACCTACCTACTTAGATAAGTTTACCATCTCGTTGATTTCATAAAAATACAATTATACAATGGCTGTAAATATTGACCCACCTTCAACGCTGAGTTCGTCCAAATATTTGCCGAACGCGGCACAAAGGTCGGAGGCGTCTGAGAACGGACGCAGTGCCCGCACGCTCACCGCCGCCTCCGAGCGGTGCTCGATCACATTCTTAAACACCCACTCAAACTGATCATCACTCAAGGAATTCACTTCGGAGACACTTAATTTCGTCATGTTGGATTGAGGTTTGGAACTGAAGTGAGTTTTGTTTTGTATTATTGAGTGAGTTTTATTATCGGCAAGGTCATTAGTTCAAATGAGATCGACGCACTCGTTACGAAAATATGGGTAGGTATTTGTTACTTAATTAGTTGGATACATACTTTTGATAGTGGTAAGTGACTTAATTGAAAGTTATTTTATAACTAGGTACTTAAAATACCAAATTCATATTCATTTATTTAAAATTTCAAGTAGGTATGTTGTTATACATCCATTTATGAAAAGCCAAGTCTGTCAGTGGTGACTCTACCACCGGTTCGTAAGGCATATACCTACTGCCGACAAGAAACTCAGCAGTTGCACATTTAACAATGATTGTTAGGTATAATTTGTATTTTATAATTAATAATCTTAGTTATCAAATCTTATGTTCAGTAAGGTAAACGCTGGTAAAGTCGACAGTGTCCCAATAGCCGTCATAATATAGAAAAAGGCCTGTTATTTATTTCTTATAATAACTAAGTAAAATTTATTTATGCTAACATATTTGTGGTATTATACACGATAATTTGTATGCAAAATTTTAATCAGCACTTTACTGGTGTTTGATAAACAATAAACGAAAGTTTGCGTTTTTGAATATTTGTATTTTTTTACAAGTTTAGGCACTGAATCGCAGCTCGCCATGCTTGTGTACGATGTAACTTTTGTAACATTTGTTGTGAACTTTTGATATATCCAATTCTTTTATAGAAGAGTCAATTTAATTTTCTACCGAAATAATTAAAAATACTATGTTATATTTCTTTTTATTTTTATTTTGGGCGTGTGACATCTACTCGTACTTTGAATTCCCAACTAAAACCAGAACTCGTCAAAATTTTGACGACCACTGGGACATACACAGTAAATGAACGTAAATCTGACACCGTTTCTAGTTTCAGCTTTATTGCGTGGGGATAAGGGTGAAAGTTGCATTAGGCACGGCCTGGTAGTGTTAAGTCTTTAACTTAGCTTTAAATGTTAAGATGATAATATATCCGCTTGATAGTTACAATGCCTACATTTTTAACATAAGTCAAAATTGAAGTTAAATATGATTTTACGTTAACGTGTTATATATAAATATCAGCTTTACTAGCTCGTTATGCAGCTTTGTTTAAACATATCGTTAGATATGTATTTTTTCATCGCTATTAAAGCGGGCAAACCAGCTCACCTGCGGGTCACCTGATGAGTGATTACCACCGCCTATGTACATTTGCAACACGAGAGGTACTGGTAATGCGTAGCCAGCCTTTGAGGAATTTATTGATTGGATTGCCCCTTAAATACCCCTATGATATAATTGTCAGAAAATTCCGCAGCAGGAAGTTGGTTCCAGAGTCTGCATATGCGCGGCAGAAATGATCTACAAAATCTAGAGGTTGTAGATAGCCAGCCATCCAGATGGTGTAAGTGAAACTACGCTGAGAGAAGACAGAGGGTAGTATAATTTCGAACAGCTCCTCAGAGCACTCGCCATAATAAAGACGATAGAACACACATAGAGAGCTAACGTCCCTACGGTGTTCTAAGGTCTCCAACTTGCTGGTGAGTTTGGAATTGTCAACGAAGCGAACTGCCCGCCTTTGAATGCGATCAAGTGGAAGAAGTTGGTATTAAGGTGCTTCAGCCCATAGATGTGAGCAGTACTCCATGTGCGGACGTACTTGGGCTTTATAGAGGCTGAAAGTAACGATGATTCAGGGAAGTCTCAATTTCAGACACAATTCTGGTCCTACACTCCTCCAGCTGTTTAAGAGAAAGCTGTACGCGATCATTGTAAAGGGCGTCGCCCGTGCTATCATTCGTATAGCAACGCATGTTGTTGCTGGAAATCATGTCATTTATGTGCAGTATGAATAACGTGGGCGACAGCACTGAAGCTTGTGGAACACCAGTGTTAATTGATTTGGGAAGGGAGCACAAACCGTCGACTACGAATTTAATGCTCCGTTCATTTAGAAAGTTGGCGATCCAATCGCATAGCTTCTCCGGGGGTCCATAAGAAGTTAGTTTGGGCAGAAGTGCCTTATGCCATACTCGATCAAACTTCTTCGCAATATCTAAGCTCGCCGCGCGAGCTTCTCCTTTACTCTCTAAAGCTTGTGCCCAACGGTGAGTGAGGTAATTTGGAGTGCAGGAAGTTTATAGAAATAGGCCTATAGTTGGGTGGAATTGACTTATCGCCTTTTTTGGGTACTGGGTGTACCAAGGCAGTCTTCTAAGTAGTCGAAACAGTACTGGAGGAGTAGGATAGTTGAAACAGACGTGTCAGGACTGGAGTCTGCTCTGGTGCACAAGTTCTCAACACAACCGCTGGGATACCATCCGGCCCACTTGCCTTGTTGATGTCTAGGGACAAAAGCGCTTTGTGCACTTCACGCTGGGTGAAAAGTATGTCACGCAAAGAGCTATTACACCGCGAGATGGTAGGCGGTGTATTTCCCCAATCATCAAGCGTAGAATTATTGTCAAAGAGAGTACCAAGAATTTCTACTTTCTCTTTAGCAGAATAGGCCAGTGTATCGTCTAATTTGCAGAGTAATGGAAAAGAAGAACGGCAGAAGTTGCCTTGAATGGCTTTGGAAAGAGACCAAAAAGCACGAGATTCAGGTGGCATTTTAAGCAACCTCTGACCAATTCATTGGTGAACTTGCACCTGGCAATAGTACTTTTGTAGGATTTGGAGGCAGAGTTAAAAGTTTTGTTCAAGTGTCCTGCATTCGGATCTTTTTGTTACATGCCGTGTTCCACGCTTGGTCACACATGTTCACGTTTAGGTTCGAGTCGGTCGCCGATTTTAGTTTAATAACTTTGTTTCGGAGGGCAGTTTCTTATTGTGCGTTCTGAACGGATGGGAATGAGACCAAATAATGTTGCCTATAACAAATGCTTCACAAACAAATTAGCATCGAACTCGATGAAACATAACAACTCCCAGTCAATCATATTATGTTTGATTTTGTCTCTTCCCATAACTAGTACGTCACATTGCAAAATCTCTGTAGGATTTGGTTATAGTTCGATCGATTGGCAAGACACGGTGCTCGGAAATTTACCATTAACAAGTACCACCAGATCGACTGCATACTATTCTCCCATTATGACTACAGATTTTCAAAGCTGGAGTATCAAAACAATCATATCATATGTATTGAACTAAAAAAAATAATTAATAAAATGAACTTTATGTCTAAGTCAATAAAGTTCAAATTCTTTTTCAAAATTGACGAGTTCTGGGACATTTTGACGATAATTAGGACAAACCTGGCGGATACTGGTACGAATCGCTCATTTTGAAAATTTTTTAAATATTTAGTTACATTATATTAACTAATTAATACCAAAATTATATTTCTAAAAAATTAATTAAATTTGCTCTCTTGTCATGTAATTAGTTTTTCTCTACTATGACTAGTAGTAATCTGGCAAGCCTGCAAAGGTAGCGAAGTTCAGAAACTGACGACTATTGGGACGTTTACCTTAGAAAGCATTGCCAATTGTCTCAAAGAATCTTTGTCGTAGAGAAATGACTAAAACTGAAATTCAAATTCAAATTCAAAATCACTTATTTCAAGTAGGCTGTTTTACAAGCACTTTTGAAACGTCAAGTCTGTCAGTACGTAGTGACTCTACCACCGGTTCGAAAGGCAGATCCCGCGGAGAAGAGCCAACTTCTCTTCGGTAACTTAGCCTTAGTTTCTCCGATTGAGTTTTAGCAAAGTCCAAACCAAAATCATCTATCTGAGTGGTTGCTAACCAACGTTTTATACCTCCTCCAATTCCTGGGTCAGTACAATACTTACCGCCTGGCATTTCATGCTAACCTTTTTGATTTTATTGCTCCCGTGCTTTCTTTTCCTCTCTATTCCTCTCTTCTGTCCGAATCTGAGCCATTCTTCGCTTTTTAACACGAGTAGGTACAATATGTTTCGTTTCAACTCACTCGCTAACTGAGCCTCTGCTCTGATATCTGCACCTCCGGGACATTCAAACACAGTATGCCTCAGAGTGTCTTCCTCTCCGTGTGCCTTCCTGGTCCAGGGGAAAAATGTCCCATCTACCTATTAATCTAAATACTTAGGTACCTACCTACTTTAACAACGCGTTTCTGCTGTACTGACATCTTTTAAATTTACACACCATTGATATCTCACTTTTTAATTAGAGATTATATTGACGCTGTGGATTTTTGAGGAGACGGTCTTGAGTGTAGCTGGTAGGAGGCTTCGGCCATTGTTAATTACCACCCTACCCTTAGACTGCATCATCACTTAGGAATACCACTTGTAATGGACAATAATATATCAATGTTACACAATCGCTTTTGAGTTGTCAAAATACTTACTATAACGTACCTACATCATGGACATATTAGAATTTCTTTACATATATTTATATAAGTAATTTCCTGAAAATAAAAATAGAACCGACTCAAAACGCACTAAAAAGTAAAATATAACTGTGTCATTTAGTTGCTTTAATTAACTTAGGCATATCTATGAAGTCAGCTAAGTTTAAGGAACCTTTATTTTACGTAGTAAAGCAGTTTGTGGGTTCTAGGTAACGTCCTTAAAGTAGAAACCTTGGCTGGCACCGACTTCTAGATATGCTTAAGTTCATTAAAGCAACTAAATGACACAGTTATTTTTTACTTTTTAGTGCGTCTTGAGTCGGTTCTATTTTTATTTAAAAAAATTTATTTTTTACTTTTTAGTGATTTCCCGCCACGTATCGCACTCGTACTATACTGTCATAGTATATTATATGGCACTTATAGCCAAAAAGCTACCGATACCGAGACAAGAACCGAAATCGCTGTAAGCGTGCCTCCAAAATTTGAAGAGTTCCTTCAATTTTCCCAGGATATCAGCATCAGATCCTAACATGATGACAATGGGACCACCTTGGAAGTATGCCCTTTTTTAATAAAAAAAGAATTATCAAAATCGGACAACTCTGTAAAAAGTTATGCGTGGTCATACACACAAAAAATTTATACGTGTCGAATTGAGAACATCCTTCCTTTTTTTGCGTCGGTTAATAAAAGCCATAAATTATATAACAGCTTGACAATCGCTTTGATAATCGTGCGATTAATCTGGAAATGGAAATTTCGATAATCATCGATTAAGTAAGATTAACCGTAATCTTTTAAATTAAGATATACAAACAGCATATTATACCTAATGTTAGTACGTAGGTACATTACCAAGGTGTCTATAGGAAATAGGACGTACGATCCAATTTAAACTTTAGTTTTAACGCTAAATGTCATCGAACCGCTTTTTTTTAATTAATTTAATAACCTACAACTAAGTACTTTAAAAGGTCTTTTTAATCAGTTTTCTGTAAGTCACCACAGATACTTATCTAGTTTGTACAGATGTAGATAAGTATATAAGGCGTTACCTATAATTACCTAATAAGATACCTACCTGCCTAAGGCCTGTGTGCACCAAGATTTCGGTTATCATAACCAACAGTTAACATAACTTTACTATAAATTTACTGTTCACGACAACCCGTACGCCGGTTAAGAACGTGAGCTCGGTTAAGATAACCGCCCGGTTTACATTCTTAGGCCTGTGTGCACCAAGATTTCCTTTATCATAACCAACGGTTAACATAACTTTACTATTTATAATAAACCCGTACGCCGAGAACGTATACCGGGCGGTTATCTTATCCGAGCTTACGTCCTTAACCAGTGTACGGGTTGTCGTGAACAGTAAATTTTACGTTTTACTTATGTTAACCGTTGGTTATGATAACTGAAATCTTGGTGCACACAGGCCTTAATCTGCGTACGGGTTGTCGTGAACAGTAAATTTATAGTTAGCTTATGTTAACCGTTGGTTATGATAACCGAAATCTTGGTGCACACAGGCCTAAGCAGTTTTTACAGTATTGTTAATATGAGCCCCCTTTCCCTTACTTACCAATTTTCACGATCATATTAGCAACTTCCGTCTTAACTTAAAACTTAAACTTGAGATATACTGTAAAATGTGCGAAATATGGACAACGAAGCCTTCTTACACACACAAATGTACAAGGAAATTTTAAATTTTTTCCTAGTGGAATTATTGGATATTTTAATAGTAAATCGGGATAAAGTTTAATGTAACAAATCAAAAATCATGAAAATCGGTTCAGCAGGTATACTTAAGTGTAGTATCTCACACGAGTTTGTTTTATAGAGGTGTCCCGTAAATAATGGAATCTACGTAAATACATCACATAAGTAAATATAGTCACTCAGCGGGCGATGGAAAGAGCAATGCTCGGAGTATCTCTGCGTGATCGAATCAGAAATGAGGAGATCCGCAGAAGAACCAAAGTAACCGACATAGCTCAGCGAGTCGCAGAACTGAAGTGGCAATGGGCGGGGCACGTGGTTCGAACAGCTGATGGACGTTGGGGGCCGAAGGTGCTAGAATGGCGACCCCGCACCGGAAAGCGCAGTGTTGGTCGACCCCCCACCAGGTGGACTGATGACATCAAACGGGTCGCAGGGAGCCGCTGGGCTCATGCGGCTCAGGTTCGTTGGAAGTCCCTAAAAAAGGCCTATGTCCAGCAGTGGACGTCTATTGGCTGATAATGATGATGATGATGATGAAGTAAATATATCTGTAGTTAGATTTAAATATATATGGACTTAATATGAAGTAATTATGACACCTTAATTTAAAACTAAGTATAGTGCATGTTGTGAAGACCTGTAGCATTCACTAAAGCTGACTATGTATAAACAATAGACTAGAATTAATGTATCAGCATTTGGTATAAATAAATTATTTAAAACGAATTTAATTAGTATCCAAATGATGACCAAGTTTTTTTTTCGAACTTTCCAATTTTTCCTGGCTTGAATCACATAATTCAATGCTGGAGTTGCTGTAATGTAGATTTTAAGATCTTATTTTTGTTCAATACTTATTAGATACGCATTAGATTATCTACCCATGTGTTGCGACATTATTCGTTAACATATTTTTTTATTTAATTCATAAAAAGAGTTTATTAGCGATTGAGGCATTCATTCGAAGACCCGATTCAAAAAATTGTAAAAAATGCATGGCACCGAATTAGACCACATTTTTATGCACTTATCTATCAATGTGTGTAAATTGGTATAAAACGTACGTTTTCTCGTTTGTGGTTACAAACATACTAGTTATAAAATAGAACCGACTCAAAACGCACTAAAAAGTAAATAAAATTTTTTAACAAAAAATGGAACCGACTCAAAACGCACTAAAAAGTAAAAAATAACTGTGTCATTTAGTTGCTTTAATTTACTTAAGTATATCTATGAAGTCGGTGCCAGTCAAGTTTAAGGAACATTTATTTTACGTAGTAAAGAAGTTTGTGGGTTCTAGGTAACGTCCTTGAAAGTAGAAACCTTGGCTGGCACCGACTCTTAGATATCTTTAAATTAAAGCAACTAAATACAAGTTATTTTTTACTTTTTAGTGCGTTTTGAGTCGGTTCCATTTTTTGTTAAAAAATTTTATTTCTTACTTTTTAGTGATTTATCGCCACATCACATACTCGTACTATACTGTCATAGTTACTGATACCGAGACAAAAACCGAAATCGCTGTAAGCGTGCCTCCAAAATTTGAAGAGTTCCTTCAATTTCCCAAGGATATCATCATCAGATCCTAACATGATGACAAGGGAACCACCTTGGAAGTATGCCCTTTCTAATAAAAATAGAATTATCAAAATCGGAGAACTCTGTTAAAAGTTATGCGTGGTCATACATAAAAAAATATACGTGTCGAATTAAAAAAACCTCCTCCGTTTTTTTTTCGTCGGTTAAAAATGTATTAGGGGTAGGGGTGTTGAATTAGTCTAAACTTAGTGCAATGTAAAGAAATATAGCACCTATAACGTTATAGGTATCATAGTGTATCTAGCGAATGGTCGATTTCCCACATTTGCAAACACTGACGAGTACAAGTAGCGGCACGAAACTCTAGCGCTGACCGTTATTGCGCAGAAGTAAAAATTTAGGTATCATGGGGGAGCTTGAGGAATGAGGGGCGGGCGTGCGTAGCGGCGATTGGCTCCCCTGTCGCATTCCGTCCCCCGCACCGAAACGACGCGACGCGGACTTCCAGTGTACAGTCTCGCTCTGAGTTGCATTGTTATTATTGTTAATTTTCAGTTGGTTTGTTAAATATAATTATATATTTTGTTGTTTTTTTAAGTTTGTTTATGAATTTAAAGGGAATAATATACCTAGAAGAAATACCGTTTTGCGACGCCAGGCGTGTTACCATTGCCTGATTCAGATTAGACTAGTCTTATATCTATAATAAAAATTGAGAATATAATAATGTTTTATTTTTCTACTCCCCGTAAGCTTTTCAAAATTTATTTATTCATTTATGGTAACTATCCATATATTTTAATATTTTTATATTTTTAATATTTTAATATTTTTTACTATATAATTATGTCTTAAGTAATACGAAATCTTTGGAAATTAGAACTATGAACTATAGCATATATAAGCACAAACACGCACGTAACGTACACAAACACATACACACACACGCATGCACGCACACACACACACATATTAAAACGATGTCGTAACATGATTTGATATTAATTAGGTAATTAAAGTAAATATTGTATTGCGTACGCGACGGTACCGATGCGCAGCCATCCCTACTACGTTTCGTTCAGCGCTAGACTTACATGCCGCTAGTTATAGATATGTCATTATAGGAGTACCGAATGACACCTATACACTTGTGTAAAATTGAACGCGCCCGATCTTCTTATAGAGGTAGATACTCGTACCTATATCTACCTACGTTTATTTACATATATTTTGTAAAAAATCATGGTAATACCTATCTATTTTATACCAAAATTAAATATACCTACTGACTTTAAAAAGATTTTCATTTTTCATTTTCCTTTTCATAACCCTAGTTATATATATATATATATATATATATATATATATATATATATATATATATATATATATATATATATATATATATATATATATATATATATAGACAAAGATTTGTTTAAAACAAACAATATGTGTTTTAAATTTTTAAATGTTTTAGGTAATATTAACTGAAACGTTTCGCCTCGGCTCCACCCTAGGTAGTCAGCATATTTTGTGAACTTTACTATCTTATGTGCTTATATTTAGAAGGAGGTTGTAGGTGGGTATCGTTCATACAAACCATCAAGTCCCATCTGAAGTTGCAACACGCCGAACTGACTAATTGTCATGGCAGTGCTGCTATTTTGTACCTTCAGAAAAAAAATCAATGAGAAGGTATAGTGTAAACAAACGCCTTTCTAATTAGAACAAACTATAGGTATGTAAGGTATCTATAAGTTATGAAGATAGGTATAGGGTAAATGGTTAGGGTAAACCAAAAGACTGTTTTCATTTCACAAAGAAGTAATTCCCGAGCAAGCGGAAGAAAATATTATTCCCTCTGATCCCCTTTAGCCTATTCCAAATCAAGTGGGTAAAGAGAGGCAAAAGCGACATTTATGTGTCAGTTGTGTCGCGTGGAGGATAAATCACACGCTCGCGAGATGGCGCTAACGGTACCTCGGGGAGTTGGACAAATGGCCGCGCGGGGAGCTACAGCCGCGGTGTGAATGCTAAACCGATTTAATTGCGGTTGGAATTTGATACACTTATTTTCCCTATGAGGTTGGTATATCGACCTAAGGCATTTTTTGTTTTTAGCCTTTTAATCATGTTACAAAATTAAATAATATTGCCGACGATATCAATAAAGGGAAGTTGACTGTTTTCTATTTGGAATTAGAAAAAAATATGCTAAGTAGTAAAAATCGTATTCTAGATGAAGAAAAGATATTTATCCTTACTAGTTAAGGCGAAAGTTTGTAGGTAGGTATGGATGGATGGATGTTTGTTAATTTTTTACGAGATTAAGATGAATTTTTTGGAAATATTGTACATAAGAGGGGATAATTAGCTTTCATGTTGTTGAATACCTCCAGGCTCCACAAAGTATGAGCCGTCTATATTGGGGGAGCATTTAGGGCAACCAACTAAATTACCTACCTAGGTACCTATTAAAAATATTAAATATCGATCATTAGTAATACTCAACACAAAAGATCACTACCTACTGTAGGTATTGATTTTGTTTCTCAATGTTCTATTTAATAAAAAAATATAATTGTTGATTAGTCAATTAGTTACATGGATAATAAAACTTAATTCTAAAGCAATTAAAGAAACTCTGTACTTATCTTAATTCTACTGTTTTATTTAAGTGTTCGTGGATCCCCCACTCTCCTCTACCTTAGGTATGCTTAAAAAGACTTCTGTACCAACCTCAATAGAGTAAAACAGAAATACCTACCTAATAGAATTAATAGGAACCAAACAAAGCGTCCATGTTTCGCCTAGAAACGCTAAAAATGCAAAGTTGACAGAGTATTGTTCACGTACCTACCTACTTTACCACCTATTTGATACATTCGTGTTTAAAATTCCATTAAAATAATAATTAATCACACAGACTGGCCCGTAGGCAGGCCAACTAATAACAATAAAGTTTATTAACACCTACAATCACATTAACGGAAAATATCTACCTAAGGCACATTAATGACAAAAATTACACACAGTTTATAAACCTTACAAATAACAAAAGGTAGGTATGTATACTTACCTATTGTTGTAAATAACACAGTGAGCGGTGACACTCTAGAGAAATCAAATGTGTAGTTTTATAATGATATGGAAACAATAAACATAAAAGCGACGGCGCGCGATGCATGTGATTGCTGTGAATTAATTAAGAGTGCTTTCATTAGGTCTA
Source organism: Mycalesis mineus (assembly GCA_034621355.1). Lineage (NCBI taxonomy): Eukaryota > Metazoa > Arthropoda > Insecta > Lepidoptera > Nymphalidae > Mycalesis > Mycalesis mineus. The sequence goes on along the minus strand of CM067886.1, from coordinate 9,075,824 downwards.
TTATAATACGTTTACGTAGGTTGCCGACGGCGCCGCGCCGCCATGTTGCTGCGGCCGCTGCCAGGGCGGGGCCTCGCTCGGATAACAAAGCCTCGCTAGCCGTATGACTGTATCACACCGCCTTCTACCTGCCTAGTGCCTTATCCAACGATATTTTTTACCTAATATCCTCTTTGGAGATATCGAGACGCTTCGACGGCTCTTTGATGCATGACCTTTCTGGGATTTTACACATTAATAATTCATTCCTTTTCTTTATATCTTTTTTAATGAGGTGCTAAAATTCCGATGATAAATTATTTATTAGTTAAAATTGAAACGTACTACCTGACTCTACACAAATGTTGAGAGTTTGGCCCATAAATATTTTGATTAGGTTTGATTTCTTTGAAAACCTATAGAGGTAATTAATTTAAATTAGTAATTAGATACCTGCTACAGGCCACGTATGGTAGATACCTGTGTAGACTGATTTAGGGAACTCCTAAAAATACCTACGAAGATTCAAAATCGAATTTGTTTCCCTAGATAGGTAAATAGGTAACCCATAAGTACTAATTTATTGTATATTTTAATTTTTAAAGAATTTCGCCTTATTAAAACTACTACCTAGGTAGGTACACCTAAAATCTATTCACACAGTTAAATACTTTCTGATCCCATAAAAAGTGAAATAGTAGAATAAACTCAGATAATTTTAAAAACTTCATTATTATATAATATTATCTACTAAAAATATGCAAAAAAATGTTCCTATTTTGGATATTGATATTTTCGTAATAATCGATTTCGAAACAGTGCTTTGTTAGTATCTACTTGGTAGATACATTTTATCCCAATTTAATGTAATCACCTAAATTCTAGAATATCTATTTAATTTTAAGTATGTAAATAGATAGAGGTATGTTTATTTTAGGGGCCTCGTACCTTTCCCTAAATGAGCAAGAAAATTCATTAACTCCTCCCAAACGCTTGCACGCAAACACATAAACACGAAGCCCCATGACAGAAATGTAAGACCATTCCGTTTTACGATTTCGCCCATAAAGAAAACACATTATCCATTTTATCTGACCTAAAACCCAACAAAGAGATAAAGGGTTGCTGGTGCGTAAATAAATTATTCAAAGTATGCACCGGTCACCCGGATCGTCTAATGTAAACTCGGGACATATTGTGTCCCGGACGCGTAGTAAATCAGTCACCATCACGTGTTAGACGAATTTTATAACTCCAACATCTATATAGAGATAACTGATTCCAAATGTCACTCAGCCTGGTTTTATAGCTCGATGTTTGGGGCACTTTTTATGTGGCCAAGGAGTTATACGTATAGAAGTAAGTACCTATTCACTTGAAGCGAGATACTCGTAGGTAGGTTTTTTTTTATTGACTACAAGTTGGCCCTTGACTGCTGTCACACCTGATGTTAAGTGATGATGCAATCTACAATGGAAGCGGGCTAACTTGTTAGGAATAGGATGAAAATCCACACCCCTTTCGGTTTCTACCCCTTGGCGATACGTCGTTGTCGGTAGGGTGGTAACTAGCCACGGTGATAAGCCTCCCATCAGCCAGACCAAGACAAATTAAGAAAAATCTCAATCTGCCCCGCCGAGAATCGAACCCAGGACCTCCGTCTCATAAATCCATCGCGCATACCACTGCGCCACGGAGGTCGTCAAGGTATATGTAAACCTCTCATTATTTTAAAGATAGATAACAAAAGACAAATTAATTTGTTTGTTACCTAAAAACAATTTATAAGCAGGTACAAACTAAATATTGTTATGGTTTTTTCCTCCTTTAATCAAGGAAAAGTTCGTAGATGTTTTTTTCGCTGGAAAATGCATATTCGGTGGTGTCCCTTCCGCGCAGGAAGGATATATGGGGCTCCTAGTAATCCGGAATACCCACTAAAATCTAGCGGATCGGGTGCATCCCAGTAGTACCCCATACCGTAGTTCTATAGAACTGTTGGGACATTTTCCGTGCTGTCAAATTATATCCCAATAGTTCTAAATAGTACTGTAGTATAGTTTTTGTTCTTGACTTTACTTATACCATAAAAGTTATTTTGATTGATATTTCATTTTGTTTTTAACAAAAACATGTCCCTTGCGACAAAAGCTAAGTTATTAAAACTAAGTAGTAGTTGTGTCTCAAAAAAATATTTTCTTATTTTAGAAGTTACAGGGGGGGACACATTTTACCACTTTGGAAGTATCTTTCTCGCAAACTATTCAGTTTGGAAAAAAATTATATTAAAAACCTCAATACCGTTTTAAAGACGTTTTGTGCAATTTAGGCAAAGCTGTATTCGATATAGTATGTTTATACTTACTCACAAATTTAAGTAGACATTATTAATTATTGCAATCAACAGAAATTCGATGTTATATTTATAAAAACTATAGATATTTTATAAGTATGTAACGTACAAACAAGATGTTGATATCGACATTTCTTTAATTTTGTCCCATTAGTTCTATATAGCACACACAGTTCTGTATAGTTCTATATGGGACACTAAGCAGTAATATGGTGTATCAACAGTTCTATAGAACTAAAATTAGGGGGTACTACAGGGATGCATCCAGCGGATCCAACTGCGTTATTTGAAAGAGCGCCATAGGATCGCTTTTTCAGGCTACTGTGACGTTTACACGCATTTAAGTATTCCATGTTGGTACGACGGGAGTAGCTGGGTAAGTATACCTTTGCCTTCTTCTATCCCATCTTCCTCTGCGTACCTATTATAGGAGTATCCGAAAATATTGTAGGTCTAACCTAACCTAAATTAAACCTATTTAGGTCCTCTTGGTAGGTAAAGCCTAAGCTTAAAACCTACCTATAAATCTAAAATACCTACTTCATTCCGACAACTTTTTAAGTAGAAACACTAGATTCAAGTTGGTGTAGGTCAAAATTTTGATTACTAGGTAAATATTTATTGGAGCGGTGATATGGCTGATAGGTATCTTCTCAGTCCAGTTTGAAAGCTCTAGCGGAACTGTCGACAGAAAGCGAAAGCATAAAAAATCTTAGATCTCACTGATTTAATAGCTGGTGGAATATGATTCAAACGAGGAGCGGTAAAAATCTTGTTCTGGATGCCGATATTAATTACTTAAACCTGTATAATAGGTACCTATCTAGAGGTTTTTGTTTTTCTCGGATTGGATAGATAGGTATTTTAGTTTTTTTGTATGACCACGCATAACTTTTTACAGAGTTGTCCGATTCTGATAATTCTTTTCTTATTACAAAAGGGTACACTTCCAAGATAGTCATATTAGGATCTGATAATGATATCCTGGGAAAATTTAAGGAACTCTTCATATTTTATAGGCACACTTGCAGCGATTTCGGTTTTTGTGTAAGTATAGGTAGCTTTTTTGACAGTAAAGTACGAGTACGTTACGTGGCCATAAATCACTAAAAAGTAAGAAATGAAATTTGTTAACAAAAATAGAACTGACTCAAAACGCACTAAAAAGTAAAAATAACCGTGTTAAGGTATCTACTTTAAGAACATTACCTAGAACCCAGAAACTGCTTTGCTAAGTTTAGATTGGCACTTGGTTTTGATTGATTTGATTGGTTTCCAGAGGTAGGTATTTAGGTACATCGGCACTGAAATATGCAAATACTTACGTAGAATAAGGTGGTAATAAGGTAATAGCCAACTAAGTGACGCTGTACTGTACGTACGGGTAAGATGATAAAAATATAATTACACACTATCCAAATAATAGATACTTAATTATCTACGTGGTTGCAGTGTAATAAACCTTAACAATGGTTTTGCGTCAATGTTAGAGGTTAAAAGCTCAAAATCTCTATATTTAATTTTAACCCGCAGTTTACAAATAATATAGGAAAATTCATCAATTACTTAGGGCACTAAGCACTCATTGATATCGCGACACTGGAAAATACGGTTTACTGGGAAATAGAGACGTAAAGCGCATGTACTTAATTCAGGTTGAAAGGCACAGGGCAGTGATACATGCTGACGTGCTGCTCGCATTGCTACCTACTTATAGCTAGGTACCTAATCTGGGAATATATTTGAAGTGTACTTTTTTTCATCGACTAAAAGTTGGCCCTTCACTGCTATCACCCCTGATGTTAAGTGATGATGCAATCTAAGATGGAAGCGGGCTAACTTATTAGGAGTATACCTAGTAGGTTTTGAAATTTTTATGTACAATTTTATTGTAGCTATGTAGGTACTTAGGTAGGTATTATAATGTGGACTTCTACAAGAAATAAATAGGATATTTTATAAATGAATATGTATGTACCTAGTAGGAATACATAGCAGTCGTTAGACAAATGCTTAGGTAAGTAGGATGCCGGTAGAGAGCTGGCAGGCAGCCGACAGTTGATTTACTGACGCTGGCGTGACGCGGCGCGGGGGCGGCGCGGCGGCGGCGCGGCGCGGGCTCGGCAGGTACGCGGCCGGCGTTTATAGCGGAACTTTAATATACGACCGCTCTAAATTACGTGGATTTACTGCGCTCCTTTATTGGTCCGCGCGCCCGCCGCTCGCCGCCCTTCGCCCCCACTTTCAGCCTTTCCCTCCTTTTGTACGGAAAATAAATCAAAAATGCATCGCTATTAAAACAGCATTAAAGTTCTGCGCAAGATAGTGAGCGGCCGTAAATTCAATGAATCCAGCACGCAAGCAATAAAACGCTGGCCCGATATCGTCTGAGTTTTTCATTTTCTTTTGTCGAATATCTAATGTTCGTGACATGCAGAAACAATGCACTTGGATATTTTCAAGGCATGTAATCTAGATGTTCCAAGATATAAACCTGCGAATATTACAAAGGGAAAATTTAAGCTAAATCCGAAAACAGATGGAAAGATATGTACTATATACCATGGTATAAAAAAAGCATGAATAGATAGATATAGCAATACAAAACACCGAAAATACTAAGCAAGTAGCTATAGTATCGTACGTCAAAACAAAAATCCTTAGGTTAAAATTTTCACAACGGCAAATATTATTTATTAGTGGTTTGGGTTACTTACCTTCAAAAAATATTTCAAAGTTATATTTAGATTGTCGTCACTCAATATTGACAAGAGACAATCACGATGAAACCACACAGTGCTCATTAACCGTCTGAATCACACGCGGGTCGTTACGCAAACATGGGAACTTTTTTATCAAAAAAAGCTGGAATTTATCGTGTAATCGTCAAAAGCTCTCTCGGCAAGGCCACGTCATATCCGGTAATAGAGAGACGTAGAGAAAGCGGATGCTGACACCGGCGAGCTCAAAGCGTTAGAGCCCTTTGTCGGTGAACAACTTAATTGCACTTGCAAAACTAATTGTTTATTACACCGTTATGACTGCCATTCCTATGTGCAAAAAGGGTCGATCGCTAAATTTTGAACTTTCGAAAGTTACCTTTTGCTTTTTCAAGTTCGTTTTGAGGCAATTAAAACACGCTTTTCTTAAATGTATTTTTATGAGTTGGGTATAAAATTAAATTTTAATTAATACAACACCATTTTCTTTATTTTATTTGCAGAAAAAAAATACCTAAAGAACCTTCATAGATTCGTCAGCTAGCGTTTTTCATGTTTATGTTTCATAGAAACTTTGGACATCTTCTTCACATTTTTCTATTTTTAGTTTCGCGACAAAATGTAACCCAGCCAAGTTTAGGTAGGTACCTAGATAGAAGGTAGGTAGGGGATGTACATATATCTAAACAAAAACCAGTGAAAATCAGCGTAAATGTAGCATTCAGAAATACTTTTAACTACTAAGTATATTAGATAGATAAGACGCATAAGTAATTTCATATTTTACTAAGTAAGTAGTCACGGAATAAATATAATAGTACAAGTAGGTTTCAATTTCAGTTTTGTACTTAGGTACACTTACTTATAGATACCTTAAAGGCCTAGCAGTATCAACGGATTATGAAATAACATCCTTCACATAATTAATGTACTTTTGAACAAGTGTAAACAGATAGGTAGTTACCTATCTATTGGTGACTAAAATAATGTAGGTAGGTTACCTACAAATGCTTTATGTAATAGGTATGCTTTCCCAAGAATCATCGTATGTCATGTGAAAACAATTAATCTTATTGGCAGAGCAGGTCTGACTTTAACTTCTAATCGGAGCCTATTAAACCTCACCGAACCGTCTCAGATTTCTTTGAATGCATTTCCAAGTAACCGGACCGATATAATTGTAAAAAACAAAACTCACGACTGACAATAAACACGTCTTACCTAAGAATAATTTGCATTTTGTATGGGATTCTAACGTATTGTCAAAAAACAAGTCAGAGAGATTGAAACCTTTTGGTTATTTTATTAAGGTTGAATATTTGTATATCTATGGGATCGTTTATAGCGTATGGCGATCGAAAGGTATTTTATAGCGTTGGCGGCTGGACTGTAATTGGAAGTGAGGATGCGCGGGCGCAGTAAAGCGGCAATTGACCAGAAAATAACGAGCTCTGGCTCGCAGCTCGCTATATACTATGCACATGCCTTCTATTTACAGCTGCCGGGTGTTGAGAGGTTTTATTATTCTAAAATATTTACTTTTTAATTACAACTCAAACATGTTTAAGTGGTGTGAATTTTTCTAGTCCAGTTGTAATTCATTTCGGCGTTTTCTCCCTGAAAGTTGTTCGAAAATACTTAACAGCCATGTTACTTCAGACCAAGTAAGTTCCGGGTCTTGACATGACTGCCATGATTGCCATGGCCAGATTTTCATCATTTTATAAAAGCTTGATGTTTGGCAAACAAATGCACCTACACCATAGGTACAGCATAAGTGCAGCAGCTAAAAGTGGCTACAGTATACCCCGGATACAGCATACCACTACCTAGGTACTTAGGTATAGCAAGTTTTGACCAAGCTTTGGAAGTTAGCAGATTACACAAGATTGGACCCTGAGTCCTCCAAGTATTAGTCAGAAACTCGCAGCACCGGTGATTTTCAGTCAGTCAGTACCGGAGTTACCTACATTTTTCATTATCATTATACTTAAGGTATTTGAAGCTTTTCATGGGTTTTTCAGTTGGGCAGGAATTGTAAATCGGTAAAATATGTACCTAACTTAAATAAAACATTTATATTCTGTATATTATTAACCTTTTATTAAATACGCAAATCCCATTCTTAAACAATATAGTTATTGGTAATAAAGAATGATCGATGAAATAAAAAAGACATCCGTGCAAACGAGGTTTTATAAAACTTTTATCTAAATACAATCCGTAATGGTTATGGACCCGCTGCGAACGAATAGAGGAGTCCATACAACTGGATGATGATTCCATAAATTTATATAGTGCACAATAAAAATGGTGCTTGGAACAAAACGGCGTCACCTCGGTTTATGAACTTCCTTACGCACTAATACGCTGCCCGGACATTGTTCTTCCGAAACATGATAATCGGCGAGCGTTCTTTGTTGATAGCCGTGAAATTTGTGAACAACGCCTTTAGGCTGTACGAGGATTTAACGACTAGGTTATTATTTTATGTTTGGTTAACAATGAAAGCGATTCAATAATACCAATGTTATGAATTATTAAATCGCTTACGTGTTAAGTCCGCGAGAAGGCATAGCTGGAGCGATAAATAAATATAAATGTTATAGGACAATTACACACATCGCTATATAGCCTCAAAGTAAGCTTAGGTAGCTTGGGTTATGGGTACTATAACCTTATGAATATTTTATATATATTATAATAAAAGCTTACAATATATAGATAAACACCGAGACACAAGAAAAAATCCATGCTCATCACACAAACATTTTTCCAGACGTGTGAATCGAAACAACAGCCTAGGACGCAGAAGCAGGGTTATTACCCACTGCGCCACTCGGCCGTCAAATAGCTGTTTATACCTAGGTATATTTTTTAAATTGAATCTGTGCAGTCGATTTGCGCTTGCGTTGGTGGCTTTTCATTGGTGTTAATATCAATAACTTAGTCATAATACATACGTTTCTGAATAGGTAATATACATGTCTGATTGCAGATTATTAAATTACTAGGCGTACAAGTGGTACAAGGCACAACATAACGAGACCTACCAGATACCTACTTCTACTTTGTTATATGCACCATAATAAGTATAACTTGCAAGAAATTAATTTAACTACTCTCTGGCCATAGGAGTAGGTAATAGAAGAGATCCTATATATGCAACTGACGGCCGAGTGGCGCAGTGGGATTCTCACATCTGAAAAATGTTTGTGTGATGAGCATGGATGTTTCCAGTGTCTGGGTGTTTATTTATATATTATAAGTATTTATGTATAATATATATAAAATATTCATCAGTTATCATAGCACCCACAACACAAGCTACGTTTACGCTTACTTTTGAGCTATATAGTGTGTAATTGTTATTTATTTATTATTATAACTTGATTAACCTCAGACAACGTTTATGTACTAACGGGAAGATTCATGATGTTCAGATGAATATTTTAATTTAACAAACAAACACAACAACTTCAACTTATCCTTACAAATTGCAAATGCTTCCAAATTATTACATAAATTAGTTATATAAAATATTGGATACATATTATCTACTTACATGAAACATATAACTACATAATATGATATTAAAATCTTTAATGAAACTGGCATGCTACTTAATTGAGTAACAAAAGCTTTCTCGTACTTATTATAGCGATGTTGAGGCACCGACAAAAGAAATCTCGTGGGTACCTATATATTAAAGACGTCAATACATACGAGCTATCAACTCAAGCACATAAACATTAATACTTTAATCCCAAAAAGTATATAATAATAGGGTTATATAAAGATTCTTTTAATGGCAGATAACGTAGGCGGAGCCACGGCTCGCTGGCTGTAAGGCAGGCGGCGGATTACAATGGACAAAGGGGCACATGAAAGTGCCGCCAAATCCGTTATCACATCGTTTGATTGTGCCCGAGCCTTTAATAATGCCCTCTATATATCAAACCACGTGGACATGTGATAGTAACTGGAACGAGCGGTTAAATTAATGTGCGAGGAATTGTTTTAATGAATTTCATGTGTACCGAAGAAATAAAGCTCGATTACGGGCGGTTTAAAGCTTTTAGTAACTACCTACTAAAAACATAACGTTTTGAAAGGCTGACCTTAATAAGTTATATTTTTGTTTAATACCGCTTTTCCTTTAATATGTTTCCCTTCGACTGAAATATTTAACAGAAACTATTGAAGCAAAGCTCTGCCTGGTTTGTCCGACACAATCTCATTTGTAGGACTCCAAACTATGTGAATATGAATGATTTCTATGACTAAAGTATCCCACCCTCGATCCAACAGCGAAGCGAAATTTCTTATGGTGTCGGCAGAAGCTTTTCGCTATAAGTCTAGTGACTAAATTTACTATGGTAACTATATTCAACACACGGAATAGCAGAAAGTATAGTATAGTACTTACACATACATTTAAGGATTTTGATATTTTTTTAAAGAAAAATAAGAAAGCATTTTTTGTAGGTAGATACCAATTTATTAGTGTTTGACTTACAGAAATGTTATTGTGAGCTTTCTGTATGATAAATTAAAGCGTTAAAAATAGTTTTATTATTTTAAAGCCAGCTTTTATAAACAAATTTTATAAACAACATTCTCAATTTCACAACCAAAAATGTATACGTATAAGCTCTATACATTTACCATGTGACTGCAAATCACTGGACAAATCATCTCTTTGCCATCGATCTCCATAACACTTGTAAATATTTAGTACCTTAGCAGCTGCGTATTTCCTACTCCAGAGAACTTTAGATGCCTGGAGTTACTTCTTACCGGTATTTCCGAAAGGTTACGAAGTTACTGTATCTAGCGACATGATTGTTTAATATTTGCCAAATCAAATATAAAAAAAAAACGTTGTAGGCTTGGACTATTGACGGTATAGATATTAGAAATCTGCTACCTTTTAAAGCCACACTATAGTAACTCCATAGATTAACTTACACACTATTACAGCCTAACATAGTCTTCTTAACTATGGTAGAAGCGTGGGTTGATAAAAATTAAAGTTGTTATAAAAACACATAATATATGTAAAAAAGGTAAGAAATATTGTAAGTAGGTAAGTATAAGTATATGCATGCACATATTAAGTATCGTATGCCGCGAGCTTCTGCATGTAAGTAGGTATATAATTACGTAACTTTAGTACGGTAAACGTCTATAAGGATTCGTTATAGGGAATGTAAGGAAAGGAAACAGTTTAAATTTTAATAAGAACAGCGATTATGTGCCATAAAAAGTTATAAATGTGTAGTTAGTCGGGTTCCCTTACGGTAGGCAATTTGCGAGGATAAAACTTTTGAGAAATTTATATAATATGCTGTTTTGGTTGTGTTATTACATTTAATATTGCTATACTTATCGTAGATATGGACTGAAAAATACCTACCTAATGATTTCAACCAATCTAGGAAGGCATAAATATATATAGTAAGTAGTAGGTCTTTATTTTCTTTTCCATGAAAGATCAAAGGCTTATAGCTAGGTATTAATGTTAAGGACAAATTTCTGCAATCAAAACAATTATTTTTTTGAGAAAACAACAGCTACAAAGATATGAACCCTAATATACTTACTAAAGTGAATAACTAGATTTCTACGTTTCTATTACTTGCCCATAAGGTTATAATGTTTATTTCACAACCATACCAACAAACTAATAATCTAAGCAGTTTAGTATTATAATTGGACATTTAAACAATTAATATAAGTTACCTATATATTAAAAAGGTTTAATTGTTATCAATTGAGCAAAATTAGACTTTACTAGTGCCGAGGCGGTTCCATACTTTTAATCATTTATGGTACTTTGTTAATACCAACCTAGGTATTAATAAAGACATGTTTCTTATTTTGTTTTGCAGAGCTGTGTAGAGCATACTACAAAGTTATTTAATAAGATTACTAAGTTGTTTAGAGTTTCTTTATTATTTATACTCATCTAATACAATTACTGTTGTATTGACTACAAACAACTTTACCAAGGATTAAGTCGGCGTCTCAGCTTTAAGCTCATTGTGAAATGAGAATACAGTTTTGCACGCCATTGTTCGTCTTAAAACAAACCTTTGTTATGGGGGCAGTTACCTAACTAAGGTACTGACAGCGGGAAATACCTTCTGGAATTTAGGGGAATTTCAAGATACGTATAGGATATACAGACCTACCTACTATGATTTTGAGTGTAGGGGATAGGTAATGTACCCACTGCGCCACTTGACGGCCGAGTGGCGCAGTGGGTAGAGACCCTGCTTCTGCGTCCTAGGCCGTGGGTTCGATTCCCACATCTGGAAAATGTTTGTGTAATGAGCATGGATGTTTTCCAGTGTCTGGGTGTTTATCTATATATTATAAGTATTTATGTATGATATATATAAAACTATTCATCAGTTATCATAGTACCCATAACACAAGCTACCTAAGCTTACTTTGGGGCTATATAGCAATGTGTGTAATTGTCTTATAATATTTATTATATTTATTTTTAACGTAGTCTGTAAAGTATTTCTTTTTAGGAAAATAAGCATATTTAGGTTCATCTACTTAGTTTATACATAGGTAATGTAAATAATCTGATAAAATATCGCATCCCGGAGTCGGGATATTGGTAGTGTTGCTTCAGAGAGCACGTTAGCCCGTCGATTCCGGACACTACCGTGAACATCTGACAGTGATCGTTAATATATGAAACATTATCACATCCCAGTGGCTCCCAAACCGCATTGGAGCAGCGTAGCTACGCTCCATACCCCCTCATTTCATTCATCAGGGATGCCTGGCCCTTAGTGGGTCGTTAATAGGCTGATCACCTTGATACCGATGACCTATTCGTAACAGAGCTTGTCCGGGGTATTACCTCTATCTACTACCACCACACTTATGTCCCCTGTTACTTCTTGTTCTATACCCCGATTTTGTCAACATATAAGTGGGAACCTTTTACCTAAAACGAGAATATTTTGCCGTAAAAGCATCGAAATTAGCCTGACAAGAACATGTACTAGGCGTAAAAAATATGGGGATAGGTACCTATCATTATCCTTTATTTTATAAGAATTTTCAGCGTCAGTGAAGAAAGAATGTTAAGAATATTCAAATTCAAATTCAAAATCATTTATTTCAAATAGGCCAATTATAAACACTTTTGAAACGTCTAATTAGACTATTTGTAGTGACTTTACCACCGGCTCGGAAGGCAGGTCCTGTTGAGAAGAGCCGGCAAGAAACTCAACAGTTGCTTTTTTAAAATTATTAATTTTTATAATATTAACTGTATTGTTACATAAAATTATTTATTCTACTACTTGTGTGAAGTTGAAAGCTGATCCAATTGCCTCTCAACCTCTTTGTCTTTTAAAAATTCATCTATAGTATAATAACCTTGACTCAGTAAGTGAGTTTCAATACATTGCTTAAAATATATATATAAATAACTTTTTTTTCTAACAAAAAAATCAAAGCACACAAAAATAATCTTATGAATCTTATTAAGAATGGATCGATTTGATATATCTACCAATTATTTTTATTAAATAGGTACCTATCCTTAATTTTAAAAGATTTTGCATCGTTGAATGAGTACTTAATGAAAATTCAGTAGACTAAAAAGCTCTCTGGAAATGCCAAGGCAAAACTTCGCACCAAAACTGGGTCACAAGAATATATCTACATACAACACTCAGCGGAATATATTTCAGGAGTTTAGTTGGCATCTCTGTGAGAGGATAACTCCCAACTTTATGGAGATGTGGACAAAGACGCTGCCTTTATGGCGTCATAAAACTATTGTACGAGGCAACCCCGCACGAAATGCACCGCTTATTGTTAGAGGTCTAAATAAGATATCCATTTTTTATTGTTTAGCCCATTACGGTCTGCGTTTGTACATATTTTGACTCGAACGCCTTTTGAGTTCGGACCCTTTGAGATTTGCCGCCTTTTTGTTCCCTTTTCGCAAAATGATCACGTGCTAAACGTTGCGCCTATCTTAACCGTTCCGCCGGTGTAACCCGCCTCTAGCGTTCATTGTTCCGTGTACACCTACCAGCAGAACAAAGACACGGACAATGTACACGGAATTAACGTTTAAAACGAGTTCGGTTTGTATTAATTATTATGTAAATTTTTGTAGGCTGTGACGGCTAACTTCAAAGGCAGTGGTGCATGTTTTTGGGTTTTGTAAAACTTAAGCCAATAAACCTACTTATCTAGTTTTAGAAGGCGAGCAATGCTAGACAGTTACATATTTAGAACTAACATTTAGGTTGATGTAAGTTTATTTAAATATTTTTAAATCTAATACTTACCTATATTAAAGAATTTTTGATCGAATTCTTCCGACATACTAACGAAGTTGCAAGTAGGTATCAGATAATATTACATAAATATTCTTGTCTAAGTAGGTAAGTTGGAACCTACTGCCTGAAAATACCTGATAGTTTTTTTTCAAAATTGGAAGGTATACATACCAAATGGTATATTATATATACTATCAATAAGTAAGGTCAATTCAGTGCCATGGTAAATAAATTATAAAATAAATTAATTATTTTCCTCTATATTAGCTTAATATTACAATTCAGTGGTTCTGTCATTAGAATAATTAACGACTTAACGCCCGCATATTCACATAAAATAACGTATATTTATTAAAATACCAAATTAATTTTAGTAAACAAATTTTTATTTAATAATAATACTTTGAAAGATTCGACCAACACCTTTCGTTTGGTTGTGAGGAGGTTCTTCCCACTCGAGTCCTATGCCCAAACCTTCGGTATACTTTGGCTTTTAGTAAAATAAAATAAATAAAATAAAATAAAGTTTATTTGGAACAAATTCAATATACAAGTGAAAACGATGATCCCACATAAGTTTAAAACTGTGTTGTGGTGATCATCCCCTCCATAAAAATACAGTTACAAAAATAGTTCCACGTTAAAAACAATAAATTATTAATTATTAATTATTAATTATAGGCACAGAATTATGAAATTAAAATTAAATTAAATTGAAATTATATTACAAAAAAATACAAAAAAAAGGTGTGTATGTAGGTGCGTGTGTGTGTGTGCGTGTGTGTATGTGTATGAGTGTTTGGGTGAGCGTGTAAGTTTGCGTGTGTCTGCATAGGAGTGATATATATGAATGAAAAAAGAAAAGAATATTTACGTAGATAAAAATTCCTCAGTTTCATCGTATGTTAATGTTTTGATCCACATAGCACATTTGGTTTTGCAATTTACGTAATTTAGGGGGTAGATGTTAAGTAAATTATTTATTTTATTATAGAGTGCACAACTTAAGTGGACATAGTGACGCCGTATGATTGCCGTTCGGTGTGATTTCGTGGGGCAAACAATTTGGGTTCGAACCTTGCGTTTGGAACTAAGTTTGCTAGGGTCATACGTCAGTTCCGTGTGTTTTCTTAAAGCCGTTTGGAGGATGAACATTTGACGGACTGTAGGTAATTGGCAACTTAAATATAATTCAGTGGTGGGAGAAAGGATTGGTTTCTTTAACATAACTTTTAGGACAGCTCTCTGAGCTCTCTCAACCTTTAGCATTGTGGTTTTGGCGGAACCTCCCCAGGAGGTTATGCAGTATGACAAAACTGATTGAACAAGAGCAAGATACACTGTTTTGAGGCACTGAAAATCAACCACGTTTCTTAAATTTTTAAAGACAAATATTAGCTTTCTAACACGCGACGAGACAGCTGCGATATGCTGCTTCCAGGTTAGTAAGCCATCGAGCAGAACACCGAGGTACTTTACACAAGGGGTTCGTGTAAGGGCTTCGCACGAGCATGGGGTATCTAAGTCCAGACATTTGTGGGCCCGGATTGTAAAAGACTCTGGGGGTTGAGAAAGTGTGTTTGAGGAAAACGTAACGAACGTGGTTTTATCAATATTTAGAGTGAGAAGGTTGCTAGAGAGCCAATTCATTACCGTCCCGAAAGCATATTCAGAGTTATAAGATACTTCTTTCCAACTCTTACCACTAATAATCAAGGCTGTGTCATCAGCGTAAGTAATAATTTTACAATAAGGAAGATTTAGAGTGCACAGATCATTTATATAAATTAAGAAGAAAGTTGGGCCAAGGACACTCCCTTGAGGGACTCCAAAGGTGACAGGAACTGATTTGCTGGTGAAATTATCAATAAGAACATATTGGGAGCGGTCTGAAAGGTAGCTTTTGAAAATTGCTAATGCGACACCCCTTACTCCGATACGTTCTAATTTATCAAGTAATTTGGAGACGGAGACAGTGTCGAAAGCTTTAGAGAGGTCTAAAAAGATGCCAACAGTTTTGAGGTTACTATCAATGTTTTCAACTATGTTTCTAGTCAGTGACAGTACTGCGTCTTCAGTCGATTTACCCACCCTAAACCCAAATTGATTAACGGAGAGAATGTTGTTGTCAGTCAAGTAGCTAACTAATCTTTTGTTTAAGATTTTCTCAAAAATTTTTGAAAGTGAAGTAAGAACCGATATAGGCCTGTAGTTGGTGACAGAGTTTCTGTCTCCAGATTTAAAAATAGGATGTACTACGGCCTTTTTAAAGGCACTAGGAAAAATGCCTTTGTCAATACAAAGGTTAAAAATGTAGGTGAGAATGGGTGCCAAAATGTGACTAGAAGCTTTAATGACTGAAACTGGTATGCGGTCCCATCCAACGGCGCATTTCTCTTTGAGATTAGCTATGGTGAGTTGTACCTCAGTACAGTCAACGTTTAATAATGACATTGAATTTAGTTTTGAGGGAATGGATGACCCAACTGTAGATGAGTAGTTTAAGGGCGGTTGAATTATTTTTTCTGCAAGATTCTTCCCTATATTCGCGAAATAATCGTTGACAGCATTGACAGAGTCAACTGGATTGCTGTGTAGTTTTAACAAATCTTTAGGTTTTGATTTCGCAGTATTAATATTCGCGACTGTCTTGATTAAGTGCCATGTTTTTTTGGGATCCTTTTTGGCTTTGTAAAATTCGTTCTGCTCATATTGGAGTTTTAGTTTCTTTAATAAGTTATTGCAAAAATTACGGTAACGGGTAAACGTTGTTTTTAGAGTTAAGTTGGAAGGATGTTTTTTAAATTTACGGTATAGATTGTCGCGATGTCGAATGCATCTCAGAAGACCGGGAGTAATCCACGGCTTTATAATTCGGTTTTTATTTGAAATGATAATAGTATGAGAATGCTTATTAATCGCATCAGAGATTAATGTGACTAAGTTATTAGTTGCATGATCTGGGTCCAAGGATGTAAAAATAGAGGAAAAGTCAGTTTTTTGTAGTTGGTCCAATAAAGCTTTTAAATTCAGACGATTACCAGTTTGGCATATTGATTGGGTTTTCACTTTTGTTTCGCAGAAAAATAGGACAGGTGCATGATCCGTGATATCTACATCAAGAATTAGCGTGGTACTGCAATTGGGGGATTTTACAATAACATGATCCAGGCAATTATTTAGACGAGTAGGAAGGAAGTGGGTTGACAACATACCGTGTGATGCTAGAAGATCCAAATAATTGTCGGCATTGACCTCATTTATATTCGAATTTATATTTATATTAATATCTCCAATTAAAATAATATTTTTAATCGCGTTGAACTGATGAAGGACACGGTCTAGACTATTAAGAAAAACTTCAGTATTTTTGTAAGATGGTGATCTATATAAAGCTAATAAAACGACTTCATCAGACAATTTCAGTGATAAGCTGTTAGCCTCGTCAATGTTAGTGTAAATAACTGTAAAACAGAGTTTGCTTCTGACATACACTGCCACTCCCTCATTTTGGTTCGAGTATTTAGAAGTGTACGAACTATAACCTTCCAAGAGTGGAATAAGAGGAGACCTACTTAGCCAACACTCCGATAGAACGATAATATCAATATCAACCTTTATTCTGTTCAGTAAGACTAGTAAACTACTAAAGTTACGGTTTATGCTACGAATATTTAAGTGAAGTATTTTGAGAAGATCTTTGGCGTTGTTTACATAAGTGTATGTCATTTCTGGAGTACAGATGTGAGAGTTAGACATGGAGAAGTTCTCGATATCATTATTAATTGATAGTAAGTCATCCATATTTCAAAATATGTAAAAATAACGTGTTTACTGTGTTAACAATACAGTTAATACAACGTGTATTAACATAAATAACTTTCAAGTCGTTCAAACTCTCACGTATTTTAGAGTTCTGAACAAAACATTTAGACACTAATATTTCTTTCATAATAACGTTGTTAATTGCTGAGGTGACATCTTTTATAAATACAACCCTTAGAGAATGTGCCCACAAAAATTCTCTGACTGACTGGCGCGTGTGAACAATGGATGGTTGGTGTATTTTAAGATTTTGGAGAAGTGTGTGTGATAGAAGTATGATTATGTAATATGTACACAAATTCAAAAAAACGTAAACAAAGACAATAAAATAAAAGCATGACAATAAAACTATGGATATGAATTCTAGTCATTGTTTTAATTTCTCATGGTCTAGGTCTGATTCTAATTTAATCAGGTTAATTGGAGCTCCTTCTTTTTTCCGTAAATAAATTTTTCCATTGGAGGTCCAACAGTACGTAAATTGGTTACTGTTGGCGAAGTCCTTTGCGAGGAAGAACAGCTTTTTCGTTTTTTGACTTAAGCTTTCCGAAATAAAAATTCGTTTGGGGGGCCCAGTCAACCTTAATCTTTCGGTAGTTAGTGGACTGTCCTTATTAAATTTTCTGTACTTACTAATGATTTTCTCTTTCGTAAGTACGCTGTTGAAATCTACTAGCACGGTCTTATAGGCCGGGTCACGTGATGTGAACCGGAAGACATCTTTGACCTCGTGAGGCTGGATGTTCAAGTTTAGGATTTTACCAGTCGCTATAATCGTGCTGAGCAGGTCGTCTTTGGTTTCTGATTTAACTGAAGGTAAATTACGAATTTCGATACAAGTTGATCTAGAAAGTCTTTCGTAATTATCCAACCTATCCTGAAGGATTTGTAGATTTGCAAGGTTTGACTGCCTTTCAGATTCCATTTTTTTGACTTGCGCGGAGACTGACTCATATTTTTCTGAGAGAAAATCCACCGAATTTTGAATTTCACAGTTTTGCTTTCTTATTTCGTCCACGGCCAAGAATATTTTTTCAAGTTTTTCAAATTTAGAATTTTGCTCCTTTTTAAAGCTTTCAAGCATTTCCTTGATCTCAACCATGAAGGATGTGAGTCGGTCGCCCACTTCATCCGAACGCCGCCGTTTGTGTCTAAATCCCTGTTTGGCTCTAGGGGTTTCCACGATGGAATAATCATTGGACACATCTTCAGTTGCGTTAGATTGTGTCGTATGAAATTCTTTAGATGGAGACGAAGACGTAGTTGGTGGTGGAGTGCGCTTTAAGGGCATTTTGAAAGACTACAAATAAAAAAAAAAGAAAAAAAAAGGACAAAAAAGAAAAACTGTGTCAATAGTACCAAGTCCTTGGATTTGAACCAACGCACGACTCCTTTGTATAACTATAAGATCTGTATCCTATACCAATATTCCAACGAGTGATACAAGTGCACGCACCAAAATACTCAAGTAATTATTTTGTAAGCGGTGATACACTACTAGCGACAAGGTCACAGGTGAGTGAACTCACTGAGTCACTGATGCATCGAGACACTTTGTACACTACGAAACGGTTATAATTCAATTCAATTGTTTGCGAAATCCACTTCACTGGCTTTAAAATACTGCACTATTAGTTTATATTATAACTTTATTTCGTTAATTGACTTAATACAAAGCTATTTATGTGAAATTTAGAAAAAACTATAAACTTTATCTGCATTTAAAGATTTAAATAACACAGAGCAATGTAAAGTACGTGTTTACGCTTCGAACGTCCGGGGGGAGGGGTGTCTAGCGCCTAGCTCTCTACCTACAGCTTTATTTCCAAGCCTACATTCATTATTCATTTAGATAATTGTTTAATAATACTTAAATACGGTATACATTAGTCATATGGATAATTATTTTTGAGTAGAATAAATATTATTAATCCGCAATACATAAGCTGGTGGGTAGATATTTTTACGCATGGGTAGATAAAAGTTTTGTCCTTAATTAGTGATATAGCTACGACAGTACATAGATAGGTCCTACATCAGTTATGTTTTACGCTAGTACATAAAACTATAATTAGATCGATAACTTGATCACATATTTCTACCATGCGAAACTCTACAAAAAATGTGTAGACTCCATTACGCCTAACACCTATATTGCAAGCCACATCAATAAGTATATAAAATATCTACTGTTATGTAGGTACATACTTGGTTTAGATAGGTATATATAACACCTATTAAAAGTAGCAACCGTGTTAGATACAATATTGGTAGAGGTTTATGAAATACTTAAATAAGTACCAACGTATCTTAAAGGTAACTTACTACTTGTATATTGACGACTTTGATCGTAGTTTACAGCGCGCTATAAATTAGAAGCGCAATAAACATAAATCTTGCCTCACGTCAAATCGCATCACAAAACATGCCTTGGCTTTATATATTTAAAAACAAACCTGCCGCATCGGTACCACTTCAAAACGATACCGTTCTTTATAAAATTATTCAAATTTATTATCAACTAAAGTCCACGACTTCACCCGCTATGAAAAAGGTGTATTGGAATGTTTATACCTACTACCCTTTTTAAAGTGAAAATGAGTACAGCAAACTATTCCTAAAATACAGATATATGTTATTGCAGACATTTTGTATTCCTAAAAGATGAGATATAACAAAACAATCGTCCCACATATTATTTTGATATATCTCAAAGGGTTTAAGCAGCATTTTCAATTAAAGCTTTCGGTGGCACGACACTTCCAACAATTTTTGTCACATGTGTGCCAATAATTATACTTAACCTTAAATAATTATACTTAAATCTTCCTCAGGTTTTCACCAATAGAAGAACCTTCTACTGATGAAAACCGCATTCAAATGCGTTCAGTAGTCGTTGAGTTTGTCGCGAACAGACAGACAGGTGTGTAGTGATGACTGCCTCGTCGGTCTAGTGGTTAGCCTATGTGGCTTCGATCACGAGGGTTCGATTCCTAGGTCGGGTCATGGAATAATTCTAAGCTTTTTCATTGTTTTGCGAAATGTTCAGTACATTCCAAGCCCGGAGTTCGGAAGTTGGTGGTGTTACACCCCCGTGCCTTGGAGAGCACGTTAAGCCGTCAGTCCCGGTCACTGTCATCACATTAATAAATGAAACATTATCACCCTAAGCCCACCAACCCGCATTGGAGCAGCGTGGTGAGTGTACGCTCCATATCCCCCCCTCCTTTAAGGAGGGAGGCCTGGCCCTGTAATGGGCCGTTAATAGGCTGATGATGATGATGATGATAGTGATGTATGTTTACCTATAAGTCGGTAAGTACATAGGTAAGTAGATATCTACTGTTAATAATAACATCTAATATACAAAATTTCCCTGTCACAATGTTAGTTACCGTACTCCTCCGAAACGGCTTTACCAATTTGTACCAAATTTTGTATGCGTATTCAGCAGGAGAATCGGCTACTATCTAATTTTCATCTAAATTTTTTTTTTAATTTTTAATGCAAAACAAAGATTGCGGGGTCAACTAGTTAATTCTATAATTTTACAATTTAGTCTGTGTTAAAAAGAGCTGTGTAGGTAATTTATGTAGAATCTGGTACTAATACGATAGTAGAAATTACGCGTTTTTAAACCCTAGGTAATTTGTGGTCCTGTAAAATTTGAAATCACAATTTTAGATGCCACTTTGCAACTTGGATATAGGGAGCTAATGTAGTTTCTATAAACAATAGCAGTACCGTCCTAATATACGGTAACTCTTGGCCTGGGTTGAAAAAAAGCTATTTTTTTTTTGCTATTTTACCCTAAAATAGTACCTATGAGTTTGTACTTAAAGCTTCAAATTTTACAGATAGACGGTTTTTTTAATTTTTTTGATCCCCCCTGAAATAATTTGAAACTCTCTACATTTTTTCATTAAAAAGGGTATACTTTCAATATGGTCCCATAGTTATCATGTTAGGATCTGCTGATGAGAACCTGAGAAAATCGAAGGAACTCTTCAAATTTACTGATATCGTTTAAGGAACAAACGGACTTAGAAATAGAGAGAAGAATCGCATGTTCATGGAAAAAGTACTAGTCCCTTAAAGAGATATTCAAGAATAAACACTTTCCTAGAGCCGCCAACAAGAAAGTATTCAACTCGTGCATTTTACCATGTCTCACGTATGGATGCCAAACTTGGGCGTTGACCCAGAAACAGTTACTCACACTGAGAACATGTCAGAGGGGAATTGAAAGAAGTATGTTAGGCGTGACACTAAACGATCGGAAAAGAGCACAAGATATACGATCGACAACAAAGGTTGAAAACATAATAAGGAAAATAAGATAGTTGAAATGGCGATGGACGGGACACATGACACGAGAGAGTAGAGTAAAATGGACAAAAATCATAACAGAATGGCAACCACGGAATGGAAAAAGAAGAAGAGGCAGACAAGTGAAAAGATAGTCTGGTGATATTAAACCAATCGGCGGGGCAATTTGGCCAAGATTAGCTAATAACAGAATAAAATGGAAACAGCTGGAAGAGGCCTATGTGTCACAGGACACGCTGATAACTAAACCGGGATATTCGATGAGTTAGTTTATATTGTACAACTTTCTATTTGATGTGTTTAAAAATTGTAATAATTTAGTATCAGCCATAAAGGCTATTATTATCTAGGAATTAGACGACTCTCAGTTAGGTGTACTTGGGTATATTACTATAGTTAGGTACCTCTGCCTAAATTAGGAATTCCCCATACAGGTATCTACAAACATTACTATTATCTTATCAATAATTCCATAAACAACGCTTTTAAGATAACGTTTGAAATGCAAACTTATATTTTAAATTTTTCAGTCGTAGTTAGTACCTACGTATATGTTAAGTAATCGTGACGTACCTACTTGCACAAGTACTTGCTCGTGTAGATACAATTACTCGCAGTATTTAGCACTTTTTTATTGGACGAACATATCAGATATGTTTTATAATATTTTTCCGTTTATATCAAAGATTTAATATTTTTTTTAAACAACCGACGTCACAAGGTGTTGATACATTATAGGCTTAACTAAAGTCGTTAAAATAGTAGTAAGAAGGTAAAGTCGTCAAAATGAATAAAATTATTATTATAAAAACAAAAAACCTGACTGCTTAGAAGTTATGAACTGAAAAGAGAAAAACAAGGATCACTATATAATAATAATTTTATTTGAGACTTTTTAGTTTTAGCTTATGATATAGAAATGAGACTGTACACTTGGTACACTTTTTGCCATTTTTTGTTAAAACGGCAATATAAACATGATATGATATTTATATTTTTGAAATAGTCTTTTTACAATATTATTTGACACCCATATTGCTAAGATAAGGGAAATAAATATACACGTCCCCCCTTTTTCCCCCCATTTACAGCCGCCATTTTGAAAATTTATATAGCCTATGTCACTGCCACAATTGCAACAATTTTTACCTCACATGTCAAAATCCGTTCAGCCGTTTAGGCTGTAGCGCGTGCCGAAGAAATGGGCATACATACATACATACATACATACACACATACATACATACATACGCTCGAAAAATATAACCCTCCTTCTGACGCAGTTAAGTAAAAAGTCATAAACAGTTAAAATATATATATATATATTTTATTCTTAGAAGTTAGCCTATGAATACAATCACACCTGGTGGTCAGTGGTGATGCAATCTAGATGGAAGCGGGATAGCTGTTAGGAGTAGGATAATATCCAAACCCCTTCATTTTCTACATGACATCGTAATGGAACGCTAAATCGCTTGGTAGAACGTCTTTGTCGGCAGGGTGGTAACTAACCACTGTCAAAGCCTTTCACCAGCCAGACCAGGCCAATTGGGAAAATCTCAGTCGGTCCCACCGGGTATGTATTCCCGTTATTAAAGTCTTACCATGGTATAGAATATATTAGAATATCTCCTATTTTGGAAAAAGGCTTAATTTTGGGTGTACTTAGGTAATAATATAGTTCACAGACAGGCGCGTTTAGGTAAGTGTAAAACTGAGGAAAAAGTTTCTGTATTTTCCTACCGAAAATATTGCCTCTATCGATCAATATTTCTTCAGGAAATATATTCCTTCTTTTTGTTGAAACAGTGGAGTCTTTGTTCAGGATTATTTCAATGTGTAATATTTGTTTGCGATTATTTTATTAGAAAATGTTGTATGCGATTACTTTATTTTCCAAGTGAATAATAGAATCCTTATAACACATAAAAAACCAAGACTTCTAATAGATTTTTAGCGATAGGATAGACACAAAAAGTAGAAAAACCTTGTCTGTTATTATTTTCAGATTTTAGCCCCTTGCATCTCTCGTACCATCCTATCAACCTGTCAAAATCAGTATGTTAATTCAGTTGCAAAGCGGATGTAACAGAAATCGGTATTCTCGAATGATATGTTGCCATATTGGACTGATAGTCGAAATAAAGATCGACGAAATGTAAGCGAAAATGTATTTTTTTCTCGAATCTTCTTTGAATCGACATACAGGACTGTATAGTAGTGAATTTCAAACCATCGTCAAACTTGAAGCATGCGCTACGAGGACGCTACGACAATTTTTGCTACGAATTTCATTCAATGTTACATTTTGACGAATATAATTATTGTGATTTTCTAATGCATTTGAAACAGTTTAAAAATATCTATAGTGTTTGATCACATATGTACATTTTTTAAATATCATTATTTAAATATAGTTATATTTGAAAGGTAAATAATATCAACCTATCTTCCTAACATATCTATAACTACATTTTTTTATTTCGTCATTAAGACTACCACTAACAGCTATGAACATAAATGTAGAGGAGTGAATTCATGCTTACGGAACTACCAATAAATTTGTTCTGCAAACATGATACAGACAATCTTACAGTAAATAGTAGGTAGGTACCTACATAAGATGTGAGTATGATACAGTCATGGTATCTTATATAAGATGTAGTAGAGCAATATAACTAAACCAAGCATATCATACAAAATTTTTAAATAAAAATAGAACCGACTCAAAACGCACTAATAAGTAAAAAATAACCGTGTCATTTAGTTGCTTTAATTTACTTAAGCATATCTATGAAGTCGGTGCCAGCCAAGTTTAAGAAACGTATAGTCAGTTCTATTTTTATTTAAAAAATGTTTATTTCTTACTTTTTAGTGATTTATCGCCACGTAACGTACTCTTACTATACTGACATAGTATATTATACGGCACCAGTAGCCAAAAAGCTACCGATACCGAGACAAAAACCGAAATCGCTGTAAGCGTGCCTCCAAAATTTGAAGAGTTCCATCAATTTCCCCAGGATATCTTCATCAGATCCTAACATGATGACAATGGGACCACCTTGGAAGTATGCCCTTTCTAATAAAAAAAGAATTATGAAAATCGGACAACTCTGTAAAAAGTTATGCGTGGTCATTTTTTTCGTCAGTTAAAAATAGTAACAACACATCTACATGAATAAGTCCTGTAAAATTGGTACTTTGCTCAGGCAACCTTTAAAGGTATGAATCAAAAACATAGAAGATTTTCCTGAATGATGCATAAATACACATCTATTAATTTATATCTTTTCTTGGTATCTAGCATCTTTAGTAGCTAGGTAAATGGTAATATTATCTGACTTTTTAGTTTTCATACTGCATAAAAAACTTCTGGTCATAAAATCCTACAAAAACTGGCTACTTTAGTAGGTATATACAATGTCCTATTCAATCCTACTACTCCAATATATCTAAAAGAGCGATTTAACTTCCTCCATTCCACTCATTGTCGCTCTCTTAGATCTGAAGATAACCTACTCCTAAAAATTCCTTCTCACAACTCTTCCTTCTACTCTAAATCCTTCTCTGTTAAATCTGCTCGGCTGTGGAACTCTTTACCTCTAGAGATTCGGCGTGCTCAATCATTAGTTACTTTTAAACGGCTGGTGAATGGGCATTTCTATCCCCCATAAAATCGTTATGATTCCTCAATTAAGTCTCGTACTCACTTATTTGTGTATATATTACATTGTCATTATTTGTTTACTCTCTCCCTTCAATTTCGTCTAGTTTCTATTATTTTCATTTTTTTTTTTTTTTTTAATTTACTATATGGGAACTTTTGTATGTATGTATGTGTGTACCTATGTATGTATGTATGTATGTATGTATGTATGTATGTATGTATGTATGTATGTATGTATGTAAGTATCTATGTATGTATGTATTTGCGTATGTATGTATTTATTTAGTATTTTATGTAAGTATATTCTATATTACATAATTTGATACAATAACTTCGTATACTTCACTGTACGTACACCCGAACCTCTCCAATGAATGCACTTTTCCTCTTCAATATTGGTTGTCTGGAAGAGATCGCTCATTAGCGATAAGACCGCCAATTGTACGTTTTTTTTTTTAAGTTATTTTCTATTTGTAAGATTTTTTTTTTTATTATTTGGTGTACAATAAAGAGTATTCATTCATTCATTCATTCATTATAACGACTTTGTAGGTATGTAGATCCTGAAGGGGACAGAAATTACCAGACCGGACCACAAACAAACAACAAGCATTTAACAGTAACAAATAATAGTACGTAACTGATACATGTATCAATTTACAACAATTATTTATTAGTGACTAGGATAATAAGGTATTATATTATCCTACCAGGATCTATACTATACCCTATCCATGGGCTCCGCAGACACTGCCCTAGTTATAGCACTGGGTCCAGCTTTCTAGATGGTGACTTAGACAGCTGGACCGAGCTGGTAGGAGCGTTGCTTTGGTAGAAACCGCACTCACTGCCACAACAGCATCGACAGAATTTAGAGGCGCAATTTTAAAGCTCGCATCGGGCACAAAAAGTTGCTATGGCCCTATTGGTACATACCTAACGTGATACTTGTCCAACATAACATAATTCAGTTTGTATGACTCTAAGAAGGTAGATATTAACACGTAAAAAAGCAATTCTCAAAATCAGACGAGCCTTCGTGTGACACTGCTCACAGGCGATTTCGTGACAACTCACTATTAGTTGCTGTTAATTTTATTCAAGTTATTACCTGCCCATCAACATTAATAAAAAAAGTACCAAATCACAACAACTATCTACGATTATTATAATTTTATGGTTAGGCATACCTACCTGATATAAAATAGGTGTACCTTTATCAACTTGTTGTTTTATTATGATATTATTACACATAAATTAACTGTTTAAAAAAAAAGTACCTGGACCGAGCTTTGCTCAGTATTTTTTTTTTTTTGGAAATTATACATTTTCTAAGTTGGGAAGTTGGTGGTGTTACACCCTATGCCTCGGAGAGCACGTTAAGCAGTCGGTCTCGGTCACATTCATCAACATCTGATAGTGATCGTTAATAAATAAAACATTATCACCTTAAGCCCGCCAACCCGCATTGGAGCAGCGTGGTGGGTCTACGCTCCATATCCCCTCTCCCTCTCCTATTAGGAGGGAGGCCTGGCCCTATAGTGGGCTATTAATGGGCTGATAATGATGATACATTTCCTAAAAATAAAGACTAGCGAGCTTGACTGATTAATCGCCTCGATAAGACTTTCATGAAAATCGTTGGAGCCGTTTCCAAGGTTCACATTATAAATATACTGCCACTGCCAATTAGTTAAGTAAGAACTCCAGTATCTAAAGTCCTTTACTTCACGTAAAGATCTCGTGCAGTGGAAAAACATTGTAAGTCAATGAAAAGACAATGTTTCAACTTACAATGTTCCTACAACACTCAACGGCAAATAATCAAAGGGTATATGTATGATTTAGAATTTTCTTAATTTGTAAGTAAGTTAATTTGTAAGTTTCTCGTATTTGTGTAACGCTTCTCTTATTGAAAAAGATTAAACAGGAACATTGAGATTTTTTAATTTTGACGCGCTCTCCTGAACGTTAGATAGGTACCGTACCTACCACGATATTCATTGCAGGTGTCAATATGTCCTCAGCCTTTATGAGTACCCCTTTTTTTTAATTTAACTGCCGTGTTTTTTAAATATGACAAATATTCACCTTCCCTTCTACTTAGTCACATAGTAGGTAGAGACTTCGTTAATTTTGTTACATCATTAATCTCTTATTTATCTTTATTTACATATTTTTTTTAAATTTTTAACAATGCTATAGGTATATAATACAAAAATATATATGAAAACACTATAAAAAATTTAAAAAAAATCTTCTCCTCCATTTGCGGGGCCTTTGCGGGCCCAAGCAACCGGTGGTCAGGACTCCGGAATGAAACCTCCTCACACTACGCGCCGTTAGAAGGACTACTGCCTTCTGTATCCGACCCTTGATCCAACAATTAAGCGAAAGCTTCTTAAGGTGTTGGTCGAAGCTTTTCGCAAAAAGACCATTGACTGAAATGACTATAGGAACAATAATAGTTGACTCAACATTCACATGGCGGTAATCTCGTAATCATCATTGTATTAATATAAAAACAATTAAGATATTTTCTTAAGTTTATTACAGCTCGACGTCACAGTTTGGTTCATACGAGCCGTATCAACGCCTTAACTGCGCATTCAGTGTGATGATACGGCTCCGACGAAGGGAAAGAGGGATTAAAAATTCATTTACCCTCTTTCATGTCCGCCGATAATCCTGAGATTATCAAGATATCACTTCTGGAGGATTAACCAGCGTAGTTAATAGAATCCAAGTGATAACAACTAATTATCAGGTGTTGATATGTAAAAAATACCTGTTTAAACTACCTAATATATATCTATTCACCTATATAGGTAAATTACCGATGATTAATTGTATTTAATTTAATATAAAAGTACCTATAGGGGTACGTCTCTTCTTTTAAAGCTCTTGGTGATTAAGTTACATGAATTTTGGACTAAACTCTAAAGAATAAGTAGATGAGGTTGTTTTTATAATTAAAAGCATGTCAAACACCTTTTATATTATGTTAGGTTAGGCTGCTTCTCTGCCGGTGGTAGAGTTACTTCCTACAAACATATGAACTTGACGTTTCAAAGGTGCTTGTAAACTAAATCTATGTAAGTCTAATTTTGATACAAGAAGAAACTGCAGCAACATCGGTACATAGGAACACAATAAATTTTTGTAACTCCAATCAGTTGTTGAACCCATTGAATCCATGCACGGGTTTAATATTGTAATTAAAGTTCTATGACGAGTTGTCAATTCATAGAACATTAATTACATTATCTTAACATTATATTGTAAAAGCTGAAAAATCCTATAGTTTGCTGGGTATTCGCTCTAGATATTATTGTACTTATGAAAAAATTTATATGAATAAAATTTAGCTGTTGGTTTTCTAACATAAAATGAAATAAGATAAACAACGTTATGGTTCTACTAAATTTCAGCTTCATCTTAAACTAAACTAGTATATAAAGATAGTCTCCCTCACATTCACAAAATATAACGTTGGTACCTACGTAAAGTCTCACGAAATGGCTCATTTTTCATTGTAGAGCTTAAGTAAAGATAGGTAGAGCTTTTTGGATAGCAATTTAAACTTAAGTGGGTATCCAATCTTTGCACAAGTTGCAAACCTTCGTCAATACCCACTTAGTTATCGATTGCAGTCACTATATTGAATATCGTTCGATATCAAATAGGTAGGATACCTATTTGATTATGGAACGATATAGGTAGGATTAACCCGCGAGCACTAGCGCTATGAACATTTTGCTCACAGTAAATTTAAAACACGCGAGATTTTGTCAAAATTAGCATTGTACCGAGCATAGTTATACATTAGTCGGTATGTGTAAAGCTCGCATATATGATGAAGAATAATTAATACTACACATTTAAGTTTTTGTTTGAAAATATTTTTATTTGTTTAATTTTTTCCTTAAGACTGCAAATTAGTTGGTATGATTATTAATTAAAATAAAAAGAAATACTGTTGAAAGGGTTTTAAATATATATTTTGTAGAATAAATAAAGTATATTTTATTTAATAAAACAGAAAAGTAAAAATATTACCTGATAAAACAAGCAATTAATGACATTCATAAACGTGAGCAAAATGCTCTACGCGCGAGTGCCCGTGTAATTTTTAGAGGCGCGGATGCTCGCGGGTTAAGATAAGAGGTCAGCAGTGGGGGTGCAAAACCGTTAATGTGGGCGAGATACATTTTGCGAGGCCCTCGATAGCGCAGGAAGAAGGGAACATAAAAAAAATCACTTTAAACTTTTTTATTCACTAAGAAACAAACCGTACCATAGTAATGCGTTTTGAAGTCAGTTATATTTTTTATTAAAAAAATTTACTGAACCCCTAATCGCAATTAGGGGCGTGTACTTTTTGATTGTCTAGTATACTTTTCTATCTATTATACTTTTTAAATTTATTTTCGGCTGTGAGGCGCGAGGCCCTTTACACCGGGAGGCCTTACACCGCCTCTGGAGGTCAGAAAAATACAAAATCTTTAGTCTTCTTCTGCAGCTTCATGCTGCAGTATCTATCTCTATTCATGGTTTTGCTCCAAACTACACAAATCATTCAGGATAGCTTACATCAAATCCGTTAATTGCAAGTAAGTACTAAGACTTTGTTTAGAACCTCTTTTGAAACGTCAAGCTTGTCTGTTAATAGTGACCCTACTACGGGTTGTTAGATGTACGTATCCATCATTTTTCCGCACTTCTACTCAAGCAACAAATTCTTGAATATCCTGAAACTATGAGTCAACACTAGCGCCACCGCTGGAGACCGCTTCCGGCTTCACATTATAGAAGCATAAAATCACAGTAACAGTCAACGCCGAACCATGACTGAGATATACAAACAAAGGTGTATGAGATACATTACTCTCTTACCGGATATTTATTATGTGAGTAATAGGTAGGCACAGTGATGCATTATAAAATCCTTAATGAATACCAAGTTCATACTGGTTGATATTAGATATGATTCATAATTACTAATACATCTAGATATACAGACGTATACAAGTACATAGAATGTAAAGATAGATAACTTGTTTGTAAGTAAGTTGCTAACTCTCGTCAGATTATACTTATCAATTTTTTGGTAACTTTTCAAAATCATAGTCATGTTTAAGTCAACCATGTAATGGTGGGTTTTAACGTCATTTCATTTATCATTTTTTGTTTTTTATAATCTTAATTGTGATGCTGACAAGGCGTCCTCAGTCGACGTACAATGAGCCAGCTTTACGTAGTTTATTGCATTCCCCTCAGATCATAATAATTACATACTTTATATAATCTAAGGCTTCCCTAAACACATTTAACGTTCAATTTAAACACATATTATGTTATTACCTACGCTACGCTACGACATGTAGTGACGGATCATTGGCGGACCACTATTATAACTCCTTTACACGATGGCCCATTGCTGGCCTATCAAATAGTCGATGAATATGCTAATGCGATGGTATAAATGAAAACATTTATTAAAAGAAAAATAAAATAAATGAATAAAGTATCGTCGTTAATATACCAATCTACATATAATTTAGTATTTGGCCTTTTAAAAACAGTTGACTCTATCATGTACCTACCTATGATCATCTAGAAGCTTACTGCCATCACTGGCCGACTATCCTTTGATGTGTAGCCAAAAACTGACAACGACGTCATCCGAAGACCATCGCACTCTTGACACAGTGGTCCATCCCTATGTTCGACCACTGTGTCAACCATCGCTATGGGCCGTTGTGTAGAGAAGCTATTAACTAATCTACTATGTGGATGACTGGATGTTAAATGCCAGCCTATATCTACTACTCATCATGAGCCCCTGTCAATATACATACTTACACTAAGTATACTGCCAATCTCCCCCTTATAGTACCTAAAAGCGATACCAGCTACCCACTGTAATACCTATACTTAGTACTATATTAAGTGTGCCTATAGTATACTTTTCAAGGTAATATAGGTTTTGTGTGTATTAAGAGGGAAGGTTGGAGGGAGATAGTAATAATTTTATGTAAGTTTCTAGGGGTTTCTATTGGAGCTTAGATAGGTAGGTACAGAAGGTCACTTTTGTAGAAATGTTACAGATGGTTCTAACTACCTGAACATCTGCCGATTGGTAGCGACTTGATCTTGAGTCCCTATTATTTTGATGATTATCTTAATCGGATTTAAACAGTGACATCACTCATAAATTAGTTATATTTGTACCTGTACTTATATGGCTGATGTCACTGCTACGTAAAAGTACTTTCAAAAGTCATGAAAATCGGTTCAAAGATGACAAATATAGATACGCTTAAAACAATCCTTGATTGAATCCAAACCTATGTAGATACCTAAGTAGAACTTACTTACGTTTATGATTAACTTCTCCTTTTTAAAGTAACTTAAAAAGAGTCTCCACAAAAGATTTTGGATGTTAATATTGTCCTCCAGTTAGGCGTGACACGTTAACGACCTGTAAGACTGCTGTCAAAGAGCAAACAAAGCGAACAGAGTCGGGTAAACATGAGGTTGTATTTGTTCGAGCCGCGCCGCTGTGTGATCACCAGGGAACGCGGAGGTGGTCGCCTGTTTAAGGTTTCCTACGCTTACTTTATAGATTATCGTACCTATTTACTGTGTTGCAGAGTTTGAATACTTACCGATTTACCATTTTAACTCTTGACCGCCCCAATTTAAAAAAAACCGTTAAAATAAATAATGATGACGATGCGATTCCGCCAAATAGTGTTTTTTAAAAAAATCTTTAATAATAACACTTGAAATTCAATTTAAAAAAAATTAAAGAATCAGCGAAAAATCAAACTTCTAAGCTCACGCAATAAAATTCAACACTTGCAAGTGAATCAAAACAGGGTACTTCCTTTGAACTCAAAATCTCGAAAATTGGTACAAAATAATGTCTTATGGCACAGATAAAAGAAAAATAGTAAATTTTTAGTTATATCATTTAAGTAAAATATTCTTATCTTAATAATTTAAAACTTACTATCATTCCCTTTCATCATGAACGCGTATAAGTATTGAAATGAAATTCATATCGAATACCTACTCAGGTCTATAATACCTTTTAGCTGTAACATAAACAAATATACCTACAGGTTTGTACGATCCCTCCCTTAACCCTCAGTGCGCGAGTCCAACTTACACTTGATCGGATTTTCATTTGGTTCAAGAAAGTCAGTACCAACGCCAGTATTGTAATATTAAAAAATCAATCAGCCAGGTAATTCGAACAGGATAACGATACTTGGAAAAAAACGTTAGTTTTCAAGCTACATCAGTTTTTTTTGGTTGCAAAGCCAATGTTCGACTTTCAGTCCAATGTAACAAAGTGTCATTAGAGATTTCCGATTTCTGTTACTCCACTTTGCAGCCTTTGTACATCGGCGACAGTACTAAACTTTTTTCAAGAATCATGAATACTTACAGGAAAGAAATTAAAACTAAGATGCGCGCGAATAAGAGGTAGGCTATTTAGTACTCATCTTTCCCTCTAACTTTTAAAATTTAAATTTACTAAAATTGTAATCTATTAATTATATGTCAAAAAATGAAACTTAGTACGCTTATTATGTTTAAGTTGTTTTGTTTTTGGTGGGCGTTTGATATATTTTCTCTTTTACCATTGTATCTACTTGTGCCTATATAGATAAAAGTTTTTATTAAAGGAAAAACTCTTTCATTATTTATTTATTAGATTATATAAACTGTCTCTTGCAAATACTATTTACTACACTATTCACTGTTTGATAACTAACATAAATAAAGAATAGATAGACAATGGAAGTACCTATTACTTACTTAGGCTTAAAAAGTAGATATCTAATAAAAAAAATAAAACAATAGATAAATTTGTATTAAAAAATTGATTTAGTAACCTGAACCTGTGCCTATCATCATGGGAATTTGACAACACAGCTCTACTTATACGGAAATGAAAGAAATTAAACTATTAACATGTTTTAATTCCCCGCGACGAGTTACGATCATTCCGTCGGCGGCGGCGCCTTTGAGTCGGCCCTCCAAATGCCCTCAATAAGCATCGGTTTACATTGCACTTAGCAACATTCCTTAGCGCCTTGCTTCCTATTACTTTAAGGCCGATACATACAAGTATCATGTAAACTCCCATCATCCAGAAAATAAGTCTGTCTAAAGTCGATTCGATTTTAAATGTAGTGGGTTGGTAGGTGAAAATAACCTATTACTTACGAAGTAGCCATAATTACGCGATTTAGCCACATAATACATAATAGACTATAATAAAGCCAAACTCGATTGAGAATGCTTGTCAACAAACAAATTTAAAATGAAGGTAAAAAATGCAACATTTTATTAGGCATAAAGCCTAATAAATTTAAAATTATGTTTTGTTATTTTAAAAAATCTTATTTAAAAGATATTGAATATATTAATTAGTTTTAAGCTTCCTAATCTAATTTATTGCCACGAATTCGTCATTAACTAGTTAATTTTAAAAAATAGGTGTGAAAAATGACTTTTGATTTCTACTTTTATTTTACTTTACTTTCTCAATCGAGTTTGGCTTTAATATAGGTAGGTATATTTCCTTAATGGTAAGTACAATACACCACCTACATACTACACCAAAGGTAATTTTTGATCCCCGCCCAGTAAACTATTGACATTTCCACTCCACAGTGTACTAACTAACTTTAGTAAGTGTAACTAATATACCTATACGTTTTGTTATGAAAATACACATATATATAGTAGAAATGTACTCATATTAGGCTTTTAGCGCATTGTATTAGAACTAGGTAGGTACACTCTACTTTCATTACCTATACCAAAAAATGAAAATAGTCCTATTTTAATGTTACCTTTTGACCGTTAAAATTGAGTTAGTATGTAGAATAACCATAAAAACAAAAAGAAAACCATTTTGTTTTTTAAAGTGAAACGAACGCGGCAGTTTTTGCGCAGTGATTGTACCTAGGTATGCATAGCAATGATAGTTAAAAAATACCCCTACATATGGTACCCCTAAATATCCTGAGAATTTAGACTTTTTATATCTAGAATTTTCAGACCTGTTTTTAATTTCAGACTTATTACAAAAATACGACGAATTGCTTTGTACCCTGTGCTTTCTTTGTTTTAAGTCAGCTAGTCTTAGTTGTGGGTTTCTGCACCTATACTAAAGCCAAACTCTATTGAGAATGCTTATCAACAAACAACTTAAAAATGAAGGTAGAAATCACTAGTCATTTTACATCTATTTTTTTAAAATTAACTAGTTAATGACGAAATTATGACAATAAATTAGATTAGTAAGCTTAAAGGTAATTAATATATTTAATGTCTTTTAAATAAGATTTTTAAAATAACAAAATATAATTTTAAATTTATTAGGCATAAAATGTGTTGCATTTTCTACCTCCGTTCTAAATTTGTTTGTTGACAAGCATTCTCAATCGAGTTTGACTTTAGCATAGGTCTGTCTACGTGCGCAGTCTACGGTTGTAGGTATTTAATTGATTTTCTTTAGCAGCTAGAATAAAATATTATAAATAAATGCATATTGCAGTTTATGGTGGGTGGCCATTGTAGATGTAATATTGATAGATAATATTTTGCCTGGTAATTTTTCTTTGCTTAGATTTATTTCGATTAAGACTTTAAATGGTAGATAGGTAAGTGTCTACTTACAATAATGGAAAAACAAGATTACGGCACGCATTGAGGTCTATAACTGCTTTAGTTTCAAGATTTTTTTTGTTGAGAAATAATACAATAAGGAAAGCTAACTTATCCTAATAACTGTACAAATCATGCCCACTTTTAATGGTGGCTAGAATACTGCCTGCATATCCGCATTGCATAGCCGGGCAAAAACGAACCAGCCCTTTTTTTACCAGTTGAGCCTATTATTCGCTGTGAAATAACTATCTTAATTTGTAATTATACTTATATGCATAGATTAAAGACTAATAGATAGAGCCCATAGAGTGTCCACTCGTGAGACAGCAAATCAGCCTTATTGACATGACATGTCAACATTTAAAGTACATCATAAAACGTTATGTTTTAAAATATCGTAAAATACGAAATATTACTTTATATAATATAGTTTAGTAAACGCATAATACATGAAATTTGCTAAAAAATAACATATCTAAGCTTTAAATCATCAATCAATGAAGTTTATGCCTACTTACGTATGAAACGTAATTCCTTCGATTTTCTGTTCGCTGCGACTGTTGCAGCCGAAAATATTACAACCCACCATAGCACGATAACGTTTAAATTAATATAGTAACCGCAAAGCTGTATTATTTATCAGCAAATTTAATAAAAAGCTACTAATTACTCAGATATGTCCTTTGCTTGTCACCAACTTCATTCTTGACAAATAATAAAAACGAACACGCTGAAAGGGACAAAAAATAATCTTGTGTCACTTTCTAATAAAGGCTGAATGAAATAAGTCTGTCACGCTCTTGAACCTACAGCCGCGTTATGACTCCATCTAGTAGTCTTTAATCTATGCTTATTTGTACCTATTTATCTGACGGCCGTGTGGCGCAGTGGGTAGTGATCCTGCTTCTGCGTCCTAGGCTGTGGGTTCGATTTCCACATCTGGAAAATGTTTGTGTGATGAGCATGGATGTTTTCCAGTGTTTTCCATTTATGTATAATATATATAAAAATATTCATCAGTTATCAAAGCACCCATAACGCAAGCTTCTTACGAGTAGATACGCTTACTTTGGGGCTATATAGCGATATGTGTAATTGTCCTATAATATTTATTATTTATTTATTTACCTAGATATTAGGTATAAATCCACCTCTATGCTAAGAAATAAAACTGAAGTGTCTTTTTTCAATTTAATAGCTTTTCACTAAATGCATATGAAAGTACAGCTACCTATTTACGGTACTGACTTACTGCAAAAAAAATATCACTGCGTGGCAACCCGCACCGCTAGTTAGGCATATAAATAGTCTATTTGGTCCCGTTGTCAGCCAGCAGAACAACTTGGAGTTCAGCTGTCGGCGATGTTGATACACCTTGGTACCTGGGAGAAAAACTGTTGGTCCTGCGTCTAATCACTTTCGTCATCCTTATGGCCAAATATCTGGTCCCCGGGCCAGGAACAGTTTTCATGATCAAGTAAGTAAGTCTTGTCGGGTCAATGCTTGAAAGTTTTGTGCATCTTTAGCATTTTTTGTAACTAGTGATTCCTAGTAGTTCTTCAAAAACTTGGGTTTATTGTACTAAATATAGGATTGCCTATTAATACAATCTGACAATTTTTCATTTGGGGTTAATAGACCGAAAAACAGTCGATAGGTCTGGCTTTGAAGGCACCTTCTCCTCCACCCACCAATCTCAACTATTTTTTTTACCTAATTAAGCTCAAAAGCACATGTAACTCGTTTAAGCTTAAAAGATTTTTCCTGGAAAATTTCTCAGTATATCTACGTATAGTTCTCGCTATATCTGCTTAGGTATTCTCTCAATAATGTTTGTTGCCATCTGATCAAGACGTCGGTAGATATACTTTTCTCATAAAACTCATATGCGGACTGACAACTTTATGGAATGTTTACAGGGAAATAAAAATACGATAATGAATCAGATTAACATGGATTTATTTAGTTCATCAAATGTGTTTCGTGAAGGTGCTGCGTACAAATCTACTAATAGCTAACATTGTGTTCACAAACATTATTTTATATTATTAACATAACATAGGTACCTACATCAGGTAGGTAGGTATAACATAGTGTATTTTATTTCATTGGGACATTACCTAACGGAAATATGAAAGCGCACTAATACTTTTACACAGAAAATTGTGAAAAATTTTTTTGTAAATAAAATCCAATCTTTTTCTAAATAAATGAAACCGATACTTGAATTCAGAATTATTTCCAGATTTGAACGATAGGTATACATGTCGGTATAATGACAACCTATGGCCTCAGGTTACAAGTGTAGGGCCCATATTATTGGACCTAACCCTGCGAGGATGATCTGTTATGGGACACGGTTAAGCTGATTCACGTTAAGCGTGGATACGGATGAGTAGGTATCAGATCAACGCATAGCTTAGTTTGCTTCTCTGAGCAATCATAGAAGCTTTAGGCGACTTTTAGTAGGAAGCGTGGCTGGAGTGATTTATGTGAAAAGAAGAAGCCCAGAAAGTAATTTTTTTCCACTTAGCAAGGGTCATCTAGATTCGTCAAAAATTATAATTAATAAAATTCGTTTCCATTTGTATATTTTCATAAACAATAACATTTAAAAAATATTGTTTTCACAAAAATGGTACTAGAATTTCGTAAAACAGTTTCCAGTATTCCACACCTATTGTCCCAGATAAATAAAACACACTTCTACAATAAGCATAAAGTTACATTAGCCTTTGACTATTGCATATTGCATGTATTCTAGATACAGTTTTAGAACGATTAGGCAATAAAAACGGCAAAAAATAGAACCTACAATTAGCACCACAATACAATCTTACGAATGCATCACAAAACATAAAGACAAACAATAATTCTTTCATGAATACCTTATATCCATCAATAAATAATAAATCGTTACATTATTACAACGAATCATAGAAAAAAGTCAAAAATAAATCGATGTTTAATTGATATTAAACAAAAAACGCAGTCGGAATATAAAAAGGTGGATTCATAACATTATTTTTAGTTAGGGACTTAGTGATTATTTTCAGTGTTTAAGTCATTGTAACTGAGATAAAATTATGACTATTTTAAGCATTCTTTACACTACATTTTATTTACAGAACCGTAAAAACTAGTAATAATCTCATTTATAGTATAAAATATTTACTTACTTATTTCTCAACGCTACCGAAGCTATAAATGCGCCATAAAGCTATATGGACACGGTTTATGATTTTATTAAGTTAAATGAGATTCTTACACAAATCATTATATAATTTTATGTAGGCTACATTTTACTACATTCATTTGCCGATCGTTTCTATAGACCAATATTAAGCAAATAATTAGTAATGGAAATCATATTTTGAAATTGACATTTGAAATAGGTAGAGTGGGTAAGGATCTACCACGCACCAACAAAATATATTATACAGAATAAATAATCTCATCAACATTAAGACAATGGCAACATCGAGAAATATAAGTAAAATGCGTTAAAAACAATCAATTTTAATAATACTTATTTACTATAATAATATAAAAATATAGTATTCTATATATACAGTGACAAAAATCCTTTTAAATTAAAAATAGTCTTATTCTATTCCTTAGCCACAAGGCCAAAGCCAAGAGACCACTGCGAGACCACTTAGAGGCACCTACCAAGTTAAATTAGCACTAAAAAGGCAATAAAGGGCGTTTTCGACTCTAGGAGTAAAGACTTTTTTCATTAAGATCCAATGCAAGGATGTTACTTCGTCGTGAATCGCTAGGACCATAAAACTCATTACGCGAATGATTCCCCATAGTACCTACCTACACACTTAGGTAAATAAAGGTTGGATAATAAACTCAGAATGTAGCGCAATTATTGACGAATTAAACAGGATCAACCGTAATATCGCTGTGATTAAGGCAATTGTAAAACACACATGCGAAACAATAAATTCACAATTATATGACAGTCATTAATGAAAAAAGCCCAAACCCCAAGGCGTTCTCCTCTGGGGAGATTTATAGATGTTAACGACTATTGATACATACGTTGTAAAGGTACCTTACAATTTATATACCAGGATTATCCACACGAAAAAGTCTCGTGGAGATATTGCACTAATTATCACAAGTTCGTTATTCAAGTGTAGAAAATTTCAATGCAAAAGCACGATAATATACGATCACTTCGCCCCCGAGGGGTAAAAGTTGCGTTAAATCACTGGGTTGGGTCCACTATCACTATCCGTATGTGTCACTATGAGCACAGAAGTCTGGCTGTGGTCACAGAAGCGGGACCGGCGGCACACCTGGCACAAGCGGCTCTGGCACGCCTTGGAGCACACCTTGGTGATAGTGATGATGATGCATCATGCCGTTCATCATCTGTTGGTGATGTAGCATGGTCGCGTGGTGCAGTTGCGCGTGTTGTAGCGATGCGTGGTCTCCTTTGTCTTTCATCACGACTTCCTCGCGTTTCTTCACTTGTTTTCGCTCCTTTGCGCGTCGGTTTTGGAACCATATTTTGACCTACAACAAAACAATCATATTATTTTAAAATGAATAGAATAACAAACGTACTATCTCAATAGCTCTACTGTCTTGGATTTTCAGACTCTTGCACAGGCTTTTCACTTAATTTCAAGGGGAAAGAGGGGAAAGACGACATCCACCTGCCATAGATGGAAATCATTATTTTTTCATCTTTATCATTATTATTGTTTTATTATAAAACTCTTTCATCAACAAGCAAGTTTAGATCATTGTAGCAAGCACGGCCTTTTTCAAATCTACTACTAAGTTAGGTTAGATTTTTAAATAGGTATGCGCGGAGTAACATATACTACATCTGTGATTAAATAAACACATATTTACAAGCTGCATGAACCAATAATACTTATATATTATATTACATATATATTATATTCCTGATATAGGAAACTT
Source organism: Mycalesis mineus (assembly GCA_034621355.1). Classification (NCBI taxonomy): domain Eukaryota; kingdom Metazoa; phylum Arthropoda; class Insecta; order Lepidoptera; family Nymphalidae; genus Mycalesis; species Mycalesis mineus. The sequence continues at coordinate 9,035,978 of CM067886.1, read as the reverse complement.
CATTTCCTTAAAAATAAATTCTTTGAAAAATCGTTCCATTGGAATCAAAATTTATGAATATATTCTGCTCATTCGATGCGGAAAAATCTGAGAAAATATTCATTTTCTTTTGTTCATTTCGTGATAAATTTTCAAATTACACATTTTTAGATTCAGGTATTAACAAAAGGCTTTAAAAATAAGTAATAAACCAAAGCTAACTAAATAAACTAAATTAAGTAATTTTAACTTGCAGAAGGAAAAAATCATTCGTTCGTTCTTTGAATTTTATTCCGCGTTTAATGGTGCCGATAATTTTTGAAACCAAAAAATTTTCTTTAACGATTTTATTATTTTTAAAGCTATCTGCGCTGGCCTATATCTTTTCTAATTTTCCTTCCGATATAAAGAATTGCCTCCAATTTGTAAATGACATAGGTAACAAAAAATAGTTTATAGCTACATGGTTTGCTCACCTGTCTTTCTGATAGTCCTAGACTGACAGCCAGTTCTGCTTTTCTCCGGATGGTGATGTATCTGCTGTAGTGGAACTCCTTCTCCAACTCTAGCCGCTGGTGGTCGCTGTAGACCACTCTGTATTTGTCTTTCGTGCGGGTTTTCCCTACAGTAATAGAAATTTCGATAAGTATAAAGTTTTTTACACATAATATAACATTACTTAATATTGTGTATTGTATTCATACAACTCCACAGATTCATACAACTCCACAGACTCGGCTTGTTCTTTAGAAATAACAAATTTTTAGTTTCGGATATCGTTATGGAAGTACGAGCCTTCGTTCGAGCTCCTAAGCCTTCAATAAATAATAAAAGTAATTTAAGATAGATTCTTATTTTTGAATATAAAAATGAATCGCTATTATTCCCGGTCACGACGTCATAATTTGAGAATGACTTTGAGGATAAGGTTGGAAACGAAAAATTGAGGAACATCTCTAGCTATTATAGTAATGGTTGGGTAACGTCTTACTACGTTATGTGTTATGTTTTATTAGAGGAAGGTGAACGGTCGAGGATGTCATTTTTCCAAGTACAGTAAAAAATCCAGATTTTCGCACACATTTATGTGATATAGGAGACTTTTATTCTTAATTGTTTATTTCGAAAAATCAAAACATTTTTTGGTGTTTCTTTAAGAAAAGCGGTGGTCTAGGCGTGTGGTCCCGTACTGATCCCTCGGCTAAACTCGAGTGCTCGGTTCCTCTATACGTCGCCGCCCGGATTAGCGTTATCGAGCCGCGGCCTTCCCCTCTTATATAAACGCATTTACCGTCCTATAGGAATACACAATACCCATACATACGCATTCAGAACCGAACCATTGTGCTTGTGAGAAACATGATCTTTTTATAATAAAAGAAAACCTAATTGAACATAATTATGTTCCTCATGGTTGGTTGGTTAGAAGTTGGTGGTGCTACATGCTCGTACCTCAAAGAGCACGTTCATCTGATAGATATATTTTATAAATAAAACATTATCAATCTAAGCCCGCCAGCCAGAGCAGCGTGGTGAATTAAAACAATGTAGAAGCAAAGCTTCTTTCTAGGTTTAGTTAGTACTTACTACTTGTCGAATATTCACATTTTCTCTAATTTTAAATAAAATAATCCCGCCAGCAATGTGCTACATTAGGAATTATTTGTTTAGGACTTGTAAGTGTTATTTGGTATTATAAATCTCAAAAGCTCATTAATATTTTTTGCTACCTATGTAGATAGAAACTTATATGCAAATTATTTCTTAATTACCCAGCCCTACATACTTGTACTGACTAATGAAATTATAGATAATTATTTAAACCCCAATTACAAATCTACCTCAGTAGGTTCTTATAAATACTAAATAATTAGAAGACGTTTTAGAAAACATAAAAACAAAAATCTTGTTAAATGATGTCATTGGCGCGAGTGGATTAATCAAATCTACAAACAATTCTTAACATTTCCTTACAACGTTATCATTTTTTTTTAATCCAAAGAGTACAACTTCACTAAGTCACTCCAACGTAGTTATTTGAACTGATAAAACTAAGCAGGATAGTAGAATATTTTCACCATTATGTCAAAATGGTAATTTGTTATTTACACATTTTATCTGTACGTAGATTTCTCAACAGTAAAATTACTAAGATACCTATGTAGATCTGTTGACATAACACTAAGACAGAGCTGAGGTGTCTGCTTGTATACTCAGAGTGTGTAAATATTCCTTATCTTGGCATTAGGGACTTCATAAATTATGTTTGTCACATGCGAGAGAATGAATCTAACAATATATATAGAGACTTTGATACTGACATTATTTATGTGAGTAGGTAGGTAGTACCTATGAAAAAATTGATTTATAGTTTTGTTTTTAATCTAAGTAACTACAGTCTAAATAAGTAAGTATAAATAGAACTTTTCGAACGCGAGAACCGAAGAACGAAACTATATTCTAAAATTATTATAAAACTATGGGAAATAAATTAATGATATACGATTTTTATGGCTTATATAAATTACTTCAATAGATAGGTAGGTACATATAATATACAAACATCATTCAGTAAAATATCATTTGTTTTATTTCTCTGTTTGATAATTATGTATACAATTTTGCTGTCAAATGTTAAGGTATCGGTTTTGCCCGTGTTTCCCCTATACTTTTTAGACAGACTATCTAATTTACTTAGACATTTTCAATGTTGCCTACGTTAGTTAAGTAGTAAAATAATATTATCTATGTTTAGGCAACGTCATTTTATATCACTATATAATATTTTATTACTTCAAATAAACAGTCATCATAATTATCACACCATATCAGTTCTACGTTTTGGTTTTACGATGAACATTTCTGTCTCTACTACCTATACTTAAGAGTTCGTAAGTGGTTTTTTTCTGGAGATATTTGATTATCTACTTTATATCTAAAAAGTACAATATCAGCTTTATTCCGCATAAAACGAAATTTATAAGGCCTTAATGAGAAAAAATAGCGTCTGTTCACAAAAGATATTTGACGACCTCCGTGGCGCAGTGGTATGAGCGGTGGATTAAGCGAGGTCCAGGATTCGATGCCCAGCGGGAGGGGCAGATTGAGATTTTTCTTAATTTGTCTTGGTCTGGCTGGTGGGAGGCTTTCGCCGTGGCTAGTTACCACACTACCGACAAAGACCTATCGCCAAGCAATTTAGCGTTCCGGTACGATGTCGTGAAGAAATTGAAATGGGTGTGGATTTTCGTCCCACTCCTAACAAGTTAGCCCGCTTCCATCTTAGACTGCATAATCACTTAAAATCAGGTGTGATAGCAGTCACGTAAAAAAAAGATATAAGGCCCCATTTATTTAATATCAGGTCCTAAAATGTATTGTCCTAATATTAAATCAATAACACCTATTCTTTTAACTGGCTAAGATACAAAGATTGAAAAGTCAACACCACGATCCCTAATTTCCAAAAAAAGTGTAACAATATTGTGCATATAGATGCGAGGAGATAAACTCTTTAGACCGCACGAATGACAGAAAATTATAACTAAAATAAATTTCCTGTTAGAGATGCAAACAAAGGAGAACTAGTAAGGCAAACAAATATGCTCTATCTATACGCGATGCAGTGTTTGATAGCAGTCGTTAATTTTCATAGCAAACAGTGGCCGGCCGGCTCCACGTCTGCCCTCGCGCCGTCGCGCGGCGGTGGGCTTTGTTATGTGAGATAGCTTACGATCATAAGCACAATATTATGATTTATATACTACAAATATTGTTATTTATAAATACACTTTTCACAATTTCGCTCAATGGGAAGGATGAGGCAAAGTGGACTAGTTTAAAAGAGGACACAACTTAGTTGGATAAGGATATAAAAAAGAAGGAGCTATGTTTACAAAAATCGGAAAGAATTACCTAGGTAGACAATTTACTGCAAAATATTCGACGAGTTATCATCTAAATAAAGGTAAAGAAATAAATAATAAAATGAGTTCCATAATGTGGAAGTTATACATTCAGCTAAACTTACTTTAATTCCTACAAATTTTTGAACAACCTTCCGAAACTTCCTCGACTCCACTGCAACGAGACACAGTGCCTAAGATACTGTCAGCAAAAATAATCCATATTCTGTCTGTAACTATCTAACATCTTACATTACATTGAAGCTATTCATTCGAGCTATCTACAATAGGTTAGATGACAAACTAAATATATGATGTAAGGTCGGTTATCACAGTGGATTTTACGAAAAAAAAAATAGTTGTTTGTGGCACGCAAACAGCGCGGGCGGGCGCGGCGAGCGAGAGCGGATAGCACTTTTACTCGTTGCTATCATAGACAAATACACCAGATAAACTGAGAACGGGGTGTATCTTAACCGCCACGGAGCATGATTTCATCTAAAATCTAAATCATAGTTTAGTATATGAATTAACTTAATCGAAAAATACTATCAACTAAACGAGAATCCGGGGAAGATGAAAGTTCGCTCTGGAAGATGTCAGGTATACCTACCACGAAGAAGAGAGATCAATAAAAGTTTGCTTACTACTGGACGAGCCAGGGTCCTATTTTGGAGCCACTCAGTATGTATTTAGGATGGCAAAACTGAGGAATTTTTAGCGGAGAAGTTCTCAGCTAGGTAATCTCTGAAAGCTTTGACCAACTTACTTAAAATTACGTTTTAGTGCAAAGAAGTAATCTACTACGATTCTAAAATTAGTTACATGTCTACTCATACTACAGACATAAGGCTAAATATAGGCAATAAGTACTTCTACCGCAACCATACTACTTAAATATTTTGATCTGAAGTGCGACATTTTTGTGATTTTATTTGCACTCGGGCTTCGCCTCAGTTCACACACAAAACAATATGGTGTCGAATTAGTAAATAATGAACCGCGCTAATACACATTATCTAACTGCAGGATTACACGTGTACAGTATCGGTATCGTATGATTGCTTGTCGAACATGGTGTTGGACGCGATTTGTTAAGGGAAACAATTAATAGACAAGTTATCGGTTACGCTAAACGCTTTGTCGGCGCCGAAATCCCCGCTTATATTAATGCACGATTATCGCGACTGGGCTGCGATAGCGGCGCCTTTGAGCGTGTTGATTCAACACTGCGGCATATCGCCGGTTACCTTCTTGTAAGCGCTTGTAATGCGGTTTTGATGGACGAGGGCGCGGCCTGCCATCTATCACGACGATAAACTCTTTTTAAGACGATTTTTGATAAGTTTTCAAGTGAAGCTGATCTTGTTTTGATGTAATCTGCGGAGATGTGATTGCAGGTGTTGAAGCACCTAACTACTTGATTGATAAAGTTCTTAATTATATCACAGAATACATAATAAATAGTAGGAATAAGAGCAAATTACCACCTCCGTAGGTAGTAAGTACGTCATTCTGAGGACTACTAATCTCTATTTGCCCTTGTCTACTCTATAATCATAATGCATGACCATTTATTCTTCTATTTAACTTAAATTATTTGCTCTCCTCTCACCTATAAAATTCATTCATGCACTGTGATAACTTAACCGTACCTAAACTATAAAAGATCAACATTCTTTCTTTAACTTAACCGTAAACCAATACTCGTTGTTCCTAATATATCTACGTACCTACCGACATACCTAAAATACTGATATAGATAGATAGATACATCTATAGACGGATACCGTTACCTACCTAACATTTGAGCGACATCCCAAGGGACAAGCCTACACGGGGAAAAGCTCAATAGAAGGGCGGGTCGTAAAGCGGCGAGCCGCTAACTTTATGTATTGCTTTACGTCCATTTAGGGCTTTAATCCGACCCGACGGCGCCGAAACGACCGTTAACTTGTACTTAGATCGTGTATTATTAGCTTAACTAAAGGATTATCGACAACTATTACTTACCTATGAAATTAAATACATTTAAAACCTACATACTTAAGTACACACACATCATTACTTGCGAATATTTGAAATTACGGTCACCGAATCATATTGGTATTAGTGATATCATAAAATTTTTCAAGAGAAGGTAGAAACAAAAAAGAAAGTTTATAATACTCTTCCAGATAAAATCCTCCAGACTTGAAGTATGAAATAAACTTATTAAGGTTACATGTACACATACGCTTTAGAAGGAGCTGGCAATATTTATATAGTTATGCAGTTGTTAGGTAATTATTGATACAGGTAGGTTGGACTTGTACACAGGTTAAATTACTGCCTCGATGTATTTTTCCTGTTGTTTATTTATTCAAGGTTCTCGCTGTTTATTAATACCACCTACCTACTAGGTTGCTTTGTTCATCGAGAAATTCGTCTGACCTCCGCAACCTGTTACTTACGAACACGGAGACAAAGTTTGTATGTATATGTATAGATGGATGTTTGTTACTCTTTCACGCAAATCTACTGAATGGATTTTGATGAAACTTCACAATAATATAGCTTACATATATAAGAATAACACTATTTTTTATCTCGAAATACCTACGTGAACGGAAACTTCGCAGGTAAAACCGCGGGCGTCCTCAAGTCTACTATAATATGATATGTAATTAAAAACTAAAATCCACCCCCAAGTCAACCACCCCCGGTCTCGCCGGGTGCATCCCGGTAGTGCCCCCTAATTTTAGTTCTGTAGAACTTTTGACACACCATATTAGTGCTTAGGTTACATTTCTTTAATTTTGATCAATATAGAACTAATGGGACAAAATTAAAGAAATGCCGATATCAACATCTTGTTTGTACGTTACATATGAAATATCTATAGTTTTTGTAAGTATAATATGGAATCTCTTTTTATTGCAATAATAAATATCCACTTAAATTTGAGAGAATCTATAAACATACTATATCGAATACAGATTTGCTTAAATTGCACAAAACGTCTTTAAAATGGTATCTAGGTTTTAAATATAATTTTTTTCTAAACCGAATAGTTTGCGCGAAAGACTTCCAAAGAGGTAAAATGTGTGTCCCCCAATAACTTCTAAAACAAGAGAATATTTTTTTAGACACAACTACTACTTGGTTTTAACAACTTAGCTTTTGGCGCAAGGGACATTTTTTTGTTAAAAACAAAATGAAATATCAATCAAAATAATATAAAGTTTATAACTTATATGGTATAAGTGAAGTCAAGAGCAAAAACTATACTACAGTACTATATAGAACTATTGGGACACAATTTGACAGCACGGAAAATATCCCAACGTTCTATAAAACTACGTTATGGGGTACTACTGGGATGCACCCGTCTCGCCTACATATTTTGAATATCTTTACAAACAAAATATTTAGAGATTTTTTTAGTTCGAACCTAACCGATTCTAAGTCACTCGTTTAGCGAGCGATGCAATCGTTTTACGAATCAGCAAATTGTGTTGTAAATTACTTGAGAGAACGGCAGAGACACGAAGTTTGCTAACTGTACCCACTCCGCAACAAGCGCGGTAAATAAACTAGAAGACAGCTACGAGTAGGTACATGTATATAAGAAGTACCTACTTATGTATAGGTAGATATAACGTACTAGACATAGATCTATGGCAGCCGAGCTTGTAACTTATATACTTGTTATGTATACTGAACAAAGTGTTAAATTACATTCATCTAGTACATTTTTATTGCCCACGTGCTTATAAGTAGGTACATTACTTTAAAGTAAAAGGTACGTACCTAACCTCCCTACGTTTTTTTGTTTGCTCACATGTTGCATTAAATCTATATATACAGCTCTGGTTCTTACTTCACAAGAGATTTGACTAATTAAGAGAACTCTTGCCTGCACTTGCGATTTGTTACAATTTCGCAGTTAGGGTTCTTCTAGGTTAATAATTTTACTTCTAAAATAATAGTTCAAAAACTTACATTACACTTACTTATAACATTATAGCTTATATTATACACAATATTTAATCCCCCTTAAGATGTATTGAATCTTTTTAGTTCTTGAAATATATAGGTACCTATTTGCAAAAGTCTACATAAGCCTAAGTTACGAGTTACCTATCATGTTTAGTATTATTCTAAAATACCTAATTGCAGTAAAATAGCTATGTATGTACTCGTACTTGTACATTTATATCCATGTTATGTGCGTGAGTTTTGTCCGATACATGTAATTAGGTGCCTACTTGAAAAAATTACCTAATCAATCACTGAAATGTTAGAAATTGAATGTTTTATTATTATCAAGCAACGACATCTTACGCAAATCTATAAAGCAAACAACAGAGACGGATGGTTGTTGAAAGGCAATTAATTATACAAGTTTACAAATTAGTGACAGTCGGCAATATGACGTGCGACGACCGGCGAGACAAAATAGACGTTTAGACAACGATTAGTTACGAGCTGACAAAATAACAATCAACAACTGCCTCCTGAACAGTAAAAGAACTGTTTATTACAAAAGAAATGGTTAACATAATGTGTATACTTTTCTAAGATAGATATCTCATGGATTTTTTTGGAATATGTAGGTATCAAAATAGGGAAGTATCTAATAAGTAAATTGATAGGAATTTTTGCAATCACAGTTACAAAATATCTTAATCTAGATTTCATACCTATTATTAGGTATAGATAGGCAGGGTTTTTTTTTAATACTACAGGATAGTGCTTGACTGAAATCAAGCCTGGTGGCGATGATGCAGCAGAAGTTTTTGAGATTTTATAACCAACCTCTCTCAGGTATTTTTAATTTCGTGGATTTCTGACGATACTTATTGTTTTCATGTAAAAAAGAGCACTCATATGACTACTTGAACAAAACATAAATTAATGTTATTTGGATTTTAAGAATAAAATAAAAACCACTAACTTCACAATCTACCTACATTGACCTAATTTTTTTACCATTTAATTGAATTAAATACAAATCGCCTTTGACGTACAAACCTCTCCTAACCTGTAATTAATATAGATAACATTAATTTATTTTATTAGAAGTAAATATTCTTTCCTACCCAGATACAATAGGTATCTACTTATCTAATAGCTACTTTAAAACAGTCGTTATTAGATAAAAACAAATATCAAATGACACAATGTAACATCTTTTTTCTGAAAAAAGTAATTACAAAGCTGAGCCTTCCGTCAACCTACATTAAAGCAATTTGTTATACTTTTTTCCAAACAGCAAGACTCCCCGTTGCGCATCCACCGCAAACAAGAAGAAACTTTCAACACTCTATTACAATTTCTATTCAAGATAAATGATACCAAAATGTTTGGAAAGGAGGCGTTGACTACCTCCCATACTTGTATTTCCGCTCCACTGCACCTTTAGATACGATCTCGAACTATCGTCACGCTCCTTAGGTGGGATTGGTGAATGAATATCGACAAATGGAGGATTATTTCCACGAACGTCCCGCGTTTGTGCAAACAAAATAAGACAGATAGTGACAGGAAGGTTCGGTGTTTACACAAAAAGGCATTGTTAATATGGTTAAAGTAGATGCCTACAAAGACACTGATAAACATGACACTATTATTGATATAACGTAATGCATTGTGTTTTGTAGAGGTATTGAATAGTGAGCCGTGTAATGACGAGCGAGATAAAATGTGATTAGTTAGGTGCTGTGCAAATATGCGCGTAGATAAAAGCTTTCACTGAAAAATACAAAACCTGTATGATGTTTTAAAACTGATTGTTGTACACGTAGGCCCAATATTTTAAAAAGTCCTATAGGACCTAATAATAGTGAATGAATAGCTTGTACGAAATCTAATGATTACATATAATTTAGGTGCCTATACTAAAGCCAAACTTGATTGAGAATGCTTGTCAACAAACAAATTAAAAATGAAGGTAGAAATTTCTTGTAATTTTAAACCTATTTTTTTAAATTAATTAATTAATGACGATTTCATGACAGTAAATTAGATCAGGAAGCGTAAGACTAATTAATATATTCAATATCTTTTAAATAAGATTTTTTAAATTAACAAAACATAGTTTTATATTTATTAGGCATAAAATATGTTGCATTATATACCTTCATTTTAAATTTGTTTGTTGACAAGCATTCTCAATCGAGATTGGCTTTAGTATAGGTACAGTGCCGTAACTAAGGCAGTGCCAGCGATGCCCAGGCACAGGGCGCAGACCCTGGAGGGGCACAGAAATGACCAGACCATATAAAAACAGTACCTTATTTTGAGACAGACATCGGGTAGTAGTAGTAGTAGTAGTAGCAGTTACCCAGAAGGGCGCAGTGACGCACGCTAGCACAGGACGCATAAATTGTTTTTTACGGCTCTGCCTAGGTACTTTACGTAAATAGATTAGGTATGGTTTTATTTATATGCGTAGGTAAGTAGATTCGTCTTTGATCGTTTTTCACATTTGGTCAAAATGTTTTTAAAACTAGTCAAAATATTATAAAAGTTCCAAAAATCCTTTCTTAATCTTTTCTTAGTAAATCAGTAATTTGTGTGTCAAAATTTTAGATACAACTTCGCATTTTTGATATATTGCAGTCTTATGAAAATCAAAACAATGTGTAAAAGGTTTTAGTGACCGCAAATCTCAGTACCTAAGTGTTGAAAAAAAAGAATAAAGCGTTTTTTGGAATTAATAGGTAGGTATCTACTCGAACACTATTAGTTTCTACTACTACTAAGTACTATATTATGTCCAAAATGCGAAGTTGTGTCTAAAATTTTGATTTCAGAACTTGTTTTACTTGTCTATAGGTACCTACTTACATTATAAAATGGACTTCTTATTTCTTAATCATTTCCAGGCTTTTTTTAATGTACTAAGGTACCGTTTGATGCAAGACAATTTTGGATAAATAATAACGTTTATCCTATCTCGTCTATAAATACATTCGTAGTAAGTAGTTTTAAATGTTTGTCAACTAAGTACAATAATCACACGTAATGAATACTATATTCTAGTTATAACACGTTTATAAAACATTCTACTCGTATCTATAGGTAGGTACCGAGATACAAAATATCGTTCACTAAATAAAGACAATAGCAAGTGCAATTACAATTGAGCGCGGCAAAGTTGGCAAAGATTTAAGTTTTGAGTCCCCGGGGCGCCGTTGGCGGTGATTGTCGCCGGGAGCGGCCCCGGCCCGCTGCGGGGCTGCGGATTAATTGCTCTCACCATGCAGCCGTCCCTCGGCTCCCGTTACCACGAACATTGCGGTAAGCGCAAAATAACATCTAAGTAATGTTATGCCCGATGATAATTGCCTCTGACAATAATTCTTGCTGGATGCCGACATTAATGCTTTTTAATTTTAAATGTTTCAACGAGCTTGTTGATATATTTGAACCGATATAGGTACCTATATCTACCTATTTTATGATACGAGTATATAGGAAAGCTAGGAACAAGTTGGATTTATTATCCATAGTTATAGGTACTGCTTATTATGTCGTGTAACTATCGACCTAAGGAGTTAATTTCAAGCTTGTTTACTCATCATGTATCTTAAGTAAGGGTATTATTTATTTAAATTTAAAAAAATAATTATCAAAATGCAATCAAAAAGAAAATTTATAGGTATATGGGGTAAAACTGGTAAAGATGCACCTCTGTTTGAAATACCATCCACAAAAAAAAATATTTTAAAAATATATATTAACAAAAATTATAAAAATATATAATAGATAATAATTAATATTTGTATTTGTTATCATTTGTTTTTACTCAATCGACTGTTATCACTTAAAAGAAGGCTGAGCCTTACGATTTAAAAAGGAGACCACGTTTAAGTAGGTGGATAGGTACCAACCTAATACCAAGCCTTATCGTCTAGTCTCCATATCCTTTTAAACCGAAATAATCGTTGTTTTTATCGAAGGAAGAATTAGGTATCTGTTTCAAGTTTTCCATGTAACAATGTTAATGCGTAGGTATTTAGTTTAGAATGTATTTCTAAAAAATTAAAAGTTACCATACCAACCGACCTCTATTGAAAGTAAATAGCTTCTAATTCTAAGTATACACATCTATACTACAGCCAAACTCGATTGAGAATGCTTGTCAACAAATTTAAAATGAAGGTAGAAAATGCAATACATTTTATGCCTAATAAATTAAAAATTATGTTTTGTTATTTTATAAAATCTTATTTCAAAGATATTGAATATATTGCTTAGTTTTAAGCTTTCTAATCTAATTTATTGTCATGAATTTGTCATTAACAAGTTAATTAAAAAAATTAAGTGTAAAATGACTAGTTATTTCTACCTTCATTTTTAATTTGTTTGTTGACAAGCAAATTCTCAATCGAGTTTGGCTTTAGTATAGATAGATATATAGACCTATTGTAACAGGGCAGGTGACTCGAAAATTTATATTATTTTATGAGGAACTAAAATAAAAATAAATTAAAGAGTAAAATCCTACAAAGATATACAATAGATAGGGTTCTCCCGTTCCTTTCTCGCAAAATGGAAAATGGCATAACTTTAGTATGACATCACGCCATTGTAAGGCCATCTCCGTCTAAATAACAACTAAATATTTGAAGTTTTACATTTTTTTATTATTTATTTTAATTCGTTTTTTATAATTTAATTTGTTAATCAAGTATTAAAAAAGCATTTAAACCACTAGTATTTTGATATCAGCATCTACACAATTGTTCAGGTAGGCAGATAACGACCTATTTGTATCCTAGCTAGCTAGCTAGCCTAGCTAGACCTGTATATACCTAGGACTATACTAAAGCCAAACTCGAGAATGAGAATGATTGTCAACAAACAAATTTAAAATGAAGGTCGAAAACGCAACACATTTTATGCCTAATAAATTTAAAATTATGTTTTGTTATTTTAAAAAATCCTATTTAAAAGATATTGAAAATATTAATTAGTTTTAAGCTTACTTATCTAATTTATTGTCATGAATGTCAAAACTACTTAATTGCTAAAAGTGCTTAGCTACAGCTAGAGGAGCTGCTTTAACGTCAACCCAAAGTTTGCATGAGATCAAAACTCATACCTTCTCCAGGAAATCAAAGTTCCTATAGTAGGTATGAGCTAGTAGCTATATCTAGGGTCCAAAGATTGGAGACAGGCTGCGCAGAGGTGGCAGTTTTCTTAAGAGTCTTCGAACGTCTCCTTTTATGCGAGGTTTTGAGTATTGTTTGCTATAATGAGTACGCAAGTAATGATCGGTTGGTTGTGAAAACAGTTTTTCAAAATCTTTTTAATATAAGTAGATACTTTTTAATGGAGGTCTGTATTTTATGGAAGTACGTACGTAGGTACCGCAAGCAACATAGAAAAGCTCGCGACTGTTGTTTATTTGTTGTGTTGTTCACGCGAGTTTGTTTAGGTTTACCTTGCCTATGAAATTAAATCAAATAGATTATGAAACAGACCATGTAATAGAATTCACTACAGAAGGACTTTGGCCTTTATTCAGCCACAAAAAGTATCTAAAAATTCTGAAGCTACCTTGGCCTAACTTTAATGAACCTAAAGTTCTGTCCTCCAAAGGAGGAAACGCCGAAGCATTTGAGTGTGTTTTGTAAGCGGCTGATCAAATGGGGACACGTAGGTGTTAGATATCGAAGGTTTAATGAATAAGTAAAGTTAAGTCTTACCTAATGCACAAACCAACCTTGTGATTAAGACCAACAAACCCACGATCGATCTAAATTCAACTATCTACAACACCGAACACGACACCAGCTTACAGTATTAAAAACAAAGATCAATCTTTATTTAATCCGTTAATTTTCGATAATGCCGTAAACGCAGTAGCGCGTACTAAGCGACTTGCCGCAAGATATTAATTTCAATTAAAGCTAATTTCGACATTATCTATTCTATTAAATACGTGCTGACTATCTTCTTACCTACCGAATAGTTAACATAAAGTAAGGTAATTACATGTTAAAAAAACCGGCCAAGTGGGAGTAGAACTCGCACACCGAGGGTTCGGTAAATTTCAAGGGTTTCGGAATTATTCCTTCATATGTACTATAAAACATTGCTTCATGCGAAATTTCAAGATGCTAGGAAGCATGGAAATTTTAAATTTGATTTAGTTGCGATGCGAGTAGTGGCGAGTTAAATATACGGCTTGCATTGCTGTATCTTTTGATTGCGTTTATATAGAAGTTTGATTTATTACAGCTTAAAGGTATTATGAACATGAGTATTTGGTATGTATTTCAAGTTAATACATCTGTGCCGTCATGAAAAAACGGGGTAAACGTAAAATTATTAAACATATTTTTATTATAAGACGTAACTTAAAATCCATCCATCCATCATCTGTGCTATATGGCGATGCTTTGTACCCTTCAAGATTCTAAGTGTGCGGGAACTACCCAGTAGGTTTTGGTTTAGTTGCGTCTAGTTGTGAGTTAAATATGCGGACGCGTTCATGAGAAAAAGGGGTACGTGAATGAATAAAATTATCAAAAATATTTTTATTACATGATGTGACTAAAAATTTACAATTTTCGTAATTATTCCATTATCTGTGCTATGACGTTGCTTCGTAGTAAATTTTAAGATTCTAACTATAGATACGGGAACTACCCAGTAGGCTTTGGTTTAGTTGCGTCTAGTTGTGAGTTAAATATGCGGCTTATATAGCTATATCTTTTGATTGTGTTGACATACAGATTTGATTTTGTCACTACTTAGGTTCTATAGATTTAAGTGTTTGATATGAATTTCAATTTCACCTTTACGCGTTTATGAGAAAAAATTACAGTTTTTGAAAATTTTCCATTATTTGTGCTATATGACGTTACTTCATACCAAATTATTAAATTGTAAGTTTACGGGAAGTACCCTATAAATTTCGATTTGCTTGCGAGAGTCGACAATTAGCGAAAATATTCGGCATAAACGGCTGTATCTTTTGATTGCCTTGGCCTAGAATTTAGATTTTTTCACAACTATAAGGGACCGTAGATTTGAGTATTTGATACAAACTTCAGCTTGATACCTCCACGCGTTCCTGAGAAAAAGGGTCTTGACAGACAGACGGACGGACAACAAAGTGATCCTATAAGGGTTCCGTTTTTTCCTTTTTAGGTACGGAACCCTAATTACTAGTTACACTAAAACTAGATACTATAGATAGAGACAAATATATTATTATTATATTAAAACATTTTATACCTATTTGTGGGAAATTACCTACTATTATACTCATTTTGATACACATTAAAAAAAAGAAGATTTAGGTAATAGGTTTTCATTTTTTACACAGGTGTGTTCATAATGTTTTAATAAAGGATAGAATAAGACTGGCACTATTGGACCATTCAATTAATAAAAAAGATGATTTCAATTTCAAAATACTACGATACTGCGCTGTTTACCTTACTTGTAGCTACGTTACTTATAGATTGTGCTGCAGGCCGGGACTAAAATACTTTGCTACCTGCGCTCAAAGGAAGATCTACCAAAACCTACTCTTTGCATACATACATACATAGCTTCACGATCACGCCTCGTTCCCATAGAGGTAGGCAAAAACTTCATACTTCCATTTGCTGCGGTCCTTGCATACTTCCTTAGCTTCTTCCACTCTCATTAATCCTTTCATACAAGTTTGTCGGTTTAGGATAGATACTCTTGAGGCCATTATTTAAAATGTATTGGTCCGTACTTGGTCCAGGAAATTCATCTAACAATATCTATCGAGTTAGCTACCCACTAATGAAATTAAGAAATCAATTTTAAAAGTTATTATTGAATTAATTTCGCAAGTGGATATTTAAAAAAATTGTATGGATATAACTGATAACCTACCTTATGTTAGTTAAGTACCGTACAAATTTCTCAAAAATAAATAAAACTAAGAGTTAATAAAAATATATTAAATAAAGAGTATATTCTTACAGTCAAACATTTTGTTATTTTTTAACCCAATTATATATAATATAATATAAATTTCAATTCGACCCGTATCTATGTATGTAATATTTCCAGAACAGACCAGTATGTCAATCTATATCAGCGTCTGAACAAATGTGCCAAATTTTAAAAGTGTATGTATGTATTTATGTTTATGTTTGTATATCTCCGGAATCACAAGTCCGATTTAAGTGATTCTTTTTATTGTGCTAGGTATTGTTTTACTTAGGGAATACTGCAAGTTTCATCAAAATCGGTGTATGAAGTCGGTGCCACCTTTCTACTTATGATATCGAATTCACACAAAGTTCTTTGCTGCTTTGTTGAATAAACTGTCCTTAAACTTGGATGGCAATAAGTTTATTTTTGATATGGTTAAGTAAATTAAAGTAACTAAATGACGATGAACGATGATGATATTTTATACTTTTCAGTGGGTTTTGAAGTCGGTTTAATTTTTTTTTTTTATGCCAGATACGTAGTACGTAGGTAATATAGGTAAGTAATGTTCGGCGAGATCAAATAGGGAATTGGAGAGTGTACGAGTAAGTACCTACTTATTTACAGGTAAGTGGGTAAATTTAATCAGATATAGGTACTGATCACTTGCAGCTTCAAATTAAAGCATATATTTACCTATTAATAAATAACTGTTGACTGCCTCGTTGGTCTAGTAAGTGTGGCTTCGATCACCAGTTCCTGGGTTAGATTCCTGGGTTGGGTCACGGAATAATTCTGAGCTTTTTCATTCTTCTATGAAATGTTCAGTACATTCCAAGCCCGGAGTCTGGAAGTTGGTGGTGTTACACCCCCGTGCCTCGGTGAGCACGTTAAGCCGTCGGTCCCAGTCACTATCATCAACATCGGATAGTAATCGTAAATGAAGCATTAACAACCTAAGCCCGCCAACCCGCATTGGAGCAGCGTGGTGGGGTGTACGCTCCATATCCCCTCTCCTATAAGGTCGGAGGCCTGGCACTATAGTGGGCCGTTAATATGCTGATAATGATGATGATGATGAAATAACTGTTTAGTGTGTACTGTGTAGTTGTAGTTGTGTTTTCTACCCGTCACCTTTACGTAAGTATTTATAAGAAAGTAGACTCAGCTCTTTCAGTATCTGTGCTGTACTGTCGTGAGTACGCGCTTTTGTGCGGCAACACCTGTCGTGTCATGTGTTGTTTACTGAAGAATTAATAGAAATCTGGAGCAAAATACGTTTATTTTTATTGTTGGGAATGTATTATGCATTTACGTATCCCGGTCGACCAGCAGAGCAATTTGCGTCCTATTTGAAACGTCAAAGGATATGAAAAACGTGTAAAGGCACTATGACGTCTCAACGCGTACTTCTGTGCACTCAGTAGGGTCTATGACGACTTAATATAAGCTCTCGTGGAGCAATATAATAAGGTGGGGAAAAAGTCTTTTCGCATTATAGTATGTATGAACTTTTAATAAAATCTCATTGGCTATACTATATTTTGTATCAGTTTGGTTTTGGTATCATTGAAAGTTTAATTTTTAAAGAACATAATTCCAAATTCATATTAGGAATTGTATGATTTTCATTTGTTTTTCGTACTGTCCCCCAAGGATATATCTTATTATATGGGTAGATTTATGTCATTAAGATTGGATTTAACAAAAATTTCATCGAAAAAACTGATAAGTATAACGCGAAGTTTTGACTTTTGCTACTATTATCTATTTAATACCATTAAACGAGCGACTCTTGTATCCTAATCTGAATCTTGGAAAATGTAAGTACGTTGTTTCGGAGGTGATAAATAGATAGATTTTAGAAAACGTATAATTACTTAATAAAATACCGAGCAAAATTCGTTGAACCAGGTACCATGTAAAAGTACAATATGAAAGCCTTAAATGTAAAGCTTGATATTGAGAATTGTTTTAGTTTAACCTTGTGAGATGGGAATAATGAACTCAAACGCCTCGCGTTATGAGGCATGCAATTCTGAATTGCAAAGTAGGTACCTACTCCAAGAACTTAGTAGGTAGGTAAACAGTTAAATAACTCTAAAATATAGGTTTTAGCTCTTATAACATTTAAGTACATAATAATCAATAAATACAGTATATACCAACTTAACGCGAAAAGTGGTCCAATCATTGCTACTTTTTAACCGACGAAAAAAAAACGGAGGAGGTTCTCAATTCGACACGTATATTTTTTTTTTTTTTATGTATGACCACGCATAACTTTTTACAGTGTTGTCCGATTTTGATAATTCTTTCTTTATTAGAAAGGGCATACATCCAAGGTGGTCCCATTGTCCTCATGTTAGGATCTGATGATGATATCCTGGGGAAATTGAAGGAACTCTTCAAATTTTGGAGGCACGCTTACAGCGATTTCGGTTTTTGACTCGGTATCGGTAGCTTTATGGCTACTAGTGCCATATAATATACTATCACAGTATAGTACGAGTACGCTTCGTGGCGATAAATCACTAACAAGTAAGAAATAAAAAATTTTAACAAAAAATAGAACCGACTTAAAACGCACTAAAAAGTAAAAATTAATTGTGTCATTTAGTAGTTGCTTTAATTTACTTAAGCATATCTAGGAGTCGGTGCCAGTCAAGGTTTCTACTTTAAGGACGTTACCTAGAACCCACAAACTGCTTTATCTACTACGTAAAATAAATGTTCCTTAAACGTGCTGGCACCGACTTCATAGATATGCTTAAGTAAATTAAAGCAACTAAATGACAGTTATTTTTTTACTTTTTAGTGCGTTTTGAGTCGGTTTAAAAAAAATTTTATATGGGTAGATTTATGTTATTAAGATTGGATTTAACGAAAAAACTGATAAAACGCGAAGTTGCGACTTTTGCTACTATTATTTATATAATAGATACCATTAAACGAGCGATTCTTGTATCCTAATCTGAATCTTGGAAAAGGCTCCAACGATTTTCATGAAATTTTGTATGTAAATACATTGTTTCGGAGGTGATAAATAGAACTTCTTTTTACTTTTAGAAAACGTATAATTTCTTAATAAAATACCGAGCAAAATTCGTTGAACCAGGTATCATGTAAAAGTACAATATGAAAGCCTTAAACGTTAAGGTTGATATTGAGAATTGTTTTAGTTTAACCTTGTGAGATGGGAATAATGAACTCAAACGCCTCGCGTTATGAGGCATGCAATTCTGAATTGCAAAGTAGGTACCTACTCCAAGAACTTAGTAGGTAGGTAAACAGTTAAATAACTCTAAAATATAGGCTTTATGCCAACTTAACACGAAGAGTGGTCCAATCATTGCTACTTTTCTCTATTTAAGGTAGACAAATGCACCTGTGGCTGCGTTTAAAATTATAATATTATGTTGCGCCTATTCAAAAGGTTTATTTTTTTCGTTTCAACATACAATTCGTTATCAGACCAAACTGAAAGTTGCAATTAAGTACTAAGCTTTATTAAGACTTATTTTATTTGCCTATATATAGTAAGTATGTACGTTGCACTAGCTTTTTATGGTCTTGTAATCAACACAAAACCCTTACGGGTTTCATGCCAGGGTTTTTAAGACACCTCCACTATACATAAAATAGGTACCTATTCAAGGATGATTGTCCCTTGTATCTTATGGCTATTGATGAAAAGGTTATTAAAAATTATTGGTCGTAGATAGGTCCCTAACTAGGTAAAACAACTTTTATGAATCAATTGAAAGTTTTTTTTTGTATGTGGACAATAATTTAAAGTGATTAAGTGGTTAGCCTATGTGGCTTCGATCACGAGGTCCTGGGTTCGATTCCTGGGTCGGGTCACGGAATAATTCTGAGCTTTTTCATTCTTCTATGAAATGTTCAGTACATTCCAAGCCCGGAGTTGGTGGTGTTACAACCCCGTGCCTTGGAGGGCATGTTAAGCAGTCGGTCCCGGTCACTATCATCGACATCTGATAGTGATCGTTCATAAATGAAACATTATCACCCTAAGCCCGCCAACCCGGATTGGAGCAGCGTGGTGGGTGTACGCTCCACATCCCCTCTCCTATAAGGAGGGAGGCCTGGCCCTGTAGTGGGCCGTTAATAGGCTGATAATGATGATGATTAGATATTAATAATAATTTAAAGGAGTAGTATCCTAGTACCGACCTATAAGTATCTACTTAACAGACTAATCACAGAGAAAGAAACCAAAGAGCCGCTGAAATTCGTTATACACGAGTAGCCTATGGGTCGATACCGTAATTACAATAAAGCAGATGCTGACGGGATTTTCCCGATTCTGCAGTGCTTCGCCGCTTGCTTCTATGCAACCACGCGTAAGCAATACCAGCGTATTACGCGTGGTTGCATAGAAACAACCTACCTACGCGGTCTTAAGGATGTTCGCTGAAAGAGTCGACTGTCAGGATTTGAACCACTGCTCATTGGTTCCTGTACTGATAATTTATACGGGTCATAGTTTTAAGTTGAAGTAGGTAAATGTACTACCTATTAACACCTAGTTTAAGTTTATAAATGAAATACTAATACTTTGACAGGCTAAATTACCTAAGTATCTACAGTATAAAATCTTATAGGTAATTACTTCGTATTGACAGACATGCACTAATTTATTATTTAATGTTTGATTTTCATAGGATAGGAAACAATTTTAAAAGCAGCCATGAGGAATCTTGTTCTCAAAGTAAACTAATCTTATATTTTTATTTTTTATGACTACCTATTAAAATTGGAATAGATACCAATCTAGTTAACTAGATACCAACATAAACCTTGTTAGCAGTTTTGAACTCAATCAAAATATGGGATTTATGCAGCACAACAATCAATTTAGAGACAAAGAAATCCTAACCGCGGAATATTACCTACCTACCTACCAAAGGCCGAAAAATCGCAATTGGTCTCGCAAAGCTCTTCTTGTCTGCTCGCTCGACCTTCCTCAAGCCGGTCGCGGCACGAATCTCAATAATTACCTACCTACCTTAAAAAACTTAAGTTCAATGATTCTAAATATACCTACTTACCACAATATATTTACTACGTCTGTATAAGAAGGAGATTGAGGGGAGACTGGGGTCAACCCACCTCTATGTATGTTTAAGTAAGTTTTGAGACATTCACTAATAATTTTTGTTTATTTCAAATTTTCCATATTCATACCCTTTAATAAAAGATTAATTAAAAGACACTACGATTTATAAAACAACGCTTCCTGCCACGTTTGTTATAATCTCAATTTTTTTAGAAAAGATTTTGAGGTGGCTTAAACCAACCAATAGATTGATTTATTGGTAAAAACCACACTGAAAAAGTTTTAATATGTGTTAAGATTTTTATAGATTCCATTGAAAACGTTGCCTATATAGTATATAAGTAATTAAGCAATGTATGAAAGGATATATACTCAGGTAAACCTAAATATTTGTGTATCAGTCTGTATTGGTAATTTTGTAGGATATAACGACCCATATCGAAACCTAAGAAAATGCCTACCTACCTGAGGAACAAAATAATTAAGTAGATATAAAAGCATTTTTTTACAACTTGGATTACATAATTTAATATAAGTATTAATTTTAGAATTTTTTATAGCCTATGACACTCCACAATAACGTAGCTTTTTTTTGGTGTAACAATTTTGAAAATTGGTTCAGTAGATCCAGAGATTACCCCTTAAAACGTCACAAACTCACAACTTCTCAAACTCATAAATGTTACCTCTTTATAATATTAGTATAGATAAGTTAAACTTCTGTAATATTAAAATAATACAAAAAAGATCTATTAAGTATATTCTAAGTATTCCATTGTAGGGAAATTGCATGCCGACTTATAAATCGCTGAAATTAAAATACAGTAAATTAATTATTATGTAATTATTCTAATTTTTTATTTCATAATCTTCACGGATATTAAATTAATTAATTAATATTATAGGACAATTGCACACATCGCTATATTGCCCCAAAGTAAGCGTATTTACTCGTAAGTAGCTTGTGTTATGGGTGCTATGATAACTGATGAATATCTTTATATATATTATACAAATATAGGATGATTATAAAATTTAATTTAGATAGGTACTAAGAGCTGGTAGGTATAAGTTTTCTTGCCATTCTCTCTAGCTTCATTATCCTCCCAATACAATAGTTTTCTATGTTATAAAATCTAGGTTATGGTATTATAGCGTCCAAACCTTGCCCTGCAGTCAAAATCTAAGTCAAAGTAGGTATAGAGGTTTCAGCAAAATCGCAGGTATCTACATACCTAACTACGTATCTATATAACTATACTAAAGCCAAACTCGATTGAGAATGCTTGTCAACAAACAAATTTAAAATGAAGGTAGAAATAACTAGTCATTTCACACCTATTTTTTTTTAAACTAACTAGTTAATGACGAATTCATGACAATAAATTAGATTAGTAAGCTTAAAACTAATTAATATATTCAACATCTTTTAAATAAGATTTTTTAAAATAACAAAACATAATTTTAAATTTAGGCATAAAATGTGTTGCATTTTCTACCTTCATTTTAAATTTGTTTGTTGACAAGCATTCTCAATCGAGTTTGGCTTTAGTATAGGTAGCACAAAGTATGGGTAAATATTATATTGTAATTATTATACTTATATATCTATATAAATATACATATACCTAAATATTTATATTACCTATATAGTTATTGACTATATCTACATAGGACATAATTATAGATAGTTAATACCTAATACTCAGAATATAAGTACCTACTTAGCAGTAAGCAGTAACTACGGTAAACCTTAAATTAACGATTTTTAGACTATTATAATTAATAGATTACTTTACTGAAGCTCAATCCACATATAACATGAGAATAATATGCATATATCTACCGACTGTTTCGCATTGTTATCTATCTCTCTCACTCATCGTAATATTTTGGAATTTAGATATTATACTTAGTTAAGTTCTTATATACCTAGTTATTTGCTCACGTCATGTTATCAGATACAGAAAAGAATAGTTTTTAAAATGATAAAATAAGTTTGAGTCGGCCATTGACCATTAGTAGGTAGGTATATATGTACTAGCGAAGCCGTAGACAAAATGTAGTATCTACTTAATTAAGTAGGCTTTCTTGGTCCAAATATTCACATCCTTATACCTAGTTTATAACTATGAGGATATACTGCTAACTTATAGATTCCTAGGTAGGTATAATACAGGACAAAACAGCTAATTCAAGTTATAGTAAGTAATTAGGTCCTTATGCTTGAATTAAAATAGTGCCAATTCGATATTGGTACTTAAGTGGTTTAAAGGAGTAAAAATTAAGTAAAAAATGAAAACCTGGGTTAGGCTGCGACTGGTAGCTGGGTTTCTTCATCCATTCATAAGGAGAACGCGGCGGCGCCGGCGGCTGCGAGGGTCTAGATCCAGGAGAACCCTCCCCCGGGCTGGCCAGGTCTCCGCGCGCGGGAGAAGGCATCTCCCCCACATCTCTCTCGCCCGGCTCCCGCTTGAAGTGATGAGGGTCCGAGGGCCACTCTCCTCCCGCCGGCGCACTGTTCCAAGCGCACCACTGCTGCTCCTCAAAGTTCTGGTGCTGCCAGCCGTACCAGCCCCCCGCGCCGTACTGACCGCCCTTGCCCTGGTACATGGCGAGCGGGTTGACGTAGTTCACCATGCTTCGATCACCGTCCGAGCATTGCACACACACTCGCTGTCACAACACTACCGCGCGCCGGTCTGTATGTTCACGTGTGATACACAGCAGCGGGTTCTGACACTTCTGCGCGACTGAGACGAGATCGGGCGAGGCTCGCCAGCGGGACGGGAGGGACGGGAGGGGCGGGAGGCGGTCTGGCCCCGCCAATGAGAGCCGCCGAGCTCCACCCCGACTCGGTATCAGCTCGGCCGCCGCGCCCCGCGATATCGTTTAATTTGCCTAATTAAAACAAAAATAATGGACATCGCCCGTAATGAAGTTGGACTAAACACGGCTAAAATATTTTTATTTCTTATTAAGTATGAACTTTAGAAGTGACCATTATCAATATTCGTCTTGACAGCTTGATCGGTGTAGATCTTTTTATAGCATTTGGTAGGTAGGTAGGTACAGGTACCAACTCTTAATAGGAACGACAACTGGATAATCTAGATAGGTACATACCGTTGGTCTTGGGTTACCTACTTCGTGGGTTTGTGTATACCTAGGTTTATATTTAGTAAATAATATATATCTACCTACCTAAATACCTGCTTGTTTATACCTAGGCATAGAATTAGGCCTATATATACCTCGGTATTTAGGCAAACTAGAATAGGTAAGGTCTATAAAGTAGAAAGCTCGGGTGGTATCTACCGACTTAATAGATATGATTAAGTATGTTAAAGTAGATAACCAAATGGCGCAATTATTTTTTACTTTTAGTGAGTTATGAAATCAGTTTTATTTTTTGTTAAAAATTTTTTATTTCTTACTTTTTAGTGATTTATCAACAACGAACATACGTAAAAGCTACTCATACTAAACCATAAGTATCTAAGTATGTATCCTACATATCTACTTACCTACCAATATTCTCCAGCTAGATATCTACCTACTTATAAAATTCTGACGTCACTGTAAATGTTCTTTTAAGTTTAGGGTTCCCTCGAATTTCTCAAGATCTCATCAGCAGAACATGAATAAGTAAACATCAAATCAACTGGAAACTATAAATATATATTACCTATCTATAGGACAATTAGATACACTAACACACGTCGCTATACTTACTTAGGTAGGTATCTAGGTATTGCCCCAAAGTAAGCGTAGGTAGCTTGTGTTATGTGTACTATGATTACTGATTAATATTTTTATATTTATACTCTATACTAATATTATAAAGAGGTAAAGTTTGTAAGTTTATAAATAAAATACTGTCGGGGCTAATCTTTGGTACTACTAATTCGATTTTAAAAATTCTTTCACCGGTAGAATGCTTCGTTATCGGAGAGTGTCATAGGCTATATTTTATATTTTTACTGTGTAGATTACCCGAGTTATCACAGTTTTTGTCGCGCGTGTCGGACCGTGAAATTTATTAAATCAGAGTAAATAGCGTGCGCTGCCTTAGCTATTGGATATAATTGGAACATTGTATGAAAACATTATGCATTTTAAAAAGTTCTACAAAAAAGTCCGGGATAGCATATAGGTATCTATCGTTTATATTTTGGCAAATATTTAACTTTTTATGTTTTAAAAAATCATTTACTTCTTATGTTTACGTTCATTATTTATACAACTAAACTGAAATCCTTATCAAAATAAATTATTTAATAATCACAAGGATATTATAGAGATAAGATTTGCATTTTACAGTATGTTAATTAGTTATATAGTTTCGGAGATGTTACAAAATTTCTAAAAAACATATTGCTGCTATATCGTCCAAATTAAGTTGACCTCCTCCTTGTTATGTAATAGGTAAGTACTGAATATGGGTAAACATTTTGGTACAGATATTATTTGAAAATTCGATCTTTGATCTTTTCTTATTTGGCATGGCAGACCATATTTATATAATATAAGAAAAAGTTTGTTCGTTTGTTTAAACGGGCTAATCTCTAGATCTGCATGTCGGATTGTAAATTATTTTGTTTATTATGAAAGCTAGTCCCAAAAGTGAAATAGACTATTTAATACAAGCTATACACATCAGCTTGTCATATCTAAATATATATTTTTAATGTTAATGTAGGTAGATCTTTAGCAGATACACGGGACGGAACGGAGGATATTGCTTCACAGATCTTTGCATCACATTAAATTGAGAGGGAGCGGGGAGAGAGCACACTTTATATGAAAGTCTGCCTTTAAAATTAAAAGGGTACCTCAGAGGTTTTCACGCGGACGAAGTCGCGGGCGACTGCCAGTATTTTATACATAAATACTGGACAGACACAGGAAAATATCCATGCTCATCACACAAATATTTTTCCAGACGTGGGGCTCGAATCCATAGTCTTGGACGCAGAAGCAGGGTCATTATCCACTGCGCCACTCGGCTGTCGAACTATACCTACCTACTCTTTCAAACAAAAACTAATTTATCAAATCGGTCCAGCTGTCTTCGAGTAGTACCTAGGTAAGAAGTTCGATTGTCAGTCACAGCCCATCTAATTGTAAAGTTCTCATCGAGACAAATTAAGCACGCCAATTTCCATGGTAGTTACTGTAAACCGTTAAGGAGCTACCTTAACTGCCCGTCGTCTTCATCACCAGACCTTTAAAAACAGTCACTGCCCACCTCAATGTATCTAAAGTTCTCATCGAGACAAATTAATCAAGCCCTAACACAAGGTAGGTAACTGCAGTAAATCGTTGAGGAGTTCCCTCATCTGTATTTCGGTTTCATCATCAGATCGACTACAGACCTTTATTAAATTGTAGTGCTTTAAAATACTTAACGGAAAAATTAACAAACGTAGGTATCTATCTACTTAGTAGCTGTTCCTACAACTTTTAAAAGATTCCCTCAATTTCTTCGAGATCCCATCATCGGATCCTCACACGATAAATATGGGACCACCTTGAAAGTATACCCTTTCGAACACAAAAAAAAATTTCCAAATCGGTCCAACCGTCTTCAAGTAGGTAATGGTACATACCTACGTTACATATCTACATAGAGTCATTCGGGGTAACCGAGCGCAGTGGGTAAGTGAGCGCACTGCTTCTATCTTCAGGAAGGGGCACTGGAGGTAAGGAGTTTGTTTTGGTCAATCAGGGGCACCGGTAAGGTGAATTAGTTTCGACATGCCCAAACGCCTTACTACGTGCACTCTGTTAGTAATTGTCAAAAAAGTATTTTTGTTGATTTAATTTCAACTTTTTAGCGTGTTGGAAAACACGGATACTTCTAAAATTGTTATGTAAAGACGGTAAGCGACGTTTTAGTTTATGAAGTGCATATTCTCCTGTCTTTTTAAAATCATTATTTAAGATTAAGTTGAATGTTTGCAAGTCGGCGGCCATTTGTTTGATATTAGGCATTCTGGGTAAAGTGTGCGCGGATAAGTGTGCGCATGCGCTCACTTACCCGCGCGCTTAAACTAAGAAAAATCCTTTTAAAGTTAGACTTAGCCCAATATTATTCCCCGTTACCTATGTCAAGATACATATGTTGACCAACAGAAGAATGGATTCAGTGTTTCTCAGGAAGGTGATAATAGCATATTTGTTCGTGATTATTCTTCCAATTTGATTTAAAATTCTTCAAATTTTTGAACATGATATTGTCATTCCTATCAACAGGTTTAATGTTAAAATACTTTGTTTGTAGTGTTGATTATTTTATTTGTGTACTAGAGATAAGAATGTTCATGAAGATTTAATAACAGATAGATTTCCATTGCAAGACTTAATGTTAGATTTTATTATTACTTTTGACTGTGTTTAAATGAAAACTAAATATTTTGTTAAGATGGCTTTATATTTTTTGTTTGATGATCTTAGTTTCATTTCAATTTATTTGTTATATATTGATTATTTATCGAATGCGCTCACTTACCCTATTGCGTCTACTTAGCCCACAGGGCTGCGTACACTTACCCGCAATACGGGTCAAGTGTCCGCATTCCGACTTGCTATCAAAATTTTGATTTTTTTTGTTAACTATGGAACAGGATGTTTTATTTTCTGTTTCAATTTGTAGGCTAATAAACATTCTTTTCGAAACATTTTTTTTATTTTCCAATTTCTTCTTTAGTTCTGCTCTGTGAGGCTGAAAACAGTAAAGTGCGCACGCTTGACCCGAATGACTCTATCATATCTGACCTTTACGTTACGTTTACGTGACGTTTTTTGAAGTCGGTTAAAAATGGGTACATTGAACATTAAACCACCTCTACGTGACAAAGATACAACAAATAATTATAAACATACCTATTAGGTAACGATTAAAAATTAACTTTAGAAAAGCCTTTGCCAGTGTGTCACTTAACCACAGACTCGCAAAGCAGGTTCTGTCGAGATGAGCCAGCAAACTTAGCTGTTAAAAGTAGTTAAAGCACAGAATACATACATATCTAATAGCTTGTATTTATACAAGCAATATAAATGTAATAATTTATAGTTTACAATAATTCAAGTTACCATATACCTAGCCGATAGCTCCCAAACTTCGTCGTTTATCCAACCAAGGTAAAGAGAAATCCAAGACTATATAGGTATCTATAGTACTTTTTGAAGGGGAAGACCAAGGCGACTGTTCCTGGATCAAATCCGGGACATGTTAGTAAAAAGCCAGGTCAAGAGTACCATAGACCGATAAACTTGTATGTAAGTATTATCTACTTACCTAAAGAAATTGGACAAAGCGAGAGAGACATGCATGAATCGTGGCAAGTGGAAGGACTTTGTCTCTGCCTACCCCTTTGGGAACGAGGCGTGATGCTATGTATGCTTCTTAGATAATGTTACCTAAGTACCCAGTCTAAAAATAATCAGTTTCAATGCCTCCCTAGCGTGGTGTGTAGTTCGGAATTCCAAAATCTCTAAAAGATCAGTTCGGACACAGGAGATGTTCTCAGGGTACTATCAACTAGAAATACACTGTTACCCTTTACTGCTGTGAAGATTTAAAAATTTAGCTACAAAATTATGTACTTAAGCTTTTCTACAAAACTAAGCTAGAAAACTCTGTGAGCTTATCTTCGAATGCTAAACTATTTAGCTACATAACTATGAAACCTATGCTGTGAAATTATAAAAGCTAAATAAATTACGAGGGTGAAAGATCTCGGCCTTACCTAGAGAAACACTTCAATCAGTAAAATTTTATTGTTCCTACCTGGATGCGCTTTTCATTTGTTTGTATGAATTTATATTAACAAGATTTTAAATTAGAAATTTTCTTAAGAATTTTGGAAATGTTTCAGTAAACGTGTTGAATAATTGAACTTCAGATCCGAGTGGAAAATAAACGCTTCGATTTAGATGGATTAACTAACCACTTCTGTATGTCGATTATTGAAAAAAACGTTAGTTTTGAAGCTAATGTTCAACGGCTGCAAAGCGTATGTAACAGAAATCAGTATTCTCCAATGACATTTTGCCATATTGAACTGACAGCCGAACTAAAGGTGGGACGATAGAGGAGATGTAAGCGAGATGTTCATACGATTGACTTTTTTCAAGAATCGACACATTGAATAGGTTGACAAAAGTTGACAAAAGCTTGCAGGGACTCTTCCATGTCAACAACCATGTCAAAGGACTTCTTCTAGGTCAACAGTTAAATGTGGGCGGTTGACTTTTAAATTAATCGCACATACCTTGAATATAGGGTTGCCATCTCTAAAATTTGGGAAACAGGACAAGACGCGTGAAAACTCCGGATTTTAGAGTCCGAAAGCCGGACATGTGAACAACATCTTTTAAACATATTCAATGTAACAAAAAATAGTTGAAAATGTCATAAATGACCTTTTTTTATTTGGAACTTTGAATATACTTGATTCATCGGTTGATCGTGGTGTGGTGCGAGCATAGTGCGTGTCTCGCAAGCGGCACAATTTTTTTTTATTTATTTATTTTTTAAAACCTGGTCTACAAATGAAACCTTCCCCGGACGCTACCCGGATGCCCTCTAAACTAGGACAAATCCGGGGAAACCCGGACGAATGTTAACCCTACTTGAATACGACCCACGTGAAGCGAGGCTGAAAACATCTCTTACTCTGAAAGGAATTTAAAAAGTGCATGATATTATGGTAGGTAAACCACAGGGGAAAAAGTTGAGAAAGATCACTGAGACTACCTACTTTGCAAAATTAAATATTACTACAACCTTTTTGATCAGCTGGATGCCAAAACTAACGAGAAAGGCCTGCTTAAAGAATAAGGAATATCATCTTTCACTAGGACAACGCATCTACAGGTATTCACCTGTACTATGTAAGTAATAAAAATTTCTCGGAATTTTTAGTTGTATTAAAATAAGTAGGTATAATTAAAATACTTTCATTATACTTCTATCAGTACTCAATCTTGAAGAAATTTCTCTAAAATCTATAGGAGACTTTGATCGTACCTACGTACGTCACTTGAAGTAGGTGTACCCATTTTTAAGCATGGGTTTAATTGGTAGACTTAGGGCCTACGCTAAAACAGACGCGGCTGCACGCTCGCGGTCGCCCGCGGCGGGCGACCGCCGCGGGCGACAAAACCGCGCGCGGGCACCCGTCGCGTGCGCCCGTCTCAGTTAGCGCTGCTAGTATAATTTTATTCAATAAAATCAACAAAATATATTTATTTGACCGTAGCATCTAGCGGCGCTCGACTGATTTGTAGAAACAAACACGCTCGCGTGTGCCCGTCGTGGGCGCCCGCGCCGTGTACCCGCCGCCCGCCGCGCGGTTGCGAATCCGCCACCCGCGCCCGCGCTCCGTCGCGCTGTCCATACTATTTTTCATTATACAACCGCGAGCGTGCAACCGCGCCAGTTTTAGCGTTAGCCCTTATTGTTCTAGCCAGAGCACTCAAGAGGAGCCATGTATGCCCATCTGGGCATTCCCATCTGGGCGTCTATTATCAAATAGATCGTAGAAAATTTTAAAAAATTAATATGTAGAACTTTTTGCTAACGCTAACTGAAGACGGCCTCCGTGGCGCAGTGGTATGCGCAGTCGATTTAAAAGACGAAGGTCCTGGGTTCGATTTCCGGCGGGGAGTTTGAGATTTTCTTAATTTGTCTTGGTCTGGCTGATAGAAGACTTTTGTTAACACCCTAACAAAGACGTAGGTACCGCCAAGCGATTTAGCGTTCCGGTACGATGTCGTGTAGTAACCGAAAGGGGTGTGGATTTCATCCTACTCCTAACAAGTAAGCCCGCTTGCATCTTAGATTGCATCATCATAATCAATCAATAAAAAAAAATACTCAATTCCGCGCAGATTATAGGTAGGTACATATAGGTACCTACCCACTACCATCACTATTAACATCAGGTTAAATGACAGTCAAAAGCTAATTCTCCGTTAGATATAACGATGCAATAAACTAAAAAATATAGTTAATATATTTTCGTGTAATAGGTAAATACGAGTAAATATGTAGGTAACTATTTACCTACCTGCCTCTACCACCTATTCATTCTAGCTGGACATCGGCTAATCCTTTGTTTGTATAAACTAAAAGATCAGCTTTTGGCCATTATCTGAATACAATACATAAATAAGTAACGTTAGGTAAGTAGATAACGTTTACCGAAACAAGAAATTCTGAAGCGCATCTCTTTGATCTATCGGAAAACACTTTTTACAGGCGGGTTGAAATATTTTTTATAACCGCAGATAGGAAATACTTCTACCTATATTTTTATCTTATAGGTAGGTGAGTTTCTACAATAAGTAGGTACTTAAGTGCAGTGGCGTAGCTAGGCAAGCAAGGGCCCTGGGGCTAATTGAAAAATGGGGCCCCACTGCTATGTAAACTGATTAGGTTTTATCCAATAAAAATATGAAATATACAAATACTTTAAAAATGCTATGTTACTTAAGCTCTTGTTACTGTTTAATATTTTTATATAGGCAGGTAATAAAAATATTAAACAGTAACAACATACACTACAACTAAACTTAGTGTAGGTTTGGCTAATAAAACAAAAAGGGAGGATTCGAAGGTTTATTACATATAGAGGTCGGGGCTACCAACTGACTATATTTAAATTTTATAAATGACTTCGTTTAAATCCAGGCTTGATGCGGTTTTGTTTTCAATTGCTATTAGCGATAAATGTCGGAGACGAGTTTGGCCCATATTATTTCTTAAATATTTTTTTATTATTTTTAATTTGCTAAATGACCTTTCAGCTGCTGCAGAAGTGACAGGAATTGTAAAGAATAATAATATTGCTGTAAATACTTCCGTTAGGTCGCATTCTAGCACTCCATATTTGCTCATCGTTTCCTTACATAATTGGTGAACAGTCCATACTTGAGTTATTTGAGGTAAAACTAGGGCCTCTGAATTAAATTAAATTATACAAATTATGAATATTTTCTTTG
The DNA here is from genome assembly GCA_034621355.1 of Mycalesis mineus. Taxonomy (NCBI): domain Eukaryota; kingdom Metazoa; phylum Arthropoda; class Insecta; order Lepidoptera; family Nymphalidae; genus Mycalesis; species Mycalesis mineus. The sequence continues at coordinate 9,004,082 of CM067886.1, read as the reverse complement.
GAATTCGTCATACTTTTGTAATAAAGTTGCTTCATTAACATGTAATAAAAATGTTGGTATTAGAAAATCGAATATATGACAGACTCCACTCATACTAATATAAAAAATTTTTAACAAAAAATAAAAACGCCTTCAAAATGCACTAAAAAGTAAAAAATAACTATGTCATTTAATTACTTTAATTTACTTAATCACATCTATGAAGTCGGTGCCATCCAAGTTTAGGTAAAGTCTTTAAAGTAGAAAGCTCGGGTGGCATCGACTTCATAGATGTTATTAAGTAAATTAAAGTAAGTAAATGACGTAGTTATTTTTTACTTTCTAGTGCGTTTTGAAGGCGTTTTTATTTTTTGTTTATTTTTTTTATTTCGTACTTTTTAGTGATTTATCAACAACGAAAATACTAAAGAACCTACTCGAACTAAACCATAAGTACCAATATTCACTAGCTAGTTATAACATTCCAACATCCCTACATCCCTACAAATGTGCCTATAAAGTTTGAAGAGTTTCCTCGAGTTTTCGTAGATCTCATCATCAGATCATGACTTAGTTAACATTAAACCAACTGGAATCTATAACCTTACAAACTTCTCATTGAGACATATTAATCGAGCCCAACAGCAGAAGTTAGCTACTGTAAACCGTTAAAAAGCTCCCTCAGCTGTCTTTCGTCTTCATTGCCAGACCCTTAATGACAGTCACAGTCCATCGAAATGTAAATTTCTCATTGAGACAAATTTATCGAGCCCAAACACAAGGTAGCTACTGTAAGCCGTTACGGAGCTCCCTTAACTGTACTTCGTCTTCATCACCAGACCCTCAATGACAGTCACAGCCCATCTAAATGTAAATTTCTCATTGAGACAAATTAATCAAGCCCAAACACAAGGTAGCTACTGTAAGCCGTTACGGAGCTCCTTTAACTGTACTTTGTCTTCATCACCAGACCCTCAATGACAGTCACAGCCCATCTAAATGTAAAGTTCTTATCAAGACAAATTAATGGAGCCCAAACACAAGGTGAATGCAGTAAATCGTCAAGGAGTTCTCATATATGTAGATCGGCTCTATCATCAGATCGACTCCAGACCTTCATCAAACTGTAGTGCTTTTAAATACTTATCGGAAAAATTAACAAACGTACTTATTGTCCCTACAATTTTTGAAATTTCCCCTCGGTTTCTCCAGGATTCTATCATCAGATCCTGGTTTCATTATCATGGTACCACCACCAAACTATCTACTTTCCAACAAAAAAAGAATTATCAAAATCGGTTCATAAACGACGAAGTTATGCGCGAACACACATAAAATATATATATATATATATATATATAAACTCGGCGTCAAAAAAATCGCACCTCTAAGAAAATCACGTTCAAATGTCATTAACTCTTGATATGCACATGCAGTCGTATTAATTATAATTTTATTTAAAAGGTTACTTAATTAACTTAATAAAAAACATTATTTTTCATTATCAAATAAAACCTAATGCAACAAATAAAGTGTCACAAAAATTCTAAGGAAATTTTGCTGCTCGGGAGAGTCGCGAGTTGCGTTACCTTTGTGGGTATAAAGGGGTCAACACGGGGTCAATGTGGGTCATTCGCTATTAAACCGTTGAAGAAGACACACACACTGATTTTACTGAAGAAAGAACATCTGGAAAATGGATACTACAGCTGATGAGGCCGCTCAAGTGGCTGCACTACTGCAAGCTGGGGTGCGACAGTGTGATGTCGCCCGGCAACTGAATCTGAGCCGTTTTTCTTTTTGAAGAGTCTACCAGGGCTTTTTAGAGACCGGTGGCTATATCCGGAGACAAGGGTCCGGTAGACGTCGCTGCACTTCGGAAAGAGAGGACCGGTTCGTTGTGTCGAACTCTTTGAGAAATCGCTTCTCAAACGCTGTTCATTTGCAACAGGAGCTCCAGACAGTTCGCAGACGCACCGTGAGTATCTCCACGGTTAGAAGATGACTGAAGGAGATGAACATAGCAGCCCGAAGAGCTGCTACAGGTCCAAAATTAACTGCAGCGCACCGGCGAGCCCGCTTGCAGTTTGCTCGCGACCACGTCGACTAGACCATTGAACAGTAGGGAGCTGTTCTCTTCTCAGACGAGACACGAGTGTGCCTTTTCCGCAACGACCGACGAAGAAGAGTATACCGAAGGCCGGGTGAACGTTTCGCCCAAGCCTGCATCCAGGGGACGGTGGAATATGGAGGCGGATCCTGCATGTTCTGGGGCGGTATGTCGGCTGCCGGCAAAACCGACCTTGTCTGCGTCTCCCGGACCGGAGATGCTCGCGGACAAGGGTGTCTGACTGCTCGCTGCTATATCACAGAGATCCTGGATGTGCATGTGGTCCCTTTTGCCGAGTCTTTTGACGAGGGGTTCACATTAATGCACGACAACGCTCGCGCTCACACTGCAGCCATCGTGAGCGACTTCCTACGGAGGTATCAAATTTCTGTGATGCAGTGACCAGCGTGAAGTCCTGATCTGAATCCGATAGAGCACCTCTGGGACCATCTTAAACGTAAGGTTCGATCTCGGGATCCGGCACCTTCGACTCTACGGGAACTCCAAACCGCGGTGATTGAAGAATGGGGTCCTATCCCTCAAGAAGAGCTCCTGAAGTTGGTGAGGTCTACGAGGAACCGTATGGAAGCCGTCATCAGGGCAAGGGGGGGTAACACTATATTTTAAGTTAATTTTAAGACACTTTTTGTACATTTTTTTTCTGTAAATTAACGATTGGTAATTAGTACTTAATTAAGAATTTTTATTATTTTTCAAATTTTAATGCTTTTTGTATAATTTTAATTAAAAAAAGATAAAACTTAATTGTTTTTTGATACTCCTTTTTGTTACCTTTCTAATGATACCTAACACTATCCTCTACATAAGGTTTAGAAATTTTTGAATAAGATTTTTAAAAGGTGCGATTTTTTTGACGCCGAGTGTATATACGGTCGAATTGAGAAAAGAAAAGAACCTAGTAAGATGGGGAAAAGCCTCGGAAAAATCTTGCTATACCTGTGGTGAGGCAGTGGGCACTGCAAGGCACTTATTGGTAGGATGCAAGGTGCTCCTGGACAGGGGTCTCTACTCACGCCGCCACGACGGAGTACTAGAAATCATACGTGAAGCTATAAGCCTTTCAGTAGCTAGGGCTCAAAAAGGGTTGACGACGAATAAAAGACAAACTAACTTCGTTAAAGCAGGCTCAAGTACAAATTCCACCAGCAAGCCTTATTCAATTCTGGGCTCTGCTCCTGATTGGACTATATTAATGGACACGTATGAAAAGCACTATAAAATCCCGGAAGACTTAGCTATTACGACATCTAGACCGGACATATTTCTTTTTTCCAAACAAATCAAACGCATAGTACTTGTTGAGCTTACAGTGCCGTGGGAAACAAACATCCCAAAAGACCATGTATTCAAAGTGAATAAATATTATGACCTTACTAATGAACTAACCAAAAATGGCTATGTGGTTAGTTTATACGCGGTAGAAGTGGGTGCGAGGGGTATACCAGCGAAGTCTCTCTACAACCTGCTAAAAGACCTTGGCCTTACTAGAAGTGCAGTAAGCTCCATATTGGAACGAGTGTCCAAAGCTGCTCTAGTAGGGTCCTTCCGAATATGGTTGGGCAGGGAGAATAACTTGAACAGAGGAGGTGAGTGTTGACGCGCGTCACTAAGGGTACCCTTAAACCTACACCCGTGTCACAAGTCTCGGGCTCTGTTCGGAGGTTTTCTCTCAGCCACGCGATGGACCCGGCACCCGCACGGTGAATCCATGGAATGCTAAGATATTTGTCTCTTTTTGAAGTCGTTTAAAAACGTGTACCTATATTATTGAGATATTATTGTGCCTAGAACATTACTGAAAATCTCAATTTTAAATATTTTGTCTCGGTTGGGAAATCGATGATCAGCAGCTAATTCACCAAAATGCTTTTTAACTTTCCTTTGCCTTTTTTCTTGAAAATGGGTATATCTATACCATTTTCTATTCATTTTCTAGCAGTTTCACTGGCTTTGCACTTGAATAATTCAAAATCATTTCTATAAATTTGCAACTTTGCTTTGGTCTCTGCTAAAACTTTACTCGCCTTGCCCAAATTTATCGCCCCGGAAAAAAATTATCAACTGTGTTGTTATGATTAAAGTGCGGCTGCAACCTGTCATATTTATTTTAAAAATGGAAAAAGTTTCCAAAAGTTCAGTTCGATCGAGATTTCTAGTGAGGATTAGAGGGCCCCCTGAGCTTGAGGGCCCCGGGGCGCTGCCCCGCCTAGCCCCTACGTAGCTACGCCACTGCTTAAGTGATGTATTTATCTATATATAGGTACTTGTAATTATATTTCTTCCTTGATAGAACCGTTGACATTCCGTGTTCCTACGACTTTCAAACGGAGATCGGGTTTTGATCCCCAGTACCTACACATAGAGTATCTAGCTTTGCGAAGTTGGGTAGGTACCTATTCAAAAGTGGGTACCTACGAGAGACACTTACCATCACTGTCAAAAATTTACTACAACCCCAGAATACTTAGGCAATAGTACACACTATAACTTGTAATCTATTCTGTGCTATATCCTGCTTAGAGACGAGTCATTTCAAACTGCACTGGTTATTGGCAGCTATCTTAATCTGGATAGGATAAATTTACGAATGAAAGTGAGTATTGTCGCGCTTCTTCCAGGGACTCCTAAGATCTAAATAATTATGGTTCGGGTTACAAGCTATGAATTGGTTCGGAATTTTTCGTTCCTGGGTAGCTAGGCACTTCCTACTACTAGGTCTGTACTCTGTAGGTATGTCTTACTACTAAGTAGGTATGTGTCTATGCTATGCTTTTATATACGTATCTAACCCAGAATACCTAGGTACATAGGCAGTGGCGGGTGATAATTGTACCCTACAGACTTGTAACTGTCTCCAAATAAGATAGATATTGTTTGTATCTAAATAAGGTATTGCCTGGTAATTTCTGCACCCCTCCAGAGTCTGTGCCTGGGCTCCGTTAGCACTGCCCTAGTTACAGCACTATACGTACGTAATACGTAGATACTAGGTAGGTCTGTAGGTAGTTGGTCGGTAGGTACCTTCTTACCAACATACTACTGTCTAGTCTACTCTTCAAATAAGCATCCTACAATAGTGTCTTAGATGTTTTCCGATTATTCTATGAATAACTTAACATACCTACTTAAGTTAAGAGCATGTACAATTTAGGTGCTTTGTTTTTCTAGAAACCTCATAACTTTGTTATACTTAGTAAACGTGTCGATTAAAGCCATTCATCACAAAATATAGGTATGAAAAGAAAGTGGTGGAGATGACTTATAAAGGTTTGCGGCTATAGTAGATAGGTATGGTAAAATAAAATACACTGCGTTGTTCAATCTTAGATGTTGTAATTCGTGACTTCGGTAAAATTCGAATGAACATTGATTTTTTATTTGACATTTTAATAGGTATTTACTACCTAATTCAATTTAAACATCTTCAATCTTCACTTATTTCAAGCATATTTCCCGTGCCATCTAACGATATAAAATTATGTGTAAACAGCGCCATCTCTTATCAATGCCGAAATAAAAGTTCATCAATGTTGCCATGTCATGAAGAGAATTTAGAATCGACTTGTCAACATGGTCTGTTCTCTGTGTTCTGTATCTACTGTCTTTACTAATGTAGCCTAACTCTAATCTGTGATTTAAGAAATTTTATATAGTCTGTGGTTGGTAATACGGCGTTGTCCGATAGAATTTCGTTTTTAGGCTGAAAGTAAATTAGTTAAGAATTGTTTAAGGCTATTATACTTTTCCGGGGTAGATAAAATATTAAATAAGGGATATTTTATAATTAAAATGGCTACGGACAATATTGAAAAGTTATATCAAAATTATGGTATTCTTGCAGACGCCAAGGATGACATATCTAAGGTATTGTAACCTATAAATAATAAAATAATTTAATTGTAACTATCAAATCTGTATTTATTTGTAACTAAATGATTTGAATTTGTGAGAATTTTCCTTGTTAATTGTTGTTTGTTTTGTTTTAGCATGAGAAAGAGTATTTGGAGATATTGGCGGCAGTTAAAGGATCTGATAAAGAGAAGCGTTTGGCCTCGCAATTTATTGCTAAATTCTTTGACAATTTTCCTAATTTAACGGACCAGTCTGTTGATGCTCAATTTGATCTATGTGAAGATGATGACGTGGCTGTTAGTATCTCAACGCTCATATTGTATTAAGGGAATCCCCATTCTTTAATCTATTTTAGTATCTAACTCTATACCTACAGTTTGATTTTGTTTTAAAGTGTCAATTCAGACCAAATGGAAACCAGTAGCAATGTAATAGAATAATTAAATTGCAAATCAATGGATTAACAAAAATTTTTAGTCTGTTCTGGATTGATAAAGCAGTGTACCAATTGATTTCATAGAACAAAATCATTCTTAGCACAACTAGTATAGCTACACAGTTAGGCATGATGCATTAATGCAACTTAAGAGCAGACTAGAAGTTTGCCATTGAATGAACTTTATTTTTTATTGTATGCATAATTTATGTAAAGTTGATTTCTTTATACAACTTAAACAAAGGAGGTGAGTGCTAACAAGCATCCCAAAGAGATCCCCTTTAAATCTACACTTGTGTCATATATTTTCGCTCTGTTTGGAGTTGTTCTCTCTGCCACATGATGTACCTAGCACCTATATGGTAAATTCACGGAATGCTAAGATAACTGGGAGAATAACTTGAACAGAGAAGTTGAAAGCTACACCCCTGTCACAAGTCTCGGGCTCTGTTCAGAGTTTTTCTCTCAGCCACGCGATGGACCCGGCACCCGCACGGTGAATCCATGGAATGTTAAGATATTCGTCTCTCTCTTTCAGATACGCAAGCAAGCTATCAAAGCATTACCTAGCATGTGCAAGGCCAATAAAGAGCACACTACCAGGGTAGCGGACATCCTAGCACAACTGTTACAGTCAGAAGATGCAACAGAAATTAATGTTGTCACCAATTCACTGCTGGCTATAATGAAAACTGACCCAAAGGGAACCTTGTCTGGCCTGTTCTCACAAATCCGCCAAAGCACTGACAGTGAAATTCCCAATGAAGTTGTGAGGGAAAGGTGCATAAAGTTTTTAGCCACCAAAGTAAAGCAGTTGGGAAGAGAGATTATTGACAAAGATTGTGAAGACATCATTATTGATGAAGGGAAAAAAATTCTTAAGGTATAGTTTTTGTTATTCATTACTAAAATGTACTATTCTATTTCAGTAACATTCTGAGTGAAACAATACAGTTTTAATTGCTGTTTTCTTGGTTTAGGATTTTAATAAGTTACCAGAAATACTTTACAACATGTATGAAAATCAAAAGAAACAATTTTTAAAATGCCAAAATGCAAATAGACATAGTCGTAACTATAGATTATGGAAAGTTTAAAAAATGATAAATGCCTTAGTAAAGGTTTTATAGTTGCGATGCAATAAAATAAAATAATAAAAAAATATAAAATAATAAAATAAAAAAAAAAATATATATATATATATAGTAAAGATTTATAGTTGCGATGCATGAATGTTATATATTTTGTCCAATATTATATACTTACATTCTGTGTTAAGGGGGAGGGAGGTCCAGACCCCCTAAATGCCCATGCAAATTGATATAGATAACATAGGCTGATAAACTTTCAGCTTTTATAAAATGAGGGTGTGATCATCTAGGCTCGTAGACCATTAGACATTAAAAATTTCTTATTCTTCTATAATACTTAAATAAAATGTTTACAGGACTCAATAGCTGAAGAGTTGGATCATATAATGGATTTGCTAACCTGGTCTAAGCTTGGCAAGACACCGGCAGGAAAGAAGGAATTGATTCAGCTGTTAGCAGCACTGGCTTACAGTCCAGAAGAGTGGCACCCTGAAGATAATGAACAAGTGGAAAAAATTATCCAATGCACCCAACATGCTGTGCCGTTATTTTCTGTAAATATTGCTTATTAATTTATCACTACATATTATAAGACCGTTCTCCGCTGTGTCTGTCTGTCTGTCTGTTTGCTATAAACTCATACTGATGGAATTTTCTGGCAGTTCACACCAATAGAGAGGATTATTCCTAAGGAAGGTTTAAATATGTTCTTAAGGTTTTGTATAAATTGGCTCAAATATGAAGACAATTATTGGAAGAGTTGCACTGCCTGGGAGCTTTCATAGAACACACTGCATACCTAATCCAGTAGAGATATAATAAAAGAATTGTTCCTTTTTGCTAGGACTACAAAAAGCTCGCAATAGCTTATATCTATTTCAGATTAGCTCATTCTTTCCTTACATGGGTTCTAACACTGCTTTGTTAACAAGTTAGCCTGCTTCCATCTTAGACTGATCATCACTTAACATCAGGTGTGATAGCAGTCAAGGGCCAACTTGTAGTCGATAAAAAAAAAGCTACAACTGCCATCATTGAGCAAAATATTTAGTTATTGTTTCATCACAGTATAAAAACATAATTTTTTAAGGATTAATACACATTATAATATCTGATTTGAAGGCACAAGCTGACTCAACCCCATTTGTCAACATATTCTGTGACCATGTTCTTGGACGTTGGAAAGAAATTGCTGCAACAGCTGGTGATAACGATTTGAAGTTGGAGTTATTGAAGACATTTGCTGAAATCACAGAATATTGTGGAGAGATTGAGAATGCAGAGGACAAAATTAAAACTACATATGATGTATTACTGGTAAATCATATCACTCTATTTATTAAATTAAATTATAAGAATTTAAAACCAATTTTTCTTAGTCATTTTAGTTAAGTTTGTTAATGACTTGATCAATTTAAAAAAGTTCTAGTTTAATCTTGTAAAGCTTGGTTTTGTTTTTGATTGTATTTTCTCCATTTTCTACTGAAAACATTAAAGTGATTAAACAGTGCTACCTGCTAGTAGAATATGGCAAGCAATGAGCTTTGTTTGAACACAAAGAACTATGACTCTTATTGTATTCATCAGCCTATTTAATGGCCCACTACAGGGCAAGAGCTCCCTCCTTATAGGAGAGGGGAGGTGGAGTGTAGACCCACCACCCTGCTCCAATGTGGGTTGCCGGACTAGGGTGATAATGTTTTATTTCAATCAATCACTATCAGATATTCATGATAGTATACCGGGACTGATGGCTTAACATGCTCTCTCTGTACTGAAAATTTCATAGAAGAATGAAACAGCCAGGACCTTATGTAGACCAGTGCATTTAATTTTTGAAACCAAATTAAATCGCAGTAGGATGAAACCCATTGGAAAAGGAGGAGATTATCATAAAAATGAGAGGAAAAATAAATTACTGGCTATCTGAGGTCGGGAAGGGGTAGAGGGTGAGGGTTTAGGGGTAAAAAACGGTTTTTCTCGATTTCCGACAAAACTAAAAGTCCTTCAGAAAAGAGTTCAATGGTAATAAAAAAATCTAAAACTACACTGTTTTCACATAACCTCAAAATTTATGTGAAAAATTCAAAAACCAAGTAAAATTTATTTGATTTGAAATATTTATTTTTTCACCCTATTTTGAATGAATATCGAAAAAATAACCTAATTTTCAACCGAAAAATTAGCCGTCAAAATATCATTTTTTTTTTCAAAAACTTGGTATGCTTTCTGTTCGTTGATATTACTACTTTCCGATGGTGAAAATATATATATATATATATATATATATGTGTGTTACTATAGTAAACGTTTTTAGAATAGGCAAAACCTAGGATAACGGTTTTTACTGCTGTTACGTAATAGCAGGTATGTAGTACACTACAACTTTGCCATTCGGAAATCAAGAAAATTCGTTTTTTTCCACATAGGCTAACCACTAAACCAATGAGGCAGTCTTACTTTTGTTATATTGTCTTTAACCAAATTGTAGGATGATTTTAAATGATAAATTTTTCAGGACTACCTACCAGAAGCCCCAGTAGAAACTGAAAGTGAAGAGAATGCAGTTAAATCGGATAATGATGAAAACAAAACTGATGATACAAAATCTGTGCCATCTTTACAATTTTCTCACGTAGAGTGTGCTCTTTTTGCTCTACATTCTCTGTGCAAAAAGGCCCCAGAGGCTCTTGGTGCTGATGCCGCGAGAATCAAATCTCTACGCCTTAGACTGCAATACACTGCAAGACTAACACAAGGATATATTAAAAAGTTGAAGGAAATTACACAGGTACATATAACTTTTTACAGAGTAGTCCGATTTTGGTTTTTTTTTATAGGAAGGGTATACATACATCAAAAATGGTCCCATAGTTATCATGTTAGGATCTGATGATGGGATCCTGAGAAAATTAAAGGGATTCTACAAACTTTATAGGTACACTTACAGCAATTTAGATATTTTTTAAGTGGTTGGCGTTATAATGGTGCTCATAGTTTAGTACAAGTAGGTTTTACCCATGTACACTGTTGATAAATAACTAAAAAGTATGAACAAAAAATTATTCAAAAAATAAAATTGACTTCAAAACACAAAATAATTATTCACTGAATAAAAATATTTTGAGTTTACCCTTTTTTAAAAACAAATGATTCATTTGTTTTCTATCGTATTAATTGCTTTAACTATGGATCTATAATATACCATAACCTGTCTTTCTTTAGAGCAATACAATCTATTGTTTTTTTTTATTTTTAGGGCAAAAAAGGTGATGATGCTAATTCAGAGGAAAACAAATTGAAGTTAATAGCATTGAAAACCACATCAAATATAAACACTCTCATAAGGGATATATTCCGCACTCCCCCAAGCTTCAAAAGTAAAGTGCAACTTTCTTTCCAAACTAAGAAAGCTGAAAAAGAGGTGAGTTTTACTAATGATATAAAATTGCCAGTACAATTAATAGAGATATTATCTTATCTGGGAGGGATAGGTAACACTCGTTTGCTTAGAAAATGCCTATTCACACTTATTTTAAAATTTTAAAAAAATACCCAAATTATAAGAATTAAGAAACCGTTTTGGGAAGGGATAGTTGTCAAGACAAGAAGAGGCATAATGTTTAACCCATCCAGTGTCTTCTAGAATGGTTTTAAGCAACACAACCAAACAGTGACTATATTCGTTGGCGTCAAGAATGCAGTGAGCGCCGGCGAGCCCCACACCTTAACCAATCAAATCTTTTCAAATTGCAAGGTCAAGTTCACAGTGACCAGTTGAAGGTATAGCTTCGAACGCGAGGCGCGATTTGATTGGTTAGGGGGCGGGGTTGCCCGGCGATCAATGATGACTCACTGCATTCTTAACGCAAACGAACGAAGTGTTAGGGCTAACGCTAAAACTGACGCGGTTGCACGCTCGCGGGTGTATAATAAAAAATAGTATGGACAGCGCAACGGAGCGCGGGCGCGGGTGGCGGATTCTCACTCGCGCGGCGGGCGGCGGGTACACGGCGCGGGCGCCCGCGACGGGCACACGCGAGCGGGTTTGTTTCTACAAATCAGTTGAGCGCCGCTAGATGCCACGGTCAAATAAATATTTGTTGATTTTATTGAATAAAATTATACTAGAAGCGTTAACTGAGACGGGCGCACGCGACGGGTGCCCGCGCGCGGTTTTGTGGCCCGCGGCGGTCGCGCCAGTTTTAGCGTTAGCCCTTAAGTTTCCAATAAAAGAAGTTATATCTTTTATTCCATGTAATAATGTTAATAAAACTCTTTGCAGGCAACTGAACCTGAGGAGAGCGAAAAACAATCCTCAGGATCAAAGAGGCACAGACCAATAACCTTCGACAATCGTGATAAGAAAGAATCACCAGAGAAACGTTCTCGAAGTGGTGACAGAAACCTTAAGATGTATACCCCACCGTCGGGGAAATACAGCTCCAGACTGAATAACTCTGGACGATTCTCTGGTTCCAACTATGGTAGGGGTAGGGGTAGGGGTGGTTATGGGCGACGGGATTTTCGAAACAATGGGGCGCCTTTCAAACGGCGTAACAACTTTTAAAACCAAAAATAAAAATACTCATTTGGGCCATGACAGTTTAATGGAAAGAAAATCAATACCTGTCAAAAATCAAAAGTTGATATGAACATTCAGCCCTTGACTACTGTGTTTTCAACATGATGTTATAAACACAAAGCTTGCAATACAGAAATTGCAAAAGATTCTGATGATAACCTCTTTTTTCAAGTCGGTTAAAAATTCATTAGTACTTTGAGCACTGGGTTTAGCATTTTTCTTTTCCAGGCCGTCGTTGTTCGTCTTGTCTTGCTTGTGTAGGTCCCTGTTCAGCTGTTTGAACTATCTCTAGATAGTAGTGTTTATTGCAGGTAGTTGCAGAATAGTTGTAGCTTCTCCGTGGATTAAGTTATCATTACGTACACAGGTATTTCTTTTTTAATAGTAATACTAGATAGACGCCCGCGACTTCGCCTGCGAGCAAAATAGTATATTGCAAACTTTTTAGGAAAAAAATAGTATAGAAAGCTATCCTTAAAAGATATATTGTTTGCAGTCGAAATTAAGAGAAATAATCCTTCCACACATTGCAATGGGTTTTCATACAACTATCGTCGTATGTCAGCCAATTCACACAAAATCTTAACAATTTATATACTAACCTTTCATAGGAATCACTCTAATCAGATATCTGTGTGCACCAAGATTTCGGTTATCATAACCAACGGTTAACATAAGCTAACTGTCGGTTACTATAAATTTACTGTTCACGACAACCCGTACGCCGGTTAAGGACATAAGCTCGGATCGTATCCGAGCAGTAAATTTATAGTAACCGACGGTTAGCTTATGTTAACCGTTGGTTATGATAACCGAAATCTTGGTGCACACAGGCCTAAGTGTTGGTATAAACCGCAAAAAAATCCGTTCTGTAGTCTTTGAGTTTATCGCTAACAGACAGACATACAGACGTGGCGGGGAACTTTGTTTTATAATATGAGGTAGTAATAGTAAGATGTGAGGGATTTAGCCGTTTATAAGCAGATTATAATTAATAGTAAGTATATGATTTTCCAATATACCGTCAATTTCTGGAGGTTAAGAAAAATGGCCGAATTCTCCAAAATTTTGTAAGTATTTTAATTTTAAGTCTATTCTATTTAATTTAGGTTCAACGTCGCAATATAAAGACAGATAGCATGCACATAAAAGTAAGTAGACATTTCAATTGCATGTAATAATTTCATCGTACAGGCATCGTCATCTATTTCATCAGAAAGAGGACAAGGAAGCAATACCTGGACCGCAAACAGGATCTTAGCTGTAATTGAATATTGTTTCAGTATTTTTTTGATTGACATCGTTTAATACAATGGAGTTTCATCTGCAGAGTTAATATCAAGATTTTTATTTCACCTTAATAAAAAATTTAAACAAATTAAGTTTGTTTTAAAGCTCCTTTCCCTAATATTGGCCAGCTACACTCGACCTTTTTTTAACTTGTGCCATATAATTACTACTATTTACTCTACCTACCATGTAAACATGCCTTTGCTAACAGTTTTAGCCTGCGGCTGTAGATTATGATGCGTAGTTCTTTTATTAAGTCTTACAGAGAAGCTGAACTCCTTTTCAAATTGTCTCTTATCAGTTTATATGCGGTCCAATTTCATTAAATCAAAATCGATTCAGTGTTTTAGGCGTCAAAGCGTAAAGCTGGCACTTTACTTATTTGCCCAAATATTTGTGATATATTAGTAATGCAAAGTATGCACTGTAATATTTTTACAAACGCTCATTTTTGTACTCACAAAATTTGTACAAATACGACAAGTTTAGTGCCACCGTAATAGACAGGCGGGCCGAATTTGTTTTCTCATTTATAACTGACGATAAGTGGGAATTATGTTTACAGTAGTAAATTGTATTACTTAGACTTATTTTATTTAACGTTCGTTAGACCAGAATTCAAGGTTGGTTTTAAGTAGGGTAATATAGGAATTTGAATCATGAAAATCGTATAAGTAATAAAAACTCAACATACTATTGAAATTTTATTTTTAGAATCAAGATAGTAAAGTAAACAAAAGCCATGTCGCAATTTAAAAACTGAATAACACGGGCAAACACTTTACAAGGGGCCACACCTTCCTATGATGCTTCCAATTAAAAAGTAATCAAAATCTCCATTCCAATATTCCTAATATTGGTCTACCACAGTTCAAATTTTGCCTACTGCATAAAGTTACAATTTTCTTGCACAGGAAACGTTGCATAAAAGAACTATGGTATCTAATTTGTCTTGAATGAACAGTATTGTGCCTCTTTGGTTCAGTGGTTAATGTTTGTGACTTTTTAACATGTTCAATACCAATAATATAATAAGCAGCGCTAACTGAGACGACAGTTTTAGCGTTAGTCCTTAGCGCTGCTAGTATAATTTTATTCAATAAAATCAACAAATATTTATTTGACCGTAGCATCTAGCGGCGCTCGACTGATTTGTAGAAACAAACCCGCTCGCGTGTGCTCGTCGCGGGCGCCCGCGCCGTGTACCCGCCGCCCGCCGCGCGGGTGAGAATCCGCCACCCGCGCCCGCGCTCCGTCGCGCTGTCCATACTATTTTGCATTATACACCCGCGAGCGTGCAACCGCGCCAGTTTTAGCGTTAGCCCTAAGGGTTATGGAATGGAACAATACTGAATTTTTCTTTCTTTGAGTTTTCAGTAAAATTCTAGAAAGTTATATATATATAGGTACTAACTACACAAAATAGAAAATTCATACTCAAATACTAGTTCGTAACATGCCCTCAGGGTAGGCAGTGACTTTATACATTAATGGAGTGCACGCCACTGTGACTGATGACGAAACGGGTACCATATAAATGTGCCTAAATTATTTTATACTTAACTATTTCTTATACTTAAATATAATAATGGATTATAAACAGGAATACAGCTATCTCATATTATCTACAATGTTACACATGATCCTATCAAGTTCATAGCATGGATCTGGATTAGCATTATCACTTGGGTTACAATCCATGTGGTCCAATATTTCTGGTGGCACTTTAAAATTAGATTCAATATCATTCTGATCTGGCAAACTTTGTAAAGCATTTTGTAAGATATCTTGAACTTTATCCAAGTGCTTTTGGAACCTGAAACAAAGGAAATAAAATTAGAGTATTATAAATTGTAGGTAACTATCAGTTCTTAATACTAAACAAAGAAGAAGTAAAACACAGTTCTGTTTTTATACTATATTTTTTCTGTTACAACTTCCAAGTGGACCAATTATTAGTGCAGTCTGTAACTGAGTATTCAGTAAATCCTTTCAGCAACATGACTAAATACAGAAATACTAAAAATTAAAACAGGGGCTTTTAGTATTTCTGTATTTATCCTATTCCATAAGTATATTTTCATTAGATAGCATAAATAAAATAAATATTATAGGACAATTGCACACATCGCTATATAGCCCCAAAGTAAGTGTATGTAGCTTGTGCTATGGGAACTATGATAACTTATGAATATTTTATTTAAATATCTATATATTATACATAAATATTTATAATATATAGATAAACACCCTGACACTGGAAAATATCCATGCTCATTACACAAACATTTTTCCAGGCGTGGGAATCAAACCCACATCTTAGGATGCAGAAGCAGGGTCACTACCCACTGCATCACTCAGCCGTCAAGTATGACTATCAACTTTGACTCTCTTTCTCTATTTAATGTTAAGAGAAATAATAGTAAGATATTCCTCCTTTTTTTTATACAGTATCACATTAGACATAGATACAATTGTCAGGTAATACAAATGTTTTTAATATTAGTAGATATTCTTGAATGTTAATAATCACCTCATAGCAGTCTCCACTCTTTGTCTCTTCTGTAACTCCATCATCACTCTGAGTGTTTCTCTGGCCTGATGAGGCCTGAATTCATTCAATAGATGATGTATATGTATAAACAGCAGACTAAGATCTTCAACCTTTTCTGCTCTCTTTGGTGAATCTGGGCAATGTACCAATAAATCTAGAAGGTCCAAAAAGTTTACTAGTAAAGAGTGGTTCAGTTTCTTCAATTCCCGTCTCCTTTCAAAATGCATTGGGTAAAGGCGACGAAAACCCTAAAAGAAATACAAAATTAAATAGAACCTACATTATGATTCATATTGTTATTTTATTTAATGTTAATTATAAATCTTTTATTGCTAATTTAAAATTATTGTTAATCCGTCTAGTCGCAGTCATTTCAAGAAGACCTTATGACTGCGTTAGATTGACAAAATATGTCTTTTGGAATATTAATTTATAAAAATTATATTAAATTTAGCATACCTGACTTTCCAAAGATCGTATGATAGTATCATCTGCATTAAAAGTGTGACCAAACATTTGGTAGGAGTCATGAATAGGCCTTGGTGGCAACGGAGCCCTATTTCTTCGAACATTTTCATCGGTGTAAAAATTTATATATTGCAATGGAGGTAACGGCAACGAACTAACTTGAGTCGTTTCTGAAGACATCTTTTTTATTTCCTTTACTATAAAGTTACATAAAAGTTATTATTTTATTTATTTTGCTACACAAAACGAAAACCAACGAATTACGGAAACAAAATTGTCAAAGAAAATGACTTTTTTTTTTTTTTTTTTTTTAATTTATTTAACGGCCTGGAATCAAGTCCTTTATGGCCTTTCATTAATGAAAAGTTACAATTTCTCTTAAAATTATCATTACAATATTACCTCCTAAATATTTTTTACAATTTTTCTATAGTATTACTTATAAAATAAAAAATAGGCCTAAAAAATAAACAGTTTTTTAACAAGTCCTTAATATGGCGGGTATCACACTCAAGTTTGTTTTCTTCTTTAATTGCTTCTATGGAACTTGCTAATAATAATCTTTGCAAGCCAAAAGCAGAACACTTAAAAACTATGTGGTTAATGTCAGCTTCTTCATTTTTGCAGTAGAGACACGTTTTATCCTTGTAAATATTTATTTTGTATAAATGAGTTGGCACTGAACAGTGACCAAATCTTAGTCGGTTTATTACTGATACGAATATTCTTGAATCACAGTTCATTTTAATATACCAAGGCCGAACCGGTATTTCATTTTGTATATCTGCATACCAACGTCCTTTACTTTGACTAGTTTCTTTCCAATATTTACACCAAAGCAATTTCTGTCTTTTATTCAATTCGTAGTATAAGTCCGTAAACGGAATCTGAAAACTGTCTGAACAATCTTCATTAACCAATCCTTGCCTTAGTATAGAATCAACTATTTCATTGCCCACTATGCCTCTGTGGGAGGGTACCCAAACGAATTCTATATTAATTCCAGTATTTCTTAAATCTAGTAACAATTTTTTTATTCGAAAAATAAAATATGAACACTTATAACTAAAATTGAAATTACCTATTGCTAAAAGAACACTTTTAGAATCAGTTACTATAATACAATTATTTACATTATCTGAAATTACTTCTTTTATATAATGCAATGCTTTTAAAATTGCAAATGATTCAGCAGTAAAAATACTACATCGAACATCTAGCTTAAACGATTTACTACATGTTTTCTGTGGATCGTAAAAAGCAGCACTCACGAGGTTCTGATTTTTAGATCCATCTGTATATAATTTATAATAATATTTACAATTCTTATCTATAAATCTTAGGAAGTCTATATTTGTTTTAATATTCGTCAAATGAATTGTATTTTCCAAAATTAATCCCTCATAAGGACAAGAATACATAGGCCACATGCTAGTAACATTAATGTTAGTGGCAATACTATTCATGTATGTCATTATAATAGAAATGGTAGGTTGTTTACCGGCAAGAAGTGAACTAGCTGTTACTTCTAAGGATTCAACTGTAGATTTTGTTATAGCCATCAGGTTATTAGGGAGTACAAGTTTGTTTACTAATGAAATGTTCGATGTCAGTGCTTTTAAACAAAATCTTTCAGCCAAAAATATACGTCTTACAGATAACGGAGGAATACCAGTTTCGACTTCCATGGAATTAATAGGCGTAGATCTCATAGCACCACTAATTATTCGCAAGCCAATATTTTGAATAACATCAAGTTTTTTTAGTAATGTTGGATTCGCTTGCATGTACGCAAGAAAGCTATAATCAAAGTGACTTCTAACCATGCTCTTATACAAAAGAGTTAAAACTTTAGGATCAGAGCCCCAAAATGTCCCAGCCAGACATCTTATAATATTAATACTTTTTAACGCATTTTTGCTAATGTAATTAATATGTCTATCAAATTTTAATTTGGTATCAAAAATAACACCCAAAAATTTCTTTTCTTTTACAAATGGGATATCTATATTGTTGTACTTTATGTGATTTCCCATTGGGCTACCGAAAATCATACATGAACTTTTCGAGGTATTAATATTTAATTTTAACAAATCTTTATAATATTGCTGCAACTGGATCAGTGCTGAAGTAACATTATTTTTTGCTATTTCTATGTTTCTATCTACACTGTACAGCAATAAGTCATCAGCAAACTGTAAAATTTTAACATCGCTAGTTATAAATTTTTCAATTTGCGAGGTATATAAATTATACAGAATTGGTGATAGCGATGCACCCTGCATAAGACCCTTACTTGTTAAATTAGGCCCATGGAGTATATTATTGTATTTTACATAAAACTGTCTATTATTTAAAAAATTTGCAAGCCATTTTAATATTTTTCCAGGAATGCCGATATCCTTAAGACAAACTGTGAGCTGGTTTAAGTCAACATTATCATAAGCACCTTCTATATCTAAAAATACACAAACTGCTGTAGATCTAGAGAACTGACAGTTCTTCATATCATACATAAATGAAGTCAAACTTTCTGCTGTGCTTTTACCCCTACGGAAACCATATTGGAAACATGGTAAAAGATTATTCTTTTCTGCAAAATAGTCTATTCTTATTTTAAGCATTATTTCAAACAATTTTCCTATGCAAGAAGTTAATGATATAGGTCTGTAAGAATCACAGTCATCTGGAGATTTATCTGGTTTTAAAATTGGTATTATACATTGAATCTTCCAACTCTCTGGAACACATTGATTCATCCATAATCTATTAAAAATATTAAGTAAAGCCAATTGACCAACTTTGTGTAACTTTTTAAGCATTATATAAGGAATGTTGTCTAAGCCTGGTGTAGAGTCTTTTCTTGATTGAAGTGCTATATTAAATTCTACAAAAGTGAATGGTTTTAATAGGAACATAGAACTTTCATTATTATTATTGTATTCAAAAATAGAGTTCCTTACTTTTATGTTACCGTTATTACTTTTAAATTTTGAAATAAAATTTGGAACCCATACATCATTTTTAACTTGAGTTTGGATGTTTATTCGTTTAAATCTTTTCATATAATTCCATACATGAGAAATAGGAGTGTATCTATTAAATGATGTACATAAATTCGCCCAACCATCTTTTTTTGCCTTTTTTATGATTATTTTTTTCAATGCATCTAGCTTTTTATAATTTATGTAATTCATAATTGACCCTTCTCTTCTATATAGTTGTAAAGCTAATTTGGAATTTTTAACCGCTACAGCACAATTTTCATCCCACCAAGGAGCAGGTACTTTATGAACTCCAGGAACCTCAAATTTAATGAGAGGGATGCAGTCTTTTTTTAAAATATTTAAAATTTCACAAAATTTATTGTATGACTGTAAAGGTTCTAGTTCATTAAATGTTAAAGAATTAAAATATTCCTCTGATTTCTTATAATATTTGATCCAATCTGCTTTACTAAATAAAAATTTCTCTACTTTATTGTTAACAGCATATTTAGATGGAGATAAATTAATTTTTGTAAACGTGGGATAGTGGTAGCTACCTAATGTATCATCACCGACTGACCATTCACACAATGGTGCTAGTACTGGGCTCACTCCTGTTACATCAATAGCAGAACTATTAGAATTTGGCCTTTGTAGAGTTGTAGGCATACCAGAATTTAATATGCACAGATCGTTTTCATCAAATATGTCAAATAGGGATCTACCTCTTGAATTAGTACTATGGCAACCAAAAGCAATATGATGGGCATTAAAATCTCCTGATACCAAACAGGGCTTTGGTAAATCATTAATAATATTTTTAAGTTTATTGATTCTGCATTTGTTTTTATTTCTAGGAGGACAATAAACACATAAAATTGACAAGACGCCAACACTAGTTTCTAAAGAAATTGCTATGGATTGAATGTCTTCATAAAATTTTGTTGGCAACAATTTATACCTTAATGTGTTTTTTAATAAAATACCTACACCTCCATGCTCATTTTTTGCATTTTGTCCTACAAAATTATACCCTGGAATTTTTATAATACTACTAGTATTTTTTAGCCATGTTTCATTGAGTAATAAAACATCAATATTGTATTGTGTTAAAAATGATTTTAATAAGGGCTTTTTATTATTAATGCTCTGGATATTATGTTGTACAATGCTGAGTTTGGAATCCATTAAGATTCGTTAAAATGTTTCAAAAATGTTTCTTTTATTTGTTTAGTAGACTTTATATCATTAGAGTTCCCTATTGTAACTAATGTACTTATTATAGCTGCTATTACTTTCTTATTATTTATAATGTCTGAATGAGACATATCTTTCTTGTCTGGGATGTCTTGGTTGGTTTGATAATTTTTTTGCAGAACCTGAGCCTGAGGCTTTGGAAGTGTAGGAAAAGTTACACTATTGACTTGGAGTACCTTAGCATAAGTTTGTTTTTGCTTTTCTATTCTTGCTGCCTTTATTGGACATGTTTTTGATATTGCTAAGTGAGCACCACCACAATTACTGCACTTGAGAATGTCTATAGCGCAGTCCTTGTAGTGATGTTCCCCAGCACAACGTGAACATACCTGTTTATTTTTACATATTTTGGCATAATGGTTAAACTTCATGCAGTTAAAGCACTGCATTAAGGGAGGCGTATATGTGTATACTTTATAACGCCAGTTATCCAAATAAATATGCTGCGGTAAATTTGTACCAGTGAATATGACACTTATAGTTGTAAGGGGAACAAATTCGTCCCCCACCTTTTTCATAAAACGCCTTACTCCTATAACTTCACATTCAGAAGAGAGTTTATTAAATAGTTCGTGATTACTGGATTCCTTAGGAATAAACCTAACAACCCCTACCCTCTCCACAGAAGATGCTGGAATGAATGCACGAAGTTTGTACACAGATAGGCATTCGTGTTTGAGAAAATCATTAGCTGTTGTTGCTTGCTTGAAGACTAACATTATTTTACTTGCATTGATGCGTCTGCTTTCATGAATACCTTTCACTTGTTTGAAGTATTTAGAAACTACTAATGGGTTTTTATTACCCAATTTAACGTCCACCTCACTACTTTCAACAAACACAGGAAATTCCGTATTGGTGCTGTTGTCCATATAGGCTCTGCGATATCCCGGCTTAATATATGGTTTATACTTTGAACCATCGTCCTCACTAGACTTTTGCACTTTCCTTTTTTTCCTCTCTACTCTCTCATGGGCATCGCCATCACTATCTGACGGCATTTTGCCTGGTTTAATTTACATATATACACTGGAATATTACTCCTAGAGGTTTAAAAACTTATAAATTAAAATTTTCAATATATAAAGCACGCCACTCGATTCCCGCCAAAAGAAAATGACATTGACCACAGTCCACAGATTAATAAATAATAAGACATGCTACAGATGACTAGCATACAGAATGACAGACTGACAGTGACGTCATTTATGTGGCAGCACTGTATACTTGAGCCACAACGTCCATGATATTTCGTTAATTAATTAATCAAATGAAAATATTATTACTTTTTCATTTAATAAAAATAAATAAATATTATAGGACAATTACACACATCGCTATATAGCCCCAAAGTAAGCTTAGGTAGCTTGTGTTATGGGTACTATGTTAACTGATGAATATTTATATACGTTGTCGTGAACAGTAAAAATTATAGCTAGCTTATGCTAACCGTTGGTTATAATAACCGAAATCTTAGTGCACACAGGCCTTTACTACTCAACTTTTTTAGCTACATTTCTAATAAGGATCACCGTTTGATTATTAGAAGTAATCGCATTGTTCTGATGAATACTGTCAGAATACCTAAACCAAAATTTCAACTATCTAGACATACAATATCTTAGACAAGAGCGGCCACTGTACGTCTAATAGGAGAGACTACTTTAGAGCATGCACGCCGTCCTGAGAATGAAACAATTATTGAGTTTTTTTTTTGCATAAAATGTAGCATTTGGACACTGGCAACTCTATAGAACATTTCTAAGTATATAACTATTTACATAGATTAAAGACTACTAGATGGAGTCATAACGCGGCTGTAGGTTCAAGAGCGTGACAGACTTATTTCATTCGGCCTTTATTAGAAAGTGATACAAGATTATTTTTTGTCCCTTTCAGCGTGTTCGTTTTTATTATTTGTCAAGAGTGGAATTTGTGACAGACAAGGGTCATATCTGAGCAATTATTAGCTTTTTATTAAATTTGCTTTTAAATAATATAACTTTGCGGTTACTATATTAATTTAAACGTTATCGTGCTATGGTGGGTTGTAATATTTTCGGCTGCAACAGTCGCAGTGAACAGAAAATCGAAGGAATTACGTTTCATACGTAAGTAGGCATAAACTTCATTGATAGATGATTTAAAGCTTAGATATGTTTTTTTTTAGCAAATTTCATGTATTATGCGTTCACTAAACTATATTATATAAAGTAATATTTCGTATTTTACGATATTTTAAAACATAACGTTTTATGATGTACTTTAAATGTTGACATGTCATGTCAATAAGGCTGATTTGCTGTCTCACAGTGGACACGCTATGGGCTCTATCTAGTAGTCTTTAATCTATGACTATTTATAATATTCTGTGACTGAAATGTCAAACTTGACATCTCGCTCCCTCTCGAAGACTCGAACGAAATAATAAATTGTTGTGAACTTGTGAATCACACAAAATAGTAAAATTGAGGCTTTACATTAAAAGTTTGTTTATTCACTTAATTTGAAGCAAAGATACAGTTAAAAAGTTTTTTTACTTTTTATGTACTTTATTTTGTATGGTTTGATTTATGATAAGATGAACCTTTTTAGTTAATTTACTTTGTCTAAGTGCCGAAATTATAATGGTCTACGCATAATCACAACAGGTAAAATGGAAATATTTTGTGGTGTATGTAACTGTTTGTTGATTCTCGATCTATTCCATATTGGGATAGTGTTAAATAAATTCATTGATCATAATATTAAATAAAGACGCTTAGTATTTTAGTTAAGTATTATATATATTATAGATAGCCGTTCATTTCCCGGTTCATTGTTGTTATGCTGTTATGGTGTTATGTCATTTTAAAAGTATTAAATGAAAACCACTTAATAATAGTAAATATACTTTATAGTGATATAAAAAGTTTTATACTTATAAATATCATTTGATGCTATTTTAAAATTTAAAGTCATACTCTACATTATTGAATATAATGGTGCAAATTGTACAATTTTGGCAGTTAATGAAATAAACTCATCATTTGTTGTTAAAATTTTACTATTTTAATTATTTTGCTAATAAACCCAAATTATTCAAAACATTTTATGTGACTAAAAACTATTACTGATGTGTAAATATTACATAAAATCTAATTAAATATCAAATAGCCTAGTAGCGGCCCACTACAGGGCCAGGCCTCCCTCCTTATAGGAGAGAGGATATGGAGCGTAGACCCACCACGCTGCTCCAATGTGGGTTGGCGTATTTTATGTAAAATTTAATTTTATAAATCCAGTAGTTTTATATATTCTCCACTACAAATAGTTTAACTTAATATTTTAAAAATGTTAAGAAAACTAAGTCTATTTAAAATAAACTATTTTTTTTAATTATTTGAAATAAAATATTCTCTAAATCGAAATCTACTAGTACCCAAAAAAAATGTTATAAAAATTAAAGCCAAAGAAAGTTTGGTTAGTTACAATAAAACAATACCTTGTGTGGGAACTACATTTCCAAAGTTTTATGTGATTTTCTCAGAAAATTACTTTTAATTTCTCATTATTAAAAAACGAAATCTTTACTGTGGAGTTAGGTTGAGAGTTTGAACCTGACTTTTGATCTTAATTTACACAGGTTAGCCAATGTAATGAGGCAGCTTAGTATTTTGCAAATTAAATTGATACAAACAAATGAAAAAAAAGTATGGTGAAACTATCACTTTATCCAGTGCCGTAACCTTAGACCCTAGAGGGGCGCAGAAATGACCACATCAAATATAAACAATACCTTATTTAGAGTCAGTTACAAGACTGTAGGACACATTTCCTCACGCTGGCACAGGGCACAGAAATTGCTGGTTACGCTTCTGACTGTATCACAAACTGATGGACAGAGGCAGACATACAATAGAGACTTAGTATTAGGGTCCCATTTTAACACTAAAAATAACATATTCCACACAAATAATGTATTTTTTTAAAGGGACAATGGCATGTACTGATGAGGATGAGGTAATTCGTGAGGCATTCATGATAAAGAGATCACAGAACAAGAAGATATTCACTCCAGTCAACTACAAGGGCAGATGGTTCGTCCTCACCAGGAAAGCTCTTATATACTATGACACAGATGGACAAGTAAGCTTTATTTATAGTTATTTCTGTAACTTAGCAGAGAGTGGGGGGAGAAGATAATGAAAATGCTGAGGTGACAGTTATATTTATACTGAACTGTACAATATATGCAGTGGAGATTCTTCATTCATTTTTATATTAGAGATCATTTATTTATTTTTATATTAGCTGTTTCAAAGTTTTTCAAATGCTCAGGAATAATCTGTTTTAGATGGAAGGTATTGAATGTTACATTTTATTAATATGAATAATTTATGGTAGAGCCATGGTAGAGCAATGAATTGCTGTAAAACATATTAATAGTTGTTCTAAAATATAAATATTGCATTTTATTCCATCTATGTAAATTATATTATTATTTTTTTTTATTAAGTTACCTTCAAGTATATCAATAGTAATCATAAATTACTGTTTGTGATCATCATTATCATGATTATCAGCATATTAACGGCCAACTACAGGGCCAGGCCTCCCTACTTATAGGAGAGGGGATATGGAGCGTAGACTCGCCACACTACTCCAGAAGGTTGGCGGCCTTAGGGTGATAATGTTTTGTTTATTAACTATCACTGTGAGATGTTGCTGATAGTGACTGGTACCAACGAAACTATGTACCACTACCAACTTCCTGACTTCGAGCTTGGAATATACTGAAAATTTCATCGAAGAATGAAAACCACAGAATTATTCCATGACCTGACCTAGGCTGGGAACCTAGGACCTTGTGGTCGAAGCCCCATAGGCTATACACTAGACCAACAAGGCAATCTGTTTTAAAATAAATAAATAATTAATTTAAATATGATCATTGATTATTATATACAGTGGGATTAAAATATTAAACATATTACTTATGTGAATTTTTTAAATGCTGCACAGGAATAGAAATTTGAATAAAGGTAAGTAAAAATATTAAATTGACACCTCTTGCTGTACATTAATGAATAAAAAGAATAAAGGTTTTGTTTTTTTACACGACTGCGTCAGAAGGAGGGTAATGTTTTTCGAGCGCATGTATGTATGCCCATTTCTTCGGCACGCGCTACAGCCTAAACGGCTGAACGGATTTTGACATGTGAGGTGTCGTTGAATTCGGCTAAATTGTGGAAGTGACATAGGCTATAAGAATTTTCAAAATGGCGGCTGTAAATGGAGGAAAAAAGGGGGGACTTGTGCATTTTTTTCTTTTATCCTAGCAATATGGGTATCAAATGAAAGCTCGTAAAAAGACCATTTCAAAAATATAAATATCATATCATGTTTACAATTTTATAATTTTGGTAGGTCTTTCTTTCCAAGGTAGTAAACTATTTTGTCCACACCTGTATCTACTTGTATATTTGTAGTACAAATATACAAGTAGATATAATGTAAATTGTAAATGGTGAAAAAAAAAAACCTCTTTTTCTCAGTAACTTTACATAGGTAAATGCTCCCTTGCAAACATATAGTAGAGTAATTACTAACCGATAGAAGTGTCGTTTCAAAAGTGCTTGTAAATGTAAACTGAACCTACTCGCCCTTCAAATTAATTTGTCATCACTGTTATCAATAGCCGCTTTGTTCTATTTTTCAAGACCGTATTTATCTTATCCTGTATATTGAACTGCATGTGGGCGGCAGGGTTAGGAGCGATCTAGAACCATAGAGAATAGTGAAAAATACGCAAAATGTGATGAAATCTAAAACTGTATTCACATTTTTAAAAATTGTTACCTGTACACATAGGTACATTAATCTTCCGCTTTTTGAGTTTTGTGAACGCAATCACTTGGCAGCAGCTTTTAAATGGAAAGTATGTAAAAACATATAAAAATGCAAGTTCGTAGTCGACCGAAGACGACAGCAGCAGGCGTCGCGCGTCACAAATGTCGCGTTTTCTATAACTTTAATAATAATAGGGTACCTAGATTTAAAAATCAAAATACAATATTTGGTCCCAATTTTCCGTCCCGTCTCCCAGAATTCAAAATATATGTACATGTAATCAGTAATAACATATTCGTAAATATAAAAAAGGGTAACTCATTTAAATATATCAAAAACAAATATGCCTATTTTCACTAGGAATAGTGTAGTTTCCCAACTCTAAAAGAATTTTTTAAATCGATCAAGCAGTTTCGGAGCATATTCAATTCAAACAAACATACAGACAATCATATCTTTCCTCTTTATAATATTAGTATAGAAACATAATTCAAAAGGCACCTTTTTACCAAAGTTCGACTTTATACGTTCGAATATAACCGAACAGGTACGTAGATACTATCAACATTGCGTCAGAAGTATGCTCCACATCCATGATACTCGCGATTTTTAAAACGTGCAGTTGGGGACGTATAATTGACTGCTAATATCCCGATCGAGGGTCCGTGGACGCATGCGCGATTTGGGCGTGTCTGCCTTCCAGAGCGGCTCCCGACAGTGCTACGCTGACACCGCTCGCCCGACCGGCCGACACTCGCATTTTAGGTAAAAATTACATTTTATTATAGCTAAATATATTTATATATTATATAACAATACATCCTAAAACAAAACAATATTTTTGCCCGCCTCAACAAATTAAAATGCATTCCTAAATTGGATTCGTTTGCATCTATCACTTTTAATTGATCTATCAGTTTTGCGCGTTTGTAC
Source organism: Mycalesis mineus (assembly GCA_034621355.1). NCBI lineage: Eukaryota > Metazoa > Arthropoda > Insecta > Lepidoptera > Nymphalidae > Mycalesis > Mycalesis mineus. Next base: position 8,976,687 of record CM067886.1, on the reverse strand, counting down.
GAAATAGCTTTTCTTGTTGGTAATTTTGGAAATTATTTTATCGCTATTTAGTTGTTTCTAAGTAAACGTATTTGGCATAATTTTGCGTGTGTAGATAATTGGAAACCATTAGTGATTTGCTTCCGTCCATATAAAGGCTATCTCCATCCGTGTAGGCATTTTACTGCGCGGTTCAATCAGATATCGGCTTTTACGGATACAGTATCATCCTTGTGAACGTACCTATAAGAAAATCTTAAATGTTTATGTCATTTCTAATATTTTTGTTACTAACTAGGGAATTTTACTTACTTCTGAAAGCACTTTATAAGTTAGAATTATTATTGCTGTTTTAAATTATTTATTATTATTTAATGAAATTGATGAACGGATTTTGTTCAGGGTTCACATTTTTTGATCGTACGCACTGTTTCTTATGTTGTTGAAGGGTCTAAACTGAAAGTTAAAGTTGCGACTTTATGATTAACTGAAAAATTATCGGATAATAATATTGTCTCTTTGCATTTTTTCTCTCATTTATTTATAGGTTTCAAAATTTTTAACAATGTTAAAATACAAATATAATATAAGATCTGTATTAAAAAAATTTAAATTTATAAAATAATCTTTTAATATAATTTGAATTCATTGGTATAAAAGGATAAATTAAGTAGTTAGTCAGTTAAGACGGAAATAATCGACAAAAACTGTAAAATAAAAATCTAAAAGGCAGTCTTGTCACGTGAAAAGAGAAAATAAAAATTAATAACTAAAGCAGTGTGTGAAGGATTTTTCGTCACTTTCTCTAATAATAGACGGAGGGAGCTCGACCCTCGTACATTAATGTATGCACAGCCACGTTCCTCCTCTGCCCCTCGGTGAGCGATTCTAATGGAGGGCTCTACACGACTAACTAATTGTTTGTAGAGGGTTTCATCCATAGCAACTCCGTTCTTCACACGATTACGTGTGGTTTACCCTTTTAAATTCTTCGTGAAAGGATTGTTCTTTTTACGCCCTTTGTGAATATTAACATAAATATTTATTTCATTGCTCTCGCTCAAAATCGCTGTCATTTTATCGTTGCACAGCGTAACTAAAATAGCATTTCAAGCTCTTGGTAATTTTATTTATTTAATTGTTTCCTGTTACGAGTATCAGACCACCATAAAATGAAAGTTATATTTCGTCATTGACATATTAATACTATGGACTTCGGGTCTAATGCAAAATTTACGTCAAAAGTGTCCCAAGATATTTTATACACACTAGGATGTATTTATGTTTTTATACACAAAATAACATTGTAATGTATGTCTTGTCGTATTGTTATAGAGTCTAATTTGCAACGGTCTAATTGCATGCAATAAGTAATCAGCTTCGATTGACGGTTCCCATGGCAGCCTTTTTTTGACATGACAGCTTCTCGTGAAAATAGGACAACATAAATGGTGTGGAGTCGGTAGCTTTCAAATTTTTTTGGCATCTTATATTTACATATTATATTTACAGCAAATTTTAATTTATATTTACATGTCCCTGACCTCTATATGCTGGGATAAATCTTGTACCAAATAATAATTGTTGTAATTATCTTGTATTAAATAATAATTAGTTATAATAATAATTAATTACAAACCAAATCCACTAATGTACAAAATGATATGCCACTCGACATAGTTCTTTACTTTGAAATTTTAAGTTCTCGATATTTTCCTCTTTTTAATTAAACTGAAAATATATTTTTTTACTTCAATGACGTTAGATCACTTTTTTAAATAACTGTTCCTAATTTCATGTAGATAATTCTTATCGTTATCAAATTAATATACCATTATGGTAAAAGTTATTTGATTAATATTCATGACATAAAAAATAAAAGTTGACATAAAAAATAAAAAATTTTGAATTGAAAATAATCAAATTATTTTCATTCAAAAATTAAGTAATTAAATAATTCAAATGTTAAACAACAAAATAACTCTATGCAGTCGTTGTTCTAAAACATTCTATTGCTCACGGCAGATCCGAACTAAATGTGGTTAATTAGATAAACATATTGCACTCCTTCTATCCTATACGCGGGTAGCGTATGGGAAAAGGACAGATAGATACTTTTGTTCATTTTGGTTGGTTATGCAATTCGTTTCTATAGTTTATTAAAATTTTAATAAAATAGCCTGTTTCTAAGCAAAATAATACTTTAAAATCATCAGTAAATATTTACTTACTGAAAATATGGTACACCGTCTTCTTTTCTCACCTTACTCGGGTAGTTCTTACAAGTTTTTTATAACACATTACGGCATTATTGACGTGTATTCTGTCAGTCAGCTAATATGAGACTGAATTGCGATTGGAAATCATTTCGCGTTTTGGCTTACTTTTGGTTCGGACACTTTTTATCGCTGACCCGAAGTCCATAGTATTAATATGTCAATGTATTTCGTTAATAAAATATTTATAGTAAAATAATGTCCTTTTAAAAACGGAAAACGTTTTATTTGTAAATAGAATCATCATAAATAATAAGGTTTTAACTGTTTGATATTTTTTTTTAAAATGGAACTCAGCGTTCTCTTTGTGGAATGCGTTCATTTTTTATTGAATTTTAATTGCGTTGCGAACTGCGACTACAAAAAAAAAATTAAATAAAAATAGAACCGACTCAAAACGCACTAAAAAGTAAAAAATAACTGTTTCTTTTAGTTGCTTTAATTTACTTAAGCATATCTATGAAGTTGGTGCCAGCCAAGTTTAAGGAACATTTATTTTACGTACTAAAGCAGTTTGTGGGTTCTAGGTAATGTAGAAACCTTGGCTGACACCGACTCCTAGATATGCTTAAGTAAATTAAAGCAACTAAATGACAGTTATTTTTTACTTTTTAAGTGCGTTTTGAGTCGGTTCTATTTTTATTTAAAAATTTTGGTTTCTTACTTTTTAGTGATTAATCGCCAAGTAACGTACTCGTAATATACTGTTATAGTATATTATACGGCATTAGTAGCCAAAAAGCAACCGATACCGAGACAAAAACCGAAATCGCGGTAAGCGTGCCTCCAAAATTTGAAGAGTTCCTTCAATTTCCCCAGGATATCATCATCAGATCCTAACATGATGACAATGGGACCACCTTGGAAGTGTGCCCTTTCTAATAAAAAAAAAATATCAAAATCGGACAACTCTGTAAAAAGTTATGCGTGGTCATACATAAAAAAAAAATATATACATGTCGAATTGAGAACCTCCTCCGTTTTTTTTCGTCGGTTAATAAAAACAGTTGGCAAGAGTTGTTTCGAATTTTCTAAATAGTGCAAATTATTGAATTATTTTATTTTTTGCATTCTTTGTAAAAAGTATAGTGTTACCATAGGGCTAAAGACTCCGTTAAGTGTTTATATTTTTTGTCTTTAATACACTAGTACCATAATAACAAAAAATAATTTGAATACAAACTCTTTTTGAATTTCAGTGTGATTACCGAACAATTTAGTTTTTTTAAAAGGGTGTCTAGTGCTGATTTTGGAGGCGTATTAAATTTAAATCTCTTTAAAAAGGCAGAGATGGTTTTGCTGTAGGTATTTTGACATTTTGTCTCGCTTCAAATGGAAGCTGAATTCCCTAAATAAATTACAGTGCGGTCGCATCCGTCCTATAGGAAATTCTGTTAGGCGCTATTACGTGTCGGCTCGGTGGAGTTGTGGTGGGAGATATCATTTAAACGAGATATTGAGAGGTATAAGAGCTGTGCTTTTCATAAAGCTGAAAAGAAGGTAGAGCTATTTGAGCTTATTGGATTTAGATTTGAGTTCGCAATAAGCTAGAAAGGACATTGCCATAATTTGCCCCAGGCTGTCCAAACGTATGCTCAGATTTAACTATTTTATTTAAATATACAATGAAATTTAAACAACTACCTATGTTTCATAGCAGTCACTTGAAAATATATCAAAAATATAAGAAATTCAATAGATTTTTTGTGTTCTGAATCAAGTGACCGTCATCGTAGTAAGAAAAGTCAACTTTTATAAACCTTCATAAATTTTATTAGCGACTGTTTAGCTACAAGTAACTTTATTACTATTTAAATAGAAGATCTGTACTATTTAAGGACATATATATCATCTCTGGGCATCTCCGAGGCAGACTTCCATACATTTTTTCCTATGTCCTTTCACCTTAAGATAGGTACTTTAATAAATATTTTTGATGGTATCTTTGATGTTTATTTGTAAGGTGGGAGAGCTGATTTGCGATCACATTTAATCCTTACCTATACATATTACCTATACTCAAGCCAAACTCGATTGAGAATGCTTGTCAACAAACAAATTTAAAATGAAGGTAGAAAATGCAACAAACAAAATTATGTTTTATTAATTTAAAAAATCATATTTAAAAGATATTGAATATATTAATTAGTTTTAAGCTTACTAATCTATTTTATTGTCATGAATTCGTCATTAACAAGTTAATTTAAAAAAATAGTTGTAAAATGACTAGTGATTTCTACCTTCATTTTTAATTTGTTTGTTGACAAGCATTCTCAATCGAGTTTGGCTTTAGTATAGAATGGTCTCTGACCATTACACAGTAGTTTATATAATGCAAATTTTAACTTGGTACTGATGAAGACGATTTTAGTTGATGTGATAATCTGTGATCTAAGAATCAAAATTAATTTTAGCCGGGCTACCGCAGGTGTGCCTTAGCTAATCTTATGAAGTGATATTTAGAATCAGGCGACGTTAAGCAATTGTTTTAATAACAATAGCCAAAAAATCGTAAAACTCATTTAGCATAGTGACTATAAAAGTAATTCCAAATGTTTAGCATATAAACTATCGCGAGTATGTTACTTATTATTAAAATATCAACGGCTAAAACTCTCGTCACTCTTGTCGGAGGATGTCCGACTAGTTTCAACCTACACGAAGTAAACGCCGTCGCCGTTGCTTCACGCCGCGTTGCATGAACAAGCGAGCTCGTGAATGAGGACCCCGTATGGATTTGAAACTAGTCGGGCATATTCTGACAACAGGGACGTGAGTTTCAGTTGTTGATGTTTTAATAATTCCAAATAACCAAAATGTTCCCCTAAGGTCTTTAAACAGCGAAGCAGTATTTAAAACAGGCGTTGTAAATATAACAATTTTTTAACAACAAAAGCCCAAACATCGTAAAAATCATTTGGAATTCTGACTCTAAAAATAATTTCAAATATCTAAAATATCTAATTAACCATATATCTCGTCCCCGTAAGCTCTACGAGCCCGACAACCCGTATCTACGCCGGTTAAGGACGTAAACCGGGCGGTTATCTTAACCGAGCTTACGTCCTTAACCGGCGTACGGGTTGTCGTGAACAGTAAATTTTACGTTTAGCTTATGCTAACCGTTGGTTATGATAACCGAAATCTTGGTGCACACAGGCCTTAGAAACGGTAGATATTTAAAACATGCGTCGTAGATATGTCAATTCTACGAGTACGCTTACTTTGGGGCTATGTAGCGATGTGTGTATTTGTCCTATAATATTATTATAATATTAATATTATAATTATTATATTATTATTATAACAGTTTTTTTAACATCAAATGCCCAAACATCGTAAAAATAATTTGGAATTCTGACTCTAAAAATAATTTCAAATATCTAAAATATGTGGTTAATTACCCATATATCTCGTTCCCGTAAGCTCTTAGGTCTTACGAAGCGGTAGGTATTTAAAACAGGCGTCGTAGATATAACAATTTTTTAACAACAAAAGCCCAAACATCGTAAAAATCATTTGGAATTCTGATTCTAAAAATAATTTCAAATATCTAAAATATGTGGTTAATTACCCATATATCTCGTCCCCGTAAGCTCTTAGGTCTTAGGAAGCGGTAGGTATTTAAAACAGGCATCGTAAATATAACAATGTTTTAACAACAAAAGCCCAAACATCGTAAAAATCATTTGGAATTCTGACTCTAAAAATAATTTCAAATATCTAAAATATGTGGTTAATTAGCCATATATCTCGTTCCTGTAAGGTCTTAGGTCTTAGGCCTGTGTGCATCACGATTTCGGTTATCATAACCAACGGTCAACATAAGCTAAACGTAAAATTTACTGTTCACGACAATCCGTACGCCGGTTAAGGACGTAAGCTAGCTCGGTTTACGTCACACACAGGCCTTAGAAGGTATTTAAATCAGGCGTCGTAGATATAATTTTTTTTTTACCAATAAAAGCCCAAACATCGTAAAAATCATTTGGAATTTGAGTCTAAAAATTATACCAAATATTTAAAACATGTAGTTAATTAGCCATATATCTCGTCCCCGTAAGCTTTAGACCTTAGGGTCTTAGGAAGCGGTATTCAGAAACTGTTTGCTAAGTCGTTGACTCAAGACGCACACCCTCGGTGTTAGCTTGCATATAACTAATGATATCTATCAACAACACCGGTATCATTAATCTTATCTACAATTTCCTGGTACGACTAGCTTAGGTTTTAGTTCCTACAAGTACCTAAGTTTTGTCAAGTTAGATTTGTGCCACTACTAAACTTCGTCGATCTTGACGACCTCCGTGGCGCAGTGGTATGCGCGGTGGATTTATAAGACAGAGGTCCTGGGTTCGATTCCCGGCGGGGCAGATTGGGATTTTTCTTAATTTGTCTTGGTCTGGCTGGTGGGAGGCTTTCGCCGTGGCTAGTTACCACCCTACCGACGTGCCGCCAAGCGATTTAGCGTTTCGGTACGATGTCGTGTAGAAACCGATAGGGGTCCACACCCCTATCGGTTTACACTAAGAGCAGGATGAAATCCACATTTCATCCTGATCCTAACAAATAAGCCCGCTTCCATGTTAGATTGCATCATCACTTAACATCAGGTGTGATAGCAGCCAAGGACCAACTTGTAGTCGATAAAAAATAATCTGCCTAACTTGTTTTTTACTTTTCACAAGCGATTGTTGATCCAAAACGTAAAAAATGTGCATATTTTTATAATATTGATATTTTAGTTCAGTTTCTGAATTATGCTGACTTTGGTACCGCGCCATTTTAGATTATTGGCGAGACTTGCCTACGTAACGGAAAATTATTTTTAACCGACTCCAAAAAGCGGGGTTTCAATTCGTAAACTAAAACTTCGTAAAAAAGATTAAACTTAGCCTTATAATTTACAAGAGAATTAATTTAAAAAAGGTTATTAATCTTACAAGAGAGTCATGCCATATAAATCACTGAAAAGTAAGAAATGAAAAAAAAATGAGACCAATTACAACAATATGTTTATGTCATCATCGTCATCATCATTATCAACCTATTAACGGCCCAGTACAGGGCCAGGCCTCCCTCCTTATAGAAGAGGGGATATGGTGCGTACACCCACCACGCTGCTCCAATGCGGGTTTGCAGGCTTATGTTTAAGTAAATTGAAGTAACTATATAAAAATTTTTTTTTATTCTGTAGTGCATTTTGATGTCGGGGTATTTTTACAAAATGTTTTTTATTTATATAAAAATAACCTGTTTAGGACCATGTGGTTTCGTGTCAGACTTTTTAATAGGTCAGAGTTGTGACGTTACATCCCGTTTGTTTTGGTGACCACGTTAAACCATCGCTTCCGATCACCTTTAACATCAGAGTGCCTAGTGTGAGCTTTTAACAAAACAAATCGAAAACTTCACATTCGCGTAAAGGCAAATTATATATGGAATTGAAGCAGCGCCCCTGGCAGTGTCATATAAAATTTGCGTTTACCGTTCTCGATATCGACGCGGTCAAATCTTACACTAGCCACACTGATAGTGATCGTCTTGGAATCGAAATCATCCATAGTGGCGGGGCTAAGTGCCAAGTTCTTTATGCCTAAAAGAATGATTAATATTATTTTTGACGTGACAACGTCTTAGAATTCGCTAGAGCCGGCTGCACGCACGAAAAAACATGACTCATGCGACGTTACCTCTCTTTGAGGCGTTCCATGTAAGGCTTGAAGTGCAAGCGAGAGCGCGGAACGAGCGACAAAGAAGCACAATCGGTCTTTGCATTCGGCAGCGTTCGACATCCGTCTATTAAATATAATTATTTAATATATTAATTTTAAATTAACAATTAATATATTTATTATTAATTTAAATTAATATTTATAAAATTATACTTAAATTAAAAATTTTAATAACCAATTAAATGCTACCATTCCATCAGTATTTTCTTAAGAAGTTGTCACGTTCAACTATCGTCAGTAAACCGACTTTACAGACAACCAATTTTTGTTATCAGAAAAAATAACCAAATCCAGTCCTCCATTTGAATGGATTTTTCGCAGCTACCGTTACGTAAAGTCATGTAAAGGGGTGAAACAGTAATTCAAAGCTGCAGCAGTATCATTTATTAAAAAAGGGCCCGCTTTGTTTTAGAAGCGTAAAGAGCGCGGCCGTATACCGACAGACGCCATTCATACGGTGGAACAAGCGCAGCTAGGAGAGCTCAGCAAGCAAATACCGGACGGCGAGAACGAGAAGAGATATCCCTTCCAGGTAACGGCATTTTTAATACTGTGACGCATCGCACGGGAATTTTTCCTGTGTTGTTTCCGGGCGTTTTGTTAATATTTAGGTATGTGCACTTGACAGCTTTTTGTTTTTTGACTACGTCGTATAATTCGATAGAGCCGGCTGCACGCACGAAAAAACATGACTCATGCGGCGTTACCTCGCTTTGAGGCGTTCCATGTAAGGCTTGAAGTGCAAGCGAGAGCGCGGATCGAGCGTTCGGCAGCGTTCGACATCCGTCTATTAAATATAATTATTAAATACATTAATTTTAAATTAAAAATTAATATATTTATTATAAATTTAAAATATAAATTTGCAAAATCAAAATCAATTATTTTATTAATTTAAATTAATATTTATAAAAATATACATAAATTAAAAATTAAATGCTACCATTCCATCAGTAAACCGACTTTACAGACAACCAATTTTTTGGTATATATTAATTAATAAATCTACATAGTATGAACCTCAGCAGCAGGGAGCGTTGGTAGCAAGGAATATTCAAGCTTATATAAATCCACTTAATTACATTACAGAAATTACACAAACAGTATCTACTTGAACGTTACGATTACTTCAAAAGAGCGCGCCAGGTAGCCAAAAACCTTACAAAATCTCTTATTGACGTGGAAGGGAAAGTGAACTCTGATTGGTTGCCGTCTTTTTATGTTAACCAATCACAAAATGACATTTGACTATTCTGTACGAAGAATTATGTTGCCAACTTAAAAAATAAATACGATATAATTTATCGATTATGATACGATTACCGCTAATTAAATTATGATCTTAACAGTAGTAAAACTAATACTTGTTAAGATAGTTTTAGGTGTCCAACAGTGACCAGGTGAAAATTATGGCTCTACTTCGTTTAGACTTAGGCGATGGCTGCCTAGTGGTTGGTAAGCCTGTGTCACTTCAGATCACGAGGTTCAAATCCTTTATTTCGAGAGTATTTCTTTCTTTTTTTTATCGACTAAAGTTGGCCCTTGACTGCTATCGCACCTGATGTTAAGTGATGATGCAGTCTAAGATGGAAGCAGGCTAACTTGTTAGGAGTAAGACGAAAATCCACACCCCTTTCGGTTTCTACATGACATCGTACCGGAACGCTAAATCGCTTGGCGGTACGTCTTTGTCGGTAGGGTGGTAACTAGTCACGGCGAAAGCCTCCCACCAGCCAGACCAAGACAAATTAAGAAAAATCTCAATCGGCCCCGCCGGGAATCGAACCCGGGACCTCCGTCTTATAAATTCAACGCGCATACCACTGCGCCACGAAGGCCGTCAGAGTATTTCTTTCTTCCAAGAAATTTTGGTGTTACAGAGAGTTGTATCGCCATAAGCCGTGGGTCTCGTGCACTATCATTGACATATTTAAAGGAATCACACATCGTTACTCTAATCATGACATTCATGAGATCGTATCGGAACGCTAAATAGCTTGGCAGTATGTCTTTGTCGGTAGGGTGGTAACTAGCCTCCCACCAGCCACAGGTAGTAGTAGTTAAAGTAGCCTTGTTTGTCCAGTGTGCTCCAATTTCCCATCGTCATCATCAGCGTGTATCCGTCCACTGCTGGACATAGGCCTTCCCGAGAGCGCGCCACCACACACGATCCTCTGCCTTCCTCATCCAGCCACTTCCCACTATCTTTTATGGTCGTCGGACCATCGGGCTGGAGGGCGTCCTACACTGCGCTTAGTAGTACGTAGTCTCCTTTTATGTCATGTAGGGATTAGATGCCCGAGAATCGCAGTAGTGGCCCTTTAATATACGTTGATATATATATGAAGATATAGCATGCAAAGGAGATAACATATAAATGATGCAGATTGTACGCAGGTGGGGTACACGGAGCAGGGCACCGACTACACGCTGTACCTGGCCGCGCGCGAGCACAGCGAGAGGTTGAACTGGATACACGATATACGGAAACGTAAGTTCAGAAGCGTGACCAGCGATTAATGCGCCCTGTGCCAGCGTGCGCAACTGCGCCCTGCAGACTTGTAACTGACTCTAAATATGGTACTGCATACCTATGGTCTTGTCATTTCTATGCATCACCAGGGTCTGCGCTCTGTACCTGAGCACCGCTGGCACTGCCCTAGTTACGGCACTGCGTAAGTTACAGGTTGGGGAATAAGTTCGTAGCATTCTTATCTGATCTTTTGTTTTGCAATATTTTTGATGGTAAGTATAAGATGGAAGCGGGCTAACTTGTTAGGAGAAGAATGAAATCCACACCGCTTTCGGGTTGCGAGTATCGGTACGCTTAAATGTATGGCCTGTTCTGGGCCAATTAAGAAATGAAAGAATGTAGGGAATCGGTAATCAGCTTTCATTCGTGAACTGTAACACTGACATCTCTGTAAAACATTCCTAAAGTACAATGATTATGTAGGCCGTCTTTCGGGGTAAAAGCTATTTGAAAAAAGCATTTAAATATCTTTCTCATTAAAGTTTTATTGTTTGCTTGAAAGCTATAGACATTCGACTGAATAATGCTTTTTCCGAAGAATGGTAAAAGTTTCGTAAAGTGGCTATAAAATAAAACAAGAATAATCATATTACAATACGTTTATTGGAACCGACAAAAATTTTATTCTTCGGTATTATAGTCCTACTGCTAATTACTTGTAGGTTTTTTATATAGCAAGTGATGAGGCAATGTAAGATGGACGGATGAAATCTACACCCCTGTCGGTTTCTACACGACATCGTACCGGAACGATAAATCGCTTGGCGGTACATCTTTGTCGGTAAAGTGGTAACTAGCCGAAACCTCTCACCAGCCAGACACGGTCCAATTTAGAAAATCTCAATTGGCCCTGCCGGGAACCGAACCCAGGACCGTCTCTTAAATCCACCGCCAAATGCGCCACGGAGTCAAACACCTATATGCGGTTTTAGACGTTACACTAGACACCATAATCCTGTCAGTTAAGCCATTAGCGTGGAAACAAGCATATGCCATAACATTATATAGAGCGCATGGAACAAGAAAACGTGTAAAAACAAAAGAATCCCTATTTTGCCTAAAATGAGGGTAAAGTTAAAAATAGAACCGAGTCAAAACGCACTAAAAAGTAAAAAATAACTGTGTCATATAATTGCTTTAATTTACTTAAGCATATATTTATTTTACGTAGTAAAGCCGTTTGTGGGTTCTAGGTAACCTCCTTAAAGTAGACACCTTGGCTGGCACCGACTCCTAGATATGCTTAAGTAAATTAAAGCAACTTAATGACACAGTTATTTTTTACTTTTTAGTGCGTTTTCAGTCGGTTCTATTTTTTGTTAAAAATTTTTATTTCTTACTTTTTAGTGATTTATCGCCACGTAACGTACTCGTACTATACTGTCATAGTATATTATACGGCACTAGTAGCCAAAAAGATACCGATACCGAGATAACGACCGAAATCGCTGTAAGCGTGCCTCCAAAATTTGAAGAGTTCCGTCAATTTCCCCAGGATATCATCATCAGATCGTAACATGATGACAATGAGACCACCTTGGAAGTATGCCCTTTCTAATAATAAAAGAATTATCAAAATCGGACAACTCTGTAAAATGTTATGCGGGGTCATACATTAAAAAAAATATACATATACGTGTTGAATTGAGAACCTCCTCCGTTTTTTTTTTCGTCGGTTAAAAATAAAATACGAATATCTTATGAAAAAAATTTATTTTATATTTTATTATATTAAATAATGATTTTGGGTACATTTTGCTCAACCGTTACAGGTAGACTTATGTGTTCCTAATTTTGAAGAAATTTATTTTTGGGAAGCGATTCACATCAAATGAAAAAGTTGAGAGCGCTCTAAATGATTATCTGAACCTTCTCGGCTCTTGACATCTGGAAAAAATACAGACCTTTGAGAAACACTGCACCAAGTGTATTGAAGTTAGGATAAAACAAGCAAAAAAAAAACAAAATCATTTTTGAACTTAAATTCGCAGTCTTTTATCATCAGGCCACTTTTCACGCCGCCCATTTTGATGCAATAATGAGTTATTATTACTATTATTTTATTAAATGGTAGGCTTGCGGTATCTAGTTAAACATAGGTCTGCAAAAGTAGGTTTGTACGGTTGAACGCATCTTGCAACTATCTCCCTATGTACTGACATGTAACATCAATAGTAGGACGGAATCTTGACTCGTGTGTGGACATGTAGGTAAGTTATTACTTCTATAGGAATTTATAATTCCTAGCAATAATCATAGCTTTTTTACTAAGGTAGATGATAGGTAGATAAAGGCTTTAAAATTCTATCTAGCCTTATAATGTTTTGAACTAATGATTTAAATGTTTAAAAGTAATAGAATCAAGGCATATATTTTGTGATTAAAAGAGACTGACCATTTTGGGCGTGTGCGTGTAACACGTTACAACAATAAAATGTATCTTCAAAAATTCTTAATTTTTTTATAAATCAAAATCACTAAAAATAATTAAAATTCACTATTGCAAACACATTTAAAAACATGGTGTAGATTTTAGGTTTTTGTTTTGCAAATAATGACATAATAGTGGGTCCGGCATAATTGAAACTGGCAACACTGGTAATCGTTCCATTTCCATTGCTTAATGTCAATATCATGTCATCAATTTAATTGAAAGATTATGGCTTTCAATTAAATTGAATTGAATCAATTCAATTTGACTAATAAATTATCTTTAAATCTCTTCTGAGATGATAATATAATGAAAACGTATTGAAATTCAATAATTCGTCAGATTCTGACTGTAAAAATAGGTTGATAATTGCAAAGTCGTACATATATGTCAAATTACCCACATAACCTAACTCTTTTATTTGTGCTCATATCTAGACTATGCAATTGTCTATTAAACTGAAATGAAACATGTTTAAAATTGATATTATTACTTGCCGATTGACACTTATTTGGACATTGTAACAGTTTATCAAATTTTGGGCCCAGCGATGTATGAAAAATGGTCATAATGTGGTCTTAGAGAAACTAAAACGTGTAAAGATTTTAGTATACGCAAAACCAGTGGCAAGTGTAGAAACAAGATTTTTAGCATTTATCTAACATTGGTTAGATAAAAAGTTTTGAATAAAAATAGAACTTAAAATTTTAAATAAAAAAAATCTCTTGCCTTTTTGCCTCCCTTCAAAATTAACTGAGTTACAGAAGTTTTAAAAAAGGTTGAATATTAATAAAACTTTCAATTCAAATAAGAGAGAGTTGTTTCTAAATAAATGTCTCTTCTGGGTTTTATGTAAGCATGGGAAGCTTATGTATGCAAGGGATTCTTAAACACTTATTTAGATTGTGCCATGAGGGAGCAAAATAATATTTCTACGGCGAGGGCGCTTTTTTGAATTCAGAGCGAAGTGAAGGTTCATAGAAAAGAGGAAATAAAAGGCGCCTCATATTTTATTTGAAATCAATTGAAATTAAATCTAATAATAAAACAACTAAAAATAATGAATATTTGTTTGATTTTGAATAATCTGTGTGTGTGTTGTCGTAGTGTGCATATCGAACACGCGGCGCGTGCAGTACCACCCGGCGGTGTGGGCGGCGCGCAAGTGGACGTGCTGCGACGCGGAGCGCCGCTCGGCCTCGGGCTGCGCGCTCGCCGCCGGCTGGCCGCTGCCGGAGCCCGACTTCGAGCTCATCCTGCACGACCACAAGCCTGTCAACGAGAACGGTTTATGTAAGTCATTTCATCTTCATCATTATCAGCCGATAGACGAAAGGAATTCCAAAAAACAGTCTTGATCCGAGTACATCCAGCGGCTCCCCGCTACCCGCTTGATGTCAACGCTTCACCTAGTTGAGGGTCAGTCAAAGATTCTCGAAACACCCGCCGTTACCAGACCGCTTCCAGGGCCAGGAATAGGAACGCTACCGGAGAGTAGCGACTATTGGGTTTTATGCTTATCCATTTTCAAGGTTAATGCCTGATACTGATCACGCTGAGCATGCGGGGTTGGTCAGTGCAGGTCTAGATTTATCGTGCTGGTTTCGGTGCAGCCAGACACCGACCTGTCATTTATAAATCTAGCTGGTTGTAATGGTTATACTGCCATTAGTCGGTCGATAGAGCCTCATCGGTCCCTCTGTAGAGTGCAACACGCGCAGGTGAGGGTGACATTTGGGAAGGCTGTAACGGTGCTAGCCTCCCCCCTACACACATTATGTATGTACGTATCACATTTTTATCTAGACAGTGTCGCTAAATTTAGGCCTCATAAGAAAACCCAGCATTTGTAGCCAAAAAGCTACCGGTACTTACACAAAAACCGAAATCGCTGCAAGTGTGCCTATACAATTGGAAGAGTTTTTTCAATTTTCCCAGGATATCATTATCGGATTCTAACATGATGACAATGGGACCATCTTGGAAGTGTGCCCTTTCTAATAAAAAAGGGAAAGAATTATCAAAATCGGACAACTCTGTAAAAAGTTATGCGTGGTCATGCATAAAATAAAAATATATACGTGTCGAAGTGAGAACCTCCTCTGTTTTTTTCGTCGGTTAAAAACAGTACTTTACTATCCTGACTAATATTGTAAAGGCAAAAATTTGTATGTATGAATGTTTGTTACTCACGCAAAAACTACTGAATGGATTTTCATGAAACTTCACAATAATATATCTTATGAGTATACGAGAAATAAGCGGGTGAAACTGCAGGCGTCCTCTAGTATGTAATTGAAAAAATAATTTATTGACGATTCAAAATAAACTTTAAAGTTTTCATTGAAACTTATTTACCTAAAACGTGTTGAGCTATCAACTTGAGACTTGGCAATTAAAATTTTTACAGATTTTTATTATTGGACAGTAAACAAGCAAATCAACACAGTACGCCAAAAAAAAAATACTTCTGTGTTGTTCGCCAACTAATATAATCTATATAAATAAAAATGAATTGTTGTTCGTTAGTCTGATTAAAACTCGAGAACGGCTGGGCCGATTGAGCTGATTTTGGTTTTAAAATGTTTGTCGTAGTCCAGGGTAGGTCTAAACGGTGAGCAAATAAGGAAAAATTGCGAGTAAGATAGAGTAAGACGACAATTCCATTTTCCCATATAAAAGTTGACCACTTACTTTCTGTCAAACATTTGACGGTATTTGTACTCTCAGTTCCACTCGAATTGAAGAACGCATTAAAACAAGACTTTTGAATCGACAACATAATATCAACTTTGCTCATAACATCGTGTATTTAAATTTCAAAATATAAAAATAATTAATGTGTTGACATGTTTGATGGGTGCCAACCTTACAGTGTTACCAACTCTCAAAAATATTTTTATTATAATAATAGGTGTATCCGAACGTTCCATTGTTTTGTCATGTCATGTAAAAAAAACCCGTGTATCTGAACGTTCCATTGTTTTGTCCATAGATTTAGAGACTTTTTGCTGCGCTCCTACTTTAACATCCTTGGTTTTGTCATCTCATGTTAAAAAAGAAACATTTAATTGGAGAAATACTGAAATATTGCTAAAAGTCATTTTCTTCTCGCTGCTTTACAATACATGAAAGACATCCCACTGTATTCCATTTGGCAATTCATTCGGAAAATGGACAACGAGTGTATTTCAACCAAAACAACGCTGTGGATAGAGCGGCACGTCCACCTGTGACCACATTGACAGGTTTCTTCTCAATTTGTGAAACAGATCAATTCGCTCGCACTTTGCTGTATGCTGATATGCCGCGGTACTACACATGGAACGCATCATCAAAGTCTTTTCAGCGTCGTAAACAAGGAACACCACTTCAAGGATATGAAAATGTATTTGCGACAGATGCTATAGGTCGTATATATTAAGTACATCCTAATAATGATGAATGTTATTATCTTAGATTGTTATTGGTGAATGTTCCTGGTCCGACATCTTTACAACAATTGAGAGCAGTTGATGAACATCTGTGTGCGACTTACCGTGAGGCGTGTCAATTATTACGGTTGCTTGAAAACGATTCGCATTGGGATGATTCACTGAAGGATTCCGTGATATCTTCATCGCCGCATCAAATTCGCACACTTTTGCGATTATAATATCGACATGTTTCCCCTCAAATCCAAAAGATTTGTGGATGAAATATAGGGATGACATGTCTGAGAATGTGTTGCATCGCGTACGTTGTGAAACTTTGAATCCTACATTGGAAATTACGGCAGAGATTTACAATGACACATTGATCATAATAGAAGATATGTGTTTGTTGATGGAAAATAAAGTATTGTCGTGTTTGGGCCTGACAGCACCCAATTGTGCTATGCAAGATGCATTATAGCATGAGTTGCAAAGAGAAATCCAGTACGATACTCAAGCTATGACCGAAGCAGTTCGCACAACTGTTCCGCAATTGAACGAAGAACAAAGGATTGCGTAGGATCGTTTGATACAAGCTATAAACATTGGGTCTGGGGGGGATTTACTATCTTGATTCTCCTGGGGGTACTGGGAAAACGTTCCTAATTACATTGCTATTAGCAAAGATCCGATCGTAAAATGAGGTAGCCCTAGCGTTGGCTTCATCTGGAATAGCAGCAACTTTATTAGAAGGCGGACGAACTGCACATTCAGCCTTAAAATTACCATTAAACATGCATATCATGCTTATAATCTGTCGGGCGGTTCTTCATTTATAACATTTTTTTGTAATAAATGAATTCAATAAATGGCGGATCAGTTTGAATTTAAATTTTTTTTGAGATGGGGAGTTTGCTGTCACATTGAAACTTTTTTATTTGTTTTCCCGTGTTGTTATGTCATTCATGCGGACATTTCAATTGTCAGCGATAATTATTATTGTAGCTTTGTGTTTATATTTAAACATAATTGTTGAGTGCATTCATACTAACGGTTTTTTTTATATGAAGGAAAAATGCCACGAGCCAGACGAGCAAATATCTGAAAAAAAATCTGAAAATTGGTTTTTTGATTATATTATTGCGAAATATTAATCCACCAAAACTATGTAAACAAATTTGATTGAAGCTACGATCTTAACTGGTAAATCAAAAGGAGAAGTTTGTTTGATACCGCGTATCCCTATGATACCAACTGCCATTGAATATACCAATTGAATTCAAATGATTACAATATCCTTTGCGTTTATCATTTGCGATGTCCATCAACAAGGCCCAAGGGCAAACATTTCACGTTTGTGGTGTGAATTTGGATCAATCATGTTTTTCGGAGGAATATGTTCTAGAGTTTGTTTGTTTATGCATAAAATGGAAAAACAAAAAATATTGTTTATCCAAATGTTTGAGATTAAGATTTAAAATAGCTAGCAATCAATAAAATATTTGTATTTGAATAATTGAATTTCATGTTCCAATTACCTAATTTTTTTATTATTTCACTTTATACGTCGCGACGCACGTACCGGGCCGCTAGTATGCTAATAAAGAAAACTAATTCAAAGTAAGAAATGTCTCCGAGACATTTATTTGTGTGTGTCCGTGAATAAGAATGGTGTTGTCTTTTTGTGTCTGGTTCCGCTATTAATAAAATGGCTTGCCTTGCACTAAAGGAGCTTCGTAATGACTTCGTAATTATTTAGTTGTTTTTGTTAAAACGTGATGTAATTACATGTTGACTGGTTACCCTGTGGTCTACATTCGCGTGTCATTTATTAAACTTGTAAGCTTTAACGATTAGGTTATGTCGTGTTGAATAAAGGTGCCCTGGTACATCCCAGTAGTACCCCCTAATTTTAGTTCTATAGAACTGTTGATACACCATATTAGAGTTTAGTGTCCCATTAGTTCTATATATAAATAATGGGACAAAATTAAAGAAATGTCGATATCAACATCTTGTTTGTACGTTACATATAGAATATCTATAGTTTTTATAAGTTTAATATGGAATCTCTTTTGATTGCAATAATAAATGTCCACTTAAATTTGAGAGTATCTATAAACATACTATATCGAATACAGCTTTGCTTAAATTGCACAAAACGTCTTTAAAATGGTACTGAGGTTTTTAATATAATTTTTTTCTAAACTGAATAGTTTGCGCGAAAGATACTTCCAGAGTAGTAAAATGTCCCCCCCTGTAACTTCTAAAATAAGAGAATATTTTTTTAGACACAACTACTACTTGGTTTTAACAACTTAGTCGCAAGAGACGTTTTTTTGTTAAAAACAAAATGAAATATCAATCAAAATAATATAAAGTTTATAACTTATAGGGTGTAAGTAAAGTCAAGAACAATAACTATACTGCAGTACTATATAGAACTATTGGGATATAATTTGACAGTTCGGAAAATATCCCAACAGTTCTATAGAACTACGGCACCTCGATTTTATATTTGCGGCATCCGTGGCGCAGTGGAATGCGCGGTTGATTTATAAAAAGAAAAATCTCAATATGCCCCGTCGGGAATCAAACTCAGGACCTCCGTCTTATAAATACCACTGCGCCACTGCACATACCAGTGCGCCACGGAGGTCGTTCGAAGATCATCCAATGGTTTACCATTTGACCATTATTTATTTATTTATTAAACTGTATAGGTTGATAGTTTTCGTAGAGGTTTACATCCGGATTTCTGTAACAGTAGATTTTGTGCTTTTAATTTTTCTAACGAATTGTCTTCCTAAGTATTTGCTAAACCGGTGTTTGATAAATATAGACAGACTCCATGATGACTATAAATATTTGAATTCCTTTTACGCAAAACTCCTAGAAGAGTTTTGATGAAAAGCAGTGATATTATGCAATCGGGATTTATTATTATTATTATAATATTGGTGAGGCCCGCCATAGCGGATGCACTTCGACCCTTTTGGATCTTTTGTACTCGCCCCGCCCTTACCTCCCCTATATCAGTTCAAACACCCACTCTAAGAGTTGGGTGGTTGGTTGCTTTCAGGTTGGAGGCACAGTAATCCTCTGGTAGTGGATATGGCATCCCCAGGAGATCCATTCGCTTTCTAGCCAATCCGTCACATTCACACAAAATGTGTTCCATGGACTCTATGTCTTCGTTGCAGGCCCTGCAAATGGGATCCTCAGAGATACCCATTTTGCAAAGCATAGACTTGATGCTATAATGGCCTGTGTACGCTGCTATAGCATACCGTAGCTGTTTCCTGCTCAGTTGCCTTACCTTCGCTAGAAAACCTGCCTTTACTGGTGAACCTTTTCGAGTGCCTTAGACCTTCAACCTTGTCCCATTCTGCCGTCGACATCTTCTCGGCACACGGTGTCAGAGCCATGTTGATCACACATGGTGCAAGTGCGACACATGGCTCCGGGCCGATGAAAGGTGACTCCGAGCCCCTACGAGCTAGCTCATCTGCTAGCTCATTGCCTTGTATGCCTACATGTCCAGGTATCCATATTAATCTGATTAAGTTTACCTGCCCAAGACTACATGCCGACCTCCGTGGCGCAGTGATATGCGCGGTGGATTTATAAGACGGAGGTCCTGGGTTCGATTCCCGGCGGGGCAGATTAAGATTTTTCTTAATTTGTCTTGGTCTGGCTGGTGGGAGGCTTTCGCCGTGGCTAGTTACCACCCTACCGACAAAGACGTACCGCCAAGCGATTTAGAGTTCCGGTGCGATGTCGTGTAGAAACCGATAATAGGGGTGTGGATTTCATCCAACCCTAACAAGTTAGCCCGCTTCCATCTTAGATTGCATCATCACTTAACATCAGGTGTGATAGCAGTCAAGGGCCAACTTGTAGTCGATAAAAAAAATGCAATTGGGATACACATATAGGCCACTTTTTATCCCGTTAAAGTGAAGACATCCCGCGAGCTAGGATATATTTCTATTCTAAATTCATGTGGATGAAGTTATGCTGATTAATACTTACTAATATTATAAAGGCAAATATATGTATGGAGGGACGCAAAAACTACTGGATGAATTTGGATGGACTTTACAATAATATGCTTGTTATAAAACAGTGTTAGACAGCACTATCTATCATTGTAATTTATTTATTTCATGTACAAATATATATTTGTGTATTTATATTTTTGTATGTATTTATTAGTATTTTATATTTTTTTTTTTATATGTACGTATATGTTTATTAATTTGTATGTATAATATATATTTTATTGTATATGTAATCTATTGTACGTTTATTAATATATTGTACCTTTTCAATTGTACATTAATTTTTCTTTATTTTTATTGCAATTCCTCGTCACTCAAATGTAAAGGTCCGATAATCTAGGTTACCTGGAAGAGATCACTTCTAGTGATAAGGTCGCCTTTTGAGCTTAAGTTTATATTGTACCATTGTTTCTTTTTTTTATTTGCAATAAAGATGTTTAAATAAATAAAATGCTTGCATATCAGTATCACATTTTATCCCAAAATTTCTACGGAAACGAGTACTACGGTGAAACTGCGGGCGTCCACTAGTTATAAATATAAATTAGTAACATTAAAAAATATTAAAGTTTTCGGAAAAACTTGTTTGCTAAAGTTGTTGGTGGTTTACAAAAAATCTCTCTTCTCAGAACTCAATAGCCCAGTTAAAGGTGATTCATACACCGGTACGCAGTAACTTAGTGCCGGCTGATGCTAGCTGCGATAACAGTCATTTCAACTCGATTACGATAATTCGAACTTTAATTTGTACAGTCACTTCATAAAATATGGCCATGCGATATGGCGAGCGATAATTAAAAGTACTAGTTTTGTTGTGTAGAGGTAAAGTACTTTACGTCGAAATTCGACTATAAAAGTACTACCGCTTTGGCCGTAATTTTTGTGTCTAGGCCTGTAGTGACCTTCCTATATCACATGTTGACGGAATTGAAAACTGTTACAAATGTTGCGATGCCATTCGTTTTTAATGGTTTACGGCCTCCGTGGGCGCTGTGGTCTGCGCGGTGGATTTATAAGACGAAGGTCCCGGGTTCGATTCCCGGCGTAGATTGGGATTTTTCTTAATTTGTCTTGGTCTGGCTGGTGGGAGGCTTTCGCCGTGGCTTGTTACCACACTACCGACAAAGACATACCGCCAAGCGTTTCAGCGTTCCGGTACGATGTCGTGTATAAACCGAAAGGGGTGTGGATTTAATCCAACTCCTAACAAGTTAGCCCGCTTCCGTCTTAGATTGCAGCATCACTTAACATCAGGTGTGCTAGCAATCAAGGGCCAACTTGTAATAGATAAAAAAAAATCTGTAAAAGTAAACGAATTTATTAAGATCTATTTTTTTGCCCACGCTAACGAACAAACTTTTCAGTTTAATGGTAGACTCTTAAGTATATGTGCTTTTTTAACTTGAATGTTTTCTTGGTAGCTATAGTAAATCCTTTATTGGATTTTCTAAAAGCCCCTACATCATGTCAGAGAAAGGACAAGTATCTGTGTATTTAGTTATATCATAAATATATCCTAGAAGTAGATCGAATCCCATCCGTAGGATTATTCTTTTTAATTTTTATTGGAAAGTATTATAATTAACCCCACTTATTATAATTTTAGGTTATTATAATATTTAGCGATGTTTGATATCACGTAGTATTTATTGTTCTATTTTCTTCTAGTGTAAATATCTTCGCTAGATGATTAAAGTTATTTTGAAAACGTTACACAATTAGCTGATCTGCAGGTTATAACAATATACAATATTGTTACCAAAAACTGTTTTATATTGTTACTTTCTTCAATGACTATTGCGATTGTTTCATAAAAGTTACTTTACAAATTAATTCATACATAAATAAATGCATATACGATGTTACCCAACAAACGGTGTTCTAACTATTCAGAACAATATAAAAGCTTTGATTGAATCAAATAAATAAATCAATACATTGCAATGAATGAAACTCTATCGTTTGTGAGCTTTCATATATTTTGGTATTAATTGATTAGACTATAATTTAAAGAGCAAATAAAAATGTTATATTGTAGTTTCAGTTTCAAATAGAAAGTAGGGGAAATATCAAAAATAGACGACAAGCGTAACCTATATGTAATATTTTCATGTCGTGTCGTTAAGTTCGTAACAAAAAATGTTCATTTAAAGGACATTGCCATATTTTGCCCCAGGCTGTTCAAACGTATGCTCATATTTAACTATTTTATTTAAATACACAATGAAAAAAAATTAAATAACTACCCATGTTTCGTAGCAATCACTTGAAAATATATCAAAAATATAAGAATGTCAATCGATTTTTTGTGTTCTGAATCACGTGACTATCGTCGTAGTATGAAAAGTTAACTTTTATACCTTCATAACTTTCATCAGCGACTGCTTAGCTACAAGTAACTTTATTGGTATTTAAATAGAAGATCTGTACTATTTAGTGACATATATATCATTTCTGGACATCTCTGGGGCAGACTTCTATATATTTTTTACCTATGTTCTTTAAAACTTTTTGGTATATTGCGAAAGCTTTAGAAAATTACAACAAACTTGTTAATAAAATTTAAGGTCTCGGGAAATTAATTTCCAAATCTTCCAAAAAACCGAAACCGGAGATCAGTTCTGCAATCTATTATCTTTCACGGTGTATCGAGAAGCTATTAAATTTTCCTCATCAGCTCTACAGCTATGAGAAGTCAACCGTGATGCGTAACTGTAAAGTGGCGCACGGTATTGACACACGATCTCATTTATATCCGTCACTTTCTCATTTGAAAGCGAAATGAGACGCGCTTATAATTGCTAATATTGTTTATACTTACACTCGTAAATACATGTATAATCCTTTTATTTTGATGTACGCGTGCCCTGCGGTTCCTCCGTAAAGATCCCGTCCTATCGATATAAATGGATATATTCCAAACTGCTATAATTTATTAAAGCCTTTTATATGATCTCTTTTAGTTTAAATGAGTAATAAACACCCATCCTGCATTTATAACACTTGTAATTATTAATATTAATGTATAATCTTCTATAACATAAAAATGTAATGACTGAATGTGTTGCTAAGCGCAAATCCATAGAACAGCTAAACCGATTTCGCTTTTTCTTTTTTGCTGTGTTTGCTAATGACAGGAGAAGGTTCATATTAAAGAAAAAAAATATGAAGAAACTTGTGCGGTAAATTAGTAAATTTAAGAAAACTCAACGACTATTTTATTAATATTTGTTACTGAATAAAATATGCCACAAAGATGGATTATCGTCCGTATTGCTTATAGGCCTTTAACCGCCTTCAAAAAAGAGGTTATTTATCAGAATACCCTTAAACGGGAACTAGGCGGGTGACACCGCGGGGCACCGCTAGTTATCTAATATTAAATACTTAATTATTATTATTTATTTTGCGAAAACAGTTTTGCAATTGAACATTGTAGAGATATCTCTACATCTAAATAAATAGCAATAAAAATAAATTATTCAATTTTAATATATTTTCTAAGTAACAATTTAACGTTCGGTTATCGTATTAATAAAGCCTCCGCAATGGGACTCAAAGCAGTCGGTTATAAAGTACATTCTATATTCACGGTGGGTTTTCGTCATTGAATTACATATTCCGTCCTTATTATTCAAATGAGCACACACGGCGGTGTGAGCGAGAGAGTGTACACGCGTTCGCACCACGGATGGTGAATGTAGGCCGAGTACCTACGACCATCTTTTCTGCTCTCGCTCGTCTCGTGGAATATAAATCTATGTTTATCATGGTAGCTTGAAAGTTTAATTAAATAAATACCGTGATTGATTTTTTAATTATTATTACAAATTCTTCTAAAAACATAATTATTACTTTTCTTTTCTAAGCGACGTATATATTTTTTATGTATGACGATGCATAACATTTTACAGAGTTGTCCGATTTTGATAATTCTTTTTTTATTAGAAAGGGCACACTTCCAAGATGGTCCCATTGTCATTATGTTAGGATCTGATGATGATATCCTGGGGAAATTGAAGGAACTCTTCAAATTTTATAGGCACACTAGCGATTTCGGTTTTTGTGTAAGTATCGGGAGCTTTTGGCTACAAGTGTCATATAATATAATATGACAGTATAGTACAAGTACGTTACGTGGCGATAAATTTCTAAAAAGTAAGAAAAAATATTTTTTAACAAAAAATAGAACCACACAAAACGCACTAAAAAGTAAAAAATAACTGTGTCATTTAGTTGCTTTAATTCACTTAAGCATATCTAGGAGTCGGTTCTATTTTTTCTTAATTTTTTTTAGTATCGTTTGACTAGATGTCGATGATCTACAATAATGTCGATGTTTTTATTAAATAATAAAATATTATGTTTTAAAAATAATAATTTACTTAAGTACGTTTTATTTGTGTAAAATACTGGTTTTATAATTACCAAACAAATCTAAATAGTAATTATTAGTTACCTAATCGGCATGGGAACTACATCGAATTGCAAAAATTATAGAAAATCCAAAAGACTAGTACGAGGCCTATCATTGTTTATCCTACTTTGAGTTAGATTGGTTCTATTCACCCTTTATTTCATGTCTCTATCGTATTCAAAAATATGTATTGCCGTTTACACGACAGTTAATTTGAACGTAAAAAAAATTTTAATACACAACGGAATGGCCCTCCCTCATCCGTAGCCTTTGCCACGTCACGCTTTCTGTATGTTCATTTGATCCTTTAGATCGAGTTACTTCGTTAAATTCTGAATGATCTTCATAGGTACTCGTAAATATTTTGTTCATTTAGACACGAGCGCTTATATTTTAGACGCGTTTAATAGATGTGTTACGGCAACACTACACTTTATCTCCCTATTTTATTATCATCTTTATGTTTAAATGATACGAGTAGAAGCTTTTAAGACGTACTTGTACTTAAAACATCGTCTGGTAATCGAACGTAATCCTTAAACAAGCAAGATTTTAACGACATGATTTGAGACTCAGCCGTGGACACGCCCGTGTATTTAACGTGAATACGTGTTAAGTTATACCTAACTCAAAATGTCGATATTCCGCCAATACCTACATCAATCTTTCTAAAGTTTTTTGGGTTAGATATTGATTGGTGTAACTATATTTAATTTAATAAATTTATAGTTTTGTCACTAAACATTACCTTCTTATTTAACAATAATCATGTATTTTCCGGTTTGCTTTCCATTAAAGAAGCTTTAAAGGCGTAATCACTTCAAATAAAACATCGTCCGGTAATGTAACGTAATCGCTAAAGACACCGCACAAGCTGGTTCTAGCGGCATGAGTTGAGGCTGTATTGTGTAATCCGCCTTAGCTCCGACACGGTACATTGACACGCGAGCCCGCAGTCTGTTAGCAGTGTCGCGCGCGGTCGTCCGCTTGTTGCTCTCCCCATGTTTCAGACCAAGTCTGAAGACGAACCGATGGTTGCCAAGAAGAAATCCAAAATACCATGTCTATCGCTGTCGTCTTTCCTTCCGGCTTTAGAGGGTACTGTATAACTGTGACCTTTTTTTTTTATTTCACGTGGCCTCGCCGCCACCAGTTGCGTTTGCGTTCACTCGTTGCACTCACTTTCTTGACTTGTCTGGTCTTGCAGGTGTAATTTAATGCGTTTATGAAATTCACAGTGGTTCGGGTTACTTTTAAAGTGTTAGTTGTCGTGTATTATGTTTAGGCGTCTAGTGTGCTAATTAGTCGTAATTTGAATAATCCTGTTTGGGTGATTCCAATATCGATATGCAGTGTAAGCTCTAAGTTATTAATAATATTTTGTTTATATATTCTACCCAGTTCCTTATAAGTAGTTTGTATAATTTTTAGGGACATACCAATATTTTGAAACCTAAAAGCAATCCTATTTGTTGCTCTTGATAAAGTTAATGTTTATATTGTAGCTTGTTTTTTTGTAATTTTTAACCATTGACCCTGAGTACGTATTCGGTTGTCGTTTCAAGTTCATTCAATGAAAGTTCTAGTTAATCCAATACCCACGCACGGCAAAAGAAGTTTGTCTAAATTGAGTGTCTACTTTCGCTTCTTAACTTTTTATTTATTGTATTTACTATAGTCGCTACAATCACCGATTCGGATAATCTTCTTTTATATCTAAGTATTGCCGTTATGGAATTGTTCATTTTCATTGTATTAGACAATCTAACATCTAATCTCAAAATTGTTATTTCAACGCGGCATACTGCCGAAATTTTAAATCGTCTTGCCCTAAAACCTTTTGCTACTTCGTAAAGCCCTTGACGAAAGCTTAAGTTTTGTTAAATCGTATTCCCATTATTTTAGGCAAAATATTACAGTAAATTACACATGTCTGTTAAAACCATACAGTAAACCAATAAAATTTAAACACACTAATAAAATTTAAATTTTTGTAATATCTATGATCGTTTCTTTTTCCGACCTTATTTAAGGATTCTCCGAACTCGTCGCAGTAACGAGGATAAATTAACAAATGTACTTCTAAGTACCCTTAACTAATGATAATGCTTGTCAAATTTAACACACGTTTTGATTGCCTAATATAACAAATAGATTTTTTAATAATGTTCCATATATTTATAAAGAAATGCGTCCTTTAATATTAAAAGCGGATTAAATAAACTGATAATTATGCACGTCAGTAATAGCGTAGGTAAAAAGTTCAAAGGTTTAGGTAGATAAACTAAAATAAACTTCATAAAAAGTGTAAGGAAACTAAATCGGTAAAAAATCGGCAAGACAGTTCGTTGACAGGTGAAATCACTACACAAATCTATTAGTTCTCAAGTCTACAATTACGCAAATGCAACTCGTACTAATTAAGATAGAGCCGAAAACTACTCATTTTTGGAACTTACTTAAAATTTACTAAAATTAAGTGATTTTTGGATATAGTGAGTTTTATTTTGGCGATTAGCGCAGTTGTGATACCCAGGAATCGATTTCCAGATTAGGTCAATTCTATTTTTATGTTAATACAAACTCAAGGGCCCCTTTTGAGTATTTTTTGCGTTTGAGGTATTTCCAATAAAAATCAAAAGGGCCTCTCTTAGGGCTTTGCTTTTGAGCTATTCGTAGTTTCAGCGAAAAATCGACGAATTCAAGCAGAAGCTCTGTAGAGTCTTGTATCTTTAGCGAATACTTGTATTTGGATTAAAAAGCATGTGAAGGGTTTCATCTCGTTGCCCCTTTAATATAATATTATTATTTAGATCAGTTAAAACTATAAACCATGTAATATTGAAAAAAGGTGGTTTAGTCTAGTCCAGTATTTGTTTCTTGCCCCTTTAATACTTGGGTGTTTTGCGGAGAATAGCAAAACAATTTCTGTGCTTACTAAACTCTGATTTTATTCAATAGATGCAGATTATTTTCATTTTATATTTTCTCACAGCGGTCACAGCAGCTATCACCATGCCGGGGGGAGGAGGAGCACCTCCCGGGACTCCATCTGCTAAACTCAAGGTAAAGGTTTATACCTAAACTTGTTGAAAGTTTTAATATCCACTAGTAAAGTTAGTTATTGCTTAACTTTCCGACATAGACGTACCGCCAAGCGATCTAGCGTTCCGGTACGATGTCGTGTAGAAACCGAAAGGGGTGTGGATTTTCGTCCAAATCGGCCCACTCCTAACATGTTAGCCCGCTTCCATCTTAGATTGCATCATCACTTAACATTTGGTGTGATAGCAGTCAAGGGCCAAGTTGTAGTCGATAAAAAAAAATTTTGCTTTTTTATTGTCTATGTCACAGAAAGAAAAAAAAACAAACAATAGACAATCATACAAACAAATAATAGAGAAACAAATAAATGTATCTGTTTACTTGGTTTTAGGATAAACAGAGGACCAAAGTCGTGGTCGCATTATATCCCTTCAAGGCAATCGAAACTGGCGATCTTTCATTGGAAAAGGTAAAGAACTTGCTTTATATTGATTATTATTATTAATTTACATAAAGATTACATATTTCTTGGCTAATTTTTTCAATTATTTTTTAAAACTTGCTAATTATTTTTCAGGGTGTAGAATACGAGGTTATTGACGATTCTCAGGAGCACTGGTGGAAAGTTAAGGATGAAAATGGGTACGTATTTTATACATCGGTTAGTTTATGTTTTAAAATTATTCAGAAAATTTTAACCTTTTAAATTACTTTGTTTTAGATCTGTGGGATACATTCCAAGTAATTATGTTAAGGAGAAGGAAACTATAGGATTACAAAAATATGAGTAAGTCGAATTTTAATACTAATAAATCCTACATACCATATCACATAGGTATAGTTGAAAGATAAATCAGATGGTTCACCTGATATAAAGTGAAAAGAAAACAATAATCTGTTTTTTTTATATAATATCTGGGAATAAGGCCTGTTAATTTTTGATATTATGTTTATTTTAAAAAAGTAATTCTTAATTGTGGATGTCACTGTACAATAAAAAATATATCAGCGGCCATATTATGTATCAGCTTTAATTGATTTGAATTCGTATATGACTCTCTTTATCTAAAAAGATTTTATAGATGATTATAGATATTGACTTTTTGACGACCTCCGTGGCGCAGCGATATGCGCGGTGGATTTATAAGACGGAGGTCCTGGGTTCGATTCCCGGCGGGGCAGATAGAGATTTTTCTTAATTTGTCTTGGTCTGGCTGGTGGGAGGCTTTCGCCGTGGCTAGTTACCACCCTACCGACAAAGACGTATCGCCAAGCGATTTAGCGTTCCGGTACGATGTCGTGTAGAAACCGAAAGGGGTGTGGATTTTCGTCCCACTCCTAACAAGGTAGCCCGCTTCCATCTTAGACTGCATCATCACTTAACATCAGGTGTGATAGCAGTCAAGGGCCAACTTGTTGTCGATAATAAAAAAAAAAAGATAGAGGGACTGCAGCAGATTCGATACTTACACTGTAGACTGTAGTGACCTAGTGTCATTACATAATTGCCCTACTGATGGGATTTTTATTATTGGCTTTAACAGATTTACTTTACAAGACCGGCAAGAATTTACTTTGTATTTAAGGCTTATGAGAGGATACGTCTAAAAAATGTCAGTCGAATCGATGTTTTTACACAATAGATACAACTTCGATTAATACAGAATTTAACTATAAAAACTTTATTGTGATTCTAGAAGGTCAGTTAAATTAAGGGACCTTGGTATTGTTATCTGACGATAGTGTAAGCTGCAGGTTGTTTTTATAGTTGTTATATTATTAAAATAATAAGATTATACCGGTTAACAATAATAACTGTAATAACTATAGTTAAAGTATATTTTATCTAGCAACTATATTCGAGTTACTAATAAATATTTGTCTGAATTGATGTTCAAAGGGAAAAAAAAATTTTTTTTTTAAAAAAGATTATTCAAGTTAAGATCATGATTATGTATTACCATTTACAATTATATTTTACATTTTATATATAACTAGCTGACCCGGCAAACGTTGTTTCGTATTAAAAATTAAAAAAAAAAATTAGATGAAAATTAGTTAGTAGCCGATTCTCAGACCTGCTGAATACGCATACAAAATTTGGTAAAAATCGGTTAAGCCGTTTCGGAGGAGTGCGGTAACTAACATTGTGAGTGGGAAATTTTATATATTAGATATTTCTTTATCACTATAACTTTCTTTATAATATTATGTGGACTTATTTGTATACAAGTACATTCATTGATAAAAATTTAAATTATCGCGAGATTTTTCCAAATTATTGAAAATATTAATGGCTAAAACTCCCTTTACTATTCGGTGTATGCCCTATACTCCGAACCATATTGATTGATTTGATATTGCAATAAAGGATGTTGCACCCTCACTCCCAATAAATAAGAATCACAAATAATGGCAATGGTGCCAACCTGCGAATCTCTCTCTTATCTATATATGTATTTGCAATCCACTGCGTGAGTCTCACTCCTAAGTAATAAGTTACGCCGGTTGGCAACATTGGCTACGGTGTCATTATTTGGGAGTGAGGGTGCAACGTCCTTTATTGCCAATCAATATGGTTCGGAGTATAGGGCATACTACGAATAGTAAAGGGAGTTTTAGGGTTCATTGCCACTAGTTCCATTAAAAGTTCCATCATGGAACTAGTGATAATTTTTTGTTATCACTAGTTCCATTTTAAAAGGAATACGAAGACAATGGAACTAGTGTTGATTTATTTTATGGTTCGTTGCCACTAGTACCATTAACAGTTCCATAATGGAACTAGTGATGATTTTTTTAGTCACTAGGTCCACATTATTATCTTAAGCACTTTAGGCACTTGCGAAATTTTTCAAGGGTGTAAAAACACTATAGTTAGAAACACTTAGGTTTTATTATAATTTTATTCAATAAAATCAACTAATATTTATTTTTTCTTACTTTAATTAGTTTTACTATAGTACACTGGCTAAAAACTACGATATACTCGTATATCAAAATAATGTAGTACAGTATTCCACACCTTAAAAAGGTCAACAAAAAAGTCCGCGAATTTACGCGTTGTCGGATGGCGGCGACATCTTTTCGACAAAAATGGAATCATATTTATATTGAGAGAGACTAATATCTTAGAGTTTAAAGGATTCATCGTGCGGCTATCATGATACCGCCGAGTGGCTATCATGATACTACTCCGAAATACAGATATAAAATATAGCTTATGGCACTTTTTGACATTAATGAAGTAACTTTCTATTGGTGAGAGATTTCTAGAGGTTGAGGATGGGTTGAGGTGATGTCGCCGCCATCCGACAACGCGTATATTCGCGGACTTTTTTGTTGACCTTTTTAAGGTGTGGAATACTGTACTACATTATTTTGATATATATCGTAGTGTTTAGCCAGTGTACTATAGTAAAACTAATTAAAGTAAGAAAAAATAAATATTTGTTGGTTTTATTGAATAAAATTATAATAAAACCTAAGTGTTTCTGACTATAGTGTTTTTACACCCTTGAAAAATTTCGCAAGTGCCTAAAGTGCTTAAGATAATAATGTGGAACTAGTGACTAAAAAAATCATCACTTGTTCCATTATGGAACTGTTAATGGTACTAGTGGCAACGAACCATAAAATAAATCAACACTAGTTCCATTGTCTTCGTATTCCTTTTAAAATGGAACTAGTGATAACAAAAAATTATCACTAGTTCCATGATGGAACTTTTAATGGAACTAGTGGCAATGAACCAGTTTTAGCCATTAATATTTTAAAGAAAATGGTCGCGATAGTTTTAAAAAATAAGTTAATATTTTCAATTGCATTGATTACCTTATAGTCGATGAGTGGCTCGTTTTCACTCTCGCAATTGACCGCGTTCGCTCCGCGTTGCAGATGGTACGTGGGCGAGATGTCTCGCCAGCGCGCTGAGTCACTGCTCAAACAGGAGGACAAGGAGGGCTGCTTCGTTGTACGGAACTCCTCCACCAAAGGGATGTACACGCTGTCGTTATATACCAAAGTGTGAGTTTATTGTTTATGGTCATTGCATTAAGTGTCATATATTTTATTGTTGCTTATTTATAGATTAACCTGAACACAGTAGTGTTACTTACTTACTGTGTTCAGGTTAATCTGAGGGTGTAATTGATCGGGTGTCACCAAACGTTTCTTATAATTAATATTGTTTAAAGAGTGCTTTGACTCTTTACCCAAAAAAACTATTTTGAGATATGCTGTGGATCACATGACATATTGTCAGTTTCTTTTAGGAGTGCCTACCAGGAAATAGGTTTGATATGCTTGTTATTTCATACCGATACAACCATTTTTTTCTAAATAAACAAACTTACTTCGATAATCGACCTAAAAAAATCGAAATCCTACGTCGTAGTGTTTCGGGCAAATTCAGTATAAACCTTTTCTTTCATAGTACTGTCGACACAATACATAATGTTAAATTGAATTACTATTTAGCAGTATAATAACTGTTATTAATACTGAGCCAGTAAACAACTTTGCAATAATAATTAAGTACATAAGCTACAATAATTGAATAAATAAAAACTTTTTCATTAAGAAACTGACGACCTCCGTGGCGCAGTGGCATACGCGGTGGATTTATAAGACGAAGGTCCCGGATTCGATTTCCGGCGGGGTAGATTGAGATTTTTCTTAATTTGTCTTGGTCTGGCTGGTGGGAGGCTTTCGCCGTGGCTAGTTACCACCCTACCGACAAAAACGTGTGTGGATTTTCGTCCCACTCCTAACAAGTTAGTCCGCTTCCATCTTAGACTGTATCATCACTTAACATTAGGTGTGATAGCAGTCAAGGGCCAACTTGTAGTCGATAAAAAAAAAACTCTGTAATAGAATAGTAAACACAACTCGATCAATAAAAAAGTCGACTATCCGACGGCCTTCGTACAATTTAATATGCATAAGGCCAAAGACAAATCTAACGGAAAACGTTAGCGCTAAAAAAAGCGAACGGATATCCGCTCAAATGTGTCGTACGACTACGTTAGGTGAACGGTCAAGACGTATACTGTGCTATATTATGTGATATTTAAATATCTGACATTAAAATTTCGAATTATCCCAGTTATATATCCAAAATTATATCAGTTATATACCCATATCCAGTTCTATAGAACTACGGTATGGGGTACTACTGGGATGCACCCAATAAATCCTACATACCATATCACATAGGTATAGTTGAAAGATTAATCAGATGGTTCACCTGATATAAAGTGGAAAACAATATTCTGTTTTTTTTTAAATTTATCCGGCAATGAGGCATGTTGATTTTTTAATCTATCATTATTTCAAAAAAATGAATCCTAAATTGTAAAATTTCGTATTATCTAGAATTTTACATGTAGTTTAAAATAGGAATTCGTGTTAAATGATAGTTAAAATTTCACCCTTGCTCACTCTGCTTCGAAGTACTTCAGAAACGATTTGTTCACTCATCACAGAAATTGTCGAATTCAAAAATATGGTATAAATTATAGATTATTATTAGATAGATCACATGAACGTTTTAATTAAAACATTGGAGGAGTTAATATTTAAAAACCTTTGTGACGCCATTTTTCCAATATGGCGACGAAAGCGGCAAAGATGCATATGAGATACATGAGAGATGAGTGGAAATTCAGAAAGAACGCAATAAAGTCTATAAAATTGCTATTTTTCTTTTTCATTCCGGAAATCTTTACAGCTAACCCTATTTTTAAGCCTTAATCTAGTGAACTAAGGGAAATAATTTAACCTATATAAAGCCAAACTCGATTGAGAATGCTTGTCAACAAACAAATTAAAAATGTAGGTAGAAACAACTAGTCAATTTTACACCTATTTTTTTTAATTAATTAGTTAATAACGAATTCATGACAATAAATTAGATTAGTAAGATTAAAAGTAATTAATATATCAATATCTTTTAAATAAGATTTTTTAAAATAACAAAACGTAATTTTAAATTTATTAGGCATAATATATGTTGCATTTTCTACCTTCATTTTAAATTTGTTTGTTGACAAGCATTCTCAATCGAGTTTGGCTTTAGTATAATTCCGTTAATTTAGTTGATACAATTGCACTCGTCAAGTGATGTCCTAAGTTCGAATCGAAGGTTGTGTGGCGGTAACCAAGCTCGGATTCGGGACGTTGTCACATCCTGTGCCTCGGAGAGCATGTTAAGCCGTCGGGTCTAAGCACTGCAGCGTGGTGGGTTTACGCTCCATATCCCGTTTCCTACAAGGAGGGAGACGTGGCCTAGAGGGCTGTTGATCTACTGACAATGATCAGTCATTAAACACATTCATCTCAACGAATGGCACAGTGGATATGCTTTCTGCATCCCAGGCAATGGATTCGATTCTCACAAATGGAATATGTATATGATGGACATATTTGTTAGATGCTCATCCATAAGACAAGCTATGGAGCTATATAGCGATGCGTGTATTGCCGCATTATTATCAATAATATTTATATACTAGCAGTGGCCCGCGACTTCGTCCGCGTGAAAACCTCTTAGGTACACTTCTAATTTTAAAGACAGACTTTCATACAAAATGTGTAAAGGCACATATAGTGTGCTCATTCCCCGCTCCCCCTCTCAATTTAATTTTTTTATAGTTTCCCATGAAGCAATATTCTCCGTCCCGTCCCGTGTACTAAAGGTCTACATTTTTGTTAAACATTGTATGACATTTCAGTACATTAACATTAAAAATATATATTTATGGGTATAAATTGATATTAAATAGTATATTTCACTCTTGAGTCTAGCCTTCAGAATAAACAAAAATAATTTTACAATCCGACACGCAGATAGAGATTAGCCCGTTTAAACAAACGAACAAACTCTTCCGTGTACTAAATAGATATTTGAACAAAGATCGAATTCTTAATTCATCATCGTATATATAACATAGATCTAAACTCCCCTCCCGCACGCGCGCCTCCGCCTTGGTGACGCTCACTTCGCAACGCAGAAATTGTAATATTTTAATTTCGCCATAACTTCAAAACCAAAGTCCAATTTTAATCTTTAAAATACCAAATATTATCTACATAAACTGTACTTAGTGATGAAATAATTTATTTTGATAAGGATTAATAGCATGAGTAAAATAAATGCGTTTAAATGTAGTCCAAAAAAAAAATTAAGATTTTTAAATAAAAAATGGTTGTTGTGTCTCACTCGACATAGATAGGTATAGTGTGTCGCGGACTTTTTTGTAGATATTTATAAGATCTCCAATTAATTAGAACATTTTATGGTTCTATCTTTTATAGTTTAGGCAGCGTACGCAAAATAAGTAACTTTTCTAGTTGATTTTTTTACACCTTGTGTCCGAAAAACCCAAATATTTCACGGAACCCTATTTTTTTCCAAAATAAAATTTAGCCTATGTTACTCGTGGATAATGTAGCTTTCGAATGGAGAAAGAATTTTTAAAAACGGTTCAGTAGTTTTTGAGCCTATTCATTACAACCAAACAAACAAACAAACAAACAAAGTTTTCCTCTTTATAATATTAGTGTTTATTTATATATTTATATATTTATCATTCTGTTTATAATTTCCAGCAATCACCCTCAAACCAAGCACTACCACATAAAGCAGAACGCCCGCGGCGAGTTCTACCTGTCGGACAAACACTGCTGCTCGAGTATCCCCGAGCTGATCAACTACCACAAACACAACAGCGGCGGCCTGTGCTCGCGACTGAAGACCACGCCCTGCGACCGACCCGCGCCGCCCACAGCCGGCCTTTCCCATGGTACGTGTTATATAAACCAAGCACTACCACATAAAGCAGAACGCCCGCGGCGAGTTCTACCTGTCGGACAAACACTGCTGCTCGAGTATCCCCGAGCTGATCAACTACCACAAACACAACAGCGGCGGCCTGTGCTCGCGACTGAAGACCACGCCCTGCGACCGACCCGCGCCGCCCACAGCCGGCCTTTCCCATGGTACGTGTTATATAAACCAAGCACTACCACATAAAGCAGAACGCCCGCGGCGAGTTCTACCTGTCGGACAAACACTGCTGCTCGAGTATCCCCGAGCTGATCAACTACCACAAACACAACAGCGGCGGCCTGTGCTCGCGACTGAAGACCACGCCCTGCGACCGACCCGCGCCGCCCACAGCCGGCCTTTCCCATGGTACGTGTTATATAAACCAAGCACTACCACATAAAGCAGAACGCCCGCGGCGAGTTCTACCTGTCGGACAAACACTGCTGCTCGAGTATCCCCGAGCTGATCAACTACCACAAACACAACAGCGGCGGCCTGTGCTCGCGACTGAAGACCACGCCCTGCGGGCGAGTTCTACCTGTCGGACAAACATCCCCGAGCTGATCAACTACCACAAACACAACAGCGGCGGCCTGTGCTCGCGACTGAAGACCACGCCCTGCGACCGACCCGCGCCGCCCACAGCCGGCCTTTCCCATGGTACGTGTTATATAAACCAAGCACTACCACATAAAGCAGAACGCCCGCGGCGAGTTCTACCTGTCGGACAAACACTGCTGCTCGAGTATCCCCGAGCTGATCAACTACCACAAACACAACAGCGGCGGCCTGTGCTCGCGACTGAAGACCACGCCCTGCGACCGACCCGCGCCGCCCACAGCCGGCCTTTCCCATGGTACGTGTTATATAAACCAAGCACTACCACATAAAGCAGAACGCCCGCGGCGAGTTCTACCTGTCGGACAAACACTGCTGCTCGAGTATCCCCGAGCTGATCAACTACCACAAACACAACAGCGGCGGCCTGTGCTCGCGACTGAAGACCACGCCCTGCGACCGACCCGCGCCGCCCACAGCCGGCCTTTCCCATGGTACGTGTTATATAAACCAAGCACTACCACATAAAGCAGAACGCCCGCGGCGAGTTCTACCTGTCGGACAAACACTGCTGCTCGAGTATCCCCGAGCTGATCAACTACCACAAACACAACAGCGGCGGCCTGTGCTCGCGACTGAAGACCACGCCCTGCGACCGACCCGCGCCGCCCACAGCCGGCCTTTCCCATGGTACGTGTATTTACATTTCTTTATTGACTACAAGTTGGCCCTTGACTGCTATCACACCTGACGTTAAGTGATTATGCAATCTAAGATAGAAGCAGGCTAACTTGTTAGGAGCAGAATGAAATCCACACTCCTGTCAGTTTCTACACGACATCGTACCGGAACGCGAAATCGCTTGGCGGTACGTCTTTGACGGTAGGGTGGTAACTAGCCACGGCGAAAGCCTCCCACCACCCACACCTAGACTAATTAAGAAAAATCTCAATCTGCCCCGCCGGGAATCGAACATAGGACCTCCGTCTTATAAATCCACCGCGCATACCAATGCGCCACGGAGGCTAACAAAAAACATATATTCCAAAGCGTAAAAAATAAAAAAGAGTTAGGTTTTTAGTCTTTAAATGACGTCATTTCCGTACAAACTTTCATCCTCTATTTCAGTCCCTTACAGCCCTATTACATGACATTAAAAAGTAGCCCATGTCCTTTCTCAAGTTCTAGATTATCTCTGTCAAGTTTCATATCAATTGGTACAGCACTTTCAGTCTTTTCAATGCAGATAAACAATCAAATCTTTTCTATTATAATATTAGCATCACTACGTATTATAAAATAAAGTCTCCCGCCGTGTCTGTGTGTCCGTGGGCGATACACTCGGAGAATACTGTATGGACTGTCATGCGGTTTTGACCAATGGATAGAGTAGTTTCTGAGAAAAGTTTAAGTATATTATTTGTTAATGTTTTGTAAATAACAAATACAGACAAGAAGGGTGGTGACGCCCTGGGAGCTTACATTGAAAACGTTATCCAAACTCTTTGAGATATACCAAAGCGATGCATAAAACGATTGCTCCTTTTTATAAGTTAGAAAAAAGTCCGAAATGGCATATATCTATTTTTTAAGAATAACATGCTATACTAATTTTTTTTTATTTAAAAAGGACCACACACAATTTTTTTCATTTTTCTTGGAAGGTTGTAATACATTATTATTATATTGAAACACACATTCATACAAAGTCACTGCAGATATGCGCAAAGATGAGTTGAAATAACTAAACTTGTGGATACAGATAAATGGGAAATCGACCCTTCGGAGCTGATGTTACTGGAGGTGCTGGGCGCGGGGCAGTTCGGAGTCGTGCGCCACGGACGCTGGCACGGCAGCATCGACACCGCTGTCAAGATGATGAAGGAGGGCACCATGTCCGAAGACGACTTTATTGACGAGGCCAAGGTCATGACGTGAGTATGAACTGATTATATAAATTCTGAGGATGAAGTATCGAAATAATTTGCATACTTATGTAGTTACTTACAATACCGGGTGTAAGGGACAGTTTTCACAAGTGTAAATCGGGTGTAAGCACTTCACAAGGACGAAAATTTTGAGAAGAGGTTACATTTAAGTTCTAGAACGATATAAAGAATACCATTTTTGTCTAAAATGAGGGGAGTTTTAAATTTTAGAGCGCGTAATGAATTGCGCACAATACGATAACGTTGAACGTTTTTTGAAATTACGTTGAAATCGCTAGATTATGATAGAATTTTTTTTTTATTTAAAATCGTAATGAGCAATGTAATTAATTTAATTTCAATTTAATTAATTGCTGATTCTATGCTGTAATTAATTATACAAAAAGAAAATAAAAAATTCAAAATAATGTAAAGAGCGACTCAGAATTCTATGCACTGAACAAGTGGTTTAAGTTTTCTGTAACATGTTTCTTACACCTGGTATTGAATACAATATCGAAAATTGTGCTGATATATAAAATAGATATCTATAGACAATATAAATGTTTGTAGGAAACTTCAACATCCAAATCTAGTGCAACTATACGGCGTTTGCTCGAAACATCGACCGATATACATCGTGACGGAGTACATGCGGCACGGCTCGCTGCTGACGTACGTGCGGCCGCGGCAGAGTCGGCCGGCCGACGTGCGCGGCGGCTCCTCCGCCGACCAGCTCGGGCCCGGCGTCTTACTCGACATGTGCATACAGGTAGGTCACTTGTAGTGCGTTAACGTTAAGAATGCAGCAAGCGCCGGCCTCGCTCCGACCGATATACATCGTGACGGAGTACATGCGGCACGGCTCGCTGCTGACGTACGTGCGGCCGCGGCAGAGTCGGCCGGCCGACGTGCGCGGCGGCTCCTCCGCCGACCAGCTCGGGCCCGGCGTCTTACTCGACATGTGCATACAGGTAGGTCACTTGTAGTGCGTTAACGTTAAGAATGCAGCAAGCGCCGGCCTCGCTCCGACCGATATACATCGTGACGGAGTACATGCGGCACGGCTCGCTGCTGACGTACGTGCGGCCGCGGCAGAGTCGGCCGGCCGACGTGCGCGGCGGCTCCTCCGCCGACCAGCTCGGGCCCGGCGTCTTACTCGACATGTGCATACAGATAGGTCACTTGTAGTGCGTTAACGTTAAGAATGCAGCAAGCGCCGGCCTCGCTCCGACCGATATACATCGTGACGGAGTACATGCGGCACGGCTCGCTGCTGACGTACGTGCGGCCGCGGCAGAGTCGGCCGGCCGACGTGCGCGGCGGCTCCTCCGCCGACCAGCTCGGGCCCGGCGTCTTACTCGACATGTGCATACAGGTAGGTCACTTGTAGTGCGTTAACGTTAAGAATGCAGCAAGCGCCGGCCTCGCTCCGACCGATATACATCGTGACGGAGTACATGCGGCACGGCTCGCTGCTGACGTACGTGCGGCCGCGGCAGAGTCGGCCGGCCGACGTGCGCGGCGGCTCCTCCGCCGACCAGCTCGGGCCCGGCGTCTTACTCGACATGTGCATACAGGTAGGTCACTTGTAGTGCGTTAACGTTAAGAATGCAGCAAGCGCCGGCCTCGCTCCGACCGATATACATCGTGACGGAGTACATGCGGCACGGCTCGCTGCTGACGTACGTGCGGCCGCGGCAGAGTCGGCCGGCCGACGTGCGCGGCGGCTCCTCCGCCGACCAGCTCGGGCCCGGCGTCTTACTCGACATGTGCATACAGGTAGGTCACTTGTAGTGCGTTAACGTTAAGAATGCAGCAAGCGCCGGCCTCGCTCCGACCGATATACATCGTGACGGAGTACATGCGGCACGGCTCGCTGCTGACGTACGTGCGGCCGCGGCAGAGTCGGCCGGCCGACGTGCGCGGCGGCTCCTCCGCCGACCAGCTCGGGCCCGGCGTCTTACTCGACATGTGCATACAGGTAGGTCACTTGTAGTGCGTTAACGTTAAGAATGCAGCAAGCGCCGGCCTCGCTCCGACCGATATACATCGTGACGGAGTACATGCGGCACGGCTCGCTGCTGACGTACGTGCGGCCGCGGCAGAGTCGGCCGGCCGACGTGCGCGGCGGCTCCTCCGCCGACCAGCTCGGGCCCGGCGTCTTACTCGACATGTGCATACAGGTAGGTCACTTGTAGTGCGTTAACGTTAAGAATGCAGCAAGCGCCGGCCTCGCTCCGACCGATATACATCGTGACGGAGTACATGCGGCACGGCTCGCTGCTGACGTACGTGCGGCCGCGGCAGAGTCGGCCGGCCGACGTGCGCGGCGGCTCCTCCGCCGACCAGCTCGGGCCCGGCGTCTTACTCGACATGTGCATACAGGTAGGTCGCTTGTAGAGCGTTCGCTTTGAGAATGCAGTGAGCGCTTTCCAGGTTCCGCCTTTAACCAATCAAATCTTTTCAAAATTACAAGGTCAACTTCAGAGTGACCAGTTGAAGGCACAGCTTCGATCGCGACGCACGATTAGATGGGTTAATAGTGATGACACACTGCATTCTTAACACGAACAAAATATAGTTTATTTCTCAATTAATATTAGATTCACTCATTGACATATTAATACTATGGACTTCGGGTCAGCGATAAAAAGTGTCCGAACCAAAAGTAAGCCAAAACGCGAAATGATTTCCAATCGCAATTCAGTCTCATATTAGCTGACTGACAGAATACACGTCAATAATGCCGTAATGTGTTATAAAAAACTTGTAAGAACTACCCGAGTAAAGTGAGAAAAAAAGACGGTACCATATTTTCAGTAAGTAAATATTTACTGATGATTTTAAAGTATTATTTTGCTTAGAAACAGGCAATTTTATTAAAATTTTAATAAACTATAGAAACGAATTGCATAACCAACCAAAATGAACAAAAGTATCTATCTGTTCTTTTCCCATACGCTACCCGCGTATAGGATAGAAGGATTGCAATATGTTTATCTAATTAATTTAGTTCGGATCTGCCGTGAGCAATAGAATGTTTTAGAACAACGACTGCATAGAGTTATTTTGTTGTTTGAATTATTTAATTACTTAATTTTTGAATGAAAATAATTTGATTATTTTCAATTCAAAAATTTTTATTTTTTATGCCATGAATATTAATCAAATAACTTTTACCATAATGGTATATTAATTTGATAACTATAAGAATTATCTACATGAAATTAGGAACAGTTATTTAAAAAAGTGATCTAACGTCATTGAAGTAAAAAAATATATTATCAGTTTAATTAAAAAGAGGAAAATATCGAGAACTTGAAATTTCAAAGTAAAGAACTATATCGAGTGGCATATCATTTTGTACATTAGTGGAATTGGTTTGTAATTAATTATTATTATAACTAATTATTATTTTATACAAGATTTATCCCAGCATATAGAGGTCAGGGATATGTATATATAAAAATAAAATTTGCTGTAAATATAATATATAAATATAAGATGCCAAAAAAATTTGAAAGCTACCGACTCCACACCATTTATGTTGTCCTATTTTCACGAGAAGCTGTCATGTCAAAAAAAGGCTGCCATGGCAACCGTCAATCGAAGCTGATTACTTATTGCATGCAATCAGACCGTTGCAAATTAGACTGTATAACAATACGATAAGACATACATTACAATGTTATTTTGT
This sequence comes from Mycalesis mineus, assembly GCA_034621355.1. Classification (NCBI taxonomy): domain Eukaryota; kingdom Metazoa; phylum Arthropoda; class Insecta; order Lepidoptera; family Nymphalidae; genus Mycalesis; species Mycalesis mineus. Next base: position 8,934,777 of record CM067886.1, on the reverse strand, counting down.
GTAAAAAACATAAATACATCCTAGTGTGTATAAAATATCTTGGGACACTTTTGACGTAAATTTTGCATTAGACCCGAAGTCCATAGTATTAATATGTCAATGGATTCACTGCAATATTTAATAAAATTTTACAACGCTAATTTAATCAAAGTTGTATTTGCAACTGTCTTCCAGGTTTGCAAAGGGATGACATACTTAGAAAAACATAATTACATTCATCGAGATTTAGCCGCAAGAAACTGTTTAGTAGCAGAGGAAAATGTTGTCAAGGTACAAAACTTTTATCTGTCTATCTGCCTGTGATCTCATCTGATTTTGTTACATTGTCTGCACTCTTCACTGCAGTCTTCTTTGACAAATATAAACTTAGAAACTTACAATGAAAATAATTTTAGTATAATTGATTTATAATAAACTTTCTTCTCTAAATATCTACCTTTTCCTAAAAATAACTGACATTCATTAAAACATAATTTATTTTCACATTTTTAGGTTGCCGATTTTGGACTTGCTAGATATGTTCTGGACGATCAGTACACGAGTTCTGGCGGTACAAAGTTTCCTATCAAGTGGGCCCCACCTGAGGTTCTCAACTACACGAGATTTTCATCTAAGTCAGATGTCTGGGCTTTCGGTAAGTGTGTGTTCATTTAGGTAACTTGATGTTCCAACACACAGCTGAAATTGAAACTTATGGGCCTTAGGGTATGCCACAAAATATTTGTCGCCCAATCGAAAATACCGGTATCTGTTTTGGGATTTGGGTTGTGTTGGGAAGAGTAGAGTAGACACTATAGTTCGTACCATATAGGCGGCAATAAAGAGTGTTGAACCCTCGTCGCCAATATATTGCCAAATTTTGCCAACCGACGTAAGTTATTATTTGGGAGTGAGACCGAAGTGGCTTGCAAATACATGGTAAGAGAGAGATAGGCAATAGTTTGTCTACTCCTTTGCTCTTTGCAACTTTTGAGAGTTCAACGCCCTTTATTGCCAATCTTTATGGTTCGGAGGATGCGCTGTAGATATTGGCTTACAGGAAAGTAGTTTGTTATGTGATGTTAATACTTATTAAGAGGTTTTTTGGACGTTAAAACTTTAAAAGGAGTTTTGAATTTGACTAATTATTATCATAATTATGTCAAAATCTAACAATGAAATAAAATTCACATTGGCAATAAAAAAATATTAAAAAAGGTTTTTGTGAAGTATCCAAAAAACAAGCTTTTATTTAATTTCATCAGTCCTGGTTTCAGTAATGAAATCTTGTATGTTAATATTTTTAAATGATGATGATGAAGGAAAGTTAAATTTAACTAATTAATATCATAATTATGACAAAATCTAACTAAAAATATATTACAGATTGTCAATAAAAAATGATTAAAGAAAGTTTTTGTGAAATATCCAAAAGACAAGCTTTTATTTAGTATCATTATTCCTGGTGTCAGTAATGAAATCTTGTAAGTTAATTATTTTAAATGATGATTTTAAAATTTTATCTACTTCCCGGTTTACGATTGATCTGAAATTTTGTATGCATATGTAAAAAAAATTAAAAAAGGTTTTTTTTTAATTTTTTATAAAAATATTATGAAGACATGGAGCTGAGCTGATAGATAGCTTTTTAATAGACTTGGACTTTTTAGAAAAGCTCGTTTTTAAATAATGGTTTTAAAATAAAATAATTTTCCTCGATTTTCAGGAGTATTAATGTGGGAGGTATTTACACGCGGCAAAGTACCTTACGGCAAGATGAAGAATTCTGAAGTAGTGGACATGGTACAGAAAGGACATGTACTTGAAAAACCTAAGGAATGCTTAAATGAAATTTATAATGTAAGTTGGCATAAGTTTAGTAAAATAATTAAATACTGAATGGAGGTTCTTAGTAGAAGCCCACAACTCAGCTATTTTAAAATTACCTACTGACAACATTTAGGAAATATGACTTTTGAATTCTAATTTAAGGAAGGCACCTTCTACGACTACGTTAATATTAGAAACTACTATTCAAGTTGGCGTTATCTAAACGTACTTTTTTATAGTAGGGGACCCGAAGAAGGGATTTTTGGAACATAAAGGATCTTTCATGTTGTTGGTTACCTAACTATGACTCCTTAATGTAGGGGCGTAGTTCAGGGCAACCCGTTAAATTAAAAAAATAAAAAGTTGAGAGTGTCAAGGGACACCCGGATGGAACGAAGTTTAATTAGTGAAGGAATTGTAATAAAATTTTATTTTTTTTAAGTAATAATAATATTTTTTTTATTATTAACAAATATAATGTTATATAAACTTAAACGCGTACCACACACGCGTTTGTTGTTGTACACCGAAACACCAGAGGGCGCCACGAGAGCGCGAGACAGCATACAGCGCGGGCGCCCCCCGCCGCTCACGCGCACACACATCAAAGGCGGCGGCAAGATCCTTTGATCAAAAAGTGTCGTGACAACTTTTCGCACGAATTTTTTCCGTCTAGCCCCCTTTCACAACGCGCGATAAGGAACTTCGTTCCAAAAATGTAGATCATGAGAATTACTGAACCAAGACGTCAGATTGAGATAATATTAGTCGGGTGTTAGCTAAAAAAGAGCATTTCGAAAATCTGACCACTTATGGGTTTGATACTAGTCGGGCACAGTCGGACAATAGTAACGCGAGTTTCAGCCGTTTCTATTATAATAATATGGAAAATAGTCCCGGTAGTTAAAATTCTAATATGATAATGATGATTACGTCGCAGGTAATGAAAGCATGCTGGCAGCACGCGCCCGAGGACCGGCCTTCCTTCCGCCTGCTCAAGGAGGAGCTGTCGGGCGTCGCGCACAACATGCTGGCCGACTGACTGCGTCTGCTGCTGCTGCTGCTGCGGACCCCCGCGCCCGCGCCCGCGCCCGCCCCCGCGCCCGCGCCCGCGCCCGCCCCCGCGCCCGCGCCCGCCTCCACGCTGCCGCGCCACAGACGCTTGCGCACCGCCCCGCCTGTCTAGTGCCGTATTCTAAACCTACGCGATTTACAATATAGGCTTATCTGTAATCTATCGGTTACTTCATCACATCTGCAGACCTACGCGGCGCTGCTAGTGTAGAGAAAAAGATATAGTTGCCACATAGCAGCGTAATCGAAAATATTGCTCTCGAAATTTGACGACCTCCGTGGCGCAGTGGTATGCGCGGTGGATTTATAAGACGGAGGTCCTGGGTTCGATTCCCGGCGGGGCAGATTGAGACTTTTCTTAATTTGTCTTGGTCTGGCTGGTGGGAGGCTTTCGCCGTGGCTAGTTACCACTTTACCGACAAAGACGTACCGCCAAGCGATTTAGCGTTCCGGTACGATGTGTAGAAACCGAAAGGTGTGTGGGTTTCATCCTACTCCTAACAAGTTAGCCCGCTTCCATCTTAGATTGCATCATCACTTAACATCAGGTGTGATAGCAGTCAAGGGCCAACTTGTAGTCGATAAAAAAAAAAATTCGATTTCGCTGCTATTGGGCGACATGTACACACACCAAGGTACTGAGTCGCTTATCGATATTATATTATTTATTTGAAATTGTTAGCAAGTGCTAACAACATGTTGAGCTATTTATTTTATAAAACTGTACAAAAATGTATTGAGCTCTCTAAAATCTGAAAAAGGCGCTACTTCCAACTTCATATTTAACTGTCAAAAATTAAAGCCACAGATCGCAATATGCACTGAAAGTCTGTAAAGGGCGGCTTAATAATACTAATTATTTTAAACCAGACACGAACGTCTGTAAATGACCTACTGACATCTGGCGCTTCTAAACGCCTCTGGTCATTGATAGGACCATGATAATATGAATCTCTAACTTGCAGTAGCCTGGAGTATTTAGGTATCCGATCTATAAGTTTTTGTGTGATACTTCACTAACATTGAGTATCACTATATTAACCTAAAAACACGTTTTGCGTTCTTGCACTGCAAATGGGTCAGTTTTCCCTGTTATGCACTATATATGAAGTTTTGCCAACACAGTTTTTTATTACTTGTTTATAATTATTTTCAAAGGACATATCTTTTCAAAGTATATGCTTACCCAATAGTTCATTTAACGCGATTACACTAATAATATAAATATCGAGTTAATATCAAAGTGGTTTTTTGAAGAAATATAGAAAACTTGCATTTACGTTGTATAGCCGGTAGCGATGTAGGTTAAACCTTGTAAGAGCGATCTGGAAAACGCGGGGAATAGGTAGTGACAGAATTAAACTACGTTGTTTATATAACAATAACTAATTGGTATGTCATTAATAGGTAAAAAATAATTTATAAAAGAAATTGCTTAAGCTATGCTTATCTAAATGTAATATTTAGATTTAACATAATTAATTCCGATACAATTATTTTTTGTGAAATTATTTAATTTTGTATTATAATTGTTCCAAATGTGGTTAATTTAAAATTTTAAAAATTAAAATATTCACTTAATTAAACAGTTAATTTAAAATATTCACTTATCAAAAATGTACGTGAATTTTCTCGAGTATTTATTTCCTAAAAGCACTAAAAAAATTTTATTGATAAAAATAATTAAAATTTTAAAACACATTGCCCCAAACACTTTCGATTTTTTATAAAATTATTTTATAAAATCTTGATATAATATTTCAGAAGTATATTATTCGTATGTATTCGGTATAGTTTCGACATTTTCATGACTATTGTGACCATGATTTTAAACATTCCTATGAGCATTCTTTTACCCCTAGTCTTGTAGTATTTTGGAAATATTTTGAAATACCTGTAGAAGTAATGTAGATTTAGTGAATTCTTTGTAAATCTGATACCTATAATAGCCGAATCAACAATATTTTGCATGATTGCCATTCGACTAACTACCGTAGTGTTGAATATTTTATACAGTCGTCAGTAGTAAGTTGTACTAGAAAAATAATAATACCTAATGTTCTTTTATACTGTAGATGGTCTATTATATGGTATGTGAAAAATCCGCGATATCTGTACTTAAATTATACATCGACAATTAGATATTTCTTTATAAATAAAAACACTTAATGCACAAACTTCGTGACTACTGCGACTAAGTTAGCTTAAGATGAATGATGAATTTTAAAAAATAAAAAAGTTGAGAGGTTTCAAGGGACACCCGGATGGAACGAAGTTCCTTTCGATTAATTAGTGAAGGAATTGTAATAAAATTTTATTTTTTTTAAGTAATAATAATATTTGTTGTTGTACACCGAAACACCAGAGCGCGCCACGAGAGCGCGAGACAGCATACAGCGCGGGCGACCCCGCCGCTCACGCGCACACACATCAAAGGCGGCGGCAAGATCCTTTGATCAAAAAGTGTCGTGACAACTTTTCGTAAGAATTTTTTCGTTCCAATTAAAAATTTTGTTTGTTTTATAAAACTAATTTTACATTAGAAGCGTTCTTACGTAAGCATATAAAGGACATTGCCAAAATTTGCCCCAGGCTGTCCAAACGTATGCACATATTTAAGTATTTTATTTAAATACACAGTTAGTTTTAAACAACTACCTATGTTTTATAGCAATCACTGAAAATATATCAAAAAAATCAAGAATTTCAATCGATTTTTTGTGTTCTGAATCACGTGACTGTCGTCAAAGTATGAAAAATCAACTTTTTTCAACCTTAATAACTTATCAGCGACTACATAGTTAGATGTTACTTTGTTATTATGTATTAGACGATTTGTACTATTTAACGTTATAAATATCATCTCTGGACATCTCTGGGGCAGACTTCTATACAATTTTTGGCATTGTCCTTTATATTAAACATGTGACGGATTTTCTTACATACCATACATGACGTAGAATAATCGACTTGATTCATATTTTTTTGTTTTTAATTTGTCAAAAATGGAACAATGTTTCATAGGAGAAAAAATGAAATGATTTCCAATTATGTTGAATGTTTGTGAATGAATACTTTACTAGTGTAGTAAGTACATTTTTCTGTTGTAGAAAATATATTTTAATGATATTTAAATACATTCCTGCCAATTTGATTAATTTTTACAGATACTGATTACGTTAAATTGAATTTTACCAAAATGTCACGAATTAATTACATTTAAATTTTTTATACTGATCCAGTAAATACTTATTTTAATAATGTTTATCATACGTATTAAACTAATATTTGAACTGTTCGGAAAAGGGAAAGGAGTTTATTTATTTATAACTAAGAACTGTTGTTAATACTAATTAACAATTCTTTGTTGTACTTGCTAATGAAGTAATTTATAAAGACTTACTTTACCATGAATGACAAAATATATATAACAATGATCCTCAAATCAACAGATCTATGCCATATTTCGAGGGGTTGTTTGAGTTGCAACCTGAGTTGACTTACCTGATTATATAGGTTTTTATGGTTGGCCCTACCAACGCTATAAATATCTGTTATTGCAAAATTTTTACAAGTATACAATACATGGTTATTTTTCAATCAGCATTTATAATAAACTAATTAGAAAAACATTTCCTACTGTAAAGATGAGGCAACCAGTTTAACCGTCCACTGCCTACATTTTATAATAAGAAGAAAATAAATACTTTTATTACTATTGTCAAACATTAGTTGCATATTAGTGAAATGTTCATACTTGACGTAAACTCAGACTTACTGTCAGTCGTAATCATAGATTAAAGACGACTAGATGGAGTCATAACGCGGCTGTAGGTTCAAGAGCGTGACAGACTTATTTCATTCGGCCTTTATTAGAAAGTGATACAAGATTATTTTTTGTCCCTTTCAGCGTGTTCGTTTTTATTATTTGTCAAGAGTGGAATTTGTGACAGACAAGGGACATATCATAGCTTTTTATTAAATTTGCTGATAAATAATACAACTTTGCGGTTACTATATTAATTTAAACGTTATCGTGCTATGGTGGGTTGTAATATTTTCGGCTGCAACAGTCGCAGCGAACAGAAAATCGAAGGAATTACGTTTCATACGTAAGTAGGCATAAACTTTATTGATTGATGATTTAAAGCTTAGATATGTTATTTTTTAGCAAATTTCATGTATTTAAGTTATAAGTTTACTAAACTATATTATATAAAGTAATATTTCGTATTTTACGATATTTTAAAACATAACGTTTTATGATGTACTTTAAATGTTGACATGTCATGTCAATAAGGCTGATTTGCTGTCTCACGAGTGGACACGCTATGGGCTCTATCTAGTTGTCTTTAATCTATGGTCGTAATAGTAGGCGAGCCGAAGAGGGTTGCTAGCTTCCCTGACGTTAAGGTGACATTAGATCATAGAAATACATAAAACTAGTAACTAACCTACCCGGCATTAATCTGCCGTTTGTGTTGAATATTTCCGATGAGAGACACACCTATTTTAATGGGTCGCCCTTATACCTAACTACCTTTATAATAAACAGTTACTTGGTGGAGATATTCAACAACATAAAAGGTGTCCTCCCGAATGCTTATCTTCTGCGCTCGAGTATTTCCAAAAATTCACTCTTGGACTCCCCTACTGTAATTGATCTTTGCTTTTGCATACAATATATTGAATATTAGTTTACGCTCGCAATAGTTACGCTACATCCGAACTTGTATTTTTTTTTATAGTTTTATAATCTGAATTAATTAGTTTTATAATCTGAATATGCTCCAGATATTTAACTGAAGACAAGCGGACAGAAAAAAAATTTAAATTGTTTTTTTTTTGTATACAGTAGCCCTTGTTTTATCAAACTCATTTTCTACTCTTATGATCGTTTCGATTTCTTTAAATTAAGTTGAAAATATGTAATTATGTTGTATATAGTTACCAATTCTTTCACCATTCGAAAGCTATATTATCCACGAGTAACATAGGCTAAATTTTATTTTGGAAAAAAATCGGACACAAGGTGTAAAAATCAACCAGAAAAGTTCATAAAATGTTCTAATTAATTGGAGAAAATATCTACAAAAAAGTCCGCGACACACTATACCTATCTATGTTTTTGGACTACATTTAAACGCATTTGTTTTACTCATGCTATTAATCCTTATCAAAATAAATTATTTTATCACTAAGTACAGTTTATGTAGATAATATTTGGTATTTAAAAGATTAAAATTGGACTTTTGGTTTTGAAGTTATGGCGAAATTAAAATATTACTATTTGTGCGTTGCGAAGTGAGCGTCACCAAGGCGGGAGCGCGCGTGCGGGAGGGGAGTTTAGATCTATGTTATATATACGATGATGAATTAAGAATTCGATCTTTGTTCAAATATCTATTTAGTACACGGAAGAGTTTGTTCGTTTGTTTAAACGGGCTAATCTCTATCTGCGTGTCGGATTGTAAAATTATTTTTGTTTATTCTGAAGGCTAGACTCAAGCTTCAGCTTGCCATAAATATATATTTTTAATGTTAATGTACTGAAATGTCATACAATGTTTAACAAAAATGTAGACCTTTAGTACACGGGCGGGAAACTATAAAAAAATAAATTACATTTTGTATGAAAGTCTGTCTTTAAAATTAGAAGGGTACAAGAGGTTTTCTTCTAATTTGTCAGTTACCTGACGTAATACAAAGCTGACAAATGGTCCAAAAATAATTTTAAATGTATGCAATCTATATTGCCTGTGGGCTTGTAAAGGTACAGCCAGCAAAAAACCTGGATTGTTTTTTGTTGTGGAAGTTTGATTGATTAGATTGTCAATTTTCTGTTGACAATTTTAGTGTCTTAATCTAGTGTGAGTCTACTTACAGTCGGACTGTTTTTGTTAGGTATGGACATTTCCAATAATTTGATTTTGAAGCGCACCAATAGAAAAATAATCCTGGAAATTTTCTCTAAAGTATATAAAAATCATTTCTGATCGTTAGTTTCACAAAACTTCATGAACGTTATAATTTCTCTCGTTTCTGCTATAACAAAATAAAAAAGAAAAAGTTAAAACTCAAAAATAAAAAGAAAAACAGATTTTACAGCAATTGTTTTTCAAAAAATAATTCATAAATTATCTATTTTTTCTGTCTTAATCGTCTCGATATTGATGAAACCCTTATTGTTCTTTGACGACAAATATAACGATGTCTGATGAGTTTATCTATATCTGCACTATTACAGTACACATATCTTAAGTATTATTCTTTTACTTTTGACAGTACTAAGAATCGTTATTTTTTATTCAATACTAAACAATTTTGAAGAAATTATAGATCTTTAAAATAATCTGAATCAATACAGATCTGAGTATATACTTAGGTTTTTTTTTTAAAAAAAATATTGTGTTAAGGTCATATTACTAAACATAATTATGTTTCAACGTAGTTTTCACAGGTCGGTAAATCAAATATTCTCAAAATTTTCAATAGTTTCTATTTCTTTTTGCTGTACAATTTTAGTAAGTTACAAAATATGTCAAGTAGTTAGTTATGACGAATATTCAAAATACATTATGTATTTAGAGTGATTAAAAACCTAGTCATTTTTAGTGGAAGTAACAAAATGTTGCATCGTCAGCAATTGTCAGTCAATCAAACAATTGTCAATTTACAAATATCAAGAGATGAAACTTAAACATATACTTGACCAATCGTTATTTTATAACTGTGGAAATTATTATCCATTGCCTAACAATGACTTAGGGCTGATTTTGCAATTGTGAAGTAAACTTATTAAAGAATAAAATATACTAATCTACAAATAATGGCTGTTGAAAAATCGGCCCTAAATCTTACATATCACTAATGTAAAATAAATGTCATATTTAATTTTAGAATTCAGCCATTTTTATCATTTTGGCAGTACTAATGTCGTCTCTGATCCCTTAAAAAGTGGATAAGTAAATACCGTCCCGATAAGGAAATGAAGAAAGGATGTTATTATGTGATAGAGTTATATATTGTAAATGTATAGTCGTGTTGGGTTGCGATTTACTCCACAATGAAAGGGACGTTTCTATTATTGTTGTAATTGTGATCCATCACATAGTTAGCGACACAGAACTGTGCCAATTACTTAGGGTTGCCATCTCTCTGGGATTTTCCTGGATTTGTCTTATTTCCAAGGCATCCCGGTTATTTGAAGTCCGGGTTTAAAAATTTGGGCCGGCTGCGTAACGTAAAGTTTGTGTACAAATTGTAATAACAAGAATCTTATTACATAAAACAGAAGTTTAGTTAGATACATTTAAAAAGATGATAAAAAATTACGAAACTTAATTTTATGGTCTGAAAGTAAATAAGGTGATTTATGACATTTTCAACTTTTTTTATTACAGTGACTATCTGTTGACATTTCAGAGGACTGTAAAATCCGGGATTTGCTTGTCTGATTGTTCTTGTCCTGGTTACCAAATTTTAGATATGGCAACCCTACAATTATCTATAATATGTAGGTACATAATAACTATATGAATTTTTTGTAGATATAATTTAATCTAATTGTGACTGAGTAATGTTATTTTAACTATAACGCTAACTAAATATTTCCATGTGTAAACAATCAATAATCTCGAATATTTAGTATAATTTATCTATATTTTAAAGCTAAATATGAATGTTTTGTAACACTTGACTTGTTTACTTGTTCGATACACAAATATGATGTTTCAGCATCAACAGTACAATATAATAAAATTATTATTATTACAATATATCAATACTTTGTTTGGAAGTGTTTGCTTTCAAATTGCGGATTGCAATTTTTTTTGTATACATAACTGTTTTGTAAGTAAATATATCATAGAAATATTGTAGTTTTCTTTACCTAAATATCCAATTTCATATTATAACAATATTTTTAAGTGAAGTACATAAAATAGGTAAGTACATTTTTTAGTTATTTATCATAAAAGTTTAATCTGATAAGACCATTGAATCCACCAAAGTTGGATAACTATACACTTGAGATTTTTCATCTCTTATCTTCAAAGATAAGTAATATACTGAAGTGTCCACATGAAGTATACTAGTAAAATTTATAATACATATATTAAATCCTATTTTATTGGATATCTTTACACCTCTAAATAAAAAAGTATATAGATGCAAGAAATTAAAATAAAATATGCCAACTTTTTTATTTCTACAAGTTAACAAATTAACATTAATTATTTTGATCTTAAACAAAAATTTTAATAATTTTATAATTATTACTCACAGTGTTATTTGAGAAATTAAAAAAAAATAACATGATATTAATAATATTTAAATATTATAATCATATATTTTTACACTACTCTGTTTTTGTATGAACGTAATTTGTAATGAAAAATTCTGTCTTTTTACAGACTTCGTATTAAAAATAAACAAGCTCATAAAGCTTAGTGAGTCCTATAAATTTTTAATTATACGAAAAAACAATTGTCACACTATGATATTTTTATTACATGAAAAGAAAAACGACCGATCGCAATAATCTTAAAAAACATGTACCTACATTTACTACATAACAGCAACATTTAGGTGGGTACAATGTAAGGTACTGAGGTACATTCTCTCACTTATTACAAATTACATTAAATATTTTATACTTAAAATTATAGAGAATATTATGATTTTGGTAACTACTTAAGTATTACAAAGTGTACTTAATTGTAAGTAATAATGCCTATGTTCCCGAGTACAGTTATTCTCCATAGTTCTAATCAAGGTAGATACTCGGGTAGATTAATCACAGAAATGAGGGTAGTTATGAAAAAATATTTAATACTTCATCGCTTGAATTCTAAAATATGTAGTGATTAGTGAATGCAACAGTAACTTTATTATGGAGGCTGCGGTGCCAAGTGCAAATGCATGAAGCCATCATCTAGCTCTCTGGCAAGGAAGCCGGCTCCTGTCGGCCAGGCTGACCTGCAACGAAAGGTTGGCAGGTTTGCTCTTGATTACCCGTTTCGGTGAAGAAAACCTGCCCAAAATAAATAAAGGAAACTATCGATTTCCATCCAGTGAACGTGAAAAAGAAGTGCAGTCCATTGTTATACCCTGGAGCAAGAGATTCTCAACAGACTTGATTTTCTTTAATTTAGAGAGTCTAGTTGCTACTAGGCTTGACACTGTCTTTATGTCGATTTAAAGTTAGTTATTTTACTTGAGAGTAATGTAAAGCTTTTCAATATTTTGAAAACTAAGCTATATGTACTATATAAAATATTTTGAAATTTTTATTAATCAGAGGGAGCAAATGGATGTGGCATTTTATGTAAATAGCACCCAAGTAGCTGAAATCTTCGATTTAGAAAAAGGGACTGACGACCTCAACCTCAATAATTAAAGTGCCTGTAAATTGTCGGGTATAATTTTAATCAAAGTTAGTAAAATATACCATTTTTAGAATTATTAAATGACAAGTATGCAACTGACTGCTATGTTACAAAAAGTTAGGTGTTTCAGTTATTTATTATAATCTTTATCAGTATAAAGAAAAGAAGAATCCCATGAAGCCAAGCACTGGTCTAACGTTGGTCCACTGTGAGCTGACAAGCAAGAGGTGATACAAGACCGGCACCCTAACATTGATAGTGACTAACAATGCTAAGATACTAGTGTCTATCTATCTTGTTGGCGAACAGATGAATCCCAAGTTACATTCAGGGCTGCAGCACTGTGAAAGAAATATTAATACTTTACAAAATACCAATCTATCAGATGATCCTGTGTAAAGCAATTTTTGAATCTCAAACAATGAATAGGTTGTTGCGATGTTTCAACCAATCGTCAATTTTGAGAACCATAGTTAATACATTCAGCCAGTTATAAATACTATATCACAAAACATTGAGAATATTTGATATAATTTGTTTGTGAAAAGTGGATGCATTGTAAATATAAAATATATGGGCAGTATAAATATAAAATATATGGGTAATAATAAAATATATATATGGGCTGACCAGAAAAATAAAAATCTTGGATTGCAGTTGCAACAAGGATATTTAGCAATCTGTTTCCTTTAATCCACCTTCCTTTCCGCTTTCGTCTTTACATGACTATGTCAGGAGGGTACTGTTTTTAAACAACAACATGGCTAGGTTTTTTATTTTCCGGTCAGGTTATACTATTATTATTTGTTACCTTAATTATATATCTGTTGGCAGGATATCAGGTATTACATACTGACAGAGTTCCATTTCATTGTTGACAAATGTCACTTTTCCTGCTGTATTTTCATCTAGCCTAAAAAATGCTACAAGTTAATTTTGCTATAAATAATATAAAAATCATGTTGTAATAGCATGTAAATTATTCTGCTTAATACAAAAATTAATAAATAATTATTAATCTATGTTGAAAATATTATCACAATAGTGAGGGTAGGTACATGTATGGAGGAAGTAAAAGGTAAAAAACTCAAAACATAATATGTAATCACTTGTAGATTACAGAATAGCAGTGTAATTACGATTAAAAATAAAATAAACTTAGCAGCTTACCATCCTTTAATAACTGCCCAACAACCAGAAAAAAATGCTGGAGCATTAATAATAAGGCAGATTCCGAGCCTCTCTGGATAATGTCTACTAAGAAGCCATATTAAATTTTTAAGTACTTGGTAATCCATGCAGGATAATGTAAAATCATTCAAGTCAAAAATGATGCATAAGTTATCAACCACCTCTTCAAAACATTTTTTACTAGCATCCTCCTACAAAAATTAAAAAAATACAAATAAAGTGTTTTAGGATTTTTGTTAGGAACTTGCAAATATAAGTAAACTACACCTATACATAATATATAATCCACTTAACTCAAAAATTTGTATGACAGTTAATAACTTTGAAACCACCCAGTTCATGGCCCCAAGCTGGTTTCATTAGTAAGGCAATAATGTGAAAAAATCAGAATTTCATGCCAGTCTGGTAGGCATCTGCTAGTTTAGTATAAATATTGAAATAAGTTTTACATTTAATGTAATATTTTGGAGTACACAACAAAAAGTTGATTCATTTTGCTATTCTTCTTATCCTGTACATTTCAGACATACAGAATGAATTCTTTTTCCAGTCTAGATGGAGGTTCTACTTGAATTTATTGGCTTTCACAAAGAGTAGTATGTTTGATACTACTTTACGACTCCTAGCCATGCAATGCTCAGTAACTACAGTATGCTTTTTCATAGGGATTATTTTAATTTATGTGAATACTATGACATACATATTGTGTATAAATGTATTGCTTACCAAGCAGTGGACAATAAATTTTGTAAGGTCATCAATGTTTCTGTCACTGGAGCTGTGATTTTTCGCTGGGATATATACAATTGGTCTCCCGACAATGTCTCTGTGTCTAAGAACTCTAGCCTTATCCTTATATTTCTCTATTAGTTCTTTGTTTTCATGTAATGTATTCACACCATATTCGACTCTCCATTTGTTTGTTTTTAATATAGCCTAAAAATTAAAATGCAATATTTTATGATCTACTTTTTATTTGTCACATAAAATCTGAATGCACAAAGTAGTTTTAATTTGTTCATTAGTTAATCATACCAATAGCTGGAGCCATAACTCTAAATAAGGTAATGTTTGTATATGGTCTGGTACATTTCTGGGCCCCTCTAGGGTCTGCACCTTGTGCCTGGGCACTGTTGGCACTGCCCTAGTTACGGCACTGCCAATAACATTAGTTCATGCTCTATAGCTAGGGTCAGATTTAATGGTGTGTGGTGTTTAAGTGGCTCATCTCCTAAAATGGGCGTTCCACAGGGTTCAATTTTGGGTCCTTTTCTATTTTTAGTGTATATCAATGATTTACCATACCATGTTAGCGACATTTGTGAAATTGTACTGTTTGCTGATGACACATCTTTAATTTTTAAAACTGATAGAAATAAAAGTGACTTTGACGATGTAAACCGTGCTGTATCGCATGTGTCGCATTGGTTTACTGCTAATAATTTACTATTAAATGCAAAGAAAACTAAATGTGTTGAGTTTTCTTTACCGAATGTAAAAAAAATAAATAAGTCTTTAATGATAAATGGTGAAACGCTAAAAATGGAGAGTTCTACAGTCTTCCTAGGAGTGACCTTGGACTGTAAACTTCAGTGGAGCGCTCATATAGAGTCACTGACAGCTAAACTTAGCTCAGCAGCATTTGCAGTGAGAAAAATAAGACAGTTTACCGATGTAGAAACAGCTAGACTGGTTTATTTTGCTTACTTCCACAGTGTGATGTCTTATGGCATCTTGTTGTGGGGAAAGGCTGCTGACATAAATTCTGTCTTTATACTTCAGAAACGAGCAATTCGGTCGATTTATAAACTTAAACCACGCGAGTCCCTTCGAGTCAAATTTAAAGAAATAGGAATTCTTACAGTAGCCTGTCAATACATATTCAATAACCTAGTTTATGTTAAACAAAATATAAATATGTATAAACAGAAAAAGGATTTAAACGACCGTCTTCCTAGAAATGGACATAAGTTAGTCATATCAGCTTATCGCCTCCGAAAAGTACAAAAATCTTTCGTAGGATTGGGTGTACTCTTCTACAACAAGATGCCCAATTCAGTTTTAGATCTGCCATTGCATAAGTTTAAACAATGTATTAAAACTCACTTACTGAGTCAGGGTTATTATACTATCGATGAATTTTTAAATGACAAAGATGTTCAAATCCAATTGGATAGGCTTTCAACTTCACACAGGAAGTAAAATAAATAACTCTATGTAACAACACACTTAATATTGTAAAATTGATAATATTATAAAAAGAGCAACTGTTGAGTTTCTTGCCGGCTCTTCTCAACAGGGCCTGCCTTCCGAGCCGGTGGTAGAGTCACTACAAATAGTCCAATTTGACGTTTCAAAAGTGCTTGTAATAAGCCTACTTGAAATAAATGATTTTGAATTTGAATTTGAATTAAAGAACTGGAATAATTATCATCATATTTTTTCATATAGCTTCCTTAAAACCTCAATATATATACAATAACCTCAATAGCTTATTGGTTCAAGAGTCAGACTGAAAAACATAGATCTAGAGTTTGGTCTTCAGCTATTGAAATAATGTTGTACCCATTCATAGCACATACTTTTTGCTTAATTGGAGTGGAAATGTGAACATTGGTCACATGTAAAAGATACAACCAAAAAAAAGGAATATTGTGTTTATAAATAAAATATAATTATTATGTTTTTAAAATTGATATTAACTTGGTAGTTAACAACTATACTAATATCCTATTTATGTATTGATAGTTAAGTTAATTTAATATTTTTCTTTTTTTTCTAGATAGCAGTTTAGTCATATATTTCATTTCAAGGGTAATAATGATGCAATTATAGAAATGGAACAAACCAATTTAATGTGTTATACTAATTAATAAGCAAAATATAAATTGCCTATATATATAGTGTCATACAGAAAAACCAACTTCATTTTCATAGCTCATACTCACACGAGCTTCTTGCTTTAATGTTAGGGGTTTGAAAAATTTAATTAAATTAAACAGACTGCTACCTGAAATGCGCCATCGACAGTTTTAAACGCTCTTAGATATCTCTTCAATGAATAATCGTTATGGTACTGCGCTGGGTCCGCATCAGCAATTAATTTCATCCTTTCCTTTAGCTGCTTCAGATCCTCAGTGGCTTTTGATTCCTCACCCATTATTAATTTGATCAAATATTATGTTTTAAAAAATGGGAATTAAAGTGAAAAGAATGTACAAAATATAGTTACTTGATTTTTATTTATTTAATAAGTGTAAGTTGTAAAAGATTTGAAATTCACAGGTATATTTACAGATTTAATTGATATTAAATAGCAAATTTTGTATTATTTAAAGGATTCAAAATAAAACACCTTGAATTCACGGTAAAATATTATTTTGAAAATTAAACTTGAAAATGTCAACATGTCAACGTATGTCAAGTGTCACTGTCAAATAATTGTCGAATTACAGACCTTCATCTACGTACAGATTCTTTATAACCAACCAACCACATGTAATGACTTTAGATACTCTTAGGTAGTACCTCCTGTCTATGTTAAATTTTTGAATATCTGTGGATTCATAGATTTAATTCCTCTTAGAAGAGAATTAGGAGTTCTGTAGATTCGCTACTGAAAGTAGGTTGAAATTCCCGGCAAATTTGAAATTGTGTGAAAATATTACTATATAAATGTATTCCATTATTAGCACTATAATTTTGGGAATGCCCTTCGACGTTTTCTTGCCTGTTCTACTTCCAGTAACCATAACTCTATTATAATATTAATTGCAATAAATACACTTGTATAATATTTATATAAATTGTATAATAAATTGTACTTATGTGTAGTTGGTATACAAAATAAATTACTATTTCTCTGGTTTATGAAAGGAGTCCGTTAGCGACATTGAAGTTGGGAACATGTGCAATACGTCTCCTGAAATCAGGTATAGTACAACAGAAACTGTAACCGATGTCAATGCGGTCTGGTTGCCAGTTGATCCAGTTGAAGGCAGCATTGTTGCGACATCTATCCGTGCAGAATTGTAGATTACGAGCCTCAGCTAATGTGTAGTAGGGGTTATTGATACTTACAAAGGCAGTACCTTGGCGACGATTTGCGTCGTATACAACCTAAAATTGTTGACAACCATTATTATCGTTGTATGTTTAGTGAATAGAATGCTATAATATCAATGGTTTACTAAAATCGTTTTATTTTCTCTCTGCTCATTATTGGATGAGGATAAATACCCAACTGCGTGATTTTATTTAAAACGTTTTTGATTTCAAAATTACATCTAAATCGTTAAGGAATCGTTTACTTAACGATTTAGATGTCATTTTTAAATCAAAAACGTAAAGAGGCAGATATTTTTTTAACCGGCTCACTACAGGGCCAGGCCTATCTAATCTAGTAATGTAATTATTCCACGACCCGACCCAGGATTCAAATCCAGGACCTCGTGATTGATGCCACATAGGCTAGCCACTAGACCAACGAGGCAGTAAGTAGGATTACTACTAATTTGTAGATTCCTAAGCATTATTAAAGGACTCACCTTGTAGAAGTATAAAGGTACAGGGACACGATTGTTCGTGTGCAAAAAGATATCAACCAAACGTCCAGCCGAGTTTCGCAATTGGGTAACACCAAACGTGCCGGTGTAAATCACCGTGTTGTAGTTAGCTGCAGCAATACGCCGGCGAAGGTTCTGGGGAAAAATTTTCAATAATTGGTGGAAAACAGTTACATATTTTCGTTATATCGTGCAACGAATCCACCTCCATATTTTTCTGTCTATCATCACACTTGAGAGAGAGAGAAAGATCATTCAAAAATCACATGGAACATCACATCATCAAGTAAATCTTACTATTAGTATATAGTTAGGAAATTGAGTAAGCGCATCATAGATAGAGACCATAAATAGGGAGGTACTTAGATAGTACCACATTTAACAATGTGAGTCATTTCAATATGGGTAGTACGTTTTTTTTTCAGGAGGAGAAAATCCTTTGGGTAGTGCCGGACTCTTACCGACTAAAAAACCCTTTGCATCCGCGGCACTGATGTACCTGCCATTTTGACCAACCACCAGTGCCCCTGTCTATTCTATCCTGCTCTGGTCCTTTCAGCCTTCTCCTTCATACCAGTATACCAGTGCATAGTATCTGAAAAATGAATAGGTAGGTACTACATACCGATTCCAGTCTCATCCAATTTCCAGCGTTGAAAGGTTGCCATTGCGGGGCAGCGTTGATGAAAAAGAAGGTGGCGCGTTGACCAGTTGCAAACACGTAATCGGTCTTAGCGGCCAAATGTCCTCGAGCCAAGAATTGGGTTGTCGTTAAATATCTGTCCACCATGTTGGCTCCCAGCAGGTTGGCAAACACCTGCCTTTGGTTGTTTTGCGTATAAATACCGTTGATATTTAGACCAGGGAAAAATGGACCCGCTGAAATTAAAATAAATCAACTTAGTCGAAGTCGAATGGTTGACTCAATTATTGCGCAAAGGGTCTGGTAGTTCAATGCTGAAATTCAGTTCATATTCTTACTACCGGAATGATGGGTACGGTTTGTATCTATAGTTACAGGGATAAGCTAGCTTAAGTCCCATATTGTATTCTTTTTAACTGATACCTACTGAAATAAGTACAGAACAAAATGAACGTTTACTGTTTCTTAATTTTATGGAAATGAGCTACCAGATATTAGGTATATTGGTATTAAATACAATGCTAAGTAAAAGCTACTTTTTTATTAACAATATTGCTTATATACATACCTAACCAGCTCGGGCGATCAACCTGCGATTGAAAGATTGCATTGGTATTGTCTTGGTTGTACCATACATACAGAACTTCCATTCGGTTGGTGTCGAAGCATGACCAATAGTGAACGTGGAAGACATTGTTGACAATAAATCCAGATCTGAAGAAAGTAAGAAAGAGTTATTAGTATACTAAACTGCCACATTAGTAAGTACTTTGTTGCTAGGTAGCGCTCATCATTTTCATCCTTATCAAGGCCTGGCCCACTAAAGGGCCAGGCCTCCCTCTTTATAGGAGAATAGATATGGAGCGAGGACCTACCACGCTGCTCCAATGCAGGTTGACTAGGTAGTCCTATTTACACGAATTTTTTTTTAAACCGGAAGTCAGTGTTGTTTCGTGTCGTGAAGCTTGTAAAGGCGTTAATACGAGTAGGTATAGTCGAAGTACGGGTGCCCATATTAAATAAAGATGTCTTTTATAACATGGTAGTGTGAGTTTCGTCTATAATCTGCATCTCTATCTCTCTAACACTACTATACAAATAGTTTTAATACTAAAAAATTATAATGTCGAGTTATAAAAACTTCGCTACAGAACAGAGCAAGTGAAAACTACCAAAATTACATACCGTACAACGACGTTGTTATTGAAGCACCGTTGGGCTGTTTGCTGTGTCTCATACACAGCATGGTTGCTACATGTTATTTGTCCAAAAGCTCTGTTTCCGTTTAACCACCCAGCACCAGATACTAAGTTATTGCTAACACATCTAGCAGTCTAAAAAGTAATTGGACACGTAATTAGAAATCCCCGCTTTAGGTTTGGTTTTCTTATAGCAACCTGCTATATTTTAAACATGCGAACTACTCAAATAGAATGAAAATATTATGAATGAAGTACATTTACAAAAGCAGGCGTTATTAATTTGATTTCCTGGGAAATTAAAAGTACCTACTTATTATAACAAAGATCGTGGATATTTATAATGAATTTAAATTATTTAATATTTCTATTAGTAAATAAACGACATCTACATTAGATCTTGTTTTAGTAAACTATCGTCATCAGAGCGGTACCTATTTTTAACCGACGAAAAAAAACGGAGGAGGTTCTCAATTCGACCCGTATGACCACGCATAACTTTTTGGAGAGTTGTCCGATTTTGATAATTCTTTTTTATTAGAAAGGGCATACTTCCAAGGTGGTCCCATTGTCATCATGTTAGGATCTGATGATGATATCCTGGGGAAATTGAAGGAATTCTTCAAATTTTGGAGGCACGCTTACAGCGATTTCGCGTTTTTCTCGGTATCGGTAGCTTTTTGGCTACTAGTATATAATATACTATGACAGTATAGTACGTTACGTGGCTATAAATCACTAAAAAGTAAGAAATAAAATTTTTTAACAAAAAATAGAACCGACTCAAAACGCACTAAAAAATAAAAAATAACTGTGTCAGTTACTAGCTTTAATTTAATTAAGCATATCTAGGAATCGGTGCCAGCCAAGGTTTCTACTTTAAGGACCTACCTAGAACCCACAAACTGCTTTACTACGTAAAATAAATGTTCCTTAAACTTGGCTGGCAAATTAATGACACAGTTATTTTTTACTTTTTAGTGCGTTTTGAGTTGGTTCTATTTTTTGTTAAAAATTTTTAAATTTCCAGCTCGAGTGAATGTTATATGTTCTGTCTTAGCCTGATTGTGACTTGGCTGTCAAAGATAATTGGCCAAATACCGCGCTACAATCATATGTATAGATCTTTTGGCAAAAAAAAACTAAAATACTTTTGAAATAAAGAATGAATGATAAAAAGTCTCTTACAGCAGTCTGAACTGTAGATGCAATGTTCGGGTGAAGAATTTGTCGGTTGGCTCCTGTGCAGGAGACGATGACTTCTTCACCTGTATTCAGTCTGATTTGTCCAGTGTTGCCGTTTGGTGTAAGAAATACGTTCCTAGCTCTGTTGATGTAAACGGGCTGTGGTTGACCAAGGTCACCGTTAACTCTCAAGGTGCATCCTGTAAAAAAAGATAGAGTAGCAAAATCTATCTCATGCTGCAAATGGTATCTTACAAAAGCTTAGATACAGTTACAAGCGTAGATACAGGTAAAATCAGGGAACCTTTGAAAGCTAAAACTCCAATAATGGGATAACCAAACCAATGCTTGTGTGCAAGTTCTAAAATTCTCTCAATGGCACGAGGTTAGCAAAAATAGGCACACTCTGTAAAACAAACATACTTATGTGTTACGATCTTGGCGTTGATATTATTGTCGTCGTTTATAGACTAAAATAACCTAGAAAATAAGTTACAGTTAATCTTTCCCGGGAGTCCAATTGGCTTTACATGTAGTGTTAAGGGTTGCACTGAAGAAGCATAAGATTCTATATAATTACACACACAAAGGCGATAACACTGTCAACTTACCACTACATACAAAGGAACCACCCGGAAAAGATCAAGTCACACGACACCGTAGCCAGTCAAGTTCAAGAAGGCAAATTGGCGAGGAAGCTGCTACTGTATATTTGTATGAAAAGGAGAGAAACGGAGAATTTACCACTACGCTCTGTCAGTGATGATTGATTGAACCACTGCTGTTGCTCTTGCGCAAGCCAAACATCTACGTAATCTTCAAATTGATCATCGCTCGTGAAGGGGATTTCAGATGGATCCGGAAGTCTGGAAGGAAGTGCAGTGACGGCGACGGCCACCGCCAATGTGACGATGAGGCGAAACATTGAATGCTATTTCTGATGCCTCTATTTAGTAAAGATGGTCAACGGCAAGCTCTTATGGAACAGTGTCAAGGAAAAATCAGGTGTTTATCATATTTATACGAAATCCATATCTTTTGTGTATAAAACGTATTTTTGCCATCAGTGATTTTGATATCATTAAAAAACGCCTGTCTTAGAGTATTATGATAACGGGTTAAAACCCCGTTTTATATATGTAATAATAGTAATTATCCATACTAATATTTGAAGTGCTACTGTGTGTTTGTTGTTTTTATTGAACCTTCCAATGAATCCTTTAACAATAATACGGCTTAAAGGATTATTAGATAGTTTAGAGATTTATTGTTTCGCTGGTTTATATTTCATGGATTTTGGTGTCTACCTATGAGTAATCCTAAAATAAATATAAATCATCCAATCTTCTGAAAAATATGAGTCGCAAAATGTCGTGAAACGGGTGTGTATTTTTCATGCATAGATACGTGTGTACCAACCTTCCAACATATTCCCATAATCAAACTTCTAATTTAATGAATTCTTTTGTCCTTTTTTTTATTGAGAAAGAATACAATAAGGAACTTAAGCTAACTTATCCTAATAACTATACAAATCGTGCCCACGTGGAATGGTGGCAAGAATACTGGCTGCATTTCCGCGTTGGATAGCCAGGCTAATCCTTTGCGCAAAAAATGAGCCAGCCCTTCGGTCACCAGTTGAGGCAATTAGGCGCGGTGAAATGTTACGGAAGTATTTGGCACTGCGACTCCATGGCCCAAGGGTCTCCACGGCAAAAGGTACAAATATGTAACTCTCTGTCAGAGAGGCCTACTTGTGCCACTTACCGGTTTCAGCCTTTTCTGCTGCGGCTCCCGGTCTTGATTCTGTCTCCCTGATATGACACGGAGCCAATGTGTCAACGCAAGTAGCGATACCATATAACAAGACTACCCTAATCTGCAACTATACCCCTTTTATGGGGATCATCATAGGTTTTCTGAATTAAAAACATCTATTTTTGTTAAATAATTCAAAACAATTTCAAATAGCTGAAATATACTTACGTGATTCATTTCAGTGCACTGAATAACATTTCATTACATCTATTTTTGTTACACCACCGTTAAGGATTGCATTTCTGAAGTTTATCTATTGAGGTTTAATATCAGTTATCCGTAACATCCCCATTGTCCTGCTTGTATTGAACGTCGAACATCATTTCGAAACTTTGGTTTGATGAAAACCAAAGTTTTCATCAAAACAAACATCTTCTTTGTTTTGATGAAAACGGTAATCTCTATTGTTCTTTTTGTAAGCTATAACAACAAGATTAACTTTATTAGATTGAGTGAAAACGTGGGTGCACCTACTTGAATACACGTTTTCTATGCTAAAATATATTTTTTTAATGATGTGTCTGTGCTTAAGAAAATGCACTCATAAAATTTAGTTTATATTTTGTTTTCTATTAGCGAAAATAATTATGTTAATCCAACAAAGCCTAAGCTAAAGTGTTGATTAATTATCTACCTCAAATATCAAACACGTATAATATGTCCTGAAATTATATTGATAATATTTTCGTGTACACGCCCCCATTTCATGTCTTGCTCTTTGCGTCACATTGATATCGTAGGGATATGAATTCTCATTTTCTTTGTTATCCTTTGATAAGAATCATTTATTTGAATACATTTAATTCCATGTGTGATTTAGGCTTAGATTATACTATTGAAATGTGGAAATACGAACAAAGTTCTTCATTAATTATGATTTAGTATTAATTAGAACTCTATCGCTCCATCCTATCTACAGATATCAGAAATGCATTTCCCCTCCTATTGCTGAGAAGGTTATAGGTATGCGTATTTTTTTTGTCTATTAGTTGTAGGCGCCTTATCAGAACTACAGTAATAACCGGCCAGTTCAGAACAACGGATGAGAAGTCTCTAAGGTCTTCCTCTATGTTACTTAGGCTACGAGGGAGGATATCTAATCCCAAATTCAGAACAACGGATGAGGAGTGTCTAAGGTCTTCCTCTATGTTGCTTAGGCTACGAGGGAGGATATCTAATCCCAAATTCAGAACAACGGATGAGGAGTGTCTAAGGTCTTCCTCTATGTTACTTAGGCTACGAGGGAGGATATCTAATCCCAAATTCAGAACAACGGATGAGAAGTCTCTAAGGTCTTCCTCTATGTTACTTAGGCTACGAGGGAGGATATCTAATCCCAAATTCAGAACAACGGATGAGGAGTGTCTAAGGTCTTCCTCTATGTTGCTTAGGCTACGAGGGAGGATATCTAATCCCAAATTCAGAACAACGGATGAGGAGTGTCTAAGGTCTTCCTCTATGTTACTTAGGCTACGAGGGAGGATATCTAATCCCAAATTCAGAACAACGGATGAGAAGTCTCTAAGGTCTTCCTCTATGTTACTTAGGCTACGAGGAAGGATATCTAATCCCAAATTCAGAACAACGGATGAAAAGTCTCTAAGGTCTTTCTCTATGTTACTTAGGCTACGAGGGAGGATATCTAATCCCAAATTCAGAACAACGGATGAGGAGTGTCTAAGGTCTTCCTCTATGTTGCTTAGGCTACGAGGGAGGATATCTAATCCCAAATTCAGAACAACGGATGAGGAGTGTCTAAGGTCTTCCTCTATGTTACTTAGGCTACGAGGGAGGATATCTAATCCCAAATTCAGAACAACGGATGAGAAGTCTCTAAGGTCTTCCTCTATGTTACTTAGGCTACGAGGGAGGATATCTAATCCCAAATTCAGAACAACGGATGAGGAGTGTCTAAGGTCTTCCTCTATGTTGCTTAGGCTACGAGGGAGGATATCTAATCCCAAATTCAGAACAACGGATGAGGAGTGTCTAAGGTCTTCCTCTATGTTACTTAGGCTACGAGGGAGGATATCTAATCCCAAATTCAGAACAACGGATGAGAAGTCTCTAAGGTCTTCCTCTATGTTACTTAGGCTACGAGGGAGGATATCTAATCCCAAATTCAGAACAACGGATGAGGAGTGTCTAAGGTCTTCCTCTATGTTACTTAGGCTACGAGGGAGGATATTCAGAACAACTGATGAAAAGTCTCTAAGGTCTTCCTCTATGTTACTTAGGCTACGAGGGAGGATATCTAATCCCAAATTCAGAACAACGGATGAGGAGTGTCTAAGGTCTTCCTCTATGTTGCTTAGGCTACGAGGGAGGATATCTAATCCCAAATTCAGAACAACGGATGAGGAGTGTCTAAGGTCTTCCTCTATGTTACTTAGGCTACGAGGGAGGATATCTAATCCCAAATTCAGAACAACGGATGAGAAGTCTCTAAGGTCTTCCTCTATGTTACTTAGGCTACGAGGGAGGATATCTAATCCCAAATTCAGAACAACGAATGAGGAGTGTCTAAGGTCTTCCTCTATGTTACTTAGGCTACGAGGGAGGATATCTAATCCTAAATTCAGAACAACGGATGAGAAGTCTCTAAGGTCTTCCTCTATGTTACTTAGGCTACGAGGGAGGATATCTAATCCCAAATTCAGAACAACGGATGAAAAGTCTCTAAGGTCTTCCTCTATGTTACTTAGGCTACGAGGAAGGATATCTAATCCCAAATTCAGAACAACGGATGAAAAGTCTCTAAGGTCTTTCTCTATGTTACTTAGGCTACGAGGGAGGATATCTAATCCCAAATTCAGAACAACGGATGAAAAGTCTCTAAGATCTTCCTCTATGTTACTTAGGCTACGAGGGAGGATATCTAATCCCAAATTCAGAACAACGGATGAGGAGTGTCTAAGGTCTTCCTCTATGTTACTTAGGCTACGAGGGAGGATATCTAATCCCAAATTCAGAACAACGGATGAGAAGTCTCTAAGGTCTTCCTCTATGTTACTTAGACTACGAGGGAGGATATCTAATCCCAAATTCAGAACAACGGATGAAAAGTCTCTAAGGTCTTCCTCTATGTTACTTAGGCTACGAGGGAGGATATCTAATCCCAAATTCGCTGCTCGCAATTATCTTTTGTCTTGCAATATAAAGATGCCATGTAGTGAAGTGCTTAAGCGCAGTGTTGAAAGTCTGTTTGTTGAAAGATGTTTATGTATATCTTATAATTTCGTTCAATTCTAATGCTGTCCACGTTAGAAGTAAATGTTTTATGAACATAATAGAGGTACCACTGGGAACAGCTAGCCTGTTACCTTTAATATGGTATATTAAAGGTATAATTACTTGGTGCAATTTTCACTTTTCTATTTTCTATTAACTTTCGTAGTAAGTAGAAAGATGTAATCTCTACCTTTTGCCTCGGGAAAAAGGCGCGATTTTGTTAATTACACTTACAGGCTGTATGTGTGGTTAACAAAATGTATAGGTAATCAATACTAAGAAAGCTGAATAGTTTGTTTGTTTGTACGCGCTAATCTACTGGTTCTGATAGATTTTTTTTATATTTTATGGTCCATATATCGAGGAAGGCATTACGCTATATAACACGCTGCAACCAATAGTAATAAAGAATTAATGGATAATGTGGAAAAAACGTGGAAAATTATGAACATTTAAGGGCTATTATAATATATAATAACTATAGGGAATAACTTAGGATATTTTTATTTTCGTAATCTTATTTATTTTAATTCGACGCGGAAGAAGTCGCGGCAATCCGCTAGTTATAGCCCATAAAATATAATAGTAATGGCTATAAATAGCCATTACTAATATATTTTATAGAGATATTATCTAATATATCTGTGCTCCATAAAGATATGGATAACATTTATAACGATGTGATTTTGTTTGCAGATATTATTTTCATTCAATTAACTGACGTATGTATTTAATTATTGATTACATAATAATTAGATATCTGAGCATTTTATTAGGTAATATATTATGTATTTCTATTTTTTTGCTTCTATTGTAAAAAGTCTAATAAATTTTGAAATGGTAAAAACTAGGAATCGCTGTAAATCCATCGCCAATAATAGGTTCAAACATTGAACTCTTTAATGAAGCTATATCTGAAACGGGTTTTCGGATCTCTGTTCAAATACAACAAAACACAAGTGTATAAAAAATACCCTTTTCCATCACTTTTGTGATTTTTAGGGTTCCACTGCTAAATGGCATAAAAGGAACCTTTGTAGATTCGTCAAGTTTGTCTGTCTGCTGGATATATCACAGACACGTTTTTCCGTAACTATATAAGAACTATACTGTTAAAATTTGATAAGTGGATTGAAGTGGATTTGGTATTCTGTGAACCACAATAAGATTTTTACACAAAAATAGAAAAAAAAAAAACAATAAATTTTCGGTACTCCTCATATTTAGAACTGAAACTTAAAATATTTTTCATCATCCCAGTTATGGCGTTCAAACCCCCTTTTAGTATTTTAATAAATAAAGAACCCTCTTCTTGCGAATTCAACTCGCACTTGGAAAAAAATCTTGCAACAGAGTAAAACGTGTCTACGTCCGTGAATATAGTAATTTATTTATTAACCAAATAAATAATAAATTAGCGTTAAAGAATCTGCCGCGAGCTTTCTGTCACCGCAACACAAACTTGGGCCGCTTTGTAACTTTTGCTTATTCACCGCGTCGGAAAGTTTGGGGCTGCCTTAGTAACTCGGATATTGTTTAAACCGCGGGTCGGTGTATCAGCAATATTTAGGGCGGAGGTTGAGCCCCATTAGCTTAACAAGGGTATTTCGATAATGTAATGCTTACTGACGTAGATAATAATGAATCTAGATACAGCGCTCGAAAAATCTAACTCACAGACCTCATCTGTGCTAGAATATTATTATTTTATATCTGATCACAGAAAAGGAGTAAAAGTACAGCTTTTTGTGACAGAGCTTGATTTTTCATCACTATGGAAATAGACAAATGAACATGCGGGTTGTTTGCCGCCGCGCAAGGACATACGAGTATGCAACACCAGAGGTAGTGCTGAAGCTTTGTCGGCCCTTTAAGGGAAATGGTTTATCGGCCTAAGGGGCATAAACACCGTGACTATGGCCGTATATAAGGGAGGTGTTTTGGAGGTCTGGGTGGTCCAGTTTAGCAAAAAACGTAAATAATAAAAACAGCGGACTATTTATCCGATGAATATTAGACAAAATACATAACTAACTTTCACACGTCGCAAATATAAGATGTGCATAAAGAATTCTATAGTTTACTGCAAAAGGCAAAAGCTACCTAATTTTTGCACCCTTGACAAGTTTAGCTTACAGCGGATAAGCAGCGTAGGTGTGTTCCAGAAAAATTCAATGATTTTTAAAGCTGAATTTTAAGGAGCGGTTACAAAATAAAATAACAATACATCCTCGAACAACAAATCAGACGTAACGTGATTCTAAATTATGATATGGCAATTTATTTTTAATGAGGTTATTGTGCTTATGTTTTATGCGAAAGGACCGTTTTCTTTATGTAAGAATTGTCAATGGTTACCGTAAAACAGTCCTGACACCGAGGATTACGTCGCTCAGCAAACAAAAACTTCTGCAAAGGCTCACTGCCTTTAACCTTCGTCATAGCAATGGTTCGACCCGTATATTGTTTACAATATATTATAAGCCATATTCATTTATCTTATTTGATTGAGATTGACGTTACAGCTGGTACATTCATGTTATTAATCTATACATAGCTCTTTCTTATTCACAATTATAATTGATGTTATATTAGATTGAAGCTGGCTATTTGCTAGGGGTGGGCTAAATTCCACAATCCCCTTTTGGTTTCTACACGACAACACCGGAACACTAAATCTGTTGGAAGTAAATGTCTATGTAGGCAAGTCTCTCACCAACCAAAAACCTTCAACGAGTTCTGTGAAGCACGAGTTAGAAGCATAGATAACGTTTTCTTAAGAGTTGTAGAGCTTTTTGTGATAGAGATCGTCCGATACCACCATGCCTACTTTTGCCGCCACGCAGCATTGCTGTGTTCCAATCTGAAGGGCATAGTTACCGGAGAAATTACTGGCAGGTTAACAGCTAACACCTACACCTTAGTGCATTCAGCTAGATAAGGCGGCATTTTGAAAATACCGTGATCATTGCATATCTACTTAACTGAGTTAAGAACTGCTCTAGGGAAGGTACCTCTAGGGAAGCTATCTGCTTGGTTTGTTAATTATTACTATAAAAGAGTCCTTGTGCATCCACTGTTGGAGAACAACATCTTTTAAGCAGCGCTAACCCTCTCTTTATTACTGGTTTTCCACATTTAATCGGTGCCATCTATACGTTGTCGCTCCATCTAGTTTGGGGACCGACCGGTTGGCGAGACGCGGTCTACACTCAAGTTCCTCTTGACTCCAAAGACCATCAGACTTTCGACAGGCATGACCAACTGCTGTACTACAACTTTAGTTCTTTGATGAATCATTTCGGTCTGGTCTAATTTATCTTATTAATCTACTACCTTGTTAATAGTAGGATTATAAGCTGACATATTATGTACCTTTTATAAATGAGAGAGGCCCAGCCATGACAGCCTTTCGGCCTCACACATAGTTATGCAACTGTCATTATTATGATACTTATACAGATATCTTATCTAAGAATTAACAATAATATATAGTCACACATTGTTCAGCTTTTTAATCAGAACTCATGTGAAGTATTCATGTTAAACACACGCCTTAATCACGAGGCTAATTAATTACCTATTAAGTAATTAGGCTGGCCCGTGATTGGGACTAATTAGGTATTTCATTACCAAAGGTAACGCGAACCAAAAAAGACAAATACTATTTTGTGCGGCAGTCACAATAAAATTTATTTATTTATTTGTGACTAATTTAATCAATTAGCGAATTTTCGAGTTAAAGGACATACATAGCAATTATTCTTTCTTCAAGTAGTTTCAAAGTTTAGGGGTAACAGATAAACCTACAGGAAAAAGGTAGGTCTACCTCCTACGAGGTAAGTGGGTAAAATCACCTATTTTACAAACAATTACCTACCAGGCCTTCCTACTTAAAATAAACGTTAGCTATAAGTTAGCGGTATTGCTTCCGATTTTTTAAACACCAATCAATGTAAGCGCAATTTAATAAAATGTGATCAAATTCAAAATGACATTATAACTGCGCTTATTTTAAGTTGACTTTGTTTACAAGCACTTTTGAAACGGTACATTTGATTGTTTATCGTGACTCTACCATATGCTCAGAAGGCAGATTCAATATTTGGAAATACCTAATTGTAAAAATATATTGTGAGGTGTTGTGAAAGTTCACAATACGTATTTATATAAAAATGTATGTACTGTAGGTATGTGCTAGGATAGAAGCGGACACGCGATACTCAATTTAAAGAAAATGAAAAACTGTATGGTGAGAGCGACTATATACAATTGCAAACGTACTAGACTAGACCGTGACTAGCTCCATTCTAGACGTTTCTGTTTCCTAAAAAAGGTTCCATTCAATCTAATAATTCAATTTACTTTATGGGTTATAAGGTAAAATGATTGAAATGTTCAAATAAATGAAACTCAATCTTTTTTCATAATTCATTTATTACTCGCAGTGTTCACCAAATAACTTTATTTAAAATAGTGACTTTATTGAGTGCAAAAATAAGAATAATCTTTAAACTATAGTTTAATTAGAATAACAATATTCAGAAAATGACGTCATCATTTGTATACAGTTTATTTTAATTTTCAAGCTACTAAAGAGTCCTATTTAATAATTTGTCATGATTTGTTATTTTCCAAGCATTCGTCACTTTCCATTGATTTGTATCATTCTAATAAAGCTATATTTTAAGGATTATAGTATATGTTACAAAGGAAGGAGTGCTCACAAAACAGTAGGTATTAAAATTATTACAACTTTTTATTAAACGACTCACAATATTTTATAAAAGTTCATAAAATTACCTAGTGTGATGGATACGCGTGGAATACTTAATGCATTTATTTTATAATGAATTTAATAACTAGACTTAATTTGTACCTAGAGTACCTAATAGGTATTTCAATAGTTGTGATATTTTTTTAATAAATCACGTTTTGTAGTTAAGTAGGTACCTACCTATTTTTCTATATGTTATTTTTCTGTAATAAGTACTTAAGTAGGTAGGTACTTAATTAAAAATAATGACAAACATAGTAAGATTGTATTTATTATTGCAACGGATCCAGTTAGTCGGATTCTAGACCGATTTTATAAATTAACCAAATTGATAAAAGTTTCTCATTTAAAACTTTTTAGAAGTTCTTAAAAGAAAACTCGATTTTGAGTTGGTTACTTGAAATGAAAACTAGAAATGAATGGAAGGAACTAATCCCATTTCCAAGTTACTCGTATTTCG
Organism: Mycalesis mineus; assembly: GCA_034621355.1. Classification (NCBI taxonomy): domain Eukaryota; kingdom Metazoa; phylum Arthropoda; class Insecta; order Lepidoptera; family Nymphalidae; genus Mycalesis; species Mycalesis mineus. The sequence continues at coordinate 8,903,436 of CM067886.1, read as the reverse complement.
TCTGCATACAAAATGCTAAGATAAGAGTTATTTGGTTGAAAATTTTATTACGTATGCATGATTAACTAAGATATTAGGCTGGATAGGTTAGTATGAGTTGCAAAGTTCCCTAATATCTAAGTAAATAATACCTATTCCCATTTTGATTGGCATTACATTTGCTAATCAAATGTTATTATTATAGGAGTATTAACATTTACAAAAAAATGTTGTACCGTTCGTGAACAAATGTTTTTAACAAGAATAACTTAATAACGTCATACTTTTAAGAAACAAATTAAATACAACAATCATTATTATAATTTAATAACACACCACGTCTTAAAATAAGCTAAAAGGTTTTAAACCTCTAAGTATGATCACACTTTTTAATTATTTGACTACTTAATAATGAAACATGTCATTAAATAACTACCGATTTAATGCCTGTCTGAGAGACCCTTCACACTACCTTTTTCCAATGTATGTGAACATTACAAACATCTAGCTCTGAATAAATACTGTAACAAAATTATATAAAAAATAAGATACCAACTGTGGAATCCAAAGAAGGAGAATCCACGTGAAAATCAAATTGGATTGGTTTTAAAATAAGACGACGTAGAAGTAATATTTGCCTTTGCAAAAAGAATAGTAACTACCCACAGCCCAAACTGACGATTTTTTCAAAAATATAAAATTACTTAACTAGGTACCAACGCGGTAAATACCAAGGCATTGATTGATATTGTACTTACTGAAGTCAAAAACATCGGTGAAACATGACATTTTGATTAAGCATAACATATACTTTAAAATGAATAAAATATGTTTTAATTCTATCAAAGTTAAGTTCAAGTCATTAAAGCTCGAAGTTTTACGTAAACGTAACCAACGCGCACATCTCAATCGCTATCAAAGTACATATCAGTAACATTAAAAAGTAGTAATAAGTAGGTACCTATGTGACAAATATTCATACATATATCAGTGCTTGACCGCCTAAAATCTAGTGATATTATGTTCATTTTAAAGTTTACAAAGTTAGAATTTGGTCGAGAAGTACTAACGTTCTATCGTATAATAAGTTACCTCATTAAACTATAAATACGATGAAGGCCTCCGATAGGTATAATTATATACACAGACTAGTAAGTATATATCTAATAGGAAAGTATTTATTAACGTATCGTTAGCTTTTAAACAAGTTCTCTTATAATTTTATTTTCTGCAAGCACGTATATTTATAAAACGACGTTCTGTTACCTTAATGAGATTTATAAATAGAGAAATTAGTTTTATTTCGTAAAATTCATAAGATATCGACTGTAGGTAATATTAAGGCCTGTGTGCACCAAGATTTCGGTTATCATAACCAACGGTTAACATAAGCTAAACGTAAAATTTACTATTCACGACAACCCGTACGCCGGTTAAGGACGTAAATCGGGCGGTTATCTTAACCGAGCTTACGTCCTTAACCGGCGTACGGGTTGTCGTGAACAGCAAATTTTACGTCTAGCTTATGTTAACCGCTGGTTATGATAACCGAAATCTTGGTGCACACAGGGGTAAATGTTGTAAATCTATACCGACTGTTCTAACTATGTAATACTTATAGACCGCCTTCTTTTATCAACTTCTATTAGAATTACTTCTTTCACTTTCATTACGATATTAAAAAGAAGTTCAAACTTCTTTCGTAATCAAATCTGACTTTAATTTTTATACGTCGCATAATACCTATACAGAAATGATTACTTTTGAAAAGTAAAACTTATTCTTAATAGTTATTTTGCATAAAAGGAAGTTAAAAGCTAATCGTAATATTCAGATAATTTGAAAATTATTTACGTATACTACTTATATTTTAATTTATTTTATTTACCTCCTACATCGTGGAAAGTGAACTTCGGCAGATGAAAGCAAACATAAAAAAACAAAAACTGGACAATATGAAACACGAACACGTATATCTACAAACACATCAAGTAGATATACTGTAATAATCTGTATTAAGGTGTACTATCGCGCTTACGATAAATGAACTTACTTTTTACATTAAGATCAAAATTCTCACAGCTTTGTCTTTCATTGTTCGCTTACTAGCGAGTAAAGTACGAATAAATTCGTTAAACACTTAAACTATAAGGTACATCTAGTACATACGTAGAGGTATTTGCCACAGTCATAATAATAAACACATCAATGATACTACTAATTGTACAAGTGATCGTTGAATTCATCGCCGATACAACAAACAAACTAATGTCGATATTACTACTCAATATTCGATAAGCAACAATCAATGTCGCTTCGCTTGAGATGACATTAACAAGAGATGGTGACGAACTATCTTCTAAAGTTGTTGTAGTTCATCAGGACGAAAAACAGGTTCTAAGTAATGCCCAAGTCATGTTATGAAAGTGAGATTATACAAGTCATGATATGAAGGTGAGATTACACGAGTAGCTGCCTTAACACTCTGGATGGAAGTACCTCACTTAAGGCACTCTTATTTTAGGCGCTATGAAGAAGCTAAACTCAATGGCGAACTAGTAAAAGGAGTTTGCACTTTTTACACTCAAGTAAATCTACCATTGTACACAATACTATATAATGTATATTTATACTAACGGACAAAAGCACAATTAAAATTTTTAAGGTAAATTCAAAGCCATAGATTAAGGCGTACATTCGCCTAACACTATACCACATACAATTATACATAAATTATTTTAAGATGGCGCGTTAACACGTCTTACGTCATGGCTACATATTTACCTGAATTAACAATATCGTTTTCAGTTTAAAATAACGTTTTGCGTACGTTTTTTAGATGTAGTGTCTATGACAGGACTCGCAAAGGAGTTTTGTGTTGACGTGCCCCTTTTAAATAACTTACATATAAATATTTTGAATTACTCAGAATCTACCTTAAACTACCCTCAAGTCGCAATGTACAATGTATCTAGTAGGACAATATATGGGGCGAAAAAGCGTACTACATTTTGTTACGGCAAAAGCCTAAAGCTATCTTTTCGCTAAAATTGCTTTAAAAGAAGAAATAACACTTTAATAAACAAAACATTGTTCAATATTATGATAAATTAATTTATAGAATACGCCCCTCACAAACGCAAGATAATTAAGGATACATCAGAAATAAATAAGAACTGGTGTATAAATCAATAATTCTGAGATCATAATAATGTAGAAACATCGATTATATTAATATAATACATTATATGCATTATTCCGATTAACAGAGGTAACACAACACTATTGATTAGGCATAATTATTGCCGCGAGTAAATTTTACATCTTACAACAGTTAAACACAACAATTCGTTAAATTGATTTAAGTAATAAGGCTTGCTTAGTAAGTATAATGTACATGTTATGCAACTAGAATTATTACATACATAAAATATATATTTTTGTAACTCAAACTAAAACAAATAATATTTACACACGCTTACGAATTATACAACCTTAATTTATACTTAAAAGTCGAGTCAATTTATTTAAAAAAGGTACACTTTTCTCAAATTGAGGAAAGAAATCCGAATTCAATGATTTTTTTGGTTTCCTAAATCATCCGAAAATGTTTATTGCTGTTTGAAAATATTTCTATTTCTTCGATTCCCAACGAAATTATAACAATCATGACAAGTAATTAATTCTGTTGCCATGTGTTTGGGCTCTACGAACCCTCATAAAAGTCCGCTAAATGAGTCTAATATACTGTTCAAGGTAATAAAATCAAAAACCATTAATCATCGTCTATATTCTAAGCGTTTTAGATCGTTATATTCTCTATTGATCAAAATACACCTCTCAAATATTTACCTACTGTGGTCGGCTTTGAAAGATTTTATGAAAAAAGCATTATAATCGGAGGCGTTATTTGATATTTGAATTTGATTCGGTCTGTCTGTTTAAAGATTACTTATCACAACGTTTATGAATGAACCTATTTTAATAAATCTACGAGTGCAAATTTCATATACCTACATCAATACATTACGTTTGATACATGAAATATTATATTTTTTTAATACTTATTTATAGAAAAAGACTGTGTGTGTATTTTATAAGAAAGAAAAGTAATTTAATTAGATTTTGCTACTTTATTAATGCCAATTTTAATCTCTATGGTGGATTCTTTCCGACGCGCGCCAATCAGTGCGTGAAGTGCGTGCCGTCGCCATGATAAGTTAAAAGAATATTTTAAAACTTAACTATAAAGGTTTCCAATTTATCGACATTTATCTCTCGAAAGATAGTTTATTATCTCATGGTGTTTACAACCTTTAGGTAACATATTATAAACCTAGCACGTAATAAGATGTCATATTATTTTGTTGTTAAATAAATTAAGTACCTATCGACTTTTTTAAACCTGTCTCGTGAACTATTAAAAAAATTACATATTTACATGTGGGTTATAAAGAATTTTAGGTTGTAATATTCATGTTACTCATACTAATCGAGACAGGGAAGGGTTCGATAAACGCTGTAAGTTTAGTAAATAATACAAAATGTTTGGTTGGTTTACTTTATGATTTTTTTACTGGAGGCAAGACACTGAAAATACATATGGAAATTTAAAGAATTGTATACCATTCCTGGTGATAATTTAGAACTAGAACGAACACTAATTTAAAAGAAATATTAAAATAAAAAATATATGTACTTATAAGAACTATGGCACTCGTTATTATCTATACTAATATTATAAAGCTGAAGAGTTTGTTTGTTTGTTTGAACGCGCTAATCTCAGGAACTACTGGTTCGAATTGAAAAATTATTTTTGTGTCGAATAGTTGAATAGACCATTGATCGAGGAAGGCTTTAGGCTATATAACATCACGCTGCAACTATAAAAAACGGGGAAAATTATTCATCCTTGAGGGCTTCCGTTGCGTGCGCTGCGAAAACGGTTCAAGATACCAAAAATATATGTATGAAAGAATTATTCCTCTTGAAATGATCTTAAAAATGTCCACGACAGTATATGTCTTTCTTTTAAGATTAACTCACTAAAACCGTTTTTATGGTAATCAAATTGGGTCGAAATTAATGCGCTTGTTAAGAGTTGTATCGACGTAATAATATTAATAATTTCTAAAGCTGAGGAGGTTGTTCGCAAAAATAAATGATGCCCAAAATAACTATTCCACGCGGACGAAGTCGCGGGCATAGCTAGTTCTGAATAAAATAGATGCTTACTATCTATATGTAGATAATTAAACATTGAAAATTGTTATGAGTATGATATATTAATCGGTATTATTAAGAAAAATATCGTTTATTATTTTGGTCATACTTGTGGTACCTATTTATGTGCAATACAACAAAAGGAAATGTTACATTTAATTCAATGCATAAATATTAATTCTAATGAGTTTATTGAATCTCATATCCTTATTATAATTTAAATTAGTTCTAATATAATACATAAATCTAAATCACTTTAATGGAAATATTTTAAGCGACATAAATAGATAATTTGAAATTCTCAATATCACTTTGGTGTTTGAGTACCTACACAATATTTTATAAATAAATTAAAGTCATTTTGTCAAAGTTTCTAGTTTGGACCTTAAAAGTTTTCGCGATTGATATTACGTTTCATATTAAATAGCATGTCTTCATCTCACACTGCAGTTTCTACATCTTCTGATACTAGTTGGAAGTGTTCCTGACCTGTAAAAGAATTTGTGTTAGCAGGCATAAATTATAATTATCATACGTACTTGGTTTTTTTATTTCTTTAAAAATATAAACTAAATAAAACCATTAGATCGACGACCTCCGTGGCGCAGTGGTATGCGCGGTGGATTTATAATGACGGAGGTCCTGGGTTCGATTCCCGGCGGGGCAGATTGAAATTTTTCTCAATTTGTCTTGGTCTAGCCGGTGGGAGGCTTTTCGCCATGGCTAGTTACCACTCTACCGACAAAGACGTACCGCCAAGCGATTTAGCGTTCCGGTACGATGCCATGTAGAAGGGGTGTGGATTTCATCCTACTCCTAACAAGTTAGCCCGCTTCCATCTTAGATTGCATCATCACTTTACATCAGGTGTGATGGCAGTCAAAGGCCAACTTGTAGTCCATAAAAAAAAGATAAAAATCATCCCAGCGTATAAAATATTTAAATATATAAATTATAAATTGATATAAATTTTCTTAAAACAAATACTCAGAACAAGTAAATAACTATTTTATGGTGTGCAAAAGCTAGTAAAAAATTTTAACAAAAAATAAAAACGCCTTCAAAACGCACTAAAAAGTAAAAAATAACTACGTCATTTACTTACTTTAATTTACTTAATATTTTTTTTAATTTTTATATTAAATAAGTTATTAAGTAAATTAAAGTAAGTAAATGACGTAGTTATTTTTTACTTTTTAGTGCGTTTTGAAGGCGTTTTTATTTTTTGTTAAAATTTTTTTATTTCATACTTTTTAGTGATTTATCAACAACGAAAATATTAAAGAACCTACTCGAACTAAATCATAAGTACCAATATTCACTAGCTAGTTATAACATTCCAACATCCCTACAAATGTGCCTATAAAGTTTGAAGAGTTTCCTCGAGTTTTCGTAGATCTCATCATCAGATCATGACTTAGTTAACATTAAACCAACTGGAATTTATAACATTACAAACTTCTCATTGATACATATTAATCGAGCCCAATCACAAGGTAGCTACTGTTAACCGTTAAAGAGTTCCCTCAGCTGTCCTTCTTCATCGCCAGACCCTCAATGACAGTCACAGCCCATCTAAATGTAAAGTTCTCATTGAGACAAATTAATCGAGCCCAAACACAAGGTAGCTACTGTAAACCGTTAAAGAGCTCCCTTAACTGTCCTTCGTCTTCATCTGCAGACCTTCAATGACAGTCACAGTCTATCTAAATGTAAATTTCTCATCGAGACAAATTAATCAAGCCCAAACACAAAGTAGCTACTGTAAGCCGTTACGGAGCTCCCTTAACTGTACTTCGTCTTCATCACCAGACCCTCAATGACAGTCACAGCCCATCTAAATGTAAATTTCTCATCGAGACAAATTAATCAAGCCCAAACACAAGGTAGCTACTGTAAGCCGTTACGGAGCTCCCTTAACTGTACTTCGTCTTCATCACCAGACCCTCAATGACAGTCACAGCCCATCTAAATGTAAATTTCTCATCGAGACAAATTAATCAAGCCCAAACACAAGGTAGCTACTGTAAGCCGTTACGAAGCTCCCTTAACTGTACTTCGTCTTCATCACCAGACCCTCAATGACAGTCACAGTCCATCTAAATATAAATTTCTCATCGAGACAAATTAATCAAGCCCAAACACAAGGTAGCTACTGTAAGCCGTTACGGAGCTCCCTTAACTGTACTTTGTCTTCATCACCAGACCCTCAATGACAGTCACAGTCCATCTAAATGTAAATTTCTCATCGAGACAAATTAATCAAGCCCAAACACAAGGTAGCTACTGTAAGCCGTTACGGAGCTCCCTTAACTGTACTTCGTCTTCATCACCAGACCCTCAATGACAGTCACAGTCCATCTAAATGTAAATTTCTCATCGAGACAAATTAATCAAGCCCAAACACAAGGTAGCTACTGTAAGCCGTTACGGAGCTCCCTTAACTGTACTTTGTCTTCATCACCAGACCCTCAATGACAGTCACAGCCCATCTTAATGTAAAGTTCTTATCAAGACAAATTAATCGAGCCCAAACACAAGGTAAATGCAGTAAATCGTCAAGGAGTTCTCTTATATGTAGATCGGTTCCATCATCAGATCGACTCCAGACCTTCATCAAATTGTAGTGCTTTTAAATACTTATCAGAAAAATTAACAAACGTACTTGTTGTCCCTACAATTTTTGAAAGTTCCCCTCGGTTTCTCCAGGATTCCATCATCAGATCCTGGTTTCCTTATCATGGTACCACCACCGGACTATCTACTTTCCAACAAAAAAAGAATTATCAAAATCGGTTCATAAACGACGAAGTTATGCGCGAACACACATAAAAAAAAAAAAAATATATATATATATACGGTCGAATTGAGAAACGCCTTTTTTTTTGAAGTCGTTTAAAAATTGGAAATACATTTCCTGCGTGTTAGGAACCCAGGCAGCTTTAGCTAGTAACGAACTGAGTAATTATCAGGATTACCTACTTTTTAACTGTGTATGAATTTATGAAATATGATACGATGCTTTACAGGATTATTTGTGCTATTGACAGCCCAATCAGATTATTCATCTGAGGTACCTGAGGTAGACAATTTACGCGTCTTTATGTTTAAAGAACGTAACTTGTAGAACGTGTTCTATTGAACACGTTTTAAAAATTTTCACCCTGTGTCTATCAACCGGAACTATGTCGTCGCTTAAATAGAAAAGTGGCATTATTCAAAAATATCAATTTTGTAGTTATGACCATTTAAAGTTTTCAATTTTTTTTAAACTCATTTTTCTTGTTATGTATAATATTTATATCTACATGTTATATATCATTTTAAAGGTATTTACATAAGAAACAAAACAGTGTAGATATTATAATTGATTTATTAAAAAAGGGGGCATTTATAACAGGAAGTGTCTTTTTTCTATATACAATTTTAAATAGTATGGCACGGATTTTCTAAAAAATTAATCAAAACACTAATCAAATTATGTAAAATAACGATTATTAATAAACCCTACATGAACGTAACTCTTACTTATTATATAAAACAATGACAACAATAGTGATATCGATGAATTTTAACTTGAATCTACGTAATTTCTTGATTCTTTATAATAATATAAAACCGCAAATAGAAATTGAAAATGCACTTTATTCTTTTAAGTAAATCAATATTTTAAAATTAACACAATTTAGTAAAGTATTACAGTTTTAATAGAAATTCTTGAAATATTTTATTTCTATGTTAATTGGTAAAATAGAGTGGCTATTAATTAACGTAGAACTACATACATACATCGCATCACGTCTCGTTCCCATAGGGGTGGGAGGGGAAGGATGTAGTCTCTGACAATCTGTCACATATTCATCTCTTTCTTTTCATTCTTTTCCTTTTTACAAAGCTACATTCATACTGTATAAAGATAAGTTGTCGCTTCTCCTCACTAATTTTGTAATAACATTTAAATTCACATTTTTTCAATACATGTTAGTTTCATTTGTCTTTCTGGCATTTGTTTTTGTAACTTAGATGTCGATATACCTATACCCTTTTCCAGAATTCCTTAATAATTTAGCTTTACTTTTTCTGCATTCACTCGGCACAGCTTCTCTTTTTTCCCTTTTTCTCTCTTTTTTAACTTCATCAGCTGTTTTTTTTTGGGATTCCGGACACAATAGCAGTTTCATCTTGCGAAAATGATGATGATGATATTGCAAGATCTTCACATTGAAAAATCCGGGTTATTATCCAAATCTGACATAATTACTTGACTTGAAGTCTTGTTATGGGTAGAAATGTTATTGCTTTTTTCTAATTTTGAATGTCTTACAGCAGATTCCACGATAATCCTACTCGGTACTCCACTAGATATTCTTTAGAATATTCCCTGCACATAATAATTTTTCCACCACGCCTCCTCCTAAAAAAGCAAAACAAATTATTCACGTTCAAAATTTCTTATTTAAAATCTTTAATTTAACCCGTTTATTGAAACCGTGTTTAAAATAATCATGTACTTTTGACATTAAATGCATTTAATGTTTACAAATAAACGTCATTATTAACATAGTTCTGTTAAACTTCATGCTACTAAATGTACAAAACCTATATAGAAAAACGACATTTGTAAAAATAAGTTATATTTCAACGAATTTATTTAAATTTATTTCATAAATAGATAGTCACATTTCAAAAAAAGCCATTTTTCTATAAAAGCTCTGATCACAATGATAGTTTAATTTAAAGGAACAAACGTGATTTCTCGAAGAAATACGTTTTTCTATGTTTTTTTCTTACCTTTTGCAATCAAATCCAAGTACTATTTTGAGAAATTACACTCTTCTACAAAAACGCACATGTACTCAACTACTTAGACAAGTTGCAAATGGCAGAGTGTCATTTATCTACAATCGAAATGGCGAATAACCGCAAAATACCGAAACGACACTTGTGACATCTAGTGAGCCTGAAGTGTAGTTTATGAAGTGTCTTTTATCCACATAATAAAATGATGTCAATTGATTCGTTTTATCAAATAACCTCATTTTCGAAAAAATTTGAAAAATGTCACTTTTCTATTTAAGCGACGATGTGTGAAAGTGAATTCTGATATTTTTTAAACGACGAAAAAAAAACGGAGGAGGTTCTCAATTCGACACGTATATTCTTTTTTTCATGTATGACCACGCATAACTTTTTACAGAGTTGTCCCATTTTCATAATAATGTTTTTATTAGAAAGGGCATATTTCCAAGGTGGTCCCATTGTCATCATGTTAGGATCTGATGATGATATCCTGGGGAAATTGAAGGAACTCTTCAAATTTTGGAGGCACGCTTACAACGATTTCGGTTTTTGTCTCGGTATCGGTACCTTTTTGGCTACTAGTGCCGTATAATATACTATGACAGTATAGTACGAGTACGTTACGTGGCGATAAATCACTAAACTGCTGACTGGCATCGACTTCACAGATATGCTTAAGTAAATTAAAGCAACTAAATGACATAGTTATTTTTTACTTTTTAGTGCGTTTTGAGTCGATTCTATTTTTGTTAAAAAAATTGATTCCCCAAATAAACCTTATTGCTTTCTTCTTTCTAAATGCCTGAAAGCACAAAGGGAACTTCGTCCTTCAAACAAGAACATAACAATGCTGCTAAAGAAATTAGTTTGTTGACAGACGAGTTTCATCAAAAGTAATAATTGTGGAATGTTTACTTTCTAAATATGCGGCCAAGTCGTGATCTTCCGCCCTCAGAGCATGGTGTCTCGGCGTGAGGCCGGCGTGGTCCTGCCTCGTGAGCGAGGCGCCGCCCGCGACCAGCATGCAGCATATCGCTCTCCGTTTATGCGCTGCGGCTTTGTGTAGCGCCGTCTGTCCTCGCTCGTTCTCTCTCATGTTGAGTATGGCTGAGGGGGCGCTGGCGATGAGGTACTTCACAATCTCCTTGTTCCCGTACCGGGCTGCGATGTGTAAGGCCGTCTGACCCGTCGCATCGATAGATAGAAGCGAGTAACCCGACGCGTGGAGATCTTTCATCTACAACAAAACAAATAATGATTTCTATGTATGATTGTAGATACTGTGAGATCGAAATTTCATAAACGAACTGTTTTTTTTGCTATAAAAATTAATAAAACTTTTATTTTTGCTGATACAAGCAGATATTATCGGAAACTACAATATTGGATATTGAACCGAGATTAAGTTTTTATGAACTATAGAACTATTTAGGATTGTTCTTTAGTAAATAACAGTGTTCGTGATTCAACATAAAATGTCCGCAATTCTTCCGTTTAAATACAAGACTTTGTGGAGAAATATTTACAAATTTTTTGATAGTTCAAATCCTAACCATTAACATTTTGACAAAGTAGGTAAATTTTGAGAATAAATTTCATTAATATAACAGAGGCTGTATTCAGTTATTTTGATTTATTAATGTAGTAACTTAAGAACTCATAAATACCAATAAATAATACCGCATAAATTCATAAACAAGTTACCATTTTCAAATCGCCAACTTTTGCAGCTTTGAGCAGCGCGTCAGTTGTTTTCTCCAATAAATTCCTGTAACAATATTGATGTTATAACGCTAACCGTTTTGTATTTACTTGACATTGATTAATGTCGCAACTTTACTTAGATTTAGAAAGCTACGTAAATCAAAGTGCTTCACTCGGAGGGTGGCAAATTGTCCAAATTCTAAGTCAGTAGACAAATGCCACGTGGCTCACATAATGGAGGCTGGCTTGACACAAAAGTATTATTAGTGGCCATTACGCTTTATGTTTCAAAATGATAAACATACTTAGTATATTTTTCTGGAGACGCTGAATAGGATGATTATGTAGATCATCTGAATATCTGATATATATTATAATGAGCACTTCTTTTATATACAAGTATCTTATCTTTCGTATCACTGGGAAATGGGTCAGTAAATAAAATTTTATATTTAGATAAGACTTGAGTTTCTAAACGTGCCATTATGTTACAAGTCTATATAAGAATCTTTCTGGAAAGAATAAAAGTTTAAGCTAAAATAAATAAATACACATCCGGCACCCGCACGGTGAATCCACGGATTGGTATTCCAGACCTCAAAACTCTACATGCGTTACAATATTAGTCAAATAAGGGTAAACAACTTGACACTTAACACCAGACCGACGGGACAGCGTTGGTCTGGTGTTAAGCCTATGTGGCTTCGATCACTTGGTCTTAGGTTCGATTCCTGGGTTGGATAACGGAGTAATTCAGAGTTTTTCATTCTTCTATGAAGTTTTCAGTAAATTCCAAGTCCCGAGGTGGGAAGTTAATGGTAATACACCCCAGTGCCTCGAAAAGCAATTTAAGCCGATCGGTCCCGGTCACTATCAACACATCTGATTGTGATCGTTAATAAATGAAACATTATTACCCTAAGCCCACCAACCCGTATTAGAGTAGCGTGGTGGGTCTACGCTGCATATCCCCTCTCCTATAAGAAGAGGTCTGGCCCTGTAGTGGGCCATTAATAGGCTGATAATTATGAAGGGTAGTAAATAAATTAAATGCAGTACGCCCCTAAATAAATTCATAACTACTTTGTGGTGAGAAAACGTTTAACTAACAAGAACATAAAAAAAAGTTTTAATAATACGACTTTATCAGAAGTATTCAGTAATAGTAACAATAAATTAATTAGTAATATCTAATTAAATACATCTCACCTACATCCCAATACTTCTTGGTCAAATCCAAACAACTTTTCATGAACGCTGCATGCAAGAAGAAGAGAGAAGAGACAGTAGTGCAGATAACATTAACCGTGTCTTGGCGCTACTGACAGATTAGCAGACAGGTTCAAAAGTGCAGGCTAAGCATACCATATTATATACTATTTTCTAGTACCTATTTTATAATAACAAATGCATTGAGATGTTTTATTGCTATATTTTTATATGTAGAATCTAAATATATATAAATTTACTAAGTTAGCTTTAGTTGTGTGAATATATTTTAACCACTGAGGCAGCCATGTCAAACTGGAAATCAGTGGTAGGCTCAAAGCATAAAGAATTAAATACTATAGACTAGGGGGTTTTTTTATTTATAAATTCAATTAAAATAATTCAATTTAATTTTATTTCAATCGTAATTCTTAATGAATAATTTTTAGTATTTAATTTATATTTGCTTTTTGTGTAATTTTTTTAGTACCTAGAATTAAGTTTTTTGTGTAATTTAAGATAAGTTTGTTTTTTATGTAATTTTATTCACTAACTCTACTTTCTACTTGACATTTTTGTTATGAGCGCTTATGATTGATATAAATATCAGAAGTCGTAATCTACCTATTATTTAAGAACAATGTTAAATATTTATATTGTTAGCGTTCTTTTAAATAAATAAATAAATAAAAATTGATAAAAAGATTTTTTTTATTTATAAAATTTGATCCATAAAAGAAAAAAAATACATTTTTTGTATCTGTAAGAACTTCTAGTAGAGCACAAGTAATATTATAATATTTTTTTGCATTTCTTAAAACGTTATTAGGTTGCGTTGTTTGAAGGCTTTCAGAATGCTATTATAACAATACCTACACGCGACAGTTTGACATGGCTGTATTAAGGCATATCGTTTATACTTAGCAATATAACTAAATAATTACTATTAGAATTTAATATAACGTATTTGAAATACTAGCATTCTTTATAATCACCTATAGAGAAAGAACTTACACTACGTAATCTACAGAAATGCACTACTTAATCTAATGAAGAGAGGGTGGTGTGGCCTAGTTGAGACAACGTTTGACCCGAGCCGGTAAAGTATTGATAAGCCGTTAGTCCTTGTATTTATCACTAACACTTAAAAATATCTCCTAACTTAGTTCGTTGTCTGAAGATTAAAGTAACTGGCTCCATTTACTTAAATTTATCGAAAGTTTTTAAGCTAATGATGATGTAATCACGAGAAATTTTAAGCTGAATGGTAGCTGCCTAAAAGCTCGGTAGCTTCTAAAATATGCATACAAAACTTTGCATACTGTCTGTATGCATGCATGTATTCGCGAACATCATACCGAAATTCACGTTTGAGTCATAAATTATGTATGTAGCTTATATTTATTACACAAAACGTAAAAAGAAACTTTTATGCTAGCATTAAATATTTATAAATCTATCAAGTATACAGTCCTTGTTTTGCGTTCGAGCCTAGAAGATAGGAAAGATATAGTAAGATCAATGTGCAATGTGTATAACATATTACTGTAACCACACATCATAATGGCATGTGGTTTTACTAATAGTTTAAAATACTTACGTTTTGAATCGCGCAATAGAATCGCGATTAGCTTGTAGATCTTTGATCGGAGGACTGGTGCAGAGCGGTGGAGAATTGGAGTCTTGTATTGATGATAGTTTCGTTGGACGTGGCGATGTATTAGATGATGGAAGAATGGATATCTTTGGGGCAGGCGGATGGTTTTGAGGGGCAACTCCTGAAGGTGGTGTTTGTGGTGTTAGTAATTCTTCTGATGTCCGCGCCGGGCTCCCAAAGCCAGATTCACTGTTAAAAAATACTGTTTTTTAATATTTTTGAAGTAAAACTTTAAAAGTGCGTTGAACTATATTTGTCAAACAAAATCTTTTAAGTTAAGAAGAATAATAATAATAAAAACACTTTATTACACCAAGGAACAAAACATTACAGAAAATAAAAAGCATAAATATAAACAATGGTGTAACGGCGGCCTTATCACTAAAAGTGATCTCTATAAAATAATATTTAAACGGTTTGATAAAGAAAATCGAAGTATAATAATATGATAGGAAATACCTTTTAATTTAAGTATTTCCTTTCAGTCATTCTAACTTATAAAATGCCAATAATTTTTTATGCATGATTTGTAGTTACAGAAATCTATCAGACTGAAAGTTATTATTGTTTGTCCTTTAATACTTTTAAACTGAAGCTAACATAAATTTGATTAAGGAAGTACCGGTTCTCAACAGTTCAGGTAATAAAAGGTATGCTTACCTAGCATGAGATTCAGGAACATCCAAAGACACTCCAGCACTTGGCGTGTCGACGCTTTGTGATATGTCCAGCGACACCGACAATCCCGTGGTAGTATCTAGAGACACTGAAGGTCCAGTACGATCTAGAGACGCTGTCGCGGTGGTGTCAGGGTGAGCTGTCGACTCCGTATCAGGTGTGAGCGGTGCTGCATCGAGGATGTAAATGTTTTCATGACCAATGTCGGTCGGATAGTGGAGGTTTTCTTGAGCTTTGTCGATTCGGAAAAACCGCTCGGCAGTTACCGCTGAAATTTAAAATAAGTTTTAAAAGTTGGAAGCAGCATTAAATGAAGACAACGTTCGTGAACGTTAATAAAGATGAGCATCGTAATCCAAATATTAAGCGAAAATTACATTTTAGAGTAAAAGAAGGTAAACACAATATAATTGAAGTACTTACAGTCTACGAACCACCAGTCAACGAGATTCGAGTATGTTTGAGATTCTTTGATCATGTTTTGAATGAGAGTTCGCATTTGCTCCAAGTCAGCCGTTGGGTTCACTTCCAAAGTGCCGATCCGTTCCGCTGGAATGAAGATAATGTAGCAATCGATATCAATAGCGATCGGAAGAGACACGCGAGCTCTATCAAGTACTCGCTTTACGTTCGACAGGAATTGTTTCAAATATAAAATAACAGAAAATATTCAAAGGTTCGGTAAATAGAATTTCGTCGAAACAATATTATTTTTGTATGTATAGAAATCACGTCAACAATGTGATATTTTGTGCATGTTTGTGAAGATGTTTGATTGTTAGTAAATATTTATTTGGGCTGGTAGAGAATTTTAATGAAATCGCACATTAAAATTTTAAATAATTTAAATAAACGAAATACTTGTAAAAAAATAGTCTTAATTTACTTACTAAAAACCCTTTAATGCTGTAAAATAGAGAGAGACAAATATCTTAGCACTCCATGGATTCACCGTGCGGGTGCCGGGTCCATCGCGTGGCTGAGAGAAAAACTCCGAACAGAGCCCGAGACTTGTGACTCGGGTGTAGGTTTAAGGGTACCCTTAGTGACGCGCGTCAACACTCACCTCCTCTGTTCAAGTTATTCTCCCTGCCCAGCCAAATTCGGAAGGACCCTACTAGAGCAGCTTTGGACACTCGTTCCAATATGGAGCTTACTACACTTCTAGTAAGGCCAAGGTCTTTTAGCAGGTTGTAGAGAGACTTCGCTGGTATACCCCTCGCACCCACTTCTACCGCGTATAAACTAACCACATAGTCATTTTGGTTAGTTCATTAGTAAGGTCATAATATTTATTCACTTTAAATACATGGTCTTTAGGGATGTTTGTTTCCCACGGCTTTACTAATATTATAAAGCTGAAGAGTTTGTTTGTTTGTTTATTTGTTTGTTTGAATGCGCTAATCTCAGGAACTACTGGTTCGAATTGAAAAATTCTTTTGGTGTTGAATAGACCATTTATCGAGGAAAGCTTTAGGCTATATAAGATCACGCTGCAACTATTAGGAGCGAAGAAATAATGGAAAATGTGAAAAAAACGGGGAAAATTATTTATCCTTGAGGGCTTCCGTTGCGTGCGCTGCGAAAACGGTTCAAGATACCAAAAATATATGTATGAAAAATTATTCCTCTTAAAATGATCTAAAAAATGTCTACGACAGTATATTTCTATCTTTTAAGATTAACTCACTAGAACCGTTTTTATGATAATCAAATTTGGTCGAAATTAATGCATTTGTTAAGAATTGTATCAACGTAATAATATTAATCTTTATCCAAATAAATGCGTTGTTGATTAAGAATATTTAAGTGTGAACAAAAATGTCTTTGACATCTCTTAATTTCAATGAACATCTTAAAAGATATTTGAGAGGGGGAGCGGGGAATGAGCACACTTTATATGAATGTCTGTCTTTAAAATTAGAAGGGCACCTAAGAGGTTTTCACGCGAACGAAGTCGCGGGCGACTGCTAGTCATATAATAAATGATTTACTCAAATATATAAAATGATTTAAAAGTTAGATTAGATTGGATAGGTAAAAACTAATACATAGGTAAAACTAGATTAATACTTAGTTTAGGTAACCTTTAAGTATCTGAGTTTTTTAGATTAAATCAACTACTACCGCGTTTAGTACGAATACATGTCTAACTAGGGCATGAAATGTGTTAAGATAAATATAAAGCATTTCTTACCTGTTTTGGCTAACAATTCCTTATCATAATGGTGTCGCTCGTAGTCAACCATCGTTATGAGATTTACTGTCAGCGACAGTTTGTCCATGGTCGCTAGGCTGAAGCGAAAACAACTTCTTTAGACGAAAAATATTTTCCAGTTTCCTTTGGCTCGTTATAAAAAATAATGAGAGTGATTTTTTACGATGTACGACGCGACATCAAAATTTACTGAACAATTTTATAGTACAGAGTTTATTATGAAAGCTCCGTCAAAATTGTAGGTCACTTTAATATATCAGTTTTTAATAAATACTTTATTCAAGTACAATAAATGGATGTTTTGGGGTCATTACATATTTTTACTAACTATCACGATGGTCCAGTGGTTAGTTAGCCTATGTGCCATAGGATCCTGGATTCGAATCCTGGACTGGGTTATAAAATATAGGCTTTTCTCCTTTCAAACAACTCTTAGTAGCAGCACGACGATATGAAGTTGGTTTACAATTCCGTTTTTCAGAGAACAAGTTTCAATTATTTATTTATTTATTTATTACTACCATCTGAAAGTAATGGGGGTGGGTGGATGATCTGATAGTGATTGCCCCAAGCCTTGCAATCAGTATTGGAGCAGTTTTGTGGGCTCAGTTTCAAATCCTCTCTTTCATAAATATAGATACCCCTGGTCTTGTCGTGGGTTAATTACCATGTCATTAGTTCTCATATATCATATTGTTAGTAGATAAATATAATAATAAACACTGTATTTAACACCTATTATATCACACAAGCTTAGATGTAAGTAGGTCAACAATAGTCACCACAGAAAGTTCTACGAAAGTAGTACGCTCTTCGTACTACGAATGCAATTAAAACTTTACCAAAATACAGAAAAAGAAACGAAGACAGTTAAAACTTTAACCGTTTGTTGGTTTATACTTACGGGGCCAATACTCTTCCAGGTTTTTTCTTAGCGAGCATAATAGCCTGGTTCAACCTGCACAGAGTGATAACTGACGGTGCTAGTCTGCAAGCTTCACCGTCTACTTGCATTGGAATTACTTTGGTGGTGACGATCTTTGCAGTCTTGCACTGAGTGATGCATGTACCGTGACCCCCGGCTTGCAGTAATGGCTGCAAATTACATATATTTTTTAGTGATTTTATTTTCATATTTCGCAGGTGTATTTATTTGCATGTTAATCAAGTAATGTATGGCCGAGTTTGTTGTGGGCGTTTCGCGGTCCAATGCGGGTTGAGAATCCTCGTAGCTTTAATTTTAAGTTTTCGACAATTTCACCGTTACTTTTATATAATCTAAAATTAGTTATTGCCGATTCTTATGTTTTAATATAGTTCTTTGGTTATTTTTTACATATAAAACAACATACTTACAAGTATCAATACATACCATACCAGTAAAGAATACAAAGAATATTTCTGGCTTAATTCGGATCATATATTTTTTCCGTTGCTTGAAAATTAAATTACAAGAAATCTCTATTTACACAAAAAATCTTTTACGATCGTATGTAGTAGTGTAGGTAGGTACATTAGAATATACGAGTACCTATGTTTAGCAAGCTCTACAACCTAAACTATTTGAAGTATTTCAATATTATAGGTACCTACGCACTTATAGGTACTTAAGTAGTCATTAGATTCGTCTCAGTTACGAAAGTGACAAAGGGTGTATTATTTCCCGGAATTTCCCCCGACAACGGGAATTACGCCGGAAATACCGATCTTCAATACCTCTTATCGGATTTCATAACTTCTTCCTCTAGTGGAAAGTTACGTTGGCTACTACTATCTGTTATTTACTGCTGTTCCATAACAAATTGAAAATTAAAGAATAACATAAACTTATAGCAAAAATATAAAACATGATAATTATAAAGCATAAAAATTTAATACATCCAACCAACTACATTACATAGGTACATAACAAAAAATAGAACCGACTCAAAACGCCCTAAAAAGTAAAAAATAACTGTCATTTAGTTGCTTTAATTTACTCAAGCATATCTAGGAGTCGGTGCCAGCAAGTTTAAGGAACATTTATTTAACGTAGTGAAGCAATTCGTAGGTTCTAGGTAACGTTCTTAAAGTAGAAATCTTGGCTGGCACCGACTCCTAGATATGCTTAAGTAAATTTAAGCAACTAAATGACACAGTTATTTTGAGTCGGTTCTATTTTTTGTTAAAAATTTTTTTTTCTTACTTTTAAGCGATTTATCGCCACGTAACGTACTCGTACTATACTGCAATAGTATATTATATCTACGGCATTTGTAGCCAAAAAGCTACCGATATTTACACAAAAACCAAAATCGTTGCAAGTGTGCCTATACAATTTGAAGAGTTCCTTTAATTTTCCCAGGATATCATCATCAGATCCTAACAAGATGACAATGGGACCATCTTGGAAGTGTGCTCTTTCTAATAAAAAAAGAATTATCGAAATCGGACAACTGTAGAAAGTGTTATGCGTGGTCATATATAAAAAAATATATACGTGTCGAATTGAGAACCCCCTTCGTTCTTTTTCGTCGGTTAAAAACTAAATTGAATGTAGTGATATCAAGCTATTGTATTTTTAATACAAATGATAGGCCTGCGACTTCATTTGCGAGAAAAAAGAGCCTAAATTATGCTCTGAAGTGAATAAGGCCTCGATTTAAAAGAATTTTGGTGATAAATGAGATTATTACCAAAATTCGTCTAATCGATTTAGCGGTTTAGTCGTGAAAATGTGACAGACAGGAAGATTTATTTTCGTTTAATAATTTTAATATAGAATGAATTACTTTACTGACTGCAATAAATAATACCTTAAGTTTTCAATACAATTTATATTATCACACCGAAGCTTTCGCTTCCATAGAAATGGAAGGCGGAATCAAAGATTGGATAGCAATGGATACTACGGCATATATGTGTAGAACTGAATATACAGTACAAAAGCATTATAGAGTTTAATGGAATGCGAATAGCATCGTCTATGAGATACTCGTGGTAGAGACATTTGCTGAACACTAGGACACTGATAGGATTAAGTATACGTCGATAGCTAGACGGGGAGCCTCGTGTTGCATTAGGATTCCTGTCGTATATATGTTACAGTTAAAACCAGTTTTTGGTTAAAACACTGTTTTCTTAGTTAGTTTTAGTTTTTACGAAAGGAAAATACAACCAGGACGGAAACAATAATTATGCTTAACATAAAAAGTTCGAGGTAAAATAATAACTTTAATAAATTCTAAATCTGAGATCCCCGACTCCACGCAATCTTGTCCTACACCAATTTTTTTTGAAAAGCGCAAAGATTGTATAAAATGAACAAACTAGACCTTCGTGTCGCTAAAGGTCGCCGGTCGTAGGTTGGGCTGAATGAATACTTAAAGTGCCACAAATCTGAGTAATTCGACTTTACGCAGTGTTATTTGCCTTTTCACTACTGATTTTATGAAGCGCGAAGTCAAAATCTGGCGACGACCAAATAAGAACACTGGTTAATTCGAAGATATTTCGTAAAAACTAGTGCTAACTAGGAAAAATGCTTTCTAACCAAAAAGGATTTTAACGGTAACATATTCATCTATATATAGAGACCAGTATTTAGTTTCTCGAATTAAACCCGACGTATAATAGCTGCTGTATTTCACAGAGTTCATTGTGATTTGATATCGACTGCGGGGATTTCAATAATTGAACTCGATGCGTGTAAAGTTCAATTAATTGACAGTCGCATTAGCAAAAGTAGAACCTAACGTGGGACATAGAATGATTTTATTATGCGGCTGGGGCTTAAAAAGTATTAATCGACCAGAAAAACAAAAAATCATCATGCTGCGGAAAAAAAGAACTAGGTATCTAACTTCTTCTACCAACGTACTATGTATGGACAGACTGCCAATTGTACTCGTGGCATTCTAAATCTAGGTAATTTAATTTCTAGTCAGCCTATACTGTCCGCTTTTGCAATACGCCAAACTGCGCAAGGGTGCCATGCTGAGAACAGCTATTTCGTACTACTAAATCAATTTGTACAGTTCGCAGACATACACCTCGTGTTCAGAGCAAACTCAAAGTTGGCCGACACCTATACCGTAGTTTTATTAGTTTTGAATATTTTATCAATTTTTGTCAGAAAATATAAATTATTCGGAGAACGCTTAAAACTGTAAATGATAAAATACAAACCAGTTGATAAGTAGTTAATCCTACGACTTCTATTAGCCCATCTTCGGTCGAGGGCTCGGAAGTTCCTCCCGACTTGTTCCAAGGGTGTGTTCCACCCCCGTAGCTGAAAATATATTCCTTTAATAATACATTGGTATGACCAACTGACGTACTCGACGGCCTCCGTGGCGCTGTGGTATGCGCAGTGGATTTATAAGGTCCTTGGTTCGATTCCCGGTTGGATCGATTCAGATTTTCTAAATTGGTCCAGGTCTGGATGAGATCGCCAAAAACTTGAGCGTTCTGGTACCTAAATTGTGTTGTAGAAACCGACAGGGGTCTGGATTTCATCCTTCTAACAAGTTTCCTTTCATCTTAGCCCGCTTTCATCTCACGATTGCATCATTACTCAACATCAAGACGTGTAATTGCAGACAAGGGTTAAAAAATAATAAGCAAAACTGCCTTACATTATTGGAACATGGACCTGTAACCCTGAGAATTACCTTTATTTTCTTCTTTCTTCAAGATAATAAAATATGAAACAAAAATAAACCGTATTTTGGTCCATAATATATATATTCATAGTCACGGTTAAAGGAATAAGACCTTATGTTAAAACACCTTTCCTTTGCCTTCCACCCACAAGTATAAAGCAAATGATGAATGACATATGCCTGTTAATTAACCGGCAAATACAGCCCGGAATACAGTAACATTCCTCGGCGGCAGTAATAGAAAATGCTTTCAATTTTACATGTAATTGAATACACAGAATATTTCAAAAATACCTTGGAATGTTTAAAAACACAATAGCGTGTACTTTATGTTCCCGCAACACCGGCGTGTAATCCTTTCCATCGCATTCCATGGTGACGAACTCCGCCAGACCCTTCCACTTGCGCTGCATGAGGTCTTTGCCTCCAGCGGTGCCGTAGAACAGCTTGTTTCTTATGCGTGAGTTGAATTTCTCTGGGTGTGCCTCTAAAACAACATTGAAATGTAGGTACTATAAAAATTTTTAACAAAAAATAGAACCGACTCAAAACGCACTAAAAAGTAAAAAATAACTGTGTCATTTAGTTGCTTTAATTTACTCAAGCATATCTATGAAGTCGGTGCCAACAGGTTTAAGGAACATTTATTTAACGTAGTAAAGCAGTTTGTGGGTTCTAGGTAACGTCCTTAAAGTAGAAACCTTGGCTGGCACCGACTCCTAAACCTAATTTGAAGAGTTCCTTCAATTTCCCCAGGATATCATCGTCAGATCCTAACATGATGACAATACGACCACCTTGGAAGTATGCCCTTTCTAATAAAAAAAGAATTATCAAAATCGGACCACTCTGTAAAAAGTTATGCGTGGTCATACATAAAAAAAATATACGTGTCGAATTGAGAACCTCCTCCGTTTTTTTTCGTCGGTTAAAAATAAAAGGAAGTAAAAATTATAAAAAAATTCCCGACGGTCATTAACTTAGTGAGGACTACGACCTGTGTATTATTAAATCATTTATGTTCATCATAATTCATTTAATTTCTGTAACTGAAACTTCGACCTGGCTATCTTTTTTTCTCTTTCCCTTAAAATCGGATTTCTATTAAAAAATGCACGAAAACAGTAGGTAAGATTAATTCTTGTTACGGAATAAGTACAGTTTACCGTATGTTAAAAATCTTTACCTCAAGTTTAAATAAGTACAATCAGATTAAGAGTATTTGGAAATGGGTCAAAGACAGTAAAAAAGTAAAAATTGTGAACTTACGGTATTATGTACAATTACGGTATTATGTACTGTTATGTACAATCTGTATGTGTCTTTACTTATACGATTCTACAATTGTAGGGAATGTTAAAATATTAAAAAACAAAATTATTATCACTATCTAAATCAAAATGGACATAAAGACATCATACATGTCACAAATAGTATAACAAATGTTAAAATAGCCGGGACGCTTAAGTACCTCTTGCTTCGTGGAACTCGAGAGCGATATGCGCATCGACGCCGAACGAGAAATAATTGTTGACGACGTTGAGAGGCAGCTCGGGCTTAGCGTTGCTAGTATCCTCTCCAGACGCCGCCTCGTTAGGCTCCACCTTTAATTCCCAACGGTCGAGTAGCACGGTGTCGCTCTCGCCAATGTGGGCCAAGATTTTGGAAATCGGCTCATCTTCGTATCCCTAAATATAAGGAAAACTTTTATTTATTTATCATCATCATTATCATCCTATAAACGGCCCACTACAGGGCCAGGCCTCCTTCCTTATAGGAGAGGGGATATGGAGCGTGCACCCACCACGCTGCTCCAATGCGGGCTGGCGGGCTTTTGGTGATAATGTTGTATATCATCATCATTATAAGCCTATTTAATTGTTCCACCGTAAGGTCAGGGCTCTGACTGCCTCGTTGGTCTGGTGGTTAGCCTACCCGGCTTCGATCACGAGGTCCTGGGTTCGAATCCTGGGTCGGGTCACGGAATAATTCTGAGTTTTTGATTCTTCTATGAAATTCTCAGTAAATTCCAAGTCCGGAGTCGGGAAGTTGGTGGTGTTAAACCCCACGGGGGTTTAAAACCACGGAGAGCACGTTAAGCCGTCGGTCCCGGTCACTGTCATCAACATCTGATAGTGATCGTTAATAAATGAAACATTATCACCCTAAGCCCGCCAATCCGCATTGGAGCAGCGTGGTGGGTCTGCACTCCATATCCCCTCTCCTATAAGGAGGGAGGCCTGGCCCTGTAATGGGCCGTTAATAGGCTGATAATGATGATGATGATGAAGGTCAGGCCTCCTTCCTCACAAGAGAGGACTTGGAGCTCAGACTCATCATGCTTCTTCAATGCGGGTTACCGTACTTAAGCCGATTGTTTGACTTAAAGATGATTATCAAATGTTAACAATAATTATTACTGTCAGTTTAAAGTACTCTCTTCAAGGCACGGAAATTTATCTTAACATCTCATAGTCGGCTTTAAGGTTGAACACAATGAGCGTACAGGTTAACAAATAGATCAGTGACACAGTTATGTAATGCATAATTTTACAGTAAAAGTTCGTTTTCATTTCAGTAAAGTAATGATGTTGTTTATAGGTCTACATAAATATCATTTTTAACCGACTTCAAAAAGAAGGTTATCAATTCGACCCGTATGTATGTAATATTTCCAAAACAGCCCCGTTTTCGCATATTTTAGTCTATATCAGCATCTGAACAAATGTGCCAAATTTCATAAGTCGGCGCCACCTGTAAGCTTTCTACTTTAAAGATGATACCTAATTCACACAAAGTTCTTTGCTGCTTTGTTGAATAAACTTTCCTTAAACTTGGATGGCACCGAGTTTATAGATATGGTTAAGTAAATTAAAGTAACTAAATGACGCATTTATTTTATACTTTTCAGTGGGTTTTGAAGTCGGTTTATTTTTTTAGTATGTTTACTTTTTACACATTAGTACGAGGTATAAATGTGGTAAAAGAAATTGCGTAACTTAACTAAATAGATACAAACATGTTTATGATGTTGTGCTTAAAGCTAATTTTGTATTCAAATGTAAATTAGTTTTACAGGGGCCAAAGCTTGTTTATGTTTTAAGCATAGAATACTCGGTTTATTTACATGCCTGAAATACACAATGAGCCAAAAATAGAAATGTTCAATTTATTTATACAAGAAACTTGGGATGTTTGTAACTTAATCAAAATTTCGGTTTCTAATTAGACTTGTTGAATTCTAATAACGTTATACTAATAAATATGGTAGACGTAATTTTAAACTCAATTGAAATTTGACGACCTCCGTGGCGCAGTGGTATGCGTGGTGGATTTATAAGACGGCGGGGCAGATTGAGATTTTTCATAATTTGTCTTGCTCTGGCTGGTGGGAGGCTTTCGCCGTGGCTAGTTACCACCCTACTGTAAAAGACGTATCGCTAAGCGATTTAGCGTTCCGGTACGATGTCATGTAGAAACCGAAAGGGGTGTGGATTTTCCCACTTCTAACAAGTTAGCCCGCTTCCATCTTAGACTGCATCATCACTTAACATCAGGTGTGATGAGCAGTCAAGGGCCAACTTGTAGTCGATAAAAAAAAAATTTTTTTTAACTGCTTGACTGATCCAGTGGGCAGCACATTTGGCTTCCTATGACAAGGTTTTATGTAGGGCAATGAATTAATGAATGACTGAGCTTTTCTTTCTTTAGATATTTTCAGTAAAAATCTCCATCCGGAGTTAGGCGGCTAGTGGTTTTATATGCCCGTGCCTCAGAGATGTAATCTGTAATGTAAGGTGTAATACACGAAACAAAAAAGCAGCGTTCTAGCGTTGAATGAGCAATCTGCCGCTTGTCGATGCCAAAGGCATAATGTAACGGTTGCAAAGCGGATGTAACAGAAATCGATTTTTTGAATGACATTTATGTCGTATTGGACGGGTGCATCCCAGTAGTACCCCACTCCGTAGTTCTATAGAACTGTTGGGATATTTTCCGGGTTGTAAAATTATATCCCAATAGTTCTATATAGTACTGTAGTATAGTTTTTGCTCTTGACTTTACTTATAGCATATAAGTTATAAACTTTATATTATTTTCATTGATATTTCATTTTGTTTTTAACAAAAAAATGTCCCTTGCGACAAAAGCTAAAAACCAAGTAGTAGTCGTGTCTAAAAAAATGTTCTATTATTTTAGAAGTTACAGGGGAGGACACATTTTACCACTTTGGAAGTATCTTTCACTCAAACTATTCAGTTTAGAAAAAAATGATATAAGAAAGACTCCAATCAGTTTTTGAATTGGACTGGAGACACTATTCCAGTCCAATTCATCCACTTAGCTTTCCAAAGAGAAGCCAGGTCCTGCAGTGAACTATTTATAAAAACTGATGATGGTAATAAAAAACAAAAGAAAACAATTATTACCCCTCCCCAGCCGAGCGCCCTGGCGAGGTCGTTGCCTGTGCCCAACGGCAGCACGCCCACTGCTGGGCGCGATCCGATGCGATCCAGCACACTCAGTACCCAGCCCACCGTACCATCGCCTCCGCATGCCAGCACACGCAGGTTGTGCACTTTGCGGAACATTTCTAGCCTGAAAAATAAATCATCTTTAATATACAAAAAAAAAAACAATATAATATAGATATTTTACAACAATTTAATAATTCACACCACGGCTTCCGAGGCGGTGGAGTCACTACAAATAGTCCAACATGACGTTTCAAAAGCGTTTGTTATCTAAGCCGACTTAAATAAACGACTATGAATTTAAAAAGAATTAAATGTAAACTATTAGTCGTCCGCGACTTCGTTTGCGTGGATTCCAGGGCTTTCTTTTTTGAACTAAGTGCTTTTATGTTAAAAACGTTCCTCTTGAATTACGTTATTTATTTATGAAAACACAACATTAAAATCCGTTGCGTTTCATAGATTTCTATTGATAACTGTAAATAAAAGTAAGTTGACTCGAGAAG
This sequence comes from Mycalesis mineus, assembly GCA_034621355.1. Classification (NCBI taxonomy): domain Eukaryota; kingdom Metazoa; phylum Arthropoda; class Insecta; order Lepidoptera; family Nymphalidae; genus Mycalesis; species Mycalesis mineus. The sequence continues at coordinate 8,876,344 of CM067886.1, read as the reverse complement.
AACTTAATCTCATTTGCGTTTCAGTAATAAGTAGGACGACAATGCATGGACGCATCATTTAACTAAAAATATTTTTATATGTAATGACCTACAGCTTTACATCTGTTAATTTAAAATCAAACTTTTGATTTGTTCACTCTAACATTACAGACTACTAACCAGCTGTTTAAATATCTAGGAGAGACATAAGCTGAGATGATGAGTGAAGATAGTATGTTAAATTATTATCTAAGAGCGAGTCTTGAGACCAAACCCAACTCAACTTCAGTGACGTCCACATCGCTTAATTGAGACACACATACGAGCACCTACGTTTACATCTACAAGTATGTGTGCATTCTTGACAGACAAAGATGTTACGTACTATACTCAGACATACAATAACATGAATTTTTTTCTACATCGATGACGCAATATGTGTGCAAATACTACAGTTTAGAATAGTTCTAGTATTTCCAAAAGGAAAGACAAATAATCCATTACCCACGCCACAGTAATTTTCATAACCAATACCTTCGCAGACTAACTTGTATGGTGTTTAAAGATATTGTTTTATGTAGCTTTAAAGCAGCGATAAGGCCGCCTTTTGTTATTCTTCTTCTGTCTGTTTATTGTTTTTATTTCTTACATGTATTGTGGTGTATAAAATATGAAGTATCTAAGTAAATAAAAATAATCAGCTGCAATCCCGATGGTGAGTTGATCTTGCAATTGATTGGCAGGTTTGCTTGTATTTCAATTTTTTATTTTTGAGAATTTTTACTTCAAATAAGGCACTTTGAAATCTTTAAGGTACATCCTACATTCTCTCATCTACAAAGAATGTTATCTATACATAAGATACATACATATACGTGGGAACAGTCTAGTTGAAGAAGTTTCATAAAGTTGCCGTCACCTACACAACCGGTGCGCATATTTTCACTAACACAAGGTACGAGTAACTTGGCACGCCCGTGCATACTTTACAAAGTGCTTGTATGCGCAAACTTGACAAGAATGCAACAGACAAGCCTTCGAGTTGCCTAAAATTTAAGGCAAATTAATTTTAACAGAATGTCACTGTTTCTCTAAGCGTACAACTAGACAAGGATAGAATACTATATCTACCTATAATCTAAGATATAAGAAATCATAGAACACACAGCTTCATTTATTTTAAACAAGCTAAATTTTATATTGCTTGAAATAAACTCTGAAAATAAGTCTTACTTTAATATAAACTAATACTTTAATATAAAGTATGTATTTTTTATTCACGCATAACTTTTTCCAGAGTTGTCCGATTTTGATAATTCTTTTTTTATTTGAAAGGGCACACTTCTAAGTTGGTCTTGGTGGTTGTCATCATGTTAGGATCTTATGATGATATCCTGGGAAAATTTAAGAAACTCTTCAAATGCTAAAGGCATATCTAGGAGTCGGTGCCAGTCAAGGTTTCTACTTTAAGGGCATTACGTAGAACCCACAAACTAACTGCTTTACTACGTTAAATAAATGTTCTTTAAACTTGCTGGCACCGACTTCATAGATATGCTTAAGTAAATTAAAGCAACTAAATGACACAGTTATTTTTTACTTTTTAGTGCGTTTTGAGTCGGTTCTATTTTTTGTTAAAAATTTTACAGTATACCTATTAGCCAGACACTGCCGACAGACATTGTTGTACCTACTACTGTTCTAACTTTAGGGAAACTGAACTTTTCATGAAACCGCCAGACGCCATCTACTGGGATCAATTGTATTTTTATCCAGAAACCCGTAGAAAAATACATGCATAAATGAAAATACGAGAATGTAACATATTATTTCATTTTATATCTTTTCTTTACATTTCTTTATAAAATTTTAAACTTGTATAAGTTTATACGAGTTCAAATAACTTGTAAAGTAGTTTGTTGTCAGCAATGTAAGGAGAGTCAGCAAAACTTTGTACAGTATTGTTAATAGTGTAAGCGTAGTTAACAAAGTTTCTATATGAAATGTAAATAGACAGGAAAACTTAGTGATTGTTTTCAACGTTACTTTTGCATGTGTTATTATTTACTTTAAGTTTATTAGCTTCCATTCTGAAATGTTGATGCATGTTATAACTGCAAGTTATAAGAACTACTTACCTTGTCGTTTGCTTTTTTTAAGCTGGAATTCATAAAATATAAACGAGTAATTTTTTTATAACTACATTCTGAAAATTAAATGGTGAATTTTCACTTCTATCCTCCGTTATTATTTATGTATGTATGTGTGTTTATGTGTTTTTATGTAGTTTTTGTAATTTAGAATTTTTTGCAAGTATATTTTTATTTTTATTTTGTTTTTGTGTACGTACACCCGAACCTACTCCAATGTATACACTTTTCCTCTTAAAATTGGTTGTCTGGAAGAAATCGCTCATTAGTGATAAGACTGCCATTTGCTGTTTTTGATACTCAGGGAGTGTTAGGTTTTTCAAGGCCCGCGATAAAAGCTATACAATAGCTTAAAATAAATAAATAGTTGTTTAAATATTTCGATGTATTTTTAACATTAACGTCACTGCCATAGTAAATAATACTGAGCAAATCTCGGTTGCTTAGGCGTAGAATTAAAATACGTAGTAAGCTGAATAACCACGAATACACAAAGGCAGTTGGAATACACAAAGATCAATGATATTTATTAGGTATGTTCTGCAACCCTTGTCTATGTATTATTCATAGACGTATTTGAGCACGATAATTGCCTCTCAATATCCATTTATTCATTCAATAAAATACGATCTTTCCGATTTCTCTATTAGAATGGGTCTGAAGAAATTCAACCTCTGGAAATTTTAATCAGCTGGGCCGTTGCGTTTGTGACAGCGAATGGAATTTGAATGGAATATTTTGCCTCACCAACTTTACCGAACTTTTTGAATAGCATTGGCGTTGAATAACCGTCGTTACAAATAAGCCCAAAGCTCTCCTACTTGTGATCTACTGTTTATTTACATGAAGGCAACTCTGAATATTATTTAATTTGTTTGTTATGCTTTCAGGTTCTTAATACATAATTAATAAAGAAATTTACATACACGTTATAGATCGTGTATACACGTTATAGATCGTGCAATCCACGAAAGCTCGTCGTTTTTTGTTTTTCAAACGCTTACAGTGCAAATGTGCAATAAAAACTTCAAGAATGTGAGTTCTATTACACATTGCTACTCATCACGCAGTAATAGAACTCACATTCTTGCAATTTTTTATTGCAGACTTGCACGGCAAGCGTTTGAAATACAAAAAAACGTCGAACCTTCGTGGGTTGAACGATCTATATCAGACGTACTTTACATAGATTAATGTTAAATATTATTATAGGTTCTCAGGAAAAGCATACTTTATCAAAATAATAAAAATTTTCATACACCTCATGCGGCTATCCAAACTGTCTTAACATTAGATTATTTTACGTATCAAGTTTCTTTGTACGTAGAAATTTCATTAAGTTCTGATAATTCTGAAAAATTTTACTTTCCTTTTTTATATGAGTTATACGACTTTACGTGGACATTAATTTGGCTTAACTTTTCCATAATGACACAATCCAAGTTGGCAAGTGAATAATGTTGAACTTTGCGGTAATTCCCCTTAACGTCAGACGAGAGCGGGAACACTTAAACGCAAAAGTCTTTGTGAAACCGTCAAAGCTTTACGCCTGTGATTATTAGCCGCCATGAAACGGCATTGCTAAAGCGTAGCGCAAAATGCACGACGTGGATTTTATGACTGCTAAACTTTTCTGTGATCTACTTTTTTATCGCAAAGTTCTGGTTACTTGCTCGTACTGTTTTTTCTTTGATATTATGAGTATACACGTTTTCATTACTGGCTTTCGTTAAATTGTCTTTATCACTTTTTTGCATATCTATGAACGACATATACAATATACCTATTACCTCCTCGATCTTTGTGCATAAGTGTTAGTAAAATATAAAAAATATAGGTATATATAGGTATACAATAAATTGCGAAAGAATATAATTTTAAATTTATTTTAGACTATCAGCTCGTTGTTAGGAGTAGGACGAAAATCCACACCCCTTTCGGTTTCTACACGACATCATACCGGAACGCTGAACCGCTTGGCGGTACGTCTTTGTCGGTAGGGTAGTAACTAGCCACGGCGAAAGCCTCCCACCAGCCAGACCACGAAAAATTAAGAAAAATCTCAATCTGCCCCGCCGGGAATCTAACTCAGGACCTCCGTCTTATAAATCTGCGCCATGGGGGTCGTCTATTTGTTATTAATAATTATTCAATATGGAGTTTCTATAGGGTTCATTTCCCTACATCCTTACAATACGAACATTTTACTGTATTGAGATCTGATGAAATGAATAAAGTTATCTGAATTAAAATAATTCCAAGAAGAACCTTAGAAAAAATCAATTGGTGAAAACTGCATAAAACTTATTCCAGTAGCCTTGGGGTTAATTGTAAAAAAGATAGACAGCACTCCTGTCTATCTTTTTTCCTGTCACAGGAGTGGCGATTGGCGAAGGATTTTGTTTATTTGTAGTTTTTGTTTATTCCAGTTAGTAAGACAAGGTTTGGCGTAAATTCGTTCTAAAATGACGATAAATGTTGGAAGTATTGTAAAAGTCAAAAGAACGCGACAAAAGCAGAAGCCTTACCGCTTTTATAAAAAAAAATGAAAAACAAATAAAACTAATCGTTATATGTTTAGTACTCTAATAGTTGTATTTTTCTACAACATTTAACTTTTGTAACAATTTTCATTTTAAATAGTGAAAACGTGGCATTATCCAAGTTGTGTTAATATTTCAGTATGTACACAATAGCTACCCGAATGGAAAATAATATTATCCCCTCGACACTTCTAACATTTATGTGTAAGCAAATAAAATGTTCATGACTGTCTGTGTTGTAAATTAAGCGTTTTACAGAATGGGGTTATATTTTAGTATCATACAAAGGATGTTGTGGCACATTAACTTTATGGAGATCAAATAATACTTAATTTTAAAGTACACTTATGTAGAAGCTATAAATATAAATGAGGTCTTTATTCTGCTTAAAGTTTTTAACAATATACTTCTATTAACAACATTAATGTTGTTAAAAAGTGAAAATTTGTAAGTGTGTATGAAGTGATAGACAAGAAATTGAATTGATTTGTCGGAAAAAAATGGAGGTAGATTATACCCTAGAAATGAACATGGGCTGAACATAGACTCTGTAAAATTATATTTCAAATTTATAAATTGTATTTAAAATATAATTTACCTGTCGGTTTTACAAAAACAACATTTGTTAATTTGATTAGTCTGTTTTGAAAATATTTTATTTCGCATTAAAGTGAATAAACTCAATAAATAAATATAAAAAATAAATGTGAGTATTCATTTATAAGAAGTCTAATATACTACGATACATATTATAAAGAAAAAATAAGCACAATAGGTACCTATTTCTACAGGTTGGAGGCGTTAACATACGATAAGACCGCCTTTTGTATTCTAGTTCTTCTATGCCAAGTCCCTGTTTTATAGTTTATGTCCTAGCTTTGTGGTGTATAAGTAGTGGATTTCGACGAATTGAGAACTTCCTCCTTTTTGAAATCGGTTTATTAAAACATAAACAGGTAGAAAGTTTGGAGTCTAGTCTACGTGTTTATACCTAAACTTTGTAAATGTTCCACACTATTACCGAGAATTTCCTTACTGCGTGTTTATCTCGATTTACGTAGGTAGAGGGAGAATACCGATCTCATATTCTACTTGCGCAAAATAATACCAAATCCAAAACATGGGCTTGTTTTAATTATGCTAAATTCATTCTAATAATAATTTTAGGAACTTCTAACGTTTTGATTTAATTTATCACAATTATGGTGGCATTATCTACTTCGATTTACATAGTATATTTAAAGACTAAAGAATCCCCATTTCCTCTGCAACCATTAGGTAAGCCTGTACTAATAGTCAGCAAAAGCAGCGGGTGGAGATCGAACCCAGCACCTTTTAGCTTTGCGTTCAGCACGTTTACTATGGAATTATTGAAACTACGAAATATTATATTACACTCTACTTAATTATTAACGGCCTATTTAGTAACTCACTACAAGTCTAGGCCTATTTTTTTGTAAGCCTGGGTGTTTGGAGTTTAAACTCCACACTACTCCAATGCAAGTGACGGCCGAGTGGCGCAGTGGGCAGTGACCCTGCTTCTGCAACCTAGGCCGTGGGTTCGATTCCCACATCTGGAAAATATTTGTGTGATGAGCATGAATGTTTTCCAGTGTCTGGGTGTTTATCTTTATATTGTAAGTATTTATGTATAATATATATAAAATTATACATCAGTTATCTTGGTACCCATAACACAAGCTACCTAAACTTACTTTGGAGCTATATAGTGATGTGTGTAATTGTCCTATAATATTTATTATTTAGGTAATGCAAATTTCTTGAAAGGAAACTAAGCTCTTCCTCCTTACAACCTCTAAATTTAGGGGGTGCTCTAATTACGTCCTTAGTATTAATAAAGTAAATTTTATAGTATTAACGAAGTAAGTATAATAAGTTGTGATCTCAGTAATTTGATTTCAGAGGTCCGAAGGAAATGTAAACATGTTACTGCAAAGCGAACGATAAATTACAGAATAGACAGCTATTAAATCTTACCAACTGAAGCTATTATAATATTGAATTTTAATTGGTCGAATATGAATCCACAATTGAAGCGAGTAATAACTCAATTATGTTTTCATGGAAAATATGTTTGTGTAATTTGGAAGAAATTATTCACTTTTGTACTCGTATTTGCTTATCATTAAAATCGCAGTAACAAAGAGTATGGATATGTTTTTTATATTTTTAATTAATTTTTGACAATGCTGAATTATGGTAAATGTTCAATCACGAGAGACATTTCAATTTGTTGCAAAAAAATACGGCACTTAATCCCTACAAATATTATAAAGGCAATGAATGAATGAAATGGATTTTGGTGAAACTTCACAATAATATAGATTAAATATCAGAATTAGCACATAGGCAACATTGTGTCCTGAAATTTCCACGGGAACAAGAACTACGTCCGCTAGTACTTAACATATTTTAAGTGCGCCATTTTGACGCTCCATACGATCGGGTACTATGACGTCACTAATGTCTGCATTCACTTTTCTATAGGATGTCAGAACGGTTGACGTCAATTATGAAGCGAACCAATAGCACAGAATAAATATCTATTTAATTGCCAATGGCACACGTAGTATTAAGGCGCATCCAGACATGCGGGACTCGCCAAGAGCTTAATGTCCTTTGAACCTTTTGCAGTCTGCGCGGATACTTGTATAGATTGGTCAATCCACGATGGCTCGTCGTTTTTTGTTACGATACGTGTTTTTGACTATATAAATAAAATATTAGTAAAAAAATTTAAGTAGAGCATCATTCCGTTTGGTCATGACATGCAGCGACACAATCTACAATAGCTCGTGTACACCGAGCCGTGGTCGACTCGAGACTGATGTTCGAACTGTACTCCCCGCACCTTTCGGTTGCCCCTTGCGACAAATAGTGGGGCGAGCCTTAATGAATTGACCAAAGTATAATTTGGAGAGCAATGTGTGTATGTTGATATGATTGGCCTTTGGCGAGTGCCGAGCCAATTCTCGGTTCGGTATTAGCAGAACGCCGAGCATGACTATTTGTTGATATTTTCCGCATGTTTAATGTGCACCCGTTGCGCGACATATTATGAGCACAAAGTACTGAGGTAAACACTCGGCACTCGGATAATCCTGTATGTCTGGATGCACCTTTATGTAGAATTTCTTAAGCATATATACTATTTTTAATAAAATATTTTAATTCAGTAAATTGATAAAAATTGATTTTATTATAAGTAAAAATTTCTAATCTTAATTCGGGTCACACGCATATTATTCCCTATAGTAATATAATAAAATAAATAAATTACTCACCCAGGTCCGGGTCCACCCTGGGTAAGGTCGAACACTTGTCTTGGATTCAAAAGCCATTGAAATTTCTGCAACAGTTTCGCGCCCTGGTTGCCTCCGCTCTTCGGGTTAATAAAAACCAGAACAGGCTTCACGTTGGCAGTTGGAATTGGTTTAATAACAAAAGTCTTTTGTTCGCTTTTAGAGTCTTTTCCTTTTTTCTTGGCCGTATTCTTCTTTTTCGGCGATTTCCTTAACGAAGACTTAAAGCTACCCCGTTTAGGGAGTTTTACTATCCACGACGGTGGGACGATTATATTTGATTGCGTACCTAAGGAAGAGTGACAGACTCATAAAGTGTTCAACAATATTTGCATATTCTTTATGTACAATATTATTAAATTATGTGATGGCTTACCTAATGAACATTCTTCTCCTATCCTTTGTAAATTAAAGCAGCTCTCTTTATTATGGTAGGCGTCCTTGCACCAGGAACAACTTAGTGCAACTATTTCTTTAGAACTAAACGACAATTTTGCCTGGAGTGACTGCAAATAAAGCATATTACGTATATATTATAGATAAGTTATTTACTATTATAAATAATTGTGCATGAAAATAAAACATTAAAGCAATGATGTCAAAACAAAAAGCTCTTAAAGCCTTAGCTGAATATACCCACACGATCTCCTATTCCTTCATGTAACTCAATAGCCTTGTCTACAGATCTTTGGGGTGTTAGACACCAGCCGCAACATCGCCGCCGGAGTGACTGTTACAACAAAACAACCATGCAACAAACATGCTCACTAGTGCCAAAACAATATTAAAACACAATTAAAATGCGAAGGACAATTTCGGAAATTAAACTTAATTTCAAAAATCGGGGCTCTACATTTTAGACTATTAATCTCGGCAACAAAGGACCGGACACGCTCTAATTTGAAACGCTTTAAAAATTAAAACTGTTATAACACCGGCCACGTCGTGACCAAAGGTTTTTACGCCTTTATGTTCCATCATTGTCCTTCACAATAGCAAACAATCGTCATAAAGCAATACAAAATGAATCGTAATTATAATGCTAAATGAAAATGAACTGTATGTAGTGAAAACAAGGTATGAATTTCAGTAAAATAGTAACAGTGGTTCTTTACGCTCAGAACATCACGAGTGCCGTGTACGCTATACGCTAACACGTCATTAAAAATGAAGATTTAATTTTATGGCGAGCGACCGTGTATAGCGTTTTTCGTGTAACATGCAATTCAAAATATGCAAATCATTTTACACCGGGGAGGGCTTGGAATCTTGACACGTAGCGGCAAACGTTTCAAATTATACAGAGTGAAATGTTTGCTAAATAATTAGGCCTAAATCTGTAAGAGTCAAAATCTATTACGTACTTATAGATTTTATCAAGATAGGTTGAAGTTATACAGATGTGGTGATACTTTAAAAGCACAGTGTATAAGTATTTTATCAATAAATGAATACTTCGATGCGCATCTAGAAATTCATGCTATAAGTCCACACAGTCATTGAAATTTTTCACACCGCGCTGCTTCAATACATCGTCCATGCATAGCAATGCTTGTACCTTATTACCGTAACCGTACCATTGTTTTATTTAAGATTACAGTTTTATTATGAGTATAGATTGTTTTATATTTTAAAATTATTTTAGAAAGAAAGCTATATTGCTTGTTTGAAAGGTCGATGATTTTTTTTATATCTACTACAAGTTGGCCCTTGACTGCTATCACACCATGTTAAATGATGATACAATCTAAGATGGAAGCGGGAGCTCATGTTAGGAGTAGGATGAAATCCACACCCCTTTCGGTTTCTACACGACATCGTACCGGAACGCTAAATCGCTTGGCGGTACGCATTTGTCGGTAGGGTGGTAACTAGCCATGGCGAAAGCCTCCCACCAGCCAGACCAAGACAAATTAAAAAAAATCTCAATCTGCCCCGCCGGGAATCGAACCCAGGACCACCGTCTTATAAATCCACCGCGCATACCACTGCGCCACGGAGGCCGTTGAATACTGAGTTCTCCAGAACTAGAGAACTAGAGAACTGCTACCTACTTTAGCGTCCTAAATCGTTGGTACTTTAGCTTCACAATACGTTGAGATTAGTCATTAACTACAAGTCTTTTTCATTTCCCACCGCGGTAATTGGTTGGTCTAGAGTGGAAAAATTGCGTTTTGTGAAAAAGTTATAAGGTACCTAATATTTTAATCGACTAGGTACGCTCATTTTACCAAACTTTCATTTCATAATTTCGCAATCTCTTTTTATAATAATAACCAGTAGATGCCCTTGACTTCGTCAGCGTAAAAATTATTGTACACTTGGGCTCCGTTTCATTCTTTTAAAAATCCTTTCTCAACTCACGTCTAAATAATAATCGTAATAGAAAGAACTCAAAATATTGAAATCATGTGTGCCCAAGTGCCAATCAGTGGTTTAGGCTGTGCGTTGATAGGTCAGACAGTAACGGTTACCTTTTTTACATACAGGTTAGGATAATAAAACAATAACATATTAAACCAGCTTTGGGTTTTCCATGGTGAACTTTAAGATTAATGCGAGCTTTGGGTGATAATGTTTCATTTATCAGATGTTGGTTATAGTAACCGGAACCGACGGCTTAACGTGTTCTCCGAGTAACATCACCAACATGCCGTCTCTGGGCTTGGAATGTACTGAACATTTCATAGAAGAATGATAATACAGAATTATTCCGTTAGGATTTGAATCCAGGACCTCGTGATCGAAGCCACATGAGCTACCACTAGACCAACGAGGCAGTAATATTACTTGAGAACAATATTACCTAGCGTATTACCGAGATACTAATACCAGTCCGTTGATCGTTTTATTACCGTACAGTAAGGTTAAAAAGCAAGGAACGTTGAAACCGTTTCCAATAATCCACTTAACCTAGTTTAGTACGTATAAACCATCAACAATTAATCATGATAATATATTACGGGTTACCTAAACTTATTATGTATGTACCACGCTGTTTACCCGCCCCGAGCCCCCGCCCCGAGCCCCGAGCTACAAATTAATGCAAAAGCAAAGTCCACCATGAACTTTGAATTTATAGGCGAAAGCAAAGCTGACCCGCAGGGATACACATTATTAAACTAATTGAACTATACCATTCAGATCGGTCGTTATTTATATCTGAAACCCATGGGTGTATATAAGGGGAACGTTAAGGGACTATGGACCCCCTAAGCATACGTTGAAAATAAAAATCGTGACCTTTTTTTATATATTTGTCGACCTCCGTGGCGCAGTGGTATGCGCGGTAGATTTATAAGACGGAGGTCCAAGGTTCGATTCCCGGCGGGGCAGATTGAGATTTTTCTTAATTTGTCTTAGTCTGGCTAGTGGGAGGCTTTCACCGTGGCTAGCTGCCACCCTACCGACAAAGACGTTTCGCCAAGCGATTTAGCGTTCCGGTACGATGTCGTGTAGAAACCGAAAGGGGTGTGGATTTTCGTCACACTCCTAACAAGTTAGCCCGCTTATATCTTAGACTGCATTATCACTTAACATCAGGTGTGATAGCAGTCAAGGGCCAACTTGTAGTCGATAAAAAAAGATATTTTTGGGTGCTAATAGTCTTTACCGCAGACAGACAGATGGATGGATGGACGAGTGGACATGACGAAACTCAGGCGTCAATAATCATTTTCGGACTTCCCTCATTTCAAAGTTATAGATAGCTACGTCCGTTGTTAAACCACAGTTAGCTTCTATATAATATAGAATTCAGATAGCCAGAGCATGGCATAAAACTTGTAAACCGTAGAAAACTTCATAACTTATAGATTAGATTAAGTCGTGAACTTTTCTGAGGGTTTTTCTTGTAAAAACTATGAAAAGTTCCCAAACTGCGCGTTGCCGGATAACATTATAACTTTTTTAAAGCTCGAAGTTAGATAGTACCTATCGTATACATGTATAATAATAATAAATAATAAATAATAGGGATTGCCGAATGAAATTGCCGTTTTATTGTAATAGGTACTTCGAATTGACATAGAACCTTCATGGTTTAAGATTTTAAAGCGAAACTTTCATTTGGTACCTGTGTAGTTCTTCTTTTAAAAAATGTGCAACATTCGATTATTACCTTTCAGTTGTTTTTTTTATTCAGCTTAGACAATAAAGATGGATACTTCGAAAATTCGTGTGATTTTTGAATACGAGTTCCGACGCGGAACTAACGCGGCAGAAACAGCTCGCAATATTAATGTTGCGTTTGAAAAGGGGACTGCTAATGAACGCACTGTGCGATTTTGGTTAAAACGCTTTCGTGATGAAAACTTCGATTTGAAGAACGAACCACGTGAAAGACCGTCCACACAGGTGAATAACAATGATTTGAAAGAGATGGTGGAAGCCGATCCGAGGAAAACTACCCAGGAATTAGCGGCATGGTTTAACGTTACTTTACCAACAATATTGACTCATTTGCGTCAAATCAGTAAAATAAAAAAATATTATAAATGGGCGCGTCATGATTTGACTGATCTGCAGAAAGATACGCGTGTTGAAACTTGCGCTGCCTTGTCGAATCGATACTGAAATGAAGGAATATTGGATCGAATTGTGACGTGTGGTGAAAAATGGATTCTTTACGATAATCGTAAGCGGAAAATTCAATGGCTGACCCCAGGTCAAACGCCGCAACAGTGTCCTAAAACAAAGCTTACCAATAAAAAGGTAATGGTAACTGTTTGGAGGTCTCAGCGTGGTGTTATTCACTATAGCTGGTCAAGCAATACCGGCAGATTGCTACTGCGCCGAACTCCGAACAATGATAGCGAAACTAGCAGTGAAACAGCCCCGATTTATGAATCGATCTTCACCATTATTGCTCCATGATAAGGCGAGACCTCATACAGCACGAGAAACCATTTTAACTCTACAGGAACTGCAATCAGAAACCATTCGTCACCCTCGATATTCGCCAGATCTTGCTCCAACGGACCTCCATTTTTTTCGTGATTTGGTAAATTTTCTACGTCATTAAAAGTTTTCTTCTCAGGAGGCAGTGCAAAATGCTTTCATACAGTTTGTCGAATCTAGATCACCAGAGTTCTATAGCAAAGGCATAAATGACCTTCCTATTAGATGGCAGCAATGTATAGATAATAATGGTAATTATTTTGATTATATAAATATGTTAAATTAAAAAAAAACGAATTTTCATTTTTCAGTACAAATCGGCAATTTCATACTTTAACCCCTGATACAATCGCGGACTTCTTTCTAGTTCTAATAAAGAGAAATAATTCTAGTTATACTTCAAACATAATGCAAAAATGTCTAAGCAAAAACTTAAGAGTACCTTCTATCCCTAAATAAGTGGATATTTTTTAATGAAAGGTCATACTGCACAATGGCGTGAAAGAATTAGATTACGCCATGAAGGCCGGCCTTATTGCGTGACGTTTCTTCGACTAAATGAGTCTTTCAGGTGTCTCATAAATATAGATCAGAAAGAGCGCTGTTTTCGGGTAATTACAGACGTTCCGGACGGAATAATTAATGTCACATGGAAACCGTCGCCAGAAACGGAGAAAGTTATTTCTATTTGACATAGAGCATTACTAAAGGTCAGTTAGAAACAACTTTGAAGGTTCTATTTGCTTTTCTAAGGAATAATAAATATTTAGGGCAAAATTTCATGATGTTATTTCATACTGTGTATTTAGAAACAGTACACTTCCATTCATTCCTGTATTTTGTTAGAGAAAATAAAAAAAAATATTTAAATTCGTCGTTGGCTTAGGATTATAAACTCAGCAAATTCATTGGACATGTTGACAGATTGACAGACAGACCAATCTGAGAATTTATCCGAAAATATTTTTATTTTGTATAACATTTGTCCGTTACAAATAAATATCAGGTTTTAACCGTATCAATAACACGTTATTAATATTGTAACTTGACGACCTCCGTGGCGCAGTGGTATGCGTGGTGGATTCATAAGACGGAGGTCCTGGGTTCGATTCCCGGTGGGGCAGATTGGGATTTTTCTTAAGTTGTCTTGGTCTGGCTGGTGGGAGGCTTTCGCCGTGGCTAGTTACCACCCTACCGACAAAGACATACCGCCAAGCGACTTAGCGTTCCGGTACGATGTCGTGTAGAAACCGATAGGAGTGTGGATCGTACTCCTAACAAGTTATCCCGCTTCCATCTTAGATTGCATCATCACTTAACATCAGGTGTGATAGCAGTCAAGGGCCAACTTGTAGTCGATAAAAAAAAAAGTTATTCCGTAACCTTGTAATGCATACCACATCAACGATAAATCAAAATCTACGTACGAATCCTTATTTGATTTATAATTATTTAGACTTTACCAATGAATTCCTGCTCCCGTTTAAATTAAGCTACAAATCTCTATATCGATAATTACAATCAAACTAGAACAAAGCTCGTCGTATCATTATAATTAAAACATGAATATGTTAAACGCAGGTGCAGTGTCCTTTGTGAATATCAAAATTAAATAGCTCCTAGTTTCTCTTTCGTATTATGATTTATGAATAGAAGTTTCAACGTAATTACATTCATATTTCAGCGGTGAGTGAGGTTTTCATTTTATAAAAAAGTTTTCATTACGAACGTAATTTAAATATATGGGCTTTTAATTAATTTAAAAACGTAAACGGACGAACGGTAAACAATGCACTAGTCAACACAGAAAAAGAATACTGTCAAACTGCATTTAATAGTAGTTTAGATGGAAGAGATAAGTGTGGTGTAAAAGAAGATGTAGTGACTAAAATTGAGAAAGGGATGCTTAGATGGTTTGGACATGTAGAGAGAATGGATGAAAGAAGATTAACAAAAGAGATTTACAGGGCGAGGGTGAATGGAAATGTTGGAAGGGGAAGGCCTAGGCGAATGTTCCTGGACCAAATTCAGGACTTTTTATATAATGGCCAGGTCAAGAGTACCCTACACCGACGAACTTGTATGAAAGGATTAATGAGAGTGGAAGAAGCTAAGGAGGTATGCAAGGACCGTGGCAAATGGAGGGATGTGGTCTCTGCCTACCCCTATGGGAACAAGGCGTGATGTTTATGTATGTATGTTAGATGGAAGTACTATAGGGCTGTAGCCCCATGTGTTTGTCTGATCAGACCCGCACCACACTCGACTCCACTGTCTTCAATGCTCTCCGGGTAGCAGAAGATAAAGCCAATTGGCTTAATATTTCGAATAGGTGCAAAGATGGAAGTGGTCACGACACTCATCTATGAGGAAATCGACTAGAGGAGGAGGACTATAGGAAATGCTTGCTTAAAGATAGTGAAGAAGAATACTTTGTAAGTAGGTAGTCATTATATCCCAAGAAGACCGTTTGACTTTGGATGTAATGGTAAGTTAACAGCACTATCGCCTTGATTTCATAGTTGTATAATACAACTTTGTACCTTAATGATGGAAAAATAGGAATAAATAAGCTGCACCTAGGTAAATAAGATTAAATTGAAAATTTTTAAAACTTTTTGGTTTTGATATTTTAACTGTGTATTCTACTCGTCAGCCGTTTTATTTGATACTCATATTGTGAGTGTTGAGAAAAAAGTTTAATCCGCTATTTTTTTTACGATTTTCATAAATTATAGTTAAGAACCACCGTCAGAACTGAATTCCAAATTAAAAAAACCTTGTGCTTTATTATCATTTTTGTAAACTGCATACATTTTGTATGCAGTTTACAATCTCGTAATAGCTAATAACAAAAATTTAATATGCAACAATGAAGTGAAATATATTTGTATATAATGTTTAGCACACAATATTATAAACACAAAACACAACGTGCGAGCTCTAAAAACATGCACCAAAGTTTATTTACTACATGAATTTGCGAATATAAACTTTAAATGTTGTACTGAAAGTTCATTTTACCTTGCCACAAGCCTTGCACTTGCCCTTCTCGGTACGTCGATGCACCCAGTGGTGGTGTGTGACGGTTTGCTCCCTGTACTGCCGAACTCCAACGTCCCGGAAGGTGGGCTTGCATGAGAACTGTACACGGTCTATCAGGATGTCTATACAGGCTTGGTGGGCGACGATCTTGCACGCCGAACATTTCATTCGAGATCCGTGTTTCTGTTGAACAGAAAAATACTTTAAGTGTAAAGGCTTTTAGGTAGCAATGGTGCGCTGTTACAGGGCATCCTAACTACATCTACCCTTCTGTTAGGAGGAAGGCGTGGCTATGTGGGCTGTTAAAAAAGGGTGATTATGGTAAAGTAGTATATCTAGTCGTTACAATGACTGGGCTATTACTATGAGGCATATAAGAGGGATGTTTTAGCTTTGAGTAAAAAAAAAAATTTTTTTAATTATTTTTTTTCTATTAATTACAAGTTAGCCCTTGACTGCTGTCACTCCTTATGGTAAATGATGATGCAATCTAAGATGGAAGCGGGCTAACTTGTTAGGAGTAGGATGAAATTCCACACCCTTTTGGGTTCTACGCGACATCGTACCGGAACACAAAATCACTTAGCGGTACGTTTTTGCCGTTAGGATTTTAACTAGCCACGGCCGAAATCTCCTACCAGCCAAAATATGAAATATTTAATTTTTTTCTTTCAAGACTTTTATACTGAAAAGTCCTGAATAGGGAATTCGATGGTGGTACACCACTGTCCATCGAAGCCTATTATATAGAATACCTATATAGCAGTGTCTAAGTTTTAATATCCCTTTTTATAGAAGTGAGGCTGTAACCTGTAGTAGGATATAAAAAAGTAGACCAATAATGGTGAAGTAGCAAAACTTTATAATATTTAATCGTATTTCTTTGTTGATATAACAATAAGTACCATAAGATAACGCGTTAATTTATACGGAGCATGGCAAGTAATTAAACCCGTATCCCTAATCCCACTTTCGGCGGCATTAAACCGAAATGATAAATCATTTAGGGATACGTAGGTATATGCAGGGTTTGCCACAATCATCAGGATCGGAGGAGCATCATTTAAGGAATTATGGGATAAGCACAAAGAAAGTAACCTCATAATAACTATATGTTCTTAATGACAAAGATGAGTGAAAGCCATTAGATAAGCTTTCGAGTATACGCAGGAACTAAAAGAATATATAATTAAAATTAACAATCACAATGAACAAAGAGCAACAACAGCTTTTGAGATTCGGCCCGGCGATTCTCGGCACCTGTCTGCCTTTTGAGCCGGTGGTAGTCAATACAAACAGATGAATTTGCATTTCCAACTTGTAAACTAGGCCTCATTTTGATTTATTTTCATAACTTTTTATTTAACTTAATCTAATATATAAAATTCTCGTGTCACAGTTTTCGTTGCCATACTCCTCCGAAACGGCTTTACCGATTCTTACCAAATTTTGTATGCGTATTCAGCAGATCTGAGAATCGGCTACTATCTAATTTTCATCTAAATTTTTTTTTAATTTTTAATGCAAAACAACGTTTGCCGGGTCAGCTAGTATACATATAAGTATCGTTATATGTGTTCAAGAATGTGCGGGTTAAATCTTCGAAGATAGATAGGATTAAAAATTATTACCTGGCATTGTGTGTGTGACCTCTTTATTACACTAAGGTGTCTTCAATAACAATGCAACAACGTGGTATTATGGAGCTAACCATGGAAACTCCTAAACCTAACAAAATAAACCATCTATATTTGGGATTGTAATTTTGAGTGGGTTGAAAAAAAAAACATCGTTATTTTTCAACCCACTCGTACAAAGGGGTCATAGTAAATATTCAATGTCTGGGTAAGCTAATGCTATATGTAAGAGGTTTTTAATTAAAATTTTAAAAATATAATTTGTTGTACTTATATCGCAACCTAACGTTCATACGATAAACAAGACGGCAAACAGTTTATAAAAGATCGATTATGCAAATACCGATGTAGAATTCCCCCAATACCCATATATTTTTAAGCTATAAAATAAAGCAGCAGGAACGCCTGTAACAAAATTAGAATGCAAATTGAAAGCAACTCAAGGAGAATAATTTTATCCATCAGGCGTGGATACATTTAACGCGTCAAAGGTAGGTGGAACTCGGCTTTTAAGAATATAAAATAAACATTTTTTTAGCACTTACTTATTTCTTAAAGGAAAATTGCTTAAAGGCTACAATTACATTATTCAAATATGTATTCATAAAACATTTTCATTTTAAATATCAGATGAAAACTATTTTAACTGTTATTTTAAAGTGTTATAAGAACCATAAATAAAATATAAACGACAATTCAATATCTCGCCATAGACAAAAGATGAAAACAATAACTGTTCCATTTGTTTCCGAGGCAATTAATAATTTCCTGCGAGAAAATATCAGAGATTTTGCAAACAGGAAACGATTTGAAAAATATAATAGGCAATATTATTTTCAAGCAAAACGTACAATACGATACAATACATGTCTTTGGAACATTCCACGCCTCCATCCACCTACCATACCATTATATACCATCTGGCTCTATTGTGGAAGCACTTTGATGAGTAACGCCTATCTGCACAGGAGCAGCCTTAAGGATCCGAACTCCTTATTCCCTCTCCAATAAGGAGTAAGGCTTGGCCTTAATAGGCTCACTTCCCACTTGACCAAATAATACCAATAAGTATAATCATCTAGGTAGGTAAATACAAACAAAGCTAAAGTTATCAAGATTTACTAAAATTATCTTTCACTTAAATAACTTGAATCATAGAATGCCCAGAAATAGTTCTCGTTTTGTCTGTCTGAAATTCAAAGGCCAATCCTGTATTTCGGTCCGAACGGTCCGATTGAGATAAAAGTTCCTACTGTATTTCTTCTGGCCATCGAACTTGCAAAGCTTTCTTTTAAAGTTTCTATTGGCTGGCAAGTTCACACTGTATCGCCAATTTGTTAGTTTAACGGGAGGACTAAACAATGTGTGTGCTGTGTATGTTCTTTTGGCCGCAACCCGATTTGGCTGAAATTTGAAATGGCGATTATCTGTTGCCATTCCAATATTTGAATTAAAAATATAGGTCCCTTTTATTCTCGTATTCCTACGGGAACGAAAACCATGCGGACGCAGCTATTAAACCATGTAACAGAATATTGTATTGAGATAACATTTTGAGGTTTAGTTTGACGTGTCTGTCTTTCTATATGTGTGTCTATCTGGAGCAGCTCCTGAATAAATAGTGCGATAATGATGATTTTTATTTCCAATCAGTCGTGACTGAGATAGTTTTCATAGTCATTTTAAGATGAACAAGCAATCTGAAGATACCGAAATTTTTCCATTATGACGAAAAATATTTGTCACATAAGTAGAACATTTATATATCTGTCGGGGGATTTTCAAAATTTTAATCTTTAAGTTATAGCTGAGACCCGAGACTTCGTCTGCATAGATTTGGATTTTACATCCCGCAGAAATTCTTCTACTACTGGTATTTCGGGGAAAAAAGTTAAAAATGTTGTTCCAGATTATAATGATTGAGGTAATAAACGCCTATATAATATTAGTGTGATTGAATAACAAGCTGACATTGGCCCCCTCACCACCGACTGATTGCGTGACGCTCACACAAACAATGAACACAAACTATTGTAATTCCACAATAGAAGAGATTCACGTTTCGGAAACTAACGAGACACGAACACAGTCGCGATAATTACATTACAATGTGAGACGTAACAGTACTCGTCACTGGTAAAAGGAAACAACAACTAATTGGTGGATGTTTAGACGACAATTCTATTGTGTTAAGGGTGCGTTCCCACTGTGTCGTAACAGTAAATTTGCATCATCTCTAGCTGTTCTCATGTACCGAAAGTTGGCAGTGAGTTTCGTAAATTCCTCTGTATCTTTCGCGAGGCGAAATAATACTGGAGCTGGGTATATTAGGCATGTGCTACGATACGAGAGATACGAGCTCCTACAACGCAGAGGGTGGACCTGAATTGCGAGGAGCACAATTATAGCGACTACTTATTTACCGTAATTGTTAGATAATCGCTAGATAGACGATAGATTTGTCGTCATTGATTGACCGGACGCTTTAAAACTTTTCGGTGAATGTTTGTTACATGGACATGTTTGAATTATAGTATATAGTTTAAAATACTACTTAAGACATACAAGCCACATGTATGTTGCTTCATATATTTAAATTATTGTTATGTATCAATAATGTAGGCTCATATATACTTAATACTACCTATAGCCAGTAAGTTTCGCTTTAGTGAATTTTCTTTGTGAAACAATAAACGTTTTTGAAGCCAATTAAATGTGACGACTTTTTACCGTTTTGCGACTGTTGTGTCAGGCTACCTATCACTATAATCTGTCTTCTGGTAAAAAAGCAAGTAGTGGCAGACAGTTAGTCTCGTCGTTCTGTTCGTGAACACCAGCGTACAAGCCAAGACACTTCGAACTGCATGATAATTAGACTCAACCACATAGTGGGAACGAGCCCTAACGTAATTTAATATAGAGTATCATGTCACGGTACGATTGTTAACACACAATACGGATTATAAGGTTAGGTTACAATAAGTATATGAATTAGATAATTCGAAAACCCAAGTTAGGGCTGTGTTCTTATAAATGCGAAATGAAGTTTGTATATTAGGATGCGAGCAGACAATTCCATGTATTTATAAGGATACGTGTCGTCAACCACAAATCTTATTTCATACCAATTCATACAATACTGTCGCTGCTACGCGTCGTGTCCAGTTGTCGTCTGCCGTTAGATATGAACTCGCTCTCTTACCCTTTCATTTGAGAAAATCTACCCACAGAGTAAAAAGTAGAGTGTAAAAATATATGGAAATAATCCTAAAAAATTATTAAATAAAACAAAAAAGAAAAGAGAAATAATAATAAATGTTGATCCATTAAATCGTCTCAATGTGTCCACCAACCTGAGGTGTAGGTGTGCCATAACCATGTGCTCGCAATTACACCGGTAACCATTCCATTGAGATAACGATATAGCAATGCTGCTTGGCGGCAAAAATAAGACTGTTATATCACATATATCAAATTACTACCACATGTCATAAATAAGTTAGACAATTTTTGGCAGAACAAATATATGTATATTCTATACGAGTAGGTATTAGGGTGTCCCTTATTTTTTGATCGAATTTTTTTTTAACGCATACCCCCTAAATGTGTTCCTTATGTCATAATATACTCCCAAAATAAAAATCACCCAAATCCATGAATGAGAACCCGTGCCGACTTGAAGCTAAAGCTTGCCCATACAATTTGCTAAAGACGTCCTGCGCGCGCTACGCAGTTACTTAGTGCATAGTACTGCATAGTGTTTTTCTTGTGTCGGAGATAGTTAGTTTTGTTTTTTAACAATGGACATTGAATTACGAAGTTCAAAAAATTATATTTTCTTAGAAGGTGATATAAAACACCAGATAACAGGAGCAAAATTGCCTTCAAACCGGCAAGTATTGGCTATATTCTTTTATAACATTCGCGAAGTGGTATTAAAAGTGTATAAAAATGCTAATCTAGTAATTCACGCAATTAGAATGGGAGCTCTAACTCTTTGCCTGTCGGCATCATGTCTACGAACTCGTGCTGAATAGTGTATTCGAAGCAAAAATTCCCCAAGTCACTCGTAGCCCCGATATTCCACTTTTTAAAAGTTCAAGGATAACTGGAAAAATATTGACCCCAGTTCCTTTCAGTCATGCACTAAATTTCTGAAAAAACATGTCACTGACGCATATCGGAATGAACTTATTAAGTTTTATTGCAAGGAATTAGAGAAAAACACTATTCTATCACTATTCGTGATGACTACCGTGAACTTGTAGAACTCTCTTTGGTATATTAGGGATGGGATGCAGTATCGGAAACAAGTTAAAAACTAGGCCACCTAGTCCCATGCACCAAGCACAGTAGATGGCAAAGGCTATTTATGCTATAAAAATGTTTTTGCTAAGGGATCAATTAAAAATGAGCGCCAAGGATAAACGAGAATTGCAAGATGTTTCATTATTTATAATAGCTTCGTATGTAAAACCATGGCTTCAGTGTAATATGGCAGTCAAAGCTCTTAATCAAGATTTGCGTTTTCTTAAAACATTAAAAAACTACCAAACGATTGATAAGGCAATCTCAAAAGCAGCTTTAGAGAAATTTAGCAAACACAACAACACGAAATATCCATATTAGCATTTTTCGACGATGACGTAGATGATGAAGTGAAAATGCGAATGGTGTCTAAATTAAAGCATGAAAGTGAGAAGCCAAATGACCAGGAAAAGAGATATATTTCATCTAAACAAGAAATGTTAGGAACTCTTTATGGTAAATGTTTGGATGATTTCATATCTACGAAGAGCAGAAATTTGTTTTCTCACTTAAAAATTGACTAGTTTTCCTTCGTGTTTCTGTTTTACTATGGAGCAAAAATTAAGCATATTTGATTACTAAAACTAAAATCTCAACCCTAAGGGCTGTAAATGATACAGCAAAGAGAGTCGTTAAGTTAATGAAAGATTTTCACGTATTGATTACGGCGGACGAAGAACAGGAACAATTTCTTCTACGCTGCGTCCAGGAGCATAGGAGGCCTTATCCTCATTGTAAAAAATCGACTCTATAAAAAATGTATGCCGACTAGTACTACCATTTACTTATCAAAATACAACTGAGTAATACTATAACCATTTTTTTACTTATTATCAAACTTCATTTAGTCGTCAGGGAATCATTTGTGGTCAGCAGAAAAAAAAACCTAAAATCACATAAACTAAAAACTTTGAAGATGTGTCGGCACGCTTTCCCGTCATCATAGAACGATGAAATTTTGGTAATAAGTTCATTTAAGCATTTATAAAATATTTGAGGGGTATGCGTATCGATATTATAAAAAAAAAATTTTTTGCCTATATAAGGGACACCCTAGTAGGTATATGTAAATTTTAATATGAAGCACTTTAACGTTAGCAAATAACAATAAATTGAAGCAGGAATTTGTAATTTAATAAAGCTCAGAATTTGTATGCCATTCCTAACATCTTAGTCGTCAGCGTAGCATTTCAATTGACCCGTAGAAGATTGGAGTCGTAGCATCAATATTGTAAATGTTATATTATAACATTATATATAATGGAAGAAAGATTGAACTTAATTTTCTGAAATTAAATCTTCATGATTTTCTTGATAGGATGCTAGATCCTATAGACGAGGAATACCTAAAGTAGGTCATTATAATTTTGCGATACAGTTGGAATCATAGAAAAACAAAAAAAAATCACGCGCCTTACTCAGTTACATGTTACATTAGAAAAGCGGGAGCTATTATTTAGGGGGCATTCATAAATTATGCGATTTGTATTTGGTGATTTTTGATCCCCTTTTCTCCCCCTAGTGAGAATTTATGAGATGTTGCTCTTTGAAACGTGAAATTTTTCAATACTTTTAATCTAGTTTGAATCAGTGTAATAGAGTTACATTTTATGAGAGTAGACATAATATTTATTTTAGTGGAGAAACACTCTTTAAGTATTTAAAATAATTTTCAAGCAATTTTACACCACTTCGTGTAAAATTTAAACATAATAAAAAATCACGTGAGATTTCTGGCGCAAGACTCCGCGTAAGATTGGGTGAGATTCGGATCAACCTATTAACATGGGACACCCCATATTAATGTAGCATGTTACATTTTTATTAACATTATTGCATTTTACTAACTAATTTATATTTATAGTACGGTTATATACTGCCTTGGATTTTTGATAGATTACGAGTTTCTCCGCTTTTAGATACTACTATACGCTACGATTTTAGATTTAACTATTTTTAAATTGTGTTAATCATATGAAGTCTGAACTTTCTTAATTTTATATGTATTTGTCTATATGTGTAAATTATTTTCCAAATAATTAAAAGAATTTTACATGCGATTGTATAGGTAGATCTAACTAACTTGTACGTAGCTTTTATGACTTAGGTATGTCCACGATGTCTTGGGTTCGAGTCCTGTGTTCTCTTTAATAAGTCACAATCACAACCAACAGTTAGTATGACTACGTGTGGCTTAATGTGGGAGGTTATCATATAGTGTTAGTACACAATCGAGAGTACGAACAATGTTTATTCATTAGACGCAGAGCAAGCCGTAGCTATTAGTAAATGATTGTCGCTATGCAGGCCCGGGACAGTCTTTTGTTGTATCGACAGTGACAGGTCGTTGTGGCGGTAATGGTGGAGGCGGCTCATTAATCTTTACATTCAACTAACGACCTGCGAACACTGTACATAGGGAACTTGGTAATGACTCTACCAATTTATTTTTAACTACGGCGGTCCGACCCGAACTTAGACCTCGGGTATTAAGGTAAAAGTTTGAATAATTTGAAAAGTTAAGAGAAAAAATGTAGAAGTACCTGCAATTTTCGCTACCAAAATATAGAAAATTTTTAACAAAAAATAGAACAGACTCAAAACGCACTAAAAAGTAAATAAATTTTTTTAACAAAAATAGAACCGACTCAAAACGCACTAAAAAGTAAAAAATAACTGTGTCATTTAGTTGCTTTAATTTACTTAAGCATATCTATGAAGTCGGTGCCAGCCAAGTTTAAGGAACATTTATTTTACGTAGTAAAGCAGTTTGTGGGTTCTAGGTAACGTCCTTGAAAGTAGAAACCTTGGCTGGCACCGACTCCTAGATATGCTTAAGTAAATTAAAGCAACTAAATGACACAGTTATTTTTTACTTTTTAGTGCGTTTTTAGTCGGTTCTATTTTTGTTAAAAAAATTTATTTCTTACTTTTTAGTGATTTATCGCCACGTACAGTACTTGTACTATACTGTCATAGTATATTATATGGCACTAGTAGCCAAAAAGCTACCGATACCGAGTCAAAAACCGAAATCGCTGTAAGCGTGCCTCCAAAATTCGAAGAGTTCCTTTAATTTCCCCAGGATATCATCAGCAGATCCTAACATGAGGACAATGGGACCACCTTGGATGTATGCCCTTTCTAATAAAAAAAGAATTATGAAAATCGGACAACACTGTAAAAAGTGATGCGTGGTCATACATAAAAAAAAAAAAAAAAAAAAAACAAATATACGTGTCGAATTGAGAACCTCCTCCGTTTTTTTCCGTCGGTTAAAAATAACTGTCATTTAGTTGCCTTATTTTACTTAAACATATCTAGGAGTCGGTGCCAGCCAAGGTTTCTACTTTAAGGACGTTACCTAGAACCCACAAACTACTTTACTACGTAGATATGCTAGATATGCTTGCGTTTTGAGTCGGTTCTATTTTTTGTTAAAAACTTTTATTTCTTACTTTTTAGTGATTTGTCGCCACGTAACGTACTCGTACTATACTGTCATAGTATATTATACGGCACTTGTAGCCAAAAAGCTACCGATACCGAGACTAAAACCGAAATCCCTGTAAGCGTGCCTCCAAAATTTGAAGAGTTCCTTCAATTTCCCCAGGATATCATCATCCGATCCTAACATGATGACAATGGGACCACCTTGGAAGTATGCCCTTTCTAATAAACAAAGAATTATCAAAATCGGACAGCTCTGTAAAAAGTTATGCGTGGTCATACATAAAAAAAAATATACGTGTCGAATTGAGAACCTCCTCCGTTTTTTTTTCATCGGTTAAAAATTAAACTGCTTCGTTGGTCCAGTTGGCTTCAGATCACGTGGTCTTGGAGTTTAAGTTTGGGTTGGGTTGAGAATTAAACTGAGTATGTTTTCCTCTAAGCAATTTTCAATAACTTTTTAAGCCGGGAAGTTGATACCGTCGGTCATGATCTCTATCATCAGCATTGTTAATGAATAAAACATTATAATTCTAAGCCCGCCAACCGGCATTGTAACTGCGTGGTAGGTCTAAGCTCTACATCCCCTCTCCTACAAGCAGGTAGGCCTGGTCGTTAATAATGCTGATGACATCTTATGAAAAAATGTACAAATACGTATTGCAAATTTATATAGAATACCATTATATTACGAAAACCAATACGCACGAATCTATTGCGTAGATGATTTTACAAAGGGATTTCAAAGGCTTTGAAAAGGGAACGTAAGGGAAGAAAACACACGTTAAAGCTAGGGTTACACGAATACAATGAGCTTCGTTAATAAATAGGATCGTGAAATCATGCTGACTCATACATACTTTTTAAAACATCAATATACAAGAGAAAAAAGCACCGCTTTAACTATATAAAGTGAATTACTTGATCATCGGAAATCTATATAGGGATTTTTATTTACTTTGTTGAAAAAATAAGAACCTAGTCTTTGAGAAACTTTATCTATGGTTATTTTTATTATACTCGACTTATTAGTTCCTTGGAATCCTGAATTAAAAAATTGAAGTATAAGTGGTTAGTGATAATTTTTTTAGCTTTGCATTTGTAGTAAGACAATTGTGAAATTATCCAATTAAAATATATTTTTTTTGGGGTAAATTTTAATAAAATGGAATTCTGTGCTCACTTACTTCGTTTATCTATCTTATATTACATAATTATTTTAATATTTAGAAAGCAGGTAAAACACATTTCACATTTTTACTTAGGTTTTACTTTGGAAGACTAATTTGGGATTTTTTTGAAAGATGGTAAATAAACCTTACAGCCACTATAATTTTTTTAACGAATAACAGTTATAATTTACTAGGTAGGCCATATATAGCGATCAGAAAAGAAACTCCGATGTGGAAAGACCCGCAATGAGAATGTGCGGAAAAAGGAACATCCCTAAGACAAATAAAAAATTTTTTTAACAAAAAACAGAATCGACTCAAAACGCACTAAAAAGTTGTAAAAACCATGTAACGTACTCGCACTATGCTGTCATAGTATATTATACGACACTAGTAGCCAAAAAGCTACCGATACTTACACTAAAACCGAAATCGCTGCAAGTGTGCCTATGAAATTTTAAGAGTTCCTTCAACTTACCCAGAATATCATCATCAGATCCTAACATAATAATAATGGGACTACCTTGGAAGTGTGCCCTTTCTAATAAAAAAAAGAATTATCAAAATCGGACAACTCTGTAAAAAGTTATGCGTGGTCATACTCGTATTTAAAAACAAAAATATACGTGTCGAATTGACAACTTCCTACGTTTTTTTTCGTCGGTTAAAAATAGGCTAAATTATTCATTTTCCTGATATTTATTTATTTCCGACCATTATTTAAAAAAGGTTTTTGAAAAATGGTACTAAAACTTACTATCATTTAGGTAATACGTTGCATGAACACAAAAATACTTTTCTACTTCTGTAAGTAGACTGTAGGCCGTATATACGCGTTAGCTTAATGATCTGAAAATAAACTCCGTACGTGGAAGGTCCCGCAGTGAGAATGTATGAAGAAAGGCGCTATTGAGACCGGTGCCATTGAATGTGTACTCTGTTAATGAGCTCTACGTTCCTTCGACGTGGCCTGTTATATTTTTCCATTTCAGTTTTCAACAAGAAAATGTTTTAAGATTTGATGATTATTATCCCTTGGATTAAAAAGTAGTTAATGAAACGATTTCATAACAGGGTTATTAAAACTTTTTCATTTTATACAATGCACTCCGTACTCGCCATGCACTAATCCAAATTACCTAACGACATAAATATTTAAAACGACATTCAAGTAACGCCAAAATTCTAAATTCGAAATTACTTATACGAGTATACCTACCACTAATTTGTGTTTTTAAAGTCGGTTGTTTGAATCATATTATAGAAGTATATATCGGTTTAAAAAATGATGACGTACCTGACATTCCGAGTCTCCAACGTAGCAGAAATCGCCGGACACAGATGTGGGTGCCCAGAGATGTTCGCCGCTGATGGCCGAGTCACTCCAGTCAGGCGTTGAACGAATAACTCGCGCGCCGCCAGCGCTCTCGCTTGTGCGTCTGTTGACAAACAAACACAAACACGTGAACAAGTCATTATGATACCTGACACTTCATGTGTGTGAATTTAGAATTTTTACTCTCCCGCGGTAACTTTTAATTTTTCGGGTTATTTAGAAGCTTGGGTAGAGCGCAATCTGACTCCATTCAAAATTTGAGCCAAATCGGTTTTAAGGAGTTGCAGTGTGGTTGGAGAGAGGCTTCGGCCATGGTTATTTACCATTTAAACAGTGTTCTGGTATGATGTCGTGTAGGAACTGAATTTCATCCTATCTTCATGCATTGATTTTTTTTCATTGATTTTTACAGTAGACTTTTTCATAGATATCCTTGTCCGATAGAGCTGGACTCTTACCGGCTATAAACCTCAGCTCAGCTTTTTCTTTCGCTAACTGATGCCCGCGACTTTGTCTGCGTGAATTCAGAATTTTCCCGCGGGGACTTTATTATTTTTCCTTTCTACATGTTACTCTAAGGTATAGAATTTTTGTTGCGCTTTAATTGCGAAATCAACATTTTGTAATGGAGGTTTATTTTCTTCTGATTTTACTGTAGAGGTTTTAATTTTATATCAAAATAAAAATCGACGAAGAAGAGCTGGCAACTTTAGAAAAAGAAAATTCGAATTTGAAAATTCTAATTACTGTTCTATTCCAAAATTTATTTCGAATCTTTTCTCATTCGTTTCCTAGCATCGACCAAAATAGTACCTTTTTAAAAATCTTCATAAAAAATTCAAAAGTGTATTGAAAGCTAAAAAGAAATCCTTCAGAAATAATCTTATAGTAATACTACGCTTAGTTTTAAATCGCCACAGTAAAATTCAAGTGTCCGTTAAGGAATCTTAAGCTAATCTCATTTTCTCCGCTAAATTTGTGAGTATCGATTGTTCTAAGTTTATAAATGTAGCTTGATTGGAGTACTAGTAAATCGTAAACGGATCGGGTCGTGCCCCAGACGGGGCAATGCCAATAGCATGTCGTTCCTTGAATGGCATGAATAATTCATACGAAACAATGGATACCATAAGACCTTTGACAGGGTATGTCTTGCGCAGTGTATTGCGAATCAGTTTTAGTCGGGAGCAAATGGTATGTAGTTTAGCATTGTAAGCAAATATTTTAAACTAGGATGCCCGCATTTTCACCCGCGTAGTTCTTGTTACCGAGGGAATTTTGAGATAAAATGTTATTCTAATATGTAAGCTATATTATTGTAAAGTTTCATCAAAATTTATTCAGCAGTTTTTGCATGAAAGAGCAACAAACATCCATACATAGAAAACTTCGCCTTTCTAATATTAGCAAGGATATCAAAATATTGAATAAATGAATAACTGGCTCAGACCAGTAGTCGCCATTTATGTCGCCATTTATCGTATATTTAGGAACATTGAATTACGCTTATTGTATGCTGATCTAGTAGTAGTGGCTGAGCTCGTCCGGGAAAGTACTACCTTGACGCTTGTCTCTGGAACCAAACCTAGTAATTGTTTCAAAAGACCATACCATTCGTGCAAACTCGAACTACCATCGTGCTTGTCTGACAAACCAGAACCAAGCAGCAATGGTTGTTGTTGAATTTTTGGGGATTAAAATACAGGTTAAGGCGCATTGTAGGATGTCACTTAAGAGCTCTGCTGGTTGCGATATTTTAGTAATTATCCGGTGGACCGACTTAATAGACTTAATAATTTCCGAAATTATTGTTTCTTATTCTGATTTAACAAAATTTGATTTTAATGTCATTATTCTGGTTTTAGGTTAGTAGCAATATGGAGTGCGCGCATTGCCAACACTGCAAGAGAACCATGGAAGGCTGTGCGTCTATAAAGTGCAGCCGCTGCGCATCGCAGTTCCACCTGGAGTGTGTGAGCAGCGAGCAGCTTGTCCCCAGCACTAACAGCTGGCGATGCTGCAATTGTTCGTCTTCAATATCACCCGAGGTCCTGGAGACTATCATTCGTGCATGATGTTTTACTATTTGCGATGTTTTTGTGACCTAAGATAATAAATGTTTTGTCTTTTGATATCTTGCTTGATTTCTCTTTAATATTATTGCATTTAAAGGAATTACTGTGGTAAGCTGACAGGAATTATCGCCTCGTTAGTTTGTGGTTAGTCTGTGGCTTCAATCAAGTCATAGTTTCGAATCTTGGGTCCAGAGGTGGAATAGTTCAGTTTTTCTATAAGAAACATTGAATCAGTTTTTCTATAAGAAACATTGAATCAGTTTTTCTATAAGAAACATTGAATCAGTTTTTCTATAAGAAACATTGAATCAGTTTTTCTATAAGAAACATTGAATCAGTTTTTCTATAAGAAACATTGAATCAGTTTTTCTATAAGAAACATTGAATCAATTTTTCTATTAGAAACATTGAATCAATTTTTCTATAAGAAACATTGAATCAATTATTCTAGAAACATTGAATCAATTCTTCTAGAAACATTGAATTCAATCAATTTTTCTAGAAACATTGAATCAATTTTTCTATAAGAAACATTGAATAAGTTTCAAGCCGAGCCGGGAACGTTGCTAACCACCAAGCTTCGAAGAGAGCTCTTTAAGGTCCTGACCACACTATCATTTGATAGTAAATCGTTAATGAAATAAACCCTGGACCACCTGGACACTTAATGCGAGGTAGGGAGTCTATGGATTACGAAAAGTGACGCGCAAAACATTGACACAAACCGTCAAGCGCGCTCTACTTATTATATTCAAACACCTTTATCTGAAGATAGCGCTGACACTACACATCTTCGGAGCGGAATATTTAGTCCTACATGCCAATATCAAATATTAAAGCTTGTTAGCTAAGCTTGAAATCTGCCAGTAATTCACCGTGCAAATGGAGCAACCAGCAGCGCAAATTGATCTCCAATTTGCACCAATATTAGGTTAGGCGTGTTTTAGGCGATGAAGTCAGCAACTCAAAACGGCAGATTAGGAAAATATCAGGCTACATTCGTAGATATCTACTAATCTGTGGCAATGTTTTAAAACAAATGGCGAAAATGAAATGAAATACATTCTTTACAATTACAAGTTTTATTAGTTATCAAATTCCGTCTGCAAAGAAGAAAAATATGTTTATTTTATTAATTCAAGCTAAGCAATCGATCGTTGATAAACTGCAGCACATGAAATAATTTAACAACACATTTCTTGGATGTTGACTTTTCTTTTCTTCAGTTTATGATGATAGCACACTGCTACATTTAAAGCTTATTTTTTTTTTCGATTACAAATTGACCCTTGACTGCTATCACACCTGATGTTAAGTGATGATGCAATCTAAGATGGAAGCGGGCTAATTTGTTAGGAGTAGGATAAAAATCCACACCCCTTTCTGTTTTTACACTTCATCGTACCGGAACGCTAAATCGCTTGGCGGTACGTCTTTGTCGGTAGGGTGATGACTAGCCACGGCGAAAGCCTCCCACCAGCCAGACCAAGACAAATTAAGAAAAATCTCAATTTGCCCCGCTGGGAATCGAACCCAGGACCTCCGTCTTATAAATCCACCGCGCATACCACTGCGCCACGGAGGCCGTCAAAAAGAAGATGATAAAATAGATATGTTAAAGCGGGTAAAGAATAGACAGTAAATCTCTTTGGTCGTTTTTAAATTTTTCTAGGCCAGACTGATTTGTAGACTCTACATAAATCCCTCTAAAGAATAATGGATTTTTGAGTGTTGTTAACTAGATGCAATAAGATCCGGTCCGTAAAGGAAAAAAATACTAATAGGTGATTATTAACGAAATAATAATTGAAGAGCGGTTATTGAAGTTTCTAGAATCTGCCTATCGAATTTTTGCCTACACTATAAAATTATAGAAACAGCAGTGTCGTGGCGTTATGTTGCCTGCTGCTGTCTATATTCGGCTACAAACTTTTACTCAAGACAAAATATTATAATCTCACGTGAGTCCTAGTTGTGATAAAGCTCTTCTGGGAAATTATCTACTTAGCTACTGCAAATAGTTTTGGTGTGTGCATACTAAGTGTAAACATGGCAATATTTGTTTAAAACATTTGCTTTACGCTTATATACTAATACTGCTCATGGGTAAATCTTTAGATTAGTAGAAGGTACCTATATTAAATCTATACCTGGAAGTTCGTTTAGCTTTACAGTGTGCGGGCGTGCTGTGTTGACTTTCCTTAACATTACACACACAGGCGATCGGTGTTGGCCAGTTACTAGGTATATACTACTCAATGATTTTTTACCATATTATACTTTCAAAGTCTTTCCGGACTATATTGACAATAATACAACGGTTTGTGATACTACTGCTATACTAATGCTATACTTCTGCATAATCGCGGTTTTCTTAGTATAATATGTTAAACACGCGAGGTGCTTGTTACGTTTGCCTTAACTTAGGGTGTCGGGAGGCGCATTGTAGTAGTGTTCTTAAGTAAGCAAACTATTTTTTTTAAAAGACTACAAGTTGGCCCTTCACACCTGATGTTAAGTGATGATGCAATCTAAGATGGAAGCGGGCTAACTTGTTAGGAGTAGGGTGACATCCACACCCCTTTCGGTCTCTACACGACATCGTACCGGAACACTAAATCGCTTTGTTAACTAGTCACAGCGAAAGCCTCCCACCAGCCAGACCAAGGCAAATTAAGAAAAAAATTAATCTGCCCCGCCGAGAATCGAACCCAGGACCTCCTTATTATAAATCTACCGCGCATACCACTGCGCCACGGAGGTCGACAAACTATTGCCCTATTACAGATTTTTACTTAGCTGCAGGTGGTCCAAAGCTTATTCATTGAACTAATACTGAAAAGATCTTTAACGGTAACGGCCATTACTCAGCAAAAGAGTCAGCTACTTACTGCAATTAATGAGAACTTTTGTCTAAGAACAGGATTAAAGTAATCTCGTCTGCGACGACCAAATGTATCGAACCAATATTTTTCTACCGCGAAATGATCCGACACGCCGGGATACTGCAGTAAATTTCTAGTTTTATGAACCACTATTTCAATAGTAGATATCTATGTGTAAAGAGTATTATGGCCGCGGTTTTAGTGTGAGACAAATCTTAAAAATTTGGAGCTTATTATAGATTAAATTAGAATTCATTTATTTTTAGTTTTTGCAAATGGGGGCACATATTGTTTTAGTAAAAATTAGATGACCCGAAAAAACTGCGCTTGCTTAATATTAACATAGTATAAAACAGAGTAGTTTCTTTCTGTTTGTACGATTTTTCATCAGTAGATAGAGTGATGATATTTTGGTATACTTAGTTTATTACCTACCGAAACCAATGTCGTGGTTCAGGTGACCGCGTGGGTAAAGTTGCGGCCGTCCGTTAATAAAATAAAAGTTGAGAGGTGTCAAGGGACACCCGGATGGAACGAAGTTCCTTTCGATTAATTAGTGAAGGAATTGTAATAAAATTTTATTTTTTTTGAGTAATAATAATATTTTTTTTATTATTAACAAATATAATGTTATATAAACTTAAACGCGTACCACACACGCGTTTGTTTTTGTACACCGAAACACCAGAGGGCGCCACGAGAGCGCGAGACAGCATACAGCGCGGGCGCCCCCCGCCGCTCACGCGCACACACATCAAAGGCGGCGGCAAGATCCTTTGATCAAAAAGTGTCGTGACAACTTTTCGTACGAATTTTTTCGTCTAGCCCCCTTTCACAACGCGCGATAAGGAACTTCGTTCCAATCATAAAATGTTTTATATCAATAAGGTGAGATAAATAGTTTCATATATCGAACCGATAGTAGTACTATAAAAAGGCTAATTACACGTTTCGAAAATGCTACAAAATTCAGCCGCAATTAAATAAATGAATTTGTAATTTAATTAAATAATATGGCTCAAATAAACATGACTCCCTTAAAATGTCTCCCGCAAACTACCAAGATATCTAAACGGGAGCGCGAACGATCAGGAGTATCGTTTTGTTATCTTCATAAGAAACATTGGGGTCGTTATTGCTTAAATGATCCCACTAAGTGTGCAATATGTATTCACTGAGAACCCCGAATTCCCGCTTCCCGTAATTATGGTTTCAACAGTAAGTAATACGTTACACGTGTCAGGCGGTGAGATTGCTCTCGCGTGAACATGCAACTTTGCTAGTGGTAGGGGAGTACAAGAGTGGATTTTTGGAAATACTCGAGTACTGCAGATGAACATAAGGATAAGTACGAGCCCTTTATATATGAAGGTCGCTTAAGGCAAATCGTTAAAGTATTTAAAAATGCTGTTTACCAGAAATACTTAATAAAACGTCAGATTAAGGCAGGGTTAATAGCTTAAAAGTGTGCATTTCAAAAATCTGACGGGTTGCCCTGAATGTTCCTTTAATAAATAGGGCTCATATTTGCTGGAGGTAATCAACAACATAAAAGGTATCCTTCTTTATTGTTCATCTGCCACACTCGAATATTTCCAAAAATCGCCTCATCTGCTCCCCTACTATAGAATTCATCGTCTTTGAAATGCTATTAATTCCCGTGGCATTCAAAAGTTCCTAACCCACATTTATAGTGGGACCTCTGTTCGAACGCACTAGGTTAGTTTTAGAACTCCTATTTACATAGTAATGTGCTCATTTCTCGGTGAATCTCATTCATATCCAAACTAGTAACTACCCAAGTTATATTTCATATCCATCTCTGTATCCCTCGTAAACCTTCATAATAAACGAGCCTTTATTGAATTAAGTTTTCGAGTTCAAGTCCAACCAGTTTAATAGGTCGCCTTACATACTCGTGCCCAAAGTTCAACTTAACTTTGGACCGTCAGACCTTAGTTATTATATGTACAATAATTAAAACATGTTAATTTAACTATTATCCCTACGGCTAAGTAATAAACTAAAAGTTAAGTTTCTTTCTAGATCCCTGTATTATTTACGCCTAAGTATAGTTGACTGTAGGTGTAAATATTTTGAAGTTGTATAAATTATAATAAACAGAGAATTTAGCAGGATTATTTGGTCACAAGTTTTCAAAAATAGTTAGGTACAATCCACCCGGCACGACCCAGTCTATATTTTATCTAGGTAACACGTACGCAATAATAAGTGCACTACTAGCGAGGGACATCGCACTCAAGTGTTAACTAAATTACACTAGTCAACTAGTTAAAAAGCATATTAATTATAATTGATACTGCGAATAAAAATATGAGCAGGAATACCCATTACCCTAGTACGTACGATAGATTTATGGACTCGTCATAAAAATATACAAACCGCTATAAACATTTAAAGATTCAAGTTTTCTTATTTGTAAACATACGAATAAATATAATTATATAAGACATGTTTCAATCAAACATTATAATCAAATTATCCCACACAAATATATAAATGATGTAACCTACCTGCACTCAGAAATTGATTACATCGATCACTTGAATCTCAAAATATAAACACAGGACCAAGATACATGAGATAAAAGGTTTCAAGCGATGAAAATTGACGATGAATTGAAAACTTGACACACTATCCGAGTCCCGAGCCCCAACCCTGTCACACGTCTCACTATCTTACAACCCTATCTTTAACCCTTGTCTTTCACATGTGCCATACTGCTTAACCTGCTCCTTTTATTATATTCCCGCTCCGGGATAAGGTGGATTTCAAAGTAGTTATATCCGGTAATATCGCGCCACCCGGTGTAACCAGTTATATTTCGAGGTTTATGAATTACACATAACGTATGAATGAACATTCCCTTATGAAGTTACATTTATAAAAATATTGGAGGGAAATAATCGAACGTTTTGTTTATCGCTCTAGTTAGATTAATATATTGTAGATATTAAATAACTTATTAATTTATTTAAACCGATGATTTCAAATGTTAAAGTCACCCAATAGTGCTATTGCGTAACGAAACTCGATATAGATATGAAGTCAAAACTCAAACTGTGGTGTTTCGTTACAGAATAGCGCCACAGATCGAACAGAAAAACCTCAACCTACGTTTTACTCCGAAACCTGAGCTTTCTGTCACAACTGAAAATCCTATATTTTTATAGGATTAGTTATCCTTCTTCAGGTAAGTCCACTCTAGATTAGGTTATTGTAATTCCAAATCTCGGTTGATAAAATAATTTAAAAAATATATTAGCGAATGTAAAATTAGAAGTATCTTCTCATACACTTCGTAATGTTCAAGTAAGTTTTTTTGTTATTTTTGTTTATTCAAAAAAATCGAATTGCTACAACCAAATTAGCGCGCCATCAGCGAAACACGCTTTATCTTCACGCTTAGTGAGATTCTTTCCATTAGTGCCGTCTAAAACCTTTTACAAACAAGAGTTATAGACGAAAACCTCTTAAAGAAATATAAGTACACAGCAAGCTTACCTACAACACTTGTGAAGACATGGTCCTTGCTCACAAACACTGATGTTCACAAAGATTATAAATTATCGTTACCAATATTTCAAATTCAAGTAGCCTGATTACAAGTATTTTTAAAACGTCAAATTAGATTATTTGTAGTGACTCTACCACCGACTCGGAAGGCAGGTCCTGGTGAGAAGAGCCGGCAAGAAATTCAACAGTTGCACTTTGAAAATCATTCATTTTACAATATTGACTGTTTTTTGGGAATAATATCAACTGGCAGTTTAAATGTCATTTTATTACACAGTATACAAGTACACATAGTGAACTGCAAATGCGTATCAATTCTATGTAGAATAAACGCGTAGGAAAACATAAAAGTTTTCCGTGACGCAAATATGCATGACTAAACGTTTTGTAAGGTTATTAATATTCTTATAATAATCTGGTCAAAAGTTATTAATACACCGGGTTCTATGTGTCAATTTACATAGTATGTATTACTAGAGGACGCCCGTGATGTTACCCGCATAGTTCTCTCTCCCGTGGGAATGCCGGGATAAAATGTGGCCTATGTATTATTCTGATATGTAAGCTATATTATTGTGAAGTTTCATCAAAATCTATTTAGTAGTTTTTGCGTGAAAGAGTAACAAACATCCATCCATCTATACTTACAAACTTGCGCCTTTAATCATTAAAAAGGATTAACTATACCCTAACTATTATGTAAGTATAGGTACTACGCATATTTTACAAGTCATCTTACAGAGAATAGTAAAGTAGCTCCACAACTAAAAGACAAGATAAGATATGCAACAAGTTTTGAGATTAAGTTGTGTGAGATGGTTATTATTTAAAGAAGTGATGAAAATTTAATTTAATCCACGGATGACGTCGTGTTAATAAGATACCTAAGTCTTAAAACCTACACAATAATACACTGCGTCGTATATTTTGCAAGGTTTATAGAGGTAGCGGATTAGACTGTGTATAAATGACCCGATGTTGCGAGAAAAATTCTAGACAGTTACATATTTTTACCGGTTCATTCGGCTCACCTGATGCTAAGCGATTAAGTGCCGCCAACATACATGCAAGATTAGAATCCTGTCGTGTAACTCAGACTGGTGGACGTGGACAGTCGGTGCCATCCAAGGGTTTCCCTTTAAGCACGTTACCTAGAAGCCACAAAGTGCTTTGCTACCTACTACCTTCGTATAAACGTTCCTTAAGCTTGGATAGCACCAACTTCATTTACTATTATTTTTTATTTTTTAGTGTTTTGGTCGATTCAATTCTTATTATTATTGCATAGCTTCTATCGCGGGCTTTGAGCGTGGGGACCGAATCCAGAAATTCCGTAACGAAAAAAAACCTAACACCCCCCCACTCCGACCGGCACAGCGGTGATACTTTTTAGTTTTTCCATCTATCGATAAATACCAGAACTTTTAATGACATTTGGAAATATCACGCTTGTAAAAAAAAACACAAAGAAAAAAAATACTGCATAAATAAAATAAATATATAATTATAATTGCATAAGTTGATGAAAAATGCTATGCAATAGCTTTACCGTGGCAGTCACCGAGAGCCACACTTCTTTTTTTTTAACATTACTCTTATGAGATAGCTAAATACAAATTCCATAGTCTCCTACAAAAGGTAAACGAAGTAATTTTATCATATTCGAGACTCGGGTAGGTACCAGCGAGATATAGATATGTTGTTGGTGTGTACTTATTTCACATCATGTTTTATGGTATGGAGGAAGGTCAGACGCAAAGCGACAATTTACGCGAAACTTACCAATCACTCAGATAATATTTTCGTAGGCACACTCATATCTATTCGGAAATAAAACAAATTGAGATAAGTACTAGATATAAAAAATATTTATATTGCTCTATCGTTTGTCAAGTTACTGTATTAATGAAGAAATACAATAATCCGGTTCAGGTTTGTTGAAAATAATTTTTTTTTGCTCAATTTGGTTAAGCTAAAAGGGCAAGCAATTTTTATCAAAAATATTAAAATACATTGTAGAGCAAGGTAAACTAGGTAGGTGAGGACTGGAGGATATTTTTGTAAGTAAATTGTTTAATAAAAAGTATAACCGAGTTCATAACGCACTAAAAAGTAAAAAATAATTGCATTATTTAGTTACTTTAACTTACTTAAGCATGTCTACAGTCGGTGCCATCTAAATTTAAGGAAAGTCACTTAGTGAGTTTTAGGTAACGTCCTTAAAGTAGAAAGCTTCGGTGGCACCGACTCCACTGACAATGAAATCCGGAACCTATAGTGCTTTTACTTTTTTCTTAGTTAGTGTTTTTTTTAATATATTTACTACAGAGCAGAAAGGTTGTTATTTAAATGATGAAGCCAAAAAACACTTTTTACACACAATATTTAATATCTATCGTATCCTAAAAAAACGTATACATCACAAGTGGATTCAAATTCCATGGTCAAGTTTGTATATTATGATTAATTATTATATATAATTAAGTACGAAGTTCAATAGCTTTATTTAATTACATTTCTTATACAGTACGTTCTAATATAGCTTAAGTAAAAAGCAAATATTTCTTTCTGTAATTTCAGTCGATGGAAAAGTGGACTGTTCATTAAAATATGTAAGGAACGATTAGAGACAAAAAACAAAAGCTTTTTTCAAAAGGTCAAATCCTAACATAATTTATAAAACATGTCCTGCCGTTTGTACGCTTAGAACTTTTAAAGTACCTACCTACTCGACGGATTTTAATGAAGTGTCATCGAAATAGATAAATGTTTATCAGCGACAAAGACGTAACGCCAAGCGATTTAGCGTTCCGCTACATTGACATATTAATACTATGGACTTCGGGTCAGCGCTAAAAAGTGTCCGAACCAAAAGAGAGCTAAAATGCGAAAAAGATTTCAAATCACATTCAGTCCCATGTTAGCTTACTGAGAGAATACACGTCAATGATGTTTTAAAACAACGGCTGCATAGAGTTATTTTGTTGTTTAATATTTGAAATTTTTAATTCCTTCATTTCTGAATTGAAAATAATTTTAATTAATAAACTTTTATTTTTTATGTCTTGAATATTAATTAAAGAAGTTTTACCATAATGGTAAAATGGAACCCTTCCGTCCATCCGTCCCTTGGTCCGTCCTCCACACTCGATTATTTTGATAACCATAAGAATTATCTACATGAAATTTGGAACAGTTATTTAAAACA
The DNA here is from genome assembly GCA_034621355.1 of Mycalesis mineus. Classification (NCBI taxonomy): domain Eukaryota; kingdom Metazoa; phylum Arthropoda; class Insecta; order Lepidoptera; family Nymphalidae; genus Mycalesis; species Mycalesis mineus. The sequence goes on along the minus strand of CM067886.1, from coordinate 8,836,797 downwards.
GTGACCTATTTAGTATTTATTGTAGTAAGTATTTTTTACCACGTCATTGTAGTAAAAAATATATTGGTTGGTACTAGATTTATCCCAGCATATAGAGGTCACTGATACATTTAAAGTTTGCTGTGAATATAATATCTAGGGTTAAGATGCCAAAAAAAAGCTCAAAGCTACCTAGTCCACACCATTTATGGTGTTCTATTTTCACGAGAAGCTGTCATGTCAAAAAAAGGCTGCCATGGCAACCGTCAGTCAAATCTGATTACTTATTGCAAGCAATTAGACCGTTGCAAATTAGACTGTATAACAATTATTTAAGACATATATTACAATGTTTTAGTTTGTTTATAAAAATGCAAATACATTCTAGTATAAATAAGATTTCTCGGGACACTTTTGTCGTGAATTTTTCATTACACCCGAAGTCCATAGTACTAAGTTCCGCTACGATGAAACCGAAGGGATGTGGATATTATCCTAATCCAAACAAGATAGCCCGATTCCATCTTAGATTGCATCATCACTTACCATCAGGTGTGATTGCAGTCAAGGGCTAACTTATAATGAATAAAAAAAAACCGTTCCTATTTACATTTATATGTAAAGTTATCGGACACTCGCGACTTCATCTGCGTGATAGTTGGTGTTACATGAACCCCAGTATCACCTCTTTAGGGGGTGAGTGTTGGAGACCTACATCATAATACTAGCTGTAACCTACAGTACAGGGGCGTAGATACTTACCTATGAGTGCCAAATTTTAGCGCAATCTATTAAGTGCTTTAAGCTGTGCATTGATAGATCTGTCAGTAACAGTTGCCTTTTATGTACACAAATAGAAGAAATACAAATATATTGCTCATTTGGACTCGTTATATAATACGTATAATATTTTGTAGATCCGGGTTACTTGTCAGCAAAGAACCAGTTCCATAATGCTCTAGCGTGTCGCATTTAGCTGCCTTAACTTGTACTGGGACAAGGTTGGCAAGGACAAGGCAACGCGAATTGAGTTAAGATATATGTATGCTGTAATATGAAACGTATCAAGTGTATATACGTTACTAGCTTTGCCTATCGGTTTGACTTGCGTAAATCCCTATGCCGTAGTAGTTTTGAGAAATTTAGTCTTAAGTACGCGTCTTTATCGCGAAATGAGTAACTATGTAAAGCAAGTCAATCGAGGGTATAGTTTTAAAGATCTCATGATGAGTCAATTGTTAATTATAAGAATACCTGTTACCCGCCAACCTGCATTGTGCAGCAGCGTGGTGGCTCCATATCTCCTCTCCTTTAAGAAGGGAGGCCTAAACCAGTAATAGGCCATTCTTAGGGTGATAATGTTAATAATGATACCAATTACACTACATATTCTGTTGTTATAATTAAAAATGAACAAAACGTATTACCTTTAACATACTTACAATTGTTTTTACGAACCAAAGGTTACTAATTAAGCCTAATTCAATAATGAACAGTACCAAATTAATTTCTTATTGAAGAGATTTTTGTTCGTTAGAATAATTTTTTATACGAAATATACCTAATATTTCGAGTAATATTAATTAATTTCAAGTAGGCTTCTTTACAATCGCATTAATTGAAAAGTCAAAATCTCAATATCATGCTCTTTATTTATTTGATTATTGTCATCAGTGAAAAATTATCGTAGGTATTTAAACATAACTTTATGTTTACAATGCAAACTGTCGTGCAAAAAAAAATTTTAACAAAAAATAAAACCGACTTCAAACTTCCTACTGTTTTCCCAGGATATCATAATCAGATCCTAACATGATAACTATGGGACCATATTAGAAGTGTGCCCTTTCTAATAAAAAAATTATTATCAAAATTGGACATTTCTGTAAAAAGTTATGCGTGGGCATACATAAAAAAAAATATAATTCTTCCGTTCTTTTTCGTTGGTTAAAAATCGGCACTCTCCTTTATTTTAACGGAGGTTCTGTATCTGAATTATCTTGAAATAGGTAGGTTAACGTGGTTCATACTTGTGGTCTGAGTTAATGAACGCCACAACGGAAATGTGGTCACAAAGTCGGTTTAGGTACACACGCTTATAACGAAGATCAGAGTAGACGGATTACTGACAAACAAAACGGTTCATGTGATGGCTAGGTTATTATCCGTTTTTCGCTGATGAGAAAATAAGGCGTACAGTTTATTTTTATAATTATATCTGTGCTTTATTGAGGCAAGGGTGAATGGAAATGTTGAAAGGCCTAGGCGAATGTACCTAACCCAAATTCAGGACATTTAAGATTATGGCCAGGTCAATAGTACTCTAAAGCGACGAACTTGTATGAAAGGACTAATGAGAGTGGAAAAAGCTAAGGACCATGGCAAATGGAAGGATATCATCCCCCCTCATTCCCATAGGGGTAGGAAGAGACTCTTCCTACCCCTATGGGAATGAGGCGCGATGTTATGTATGTAAGTATGTATCTCCTCGGTCCGCGGGAATAACGAAAAATCCGTTTTAAGTAAGCAACTACATCGTAAGATCACATTAATGTTACAAAAGTTAGTGTGTGTGTTTGTTATTGTGTATAATAATTATATTAAATTTTAAGTCAAATGAGTTTATAGTTTTTTAACCGACAAAAAAAAAACGGAGGAGGTTCTCAATTCGACACGTATATTTTTTTTTTATGTATGACCACGCATAACTTTTAACTGAGTAGTCCGATTTTGATATTTCTTTTTTTATTAGAAAGGGCATACTTCCAAGGTGGTCCCATTGTCATCATGTTAGGATATGATGAGGATATCTTGGGGAAATTAAAGGAACTCAAATTTTGGAGGCCCTTTTGGCTACTAGTGCCGTATGACAGTATATTACGAGTACGATACGTGGCGATAAATCACTAAAAAGTAAGAAATAAAAATTTTTAAATAAAAATAGAACCGACTCAAAACGCACTAAAAAGTAAAAAATAACTGTGTCATTTAGTTGCTTTAAATTACTTAAGCATATCTCGAGGAGTCGGTGCCAGCCAAGGTTTCTACTTTAAGGACGTTACCTAAAACCCACAAAATGCTTTACTACGTAAAATAAAGGTTCCTTAAGTAATTTAAAGCAACTAAATGACACAGTTATTTTGTACTTTTTAGTGCGTTTTGAGTCGATTCTATTTTTATTTAAAAATTTTTGTGATTTCGTGATGAGTCAGTGATATATCGCTTATATAGATTAGCAGTGCTCTGTTACCGTATATTCTATTATAGTAGTCAGAATTGAGATATGATTTAAAAATATATTTATAAGCATTTATTTTGTTATTATTTTAAAGTGAAATTTTAATATCTAAAGTTATGGGAATCTTAACACACTGAGTCTGAAAAACAAGCTAAGACATCACATTTTATAATTAAATAAAAAGATGCCATGCTAATCATGGTAGTATTTATGTCTCCACTTACATAGAAAAAAACTCGTTTCGTTTTAATAAGCGTTAAACATGTCATTTGTGGTCATTTCAAATGTCAAGGGTGCAGTTAAGAACCGGTTGACATAAGTGTTATATCATTACATACCACTTGTTATTTAGTTATACACTAATTATATGACAGTGTGAAAAATGATTTCTTTATTAATTGCACATAAACTAATATTAGACTCGCTAAAGTCATAATAGATCACCTGTCTGTAACGTACAATAAAAATAGCTATCAGACGAGCAAGTGTCAAATGATTTAATTGGCAGATATTTTATTTAATGACATCAATTATATTTAACAATCTATTTTCAATTAATTCATTATTATGTAAGTGTCTATAAGTATTGAGTACTTAGTTTTTATAAGAAAAATTTTAAGTTTTGTTTTCTTTATTTTAACTAACATTACAATTATGTCATCGGCATTTTCTCTTGATGATGATTATCTTGATTATCTTTAAACCACTAAATTAGGTCGATCGCTCATAAACGGGTTTGCTGCGAATGAAGTTGAGAGCTAGATTAATTAGCATAATCAGAACCTTTGTTATAGCCCGCCAAAACAATAGTACTAATTTAATGAGTCAACTATTATTGTTCCGATAGTAGACAGTGTGCTTCGACCAACATTTTTAGAAACTATTGTTTGGCTGTTGAGTCAAGAGACGGATAGAAGGCTAGGTTAGAGAGTTAATATTTTAAATTTACTGTTTTATTTTAATTCTTGCTACTTCTCGTATTGTGAGGAGGAGCTTCCTCAATCTGAAACTCTGACAGTTTTTTTTTAGTCTCCAGTTTTTTGGGTTTTCAACTCCACAGGAGAAGGACCGGGAATTTTAAAATACAAAGGTAATCTGTGCAACTGTGTTTTTTTATAAGCATAGTTAAAATAAAAAAGAAAGTGTAAATAAATGAGAGGAAAAAAGGAATACTCTGAGCCACTTAAGAGATTATAAATGTCCAAACTGGCCCCGCGGAGAATATAAACCGGGATTTTCAACTTGAAGCGACAGCTGTAGGGCCCATCAAAAAGTTGTGACAATTTCTAAAGGCCAAGAAATTATTTCGACGATATAACTTTTGGACTATACCTGAATGTAAATTGTATAACTCGTGGGCAATTTATCTAATTGCAAATAACGTAAAACATAACTAAGTAACCTAATGATGTACGTACCTATACTCAAGACACAATCAAAGTGGAAAGCATATCAACAAATTTAAAATGTAGGTTTTGTTTTTTTATAAAATCTTATTTAAAAGATATTGAATATATTAATTAGTTTTAGGCTTACTAATCTAATTTATTATCATGAATTCGTCATTAACTAGTTTTATAAATATATATGTAAAAATTAGGCGTAAAATTACAAATAATTTCTACCTTCATTTTTAACCAACGAAAAAAAACGGAGGAGGTTCTCAATTCGACACGTATATATATTTTTTTATTTGTTTGTTGATAAGCATTCTACATCAAGTTTGGCTTTAGTAAGTATAGTAACGTAAATTAGTACTAAATGCATAAATAAGGAATATTTTAACAATGACTTATAATTATTTATTTTTTTAATGAGTTTTATTTAATGTAAATTGAGAATCTAATAAGGTATCGTGCAAATGAAATACTTGAGAGAAGCAATAAACTTCTTCATTTAAAAGGCCACTTATGCAATCGGAAAATTCTACAGAATTCTAGTCATTGCAAAAACAATTATCATCGCCATGATTACATTGTTATAAAGTACATAAATATTTACAAGACCTTTTATTACGACTGTTTCAATATAATCATTTGGCCTAGTGATTTTGATCGTTTTGAAAACACAGAGTTAATTAAGGTATTTCGTACAATTTTTGTGGATTTGAAGTCCTTGAAGTTTGTAGTTTTTGTAAAATGAATCCTATGCTATAAATTTTAAAGTCGATTTAGTATTTCGTAGTAAAATCACTGATGTGTGACGTTGTCACCAGGCGTATGTTACGGTTGGTGAACACAGAAGTATCTAAATGTTGTCACACCCAGAAACAATTGTATGTAATTTTCAATAAATTTTTCCTGTTCTTGCTCGAAATCTCTGTCATGGTGCCATATTAGAGTGATCATAAAATAGCATATTTAACTCAGGAAAAACCTTTTTCGTTTCTCTGTCGCCTAGATGTCTAAAAAAATGAACGATTATATTCAAAAGTTAAGGTCTGTGTGCACCAAGATGTCAGTTATCATAACCAACGGTTAACATAAGCTAAACGTAAAATTTACTGTTTACGACAACCCGTACGCCGGTTAAGGAGGTAAGCTCGGTTAAGATAACCGCCCGGTTTACGTCCTTAACCGGCGTACGGGTTGTCGTAAACAGTAAATTTTACGTTTAGCTTATGTTAACCGTTGGTTATGATAACCGAAATCTTGGTGCACACAGGTCTTAGAATATTCATTTAAGAAATAAGATATCATCATCACTACATATTATAAAATAAAGTCCCTCCGGCACGTCCGTCTGTGTGTCTGTTTGCGATAAACTCGAGACTACTGAGCAGATTTTCCTGTGGGTTTCACCAATAGATAGAAGGATTCCTAAGGAAGGTTTTAGTATATAATTTAATAATGTGTGTATTGGCTTAAATATGACAATATTAGTGGGAAAGACCTTTAATTGGAAATATATGGAAGAATTGTTCTTCTTTTTTAGGACAACAGTCTGGGATTGCATATATATTTCTTATAAGGATAGCTTGCTTTAGGATAGCTCATGATAATTTAATATTGTAATAAATCATTTATTTTCTCGTAGTAGTAGTATCTCTATACTCGGGAGTAAAATAACCTAAAATTCGTTATACGAATAAAACGAGTTACTTTAGGTTTTTTGTAGAGCACTCCGCAGTGTTTTTAAGAAATTGTCCTAAAAATTGTCACCTGACAAGACTGCTTCAAGCGCAAGTACATGTATTCTACATACTGATGTAGAATAAATGTACTCGACTTGTCTCAAGAATGGCTGCAGTATTTCTCCGGACGAGGTTTTCCAAGTATCCACAACTACTAAAAACTGTATACCTTCTACGCGACAATTGTTAGCACTGGTTTTGGGTTATTTACTTGACCCGCTCCACGAAGCGGAATAAATAACATCCAATGCCATACTAATTAGTTCGACTTGATTTAAATTGCAGGAAGTAATAGCTTTGACCATAAATTGCAAGAATTACCGCCATCGAGACCTCCACGTAACTGTTATAGACAACACAGTATGTTATTGTTATACATTATTGAGTGATTAAATACTTTATTTACAAGAATGTATGTTCAGAATATCGCATAAAATGTAGAGGTTTGGGAAAAGGTTACTAGATCAAATTATATACGTGATTAGTAGGGATAGTGTTACAATATATAAAATGAAAAATAAAATTACTACAAATTATTTGGGACCCGCTGACGGCAGTGGCTCTAGTCTCGGTCCAGATCAGAATGACGTTCCTCAATGACAATTTTAGTTCTTTCTATATTTTGAATTTAAATAATTCGAAATATATTTTTCATCGAATTCCAACTTGCCAGCGATCTCGAAACCATCGTCGAAAGGAGGTCGCCACAGAGGTACTAGATATCAATCAAAAAATCAAATCATTTTCATCTGTACTGACACTGCGTTTGTGTGTCTATAAAATATAAACTAATATAATAAATGATAAAAGTTAAGTTAAACCAGGAGTTTTAATTTCGTTAAATAGAATAACTAAAACTGTTATTTAACTATATATTTTCAATGACAGTTATTGCCCGACGACTCAGTTCAAAATGCGTCGACTATACCGCACTACCTAAATCTAACAATCAGTAGCTTATCATCACAAAGACGAAATGTAACGTATATGCAGAATCGCAGAGTGATATTTTAATCTTGATTCTGTAATATGTATGTATGTACTAGAACAACGGGATGGAAACGGCGGTACTCGTATTATAAGCGCGGCTGAGCCGATTATCTCCGGAAAAGGTTTACATGTCCAGGTTTGGACGGAGTTCACAAGTTAAATGATTAATGGTTAAAGTCTCCAACATGAATAGGGTTTTAACAATATTTAATCTAATTACTAAGTTTGTTGTTTTGTATTCATTAATGTTGTATATTGAATACTAACAGATTTTAAAGTATTGGACTTGGATAGTCTGTTTTAAAAAAACAAGGTAAATTTTATTAAAAAACTAATCGATATCCGCGACTTTGTACCGATTGAATTTTTAATTAATTTCTCGTAATTAATTCTTTTATAATCATTATAAACATCTAATATATAAAATTTCCCTGTCACAATGTTAGTTACCGTACTCCTCCGAAACGGCTTTACCGATTTTTACCAAATTATATATGCGTATTCAGCAGGTCTGAGAATCGGCTACTATCTAATTTTCATCTAAATTTTTTTAAATTTTTAATTGCAAAACAACGTTTGCCGGTCAGGTAGTAATTATATAAAGTTTAACTACTTTATGTTTATTTCAACCTGTTAACTTGTAATGTTAACATTTATTCAAAGATATAAACACGGACATGCAAAAATGTAAAAAGCTTTTTTCTAGGAAGTGCCTCTTCTTTGTCGCAGTTTGGGTATTTAATTGAATACATAAAGGAGTATATATTGATATCAACAGTTGGTCTACTCTTTTATATATAAATAAAAATAAAAGTTAGGATACATTTAATTAAAATGTTTCTGCCAAGTTTATGTAGCAATAAATAAGGATAATGTACACTAGTAAAAATGTTTCATTATTATGACTCATATAATTTATTTCGCTATAATTTAAAAACATTACCTAATATCACAAATTATGAAGCTTCGCATAGGTAATTATGAGAATGCTAAGATATTAAATATATTAAAACATAATATTTTTTAATATAATTGGTACAGTAGAAACTATAAGTAAAGTTAGGTATATTTATTTTACGATAGTTTTTGAAGGGTAAACGCGAAGTTCAAATTTTTTATATGAACTGATAATAATTTTTAAAAGTTTTAAAAACATACCTACATAAAAATGAGCACAGATTATTAAAGCATAGCATTTAAATAAAAGGTACTATTCTTACCTACTTAGCATCTAGCACCTGAGAAACGACCATCGCTATATTTAAAGTATTTACTAACATTATCACATGCATTTTATTCCCAAAAAAATAGTTAACTCTGGGGATCTTGGGACCTTGCTCTACAATAAAAATTATTAAATATTTATAAACAGACCTCAATTATTGATCTATCAAATTTAAAAGGATTTTTTTTTAAAATCCTATTGATAGTGCTGACTCTTCTGTTTTATCGTTACTATTAATATGTAAGTACCTTCTATGTATTTATAAGTAGGTATAGGTACGAATATATTGAATGAGATTAGCTACGCAATAACGTAAAAAAGTGAAATATACCTTGTTAAATTGAAACAATATATAAAAATACATTTTCCTCGTTGCCGACCAGTTCCTAAACGTACCTATTATACAGAAACTAAATTATTGGGCTATAAGGATATAAACATTTAAATGCGGATATATTGCCAGGTAGCAATAATATGTATCTCCAGTTTCGTTTTATTTAGTTTTTTTGTCATAAAATTTAAAATGGTTTTATTTTAAAATGTGTTAGTTTGATACCATTGATAAAACCATGTCTACTTTGCAATTAAGTATGTTCCTGCTAGATAATGTACAATGCCTAGAATAATAAAATATTATTTTATTTTTAAGCTTAACTATGTGTAACTTAGACTTCATTATCAATTAAGTTCAAGTGAAGTGTCAGTTGTTAGAAATTATTCCTGTCTACAGCATCAAGTTATTTCTTTCATTTTAATGTGGTAGTTACTATTACTAGAAAGTACTATTATGTATTCTGATCTAATTTAGAGGAAGACATTCAAATTCGTCCAAGATTTGACCTGTGCTTACTAACAAGTTCAAACAAAGCTTCGTTAGCAGCAAAGTTAAATCTCTTATTACTTTAAAATCCCATATTACTTTACTTTTGAGCCTTTGTCTTTTATAAACACGCGCTTAGAGCAAGGGCCCCGATCCCTAATGGCCTTCAACTTTACTAATTTAAATTCCAGTTTCCGAGAGACAATGCATAACATGGCTATTGGCTTAATCAGTCAAAGGCCTCAAAGGCTTAGTTTATATCCTTGGTATTTCGTTATGGGAAGTTTTGTTGTTGTTAAGAAAGTTAATCGATCAGTGAAAACTGCTCGGAAATTTGTTTGTGAATGAGAAGTGATTATCGCGTTGTTACAAGTTGGATAACATTTACATTAATGTAGACTGACACGTATAAAGATTGTATAAAACTAAAAAGATGTGTGTTAATATGTTGGTCTGTCTGTGATCTGAGAGTTACGATGTAGAAGGCTATGTCGCGGTTTTTTAAATAAGCGGATTTTTTCGAAAATGTTTAACTATCTACTATGAAGAGAGACTAATTCAATTCAAAAATATACCTATTTTCATTATAACGAAAGTTTCTAACTCGAATTCGTCATCTAAATTATTGACCTACTAAATTTTCGAAAATTCAACAATTATTACGGATTATTTAAAGTCAACCAGGAGCAACATACGTTTCGTTTCAATGAGGTAGGAAATAAAAAAAGTATTACACACGATCGAAGACGCAGATGTCTAATGCAATCACAAATTGAATCATTGGGTGGAAATCTTCAATAAAACCTAGCTAAGCTTATATTGTCAGGAATCCTCTTCCCCGCACCTGCTTATATATTTTTTTTTTTTTGGAGGAATGGAATTTACAGCAGACGCAGTGAAGTTGTGCTTAGCATAATGATTTTGTAATATATTCTGTGTTTACGTCATTCTGTCCAACAACAAATACCATTGATTCACAGTAGTTTTTTGTTTCGCGTTGCGTTGATAATTTTATTGTTTAGTCGCTAATAAGTACAGACGACATTTTATTGACAGTACATAATTTTCATCGTGTACATTGGTAATAAACAACCATAACCACCCAATTAGTTAGTGTAATTTGATTCGTAAAGTGGTATGTGAAGACAATGCAAAGTAAACATTAATTTTGTACTAATTAACTAGTATGTTTACTTAGGATATTTCGTGAACTACCTTTTTAGAATTTTTGGAGTAGTAATGCTAAGTAGATAAGGTTGAATTTATAAATACTTTACACAATTGTTCTCTAGGTAGAACAATTGTGTAAAGTAAATAGGTGATTGTGTATATAAAATAGAATAGGTACTAGAGGAGAGTACCTACCTAAGTGAAATAATAAATACTGGTTAAAAACGAATTAATTGAAAAAAAATCAATAGGTACCAAAAACTTACTGTAGTTCGGTACAGCAGAATAAAAATAGTAAGTTTTCGTGTACCTACTTACCTACTCCATTAATTGGGATAGGTAGGATTGTAAGTTAATTCAACACACACTGTTAAATGCTGCTACATAATTTCTGCACAACATATTTTTTCCAATTCCATAAATAGGCATAAGATTTAAATGAAAGCAACTTAACTTTAAGCCCAAAAAAATTAATACAACTAGGTAAATAATACCAAAACATATAAGTACAGGAAGGTATAATTAACTAAACCAATATTTTTGGTTGGTGATTAGCTATCAGCGCATATTAGTATCCACTTAGACACCTTTTAAAAATAATATGATTGACTGGTGCATTAATAAATAAATTAATTCGTAAACTGGATTAATGTAGATATAAGATTGAAATCTTAATATTACTTTGATTCAAATCCTATAATCGTTAGAAATTATGTTTAACGTCGATATTAATGTCACGATAACAATTTTATGATAATTTTAACATTTCTATTTTTGTCGCATCTCACGCTTATCACTGATAACACACCCACGTGGCCCCAGCCGATTATCTGATAGGCAATCACAACTTAGTATGCATGTAGAAAAATACCTGTGCCTTCTGCTTTTCCTCCGTAATTTAAGGTTGGGACACTTTTTGAACACTGAGAAAGACACACTGAGGAAGCCCATTATCACATTTATTATCACAGTTGTTTATCACGGATGCACGTATCGATTAACATGACAGGTGTAGTGTACGCTAGGTGCGTGACTAAGCACTCAGCCTGAGCGCGCCGAGTATTGTACTCGTATTCACAGACTCCGGTCTGCGGAGCCGGCGGACGCGGCCGCGACGAGCGCTGGCCCGCGCGACCACGTGCACTGAATTCATCGCACGACCAGCCGATGCACATCATAGAACCGTATCGACTCGTAACGTCATTCGAAAGTGAACCTTATCTATATAATTTTTAGGTGTATTTCGTTGTACTATAGTATTTATAACGAGCCCACGCGACCACGTGCACTAAATTCATCCGCACTGTACGATCAACCGATGCACATCACAGAACTGTATCAAATCGTAAGACTATTCCAAAATGACCCTAATTCTCTTAGACTTAAAGCATATTTCGCCTACACTGAAAACTTACAGCGGAATGTTAGTAAACTACGACTAAATAAAAGTTAATAACACAATACGTACTTCCGACTTTATAACTACAACAGTTAAGTCTATTTTACTTTGTCAATAAAGGATTTCGATATTCGGAAAAGCCTCTTTTATTGCGACCGTGCAATACGTGGAAATGGTAAGCAAATTGCACTGGCTTTTTATTCGACGACAATTTGCCGCTTGACAGTAATCCCATCGGCTAATTTAACAATGTACCTTATAATCACTCTATGCTGTCTTTGCCCCTGCAAAAGGTTAACCTTATAAAGTCAATATGAGTAAGTGGTCTATATTAGGAGTCAGTTAGGTCAGCGCGCGCCTCCGCAGCCAATCCAAAGTGTACAAATAATACCTAGCTACTTAAAAATTTCAATTGAACGTATGGTAATTGTATATTGTCATTCAGGAGCTGTTCACACTGTACTATTATGTTACACGAGTACAGAATACATTTTAAAACACAATAACTTGTTTTGACGCTTCTAAGTGCTTAAAAATTATATAATTTGGCAGTCAGACAGATTTTTACTAATATCACCTAATATCTACGGTTTATCAAACAATAAAATCGAATACTCTTATAATATCCGTAAATGTACCTACCTACCTACTTAGTTAAATTTTGAAATCCCGAAAGGACCCCTTACCAATATCGTGCATTATAAAAATTTTGATCTCAAAGCATCAGGAAGTACCAGTTTTCTTTTTTTGAACCATTAACAAGCCACCTTTAATATTATCTTCTAATTAAAACTTGAATATAGGATTTGTCTTTGATCCTTGAAGCATCGGAATCATTAAGTTTAAATATTAATTGTAAGCATTACGTCTAAATTCTCAAGAAATATGTAAAACTCAAAACAAGAAATTAAAAAAAAATATTATGGGTACAGACATTTAAAAATCTCATTCTTCGTATTTTAAAAAATTGAACTTACCTACTTGCAAATTTAGGCAGTATTTAATTTCCAGGCGATTCATTTTATCCCAATTCAAGCAGTTACATATATAGTAACAGCTGGAATTAGTTAGACCAGGAAAAGAAAAACCTGGGTTAAGGTCGCCTTAAGCGTGTACTTGTAGTAGTCTGTGCATAGTAAATACTAGTAGAAGAATTTAGCTCTTATTTTTACAGCAACATGGCTAGTTTATTTTTCTGATTAGGCTATACTTAATAATTTTATGTAACAGATACAAAATAGGCAAACGCTTTCGCAATATTCTGCAATAATAATGTGAAATTTATGTCAGTAAAATAGCAAATATAATAGCTTTAAGCGTATCCAATAAATTAACTTTATTATACGCAATGTTGTCAATTTGTAAAATAATGAGGGATATAATACTTTAGTGGTTATAGTATGCATATGCAAAATGGTGAGGAAATTGCAAAAATTATATATAAATAATATTTAGGTACATGATTAGCGAATTTTAGAAACATTAGAAACATTGAAACATAAGTGAAGATGCAATCTAAGATGGAAGCGGAACTAACTTGTTAGGAGTAGTCGGTAGGGTGGTAACTAGCCACGGCGAAAGCCTCCCACTAGCCAAACCAATACAAATTAAAAAAAATCTCAGTCTGCCCAGCCGGGAATCGGACCCAGGACCTCCATCTTATAAATCCACCGCGCATACCACTGCGGTACGGAGGTCGTCAAACGATATTACTCTCTAGATCTCGAACTTAAGAAGTTTTCTAATATAATACATAAGCAATAATATGCTTTGATCAACCTCTAAAATCAATACTATTACGTCTCGTCTTAAATTTTAATAGGGTCAATAACTTGGTAGCTAGTAGCTACTACCTACCTAGCGGATACATTAGCACGTTCATCGATTCACAGACATGTGTAATCAGAATCACTGACCAAATTCAGAGCACTGTGAAATCACTGAACAAATATTGTTCATATTGGTAAACATTGTGATAGAGTACATCTATCCATAGTCTCAGCAGCAGGGAGCGTTGGTAGCAAGGAATACTCAAACTTGTATAAATTCACTTTATTACATTACAGAAATTACACAAACAGTATCTACTTGAACGTTACGATTTCTTCAAAATTAGAAAACACAATGAGCGCGCCACGTAGCCAAATACCTTACAAAATCTCTTTTTTTACATGGAAGGGAAAGTGAACTCTCATTGGTTGCCGCCTTTTTGCGATAACCAATCACAAAATGACAGTTGACTATTCTGTACGAAGAATTATGTTGCCAACTTGAAAAATAAACATGATATAATTTATCGATTATGATACGATTAATGCTAATTAAATTATGATCCTAACATGTATAATATTAAACTGCTCTTACTGCTTGTGATGTCAGATGAGATTATCGACTGAAGACATTATAAATCATTAATTTACCTAACCAGCCTTGGCGGCTAAAATAGGTATATGCATCGGTGTTGCAATTCACAATCAGATCAGAACAATAATTCGTTTACTACGCCTCAATGTGTTCAAAAAAATTAGGTTTCCCCAAAAGGCAAAAAGGGTTTCTATTATGTTGTTTTAACTTTCCAATCTGCCTCTAGTTAAATCATATCAAACTAATCAAACTATGTATAAAAGTGAAGAAGTATAGTTAAGTGTGCAGCATAACTTGTATCCAATGCGTGTGCTTATATTTAACACTTGCAAGAATATAAAACCTTTTGGCTACTTACCCGTGACAAAGATTCATAAAAGACGGTAAGCATTGTCATATGTGTAAAATAATATTACCTATTAACTTCTATCTTTGTACAAAATCCTCGGTGCGCTCGTGTCAGACTCATACTTGCCTGTTTTTTTATATAAAGTAACAAATATTATTGGTATTAATGTAGGCACCTAAAATTGTGTAAATGTTTCGAAGCTGCCTGTTAAAGTTTAGGGGTCGAAAGGAATTTAATCATAATGGCTTAATGGATTACCGTTAATTAGCTTTAACAGAAATCCGTTTAAACGGAATAATAAATTGAATAATTGTTTTTGGTATTATATAATTGTCTTATTTATTGCTTGTAGCTTTTAACACGATTTTGTATAAAATTCAAAACTCATGCGCTGTGTATTTATTTGTGATTTGGGAATAATAATTCGTCTCTAATAAATTTACACATAAAAAAATTCGGAGAAAAAATCTAAATTGAACTTATCAACAGAAATATGCACTTTTCTGAAAATACTTCTGCTAATAACATTTTTTTATTAGAACGGCGCTGTTCGTTATCGTTAGCCCAGTGAATATACGGTAATGGACCTTTGTGGTTTCGGATCATGGTCATAGGTTCGAGTCCAGTGTTCATTATAGAGTCAAACATTTTTAACGCTTTAACCTGCATTATTGCACTTTCATCTCACTTTCTTTAAGGGAGATTCCTAGCACTGTAACAGGCAATTAAAAATAAGCTGATATTTATAATGGTGATGATGGTAAGTAATAATTATTAATAAATATATTCTTTCTTAAGTATTATTCAAACTAAATTATTGTTACTTATATCTTGCTCTTCTTTGCCTGAGTAAGCATGAGTGGGTGAATTGATTCCGCCTTGAAGCGTGAATTCATAAAAACCTATAAACCAGCGCCTAAGGTCAGTCAGTTAATGTATAAGTATAATTGTACCTTTACCAACAGTTGACCTAGGCTATTCAACTTGGAAACTTGAATGAAACTGGAAATTATATCATAACAATATCTTATTGATATCAATATAACAAAATATATATAAATAAAATAATAATACGTATGTATAAACTATTCAATTTTCGTTTATTAAGAGAACAACCTCTTAGATGTATCTTAACATAATATTTAATACATTTATTCGTTACAATATTCAAAATATAACCGTGCTCCTACAGCCTACGTAAGAGATACCCACTTAAGGCCAAGTGGGTTATATTTGATACAAACAAAATACTTAAATATCCTTCATAGCAAGGTTCATATAACCGAAAATGTATGAAAAAGCATTTTAACGTTCTCTTTTCGGATCAAACTAGAACAATGGCGGAAACAACTTCAAGTTCATTTACATCATGGAAACTTTAATGACGCGTTTGTGTGTTTATAATTAGAAATATTAAGTAGTTATTATAATTAGTATAAATATTAAAATGATAATTGTACTTCGGTATAGACTAGTCAACAGATTCCACCAACGTTTTTAGCAGTCACACAAATGTGTGTTATTCGATTCAGAAGAACATGTAAATGATTTTTGAAAAAAATAAGTAGGTGTCAAACTACTTATAAACTAGAATAATAGGA
Source organism: Mycalesis mineus (assembly GCA_034621355.1). Lineage (NCBI taxonomy): Eukaryota > Metazoa > Arthropoda > Insecta > Lepidoptera > Nymphalidae > Mycalesis > Mycalesis mineus. The sequence goes on along the minus strand of CM067886.1, from coordinate 8,820,529 downwards.
TTGGATATAAAAAATCCAGACCCACGATGATAATAATTTAAAGACCAAAGTTATAAGTGTAGAGTGTAAATTAGTTGTAATAAAATAAAAAATGTGGAAATGTTGCATCGTTGGGCTAGTGGTCGAATCCTAGCCCTGCTTGTTTATTTATTTATTTAAAAAAGCGCTAACAATATAAATATTAACGTTATTGTACTTAAGCAATAGATTAATTGCGACTTCTGATATTTATATCAATTATTGAATAATTCTGCGTTTTTCTTTCTATATTAGTAAATTCTATCTCGGAGGCCAGAAGCTCGTGGTATCACGCCCCCGTGCCTTGGAGAGCAGGCAAACTGTCGGCCCGGCACACTATCATCAACATCTGATAGTGATCGCTAATTAATTAAACATTATCATATTTAGCCTGCAGACGCATTGGAGCGGCGTAGTGAGTCTACGCTTTATATCCCTTCTCCTAACTTAGGGAGGGAAGGTTTTGTAGTGGGCCATTAATGGACTGCTAATTATGAAATAAATAAAATTATTATTATAAAAACAAAAAAACCCAACTGCATAGAAGTTATGAACTTTTATATATTTAAAATTTTATATAGATATAGTGATCCTTGTTTTTCTCTTTTCAGTTCATAACTTCTATGCAGTCGGGTTTTTTGTTTTTATAATAATAATTTTATTTGAGACTTTTTTGTTTTAGTTTATGATATAGAAATAATACGGTAGACTTTTTGCCATTTTTTGTTAAAACGGCAATATAAACATGATATGATATTTATATTTTTAAAATGGTCTTTTTACGATCTTTCATTTGACACCCATATTGTGAAGATAAGAGAAAGAAATACACACATCCCCCTTTTTTCCCCCATTTACAGCCACCATTTTAAAAAATTATATAGCCTATGTCACTACCACAATTTTAACAAATTCAACGACACCTCACCTGTCAAAATCCGTTCAGTCGTTTAGGCTGTAGCGCGTGCCGAAGCAATGGACATATATTATTATTGTGTTTATATTATGTTTTACCTTTATAACACGTCATAAATAAGCATTCATTATTATGACGTAATTTTCTTTAATTCATTCTTTTACCTTATTGAGTGAGAAGACCAGCCTTACATAAGTTTATAAAAGCTGTGGTTTATTCTTGCTTCTAGCTTCTCTATATACGTACATATAGAGTATATATATACTCTATATGTAAGCGATTACGGATATTGGACCAGGGATTTAGAGGAAAGCAAGTTCCAGATCTCAAACGGCGTTTGTCTGTGGCCATGAAGTGACTGGCGTCATTTCTGATATAACTCCAAAGAAAATATATAAATTAAACTTTTAAGTTGGTTGATTGAGGGTTCTTGAACCTAACCCCTAACCTTTCAAAACCACTGTGATCCAAACTCCACTGCTTCTACTAGCAGTGCTACAAGCGCTGCGTTGTTTGCTCTGTGGCTTAACAATAACTAGAAACACTTCTGTATCACGATAAAAACATAGCTGACGAAATGTTAGTTTCTCAAAAATTACGAAGGTCTAGCCATTACAGGCCAATCCTTAGTACAGCCATAATAAGCCAGAGCAGTATAACAAATTAAAATTCTCAATACTACTCGTAATTTCAAAGTTAATGTTTACTTTTACGCTTATGATAGAATGTAGCAAACTTAAAAATCTACAGAATAGAGAATATTATAAGTACAACTATTTCCTAAATAGGTAAACCGGTATAATAGTGAAACTTCTACAACTATACCTACTACCGTCCTTTTGAGTAGATGGATGGCATCGAGCTATATCCGCAATCTGTTCCCCTAACGGAAGATACTGATGAATTGAATCATAGCATTACTACATTTCGCATTTTGTAAATAGCTAAGATATAATAGTACTACTTTTATAATATATTGTTTAAAAATTATTCTAAACTTTTTTAAACTTTTGTTCGAAAATAATAGACACGAGCTAAAAGATACTTTTTATATATAATTTTCTTTATTTCTAAAAATTAAATCTAGCTAGATCAATCAGTTGCCCCCGAAACCCCTTGGATACAAAATTTCATGAAAATCGTTGGAGACGTTTCCGAGATTCACATTAGGAAAAATTTGGATCGTCAAGAAGTCTACAAAAGAATGATAATGACGAGATATTTTTATCGTTGAATGGCGTGGTGTATGCTATAAACTCATTGTTTTCTCCTAACTGTACTTAATACATCTATTTATATTTTAAGTATAATAGATTTTCCACACAACAATGAGAAGGGTCGGAAATCGCTCTGTAAAACTGTGTCGGGCTCTTTCTGGGCAACAAACATGTTTAGGCTTTTAGAGGTAGATTAATGATCAGTTCTATATTTGAAAGGTTTACTTCATTTTATAAATACAATCAAGTCGACTGTGTTGGGAAAATTATTATCCTTAACTGCCCATTTATTAATTATCACTGCTATTGAGGTTAAGTATTTGTCTCACAGACGTAGAATATTTTCCTACCTACTTAAATAGTAAAATATACAACTCCGTTAAGTTGACTTTCTATTTAGTTTTCGTGACCAAATGAACCTAAAAAGATAGGTACATAACGGCTGTTTGTAGAATCAATATCCTGAATTGGTGCTGTGCTATTTTTGTAGGTATTAGTGTTGACCAAATTCAGTCTTGGTCTTGCCGCCGCGCCGATATCACAATATTTGACACTATTTGATTGCCGCTACAGGACCACTACATTTGGGCAACACTAGCAGGTATCTGAGAGTACCTACTGCAGTTAGTAAAGGAAAGATAAATAGCTATAGGTTAAAAAATTTTCTGTAATATCGATCAAAATATTCCATCAAATCATGTCCAAATTGGCCCCAACCGTTTATGAAACATAACTCTAATAGACGTAATACGAGACTAGACGATAATAATGTTTTGATATATGGTATCATATACAAAGGCGTCTGAGAAACGAAAAAATATGGATCGTAAGTCCTTGTCAAAATGACATGAGGCTTTCCTCGTTTATCTGAAATGTTCCAAAATATTACGAGCGAGTACAAAGGTACGAATATCCCTTGAGAATGTATTCAAACTAGACGTACCCGTCTGTTTACATACATACAATACAAGCTGACCCGGGATTTGGTGGATGGTGCTTGTACGTTACGATGTTTGTTGTGTTTATTGTGTTTAATCATAACCGTCTCCTTGGTGATTAGTCTATGTGACTTCGAATTATGGGGTTCAAATTTCGAGTCTTGGCTATTAAACTTTGAGTTAATAATTCTTACAATAATTCTTAGTAGCAGCCCTGAGTTGACGTTGACAAAACGTCAGGCTCAGTTATTATCATTAACTTCTGAAAGTGGTCGTTAAATGGTCAAATATATTACCTATTGTCCAAAACCAATTTCGCATTGGAGGAGGTTTTAGCTAAAAATATCCTGTGCTAAAGAATGACGCCTGGCCCTTTAGTGGCCGATGTCAATGATTATATATAAAAAAGACATGTGGCACTCGGAGACTGCCGCGGTAAAGCTATTGCATAGCATTTTTTATCAACTTATGTTTACCTACCGACGTCATCTGGACCGTGACCTAGCCGTAAGGCGCTCTAAGTGCCCGGATTGCCAGAGAGACGCAGGTTCGAATCCCGTCGGTTCCGCAATTTTTTTTAAGCGTGATATTTCAAAAAGTCATTAAAAGTTCTGGTATTTATCGATAGATGGAAAAACTAAAAAGTAACCGTTTAGTTTTTCCATCATCAAAAAAAATGACTTTTTGAAATATCACGCTTGAAAAAAAAATTGCGGAACCGACGGGATTCGATCCCGCGTTTCTCTGACAATACGGGCACTTAGAGCGCCTTTCCGCTAGGCCACGCTCCCAATGACGTCGGTGCCGAAATTATGCTTTTGATATTATGTTTTTGATACTCAGGGGTGTTAGGTTTTTTCGTTACGGAATTTCTGTATTCGGTCTCCACGCTCAAGGCCCGCGATAGAAGCTATACAATAGCTTAAAAAATATCGTGGCTGTAATTCCTTAAATTGACAGACACGAGTAAAATACCTTCTTGTATCCTTGTTACCTATAAATTACGAAATTCTCCAAGGTCAAAATATTTTAACAAAAAGTAAATAAACTAATAGAAAATATAATCAGCCCTTTTTGTGAAATAAGTACATATTCTATAAGCCTAAAACAAACATTAAACAAAACCTCGAAACTGACCCAGTGAAAGATGTTGAAAAAAAGGGAGCGGAGTTTAATACATAAATTATTTTCGGCGGACATAAATTATGAAGTCGCGAATTACGGACGCTATAATTCTTTTAGCAACATGATCCACAAAATATGATATGTTTTGGGACTTATAAAAATTGCAAAGCCTACTTCAGCAATAATGCTTTTCTATATTAAGTACTAACGGACGCCCACGACGCGGTCGCAACGTGGGAGGCTTCGGTCGGGGCTAGTTAATACCCTATTTTACCGCGATTTAGCGTTCTGGTACTATGTCATGTAGAAACTAGAACCCTAAAGAGATGTGGATTTCCTACTGCAGACAAATTAGCCCGTTTCCCTCTAAGAATGTATCATCACTTACCATCAGGTGTGTTTGCTGTCAAGGGTTTACTTGTAATGAATATAAAATATATCAGATATCATTGCAGAAAATATTGGCTAAAAAGTGCAGAACGTTTTCAATACCCCGTAATGTACGTACGCCAATAAAGGTTTCAGTGAAACCTATATCTAACAGAACTTATTAATGAATATAGATTCGTACAAGAGGTACCAACATCGCATATTGTAAAAGCGAGGCCATACCGGGTTTTATTTATGCTTCATCATCATCATTTATTTTAATGGTTCATTTTTAATAGCTCACTACATATTAGAAGAGGTCTTTTTATCCGAGGTAACTGAGTTTATTAGTAGTAGGTAGTTGACCGTATCTAAAATAATTCCACCTTAGACATAAGAGAGCCTGAAATAAAGACTGGACACTTAGACAGTGTGGTTATTAAAATATTACTTAAGATTTACTTAAATATTATATTTTAAAACAAGAATGCAACTACCATTACACTTAAGTTTTTCTTTTACAAAAAATTGCTTTGCAAACGTTAACTAGATTAAAAATTTGTTCTTTACAGCAATGTTGTAGTAAAATTTTCAAAAGACTAAGCTTACAAAAGAAGACTATCTTTTTACAAAAAAATTCAAGTAGGTGTGCTATAAAGAAATTTACATTGCTGTCTGGCGGCTTAATTAAACGTGGAAATAAAAACTGGTCAAGGCCGAATCAGTATACTAAAGAAGGGTTCCGTAATAATAGCAATTTAAACTTTAGATTAAAAAAAGTAACAATGTAATTTCTCTATCGCTTTTATTCCAGGCAAACATTTAAGTCACTAATATGTAGTTGGAACTGATGATCTATATCTAAAAAAAAAAAAAATTAATATATGTGTGGAATGGAGAACCTCCTCCGTTTTTTTTTCGTCGGTTTAAAATATATTGATTTCGAGTCGACAACATGTATCCGTAAAATTCGGATTAAGGAGAATTTCGTTAAATTCTAATGATACTGACAAACAAACCGTAGATGCTGTCCAAACAAACTGCAGTCGCCATCTTAGATACGCTTCGCCAATCAACACATAAAACATCATGTATCAAACGAAACGTCTTGCCGAAAACATTGAGTGAATCCAGTGTTGTCAGAAGCAGACATAGAGTGCAGTGCAATGGTGGCAGAGAGGGCAATAGGTAAGAAAATTGGTATGAAAGTCTGTCATAGAAAAATAGAAGAGCAAGTGGATTTTACGCGGACGAAGTCGCGGGCGACTGCTATTATCACGTGTAAACTTGCACTAAAAATTATGTAAACATGTAAGCGCATTTTAGGCAAGTTAGGCTACCTTCCTTTTTCTCTATCTATTTATCTATTATATAATATGGATTACATAACCTTTTAGTGACTGATTTATATGACTTTGGCTTTGAGAAGATAGTACCTATAGTAGAACCAGTAATACAAACAGAATAAATAATAGCACGAGTTATTATTCACTAATTCAGAATTATTATTGCCTACAGAACTCCAAAAAGGTTATGTTTTATTTAACTCCTGAGATGAACTTCTATTTCTTATTTTTTTAGTGAAAATCCTGTTTAGAACGTTTAGTCAGGTTTGTTCCGTAAATTTTGTAAAAGAATGCTTTGTTTTGTTCGTCTGAGTAGAACTCAGACGAACAAAACAAAGCATTCTGTTTATGATCAAAAGCTTTTCCTTAATACTTCGCTAGTCCATAATGAGTTGTATATGCGTAAAAATTATAAAATAAAAAAATTAATAAGAATTACTAAATATAATAACAGTCACATTGTTTTTCGATTTTCCGATTATAAATATATGGAACAATGAACAAATAACGATAAAAGTAAAAAAGAAACTAAACTTTATTAATTGCTGAAACCGAAATAATGGCTAATATATTATACAAGCTGTTTTAAAATCACAGTCATTGGTATATAAAATGGTAACAAATTTGTTATAGAGCCGACTATAGCGCCAATTTACAAAACATTTTTAGCCCTGTTTTTACCCCATAATAAATGATATTGCAATCTTTGGTTTGTATGGAGCTTGACGGCAATAGGCACGTGTTTCACGTGCGCGAAAGAGGTCGTTAAAAATTATAGACTTCATGTACTTACTTTTTATTCAAAAAATAATTATCTTAAAGGGGTATATTTTCATCGTTTAATACTTCTATAATCCTATCAGTATCCATGATATGGTTTCAAGATGGCTACTTAGGCATGACCAATTTGTGCTAATGGCCTCTCCGACGAATCTAATCCCATAATGCGGTAATGCTGATTATAGCAGATCTTTAGAAGATATTTTATAATGTTAGTTGAATCCAATTTTAATATGTGATACTACTGAACGGATTTTCTTGCAGTTTTCACCAGTAGATAGAAAGAATCTTGACAAAGGTTTAAAGTATATATATCATTTATTAAGGTTTTGTATAAATTGGCTCAAATAATAAGAGACACACCACCTGGAAGATTTCATTGAAAACGCTGCCTAATCCATTTGAGATATAACCAAAACAACAGATGGAAGGATTGTTTCTATTGTTCCGACATCAATGTCCGACCTATTATTTATTCGAACTAAGGACCCCGCAATTTAAAGTCACATAAGTTTACCACTGGACCAACGGCAGTCAACGTTTGCACTTTTTCTTACACACACAGATTTCTCTTACATCTCACAAATCTCCCTGCACGCTGCGTACTCATAAATAAGTACAAAATACGAGTATGTACGCACAATAATATATTGATTGTCCGGAAATCTGGCGTTTCAGTTACGCCAGGATAAAGGAAAACTTTTCCGTCGTTCTCACCTTTCACCTTGCCTTTGAATTAATTTCATTCCCGTGTGTATTGAATCGTTATATTAATGCACGATCTTACCGGAAGTAATTGGAAAATTCTGATGTATGTAAATTTTAACTTCATGATATTTACGGCAGATGTTGTGTGAATTATTTTAATTTTCTATAAATATTGGAAAATCTTGTTGCTAAGTATAAAAAAAGAAAAGCTCAAAAGTAATAAATCGTTTTTCAAAAGAGAGATATTAATATCTCAGTATACGTTAGTCAGTTAGTGAAGATGTTTCAATTAAAATTATTGTAAAAGTTTTAGTTACATAAATTCTACGCAATACTCCTAATAATTATAATTGATAATAACGGGTTTGTTTTGGTAACATAAAATTCAACACAATCAAAATCCAGCCAACTACCTCGTTAAATTAAATGTGTTAATAGTCAGGCCATAAAACTAATTAATCGTTAGTGTATTGCGCACTTTTAATTTAAATATGAAAGGGTGAGCTTATATTTATATATACTAAGCTCTTTTTATATGGGTATATTAAGATTAATATTTTGATTTTCTTCAACAATAATTATAATAAGTTCAATCTTTTGTAAGCTTGCTTTTAATTGACTAGTTACTCTCTATACAAGTTTTTTTTTGCCGGCCGAGTGGCGTAGTGGGTAGCAACCATGCTTCTGCGTCCTAGGCTGTGGGTTCGATTCCCACATCTGGAAAAATGTTTGTATGATGAGCACGGATGTTTCCCAGTGTCTGGGTGTATATCTATATATTATAAGTATTTATGTATGATATATCTAAAAATATTCATCAGTTATCATAGTACCCATAACACAGGCTACCTACGCTTACCTTGGGACTATATAGCGGTGTGTGTAATTGTCCTATAATTTTTATAATATTTTTAATGGTAAGTCAGCGACTTATTTTATGTCTACGGTGGAATTGCTTAAGAATATGATGGTCTCTACGTAGCATTGAAAATAAATAGCACAAGCATTAAAAAAAAAATAATGACTTCACTTCAACCTACAGAAAAAAAACATCTGCTGGGTCAGCCAGTTATAGGTAAGTATTTTTATACAACGAGCTAAAAATTGATTGATCAAAAACGAGAACAGAAATATTGCAGTCAGTATTTTGGGGTCGAATCGATACAGCCCCGTTTAACGATGATCAATCACAACCGTGTCGGAAGCGCGGATTTTAACTGAATTGGTGTGTTCCAATCAGAGGCGGCTTTAAGAGTTCAATCAATCGGTTCAAACTAGGAACGTCACAACAGTTTACACTTTAAAAACCAATGCTTGCCTATCTTGTGAATAAAACGTTTGCTCGCTAAAGGTAAACTGGATCAGTGAATATCGGCGATGTATCACCTCAACATCTCAATTGCGGACTTGGAATGTCCTGAAAATTTCATAGAAGAAATACTCATAAAAAATTAGTAATATATAGAACCGACTCAAAACGCACTAAAAAGTAAAAAATAACTGTGTCATTTAGTTGCTTTAATTTACTTAAACATATCTAGGTGTCGGTGCCAGTCAAGGTTTCTACTTTAAGGACATTGCCTAGAACCCAAAAACGGCTTTATTACGTTAAATAAATGTTCCTTAAACTTGCTGGCATTGACTTCATAGATTTGCTTAAAAAATAAAGCAACTAAATGACACAGTTATTTTTTACTTTTTAGTGCGTTTTGAGTCGGTTCTATATATTACTAATTTTTTATGAGTATTTCTTCTATGAAATTTTCAGGACATTCCAAGTCCGCAATTGAGATGTTGGGGTGATACATCGCCGATATTCACTGATCCAGTTTACCTTTAGCGAGCAAACGTTTTATTCACAAGATAGGCAAGCATTGGTTTTTAAAGTGTAAACTGTTGTGACGTTCCTAGTTTGAACCGATTGATTGAACTCTTAAAGCCGCCTCTGATTGGAACACACCAATTCAGTTAAAATCCGCGCTTCCGACACGATTGTGATTGATCATCGTTAAACGGGGCTGTATCGATTCGACCCCAAAATACTGACTGCAATATTTCTGTTCTCGTTTTTGATCAATCAATTTTTAGCTCGTTGTATAAAAATACTTACCTATAACTGGCTGACCCAGCAGATGTTTTTTTTCTGTAGGTTGAAGTGAAGTCATTATTTTTTTTTAATGCTTGTGCTATTTATTTTCAATGCTACGTAGAGACCATCATATTCTTAAGCAATTCCACCGTAGACATAAAATAAGTCGCTGACTTACCATTAAAAATATTATAAAAATTATAGGACAATTACACACACCGCTATATAGTCCCAAGGTAAGCGTAGGTAGCCTGTGTTATGGGTACTATGATAACTGATGAATATTTTTAGATATATCATACATAAATACTTATAATATATAGATATACACCCAGACACTGGGAAACATCCGTGCTCATCATACAAACATTTTTCCAGATGTGGGAATCGAACCCACAGCCTAGGACGCAGAAGCATGGTTGCTACCCACTACGCCACTCGGCCGGCAAAAAAAAACTTGTATAGAGAGTAACTAGTCAATTAAAAGCAAGCTTACAAAAGATTGAACTTATTATAATTATTGTTGAAGAAAATCAAAATATTAATCTTAATATACCCATATAAAAAGAGCTTAGTATATATAAATATAAGCTCACCCTTTCATATTTAAATTAAAAGTGCGCAATACACTAACGATTAATTAGTTTTATGGCCTGACTATTAACACATTTAATTTAACGAGGTAGTTGGCTGGATTTTGATTGTGTTGAATTTTATGTTACCAAAACAAACCCGTTATTATCAATTATAATTATTAGGAGTATTGCGTAGAATTTATGTAACTAAAACTTTTACAATAATTTTAATTGAAACATCTTCACTAACTGACTAACGTATACTGAGATATTAATATCTCTCTTTTGAAAAACGATTTATTACTTTTGAGCTTTTCTTTTTTTATACTTAGCAACAAGATTTTCCAATATTTATAGAAAATTAAAATAATTCACACAACATCTGCCGTAAATATCATGAAGTTAAAATTTACATACATCAGAATTTTCCAATTACTTCCGGTAAGATCGTGCATTAATATAACGATTCAATACACACGGGAATGAAATTAATTCAAAGGCAAGGTGAAAGGTGAGAACGACGGAAAAGTTTTCCTTTATCCTGGCGTAACTGAAACGCCAGATTTCCGGACAATCAATATATTATTGTGCGTACATACTCGTATTTTGTACTTATTTATGAGTACGCAGCGTGCAGGGAGATTTGTGAGATGTAAGAGAAATCTGTGTGTGTAAGAAAAAGTGCAAACGTTGACTGCCGTTAGTCCAGTGGTAAACTTATGTGACTTTAAATTGCGGGGTCCTTAGTTCGAATAAATAATAGGTCGGACATTGATGTCGGAACAATAGAAACAATCCTTCCATCTGTTGTTTTGGTTATATCTCAAATGGATTAGGCAGCGTTTTCAATGAAATCTTCCAGGTGGTGTGTCTCTTATTATGTGAGCCAATTTATACAAAACCTTAATAAATGATATATATACTTTAAACCTTTGTCAAGATTCTTTCTATCTACTGGTGAAAACTGCAAGAAAATCCGTTCAGTAGTATCACATATTAAAATTGGATTCAACTAACATTATAAAATATCTTCTAAAGATCTGCTATAATCAGCATTACCGCATTATGGGATTAGATTCGTCGGAGAGGCCATTAGCACAAATTGGTCATGCCTAAGTAGCCATCTTGAAACCATATCATGGATACTGATAGGATTATAGAAGTATTAAACGATGAAAATATACCCCTTTAAGATAATTATTTTTTGAATAAAAAGTTAGTACATCAAGTCTATAATTTTTGACGACATCTTTCTTTCGCACGTGCCTATTGCCGTCAAGCTCCATACAAACCAAAGATTGCAATATCATTTAGTATGAGGTATAAACAGGGCTAAAAATGTTTTGTAAATTGGCGCTACAGTCGGCTCTATAACAAATTTGTTACCATTTTATATACCAATGACTGCCTATTAGCCATTATTTCGGTTTTAGCAATTAATAAAGTTTAGTTTTTTTTTTCTTTTATCGTTATTTGTTCATTGTTAATATGTTATAATCGGAAAATCGAAAAACAGTGTGACTGTTATTATATTTTGTAACACTTATTAATTTTTTTACTTTATAATTTTTACGCACATACAACTCATTATGGTCTAGCGAAGTATTAAAAGCTTTTGATCATAAACAGACTTTCTACTCAGACGAACAAAACAAAGCATTCTTTTACAAAATTTACGGAACAAACCTGACTAAACGTTCTAAATAGGATTTTCACTGAAAAAAATAAGAAATAGAAGTTCATCTCAGGAGTTAAATAAAACATAACCTTTTTGGAGTTCTGTAGGCAGATAATAATTCTGAATTAGTGAATAATAATTCGTGCTATTATTTTTTCTCTTTGTATTACTGGTTCTACTATAGGTACTATCTTCTCAAAGCCAAAGTCATATAAATCAGTCACTAAAAGGTTATGCAATCCATATTATATAATAGATAAATAGATAGAGAAAAAGGAAGGAAGCCTAACTTGCCTAAAATGCGCTTACATGCTTACATAAATTTTAGTGCAAGTTTACACGTGATTATAATAATACTAGCAGTCGCCCGCGACTTCATCCGCGTGAAATCCACTTGCCCTTCTATTTTTCTATGACAGACTTTCATACCAATTTTCTTACCTATTGCCCTCTCTGCCACCACTGCACTGCACTCTATGTCTGCTTCTGACAACACTGGATTCACTCAATGTTTTCGGCAAGACGTTTCGTTTGATATATGATGATTTATGTGTTGATTGGCGAGGCGTATCTAAGATGGCGACTGCAGTTTGTTTGGATAGCAACTACGGTTTTCATTATCATTAGAATTTAACGAAATTCTCCTTAATCCGAATTTTACGGATATATGTTGTCGACTCAATATTTTTTTATGTTTTGTTATTTGTCTAAGGTTCCGATCGAGTCTACCGTACCCCTTGATGAAATTATTAATATAGATCATCAGTTCCAACTACATATTAGTGACTTAAATGTTTGCCTGGAATAAAAGCGATAGAGAAATTACATTGTTGCTTTTTTAATCTAAAGTTTGAATTGCTATTATTACAGAACCCTTCTTTAGTATACTGATTCGGACTTGACCAGTTTTTATTTCCACGTTTAATTAAGCCGCCAGACAGCAATGTAAATTTCTTTATAGCACACCTACTTGATTTTTTTTGTAAAAAGATAGTCTTCTTTTGTAAGCTTAGTCTTTTGAAAATTTTACTACAACATTGCTGTAAAGAACAAATTTTTAATCTAGTTAACGTCTGCAAAGCAAACCGTGTCGGAAGCGCGGATTTTAACTGAATTGGTGTGTTCCAATCAGAGGCGGCTTTAAGAGTTCAATCAATCGGTTCAAACTAGGAACGTCACAACAGTTTACACTTTAAAAACCAATGCTTGCCTATCTTGTGAATAAAACGTTTGCTCGCTAAAGGTAAACTGGATCAGTGAATATCGGCGATGTATCACCCCAACATCTCAATTGCGGACTTGGAATGTCCTGAAAATTTCATAGAAGAAATACTCATAAAAAATTAGTAATATATAGAACCGACTCAAAACGCACTAAAAAGTAAAAAATAACTGTGTCATTTAGTTGCTTTATTTTTTAAGCAAATCTATGAAGTCAATGCCAGCAAGTTTAAGGAACATTTATTTAACGTAATAAAGCCGTTTTTGGGTTCTAGGCAATGTCCTTAAAGTAGAAACCTTGACTGGCACCGACACCTAGATATGTTTAAGTAAATTAAAGCAACTAAATGACACAGTTATTTTTTACTTTTTAGTGCGTTTTGAGTCGGTTCTATTTGTTGTTAAAAATTTTTATTTCTTACTTTTTAGTGTTGTATCGCCACGTAACATACTCGTACTATTATACATAGTATATTATACGGCACTTGTAGCCAAAAAGCTCTCGATACTTACACAAAACCGAAATCGCTGCAAGCGTACTTAAAAAATTTGGAAAGTTCCTTCAATTTTCCCAGGATATCATCATCAGATCCTAACATGGTGACAATGGGACCATCTTGAATGTATGCCCTTTCTAATAAAAAAAGAATTATCAGATTCGGACAACTCTGTAAAAAGTTATGCGTGGTCATACATAAAAAATTGATTGTCTGTAAAGTCGGTTTACTGACGATAGTTGAACGTGACAATGTCTTAAGAAAATACTAATGGAATGGTAGCATTTAATTGGTAATTAAAAATTTTAATTTAAGTATATTTTCATAAATATTAATTTAAATTAATAAAATAATTGATTTTGATTTTATAAATTTATATTTTAAATTTATAATAAATATATTAATTTATAAATATATTAATTTTTAATTTAAAATTAATATATTTAATAATTATATTTAATAGACGGATGTCGAACGCTGCTGAACGCAAAGGCCGATTGTGCTTCTTTGTCGCACGTTCCGCGCTCTCGCTTGCACTTCAAGCCTTACATGGAACGCCTCAAAGCGAGGTAACGACGCATGACGTCATGTTTTTTCGTGCGTGCAGCCGGCTATCGAATTATAAGACGTTGTCACGTCAAAAAAAATACGTGTCGAATTGAGAACCTCCTCCGTTTTTTTTCGTCGGTTAAAAATAAAAATGTGACCCGACCCAAGATTCAAACCTAGGATTTCGTGATCGAAGCCACATAGGCTAACCACTAGACCAACGAGGCAGTCTGCAAGCGTCTGCACTAGTAAGTAGCTATTTCTAGCACTGCAAGCCGTTCTGCCGTGATTGAGTCACAAACATCCATCTTAACTTTTGCCTTTGTAATAAAAACTCATAAATACAAAACAAACAGCATTTCGGTTTATTTTCAATAACAACAATCAAATTTAATATTTAGCGACGGCCATTAGCGTTCTACAAAAGACAATGTTTTATAAAGCGTCCCTAATATTGCTTTCAGGATGATAGACTGAACGTAGCGCAATTTTTTCCCAATTACGTTCAAAATTCCATGATAAACAAAATAAACTTCTAAAAATAAAATATTTACCGAGACGTTAAAGTGACGCGCCTAATTTATTTACGACGAAGCGCGTCGCGGAGTGGGTATAATTTCTTCTAAAGGGCTGTATTATTAAGACTTGAGTCGCCATTATTTACAATGAAAAAATTCGCTATAAATCAGCGTCCGCGTTGTGTGTGTCGCGGGAAAATAAGAATAGTTTTAATGCTTTGCAAAACGATTTATCCAAATAACGATATTTTATGAATGTGTTATGGCTATTTTATTTCAGGACGACGCTTTGGTTGGACGAGTGTGTAAACTAAAGAAAAGTCGGCACAGTAGTCACGCATTGTGAGATTATTTTACCCGTTTATCAAACAATCGTTGCTTAGATTTATAGCTACACCATTTATAGATAGATGATAACTTATAAATATATGTTTTAAATATTTAAATATTATAGGACAATTACACACATCGCTATATAGCCCCAAAGTAAGCATACTCGTAGGTAGCTTGTGTTATGGGTACTATGATAACTGATGAATATTTTTATATACAATATACATAAATACTTATAATATATAGAAAAACACCCCGACACTGGAAAACATCCATGCTCATCACACAAATATTTTCCAGATGTGGGAACCCACGACCTAGGACGCAGAAGCAGGGTCACTACACACTGCGCCACTCGGCCGTCATGTTTATAGTTTGTTTATTTTATTAAAAGATGACTGCCTCAATGGTCTAGTGGTTAGCCTACCTGGCTTCGATCACGAGGTCCTGGGTTCGAATCCTGGGTCGGGTCACGGAATATTTCTGAGTTTTTCATTCTTCTATGAAATTTTCAGTACATTCCAAGCCCGGAGTCGGGAAGTTGGTGGTGATACACCCCCGTGCCTCGGAGAGCACGTTATGCCGTCGGTCCCGGTCACTGTCATCAACATCTGATAGTGATCGTTAATAAATGAAATATTATCAACCTAAGCCCGCCAACCCGCACTGGAGCAGCGTGGTGGGTGTACGCTCCATATCCCCTCTCCTATAAGGAGGGAGGCCTGGTCCTGTCGTGGGCCGTTAATATGCTGATAATCATGATGATGATGATTAAAAGATAATTGTGAACAAAGTACCGATGTGCGAAAACAGACGAGTATTACATTTGTCCTTATCTCTCGTGAGCAAGAATGTCAGATTTTCACGAATCATTCTTTCGTTTTATGTTGTGTCGATGGCTTAACTTCGTAATTTGGCTGGTGGGAGGCTTTCGCCGTGGCTAGTTACCACCCTACTGACAAAGACGTACCGCCTAGCGATTTAGCGTTCCGGTACGATGTCGTGTAGAAACCGAAAGGGGTGTGGATTTCATCCTACTCCTAACAATTTAACCCGCTTACATCTTAGACTGCATCATCACTTAACATAAGGTGTGATAGCAGTCAAGGGCTAACTTGTAGTCGATAAAAAAAAAATATATTTTTTCAGTTTCACATGAACGCGCCTGTCCACCTACCTAATAACACCTAATGAGGTGTAAAGGTATAGGTACAGATGAAGCGGGCTAACTTATTAGGAGTAGGATGAAATCCTCTCCCCTTTCGGTTTCTGCACGATATTGTACCTACCGGATGGCTAAATCGCTTCACAGGCCATCAGATGTGATTGCAATCAAGGGCTAACATGGTTTAACGAGGCAATGTAAAAGTACTTGAATCTGTATTTCTATTTACATGGAACTGTGGGCGTTATTTCCCTGAAACATACAAATCCGCGGCAACCATAATTCAAATTGTCCTCTTGTGCGCACAACGTAATGACACCCTAGTTATTATTCAACAATATTTGACGAATATAATAACTGGCTCTGATTTGGGCGAGGCAATACTAACGCTTGTTATGTGCTATTCAAAATGTTGGAGATAGGAATTTGCCAGCAAAATTAGGGCTGCCATCAACGAATTCGGAAAGTGCCCAAGTATTTTGTTAAATGCGGAAATGCAACAAGTATTCTGACCATCAGTCCACGTAAGCATTATTTGTATGATTATATATTTATAATATAGCATTAGTAAAATACTTCCGTTATAAAAAAAAATTCAAAATATTTATAAAACAAAAAATTAAAAATTTTGTTAATTTCACTATTTCTCTGAACATATAGTCTCTGTCATATAATTTTTTATATGTAAATGTTAAACTTGTCTTTCAAAAATTTAGAAAATCTGTCATAAACATTTTATCCTAATTATGGTCAGAACTCCCTTTTTACAGTACAGGATAACGACCCGACCATTTTTTCTCTAATTTCTTTATTTACGTTTTTTTTAAATTTTTAACAATGCTTATAAAATTATAAAAAAAAACACTATTAAAAATTTATAAAATAATCCATTCCGCCTGCTGCGGGGCCCGGGGGTCCAAGCAACTGGTGGTCAGGACTCCAGGGTGAGGTACCTCCTCACAAATCGCGCCGTTTCAAGAATTACTGTCTTCTGTATCCGACCCTTGATCCAACAACTAAGCGAAAGCTTATTAAGATGTTCGTCAAAGCTTTTCGCTATAAGAGCGTTGACTGAAACCACTATAGGAACAATCATTGTTGAATCAACATTCCACATGGCGGTAATCCCATGAGCAAGGTCCAAGTATTTTGATACTTTTTCCTTTTCAGCTTTCACCAGATTATCGTCATGTGGAACAGTAATATCAGCAATCATTGCACGGCGCGTTGATCGATCAATTATCACTATATCAGGTCTATTGGCTACAATATACCTATCAGTGATAATTGTTCGATCCCAGTAGAGCAACGCACTGCTATTTTCAAGAGCTTACGCTGGTGCCAACCATAATTATTACCATTAGAAGGTGGTCGCTATAATCGAGTATAGTCATACATCACTTTAAGGCATTGGAGTTTAAGGCATTAAGTTCTAAATCCCATCTTAGGGAGATTTAGTCCTGCAGCAAGCTATTCAATTAATATGATAATTGAATATTTAATATGATAAGAATGTCGTTATTTACTACTTAATACTCCACACTTTATATTAAATTCTGGAATCAGTATTGCAGCCCTACACAAGAGGAACATAGTTAAGACCAGACTACCACACAATGGGAGATGCATGCTCTCTTCGTAGTGAAAATGAACATTTCCACTAAGCCTCCAAATAAATCTTTTGTTCAGGTCGTTTCTGATTAAGTACGAGTAGAGGTAGATTGGAGAGTCAATTGAAAAATAACGAGAATTGACGTATTTTTTTTAACAAATCCCAAAACAAATGTCGAGTTTTTATTAACTTTTATTGTATGTGTGCTTTTAAGGCATTTGTCAGAATATTTAACGATACAGAAAATTAAATAAAATTAAAAATGCGATAAGACGTAGTGGATTTATCGGATTTATACATGTTGCCTTAATTTACTTAAGCATATCTGTGAAGTCGGTGCCAGCAACTTTAAGGAACACTACATTATTATTTATTATTTAACGTAGTAAAGCAGTTTGTGGGTTCTAGGTAATGTCCTTAAAGTAGAAACCTTGGCTTTTTTGTTAAAAATTTTTATTTCTTACTTTTTAGTGATTTAGCGCCACGTAACGTACTCGTACTATACTGTCAAAGTATATTATACGGCATTTGTAGCTAAAAAGCTACCGATACTTACACAAAAACCAAAATCGCTTCAAGTGTGCCTATAAAATTTGAAGAGTTCCTTCAATTTTCTTAGGATATCATCATCAGATCCTAATATGATAACAATGGGACCATCTTGGAAGTGTGCCCTTTCTAATAAAAAAAGAAGTGAACATACATAAAATATATATATATATATACATATATATATATATATATATATATATAGATATATATATATATATTAAATATATATATCTATATACGTGTCGAATTGAGAACCTCCTTCGTTTTTTTCCGTCGGTTAAAAAAAATACGTATTTCTAAGGTTTAGGGCTAAACCATTCCTTATAAACAATATTAAAATTATCTAACAAAAAATTTTAACAAAAAATAAAAACGCCTTCAAAACGCACTAAAAAGTAAAAAATAACTACGTCATTTACTTACTTTAATTTACTTAACCACATCTATGAAGTCGGTGCCATCCAAGTTTAGGTAAAGACTTTAAAGTAGAAAGCTCGGGTGGCACCGACTTCATAGACGTGATTAAGTAAATTAAAGTAAGTAAATGACGTAGTTATTTTTTACTTTTTAGTGCGTTTTGAAGGCGTTTTTATTTTTTGTTAAAATTTTTTTATTTCATACTTTTTAGTGCTTTATCAACAACGAACATACTAATAAACCTACTCGAACAAAACCATAAGTACCAATATTCACTACCTACTTATAACATTCCGACGCCCCTGCAAAAGTGAATATAAAGTTTAAAGAGTTTCCTCGAGTTTTCGTAGATCATTGGATCATGACTTAGTAAACATTAAACTAACTGGAAACTATAACCTTTCAAACTTCTTATTGAGACATAAATTAATCGAGCCCAATCACAAAGTAGCTACTGTAAACCGTTAAATAGCTCCCTCAACTGTCCTTCTTCTTCATCGCCAGACCCTCAATGACAGTCACAGCCCATCTAAATGTAAAGTTTTCATTGAAACAAATTAATCGAGCCCAAACACAAGGTAGCTACTGTAAAACGTTACGGAGCTCCCTTAACTGTACGTCGTCTTCATCACCAGACCCTCAATGATAGTCACAGCCCATCTAAATGTAAAGTTCTCATTGAGACAAATTAATCGAGCCCAAACACAAGGTAGCTACTGTAAAACGTTACGGAGCTCCCTTAACTGTACGTCGTCTTCATCACCAGACCCTAAATGACAGTCACAGCCCATCTAAATATAAAGTTCTCATTGAGACAAATTAATCGAGCCCAAACACAAGGTAGCTACTGTAAACCGTTAAAGAGCTCCCTCAGCTGTCCCTCGTCTTCATCGCCAGACCCTTAATGACAGTCACAGCCCATCTAAATGTAAAGTTCTCATTGAAACAAATTAATCGAGCCCAAACACAAGGTAGCTACTGTAAAACGTTACGGAGCTCCGTTAACTGTACGTCGTCTTCATCACCAGACCCTCAATGACAGTCACAGCCCATCTAAATGTAAAGTTCTCATTGAGACAAATTAATCGAGCCCAAACACAAGGTAGCTACTGTAAAACGTTACGGAGTTCTCTTATATATAGATCGGCTCCATCATCAGATCGACTCCAGACCTTCATCAAATTGTAGTGCTTTTATATATTTACCGGAAAAATTAACAAACGTACTTGTTGTCCCTACAATTTTTGAAAGTTCCCCTCGTTTTCTCCAGGATCCCATCATCAGATCCTGGTTTCCTTGTCATGGTACCACCACCGAATTATCTTCTTTCCAACAAAAAAAGAATTATCAAAATCGGTTCATAAACGACGAAGTTATGCGCGAACACACATAAAAAAAAAAAATATATATACGGTCGAATTGAGAAACGCCTTTTTTTTTTGAAGTCGTTTAAAAATACAAATAAATCTAAAACGTAGATTTCATAAAACAGTATCTTTCAAACGACGATTTTAATAGGTACTAATAAAATTCCACAGACGCCACAGTTTTCTTGATATTAACTTTAAAGAAAACACGGAGGTAGCTTAGCAGAGATTGCCTCGTGCAGATTAAGCTCAATAGCTGCACTTTAAGCACGTTTACTGCGGGCACAATCTATACCTACTACATTGGTGATAGCACTAGTGTTAGGAACGCAGAGGTGATGTTACGTGCATATACATTTTAAAGATTTTCCCAGAGTAAATGATGATGTGAACTTTTAAGTGATTCCGATTCAATAATATTCGTATTTTGACAAGTAATAGATAATGAAAAGCTGCGATTTTGACTGCATGTATTAAAAATTAAAATAAATTTTCCAAAATAAAAATAGCCTAAGTTTTTTCTAATAACATTACTATGACAGTCCTGTCAAAATCGGTCCAGCGGTTTCAGGGATTAGCCGGAACAAACTGACAGACCGATAGACAAATGAAAGTTGCTAATTTTTTTTTTTATTTGTATACATATACCTATAAAGTACGGTGGCTTAAAGCCATATAACGGCCAGACGTATCCTGGAGTATTTTTTTTTATTGCCTACAAGCTGGCCCTTGACTGCTATCACACCTGATTTTAAGTGATGATGCAGTCTAAGATGGAAGCGCGCTAACTTGTTAGGAGTGAAATGAAAATCCACATCCCTTTCGGTTTCTACACGACATCGTACCGGAACGCTTGGCGATACCTCTTTGTCGGTAGGGTGGTTACTAGCCAGACCAAGACAAATTTAGAAAAATCTCAGTTTGCCCCGCCGGGAATCGAACCCAGGACCTCCGTCTTATAAATTCACCGCGCATACCACTGCGCCACGGAGGTCATCAAATAATAATAATAATTATAATATTTAACACGCTTCTAATAGAAGGAAGAGATATTTTGCATTTTTCGTGTAGGTACATCCACAAATCTGCGTAGTGACGGCATCCAGTCGAAGTGTCCTCAACGTTCGTTTCGCTCTGTGTTTACAAAGTGAATATGCAAATGCATCCTTAAGTGCCCCGATGTCAAAATCAAAATTCAAATTCAAACTCATTTATTTCAAGTAGGCTGTTATATAAGCACTTTTGAAACGTCAAGTCTGTCAGTACGTAGTGACTCTACCACCGGTTCGGAAGGCAGGATCCTGCGGAGAAGAACCGACAAGAAACTCAGCAGTTGCTCTTTTTAAAAATCAATGTTACAATTTGTATTTTAAAAATTACAATTTTGGTTATCCCGTCTTGTGTGTAGCAAGAACAGCTGATTGCTTCCAAGTATCTTTGTCGTTAATAAAGTCATTAATTTTATAGTAACCTTTACAGTACATACCTTTAGGATGAGATTGTAAAATCGTATACTCAGTCCCACAAATGATTTTTGCACCCTGCTCGAGCGCAGTACCGAGGAAAGTAATTTATGACTCTGTCTAGAGATTCGTTTGTTAGTATCAATTTTCCGTTTATACTGGCTGATATTTTGTTTAACAGAGAGAACATTACTATAGATATATTGCGAAGCGACTGTGAGTATGCATATTTGTTTGAATGTCGGAGTGAATACCTGTCATTTTATAATTAACGGAAGTAATGTTTAAACTACCATTTTTTTTATAAAATATTTAGATTAGAGAAAAAGTTCGAAATAAGTCTTCAAATGTCTGAAAAACGGGTCTAATTTTTTCTATAAACGTTTGCTTTTCAAATCCATCTAGTAGGAATTATTCCTCAGAAAACGCGTCATAATGGAATAAAATCGTTTTTCGAGAAAACCATCTCGTATATCTTACGGATACTTATTATCTTGTGAGGTTTTAAAAGCATTCTATTAGTATCCTTTAGGAAGGCGTTTAAATGTTGTGTTGTGTGACAAATAAATTCCATTGTATTCTATTCTATTCTAAAGGACCACAGGGAAGATTACCCGCATCTTTAATGATTTATCGAACGAACTTAAATCATAATAATATTAAATGATTATTGATTCTTTTTACTTTATTAATATGCCGAAGTATATAGAAACGAAAGTAATCAAAATAAACGGTAAATTACAAAGGAATAAGTTATTAGAGCCTGCAAACATATCCGACCGATAACTTTAATGAATAAAAACACGGCAGCCGGAATCATTCATTTCATTAATCCAATACGTTTCCACGGTATTGAATTAATGAAATGAATGAAGACCAACAATAATATACATGTTTATTTTAACATGCATTGATCGGTATCCAACATGTTATTACAATCAGCTACAGTTGAATAAGTAATTGCTTGCCTGCGATAATGGTTGTGATAGGTAAATATACCTGGAAGGCTTTTCACTGTAAATAATATTTAATAATTTTACAGGCCACCAAAACGCGTTGGATGCATGCATGTCCCCCTTCTATAAGGCGAGAGATCAACCCCTCGATTGTGTAAGTTGATCGTAAACATTTGACAGCAAATTGTATTCCGTTATCTTTGTCGGACTGACCGTTTTCTAAGGTACTTGACATTAACATGACACATTTTTCATCAATTGGACAAAAGCTAACGATTAAGTTACACTATCACCCCACTGACGCTGTTATGGGCCGGTAATAGGTTAATAATGTTTATCTTGTAGGTACTGACTGGACACTATCACATATCTGACAAACTCAACGTCAACTAAAAGTCAACATAATAAAACTTGAAAATTAAGATAAAGCTCTTAAAAATCGCTGTGATTCACAGTGACCCATAGAAACAATAAAAACAAAGCACACACAAACACGCATATACATACAAATGTTTGTACACACAATACTGTGACCATGTTTTATATTCTGGTTTTTAGATTATATATTTTTTGTGTTTATAAAATGAATTTTTCTTATAGTACATCACTCCGAATCGAAAGCGTCATTCATAATATTTTTAAGAGCTTTGTCCCTAATATTAAAATGTCTCGATTTGTTGACTAGGCAATATACGTTAATACTATTTTCTATTCTTAATTGGTTAGGTTGTTATCCGCAATAGGAAACTTGTACTGAAGCGAAACTTGTTGAACTCTCTCTCTATGTTTACCTCCCACATGTCTGTAATAACACATTGTGGAATAGCTTGTTTATTAAATCCGATCCAAGATCAACTAAGTTAAATCATAAATTAATAGCTCCCCAACTAAGGTTTTCAAACTGAGAAGTACGACCCTCGGCAGTTATACTACTGTGGTCCCTGAAAATACAAAGGTTTTGGGGCTCCTTTTGGAAGAGACTACTTCAATGATTGAGGATCTGGATATTTTCTATGAAAGCTACCCCACTCCATAGTACTGTACCTACTTATAGAAGGAAAGTTATCTGGAATGCTTTCTCTTTATACATTTTTTACCGAAGATCGCAAGTTACACATGAACTTTTCACCATGATTATGCCCATAAGCAATCGTCGCCTATAGGAATTCAGTCAGAGACAATTTTTACGCTTATTTTATGGATTTGTTGATAATCTAGTTCATAAATTAATGACAGCAAAATCAACAATATGGACGTATGAACAAAAAAAAAATTCTATCAAACTATCATAATGCAGCTAATAGTAATTACTGTTACAATTAGTAATGAAAATAAGGTTATCGTATGCGTTCATGGATGAAAATCTATAATACCTTTAAAATGATTAATACTATAAATCACCTTGGTCTCACTAAACGACTCAATCTTTTGATAACATTTTTTACGCACAATAATAAAATAAAAGGCCTCTTTAAACAGCCAATAACCGCCAATGTTCTGTCTAGCGGCGACAGAATAGCTCGGGAAGTATATAAAAAGTACAAAAAGTATATAAAAGTTTATTGATCATAAAAATCGTCACCCCGTCAAATCAGGGTCGGGGCGACTATCAGATACGTCAAGTGGGATGCGAGATACACATCCATAAAAAACCTATTTATTAAACGGTCCTGAACACAGTAATAAAGCGACTTACTGTTATGGCTCATAAAATATAAAATATAAGTCAATAAGACCTAAGACGACTTGGAAATAGGATGTAATGTGATGCTGTGAAATCTCTAATAATGAAGAGTGATGTTCACTTTTATATTACTTTGACTAGATACTTTATGTTTAGCAAACACACCCTGATGTTATAAAAGCCAAGTTGCAAAATTTATGCAAAATGTAAATCTCCCTGCTATAACACACCAGCAGTAACTTTGGGGTGTATAATAACACTGGATATTATTCCAAAATCTTCTTAAAGAAATATGTATTTAAAAAATATATATTTGGAATATATGTACTTTTAACCGACGAAAAAAAACGGATGTATGACCACGCATAACTTTTTACAGAGTTGTCCGATTTTGATAATTCTTTTTTTATTAGAAAGAGCACACTTTCAAGATGGTCCCATTGTCATCATGTTAGGATCTGATGATGATATCCTAGGAAAATTGAAGGAACTCTTCAAATTTTATAGGCACACTTGCAGCGGATTTCGGTTTTAGTGTAAGTATCGGTAGTTTTTTGGCTACAAATGCCGTGACAATATACTGCTACAGTATGGTACGAGTACGTTACATGGCGATAAATCACTAAAAAGTAAGAAATAAAAATTTTTAACAAAAAATAGAACCGACTCAAAACGCACTAAAAAGTAAAAAAATACTGGTTCATTTAGTTGCTTTAATTTACTTATGCATATCTAGGAGTTGGTGCCAGCCAAGGGTTCTACTTTAAGGACGTTACCTAGAACCCACAAACTGTTTTACTACGTTAAATAAATGTTTCTTAAAATTGCTGGCACCGACTTCATAGATATGCTTAAGTAAATTAAAGCAACTAAATCGACCAACCTTAATTTTTAACCTTACTAACCAACCTTAATTATAGACATAGAGAGTAATTTGTTATATAAGGCATTGACAAAGTTATTATTTTCCCAGTTGTACGCGTATTGAATGCGGAATATGCGAAAGATTCTAAAATTGTGGGCGAAATAAGAATCCGGAGCACACCAAATATTTTGCAGTCACCCACAACACAATTTTTCATCTCTCTACCACGATGACAATGCTATATGTCTACAAGAAAACTCATTTCGGCTTTATGTACAATCTAATTTATATCTCCAGCATTGCCAAAATTACTCTTATTTTATGATTTATATCAGTTTCTCTTCAAACACACCAAAATAATAACAATGGGTATGCTAGCTAAGGCAAGGAAACAGTCTGCAGAATTTGTTGGTAGAAAGATGTTTTCCATAGAACATGCAAATGCAAACTATTGCTGTCTCTTTGTTCTTGTGGTTAGCCTGTTTGGAATCAGATCAGCAGGTCCCAGATCACTGCTAGAGATTGGGGATATGAAATGTTGTTTTCCTTTCTTCTAAAAATTTTCAGTTTGAAGTTAAAAATTTGGTGGTGTTATACCTATGTACTTGGAGAACTTGTTAAGCCTTCAGTCCCGATAATTATTATCAAAGTCTTAAAGTGAGAATCCTAAACCAATTCGCATTACTGCGGTGAGTTTAAGCTCATTTGCTGCATTTCATAGTTAAAGACTATCATTACCACCAACCTTATTGAAGTCCTCAAAGCTCTCCTCAGAGCTTTGAGGAGTATGTGCGGGTTAAAACTTCTTGACAGAGTTAAAAATAGTGTGATAAGAGAAAAGTGTGGTGTAAAAGAAGATGTAGTGACTAAAATTGAGAAAGGGATGCTTAGATGGTTTGGACATGTAGAGAGAATGGATGAAAGTAGATTAACAAAAGAGATTTACAAGGCGAGGGTGAATGGAAATGTTGGAAGGGGAAGGCCTAGGCGAATGTTCCTGAACCTTTTAAACAGGACATTTTAAATAATGGCCAGGTTAAGAGTACCCAAAACCGAACTTGTATGAAAGGATTAATAAGAGTTGAAGAAGCTAAGGAAGTATGCAAGGACCGTGGCAAATGGAGGAATGTGGTCTCTGCCTACCCCTATGGGAACGAGGCGTGATGTTTATGTATGTATGTATGTTATTGAAGTAGAATGGTGTGTCTAAGCTCTTTTTAGTCTCCCTCCTATAGGAACAAATGCCTGATCCTGTAGTAAGCTTTTAAAATAAGCTGATGATGATAATCATAATGATGATGGAAACACAGATATTCAGAACGAATTTACTAATAATTTAAACAATCAATCTATGAAAACATCTATTATTGTAATCTATGATTGTAATTAATTGATGCTGAGTAAATAATCACAATTTGTTCATCAAGCCAATGTTGGCAATTGGACATTTATTAAACGCCAGTCTGACGGCTGGATGGGGAATTTATTGGCTTCAGAGAGAATTAGTGAACAACCGTTTTGATGGAGGCGTCATAGCAATTAGGGATTTACTGTGACGTAACAGTAGATTATCACATAATTAACTAATTCCTGGTTATCTATTAAGCAATAACTAATTATACGATTTTAGGGGCAACACTAATATTATTATAGTATTATTCGATACTATATATTAATATTACGGATTCAAATAGCTAATAATACTGAAAAATGGTAGGAATAAACGGATATTTGGTAGTTTGTTTTCCATCCATTCATTTCAGGACCTTCTCGATAATGCCATGTTTTTATACATTGATCCATTCTATGATGCTACAGACAGACAGCCTCAGATTCACACCCGCAAATATTTAATAACATCCCATAATTTTACATTGGGGGTTAATAAAGCAGGTAATATGAATGTACAAGATAATTCAAAATGAGCATATTTACCGAGAAAATGGAATTCATCGGTCTGGTTCTTATCTGGTCCAGTGCATTTCACTGAACATTATTAAGGCTGCGCTGGCCGGCGTCGGCAAAAGGAGATATCATCTACTCGCTTTTATACTTTTACCTCGCTGGTGACTTGAAATAATACCAATTAAGGCACACAAAGGCTCTGCCTTGCTTTAAAATTTTAATTATTCTAAGATAGAGCCATGTAATCATTCCTATAGAATCAGTTAGGTCGGTGGACTTTTGATACGAAATTAATTTAACAGCGGCATCATAATTACTAAAGACGAAATTATGTGTATGTTTGTAACTTCTTATAGTCGCAACTACTGATCTAATTTGACTAAAATTGGAGAATGATCATCTCCTGAAATAACACATAGCTAATTATGTTCCGGAAAACAAAAGTGCTCTCGCAGAAAACTGAAAATTATAAATTCTTTCATACGACGTCGGAATCATAAAAGTACTAGACATTAAAATCACCAATTCTAACGAACTATTCGGTAGAGGAGGAACGTAAAAACATTTCTTCTTTTAGATATTCGGCTTCCATTCTGGCCCAAATAAAAGCATCTCTTTAATATGGCTCCATACTAGACGCATTTGATTGGCGGTACAATTTAATTTCCAATAACGCCATGACGTTTTGGAGTACCGCCCCTCCATACACTGATTAAAGTCCACTTCAGTTCCACTCACATATTGAACATCCACATGCAAGGTACAATATAATTTTACCGGCAAAATTCCGCATAACAAAATCCCCAGCGTTATATCGGACTATAGCGTAAGTGATTAATTAATTAACTTTCTACCTACTGTATGTACTATCGAATGTTATTGAACCTTTTACCCAAAAAGCTTTTAAATATTCCAAGGAAACTTCGACCGTTCTCTCAAAGGGGATCTTCGGTCGTCCCCTCGTTTACATAAAAAAGTGAGTTACAAATTGAGTTTGACACTAGCAATCGGGAACGTGTAAATTACATGACGATATGAGTGAGATTCTATAAAGGAGCTTTTATGAGAATTACGAAGAGTGTTTTGCTTGGAAATTCTTTGTAGAGCTATAATTAAATAAAAACGTTACATTATTTAAAGAAATATGTTATTATTTTATTCAATAACGTTGTTTAAAATATAATACAAAAGAAGCTGGGGTCGGAGAACGTCGCCGTTCACACTCCTGCATTTCTGCTACGTCCGATATTGAACTCAATGTTATACTTAACTTAAATATCATTTTATGTCTAAAACATTTTCGTTTCAACAATACCTTCAAAAATATGCATTGTTACGGTGTTTTTCGCAATTTACACCTACTTCCGGTTGACCTAGGCCAAGTAGCTAAGAAAACTCATCAGTATTTTTCCTATATGGATATGTCATTATATCGGGGATCGTCCAAGCCGTATGTGAGTTGTAAGGGAATATATAATATAATTAGTGCGGACAGACAGGCAGACAACAAGAATTTAAAGCATTCCGCTGACATGCAATAACGTACAATATGTCTAAAATTTACAAACTCGCTAGATAATTTCTAAAGGGTAGAGACCATTCAATATGCTCTTCAAGCTTAGACCTGAACTTCAGCCATGATCCTTAGCTTAGCACATAGGTTAACCACAGAAGTATAGAAGTAGAAGAGAAGTAGTTGTTTATTACTATTAATATCAAAATGTTACTCTTTATTCAGCCCAAAATAAAATTGTTTCCGTATTGTTGTTCTAGGAACGTCTCTACTCCCCTCAATTATTATTTTACGCAAGAGCGCAACTGCATAACTGGAACCGTTTATTTTTCGCTTAAAGTGTTTGAAGTTTGAGCGCGCTCAACCAAAATATACGTCTTAAGAGACCGCGAGAAAATACGTAAGTACTATCACTGTGAATAAGCTTTCTTAGTTTTGAATAAAAAATGAATATTTGTTTTAACTGAAATTTATACTTAGAGCTTTATTATTAAATAAAATATGTATAACGATTTCGAAGATAATCCTCTCTTAATTACTAAGAGATAATTAAGCGTAAGGTAGGTATTCTAACGAAAAATAATTTGCTAACTTATTTTTTAATGATTGAACTTGCTATCAAAATATTATTCAAATTAATGGTTGCTTTTCATATTGATAAATAGCGTAGGCTCCTTGGCGACGTCGCCAGGGGATTTCCAGCAAATTGATAATAAAGATCGCCAGGTTAAAGGTTAGTTGAAGAAACGACTCTCTAATGGCGGGCTCGAACCTTGAATTAGAGGACTTCAGACCAAAACCCCTATTGAAAAATGGGTTTTGGTCTGAATGTATCACTTCTTACGCTCTCGTGAGGTAAAATCCACGTCCGGATGACGTTAAAAATCAGGGGCCGCGTCGTAAATATCGTCGCCAAAATTAACACGGACAGCTTGTGGCAAGGCGCGTGAATTTATTTTGGAGGGTCTGGAAGCTGTTGAGACCTAACTTTGGACGGTGAACCACGCCAGCGTAGATTCAAATTAGGAACGGTGCCGGTATTATAAGGAATGACCATGGAAGAAAGAGCAAGTTATTGACGGCGGCAAACACAGACACCAGAAAGCTATTTCCCACTTTTGCAGTACGATATACGAGTTAGACGTGTAAATGGAAAGCGTTTATGGTGCCTAAATATCCACCATTAAGGGGTACATGAATATTTATAGCAGTGGTTCAAGTACGGTGGATTCTGTCAGCAAATGCCCTCTAAAATGTAGCTTCAACCTGCTCCTTCCTGTAGGATTAATTAGTTATCTACAATAACGTATATATATATTTTAACTTTCTGTCCACATTTACTTAAATTTTGTAGGACTGTTAAATAGAACAGCAAGTATTTAAACGTTAATTAGAATACAAAAGTAAGGAATGCATTATCTAATTCCGTCGTGTCGTGAATGTCTGCCTGTTTACGTGACTGGACTACTAATTAGCCTATAGGATGTCATTATTCAAACACCGGTGACATTAAGGAGCATAGTTCATTTATATCCGTATACAACAAAACGAAAATGACATATTGTCATTTTAGAAGTCTATGTATTACGGTTATAAGGTTGATATGTAATGCACTTTGCATGCCTTAAAAATACGTGGACGTATAGATCATTCAATCCACGAAGGCTCGTCGTTTTTTGTTTTTCAAACGCTTACAGTGCAAGCATGCAATAGAAACTGCAAGACTGTGAGTTCTATTACAAATTCTTTCAGTTTTTCAAAGATTCTTTTAATTTTAGAACTCAGATTCGTACAGTTTTTATAGCACAGTTGCACTGTAAGTGTTTGAAAAACAAAAAACGACGAGCCTTCGTGGATTTAACAATCTATAGTTAAGTCAACATTGACAAAAAAAAATTATGTACCTAGAAGAAGTGCGTAAAGCTAATATTTTTATTAATTACACTGATGTACATAAAATGAATAAAAAAAGATCATACCGCCACATAATAAAGACATTAGTTTCACTGAAATGTCAAATACGTAATCTCAACATAGCATTGACATATTAATACTAACTATTAATATGTCAATGCAACATAGCCTTAATAACGTTTAAACTTAAAAGAAATTGTGGCTGAGTTTGGACCAGTTGGCGAGATAATAATAAAAAAAATGTTAATATTCTTCTTCTTGAAAAAGGAGTCATCAAAAATACAAACGATGTTATTTTTACGGATTTTAGTTAAAAAAGAATAATTTAGAGAACGATGCCGCCTTCAGTATTTACATAGCACTCCGCTTTGAACACGTTTTTGTGTTTTTTTGTTACCTATACATTATGCAAGCGTGTTTGGAGCACTGAAAATAATACTGAATAGAATTTACCTGTGACATTTTGATGTCTATTTTGAAGTGAATTTCATCTCTGTTACTTTTATTTTACACAATAAATTAATATCTAACATGGTATCCGTAGCAAATCTATTTATAAATAGGTTTAATACAATATATAAATTAGTAGTATTGAGCTTAATAGAAATAAAATAAAAAAATTATGACAAATATTTTTTACGATCAAATTTATTGTTTCATAGAAGTTATCATATGATTATATTAAACAACAAAATCACTTTCTGTCTCGTTTTTTGTAGTTTGTAAAAACCATAATCGTCAATTCTTGTACAGGAAAAAGTTGGACGTCTCATCAAAATGACACATACAGAAAATTAGCATAAAAGAAACCAATTTATAAAAGTATTCGCCGGATCCTCGACTATCATTTTAATATGAAAGGATATAGGGGTTCTTATCTATGCCGTATAGTTTTATACCCAAAACGATGAAGCCATGTAATACCTTGACGATATCTGCTGCTCTTTCGTGATAGGTATCCGGGCGGTGTATGCGACGGATCGGTCAGTCATTGATTGACCCAAATTGTCTAACAATACCTGTCGACCGGCTGTTCGTTCGTCCCGAGTTAAAACTACGAGTGCTTCAAACGCTAAAGATAAGAATTGGACTTTTGTGGATTTTACGAGTATATCGGCGGAGAGGATTACCGTCATCACCATAGGATTAGCTTGAGTTTAAATATTTGCTGTCTCAAAGTAAACACAAGTATCCTCGTAAAATGAGTAAGTTTACATTTCTTTAAACTATTTTTAGAATCAGTTAATGTACTTTTACAATAATTTTCAAAAAAAAAACGTTTAACTCATTAAACAGAACTAAAATCTCAAGTTAGAATCCTTTGCGAAAATATTTTGTTTACGATTGTGTAGAATAAAAAACCCTAAGTACCAAATAACCCATAAAAAGTAATGGTGATAGTCAACCAATAATTGATTACTTCGTTACCGACCTACTTGTATTTAAACTCGGTTCAAGTTGTGAAGTAGTCTTTTCACCAACCTTAGCGTTCTGAAGGCTATCTTAGACTTCCTCTTAAACTTTATGGCATGTCGTCTCCGGGCCCTGGCGACGGCGCCCGCGAGCAACGCGCCTTGCGAGTCATGCTCGCTGTCCTCGTCACTAGCCTGCTCCTCGCGCAGTACCGGCGGGCGCGGCGGCAGGCGCGAGCTGCCCGCGCCTCCCCGGCCTGTACTCCACGAGAGCATAGAACTCCTAAGAGACCTAAGTGCCTCCGTTGTACAGGCCCTCCCGCTACGTCACCATGCAACAACATATCGGCGCACCACCACCGACGCACTTCGTATATTGCACTCGCACAACACCACGGTACGTGACGTAATTCACAAAAACGTAGCTCGGCCAAACGTCGACACTATCGCACTATAACTACGTAGATACACAGTAATTATTAATATTGTCCGCGAGGCACGGCTAAGAGCACGTGGCCAACGTTTTTGTATGTGGCAAGGTTTACGCCGGTGCGCGCGCAGACTCCCAGCACAGTTACAATCACAAAGCAAACACTGCGGTATCTCTCGCGCACATTAGCGGCGCGCCGAGCTCCACGCCGTCATCAATGCTGCTATTATTCGGTGATATCACCTACTCTATCGCACAAATGAGCCAATTGAGTGGAGCACTTTGTTTTTGTTACTTTAGTAATGTAAAAATCGATCATACACGACGGTATGTTTATTATTACGCACTTGTACAAATATGTTATGTAAATCGATATTATCCTGATGTCATTGAACTTGTCTAATGTCTACTCGTACCTTCGACACAGCTATCGTGCATGAATAATTCTTTAACTACTACGGTCTTTAGATTCTTTTAGTACCTATAGAGTAAAGGTATTAATTTTTTTTATATTTTTTTATAATATTCTTTAAGTGATAGACCAATACAAAAAGTTGAAACAAATTTCAAAAAGTTCTTAGTTACAACTGACTTTATCATAGTCAACACGGCGTGACCTTCACGCGATGCGATACGAATGTACTCGTATTTAGACAAGGTACAAAACATCGTATTCCAAGAGATTTAATACCAATAATAATAGGTACATAGGTTTCTATATTGGTATGTATTTTAAACACTAAGTAAAATAACTAAAAGGAGTACTATCGGTTATTTACTTTACATTTCACTCACGAAACTGGTCACGAATATAACCCCAAAAAGATTACGAACTGTTTAAGAACTTGTCACGAACTTTTCATTGCAGTAATGTTAATCGATAACAAAATCGGATAGCTTTTAGCTACCATGTTTCTCCTCACATTAAAACATAAAAACTGTTAATTACAATATCGTTTCCAACTGTAAGAATGGATCACTAAGTTATAAAGTATCCTCAAGAACTACATTTCGACACATAAAGCGGTTTAGCGGTTTGATGATTCATATTAACACTATTGTTTTGTATCGTAAAGTATGACGGTTGTGGTTATGCCCGGAGCGTGTTCGGTTGGGGACACGGTCTCGTCAACTAAAGAGGGCCTACATGCGCGGGCGCAAGCCCGTCTGGTGTCGCCGCATACGAGCCGAAATAGAAATGCGCGCGATCGACGCGACGATGCGATCGACGGCCACCAAGGACCCGCATCTGTCCCCTTCGTGAGGAGTTTGACCCTTGACTTTGACCTTGGATTAATTTCTTTTAATAGTTTTCGTTATCCAGATATTAATCTGTATCTACTTGGTACTAAATGCTAAAGTCTCTATGGAATGCTATTTTGTCGTCCACATTTTCTGTACGTATTGTCCACGTACTTATGTATGATTTGAATACATTTAAGGCAAGAAGAATATAAGCATATGTGCTTATACACATGTTTATACGCAATATTCTAGGCATGAAGAATTGAAGGTTTTAACCTTATTTAATTTTAATGTATGCATTTAGTTTAACATAAGCTTTTGTATTACGCAAAAAACATACAAGCGTAATATAGGTAAATAAACTACCTCGTTTATTCGAGTTCTCAGTCGGGCTATAAAATATCTACCTACAGAATGTTTTCGGATTTCGTATAAGCACGTATGCCCTGGTCATACCTATGGTTAACACCTGATTATGACCGTTACTAAATTAAACTTATTTTTTTTTATTTTTAATTAGGCCATTAAAAATATAGGTTGATAATAATTATGATGTCAAAATAAATATCAAATATTTATAAGTACACATCCACTCGTACCGTGGGACTCTCCGTAGAATTTTTTCATTCAGCAACTCTGACTTGTTAAGATGATTGAACCCTTGTCGATTGATCGAAAAACTGTCTCATACATTTTAGACGATTGCTGGTCGTGTCACAAACGCTTTAATATGTCAGCTTGTAGGTTAAAATAATGATTTTTATATCTATTATTTGATTGTTTTCACTTTTGATTTTTTTTTAATATTTAATCCTGAGTTTTTAGATAAATTTCCGGTTCAATATTTTCGTAGTGTATAAAGTCCTGAGCACATTTTCAATGTGACATTGAGTTTGGTTAAGTCGCATTGTATATCCCAACTTTTTTAATAAAATACTTTTAAAAACATGAGTGTCTAGGAAAAGAACACGTGGAACAAGTAGCTACTCACCTCAAAATAAACAAACACCTCAAAATTATGTAATTATTACTATATTTGATAAACTAAACATTTTTCAGTCTAAAATATCCGGACTATTAGATGGTACCTGCTACTTAATCTGGCAACACCCCACCGAGCTAGACACAGTATTTTTTAAAAAAATCATATTGTCATTGTTATCTTTAATTTTACGATGACCCTCCAAAAAGACACTTTTGCTTTCTTTTCTAAAAATAAGTGATCCTCGGGGGAAATCTTAATTAATCTTAAAGGCGCGGGTTTAGTAAAAACAATGAAGACGTTCTTTTAGAAAGTTTTAAAGTATTTATAACTCTGAATACAAACCCAAACTTAATAATAAATTTTAAGGTAACGACGTACCTACTGTGCTTCCATAAATCACGTAAAATATGCCTACTCATATTTTCTTAGTCTATCAATATCTATGCTGAGAACTAGAGAAAGCCTGAAGTAGCAATATATATTTGGATAAAAATAGAACATAGTACATAGTACTTAAATTAAATAAAATAAACTTATAGATATAGTATACATCGTAGTATTTCATCTTAAAATTCACCATAAACTACATAAACGACTGCATATTATTATTATAGGGTGTGCAAACACAACTTTTCGTGGTATGTACCTTATAATTAGTCATATAAAAATCCCTTCTATCTATGACCTGATGACATCAAGTGAGTCACATGTCCATGTTATTATGGATATGATATCGATGACGTTAATATCACACTTAATAATGTTATTGATATAAGAATAACTATTACAGGTATGGGATGTAAGAGATGTACGTACGCTAATACGCGTACCGGCGCGACGACGGGATTCGCTAAAACATCTGCCAAGTGATAAATCTATTTATAAACAGTAGTAACCGCGTGATCGACCACTTTGGGATTGAGGGCTATTTTAAGTACAATAAAGAACAGATACAAATAAATACGGAAGAAAATAGCGGTGTGCATATTTTCGATTTTCTGCGCCTTATTTACTAACTATAGTACCAGTAATATATCGGGATTAAAAGTAGGCCATAGCGTTATTTTAAATAATTAGTGCACCCCACATCCATCATAAAATAGGACCACACCCATAAAAACATAGGACTTTCATATAAACTGCCAACCCCCAGGGTTGTAGTTTTATAGAACCATTCTTAGCGGATGTCTACATAGGAACCTTAAAAATTCAAGTTTGTAGGTAACACTTGCTATTTATATTTAAGCGGTAGTTAACATTTTTAAGATCTGATTTTTGCTAAATATTAAAAATTAGATTAAGTTACCGTTTTTTGTAAATATTTTTTTATTTTTCTTGTAGTTTGTTTTTAACTGGTGTAATTATTTTTCTTTAATTCGGAGAAACAACTTTAAATGATTGAAGCTTATCACTAGGCAAGAAAGTAAACATTCAATTAGATATTAATTATACATTGTCAATTTTCATATCAGTAACATCTACTCATAAGTTGACTTTGTAAATTCAAACGATTGTTAATTAATTCGCGAGGAAGATTCATTACCTCGAATTAATAATCTCTCCTTTAGCATACTACTCATATTAAAATATACATAATATAATAGTGACATATAGAGATATGTAAGTTTCTCAGAATCGTTAAAATAATAAAGAGTACCAAATAAATATAAAATGATGTATTAATTATACTCCGTATTGCTTGCTCCGAACTTTATTGCTTTAAACGTTGCTAACGATATTTATTATTTACTTTATTTACTCTATCTGATCACTCGTTAGCATAATGAATTCGATTTTACACAAAATTTAAGGGGCATCAAATGCCTCTTGAGTAAAAAATGAGCAAGAAAACGGAATAAAGATTGCCCCAAACCATAAGAAACAGCGTGATTGCAAATTCAGTTACCGAAAGTTTCCTAATGTGACCAAATTTAGAATTCTAATTTTTTGAAGTCTTAAACATGTTTCAGCAGTAATAGTAAAAGAGCCGATAGTAGATTCACAACTAAAAATAGTCTAACTGTGTAACATGACGTTTCGAACGAGTTTGTAAACTAAGTCTACTTGATATGAACGATTTTAAATTAGAGTTTTTTTTTAAATTGTCCGGTACATACAGGAAATAATGATATATTCAGTGCTTGAGCAGTTTAAAAAGGTTTGTATTATGATATTTCTCAATTTATTCTTATTGACATTTAATATAACCACATCCTAGTGATATTGTATTTTTTATTTTAAGTTAAATATAATTTTAATAATAATAGATAAATATGAATTGAGGTTAAACACCAACATTGATCTGAAAAGCGCAGTGTCGGTTGACCCCCATTAGCTGGACCGATGACATCAAACGAATTAAAGGGAGCCGCTAGATAAATAAATAAATATTATAGGACAATTACACACATATAGCCCCAAAGTAAGCGTACTCGTAAGTAACTTGTGTTATGGGTGCTATGATAACTGATGAATATTTCTATATATATTATACATAAATACTTATAATATATAGACAAACACCCAGACACTGGAAAAGATCCATGCTAGATGCAGACAGCTCTAAAATCTTATGAGGAAGTCTTTACCAGCAGAGGACGTTCATCGGGAGACAATGACGGTAATGGTGATCGAATTAAGGGAAATACAATTTCCAGTACATATTTTATAGCTAACTTTTACACGAAATAAACTTTACTCAATTTATTCTTAAATACAAAATACCCAGTTCAACCCAAAAAGTTTATTCCTTAATACATACGTATTCAACATTTTCTAAATTGTGGTAGAAAAGTTAGAAATTCAATTATACAGGAATATTCGATGTAGGGAATTTCCTGAACGAAATTTTTGCTAAACGGTTCAATTAATATTCCCAAAACTCCACCTACTTTTGTAATTATACTGTGCTTTTACCTACTTCCGGTTGTTTGATGAAGGGCGCCTTTGGGTTCATGAGTTTTTGGGAACTCAGAATAATTATACTTATATTTGATTAGAACAAACTATCAATTATTTGTAGATTGTTTATATGAAGCGTGGTAATGAGGATCCGGGAAATAAACAAGTAAATATTAGATATTATACGATCTAAGAGTCGAAATTTGTGCGGAATAGTGCTTCATAAACTGTTTATATAATGAATTAGTGTGTGATAATATGTTTCGATATGTATAAATATTAGTTACTAAAAACTGTAAAGTATAGTCGTTAAAATTTAGATCTCGTAATAGTATAGATGTTGTAAATACGACTTAGTTTAACTGTTATATTAATAAAGGATAGCTATATTGGCCCTCTCGTTCTAACATCCGTTTGGTCGTCATGTCTCATCGACCAATCAGAAAACCTGTTTTAGTAGAGCGAGAGGGCGAAGATTAGATAAGTTTTTATTGGTTATTATTTGGGCTCTCTAATTGGAAATAATTATGTACCAATTATTTGATATAAATATAGGGCACTGCGTTGATAGCGACACAGTTCCCAGTCGACTACCCGACAGAATGTAAAAAGAAGCAGTGCCAATAGAGGAATAAACGGCGTTCTTGAAGAGATGTTTCATTGAGAAGAAAACCCCCCGACCCGCCAGAGCAATCCAGCGATAGTAAATGTACTGTACCGTACAAAATTTGTCAATTGTCGAAGAAACCTTTCGAAAAATACCGTTGTCATGTCGTGTACCTCGATGATTTGCGAACTGGGAACGCGATTTCTTGTAAATATTACCGTGAAGAAAATATTAAAAAAAAAACACTTTGAACTTGCACAATTGTGGGTCTAGACATTTGAAACCAGCTACCTTCAGACGATACGGTCAGAACTCCATAGCTCAGCGCGCCGTTGGTAGTTAATTGTAGAATGATGAGCTGATAAACATTCAACTTATACATAATGACGAAACTGGAATAACAGTACGTATTTATTGAACATCTAAACAGTTCAAGGTAGATACGCCAATAATATTTTTCATATAATATTCTGTGTTATATATTTATAAGATGACGATGATCGTTTGTCGATTTAAATCTTAGTGACGTTAACATAGAACACAGTAAATATCAGTAAAAATTCTTAAAGAAATATTAATGATCCAAACGGGTAACGACGAAAAATGACTACAAGCTCACTGCAGTCACTGAAACGGAAATAGAGAGATAGTTTATGAAATTTGGTGGTTTATCATAATATATGACGAAACGTATCAGAAAGTCATTTTCTGTCAGTTTGGTATATTGTGACGTACACATTGCTCCATCACATCCATCATCATTATCAGTCTGTATTACAGACCCAGTACAGAGCCTAATCTACTTTTAGAAGAGGCGTAATTATATTTAGAACCATTATTCATCTCCAATGCAGGTTGGTAGGGTAATAATATTAGAATTAATAAATTAAACATGTGGAATGTTAAGTCGACGATTATTGTTCCTGTAGACAGTCAATGGTCTTATTGCGAAAAGCTTCGACCAACATCTTAAGAAGCTTTCGCTTGACTGTTGGATCAAGGGTCGGATACAGAAGGCGGTGATTCTTTAGACGGCGCGTATTGTGAGGAGGTTCCTCACTCTGGAGTCCTGACCACCGGTTGCGTGGGCCCTCAAAGGCCCCGCAAGTGGACGAGCAAATTAAAAGAAAATATGTTAGAATTAATAACGACATTAATGATAATCAATGCTGAATGCTTGAACATGTTTCGGTGCACAAAACCACCAACTTCCCGACACTAGGCTCATAAATCCGTTAATTTTGTTAATAATTAATAAGAAATTCTCAGTTTAAAACTAATTTAATTATTTTCAGTTAAAATGATTGCTTGAGATTTAATATAACTGAGTAGAAAAGGAAGATCACTTGGTTTTAAAACTCTTAATAAGCAAACCTTTCTTTTTGGTTAGCGGCTGTAGGTCCGCAGTTTACAGACAGTTGAACCGTGAACCGATATCACTTCTTTTTACATTGATGTTAAAATAAAACCTTCTCGTTTATTCAGGATCTGGAGTGTTTCAATCGTAATTTCCGCCCTTCCAACCACAATGAACATCGGAGACAATGTAACCATTGTCTCATGCACGTCACTGTACGGAAATGAAAGCTTTTAATTCATTCACAATGTAACCACATTGATCGGCTAACCCTCCCTTATTACAAGAATGACGAATCGAGAAAAACAATGTCCCCAGTCAGCTCTAAATGACCGATAACATAATTTAAAAATAAAAATGTGACTACAAAATTAGGCAATGTTACCCAAATCTCTACAAAACTAATAAGGAGGAGCCCTTCCTTTTACAAGCAAGAAATTGTTTTATTATATCTCAAAGGGACAGACAGCGTTTTGGAATTCAGCGCAATTAAAGCTCCCAGACGGCCCGACACTTCAAACACAATTGTTTAAGCATATCTGAACCAAATTACACAATTTATATGCCTACTACAACGTTCCCCAAAAATTATACTATCCAAATCCGAAAAATTGCATAAAAATCCGTCCTTGAATGTATGGCGAACAGACAGAGAGACGCGGCGAGGGACTTTTGTTCATAATAATTATGTATTGTTAAATACTAAAGTTACTCGTAGATATCCTATAGAGATTACGGTTATACTTGTTAGATATTGCGAAGTCTTCTTCCGATCCTTCCTAACCCTTAAAACTTATTACGAATTTTCTAAATTGCAGTAGGAAAGTTTAAAATTAAATTTCGCCGGGGTGTGATCAGCCGTGAATTTCCAAATCGGAATATTCTGAAGCAATACTGCTGGCTTAATGATGCCCGTAATACAGTTCTCACGATTGTTATCTAGAAGACTCGACTTTTATAATTACTTTGAATCCTTTTTCGTTCAAATCTTTTTAGAAACGACGAAATTAAATATCTTGAAATTAAACTTTGCCAAAAAGACGTTCTAGTGATTTCTTAAATTGCCTTCAGACAGTTAGACATAGAAGCCTTAAATATAATTTATGGATCGTGAACTACCTAAATAACATTAGGATACTGGTGAGATTCGTAAAGAGTGTGAATTTTTTTTTGTCGACTACAAGTTAGCCCTTGACTGCTCTCACACCTGATGTTAAGTGATGATGCAGTCTAAGATAGAAGCGGGCTAACTTGTTAGGAGTGGGATGAAAATCCACATCCCTTTCGGTTTCTACACGACATCGTACCGGAACGCTAAATCGCTTGGCGATACGTCTTTGTCGGTAATTAAGAAAAATCTCAATCTGCCCCGCCGATAATCGAACCCAGGACTTCCGTCTTATAACTCCACCGCGCATACCACTGCGCCACGGAGGTCGTATTATAGGAGAATTAAGGAGATTTTCGGTTGTAAATTCTTTGTAGAATTTCAAAAATGTAGTACTGAAAGCTAAAAAAAAACATTTCACTAAAATATATGGACGATAGACATTGTGACTTGTCTAATAGAATATGCCTCATGTGGCTTTCAGGATTATCTAATAAATAGGCAAGCAGGTCGCGAATGAAGTCGAAGTATAAATTTAATATTTTTATCTCAACTTTTCTACAAACCGTTAATGCTTGAAAGATTCCAAGAATTTAAAGAAATTTAAATAAAAACAATATCTGAAAAACGTACAGTAGATATAGTATTAAAATTTTATAAATATCTAATAATGGTGCTTGTGTGAATATATTGTGAAATTACGACAAAAATAAAATTTTCCTGTACTTACCTACTATTAAATTCTGTTCTCTTATAGTTCGATGGACCCGTAAACGTACAATAAAGATGTCCCTGTATGTTTCTAGTAATGAAGGGTCAACAACCGAATCGGTATAGTATTATGTACGCGCTTAGTTTTTTATTTTCCTACCTACGAAAAGAATATTTTTCTACAAGTAGGGAAATAATTTTCTACTAGAAAAAATATTTTTATAAACCGGTAAAGCTTCGTTAATATTTTTTTCAACCGACCTTTATGACAACAAACACGAGACGGCCTAAAATAACTCACCTCTCAAGTTTGAGAGCGACAAATTGCTATAGTTATATACCGCTGTTTATAATCTGTCTAGGGCGTTTTTGTCAACCTCTTTACATAAAAAGGATATAACTCAAATAATACTGTTCAACGTGGACCTTTTTTGGTAAAAGGTAGGCATCTTTTCAATAAAACCGTATAAAATATACTAGGGTAAAGCTTATTGTAAGTTTGCCATGTTAGAATTTTTGTTTTCTCTTTTATAAAACTCCTGCTTCAATATAAATTAAGCCTCCACAGTTCTGTAGTTAAGATTAAGAATATGGAGTCAGCAAGTGGTCAAGGGATCGATATTTTTCAACTCCTCCTTTCATTAGGAGGGAAATATTGATTATATAGGAAACAAAACGGTTACAACTAAATATTCTTTGTAACGATTGAAAGAAGGGGAAAAGAAAGTTTAACGAAACATTAAAAAATAATTATATTGAATCATCTGCATTGGAAAATAAGAACTTTTTAATGGTGTTTCATAAAAAAGTATGGCTACTTATTATGTACATTAAACTAAAGATTTATATAATAGTATTACATATTCATTAGACTGCATTAATTATTATAAATTCCATAAAATTTAACTCTACTGACTTCATTAATAAAATATTACTTAGGTTAGTTTTTAAAATAGCAAAATAAGTAAATCGGATGACGATAAAAGTGCCTGACAAAAATTGCCTGTCGATCGGACAAAATTGGCGTCATTGCTTTTCCATTTACAACAGGCTCTTTAAAAAGGCTCTTTCTAATTTCACTTCCACTAGAGGTAAGCGTACTTGATTTGATTACATTTTATTCTTTTATTCCATCCTTTTTATATAAATTCTTTCCTATACTTTCTATCGGAGTAGTACTTTTTTGTACTTAGTCTATTAGTAGTCATTTACCTACCTAATATTGTTAAATACAAGACGAGACAAGTTCATATGCCAAATATTCCAAATGCACTTCTAAGGTATTTTTTAAAGTGCCTATAAGTATACGATTTATAAGGAATAACACAAATAAGGACCAGTAGGTTTGTTACAGCTATATGATGAAATGTTGAAAAATAATCATCATTTAGTATAAATGATTGGGCATTGTCAATAGTTAGGTACGTTAAACTTTATAACGAACTTACTTATTATATCTTTATTTCACCCTTCGCACACCATAGGTCATAATTATAATATTTATCATTTGTATACCATAGACGCTGTCTGATCTTCATCATAATTGCTTGCGTAACATATTGAACATTCTTAGTACTTGTTGTGCACTAATTAAATAAATAATAATCTTATCAAAATGTACCTTTATAATAACGATACATTTTGTATACACGAAGCCTTATACCATTTCCATTGTACAGTAATAGAAATAGTTATGACTAATGTCCTATTATATAAACTGTAGCTAAGTTAAGTGAGAGCCATGACTCTGTTGTAATAAAAGCTACAACAACTTTTCTCATTTCAAACTCTCAGTTCATGTACGGGCAGCATTGTCAAGCTTAAACTCCCGAATGACATGAATAGTTATCAGGATTTATGCTAGTGTATGTTAAATCATAATTACAGTAACGAAAATTATTAGATAAATACTAAATCGATATTTTAATGCAACGTAATTGATGTTCCCAGTTAGAAAAAGCTTTTTAATTTAAAACTAGAAATAAATAGCATTGGTGTTTAAAAAGTATATACTTAATGTTAAAATGTTTTACCAATGGTTAATATTAGTAATTAAAATTAATTATAATTAAAATAGAAAGGCACTTTAGCTGTCATGTTTTCTGCCATTGAAGAATAATGCTTCAAGCACA
Organism: Mycalesis mineus; assembly: GCA_034621355.1. NCBI lineage: Eukaryota > Metazoa > Arthropoda > Insecta > Lepidoptera > Nymphalidae > Mycalesis > Mycalesis mineus. The sequence continues at coordinate 8,777,351 of CM067886.1, read as the reverse complement.
TATTTTTCCCTAAGAACTGAACCTATTAACAGTAAGATCGAGTTACTTTTTATGACGTCGCTAGTAAAAAGCAGTAAAGAGCACTTTATAAAATTAAACGAGACTATAAAATAATAAAGAAGGAAAAGGGCAAAGGGGAAAATAAAATGAAAAACTTTTTGTTACTAAGCAAAGTATAATACACTGACCTGTTCTCTAGCGTCTGCGGTACGACGGGAACGGCCTGGGGTTCTTCTGGCACTTGATAGCTAATTTGCGGCTGAGCTGATGCAGTTAGAGCGAGCGCTTTGTAGCGCGACTGTTCGGCTGTCGGTAAAACTATATCCACGGAGCGAGAACGAAGGCCGGTCCCCGGTACAGTCAAATATTCGCCACCTTCACTTAACTCTTCAGCTCTTGCACCGCCAGAAACTTTCGAGAAACACGAGTCTACAGACGCAGCGCGGTCGCGTTTTAATTCAGGTACGGTTAAGTAAATGTCGTGGACCAAGCTGTCTCTCGGAGCGTTGTTAGCGCCTTGTTCAGATGCTGTTACATTTTCGAGGGAGCTGCCGGTGGGCTCGACGAAGAAAGCTTCTTGTCGCGATATTGACCGCCGCCTCTGGGGTAGCACGGGCGGTTCGTCGACCGGTGGTTGTAGTTCGAAGGATGGTGCCCCTGGTGACGGCGGTGGAGATTGCGTAGGAGGTGGTAAAAATGCTTTGTTCAGCGGAGTCGGCGCGAGCATTATTCGCGGTGTGTCGCTTTCGCTTTCGTCCTCGTCGTCGTCGTCGTCTTCCGCGGATGAAGAGGCAGGCGGTCTGTCCGGTGTGGTTCGTTCTTCGCTTCGTCGAGCCAACCACGTTTCCATATGCCGACAGTGAACGCATGGTGGCGGCGTGCCTTTGCCCGATCGTCGTCTTGACCAAAGACGTGGAACCTGCCACAAACATATCATATTAGAATCTTAGTATGTAGCCGATGACATCGAGTCACTGATGGCTGTTAAGTTGATGTAATCCTAAATTGCCACTATGTCCAACATGTTACCGATGGGGTACTAAACAGTGTAGCTCGAAAGTGTATTGTCGCAATTATGCAACTTCAACTTCATAATAAGGTCTCACATTTTTTTATCAAGATGGTACCCAGCACCGTACCGATACATAGACACGCTTTCAAAGATACAGGCCAGGCACTTTGTAGGACGTATTAGTTGCATGCCCTGCGAAGTGATGATGCTCTTATTATAGGCGATGGTTTTCCAGTTACCATAAGGTGGCTCGTCAACTTGGTCTACAATATATGGTAAGTATTTTAAAAAGTCCTTATTTATAATTTACCTCTAAGTAAGTGCCCGAGTCATCAGATCCGGCGGAGTCGAAGGATCGGCTGCGCGCCCCGGCTTGCGGCACGGCCAGCAGGGAGCTAGCGCCGGAGCCGCGAGCCGCTTCCAATTGTATCTCATCGAACGACGCCGACCGGACCTATAACAACGACACCAAATACATCCATATCCTCAGACCTTGCTATGTTCTAACGATAAAAACAAACAACAGCACGAAAAAAATGGAAAAAAATTTCTTTGTATGGTAGCCTTGATGCGCGAGTCCAACTCAACGATTACTTTATTACCTTGGTTTAGCAAGCACGAGCGATCTGAAGTATTCATACTGACAACATACAAATTTCTTAGGTCAGACTCTAGCCTCAAATCCAAAACCCTTTCTTGTGCTCTTGTCTATCTTACTTATAGAGATTGTTAAAGCAAAACAAATACGTTCACGAAGAAAATGTTTTAGTACTCGAAACCAGGACTTTGGTGGTTCGAAGTCACATAAGCATTGGACTAACGACCTACTGTAAAATAAATATAATATTTTCGAAGAAATTGAGGTCGCGACGGTGGATCACAGAGGTTGCTAAGGTGATTTATAAGTCTAATCTTATTCACCCGTAATGTACCTTCAAGGAAAGTTTTAGAAAATTTTGTTCACAAGTTAACGACGCGAACCAAAATAACTTTTATTTGTCGTACGAAATGAACATTAAACCAAACAACTAACGCTCTTATTTAAACAATGTATAGAGTTACTAAGTCACCAGCGTTAGCAAAATTAAGTTCCATATGGCTAGTGGCTTATTCTCAAACTGGAGATACAAGTGCATAGCAAGCCCTTTAATGCGCAAAAGAGACAAAGTTGACAAAGTAGGTTCCACTATATGATATGGAACCTTATGCTAAGTACTTAATTTAATTTTTGAAGTGATAACTTCTTACGGGAGGGTAAAAGTTCTACTATCGTAACAATAAGGAGGTATTGTATATAAACTTTTCCACTGTCAAATTAATGCCCTGCCCGATTCAAAGCGATGATAGAGTCTAGGTTTAGTCCAGCATGTTTACCTAAACCTGGATTTTATATTCTAAAAGTTTCTGTCTGATCAGTTTAAACTATAAATGAAATATTATTATTGCAAGATAACCTCCTTTTTTTAAGTTGGTCAAAAATGAACACAGGCTCTCTTTCTAAATAGTGTCTGACCAAAGTGATTCATTCTCATCCTGTTGAAAATGTGAATGCACACGTGATAATTAACTTTAACTGCTGGAGTCGTTACAAGAGGTCTATGTCTGGTAAGGACTTGAAAGTTGAAACACTAAAATCTCAATCCGTCCGCTTGAATTAAGTGGACTGCCAACATTGGCATTGATTTGGTGAAAAAGTCGTTACATTGGCATAAGATTAAAAGCATAATCATAAGCTTTAAAGACAGACACTCAAAATATATAAGGTAGGGAAAATAAAATGAGTTTCGAGTTAACCTACCTACATCGAGAAAGGTCTAACTACACAGGTCATGTCTACGTGGAATAGTGGCAAGAATACTGGTTCCATTTCCGCGTTGGAAATGTAAAAATTGTATAATTAGTTTTGTCTTTCCACTCATATTGTTATTAAAGCTCAAGTAGCCTAATAGCAGTTGGTATTTCAGCAGTTCGCAAGCTAAAAGAGCAAGGTCAAGCAGCACTCCTCTCGGAGAACTCTCACCTACACTTTTGAACAACTCACGGAGGTTTCTCTTTAGGAATAAATAATGATAATAATTTTGTAGGTATCTGCGGTTTTACATATTTAAGTTATCTCTGCAGTTTGCATGCATGTTAGCTAACTAAATGTTTCACAGATAAATTGGAATGGATTAAATAGGGCAAATAAAATAGCAAAAAGGATTAGTAGTTTAAAATGAGTACATATTTTATATATTATGCCAATGTAAGCCTGTTTTATACCAAGGAAATCTTAGTCCCACCAAGATGCTACACTTCGAGATTGCGAGCTTAGCGTGATATTATTTTACTATAACAGATGTTAATTTCAATGAGACTGAGAACGACGCCTTATCGTACTCTCCAAGGCATAGACTTATAATACCACAATTCTCACAAACTCCACTATGCTATTGAGAGTTTCCAGACGAAAGTAACCTGAACATTTTATCAGCTGACCCGGGACTTGGGACCTAAACCGTCACGATCTCAAGCCACCTACGAATAATGAATATTAAAAAGAACATGGAACTTTATACTATATCGCTAACTTGCAGACGCCTGCAACTTCGCTCCCGATGAAAATAGTGTAATGTGTAGGTGACCCTTTTCAACAAAGATGGACAAAGCAAGCTATCGTCTAAAGATAGGTGTACGCTATCACGGACTTTTTGAATTCCTAATAAAGTGGAACAATTAAATACTCGTATACCCAGGCCAATATATTACACAAAAACTTAAAGTTAAATCTTCATGAGGAATCGCAGATCGAGTAGTTCCTTATGATGGAAATTGCATGAAAACTCGATCTATAATATTTTAGTTTATCACGAATAGACAGGACAGGTAGACGCGGTATTATATTTTAACCGACAAAAAAACGGTTGAGGTTCTTAATTCAACGCGTATATTTATTTTATTTGTTTTTTTTTTGTACCAATTTTTTCGTTTGTTTTGTTACTGTTATTGTCTACCAGTATATTGGTACAATCAGTAAAAGTATGAAAAAAATATACCTATTAAATAAATAAAACCAACTTCAAAACCCATTAAAAATAAAATATAAATGCGCCTTACGAGTACTTTACTTTAACATAACTAAGAAGTCGGTGCCACCCAAGCTTTCTACTTTGAGAACGTAACCTAAAACTAAGTGCTGCTTCGTTAAATAAACTATTCTCGAACATGAATGGCACAGACTTTATAGATATGATAAAGTAAATTAAAGTAATTAAATGCCGCATTGATTTTTTACTATATAGTGTTTTTTTAAATTGGTTTTTTTTTATTAAACATTTGATAAATGCGTAATAAAAATGTTTATATTTACAACGATTAATCAAGAGAATGTAGGGGTTGATGTTTCAAAGTTGAATAGGAGTTTGCATAACCTTTGACGCAGAGCAAAAACCGCCAAAAACTCAGGGAAGCGCTAAACCACATGGTATGCCAAAAGGTCGAAAACTTTGCGGCCTGATTGGGAAATGGGATTATTCACTACTTAAGCAAATAATAAATAGGCAGAATAATATTTGTGTGTCATGAGTGTGTCGTGCGTACGTTACGTGAGTGCATGTATGCGTGCAGGCGAAGAACAGACACCAAGCGTGTTCATAGAAAAAAATGTAGCTGTACCTACAACTACATGTATAATAATGAGAATAAAAACATATTTTTTTTAAATTTTGGATAGTATTATCAGTAAATGCTCGGTTTTCACAATTATCTGAGCACAGGTAGAGAATTAAAGCTAAAAGCCAGTATTGCTTTGTTTCATTAAAAACTTAACATAAATGAAATGGTGACTTTACAAAGTACGAGGTGTTCGCTATTCAAAAATAAAAGCAAACAGGCTTATTGAAAATGAAATGCAAAAAAGTTTTTATAAACCCTGTCACTACCAGTTAGGTGATACTTCATAATTGTTTGAACATCGGCTTAATGCCACAGCTCATTAGCGCCACCTAGCACCCGAATCTTGTCATGTCGTGCGGTTAGTTTTATTTACTCGTAGTAGTAGGGTTTTTGTGACAAAGTTTGTCTTAGAAAATGCTACCGCCACTCTTATTTTACAAGCATCATTGCTATGTAACGGTCTGAAATGCATGGTTAATGGTGTGAAAACAGACACATGAGGTTTGAGACCTACTCCACAGATAAACAAGATGACATTTTGTAGGATGTGTATCTTGCATGCGCTACGAAAGTTTAATATATCTACAGGCGATAGAGAAAGCAGACGCTTGGATACAATCCAGACCGACAGATTATCATTCAAGGACTAGTGGCCATTGAAAAGCGTCTCGTGTGCTGCTGAAAATCTAATGAGTTATGATCTTTATTGGTTGCACCGTGTTAGCCGGTTTCACTGATATTAAAGGTAAAAATAAAAAGTGTCGCCGCGTCAACATGCACAACACAGGCCGGCGGCGAATATCGAGTTTTTAATAATTATTATTGAATTTCAGTTGCTTTTGAAACACAGTCTAAAATTCAACCTTTGTATTTTTATCCCAATGCGCCAAAAAGAGTGATCGGGTTTTCGAATGTATATACGAACCTACGTGTATTTTTTTACTAGATACACCCCAGAGCCCTGCAATTGGGTTTGCGAAACGTTGAATAAAGCTCTGCTGGCTTGTTATTTTGTACTGAGTGCGTATTTAAAAAGCAGTCGTATTACAGCGTATTTAACTGTAAAACTATAAACGGGTTTGTATGCTTTTCAAGCTATTATATTTGTTGTATACGAGTATTTTCTTTGTTACAATAAATTGAGTTTTAAATAATCACTTTACAGTGAATGTGATTATTTTATCTGCTTGATACTGAACTTACAATGGTCGCTACAATGGACCTACAGACGAAAGTAAATCAGAGCAACGCTTAAAACTGTTAAACCTAGTGTACACTGAAGAAATGATTTACAATAAAGGTTGAATAGAGAGGTAGACTCCTAAAAAGTAAGTGTAAGAAAAAAATGAGGCCAAGTTCAAGGGGAGTAAAACAGGTGCAAAACCTCGGCAATTATGTTTTCTTAGAAAGAACATGAAACAAGGTCAAGTGACTCGTGCGTTGTTCAGAGACCTGCGCTACATCTGAATTATTACAGGCACTAACTCAAAGGAGTTTAACTGCTTTAAAATGTTTCAAACATCTGTTTACCTAAAGCTGAGCTTTTAGTTAATTTTTTTTTATTAATTACAAGTTAGCTATTGAATGCAATCACACCTGATGGTAAGTGATAATGCAATCTAAGATGGAAGCGGCTTAAATTGTCAGGAGTAGGATGAAAATTCACTCTCATTTCGGTTTCTGCACAGCATTGTACGGGAACGACAAATCGCTTGGCAGTACGAACTTGCCGACAGGGCGGTAACCTCAATTGGCTCCGCCGGAATCGAACCCAGGACCTCGATGTTATAAATGCACTGCGCATACCACTACACTACGAAGGTCGCATGCGCACTACTACTAGTACACAGTGTGAGGAAGAGGTATAAGTTTATTTGAAATCTAACACTATGATGACGTTACAGCAGTCTTTGAAAATCATACCTGGAAAAGATGGATATTTCAAAAGCTTTTGTTACTTTCAAAGGAGAGGATATGGATTGGTATCGGAGAATGGATTATAGTACGAAGGGATGTATGATTCACGCCCCGCTATTGCAATGTTGTATGCCAGTTGTAGAAATTTGTTGGTTAATACACGTAGAGAATACCTAAATCACTATACGTAATCGCACAATTTAATTCGACTTTCCCTCATTCAGTCATTCATATAGCCATTTTATAAAACTCGAACTTTATAATCCTGACGTAAGTTTGGTCGACAGCTATGGCCTTTTAATTAATTTCTGTTCAGTTAGCCCTTGCAATTACACCTGGTAGTAAGTGATGATGCAGTCTGAGATGGGAACGAATATTTTTGCTGGCAGATCTACTCGTAAACCAAACTCAATCGGCCCAGCCAGGAGTCGCAACCAGAACCTCCGTCTTATAAAACCACTACAAATTCCGCTGCGCTATGAAGGCCATAAAACTTTTGTTTATTTGTGCAAAAACTGAAACAGTTAGTTACACCAATGAAGTGTATTTTTAACCGTCGAAAAAAAACGGAGGAGGTACTCAATTCGACACGTATATATTTTTTTTATGTATGACCACGCATAACTTTTTACAGAGTTGTCCGATTTTGATAATTGTTAGTTACATAGTCATCATGTTGGGATCTGATGATGATATCCTGGGAAAATTGAAGGAACTCTTCAAATTTTATAGGCACACTTGCAGCGATTTCAGTTTTTGTGTAAGTATTGGTAGTTTTTTGGCTACTAGTGCCGTATAATATACGATGAGAGTATAGTACGAGTAGGTTACGTGTCGATAAATCACTAAAAAGTAAAAAATAACTGCGTCATTTAGTTGCTTTAATTTACGTAAGCTTATCTATGAGTCAGAGCCTGCCAAGGTTTCTACTTAAAGGACGTTACCTAGAACCGACAAACTGCTTTGCTACGTTAAATAAATGTTCCTGAAACTGGCTGGCACCGACTTCATAGATATTATATATTTTTAACTTTTTAGTGCGTTTTGAGTCGGTTCTATGTTTTGTTAAAAAATTTTATCACTACTCGAGTTAACTAATCAGTAGGTGAGTAATTTGCTTAAACACCGCGCGTTGACGTGTACACTTCGACCCTCTCCTAGCGGTTGAAGCCAGCTCATTCACTGGCGACCCTCGCTTTCAGAACTTTAATAAGATTATCTGCAATTTGTGAAGGGTTTAATCTTGTAGATCTAACCAAGTGTAATTAATATGTGAAGGAAGTTGGGAATCGGTTTCTAATGTCTAATATTCTGCATAATTGCAGCAATTCATAGACGATAATAATATACAAATATGGGGTATTTTATCTATACCATATAAATAAATTTGGAGTGTCTGCTTATAATATTGAAAGAACCGTTTTATAGTTACATGAATATTATATATACGGTACATACAACATAACACTTTTTACAATTTTTGTCTGTCTGTCTGTTTGTTCCGGTTAATCTCTAAAACTATCAGTTGGATTGAATAAAAGTCGTTTGGCACTCGGAGACTGCCGCGGTAAAGCTATTGCATAGCATTTTTTTAAAGCGTGATATTGCAAAAAGGCATTAATTTAAAAAAAATGACTTTTTGAAATATCACGCTTGAAAAAAAAAATTTCGGAACCGACGGGATTCGAACCCGTGACTCTCTGGCAATCCGGGCATTTACAGCGCCTTACCGCTAAGCCACGTTCCCCGATAACGTCGTTGCCGAAATTGTGCTTTTGATATTATGTTTTTGATACTCAGGGGGTGTTAGGTTTTTTCGTTACGGAATTTCTGTATTCGGTCTCCACGCTCGAGGCCCGCGATAAAAGCTATACAATAGCTTAAATAACCTTTTATATGGTAGCCAGACTCATGAGGAGTAACATAGGATAATTTATATCCAGATATTCCCTCGGGAACAGAAACTATGCGGGTGAAACCGGGGCGCCCGCTAGTGTATACATATGGGTATTGAAATAAATCAGTAATATTATGTTCAGTATTTGCTCACTGTACCTACACCCAAGTCTTCCCTTTTAGGATAGGGGATTTGGATTCTCGATTCATCATACTGCCCCTCATCGGTTAGTGGCTTTAATCGGTTCACCTGGTGCATTCACTTACTCTCTCTCATCTCACACCGTGGAGTGCTGATCCATCCTTTATTCTAAAATGGAAGCACCGTCGCATGGATATGAGATTGGTATAAATGAAATAAGTAAAAAAAGTAAACAATTTCATAGTAAGCTTTATTGCGGAATGATGAAAATCTTTTTCCGTGGCCTTCGAGAGACGGACGTTGTAATTATTCTTCATTCAATATTCATTCAAAACGCCATTCATTTTGTTTTGTAATATATTTTTTTGTCAAGTTTGGAAACGAACCACGTTGACATGACAGCTGCTTTTTTAACGAGTGCTTCTTTCAGATTTTATATCTTTTCATTTTTTTATTGTACACTTCTAACATTTCTTGATTCTGTAGTAGATAGTCTTATATTTCTATCATTTATTTATTTACAATATTTTTTTTAATTTTTAACAATGTCATACAAAAACATATAAAAACACTATAAAAAATTTATAAAAAAAAATTTGCTCCCCAATTGCGGGGCCATTGAGGGCCCAAGCAACCGGTGGTCAGGACTCCAGACTGAGGTCTGGTCTGAGACTGGTCGAAGCTTTTCGCAGTAAGACCATTGACTGAAACGACTATAGGAACAATAATCGTCGCCTCAACATTCCACATGGCGGTAATCTCATGAGCAAGGTCCAAGTATTTTGATACTTTTTCCTTTTTGGCTTTCGTACATAGTTACTATTAAGCACAGAAAGTTTATGGAACACAGATCTTAGATGATGTGAGAACCAGCGACCACGATAAGTACTCATTAAGATCACGTAGTCGTCCAAGCAAGGCATACCTGACTTCGACCCAACAGATGTAGTCATCTATTTTGACTCAAAAGAAGAAAATTTTAATCGGCTCAGATACGAATTGAACCCAAGACCTTTTTATAAAACACCTTGACGTCTCATCTAGACGTCAAAACACACAGCTGAAGCGTATTGCAACGCGATGCTGGCTTGAGTTAATTTGTTGTAAAGGTTGTTTATAAAGGCGTCAGTTGAGTATCATACAATTAGGTACAAATAGTCGCCAACGTTTTTTTTATATGTTCTATATTAACTATCATTATAACGGCCAGCGTAGCGTCGCTTTACTATTCCTTCCGTTGTGTGGTACAACAGCCGGCAAGCTTCAGCATGAAATTAAACTAACAGAAAAGCCTGGAAAAATATAGTTCCCGCAAGGAACAATCCGACGGGAAACCTCGAGGTGTATACTAAATTACGGTCTTAGATGATGTAATTTTATGCACGCAAGTTCTTGAGTTCCACTTTGTTAAGACGCAAATAGAGTCTATGTACCAGACGCAAACACAGTAACTCACAGAGGAACGCTAGCTATGAATACGTCGTTGTGGATACAGAATGTACTATCAGAAACGTCTAACCGACAACATTATTACATATTAACCCAGACAGGCAATCTCCGCCATCATACGCGATATTATCATATTATGCGGTTGAACTAGAAGCTACTCTATACCTATCTATATCTATACTTATAATAAAACTGTAACAGGTCCAATTCTGTACAATGATATATTGATACTTTTGAAATTTTTATCGGAGGGCACTATATAATCGATTCTAAACCCAAAAATGTAAATCCCACTAGCGTTTTGCGAGCGTCAGTGTTTTTTAAGGACTGCGCAGCGACAACGTCGCGTAGACGCAACTTCAACGTTGCGTTTCCGCTTACAATCGAGACAAAATAGACTCCGACACGAAACACTACTGTTGGCTCTGCTACTTCGACAATAATTACGTAAAAGGAAAAGAAATTATTACCGTCAGTTTTGGGAAAATCCTATATAATCCAATCAATTACAAGAAAGTGAATGTCGCTTGACGTTGAAGAAACGCTAACACCCTCAAAACGCTAGTGGGATAGGGGCCTTAGCAAACTTCAAAAACTATTTTGGCCAAATTTATTTAGTCTTCATGAAAATATAGGTATGAAAAAGTTGTAAGCCACTCGTAAAGACGAAAAGTAACATTTTTTTATTTTTCCTTTTACTTGAATCCATTCTGAACCTAAAAAGTAATCATTTCCGGCCGTATTTTTATCTTTCATCTCATATAGATAAACTAGAAGTGTATAGGTCTTCTTCTCTTCCTTCCTCTTCTGTTTTGAATTTTTCTTTTTTAGTACAGGATACCACTGCTCGATTCCCCCAACATTAATTTTAAATTATTTTTATAAAAAAAATAATTACCTACACAATCGAATAGTGGATCATCATTAAAAGATCAATAGGTATTTTTGAAATATTTATTTGGATTTCTCAATTGTGAATGAAACTAAAATAAATAATCAAACAATTTGTAATTTAGATATAAAGAAATTACTTTTTCAACCTAAAACTGTAGTTAAAGCATAGATATATTTGTAAAAAACTCCTTAACAATAAACTAAAACAAAAACTAGAAACAACAATGAACGTAACAAAGATAGCACGAAATATTAATAAGAAACATTCAACACTGAACAATAACAGGGATCTAAGGAAAACTTCGAACAAAATTAAAAGTATGTTTTTTGAAATGAAAAGTTTGTTTTTAGTTGTTTTTATTATGAGCTCATGAAGAATCTAGATCAAATACTTATCTTGGATAATATTGTGCACATTCAATTAAGGTATTTCAAATGACTATCAGAGGCGATTTAATTTTAGAAAAGCCCTTATTACTCGTACCACTTTAAAATGAAATGAAATGAAAATGGAATGGAAATTAAATGGAAATATATTTTATTGCACCCACCAAGACAGGAAAAATACTAAACATGATACAATAGACACAAGAATTTACAATAGCACAATAGGCAGCCTTATCGCCAACAGGCGTTCTCTTCCAGGCAACCTAGTTAAGAAGCTACAATAAATTAAAGAGAGGGTGAGGGTGTACAGAACAAGGAACTTAAAAAGAAAATGAAACCTTAATTCACAAACAAATTGAGAAAACACTTTATACTTTGGTCAATTCACTATGGCTCGCCCCACTATTTGTCGCGAGGGGAAACCGAAGGGTGCGGGGAGTACAGTTCGAACATCAGTCTCGAGTCGACCACGGCTCGGTGTACACGGGCTATTGTAGGTTGTGTCGCTGCGTGTCATGATCAACGGAATGATGCTCTACTTAAATTTTTTTATCAATATTATATTTATAATGTCAAAAAAACGTATCGAATGATGATAAACTACATAATTAAATGTGACTTAGCCAGAAGAATCGTTCCGTTGCCCATTCCTTCAGGTTGACTGACTCGACTTTAATTTTTCTACAAAGGTCACTTGATTGGCTTGTTACCGCAGATATAGATTTTCCAAATTAGTCCAAGTCTAGCTGGTGTAAGGCTTTGGTCATTGGTAGTTACCATCCTACTGACAAAGACGTACCGTCAAGCGATTTAGCGTTCCTGTACGTATCGTGTAGAAACTGAAGGAATATAGATTTCATGCTACTCCTAACAAGTTCCCCGCTTCCATCTTAGTTTGCATCATCGCTTACCATCAAGTGTGATTATAGCTAAGATACACGTAACGTACTCATAGTATACTGTCATAGTATATTATACGGCACTAGTAGCCAAAAAGCTACCGATACCGAGACATACACCGAAATCGCTGTAAGCGTGCCTCCAAAATTTAAAGAGTTCCTTAAATTTTTCCAGAATATCACCATCAGAACCAAACATGATGACAATGACCACCTTGGAAGTATGCCCTTCCTAATAAAAAAAAAATTTCAAAATCGGACAACTCTGTAAAAAGTTATGCGTGGTCATACATAAAAAAAATATACTTGTCGAATTGAGGACCTCCTCCGTTTTTTATGTCGGTTAAAAAATGGGTTAAAATGAAGTAGAGCATGTTGCTAGTCAAACATGACATTCCTGTTGACTTAACTAACTGACACTTTGTGTGAGTGTGTACACATTGCTACTCGTCACGTAGAACTTACATTCTTGCAGTTTTTATTGCACACTTGCACTGTAAGCGTTTGAAAAACAAAAAACGCCGAGCCATCGTGGATTGACCAATCTATAGTAACATTGTTCCTTTGGTCACTGCTTAACAGTTCTCAGTTAATTGTTAAAAGTGCTTAGTCAGGCTATGAAATAATTAGCATTAGTTTCTTCCAATAATTTATTGGAAATAATCATGAGTTAAACCGTCAATCCATCATTATTATTAACATTTGACATTGGTTGTTAACGGGGTAAAGTTTACTACAACTTTAGTTCGCATTTGAGATTGGAGTGACGAACTTTCAACTTTTATAAAATGACGCAAGTTCTCGCTCTATCATTTTGTTGATCGCACAGAGAGATCGTGACTGAATAGAAGAGGTTAGTATTTTTTGCGTCTAGTGCTTGTAACCGTTGATAATAACTACTACAGTCTACTTGTGAGTTCAGTCATAAGATCATATTTCATTGGACCCACGAGTCACCTGATAAATATCACTTCATCAAAAAAGTCAGCACACAGTTATACAGAGCTGTTTCGAGCTTACTAAAGAGAAGGGAAGTTTATTATAAATTGTTTGCATCTAAATTATAACCTTGCTCAGTGTTTACTCGTTATCGATAGGTGGATCACGGTTGAATATCGTAAGGCAACCAATGTTAAATAGTAAATATTGTTGATCAACTAAACGCTGAGTACTTTGTTGAGTAACCAGCCGCGGACAGTGCGCAATCTTAACGGTCTGCGCGTGGGCAATGCAAGGAAAGTGTGATCCACTTGCAGATCTCGCATAGTCAGCACAGCGAGACGCTCCGGAGTTGATGTAGAGACCGTATGCCCATAATAATCCATGCAAAAATTAACTGCTAGAGGCGGTGTTAATCGAGTAACAGGTGGTTCTAACGCGTTAAAACGTTTAACAGATATGTATAAAGGCAGGATTACATACCTGCTTGGGCACTTCGAGGCTGCTCTGCGTCTTCATATCCTGTGGCGTGGGCGTACGGGAGCGCTTGAATGTGGTGCGCAGGCGCTGCATGGCGGGCGGGGCGGGCTGCTGCGCCGCTCATGTCGCGGGCCCGCCCCGCCGCCCGCTCCGGCCGCCACGCTCAACACCACTACAAAACATTACAACTGGTTTTAGGGGCTGTATTTTATTTCAAATTTAAGTAAGCGATTTATACACGTTGCAATCTAGCTCCACAGTAATTTAAGGTTCCGCTAAACAGCAGCTGGCTGGATGTCAGACTGTACTCGGTGTAGCTCTTTACGTGTTCTACATAAAATGGTACGTTTACGTTGTGCCATGTCGGCTGTTTGATTAGGCTTTTAGCTTCTCTAAATCTTAGCCTTTGACCATGGTATTTCCGGGAATAATAGCAAAATGAATTAATTAAATTGCAGTATTTGATATTTAAGGTGTACAACCAAAACCGTCTTCAGTCCAGGCTCTTACTCTTACTTAATCAAACGTAAATCAAATTTAAGTACGTCTCGAGTCGACTTACTTTGACAGTTTGCAATTGAAATTCACATAAGTTGACTCAAGACGTACATAAATTTATTTTGCGTCTGAGTAAACGGACGTTAGACACACTAAATTTTGAGCTCTATATTTTTAGAATAACAAAAAGTTACTCTATTGTGATCGATAGTTTAGCCATATAGCAGCAAGACGAATGAGAACGTGACACTGGCCGTGAAACATTATTAATTTTAGTTATTAATTATTATACAACACGTCAAAGACAACTCAGCGTGGCTTATTCTGTATGGGATATTACAACGCAAGGACTTAGGCCAGCATCGCGTTGGCTTCCCGTTACCTCCGCTGTGTTTACTTTATATTTCTAATAATTAGTAAATAATTAAAATAAAAAATAATTGAGTGAATACTTTGGACACCCCGACTCCTTGAGGTTATTATGGTAAACACAATAATATACAACAGCTACTTTAAGACCATAGCTTTTACAATTACATTCAAGCTATCTATCCAACACAGACGACTAACTATTGTCTGCGAAGGACAAAAGACCGCGAAGCGAATAATAGATATCTAACGGAACTTGCCCTTCTCACGTAACATACTTATGAGACATCGGAGGACAAAATGTACCTATGCGGAAGACAGTTCTGCTGGATGAATAACGTAAGCTGATTAAAAAATCATCATCATCATCATTATCAGAATATTACTGACCACTAGAATACTCCTTCCTTGTAGGATAGGGGATACCCCACGCTGCTACAACGCGGGTTGGCGGGATTAGATTGATATTTGATTATTCTATAGTCACTTGCAAATGTTGATGATAATGACCGGGATCGACGGCTTAATGTGCTCATCGAGGCACACCAACTACCTTACACCGGCTTAACAATTTTACTAAAAATATCTTAGAAGAAATATATTGTTCCATAACCCGACTCATTCGCACTAGAGATCTGAAGCTACATTCGGTAACCAATTAAAAAATAAACAAGGTAATTTAGCTTGAAGTTATAAAGGCGTATCCATACGTACAGAATCTTTTAGTGCTCGGCGAATACCGAATAAAAAAGTTTCATTCAAACTGCTATGATTTTACAAACATATCTAGATGCGGCTTGATACTACATACTTATAAATAAAGGTATACCTATATTCTAACTTAAAAAATACTTCTTACATGTAGCTATTATTACCCATCACTGCTACTACCATAAAATATTTAGTATATAAGTAAACTAGCATATAAAATTGCGCTAAAAAAATAAAACAAAAAATATATTCACCCATATAAATCATCGCAGTTTCTCGACCACAATAAAAATTTTCAAGAATTCTTCTTCCTGATAAACTGCGGAGTTTTGTGTGCACAATAATAATATGACGAATGGGAAACTAAGAGCTCCATAAGTCACGCACGAGGCAACAATAACTATGTAAAATATTCACAACTTGTCTTATACTATTTCAAGAACTCTGAATATTACACGCGCTAAGGAATGACAATTTTTCAAAGTGTCGCTTTGTAGCGTAGGAAATAATGTATTCTGTTGTGTTAAATTTTGTTGGCGAACGGAACAGAATATGATTGATGGTTGTGTGTACCTTACCACAAAAATGCCTCGAAATATCATACAATTAGAATAATAAAACTTGCATGACATCACAAAACGGAGACGCTTTTTTGGCACGTACAAAATAATATAATAAGGAATAAAAACCAAATTTACGTTATTTAATCTATGACAGACAATCTCAATGAAAAGTCATTGTCAAAAGGGAAGTCAAGTGATGTCAACGTGACGGATGTATTGCGCATTGGATTTACTTTTTAACAAAGTTTAAAAACTTGTGTAAATTATTGATATTTTAGCCATTTCTGAGTTATATTACTATATATTTATCATGCATTACTTAGATGTAAATGTAATTATTCTTCATAGTCACATAATTTTTGTAGCTTCAATAAATAACCTATTACAACACTCGGAAAAATCTCAACATTTAAATTTAAAATTATACCTTTCGATTTTTCCTATCCTCCGTTTATTAAACTAATAAAATCTAAAAATGTAAAATGGGCTGTCTCTTGTTGCTTGGTTTGTGAGAACGAACATAATTATTGAAAGAAAAACTTACTGCATTTTGCAGTTTCAAATAAATCGGAAGGTTAACCATTATCTATTAGACAAATTGTAGTAATTAAGCTCATCTCTTGTAACTTGGTTTCCGATAACGGACATCATTAAGAGAAAAACCTATTGCATCTTAGAAGTGCCTAGGTTAAGTCTTACCTGTTAGAAGATTCTCTTAATTAGACCCATTTTCTTGTTAGGAATCCTATAACGGAGATAATTTAGAGAAAAATGCACTGCATTTTGCAGTATAAAAGAACTTGAGTAAGATTAACCTTACCTATTAGGTAGAAGCGTAACTATTTACAATTAATATTAAAACCTAGAAGCATTATTCACATCGGCAGAGAATCCAAGCCAAGCGTTGCGATATTGTTTGTGTAAACATTTATAATATTAAACTCTATCTCGATTATGAACGTACATCAAAAGACATTGCCAAACAACATTACATTTATATATTTTAGAGCTATTTTTTAACCCAATTTATGGTTATACCTTAATGATTAAGAAAACAAATAAAGTTTATTTTTTGTTAATTAATTAATTAGCACAAAGCGGACTAAGCCAATAATCCGTGATTTATGATCGTTAATTCATTGGGAAAACTATTTGTACTAACTACTGAGTATTGCCCTTTGTATAAACGGTAAGGCATTTACTCTCTCAATTCGTACACTAACAGTCACGCGAAGTCACGCTTACTTAAAATAGAGAGCAATAAGTCGCAACGATTTTTTCGGCGACGAATGCTGCCTATGTGAACGGAGCCTAAAGTTTTAATACAAATAAAATCTCTAGGTATTATAATTATAAACAAAATAAACAATTTACGATCTCCCATTATTGCGTATGCTGTTAAGCCGATAAAAGCTGCTCATTAAAACAGAGGCGTCGGGTGATTTGTTATTATTCATAAAGCAAATACACCATAAAATATTCCTATAAAACCGTGCAATAAATGTTTTGATTGCTAATGAATCGTGCTACCTATTAATAGTAGGATTTTGGAGATTTTTTTTAGTAGTTAGATCAGAGAGGTACAGAGCAGGTAAAGCCTAAGTAAAAATTAAATCGTAAGTCGTTTAAGCCAAAATAAAAAAAATAACTATGAAAAAAAAGTTAAGAGATTAATATATGATTCAAAATGAAAACACAGATGTAAAATCATTTTTTTATAACTCATTCGTGACAAAATTCTGAAAACATCATCTCGTACCATAAGAAAAATATTAACATTTTTTATTATACTTTATAAAATCAAAATCAATTATTTTATTAATTTAAATTAATATGTATAAAAATATACTTAAATTAAAAATTTTAATAACCAATGAAAGTACCACCCGATTTTCTTAAGACATTTTTTATTCATTACAATATACCCCTTGACTGCTATCATACCTGATGGTAAGTGATGATGCAATCTAAGACGGAAGAGGGCTAACCTAGGAGGAGGAGGTTAGGAGTAGATTAATATCCACACCCCTTCGGTTTCTACACAACATCGTACCGGAACGCTTAATCGCTTAGCGGTACGTCTTTAACGATAGAATGGTAACTAGCCACGGCCGAGGTATCCCACCAGCCTAGTGGAAAAGTAATTGTAAGTGAAAAACTATCGCCTATAAACAGAACAACTCTTCAGAGAAAATACGACTACAAAGTGTTCTACAAGCTCATTATTGTCAATTCATCATTTATATTTACGACTGCGATCGATTTGAAAGATAGAAGCAAAGCACTAGCCTGTTTTCAAATAATAAAATGAACCCTTTGAACATTCAACTTTCATAAAGCTTATCGGACTTTGTAGAAATGGTGAACTAACACATTGTGACAACAATTAGGAATTTCTTCCATTATTCACTAGAATAGTGAGACACAGTGCCGTGTCGTGAGCGGTGACATCCTTGTGTAGTTGACATCCAATCAGCTCGCATGGAACGTTCGTACAGAGCCATATAAATGATTTAATTTATTTGATAAAATTTCACATCTAAGCTCTCTTACATCTCATGATGATTAAGAGTAGAGTTCTTAATAGCAGGTAGACGTAGTTTTTTTGCGACAGAGCTCGCTCAGCGAAGGTCGAATACCAGTTACTTATATATGCCTCTAAGCAGCACTGAAAGATATGGTTGTCGGTGTAATTAAAGGCACATGAGTCTGAGAAGTAGCCAGAGTACCAACTAAAACCCAGTGGAGCCTCCTGCGTCCTATATGGGACGTCAAAGTATCGCGATTTCAGGTTCTTTGACGCCACGACATGCTCGTCGGTGCACTTAGTGAGGCTTAACATTTAAGCCTTAGGTTGATGGACACCGGACGGCACTATGACCTGTCATTTGCAAGCCCAGCGAAATGTTGCTTAGTTTATAGGCGATGGTTTCCATTCACCGCCAGGCGGGAAATCAGCTAGGTCCGATATTATTAAGCACATAAAAGTAATAACACTTTTAAATAATTTGACAATCGAAAAAAATTGATGATCGTAATCATTAACCCATAAAAACTCCGAACCATACTCTTTCGTAGTCTATAATATTTTATAACATCTTCATAATATCAAAAAAGTCAAGCGCAAAGATTTATAATCATCGGGAATCTGGTATGGTTTAAGTGGATTATTCCCAGTTTTAATTGAAGTGAATTTGCCTTTACATTATAAAAGTTTACAGAGTGTATACACAACACGGTGGACCAACTATTAACATTTTTGTCATCGGAACAATAAAATATGCCTGGAAAGTTCACTCTGTTATATAAATAATGTGAGGTTCACGTCGTCCATCGCAGATTTGTACATCATAAATCATAACAAAACTTGTTTTCTTCGCATGTTGCTCCGATTTTCTTTTCTCTATTTTTCAAAAGTTTGGAAAATCTTGTCACTTCGGGTATCTTTAAGATTTAGCTGAATTCTTCTTTTTCTTTACTAGTATGTTTACTTTAATATAAGTTACTATTATTATCAAATGACTAGCCGCATGGTATGCTTTGGCATCTTCGTTATCAGCCAATTTTACAGGATTAGTGATTGTGTCACTTAATTGTAAATTTGACAGCTTCAATTGTTGAAAAATGTTTCATGTTAATGTCAAATCCCTTAGGAAACTATCTCTCAGTCTGACAAACATAATTGCATAATATTTGCTGTCAAACATTTACGATCAACTTACACAATCGACGGGCAGTTCTCCATACTATAAGGAGAGGGTATTTATATGAAGTTTAGACCTACTAATTTGTTCTAATGCGGAGCCAATTTTTGCTCCAATGCATTGCCAGAGAGCTTACGGTTTAGCTTAATGTTTTTTTTCTTGAAGCAATTACTATCGAATCTGACTATCGAATGATGATGATCAGGACCAAATGTTTATTGTGCTCTCCGAGGCAACGGGATGTAATATAAACAACTTCAAACGTAGAATTTTTAGATGAAAGAAAACCTTTAGGTATTTCATAGCCCGATCCAGGTCTAGTATGAGAATCTTGTAATCCGAAACCACATAAAGACCACTGAAACAAAGAGGCAGTTACAATTTATTATTCGTTAAATATTAAAGTACGTAATAGTTGTTAAAAGTACGGCACAAAATGATATAAATCAAAATGAAATAACAGCTAAATGATAAAATACGCATAAGTTTGAAAAGCTTATCGATTTAACAAATGATTCAGGTATCTATTTTTCAGATACCTTCGTTAATAACAATGAAATATATGAATTAATCCTTCGTCACGGTTATATGGATAGCTTCAGGTATTATGACAAGTAAAATATACAAGTATTATGACAATTTTATAATAGCTTGGAATCACGCAGAAAGCTAATAAAATAGTAGGTAATTTGTTTTGATAACGGACACGCGATAAATTATAATTTATTAATAATTATTAATATAGATATGTTTTGACAGACACGTATGGTACATCAGATATGTATAATAAAAACTAACCTTTCACTTAATAAGCAGAGAAGCATGGATTAATACCGAGGATTTCTTTCTTCAAAGAAATTTTCAATATAATATTAAAACCGGAGTCGGAAAGTTGATAGTTTTACACCCCCGTGCCTCGGAGAGCACGTTAATTCGTGAGCCCCGTTCACCATCGTCGACATTTATACTCTATACTAATATTATAAAGAGGTAAAGTTGTGTCGCTCGAAACTACAGATCCGATTTTAAAAAATTCTTTCACCAGTAGAATGCTACGTTGTCGGTGAGTGTCATAGGCTATATTTTTATTTGTATTGTATATATTAACCAAGTTATCACTTAGTCGGACCGCAAAAATCTTCTAAAATCGGCTTTATGCGCGTGCGCTGCCTTAACTATTGGGAATAATTGAAAACCATGTATGGAAACTGTATGTAGCTTAAAAACTTCTCCAAAAAATCCCGCAACAGCATATATCTATCTTTCATATTTTGGCTGATATAGAAGTTTTTGTGTTTTAAAAAATTGTTTATTTCATATTCACGTTCACGTCATTATTTATACAACTAAACTTAAATCCTTATCAAATAAATTATTTAATTTATTTTATATAAAATATTTTACTCACAAGTATCTTATAGAGATAAGATTTGCCTTTTACAGTATGTTAATTAGTTACAAAGTTTAGGAGGAATGAGCACACTTTATATGAAAGTCTGTCTTTAAAATTGAAAGGGTACCTAAGAGGTTTTCACGCGGACGAAGTCGTGGGCGACTGCTAGTCTAATAGTGATGATTAAAATGTAATCAAATATTATCACTCTGAGTCCATGTAGCAGCGTGGGGGGTCCATATCCTCTCTCCAATTAAAACGAGTGTCCCCTACAGTGTACCATGAATACGATGAGGATGATGATAAAATCAAGATGATGAGAGTTGTTTTGAGAAATTGCTGTTCTATATTTAGATGATAATTATTTAATTAATTTCCTGAAATGTCTATCAGAATTTCCTAAACACTTAAGTATAATAATTTTATATTAACTTCTGACAGATTTTCTAAGTTAACGTCAAGAGATTTGATAGAAATTGGTAAGGATGGCGGCTTTAATTTAGCATTCCATCATTCTACAATGTAAATCTACGTTATTAATTTATGATATTAACAAGTTTAACCTTAAGATAATATCGTAATAAAATTAGTACAAAGCCGCTGGAACAATAGACCATAGTACTTATTTGTGTTGTATTTGGATTCCAACACGGGCCACGAACAAATTATATTTAAAATATAGAAAAAAATATATTTTGTGGTGTTATACTTTTATATTACACAGTACCTATTACTGTACAATTAACCATACTACCATACCATACATACGATTTTTAGATGATAATCTAAAAAAATAAATTCCGTATTGCGAATAAAATTTTTTTTTAACAAAACATAGAACCGACACAAAACGCACTACAAAGTAAAAACTTTTTAATGCTTCAATATACTTAATAAAAAAAAATTTATTTCTTACTTCTTAGTGATTTATCGCCACGTAATGTACTCGTACTATACTGGCATAGTATATTATACGGCACTTGTAGCCAAAAAGCTACACCCGCTACTTACACAAAAACCTTGGAAATGTGCCCTTTCTAATAAAAAAAGAGTTATCAAAATCGGACTACTCTGTAAAAAGTTATGCGTCGTCATACAAAAAATATATATACGAGTCGAATTGAGAACCTCCTCCGTTTTTTTTCGTCGGTTAATAAAAAATAAGCTTTATACTTAGACGATTAAGAGGCCAAGGGACTTATTTTCAGCCCTTTGAGCAGTAATGGCATCCTAATATTTCGTAATTTCGTACCATGACGATCTCAATACAAGTCTTTTGATTGAAGATGAAGATGTGATTACGCTGATCGTTTTTGTGCGTTCGAACATCTGTCATTCATTCAATACTCCGGTAATTTGATATAAAAACGGGAAGTCATATTGGAAAAACTTTCCTGGTTCACATGATAATAAAACAATCATATATGACTGCCGATTGGCGCACTGGGTAGTGCACTGCTTCTGTATCCTAGGCTGTGGGTTCGATTTCCAGTATCTGGGTGTTTATCTATATATTATAAGTATTTATGTATAATATATTTTAAAATATTCATCAGTTATCATAGCTTCCATAACACAAGCTACATACGAGTACGCTTACTTTGGGGCTATATAGCGATGTGTGTAATTGTCGTATAATATTTATTTATTATTATTATTTATTTTTAATTTGTTTGAAAACAATAGGTTAGAGTAAATTAAAAAAAGTTTTTTCTCGTAGCTTTCTGAAGCAGTTAGTAAGTAAACTAAATTCACAATTACAATGTCTGGTGTACTTACAAGTATTAGTAGTGGCGTGTGTACAATCATTTTAGGTAATAGCTACACCGCAATTGTTCCGACTCATTTTAGATATTTGACTTTTCGTATTGTTAGCAAAACTGATAGACTGGTTTCTGGTTAAATTGTTATGTGCTTTGTATTAAAGGAGTATTTTTAAAAGAGAGCAATTTTAGTATACTTAATATATATTAATTGTTTTTTTTAAAGATTATTAGTAGACATTCTTTAAAAATATGAATGAAACTATGTGTTAGCAGTGGATACGCTTGGGGTTCGAGCCCGGAGCGTTCAGTATTGAGACCGACTTCTTTACCACGGAATTATTGCGGGAATTTTAACGACCTCCGTGGCGCAGTGGTATGCGCGGTGGATTTATAAGACGTAGGTCCTGGGTTCGATTCCCGGCGGGGCAGATTAAGATTTTTCTTAATTTGTCTTGGTCTGGCTGGTGGGAGGCTTTCGCCGTGGCTAGTTACTACCGACAAAGACGTACCGCCAAGCGATTTAGCGTTCCGGCACGATGTCGTGTAGAAACCGAAAGGGGTGTGGATTTCATCCTACTCCTAACAAATTAGCCCGCTTCCATCTTAGTTTGCATCATCACTTAACATCAGGTGGGATAGCAGTCAAGGACTAACTTGTAGTCGATAAAAAAAAAAAAGAATTATTAAGATTTCTATAAACAACTTTTACGATGTCGTAAACAAATCAGACAAAGACAATATAAATCTTACTAGTTAACCCGTTATCCCCTCTCCTATGAGGAAGGTGGGCTCGCCCTGTAGTGGGCTGTTAATAGGCTGATAATGATGATGGTGATGATGAACCCACTAACACCTTCACTGAACATCAGATCAAATTAAAATCAAACTTGTCGATAAATAAAAAAACTTTCTACTTAGTTTTTCCAGCTATCTGCTTTAATGAGCTGTATTTCCAAGGAAAGTAATAAATAAGACTACCTGGGGATTTAGCCTGCTGTTATTTATTATAGAGTATATTTTCCCGCCTGCTATGCTTCGCTGCGGTACAAGCACGCTTGCTGTTATCAACACGACCATGCTTAAAGTTTTGTTCAATTGAATTTTTCGTTCCTATACTTATTGATCAACATCATCATCATCATTATCAGTCTATTAGCGGCCTACTACAGGCCAGGCCTCCTTCCTTACAGGAGAGGGGATATGGAGCGTACAACCATAAATAAGCATTTTTACTTTCAGCCAAAAGTAATGGCTTTTTTACGAAGCGATTTTAATTTTTAAGCTTTGCGGGTTGCTAGTCTATACTAATATTATAAAGAGGTAAAGTTCGTAAGTTTGTAAGTTTGTAAATAAAGTTCTGTCGAGGCTAATCTTCGGAACTACTGATCCGATTTTAAAAATTCTTTCACCAGTAGAATGCTACGTTATCGATGAGTGTTATAGGCTATATTTTATATTTGTATATATATATACATATTACCCGAGTTTTCACAGTTTTTTTCGCGCATGTCGGACCGCGAAATTTATTAAATTAAGCTTTATGCGCGTACGCTGCCTTAGATATTGGATATAATTGAAAACATTGTGTGAAAATTTTATGCATCTTAAAAAGTTCTATAAAAAAGTCCGCGATAGCATATATCTATCTTTTATATTTTGGCAGATATATAACATTATGTGTTTTAAAGAATCATTTAATTCATATGCTTATGTTAACGTCATTATTTCTACAACTAAACTTAAATCCTAATCAAAATAAATTATTTAATAATCACAAAGATATTATAGAGATAAAATTTGCCTTTTACAGTATGTTAATTAGTTATATAGTTTCGGAGATATTATTTAAAATTTCTTATTATTACATAAAATTTCTTAAAAACAACAATGCCGCTATATCGTCCGTCGTGACCTACTCCGTGTTATGTTATACGTATACTAATACTGAATAGGGGTCAACATTTTGGTACTGATATTCTTTGAGAATTCGATCTGTTCTTTAAATTTTTTCTTTCAATTTATTAGGAATGACAGACCATATTTACATAATATACGAAAACGTTTTTTCGTTTGTTTAAACGGGCTTATCTCTAGATCTGCATGTCGGATTGTAACTTATTTTGTATATTATGAAAGCTAGACTCAAAAGTGAAATAGACTATTTACAGTTATACACAACAGCTTGCCATAAATATATATCGTTAATGTTAATGTACTGTAATATCGTACAATGTTTTACAAAAATGTAGATCTTTAGTACACGGGACGGGACGGAGGATATTGCTTGACAGGAAACTATAAAAAAATTTAATTGAGAGGGGTAGCGGGGACGTTTTATAGAGTGCAAACTTGACGCGAATTAAGAATATATCTTTACATAAAAGGTGATACTAAGAGATTTTCAACTTGGAAAATGTACGGGTGGCGAGCTCATTAAATGATTTTTCCTAAAGGCATTAAATAAGGCAAACTTAAATTATGTCGAATGTAATTAACTATTCAGTAGATAATTCAAGATAAAAAAAGCTATCAAATGCTTCACAGTCTCTCCCCTTGGTGTAAAAGCTGCTACTGTAGCGAACATAGATATTCATCTAACCAGCTACCAATAACTTGTTTAATATTAATTCTCCATTACAAAACGTAATTACAATAGTGATTACTTACGTTAATTTGGGTACTAATTAGTTCGTAGGTAGCTTGATTTCATACACTAGGAGGTAATTATAGCTGGGGCAGGTTATTATGTTGCACCATACTGAAATGGATGATCTCGTAGCTTTGTCGAGCCAACATCATCATACGGACAGTGATACTATTTTCTGTTTTGAAAATGAATGCTAGACACTACAGTGCAATTCCAAAGTTTAGTAAGGAGTAGAAGAATTCCATTATACTGTGTAGTATAAAAACAGAACACATCGTATTGTTAGCAACGTTGAATACTGCGCTTCAAAAGGTTAGAGTCTGGAGACGAAAATCATAAAAAAATATTATTATAAAAACAAAAAACCCGACAGCATAGAAGAAAAACAAGGATTACTCTATCTATATAAAATTCTAAATACTTTATGGAGATGCAAGCGGGGACAAAATACCTTATTTTCTGCGGGGAAAGAAAGATCTACCAAAACTACGTTTGTCCCCGCCTGCAGCACCATAAAGTATTTAGAATTTTATACAGATATAGTGATCCTTGTTTTCTCTTTTCAGTTCATATCTTCTATGCAGTCGGGTTTTTTGTTTTTATAATAATAATTTTATTAGAGGCTTTTTTGTTTTAGTTTATGGTATAGAAATGACTCGGTACACTTAGTACACTTTTTGTCATTTTTTGTTAAAACAATAATATGAACATGATATGATATTTATATTTTTGAAATGGTCTTTTTACGACCTTTCATTTGATACCCATATTGCTAAGATAAAAGAAAAAAATGCACACGTCCCCCCTTTTCCCCCCCTTTACAACCGCCATTTTGAAAATTCATATAGCCTATGTCACTTCTACAATTGAGCTAAATTCAACGACACCTCATGTGTCAAAATCCGTTCAGCCGTTTAGGCTGTAGCGCGTGCCGAAAAATGGACATACATACTTACATACATACGCTCGAAAAACATTACCCTCCTTGTGACGCAGTCGGGTAAAAATGTGTTGATGTTTTGATTAATGTTCTTTTGCTGCTTGTGCCTTTTGACCCCTTCTGAAGATGTTGCTAAAAATATATTGTCACGAAACTTTTGAGAGGAGTCGAAAACAATCCTAATAGTATACAAAACGACTGTATTATATTGAATGAGATGTTGAGTCAACCGTTTTTATTTCGATAGACATTTTAGTCGTATAATAGCGGAAACCTTCAATCAAAACTTTCGCAGGGCCTTTGGATCAATGGTCGAATACAGAAGTCAGTCTCTATTTAGTTCTTACGCCCAGAGAATGTTTTTTATAAATGAAACGTTACCAATGTTTTAAAGGTATTGTTTAATAATAATAATAATAATAATAAATATTAAAGGACAATTACACACATCGCTATATAGCCCCAAAGTAAGCGTACTCGTAAGTAGCTTGTGCTATGGGTACTATGATAACTGATGAATATTTTTATATATATTATACATAAATACTTATAATAAATAGATAAACACCCAGACACTGGAAAACATCCATGCTCACCACACAAACATTTTTCCAGATCTGGGGGGAATCGAACCCACAGCCTAGGACGCAGAGGCAGGATCACTACGCCACTCGGCCGTCGTGTTTAAAAAACTAAAATAAAATTAATGAAAGTTAAAAAATATTTAAACGCGTTGTTGAAGTTATAAAATGCTAGGCATCGTAGTAGAGATTATATCCATATGTAGTATCTATTCCATGGACGCGAACAAAACGTTTTGGTTTCTAGTTTCTGATAAAAACTACATTTATGCTCCTTGATTCAAAATGTCATAGCTTAACTCTAGGTATATTTATTAGCAATTTAACACAGCTTGCGATGTCATGCGGTTACAGCTGTGCCATTTTTATATAGGTAAGGGTCGAACATAGAAGTCAGTAGATACCTACTTATTTAGTTCGTATGGTTTTATATAAATGTAACCCAGACAATGTTTTCACGTATTGCTTAAAAATAAAAATTAAAATTAATGTAAGTTAAAAAATATTTAAACGCGTTGTTGAAGTCAGATAGGTATCCTAGTAGTCTACACCCATAGGTACGTAGTCTATATCCCATGGACCTTTTAATTCCTCTTTCCTGAATCGAACTGCGAAATTATAAAATGCCCTTCCAGATCTCGTTTTCCCTACCACCCACAATCTGGGTGTCTTCAAGTCAAGAGTGAATATGCACCTTTAAGGCAAACGCATTTCACTGTAGACTGCATCTTCGCGTGATCCTAGCCAAGTGCTAGCCTATACGATATTCTCCTAGATTCAAAATGTCACAGCATAAGGATATACTTATAAGCAGTTTAACACAGCTTTTTAACTAGCGATGCCATGCGGTTACACCTGTGCCACTTTTATATAGGTAATTAAGCATATTATTACATAATAGATTCGTATGTGGTAATTTTAAATAGAGCCTGTCAACAAAGAACAGCCTTGCGTCATAACAATTACTAGATACTATACCCAAGGATATAGATCCATAAAGTGTTCGTTATAAAGGTACAATAGTGGTACTTACAATAAATGCTTCATGAATACCATTCGGTGGCTTTCTGTCTAATCTATCCATACAATTGAAAGCTAAAAACGAAATAACCGTGTAGTTATCTAAGGAGTTCTAAAAAAATACTTAATAATGGGAAATTATAAACTACTCATAAATTGAGCATTTTCATTTATATTATAGCGGCTGCCCGAGGTGTATTTATTTATTTAAAAGAACGCTAACAATTTAAATATTTAACGTTGTTCTTAAATAGTAGACAGATCACGACTTCTGGTATTTATATCAATCATAAGCGCTCATATCAATCACACAATACAAACGTCAAGTAGAAAGTAGAGTTAGTGAATAAAATTACATCAAAAACAAATATATCTTAAATTACACAAAAAACTTACTCTTGGTACTAAAACAATTACACAATAAGCAAATATAAATTAAATACTAAAAATTATTAATTAAAAATTACAATTGAAATTTAATTTAATTTAATTGAATTATTTTAATTGAATTGAGTTATTAATACATGATGAAGATATTATTTAATAGAAATATTGATTGGAAGTTCAAAATGATCTTTTAACTTCCTTTTAAAGTTATTATAATAATTGTGGAAGATATCGGTAAAAACCCGGTAGGATTTTTTCAATTTCATTATATTTGACACATATGCGCCGTATGGAGGCTTGCCTGCCAAGATTAGTTTTAATCTATTGAATATGAAATAATTTCTGAGTACAATATCGTGGAGTCTTCCGCGGGATTGATATGGATACGCGTTCCAGTAGATTGCCACACTTGATTTTACTATTTATCAATTTATGGAGAAAGCACAGGTCTTGCATTTCACGTCTTCTATGCAGTGGCATAATTTTAAACTCTTTTAGACGCTTTTGGTATCCTATGTGAGATACCAGTCGATATGAAGGCAAGATGTCATGTAAATGCTCGTTATATGCTTTCTATGCGCTGAGAATGAACAGTGTAGATTGGATTCCAAACTACACTAGCAAATTCGAGACCACCTCCCACTAAGGCTTTATACAGAATAAATTTGGTCCTACTAGAGAATCCCTTCGTGTTACGTTTTAACAAAAAAATAAAAACTGTGCACTGTGTGTAATTTTTGGACAGTATTATTAATGTTGGTTTCCTGTCAATAGTATCTCCTAAGTCTTTAATTTCCAATAACTCTTCCAAAACCACATTATTAATAGTTTACTCCGGTTAGGTTAGGAATAATTCTTTCATACATATATTTTTGGTATCTTGAACCGTTTTCGCAGCGCACGCAACGGAAGCCCTCAAGGGTAAATAATTTTCCTAATGTTGTCACATTTTCCATTATTTCTTCGCTCCTAATAGTTGCAGCGTGATGTTATATAGCCTAAAGCCTTCCTCGAAAAATGTTCTATTCAACACAAAAATAATTTTTCAATACGAAGCAATAGTTCCTGAGATTAGCGCGTTCAAACCAACAATCAAACAAACAAACTCTTCAGCTTTATAATATTAGTATAGATTAGTCTTAATCAAGACTTGAGAG
This sequence comes from Mycalesis mineus, assembly GCA_034621355.1. Taxonomy (NCBI): domain Eukaryota; kingdom Metazoa; phylum Arthropoda; class Insecta; order Lepidoptera; family Nymphalidae; genus Mycalesis; species Mycalesis mineus. Next base: position 8,747,946 of record CM067886.1, on the reverse strand, counting down.
AGAATACGACCTAAAAATATTTTTAAATATCTCCCGTCTGTGGGAGTCACAAAGGCCCTAAGGTTTATGTAAACAGTGCTTCGCTGTACTTGAGAAGTTGGGAACTCGCCTGCTTATGGCTTGTCGTGCTCTTTGATAACGTTCAAGTGTTTGCATGTTTGAGCGTTAATCTCAGACTCCCGCTACAATTAAGAATTTCATTTCGCATAAAATGGCCCACTTATAAAATTTGTTACTTTAAATACAAAAAAGGTAAAAACGTTAAGACTATAATGAGCGATATATAAAGGCGTTTTTAAAAGTTAAAGGATTTTGTGGATTTTTATTGCATTATAGGTATGGTATATTTCTCGAGATGAGAGCTGGACGATGAGGGTGACTACTTGGGTAGGTCCACAAGGGAAAAGGAGGAGAGGTAGGTCTGTAACTAGTTGGGAAGCGGACCTCAGAAAAATAGCTCCAACTGGTATCGAGTAGCCCAATCTAGAGAGGACTGAATGTCTTTGGAGGAGGCTTTTACCTACAGAGGGGTTCTTGCAGACTAAATTGTAAAATTAATAACAAAATTTTATTTTTATGTCTTTTTGTAAATCTGAAAAAATAAAAATAAAAGGCTTTTTATTTTTATTTTTTTTTAATTTATTATTTGTATTTCTCGAGACAGTTGTTTTCTCATATACTTACACGTCTTTATGTTCAACATTGTAAAAAACATATAGAACCAACGTAATTAAAAAATCCCGTTCCTTTACTTACGAGGCTTATTATTAGGCTTACAGCTGGTAGTCAGGGGTCGAGATTAAGGAACCTTTTCACAAGAGTCGCTATTTCAAAGACAGCCTTCTGTAACCAACCAACCCTTGAGCCAACATCCAAGTACAAAAGGTGTTGACCGAACCTTTTCGTTATAAGACGATTGACTGTAACGTCTATGGAAAATACAGCAGTTATTGACTCAGTTAATTAAGTCGTTTAAAATCCAGTGAGGCCAACGTGGGCTTACACCAAAATTTTTCCTCATGGGCTCATAATACTGGCCTATTAAGTTATTGAAGGTTGATGAGATCACTATGTATGGTATGTGTTAATCGTCGTTTGATATTGCTCCTTCTTATTGTTGCCAATTTATTTAACAGCGTTTTCAATCTAATATCAGAGATGTAACTACGCTGCAAAGGTAGTATTTACATAAAGGGATTTCGCCGCGAGGGACTAGTTTGTGTGAGTTAATTACACTACAAATTGGTTTGCGACAACGGTTAATTATTTTGATCATACGCTCCAATGATACGCGGCTACACGTTTTAGTTTATTATCTATACATAGAGTATACTCGATCTAAAATGCAATTTTACATAAATATTGGATTAGATATTAGAATTTTGATTGAATAACGAAGACGTATGATAATTAATCTTAAATAAGGACGACATCTAACTCTATTAGAACTCTATCTGTAGGCATGAATGTTTATCTATCTATTATTGGCAGAGATAGAATATCTATGTAAATAATGTAGGTACAGTTTTCGCCAAACTACTACTCTGCTCTGATGTGGCAACACGTCAAACTGCGCAGGTGTAATAATCGCTCTGAGAACTATTTAGTAGTGCAAATTAATTTGTAGAGTATTGAGAACGGGCTTAAGGTTTGACAAGACTTTTATTTACTTTTAGATACAAGTGCAAAACAAAATGATGTTTCATTATGAAGTTTAAAGGGCGTAATCTCGTAAAATATTGTAACCCATACTTAAGAATTCACAAGTTTGGTCTTGACCGCGATCACACCTGATGGTAAATGATGATTCAATCTAAGACGGAAGCGGGCTAACTTGTTAGGAGTAGGATGAAATCCACACCCCTTTCGGTTTCTACATGTCATCATATCGAAACGCTATATCGTTTGGTAGCACGTCTTTCTCGGTAGGGTGGAAACTAGCCGAAGCCTCTCACCAGAGATCACCAAACCTGGATCGATTATTAAAACCTTAATTGACCCAGCCGGGAATCGAACCAAGGACCTCTGTCTTATAAATGTACTGCGCAATCCACTGCGCCACGGAGCCATCAAACTATAACTTGTAAATAGTTTAGTTTTACTTATCAATTACGTATATTGTACGTACTGAGGCTCATGTTCGTTTTTGATAAATAAATAACGCATGTAAATCCCAACGCATTTCTAACAGAGGCAACGCATTTCAATCCTGACAGAGTTGTCAGTTTGGAAATACTACTGGAAGTGGAAATACGTTGCGATTTACTCGTACGTACGGTCATAAACTTTCAGAGTCGGAATATTCATAATACTTTCATTTTAATGGAGGAGGCATTGATGTTAGTCGGCGTTCAGGAGCGTTTCACGCCAGTTACAACAAGAAGGCTCAAAGCCTGAACAACTCCATGGTTCAGAAGTCGGACTCAAAACCGATAGATAGGTAATAAGTTCGACCCATGCACGTTGAAATGTTGGCGTACCATCTCCAAACACGGTCTATACAACTGATTGGAGGGGAAACGAAATGTTGAAACAAAAAGTCGAATTTTCTATTTTTTAAAAGAAGAAAAGTAAGAGAGGATCAAAAATATCATAAAAAACCAAGTTGAATTAGTTTAAACTATACGTCGCTGTTTGCAGTAGTTTTTCCAGATAGGTAGAACTAGTTGTCAGTCTGGAAGCATAAAAACTTTGAAAAATAAAAACATTTGATGCCTCTTTGGCACAGCGGTATGCGCGGTGGATTTATAAGACGGATGTCCAGGGTTAGATTTCCGGTTAGGCCAATTGAAATTTTCTTATTTGGTCTAGCTGGTGAAAAGCTTTGGTCCTGGTTAGATACCACGCTGCCAGCAAAGACGTACCGTCCATCGATTTGGCATTCCGCTACGATATCGTGTAGAGAGGGGTGAGGATTTCATCTCACTCCTAACAAGTTAGCCCGCATCCATCTTATTTTTCATCATCACTTAGAACCAGGTGTGTTTGTTTACAGGCTAAATTGTCATAAAAAAGCCTGTCTACATAATAAGTTTCGTGTGAACATGAGATAGGCACAATACATAGCCTTCCATTTAGCTAAATCAATAAACGCTGTGGATGTAAGAGGTAAATATTGCTGCATTAGACAATACTTGACTAATATGTTTCACGGGAACAATTTTCCCTGTAAAGCAAATATCAGGATGGAGCGATATGCTTTTGTGTGAGTTATCCCATTGTCTCGTTCGCTACGTGCTTCAGATGCCGGCTCTCGCATCAGATCCCCAATAATCCACTCACTCAACTTCCATTACAACTTAATACGATTGCTCAGTAATGCCTACATAACTGACCTTTCTAATAAATGGCGAATGGGAGAGAATTTGGTGAAAGCCAATTCAAGGAAAAGATAATCACTCAAAGGCTTATTCTGATTTATATTTTAGTTAGCAACATTTATTTGTATGTAGAGGAATTTGTTATGTCGTCTTCAAAATTATCGTAACTGATGGAACATTCACACTAGAAGTTCTTTAGTTTATTTGGGTGGTGATAACACCCCCGCACCTACGTAGGTAGGGAGAGCGTGAAGAGTAAGGAGTTAAGAGTAAGCTTTGCTTGTATTTGGTGATTATAAAACATTGCCTGCTCGTTAGTTAGTGGTAGCCTATGGCATCGATCCGAAGTCCTGGGTTCGCCAATCGCAAAAAATTTAAGTTTTTATTTAATATTTTTTCCAAGCCCGGAGTCGGAAAGTTGGTGTTGATACATGTGTATTATCATCCCGGTCACTGTCATCAACATCTGATCATCATCATCATCATCATCATTACCAGCCTGTAGATCACTGTTGGACAAAGGCCTATTTAGGGACTTAAATCCCGAGCCCTGTTGCCAGCGGCTCCCTGCAACAGTTTGATGTTGTCAGTCCACCTGGTTGGGGTCTACCAATGTGGCTTTCCGGTGCGGTTCGCAATCTACCACCTTGGGCCCCCAACGTCCATCAGCTGTGAACTATGCCCCGCGCATTGCCACTTCAGTTCTGTGACTCGCTGAGCTAAATGTTCAACTCCTTATTTCAATTCGATCACGCAGAGATACTATATACGAGCATTGCTCTTTCCATCGCCTGCTGAGTGACTCTGAGCCTTCTTATGAAGCCCGCAGTCAGCGACCAAGATTCGGTAAGAACCGTAAGTCATCACTGGCAACACGCACTGTTCGAAGTTCAGTTCAACACCTGATAGTGATCGTTAATAAATGAAACATTATCACCCTAAGCCCGCCAATCCGCATTGAAGCAGCGTGGTGGGTGTACGCTCCATATCCCCTTTCCTATAAGGAGGGCGGCCTGGCCCTGTAGTGGGCCGTTAATAGGCTGATAATGATGATATAATACATGCAGCCAACGCCACGCCACGCTAGGCTATGCTTAAAAAATACGTCAAAAAGCGAATAAAGCAGGACGACGATACGATGCAGGCAATTATTAAAAGTAATTAATGTACTAGTTATATTATAGAACATGTCTAACAGATACGTCGTGTTTGGCGAGACGTTTTGTGTGACGTGTTTTATACTACAGCTTACGTCACGCCAGCATCGAATTGTCATCCCGTCCCGCCCCCCGTGCAGCGAAACCTCAAAGTAAGGTCACTGAGTTACTCGTATTATCACACAGATGCAATACATGTAGACGCAAATGTAGAGACGATAATTCAACCAACGCCTACGCAGGTTTTATTCAAATTAAATAAATAAAGCAAATGTTATGAAACAAGCCTTTCTTAGAGGTTATAACGCAAGAGTTAATGATTCCTACAATTTAGTTACTTTTATTGTCACATCTGCTGAGTCTGAAAATACTTATATTTTATATACAAAATTGCAACAGCAACTGTCATGAAATATTACAGCATAAACCCACTGTGCATAGTACCTAACAAAGATTGAATAGCACATTCGTTTTATTTAGGGGTGAAATGCTTCTATGTTTATGTTACCAAAACTTCAGTTACAATTTCTACCTCATCACGTGGGTTATATACAAGTAACGAATGAATTATTCCCCAATTGCATAATTTATGAGTTTGAGTAACATGTTACTACGCTTCTTAAGGGAATTAGCCAAGTTACTGAATTTGTAATTCCTTGGTTGTCGTGATCCCGACCTGCATTTCTGTTCAATGTAGAATAATTATGTTTAGTATTTATAGAGAAGCGACGATAGAGTAGGCATTATATACTAAATGCCTACTACAGTTATAGTATTTTATAATACTTGTAATATGAACTAAGGATGTAACGAAGCTTCGACTCCGACTCCGTTAAGTCGGAACTTCCGATTATTATCACACCTTCGGTTCCGACTTCGGCTCCGACACTTTTAAATCGGAGGTTTTAATCGGAGGTAGAAGCATAACATAGCGGCGGCGCGGACGGTCGACTGTTATGAACAGGTTTATACTACATGTCGCGCGGGGAATCCTCCTGATTCCCGCTACGTGCACTTTTTCGTCAATTATTTTTTCACTTATGCTTAGATTGTTACGCACACAACACGATCATAGGTTATAGAGAATTGTTTTGATTTTTGCGGCTTAGTAGCGATATAAGTGATCGGTTCTTGTGTTGGACAATGGAACCAAAATCAAGTTGTATTTGGAACTACTGAAGTTTATTCAGATTCGGCAAAGTGTAATCTGTGTATGAAGACGTATTCAAGGAAGGGGGGTACAACACCATCTTAAAAGGTTATTTAAAATCAGTCCATGCCACAGAAGATGAACAATTTTATAATAAAAAAATGAAAATGAAAAAAAATTACTAAATAATGTTTTATTTCCCTTAAATACAAAATCTCTCGCCTGCCAACATTTCTGAACCTGCCTCCGCCTCCGGTTCCGACTCCGATAAATCAAATTTAAAAACTCCGACTCCGCCTTCGGTTCCGATATAATTACCTCCGTTAGATGTTTGGTATGAACTATCCTCAGCATTACGTTACTTTTTTTATCGACTACAAGTTAGCCCTTGACTGCTATCACACCCGATGTTAAGTGATGATGCAATCTAAGATGGATACGGGCTAATTTGTTAGGAGTAGGATAAAATCCACACCCCTTTCGGTTTCTACACGACATCGTACCAGAACGCGAAGCGATTTACGCTTGGTGGTACGTCTTTGTCGGTAGGATGGTAACTAGCCACGGCGAAAGCCTCCCACCGCCAGACTAAAACAAATTAAGAAAAATCTCTATCTGCCCTGCCGGAATCGAACCCAGGACCTCCGTCTTATAAATCCACCGCGTATACTGCGCCACGAAGGTCGTCTTATCAGCGACGACCCTCTGGATACACTTAGCTCAAGACCGTTTTGAAGTCCTTACAAGAAACCTATGACCAACAGTGGACGTCTATCTGCTGATAATGATGATGATGGCAGTCCCAGGTTAGCCTTCTTATAGAACAATGGAAGATGGAAGAGGATACTAGATCCACCACGCTTTTCCAACACGGGTTGGGGGACTAAAGGCGATAAGGTTTGACTTCGAAACAACCACTATTAGGTAATAACTAAAGGCTTAACGTGTTCTCAAAAACTTGGGGTGAAATTACCATCCCCTCAGCACCTAAGATGAGAATTTCTTAGAAGGAAAAAAATTCAGTATTTCACAGATAAATTAAGAAATTGAAACTAAGAAAGACCGCGTGATACGAAGCCTGGTTCTGGTTATTTTAGAAACCGACCGATTTTTCAAACAGATATAAGCATAGTTAGTTAGGTTAGTTCCGGCCAAGATTAGTTGCAACCTGTACATGTTTATGATTAACAAAGTTTGCGGTGCCTTAACTATCTATTTAAGACTAAGTTCAGATATTACGTCAGACCGCTGTACTATAATATTATTACGTTATATTACATGTACCTAGTAACTGCTACATAGCTGTGTGTTCAAATTCGTTCATTTAACGTTGATCTTAAATTAACTTGTCTTTCATAAATACGAACGAAATAAGTTCATTCAATTTTGCACAAAAAAAAAACAAATTCCGTTTTGCTCCAATGAAAGAAAGAGGTTTTAAACAAAGAGGTGCCATTATTATTATAAAATCTAGCTAGATTTGCGTCATCGGAGTAGAATAACTTTATTACAAAAAAGTTATAAAGTTATTAAGTGTTTGTATTACGTTATTCCCTAGAGCGTTATGTAGATTTGATGTTGTTAGCTTTTCTCCGTGTTTAGTTTCATCTATTATTATTAACATTTATAGTCTGTGTCCTAGAGTAAATACCCGCCAGTCTTATACAGGACAAGGTAATTATTTTATCAAAATAGCAAACATTATCACATTTATAAGACCAAAGACGATTAAAACAAAAATGGTAGTTTGAAACTATGATTAATTTTCATACTCTTTTTTACTACATACTTTAGGGGATAATTTAATCTATAAAAATATTGAAAGATATTTTTATTGTTCAAACATAAATAACCTATATTGGTTGTTTATGTTTGAACAAATAAATAGTGAAATCGTTTATTTGACATTTAAAAAAGGTAAACAAAAATTGTCTTGAGTTAAAGAATTTTAATTGTCTTCGCTGACTCTAACTAATTAACGGATTAACACGCGATATGTTCTGGTACTGGTACATGATTATTAAAATAAGGATCATAAATAAATAACATTGACCTATATCTGCAAACTGACACAAAATACCTATATATATTTTTACCAGCCACGTGAACTTCCAGTATAGTTTATAAATAAAATAGCATTTAAAGAGACTGTTCTTTCCATTACAAATCTCACTACTACCATTCTCAGAGAGAAGCGGAATTCCTCGGGGCCTTGGCAATAAAATGAAATTTTAGCCGACGCTCGTAACTCAAGAAATCCCAAGATACGCTACTGTTACTTACGGTGTAGAAAAGTGGATATAAATTAAACTGTAGCATTAATACAAAAAGATGATTGTCTTGTTTGCTTTTATGCACCGGGATATCTCCGGCACTCGTAAATGCAACATTATATTCATTTATGGGTCTCACAGCGAAGTCATATTTAATTTTAAAGAAATTCAAATTTTTTTAAGTTTTATTTGTTTCACAAATGATATTAACAAACTATCTCGCAAACCGGCGATGTATGTGTATGCCACATAATTATGGCTGGCTGATAATGATGACGATGATTAGTAAAATCTTACTAGGTACTCATATTCTGACAGTTTAGCAACATCGTACCGGAACGCTAAATCGCTCAGTGGTATGTATGTCTTTACTGGCAGGTTATTATAAATATACGTCTCACAGACAATTTCTTGACCGCCCTGAACACGAGGCGTATGTCTGCGCAGTGTACAAAAACATATCTCTGCGGGCGTATTATTCTGCGCAGTTCAGCGTCTTTCAACTTCAGAGCAGACTAAAAATTTAACATGGACTTTAACTAATCTTGAAAACTATCGCTATACTAAACCGCAATGGGAACTGTAAGTAGCACCGCTCTCTTATAAAGCAAGGTGTTCTCTTTGGTACACCCATGTTATCTATACGTGTAATCATATAAAGAGGTGTATCAGTAAATCTGTGAGAGATTCGCTTCATTGTCTACCTGTAGCTACATCAGTCAGATTCCGGACAAGCGTCTGATCGTGTAGGTAATCCGCGAACTCTAGAGATATTACTGCTAAGCTAATACGTATCCTAACTAATATTATAAATGCGAAAGTAACTCTGTCTGTCTGTCTGTCTGTCTTGCTTTCACTCTACAACTACTGAACCGATTTAAATGAAATTTGGTACACAGTAAGTCTAGAGCCTGAAAAAAGACATAGGCTACTTTTAATTGCGACAAAAGGGTTGTAAGGGGTTGAAGGGGGGATGAAATATTTTATGAAAGTATCGTCATTTTGAAAGCTTAAGACCTATTTCTTAGGCAGTTGATTAGATATTAATAAAAATGACATTCAAAGCTTAGAAAAATTAGGCTGCCGTAATAACTAATTCCACGCGGACTAAGTCGCGGGCAAAAGCTAGTATATTATATTTCTATTCTTAAGTCGTAGTAAGTATATTTAATTTTTTACCTTTATACTTCTGTTATAAACCTTGCTAAGGGTGAATCGTTTAAACAATGAAAAAAAATGTAGACTAATTCTTTGAACTTTTTTTTTTATCGACTACAAGTTAGCCCTTGACTGCTATCACACCTGATGTTAAGTGATGATGCAATCTAAGATGGAAGCGGCCTAATTTGTTAGGAGTAGGATGAAATCCACACCCCTTTCGGTTTTTACATGACATCGTACCGGAACGGCGGTACGTCTTTGTCGGTAGGGTGGTAACTAACCACGGCGAAAGCCTCCCACCAGCCAGACCAAGACAAATTAAGGAAAATCTCAATCTGCCCCGCCGGGAATCGAACCCAGGACCTCCGTCTTATAAATCCACCGCGCATACCACGCCGCCATGGAGGTCGTCACAAATAATTAAAATGAAAATGAAAAAAATAATGTAACTTCTCTTCGCGTTTTGTATTCAAAACGTTTATATATAACGTTATCACATTATCAATCAAACATGAAGCTAGTTAAATTCTTGATACACTGGTTAATTTTTTTGCAACAAACATGTATTTAATTATAAATATGCTTAAACTTAGAATATGTCAAAAATGGGGAAATTGAGAAAGTTGCAATAGGCCAATTATTGTTTATAATCTTTTAACACTAGTAACAGTATTATAAGCCAAATTGTTAACTCGTTATGTACGTTACTAGAGGACGCTCGCGGTTTCACCCGCGTAGTTCTCGTTCCCGTGGGAATTTCGGTATAAAATGTAGCCTATGTGTTATTCTGATGTATAAGCTATATTGTGGTAAAGTTTCATTCAAATCCATTCAGTAGTTTTTACGTGAAAGAGTAACAAACATCCATACAAACTTTCGCCTTTATAATAGTAACAGGATGTAACAAATATTAAAATAATATAACCTGAATTAATTTCAGGCAAAAATAGGATATTTCCATCCCTATGAATGAAAGTTATTACTATTTTCACATAAAATATAATTAAGCTTTAAATAATTGAAACCACAAAACGTCCAAATTAAAATTTCATTTGCGTTTTATAAAATATTTTCCAGAATAATATTGTATTTGCCAGTTACAATTTAATATCCTGGCATCACAATCAGTAGATTGACCGATGGTACTAATCAAATTGACGGCCCAGTGGCGCAGTGGGAAGTGACCCTGCTTCTGCGTCCTAGGCTGTGGGTTCGATTCCCACATCTGGAAAATATTTATGTGATGAGAATGGATATTTTCCAGTGTCTGGGTGTTTATCTATATATTATAAGTATATTTGTATAATATATATAAAAATATTGATCAGTTATCATAGCACACATAACACAAGCTACTTACGAGTACGCTTACTTTGGGGCTATATAGCAATGTGTGTAATTATCCTATAATATATTATTTATTTATTAATTAATAACCATGTAGGCAGTATTTATTAATGATTTATTTCTATACAGCTATAAAAAATCATCGGAAGTAGGGACACCTCGAGATTTTCATAAAAAGTTAGCGTTTTAAATACACACATATCTACTTATAATTTAAAGTTGTTCATAAAATAGAGCCTTTGAATTCAGAGTTCACATTATTTCTGTATCTGAGCGGGAATTTTCGAAAGTTTCACTTTGAAAAGAGTAAAGAGTACCTGGATGACGTAATATAATATTCTGACATTAAGCACATGTTTTATTTTTTTTTTGTGCATTGATTGACAAATATTACTTTTGTATACTGACATAATTGAAATTAATAAAAATTAATAATTCGTTCTCATTTTTATTGACATGTGGATATAAGGTGGCAGAATATTTATTGACGTAAAGGCATCGTTAGAATCATAGATTAAAGACAACTAGATGGAGCCCATAGCGTGCCCACTCGTGAGATATAGAGATGGAGTACATAACGTGTCAACATTTAAAGTACATCATGAAACGTTACGTTTTAAAATATCTTAAAATACGAAATATTACTTTATATAAGATAGTGTAGTAAACGCATAATACATGAAATTAGCTAAAAAACAACATAACTAAGCTTTAAACTATCAATCAATGAAGTTTATGCCTACTTACGTATGAAACGTAATTCCTTCGATTGCCCGTTCGCTGCGACTTTTGCAGCCGAAAATACTACAACCCACCATAGCACGATACCGTTTAAAATGAATATCGTAACCGCAAAGTTATATTATTTATAAGCAAATTTAATAAAAAGCTAATAATTGTTCAGATATGTCCTTTGTTTGTCACAAACTCTACTCTTGACAAACAATAAAAACGAACACGCTGAAAGGGAAGGCTGAATGAAATAAGTCAGTCACGCTCTTTTTTTTATGTATGACCACGCATAACTTTTTACAGTGTTGTCCAATTTTGATAATTCTTTTTTTATTAGAAAGGGCATACATCCAAGGTGGTCCCATTGTCCTCATGTTAGGATCTGCTGATGATATCCTGGGGAAATTGAAGGAACTCTTCAAATTTTGGAGGCACGCTTACAGCGATTTCGGTTTTTGACTCGGTATCGGTAGCTTTTTGGCTACTAGTGCCATATAATATACCATGACAGTATAGTACAAGTACGGTACGTGGCGATAAATCACTAAAAAGTAAGAAATAAAAATTTTTAACAAAAAATAGAACCGACTCAAAACGCACTAAAAAGTAAAAAATAACTGTGTCATTTAGTTGCTTTAATTTACTTAAGCATATCTAGGAGTCGGTGCCAGCCAAGGTTTCTACTTTCAAGGACGTTACCTAGAACCCATAAACTGCTTTACTACGTAAAATAAATGTTCCTTAAACTTGGCTGGCACCGAATTCATAGATATGCTTAAGTAAATTAAAGCAACTAAATGACACAGTCATTTTTTACTTTTTAGTGCGTTTTGAGTCGGTTCTATTTTTTGTTAAAAATTTGTTTAGTGATAAGGACATTGCAAGCTGAAAGGCGGAATTAGGAAGAATCTGTAATATTTGTATAAGATCTCTATGTACCTACAAATACCTTCAATTCGCAATAAATGTTTTGAATTTGAATTTGAAAATAATTTATCATATTTACCATTTCTTTTTTGTAGGTAGGTAGGGTGATGTAACAATTAGGTGCTTGTATTAACTGTAAAATCACTGCCATATTTCTTATTTTACATGTTATGAAAAATGAAATAAAAAAAATTTATTCTTTTTTTTTACTATGTTTATGCCAGCGATGTCTGCCAGTCTATTAATATGAAACTTCTTCTTATTATATTTAAAATCCAATATTCTCTACTTAGTCTGTAATTAACGCGTGTAATCAAGAACAATTTAATATCCTCACTGATGAATACCTACATAATAAGATAATAAGGACTTATTAGCTACTTATGTGTTGAAATAAATCTTGTTGCAGAGAGAAAATAACACTGCGCCACGTGGCCCTCTTAATTGCTATTTATTATGTGCAAATTTTCTAAAGGTGTTGACTTTAGCTAATTTGTCTCCTCTAATGGAGTCTTGTAACCATTTCTTATTTTTTTATTCTTCATTCTCCATTTCGATGTTTGTATAGGTAGGTAGCTGCCTATAGTCAAGCTATCGTGTTAAAGATGTCCAATTAAGAATGTGTGTTTCATTTCATTTGCAATCTAAGATGAAAGTGGGCTATCTTACGGGGTGTGTATTATGAAATACATAGCCCGATGTACGTCTTTGTCTGTAGGGTGGTAACTAGCCTCGTGGCTACAGCGGAACCGAACCGAACCGAAGCCGAAGCCTCATGAGCCTGTTCCGTATACATTTTTAATTATTAGTCTTGTATATTAACAACAATATAATTACTAAATAACTCTCGCGAGAGTCGCGTCGTCGACCCCGCCCGTCCGCTATGTGACGAGAAAAGCATATTTCTACTGGTGTTTTTGGTTAAAAAAATGATAAACCTGAAAATACAAGATAGAAGACAACATCGACGCCTTCAGTTTTATGTTCTATATGCAAACAAAGCCTTCAGCAATTTGTAGAACACACACTATGTTTGCAAGAGCAATTGTCATCAGCTACAAACAGTATAAGTTAGGTAAATATTCTGAGCTCATACGAACGAAGTACTAACGGAATACCGTTGTTTCATAACAATAGCTCTACGTGACTTAGATGGCACCGTCTACATCAGGCGGTCCTTTTCATAATGAAAATGTCTGAAGAAAGAAAATCCCATTCATTTTAAACTTACGACTTGGCCGACGATCTTAGATGAACAATTGCATACGCAACTGCAATGAAAATTGGTTATTTCAGTATTTTAATATTTAAATTAAAAGGTTTTATGTGGAAAAGGTTTTTTTATTTATTAATTAGAAATTAAACTCTGAGTGCAATCGCACCTGGTGGTAAGTTATTATGCAGTCGAAGATGGAAGCGGGCTAACTTGTTAGGAGTAGGATGAAATATACACCCCCTCGGTTTCTACACGACACTGTATCGCTTGGCAGTACATCTTTGTCGGTAGGGTGGTAACTAGTTAACTATCAATCAAATTGAATATAGTTGTGTGTGAATTGAAGTTGTAATTATACTCGTATTACCATTTAGGAAGTAGCCTCATTAAGAATCTTTGCCAGCATCAGTTTATTATAGAGATAATTATTTTACCAACACCTTAGAGTATTAATAAATATTGTACCATTTAAAATATGAGACATATAAGGCTTTGGCAATTTTAAAAGTGGACCGTGAAAATTTTGTTACCTTTTCCTTACTTTCACCTCAATTTATAGAACGCTTATTTACAGGCTGTGTGAGCTTTTAAAAGAGCCTTCACTTTCAGGCAACAGCTTGTATGCTGAATGGTAAATGGTTTTTTAAGAAATACCAATATTGAAACATATTTTTACCAACCACATTCATGCTTCACTAAAGTAATTAATTACCGTAAACACTGGGATTTATTTAATACTAATATCTACACTAATACTAGCGACCCGCCCCGGCTTCGCATGGGTGCAATGCTGATACCGGCGGCGGCACACGCACGCCCGTTTTCCCGGCAATTATTCAAATTTTTCTCGCCTTTTAAACCTTCCTTAGACCTCCACAAACATTTCAAGACCAAGATAAGACAAATCCGTTCAGCTGTTATCGAGTTTTAGCGAGATTTTACAGCAATGGATTTTACCAGCAATTGATTTATATATATATATATAAAACTAGCGGACGCCAGCGACTTCGTCCGCGTGAAACTTGGTGTAGACTTGAGCTCCCGTTTGACCACGTAAGGAGGTTAGCATTAGAAAAAACCGCGCTACGTCATTATAGCTATATAGCAGTCGCCCGCGACTTCGTCCGCGTGAAAACCTCTTAGGTACCCTTTTAATTTAAAGACAGACTTTCGTATAAAGTGTGCTCTTTCCCCGCTGCCCCTCTCAATTTAATTTTTTTTATAGTTTTCCGTGAAGCAATATCCTCCGTCCCGTCCCGTGTACTAATGATCTACATTTTTGTAAAACATTGTACGATATTACAGTACATTAACACTAACAATATATATTTATGGCAAGCTGTGAATAGTCTATTTCACTTTTGAGTCTAGCTTTCACAATAAACAAAATAATTTACAATCCGACATGCAGATCTAGAGATCCAGATTTAAGCCCGTTTAAACAGACGAACAAACTTTTTCCTATATTATATAAATATGGTCTGCCATGCCAAATAAATTGAAAGAAAAGATCGAAGATCGAATTCTCAAAAAATATCAATACCAAAATGTTGACCCCTATTCAGTACGTATAACGTAACACGGAGGAGGTCAACTTAATTTGGAAGATATAGCGGCATTGTCGTGTTTTTAAGAAATTTTGTAATATCTCCGAAACTACATAACTAATTAACATACTGTAAAAGGCAAATCTTATTAAAATTTATAATATTAGTATAGATAAATAAATTATGAATGCGAAAGTAACGCTGCCTAAACTACTATAAACCTGTTTAAATGAAATTCGATACAGAGATAGTCAAGATAGGTATGACGGAAGGGCATAGACTTTTTGTCCAACTATGACGAAACAGAATTTTTCGCAGACGGTGTCGCAGGCATCCGCTGGTTATGCAATACATTTTTCATTGTCACATACTAATCGATTTTTCATTGTTACATTCAGTTAATCTTTTGTTAATTGTTTTGCCCTTGATAGTTTTATACAGCGGTAACAGAAAATATCGAATCAATAAGTAAACGTATAACAATACACAGGCATTATTACCTAGATTTCCGCTTTGGTTTTGATTAGTGAATCGACGCGTTTACGAGTTATGTTCAGTGAATGGCTATAGAAGAGGGCTTTACGGTGTGATTGCTACGCCTTTGGGTGTATCGGTAAATGAAATGTAACAATATTATCTCACTAGACTTACCACTAAATTGAATTACGAAACGTTGATGCGTATTGCATTTTGGTTCTACCGTATTCATCATTCAAACTTTTTTGTATCGACTACAAGTTGGCCCTTGACTGCTATCACACCAGATGTTAAGTGATGATGCAATCTAAGATGGAAACGGGCTAACTTGCTAGGAGTAGGATGAAATCCACACCCCTTTCGGTTTCTACACGACATCGTACCGGAACACTAAATTTCTTGGCGGTACGCCTCTGTCGGTAGGGTGATAACTAGCCACGGCTAAACCTCCCACCAGCCAGACCAAGACAAATTAAGAAAAATCTCAATCTGCTTCGCTGGGAATCGAATCCAGGACCTCCGTCTTATAAATCCACCGTGCATACTACTGCGCCACGGAGGCCGTCAAATTATACTTATTCTTACATTTTATAGACAAGGTCTCCCGCATCATTTGTCTGTCCGTCTGTCTATTCGCTGTAAACTCCAAGACTACTGATCGAACTAGCATGCAGTTTACACCAATAGATAAAGTGGTCCCTGAGTTTTAACAATTGGTTAAAGTTTTATGTAAATTGTATGAAAAATTACGATAATTATTGGGAAAGTCGGAAAAATTTAAGCTGCCTGGAAGTTTTCATCGAAAATTCTGAATTAAAATAATAAATTATAGAAAAGTGTAACTTTGAAACCCGTTAACCCGTTAACTTGAACTGTTAATAGAAAATTTAAAAGTAATGGTAGTAGCTACTATTTACACATATATTGATATCGCTTTCGATCATAACCTGTATCGATAGAAGTTAGGGCGACTTAATATCATGTTTTAGACATAAAAATTAATCACTGTACGTAGTGTCGTAACAACTCAAATATGGCCCGATCGATTCAAACTTATTTTTGTTTCGTCCGCCTTAATACGCGGCTGATACCAATGATATTTTATACTTTTTAACCGACGAAAAAAACGGAGGAGGTTCTCAATTCGACACGTATATTTTTTTATGTATGACACCGCATAACTTTTTACAGAATTGTCCGATTCTGATAATTCTTTTGTTATTAGAAAGGGCACACTTCCAAGGTGTTCTCATTGTCATCATGTTAGGATCTGATGATGATATCCTGGGAAAATTGAAGGAACTCTTCAAATTTTATAGGCACACTTGTAGCGATTCCGGTTTTAGTGTAAGTATCGGTAGCTTTTCGGCTACAAGTGCCGTATAATATACTATGACAGTACAGTACGAGAGTACGTTACGTGGCGATAAATCACTAAAAAGTAAGAAATAATAATTTTTAACAAAAAATAGAACCGACTCAAAACGCACTAAAAAATAAAAAATAACTGTGTCATTTAGTTGCATTACTTTACTTAAGCATATCTAGGACTCGGTGTCAGCAAAGTTTCTACTTTAATAACATTACCTAGAACCCACAAACTGCTTAGCTACGTTAAATAAATGTTCCTTAAACTTGCTGGCACGAACTTCATAAATATGCTTAAGTAAATTAAAGCAACTAAATGACACAGTTATTTTTTACATTTTAGTGCATTTTGAGTCGGTTATATTTTTTGTTAAATTTTTTTTATTTATAATATTCTTTTTTATACATCAGTATTATTCAAACTCTTTTTAAGCCCCGCTCCATTTTTTGCTTTTATAGTGTAATAAATAATCGAACTGCTTAAGTTTTTAATCTGCTGATAAAAACTTCCCAATAACTAAAATAGAGATATACCACATCACGCATATATTCGTCAGGATTTAAAAAAATAGATTTGTATTCATAAAAGTATTGATTAACAATACAAACGATTTCCACATTATATTTCAAAGTCCGTCAACATGTGGGCGACACTTAAGTGTTTATAATTGATCTTGGCGAGAGCAAACTTGGCTTAATGGAATAAATACTCTAGGGAGGAAATTTGACTCGCGTAGTGAAAATGAACATTAGTAATTATTTTGATTTTAGATCATTTACAATACATTTATTTTGCGATGTCTTGAATACGAATACTTAATCGATTAATTTAAAAAATTGCATTGATGTAAACTAATGCCCGCCAACCCGCATTGGATCAGCTTGGTGGTTCTAAGTTCCATGTCTATAAGGAGAGATGTCTGGACCTTGTACTCATAGGCCCTACTAACTTACACTTAATTTCAAATTTTTAATAATTTTGTTACATTTCCCTACAGGTGTGTCTTCAAAAAATTGTCGGTTCTAATGGGACCTTTTAATGGCTAAATCCACGTGAATGACATCCCGGTTGAAAAAATCTTTTTTGTATAAAGAGAATCGGTATAATGTTCATTTTCGTACTCTGTTATTTTTAGATCTTCAAGGCTGACAGTCACCAACATTTTAACTTAAAAGCATTTGAGATTTCTGTATTCGTAAATCATTCTGACACTGTCGATTATCATTAAAATAATTCAATTTAGGATATCTCAAATATTTTTCGTCGTATGATGTGGTAATCAAACCTGACATACTTATATGTGTGCAAAGTAATTTAGCACCTTGGAATATAGATTAAAATTAAAACTTCTCACGTTTCATTATCAATTCAACAAATCACAATTCTTATTTTTTTTCAAATTAATTTATGCCTAGGGACCCATCATAGGAATCATAAATAGCTAATACTTGGATATTATATTAAGCAACTCTTGACGTCTCGGGTTTTAAAACAGCACCCCATCATTATTATCAGCCCATCAACGACCACTGCAGGGCTAGGCCTCCTTTAGGAGAGCAGATATAGAGCGCAGACCCACCACGCTGCTCCAATGCGGATTGGTGATGATAATAATATTTTTATCCGTTAACAGTCACTGTCAGATATTGCTGGTAGTATAGGCCAAAGGCTTAACGTGATTTCTTAGGCACGGTGGTGTAACACCGCCAACTTCCCGGCTCTGGGCTAGAAATGTACTGAAAATTTCACATAAGAATGAAAAAGTTAGAAATTATTCCCCGACCCAACTCAAAACTCGTACCCAGTGCCTGGAAATCGTTGCCACAAAGGCTAACCACTAAACCAAATGGCATCTGAAAATATAAATGATATAATAGTAGAAATGTTTCTTTGATATCCTCTCATACTATTAAAACTAGCAAAGAGACGCAACTGACACGAAAATAGTCCATTTGCTAGTGTAACTACTAACATAACTTACAAAAGAAATCTCTAACAAGGGTAACTCACAATCTTGTGGCACCACGGGCTCGGAGGCAAACAGTGGGCAAAGTTTTAATTACGCTCTTAGGGAACACTTCGACTTACAGTTCAAATAATTAACTAAACACTTTTTCACGTTTCCTTTTCACGTTGAGCGCCAAGTTGTTCGCAATCCTCTTTGAATTAGCCACATTCATAAGTAATTTGTTTGTCTGACTTGCAATTGTTTTTCTAGAGAGTTTTGGCTATGCGATACATTATGGCCACTAAAATTCTTACGTAAAAAGAAGTAAATGGGATTTATAGTATTACTCAAAATCGCAAAATCAAAAGGGCCTTAAGTAGGTAATGTTCTTTCAATCTGATGAGACGATCGCCCGAAATCTCACAAGCAAATCAAATATCTAATTTAATAATTTTAAAAGATTACCAACTGTCAAAGTAAGTTGACTAAAGACGTTTTGAGCGTTTGAGTATTTGAGCGATTGTCTCTTTAGATTGTAAAGAAAATTATCTTTTTAAAGCTCTTACCTACTGCCTAACTCTACTACAGTAATATTATTTCATAAATGACTAACATAAATACAACGTATACATTATTTCACGTATACGACGTCACATGTCATATGGAAAAATACAAAAATCAACAATTTCACTGAAATGAAATTTTATTTAGATAAACATGAAAAAATATTTTAAAGTAAAATAACCAACAACAATACGAACACGTGGCATGATCACAATTTATTTCTTTGTTTGTTTACATGTATTATAACACTACGTCAAATTGGTGCTTCGATCACATTCAATATGTGTAACACTAGCTTTTCTAAACATACTAGCAGTAACGAACTAATCGGAAATTCGGTAAAACGCCTCGGGGTCTGTTTATAACACGAAATTGTCTGACTGCTATTTATAGCCACCAAATAGCAATAAATTGACATATCGCTGCTCTTAAAGCGCTGCTTTGTTTGCTCGGTGGACACATGTATTGATCTTCATCTATTGATGCGAATGTGCATACATAGATCAATTTAGTCCAAAGTTTATCAATCCTTGTTCCTGCCATAGGTAAGTAATATAGATGGCACCTATGGAGATCCTTTTAGTCTGTAACTATTTATAAAATAACAAAGATTAGGCCATGCTTGATTCTTACTACGGTACAAGTACTATTAGCCAGCTACTGCTGTTCGCAGTCAGCCACGAACTCGTACTCACCCTTGGGCTTAACTCAATCAGGCAAGAATGTATGGGCTTTTTCTTTTCGCGAGCGCGTCCCATCTTAGTCATATCAGTGTTTACCCTTATGCATGATTGTGTTCAAGCGCAAGCCATCATCCATTAAAAAAAATTGGTTGTCTGTAAAGTCGGTTTACTGACGATAGTTGAACGTGACAACGTCTGAAGAAAATACTGATGGAATGGTAGCATTTAATTGGTTATTAAAATTTTTAATTTAAATTAATAAAATAATTGATATTGATTTTATAATAAATATATTAATTTATAAATATATTAATTTTTAATTTAAAATTAATATATTTAATAATTATATTTAATAGACGGATGTCGAACGCTGCCGAACGCAAAGGGCGATTGTGCTTCTTTGTCGCTCGTTCCGCGCTCTCGCTTGCACTTCAAGCCTTACATGGAACGCCTCAAAGCGAGGTAACGCCGCATGAGTCATGTTTTTACGTGCGTGCAGCCGGCTCTATCGAATTATAAGACGTTGTCACGTCAAAAAAAGTCTTTATTTAAAATCGTTATTATTCAAATATGGAAAATTCAAAAATGGAGCGACACGTCTACGCTTTGTTCCAAATGTGTACCTTAAAGATTTGAAAATAGACGTGACTTACTTTACTTACTACAGGCAAAAATCAATGCGCGCTTAGGTTCGCCTCAACGCGAGTCTGAGTTAAGCCTTAAGGTGTCACAGAACATACAAGTATCTAAACATAGGCTTCCATTATATTAAAACTACGTCTACGCGTTTTTTGCACATAAAAGTTTATTTATTATATCCAAGTCAGCGGATCTCGGTAGAGCGTGCACGATCCAGATAGAAGAAAGTTGAACGAAAAGAAAAACTGAAACAATTTCACGCATTCAAATTGCTTTTTTGCTATCCTAAAGCCACTTTTAAGAACTTCTTCTCAAACAAACAAATATTCTTTGAAGTTTGGCAACAAATACAACTATTTTAGACGTAATGTCTGCTTTAAAATAAGTGGAAAACTTTTGATTGATTATTCGGTATACCTACCATTACAATCCATCTGGACTTTGGAGCCTCTATGATTGTGCCACAAACATTGAGATATTAAAACTTAAACTAACTTAATTTTTACGTGCAAAAACCATGCACATTTCGATTAAGGGACCAAAAAATGTTTTTTTAAGTTTATAGTTTTTTTTAATTTTTCATAACTTAAAAGCATTTCTAGCCTTTTTTAACTGAAAAGAATGCGTTTACCCTAATTAAGTTCTCCATAAAAGTACCAAAGCTTTCTTTAAGAAGAGTAACGTTGAACGGTCTACTTGTAACGTTGATTAAAATGCACAATGAAGGAAGTAAGGAGTGCTTGAACAGTTGCACTAGGACAGTCTGTGTTGCGGAAAGCTTAGTTGGTTTTGACCATTACTGCTTAGCAGGGTACCTATGCAAAGACCATTTCACCCCGGTTTACACAAATAATGTGTATAAAATATAAATATTTATATTTCTGAATCACGCGAAGTACTTGTTGAATTATTACTGCGTTACTGTTCAAGAGCGGAGACTAATTTATTATTTATTCTAATCGCTATAGTAAGTGAAAAGGAGAAGCTCAATAAAACAACTTTGATTCTGAAGATGTCTTCATTACTGGCAAAGCGACTGAAACTTATTTGAAGATAATTTATTTATATCAAGTAAATCATTATTATAAAAATTAAAATCTCTATAGTAGGTACTACTATTTATACAAAGGGAACTATCTAATGGCTCAATAAATGCACATTCCCGCTCAAATTCCAAATACAAGAGGCCAGGTCCGACTGGACTATTATAACCCACTTCAAAGACGGGTACTCGGTTTAAGTGATACGGCATCAGTAACAATTTTACATAAAAAATTTTAGAACAATATTCTTTTAGAGAATATGAAACTTTTAGATTATTTCTATAAAAAACTAATATAAAAATCAACACGTTTTAAAAAATAGCATTAGAATTTAATTTCGGCATTTACATAAAATATAAAATCCAAAAATGCTTGTTATTCAAACCCGAGGTAAATAATTTATCTACTTCGCAATCATAAAAATAATATTAGTGATAAATGAGAGTAAATTAAATTATACCCTCGGAATAAAGTCCGCAAACAAGTTATGGACCATGCCTGCCAAATATTTCAGGATTTGTAAGCGAGTGAGGCAAGACACGATCACATGAGCACAATCCTCTTTGCGCACCCGACCTGCTATACATCAGGCTTTCGTTCACGCAAACTAGGATTTTGAGGCTAACATTCTACACGTACGTCAGGATGGGAGGATAATATAAATCCCCGTGCGGCTGAGATTGAATCTTTTACATTTCCATGAAACATACACATTAAAGCCTCGTATCTATCATATATATCATAATATATAATATAACATTTTTGCTCACGGCAACGCGGCAACATTGTCTGTTCACGCATTCGTCGGCAACATGTCAGTAAAATATTTGTATGTGTCAATTTCTTAATAAATACATCGTTCAAACATCTCGTCGATCATCCCACCTTCAATTCGACTGTCAGTCCAATACGACAAAATGTCTTTTGAGAATTCAGATTTCTGTTACATCCGCTTTGCAACTGTTGTACATCGGTTTCAATGCGGACGTTTTTTCAAGCATCGACATACTGTTTTAACTTGCCAATATCTAATGCCCAAAATCACTCACCAACAAGCCGCGCGTCTTGTTGTAAGCTGGCGACGTCGCACGTTATTGTTCAATATTGTCAAACTAGAAAATCGTCAATAATGTTGTCTAGTGAATACAAGGCTTTAAGCTAACATTCTATACGTAAGTCAGGATGGATGGTAGTACAAATACCCTGTTATGACTGAGATTCAACATTTCACATTTCCAGGAAATAAATTATGCTTGCATTGACGTGGTTTTCTACGGAATTACTTAGGTGATGTTGAAAAATCTCTCTGAACATAGATTAAATGAAACAGACTTTATGAAAGGCAAATTGCGTTCATACATGTGTTAAAAACCCCTGTATGCTCGCTACGAGTAACATTTTCGAAAGAATAAATATTCCTCGGAGAATTAAATGTGAAATGAAAGAACAATACTCTGTGTGATTAAGTTTCTTTCCGGTTTGGTAGCACATTGTTCGGATAACACTGGCCAGTTTTGTAATAGAAACTAAGCTTTATTATTAGTTAGTTGATGTCGAAACAACGGTCGAAGTTCGACCGTCATTTAATACATTTTTAAACTTTATACCTATTCACAACATTTCTGTAAAAGTTTATGGAGTCAAATGAATTCTATATTACCTTATTAGCGTTCTTTTACTCTCGATAGCAGCTTGAGCTTTCAAAGTGTTAAAAATAAATATGAAATCTATACATGAATGAAATTGGAGTGTCTGTTTATTTGAAATAACCGTTTTTTACTACATGCAATGAATATATGTTCAATTTTTTTTTATAATTTTTGTCCGTCTATCTATCTGTTTGTACCGGCTAATCTCTGAAACTACCAGTCGGTTGTAAAAAAAAAACCTTTTGTATGTGATGGCCAGACTCGCGAGGACATAGCGTAGTTTGTATCCAGATATTCCTACCGGAACACGAACTACGCGGGTGAAACCGCGGGCGACCACTAGTTAAAAATAAATTCCTAGGAAAAATAACAGAACGTGTAATCTATGTCAGTAGATATCATTCAAACCTACCCACGTACAGCACGTTGAGTCGATCTCGGTCATTGTCAATAACATCTGATAGACAGATTCTAACATTGTCGTTGATAAATAAGTCGATTTAAATTTGAAAATTCTTTATTATGAAACATTACGCCGAATCTCACTGTACATGCAATACACAAAACTACGAACGAACAATGAAAGGCTTTTAAAGGCTCCCATTCAACGCTGAATGTCTCCATACAATTTTTTAATCGATTTCAATGCGACATCGCCATTTACCTGTCGCCGTAACGATTCCATAAGCTTGTTAAAACGGCGTCATTTCCAAACCGCTTTACACTAGCGAACGCCCACATTCTCGTCGCTTATCTAAATGCATACGCATTCAGACCGTGTGTTATGACGTAGCTGCCAGTTGAGCTGTTTGCCGTAATAAATGTTATAAAGAGACGTTAAATGATTCAATCAATTTTTGTTTATTATGTTATACAACATCTTTTGACGTGACATCGTCTTTTAATTCGATAGAGCCGGCTGCACGCATGAAAAAACATGACGTCATGCGTCGTTACCTCGCTTTGAGGCGTTCCATGTAAGGCTTGAAGTGCAAGCGAGAGCGCGGAACGAGTGACAAAGAAGCACAATCGGCCTTTGCGTTCGGCAGTGTTCGACATCCGTCTATTAATTATAATTATTAAATATATTATATTTTAAATTAAAAACTAATATATTTATTATAAATTTAAAATATAAATTTATAAAATAAAAATCAATTATTTTATTAATTTAAATTAACATTTATAAAAATATACTTAAATTAAAAATTTTAATAACCAATTAAATGCTACCATTCCATCAGTATTTTCTTAAGACATTGTCACGTTCAACTATCGTCAGTAAACCGACTTTACAGACAACCAATTTTTTTTAGTTAGCCCTTGGTAGGATAATATACACACCTCTTACAGTTTCTGCACGACGTACCAAAACTCTAAATCGCTTATATCTTTACCGTCAGGGCAGCGGTCTACGGCCGAAGTTTCTCAGCTAGACTTGGACTGATTGAGAAAATCTTTCGCTTGTTTAGATCATTGCATAAACTTCAGTCCGTGTGTTACGACGTAGCTGTCAGTTTAGCCATTTGCCGTAACAAATGCTAGACAGGAATTTAAAATGGTTCTATCGTTTGTTATGGCCGGCACCTCAATACTTTCATTGAAAATACACTAAAAAAATTATCCTACCAAAAACATTCTGTAAAAAAGCTAAGTCTCGATTTAGCTGCTTGTTTATCTCTAAAAAGTAATGAAATTTAGACAAAGTCGTGCCAAGTCTAAGGTTCCTTACTGCGATTTCTTTATTATTATAGTTAATGTTGTGTGAGTTGGCCGTTGAACATTCTTTATACGTTACTTTATACCCTTCAACGAAATTTTGAAATTCAACAGAATTTTGGATTTTAAGTATATGATTATAGCTTACTGGATGACGAAAATTTCAGCGTTCTAGTCTTTTCCAAAGGTTCTCAAAATAGGGCCTGAAAATGCGGCCAAATAGTTCCTGTAAAGGTATGTATACCTTTACAGGCAGGCAGTGCTTGCTTTGCGCTCGACTTAGTGGGGGCACTGCCGTGCACCCTGATTTGTTTTGAATACAGTCATTTTTCGGTGCAACGTCACTTTTTGTGTCTCAGAAATTGATACTGTTTGTGATACAAAATGAAGATAGCTGAAGCAACTCCTTCTAAAAAAAGGCTGAAATTCTTTATAGTAGAAGTGTACATAGGCGGTGGTCACCTGATATCAGGTGATCCGCACGCTCGTTTGGCCGCTGCAAAAAAGACAAACTTCTGACGCAAGCGGAATCGTTAAATCGATTTGATTTAAAACGTGGCGCTTTCCGGCGCCGGCCCACGTATACAAACAAAATTTATATTATATTTTATAGCTGATAAAGTCAGTTTTCTAACAACATTTTTTATGTATAATAGTGAAGTACATGTGTAAACACAAGAAGACACTGAATTATTTATGTCCTACGAGTAATACGTATTAACGTGGTCTTTGGCAGCTTCTGGGAATTAAATCTAATATTACTATTTGCGTAGATACACTCTCTAAGTAGTAGTATATAGTACGTTACAACTATATCACCTATTAGACTGCCTCGTTGGTCTAGTGGTTAGCCTATGTAGCTTCGATCACGAGGTTCTGGGTTCTATCTCTGGGTCAAGTCATGGAATAATTCTGGGCTTTTTCATTCTTCTATGAAATGTTTAGTACATTCCAAGCCCGGAGTCAGGAAGTTGGTGGTGTTACACCCCCTTGCCTCGGAGAGCACATTAAGCCGTCGGTCCCGGTCACTGATAGTGATCGTTAATAAATGAAACATTATCACCCTAAGCCCGCCAACCCGCATTGGAGCAGCGTGGTGGGTGTAGGCTCCATATCCTCTCTTCTGTAAGGAGGGAGGCCTGGCCCTGTAGTGGGCCGTTAATAGGCTGATAATAATGATGATGAACTTTATTACACGATCTTATATCACTTCAATGCAAGCTGGAAAAATCGCTGAAAAATAATACTACTTTTGAAATGCCCTAACCAACTAAGAACATCAGTATAGAAGAACCTGCGACTGTTAATCTAAGGTAACTAAATACTTGTAGGTGTTACTTCTTACGTGACAGAAATTTCACTGTAAAAACAAATCAAACGTTAAGTTATCAGATATTCCTTGAAATACCCAGCTTATTCACAAAGCCAACAACCTTATAGTAGGTTATAATTTTGTACATGCTTAGATGGTTTAGACACGTAAGGAAAAGGAATGAAAAGAGACCAACTAAAGGGAGTTATAGAGTAAGGGTGACTGGAAATATTGAAAAAGGAAGGCCAAGTCGAACGTTTGTGGACCAAATTCAGGATATTCTACATAAGGCTCACAGAAAAAGTACGCAAAACCAAACAAACTTCATATAAAGGATTAATCAGAATGAAAATAGGCGCGGGTTGTAACAAGTAAGTAATGGTCTTCACTTTCGAAGTAGCCTTATAGTATATGTACTACATAATTTTGCACATTTTAAACTCGTAATAAATACCCTACAAGTTTCCGATTGTCGATAACTTTACGTGGCCTTACTTTATATCCAAAAAGACCGTTTTCCATTTAAAAAACGAAGTAGGGGATCGTAAAAATCCATATCATTATTCGTTGGGAATGCATGTAGTCACGACATTGCGTACCGCGATCGGTTTTTCAAAAAACATACATTGCGTGTTGATTTGTTTCTTATTGTTGTGTTACTCTAACACTAAAAAATTAATATTTACTGTAATATTTTTACTAATTAGTATAATTCAACACGCTCGCTACTTCAAACCTATGGTAGCCTTCTTTATATATAAAAGTCCTAACCGTCCGATTTCATCATAAAATGCTTACATTTTCTGACGTCATATTAAAACCGAATTATTGGTATTAGATTCCTTCAGTGAATTTAGCGTGATTAGCTAATCATTATCCCAATAGAGTTTCTTCACTTCTAAGCTCAACTCAGGTTGGTGCAGAATCGAAAAGTCACGACGCGTTATATTTTTTAACTACAAATTATAATATTCATCCCTATTACGCCATACTTAATTTACAAGTCAGGTTATTCTACTATGAAATCAAGCGTCGATGTGCCCTATCAATAACACAACTATCTATACCATAATGATGAGAAAATAGAGATGACCATGCTAAAAGCAAATCAGGACATGACGCGCCGCTTCCACTCCACGCTAGTCAGTAGAGCCTATATTGCATTGTACTATTGTATAAACTTGAATTGCTATTTTATCATTTCATAATTTTTTTTTAATGTGTTGTGATAAAATGTACCCTACATTTTATTTCACCCTTAACTAGTTCCTACCGTTATTACATTTGGCGGTAGAAAGATAACTAGACACAACTGAACCGCGTAACAGATATGAAACTTATTGAAATAGAGCATAGCAAGAAATCTGCGTCATGTAAGGAACATCGAAGGGGTTGCAATTCCTCTAAAGAATTTATTTATTGTGTAGAGACGTACTGCTTTAATATCCGTAAAGCTTTAAAGCTTTGTGGGAACGCCGCAGCTCAGGGAGGGAAGTCGCTACACACGTGTAGGGACGTGAACAACGCTCGGGTAAAAATAACCTTATCATATCTTATCTTATTTAAACCGTCACTATATGTAGCACCTGAATCAACTAACTGATGTGGGTGTTTTTTCAGTTAATTAGTAAGTTGTATAAACTAAGGTGGCTTACTTTTAACAAAATCGAAAATTAAAGGCTTTTTATTTAAAAAGCCCTTAATTTTTAACACATACGTCATAATTAGATAGTACATCGAATCCAATGTACTCGTACCTATTACTTATTTCGTATGGATATTTTGACCACAAAAATCTACGAGATGGCGTTACAAGACTGCGGTGTAAAAATGTTTTTTTTATCGCAGTTTCCGAAAATATGTCTGTCTGTCTCTCTGTCGATAAATTAAAAAATGTGGCATGTGTTTTATTGTAATGTGTAACCTATATTGTTGTGAGGTTTCATCAAAATTCAGTAGATTTTGCGTAAAAAAAGTAACAAACATCCATCCATACGTACAGACTTTAGCTTTTATGATATTAGTAAAGATATTTGATTCCACTCTCTTTCGTAGATATAAATAGATACATAAGAATACTAAATATTGAAAAGAACAGCACATTTTACTACAATTTAGAAATTTTCAAATTAAATAAATATTAAAACATGTAATAGATGTGAAAAATATTAACAACAAAGCACGAAAATTATATACAAAAAACAGAATAATAATAATAACTAACTAATTAACTTAATAATCTACGTTACCTACCTATACCTACGTTAAATCTACGAGAATTGTAAAGACAGTGATGTCGTAGGCAGTGTTTATAATAAAACGGTCTCGTCGGCTTATTTTCCCAGCTCTCTATGTAAGGCGCCAGACAAACATTAATTTTGCTCAATAACACTTTTTATTGCCAACAATCAGTGTATTCAGAACTATTTTTAAAAGACTGATCCCTTTAAACCCATTCGTCACTACAACATAATTTTTTTTATTTAAAAAAAATACCACTTTGATCTAGTACAACACAGCCATGATAGTCAGTGGTCCATGATAGCGGTGCCACATAGGATAAAATAGTGGATTTGGCTTATGTAGCTTAAAATTATAAGGTCCTAAGGTCAGAGGTTTTACATGGAGAGAAAAACAATTTCCTACCAACCCAGTTTCTATCCATATTATATCCAAAAAAAATCCACTTGGTAGTTTCTAAACAAAACGTACACAACGGCGTATTTAATTTTCGTGAAATACCTAGTAAATAGTGTAGAAAATCAGGTTAACAGAAATTCACTATCGATCTATTGTATTAGTACACAAGCGTAGCAGTTGGAGTTTCGCGAAAACCGCAATACATATTATATTTCAAGGAAATAATGTTTCCATAATGTTGAAAAGCGTTGGAACGGCAGGTATTTCATATCAAATGGTATGACGGAAGTCGCAAACTTGTAAATTGTTGTGTGCATTTAATTATAGGCATTCGGTTAGTAAATTGCATTACAACATGCATGGAGGTATAATTATGCGACATACGCATTCTACAGTAATTGTATATCGACCAATAATATTCATGCAATTCTAGATATAAAATAGTTAGGCATAATTAATAAATAAAATACCTATCTAGAATTTTTAAAATGCAAAGCTACCTTTCAACCTCTGTTCATAAAATTTTTTTTTAGAAATATTTGTCGGAATAAGCAGATCGACATCATCATCATTGTTAATAATTATGATGATGATGCCGATGGATGTCGCTGCTGGACATCAGCATTTTTAAGGAGCTTCCAAACACCACGAACCTGAGCCGCCTGTGATCAATAGTCCCCTGTGATACGTTTAATGTCGTCAATCCACCTATACTAAAGCCAAACTCGATTGAGAATGCTTGTCAACAAACAAATTAAAAATGAAGGTAGAAATCACTAGTCATTTTACACCGATTTTTTTTAATTAACTAGTTAATGAAGAATTCATGACAATAAATTAGATTAGTAAGCTTAAAACTAATTAATATATTTAATAGCAATTAAATAAGATTTTTTTTTAAAATAACAAAACATAATTTTAAATTCATTAGGCATAAAACATGTTGAATATTCTACCTTCATTTTAAATTTGTTTGTTGACAAGCATTCTCAATCGAGTTTGGCTTTAGTATAGTGGGGGGCAACTAACACTCTTGACACCCCTTGCCCCGTCGTTACCATGATCGCTAATAAATTAATAAATTCGCCGGGTAAGTACGGTAGACTTGATCGAAACCAAACAAAATATAAAAAAATATTAATTTCAAGTCGACAACATATATCCGTAAAATTCGGATTAAGGGGAATTTAATTTAACGTTAACAAACGAACCGTAGTTGCTATCCAAACAAACTGCAAGACAACACTGTCAAACGAAACGTCGTGCCGGAAACATTGAGTGAATCCAGTGTTGTCAGAAGCAGACATAGAGAGAACAATAGGTAAGAAAATTTGTATAAAAGTCTGTCATAAAAAAATAGAAGGGCAAGTGGTTTTCACGCGGACGAAGCCGCGGGTGACTGCTAATATATTAATATTCTAGTTCAAACATTGAATGTAGCGACGTGTAAAACAAGTACTAATTTCCAAACGTATAAATTTTCCCGAGTAGGTACGTCGTACAGTAAATTGAACAAAACTA
Source organism: Mycalesis mineus (assembly GCA_034621355.1). Classification (NCBI taxonomy): domain Eukaryota; kingdom Metazoa; phylum Arthropoda; class Insecta; order Lepidoptera; family Nymphalidae; genus Mycalesis; species Mycalesis mineus. The sequence continues at coordinate 8,717,552 of CM067886.1, read as the reverse complement.
GTTTTCAATGCGCAGTCTGTTGTATACATAATTATACTTTGCGTGAACAGTTTTCGTTTGAGCTTTAGCGCGGTGTTAAAATTTAATTAGTTTCATACCGGTTTCATATGTCAGCAGTTGTGTTGCGACCAATTGCGCGGAGCTAATTTTCAGCGATGCATATTCTATATGTAACGAACCTAATTCTCTTTGACTTCGAAATAGTAACTTACATCAAATTCCGTTTCGTAATGTCAAACTAAACAGCCCCCGTGGCGCGTCGTATGCGCAGTGGATTTATAAGACGGAGGTCCTGGATTTGATTTTCGACTGGCCGAATAAGATTTTCTAAATTGATTCAGGTCTGGCTGGTTGGAGGCTTTGACCGTGGCTAGTTACCACTCTACCGACAAAGAAGTACCGCCAAGCGATTTAGCGTTCCAGAACGATGACCTAAGGGGTGTGGGTTTCACTCCACTAATATGCTGGTTAGCCCGCTTCCATCTTAGATTGCATCATCACTAACCATCAGGTGTGATAGCAGTCAAGGGCTTACTTGCAATTAATAAATAAAAAAACTTTGACGAATTCAGACGAGAGGCAGTAAAGGACGATGGCAAACAATACTGTTTATATAGAGTTGAAAAATAGACATAATATAGAGAGTTTAGAAGCTCTTGGTCCAACTTTGAGATTTAATAAAAGCTAAAAAGACGCTGAAACTATGTCAGCTTTCAACTACTTACTATAAAATAACCCCGGTTAAAATATTGTAATTGAAAAATGAAAATAAGTTACAAGATTCCAAATGAATTGCTTTTTCTTTATTTCCCGCAGGGAAAAGGAAAAGGTATGGGTATTACCTACACCGTACAGCCAGTCTTCAGTATTCTCAAATTTTCATATTCCAAATGAAAGCTTGCAATCAACTGATAAAAAAATCAACGTTCGCTTTAAATAAGTAAAGTTAATAAAAATGATAATTTTAAGTTAATTTCCTTATGAATTAATGAATGAATTTTGCAATGCACAGGTAGAGTTATATAAAAATGAAATCTTTTAATTTCCGATGTGGCAACGACAGCAATATACCAGTATTACAGGCGCTAAGCGAATGCTGCGATTGACGATGGTTCCCCCGCAGTAAACACTGCATCAAGCATTGTGATGAATATGCGATTCTATAAGAACTCAGGCAAATACTGTAATGAAGATATTTTACCGAGTTTGTCTTTACCTCATGTCGATTCTTTAAAAAAAATTGTACGACCTCCTCGCCCATCCTTCAGTTCAAATGTCAGTCCTATACGACAAAATTACATTAAAGAATTCCAATTTATGTTCCCTTCCTAACTGTGTATAGGCTGTAATGTTGGCGTTTTTTTTCAAGAATCGACATACTGACCTGAATTCACGGCTTATTTTACCGAACGCTTAATTCGGTATCTACGACCAAAGCCTATCGGACCAGACCTAAAAACGATTTAGATATTATAAAATCCGTACGTATACTGTATGTACCTTTAATAGGCTGATAATGATGATGATGATGACAATACTGTACTGACCAGGGAAACAAACTTGAGACATGTCTGTTGTAAGCCGAGGCATTATCGCCAAGGAGGTGATTACATAAAATAAATATGTAATCACTGAAATATTTCAATTAAATTAATAATCACTGAAATTTTAGTAGGTATTGAATATACATCAATAATTATACATGAAAAAGTACTTATATTTTAATTAATTGGAAGAGCATGGGTATATTGAAAATACTCAAGAAAATTTTTATCTTAAGGCATTTCTATGCAAATTCAGGATCTAAGAAAAATTCGAGTTTATTTGATTCCGTTTTAAATACTTGTTGTTACAAACACATCATTTGTAAAAATGTCAACTGTTTAGCTCCGATACTTGATGAGATAATGTCTGATGACAAACAGATAGACAAAATGCACCAGGCGAAGCTAACTCGCCCAGATATGAAAATGTTTAGAACCCACCGTTATTATCATTGTATTCAACAATGTTATAAAACTTCTAGTTGGAAATTCAAAGAAAACACATAAAACCCCTAACAGCTCCATAACACTTGTAAACGATGTTCGCTTTTAAGCTCAATAAAGTTTCATTTTCTCGCAGTCGTCGCGAGTGGGTATTGCGAATTGACATAGATACGTTTTATCAATACTTGTTACAGGATTTTCATACGATGGCAGATAGATTGCGACATTCTGTTTCTGTGTTACTTTTTAATGGAGTTCCAGCGTTTTATTCACAACATGAATACGTATGAGTATTCGTCCTTTTTATAATAACGTGTCTGTGTGTGTGACTGTATGCTACATCATTATTATTAGCCTATTTTAACGACTCACTAGAGGGCCTCCCTTTTCAAAGGAGAACAGATTTGGAGCTGATTCCCGGCTTCTATTATGCGTCTTTGATTCGTGTTGACGGGCTTAAGATCATCATCATCATCTTTAACAGCCGATGAACATCCATTGTTGGACATAAGCCTTTTTAGGGACATCCAAACACCACGATCCTAACCCGCCGCCACATTTAATGTCGTCAGTCTGCCGAGTGGAGGGTCGTCCAACACGTCACTTTCCGGTGCCTGGTCACAATTGTAGAATAGACGTAGGCCAAGGTGTCCCCAACGTCTATCAGATATTCGAACCTCTTGCCCTGCCCATTGCCATTTCAGTTTCGCTACTCGCTGAGCTATGTCGGTTACTTTGATGTTAAGGTTTATTTATATAACGATCACTATTAGATTATTAATGATATTGACCGGGAGCAACAGCTTAACGTGATCACTGTCTACTTCATAACTCCGGTTTATAGTGTAACCTTATCAAATTTTATATTTCTACCTTCTTATATTTCTCGAAATAAAAACTATTATTTGTCCGTGACTTTGCTCACGTCACGTAGCTTAGATCAATACACATAAATCTATTCCTCGAACGCAAGTGGTACTTTTGTCTGGTACCTGTATCCGTATCTAAAGGCGTAACAAACAAACAAACGTAAGAAATATTCCGGAATAGTTCATAGAAGAATATTATAAATAACTTAAAAAGGTAATGCCAGCTACAAGCGAACTATATGTTATTATTTTAAGCACATCTTTGATTTATTAAATGAAGCCACCGCTGGGCAAATTCCCCTATATTTACTAAAGCAAATAAACTGTGTTATTGCTAGGTGGTGCAAGCGAAGAGCTATTTAGATACAAACTTTAAACTATTTAACCACTAGCCAACTAAACAACAAACAAACTTAGGAAAAGTTTAGTTCAGGTGGATATCGCATTTCGTACAATAACCACAGGTTGTTAAGGAAGTGTCTACTGACCTAGCGACCTACATCTTGTTATTTAGTTAATAATATATTTGTTTACACAAGATTCTTTTGATGGCGTCCGTGGTGCTGTGGTGTGGTTCGAATCCCAGCAGAGGCGGTTGACATTTTCTTAATTAGTCCAGATCTGGTTACTGGGATGATCTGCCATGCTACCATCTTGCCAGCAAAGACGTGCAGAAACCGGAAGGGGTGTGGATTTCATTATACCTACTCCTAACAAGTTAGCCCTCATTCATCTTAGTCTACATTATCACTTACTATCACGTGTAACTGCAGTCAAGGGCTAAATTGTAGTAAATTAAAAAATTAAAAAAAATCCTGTCTGTCACGGCTCACATAAGTATGAAACTCTAACTACCCGTAAGTAATTAAAATTTTCAAGTGTCTGGCTAAAAGCAATAAAAGAGATGCCTTTAGAAATTCAAATTGCATTTTCATACATGTCTCACATAACGACTGTCGTTAACTCCTATGAAGTGCTTTCCACTGACCTACAATCGTAAAATGTAGTAAAAAAGTAGGTTTCTCTTTTCACGAGTGAAGAAAATTATCTTAATTTACTTGAGTAACTACTGATTACTTAATATACCTGTGTGCACTTTTTTGATGTAAATTTAAATGCATATAATTATATTATACAATAAATGTACCTCGTCGAAAATGTAAATCGAGCTCGAATGTTTTGAAAATTATTATTACCAAAAATTTTAAAGGGTTTTAAAAAATAAAATACGTTTACCGATTTTCATATTATTATGTTACTGTTTAAGAATTCACCAAAAGTTACTCATCAAAATTTCATACAGTTTTGACACATAGATTGAATTAAAGGAAGGACATCATCATCATCATCATCATTATCAGCCGGTGGACGTCCACTCCTGGACATATGCCTTTTTGGGGACTTCCAAACACAACGATCCTGAGCCGCACGTTCCCAGCGGCTCCCTGCGACCCGTTTGATGTCATCAGTCCAGGAAGATCCAGGAAGGATATACGTGGATTTTATTATAGCAAACAAAATGGCAAATAAGTTATCCTAAGCTGAACCTCGGCAAATAACGCCCACGCCGTCTGCGTCATCCAACTACGTAATACGCATAAAAAAGTAAAAATATAATATCGATACGTTTTCAAAATTATTTGTAAACACAAACACAGAGAATAATATTTGTAGGTTACACAAGTCAATACTGTACGAGTACGTAATGAAGCAAACAAGTCGTTTACTCGTTTGTATCGGTCCGTGTTTGCCGAATCATTAGTGCGGGTTACGAGCCCGCGCGGGACACTTGGATACCCTACAGCGGAAAACTTGTGACATTCTGCCACGATACTACGCGTGTAGCAACTAAAGCGAAATACTATGCCTGATGTTCGTCTACTAAAGGATCTATATTTATTTTACATCTGTCGGCGATTGTATCGGCACAAAGAGAGCCAGATTCTGTTTAATAATAGGGTGTGATAAGAAACTCATGCTGGTGCTAACCTACATTAATAATCCTGAGATTATCCTGCTTTTTTTAATCGACGATAAAAAACGGAGGAGGTTCTCAATTCGACAGTATATTTTTTTTTATGTATGACCACGCATAACTTCTTACAGAATTTGATAATTCTTTTTTTATTAGAAAAGGCACACTTCCAAGATGGTCCCATCGTCTTCATGTTAGGATCTGATAATGATATCCTGGGAAAATTTAAGGAACTCTTCAAATTTTATAGGCACACTTGCAGTTCTTTCAATTATTGTGTAAGTGTCGGTAGCTTTTTGGCTACTAATGCCGTATACACTATGAGAGTAAGTAGTAATATACTATGAGAGTATAGTACGAGTACGTGGCGATTAATCACTAAAAAGTAAGAAATAAAAAGTAAATTGAGTCGGTTCTATTTTTAACAAAAAATAGAACCGACTCAAGACGCACTAAAAAGTAAAAAAATGCTGTGTCATTTAGTTGCTTTAATTTACTTAAGCGTATCTAGGAGTCGGTGGCAGCCAAGGTTTCTACTTTAAGGACGTTACCTAGAACCCACAAACTGCTTTACTACGCTAAATTAATGTTCCTTAAATAAATGTCCGACTTCATAGATATGCTTAAGTAAATTAAAGCAACTGAATGACACAGTTGTTTTTAACTTTTTAATGCGTTTTGAGTCTGTTCAATTTTTTGTTAAAAAAATTATATTATTCGGTTATTTTTTTAGAACACAATTAGACTAGATGGGTCAGCACAATGAGAATCCGATAGGACTAAGAAGGAAATATTAATTATATTTATAAATTATTATTAGAATATAGGCCCAAAATAAGCGTACCTTGTCCTAAGACCAAAGATGAATGTAAAAAAATTGAAAGTAAGATTTAAAAATCGAACACAGAAAAAACTAGAATAGATAAGAACAGAATTCATTTATTTGTGAAATGTTACAAGTATTACAACATTTTAATAATTTAATTTACACAATTAATTTAATAAAATTAAATCAATATCAATACATATTAATTCAATCAAAATATATTTTGTAGGAAAATATATAAAGTAAAATCACTTTTTGGTTTCAAATATTTTTTTTTTATCGGCTATAAGTTGGCCCTTGACTGCTATCACACCTGATGTTAAGTGATGATGCAGTCTGAGATGGAAGCGGACTAACTTGTTAGGAGTAGGATAAATCCACATCCCTATCGGTTTCTACACGACACCGTACCGGAACGCTAATTCGCTTGGCGGTACGTCTTTGTAGGTAGGGTGATACAATGAGACAAATTAAGAAAAATCTCAATCTGCCCCGCCGGTAATCGAACCCAGAACCTCTGTCTTGTAAATCCATCACGCATACCACTGCGCCACGGAGGTCGTCAAATAAATAAATTTTGTAAAATTTTCTTTCAAGTTATAGTAAACCTTTATCTAGTAGCTATTTGTTTAGCTTAATCCTTAAACTAAGTAAGTTTAATGATTTAATGTCTTCTGGTAATTTATTATAATATATGATTTTACAACTGTACAGAATGAGCTTTACATATATGAATTGAATTTTCGAAATTCCTTTATGGATTTCCACAGGTCGGCTGAGTATCAGATCAAAACGTTAGTTTTATTTCACTGAAATCTCTCGAATCACAAAGTTTACATAATGTAGAGCCACCAAAGAAGTAAAGTAATTAGGTAAACCTGTGCACAGCTAATTACTGTTGATGGAGGATCTGTGTCTGCTGCACGTACATCAATGACATGCTTGAAGTTGAAGAGCATGTATTGCAGAGTGCTATAAGCAGGAATTATAAACCATGGATTTCAATTAAAGCTCGATAATGTATACCACCCAACCAATCGCTTAGTAATGATGTAATTACTGGCGAAGAGTGGGAATTTACATATTGGACTGCCCAGCCCTGACCTGAGTGAAATAATTGAAAATTTTAATTTTAATTTTAATTCCGTAAGTATAGTAATTTTATCAAACAATAACAATTAAACTCATATCTTTTGCGTAAGCCTTTTGAAAATTTAAGCCTGGTGGTGTATAGTGATTCTACCAGTAGTTCAGAAAGCAGAAGGCCGACGATAACCAGGAACATGAATAAAAGCTACTTAATAAATTATACTCGTTGAGAATGAAAATACCAAAAATAAATAACAATTAAAAATTGTTGTGGTGTAAAATCTTTCAAACAATTTAATATGGCAGCAGCGTTGCAGCCATTTTAATTAAAATAAATTGCAACAGTTTCTGTTTTACGTTGATACATTGGTGAAATACGGGTAGATAGTACTCTTCGTATGACTTTTCATCATCATCATCATTATCAGCCTATTAGCGGCCCACTACAGGGCCAGGCCTCCCACCTTATAGGAGAGGGGATATGGAGCGTACACCCACCACGCTGCTCCAATGCGAGTTCGCGGGCTTAGGGTGATAATATTTCATTTACTAACAATCACTACTTAACGTGCTCTCCGTGGCAAGGGGGTGTAACACCACCAACTTCCAGACTCCGGGCTTCTGTACTGAACATTTCATAGAAGAATGAAAAATCTCAGAATTATTCCGTGACCCGACCCAGGAATCGAACCCCAGACCTCGTGATCGAAGCCACATAGGCTAACCACTAGAGCAACGAGGCAGTCAGTAAGACTTTTACTATATGTGAAACGAGTTTCTGCAATTACCTTCATTTGGCTTTTAATGTTCATAAAAGAACCTCTCACTATTCGTCTTATTAAATTTAATGCGCAATCCTCGTGTTTATTAGCAGGTTATACATTTTAAATAAGTCCGAAGCTATTTCGAAATTCGTGGAATGAAAACAATTTCAGAGTAAACAAGGCAATTTAAATTATGTTTACTTTGTAGGCCATAAATATTTACTGACCTCAAATCTAATTATAAAGAATGCTGAGATACTGGCGTCTTCACCTGCGCAACAGTAAATTGTGAAGCACTTGAACCTTTTGATACGAGCGTAACAGTCTTTACTGAATTATGGTGCTCGCGGCATTTTCATCTCTCTAATATTCCTTGCGTCTTAATGAAATCTTTCCTTTTATAGCAAATAAATGGGGATTCCAAATGGACGGTAGTACTTACTTTCGAAAATAGTCCATTAATCGCAATGGGGGGCAAGATTTTCAATTTCAACTTTGCTGCATAAAGGAAATAATATTTTAGCGTCCACTGATGCAATCGTCATATACGAAGTGAATGTTTTTTTAAAAAAGCTGAATTATACAAAATATTGTAATTACTCTGACCATTTAAAACGTAGTTATGCCGAGTTTTAAAGTCTCTTATTACCTCTTTTAGATACGTATATACGTATATATTACAAAAGAGAAAACAATTAAAATCCGACAGACAAACACAATGGGACACTAAGCACTAATGTGGTGTATCAACAGTTCTATATAACTAAAATTAGGGTACTACTGGGATGCACCCTACTTTAGTAAGTACCAGCATTGCACCCGTGCGAAGCCGGGTCGCTAGTACTCAATAAGTACTTCTCACACATGTATTTATTAAGTATAGAAATAACGATAATCGAATGAACGAGGAGGTTCCTAGTTTCACTAATCCTTATCGACTGAATTGTGGAACTTTAGATTTGAGTTTAATTCCAGTAGCTCTACAATGGATAGAGAGATCTCTTTATTGGACTATTGTTGTTCCTTGCCGAACATAAGTTTGACGTTTTACTGAAGATATTTCAAAGATCACTGAACCCAAAAATGATGTTCATTATTAATTAATTATTTTGTACTTTACTCAGTTACAATTAACTTACCCTTATTAGTTTAGTTTGTTAGCACGATAATTTAATAAAAAGTTTTTACTACGTATTTCAAAAATACATAGTAGGTACCTTTTTTAACCGCCAATTTATCTAAAGTGTATTTTATATACAGGTATTCTATTTTAAATCTAGAACGCTACTGTTTCAATACTTTTCTAGAGATATTGCAAAATGGCCCAAATTCAAGTTATTCGTAACATTGACCCAAGCCGTGTTTCATTTAACGCCATTCAAAAGGGTCTGTTACACTGTTCTACACAACGTGTAGAAGGAACTTACGAGTACCTTCATTTTTAAGTTAACTTTATCGAAATTATAACACGAAGATGCTTATACTTTTTAATAATACATCAATACATTATAGCTGAAATTACTTCAGAAAGAAAAACAAAATTATGTTTCACTTTTTTTGGACACTACCATTAATTAAAACTTAACTTTTCGCTCCAATTGTGTGTACAACAATAAATAATAATGAAGTGAGCGAGGGTCGAACCCACGCCTAAATCGGATTTGGAAACATGAAGCTATTGAAGCTTCTAACTTACGTGGCTACTGTGGAAACATTTTTAATACCACGCTGAAAATACGAAGAAGTTTCAAATACAGACGACCTTTGCATTCGCTCTTTGACTGGCACTTGAATTTCCATTTGCAATCCGAATGTTATAGGGGAATGGAGCAGTTTAGGGGTTCACGCTCCGGTTGGCTTCTTTTTACAATTCGACTAATTCGCTTTTTTATCTCGGAGAACCGGGAAGCTGCCGATTTATTTAGGTGTATAAAGGTAGGAAACAGTATAATGACCGTAAGCAGATATTGTGTTGTTTTTTTTTATTGTGGCCCTTGACTGCTCTCACACCTGATGTTAAGTGATGATGCAATCTAAGATGGAAGCGGGCTAACTTGTTAGGAGTAGTATGAATTCCACACTTCTTTCGGTTTCTACACGACACCGTACCGGAACGCTAAATCGCTTGGCGGTACGTCTTTGTCGGTAGGGTGGTAACTAGCCACGGCGAAAGCCTCCCACCAACCAGACCAAGAAAAATCTCAATCAGCCCCGCCGGGAATCGAACCCTCATAAATCCACCGCGCATACCACTGTGCCACGGAGGTCGGCAAAAAAAGGACAGCCTCCGTAGTGTATCGATAAGCGTGGTAGAATTATAAAACCGAGATCCAATTTTTGATTCCCAGCTAATTAAGATTTTCTGAATTAGTTCAGGTATTTTAATCAATAAAAATTAACCTTGCAACTGTCTCAACTTTTGATACCTTCTTCACAAAATATTATCTTAATACAGTGGTTTATATTTAATAGACACAATGTTATGTGGTCACATCAATGAACAAAAGTACCCAAACAGAAGATGTAAGTAGATAAAGACACCAAGCAGAGATGAATAGTCCACACGTACAGCCACATGGTACCCTTGAGAGCCGAGACGACAAAAGGTACGAAAATGCATTGTCCACGGGATGGGAATATCTCATGCTATTCGGAACCTTTAGAAAATATCAATGGAAAACCGAAGTAAGGTCATTGCTACTCGTATTTACGATGTGATTGGAGTATTGAAGGAAACTTTGTGTGAAATTGACTATAAACCTTAACTTCGCAACTTAGTAAGCAAGTCAGGCTACGATGCCACAGAGACATAATTATAATTTGGGTTGCTTTTTTGTTGTTTCTTTTTATCATTTATTCTTTTGTTAACCTTAGCTACTTTAAGCTTCTAATTTTGCTCTTATATTCTCTATGTAATATAGTTTTGTTGTTTGTTATTTTCGAAGTCCAGAAAATTAATTAATATAAATAAATCTAATTTTAATTTATTGTACAATAATGAAGTAATACAGCGGGGTGCTAAATAAGCCGTACTTATTTTCTGAATAAATACTCTACCAATATCCACGCGGGGCTGTGTATTATTGTTTATTTAATATTCAGTTTCTTAATGAAGACTAAATATTGACTTCAAACAAGCTCTTCGCCTTGCGATTAGATAAACAATGATTCGCTCGTACTCGGCTTTGAAAACATAAGGTGGCGCATATACCTTTTGAAGTAAGAATATTACGCATAATAGATATAGAATAACCGGCAAAATTGAAAAAAAAACTATATATGTGTGAAAATATATATATCTAATTAATTTGCAAAAATCAGACAAAGTGCCTCTTTGGCCTAGTGGTTACACTGTGTGGCTTCGATCACGAGGTCCTGGGGTCGATTCCTGGGTCGGGTCACGGAATAATTCTGAGCTTTTTCATTCTTCAATGAAATGATCAGTATACTCCAAGCCCGGAGTCTGGAAGTTGGAGGTGTTACACCCCGTGCCTCGGAGAGCACGTTAAGCAGTCGGTCCCGGTCACCATCATCGACATCTGATAGTGATCGTTAATAAATGAAACATTATCACCCTAAGCCCACCAACCCGCACCGGAGCAGCGTGGTGGGTGTACGCTCCATATCCCCTATCCTATAAGGAGGGAGGCCTGGCCCTGTAGTGGGCCGTTGATAGAATGATGAGACAGAATTATTCCCCTATTTGTACTAAAATTTTGGAAATTCCCTCCGATTTTTTTAAAAATCATTACCTACCATATTGAATTATTGTGACAGCCTTCTGAGCCGGTGGTACAGTTACTACAAACAGATAAATTTGACGAAAACTAGTCTACTGCTTTCCAGAGGCAAAGCAAGCGTATGTTTCAGAATTCACAAACTCTTGTGAGTTTGTCATAATACGAAACTATACTAAAGCCAAACTCGATTAAGAATGCTTGTCAACAAACAAATTTAAAATGAAGGTAGAAAATGCAACACATTTTATGCCTAATAAATTTAAAATTATGTTTTGCGTTTTTATAAAATCTTATTTAAAAGATTCTGAATATATTAATTAGTTTTTAACTTACTAATCTTATTTATTGTCATGAATTCGTTATTAACAAGTTAACTAAAAAAATAGGTGTAAAATAACTATTGAGTTCTACCTTCATTATTAATTTGTTTGTTGACAAGCATTCTCAATCGAGTTTGGCTTTAGTATAGAAAAATTGTTGAAACTTTCTTACTTCTGAGTATTCACCCAACTAGTCTTTCAAAAACACCCAATTCAGTCCAATGAAATCGGACAACTAAACAAAACGCAAACTCGCGATTTTGGAGATCCCTGGAATATCTGGGATGAACTTCTAATATTGCACACTCGAAGTAAAAAGGTTTTCATACAGTACTCTCTTTTACAGAGGATCCAATACGAACACTTTTAACGGCTTCCATGGCACAGCGGCATGCGCGGAGGATTAAAAAGATGGAGGGTTCGACTCCAAGCTGGACCAATTGAGATTTTCTTAATTGATCCAGGTTTGGCTGGTGGGAGGATTTGGTCGTGGCTAGTTACTGTCCTGCTGGCAAAGAAGTAGCACCAAATAATTTAGTTCCGGTACAATATCGTGTAGAAACCGAAAGAAGGTGTGAATTTCATCCTGCTCCTAAGAAAATAGCCCGCTTCCATCTTAGATTGCATGATCACTTGCCTTAAATAAATAATTTGTTATGTGTTGTCTTTCTAATTTCATACTGATTATATTGGACACCTCTGTGGGGCAAGTGTGGGTTTATCACCAACGACTGCGTAAAAACATACTCACTCGTAACGTCAAATTATATAGAAAAAAAAGCGTTTACTCTCACTACAACTAGATGACGCTAGTCCAATTCCATATAAAATTTGCGTTTACTGTTCTCGATATCGACGCGGTAAAATCTTACACTAGGCACACTGAAATTGTTTCTGTGGTTTACGTACAGACATAAAAATAAATATTGCGCGTCGTAATAGTTAATAGCCGCTGTTCACAAACTGCTACGAGCTGTGTTGAGTGTTAACTGCGGGGCGTCGAAAGGATGCTCGTAGGTACCTACTACCTACATATACATAGTAGATAGTAGTACACTACTACTACTAACATAAGTAACTTACTCATACGTGTTAATCATATTAAAATATAAACAAAATGGCTTTGATTTTGTGATTGTTACGTACATAGTGTACATTGAAATAAAATTAGTAACTGTATTACATATTCAAATATTATTTATTAAAATTTAATTAAAAAATTAGTGCCTAAATGTTTTATTTTCATTTAATTTTGTAAAATACCAAATGCCTCACGCTGTTCCTGACATACTAACTAAAAGAAATTGTTATACGAATGTGTATTTAACTATTTACCTACTTACGTAATTCCACCAAAGTTTCAAATGAAGAAACGCACATACATTGTACAATAGACTAGATCATCATCATGATCATTATCAGCCTATATACGGCCCACTTCAGGGCCAGGCCTCCCTCCCAGTAGAAGAGGGGATATGGAGCGTAGACCCACCACGCTGCTCTAATGCGGGTTGGCGGGCTTAGAGTGATAATCTGTCATTTATTAACGATTACTATCAGATGTTGATGATAGTGACCGGGACCGGCTTAACGTGCTCTCCGAGGCACGAGGGTGTAACACCACCAACGTCCAAACTCCTGACTTGGAATGTACTGAACATTTCATAGAAGAATGAAAAAGCTCACAACTATTCCATGACCCGACCCAGGAACCGAACCCAGGACCTCGTAATCGAAGCCACATAGGCTAACCACTAGACCAACGAGGCAGTCTTATTCATACTTGATATTAAATCACATTAATTTTCAATTTGTTGTTTAGCATAAATCGGAAACAATTATCGAATCGTCTTTATTTATAAAACAATTAGAAAAACCTCTATGATCTTTTTTATTGTTGAAGCTGTTTTTTATTGAATAAAAATTTCGAGTGAAATAACAACCGACTGGCAACATTCTGTGTGAAATAACTCACTTTCAAACAACGCTTTCGTAACTTTGAAGGATTACGGTCACCAATGACTTCAGAAGAGTTGGGCTGAATTTATAAATTCACTCTTGTTATTCCTTCGGAAGTGTAAAATTTATATATGAAATAGACCTTAGATCTTATGTTTATATTTATTTACAACTCCAGAGGCTCTGCGTAGCAAAGTTTCAAGTCCGTAGACTGGACGTTTTACTGCGAATTTTCAGGCACTCAAGACGATTAATGTTAGGTTACATCAGTTTTATGTTTACAGGGTATTCAAATTCAAAATTCAAATTCAAAATCATTTATTTCAAGTAGGCCAATTATAAGCACTTTTGAAACGTCAAATTAGACTATTTGTAGTGACTCTACCACCGGCTCGGAAGGCAGGTCCTGTTGAGAAGAGCTGGCAAGAAACTCAACTGTTGCTCTTTTTTGAATAAATAAAATAAATAATATAAATTAAATAAAACTAAATCTTTTACTTATGATCACATAGGTAACCTTATAATATTTTATACAATTGAGTTTAGGTCAGCTGAATCTATGTTACGAGTGGTAACATGATTTGGAAAATGGAACTCTTATGTTCCAGCTGGATAAAATGTTATATTTTATTGAAATTACTTGTATGCATTTATACAGAAATGCGGATCTGAAATAAAGGTTAGTAAAAGTACTTAAACCTTTACATGAACTTTATTTCAGATCTACATACTTGTTTTAAAATAATCAAATAAATTAAGTTTCAAACTAGGGCCTTTAGTGCTAGATGATAGTAATGATTTAACTCATGAATAAACATTTAAACATTTTTTTATCATCACCTTAAATTTTTTTTTTATCGACTACAAGTTAGCCTTTGACTGCTATCACACCTGATGTTAAGTGATGATGCAGTCTAAGATGGAAGCGGGCTAACTCGTTAGGAGTAGGATGAAATCCACACCCCTTTCGGTTTCTACACGACATCGTACCGGAACGCTAAATCGCTTGGCGGTACGTCTTTGTCGGTAGGGTAACTAGCCACGGCGAAAGCCTCCCACCAGCCAGACCAAGACAAATTAAGAAAAATCTCAATCTGCCCCGCCGGGAATCGAACCCAGGACCTCCGTCTTATAAATCCACCGCGCATACCACTGCGCCACGGAGGTCGTCAAAATCGTTCACAGCCGATGGACGCCCACTGCTGGACATGGGCCTTTTGAGTCGCTTGTGGCAGTCGACACGTATGATGTCTACAGTCCACTTAATGGGGAGTCAAAGTTCTGGGATTTTTCATGAAATATAGTTTTAGTATAGTAGTAGCGTTACAAGAATAATTTCTTCCTTTATCACTGTATTACAACTATTTAGAAGCAATTTTGTCTTTCTTTCTAACTTTTGTAGTGGATAAAGCTTTTTAACAATTGTAACGACCGCAATTCATCTTGCAACTTCACTTAGTCCTCGGAATAAATCAGTAGGGAACCGTGCAATAGCTACACGTATGCCGTTTTCGTGTCACATTCGCATATACACGGCTCTCTGATAGGATTGTATATGAAATTGTTAGGGTATCTGTTCGTAGCCACCACACACGACAACTGCAGTCGACATGTCGCAACGACTCAATAGTTTATCTGTATTTCTATGAAATAATATTAGTGGCGAACATGTCCCATATAAATGCACAAATCCTATAGTGTCGTTGCGACACGTCTACTACTGTTGTTACCGGTCATATTTTACCTATAACGAATTTTAAGACAACATGTTTACTAAACAAACATTAATTTTAGAGTACAAAATCTTATGATTAACTAAAAGTACGATCTACTGGTTTCAGTCAATAATGTTAAGAAATTAAAATAGATAAACTTAGTTTTATTTAAATTATTTTCATTTTAATTTAATATGATTTTATTAAAAAGCTTACAATTTATATTAATATGCTTTTTGAAGATTTTATCCCTTCACAGCATATTTTCTTTTTTTAAATAAATTCGCTACAAGCATAATTTCTTGATTTTTACGAACTGTCTCAAGACTTTAAAAGTCACCTCGTATTCTGTTCTAACATTAACATTAGCTTTAAGAAAAATCGAGGTATATTTTGCAAAAAAGCATAAAGGAAACAGCTATCGTATAGTGTTTCGGTGGCACATTTGCGTAGCCATGGCGCCCTGTTAAGACGTATGTGAAATTGTTAAGGCATTATTTTTAGACCGGGCTGCACTCAGCTGTGCGAGCTCGGTTAACGTCGGATTGAATCATAAAGCAATATTGACGTCAGCTCTCCGCCTCTTTGTCTATACACTTTCATCTGGACGCGGCACGCCATTATAAATACATGCTATGGACTGGAATAATGGACTTTGGTATGAGATACGTGATTGCAAGTTCATTTTTTAAATTGTGATACTGTAATGAGATCCATGTACGAAATAAATACCTACTTAAAAAGATTGATTTGTATATTAATCGAACGAGCGTTCAGTTCTATTTCCTTTCCTGAAAGAATTTATGGTGCTTCGTAAGCGCAAATCCATACTTATTATAAAAGCATACCTCTTTTGTTATTTATTAATCTATTATTCTACGATTTATACACTTACCTTATCGTGATATTATAGATATGTAGGTAAACGATGCCAGAGACAGGAAATAAAAAAAATCCAATCATACAAAAAAAAGGACCAGATATTTTTGGGAATCAATCGAATCACACAAATATAGGGATAAAATAAAAGAATATAAGAAAACCTGCGACTGTTGATATTGGAAATTTTAAACAGATTAACAAAAAAGATTATTCCGTAGAAAAGTAAAACGCTCCTAATACGCTTTTAAAATGAATACATTGTGCCGCGGGGCCATACAGAGCTATACAAAAGCATTCCCGTGTTCTTGTTAACTGCTTAGGTTGTTGTTTGTCTTTATTGGTTATATATGGGCGGCAGATTAGTTAAAATATTCGGTAAGGTAGGGAGTTTGACCTTAATGACAAATATGATGATCATCTATTAGGTACTAAATATCAATCTATTACTACCAATGTCCTATGTAATTAAGGTCACACACAGTGGCGTAAAAACGCAACCTAAATAAAAAATAAAAAAATAATACAAAAATTATACAAAGTAAATAGAGCCTTCTTTATAACAAAATATCAAAATAAATATTAAAAATATATTGCCAATATTTATTTTGCTATTTTCGATAAGAATAATTCAATTCGCAAATAAACTTTGTAATATCTCCTCAATAGGCCTACCTACGATGCGCACAGAAGAGATATAAGTCTAGAAGAGAAAACGAGAGACGGCGTCCAGTAATGGCAAAATTAGAATATCTCTCTCTCTCTCTCTCTTTCGTCAAACCGCAACGAAAGACAGAGCAACTTTTTTGATTGCGCGCTATTAGTCGACATATCTAGTTTTCTTTACTAGACTTATCTGGAATGTGCCCTGCAGTTTCAGAGAAACGTACAAACATATATTGAGGATTTCTTGTTGGATCTGGATACAACTGTCGTTGAGATAACTTGTGGTAGATAATACATACACAACTATTCTGTTTAAAAACAATTAATAGGCACTTTTTCTCAATGTAATCACTTAAAATTGTCACAAAGTAATGAATCTCTTTTGTACAAAAAGCTATGCGTACACATAACCTATTTATCCAATTGATAAGATACTATTTATCTTTGAGTTGTTCAAATAAAATAACTAACCTAGATGTAGGTTAATTTTATTATCTACAGATAAAAAATCTCTTTAGTAGATAACAATATTTTCTTACTTTCTTACTGAGAATATCGAAAGGTTGCATCCTACTAACTCTAACAGATATTAGTTTGTATTAAAATCGTAATAATCGTCGTCATTAATTTATCAAAGAAGTAATTGATACAGAAGCGCTTTTCTGTAACAAAACTTAATAACTTTTGACTTTGTCTCTATCTCATAAATATAAATAAATATAAATATTATAGGACAATTACACAAATCGCTATATAGCCCCAAGTTAAGCTTTGGTTGTGTTATGGGTACTATGATAACTGATGAATATTTTTATATATTTTATACATAAATACTTATAATACATAGATAAACACTCAGACTGGAAAATATCCATGCTCATCACGCAAACATTTTTCAGATGTGGGAATCGAACCCACAGCCTAGGACACAGAAGCAGGGTCGGCCACTTGGCCGTCGGCCATATATAGAAACATAGAATCAAATTCGATAGATAGACAAACATAGAGACGAATTGGATATTTACACTGTAGAGTTGAATATCTAAATATAGACCTAGTATCAAAGCACGAAAGGTTTAAATAGAATTACTAAAAATTTTAATAGGGTGATAAAAATAGCTGTTTTTCTTTTTTTAATAGAATCAAAAATATATTTTTTTTATAAGTGTATCTATATTCAAGGGATTAAGCGAACTATACAACAACTATTAACACGTGATGTATTTATGGAGATTATTTTCAATAAGTATCTGATGTAAGGAAAAAATTTCTGAAAATAACAGGATTTAGCACGGACGGATTCGCTGGCGTTAGGTAACTATAACGTTCCTATAATTAAATGCAAGTTTTATGTTAACAAAACAACATAATAATGAGATAGGTGAAAGACATAACACTACTTAAAAGCATAACATAAAAGCTAGGAGAAATGTAAAAAACTGTGGGAGGGTCGTGAAATACTGGCAACATCAAAACAGATGTGAGAGAATTGATGTCTGTATATTTAATAACCATCACACTAAAAATATATTTGAGAGTAAAAGAATCATTAAATCGACAATTTATCAATTTAAAGCAAAGGCTTTATTAACAAAATTAATCCAAGTAAATAATGTACATAGTACTTCTTGTTACCTACGTTCGTATTTTTATTTATTAAAACTATATTTTCAGTTTAGTTTATTTATTATTTTTTCCTTTCCGGTTTCCCTTTGATGTCGTTTATTTTTCTTATTTTTATGTTTTGTAGAGTTGCATGTATGTATGTATGTATGTGAATTTATTTTTTTTTTGTATTTTTTTTTATGTACATGTGTTTTTTGCCGCCGCCGTTTAACATTTTAACTTATGGGAATCATAACCCTAAAATAATAAAAAATAAATGTATAACATCGGGTACATCTCGGTTGACGGAGTTTAGCAAAATACGCACAAGTTGATCAAAAGAGCCGGGCCCGGACGTTTATAGTTACATTCCAAAAAAGGTTTTTCAGTGCTAAACTAACCGCGAGCAACCCGTGTCGATATATGGCTATAACAGTTTTCAAACGGCACATCTAATTTCATCCCTCAATCCAATTTATGTTTACGTTACGGCAATAGTTTATGAACTTCTGTAACGTTACATTTTATTTTCCATATTGTACGAAAGCCTCGTTTTTCCATTTGGTCGGTTTTACCTTTCTTTTCCATTTTAATATATTTTATCTAATAATTATTTTTATAAACAAGACTAACTTGAATTCAAAGTAGCAAATTTTTCAATCCAATCTATCTCTACTTGATCTCCATTACAAATGTCAGCCCTATCGGGTCAATACGAGATTTCGGCGTAAAAGCCTACTGAACAAATACCCATAAATACAAACATTCGCTTTTAGTACATTCGGTTAGCCTATGTGGCTTCGATCACGAGGTCCTGGGTTCGATTCCTGGGTCGGGTCACGGAATAATTCTAACTCATTTTTTTTTTATAAAATTTTCAAGACATTCCAAGCCCGGAATCGGGAAGTTGGTGGTGTTACACCTCGTGCCTCGGAGAGCACATTAAGCCGTCGTTCCCGGTCACTATCGTCAACATCTGATAGTGATCGTTAATAAATGAAAAATAGTCACCCTAAGCCCGCCAACCGCACTGGAGCAGCGTGGTGGTTCTACGCTCCGTATCCCCTCTCCTATAAGGAGGGAGGCCTGGCCCTGTAGTGGGCTGTTATTAAGCTGATAATGATGTTGATCCGTTTTTAACGACTTTTATATCGTAACCTTCAATAAGATAATTATGGTATCCTGCAATAAAACCCTTACCGAGGCTAATTTGATTCACTTGAACCTACCCTCAAACGAATCAAACATTCAAAACAAGATACAGCGTATCAATAATTGATCTTGGTTTGCCCACCTGAACAAACGGCATACCAGATCGCATGTAATCTCCATTCTATATCAGCAATAGAAGTTTGATTAGCCCAATTGAAATTATCTCTATGCGGCTACAAACGAGCCGGGGCTATCTCTCATTCACGAGATAAACGCGTAATTGTACCTGGCTGAATAGATTGATAGACTTACGTAGAATAATTTATGTGGGGATCTTATTAGTGAACTAGTTAACCGAAATACATCGCAGACATATTCCAGTGGGAATATACGATAGCTAATGCTGAATTAAAAAGTATTTATCGTTGTATAAACAGTTCTTTTACTTGCCGTCGTTTCTTACTTTGGTAAATTTTTTGGATTACATATCTATTACTGTGAATTCGTTCGCGAAATCCTAATACATATCATTACATAGTATAAAACAAAGTCACTTTCTCATGTTTGTCCCTATGTATCTATGCTTAAGTCTTTAAAACTACGCATCCGATTTTCATGCGGTTTTTTTATCAGATAGAGTGGTTAAACAGGAAGGTTTATGTGTATAATACATGTACCTATAATATAGTAGAAAAACACTGATAATTTTAGAGGTTTCTGATGTGATGTTACATTGCAAGGGTTGGCTAAACCCTACGAGATATATCAAAATAATATACCATACTATTGCACCCCTTAAAAAGGTCAATGAAAAGTCGGCGATGGTATATTATGTCTATCTCTTTGGGATGACCCACAATAACCATTTTTTTTATCTTTTACTTTCAACTAAAAGTAATGGCTTTATTACGAAGCGATTTTAAGCAATACTGCAGTAATCTTTATCCAATTAAGCATCTTAAATACTTTGTGCATTCAATATAGATCACTATTGTCCTTTACTGCATGTAATTCAAGAGAAAAAAATTTCAATATATGTAAGATTGAAAATGCAGGGACGTACTTTAATACCAGCATCGCACCCGTGCGAAGCCGGGGCGGGTCGCTAGTTCTTAATAAAGTTTACAAATAAAACTTCCTCTAGAATCACTCTATCTACTAATGAATACCACATGAAAGTATTTTGCATATTATTTTAAAAGAACTAAGCGTGCAAACTGAAGAAAGCTACTTTGTCTATTTAAATATTATGCAACATTTAGTATTAAAGAGAGTTAAAATTTTTAAGTTAAATATATCAATTACTTTATACACAATCACTTTCTATTTTTTAGTTATTATTTTAAATTTACCCGGCAAATAAATATAATATGTATCAGCAACTTAGCCTCTATTTAATCAGACATGATATGACACCTAAATAAGCATAATCAGAATTTTCATTTATTTGAAGTTTAAAATTGACTTATTTGCAAATTATTACATTTTCCAATATAAGGTACCTATTAACTAATCGACAGCAGTGTATGCGTTTATAGCTTCTATACAAATAAATAAATTATTTCTTGTTAATCTTCCTCGTACATTTATACGCTGATGTTTCAAGTTAACCGCATTTTAATAAATGCATATTAAAGCACACTTGTTAATAATACGGCAGGTATCTACTACTTACATCAATAAAATTATTATTATAAAAACAAAAAAATCAACTGACTGCTTGTCTTGGGTACCACAGGTGACAGAGGTAAGTCGCAAGATTTTTTCTGCTGTTGGGTGTCTTAGACGGTGGAAAAAGTTATGCACTGAAAAGCAAAATACTTAAGGAACACTTTATTATCGTATATAAAATTGCTAAGGATCTCTTACTTTATGGAGATGCAAGCGGGACAAAATACTTTATTTCTGTGGGGAGACAGAAAGATCTACCAAAACTACGTATAAATTTACACGCTCTTTCGCTTCTATATTCTATTTTATATTGTCCTCCTGCAGCACCATAAAGTAATTTCTGGGTAGCAATGCTACGAATTATAATAGTGATATAGTGATCCTTCAGCGTACAGTAGTTCCTTTACAGTACAAACTGTAGCACTGTGGAATGATTTGCCAAGGGACATTAGACAGTCCGAATCAATGAATGTCTTCAAAAATCGTTAAGGGAGTTTTTCTCTTTTAGTTCATAACTTATAAGCAGTTAGGTTTTTTGTAGGTTTTATATCTTATAATAATTTTATATTTAGACTTTTTAGTTTAACTTATGATATAGAAATGTAGACTATTTTTTGTACACTTGCTACACTTTTTGCCATTTTTTGTTAAAACGGCAGTATAAACATGATATGATATTTATATTTTTGAAATGTTTTTTTTACGACCTTTCATTTGACACCCATATTGCTAAGATAAGAGAAAGAAATACACACGTCCCCCCTTTTTCCCCCATTTACAGGCGCCATTTTGAAAATTTATATAGCCTATGTCACTGCCACAATTTTTACAAATTCAACGACACCTCACATGTCAAAATCCGTTCAGCCATTTAGGCTGTAGCGCGTGCCGAAGAAATGCACATACATACGCTCGAAAAACATAACCCTCCTTCTGACGCAGCCGGGTAAAAAATCTTATTTTTTAATTTTTGTCTGTTTGCCTGTCCATTTTTTTAGCCTTATCACTGAGACTACACGAGTAGTGGCATAAGTTAATTTGTATCCTAATATTCCCATGGGAAAGGGAATTATTCCGATGAAACCGCCGGCGTTAGCTACTATTATACATGTCGCAGCGTCTTGGGCGTATATAAGGGAGGGTTTAGGGGTCTGGACCCCCCTTAGCACTGAACGTAAGTAATAAACATCGAGAATTATTTATCTGATGTATAATATTAGACAATATATACCGTTCACGCGTCGCACTTGTAAGATTTGCATCAAGAATTCTATGGTTTACTGCGGAGACTAAGCCTACCCTAAGCTACCTAATTTATCATTTTTGGATCTCCAATGAGAAAGCTATAACTACGCCCGTGCACACCGTTGGATCTCTATAGGCCAACTTATTCGGATGCTTTTGGGAATAATCCATAATCAATCATATTCAGTAGGTACACAACACGATTACATATTTCACGTTCTCTTTTTCATTTAACGATTATTTGACAAGTCTTATAATATTCCTATTTCATTCATAGTTCACAACGCTGATAATCCACACTAGTCCTTAAAAACTTACCTAAAATTTCTCTCCGACATACATATTTAAATATTCAACACGAAGTATCCCAGTATTGCAATTAATTTTGTTAGCCTCGTGAAATTGGGCAATTGCAATGTCTCCCTGGAGATATTTCTTAGGTACATAAATAACTATTGTTGTGAAACTTTACTTGTTTGTTCGTAATTTATAAGCCCATTACAATATCAAGTGCCTAGAGTTTACTTGAGTAATTAATTTTAAGTTTATAAATTATTTAAGTGTCAATTCCACTCCATTTATATAAAGTACCTAGCATATATTATATATAGTACCTTGTTTTTATTTACCATAAGCCTTTGACTGCAATGGCACCTGATGGTAAGTTATGATGCAATCTAAAATGGCGGCGGGCTATCTTGTTAGTAATGGAATGAAATGCACACCTGGTTTCTGCACGAAATTTACCAGGGATGCTAAATCGCTTGGCGGTATGTCTTTGCCGGCAGAGCGGTAAGGTAAAATACGATCAATTACAATTACAATTTTATTCAGATATATGTAATGTTATTTGACGACCTCCGTGGCGCAGTGGTATGCGCGGTGGATTTATAAGACGGAGGTCCTGGGTTCGATTCCCGGCGGGGCAGATTGAGTTTTTTCTTAATTTGTCTTGGTCTGGCTGGTGGGAGGCTTTCACCGCGGCTAGTTACCACCCTACCGACAAAGACGTACCGCCAGGCGATTTAGCGTTCCGGTACGATGTCGTGTAGAAACTGAAAGGGGTGTGGATTTCATTCTACTCCTAACACATTAGCCCGCTTCCATCTTAAATTGCATCATCATTTAACATCATATGTGATAGCAATCAAGGGCTAAGTTGTAGTCAATAAAAAAATGGATTTTATAGCATGCTGCACTAATTCAGTTTGATCTTATCGGCAGCTCGCCTTAAGAAACAGCCAAAGCTTCCGAGCAGCCAGACCTGGTCCAATTAAAATCTCAATAAGCCCAACCGCGAATCGATCCCAGGACCTCCGCCTTGTAAATCCACCGCGCTTTTAACTGCGTCACGGAGGCCATCAACTGATACAAAAACTAACATATAAAATAATAAATGATAGCGATTGTTAAAAATGTATTAAGTTCGAACCATTAAAGCCTTCGATACAGAACCGTGTTGTATTATAAACCTACATTTTCTAAGCTCTATTGTACACAAATACAATAACGTCAAACGCTCGTTATAAATAAACTAGATATTGATACCTACATTCCCTTTGTAATAGCATCAGCTGGCTAACCTCGCTACAATACTACCTTATCTTTGACGTGCCATAGAAACAACTGTATATTGATAACTAGCTGTGTCCCGTGATGTTCCCGCACCCGGGTAGATACCACTTCTATGAAAATATTGGAATAAAAAGTACCAAAACCTCTGTACCTAATTTCATTTAAATCCGTTCAGACTTTAGACCGTGGCCTGTGTAACAAATATCCATTAAATAGTTAATTTTTCTGAAATTTTGCCAATATGTTCGTGCGTAATTTTCGAAATTTGTCTGGAAACACTGAAGCTGCAAGGCATGGCGAGTTCCTAAAACGTGTTAAATAAAGAATTACATAGCCTTTGTTATTTGCATACAAATTCCATAAATAAGGTAGAAAGAATTTTTATGAAATATGACATACTTAATAACTTAACATACCGGATATTTTTATTAGGCACTGTGTTGGATTTTTCCACCTACACTATTAGTAGTATTTTTGAGACAAATATCTTAGCATTCCATGGATTCACCGTGCGGGTGCCGGGTCCATCGCGTGGCTGAGAGAAAAACTCCGAACAGAGCCCGAGACTTTTGACTCGGGTGTAGGTTTAAAAGAGTACTCTTAGTGACGGCCGGTAACACTCACCTCCTCTGTTCAAGTTATTCTCCCTGCCAAATTCGGAAGGACCCTACTAGAGCAGCTTTGGACACTCGTTCCAATATGGAGCTTACTGCACTTCTAGTAAGGCCAAGGTCTTTTAGCAGGTTATAGAGAGACTTCGCTGGTATACATCTCGCACCTACTTCTACCGCGTATTAGCTAACCACATAGCCATTTTTAGTTAGTTCATTAATAAGGTCATAATATTTATTTACTTTGAATACATGGTCTTTAGGGATGTTTGTTTCCCACGGCACTGTAAGCTCAAGAAGTACCTATTTTCTCGACAAATGCGAAAATTTTATATGTACTCTTACAAGGTGAAATAATTGGCAGGTGAAACTAAAAATGCAGTAAAATACGTCATATAATAAATTGTGACAGAACTCGTAGGAAAAATGTACTTAATAGTATTTGTCTAAACCTGGCATAAATAACAGTTATATAATTTTATCATCAGTATGTGAATGGAAAACTACTTGCAACAGATAAAGTCCTGACGAAAATGCAAAAGATTTGAATGCCTATCATTTGGTTATCAAAATGATAATGATTCATTTAGTACTCTTATCAGTATACCCCTATATTATCATCACGTTTTTCTGTATGCTATCGAAATATATCAGCATTATTCTCCTTAAAATTTAAATGATTATCGGGCATATTTTAATACTATATTTTATGTCTTTCAATTATAATTGAGTGATAATAGAATCCAGTGGTTAAGTACCTACGTATAAATCTATAATCTGGGCATAGCAGTTCTATGCAATTAAAAACAAATTATTTTCAAATCGGGTTAAACGATTTTCATTACTAGTTTATAATTTAGAAAATCGATGTGACACTATTTGAAAATGTGGTTAACCATACGAGTATGTTTATACATATAGTATTTATACCTATGCACATGCGTCTTTTACGTTTAATTGATGGAAAATCTGGTATTGTGAGTGAAATGTGTATACTGTGCTATTAGTCTTATGTTTAAATTTGTTCTTCTAGGCCTAGGGCAGCCATGTCTAACGAAAAGTCACTGGTGGGCCAAACACATAAAGAATATAGACAACGTAGGCCACAAAACCTAATCAGAAATAGATAATAAAATCAATTACTGAAAATTCTTAAGACTGTTGGTCTTAAGACTGAAATGTATTTTTTAAGCTATTGCATAGCTTCTATCGCGGGCCTTGAGCGTGGAGACCGAATCCAGAAATTCCGTAACGAAAAAACCTAACACCCCCTAAATATCAAAAACATAATATCAAAAGCACAATTTCGGCAGCGACGTCATCGGGGAAAGTGCCCTAGCGGTAAGGCGCTCTAAGTGCCCGGATTGCCAGAGAGACGGTATTCGAACCCGCGTCTCTCTGGCAATCCGGGCACTCAGAGCGCCTTACCGTTAGGCCACGGTCTCGATGACGTCGGTAGGTAAACATAAGTTGATAAAAAATGCTATGCAATAGTTTTACCGCGGCAGTCTCCGAGTGCCACACGTCCTTTTTATTCTGTGATTTGATACTTACATTAAAATAAACAGTTGTTTGGTAATGTGAATGGAGTGGTAACAGCGTGAGCTTTTTCAGTCAATTTTTAAAACCGTCACTGTCCGCAGAAAAGTGCTAAAACGAAAGTGGCTCTCGAGTAGCGTGTTTTATATGACTGGTATTATAGGGAAACTGAGTTCCTAGACTCTAATTCTGGGACATGATATATTGGGGTTTTGTTTTCTTCCAATAATTTTTAAGTTGCCCGGAAATGGGAAGTTGTTGCTAACATCACTATTTCTTGGCTTGGTCAGTACCCGATAGAGATCTTTCTACATAACAGAAAGTACGCCTTTGGCCAGTACAAAGATGGCCAATAGAAACATGGCCAATAAAATAAGTCGATGATAATGATAATTTACATAAAATACGCCTGAAGCTTCTGAAGTAACTATTATTTTATATCTAGAAGCACAAAATTGATTAAAGTGCTTATTATTTTATTAAAATGTCTCATATATATGACGATAACAAAGTATTAATTATTTATTTAAATCAAGTTTCGTGAATATTTTCCATTATTTTTTAAAATAGAACAACGGCACTGCAAAGCTGCGTTGCGTGACATGCTTATGATTACAAAACCAAGTTCTAAACTAGTCGGGCATAATCCGACAATGATATGAGTTTAGCTGTTTCCAATTTCGTTATTTATTTAAATCGGTTTACAAGTGAAGTTTTTTGGAAAATAAACAGAAAGAGCGGCCACTTTACAAAAAGCTAAACTTTTGTAAGTTGTTTACACTGATTAGATCATTTCAGAGCTTTCAAATAGAATTGGGACGCATTCTTAGTGAAGCGAGTACATGCATTCTGAATCGATATTCCCTTTTGCAAGAGACGTAAACTAATATTGCATTACATTCACAAAATGGAAAAACATTTTCTAAATTATTTATTTTTCTTACAATGCAGCAACCGTAGAATAACTGTACATTAAGGTTTCAATAACGCAAAAATCAGCAAGTCTATCAGTAAATAGTAACTCTACTACTGTCTGTAGTATTTTGCTTTTGTTTATTATGTTCTTAAAACTATCTAAAGTTTTAGCAGGTCGACATAAATACTAGAGGAAGCCCGTGGTATCACCCGCGCAGAGAGACTCGTGAGAATTTCGGGATATACGTGACCTATGTGCTAATCCATTGCAAATTATATTAAAATCGCTCCAGCCGTTTAGTCGTGAAGAAGTAACAAACACACACACTCACAAACTTTCGCCTCTATAGTATTTAGTAGTATTAGTAAGGATTGATCAATAAAAATTTTTAAATAAAAAAAGAACTGACCCAAAACTTCCTTCAATTTTCCCAGGATATCATCATCAGATCCTAACATGATAACTATGGGACCATATTGGAAGTGTGCCCGTTCTAATAAAAAAAGAATTATCAGAATCGGACAACTCTGTAAAAAGATATGCGTGGTCATACATAAAAAATTCATTCTCCGTACATACATTCCTCCGTTTTTTTTCGTCGGTTAAAAATGTAACTCTTTTATTTTTATTTTATTTTACTAATATATGCCCATTTATATACCCTTTTAAATCATATAACCCTCAAATAGAGTTGCGTATCAAGCTCCAACCCACATGGCAAGTCATGTTCAAGTAGATACACTCAGATATGTTGAAGAATCTCTTGACCGCTCGGTTCAACGATCTACCTCTCAGTATACTAGAAAAACGGAAAACAATAGGTGGGTTAATAATCTTATGCAGATGTAGCGCGGGTGACGCTGCATTTTTTCCTATTATTTATAAGAATGTGCAGTAAATATATTTTTATTTTGTAACTAAACGTGTCACGATTTAATAATTTAAATTGGATATATTTTCCATAAATATGCGCAATTTCATGATATAAGTAACAATTAAAATAAAAAAAAAATTTAACAAAAAATAGAACCAACTCAAAATGCACTAAAAAGTAAAAAATAACGTGTCATTAAGTTGCTTTAATTTACTTAAGCCTATCTATGAAGTCAGTGCCAGCAAGTTTAAGGAACATTTATTTAACGTAGTAAAGCAGTTTGTAGGTTCTAGGTAACGTCCTTAAAGTAGAAACCTTGGCTGGCTGGTGTGAAGCTTCGCCGGTGGCTAGTTACTACCATACTTTTTACCATCCGAGTAACCAAGTGCCAAGCCCGCTTTCATTTTTTTCTTTTTATCAATTACAAGTTTTTACCAATGTCAAGTGATGATGCAATCTAAGATGGAAGCGGGCTAACTTGGTAGGAGTAGGATGAAATCCACATCCCTCTCGGTTTCTACACGACATCGTACCGGAACGCTAAATCGCTTGGCGGTACGTGTTTGTCGGTAGGGTGGTAACTAACCACGGCGAAAGCCTCCCACCAGCCAGAACAAGACAAATTAAGAAAAATCTCAATCAGCCCCGCCGGGAATCGAACCCAGGACCTCCATCTTATAAATCCACTGCGCAAAACACCACCGAGGTCGTCAAATTTTAGTTGCCTGGCTGGTGTGAGGCTTCGCCGGTGGCTAATTACCACCCTACTTTTTACCATCCGAGTAACCAAGTACCAAGCCCGCTTCCGTCTTAGATTGTATCTTGTTGCAACAGGTGTTACTACAGTCTAGGGTAAGCGCGTCGTGGTGGGTCTCAGCTTCATACCCCCTCTCCTACAAGGACGGAGATCTGGCCCTGTAGTGGGCCTTTAATATTTAACTATATCAGCAATTTAAGACTGAGTATAATTCACTAAAAATCACCCGTCTTCCAGAGCTTTGTTACAGAATCTAAAAGAAACTCTTTATCCTTCAAAACATAACAATTTTACACACAGTATAGATATGATAATACCTAGATACACTCGCATAACGTCATAGATACTAACATTTAATTACGCATTATACTTTGCTCGGCCACCTTGATGTGCTCGACTCAGGCTTAAGTCGTAAAACATTTATCTTTATACATGTGATGTTAAACTCAAAATAACAGCGTTATTTCGGCCCGTTGTTAGATTACGCTAGCTTTCAGTAGATTATGGCACGTAAACTCGCGTAAACGATATAAAATCCCTTTCAAATATTGGATTTTAGGAGGGATTAATTAATTCAATATTGGAGAATCAAATTTCGCTCAGATGTGTTTAAAATGTGGCCACATATGTGGACTAAAGCTAAATGTACAACCAGGCAATTATAATGTATCCTATTTCAGAAGTAGAGTAAGACAGTTAGTATGGTATGATTAATCCAAAAGAAATTTATCGTAACTACATGCATTTTTAAAAAATATTTTGAATAGTACAAAAGCTTAAAGATCATATCTCATTAGGGCCAGCCGGGAGCTGAACCGCACCGCCTCGCCTCGAGTGGTTAGTATACTTTGTATGGATTTGTATGGGCATTTGCTCATTACATTAACTCCGTACCATCACCCGACCCCCTCGCCCGCGAGGTGTACACGCGCGGACTGCGAGTGGACCACTCGATGATAGTCACGTTCTAATGCTTATGAGAGAAAGATATATGCCATCGCGGAATTTTTTTTAAAGCTAATAAAGAGAAACAATCCTGCTCTTTATTTATACTTGTATACCAAAGGATTAGGTAATATTTTTGTTGAAAGGTCGAGTTTGCCCGCTTCCATCTTAGATTGCATCATCACCTAATAACTAAAAAAACCCGCCCATACACTTCCACTTAATTATTTTATTTATTTAAAAGCACTCAATCTAATAAGCCGTGACTTGTACAAGAAAATGTAGTGCCCTTTCCCAGCTCGAAGCATAGTTTACCAAACTAAAAGACGGTATTGCTTATAAGCCAGTGTAATTTAAGGTGAGGTAGGTGAAGCTGTTCACAAAAGCAAACACCAACATTGAAACAATGTTTGCAACAACTGCAATACGGTTTGCGGAGATCTATTATTAAATTTTCCAAAATTAAACGGCATTCGATGACCATGTAACGTTATTTTAACGTGAGTTATGCGATTATGGGTTTTAGCTAGTCAAATACAAGCTTTGGTTAAATATTGTGGATGTTTTGGATCCAAGATTAGATATACCCATACAGTCACCTTTCCCTCAAAAACAAGAACTGTTGTCAAGAAAAGGTAATTGACAACATCTACTCGAACAAAAGTTTTTTTTTTATGATAGAAGCTCGCGCTTATCTACGATTTCACCATGTTTTTTTTATCGACTACAACTTGGTCCTTGGCTGCTATCACACCTGATGTTAAATGATGATGCAGTATATGATGGAAGCGGGCTAACTTGTTAGGAGTGGGGCGGAAATCCACACCCCTTTCGGTCTAAGGTGGGACGCGCCTGCTTAAAAATGCCTCTTGTTTTAAAGATGCCCAAGTTGTACGAATGAGGAAAAACTGACCTTGGATGTGCATTCCAAACCTTAGCTATGCGTATAATAAAAGTAAAGAAATTATTTGTACGTGTTATTTTATATTAGACTGTTCCATATCTAGAACTCATATATATTCAGCCGCGGTGGTGTTTTAAAAAAATGAATATTTCCCTGGAAATTATGTTCAGGTAAATATATTATAATAATTCAACCTAATAAATAATAAATATCATCATAAAGCAGGCTATAGAAGATTTGCAACAATAAATTAATGGAATATTTGACGATTATTTGGCACGTTTCCATCTTAGACTACATCATCACTTAACATCAGGTGTGATATCAGTCAAGGGCCAACTTGTAGTCGATAAAAAAAATATCTCTTTTGACTAACAAAATGTAAACATACTGAACAGTAAAAAAAACATGTAAATTAATAAGCATTGCTACATACGCTTATTAATTTACATGTTTTTTTTATGACAAAAAGTTGGCCCTTGACTGCTATCACACCTGATGTTAAGTGATGACGCAATCTGAGATGGAAGCGAGCTAACTTATTAGGAGTAGGATGAAAATCCACACCCCTATCGGTTTCTACGCAACATCGTACCGGAACGCTAAATCGCTTGGCGGTACGTCTTTGTCGGTAGGGTGATAACTAGCCACGGCGAAAGCCTCCCACCAGCCAGACCAAGGCAAAATTAGAAAAATGTCAATCTGCTCCGCCGGGAATCGAACCCAGGTCCTCCGCCTTATATATCCACCGCGCATACCACTGCGGCATGGAGGTCGTCAAAGGTGCTTTATACATGTAACTGTATAAAGCAAACAAAGTATTAAAATCATTTCCCTGTTTCGATTTTTAAAAGAATCAAAAAAATTGCTACTTATATTAAAAGAAAAGCCAATCCAAATATATTTTTTCATACATTTTTGGAATGATTAAAAATTGTTAAGTATAGCAAAAACGTGCCAAAAAACTTAATTAGATGGAGATTAAGAAGAAAATTTTAAAGTTTCGTACAGAAGTGGCAATGGACGACCGACGGCCTGTACTTCGATGAGCCAATGGACGTTGTAGACCCCCTATGCTGGAATGACACCCCAAAAGAGTAAGTGTACCGATGATACCCCAAAAGAGTAAGTGTACCGATGATACCCCAAAAGAGTAAGTGTACCGATGATACCCCAAAAGAGTAAGTGTACTGATGACGTTAAGCAAGTTAATCCGCCCGCACATGCAATCACACCTGATGGTAAGTGATGATGCAATCAAAGATGGAAGTCTACATGGCATAGTACCGGAACGCTAAATCGCTTGGCGGTACGTCTCCCACCAGCCAGACCCGAATCACTTGATTTCATCGTTTACGAAAACCTCACAAGTACCCACCAGCCAGACTAATTCAGAAAATCTAAATTGGCCCTACCAAGAAATGCACCCAGGACTTCAGTCTTATAAATCATACATACCACTGTGCCACGGAGGCCGTCAAAACTCATTCCGTTTCATTTGTTTTGTTGTTTCGACAACTCTACAATAGTTGCGTATATCCATTAGTTTAGTTAGCCCGCAGTAAAGAAACGATCAGATGAACGTCTATATTCCGTTCATCTGATTTTTCAAACCATCCAAACATCAATTTTTGCTTTGTGAAACATTTTTTCCCTTTATTCGAGAACCAGGAACGTTGTGTCAATACAAACTTTACACGAAACCAAATTGTTGAAATAACATTTTCGTCGGTTCTCAAACATGAAACTTTTAGCAAATGTAGGTCAAATTCCAAACGAACCAACTACACATTTTTAAAGTTAAACACTCGTAATTACTGAACTGCATGTACATAAACTAAACTACGTAACACGACATGCAATGTAACAAGTCAACAGTTATTTTCGGCCGGTAAATAATAATAAACGAAGCCAGATCGTGGCGGATATTATATCCACAGCAGATAAAAGTGTTTCCCTAAGCGTTCGTGAAAATATTTGTTATAATATTACGATCGTGTTTGCCCATTGAGGGGAAAATTGGTTTAGAGTTTTGCAACTATGCCTACTCGAATACTATACCGAACTAGGGAGGTATAATAAAGTTTTCATTTAATAAAATTACTAATTCAAATAATTATTGTAAAAACAAAAACCCGACTGCTTAGCACCCGGCTGCATATCATCGTTATCAGCCTATTAGTGGCCCACTACAGGGCCAGGCCTCCCTCCTTATAGGAGAGGGGATATGGAGCGTACACCCACCACGCTGCTCCAATGCGGGTTGGCGATAATGTTTCATTTATTACGAACACTATCATGTTGATGACAGTGACCGAGACCGACGGCTTAACGTGCTCTCCGAGTCACGGGGGTGTATCACCACCAACTTCCCGACTCCGGGTTTGGAATGTACTGAGAATTTCATAGAAGAATGAAAAACTCAGAATTATTCCGCGACCCAACCCACGATTCGAACCCAGGACCTCGTGATCGAAGCCAGATAGGCTAACCACTAGACCAACGAGGCAGTCAGTCGGCTGCATATATATATACCTATATATTTAAAATGGGCTTTTCACGATCTGTTATTACATATACTAACTTCGTTAAAGCAGGCTCAAGTACAAATTCCACCAGCAAGCCTTATTCAATTCTGGGCTCTGCTCCTGATTGGACTATATTAATGGACACGTATGATAAGCACTATAAAATCCCGGAAGACTTAGCTATTACGACATCTAGACCGGACATATTTCTTTTTTCCAAACAAATTAAACGTATAGTACTTGTCGAGCTTACAGTGCCGTGGGAAACAAACATCCCTAAAGACCACGTATTCAAAGTGAATAAATACTATGACCTTACTAATGAACTAACCAAAAATGGCTATGTGGTTAGTTTATACGCGGTAGAAGTGGGTGCGAGGGGCATACCAGCGAAGTCTCTCTACAACCTGCTAAAAGACCTTGGCCTTACTAGAAGCGCAGTAAGCTCCATATTGGAACGAGTGTCCAAAGCTGCACTAGTAGGGTCCTTCCGAATATGGTTGGGCAGGGAGAATAACTTGAATAGAGGAGGTGAGTGTTGACGCGCGTCACAAAGGGTACCCTTAAACCTACACCCGAGTCACAAGTCTCGGGCTCTGTTCGGAGTTTTTCTCTCAGCCACGCGATGGACCCGGCACCCGCACGGTGAATCCATGGAATGCTAAGATATTCGTCTCTCTTATTTCTAAGCGTTTTTAAGCCGCCGCCGCCATATTGAAACAATTTTGACGAACTCAACGACACCTCAGAATATATCAAAATCTGTCCAGCCGTTTAGGCTGTAGCCAAAGAATGGGCATACATACATAGGCACTAAGAACTACCCTCCATCTGACGCAGTCGGGTGAAAAAATGTGCGACAAAAGGAGAGTACAGCTAAGAATACGTACTATTTACTACACACAAAACTAAACATTTTTTTTTATGTTTTGTCTCTTTTATTGTTAAAAATTATACCAAAACGTGTTTCCATACTGTAGTCTAAGCCAATAACCATAGTAACTGCCTGATAAGTCCAGTCAAAGCCTTCGGGACTTTGGACCACGATAATCTGGGTTCAAGTCAAACGTCAGTCGGCTTTTCCTTCGACCAACTAATTTTCTGTAAAATCTTTCATGCTGGCATTTGGAAGTTGATAGTGTTACATTTCCAATTCTCGAAAAACACTTTAGTGCAATGAACTTCATTACGTAAAGAACATTGCCTTTTTGTTTAATAGCTATTGATGAGCTTAGATTATACCATGAAATAACAATTAAACTTTAAATTGTACGGTGTGGTAAATAATAAGAAATAAAATACACTCGTACAAACATAACATAAGATACATAAGAGCACACAATTCCAACTTTTCACCCTCCTATAACAGTTGGGTAAAAAAAGTTTTTTTAGTATAAGTTCGACGTTGAGTTCGATTTTAATAATGATTGTAGCATGGCGCTAACGCCATTCAGCGACGGCTAATAAATAAATGTGTGTACAATAATTATTCGGCACCTACATATAGATTTATTTAACTTCGAACAGAAAGTTTGCGGGCTGGTATAATTACTTTGATCATGAAGGCACTGACGTGTTAAATTTATAACATACAGAGGCACGTAAGCCTGCCGCTAAATTAAAAATTGTGCTTTGTTTTAAAGTAAAGGTAGAGATTTATTAGGTACAGGTACGTATTAAAGCTACGTTTATTTTAACCATTTAATCAAGGAATAAAGGCCGATGCTCATTAGAACCACACGGCAACCTACACCGCCTCCCCTCATAATTCTTGATATGGACTTCTAATCCCACGGGCATACGCCTACAACACGAGTTCCGTATAGCGTCACTAGATCACCTCACTCGAAAGCTACGGCGACTTCGAATTGCTTGCTTGCTTGTGTACTTGCCTTGTCAACTCATAGTTCATGGGAAAACCGCACGCTTTTTACACAAGGACCATAGATTCCTATATGAAT
Source organism: Mycalesis mineus (assembly GCA_034621355.1). Classification (NCBI taxonomy): domain Eukaryota; kingdom Metazoa; phylum Arthropoda; class Insecta; order Lepidoptera; family Nymphalidae; genus Mycalesis; species Mycalesis mineus. The sequence continues at coordinate 8,682,479 of CM067886.1, read as the reverse complement.
GTGGAGGCTACGACGTGCCTATTCATTAACTACGTGAGGTAAACTTTTTAGTTTGACCATTTATCGACAATATTACATTCGATGACCTCATCGATTGCAGTGTTTAGTTATCTACAATGGCTAGTCCTGTACCGGGTAGCTTTATTAAGTCATGATCCAAAGTTAATTTATTAAAAGTTCTAATATTAATAAATATTTAAGCATAAGTCTAGCACCTCGTTGTACGTTGTACAAAAATGCTTCTTATAAAATATTAGGTGATGCTGTACAAATAGTCTAACTTCCTTATTCTTTTTATTGCAGCAGCTAATGTTTCTTTCAGGGTTTAATGTAATCTAATCTGCTTTTCCAGTTTAATAAAATTCAATTACACTTATTAAGTAAAAATGTTAGGTCTTTTAAGAATGTAAATATTCGTACCAGTTTAAAGTAAAATAGAAAATAAAGATAATAACCTACAACAACATTTATCAAAAATTATCTTTCAAACTAAAATAAGATAACTTTCCATTATGATAATAATTCCCGTAACTAACTTTGAAAAAGTTAAATAAGTACGTAAAGTTTTGTTCCTAGAGGAGACACCTAATTTCACTACGCATCTACTTATATTTGTTTCGCTTATTTTATAAATAGTAGCAGTGATTATTAAATATTAATTTAGATACTTAATAATAAACGCACGTCATAAAATTAATAAAATGATATATATTACAAATAATATATAGGTACTCACCAGTGCTAAAGATGACAAAGTTTTCATATGCTGAAGATTAGCCGGCGGCGGCGGCCGCATGCTGACCGCCGCACATGGCCTCAAACATGAGAAAACTCAGACAAAAGTCACTCACTTATTACTATAACAAAGAAAAATATACCGCAGAGTATTAAAAATTCAAAATCAAAGTGGTAAACGAACACGCGCGCGATCAAATGTTCAATGTTTACCTGACGAAGCGGCGCGGCGCTTTGAGCCGCGTACAGCGCCCACGAGGCAAAAGCCGACTGAAGCTTTAGGCGGGCGGCGGCACCCCTACGCTTCGCCCCTCGCCTGCCAACATTGCCCTTAAAATTCTTCAAATTCAGCCACACACTTTAGAACACCGTTACAAGTCTCTTCAGCTCCATTGAAGCCTGTTTAATCAATCTCGACGGAACTCCCCAAACTTTCCCGCATTCGAAGTGTAATAACAGGAAAATGATTGGATGAAGCATGTTATCCCAATTTACTCATATAATCACGTTCTATTGATTCATGACCTACTTAGAAAAATAACATTTTATTGCGTAGTTTTAAAATTCAGACCACATCAAGAACGGCACAATAGAGCCTATAAATATTCAAATTTTATGCATTTATTAAGATTATAATTAATTTTACGAATCGGGATTTGGTTATGGTAATAAGTTTGAAATTCAAGAAGCTTAGTTCAGGAAAATTTAAATTAGTCCTGGTTTTGATGCCGATGCTTCACGTTTTTATTTACTTATTTTGTGTAGGTATTGTTTCTCACTGAAGCGCTTTTTCTCCGAAGTCGAAGTATCATATACCAGTATAAAACATTAAAATGATAATCATTAATTACGATCAGTCTGAATGATTATCGATACGTATGGTATAAAATTTAATAAGACAATATTGGGCGTGATCTTATTTATATTACCATGCATTCATTATAATTTATTTAAAGAATTTTAAAATCTTGACAACTACTTTAACAAAGTAGACATACGGCTCATATCATAACAGATCATCCGCATATATGCATGCATGCAGTGCCTCTTCAATCATCAAAATCTTTTCCTTCGATCAAAAATGTTGTTATAGTATATTATTACTATTTGCCAAATCACTATCATATCACATAATAGAGTACGCTAACTAAACATATCTCTATTTTCAAGAAATGTTATTAATATAGTAAAAACTTTTTGTTTATTTTTTTGGGACAAAATTATAAAATAAACAAACTGAGGAAACATGATAATTGCAACCAGAAATTCTGCGTATTTAGTGTCATATTGCCTATACCTACCTGGAAAAGCTAGGTTTACAAAGCTTTGAATTTCACAGGCAGATTCAGTTGTTCAAATACAATCCTCTTAGATACATCACATCGTGATGCTGCGCTAGATCGAAGTTTTACACGGTATAAACGGAAGAATTTCGAATACCCATCTACGTTTGAAAGTGCCTTCGTGAATAATGTAAGAAGAGATAATATAAACAGACTCTCGGGACTGCGAGTGCTTCAGTTATTCTATAGGTACCCGAGTAGCTGGACTGGCAAATGACAAAAATATATTGAACACTATCTGCGCCACGCGATTTATTCCGTCTAGATATTTTTCCTGTGGGAATATTCTGATAAAAAGTATCCTTTGTGCTGTTCCAGACTATAATTTATGTGAGTTTAATTTTATCCAAATCGATTTATCCGTTTTAGTGTGATTGAGTAATGCATTTATCTATCAAAAAATTGTAACCTATATACCTAATATTAGCTTTGCTTGCGATTTCGCCCGCAAAGCTTCAGTTCATGTGGGAATATCAAGACATAAAAGCCAAGTTATAATCAAGTTATGTATCTATTTCCGTTTTAAATTTCAGCCAAATCGGTTGGTTATTAGTAGTTGCGGCGTGAAGTAATGACAATACATAAAATTACTAGCTGTAGCCGGCAAACGTTGTTTTGCCATGTATATTATTTCTAGGAAACATTTTTTTATAAAGGGGTTGATAGTGTAGGGGTGAAAATTTAAGGTTGTGTATATTTTTTAATGCCACATTATAAAAAAATTGTCCAAAAATTTAAAATACAATGTTAGGGGTGGCCAACCCTTATCACTTAGGGGTATGAAAAATACATAGTAGCCGATTCTCAGATTTACTGGATATGCATATAAAATTTCATAAAAATCGTTTAAGCCGTTTTGGAGGAGTATGGTAACAGTGTGACCCGAGAATTTTATATAAGACTAGATGACCCGGCAAACGTTGTTTTGCATTAAAAATTAAAAAAAAAATTAGATGAAAATTAGATAGTAGCCAATTCTCAGACCTGCTGAATACGCATATATAATTTGGTAAAAATCAGTAAAGCCGTTTCGGAGGAGTACGGTAACTAACATTGTGACAGGGAAATTTTATATATTAGACTAGATATACTTTCAACTTTATAATATCAATGTGATAATTTTAAAATAGGATTAACTTAATAAACACTTTGTAAATTTAAACACGCGGTTAACCTATTTGTTAAAATGATTAAGCCAAAATAACGCACCAATTTATGCGTTTAATCATCGAAATGATATTCCGTAACTGGCTATGATAACCGCAGATGATTGCAATTTAGCTTTTGATTCCTGATTAATGAACACGCTTGTAATGATTTCTATGGATTAAACGATTTAGTCGTGACAAATAACCATGAAGTAAGAATAATAGTGGGGAAGGTTACATGGAGATAAATAATTAATAGAGATAGTGGCTCATTTGGTCGTGTTCTAAGTTTTAATGGAATTAATTAAGAATAACTTCTTAGTCTGTAACATTTATGACCTGTAGCGCTATTCTGTAACGATTATTTTGTAACTCGAGAGTGTGAGTGTAGTGACTCTATTTGTCTTCGTCTATCACGATTCGTGATAGATAGAGACATACGAAACACACTGTAGAGTCCTTTAAACTGCGTTATATAGCTCTACAACTTATCTAATAAAAATGCTATATTCATTAGCTCAAAATGCTATATAACATGTGCGTCCACACTGCCGGTCTAGGGCGGTTAAAACGTGGGTGCGAGCCGCCGTTTGCGCTCACAGTGTAAGTTGCAATGGGCGGGCGCCTACCGCGACGGCCTCGAACGAGATATAAGCCCGCACAGCATTCAAACGGTTCTACCTGCGCGTTCTGTTCACAACGGGCTTAATGAGAACATTTCCAATGTAAGCAATAAGTATGAGAAAAGGGAAATGACGGAAAATGGAAGAGAACCCACACTATGATGTTCGGTGCACATCTATCTAACCGTATCATCATTATCAGCCTATTAACGGCCCACTACAGGGCCAGGCCTCCCTCCTTATAGAAGAGGGAATATAGAGCGAACACCCACCACGCTGCTCCAATGAATTGACGGGCTTAGGATGATAATGTTTCATTTATTAACGATCACTATCAGATGTTGATGACAGTGACCGAGCTTGGAAAAAAAAATCGTCAATATTTGGTAGCGACCAGAAGTGTAAAATTATGGTTGCGTTTAAAGCAAAGTATGTAGACTTTGCTGGACCAGTAGGATTTAAGAAACTATATGCCAAATATAATTTCTTAAAAGGAAGTCAATATTAAAGTAACTGCGAAGCGTGTTTATTTTCGCACTCAATACAACCTGTAATTTCATAAGCTTTTAGGTACTTCAATTTATTTTTCTCTCATTTATTTTTATTTACATATATTTTTTTAATTTTTAAGAATGTTATATATAGTACAAAAATTTATAAAAAAAACACTATTAAAAATTAAAAAAAAAAATTTGCTCCTCCATTTACGGGGCCTTTGCGGGCCCAAGCAACCGGTGGTCAGGGCTCCAGAGTGAGGAACCGTCTCACAATACGCGCCGTTTCAAGGACTACAGCCTTCTGTATGTCTGGATCAAGGGTCAGCCGACCCATGATCCAACAATTAAGCGAAAGCTTCTTAAGGTGTTGGCCGAAGCTTTTCGCAAAAAGACCATTGACTGAAATGACTATCGGAACAATAATAGTTGACTCAACATTCCACATGGCGGTAATCTCGTGAGCAAGGTCCAAGTATTTTGATACTTTTTTTTATTTTCGGCTTTCACGAGGTTATCGACGAACAGTAATATCAACAATTATTGCACGGCGTACTGATCAATCGACTTATTAATACGTATACGTACGTACGTTATAAAGATTAAAAAATAATTTAATTATGTACTCGTAAGCTTCCGATAAACTAATTAAGATGATGCGTTATCGGTTAAAAATTTGAAGTCTAATATGAATAGCGGAAGATCAATCAACTATTTACAACCCAACAATTTCATATTTTAAAGCGGTATTGGTATTTACTCAGAAGTAAACTGGCTAGAGGACGCGACTTTGTGTGCTTTGAATTCGCATTTTGAATTGTATACTTGTCTTTCTTGGGAATGTTGGAAGGGGAAGACCAAGACGAACGTTCCTGGATGGAGTCCAGCACATTCTTATGGTCTCATTAACGACCAGTGATCAAAAGTACCCTAAAGCGACGTACTTGTATGAAAGGTTTAAATTATTTAATTTTGAAATTAAATAATATAGAAGAAACGAGAGAGATATGAGTGGATCGTGGCAAGTGGAAGGGCGTGGTGTCTGCCTAGGTACCCCTGCGGGAAAGAGGCGTGATGTATGTATGTATAGATGTATGCTTTTCATCCGTTTCTTTTGCTCTCCGTTCTCTTTAAGATTATTAAAAATTAAGACGACTTCCGTGGCGCAGTGGTATGCGCGGTGGATTTATAAGACGGAGGTCCTGGGTTCGATTCCCGGCGGGGCAGATTGAGATTTTTCTTAATTTGTCTTGGTCTGGCTGGTGGTAGGCTTTCGCCGTGGCTAGTTACCACTCTACCTACAAAGACTTAGCGATTTAGCTATCCGGTACGATGTCGTGTAGAAACCGAAAGAGGTGTGGATTTTCATCCCACTCCTAACAAGTTAGCCCGCTTCCATCCTAGACTGCATCATCACTTAACATCAGGTGTGATAGCAGTAAAGGGCCAACTTGTAGTTGATAAAAAAAAGACGGGGCTTCTACATTTTTTATGACATTAATAGATACAGAGAATAATTTGGTTCGTACTCTTTTATTATACCTAGTAAATATAATTAAGTTATAAGTGAACAAAATACCTAAAGAAAGAAATTCATCTATTAATATTATTTTATTATTGTATTAAATAAATAAATAAATCTTCATTTCAATTTTTAAAACCACATTTCTAAAAATTAAACTAAAAACAAACGAAAGCTAAATTAAAATTATGCGAGTAAGTTAGTAACAATTTGTCCATACTACAACTAATATAATATACATGTCGGAAATCAAGATAAAATTCATTTAAAGTCAAAGCGACATCTGTTGGTGAATTAATAAGATATTGTATCATTAAGTTACCTCTATCGGCGAACACGGGTATTGCATCATTGTTGTTTGTATTTCAGTCACTGAATTGATTTTTTTTATTTATTGATGCAAACCTGAATAGAGTTGGAGGGGCGGTATTGGCAGGGATGTGGACAATGTAGAAAGTAGGGCTGAGGCCCGACAGTTAGTTTACGGACAGACAGTGAGTGTTACGGTTCACTCGAGACCTGTGAGGGTCTACGTGAGAATACTGCGATGGACAGTTGTGGGTTAAGGCTCAGTGGAGCGTGGCGGTCAACAGCCATACCGCCACGTCAAACCTATCCTTCGACATAGTGCTATAGTGATTAAGTGATTAAAGCGTACTGTAGTGATTATTGTGTGCCAATAAATAGTGTAATCAGTTTTCTTGTGTTTATTTGCCCGAGTACCCACAACATGCAGTCGGATCGATAAAGAACATGCCCACAATGACGAAACAGCTAATCTGCCTTCGACATACATAATTCCTATTCAAGCTTAACCCAAAATGAAAAAAAATTATCGATTTAAGAACTAAATAAGCAGAAAAGTAGATATTTTTTCAGGAATGGATTACTGTATTCAGATAAATATTAATCAAAGGAATATGAAATAGGAAGGTGCCTACATTGGAAGCTCGTCCTTGTAAATAATATAGGCGTTCCACGAATATCCCTCTCGAAACTCTATATAGGGCGACTTAGTTGATGGATTTGTCCGATTTTAATCAATACAATGCTATAATAAAAACAAAGTTGAATGAGTTCAAACATTTATAACACCAGAAAGGGTAAATTAATTTGAATAAAAAGGTACAGAGATAGATTTTAATCTGCATTACCACATAGGCTTCATAGTTCTATGTATGACTTCTTCCTATTTTGTTGGGATAACTTTTGTCCCTCAAATCCATTTCTTAATAAGCCTATCCGCACCAAAATCTGTTGAGTAATTTTGGAGCTTAGTGTGAACAGATATAGACAGCTAAGAAATTTTCAAAATGTTTTTTCTTACTACCTTTCAATATGTAAAACTAAACACACCTTCCTCGTATAAATCCAATAAATTATGACGCCACAAATCGCCTGTTTATGTATTTTGTAATAAATAACCCAATAATACCTATAATTCTATCAAAATTATAAATGCCTGGAATACTAAGTAATTAAATTCAGTTAATAGAATACGGAATACAGGATACCTACCATTAACTATAATAGCGACTCAACTGTAGACCTAAACTGAATTGCTTTGCTTTTTCGTACCATGAAGTCCTTTATCCGACCAACTAACGTTATTGCGTAATATTAACCTGAACTGGTCTGCTAACGGAATTCATTCATTCTTTTTTCGTAAAATCTTTCATTATCGCTATACGCGTCGTATTACGAGCCTAAACTGAATTGTGCTGTCACAATAAGCAGACCAAAAAAAGTTACTTATATTGTGTCTAATTGAATTGTTTTTACAAATTTTACTTATTATTTAATAAAAATTAGTTATTATTGTGTTGTAATCATGTCCGATGAACTAATATTCTTCGAATTTATATATTTTTATTTATAGTGAAATAAACAGCATGCGTAAACAAAGAAGACGTTTAGTACGGGAACAATCGGATCCTTTTAGTTTGGATGAGGCTGAATTTATAAAGCATTCTCTATAAAAAAAATACTTAAAATTCTTTGCTATTGAAGACGTTTATAACAGTCAAGCTACTCTGGATATTGATTCGTAGCTGCAAATTTATCTCAAAAATACTTGCACCAAAATCAGAATTCACTTTTCACTGTTTTTAATAATTGAAATAAAGTTAAATATAACTAATTTTTTACAACCAAAACGAATACAAAATTCACGCCTTTCCAATCACTTGCGATGCCTCCGATTTCAAATCTATAAAGGTGACAATTTGGTTGTCAGTTAGCAAAACTGACGTTTAAAGGGATTCATAAGTTGCTTAATTATTGTCTGACTAACGTCTCTTATAAATATTATTATAATGTTCAAAAAGCTTTTAAAACTAAATTATATATTAATAATAATACTTTTTGAAAGAAAGAGATAAACTTATGCAAGTCTTATGTAGTGTAGTCTCTCTCACACGTATTTCTATTCAATCGCAGATCACAGACAAATCTCGATCATTCATTCACCATTATGCGATTCAAATGCGATTGTTTAAAACACTTCATGGTTTTTTTTTTTAATAAGAAATAAGCCCGCGCTTGACCACTATCTCATCTGATGGTAAGTGTAGATGTGGTCTAAGGTGGAACGCGCTTGCTTAGAAGATGCCTATTCGCTCTTGTTTTAAAGATACCCAAGTTGTAAAAACAAGGAAATACTGATTTCGGTAGGGCATTCCAGACCTTGATGGTACTGAATATAAGCGATTTAATATAGGCGCCAATATTGAATAGCGTCGGAAGTGGATCGTTAGTGTAAAGTTGATAGTTGACCTCCAGATTTTATAAATTAATGACATCCCTTAACGTAGGTAACCCAACAACTGTTGTTCTATACAAATAAATAAAAGTGAAATGTTGTTTGTAATTTCAAATTAGCAGCTTTTCACTAAATGAAAGTATCTATGGATCTACCTACGTTACTTACACCTAAAATATATGTTTTGTATTTAAGAATAAACATAATATCAAAAATTGCGGAACCGACGGGTTTCGAACCCGCGTCTCTCTGGCAATCTGGGCACTTAGAGCGCCTTACCGCTAGGCCACGATCCCGATGACGTCGGTGCCGAAATTGTACTTTGATATTATGTTTTTGATATCCAGGTATACGGCCTGTAATGCCGTAATAGTATATTATTTAGTATTTGTCGCGCTATTTATTTTTTCACACCTCTGCAACAAGGCTCTACATATTCATGTTACGAGCTTTTAAATAAATAAGTGGGTACATAACACATAATATGCAGCCCGCATGCACTGCAGCCAACTTCATAAACTTTTTAATGTTGTTTCAGTGTTATAGTTTTTAAACGAGCAACACAGCTATTCTTTTTTAACTACCAGCGAAGTGAGAAGTGTTACAAGTTAAACTTGTAAGCGTATTATTAAAAGTTATTAAAATTATCCATGTAGGTATATAATTATTATATTATTGTGACACATCTAAGCTGAGCAAAATATAAAGAATACGTATTTTAGCCTACAAATTGCTAAAATATGTATTCATTATAATTCGCATGAATCGATGCATAGGCAATTTTACTCTTCTGTATTATACACTGTTGTCCTGAGTGCCGAGTGTGAGTTTTCACCAAAACAAATCGAAAACTTCACTTTCGCGTTAAGGGCATATTTATATGGAACTGAAGCAGCGCCCCTGGCGGAAGTGAGGGAAAACTCAACACTGACACTCGTCCATTTGAGTTTTCTCTCACTTCCGCCAGGGGCGCTGCTTCAGTTCCACGCGAAAGTGAAGTTTTCGATTTGTTTTGGTGAAAACTCACACTCGGCACTCTGTGCTGATGTCGCCGTTTGCTACTCAGTGGGAATTTTATGCAACATAGTATGATTATCAAATTAAATGCTGGTAATAAATATGATCATTGCCATTGATTACGAAATTATTGTAGGTACTACGAGTAACTTCAAAATCATCCCTTTTATTTATAATTCTAGTAACTTAACATGTTTGAAGTTAGAATGACCAAAAAAATAACATCTAAAATAATATTGCCACAGAACAAAATACTGGCTAGTTCGGCAGATATTTACAAATTCCGAAATACCCTAATTTTCGGAATTACCCCAAAACGGCTTATTTCGACCTAAATAAACATTTTTAGTGTTTTATATATTCTGTGAACGTAAAGCAATTATGCGACCTAATTCAGTAGATAAATACAGGCTTCAGATAGTCGAACACGCTAGACGTACGAGTACATACAAGACGGACGGTCAAGTAAATTCACTAAAGTAAACTCAGGGACCCCACTTGACTCGGTCAATAGCGTAAAATAATAGTTATTTCTGGTACAAATATCGTTAAATCCGAAGTGGTTAATTGTAATATAGGCGTTCTATATTGCGCCAAGTTCTAATTAGGTTTATATTTACTTAAATATTACGAAGATTTTTTTGTTAGGTTCACAATTTTTAAATTTAACCAAATTATTGTATCAAATTTAGCATTTATTTTTTTAATTTGGTGTACAGTAACAGAAATCCTAGGTTTTCGTATTTTTAGCTAACTAGACTAACGATAATAAAATCATTCGTTTAATATAAATAATACTATTCGAAAAAGAGATCTGTCGATTTTATTTTAGTAATACATATTTACCTTTCCAGAACATAGTGCCGATACACCGGCATTAGAGATGTACAAAGGAAAACAGAGGTCGGTTTAAATTTTCCTTTGGGTTTTATTGCTCCCAGTCGACCGCCTATTTATTATAAGGGCGACAAAGGAGCTCCCGCTAACGAGAACGATTACAGGTAGAGCAAAGTAACGAAATAGTTTCCTTCTCAATGGATTTTATCTATACTAATAATATAAATAAAAAAGTAAGTATGTCTGTTTGTTACTCCATCTCTGCCTGTCATGTCCTGAATGAGACATGTTCTGAGCCTGAGAAAGGACATACGCTATTTTTTGTCGAAGTTATCACAAAACAGAATTTTTCGCGGACGGAGCTGCGGGCGTCCGCCAGTTCGCATATATATATGTAGTCACCAGAACAATTCCGTATAACAATACTCGTAAAGGCCTGGCCGAATTTTTTATGTCAAAGTACTCTGAAGATATTATAGTGCCTAGGCGAATGCATAAACACAAGATGCACCTGTTTTTGCATCCAAAATTCGATAGGTACACTGTTTAGATTTTCGTGATAGTTTTTTCCGAAAGCATCAAGAAACATGTTGTAAGAGAAATGATTATTTTGACTAACTAACTTTTAATATTAGAACTTATCTACTATTTCTTCTTACAGTTACGTGATTGTATAATATTATCTATTGCTTTCATTTAAATCGCGGCACAATTGAATTACCATCGAAAATTCTATAATCATAATGCTATATGGTACTTACCAAAAAATCACTTGCTTGTCTGGTATCATCTATATAGGCATCAAATTAATATTATTAGTATTGTCGTGCACATTATTATTGTTAACAAACATCTTTAGTTAATATATTACTTCATCAATGACAAATAAATTTCCTTATTCGGGTGGCGACGCACTTACCTGAAAAGGAAATTTTAAAATTAGTCTGTAAATGAAATCAGCAAAAAGATCTACCTAGCGCTTGGCAGCTTAGTAATGTAAAGAAAATATCACTCTCTAAAAACTCTATTACAGTTGAATTATTCCGATCTTAATCACCAGGACTTTATTTAAAATTAAAACAAAAAAAAAATATTAGAAATGTTTCCCGAATTTCCTAATGTCGACTCTTCAAAATTGTTCGTCATACTAAAGGTGGCATACGAAGGGTACTACGTTTTTTATAATGGAAAATAATTTAATGTATGCAGAAAAGCGATTACCTATACCTATGTTATTAACTTCAATAAAAAGCTTCATTATATATCATTATACTAAAGGAAAATGGTTACATTCATTCTTGATTTCGATACGATAGCCACAAATCCGTACTTTGAACTGACGTTCGGAATATCGAGACTACTCTATGTTTCGCCAGTCGACGATATTGGCATTTCAACTCTTATTTGCCCGCGCTTTTACATATTGCTCTGCGGGTGCATAATAAAAGCACATTCTCATTATGTTTTCATAACGCAACAAAAGAAAAATAACTTCCAACGTATATTTCTAGTTAGCGTTTACTGGGCTACTCGTACCTATATGAATTTCCTGGAATATTACAGCAGAACGTTATGTACGTCTACATGTTGTCATTCACTTAGAATTGGTAATAAACGCTGTCACTCTTGGAAAAGACTTGTTAGAAAAGAGTCGACGTATGAAAACTTCTTATAAAAAATATCTGGATCTTTAACATTTAGAAGATCGATTATATATAATACAATTATTCGCAAATTAACATTGTAGAATCATCATTCTTAGGATTGTCCACTTTAGAAATAAAACACAAAAGGTACCTATGAGGAGAATTTTTTGTCAGTTCTGGGTGACTATTTCGCTTTCATTCGTCGATTTTTCGCGGCAAATGGCAAAATCAATAAACTATATTTACTTTTTACTGCTTTGAATTTTCGCAAAGTAATGCGTATTTCCATTAATTAGCTGAAGCAATGATATAATGATAATGAATAAAAATACGCAAAAAAATTTCGTGCATTGACTCTCGTACTATGAATAGCCGACTGTAGCAGGTGTCACATAAAAAGAACACCGACAATCGTCCTGCAGTGGTATTCATTTACATGCGAATGGGTGCGATTATATTAATTGTCTAGCAATTATCCGCATCGTCCGTGTAAATATTACCTCTAATTTCCCATGGGAATAAAACGTTTTCCCCTAGATACAAACTTAATCCACCTCTATTCCAGTAAACATAGATGTAATAGGCGTACTATCAGTATATATTTATTTCAACGTTATACTGTACTATAAGTTCTATAATAGAAAATGTGTAGTGAATTATGATTTTGTACTTTAAAATTGTTTAATAAAGATTTCTTTCGAAACCATTAGTACATAGTTTCGTGAGAGAACTTTATTCAACTAATATTTTGGGATAAAAGTCCTACTTTTAAAATACCTATCAAAAGTTTTTGATAAAATTCTCCAGACCTACATTTTCATCCATCTACATAATAATTAATAAATAAACTTCTAACACGCAGATTAACTGTCAGTTCTCGTTTTACGTGACATCTACTACAAACATTTAACGAGCGCTCAAACACAGGCTATGTGTGAGATCTACTCATATTATACAAAGACTCCACTCGGATAGGCAACGCAAAGAGCCAAATTACGCGTCTTAACAAAGTTACGAGGCAATGAAATTACTCCGACGTGGCATTGTTGCAATGTTGCTGACGTGAGAGATGGAGCACGATTAAAATTTTACTGTTCCTTAGGCGTCATCTCAACGAGCGGGTTTATAGCTACGATTCCGCTCTCGAACCGTCTGGTGCACAGTTCTGACAGGACGACTTGTGCTATTGTGATTTACTAGTGGTTTACGAGTCGTAACAGATTGTCGTGTGATCACACTGCCTGTTGACGCGCAGATCTACGCGACTATACAAAGTCGTATTGAATATGCATAGTAGGTATTTGGGCAAGCAAGATTTTACCTATAATTATGTATTTTAATCGAATTACATTTCAAAGGCCTTAAAGATGCTGATAGAGCCTCAGAACATACCAAGCTTTCGGTTTTATGCTTGTTAATTATCTATATTTAAGAATAAACATAATATTAAAAATTGCGGAACCGACTCCGGTGCCAATCCGGGCACTTAGAGCGCCTTACCGCTAGGCCACGATCCCGATGACGTCGGCGCCAAAATTGTGCTTTAATATTATGTTTTTGATAGGCCTGTAATTATCTGTGTATAGTCAATTAATAATGTAATGGTATTACAGCAATTCAGCTTCACTCGGCATTCCTTTCGTTAAGTTATAAGAATTTGTCATTTCACATAGATATTGCTAGGCGATGTTCGTCAAAATGACAAATTCGGTTTATAACTTATAATAAATAAGAACTTGTCAACCCCTACGCCGGTTAAGGACGTAAACCGGGCAGTTATCTTAACCGAGCTTACGTTCTTAACTGGCGTACGGGTTGTCGTGAACAGTAAATTTATAGTAAAATTATAGTTGTGACACTAAACACTCGCTCGTCAAGTCGGCCCCCTTTATTTGAAGAACACGGCCATCAAAAGAAATTTTACTTACGTCTAATGAAATAATAGAAGAAGACAACAAAAACTAAGGCGATGATATTTGAAAGGTGTGCAAAACTACATTAATGTGTAGTGTAGATAGGTGTATTCTACGCACTTAGGTGTTTCATAAATAGAATAGAAAACTCTGTGCTAATACAATTTAGTTCTTCAAAATATTGATAAGAAGTAAGCGTGTGTCAAGAATTAAAAACAAGACAAAAGTTCATTGAATTTTCTTTATCTATAAGCAAGACAGGCACTAAATATTCTGATAATTAAAAATACTTGTTTTTCATTTATTCAATATTTAGTTAATGATTATATTATGATAAGTCAAGCCAATAAGCAAAGCTTCGGAAGCAAGCGCTGCAATGATTTTCGTGCAAGCGTAAGCAACGCTTAGAGAAAGCAACAATTAATGCCGTCACGTAATTATGACGTCGACGCCGAGACTGGTGCGTAACTCACGTTTCTCGTATGACGTCACTAGGAAAATGAACCCGGCATCCCAGTTTAGGGTCAATGGCCAATCTACAAATAGAAAAGATCCAATTTAAACTTATCATCGCACATTGCGATCTATTTCAAACATTAAATCATATTTCGTGAATGTTCTTAACTATTTTATAGCGGTTTATGACTTCACCTCGGCGAATACATTCCTCTAGGATTGTTCGTAAATTATTTAGGAAACACCATTAGAATTAGCTTGAATATTCACGCAATTCGTATTAGTCTTTTAATAAACAAAAAGAACTACATACAGTTCTTTTAATATAATTGTTTCTTATCAAATTACTAGGCAATTAATATAATTAGCATACGTATTTGTATAGGTGTCCCAAAGGCAGTTATGGATTTACCTACATGATAAATGCGGAGAGAACCTGTTATATTATTCATAACTTAAAACAATGTATTAATACACGAACGAGGCTTGCCTAATGCAAGCAAAGATTTTGGCAAAAATAACTGTTTAATTAAAAATAAATAATTAAAATATAACTAACTATATGTATTTAGAGGGTAGGTCTTGAAATATTTTTACATAATTATAATTCGAGAGAAAGTTCAAATAATGATAGCTTACTATACCCATTCCTTTTTTAATTGGTTCGTCTTGAAAATTTTATTTGATTTCTTAGAAGGTTACTCAACACTATTTGGCGAATGGCGGGCGAAGTCGCAAACGTCAGCTAGTATTTTAATAACTAACTACAATCCAATATCAATCTGCGATGGTCCTCCAACGGTTTCTTTTTCTTTTTGGCATTTGAAATTGGTTACTATACAGAATAGTAGATATTAATTATTCATATTCTTTTCCTATAACGGACTTCCATTAAATCGGTATCAAGTAAGTACCTAAGTATGTAGTTATAAGATAACAATTTCATCAATTTGTTATTTCCATAAAACTTATTGGGCTTCATATTAATCTTTAATTAGCGTTTTCATTATATCTTAAAGATACCGATACAAAAATGTTACGAGCTTTTCTGTCTCGTGGTTGGTAATAGTTAAGTAAATTATTAAATATCGGTTTTGAAATAGAGATTTTTATATATAAATTAGACACGAGTATTTTTTAGATTACACATTGTTTATTATATTGCTACATGTCAAGCGATAAGCTAAACATGCTTTCTTATCTGAAACCTCGTTAATAATATTTTTTATGGTAAAAATAGGAATTGCCAATAAAGCGTAAAATATGCCACTTTAGCAAATACCTAGTTAGGCATTAAGTACGCAATTGCAATAAAACTGTTACCATTGGCATGAAAGCTTGAAATTCCTAACAATCCTGCTTTTATGTTTACGCGACGTCCTTTGAGACACCTCTCTATCAAAACTGAACTAGCACCAACAAAATTGACACATTACACTTTGAACGTACCCTTCCCCATCGCCGTCACTGTCATCAACACCATTGCAATTCTCCCCTTCACTCATTTTTCAAGCCCCGATACCGTACGGAGCGTCCGACCGAATCTTTCCGTGGCAATACCGAACACTGCCATCATTTGCCCTTGGTAAAAGATTACCTACACTGCAAGCTATATTATTAAATTAAGTGAAGTTAACTTGTGGCCAAGCATGCGCCATACATCGATATTACTATTGGGTATATTGGGTACTTGGGTAGCTACACACTTGGGTCACGAACGCATACTTAAGGCTTCCAACGCGTAATCTCTTTATGAACTATCAAGTGTGCTTCCGTACAGTGATAAGGTTGGGTTCTGTAATGCGAGTAGGGACGATAACAAAAGGTCTCTACCCAAAACGTAAAACGTAATCATTGTTTACAATGACACGTAACATTGTACACAAAGTCATAATATGTTGGAAAATGATTCATGTTTCGATTACATTGTATAACAACATTATTTTTTTTAGTGAAATTTTACAGCATTTTACCAATATGGACGATCCTTAAAAATTTAAAATTTCTACACACATTTTCTTAGTGTTCATAGATCAGTCTGTCAATGACAAAAATACGATGTTCCAAACGTACACTGCGGAACCCTAACAGTGTTGTTTTGAATCAACTCAGAAGTTATATTTTTTGTGTAGGTAATTTGTAGGCTTCGTAAAGTAATATAGTAAGTAAGTAGTTGTATTGTGCCTCAACGTATAAAACTACTATAAAATATAAGATATTTATTTTCAACTCGATTTGTAAATCAATACAAAACCAACATTTTCGAGGATTGGTCTAGCTAATAGGTTCTTAACTCTATTTTCCTCCATCTGCCATCTCACTGCCTATATTTTACTCTAGGTCTTCTTTTGCCCCTCTAAAAAACTTAAACGCCCACAAGAGAACGTTAAGAATCTATAACTTTTAACTTGTCTTTCTCTTCTTTAAGTGCCCTCCATTAGGTCAGTCAAGGTCAAGGTTGGCGGTTCGTTTTAAACTTCCCCTTGTCCATGGCTAGGCGGAATAGTTCTCCAACAGTCTTTATGCTAATCCACTCTCTTATTTTCACAGCCAGGATATATTTCTTCTGTTGTTTAGCTAGGATATCTTCCGTCTAGCTTGTAGTATGATGTCCATGATTCAAATCCCGAGGAGGTGTAAAAATAAATGAATCCATACATAGGTGTTACGAGCTCGGCATCCATCATGCATCGTACTGTAATATTATGCAATGGTTCTATTTTAAAAACTAATAAACACCTTACCAGCATTTACACAGCGAAGCCTTTGAACGTGACCATACTTATATGCTATAAAATATAAACGTTAGATAAATAGTTAATGTTATATTTTCTAGTTGTAGGAGTTCTTTAACTCATCAATATACCTACCTTAGGTACATATGCAACATAGGATAAACATAGACAAGAGGATAAACATAGGTGGCGATCGCACCTACTATTGTAGAGCTGTAATAAATGTTTGTCAAAGCTGTAATTCAAATCATTAAGTCCAGGGTTTTGTGTGTGACTACAATTTCTCTCTTCTAAGAAGTTATTAACACCAGCTCGTAACACGCAAAGTTGGGACGGGAACATCTCGGTACCTTGAAGAACAGATTGAAATATGATACATATAAATACAAATATTATCGATATCAAGTAGGTCCACCACCTCGTATTGGATCTTCATTGTGCAGCTCTAATTTTATACTTAAGGAGTGAAGCCTCATGGTGGGCAATTAGTATAGGCTGATGATTGCATTGGAAAGTAATATAAAATGCGGTATAAAAATATTTCATCATAACGATAGGAAACTAATGAATCATTCCTGAAAATCAGGTATTTTTGCTTACGATGAGATTAGGAAAAAGATAATACTCGTCCGCTTTCACATATCGGTTCTTTGTTTACGTTAAATCTATCAATAAAATGTATAAACGAACTTCTAAAAATAACTGAAGACTAGTAATCCCCAGGTAATACCATAATCGACTGTTGAGTGTGGAAACTTTATCTCTTCTACACAGTCCACACTGTTACTTTCTTGAAAGATTACGATAAAATGGCTAGATAGCGATACAGTACATCTAATGTACTCCGATATAATATAGGTCTTAGACCTGTTGGGCAAGTGCGAGTTTTTCACCGAGCGACTGCGTAAAAATGTACTCATTCATAACGTCAAATTATATAGAAAAAAAAACGTTTACTCTCACTAAAACTAGATGGCGCTACTCCAATTCCATATAAAATTTGCGTTTACTGTTTTTGATATCGACGCGGTAAAATCTTACACTAGGCACACTGTATTATATCTTTCGAATTAAGAAAAAATTAACCACATACACCGTTCCTCAAGAAACAAACTGGAAATCACAAGGCGTAAAATACACAAAAGAAGTAGGTACATAACAGAAGCTCATTTATTTTATAAGCACTTAGAAACGATTTAAGGTTTTGCTAAGTCATCTACGAGTATTGTATTGTATTCTTCAGTACAATACCTACATAGTACATGCATACCTGGTATTAGAGGTAAATACATACGAGTACTTACTACTTAGGTACTTAATATTACTTTTTCAGATATATTACATCAGTTTTCGGATTTTTTTATACATCGGTTACCTTGACAGAGTGTAGCCATTGATTACAAAATAAGTAATCGGTTTTTTAACCCATAATGGTGGGTTATGCGAATATCGTAAACGCGAAAGTAAGTCTGTTTGTCTGTAAGTTTGTTACCTTAGGGGTCGATTAAGATTTTCTTTATTAGTCCAGGTCTAGCTGGTAGGAGACTTCGGCCGTGGCTTGTTACCACCCTACCTACAAAGACGGCGCCAAGCGATTTAGCGTTCCAGTACGATGTCGTGTAGATACCAAAAGGAATAAGGATTTCATCTAACTCTTTACAAGTTAGCTCGTTTCCATCTTAGATTGCATCATCACGAAACATCAGGTGTGCTTCCAATGAAGGGCTAACTTGCAACGATTAAAAATAAAACCAGACTCTAATTAATTCTGGTAGATTAGGTATAGACATAAATTAATTACGACGCAGTTGCTACGATGTCACAGACAGACACGTCTTCATAACTCACCTCTTTTTTTGCGTTAGGAGTCGAAAAGTGGCATAGTAGTCCCTTATAACATTTTTTCGATAAAGTATAAAAGTATTAAATCATCCACAGCGCCATCACTCCCCTGTGGGCGTAGTGCAAATAAAATAGGTATTCAATCAATCTAAGCCGCTAGTTGTCCACAAAGTTTTAATAGATTGCCTTCGATAGAGTCTGCACTTACCCTAATAACTTACGAGATTGATATTTTTCATACAAATATTTTATTTTTGTTAATACTATACGTACCTGCCTATTACTGAAATTGTAATAAATCGTTACTAATATTAAAAACGTGAACGTTTGTATGTGTGGATGAATGTTTGTTACTCTTTTTCGCAAAAACTTCTGAATGTATTTTGATGAAACTTCACAATAATATAGCTTACATATAAAATAATACACGGGCGACATTTTATCCCGAAATTCCCACCGGAATGAGAACTACATGGGAGACACCACAGGCGTCCTGTCATAGCCAATAAATAAACCTACATTTTATTATAATTTATAAGCTAACGGATGCCCACTGCTGGATATAGTGGGTGCATCCCAGTAGTACCCCCTAATTTTAGATCTATAGAACTGTTGATACACCATATTAGTGCTTAGTGTCCCATTAGTTCTATATAGAACTAATGGAACTAAACAAAATTAAAGAAATGTCGATATCAACATCTTATTTGTACGTTACATTTAAAATATCTATAGTTTTTATAAGTATAATATGGAATCTCTTTTTAACCGACGAAAAAAAACGGAGGAGGTTCTCAATTGGACACGTATATTTGTTTTTTTTTTTATGTATGTCCACGCATAACTTTTTAGGTACAGTGTTGTCCGATTTTGATAATTCTTTTTTTATTAGAAAGGGCATACATCCAAGGTGGTCCCAATGTCCTCATGTTAGGATCTGCTGATGATATCCTGGGGAAATTGAAGGAACTCTTCAAATTTTGGAGGCACGCTTACAGATACGATACGATTTCTGTTTTTGACTCGGTATCGGTAGCTTTTGGCTACTAGTGCCATATAATATACTATGACAGTATAGTACGAGTACGGTACGTGTTGATAAATCACTAAAAAGTAAGAAATAAAAACTCAAAACGCACTAAAAAGTAAAAAATAACTGTGTCATTTAGTTGCTTTAATTTACTTAAGCATATCTAGGAGTCGGTGCCAGCCAAGGTTTCTACTTTCAAGGACGTTACCTAGAACTCACAAATTGCTTTACTACGTAAAATAAATGTTCCTTAAACTTGGCTGGCACCGACTTCATAGATATGCTTAAGTAAATTAAAGCAACTAAATGACACAGTTATTTTTTACTTTTTAGTGCGTTTTGAGTCGGTTCTATTTTTTGTTAAAAAATTTTATGATTGTAATAATAAATGTCCACTTAAATTTGAGAGTATCTATAAACATACTATATCGAATTCAGCTTTGCTTAAAATGCACAAAACGTCTTTAAAATGGTATTGAGGTTTTTAATATAATTTTTTTCTAAACTGAATAGTTTGCGCGAAAGATACTTCCCCCTGTAACTTCTAAAATAAGAGAATATTTTTTTAGACACAACTACTACTTGGTTTTAACAACTTAGCTTTTGTCGCAAGGGACATGTTTTTGTTAAAACAAAATAAAATATCAATCAAAATAATATAAAGTTTATAACTTATTTGCTATAAGTAAAGTCAAGAGCAAAAATTATACTAAAGTACTATATAGAACTATTGTGATATAATTTGACAGCCCGGAAAATGTCCCAACAGTTCTATAGAACTACGGTATGGGGTACTACTGGGATGCACCCGATATAGTACATATCCTGACAAATTTTCGAACACTACGGTATAAGCTTCCTGTATCCAGTGGTTTCCTGCAAACCCGCGATTTGTGTGCTTGACCAATACTGTATTTTTCCGTTCGAGGTCGCCATAACAACACGCTCTAACTGTCATTCCGCTGCTGTCGGTCGGCTCTTCGAAGTATTTGCCTCGCTTGTAGCCGCTTCAGCTCTGCGACTCGTTGAGCTATGTGGGTAAGTTTGGTTGGTCTACGGATCTCCAATTTCTGATGCGATCACGTAGAAATAGTCCGAAGATAGCTCGCTCCATTTCTCGCAAGAAGGTTCAGAGTCACGGGAGAGCACCTGATGTTGAGCAATGATGCAGTCATGTCAGTTTGATGTCGGGCTAACTTCGAAGATATATTTTATAAAACCATCTCTTCAAATGGTGTCTACGCGGCATTCTACCAGTACGCTAAATACGATACCCATCCTTTTATTTTTTTGGAAATTTGAATTATATTGGGTTTTATTTTTTTTCTCAGAAATTTTCGTCTTCTTCTTAATCGAGTTAAGATGTTGATGATATTATATCGCCGTGTTTTGGTAGCATGGTAAACCGTTGCTCCTAGTTATAATCATCAGATAGTTAAAGAATCCAATATTTATCACCTTATATCCGCCAACCCACATGAAGCCGCGTGGGTCTAAGCTCCAGATCACCAGTCCTATAACGAGGCAAGCCTGAACCTATAGCCAGGCGTTAATGGGATGATAATGTAGAAAATGCTAGATTTCCCTTCCTCTGTAGAACCAATAAAAAGATCACGCAAACTTCCGTTAGTAGATACCTAATACGTATTCATATTTATTTACTTACACCAAGTATGAGTAATCTAGAGTTCTATACTTATCATAGGTACTTGTTAGCTTGGTCAGCTGAGTTCCAAGTAGTGTTATGCACTGGACGCACTAAAGGGCCGTACAATCAGTTATCAGGAAGGTGTTTCTGATAGTCCTAACGTGACTACGATATCTATGATAAGCTTTGATTTTTTATTCATACATATTTATTTAAATACCTATTTATTCATATTTTATTTTGAGAGACTGAGTCAAAGCAAAAATTTAAATTATTTTGTTTAAAATAGATTTACTTTGCAAGCACCTTAGAAAAGTCAATTCCGAATTATAATCCGGTAAATGATTGTAATTCGGAAGACAAATTCTTACACAGAGCAGTACTTTAAAAACCATGGATAAGGTTCTTTTTTTAAAGCATTACCTCCAATGAATTCTGGATGAAGGAATTCTTCAATCGCATACCTAATAAGTACCTACTTATTAGGTATGCGATTAATCATAATAGGCCCATTTTATTTAATGGCCCGACACAGTGCCAGTACTATGCGCACTTTTTGATTGAAGTGTAAGGTTTGGTTTGTGCTTAAATTACTTATCAGAGACCCAGATAGTCCGGTCAATTTAGACCAAAAAATTAGAGTGAAGTTACATAAAGTCCCAACAAGCTGAATTTTTGTGAAGTTGTTCAAAACATAATTATAAACAATGCCTGGAAGTTCCTCATCATTCCCCTGTAAGGAAAAAATTTAATTCAAGGTCAAAGGTCAAAAAAATGAGTTTTTCGCGATTATCAGCAAAACGGTAAGTTTTATCATAAAAGTACCTCAGACAAAAATTGTAGATCATAAAATTATCTATAAAAAATGTATCAATACTTTTTTTCTTACGAGCCACCGAGCCAATTCAGCTTGTTGGGACTTTATGTAACTTCGAATGTCTAAATTGACCGGACTAAGAACATCGCCCGCATGATAAATAGTGTGTTGACGCCTTCCAAAAACACCAAAAATAAAAAAAAATGTTTTCCATATGTTACCCATTTCTTTAAGTAAAAATCCGTAAGTTATATGCCAGCTCGGACTATTTTGTAGCTTAATAAAGAGAAACAATTCTACCAAGCATTGTTTAGTTATAAAGCAGCGTTTTAGGTGAAAGCTACCACGCGGCGTAAATAACTCCCACTTCCAACAATTATCGTCATATTGTATCCAATTTTCTTAAATCCTTAACAAATCATAGACTAAAACCTTCCTCAGAAATCATCTATCTATAGGTGAAAACCGCAAGAAAATCCGTTCAGTAGTATTTGAGATTATTGCAGACAGACAAGACAGAGGCGGGTGGCTTTGTTGTACAATACGTATGTAGCAGATTAGATCCAAAAGCAAGATAAAAACATTAATAAAAGTTAACTTTTCTTGAAAGTGTGATAAATAGTGAGTAAATACTTATCTATATCTATGTATTACGTGATATGTGTTTAGCGTGTAATAGATCATCATCATCATTATCGGCCGGTGGACGTCCACTGCTGGACATAGGCCTTTTATAGGGACTTCCAAACACAACGATCCTGAGCCGCATGTGCCCAGCGGCTCCCTGCGACACGTTAGATGTCATCAGTCCACCTGGTGGGGGGTCGACCAACACTGCGCTTTCCGATGCGGGGTCGTCATTCTAGCACCTTCGGCCCCCAACGTCCATTAGTCGTTCGAACCACATGCCCCGCCCATTGCCATTTCTTCGTTTCTTCTGCGGATCTCCTCATTTCTGATTCGATCACGGAGGGATACTCCGAGCATTGCTCTTTCCATCGCCCTCTGAGTGACGCTGAGCCTTCGACGCTATGAAGCCCGCAGTTAGCGACCAAGTCTCGGATCCGTAGGTCATCACTGGCAACACGCACTGTTCAAAGTAATAGATAGCTTGCTATGATTATTTTCTCATAAAAGTCAAAACGCCTTTATCTGTAGGTATTTACACTCCGTATACTTTATTCGTTAATAAATGAAACATTATCCTTATAATGAAACGGCCTTACAACCCGTCAACGGGTATTGGAACAGCATGGTGGGTCTACGCTTTATATCCCCTCTCCTATACGGAGGAAGACCTGGCCTCATAGTGGGGCATTAATAGGCCTATATAATGATGATGCTTTATTAATCTACTTACCAATTTATTTTATATGTAGATATAACAATCTCTTACGTAAAGGTACGCAGGTATATTTTATTAGATATTCTACAGTCAGTATGAAGAAGCCATAGAAGAGCCCAATAACTTGATAATAATATTTTGCTTAGTCACGATCGACCTCACCGGCCGCGTATAATTAATAAGGAAAAAAGAGTTGGATATTCCAAGATAAGTAATTAGCCCAAAGTATGAGTCACAGTCTTCTTCACTTCAAATCATAATTAAATCAAAGTTAAGCATTGCTTATTTTAGTTTAGCCAATAAATCAACCTACATAATTTATAATTGTTTAAATATAATAAATCTTATTTTAGTTATAATGCACTTTAAAATGAGTCATTTTCAAGGTAATATAATTTTTACGTATAATACTTACCACTAGTAGACATTACCTTTTTTACACGCTTTTTATTAGCTTCACTTGTATGTCAGTTTGTCAGTATGTCAGTTTGTCAGTATGTCAGTTTGTCAGTATGTCAGTATGTAACTTGTATGTGTGTTCGCGCATAACTTCGTCGTTTATGAACCGATTTTGATAATTCTTTTTTTGTTGGAAAGTAGATAGTCCGGTGGTGGTACCGTGACAAGGAAACCAGGATTTGATGATGGGATCCTGGAGAAACCGAGGGGAACTTTCAAAAATTGTAGGAACAACAAGTACGTTTGTTAGTTTTTCCGATAAGTATTTAAAAGCACTACAATTCGATGAAGGTCTGAGTCGATCTGATGATGGAGCCGATCTACATATAAGAGAATTCCTTGACGATTTACTGTATTTACCTTGTGTTTGGGCTCGATTAATTTGTTTTGATAAGAACTTTACATTTAGATGGGCTGTGACTGTCATTGAGGGTCTGGTGATGAAGACAAAGTACAGTTAAGGGAGCTCCGTAACAGCTTACAGTAGCTACCTTGTGTTTGGGCTTGATTAATTTGTCTCGATGAGAAATTTACATTTAGATGGACTGTGACTGTCATTGAGGGTCTGGTGATGAAGACGAAGTCCAGTTAAGGGTGCTCCGTAACGGCTTACAGTAGCTATCGTGTGTTTGGGCTTGATTAATTTGTCTCGATGAGAAATTTACATTTAGATGGACTGTGACTGTCATTGAAGGTCTGCAGATGAAAACGAAGGACAGTTAAGGGAGCTCTTTAACGGTTTACAGTAGCTACCTTGTGTTTGGGCTCAATTAATTTGTCTCAATGAGAACTTTACATTTAGATGGGCTGTGACTGTCATCAAGGGTCTGGCGATGAAGACGAAGGACAGCTGAGGGAGCTCTTTAACGGTTTACAGTAACTACCTTGTGTTTGGGCTCGATTAATTTGTCTCAATGAGAACTTTACATATAGATGGGCTGTGACTGTCATTGAGGGTCTGGCGATGAAGAAGAAGGACAGCTGAGGGAGCTCTTTAACGGTTTACAGTAGCTACCTTGTGATTGGGCTCGATTAATATGTCTCAATGAGAAGTTTGAAAGATTCCAGTTGGTTTAATGTTAACTAAGTCATGATCTGATGATGAGATCTACGAAAACTCGAGGAAACTCTTCAAACTTTATTTTTACACGCTTTTTATTAGCTTCACTTGTATGTCAGTTTGTCAGTATGTCGGTATGTAACTCTCCGTGGGTATTCTGCGCGCCTACAGCCTTCCTTGGTTCTGGTAGCCGTTTCTCAGGCTCCCTCTCCGAAATTGAACTCTGATTCCCCGTATTTATAATATTTATTAAATAATTATTTTATTCTCACTAATAAATAAATTACTAGCGACTGTGTGGCCGAGCGGTTTAAGTGCTAAACTGCCCGTACAACAGTCGCTCAGGCGTGGGTTCGAGCCCTGGCAGTCGCAGTTTTTCTGCGACTTCCAAGGCTCGCTCCCGTGCCGACTGTACTCTGGCCAGGTTTCTGTGGTTTCCTTGGTCACTGTGCACTGTGGTGGGGCACAGGCAAATGCGGGTACAGATTGTTAGCAAAAATAAGAATTGTAAACATCGAATGTGAATTCGATGTCGACGCTTACTATGAAATATAGTATGAATATTTTTGATAATCAACAAATAATAGTTTAAAAAAACTAAAAAATCACGCTTTTATAAATGAACCAAACTAAAAAGTAAAAAATTAATAATAGTTTAAAAAAACTAAAAACACGCTTTTTATAGAAACCCAAACTAAAAAATAGAAAATAATTTTAATAAATTTAAATTAAGAATAGTGTTAAAATTTTCATTAACTATAAATTAATAATAGTGTAAATAAAAAAAATTATTTTATTTTAAAAAAGCGTGGGGTGCTTTTTAAGATATTATCAAAATGATAATCACTCTACTCATATCTGTCAATAAAATATTTATAACTATATTCACACCATGCACCCCACGCTTTTTTAAAATAAAATAATTTTTTTTATTTACACTATTATTAATTTATAGTTAATGAAAATTTTAACACTATTCTTAATTTAAATTTATTAAAATTATTTTCTATTTTTTAGTTTGGGTTTCTATAAAAAGCGTGTTTTTAGTTTTTTTAAACTATTATTTATATCTAGTGAAAAACCTTTTTTGGATCGTAAGGTCGAGGTAAGGAATATAGAGGTTTTCTTTCATTCTCTATAGCAGCTCGGGAGTTTGGTAGATGCTGGTGTTACTCCCCAATATCTCGGAGACCACCTTAAGCCGACACTCTCGTTCTTTATCATAATAATTTAATATCTTGTAATTAATGAGAATCTTATAAAATCTAGCCAGGCAACGTAGTGGTGTAAGTACTAAATCTTCTTATAAGTAGACCGACCTGACTTTGTAGTCGGCCAATAAAATAACCTCATGAAAATGATGATCGATGAGGCAAGGATGAGGCCCTCATCACTTGACTTTATGTCAAAATCAAGGGCATCCAGAGGTATGAAAATAAAACAATAAACTATCATAATACTCAATTAGCAATCACTTTTATTCGATACAAGAAATTATTATATCTACCTATCATAATGAGGTGCCGAATAATAATAAATCAGTTACAACCACGCATTTTATAAACTATGTAGGTATATTTATACACAATAATATAAAAGCATTGTTTACTATAAGGACCGCAATAAATACTTAACTAATTTACATCATTAATATTAACAAACCTACAGGTACCTACGTAAGTCTCAAATTGGATAGATACGTATCACATTCAGGTACCAATGTAACCGACAATATGCTTTACACACATCATTATCACGTTTATTACTTTGTATCTAATCGTTTGTAGATTTAGATGGCACTGTAGCACGAAGATAAAATTTAATAGCTATCATTACAAAATGTTCTTTCAGCTGATCATAAACAACAAAAATTCCAATTTTATGCCGTGTATTCACTAATATACAATGTTTTATGCCCAAATACTGAACCGTCACTCGAATACATGATTTAAACATCAAATATTAGCAATATAGAAATTCAGGAGGGCTTGGTTTACGTTTCTGGCATTAGACAATTAGTTTTTGCCAGATGACGACAGAAACAGTATTTCGAAGTTGTATACTTCCACCATTATATTCGTTAATAAATATATTCGGCGTTCCTAATATTACGCACAACCACACCCATAAACATTGGTCTCGAAACAGAGGATTTCCATTTTAAGCATACGGACCATTCTAAAAGTTTCGATAACATTTCAGAAACTTATATTTAAGAATAAGCATAATATCAAAAATTGCGGAACCGACGGGATTCGAACCCGTGTCTCTCTGGCAATCCGGGCACTTAGAGCGCTTTACTGCTAGGCCACGATCCCGATGACGTCGGTGCCGAAATTTTGCTTCGATATTATGTTTTGGATATCCAGGTATACAGTGTGGGTAACACTTTTCAATAAAAACTAAAAAGAATTTTAGAAACTTGTACATTTACTTTATAAAACAAGTGTTTATAAACAAATGTATGTCAGTGAATACATGACTTTATACAAGCCACAAGGACAATAGTGACCTTAATTTAAGATTTTTGTAATTAGAGTCGTGTAATTAGAGCAGTAAATTGAAGCAATTACTTAAGCACATAACGCAAGGTGCAACAATTGACATCATCTTTGATCCCTGAATTTGACCTCTTACAAGTAAAGCATGGGACACATAGAAATATATAAACTTAACATCACTGGTCTACCTCGGCACTTTTAATTACAATTATAAATATTATTATTACATTTATGACTAGTCAATTGTGTTTAAAACATTAACAATACCGAACGTTTTATCACTGATACTTAACAATCATTGATAATTTTATATTCTAACAGGATAAAGTTGGTATGGTCGTTGTTTAAAATTTATATAATGCTGAAGGGTAGGTAAAAACTATTAAATACACAGTAAGTGTACAAAATTATGTTAGTATACTTAATTCTCACGCGGATACCGATCATTAAAATCATGTAACAAAAGGTGACGTAGGTTCTAGTGTTGTTGCGGCTGTGTGCGTTAGGGCCGGCGCATACCTGGCAAGGTGCATTTGTCTATAGTTCGTTCGCGGTAAGAATGCAGTGAGCGCCGGCCTAACCCCGCCCCTAACAAATCAAATATTTTCAAATTACAAAGTTCACAGTGACCAGTTGAAGGCATTGCTTTGAACGCGACGAGCGATTTAAACAATGATAACTCACTGCATTCTTATCGCAAACGAACAATAAATATTGATATTGTAAGCGTTGAAATAGAGTCAAAAATTAAAAAAATGGCCGGCTCTGTCAATTATAAAATGTTAGACAATATTACCAACTAACTACTTTACATCCGTTACGTGCTTACGTTTATTTTGAACATTGTTTTGTTACAATTTATAATACTTTTACATAGCTACTCTAACTAAAATAGTCTGTCAGTACATTTGAGATCGGTTGCATTAAAAACATGTAGATAAAAATGTAGCAAAAATCTTTTAAACCGAGTAATATGCACAATGACGTTAAAAGTAAAAGAAACTGAAGTTACTTTGCTACAAGAAACTTGTAGGCTTAAGATGCGCTTGTAAAGATATCTCGTGTAGATAAAACAACAACAACAACATTCCGGCAGCTAATAGGGGTGAAATGGGATCTTTTCGATGCTAGATAGGCTTGCGCTTGTCTACAATCACTGATAGAAAGCAGTGATGAGGTCTAACTTGGAATGCCGTTACCAAGAAGCCTATTCACTCTTGCTTTAAAGATGATCAATATATCTCTTTCGGTCTAACGCAACGAAAAGCTATTTTATCGTTAGCGCGTTATTGAACGACCGTACCTATTTCATTTTGTCTACACGACATAATATATGTTCAGTGCGCATCTTAAGCTCATTAATTTACGAGAATTTCCTACACTTTTCACGCTTAGAAGCTATTTTAAATATATCCTATCTGACTATCGATATTAGCTAGCCAACCAAACCAATTAGCTTCCCGCAAGCTAAGCAAGATTAGTGCCAAACGTCTATTTGCTGCGCTTTCACGTTCCAGCTTATACATTTTTCAGTAGAAATAGGGTCGTTGATTAGGTACTGTCTAATGACGTCATGCGGTAATAAGTTTAAGCCCTCGCATCTAGTGTTTTCGAGCGAAAACTTCTAATGTTATTTAAAATTAAATTTTATAGTAGGTAATTAATTACCACAATTGAGATATTACATATTTGTTAAAAAAAACTGAGGAATGATATATTTTATATGATAGCGTAATACTTACGACGTTTTATTTTTTTTATAACACC
The DNA here is from genome assembly GCA_034621355.1 of Mycalesis mineus. Lineage (NCBI taxonomy): Eukaryota > Metazoa > Arthropoda > Insecta > Lepidoptera > Nymphalidae > Mycalesis > Mycalesis mineus. The sequence continues at coordinate 8,652,780 of CM067886.1, read as the reverse complement.
ATTATTTAAAAATATAAAAATTCAAGCGCTGATAGCATTATAATACAACCACTTCAATAACACAATATCGGTAATTCGATATGATCGCATTTTATGGTAAACAGGATTTTTTTTAACAAATACAAGCGCGCCATGGTGATCTCTTTCCCGTAATTGTATCCATATCGAATGTATTGGTAATACCTTCAAAGAAAAGTTCCATTGGGTTTTAAATGTTACTCCTTTACGTAAGTACATCATATAAGGGCTTGCAAATGCGCTCCCGCTATCCGCAAGAAGTGCTTTCAACTGATCGGTTGTATGGCAGCCGCATGTGAAAACAAACTACGTAATATTTTTGATTCCGCTTCAGTTTGGCTAACCGTATAGTGCGTGCGTACCCTAATGCGTTAGGAATGTTACACACATATTAGTTCAGTTATTGGCATACGTACTGTAATTAACTGAACCGAAAAACACTCATGGAACATTACGCCATGTTAAATCAGACTAAAAATTTCAACGGATTAAAACATTATATTCAAGGTCATGTGACCTGTGGGGCAAGTGCGAGATTTTAACCGAGCGACTGCGTAAAAACGTACTCACTCGTAACGTCAAATTATATAGAAAAAAGACGCGTGGCACTCGAAGACTGCCGCGGTAAAGCTATTGCATAGCATTTTTTATCAACTATGTTTACCTACCGACGTCATCGGGACCGTGGCCTAGCGGTAAGGCGCTCTAAGTGCCCGGATTGCCAGAAGCAACGTTCCCTGATGACGTTGTTGCCGAAATTGTACTTTTGATATTATGTTTTGATACTTAGGGGGTGTTAGGTTTTTTGTTACGGAATTTCTTTATTCGGTCTCCACGTTCAAGGCCCGAGATAAAAGCTATACAATAGCTTAAAAAGCGTTTACTCTCACTATAACTAGATGGCGCTACTATAATTCCATATAAAATTTGTGTTTACTGTTCTCGATATCGACGCGGTAAAATCTTACACTAGGCACACAGATACAAAGCTAATCCCTGCTTAATTATCGTACCACTCCTAGCACTGTTAGTTAAATGGAAAATCGGAATATTGGTCATGTTTAAAAGATATTAAAAAAACCTTTATTAGTGTACAAATACGTATTAAGATAATAGCTATATATCCTAATGAATAATTATATTCCCTACATAATATTGGTCTACCGCTGCGGCGTGCGTATCTCGCGATGCGGTTTGTGTGCTGCTTTGCGGGAGCGTGGAATTTCTTAAAATATCTCCACTGGTGCATAACTGACATGGTAGCATAGAGAATTTGCTTTAGTTATACCACGTTGATAATGCAACATTACAGCCATTTTTAACCTATATGTTATAAACATACAGCATTTCACAAATTTTAAGAAAAATCTTTTTAACAGGATGTTAATGTTTGATTTTATATGTGTGAAAATTTTGAACTGATTGATACGTCATTCAATTACACTACACCAACGTGCACATATTTTTTACACAGGATAAATCAATATACTATAGTTAATTAATCTTTGGGTTAGTTACTTAGCATTGCACCCAACATAATTTTTTTTAAGGACATCAACCTATTGGCTAAGACATCGCAGAGTTTTAGATAGTAATTGAAAACGGCTGCAGCAACCGGCAACCTACGCGATATGCCGTCACCCTGGTCAACTAACTGAGGAATAGAATGCGCTGTTTAAGTTTTTTTTGTTGAAAACAATTTAACAATACAATGATAATATCCATGATATAAAACCTATTTAGACTTGTACAAAGGCAATGTTTTAGTTAATTACCAAATACATATTCATAAATGGCATTATGATGTACATGTAAAGAGGTTTTTTAAATGCTAACTAGGTATCCTAGGGAATATTTAAATAAGGTTCTTTTTAGGTGCATGATATTTATTATTACGTACGTACGTACGTATTTAAAAAATTACAATCGACTTTTCACAATCTTCTGTATTAAATGTTATTACCTACCTAAACAATTTTACAGTTCAGTAGTATATTTCTTGTATGTATTATGCTTCATACAAAATTCGTTACAAAATCGATTTTGCGGATTTATGCAGCAAATCAATAAGCCTTTGGAAAGTCTGTTATTTATTTATTGACTCGCATATATAAGTACCCATTATATATATATTTCTTTATACATGACATCACAGGCTTACTATATGTTGTTTGTATAGTTAGATAGTTTACAGAAACTGTAGTAATTCATCAGGATGCTAAGATAAATGAGTGATATTCAAAAATAAATGGGTAATTTAGTTTTTGTGCTTTTAAAATATTTAATATATATTTATATTAGGTAGTTAAGTACTTCTGTAAATAAAAAAATGCAATAAAAATGTAAAACTTCTAAAAACTGACTCGACAATCATTTTGAGGAAAGACTTTTTATTTTGAGGAAAATTATTATGATCACTAAACTGACAAACCTACTATTGTTCTATTATTATAAATTATCATTATACAATTATAATATAATTAATTTTGTGCTATCTTATAATACTTTCATATTTATATAATTAGCTAGTTCAATAGCATTTCGGGTGTTTAACAACTATGTAACATTACTGACACTTACAAAAATACTTGCCCACATATAAAATATTAGATAGAAACATAACAATAACAAACTTATCAAAAATATGTCTTCTTTAAAAACCCAAACATCAAACAGAAAACACGCATACAAAGATTTCACACAATATTATTTAAGTATAAAAAATAAACAACAATTCTAAGAATGGGTTTCAGACATAACTAAAAAAATATTACTTCTTAATACAAAATTTAAGTCTTTGGTAACAAAGAATCGGTGATTGATCACTTGTTCATGTTCATAATTGTTCACTCGATGATACAAAATATCACATTGTAATTTGTAACACTCAACATTCAACCATCAAACAATGAATAATAATATTAAGTAATTTGTGCAACGCAAATGCTTTGTGTATCCCGCTTTCAAACTAAAAATCATACTGTCGTTGGAATTTTCACTTCTTTATTAACTATGTAAAATTTGTGCTTTTTGCCCAACACACCCCATATAACTGCAATATTTTCAATTACAATATTGAACGGGATGGTCGCTAACGCACCACCAACAAACATGAAGAACTTGAGTGGTCCAAATCTGTGTATTGGAAATGACTTAATAACACCAAATATGTACATGTATATATTTACAGCACCTATGAACCCACATATTAAATCTAGAAGATGCGGGCAAGGTATAGGACAGAATGCTGCTAGCAGAATATTGCTGGTAGACAACGGCAGTGTGACCCACGAGTAACAAGATATAGCTAGGAAAACCTTATTAATAAGAGGTATCTCTTTCGAATGTACAACTAAAAGAATACCTTGAATCCATCGTTTTCTCTGTTGCATAAAGTCCCACAGCGTAAATGGGGACTTTTCCCACATCTCTCCTTCAATGAAGTTAAATGTATAACCTTCTACATAAGCTTTCATGGCAAAGTAACAGTCCTCCGCTACTGAACCGTCGAGTCCATTATCAAATGAAACTTTCTTTTCCGCACTCACCTATAAAAATATTAGATTGTTGTAGAATTACAAATAATAATCAGATTTGGTATTATTTTGACTAGAGATAAACAATTGTCATGAATCATAATCAAAAGTTCAATAAAAATTATTATCAGTATGATTACATTAAGATTATTTATGTACTATTATTTATGACTAATGATTTCAAGGTAATTTATTCCTACTGTTCTATACAACATAAATCTTTTTAAATATCAACTAATGTAGGTTACAAAATTTCTCAAAATCATAAATGATTAGTGCTAAAGACACCAAAATGTTCTATGTTTATAATACATCAATGCCTTAAATATACTTACTTGAGTTACAACATAGGACCCTTTCCAACTGAAGAGCGGCTTGTGGAATATGTAGAACTGAAATCTGAGCTTTCCCATGTCATCAGCGACACGGAAGCTATCAGCCAATGTTGTAAGCCAGTTAACTATATGATCATTGGCATAAGTGATAAGACCTTGCCCAAATTGGTGTTGGCCATCCAGTACAAAGTTTAATATACCACGAACAGAGTTTTCTGTTAATAAAGTTTCTTCATCTAAATGTACAATCCAATCTGTGTCTGCCAATATATTGACCGTATCTTCTAAACAGTACTGCAGTGCTCTCGATTTGAACAGTGCACCAGTTTTGGTCTTGTACTCAGCCGGTACAACAACTTCTCTCACTCTCCTGTGTTTAGGGAGGTTTATAGCTTTATCTGTCACAACCTCTATCATAAAGTTCTCCATTCCAACGTCTAAACATGTATTCATATTTTTGGTCACATTGTCTCTCACTAGCTTAGGAAAATCACCTCTAGTTACAACCCTTATACAAATAAACGGTGATAAAAGCGGGGATCCCTTTAATTTAACCTTTCCTGGGAATGCATTAAATAATGTTAGTCCACCAAAATTGCAGAGGACTTGAGGTATAGTAAGTAATGTTAGAAGTCTTAATATGTACAATATTAATGTTCCATAGATGCCATATGTTTCCCATGGATCAACATAGGGTTTTTCCTTGTCGTCTAGATTGATTGCCCCGGCAAATACCAGAAATAAAAATATAAATGATATAAAAAATGTACAATGTAACAAGTGTTGTACTCTTCCTCTCAGCATTCTGAAACAAACAATCATGCTTTGAAGGGCAATAACATTACTCATGATGTTATTCAGACCTAATATTAGATACTATGATAAAACTGAATCAATGCCATACATTTTAGTACAAAGGTAGCAAGATTTTTCATTGTAAATGTATTGTATACAGTGAAATAATGGAAGAAACATGTATAGAGATCAGTTTCTCAAGCAACATGGAAACAACTGACTACAACAGGATAATATTAATGGTAAATAAATAAATTTAAGTTATAAGGGGTAAAAGTTGATTTAAAAATAAATGACTATCTGCTAATAATTATTTTAAGCTTAAAGTGATAGTACTTATACTGAATGCATGATATGTTTAGGCATACTACATAACAAACTGTGGTAAATATGATAACAACGGAACATCATAAATCATTTGCAAGTGGAAATGCAGGAATCATACAAAAATAGAAGAGTATATACCTACTTCATTATATTTAAGTATGTAACCACTTAAAAAAGCTTCAGTGCGAAAAAACAGTTTTGTAAATACTTTGTTGAATAAATCTTTTTATATCCCTCTGATCACTGGATTAACCCCTTATTGTATAAAGAAATTAAGTTATACATTAGAATGCAATATACCTTTTGCTTTTGAAAAATCCACAAAATATCACAGACAACTGTAATAGTTTCACTGAAAACACTGAAAAATCTCCGATATTTTTAGGGTCAATAATTTATCACATAAAATATTTGTTTACTAAACTATTTCAAATACTTTGCAAGGCAAAGAATTTAATTTTTAATTTTAATATCACTTTAAATTATTTAACTTTGTAAACTATGCACACACCCCACCACACAGATAGACCACAGACATTAATTTGGATTTATCATCAGTATATCATAATTATAGAAGAATGCATTATGGTTGAATTTATCCATAGACATGACTACAAAAATGACATTATTGTTAGTGGAAAAACAGCATAAATTCCGTGCTAACACACCTATCCAACGACATCTAACTATTTTGTCTGTATTGTTTTTATAATAAATAAGCGATAGCGTGCGTGATTGATTATCACGTAACTATTACATATAGCTGCAGCCTAAGCCTTAAGACATGAATTAGTTATTTGGAAAATCTTAATCGGCCCAGCCGGAGCTATAACCCAGTATACTCATCTAATAAACCCTCCGGACATACTGTTGCACCACGGAGAATGTTAAAGATAAAGTGGTGAGAGTTTTTGTTATTTTTTAATAGGTTATTTGTTAGTGACTCCAATTAAAAATATCTGTTTGAAGTTTCGGTTGTGTTGCGATTCCTCTTAGTACAATACGACCACAGGTTATATTTATACGTTTGTCAAATGTCAAACACATTTCATTTTTCAATGACATTTTTATTTTGTAGAGTGTACTGCTGTGTCGTGATTTAGGAATCAATTCGTGATAAATTATGAAAAATATGTTTATTTCATATTCTAAAACTTAAATTATATTTGCCATGAGCAAATATTGATGTAAATGACGATATGAAGCACATACTACATTCATTTTTGCTTTGCAAACTACGAACGAGTAAACAATGCTGAGACAAACCCTGGAAATCTATAACTGGAAGAGAAAGTGTCTCAAATAATAAATAACGGGTCGATATGAATATGTCTGTCTCAGATTTATCTGTGGGATGTCGGTTTGCGGATTATTTTCTAATATGTGGCCTGGACTTTGATTCAGGGCTGGAAGCAGATAGGCTTAGTGGTGAATATGAAACGTCCTTTGTTGCAAGTGAATTTGCAGCCGATATGGACTTTAATGTGGTGATTATTTTGTTTTAGGTGATAACTTACACGTATCTCCTCTTGATCGTTCGTATAAGGGGAAGGTTTTGGCTCATTATCCTGATAATGTGCATAGCAATCCCTTTGATGAACATGCAGTTTTATTGGTAAGTTGTTATATTAATTAATTTTTATTGACTGTAATTTTTATTTGAACATAAAGGAAACGAAAGAATTGTTAGTGTAGTACTTATGTATTATTTATTAAATGTATCATTATTATAGTTAAATATAGTATAAATATATATCCATAGATTCTTGTAATCTATATTCATGTAATTGTTTACATATTTTTAATGTTATATCTCAATTGACAATGATTTCTGTTTTATATGCTTACAGCTCTGTCTGCCGGCTGGTCTTCAATTTAGAACCCAAAAGCATACACTAGAACCTAAATTCCACAGTTTTGTAGTAACTAGAGAAAATGCATCTCGATATTATGGATACAGTCTTATATTCTATGAAGAAGTTAGAAATAGGAACATTTGTAGTGCTATGCATACATTGCAGGTATATATATTATATTAATTTTTATCTGTTGTTTCAACATTCAATAAATGGTTAAAGTATAATAATGTGCTGTAAAAAAAGGGAAATTTGTTTGATGATTCATATATATTAATTGATTTATTCTTTAATAACAAAGATAGGATTAGCCTTCATCTTACACAGTAAGTGCAAGTATGCAATATATATTTATATATATTTATAAATAACAAATTTGAAAGGAAAACTGGTGTTGTTGGTTTTTGCCAGTTCTTAGTACAAATTGTCTTGAAAAAATGCTTGTAAATTATGCCTATTTTAAATAAATGAAGAAACAATAAACAATAACATTTATAATTTTATTTTGCTGATACAACCAGGAAATTATCTGTAAAATTTTAGAAACAGACTTTTGCATATTGTAACATCAAGCGGATTTACAGCTGCTAATCTTATCTACCTATCTTTTAATTTATTTTACTAATCAAGAAGTACATGCTGTTTTATTATAAATATATTATATTATTAGTATATATTTTCATGTAAATCATTTCTTTATATATTTGTCTTGATTACAGGCTATGTATATCACAGAACTCTCCAGTGGACAAACTCCCCCTGGCCACCGAAAAGGATCTGGCAAGGAGAGCTCTCGATCATTGCCCAGATCCTTTAAACTGGCGCCACATACAGGGGCAGCTCTCACATATTATGATATAACCAAAGATAAACTCTATGTAGCCAAAAGTATAGCACTTATATGCCAATACCCTTATGTTAGGGTAGCACAATTATTCTTAGAAAATTTATTTAGGTATGTATCTTGTCTACTAATACTGCAGTGTGAATTTATTTATTTGATATAATCTACTGGTACTTACATGTTTCTGTTCTATTTTTTTTTTTTACTGTAAACTTAAACTTACTTATCCTAGTAACTATACAAACCATGCCCATGTAGAAGGATGGCATGGATGTATGCATTTCCACATTGAATAGCTCGGCCGATCCTTTGCTAAAAGATGAGCCAGCCCTTCTGTCACCAGTTGAGGCAATTTGGCATGGTGAAATATCACAAAAATCCTATGAACAAAATAGGTGAAATAATAAATAAAACCTAATGTAGAATTTTGAAACTCTATGTTCACTGATTTTAAAAATATATATAAACAAACAACAGTCTAGACATATGAAAATTATTTATTTGTGCTCTGCTGCAGCGGGGAAAGATTATTTCAATACAAATTTTGTCCTTTAAGGGCTAGTAATTCATGTACTACTCCTGGTAAAAGCACACAATCGGTACATTTTCAGGTCCTTGCCCAGACAACCAGGCCCAGGTCTCAGTCCAGAGTCCTATGTGTACAATCTTTTGTATGAAGTTCCAGTGCCATTGCCTGGCCAAGCTTTACGTCTTTATGTACCGCCATCTGAGCCACATCTTGATCCTATTCCTGTTGTAAGTTGATATTGGAAATATTTAAATATACTGTTAAAGGTGCAAGCATATTAAGCCGGGACTAAAAAACTTGTGAAGTAGCACAAAACGCCGGATCAGATTATTGCGCAACAGATTTTGTTGCATGCGATAAGATCCACCCCGTCATCATAGTATGACCACTTATATTCTTTTTTGATAATTCTTTTTTAATTAGAAAGAGCATACTTCACCACTGTCATACAGTTGCAATGTCCAACAGTGTACTCTATTTTATTCATCAATAAACAACTCTTATTTTTATAATCAACTACAAGTTGGCCCTTGACTGTTATCAAACCTGATGTTAAATAAATGTTAAAAAATTTTATATTCATTAATAAATAACTTTTTTTTTGTATAATGGAACCTGATGTTAAGTGATGATGCAATCTAAGATGGAAGCGGTATAACTTATTAGGAGTAGGATGAAATCCACACCCCCTTCGGTTTCTACACGACATTGTTGTTGGTAGTAATTAGCCACGGCGAAAGCCTCCCACCAACCAGACCAAGATAAATTAAGAAAATCTCAATCTGCCCTGCCGAGAATCGAACCTGGGGCCCCCATATAAATCCACCGCGCATACCACTGCGCCACGGAGGTCATCAAAAGCTACTCTAGATGGTCTCATAAAAAGTTAAAATTTATTTTGAATAACCCCCATAAGATAATGGTGATTTTATTAATAAATAACAATTATTTGCAGGTGATAAGAATGCCAAATCCTCCCGAGGAGTTACCTCTATTAGATTATCCTCTGCGCGTGATGTTTTCTATTTTAGGTGTGGAGTGTGTAGTTCAATTGTTTACTTGTGTGCTACTAGAACATCAGGTTCTTCTGCGATCTAGTGGTAAGTAGTCACTTAGTTCTATAATCTGATATATATATTCATACTTTTTCAATTTATTATTATGTGAGTAAATGAGGACTAATTTATCGTCAAGCCTTTTTAATTACTAATTGCGCGCAAACTGAACTGGACTGACCGCTATGTCGTATCCAATAACTACTTTTCAAGGCATCTTAAATACTGGCACAAATTCTTATATATCCTTTAGAATTAAGAAAACAATTGGCTTCTTAATTCCTCGTATTTAGTATCTCAATAAGTTGGTTCTTGTCTAACTAAATTAAATTTCCTGGCTGAGTTTGTTGTGGACTCTCCTCAGACTGAGGGTGTTTGAAATGGATTTTTATAAATATGGATATATTTTTTTAAATTTTGAACGAATTGACAACTAAGAATTCTATGTTAAAAGTTCGTACTATATGGTAATACAGGCTTTACATCTGTTGTAAAAATCAAGTGGTAGGCCTCGATAGCCAGGGAGATGTAAGTTCTCATCCCCCCCGGCTCCACAATTTTTGTTATCACATTTATTTAAAAAAAATGTAAAAAGTTTTCTGTAAAATCTTTTTTACTTTCAGATTTTAATAAACTAATGTTAGTTGCTGAGTGTATAGTGTCTCTCCTGGTCCCGTTCTCGTGGGCGCACGTGTATGTGCCTATACTGCCGGCGCCGCTCTACCACTTCTTGGATGCACCAGTTCCGTTTGTGATGGGTAATGTACTGACTTTTTAATTTAGATATAGTAGTTTTTTACCTAATTAAACTAATTAAACTTTATATTAACAATTAATGTTATAATTTTACAATTTAAAGAGTATTAGACTTATCGCAAAAAACTCTGTGACATATTTTCTGTCAAGCAGGACTTCTAATGATAGTGTAATTACAGGCAAATGAGCTTTGGCATCTAAGCATTAAGTTGACAAAAGTTTCGCAAATTTCGCATAGAACCAAGATGTCGTAGTAAGCTTGCGCGTACATTGTAGGTTAATTTTTCCACTTAACATCTGCATAGACCTACGACGCGGGCTGCGAGAATTTCGTTTATAGTCTGAAATATATAAATTGGCAACAAAGGACATTGAACTCGCGAGAGCAAAGAAGTAGATAATGCCGGTTGGCAATGTTAACAATGTTGCCAACTGACGAAACTTATGTGGGAGTGAAAGTCATGCTTTGGATTGCAAATTCATAGATAAGATAAAAGATACATAGTAGTTTGTCTATGGTAAGAAAAAAGATAGATATATGTTTGTCCTTTGCTCTCGAGGGTTCAAATGCACTTTATTGCCAATTTATATGGTTCAATATATACATATATGCTTTCCCTTTCGTTCTATCACGACCAGACAATACATAGACAAATAGATAAACTTCTCGCGACGCACAGAGATGGGTGGCAAACTACAGTAATAACTTGTTCTATACCGAGATGGGTGGCAAACTACAGTAATAACTTGTTCTATAAACTATTTCTATAAAAAACAGACATTTTAACTTGGTAATATTATTTACAGGTCTCCACGCAGACAGCGCGGCGATCACAATCGGGAGCAACGGTCCACGGAACATTGCGTTAGGTTCCGAAGCTGCGCTGTGCTTAGTGGATATTGACAAACCCGATATACAACTGCCCGAGGAACTGCCGATACTGCCGCACAGGACACCGTTCATCGAGGAACTGAACCATGTGCTAGATAAGCATCAGGTAATATATATAACATGTATAATATATTTCTAGCAGTACCCGCAGTTGACGACCTACGTGGCGCAATGGTTTTCGCGGTTGATTCATAAGACGGAGGTCCTGGGTTTGATTCCCGGCGGGGCAGATTGAGATTTTTCTTAATTTGTCTTGGTCTGGCTAGTGGGGGGCTTTCGCCGCGGCTAATTAGCACCCTACCGACAAAGACATACTGCCAAGCTATTTAGCGTTCCGGTACGATGTCTTGTAGAAACCAGGTGTGGAGTTCGTCCTACTCCTAACAAGTTAGCCAGCTTCCATCTTGGATTGCATCATCACTTAACGTGTGATAGCAGTCAAGGGCTAACTTGTAGTTGTTAAAAATGTTTCCTTTACAAAAAAGGCCTTTATAACTTCTTACTCACGGTTTCACCGTCATAGTTTTCGTTCCTGTGGGAATTTTTGCATTAAATGTGGCCTATCCTGATATGTAACCTTATTGTGAAGTTTTATCAAAATCAATTCAGTAGTTCTTTTTGTGAAAGGGTGACAAAGGTCTACCCATACATACAAACTATCGTTTTTATTATTATAACCACATATTATTACGTACTTGACTTGCTTGTATCATTTTAAAAATGAAACTGGTTAGGGTTTAATGTTTTGGCACCAAACGTTATATTATTATTTTGTCTTGCTTTAACGATAGGGTCCTATAAACCCTTTGCGCATTTTGGTAGAATTAGTTCATCCTATATTGTCTGTGTTTTGCTTTTTTATAATTTAACAAATTAATTTCCGGTAGATCCAAAGACCCGAAACAGAACCGACAAAGCTGGGGGCGGCATTGAATGGGTCGTCGTACAAACATAACAACATGGCCGACGGCATGAGCAGCAGTTGTACATTGCCATCAGGTTACGTATTAATATTGTTTGTGTATAGTTCAAAATAAATACTTATCTCAATTCTTTTCTACAGGAAACGTTACCTCAGACAACTCTGCTTTACTTTTACTTTATGTATCTATACTGCATTATTATAAGGCGTTAATGTTTGTAAGGTCATTACCTGTTTTTCGTTCGGTCGTTTGTTGAGTGTAATCTTCGGAACTACTGAGTCAAGTTAAAAAATATTTTACCAGCATATAATGCTACGTTATCGAAAATTGTCAAATATATTAACCGAGTTACCGCAGTTTTCGCACAGTTTGGACCAAAAAATCTGTGAACTATTTACTAATACTTTTGTAGTTATGTAATTATTATTTCAGGCTTTTTTTAATTTATTGACTGCCCTCGATAATTATCATTTAAAGTCTTTTATATCACATGAACAAATAAAACAATTTAACAGGTTCGCTTCGCCTATACTATGGGAACAAATAAAAAATTACATAAATGTGTTTTGTGGGGCATTATGTTTTTGTGTTTGTGATTCGTTTTTGGAATGTTGCTTTTGTATACGTCAGGCGGTCTCCGTCGCAAGCACTCGTTCCACGACGTGCTAGAGTGGTCACGAGCGTCGTCATGAGCATCGCGCGGATATCGCGTCCTAAACCGCCCGACTCCCCGTAATATTTTGGCCTCGCGCCCCGCGAACGCCTCGACGCGCTGCAGACGTATCGTGGACATCGTCAAGCGCACAGGTATTTTTTGTTAAGAAAAACTTATAAGGGTAATCGGTCTCCGTAACGCGAAAAATAAGCACTCGTGGGTCCACGACGGGGTAGAGTGCGGGGACTGCTAGTACATGTATATACTTCCTATATGTCTATTGTTCGTACTTGTTGCTTAGCCGCCGACGGCTCCCAGCGATAAACATACTTTGGGCGCCCCGGCCTCGACTCGCTTCATACATCTTTTGTATCACGTGAACATCGAAAATTCAAGGGCACAGTTTTGTGTTTGTGATTCGTTTTTGGAATGTTGCTTTTGTGATACGTCAGGCGGTCTCCGTCGCAAGCACTCGTTCCACGACGTGCTAGAGTGGGACGAGAGTCGTCCGCTGAACGCGTCCCCGCCCGGCTCCCCGCGCCGCGCGCCCCGCCGCCTCGACGCGCTGCAACGTATCGTGGACATCGTCAAGCGCACAGGTATTTGTTGTTACTATAGGCGGTCTCCGTCGCAAGCACTCGTTCCACGACGTGCTAGAGTGGGACGAGAGTCGTCCGCTGAACGCGTCCCCGCCCGGCTCCCCGCGCCGCGCGCCCCGCCGCCTCGACGCGCTGCAACGTATCGTGGACATCGTCAAGCGCACAGGTATTTGTTGTTACTATAGGCGGTCTCCGTCGCAAGCACTCGTTCCACGACGTGCTAGAGTGGGACGAGAGTCGTCCGCTGAACGCGTCCCCGCCCGGCTCCCCGCGCCGCGCGCCCCGCCGCCTCGACGCGCTGCAACGTATCGTGGACATCGTCAAGCGCACAGGTATTTGTTGTTACTATAGGCGGTCTCCGTCGCAAGCACTCGTTCCACGACGTGCTAGAGTGGGACGAGAGTCGTCCGCTGAACGCGTCCCCGCCCGGCTCCCCGCGCCGCGCGCCCCGCCGCCTCGACGCGCTGCAACGTATCGTGGACATCGTCAAGCGCACAGGTATTTGTTGTTACTATAGGCGGTCTCCGTCGCAAGCACTCGTTCCACGACGTGCTAGAGTGGGACGAGAGTCGTCCGCTGAACGCGTCCCCGCCCGGCTCCCCGCGCCGCGCGCCCCGCCGCCTCGACGCGCTGCAACGTATCGTGGACATCGTCAAGCGCACAGGTATTTGTTGTTACTATAGGCGGTCTCCGTCGCAAGCACTCGTTCCACGACGTGCTAGAGTGGGACGAGAGTCGTCCGCTGAACGCGTCCCCGCCCGGCTCCCCGCGCCGCGCGCCCCGCCGCCTCGACGCGCTGCAACGTATCGTGGACATCGTCAAGCGCACAGGTATTTGTTGTTACTATAGGCGGTCTCCGTCATAACGACTCGTTCCGAAACGTGCTAGAGTGAGACGGGAGTCGTTTGCTGAACTCGTCCCTACCCGTCTCCCCGCACCGCGCGCCCCTTCGTGTTGAAGTCACCCAGATCCGAAAGAAGGAGATCCGAACCTGCAATGTACGTTTCACTTTAAAACCGCAACACCCTCAATTGTAAATTGTTGCCGTACTTGACCATTGTAAAGTAAAAAAATTGATCGATAATATTTCTCTTCCTCTACACATGATTTGGTCAAATAAATTCTAATATGGCTTACAAGATTTATTTCACTATTCCTACTTTGAATGTACTAATATTTTTTTTGAAACGGAGTGTAACATTGAGTGACATTTTAGGTGTGAACATAGACGACGTAGATGCGGACACAGTGATGCCAACAGCAAAAAAGAAAGTGCTCAACGATGAGGAACAATACAACGAGGATATACGCTTCAACATTGCCATAAGAGAAACATTCCTCAACAGATTCGTTCACATGTTCCTGATGTATGAAAACTTCGTCATTATGCCGGATCAGGTACGGCTGATATTTGAAACTAGCGGACGCTCGCAATGTGGTCTACATAAAAACCTTACCACAGTATTTACCGCGTAGAAACTTTAAAACTTTCTCTTGAATCACTATATCTATTGATGATCTATATATAGCAAACTTAGTTCTGTTACTTTCCACTGTCAGAGTTTACTCTGACTAATCTGATTTATCCATGGCAACTCAACACAATAGAATATCGTCCAAGCTCAACTTCGGGCAATGCATTGAATCCAAGGCAGAAACAGCTGGTAAGAGCTCGGTATCCTTAATAAGGTGAAGCGGTACTTCTCACCGGAGCAGCTTCTGATTCTATATCAAGCTCAGGTTCGCTCGTGCATGGAGTATTGCTCCCATTTATGGCATGGATCGGCTAAATATCAGCTCGCTGCGTTAGATTCGGTGAATCACCGCGCTGGAAGAATCATTGGTAACGAGGCGTTACGGGATGCAAAATTGCAAACACTTGATCATCGCCGAAAGTTGCCTGTCTGTCGGTTTTCTACAGAATATATTTTGGAGAGAGTGCACAAGAACTTTTTGATCTAGTTCCCCTTCGCCCTTTTACCATAGAACTGCTAGGCATCGTAGTAGTCTGCACCCATACGTAGTCGATATTCCATGGAGGCGTACAGAACGTTTCGCTTCCTCGTTCCTGATTCAAACTGCGAAATTATGGAATGCCCTTCCAGCTCACGTTTTCGCTACCACCTACAATGTGGGTATCTTCAAGTCAAGAGTGAATAGCAGCCTACGGTAGAAAAGCCACCGTAGGCTGCATCTTCGCTTACCATCAGACGTGATCGTAGCGTGACTCTTTTTAAAGGAAAGAATAAATTTAATTCAATTTCATGTTGATAAAATAAAATAACAAAGTACCTATAAATATCTCAATTTGACGCAAGGACCGAGATTCGTGGCTGTCCTCGCGCGAATCAATGGTGAACTTCGACAAAGCATCATTCCTATCGGACCAGCCGCAGCGGCACAGGCCCTTCCTCTCGCGCTTCCTCGAGACGCAGATGTTTGCCACGCTCGTAGACAACAAGATCATGGCCAACTGGGGCGAGTACGACGCTAACCTGCAGGTCTTCGAGCACAGGATCCGAGCTGTGAGGTTAGTTTTTTTTTAATATGCATGTAGTTATGCACTTTTTGGGATTGGGGTGTTTATGGGTTTTTAATGAAGAATTTTGAGCAGGTCATTTGATTTCGGGGTGTTTTTTTATTGTGCCGGTGATCTTTGAGTGTTGATTAGATCTTTACATAATTAACTATACTAAAGCCAAACTTGATTAAGAATGCTTGTCAACAAACAAATTTAAAATGAAGGTAGGAAATGCCACACATTTTATGCCTAATAAATTTAAAATTATGTTTTGTTATTTTAAAAAATCCTATTTTAAAGATACTGAATATATTAATTAGCTTTAAGCTTACTAATCTAAATTATTGTCATAAAGTCGTCATTAACTAGTTAATTAAAATAAATAGGTGTAAAATGACTAGTGATTTCTACCCTCATTTTTAATTTGTTTGATGACAAGCATTCTCAATCGAGTTTGGCCTTAGTATAGAATATTATGTGAAATCAAATTAATATCTCTCCTAAGTAGAATTATTTTTTTATCGCTGGTATATGATGGTCGTTTCATGGGATCACGACAATGATATATGCACGTTCTAATGTTTGAACGCTAATGAGCACGTTATACAAGTAATGTACTAATTGTGCATTGATATAAGTATGTCATGTTACCTCATGTTGTTTGAATGTTGGCTGTACTAACATTAACACATAAAAATCGTCAGTAGTATACAGGATGATTTTTATTTAAGTGCGGATATTCTTTTTTGCGATTCTATATTACCGTTAATCCTAATAAATAACTTAAGTGAACGATAATTTTGTTATTTTTGAGGTAAAAATAAGAAAAAAACCTGTCATTCTTAAATTTCGATTATTTACAACATATGAAAAATAGTGCAAAAAATATTTTCCGGTATAAAATTTTAATAGAAAGCAAATGAAGAATTAAGAACAAACTCAATATACGTGAACAATTATATATTTTAAGTCTGACTACTCTTAAGAATACTACGGGAGTATGTGTGACTTGTGAGAACCAAGGGGGTGTTGTTGCAGAGGCCGGCTAGGTGAAGGGGGGCTGGCGACGCGCGTGTACAGCGTGTGGGCGGGGGGAGCGTCGGCCCCGGGGGGTATCTGGGCCGCCTGCGAGGTGGAGGTGGGAGCGCCGGGGGAGAGGCTGCCCCACAGAGCGGCGTACTACCGCGCCTTCCCCGCGCGCCTCGACGCCACCGCGCTCGCGCCTCCCCCGCCCTCGGACCGCAGGTGCGATACACCTGCCCGCTTGCACCCGCAGTAACATTGTAGTGCCGTCCCTGTTACTACTTACAACTCGGGTATTGTAGTGCCGTACCTGTTACTACTTACAACTCGGGTATTGTAGTGCCGTACCCGTTACTACTTACAACTCGGGTATTGTAGTGCCGTCCCCGTTACTACGTACAACCTGAGTAAAAGTGTATAGGCATTTTATAAGCAAGCGCATTTCATCTAAAGCGACATCTTCACTTAACATCGGATGTTGCCTTATCCTATTAAAAAGCCTATCGCTATTGCGATATAAATAATCATTGTTTAGTAGATTAAAATGTACATAAATACTTCCTTAAAAGAAGCTTTACTCAGATCCTCGAATACTTCATTCAAATATTATCTTAATTTAAGACACCCTTCAGTATTCGATAAAATCACTTTTAAATGAATGTTCTCAATGCCTAATTTATTGATTGATATATAGTTATATTTATATTGTATTTAATTAAATATATAGTTGAATAAGGCAAAAAAGCACTTTAAATTATTTTTGAATATTGAATATTTTTTGTTGAGGGGTTTATAATTTATTGTAAAATTTCTCTATTTTATTGGATCACACATACTATTTATACTATTTATCGTTATTCCGATTGTTAAACTAAACTAAAGTTCAAAATTTTACATATTTACTTAAAAAAACTGCCTCGTTGGTCTAGCCTATGTGGCTTCGATCACGAGGTCCTGGGTTCGATTCCTAGGTCGGGTCACGGAATATTTCTGAGCTTTTTAATTCTTCTATGAAATGTTCAATACATTCCAAGCCCAGAGTCGGAAAGTTGGCGGTGTTACACCCCCGTGCCTCGGAGAGCACGTTAAGCCGTCGGTCCGGGTCACTATCATCAACATCTGATAGTGATACTAACAAATGAAACATTATCACACTAAACCCGCCAACCCGCATTGGAGCAGCGTGGTGGGTGTTCGTTCCATCTCAGATAAGGAGAGAGGCCTGGCCCTGTAGTAGGCCGTTAATAGGCTGATAATGATGATGATAATGACTTAAAAAAAGTAGTAGTACTTAGAAGGTTCTGTTAGAAAATATCGTACTCTGATATCAATAGATTTTTGTGAAAATATATATGTGCACAAACTTTTCAAAGCCGTAACAAACGGGTGAATATTATAATAGTGTGGCCCTTTTATCTATCATAATTGTGTAGTTCTATGTACTATATAGTTTTATAGATAAATAATAGACGATCGTTATTCCAACCTTAGTAGGGAAAATTCTAACTTGTTGTAACTCACATAAATAGTTGTCACTTGCATGTATTAAAGCACACCGAGATAACAAATAACTTAACAAAACATCTAGTATTTGATAAATATAAAAAAAATCTTATCGAATCAATAATCTTTACCAGGTCACTTAACAAGTTAAAGATTCGTTTCCATTGATCCAATATTGACTTAACAATTAAGAATTACACCTATATATTTAATAGAATCAAAATAAAATAACCTTCTAGTAGGGTAAAATGTGTATGACTAAAAAACTAGTTTTATGAGAAATTTGTTACCAATGAGGGTATACTAATATTATCGATATAAACAATGTCATTTGTTACTTTTCTTATTTTTATTTAAATTACTAATTGCGTTACTATTTGGTCTCGATATAATACTCGAATTTAATGAGCATTTATACATTGTTAACTCGGTGAACCGAATGGATTTTTGATTTTTTAAACTTATTACAATGGCGTAACTGACAATTATGGGGCACAACAAACAAAAGTATGCGAATTTAAATGTTTTTGTTTAATTCGAACACTATAATTTAGTAAACATATTATTATCATTAAAATAAATACATTTGAGGCATAATTGTAGTTACGCCAAAGCTTGAATGTTATGTATTGTGAAACGACATCGAAGCCTGCTTATTGTGATTAGCATGCGAATGTGCTTGTACTAAATGTGTTGTAAATGTAAGTGCTTATATGAGATAAGCTTATGATATACGAGTAACGTTGAGTTGTATGAACCTTGAAATTTATTGAGTGGTGCAGTGGGTAGTGACCCTGCTTCTGCGTCCTAGGCTGTGGGTTCGATTCCCACATGTGGAAAATGTTTGTGTGATGAGCATGGACGTTTTCCATTGTCTGGGTGTTTATCTATATATTATAAGTATTTATGTATAATATATTTAAAGCTATAATTATAATTTTATTTATAAAGCTAGTTACGAGTACGCCTACTTTGGGGCTATATAGCGATTTGTGTAATCGTCTTATAATATTTATATTTTATATTTATAGTTATTGGGCTTTTTTGATTGAAGTGTGAAACTTAGTTTATTTTATTAATAATAAAAAGAAAATGAATTCAGTTCATGCAACTCAACGTGCCAAAGTGCTGCGAACGTAAGTTTTAATGTGAATATTACTGAGTATATTGACTCAATACTTTTTTTAGTGTCTAATATGATTTTGTCTAATAAAAAATCTCTAGCAACTCCACTACGTTATATTATATGTCGATCGTATATAAACCTTCTAAATTATACACTTAAAACTTATGCTTGCAGTATAATTCATTGGTCAAATAGTTTACTTGAATTTTACTCATTTAGCATTCTGTGTCATCAATTATGTATTGCATCTTGGGTGTAAGATGTTATGTGACATTATTAGTTTAATTAACTGGTATGTACAGTTCGCATCGAGTAAGTTAGCTGCTCTAAGGTCAGTTAATATGAATACCAAAATACACTGCGGGAATTCGTATAAGAAAAGTTACTCGATGCGAATTGTACAGAATATTTTGATTTTTTTTACAAAAGTAAACAGTTTTATTTAATTTAAGTTACAAAATGCGCAAAGGATTATAGTATGAAAAGAGCAGCTATTTATTTTTTATATTTTTTTCTATACTCTAATATTTTTGATAGTTATTTTTTATACTTACCTTGCCCTTTAGTACAATATTACCTTAAAGTCGTTATCGAAGACGTTTGTCAAATACTTGAAGCCTCCTAACGTCGTGACAAAGCGCAGTGCTTAGTCACGACTTGAGCACTATCATATTCGAGTGACGTAGCGTAGGGGCGTAGAGTAGATAACATAATTTTGAATAATCAATAAAAAATATTAATTAATCTTAAGTAGAATAATTAATTTCTCCACTAATAATAATAAATGATTGACTTTAGATCATAATATATTAGCGACATTTATATTGAATCTCTATTTATTTGACACATCAATATGCTCAGTTTTCGTGTCTTTAAATACTGTGTTAAATAATTTTGCTAAAAGCATAAAGATTTTAATGATTTTATTTATTAATACTGTTGTCTAATTTTGACTTGAACGGTTAAACCAGTCAAGCTGTTTTTTTTAATAACATTACCTGATAAAATAAATTATTTGATTACTTTTTTATTTTAATTACTAAATATTTTATATAACTTTGAATTGCCTGCCAGCGTTAAAACTGGAGCAAGTGTAATGCGTACTGATTACAACAGCGGAATAAAAATAATTTCTAGAAACAGCAATAAAAAATTTAAAAATTACCTACAAAATATTTACCCACTTAGAACATTTTGCATAACACCATCCATTGTATTCATAATTTAATCGCAGAGTCACCCAAGGTACTTAACTAAAGTATATCTTAAACATTCGATTGCTACCAAATAAAATACGGAAAGAAATTACCAAAATCTCCCACTAGACCAGACCTAACCTAATAAAATATAACAACAATCAACTGCCAGAAATTGACCACGGAACCTTCGAAGGACTAAGTAGGTAGATAAGTCCCCACCTGCACATTTAGAATTGGTAAAAAATAAATAAATGAAGAACGAAATGAACTTTTAAATAAGCACTTAAAACTAAATCAGCTGATATCTGTGCCAAATTCAATAAACTTTTCTGTTAAATTACCTACTGTAAAACACGGGCGGCAATTGTTTAAATGTGTGTGTTTGTCGGCGTTCCTTATTGCGGTAGCGTCTTTTACAAGGGTGACAATCACGCCGCGCCTGTTTGTACGCTCGCTGCCGGCGTTTCAAACTTAGTTTTAATCTATTAATGGAAAATTCATTAACCTTGGTAGTCGATCAGCTGTTACGTTTGTTATTTTGATCAATTCTAGTGTGTAAGTAGGTACCTAACTGCCTTGGGGTTAATGGCTGGCTTTGGGGTTAATTTATTGATGTAGTGGATGGTGTTATGCGTACTGTTGTAAGTGACCAGATATTTTTGTAATGTTTTTAATTTTTTATTTATTAGTTCTGGGAACAATTTTTTTTTTCTCTTGTAAACTATATGCATAAGACTTGCTCCAGTTTCGACGCTGGCAGATAATTCAAACTCACCTTATATTATGTGTATGTATTATATATAAGGTAAATATTATATAAACAGGTTTGCTCCAAGTTTATTAAACAAAAATAATGGGGTGAATGTAAGGTGAAAAAAAAATGTATGAACAAGTAAAACATTTGGATTTAAACTTACAATCCAAATAAAATATA
Organism: Mycalesis mineus; assembly: GCA_034621355.1. Lineage (NCBI taxonomy): Eukaryota > Metazoa > Arthropoda > Insecta > Lepidoptera > Nymphalidae > Mycalesis > Mycalesis mineus. The sequence continues at coordinate 8,631,354 of CM067886.1, read as the reverse complement.
AATAAGATTATTGTAGTAGTGTAGACCACTCTTATGCAACTGATTCATAATAAGTTTACTATTGTGGTTAATTAAATTTATAATATTGATGTACAGTGATACCCCGTTTTACGCGAGGGATACGTTCCGAAAAAAATAGCTTAACTAAAATTCGAGGTTTAAAATTTTAACTAATATCGAGGTTTAAGATTAAACATAGTTAACTTCAGGTTCCAGCCCATTTCTGTCACAGTGGGATTTGACTGATGGGCAAAAACTGTTAGAATACCGTTCTTGAAAAATTTCCCGTGTAACCCACGCCTTCTTGTTTGATCGACTCACAACTGGTAGACTTGTCTTGTCTTTGCCTCGCATTACACGGGGGTGTTCTGAAGCGGGGATTCTCACGACCATAGAGAAGTTGATGACTACATTATGTAATGCGACGCATTTGACCGCGAAATTTGAAATTCGAGTTATAATGAAACCGCGTATAACGGGGTCGCGTAAAGCGGGCTAATGCTGTAGTTTTTGTTAGCATCCTATCGACATATTGCTTCCATCCATAAGTTGTGATTTTTTGTGCATGGTCATTGGTAATTACCAAAAAACTGTATCATGTGATGTTTGGCATCTGTATGTTTACATTTAAAGTGCATCTATATCATACAATATTATGTTATTTATATATTTTAACTATTATGTATTTAAAACTAGTGTTAAATATATATAGTTTATTCTGTTAACATCGCATGAAAATGTTTGTGTTATTCTTTTATATTAGAAAGTAATTTATAGATTTTTTCATATACACTTTTAATAATAATTCATAATATATAGTTATAGAAAATTAATAAGACAACTGTTATATTATAATGTATACTATGTGGATATCCAGAGAAATATTAAAATAAAGACGTTGAATTAAATAAATGTGTCTTTTGAATATATACATTTACGCCAAAGTTTCAGAAAAAATCAATATAAACAAACTTCAAAAGTTAAAAAACCCATTTCAAATCGTTTTATTGAGTTGAAGAATCCTCAAAAATTATAAATAATAGTTGTTAGTTGTGTAATGTAAAAGTAAATAGCTTCACGCTTGAGCTTTTTGTATTGTTTTTTTAAAAAATAATAATGAAAATAGCTTGACAATTGTACTTTTATGTTACAGAACTAATAGCTTGAAGCGTATAAAGAACGCCAAGTGGCAAGTGAAAGACTGCCCGCCGGAGTTGTTGTTGGGCGATATCGGTAGGCGGCTGTCCACTGAAGTCACTCCGGCTGCGATAGCTCAAAACAACAGGGCTTTCGTCGAAAAACTGCTAAAGGTAATGATTATTACTTATTTGCACACCTTTGATGATGTTGTATTCAAAAAAATTCAAAATCGTTTATTTCAAGTAGGCTTATTACAAGCACTTTTGAAACGTCAAATTGGACTATTTGTAGTGACTCTACCACCGGCTCGGAAGGCAGGCCCTGTTGAGAAGAGCCGGCAAGAAACTCAACAGTTGCTCTTTTTATAATATTATCAATTTTACAATATTAAGTGTGTTGTTACATAAAGTTATTTATTTTACTTCCTGTGTGAAGTTGAAAGCCTATCCAATTGCCTTTGAACATCTTTGTCATTTAAAAATTCATCGATAGTATAATAACCCTGACTCAGTAAGTGAGTTTTAATACATTGCTTAAACTTATGCAATGGCAGATCTAAAACTGAATTGGGCATCTTGTTGTAGAAGAGTACACCCAATCCTACGAAAGATTTTTGTACTTTTCGGAGGCGATAAGCTGATATGACTAACTTATGTCCATTTCTAGGAAGACGGTCGTTTAAATCCTTTTTCTGTTTATACATATTTATATTTTGTTTAACATAAACTAGGTTATTGAATATGTATTGACAGGCTACTGTAAGAATTCCTATTTCTTTAAATTTGACTCGAAGGGACTCGCGTGGTTTAAGTTTATAAATCGATCGATTCGGTACTAACACAAAACGTTTAACGTTAGACGACGGAGACGTATGCTATTGAAAATTTGAAGCTATATTTCGGAGGCATATGCTATGGAAGCTCGTTTGTCAAAATCCTGTAGCTCAGCAACCTCTTGCAGGCAGATGATAAATTCATTATGTTTTTACAGCACTGAAATTCCTTAAGTTTCACACACCAACGCGCCTGTACAACGACTGTACGTCTTAAAACTAATCATAAAATGATATTTAACTTAACGAGACTACTTGAATAAAATAATATTTATTGCCAGATTTAATTAGTAGCGACTTCAATGATTACTGTTGCGAACACTGAAGTTCAATTTAATACATTATACCACAAACTATACTAAAGCCAAACTCGATTGAGAATGCTTGTCAACAAACAAATTAAAGCTGAATGTAGAAATCACTAGTCATTTTACACCTATTTTTTTAATTAACTAGTTCATGACGAATTCATGACAATAAATTAGATTAGTATGCTTAAACCAAGTTAATATATTCAATATCTTTTAAATAAGATTTTTTTAAATTACAAAATATAATTTCAAATTTATTAGGCATAAAATGTGTTGCATTTTCTTCCTTAATTTTAAATTTGCTTGTTGACAAGAATTCTCAATCGAGTTTGGCTTTAGTATAGATTAAAAAGTCAGTATCTAAAAATAGTTTGAAATTTCTTTTACATATAACAGGAATGCAAAAGCAAAACCAAGAGAATGCTCCTCGAGAAAATGGGTACAGAAGAAAGCGACTTGGGTCTTGGCTGCGAAGTGTCTATAACTGGAGTAGAAGAAAGCACAATGATAGCGTCACTCTGCGATCTTCTAGAACGTCTGTGGTCACACGGCCTTCAGCACAAGATGGGAAAATCTGCTCTATGGATGCACCTGACTAATTACCAAGAGTTGGAACAGTGCAGCAATTCCACTAAACCTATCGACCCTAACTATCTTACACCTGGTATGTTATCCATTTTAAGTCAAATGTATAAAGGAACATACTGTTTGCGCTATTTTTTATTTAGTTTAAAAAATAAGACAGAAGTTGTATTAAGTAATTATCAATTCGACGATGTTTTAAAATCATCTTAACGGCTGATGAAGAAAGTGTAATAACTGCAGTGCTGCTACACTTTAAACTATTGTTATATCTACTTCTAGCTCAATTTAATGTTAGTAAAACGCGTATCAAAAGATTTGGATAGGTATAACTTACTTAAATTCGATTATTATTGTCACTTTACTACTTTTTATTGTTAAACATGCAGCGCTGGCTTGGTGTGTTTTACGTAAACGATTGGACTGTAAGTATCAAAGAATAGTATAACTCATTCTTTATCTTTATTTTATTTTTCTTTACACATTAAAAAATATCCATTATATCAATTACTTTTATCATCTGTTTGTGGCGAAACGAGTAGAAATAAAGATAGACCAGCAAGCCTAGGATGCATCAACATACTTTTTTTATTCACTACAAGTTAGCCCTTGACTATAACACTCCTGGTGGTCAGTGATGATGCAAGCTCAGATAGAAGCGGGCTAACTTGTTAAGATGTTGGAGGTAAACTACACCCTTTCGGTTTTCACACAAAATCGTACTCGTAATGGTAATAACTCGTACAGTCAGACCTGAGCCAATTTGGAAAATCCTTCAAATCAAGACGACTAACAGCGATGCAATTGAAGATATTGCTTTTGTTACAATGGGGCGATAGAGAAAGCCAAATTTTTGACTATGCTGCAATTGGTCGATTGCTGATTGCTCTCAAAACGATATATGTTAATTGGCCCATCTTAGGCGTGTCAGGCAACGGACAATGAAAAGCTTTCACCAAATAAGATTGTCAACATTTCGTCAATTTTGCCAGACTTATCATCTGTGGGGGCTGAGGTCGAAAGCCAACAAAGCACAAGCACAAGTAGATCCCGGGACAGTTCCCGAGGTGGGTCCCGGGACAGTTCGCGCGACCGGCTCAGCAACTCCGGGACGCTGGAGCGGAAATCGTCGCAACCACCCAATCCGTTGCGACCTTTACCAGAAAACCTTACTTTCGATATGAGGTAAGAACTTATTACTTAACTAGCGGACTCACTCGCGTAGTTACCGTGCGAAGAATCGAGATATAAATTAGCCTATATAACTCTTTATAACTCTGACTATATATACAAAATGATTTTTTACATTCCGAAGTACTTATTTTGATGTAAGTACTTACATAAAAATACTTTCAAAATACTTTCAAAATACTTTCAAAATTGTGTGTGACAAGTTTTTAGTTTGAAATTACAAGTAAACGCTTCAATTTTATTTATTTGTATAGATTATAATTGAGCTTTTACAATCACGAGTAACAATCGATACAAAATATGTAATAATATAAACAATGAATTTTATTGATAAGAAAAACTAGGTATTAATAAAAAATTAAACTCTCATTAAAATAATACATACTATACTAAAGCCAAACTCGGTTAGAATGTCAACAAACAAATTTAAAATGAAGGTAGAAAACACATTTTATGTGTAATAAATTTAAAATTATGTTTTGTTTTTTTATAAAATCTTATTCAAAAGATATTGAATATATTAATTAGTTTTAAGCTTACTAATCTTATTTATTGTCATGAATTCGTCATTAACAAGTTATTTAAAATAAAAGGGGTGTAAAATGACTAGTGATTACTACCTCCATTTTTATTTTGTTTGTTGACAAGCATTCTCAATCCAGTTTGGCTTTAGTATACATTATTATATTACCCAAGTTACATTAAGAAATAATATATATTTATACTTCTTTCACTAATCAATTATATTTAAAGATATCTATATATCTTTTTTTAGGAATGTTCAAGCAATGACAGATATAAAGACTGAAATCGGTTACGCACGTGCGTGGGTCAGACTTTCGCTAGAAAAAAAGTTACTGTCTAAACATCTACGAGAACTGTTGTCAGATACGACTTTACTACGTTCTCAGTACAAAAGGACAGCTTTTCTGCGATGTGAGGAAGAGCGGGAACAGTTTCTTTACCACTTATTGACTTTGAATGCTGTCGACTATTATTGCTTTACCAACACATATCCTACTACAAGTAAGTTACAAGTATTTATTTTATTTTGTAATTTGTATTTATTGTTAACTTGTATAACTTTATCTATAATCACCGAAGTCACCATACCTACTCTAATTTAAGACAAATTCGAACTGTGTGCCTAGTGTAACATTTTACCGCGTCGATATCGAAAACAGTAAACGTAAATTTTATATGGAATTGCAGTAGCGCCATCTAGTTATAGCGAGAGTAAACGCTTTTTTTCTATATTATTTGACGTTACGAGTGAGTACGTTTTTACGTAGTCACTCTGTGAAAAACTCGCACTTGCGCCACGGATCGTGTTTGTTTAATCTGCTATATAGATTCATGATATGTTATAGGAGGCTTTGATACATTTGTTTGAAAGCTGTGATGATGTGTAAGTTTTAGCGTGCTTGCCTAAAAGATGCCCTTTTTGCCTTAAAAGTGTTTAAATTATATCTATCAGGAAATACAGGCCCCAGAAGGCCGAGTGGCGCAGTGGGTTTTTTTTTTATAATGATTGCTAAACATACTGTTACTATTTATATTGTAACAAACTTATACTCTAATATATTAGATAACTAAAAATTTAAAACTATACTAATTAACGTTAAACTATTCTATTCCTAGGTACCAACTAACGCTAATACTAAATTACGTTGCCGTAGAACCATTCGCCTAAGCAGCTTTCCTAATTACCTTTATGGCGTAATTAAGGAAAGCTTCGCGACAGTTTTCGTCGTTGATGGCCACGCTAACTGAACCTATTTCTAGCGCCAAATCCAGTCTACATTCACACTGGTGCCGATCAGCTGAAAAACGAGGACATTCTAACAGGATATGTTCAACTGTCTCTTTAGTGGCACCATCGCAAATACAGAATGGATCTGGCGCCAGTTTCATTCTGTGTAGATAAGCCTTAAAACCTCCGTAGCCTGTGAACATTTGCGTCTTAAGGTTATCTAGGCTAATATCTTTCAGGGTCTTGTATGCCTGTCGTATGTCTGGGAAGAATATTCTTGTCTGGGCCCCTCCACTGGTCTGGGTCGAATAGCGTTCTTGCCACGTTCTAAGGGTGATGTCTCTGATGAGATGTCTGGCCAAGGACGCAGGAAATCGATTGTACACTGGTGTATAGTTTCTCTGTAGTGCGGCCATTTTGGCTAGTTCGTCAGCCCTTTCATTGCCTGGAATCCCCACGTGCGATCTTATCCAGAACAGTTGCAGATATATATATATATATATATATAATATTATGTTATAAGTATTTATGTATAATATATATAAAAATATTCATCAGTTATCATAGTACCCATAACACAAGCTAACTATGCTTACTTTGGGGCTGTATAATTGATATGTGTAATTGTCGTATAATATTTATTTATTTATTTTCCTTAAAAGGCCTTTCAACACTATTTCTTTACGAATTAGGAACGTGCGAACTGTTTCGTGCTACTTGTTTGGAAATATTCCAGTGGGCACTGCATGAAACATATTCTTCCAATGACCAGACTATTGTAGAAAATGTGGCATACAAAAATGCTGTTATACAATTTTACAGAATTGCCATATCGCGTGTTAATTGTTCCATCTCGGAAAGCGAGCCAAACCACAGCCAACTGCTGGCTATCAATATCCGGAGCCAACGGCGAATCAACACCTAAGATACCCATCCCGAGGAACACCAACGAATTCGTATTCCATGTAAGTTACTGCAAGTTTTTATTTATAGTTAGTCTACTTTCGGAAGACAGTTTAATATTAGATGTAGTAGTAAGTTGACAACACTAACGCCTTTGTGTGTGTAAACTCAAAGAACACTGACAACATTTAATCAAGACGTAGGCGTGATTGAAATGTACGTGAATGAGGTATACGGCTGCCGCTTCGATTCTTGAGAGTTATTTATTAAGAGAGTTGTTAAATTATTTAGAGTAATGCAAATGCAGGCGTGTGAAATGGAATCCCGTTTACTCAAAACAATGTTTTTAGCAACCATTTACAGATGGCTTATAATTTAAAAACATATTTCTGCTCTACTAATGCTCCTTCAATTTCAAACAACAATATTACAAGTAAAGCCAAAAATAGATTATCAATACACGAAAATATTTCTTTAAATTTCACCTTGAAATTGAAATTCTTAAAAACACAAGTTTGATCATAATACAGTATTGTCATTTTTTTGTAAATAATTGCAGCACAAAAACTTGGGCGTTTTGTCAACATTGCGCATTGGTCACGATAATTCCGGCTTATCGCCACGTTGGCTTTTGGATCAAGTTTATGTCCGGAACGAAGTTACAGGACATACTTACACGTAAGTATTTCGCATAATATTATATATTTTGTTTACTAACTAATGTGACGGTTAGTATCAGATGTTAATATAATAATGACCGGAGTCGATAACTAAACGTGCTCTTCGATGCGCGGGTTTTAACACCACCACTAATTCCGGATTGAGAATTTCTGAGAAGGAAGAAGTTCAATATTTCATTGCTAACCAAGAACCACGAGATAGTAGAGTTTCTAGAATTATTTTTGTAACAAATATAATAGAAAATTGAAAGTATTCAATGTTATGAAAAGTATAAATACAGCTTATTAATGACGTAAATTTGAAAGAGAAAATGAATCATTTCAGTTTCCCATGCAACCGCTGGCTGGGCACGGGCGTGGACGACGGCTCGACGGAGCGCGTGGTGGTGGCGGCGCGCACACGCGACCGCTCGCCGCGCACGCCCGCGCCCGCGCAGCAAGCGCTGTCGCCTACGACGCACCTCTCCACTTCTACTATACAACATATGATAGGTATTACCTTTTTAAATATACATATTTTATAATTTCATAAAGATAAACTATGTTACAAGGTAACTGCTGTAAATCGTTCAGGAGTATTTTGGCTTCATCTTCAGATGGACTTCAGACTTTCATACATTTTTAGGGCTTTAAAATACTTAATGCAAAAATTAAGATACGTACTAGTCGTCTCTACCATTTTCAAAAATTCCCCTTAATTTTCTTAAAACTATCTCCTGCCCAACAAAAAAAATAATCATCAAAATTGGTTTATAAACGACGAAGATATCTACGTATAAACATAAAAGATATATACGGTCGAATTAAGAAATTCCTTTTATTGAAGTCGTTCAAAATGCTAATATAATTTGCAAAACATGGATAGATATTATTTTATAGGAATTTTGCAAAAAATTAAAAACCAACCACCAGAGTGGTCCTTACCAAATAAGAGGCTGTTAGATACATCGCAAATTATCTAATATCAGGTTAAAATAACCGTTTTAGAATCTTATATTTTCTTGATTAGCTTGAGTCTAATGATTCGAACTGTTAAGAAATAAATTGAAATATATCATTATGATGTCAGAAACAAATCTTTACTAACGTTTCAATAAACTCGTATTCACCTGTTTCCAGGAGATTGCGTCAACGCGATAGTGAAATGGCATTATCAATCGAAGCGCGAAAAAGATGCCAACTCTTTGAGCGTGTTGCTCTGCGGGGAGAATGGACTCGTGAAGTGTTTGGAGCAAGCGTTCTTGTGCGGTTTCAAGTCGGCGCGGTTGTTTGGAAAGAATCTGTTCATTTGGGATTATTTTGGTAAGTTCTTTAATTTTTTTACGGTACCTCCGTAGTTAATAGATCAAATGAAAATGGGTCACCTAATTATTTAATAATAATTTGACTAGTTTTCAAAAAAACGATTGATGACGGTTTAAAGATTGCAAATACAGCAATGTTTATGTTCTGTTTTTATTTCTTTTAGGTATTTTTAGTTTATTCATTTTATGTACGTTCGTTTATAAGCTATTCAGTTAAATAAAATATTGACACATGCATTATGATCTAATGCAGCGCGAGTAAAGGACGAATTCAAGATGAGTCTGTGCGACGAGTCGGCGACGCAATCGAACAAGAGCTGCGGCGTCGCGTACAACTGCAGACAGGACCAGGAGCACCGCGCCATCTGGAGGTGCTACTGCCACCTCATGGACGAGATCAGCTCCGTGGGCCGCTCGCTCGGCAAGGATGGGAAGTTTCAGCTGTTCATTTGTCTCAGTCTAAGGTATGTATACAAGGATGTTTTACTACCCAACACAGCGCGAGTAAAGGACGAATTCAAGATGAGTCTGTGCGACGAGTCGGCGACGCAATCGAACAAGAGCTGCGGCGTCGCGTACAACTGCAGACAGGACCAGGAGCACCGCGCCATCTGGAGGTGCTACTGCCACCTCATGGACGAGATCAGCTCCGTGGGCCGCTCGCTCGGCAAGGATGGGAAGTTTCAGCTGTTCATTTGTCTCAGTCTAAGGTATGTATACAAGGATGTTTTACTACCCAACACAGCGCGAGTAAAGGACGAATTCAAGATGAGTCTGTGCGACGAGTCGGCGACGCAATCGAACAAGAGCTGCGGCGTCGCGTACAACTGCAGACAGGACCAGGAGCACCGCGCCATCTGGAGGTGCTACTGCCACCTCATGGACGAGATCAGCTCCGTGGGCCGCTCGCTCGGCAAGGATGGGAAGTTTCAGCTGTTCATTTGTCTCAGTCTAAGGTATGTATACAAGGATGTTTTACTACCCAACACAGCGCGAGTAAAGGACGAATTCAAGATGAGTCTGTGCGACGAGTCGGCGACGCAATCGAACAAGAGCTGCGGCGTCGCGTACAACTGCAGACAGGACCAGGAGCACCGCGCCATCTGGAGGTGCTACTGCCACCTCATGGACGAGATCAGCTCCGTGGGCCGCTCGCTCGGCAAGGATGGGAAGTTTCAGCTGTTCATTTGTCTCAGTCTAAGGTATGTATACAAGGATGTTTTACTACCCAACACAGCGCGAGTAAAGGACGAATTCAAGATGAGTCTGTGCGACGAGTCGGCGACGCAATCGAACAAGAGCTGCGGCGTCGCGTACAACTGCAGACAGGACCAGGAGCACCGCGCCATCTGGAGGTGCTACTGCCACCTCATGGACGAGATCAGCTCCGTGGGCCGCTCGCTCGGCAAGGATGGGAAGTTTCAGCTGTTCATTTGTCTCAGTCTAAGGTATGTATACAAGGATGTTTTACTACCCAACACAGCGCGAGTAAACACAGCGCGAGTAAAGGACGAATTCAAGATGAGTCTGTGCGACGAGTCGGCGACGCAATCGAACAAGAGCTGCGGCGTCGCGTACAACTGCAGACAGGACCAGGAGCACCGCGCCATCTGGAGGTGCTACTGCCACCTCATGGACGAGATCAGCTCCGTGGGCCGCTCGCTCGGCAAGGATGGGAAGTTTCAGCTGTTCATTTGTCTCAGTCTAAGGTATGTATACAAGGATGTTTTACTACCCAACACAGCGCGAGTAAAGGACGAATTCAAGATGAGTCTGTGCGACGAGTCGGCGACGCAATCGAACAAGAGCTGCGGCGTCGCGTACAACTGCAGACAGGACCAGGAGCACCGCGCCATCTGGAGGTGCTACTGCCACCTCATGGACGAGATCAGCTCCGTGGGCCGCTCGCTCGGCAAGGATGGGAAGTTTCAGCTGTTCATTTGTCTCAGTCTAAGGTATGTATACAAGGATGTTTTACTACCCAACACAGCGCGAGTAAAGGACGAATTCAAGATGAGTCTGTGCGACGAGTCGGCGACGCAATCGAACAAGAGCTGCGGCGTCGCGTACAACTGCAGACAGGACCAGGAGCACCGCGCCATCTGGAGGTGCTACTGCCACCTCATGGACGAGATCAGCTCCGTGGGCCGCTCGCTCGGCAAGGATGGGAAGTTTCAGCTGTTCATTTGTCTCAGTCTAAGGTATGTATACAAGGATGTTTTACTACCCAACACAGCGCGAGTAAAGGACGAATTCAAGATGAGTCTGTGCGACGAGTCGGCGACGCAATCGAACAAGAGCTGCGGCGTCGCGTACAACTGCAGACAGGACCAGGAGCACCGCGCCATCTGGAGGTGCTACTGCCACCTCATGGACGAGATCAGCTCCGTGGGCCGCTCGCTCGGCAAGGATGGGAAGTTTCAGCTGTTCATTTGTCTCAGTCTAAGGTATGTATACAAGGATGTTTTACTACCCAACACAGCGCGAGTAAAGGACGAATTCAAGATGAGTCTGTGCGACGAGTCGGCGACGCAATCGAACAAGAGCTGCGGCGTCGCGTACAACTGCAGACAGGACCAGGAGCACCGCGCCATCTGGAGGTGCTACTGCCACCTCATGGACGAGATCAGCTCCGTGGGCCGCTCGCTCGGCAAGGATGGGAAGTTTCAGCTGTTCATTTGTCTCAGTCTAAGGTATGTATACAAGGATGTTTTACTACCCAACACAGCGCGAGTAAAGGACGAATTCAAGATGAGTCTGTGCGACGAGTCGGCGACGCAATCGAACAAGAGCTGCGGCGTCGCGTACAACTGCAGACAGGACCAGGAGCACCGCGCCATCTGGAGGTGCTACTGCCACCTCATGGACGAGATCAGCTCCGTGGGCCGCTCGCTCGGCAAGGATGGGAAGTTTCAGCTGTTCATTTGTCTCAGTCTAAGGTATGTATACAAGGATGTTTTACTACCCAACACAGCGCGAGTAAAGGACGAATTCAAGATGAGTCTGTGCGACGAGTCGGCGACGCAATCGAACAAGAGCTGCGGCGTCGCGTACAACTGCAGACAGGACCAGGAGCACCGCGCCATCTGGAGGTGCTACTGCCACCTCATGGACGAGATCAGCTCCGTGGGCCGCTCGCTCGGCAAGGATGGGAAGTTTCAGCTGTTCATTTGTCTCAGTCTAAGGTATGTATACAAGGATGTTTTACTACCCAACACAGCGCGAGTAAAGGACGAATTCAAGATGAGTCTGTGCGACGAGTCGGCGACGCAATCGAACAAGAGCTGCGGCGTCGCGTACAACTGCAGACAGGACCAGGAGCACCGCGCCATCTGGAGGTGCTACTGCCACCTCATGGACGAGATCAGCTCCGTGGGCCGCTCGCTCGGCAAGGATGGGAAGTTTCAGCTGTTCATTTGTCTCAGTCTAAGGTATGTATACAAGGATGTTTTACTACCCAACACAGCGCGAGTAAAGGACGAATTCAAGATGAGTCTGTGCGACGAGTCGGCGACGCAATCGAACAAGAGCTGCGGCGTCGCGTACAACTGCAGACAGGACCAGGAGCACCGCGCCATCTGGAGGTGCTACTGCCACCTCATAGACTCAGTCCAAGGTATGGAAGTGTTATTTTATATATAGGTTGTAATACAAGTAATATAGCAATGTTTATTACTGGATTCAATTCCCGGCTGGGTCGTTTAAGATCTTCTAAATTGGTTTGAATCAGCCGTGATTACTTACTAACAATGACGTAGCGGTAAGCGATTTAGCGCTCAAGTACGATGTCGTGTAGAAACGGAAAGGCGTTTCACCGTACTCCTAACAAGTTAGCCCGCTTCCATCTTAAATTACATCATCACTTGATATCAGGTGTGATTGTAGACAAGGGCTAACTTGTAATAAAATAATTTGATTTTAAAATTGTTTCGCAGAGAGCACTGGCTTCATAGAATGCTAGTGCCGATGTCTTTAACACGGGTCACCATCGAGATGTATGAAGAACAGAGTTTCTTGCGCAAGCGCGGCCTGCTCACCTTCCTCAGACAAATACTCGAACCGTTGGACGAATTCGATATAGTTTTAGAGAACTCTCTCACTCAAGGTATTTAATTGGTTTAGCTGTCAGATACTTTATATTTTCGTACATGAAATTTTGGGATTTATTTTTGAATTTAAAGAATAGATTTTACGCGATTGGACTTGAATAGTCCGTAATAAAAAATAATGATTTATTTAATATTTTTGGCCAGATGAATATAGTTAACATAGATATCAAATAATATTACTATAGTCCGAACCATATAAATTGGCCAATAAATGTCATTGAACCCTCGAGAGTAAACTACTATCTCTCTCTTACCTATGTATTTGCAAACCACTGCGCAAGTCTCACTCCCACATAATAAGTTTCGTGGGTTGGCAACATTTTTAAAGGTAACAAATATATAAGTAAGAGAGAGTTGTTTGTCTAATCCTTTGTTCTCAAGAGTTAAACGCCCTTAATTGCCATTTATATGGTTCCGACTATACCTAATTGAGAGGAATAAAATACTCAGTAGATTTTTAAAATAATTTTAATTAAGGGATTATTTTCCTGTCTTATGAATTTATTATTATAATTATAAATAATTTTTGAACGTTTTTTTTTAAGTTTTATATTTGTGATTGTTATTATTTAACTTGCCAGTTGATTCCAAAGATGTTAAAATAACGCACATTATGACTTTTGTAAGTTTTTTTTATGTTTTATCATATATTAAGTTAACTTTACTTCGGTATATTGTTACTAAGGGTAGGAAATTTTCGCTACATTTCTAGATTTTTCGCTGTTATGACAAGTGCCAGTGTGAGTTTTTCACGGAGTGACTGCGTAAAAACTTAACCACTCGATTATATAGAAAAAAAATGCGTTCTCTCTCGCTATAACTAGATGGCGCTGCTTCAATTCCATATAAATTTGCGTCACGTTTTTACGCAGTCGAACGGTAACAAACTCACACTAGACACACTGAACTATAAATTTACATCATTTTGCTCGTTTTCGATCGTAGACTATAGCACAGTTCAATTAGTAAGTCAATATCAATATTATAAATGTTTGTCTGTGTTAGGCTAACTCACTGTTGCTCTCTGTTCGCTGTCTCTCGTATAAATAAATCGCATGATATATTTTTTTTATTAGAGGCGATTGCTTAATTAGTGATAACATTTATTTTTAATGCAAATTCATACTATTTTTATTCGTCGAGAAACTTAAAGTTTAATATTTTTCAAATAAAATTACCGATATATAAATTCTATGATATTAATAATATTAAGTAGTTTGGAGACAAATAAAATACCTATAAAATAATACTTTAGTGAGTGCTAGTAAATAGCTGTGTAATTCAATATTAAAAATTTTTGTTTAAAAAATATTTTGAGCCATAAATTATGATATTCTGAACTGCACTTTACGAGAAAAAATATTATAGTTTAGATATTGTATGTGAATCAAAGGAGACAGTCCTTATTTTGTGTGAAAAGTTGTAGGTAGTAAAAATTAAAAATAATTTAAAATATTTATTCTCATCTATTAACTATTGAGTCATTTTGTTTTACAAATAACATTTATCTTTTAAGGGTTTTCATATTTACAACAATTATTAACCTGGCCGCTGATGACAATAAACATCAAGTAAATTTTATAATGTTGAATGAACAAACATTGTCAAGTTCTGACGCAACCAATATATGCAAGAGCCTTTAAGGTACGAACGTATTATGTCAGGTCGCAATAAGTCGGGGCGCAGCGCATTTCTATATAAAAAATTAAAACGTTTGGAGAGACTAAATGGGAATCTTTATGAAAATCATTTTATATTTTACATCTACCTCGAACGTATATACAACTTTGGACTAGCTCCTTTGTGAACATGTCACATGTGTTCAATTAGGTCGCAGTTTCGTAGCCGACTTCGGACGACATGTCGCAGCGACTTGTTACTGATTTCTATTTATTTATATGGAAACTGTCGCTCGCCACGACAGTTATTTTATAGAAATACATACAAAGTCCGAGGTCGGCTACGAACTCGCATCCTTAAGGCCAATTCGAGGCTATTAATATTAAACACTAATATGGAATCTCGTAATATTATAAATAGTAAATACTCTCTCTGAACTCACACACTCAAAAGATATATTTAAGATTACAAAATATATGTATGTATAATGTATGTAATATCTCACGTTACGGAAAATTTTAAATTTAAAATGCAACAGCAAAATTCTATCAAATGAAATTCTATATTACAGCCAAATAGCTTAATTAGCCATTTAGGTAATTACAAATATTAATTTTTGCAAGTTAACTGTTAAATTACCTGATCGGTATTTTTTTTTGGAAATTACTTTTAGATGCAAATAACATAACAACCCGCTGAATGTTGGTCGTTTTGTTGCCATCAGTCCACCTGGTGGGGACGGACGACATCAAACGGGTCGCAGGGAGCCGCTGGGCACATGCGGCTCAGGATCGTTGTGTTTGGAAGTTCCTAAAAAAGGCCTATGTCCAGCAGTGGACGTCCACCGGCTGATAATGATTATGATAAATAATAATAAATATTATAGGACAACTAAACACATAGCCCCAACTATATAGCCCCAAAGTAAGCTCAGAAAGCTTGTGTTATGGGTACTATGATAACTGTTGAACATTTTATATATATTATACATAAATACTTATAATATATAGATAAACACCTAGACACTGGAAAACATCCATCATCATCACACAAACATTGTCCAGTTGTGGGAATCGAACCCACGACCTAGGACGCAGAAGCAGGGTCACTACCCACTGTACCACTCGGCCGTCAAACATGATGAACATAACAACGCCATCTATTGTTAAGTAGCTTTAGTGTTGCTGTGTCGGTACAAGTTTTCATTGCTTCCTTCCAACCCGGGTAATGAAACAACTCGAGACCCTTACCCTTCTGCGATCCACACTGCTGTTTTTCATTCCCCGAAAACACTAATATAACATTTTCTAAAAAGAAATGATACATCGAATAATTGCCTCCGATACCTCCTGATTAAAGGGTAAGCTAGTTATTGAATGGTTAATGAAGCCATTTGGCTCTGATGTATATTGTATGTATTTAAGAATAAACAATATCAAAAACTGCGGAACCGACGGGATTCGAACTCGCGTTCTCTCTGGCAATCCAAGCACTTAGAGCGTCTTACCGCTAGGCCACGATCCCGATGACGTCGATACCGAAATTGTTGAATGTTATGTTCTTGATATCCAGGTATACGGCCTGTAACACTATCTTTTAGCATGAACTTAAGATGTAACAATACCATTGAAGGCTCATATTACGAATGAAGCTCTCCAATTTTGTGTGTGTCCAAAAAAATCCAAGTGTGAGTAAACACTTTTCAATAAAACTAAAAAAGAATAAAAATAGGAATACGTCATCTTTAAAAATCGTATACCTGCATATTAAGAACATAATATTCAACAATTTCAGCATCGACGTCATCGGGATCGTGGCCTAACGGTAAGGCGCTCTAAGTGCCCGGATTGCCAGAGAGTCGCGGCTTCGAATCCAGTCGGTTCCGCAGTTTTTGATATTATGTTTATTCTTAAATATATTGTATGTACTCAAAATATTGTCAAACAATCGTATTAAATCAGATTACTGATAAAGAAAACAATAAAGAATGAATTGACTATAAGTTTAGTTAAAATATAATGTGTACCAAATATCAATTTTACATATAAAGTTGTAAGCATATTTCTCGAGCTGCGTGACAGTAACTCATTATGTTAGAAGTAGTGTAAGTAAGGCATACTCCGGAGAAGGTTCTCGTGAATTTGGCCATTTATGTAATACTTTTATTCTGTTACTATAGTTTTATGGTTAATTAATTTGCTATTGCATCCACTGAGGCGAAAAATACTCATTTAACCTGTTATCTTACCATAAAGACTGTTTTTACTTAACAATTTTTGACGACCTCCGTGGCGCAGTGGTATGCGCGGTGGATTTATAATACGGAGGTCCTGGGTTCGATTCCCGGTGTGGTAGATTGACATTTTTCTTAATTTGTCTTGGTCTGGCTGGTGGGAGCCGTGGCTAGTTACCACCCTACGGACAAAGACGTATCGCCAAGCGATTCAGAGTTTCGGTACGATGTCGTGTAGAAACCGAAACGGGTGTGGATTTTCGTCCCACTCCTAACAAGTTAGCCCGCTACCATCTTAGACTGCACCACTTAACATCAGGTGTGTTAGCAGTCAAGGGCCAACTTGTAGTCGATAAAAAAATCTACAAAAGTGAGAAAATGATTGGCATTTTTCTCATTTCATTACTTTTTTTAAAAACTGTATACATAATATGTATGTTTTACGATTCCTGTTAAATAATTATTTATTTGAACATACAAGAAGTAATATTTCTGAATTTCCAGAATACATTGTTTATGCTAAAACTAATTTTTAGTTCCGTGTTTTTATAATAGATATTTTTATATGATTATTTTACAATAACTTAATTGTTGGCAATCCTGAATAGTGATATTTTTCAGGAAGTTATATTTGTGGTAGTGGTATTTGCCCATCTTTTTTCAACATTTTCTAGTATAGAGGATATTTTCTTTTTATGTTTTGACATGTTATATTATTAGCGATAGTTTCGTGTAAAACGGTCCCTTTTTTAAAGGATATTATGTCGATACTATACTAAATAACTCTTTAATCTTGCCGCAATTTACAATCCCAGACTTGAGGTGTCAATCTACGTAATTGTCGAAACATTACTTGCACACATGGTTAGTAAAGTAGTGGTGCCAACTCAATTCTATATAAATTCTATTGATACATTTTACTTGGAGAGTGTTTCGATCAAGATTTCTAAACAACTATTTAGAATGCTTGTACGCCTTCCATTCGGAGTGCCTAATGAGAGCTTTCACCAAAACGATTCGAAAACTTCACATTCGCGTAAAGGCAAATTTTATATGGAATTGAAGCAGCGCCCCTGGCAGTATCGAGAGAAAACTCAAATGGGTGAGTGTCAGTATCATAAAAAATTTGCGTTTACCGTTCTCGATATCGACGCGGTAAAATCTTACACTAGCCACACGGTACAGCTAATTAAAACGAACTGTATAAGCAAACACGAGACGCATGGTCTCGCTAGAGCATTTAAAATTATATTTATAATTTATCTTAATACTAGCAGACGCCCGCAATTATTCTGTTAAACAGTGTGTTGCAACTTTCCAAAAACACCAAAACTAAAAAAAATTATCTTATCTATTGGTGAAAAACGCATAACTGTCCGTTTAGTATTTTTTAGTTAATCGCGAATTACGCAGATAGACATACGCGGCGCGGAACTTTCTTGTACAATATGTAAAGATTTCCTCCTGAAAACAGCACAAAACTATTTTAAAATATATGTATAGAACACACACATGCAATTGAATTGGCACCAGTAAGTCAGTTCTTTTGTAATCGGCTGTATACAAATCGCTTATTCTAATGTTACCAGCCTTAAAATAAAACCATCCTTTTTAAAATATGTTTCGTGTGTAAAAGTCAATAAATGAACAACTGATTTAGTAAAACAATTTGTCTGTAACTATTAGGGGCATTATATGTATGTATTAAGATTATAATAGTGAAACGGTTGTTCGTAAAGCCGTCCTGCGCGGTTGTAAACATGTGCGTTGTTTAGATGCCGTCTATTCTTTGCCCATTAAGTTTTTGTGCCAAAGTTAGACAACAATGAAATTGTTCAATTCTAATCCATTCACTCTTTTTCTATGTATGTTTTTGTCTTAACCATTAATTTAATATTTTGAAGACACAATGAGCGCTATCGTTTTTTGTCTTACTAGGTGGCGCCACTGTATAGTGAGGTTCTAATGTACAGCTGTCAAAGTTTTTTATTACAGGTAAAAAGAAATAAAGCAGCTAGGCAAACAAACAAACTACACAAAAACATACTAAAAACTAACCTCTGAATAAGCTGTTCTTTACCCGCATGTAAAGCACTGGTTAACTTATATTTGCCAGAGTTAATCTAAATATTTATAAATATTCGCAATAATAATGTAAACATAAATAATTACAAGTAGCCAACTCATAACCAGTGGCATTACATGAATTCGCCGCGGGGGGCGCTTGTGTAGCTTGAGATCTCCGAAACGTTCTTGAGTCACATAAGCGCCCTCTAGCAGCGAATTTATATGCGATAACCCTCATTGTACTGTCTCAAAGACTTATGTACCTTAATAATTTATTATATTATATAGGTATTTTTTTATTATTTTTTTTGTATAAACTCACGTAGAATTTTAAATGATAAAAGATCTTTTCGTCTGCCGACTTGATTTCAAACTAGTTTGTAGGTAGGTGAGACAACCTCTTGCCCAATCACTATCAATATTCGATGTCAAGCAGGTGTGATAGAAACCTTATAAACATCTGTCTAGTGAGTGTTGTCGTTTTTGTCGAAAAATATGCCCTGACCAGAAAAAAATCTAAAAAACATCTCACGTAGAGAAAAGACAATATCGTTGCATCCAAAATAGAAAATAGCATTGTTAGGGCCAAGAAATCAATTTTGTTGCTATTTAGCAGCGATTTATGAAATTCTAGGCGGGGTTAACATGTCGCGGAAAAAGGGGAATTAACTTCTACTAGCACACGATCTATTAAAAAGAACTTGTGGCGCCCCCTATATTCTTTATTTTCCTGGTCACGATATACTATAAACCACTTTTACATTTTTTATTGCCTATTCCAATAAATGTCTAAGTTGTGTTTATGTGATCAAGGGCGGATCAAGTCACTTGTATTCCGATAGACGTAAAATAGTCAGAAAGGTGCCAATAAAATAGAATCAGAGCTATAGACCGAAAGGCCTTCTCCTGTAGGCCTAAGATGCGCACGGATGAGATATGTCTTATCGAGACTAAAAGGCAAAGTATGGCCCACTAGTGCGCAATCGGAAATATTGCTCTCCGTTTGGTCGCGTTGGGGCGAAAGAGAGAACTATATTACCGGTTTCGCCGCTATTAAGCGACGTATGTCGTTTTCTCTACATGAGACATCACTTCAGGCGCAGCTTAGGCCTACTAGATCAGCCAGATAGTTTCATTTGTGGGAGACAAGCAGAACAATTTAACTTATAATAGCAGACCTACAAAACTTTTATATAATAAGGTTACATTTTTCATTTGAATAGTTTCACTGATGTCACTGTAAATGTTTACAGTGTGACAATACTTATGTAATATTCTGCTGTTAACTTAATAAAAAGAGGAATAATTACATTACAAGTGGTAATTAGTAAGTAATAAAGTACAACGCACTTTTGAATTATTTATATTAAGTTTTGATTTGAGTCTTCCTTGAACATGCATCTGTACCAAAGAATATAGCTGTTAATATTGAAGTACATTCAAATAATGTAATAAATGTGTAAAACTACATAATACCTGTGTTTTATTTTTACCATGTCCCTTTCCGTTGACTTTAGGCACCTTGTTGACGTAGTAGGAAACAATATTCAAAAGTAAATGATCACCAAGCATAATATATTAGACTGACCAATTTAAAACAATAAATAAATAAATAAAATCGGCCAAGCGCGAATCGGACTCGCGCATGACGCAAAAGTGGGATTGTTTGCTGCATAAGCGTATTATTCGCCGAGCCCATCTTAACGTAATTTTATCATTATCAGCCTAGTAACTAGACTCCGGGCTTGGAATATACTGAAAATTTCGTAGAATATCCCCGCCAACCAAACCAGGAATCGAACCCACAAAGAATAACCACTATCAGATCGAGGAAAGGTCTGCCGTCACTCATCTTTTTAACCCCCGACGCAAAAACGACGGGGTGTTATAAGTTTGACGTGTCTGTGTAAATGTGTATGAGTCTGTCTGTGGCATCGTAACTCCCAAACGGATGATCCGATTTTAATGCCGTTTTTTTTGTTTGAAAGGTATATCAGTCGAGAGAGTTCTTAGCTATGTTTGGTGGAAATCGGTTCAGGTCTTCAAGGTCGCTTGTTAGGTGTGATAGAAATGTTACAGGCTCAGTTTGCTTCAAAGTATGTGTGTGATCTGACATTTAAAACACTAATGTCTTCTGGAACCACTGAGCTGGTCTGATGACTCGAAGGTAGGAGACGTCACCCTGGTCTACCTTTTTAGTAAACCCATCGAGTTTGGGCTCGTTGAATTTGTCTTGACTGGTTCTTTTCATGTTTCTAATTGACGAATTGTAACCCGGAATGAAACGGGTAAACCGATTTATTACAGGGTTTAGCATTTTTAACCTTTTGTCATTATTATTGCGTACTTTTTTGAGTCGGGGGTTTTTTTTTAATTTGAAATTTAATATTTTATTATCTTCTGACTGGCGAAGCCGCACTAACTGTATACTATTATTGCTAGTGCCAGAAACACCTCCATTAAATAGACATGGCAAGTAGGTGGATGCGACCACGGCTATACCTATATAGATAAGGTTTAATATATAGATAAGGTTTAATATCATGTTCATAAAAACACTTTTGCAAATAATAGAACAAAGGTTAAGGATATTTTGTAAGACAACCTTAAAACATGGACATATGCTGCTTTTTTAGGGCCAGGGATTATATAAGAAGCGAAATAAAAATCAAAGTAATAATACTTACGGGCTCTCAAAAATACTGAAAATTATTTCACAAATTTGTGTGTCCCCTATACATACAAATTACTTTCAGTCTTATATGAATAATTTTGGTTATTTTGGAACATCTCCATTCAAACAAAAAATAAACAAGCGAAATAAAATATCCTTTTCTTAGGGGGTCCTGCGTAAGCGACAAACACGACGAATGCGATCTCAACAACGGCCTCCCCTATGTAGCAGTGGGCGGCGGGACGCGACGTAATGCGTACCTGTCGCGTCGTGATACGCAGGGCACCCCTTAGAATCATGAGAAGTGCCTAGATTCCTTGCATACTGATGCTACTGTGGTCCTAGAAATGTAAGATTTTTTTATTTATTAAGGCTCTGCTATACTAATAGAACAAGTTTGTAATTCTGATTGAGGGATTACAGGCTTAAGGTAATGATTAACTTCTAACGATCACATATACAGGTGTTAGTTAACAACGACCGATATAGTCGAAAGAGGAGACTTTCAGAGGCTAGGTGTGTAATTTCACCAATCTCCCAACTCCAGGCTGGGAATTTTTACTTAAGTATTTTGGGAAAAAGAAAAACTAATATTTGATAGCTCGACCAAAGTTTGAATCACTGGAGCAACGAGGCAGTTTGCTCTGTCACAGTGAGGATCTATAAGGGTCAACTCAGATTAAAAGCGAAGCGACAGGTCAAGTTTTTCAAACTACAAATTATAATAAGTTATAGTTGTGTTATACAAATATGGAACGAAGCAACGCGCGTCTTGATTCCATTTTTGCATTATACAACTTTGTTCATAAGTGATAGGAAAATAGAGATGAATTTAAAATATAATAATGACGCGACGCGACGCTTTGCCTCCGAGGCAGTCTGAGTTAGCCTGAATAAATAAAATGCGATTGATAAAATTGCCATTTATTATGATGTCAAATAACGAAAAATTGTCGAACAAATCTGAGTAGTCTTGTCTTGTTAGCACAAAATAAATAGAAGTTCCTCATTAATTATTATTTAACTGATAGAACCTTGTATTTTACAATATTCACTAATCCATTAATGCGTATGAACTACATATTTTACTCGGCCTATGTATATAATAAACCTATAAAACCTTCGATCACTTATAAAAACAGGATCCTCAGTGGTCATATCATGTTTATATGATTTCATTTTATTTTATTTGATTTCATTAAACAAAAAAAATATATACGGTCGAATTGAGAAACTCCTTTTTATTTTTTGAAGTCGTTTATAAATCGTTTGCAAAAAGGAGTGTGACATTAGAAACGATAAAAAGTGACATACGTCCGAATTCCACGAAATTCAAAAGTCGAGTCTACAAACGCTCGTTTTTGACGTTAAAATTATTTTTCGTTTAGAAATGGCAGATTAAAATTTTTCGTAAGTATTATTACTATTTATTTTTTAGTTTAGTTTAACTTTATTTTTTAGTGTTATTGGTAATAAAATTATTATTAAAAGTTTAAGGACAGCTTCTTAAGATATCTCAATCTATTGTTATAAGTGATCGAAGTATACAACCCAATATAATAATACAAAATATCTTCAACTAGATACTGAATGTACTTAATCTGTAAAGTAGAAATATATACCATCTTTGTTCATTGATTCACTTATAATGGCAATCGAAACTTAAAATCTAAAGATCACTCTTTTTTAATCAGTATTATTTTTGATAACATCCAAAAGGCCGCTGTAGGAATGTGGTACATAACGTAGGTACTTATGTACGTTGACACATTTGTTATGATTCGGTTTGTGATACCGTCTAACTTTGATCCTACCCTCATCTACTGTTTGTATGATGCTCTAGCCCTGAGAGGCAGCCGGCTTGCTCTTTCAATTCCCTATCACTACACGCCTGTCGCCTAGAGTTAATGAGGTTCCAATGTTGGGCGGTATCATTTACTACCTGGCTACACTAAACATTATACTTGCGATAGTCAGATTCGTAAAAAAATTGATAATTTATTGCCCCAAACCAAAATCTAGTAAGAGTCAACATTTTTATGACTTTGAAATAAATATTTTTTTTGTATGCGCAAAAGAAACTACGAAATCTCTGTACCCTTATACTAAGTTACCAATTCTGGTTTGTGATGTTATATAGGACGGAGTAGGGTCCTCTGCCATTTTGTGATTATTTAAAAACTTAAAACTACCAATGCTAATAACTTAGCTTAAATAAAAAGTGAGTATGTATTTCTATGTGTATAAAACTAAATATTCATTAAAGCTATAATTTTTACATTCATATCCGGGCAGCCATTTTTATATTATCAATCGAATTCATGAAAAGCTTACAAGGTTTTGTTTTGAGGCAGAGTTTTATGGTATAAATAATAATAAAACATTGAATTAATTGGAATTATAAATAATATAAAAACAAATTATTAAATCAAATTAAATCCACAATTTTATATAGTAGAATATTAGTAGAATTATTTCCTTTTATGTAACATTGCAGTCTTTTTCAGCGTTATTGCAGAGCAAAAATATTCGAGTTGTAGATTTTACGATACATTGTGAAATAATTTGACTGTCTTTTGGTACATACTTGTATAATTCCATACGACTTTGCAAGATGTTGCAGAACCTGTAACCAGATGGTTGAACTCGAAAAAAAATGTGCGTAAAAATCGTCTCAAAGAAATCCAAATAAAAGTCCACCTGCAATTCGTATCAAATAAAAAGATTGAAAAATAAGAATATTACTCCGAATTACTCCTTTAACATTCAATGTTTTTTTAATAGAAAACATGGTACGAAATATCGGTTGACTATACTAGCTGAAGTTGGTTTTATGCTTTACTTTAACTTTAGCTGGCACACAGTAATAATATTGTCAACAAAGTAGGAAAAGTTCTCGAAGTTACTATAGTAGTGAGAGTGATATTGAAAGAAGAGTAAATGCTTGAAACATGGTGAATGGTGCTCTACATGCATTATAGCCAGAAAGTGTTTCAGAAGGCAAGACTGGCTGTGTATAGAGGTGTGTCATTGAATGTTTAGAGGACGCAATTTTATTTTTTTGTAGGGGGAGTCAGTGCAAAGTTAAAATTAAGTTTGTGGGGTCACCACCCTTGTCCCACGGCCGCCATCTTGAAAATAGGGGTTGAAATGGGTTTTACGGTATATCTCTTAAACTATTAATTTAATAAAAAAAAAACTTGTTAACATTTTCTGGTGCCCACACTTATGTATGGTAGTAAAAGTTAAAGCGAAAATGTTCGAAAATTCAAAAAAAAAATGCTGATGCTGGGATATGGCAGAGGAAGTTCTAATTTAGAAAATCACCGTGGATTATGCCTATTGGGATACCACGTAAAAAAAAACGCGCCTCCAGACTCTACCTCATGGGTGGTGGGGAAAAGAGTCAATAATTAATTATTAATAATATTGCAAAATTTATAATTAAAAAAGTTATAACAAAATAAAATAAAAAAAACAATAACTGATGACACATTATTGGTAAACGTAAATGCAGTAGAGATGAGAGTGTTGAAGGAGTATGAGCGGAATAAAACCGAGTGAATGAGTGAAAAAATTAGTTATAAAAGTTGTTCCTCAAAAAACGATCTACAAAAATGGTTTGACATCATTTTTTCGTAAAATGTTAAAAAAAAGTTACATAGAAAAATATAAATTTCGAAACATTTTCGCTTATAACTTTTTTATTTAAGAGCAAACAGACTAAAGAGATTTTAATTTGCAAGAGAAAATGGAAGAGATATACCGCAAAAACCATTTCAACCCCTATTTTCAAGATGGCGGCCGTGGGACAAGGCTGGCGACTTAGTTTTAACTTTACACTGACCCCCCCTACACATCAAAAAAATAAAATTGCGTCCTCTAAAAAACGCAATCCCAAATGTAACTTTTGCTGGCGGAATAGATGGATTGGGCATGCAGAGAGAATGGATGGAAGAAGATTAACAAAAGAGATTTATGAGGCGAGAGTGAATGGAAATGTATGAAGGGGAAGACCTAGGCGAATGTTCCTGGACCAAATTCAGGACATTTTAATAAAAATGGCAAGAGTACCCTAAACCGACGAACTTGTATGAAAGGATTAATGTGAGTGGAAGAAGCTAAAGAAGTATGCAAGGATCGTGGCAAATGGAAGGATGTAGTCTCTGCCTACCCCTATAGGAACGAGGCGTAATGCTATGCATGTATGTATGTATGTTACTATAGTATTGACTTCAGGCAACCTCAACCTTGCACAATTGCACTATACCGTCACAAAATAAGTGCAACACATGAGTTAATGAATATCGCAATAACAATTTTTGGATGTATAACTCCCATTTAAATTCTCGCAAGTCTAATTTGTGTTAAGTGCAACCAGAGTTAAGTTATCACTTGTATATTTTGCTTGTATTTTTAAAAAATTTAAGTTTTTTACTTCATGAAATAAAGCCGTATTTGGTAAGTTTGTTTACGGTATTACGTGGTTTTTTTTGGAAATTGGTGTCAATTCAAGCCTATCAAATCTAAAGCTAATTTTAGATTATTGCTATAATATATTCTGCTTGCGTATTGCGAGCGTTTGCTGCTGCTTCTAAATTATAAATTATTTACAAAAAAATTAGAATCCGTGTTAACTGAAGGCCAGGTTATAACGTCATCTTTCTGAGCGACAAATGACAAGTGTCCTCGCGTGGAACTAGTGTACGGAGGTACAACGACACGTACGAAGGTAAAAGGCGCCAGAACTATAGCTTTGGCGCCTTTGTCTGGCCTTCGACTCAGAGAGAATATTAAAAATGGACACTGACAAAAATATCAGAAAAAAAAAATAAGATTTTTGTTCCCCCTCGGCATTGCACATTATGACAATTTATCTAATTTATGTACATAAAAATATTAATGGTACTTTTTTAACAATATCTGTTACTTCTTTACAGGTTTGAAATACGTATTTTACAAAGGCCTTTTTATTGATAAACACGAGACTCACGACCTTTGAACTCGTTAACATAATATCGCCACTTTTATACTATCCCCCACGTATACTTACAGTAGAGTTCGTAATATATTCAATCTATACTATCTAAATACTAATACGAGATTGTTACGGCCCGTATCTGTACATTAAATATATTTGTGATGGAAATTAATTGAAAATCTAAATAGAAATCATATATTTTGATCTATCATTATGCACATTGTGATGTAATCGATCAGCCGCGGACAAAAGTATAAAATTTTAATAGCTAAATACATTGAATTATTGCATTACTTTTTAAGGCTGCTTTATAAGGTCTACATGTTATTTCACCATTGTTTCAACTCCTTGAAGGGTGCATTTCATTGGCTGTAAGGAAATGCATTCAAAATACCTATCCTTTTATTTTAAATATGCTTTTAAGCAAGGATTATTTTATTATGTTTTCATGTCATTTATGTGGCTAGGGACATATTCCTAAATATCACTGTTGTTAATATTCGGCGATGCACATTTTATTTTATACAATATTTTATCGGTGTATATTATAAAATAGATCAGTATTTTATAACGATTATGTGACTATAAATTACCGATACTATTTTCATAAAAGCCAGCAGTTGATTAAATTATCGATGTTGATCGCAATACTATCGATAGTACTTGAAAGTAAGTGTATTTCTGAACTGTATTGATAATATCAATATTCAACGTTATTTTTTATTACCAACATTATTTTTGATATATGGATCATTGATAGAATAGTAATGATTATCATTACTATAAATATTGTTCCTTCATCGAAAAAACACTAGACGAATAGAATGCAACTAAATTGTCGGACCAATGAAAACGCACCCTAAACTCAATACCAGAGTGCCTGCTGCGAGTTTGTTATCGAGTCGCGACGTAAAAACGTAACGTGAATTTATATGGAATCGAAACAGCGCCATCTAGTTATAGCGAGAGTAAACGCTTTTTCTATACAATCAGACTTCGAGAGTCGTTTTTACGCAGTTTCTCAGCAAAAAACTCGCAGTGGCATCTCTGGTGAACAAATTGTAAGCTGGTATCCGTAAATATATTAACAACTCCGCTGTCCGTCACCTATGATCACCTATAATACGCTAAAATAAACACTACACGATCTAAATCACAAACCATAACAGACAATGTACGCCGACGACATTACACAGGGTAAGACATTACCGCATCACATCCTTATGCAAACATGTCACCGCACCAAACGTTACACAAAACTCGAGCGTTCACACCAGTAGGAGGGATCCTTGATATGGGACCGTTCAAATATTACGTAAGCAGATTTATTACAATTATTTACCCCCCAACCCCCCTAGTCAGCAAAAGTAAGAAAAGTTCCTACCCCCTCCCCCTATGCTTACGTAAACATTTTTCAATTATAAATTTCATATTTTTTTTTAATAATTGTCATAATTATAATTTTAAAAATTAGAAAATTATTTTAGTGTAGAGATTGGCTTTTACTGATACAGTATTCAACATAGAGAATTCACAAATTTTTGCTATTCGTGTAAAAAAATAAATAACTATCGATGACGTAATCATCATCTAGACCCCCCCACCCCGCATGTCATCAAAAATAAGCAATACACAGACCCCCCCACCCCTCTATAGTGCTTACGTAATACTTGAACGGTCCCTATGACAGTATTGAATTAATTAATAATTTGACAGTGATCAACAACTTTTTTTTATTCATTACAAGGTAGCCTTTGAATGGATGATGCAATATAAAATGGAAGCGGGCTAGCTTGTTCGGAGTAGGATGAAATTCACGACCCTTTGGTTTCTACACGCAAAATGGTTTGGCGTTACGTCTTTATCGGTTGGGTGGTTATTGGCCATGGCCGAAGCCTACCAACAGCTAGACCTGGACCAATATAGAAAATCTTATCAAATAAATAATATGCCAACGAAAAGCGCCTCCTACTGACAGAACTCTCGTAGAACACAACTGATACTAAGTAACAGCCAAGTATAATTCGACAATTGTAATAAAAAAGAAACTATAAATACGTGAAATTTATCTGTTATTACAATATAATAATAATAATAATTAATTATTCATAATAATCATCAACTAACATTAGTTTGCATCAAGTAATTTTACCACTTAAGTTGCTTTATACGACTGCAGTAGCATATAATAGAAAATTACCGTAAGCGGATTTAAGACTGCCGGGATTTTTTTACCGAGTCGCTCCGTAAAAATGTAACGTCAATTTATAGTAAGGAAATGAAGCGTTTTCTCAAATCTCTACTAGATGGCGCCACTTCAATCTTACTTAAATTGACGCTAACTTTTTACTGAGCAAAAAGCTCCCACTGAGCGATAAAATTACTCGACGCGAACTGCAGCTCCCTACATCCGTTCCGAATACAAAATATTAAATGCTTAAATGTAGAATTTAAAAAAATATCTTCAAAAAATTACATACATACAGCACATATTTCACAGGTATAAAAAGGAGGAGAGGCGCTGCGGCCGGCGCGCTCGTTATATCATCTGGCGCGACACGGAGCGCGCCTTGCGCTCCCACGCCTCCGCGTCGGCCCAGCTGTGCCGCACGTCGCGGAACAGCTGCAACAAACATACAGTTACTGTAAGAGTCGATGGAAAATCGGCTCTGACTCTGTGTATGCCGTACCATAAAAGTAAGTTTTATAAAAAATCATTTGTTGTGCGTGCTATAGAGCTATGGAATGCACTCCCAGTAGGCATACGTGAGTCGGAATCGCTTTATATTTTCAAAAAAGCAGTTAAAAGTCATTATTTTAAACATTAAAGATGACTATCTATTTATGTTCTTCTTATGACATGTTAATGTAGGAATATTTATTAGTTTATTTTATGACATATTGTATTTATTATAGGTATTATCTGTGTAGTCTGGTTTATGTATTAATATGTAACTATTTGTATGTATGTATATTTTAAAAGTACACCACCTGCAGACCTTTCTTTAATCGTTTTCCTAAGCCTAAGGTTGCCTGGCAGAGATCGCTGCTAAGCGAAAAGGCCGCCTTTTATATTCTACATATTCCTTATGTATTTTGTGTTTGTATCTGTATTTTTCTTATGTGTGTGGTAAAAAAATAAAGAATAATAATAATAATAATTGGTTTCTTCGTGACATTTTTGGTAACATGTCCCTTACATCAACTGATAGATATCTACTGCTGGACATAGTCGATCTATCTAGTCAGAAGTGAGTAGTGTCGACACACAGGACACTCGGAATCCCCAGCGCAGGAATCACTGAACAAGTTTTAATTTGTTCGGAGTGCTTTAACGTTTTCTTATAAGAAGTTTTGCGCAAAGCGTCATCGCTCAGGACGTAGCCATAGATTTCTTGTATAAACTTCCAATCCCCACGGTCATAAGTCGCCGGCATCAATCCCGGCAACATGCTTGCTTGTGGGGTCACTATTCCAGCACCAACATCTACCGGCTTTAAACTATGGACTGACCCCCAAGTCACGGGATATAGTTTGGGGGTCCAGGGTAATTTTTTAGTAATGCATATGATTTGGAGTAAATAAATAAATATTACCTGTGAGAGCCAGACCTCGTCCGCCAACAGCTCGTTGAGTATGACGGTGGTGTCCTTGCTGGGGTGCTGCATGCGCTTCTCGGCCACGCGCTTGCTGCACTCCGCGTACATGAGGTACTTCTGGTGCGAGATGCGCGAGTACAGCTGGACGCGCCCGCAGCATGTCGAGCAAACCAGGAACTCCTGGAATTAGGTAATATACCAGTGTTCAGTTAGGAGTGTCTTTATAACGCGAGTGACATTTTGTGCCATAGAAGCCGAATGGCACAACAGACATCAAGAGTGTTACGATCGTTAATAAGACGATTCTTTTTCTACAATAATTAAATCTGTATCTATACTTATAATAAAATTGTAACAGTGTATTAATTTTCCTATTCTGTATATTGAACTGAATACTACGAACTACGTTTGTATGCCAAGTAATTCATTTTTCGTTACGTTTATAAAAATTTTCAAAATCTTATCCCTAAGGGATAGGTTGTCTATATATATATATATATATATGTAAAGTAATTACTGTAGTAATTCTTTAATTTGAATTTTGGCGCGTGTACGTGTCAGCTGCATCACGTGATCAATCGAGTTTAGGTTATGGTAATATGGCGATTTGTGAAAACGTCAAAAAGTAATGTACGTGTCATCCAAAGTTATTTAAGGAAGAGTAAATCAGAATTTATAAATAATATGTGGAAGGATAAACATTAAATGTCGTTTCTTTGTTTACAGGTTGGTTTTGTTTAATAAAATTGAATAATGTAAAACTTAGTTATACAGTATACTTAGAAATAAATGATAAAATAAAAACTTTGTTTACAGAGCAACAACCAGTTTATTCTTTTAAGCATTCCTTGAAAAGAGTTGATATATCTTATAAAACGACATTTGTGCTTGTGAGATCTACATAAACTTCAAATATGGAAAAACTCCGTTTTGGATTCGAAAATTTGCCATCAAGCGACGGAAAATCGAACATCATGTGTATAACCTCAATAGCAACAAGTGACGCTAAAGTTTATGCTATACCCGAAGAGTTTCAGTCAGTTGGTTACCACACCGAGCTCGTGAAGACGCCTGCTTATTCAAAGATAAAAAATAGTTTAAAGAAAAGATATCAAACTCGCAGAATTTGGATAACAATGACAAAGGAACTTAGAGAAACCTATATCGATGAAGATGATAACTTACAATTTAGTAACCAATACCTTGAGGAGGTTGATCAAAATAAAACCACAACGACGGCACAAATCAGTGAAGCAAGTGTATTAGAAAAGTTATTTGAAAAAATGACAGAAAATATACAAGAGGCTAAGGAACAGAGTTTAAAGCATATTGCAGAGAAATTTGTAATTGAAAAATTTACTAGCAAAAATAGCAATGCTAACCAATGGATAGAGATATTTGAAAAAGAGTGCCTGCGCTTTAATATAACAAAGGATGTGAAAAAAATTGAAATACTTAGACTGTTTATGGATAAAAGTTGTTTAGACTGGTACAGTTCCATGATGATAAAACTGACCATGGATTCTGAATGGTGTATTTGGAAAAACAAATTTTGTGCATCATTTACAAACAGAGGTTGGAACCACATTACTTATGCATTGTCGTTTAAATATAAAGATGGGTTATTGATGGATTATGCTTTAAAGAAAGAAAAATTACTATTGGATATGAGGAACTCAATTGATACGGGGACTTTGATAGATCTTATTGCGGCTGGTTTGCCGGAATTTATACTAGCTAGGATCGATAGAGAAATATTGAAAGATACAGTTGATTTGTTTAATGAAGTGAGGAAGTATGAGCATATGATGAATAAAAAGAAAAATTTGGTTTATAAAAAATATGGAAGTCAGACGAGCATCAATCTGAATGCAGATCGGAGCCAATGTAAAATTTGTGAAAGATTAAATAAAGGAATTCGCTATCACTCTGAATCTGCATGTTGGTTTAAAGGAAAAGAAGATGAGAAAGTAAAAAAAAGCCAAATTAAACATGTTAACAACTCAACATCGGTCATTGAAGCTGAACTGAATGATACTTATCAAAAAAACTAATAGGGACACCATTAATAAAAGTTAAAATGCTATTAAATGATATATTACATATACATGGAGTTTATGATTCGGGGTCAAATGTATCCTTGATTAATTCTAAGTTATTAAAACTAAGGGGAAAAGGGAACAGTACGAATGTAGCTAATTTAGTGACTATTAATGGTGTCAAGAAGACAAGTGGTTTGATAAACGTAAAAATTAAAATATTTGAAATTGAGGAAAATGTAGATATATACATTATTGATGAAAAGAATTTCATATATGACTTTCTCATTGGATTAGACTTAATAAAAAAATTTAAGCTAGTACAAAATGAAGATTTAAAAATAAGCCAGAAACAAGGCTTAAATAAAATGCATATAAAAATGAATACAGAAGGAGAAGGGGAAAATATAGCAATCGAAGAGTACAAAATAAATTTTAATGAAGCTATAAAAAAGGAAGGTTTCAAATTGAAGTTCAAGAAATGCACATTTGCATCAGATTCTGTAAAATACCTGGGACATATAATACAGAGAAACTCTATAAAACCATTAAAGGATAACCTGATTTCAATAAGAAATTTTCCCATTCCAAAAACGCAGAAAAATGTTAGACAATTTTTAGGGAAAATAAACTATTATCATGAATACATTCCAAAAAGTGCAATAATATTGGATCCACTGCACAATTTATTAAGGAAAAATCAAAATTTCATTTGGTCTGATAAATGCCAAGAAGCATTTGAAGAAATAAAAAACTTACTATGCTCTCAACCAGTTTTAGAAATTTATGACAAAGACTTGCCAATCAAAATTTACACAGATGCATCAGTAGAGGGCATTGGAGCTATATTGAAGCAGATACAACCCGATGGTAAAGAGAGACCTGTAGCCTACTTCTCCAAGAAGTTAAATGGAGCTCAAAAGAAAAAAAAGGCCATCTATTTAGAGTGTTTAGCCATTAAAGAAGCAGTGCAATATTGGCAATACTGGTTATTAGGAAGATCGTTTACTGTTATTTCAGACCATAAACCATTGGAAAATATGAATTTAAAAGCAAGAACAGATGAGGAGATAGGTGACTTGATGTTTTATCTGTCACAATATGATTTTAATATTAAATATGCTCCAGGAAAAGATAATTTAGAAGCAGATTGCCTTAGTAGAAACCCTGTATTAGAAGAAAATGAAAATAATGATGAACTACTACAGATTGTGAACTTAATTAATCTAGAAGATATTTTAATGGATCAGAATAATAATGAAGAAATACAAAAGAATAGAGATAAAATCTTAAAAAGACAAAATATTTATTATAAAAAAGTTAGAAATAGAGAAAAAATAATACTATCAGAGCAATTCAGCATAAAACTTATAAAAAATATTCACAAGAACCTTTGTCATATTGGAATTCAACAAATGCAGAAGACACTTAGTCCACTCTATATAGCCAGAAACCTAACAAGAAATATCAAGGAAATATGTAGAAGCTGTTCAATTTGTAAAAAAAATAAATCAAGAGGACAAGAGAAAATTGGATTTATGTCGCACCTGGGTCCAGCCACTAAGCCATTTGAAATAGTCTCAATTGATACAATAGGAGGCTTTGGAAGTTCAAGGTCCACAAAGAAGTATCTACACTTATTGGTAGATCACTTTACAAGATATGCATTTATACTGACTTCAAAAACACAGGGTGCATACGATTTCATAAAATTAGTTTCTAAAATTTCTGAAACAGAAGATATTGGGATGCTACTTTCTGACCAGTATCCAGGTATAAATTCGAAAGAATTTAAGCAGTTCTTGCAGGATAAACACATACCTATGGTATTCACAGCAGTAAATGCACCATTCTCTAATGGCCTGAACGAGAGATTGAATCAAACATTGGTGAATAAAATACGATGCAAAATTAATGAAATTGGAAATAGTAGAGCTTGGACAACAATAGCCCATGAGTGTGTAGAAAAGTATAATCAAACTATTCACTCAGTAACCGGCTTCTCTCCAAGTTATCTTTTGTATGGTAGGAATGTTGCTGTTTTACCTGAAGAATTGAAGGAAAAAAGAACACAGAATAACTGGATAAGGGATAGGACAATAGCTCTAAAAAATACACTTAAATCACACAACTACAACAAACAGTTATTTGATAAAAAAAGGAAGTACTATGAATTTAACATTGGAGACATGGTCTATATAGAAAATGGGAATAAACTTAACAGGAAAAAATTAGATGAGTTGAAAATTGGACCTTTTAAAATTGAGGATAAAATTTCTAAATCAATATACAAAATTAATATTGGGCACAGAAAAAGAGAGTCGGATCTATACCATATCACTAAACTTATTCCAGTACCTAAAATGGAAGTATATGAGACGCTATATAAAAGTGGAGTGTCTACATCTTAGAAGAAAATTCACATGAAAGTTTTCTTCTCCGTAGGGGGGGAGATGTAAAGTAATTACTGTAGTAATTCTTTAATTTGAATTTTGGCGCGTGTACGTGTCAGCTGCATCACGTGATCAATCGAGTTTAGGTTATGGTAATATGGCGATTTGTGAAAACGTCAAAAAGTAATGTACGTGTCATCCAAAGTTATTTAAGGAAGAGTAAATCAGAATTTATAAATAATATGTGGAAGGATAAACATTAAATGTCGTTTCTTTGTTTACAGGTTGGTTTTGTTTAATAAAATTGAATAATGTAAAACTTAGTTATACAGTATACTTAGAAATAAATGATAAAATAAAAACTTTGTTTACAGAGCAACAACCAGTTTATTCTTTTAAGCATTCCTTGAAAAGAGTTGATATATCTTATATATATATATATATATATATATATATATATATATATATATATATATATATATATATATATATATGGGTTGAAATTTTGTATCGAAAATTCTTCATTTTTCAGCCCGGGCCACATGCCCAGCGCCGTGTCCATCACTAGTTTAGTTACTGGGCGGAGAGTCCCATTCTTGACCAACTTGTCAATACATCTACAGCCAACCTTCTCATAGGCCAGGCGCGCGTCTGGTTGCACGGGCTCCAGCGTGCCGGGGTTGTAGGGCTGCCCGTACAGCAGCAGCCGCGCCACGGCCGGTCGCGAGCAGGCGCGGCACACGCCCGAGCCGGCCGCCACGCTCAGCCCGGGCCACGTGCCCAGCGCCGTGTCGGGCGGAGTCCCATTGTTGACCAACTTGTCAATACATCTACAACCAACCTTCTCATAGGCCAGGCGCGCGTCTGGTTGCACGGGCTCCAGCGTGCCGGGGTTGTAGGGCTGCCCGTACAGCAGCAGCCGCGCCACGGCCGGTCGCGAGCAGGCGCGGCACACGCCCGAGCCGGCCGCCACGCTCAGCCCGGGCCACGTGCCCAGCGCCGTGTCGGGCGGAGTCCCATTGTTGACCAACTTGTCAATACATCTACAACCAACCTTCTCATAGGCCAGGCGCGCGTCTGGTTGCACGGGCTCCAGCGTGCCGGGGTTGTAGGGCTGCCCGTACAGCAGCAGCCGCGCCACGGCCGGTCGCGAGCAGGCGCGGCACAGGCAGCGCCCGAGCCGGCCGCCACGCTCAGCCCGGGCCACGTGCCCAGCGCCGTGTCGGGCGGAGTCCCATTGTTGACCAACTTGTCAATACATCTACAACCAACCTTCTCATAGGCCAGGCGCGCGTCTGGTTGCACGGGCTCCAGCGTGCCGGGGTTGTAGGGCTGCCCGTACAGCAGCAGCCGCGCCACGGCCGGTCGCGAGCAGGCGCGGCACACGCCCGAGCCGGCCGCCACGCTCAGCCCGGGCCACGTGCCCAGCGCCGCGTCCAGCGCGCGCGCCCCGCCGCCGCCGCCGCCCGACGACACGCGCGACCGCATCGTCTCCGTCACCTCGTCGACCGTCTTCACGTTGGACAGGAAGTATTCGTCTGAAAAACATAGTTCACCATTTTGTATCCAATTATTCGTTACAAAAAAATATTATAAACGTAAAAGTATGGATGGATGGATGTTTGTTACCCTTTCACGCAAAAACTACGAATGGATTTTGACGAAACTTTACAATAATACATCTTATACATAGTAACACATGGGATACATTTCATGCCGAAATTTTTACGGGCAGGTGAAACCGCGAGCGACCTCTAGGTTACTTTACGTATAGTATAGTAAACTAGAGGGAAAAACTTGATCGCTAGCTATGAGCCTCATAATAAGTCTCACTCAAACGGGAAAGGAGTGAGCTGTTTATCGGAGTTAATCTACCTAACCATCTCAGAAATGAGGAGTTCTATAAACTAATGTTTGGGATAGCTCAACGTGTCGTAAAGCTGATGTAGCAATTGGCGATCCAGGATCACTGTCTGTTCCTACAAAAGTGCTATGTGCAGCAGTGGCATCGGCTGATGTGAAAATGATGACGATGATTGTTTCGCTTATTAGTAATTCAGCACGAAATCATGTACATTGACACATGTGTGAATTTAACATATCTTTTACAGATACTGTCTTTTTTTCTTTTATGGAAATCATTATTTGACTTCGATTTTCAACTTACTGAAAGTGAGACGCAAGTAAAACAGTAATTTAGTAGAATTAAAAATTACCTTGCTCTTGAAATATTTCCGTCAAAAAGTTGGGATCCAATGCGTGTGATATTAGCGTTTGAATATACACTTCGAAATTTTCCTGATACATTTGAGTTTCTAACATTCGTTTCTCTATAAAGTTGCAGTCGTCCAACGGTAATTCGCTTCTTACTAATTCGACTATTGTTTCTAAATGAGATTGTGAACGAACTTTTACTGGAACTTGTGTGTACAGTTTCTTATTTTCAGGATTCCATGCCGCATACTGAGAAAACAAACATTTTGGATCATAGAACTTTAAGAAAAAATTGCAGTAACATTAAATTTTAGGCTGCCTACTTGGTACAACCACAACCGCGTCTTGGATATATTTTTTTGCCTTGGGGCGAAAGAAAAAGCGATATTTTTGCCAACGCTATTCGACGATGCTATGTCTGTATCTCTAACGGCATATCTTTGATCTACTAGAATATTACATAACCTTCTCCAATGGATCTACTTTTCCTCTTCAATATTGGTCGTATGGAAGAGATCGCTCATTAGCGATAAGACCGCCAATTGTACATTGTTTTTTAAGTTATTTTCTGTTTGTAAGATTTTTATGTTTTTTATTTGGTGTACAATAAAGAGTAATTCATTCATTCAATATTGGCTGTGCTGAAAAGTCTTTCTTCTTTCTCAGCTCAGTTTTGGGAAGCTGTAGGTATTACAATATTTTCTAATTAGTCTTGGTCTGGCTGATTGGAAGGGTTAGATCGTAATATTTAATAAAATTTCACTTACCGTTGATATATTTCTATATAATACTTTTCCATTTTCCTCAAAGGGCTCGTACTTTTGCAACAACGCTTTGCCGTCCACTCTCCATATCGCCGGCCACATCTCATTCAAGTCGGTTTTTATTGCGACAAACTCTCCAGACTGCAAAAATTAACACTCACTGTATCACCGGCAAGCACTTAACTCTGTACTTAATCATTAATGGTCCCTTACATTACATAATAGAGGACTCGAAAATTTTTATATCTACACTTAAGATTGTAGAGCTGAAGAGTTTGTTAGTTCTGGCATCTGCTAGTTTTAATATAAATTAGAATAAAAATAAAGACGTAGGTTAAAATAAAAGTAAAATTTGACAAAGATATAAGAACTTTAATTTTAGAGTAGGGTTCTTCTATCCTTTTCTAGCTAAATGAAATTTATACTGAGCTACTATGGTGTTACTTAAGTATGACGTCATGCCATTGTAAGGACGTCTCTGTCTAACTCCTAATATTTAAAGTCATGAGTTTTATACTATTTGATCAATTTTATTACTTTTAATTATTGAGTACCTTTAGCCGAATTAAATAGAATGTCGCTTCCGCTCTGTTCGCTTAGATCTATTTAACAACTATGCGGATTTAAATTCAGTTTTCATCAACAGATAGTGATTCAAGAAGGTATATAGGTAAAACTTAATAAAGTAATTCGTGATTCAGGCTCTTGACCATCTTTTAAATTAGAAATGTGAAAATACCACTAGCCGACTAATCAGAAAATTTCAAAAACTATTAAGCTTAGGCCTGTGTGCACCAAGATTTCGGTTATCATAACCAACGGTTAACATGAGCTAACTATAAATCTCCTGTTCACGACAACCCGTACACCGGTTAAGGACGTAAACCGACGTACGGGTTGTCGTGAACAGTAAATTTTACGTTTAGCTTATGCTAACCGTCTTGTCTAAATCTTGGTGCACACATGCCTTAGCTTGATATTTGGAAGGATCCTTCAACTTTTTTAAATATACATTTATACATAAATGACAAGTCGTACGGCAGCGGCGGTACATCGTACGAATTACCGTCAAGCGATTTAGCGTTTCGATACGATGTCGTGTAGAAAATGAACAGGTGTTAATATTATCCCACTCCTAACAATATACCCCGCTTTCATCTTAGACTGCATCATCACTTACCACCAGGTGTAATTGCAGTCAAGGGCTAACTTGTGGTGAATAAAAAAAATGTAAGTTAACAGCTTCACAACAACCTAACCTATTCAAACATATCTACTGCTGCCCATCTGCAAGCTGTAAAGTACGTGAGTAAGTACCTGATAGGGCATTTCTTCAACGGGCGCATTATTGTCTATCTGACCAGATCTGGAGACGTGCTGATGTGATTTTATGTGATGCAATTTCCTGTTAGAGTTGGCGTCGTTCTCGGTGGACCCATACACGCCGTAACCCAATCCTGTCGAGTGCGCGGAAACTAAAAGATTAACAAATAGTTTAAGTGATTAATTACTATCCACGAATATAAATAATATTAGATAATGTATTGAAATTTACCTTTTCGTCGTACAAATAATTTTCTCCGCATCTCATTCATAATATACATTTATGTATGTAAAATAATTCAAAGGTAGGATTGGTAGGGACAAGGAAAGCCAAATGGTGAAGTTTTCACCTTTCGCGATAACATGTACACATTGTCGGTATATAGACATGGGGCATCGTTACAGCTGAGAGCAATATATAAACAGTTATCAATACAGTAATGAACATGTTATCCCTATTTGGCGAAGTGAGGGGTGCTACCAGGAATAATTACAAACTAAAATTATTTAACACACGTGTCAGTAATATACTCGCGTTTATTTTATGTCTCCTCCTATTATACAAAAATATTTACATAAAATATTGAGAATTGTGCATAAACAAATAACAATTAAATAGAAATACAAAAACTTATGTTCGGGGCATGGCCTTCTAATACATTACTCACACTAACTTAGCTGTCAATTTAGTATTATTATGCAATTCATTTCTCCTTATAATATAAATCACTTTCTGCTAACAGCGAAGTATATGAATACACTATCCATAAGTACCAACTAAATTCAAATACTGTAAAATACAATACATTATTTAGTATATACAACAGACAACCACTGGTATCGATCCCATAAAAAAAATATACCACAATTTTGGAATTATTAATGGTAGCACCCCTTCGAAAGCGAGTATGACAAGAGTCACAAATACTACAATTTACAATTAAATGGCACTAATAATGTGTCATCAACAATAACATCAATGAAATCTTGTTACAAGCTAACCCTAAAGTACAACCTCCACTAACATAGTACATCACATTTTCTTCATACAAATTATTTACAGTAAATAATAATAGATTTCATCTAATAAAAATTTACATATCACAGTTAAAGTGTAACAAGTTTTCACTGCATGCTGCCTCGCGGGCAGTTAGCTTGCTCCTGTCATACAAGCTTCAGGGCTAGCTCTTCACCATCGCGCTCTACTCCGCAAGTGGAAATCTAGCAAATTGAACGCACCTTCCTCGGGCTGGTGCTGGTAATAGTACTGCTGCTGCGGCGCCACCTGCAGCGGCGCGGGCGGCGGCGGCGCGCGCGGCTTCTTGGCCGCGGCCGGCAGGGGCGCCGCGGCGGCCGCCGGGGGCTTGCCGGGCGCGCGCCCCTTCTTACCTTTGTCGCTCAGCGGCGTGCTGGGCACGTTGAGCACGGGCTTGTGCAGTCGCCGGGCCTCCTCGTCCGCGTCGTACGCGCCCTCCTCCGACCCGTCGTACTTCCGCTTGCGGTCTTTGTTGAGCTGGTAGTACCGCGGGTCCTCGAGCTCCGCGCCCTTGGCCTGTGCGCCGAGGAGGTGCGCCGACGCGTGCAGCGGCCCGGCGCCCAGCAGGCCCGGCGCGCTCATGGCGGGCGCGCTCATGCCGGGCGTGCCCAGCGCCATGCCTGCGCTCATGGCCCCGTTGGCGCTGGCGGCCTCGCACGGACTCTTGTGCTCGCTAGGGTACGCCTTGTTGTTGGTGGTATTGTTCGTGTTCGTTCGAGACCACGTCGACTTTCTGGCGCCCCTGCCGGCCGGCGGGGGAGAGGTATCGCGCTCCCCTTGCAAGAACTTTAGATAAGAAGCCATGAATCCCGAGCCGGGGCCCGTGACGGGGACATTGAACTTTTTATCCATAACTTTCGAATCTTGCGAGGTACTGTTAATGTTCGGCTGCTGAGAAGTGGGTGCTACCGTCGATGCAGTATTAGCTCGTTGTTCTGCAAGGAAACCAAGTTCTTCTTCTATATTTGGCACTACCACCTTTGGCTGTTCCTCTTCACGAGTTTCAGGCGTCGAAAAAGATGACGAGGAAGCCGAAGGTGGCGTATCGCTGAATGAAGATAACGGTGTTAACTCCACTGATGACTGGAAGTCAGGATGAGGACCGAGGTGGAACGGTGGGAAGTAGGTCAGGGCGTGACCGTGCTGCATTGCTAGAGCTTGATGCTGATTGGCGAAACTCGTCGCGTGTAAGGGCGCTTGAGAGCCAAAGGCAGATGTGCCGGAAAACATTTTGGGGGGCGGAGGTGGCAGATTCCAACGTTCGAAATCGAAATACCCATTTTGTTGTTGATTGCTAGTTGAACTATGAGCTGGGGGTGGAATTCTGTTTGCCAAGTAGTCGGCCATCACTGCAGCATTTGAAAGTTCATTCATGTTAGTGTGAGACGTTTTCTCGGTACTCTTACGCCTGGCGACAGACTTGGTGGGTACGGGGGCGGCAGGCGCGGCCGCAGGCGGCGCGACGGCGGCAGGGGCGGGGTTTGTGTTCTTAGATTGCTTAACCTCTTGTAATTGGCAACTTTGTTGTAAGGTTTGTAAATTTTTTACGATACTCATTGGATCGCCACGACAACTAGAAAGATCTTGTAAAGCTACATTACTCCCATCAATATAATGTTTTTCAGATAAATTTCTATCATTTGAGGTTTGTGATGTGGTTTTTTCAGAGTGAGTATTTTCATTTAGGCCATTATTATAATTACTAGAGCTGTTACTGTTACTATTATTACTATTATATTTTCTGGCAGATTGTCGTTCAGACTCCCAACAACTTTGGTTGGTGTGACTCTGACCACGCTCATACCTATTTTCACTATATGATTTACTTTGTTCAATGCCTAAAGCTCTAGTAATGACGGAGGGATAGGCCACTTGACTATTCTGTGAAGGTGGCCTAGAAACGGAAGCATCTAATGGCGACCTAGGTGCATTACTATTTACTTTGTTGTAGTGATCTCCGTGTTGCTGTGGAGAGTTAGTAGAGTTCATAGGACTGTGGTACATGGGATATGCAGGACTAGAGCCATGTCCTAATGGAGACGTCTGTGGAGCAGACTGCAATGGGCTTTGCCTTCTTGCTACAACAACACTACAATCTGGACCATTTTGAGAGCTACTACTAGAATAACCAGTGTCTGTACTAGAGCTGCTTTTAGCACGAACATGGTACTCAGAGTCTACATTATTTCCACTTTGGTAATGCCTGAAACTAGAACTTTGTGATGATGCGTACTGAGAGTTGGCAATTCTATTTGGCTTAGAAGAGCCCCCACTCCCACTATAATTCATTCTGCCGGGGGCATCCATTATTGAGTAACTTATGGGAGATGACTGAGGTTGCAGTTTTTCAATAGATTCACAACTCTTTCTAGATTCACTACCTAACTCTGGGTATATTTTACTTTGAGCTTTAGTCTGTATCTGTGGAGCCTTAGAAGTAGGGGAGACAAAGCCACTAGTGTTGTTGGAAGTTGTTTTCTCGATGCTAGCAGTTTTAGGTGACTGGGTGCTGTAGATTGAGGCAGAGGGTCTGGTGGAGCTGGTAGAGGATGAGCGGTAGTCTTTGCTGGGAGGAGTGGAGGAAGTAGTCACTGATGGAGTTGACACAATACAAGATTGCTGAGAGGGATTACTTGCAGAACTTGAATATGACTTACTTCCAGCATAATCCTGCTGTGATGATAGTTGACCACTCTTTGCACTACTTGTGCTGTACGTATTATCAGCTTGGTTGCCAAAAGATGAGGGAGATTGAAAAAATGATGAGGATGATGTAGACGAGGCCGGTTGTTTGGATGCTGTTGCAGGTGAGCCTGACCTATTGCTTTGTTTACCGGCGCTAGAAATTTGTGCGTTGATGTGATTGTTGAGAGTTTGTGCAGCAGCAAAGTGAGCATTGAAGTTTTCATATGTTGCTGACGCTTTTGTTGTAGCTGGACTCGGAGAAGAGGGTACAACACTTTCATGAGGTAGGATTCCAAATGGACTAGGGAGCTGGTTATTTCCTTGCCAGCTTAATCCTGCTGTGCTACCAGGGGTTGAAGATTGGTCAAAAAATGATGTTCCTTGCGTTGCTAGCGCTTGGTGTGAATAGTTCTCCCTGAGTGAAGAAATTTCAGTTTCCACTGAGGACTGTTTTGACGCTACTGCAGCTTGGGCTTGTGCTATCACTTGACGATGTTGGGCCTGAAGAGATGAACTATAATGTGCAGGTTTTGGATTTGCATGATGAAACAACGGTGAGAATACTGCATCATATCCCACGGGCGGGGGAGAGAGAAATCCTCCAGGATTAAATGGAGATGCAGTGGTTGAGCCCAGCTGGCCTGCTAAAGATGCAGTGGTGTGAGCTGCCTGCAGCAGCAGTTGACTCGTCGTTGATGGCACAGGCTGGCTGCCCAATCCAGTACCACCACTGGCCAGATGGTGATGAAAGTCCCCACTTGCAGCACCAGCTTGTACCCCTGCCAGTCGATTGTACGAAGCATATGCTGACCATGGTCCTACTGGATCCATTACCACCTCCGTGTTGCTTTGTGTAGTGTCAATTTATGTAATTTATCAACAGTAGTCCACACTTTCATCCATAGTTTGTAATGAACACTAGTCATATATTTATTACCACAAAATTGAAGCACTTGTAGTCATACTGAATAACTAAATTATTCTTCGTCCAAATGACACCCCTGGAAAGAAAAAAAAACAAGCATTTTTATATTTTATTTCTCATGAAAAAGCTGTCTTATAAGATGATTGTCGTATTCAGCAGATAATATCCGGATCGATTTAATAATTTTAATGTGATTTAAAGCTATAATTAGCAATACTTTTATGATTCGGTCATAAACACTTCGAAACAAAAATAATGCGCCGCTCGAACACAGTAGCGTCAATGTGTTTGAACAATGCAGTTAGTTATTTCACTGGAATCGCTTTTAAAGAATGAACATTCGTTTGTAGAAACATACCATCGCATTAGTTTTGAATAACCATTTATCAATGTGGTTTCAGAGGACGCTCACACGACAGATAACATCATAAATATGGCCTCGACGAATCTTCAGGTTCTCTTGCGACGGGTTTTGTCTATTGTGAAATTAAAAACCACTTAAACTCTGTTATTCAATACGTATAACTGATCACTGAATAATATAAACTTTTCACGTAATCTTCCTTTCTTAGTTTTAACTATAATATTGTTTCATGGATGCGAATACTTTATTTACAAGTGGAAATACGACAACGTTTCGCCTTTCACATTAATAGCCGCCATCTTACTTGTCGAATGTCGAACAGCAGTACCGCGAACGAACGACCGCACAAAACAAGCGAGTTAGCGCCATCTTCAGAATGAAGGAGTAAATTATATTTTTTATTATAAAAAATTATTAGATTTTTTGCTATCATAAAGAAGGAAGTAAAATTTCTATAAAGATATTATTTTTTACATACTTGAATACAAAGATTCCAAAAAATTTGTGAGATTTTGAAAAAAAATGTTAAGTACTTAA
This sequence comes from Mycalesis mineus, assembly GCA_034621355.1. NCBI lineage: Eukaryota > Metazoa > Arthropoda > Insecta > Lepidoptera > Nymphalidae > Mycalesis > Mycalesis mineus. The sequence goes on along the minus strand of CM067886.1, from coordinate 8,587,095 downwards.
AATTTTTTAAAATGAAATGATTGTCAATTTATTTGTTACAAATGTCCCCAGTGCACAAAAATAATACGAATTACTGAAAATATCGAACATAATAAATAAAATACTTAAATTTTAAAAATTTTTTTTTTCGTCTGTGGAATAAAGAACATTGACCACAGACAAATAGCACTAGTAAGTTTGCACAGATTAAAGATACTTAAATAAGTATCTTGACCAATGACGCTTAGCGATGAGTAGACGACATAAACCAATGAACTGTACCTGTATAATCTGGCATAATCCCTGTCGCAGCAGGTGGATGTGATCTAATGTACTAATGCCTTGTAAAAATAAAATAAATATTTAAGAGGAGCTCACATACAACAAACGCGATATTTTGCTCTTTTTTTCGATATCAATAATGGCAACAGGCAGGCACTTGAAATATTCACAAAGTACTCAGTTATATTTTTACTTTAATTATCCTATTGGGATAGTTTTATTTAGAGTTGCCTAACTATCGATAGTTTCGCTATCGATAGTCGATATTGTTACTATTTTCAAGGTATAGATGACCTTATCGATATTATTGATAGTGCTATCAATAATATCGATAACATCAATATTACAAAATTAACTAATACTATTAATTGGAAGCAATAGTATTGATAAGATAGATACTATTACGTTATAATACTATCAATAGTGTCGATTTTTTAAGCTATTGTATAGCTTTTATCGCGGGCCTTGAGGGTGGAGACCGAATACAGAAATTCCGTAACGAAAAACCTAACACCCCCTGAATATCAAAAACATAATATCAAAAGCACAATTTCGGCAACGACGTCATCGGGGAACGTGGCTTAGCGGTAAGGCGCTCTAAGTGCCCGGATTGCCAGAGAGACACGAGTTCGAATCCCGTTGGTTCCGAAAAATTTTTTTTTAACCGTGATATTTCAAAGTCATTTTTTTTAATTAATGCCTTTTTGCTATATCACGCTTAAAAAAATTGCAGAACCGACGGGATTCGAACCCACGTCTCTCTGGCAATCCGGGCACTTAGAGCGCCTTACCGCTAGGCCACGGTCTCGATGACGTCGGTAGGTAAACATAAGTTGATAAAAAATGCTATGCAATAGCTTTACCGCGGCAGCCTCCGAGTGCCACACGTCTTTTTTTTATACTATCGATAGTATAGTTGTATTGATTAAAAATAGTATCAATACTATCGATAGTTTAATAATCGCCGATAGTATCGTAATCCACAATAACATAAACATAAGCTTACATATAAAATAGTGCTAAATTATTCTTACTCAATTTACCTTACGGTGTCACTGTTACTAGCAATATTGAAGTGTGTAATTTTTGATTATATTCGGATATTCTTTATCATTAATGTGTTTACTGTACTAATATTTTTATGAGATATTTCCTTGCAACGTAATTGATTATTAGAGATCAATACTCTCGCAGTTCATTAAATTATCGATAGTGTGAGTTATCGATTCTATCGACATTATTACTTCTAAACGTATTTCGGTCTTCGATAGTATTGAAGCTAATACTTTCGATACTATTTATGTGACGTCAACTATCGATAGTTTAGTGATAGTATTGCTTTCTAATAATTACGTAGCAAGAAAATATCTATAGCAACACTAGTTTTAATAAATAAAATAGGTATATTTAAGAGGGATCTCATACAAAAAACGCAATGTTTTTTCCTATTTCTGATCGATATCAATAAATGGTAATAGGTAGGCTCTTGAAATATTCGCAAACTGTTTAATTGTTAATAACACATGATAATGGATTGGATTTTTGGCATAAAAATAAAACAGTTTATCATCATAGAATACTTTAATTTTCTTGCACACAGCCTCTATTGATGGCTCGAGAGATGATGGGAAATCAAGTTTGTAATATGGATCTTCAATGTTTCTTGACTATGGAAGTAGACTACTAGAAAGGGAGGTCTCACCCACCCGTCCACATTAGGACTGGTTATTTATATTTATAAAATAAAGAAAATACTTTAAAATTGAAGTAAAACAGGATATTATTGAATTTTTTTAAAAATATAGTCTTGTAGGTAATGCTTATACACATTAGTTTTCAATAGCAGGCGAATAAGACATCCCGAAAAAACCCTGAGAACCCAGCTATAACATTTATATTTATAAAAAGTTGTCCATGCTCTAGTAACATAGAAGAGCCACATCACAAGTTTCAGCATCATACTACAAAACGGCAGTCTTCCCAACAGCTCTCCAGCCTTGAGAACAAAGTGAACAAATAGAGAGAAGCTTGGAATAAAATAACAATCACATTACAGCGATAGGTTACCTTTAATTTGTACGTATCTTGTCTATCGCTCGATTCGCTGAATATTATTAATTATTATTAATATTATTGACCATTTGACGAAAATGTAATTAATTATAAACAAAAAATCTCAAAAATCAGCATAGCAAGTGTAGCAAAATTATGTAAAATTTCAGCACAATTTTACAAACTATTCAGTACTTTAGTCAAGCACAAAAAATACAATTTAGTTGAACAATTATATTACAATTTTAAAAACTAAAAAAATCATCACTTTGAAATCAATTGGTAAAAGTTATGAGATTTGTAGGAGTCTCCATTAGAGGGCAAAAAGTGAGTGTGCACACCTCTGTACTTAAATTATCACGAAGACGGGGCGCCGCCGCGTCGCCCTAGCCACGTACGCGTGACTCATCTATACAAGAATCTAGAATTAACGTAACTTACAATAACGCATATATCATACATCTAAAATTCAAGTAACTTATTTTTTATTCAGTTTCAAGTTTCATTATTTTACTTTTTTTTTATTGTTTTTTTATTTTGTTTAATTTATTTTTATACGATAATCTCGTTTGTTGTTACCACAGCGCGTTGTTGCCGGTGAAATTTGCCTTCCACGAATGATTTAGTCCTTGTGTGGGTCCTCTGGCGAGTTACTCCACGTTGTCTGGTTTGCGGGTGTACTGGTGCGGGCGCGGGCCTCCTCGGCCGCGGCCTCCTCTGCCGCGGCTCTTGAACCCGCCCTGGTAGCCCGTCGAGTCGCTGTAGCGCTCGCGCCCGCCGTTCTCGTTGTGGTGCGAGTCGCCCGCGTCGCCGTTGCCGTAGTAGGCGTCGTTGCCGCTTCTGTTTTGATAGCCGTCCTTGCCGTGCCTGCTCTGATAGTTGTCGCCGTACTGTCGGTATCCGTCCTTGTTTGGCCTGCTCTGATACTCGCCGTGCCTTCCGTGGTAGTCGTTCTGTCTGTTCTGGAATGAGCCGCGGCCGCGGAAACCGTTCGACGATCCCCTGCCGCCGCCGCCGCCGCGGTATCTCCTAAATCTGTTCTGGCCGTCGCCCTGGCCTTGAGTTTTACGGTCCCCGTCATCTCGTTCGGGGCTTCTGCTCTCTTTCGATTCCTCTTCGATTTTATCTTCGACGGGAGTAGACAGTTTCCTCTCTTCGGGAATCGGCATCTGTTGTTCGATATGGATCTGATGGGGTATGGGCTGCGGCACTGGCATGGGCGGGCCGGGCTGCAGAGCGAGCGCGGGCGGCACGTGGGCCGGCATGGGCGCGGGAATAGGCACCGCCTGGTACGCCATCTGGTCCGGGTGCGGGGGGAAGTGCGGCTGTGGTGGCATGGGGATTGCGCCCGGTTCGGGCACACGGCCGCCAGGCAGCACATAGTGTTGATTGGTGAACGTCTGCGTTGGGATGGGCGCCGGGGAGCCCTGCTGATTCATGATCAGGGGGGGCTGCGGGGTTCCGACGGGACTGTCGATTTCAGACTCCTGAAGAAAGAAGAAGTTTTGTGATCCGATGACTTCAGAGATGGGCCTCTGCTGCGGGTACTGCTGCGCGAAGTACGCGTGCTCCACCTCCTGCAGCGTGATGGGCGGCAGCGCGCGCAGCGGGTAGGCCGGCGCGGGCACGGCGGCGGGCGCGGGCGGCGCGTACACGGGCGCGGGTTCCGGCTGCTCCTCGGGGTCGGGCGTGGGCTCGGGTTCCGGCTCCGGCACCACCTGGCACTCCTCGGGTTCGGCGGCCACAATAACTTCAACGGATTTATCAAAGTAACCACATTCATAGACTGTGTTAATGATTTCCTTGATGTGAGCATAGGTGGTTCCCAAAAATTCTTTTGGTTTTCCATCAATGATAGCATACAAATGTTCTGCTGCTTTTAATGTGTAAGAATGAAATCCAGGTTGGCCATCTTCATTTACTTCATGTTTGGGGGTCACTTCTGGGTACCTGGAAAATATAAAAGTAGTTTGTTAAGTACTTGTAATTTCAAAATCAATTAGGCCTGTGTGCACCAAGATTTTGGTTATCATAACCAACGGTTAACTTTACTATAAATTTACTGTTCACGACAATCCGTACGCCGGTTAAGAACGTAAGCTCGTTTAAGATAACCGCCCGGTTTACTTAACCGGCGTACGGGTTGTCGTGAAGAGTAAATTTTATGTTTAGCTTATGTTAACCGTTGGTTATGATAACCGAAATCTTGGTGCACACAGGCCTTAAAGTTTAATAGTCTGTTTTTCTTACATCATCTATTCATATATATACTTGTTCACTATATAACTATGGATTTAGAAAAAGTATGTACACAGAAGAGAGAATTACGAATTATTGTAAGATTCAATTATTAGCAATAACTAAAGTACCTATGTTATGATTAGATTATAAACTTTTGTGAAGCCCATTTCATTTTCCACGTAAGATAATGATACTTAACTCCCCAGGAATTCCCCGATTCAACAGGTATATTCAGCTTTGGATTCATGCTGTTTTGAACCCATCTAAAAAATTTATGGGCACCATACAGGCCGACCCCAGGACATAAGCTATTGCGACTTTTTACGCTGTGAAGCGTCTAGCAATTAAAACAAACATATAGAACTCTGTATGTATATAGAAATTATCAAGCCACGCGCAACAACATCTAGCAAAGTGGCAGGTGTCATGTAAAGAGCGCTCTTCGCGGACGACTCGCGATGCGACGGACGACTTCACCCCATATACTCCCTTCTATTCAAAGTTGTAAAAATCATGTCTTTGAAAAAATCGATAATGTACGATTTAAAAAATCACATCTTTTTTTTTTAATTTTATTTTTGCGCAAAACGAAACGCGTCTTGAAAATGTTGCGCGGACATATAGAGGGGATTTCCCTTTTGACTAACAAGTTAATGCCAATCAATAGGGAAATCCCCATGTAATGTTCTTCATCTTGATTCATAATTGTAATAAATTAATATAAAACAACTATACTACTTATTTCGTAGCAGGAGATTAGCTGTAGTAGTAGCAGAAGTATCTACTAGATGATTTTTAGTAGTTAATCTACAGAAACTAAGGAAAACCAAGAAATCTATTTAAATTTTTAACATAGAGATATCTCTATATTAATATGTATAAAATCCATTTGTAGTTTGAATGTTACACCTAATTTGGTTTGAATTCATTTTTTTATTTAAAGTACACATTTAGATATATACAATTTATACACAATCCTATTGGTTCAAATAAGATTTGCGTCTTTATGTTTAAAATTATATTACAAGCATAACTTATACTGATTTAAGAATAAAGATTTAAGGAAAAGGGAACAATCTACATATACCAATTACTATTCATATTAGATGTACTTACAACTCATCCAAAATTTTCAAGTCTTCTTCTGTAAGTTTGGCTGCCCCATTAGTTCCGTTCAGAAAGTCCTCCCTTGCCTCAGAGTTTCCCATCTGCATGAGACAATCCAAGACAAGCAGTACTTCACGAATTTTATTAGTTTCTGCAGTGTAGCGCATCCATGCATCCTAAAAAATAGTTATTAGTAGTATAGTAACATCTTCTTAATTAGTGGCATTCCCATATCAACATTCTATTGTGATTACCACTTCTTAAATCTTCCTTAACATTTAGAACACCATTTAGTCAAGGAAAATAGTAAGCTTGAAGATCTAAAAAGGTCAAAATGTAAGGCTCAATAAAAATATTAAATTTATATAGCTTGCTAATTTTATTTTTTAAAAAAACTAAACAAAAGGCTAGTATGCAAAAGCAGACAAGTATTATCTTTGTCCTTATCTCTAGTAAGCTCAAAGTTGTCAGATTTTGAAGAATGATTCATTTGTTTTTGTTGTTTTGATGACTCAACTATAAGTACAATCTCAGATTGATCATTATGTGGCTTGACTTGTTGTCAGACTGTACAATTTTGGCATAGACTATACAAAATATTAATAATTTTTAAAACTTTGGCTAGAAGGCTTTATGAATATTGCTAAATAGAGATGCTATATTTTGTGCAACTTTTAGTTCTATCTGTGCCCCAGTATATATAAATACCACATAATACTTAGAACACAAAGTAAATCTTGAATGTAAAATTTTACCTTTTTAGCTTGCTTCTTGGCCTCACGCTCTGCTACTGCGGCTACAACAGTTATTTGCTTGGAGAGGTCACGAGCAAACTCCAATGTTTGGGCTACCTCATCATACTTCGCTACAGCTACTCTCTGGTCACCATTAAGCTCTTTACCAGCTTTTTGCAGGTCCCGATATGATGTCAACTTACTCTGTAAAAATTTTAAATGCTTTTCTTTAAAAGCAGTTTACTCTCACCATATTTCTAGTCTGTCTAACACAATATCTGAACTCTAAAACAGTAAATGATAGTGTAGTGTACACATTGACTATCTAGTATGTGTAAAATTAGATCTCAGCATGGTTCTTAAGCCTGCCAACCCGCATTGAAGCAGTGTGGCGGATCTACACTCCATATTACCTCTCCTAAAAGGAGACCTGGCCCTGTAGTGGGCCTTTAATAGGCTGATAATATGATGGTTCTTACACATCGCAGCTCAATGTGTCCAGAGCAGACTAGTAGTTTGATGCTGACTATATATTGATGTGAAATTATAAATTAGTACTTTATGGTAAAGCAATAACTATTCATAAACACAGTTTTGCATATTCTGTATTACTTTATAAGCTTTTGTAATGCTTGAAATGAATCTGCAACTTACTAGCATAATTGTTGAAAATGAATGTAAAATGTAGTGTTAATTTAACATTGTCATTAATAATATAAAAAGATGAGTATGAATTTTAATCTTACATTATTTTAAGTAAGTACTTACTTATTTGTTTTATTATGGTGCAATATTATTCATATATAATATATATGGTGTAATTACACTCATCATTGTCTAAGTAATTAAATACTTAGTGGTTAATATAAATGAGTACTATTGGGCACTCCTACTGGTAATAAATTTACTCTCAAAATTTGGATTTTATTAGATTTACTAGAGTCATATGAGTAATATTGTATGGGTAGTATTCCTATTCCTAAGATTTAAACATCATTCAAGATTTTAGATTCATACATTCATTTAATGAAAAGTTTTAAATACAGCACAGTTGTTGTTTATGTATATAGTTATTGCGAAAAGTTATTTACATATTATACAAAAATAAATATAGATATAATAAAGTCTGTGCTTAATTACTATCAATTTGCGAACAACGCACGCTTTTGCAGAAATAAATTTATTTTGAGACTGTTTCTGCGCGTTATGCCGAATTTTGGGCGTCATGATATGATAGCAAAATTACAGGAGCACGTGTAAAAATGGCGTCTTCAACACCGCATCTTTATTTACATGCTCTGATTGAAAATTAAATTAGCATTCGACGTTTAGCTATTTCATGATCAAGGAACCTAAATTTATAAGGGCATTGTATCTAATAACAAAAATAACGGACCAGAATAACATACAAAATGTTTGTTGATGCCGAGAGCATAGTAATAAGAACAAAGTTATACATACCTTTCGCTTCTCCAAATTGCGAATTTTGTGCTCAATAATCGTCATAACTTGTCGGATTGGTGAGTTATCCGATGCTTCCGAAGAAGCTGGTTTTTCAGACTTTGCATTCGCTGCAGAAGGCATCCTTCACAGGCAACAACTTCTTCTGGATTGGGTAGGTATGGTGATATTGAATAGAGCAGTAGAGACGAACTCTATGTAACTATCTATGCTATCTTGAACTCAGCAATTTACTGCGCAGCTAAGAGGATAAAATGAACGGAAAAATGACCGTAAAGGTGTTTAATAGTCTGTGATTACAAAATTTGTTGTCTGTGGACCAGTTCCCCAGCGGCTGTTCATCTCAGGCGTTATTGTCAACAATTTTAGCTCTTTAAAAAACCATATCAAAATATTAATCTGGCTTTCTATTATGATGAAGCTATAAAGCTTGACTAGGTAAATAAAAAACCTGGTTATGTTGCGAAAACCATATAGAACTATTTTCTTCCAGTAGAATAGAAACACTAATGTTAATCTTTACAAATGTCATTTAGGAATTACTGACATCTTATTCTTATGTCATAGTTGGGATTGTTTCGAAAAGGTTTCGAATGTTGACCTAAATAAGGTGTATATACTCATTTATTATACTCTTATATACCTAGTCTAAGGTAAAAACATGATAAAAACCATTGACGATGTGTATTGAAAAAAAGTTTCAATGTACCTGGCAACACTAATGTCGGTTGACATTCGGTTGCATCATTTTTCATTTTCAATTTCATTCACTATATAGTGAAGGAAGTAGGTATGGAATGGAAAATGAGATCGTAAACAAATAGTAAACTTACAAAAATTTTTTTACAATTTGGTTTTAATATTTTTTGGGTCACAAACTGCACTTAAAGTTTTCCGTTAAAAATGCATCGACTTTTAAAGGTAACATACATAATAAATACCCATTATTTTGAAATAACCTGTAAAAATGCCGAACTTTTATATTCTTGCTAATATCACTGAAAAACAAATTCATACTGAGACAATCATGAAAATAAACATTTGTTATGAATGAAAATGCAATAAATAAATTCCCATTTGCAGGGATTTTCGTTGGCTGGACAGCTTAAACAAACTGGGAATTTACACACCACGGCTGCTAAATATGATTCTCATAATACTGAAAAAAGTAAGTCGTTAATATTAAACTCGGTAATATTTTACTTCTTATCTTAACTTCACACTAATATTATCAACTCAAAGTTTGTGTGTTTGTGTTGTTTGTTAATCCTTTTATTTTCTTAAACGTAAAGTTAAATAAATAAGTTGAATTTTCTACTATGTATTATATTCATATAACTGAAATTTGGTTTGGGGATAGATATAGACCTGGCATTAAAACAGGGTTCATTCTGTTATTCCATTAGGGGACGAGAACTGCATGGGTGAAATATATTTGAGATTTATAGTTATTTAAAGGCTCACCACTGTAGCTATACTACAAAATTAATTTGTTCAACACAATATACAAAATTAGGTTCTAATAGAAATAAGTGTAAGTGTTGCAACTTCAGAGCAGACTATAATTATTATTATAGTCCTTTATTCTGTGTTAAGAGATTTCAATTTTTACATTACTTTATTATAACATGTCTCTTAACACAGTGTGCCTTTCGGCATAGGCCTCCTCCAGCGACTTCCACTGCTCTCTATCGCCCGCGACCCTTCCCCAATTTGGTCCGGCAGCAAGCTTCAGCTCATCCTCCCGTCTAGGAATTTTGCCCCAATTCCTTTCATCTCTTGGGTACCAGTCTGTGACCTGTTTGCTCCATTTCCCTATTGTGTTTTTTAGCATGTGACCTCTCCATCGCCATTTCTGCTGATTAACACGGGTTAAAACGTCACTGACCCCCATTTTGATTTGGAGCAGACTAGTTATTCCCTAAATCTATTTAAACTTTGTGCAACAGCTCATATAAACATATTTGTTCAGTATGAACTAGTGCCATTACACAAGTACAGCAACAAACAATAAATTAAAAAATAGTATAACTTCTATTGTTTCAGCAATCAATCAAGTTACATTGTTAGGGAGAGTCGGTGCCGACCCACAAAAACGTGGCACAGAAGAACATCCGGTCATAAATTTTCCACTAGCAACACATTTCAGTTATAAATATGAATCTGGCGATATGCTGCAGAGGACAGATTGGCACAGAGTCAGTGTTTTCCGACCTGGTTTGAGAGACACAGTATACAAGTACCTTAAAAAAGGTCAAAGAGTGTATGTCACAGGAAAATTATCCTATGGTGAGATAAAATTAGACGATGGCCAAGTGCGAACAGCGTCTACAGTGATCGCAGATGACATAATTTTCTTCCAAAGTCAGCTACCAAATACATAGACATATTACTATGAGTATATTATTTTTGCTTATATTAAACATTTAAGAAGCTTCTAGTTTGCTACATAGTCTGTAAGATAAAATAAATGCTACATAGTCTGTAAGATAAAATCCTTTTTCAATCCAAAATTGGATTAGGTATATATTAGTTGAATGAATCCCCTGGTGTGTTAGCAGTCTAGATCTAGCCTGTATATGTGCTAAAAATATCCTTGTCAATATTATTTCTCTACTGCTACTACTACTACTACTACTAGACTGCTTTGTTGGTCTTAGCCTATCTGACTTTGATCATGTGGTCCTGGGTCGGGTCACGGAATAATTCTGAGTTTTTCATTCTTCTATCAATTTCTCAGTACATTCCAAGCCCGAAGTCGGGAAGTTAGTGGTGTAACACCCCCGTGCCTCGGAGAGCACGTTAAGCCGTCGGTCCCGGGCACTGACATGAACATCTGATAGTGATCGTTAATAAATGAAACATTATCATCCTAAGCCCGCTAACCCGCACTGGAACAGCGTGGTGTGTGTACGCTCCATATCCCCTCTCCTGTAAGGAGGGAGGCCTGGCCCTGTAGTGGGCCGTTTATAGGCTAATAAAGATGATGAATATTATTTTGTATCCAATTGCGGAACAAAAGCCTTTTCTCTTATAGGAAAGCGGACTTTGAAACGATATTTACAGTAACTATTTCTTTTAAAAGCTATTTTGCTATAACTTTTTTGTCAGGCGTATTCAATAGCGTAGCGTTTCGAATAAATGTTAATAGTACAAGTATATTGGCGTGCGCTCTTTTTGTTATAGTCATCCTGTTATGTTGTATTCAAAACTACTAAACCAGCCAACGGTCATGTACCAGCCGTGAGCCGCCTGCATTCAAATCGCCTGGGGGGTCGGATACGAGTTTGGCCACTTAATCGGTCACTTTTTTCCACGCACGTGCAAATTGTGGAACCAACGTCTAGCCTCCTCACAATTACCTAAATTATGGTGTAATTTAAGGGACGAACAAACAAATTCCTTAAAAGCATTTAAAGCAACGCTTTAGTATTTCTTCCAGTACTTCTAATGACAATGGGCAGTTGAAATCACTCAATCATTATGTGACCTTATGCTACTTTGCTAGTTATTTATATAATAATCTCTTGACTCTTTTGCCACATCAATGTTACACAGACCAAGACTAGTTTCCCAGGAACGTTCGCCAGGCACCCTTGCTCCTATTTATCTTTGATGGTGCCATAGAATTGACGATGCTAAGTGTCTGGTGACAGAAGGCATGGTTATTATGATTACATCTACACGTTTTACGGTCTGGAGTTTAATCAAATATGATTCAAAATACATCGTTGCCTACATTTACAAAGCCGGTGATACACATGCTTATTACTAGCACAAAAGCATGCCAGCTAAGCAATTCTAACTACTCGCGTGTGTATCAAGATGAGCGAAGATTCTGCCAATAAGGCATATCAGTAGATCGCAACTCGCAAGGGAGACGGGACGGTCATTGGCACAATCCTGTGTATCACGCGATCACATTGTGCTAGTACCAGGCGAGCCAGCTTGTCGGTTGACAGTGCCAGTAAATGGTTGCTAGGGGGTTTCCTAGCATACCATTTACTGGCATGTGTATCATGGTTTTAACTCATGGTAGGAGCTTACTATAGGTACCATACTCATAGGAGCTTACCTTACGTGACTACTTCATCTTTTAAAAAATTGGGAAGGTCTGGTCATTACTTGCTCTATAATAGGGGTGTTTAAAAAGTCGTTCGTTTTTGATTTAAAAAAAATAACCATAACATCTTATGAGAAACACTTACCGTAGTACCATACCATACTTCAAAAAGTTCCTCTTCCATTCTTCCAGCTGTATTGTCAAAAAACCTACTTATGGAGTCTCTACACCACAAAAGACAGGTAACCTATTATCGAAATATTAATTTAATTTAGGTTGGCGTTAATATAAATCTGTTCATGTATCTTCGCCAGCTTACAGGGTTAGACCGACATCTAAAGGGTGGGATATGGAACTTAAAATTTACCAGGTTATTCCTATCCGGGTTTGCAGGCTCAGGTCAGCCATAATTGAAACAGTAAGTCTCGAGAATTCCATTCTATTGCTTTGTTTCATTGAGATAAGACGTGTAAAAAAGTTTCATGAAAAAACCTAATTTCACGCGAAATCGCAGGCGTCCATCCGTTGATATAAAAATAGCAGAAACCAAGTTTCTTTTCACGAAACTCTGGAATTAACCTCAAGTTTGTGTCTTTGAAATCAAAACGGTGGTGGCTGGTGGGAGGCTTTCGCCGTGGCTAGTTACCACCCTACCGACAAAGACGTACCGCCAAGCGATTTAGCGTTCCGGTACGATGTCGTGTAGAAACCGAAGGGGTGTGGATTTCATCCTACTCCTCACATGTTAGCCCGCTTCCATGTTAGATTGTATCATAACTTAACATCAGGTGTGATAGCAGTCAAGGGCCAACTTGTAGTCGATAAAAAAAAACTTCATCTAACAAATCGCACGTCTTACTACAGTAGTTATCAAAAGTCCTTGATCATCATCATCATCAGGTGCCTTCTTCAAAGTGAAGTTGGACAGTCAGGTGGAGAAAATTCTTCAAATTAGACCACTTTCTTCGCTGTCTCCCAGGAGCGCGTTTTCCGGGTATCTTGCCTTCTAGAATCAACCTTGGAAATTCATAGAGGGATCCTCTTTGTAGATATCCGAAAGTCCTTGATGAAGCTTCATAAATCGATGTTATCTGTACGCCATAATAAGGGATCATCTTTCGCCTAATTTGCCTCCGGAAAGGATAGAATAAGTGTAAAGAAAATATCAAATAACATTACTTCCATTTATTTTTAAGTTATAAATCTGACACAATATTTTAATATTTATTTGTATTGTGTACAAGTTGGAAATGGCCGACGCCGTATAGAAATTATTGTAAAAATACAAACTCAGTTGTAATAACTCTTACTGATACCTAGGTACTTGATAAAGCTCCACATTTTGTTTGACAAATCATACATACACTCTTTTGATTCACTTAATCTAACTTACTTCTTAACTAATATTTACAGACGCGATAATTTTACTCTCTATTACATTTACCTATATTGTTAAAAGAGATCACAGAAAATTGTAGCTGGAAATCATTGAGTAAGCCCTAGCATATTCTACAACACTACCACTTTCATACTTTTTTATCACAGTGGATTTTTTTGATTGATTCCAAGGCATTGTTTTAGGTAGGTTAATTATTTTATTGTCTTTTATATTAATGTTTATATAATAATAATTTGTGGGACATTTTGTCACCAAAATATCTTAGCAAATTTAATTTGATAGACTCCAATTATGTTCTTAAAATGTAGTGTGGTAGCTTTAATTAATATATAATTTCTTGCTACAATTGAAATGTTTGCCATAAAATCAATGGAAGACAATAATATTTAATGTGACAATCTTTCTTAACTCTTTATCTCTCAGCTATGTAGCAAAATAAAACGAAGATAAACATAAAGTAACTAATAATTAAATTAACAAAAAAATGCATTTTGAGCGCGCACAGGAGTTCGCGCTATTGGCATTTTGGCAACATCTTTAAATTTGCAACTGTTCAATTTCAGTCCACAGTCGTAAATGGTCCATTGCACAAAATATTAATATAGTTTAACACAAATAAACTTTTGTCCCCTTTTCTAACTACTTAATTAATTGACACTATTATATAAAAATCACTTGGCACAAAGGCATAATTTAGGTCCATACCCTGTTACAACTCCAAAAGCTATCTCGAATTGGTCAAAGTGCTCCCAGTTATAAACATTCTATTAGGAAGACCCAAACATCTGAGAGAAATTCGACTAGACCTTAGCTGATGGAGTAGTTTTTCACTGTTAACACAACATCACATTAGAAGTGTACATGTGTCCATTACAATCATTGTTCACATTTTTCACTTTTTAAATTGAGAGCACATTGTTCAGAATTGTATTCGGGATCTCTTTTGAGCATCATAATACTGTCGCCGATAAGCGCACTGATGCGATGTTTGTCGTGCGGCGCGGCGGCGGAGTCGGGCCACGTTCGCTTCCGCCATTGCTCGCACGTGTTTATACTCAAGTCAGTCGGCATATCTTCGTCCATGTTGTCTTCTTCGCAACGTTCCTCCTTCATTTCGGTTTTAACGGGCTGCTGTGAGTGGCCCATTTGTTGCCGCAAAAGTGAAATATTCTTAATGTTTTTCAGTTCTGTTGGGTTCCTAAGAAACCTGTAAAGAGACAATGGAAACAAGAGTTAACAATATGTACTTTAAAGAGAAAATATTAGTTACTGTTAAGTATTGTTGTTATGAAATTAACTTACTGGTAGCAGTGTCTTTCGCCTTGAACTTTTCGCAATATGTTGACACGATAATAGTATCGGAGGGCACGAGACATCTTGTCATAGTTCATTGATAGATGATTTTTCTGAATGCCCCAAAGCTTGGCGAGCCCTGCAGGGTCTACAATCTTGAAGACGCCAGTTTCCCTGTTTTTCCAAGCAATGTAATTGGTGTATCTTTGTGTAGGATCATTCAACAGTTGTTGTAAGAAGTCCCATAACAGTCTTCCATCTGGAACAATAAAGTTGCACATTAGATAATATTCATTTAAAAATGATTATATTATGTAGTATATGACAGAGTAGATTACTTACTGGTATTTGATTCAGGCATATCATTAGGGAAGAATTCCCTGTGCTGAACTCTGTAGTGTGTATGTTGTGGAACAACATGAGTTTGTGGTGCAGGGCTGTTCTGAGCAACTTCCTTTGGAGAGCGAGGGGCTTGCGAAAATTGGGCTTCCTCGTCGGAATCTGACTGGTTACTTCCTGAGCTAGCTTGGGCATTTATTGGTACTGGGGGTGCATAGGCTGGAGCATAAGACATGGTTTCTCCCCTCTGGGGACTCCCCGAACTATCAACCGAAGGTGCCGGACTTAATGTCACTGAGTTAGGTTGCGCAGCCGCTGCGACAGCGCCATGGAAGTGATGGAAGCCATCAACTGTCCAGGTGGGGGTTGGGGGGTGAGAATGTGGCGATGGTGGGTATGGAGCTGCACGCGCTGTTGGAGTTACAGGGGAAGATGGTACTCTTCCGAGTAAACATGCATCGCGAACTAACATCTGAAGGACATTGTGTAATACATCCCCAGCACCAGGGCACCTCTCGCCCAAATCAGTTTTAGTCAAGAGACATAAGGCTTTACCTGTAAACAAAATTAATATCATTACTAATTGCTTAATATCTAAACTGTCGTTTTAGATGTTTGTTGTTTCTAAACACTACTTACCATTCATTTGGAATAGATCCACGTCGAATTTAGGTAAATCGAATTCTCTCTCGCACCATTTCAAGAAAACGATTACATCTTCACGTGTCCACAGTCTTGGTTCTGGTGGTAGACCAGCAGGTAGCTGGGCTTTTGTATCGCCGAGGGGTGACGGCGGTGGCGGCGCCCAAGGTAGAGGGTACCGCCATAGAAGCTCGGTCGGGCTGAATGGTAGCGGTAATCGCTCCATGCTTGGCCCGGACGGCAGTTGAAGGCTAACAACTTTCATCACGACGACGATCTGTAACGATAAGATACGTAGGTATTATTGATATTTTATTCAGTTTGATTTGTGAGACGTCGTTTGTGACGTATGTATAACTTAGCTACTCGTCAACAGATGGCGCTAATATTTCCATTCATTTGATAAATATTTATCACTTTATGGTATATTGTAACTTAACCGGATCAGTTCCTTGCTCTTATCGGTTTGTCGATGATTACGTAAAAAATATTATGAAATATAAATAATAAATGATATTGTAGGTAGTATACAATAGTTTGGTTTATGTGTGTAAATAAATAAGCTACTGTTGATTTATCTTTGGTATGTGTAACATGTGATTCTAAAATTACTTTTTAGTTATTTATAAACTAGTTTTTATTTACATAATAGTAATATGATTGTGATATTTTAAGTATGCACAAAAACTAAGGTATATGATTAATTATATGTTTATATGTAACCTATAAATTATACTGTTTTTTCATAACACTGACATGCTTTCTTAGGGGCTAGGTACTTTATGCATGTATTGTCCTATATTTATTTATTATTTTAATGACATGGTAAAAATAAATATTAAAAGGTATGATGGACAAAACTGTACATATACATACTACGAAACATTTATAATAAAAACTAAAAACAACTATGTAATCTTTGTAACTATTTCTACTTGATTATATCTTTTTAAATAAAAGTTTGCTACTAAGAAGTATAGTGAAAATATTACTGTAAAATCATATTTCGGACAATATCTACTGACATAAACACCCCTATTACTTGATGTTAGTCGCCTTATACGAATTCTACCAAGGTTAATGTTGTGTATTGTAAATGTAGGGGAGTAGGGGTCGTATTTATTGTTGTCAAATTTGATCAGGGGAAGTAAGCCCGTGACAAAGGGCTGCACGTGCATGATATCTGCTATTAGGAAGGATTCATTATACATTGAGTTATTACAGGATAATATTATTTTTTACGAAGCAATTCTAACATGTAAACTTTGAACAGTTTACAAAGTTGAGGCACTCGTCGGTAGTGTCTGCCCGGATTGTGTTTCTGTAGTAGTCACCGTAGGCCTTATCGGGCGGGGTCGGAAATGCGTGAGTTCGAGATAGCGCGGCTTGCCGCTCGCGATAAGCACCGCTACTCACCGGCTGAGCTGATCCGGACCTGGTTGAAGTGTTATAAATCCTTTAAGGTGTATACGGAAACTTGCAAATTCAGCACATATGCATTGTCACAGCACTAGAAACACAGTATCCAATCTTTATTGAGCACCAGGCACACACGTAGCAGCGGCGGTCCCTCCAAACGTGTCGTGTTACGGCACGCCGTAAACCAGCAGCGTATCTGAGGGATCGAGCTTGCAGACAAGCGTCGCGGGCAACTCTCCGACGCGGACTGACGTTGCGGTGGCGGCGCGGGCGGACGGACGCGCGCCCGCCGCCCCCCGCGTCCCTTACCTCCTCCGCCTCCACGCCTCACATAATATAGCGGAGAATGAGATAAAACTTCGGGAACCCGTTTGAGAACAGTCCCATTTTTTAATATCAGCGTAAATAGTCATCTAAGTTTTGCAAACAATAATTTATTATGTGATATTGAACTAACTCATAACCTAACAATATTAAGATGCCTCATACACAGTTTAACATTTGTTTAAGTGATAGTGGAAACTGCTAGTACCTGACCATGCGGAAGTGTTAACTGGCGTAATCCTTCCAGCAGTGTGCTTAATATTGTAATATTTCCTTGTTTGCAATTTTCCTGGGTAATATTATATAACGAGATGTTAATTGTCTTTATGTGAAGTAGGTAGGTATGTCTGCTTCCTTCGGAGATAAAGGTTTTTAAATTGTTGCATTTTGGTAAAATAGCATACAGGTGATATAATTTTATTGAAAGTTAAAAAAATAATCAATTAAAAGAAAGATGTCCAACATATTATATGACCTTGGAATCTTTAGTAAAAGGTGTGCAGTTGTTCAGCGGTGATCTGTAATGCATTCCTACTATTGGCACAGGAAACACGTCTGCTTTGTTGTCTTAAGCAACAAGTTTCCTGGTACAGTATGAAACAATAATACATTATACGAAACCAGTTCTTGTGGAGTTATTAAAATGTCTGCATAAATTTATACTTGCCTTCCTGAACAAATCTGTACTAAATATAGTCAATTACGTGCAAGTTGATTTAGTTATAGCTACAAGTAAGCAATATTCTATCAGAAATTTCGTATGGGTTACAATAACTAATTCAAATGCGGATATTAGACATCACGAAGACGTTCCTGTGTTTATATTAATATAGATTTGACTCGTATTTGTCCTGGCTGCCTTCCCACTACCGGTTCGTACAGAAATATTCGGCAGCCAAGGCGGAAGTGGCCTCGGAATCTTTACCTGTTGCTCCCTTCGCCCGCACGCCCTCTACGCTCTCTCACTTGCACACTCCTCACTCGCCATAAGTAAAAGCAGTATAGCAATGGTCTGGCGTAGAGTAGGTTCACGTGGAGTAATTTGGAGAATAAAACATTATATGATGTTCGGCTCTTCGTGTGCGTTAATCGTGACCGTGACCGCAGATCTTGCCCATACTTTCTTTGTCCAAAAATTGATGTTACGATCTTGCATTGACAGTTACGTAAATATTTACTCAACGAACTATGTAACTGATTATTATCTCTGATATCTTAATGGTAAATGAGAACAGCGGAAATTTAATAAGGAAGTTGACTAAATTTTAGTAAAGAATGCTTTAGTTTTGTTGGGTAATCATTCCCCAGATTCACCTGAAGGTCACTCTTTAATTCCAGAAATATGGGTACGTTGTATGCAAATGTTTTCTTTTTTTGATTATTGTAGGCTTTTAACAAATCATAGTTAAGTTACATTAGTGCAAATCAGTTATTCAGACAAGTTAGGATAGGTTAGGTTAAGATTATTATATCAAATTTAGATGTTCAGCAATTTTAGTTTAAAACAGAATATATCACAATAAAGAAAAGTAAAATAAATAACCCTTTTTCTAATAACTTGAAAGGAAATCGTAATTCATTAGTATAGTAATAACGAGTCGGTCGGAGGTGGCCCGTTTGGAATGCGCCGCGCGGTCGGGCCGAATCTCCACACATGCGGAAGTGCCCAAAATAAGTTCATTGCGTGAGCATTTATGTTTGGCTACCGGCGATAGTACTACATTATATTTCACGCTTGTACGTGTGATGTCCCTTTTTTATTCGACTGTGTTAAGTTTAAGTATTAATTGGCATAGCATAGCATATGCTACCTACGTTTTAGGTGTCTATATTGTGTTTTAGTATTTCATGCAGGTACTTTTGAAAAAATTCTAGCTTATTTTACAGCGTTTGCATAAAAGAGGGATTGAAAATTTTACTTAGACTTTGAAAAACTTGTTGCGGTCTTATGTAAATTGTTTCTGATTTATCGTCCTTAACTCCTTATTTTGGACGCATAACGGTAATCATAATAATTTTTGTCCTGTAATTTGTAACCTAATCAGGCCAAGTTATCTAGAGGATTATAATAGTTTCAAAATACCTTAAGGTACTTTTATGCATCCATAAAACAAGTACATTTCAGTAGTGCACATAAAATCATTTCATTGTATCTATAAATTATTTTTTCAATGATTTATATTTGCTTTTATTTATATATTTCATTGCCTTATACATAATTAATTGAATAGATAAAGTTTAGTTAACTGGAGCGCATTTGGCCCGTACAGTTTATTTTTATTCAGTGTTGTATAGGCCAATAAAGAATTTAATTCCAAAATAGGAAATGGAAGACATGAAGTAGTTCATGGCGGAAATTAAGACACGCGAAAAAGGAAATTAACAACGGTCTAGGGGACCGGAATTGCGAGGGTCAGGGAACGAATCTCTGTTTCACTTCCCGTCATGTCCGCACCGGAACCGGCAGCTACTGCGGAACTCTAGACCCTCCTTTCGCTTACATTTTATCCGCCATTTTATGTGGAAATAGTTTGAAATCTCTATGTGCTCTGCGTTACGTATTGACCGAGGTAATTGGATCGATGGTTACTTTAAATCGCTGTCCCCCTTAACCAGCGAACTATATGATTGAGGCTTTAAATTAACTATTACTTATACATTATTTAAATCTTTTTGTGCCTACCCGATTAGCAAAGCTTTTTTATTGACAACTTTAACTTGCAACATAAAAGTAAAGGACCGTAAAGATGGCTGCGCAGCGTGATCGAAGTACTTACCTCTGAATTCAATTATCTTTTTCCCTTAGTCCTGCACAGCAAAATTTCTTTTCATTATATAATACTCTGTCGATTTTGATAAGCATAATTTCAGTAAAATTTCAAATTAGCGGCCGCTCATTGGCCACCAATCTTTGAATCGTGATATTGTCGTTAAGTCGAAAACTAAAAAATAGTAGCTCTCATATCAGTACAGGTAATTTAAAAGACTGAAAAATAAAACTTCATAATGTGTAGTACTATTTAAAGCGAATAAAGTAATATACAACATACACAGTCATTCATACAATTAATAAAAATGTTATTCCCGTATTATGGAAAACTGGGAAATCTACATAAACTGACGGAAGTCTAGACCGGACGCCTCTACATTTGAAATTGCAATCGTATGGAAATAGCGGCACTTCCTGTTTGCTGACCCGAATAACGCGGGGTTATACTTACGACTACGTATTTACTTACCAATAAGAGTATAATTAAATTCTAACTGAAGCATAGAGTTAATGCTTAGATTGTTGCCTAATTTAAATAAATTGTTATTAATTGAATAATATAATCTTCTAAGCAATAGGAACTTAGACATAGTTGCAACTTTAAGTATGAGAAATAAAAAAGTATTATTTAATCGACGACAAGCATTGAATTACCATGTAGTCTATTTAGTTAATAGTAATTCAATTGCCCAAGTCCAAGATGATACTGGACTAGCCTGGAAGTAACAAGAATTACATACCAATACTAAAGCCAAACTCGATTGAGAAAGTTTGTCAACAAATAAATTTAAAATGAAGGTAGAAAATGCAACAAATTTTATGCCTAATAAATTAAAAAAAATGTTTTGTTTTTTTAAAAAATCTTATTTAAAAGATGTTGAATATATTAATTAGTTTTAAGCTTACTAATCTATTTTGTTGCCATGAATTCGTCATTAACTAGTTGATTTAAAAAAATAGGTGTAAAATGACTAGTGATTTCTACCTTCATTTTTAATTTATTTGTTGACAAGCATTCTCAATCGAGTTTGGCTTTAGTACATACCTAGATTGTTGCAATCTTCCGTAGACCTTAAATTTGTAGCGGCAAATTTTTGCCGTAACGGTCTAATTTGTGACCAGCCACGGCGAAATATTATAGTTTAGCTTACTATTACATAATAATGTTACAAATAAACAATTATAAATTCCTAAAATAACTCAAGTCTCAACAGCAAGCCGCCTCGACTCAAAGAAATCGCAGATGTGAGGCTGCCCAAGATCTTAAGCTATTCTAAATTCAACGCAAAACTTCGAAGACACTTAAAATAAGTGCTTGTTATTGCTTAACAAAAAAAAAAAAAGACGAAGCCCAGTTACAACAATACCTAAATAAAACGTCTTCTGAACGCACTTCCGAATGATTGGTAGTAGAGCGCGACCCCGATTTGACTGTTCACTGTTGTTGTGCGTTACATAATTTACTACAAAACTAGGCAACGATGTCACACCAAAAGTTGCGCCACATCGCTTGTGAACCGACGGCTAAGAAATGCTCCACTACGTTTGCGAAATTTTTTGATTGAGACTTTAGTAGCTACTTGCTCATTATTTAAATCTTTTTGCGCCTATCTGATTTTCACAATATCGAAGCTCGTTTGTTTCATTGACAACTTACAACATCTACTTATAGACTCCAACAATAATACAGGTATTTTAGCTCTAAATCTATGGAATCATTAATTAGTTTAATAACTCTTTTTTATACCCTTAGATTACGTACTAGACTGTTAACTTCTTTTTTTTTTTTATCGACTACAAATTGGCCCTTGACTGCTATCACACCTGATGTTAAGTGATGATGGAGAATGCTACTTGTAGATTGGAAAATCCACACCCCTTTCGGTTTCTACACGACATCGTACCGAAACGCTAAATGGCTTGGCGATACGTCTTTGTCAGTAGGGTGGTAACTGCTATGGCGATAGCCTCGCAAGAATCGAACCCAGGACCTCCGTCATATAAATCAACCGTGCATACCACTGCGCCACGGAGGTCGTCAAATGGACGACGTTACGATGGAGAATGCTTTGTAGATTGCGGGCCTGGCTCCAAGTTTAATTATATCTAAGCTCTCTCCTCCTCCTAATAACTTTTTTGGAAAATAATCAAGAATTTCCCACACCTGTCACGTTTTTTGAAACCAAATAATAGGTTAGGAAAAAATAATTTGTATTCTTTGTTCCGGTTCTATTTAGTATTTATATTCACTTAACGATTCGCTGTCTCACAATTTGGTGATATCATGTAATTGCTATGGTGTTTTTTTCTTGGGAGTCTTATTATTGTTGACAATGAAATTGCCAAGTTCCGGTTACAAAGTTTAACGACTAAACTTCGTATCGGAATTATTTCAATGTAAGTACAAATTTAAGGTTGGAAAACCTACAATTTCATTTGACGAGTGGTCATTTTATGCGTTTTCAATTGTACCTGTTTTACCTAAAACACAGTTAAGCTTTTCTTATGTTTGTGGATTTATCAATATATTCTCATTATCATCATCATTAACAGCCGAAGGACGCCCACTGCTGGACATAGGCCTTTTTTAGGGAGTACCAAACACAACGATCTTACGATGCCTGTGGGTTGTGGCCAGCGGGTCACTGCGACAGGTTTGATGTCGTTCTCTCGAGCTCTTCCACCACGTGCCCCGCCCATTTATATGATTGAAAATCCTAATCCTAGTCCTATTTTAATATAATCATTTGCTTTTACTCACGCTTATTTGATCAGTGGTCCGGTCTTCAATCATGAATTCGTATGCATAAAGCGACGTGAAACATCACGAGCGCATAACTAAACATCACCATGGCTTCAAAAGTATTAGTTATACCAACCAAAAAAGAGGCCTTAGAGTGGCATTATATATTAATAAGAATCCGAAGTTTTTTGTGAGACGTTTGGTGTAAACCTACAGAATTCTGTCGTGGTTAACTTCGAGGTGAAATCCTAACCGACATTTTATAGATTACTTAGTCGAAGGTTATAGTACACTACAGTTTAAGCAGCAGCAGCAGCAGACCGTGATGTAAATCTTGGTCCATTAGCGATCTGATCTACATATGTGACTGGTTACGGATTATACCAGTGGTTCAAAGTTAGAATCTAATTTTGAAAACCTCCAGAGACTACCGATTAAGTTTATCTAAAATCAAAGTCAACTGCATTTGTTTCAAGGAGGCTTTTATGTAAGTTTCAGACAGTCTGGCAGTTTATTCCCCAATGCCTCTGAGTCAATTATTACATAGAAACTATTTGCTGAATCTTACAATAACAGATAAGAAAAATGTCTGTCAGTGAGTGGTGGCGCTATCATCGGTTCGGAAAGCAAAATCAAGAGAGTCTAATCTAAAGTTTGGCGTCGTTAGTAGGTTAAAAATGATTTAAGTTCCCTTAACAAGTGCCTCCGCGACGGTATTGAGAACAGAATAGACAATTATCCCCCAATTCTAACGAGTAACCCCCAGGCGAGTTACAATGCGCGCAAGTGTCACATGACAAAGCGACCCCTTCGTTCATTTGGGATCAACATGATCAAAAAAATCGGGTCGGGAATGCACCCGCTCTGGGAGAGGGCACATGCTTATTCAGCGTACCTATTAGGAAGCGTTTAGTTTTTATACTTATTTTATAGTAAGATAGGTATTGGGATTTATAAGATAATAATTAATATTAAAAGCGCAAATTAAATTATAATGCGAAGATTCCGGTACAGGTCAAAATTATGACAGAATGTGTTAATTATTGCTTAGATTAGATAAACTCCAGTTGTGTCCTCATATAACTGAATAATTCAATCAACAGACTTTGTCTTTGAAGATACCTTATACGTCATATTTAGACACACTAGGCTCGCATAATATGTTAGTTGCTATCACAACATTATGTCATATCATGGAATTTATTATGGGGTAATGTTACTGATAATGTAGCGTACACTGAAAAATTTATGTATATATCTGTATATGCATATTTGAATTTAAAAGTAGGGCTGACGATGACCCAATGTCCATAATTTGTTGTAGGTTAGAAACCATAGCGCAATTAGAAGTAGTTCGTAGATTTAGTTATAAACTACTTGTATAGGTTACCAGTAACATTATACCTACTTTACAATAATGTGGAAAAATCAAATGAAATGGTAGCATACCATACCTATTGATCTATTTGAAACGCTCGAGTTTCATAAGACTATTGAAGTTGACTGGAAAAGGTTTTAATTCTCTTAGACAGTATGGGATGTAGGTATTAAATTATTTTTAACGGTTTTTTGTGATTCCTTCGTTGTCATCATCAAACATTGTGTGACATATTATATGCGAGTCGTAAAAAATGTAACGTCAAGGGGCTCGTTCGGTGTGTCCCAATCGGGCCATGTGCGCGCGCTCCCACGCGTAGCCGGCGCACAAGTGTGCGCCAGCGCCGCTGCGTACGCCACGCCGCGCGTCTGTGTGCGTGCGCGAGCTGCTACTTCCTGGTACAATGCGCGAGATGCTTTATTTAAATCTTCCCTTTGTGTGCGTACGCTATATTATTTATGTTCGTCCACCTCTACACGAATATTATTACATTAACGCCGTGTGTGCGTCAAGTCCTTTTAATCTCCATTGTACTTCCTGATTGTGCGCTAGTGTGGGTGAGCCACTTGTTTGAATGTTAGGGCGACTTATCTCAGCGAGGGACATAGTGCAGCGTCCGATTACATTATTAGTTGGATAGGACTGTTGTTTTGTTTATATTGTCGATAATTATTATAAATGTTGTTACGAATAGTAAATATAAGATAACTCGCCTTATTTGTAAATGGTAAACCTATTTGTAAGTAAGTATAGATTTGTTTTAGGTATACATATATTCTAATAACGTAATAACTTAATAAATAATTATGGTCTTGATTTATCATTATTAATCATGTTGATATTACGGATAATACACGTGGAAAACGTATCAGCCATATTAATCTAGAATACATTTCCTACTGCTACTGTTTGATATTTTACTAGGTACTGTACACAAAAATCGTAATAAAAGTGTACCTATCGATGCCTTCCTAAGCAAGGCTTCCTGGTTATAGTATGTTATATCTAATCATCATAATCAAGATACTGTCATTTCGTTCTTCCTTCTCCCTTCTTGCAAGTAGGCAGGATCCTGCTTTTCAGAGACACTCCTTATGATAAAAATAAAGGAAGAGGATATTAACTACAATACAATCATCGCTCTTGTTGCCGTCCGTTTAAAGCCCGGTGTGGCAAAATCTTTCGTAGACATATTAACATCGGCTCTTTAGGCCCATGACTTTGTTAAAGCGGGTCAAACGCACGAACCCAATACCTATAACCTACTCGTTACGTCGTGTGCATTGGCCCTAATGTCGATAACGATGAACATTTAGGTCGACCGAAGAATGAAAACGACCGTGTGTCGTCTCGTGTTTACATTTTCATTGGCAACAGGAAGCACCAACTCCTCCGTATCGTATCAAACGCACACAGTTCTCCGTACGAAACAATACGAGTTCCGCTGTTGTTTGCAAAACTGCTGGTTTCAGGAAGTGACCGCCAGTAGGTACCTACTTACCTTTGATCGATCCGTTTTATTGTTGTCTACGTAGGTGCCAATTAACTTTTATCGTTATTATTAAATATGCAAACAATTAGTGACGTGGGTCACATTTTTGTATCCTTGTTATGTCATTGGTGTTTTTACAAATGAAACATTTTTTATGTAACTTACTAGCTTCATTTTAAATGAAAACCTTCAGTCAGGCATTTCTTTTAACTTGGATGATCTTATACAAGTAATCTAGGCGTTTAGTGCCTGTAACTTACGACCGAGAAAGGCGATCTTTTTGCATAGGTATCTACTTAATTACAGTTCTTTCTGAAGTCTTAGCAGCTGGTATCCTAAATAAAGAATGTATTCTTAAAATAAAATAAAAGGTAATGGGTAGACGACTAGCGGCATAGCATTATATGTCCCTTTAAGGTCAGGGACAAATCTATCGGAAAATCCCAAGCGGAATTGAGTTCCGCTCGAATGTATCGTATTAAAATGTTAGGAAATTGTCTCAGACAACGTCTATTGCGTAGACGTGTACCTACAGCGTAGTCTGTTCGTCATGGAAATTGATTTAAAAGAAAATCTTTCGATACTAAGATTATTTAGTATTTGATCGTATGAGTATAACAGGTGGAAACATGAACAAAGATTTCGCTCATGTCGCGCGGTTGAAGCGGAATTCCGCTCGTTAGTTTCCGTTGTATTGCCGTTACAATCGTCCTTGGCCTAAATACGATATAAAGTGTGTTATCAACAGATAATCTATCGATATGTGAACAGTCGTCACTAGTGGTGTAGGAAGCAAATGGACAGATGCGTCTCAGCCAGTAGTTTGCACAATTCGGTAGGGTCCGCGCGCTAGAGGGAGGGTTATGAATTTTCATTGCCATCCCTCTGTACTACACATCTGTCGCCGTCCTCTGCGGATTAGATACAAACGCCATTAATTGATTTTGGATGCGAAGGGTTAGAGATTACTGTTAAATTTTACACACATGTTGTTATGTACCGAAAAAATCGATTTTTCCTTTTGATGTTATGTACCTAGTAGATGAAGAAAATATAGATGTTAGTAATCAATTTCCTTTAATTCTATATTCTGTATGAAACAATATGTTCTAAAATGATTTTATTCAATGTTATTATACAGGGTGTCCCAAAACACAACGATAACCTGGTACCTGGCGAAAGGCCAAGTTATAACAGTTCTGGAAAAAATAAGAAAAAAAATCCGTGTCACTTAGTTTTGTAATTATTGTCATTTTAAAAAAAAGTTGGAAATCGACACGTTTGTTCGCATTTTTGTGTACTGTAATCACAAATATCAAAATTTTGCAATAATTTTTTTCATTACGTAATCTAAGATAGTGGTGCTACTAATTGCAATCACAAATTTATGGAATAAACATTGTTAACTTAGTAAAATAAATTAAGTTTCATTAAGTCATGGTTTACAAAAATATGGTCACTTAACTTTGACACCTCATTTTATGAAAATAAAGTACTACACTATGCTTGGCAAGTAATTTCAAAAGATGGCCCATTTTTTCAAGATTTCAAAATGGTACAACACTTGCCACTTTTCTTGTCATTAAAAATATTATTTCTCATTTTTTGCCAAATGGACCGTGTGGAATGTTAGAGTAATTACACTTATAGGGAAGCTTGAGTTAGTCCATGTCTATTTACTATAACCATAAATAGTAGTGATCTAAAGTTAAATTATTATTATTCTTCTGAAAGACATTTATACGAGTCTAAATGACTAATCTTATCATGGATAATAATAAAATGAAAAAATAAATTATATTTTTTTTATATCTTTTTTAAATCTATTGCAAATATGTAGGTGCAACACCTCAAAAAAGGCTTTTTCACTAATCGTGTAAATTTTCGTAAATTTATTTCTGATGCTACAAAAATCAATCCAAAACCAAACTTTTTACACGTTGCACATGATAAGGATGTATTTTGTGTTGTTTTAAAATTCGATGTGCGTTATTTTTCGGTACTTCCGTTTCTTTTTTACTGAAGTGCTGAAATATGAAGATCATTTAGAATTTCATTCAAAAGTACATCATCGTAAACACTTCTAGGTCTTCCACCAGACGTTCGAGCACTGGGCAGTAGTCCTTCCGAGTATGACGCGTGCACATATTGAAAGACAGATATTAATGGATGACGCTCCACATTCAGGTACCTCTCGCGATACAACCTGGCTGCGGTAAAGCCATTACAATGGCTTTTACTACTGAGTACAGATATGACATGTCATTCACACACAGTTTGCAGAGCAGAAACAAACGATTACGGGAGATGTGCATCATGTGAACACCGATATTTCATTACAAAAAGTTTTAGAAATGAGGCCCATTTGTCAAAAAATTATAAATAATATTTTTAATGACCAGAAAAGTGGCAAGTGTTGTACCATTTTAAAATCTTGAAAAAATGGGCCATCTTTTGAAATTACTTGCCAAGCATAGTGTAGTACTTTATTTTCATAAAATGAGGTGTCAAAGTTAAGTGACCATATTTTTGTAAACCATGACTTAATGAAACTTAATTTATTTTACTAAGTTAACAATGTTTATTCCATAAATTTGTGATTGCAATTAGTAGCACCACTATCTTAGATTACGTAATGAAAAAAATTACTGCAAAATTTTGATATTTGTGATTACAGTACATAAAAATGCGAACAAAAGTGTCGATTTCCAACTTTTTTTTATAATGACAATAATTACAAAACTAAGTGACATGGATTTTTTTTCTTATTTTTTCCAGAACTGTTATAACTTGGCCTCTCGCCAGGTACCAGGTTATCGTTGTGTTTTGGGACACCCTGTATATATAAATAATAAAATGAAAAGTAAGGTAGCTAGGTCGGCACTTATGAAGTTATGACACATTGAAGTGCTTCCTCATACAAATACCTATCTTTAAAGTGCGGACTACATAGTTATTATTTGTATATGCCTTATACCTTAATAGTTAAAATATAGCTCTACAAAAATTTCAGAAAGTATTTAAATGTTATATAGATAGAGTGATACTTGTTTTTCTCTTTTCAGTTCATTAATTCTAAGCAGTCGGGTTTTTTGTTTTCATAATAATATTTTTTTTGAGACTTTTTAGTTTTAGTTTGTGGTATAGAAATGAGACGGCATATTTTTGTCATTTTTTTGTTAAAACAGTAATATAAACATGATATGATATATATATTTTTGAAATGGTCTTTTTTTCCTTTCATATGATATCTACCCATATTGTTAAGATAAGAAAAAAAATATACACATCCCCCTCTTTTTTCCTTATTTACAGCTGCCATTTTGAAAATTTATATAGCCTATGCCACTACCACAATTCTGACGATTTCAACGACACCTCATGTGTCAAAATCCGTCCAGCCGTTTCGGCTGTAGCGCGTGCCAAAGAAATGGACATACATACCCACATACATACGCTCGAAAAACGTTACCCTCCTTCTGACGCAGTCGGGTAAAAATATAGTTAGATTAAATGTGATGTTTTTGTAAGGTATTATATTGTATATTATAAATAATTTAACACTGAAACCATCAGGTTATAATATAATATTATACTAAACTAGATTATATTATACGATAACTTTATAACTCATGCTGTTAAGTCTTTTATAAAATATCTAGTAGGTAGATACTATAGTTAGTGTCGTTTTAAGTTTTTCGACATGCAACCGTGGTAATTGGTTATGTTATAAACCTTGTTAAAACTAGGTACCTAGGTAAATACGAGTAAATTGCTCTAATGCCAGCATAAGTGTGGACGTCAGTACTTGTATAATGCAATTATTGCAGTTACGCATGGCTATGGTCTCGAACGCGCCCGGAGAGAAGCATTTGTAGGGTTTTGCATATTCAGCTACAGTAGCTTCCTCGAATAAACTCGTCGCTTACACGTGGGGCAGAACCGAATCAGGACGTCAAGTTTTTGTGATAAAGATGACATAGGAATGACGTAACTCGATCGGCTTGTTTTGATAGGCTTTTTGTGAACTTTAAGCAATCTTTCTGATGTTTTTTTAAGAATATAATACTTACATACTAAGCCTTAGAGCTGGGCTACAAAAGTAAGATGAATTACTAAAACCAGAATTTAAAATTTGTGGAAAATATTCGTTGAAACCTCACCACCTAAAAAGAGCCTACTTTACTTTTATACTTTCACGTGCTTGTTTAACAAAATGTTCAGTTAAACATTGCTCTATTATGTATTCTGTGGAAACCGGAACATCTTTACGACAACCTAGCTATACATTTTTCAAATGCAAAGTAACTATTCCAACAAAGTTATTAGATATTAAAGCCAATTAATTTATTTATCAATAAGTTTTTAGGATGATATAGCTAGGTGATCTCGATAAGGAAGCTCGTTACCATAATAACATAAGACTATATTTAACGATTTAGATGTAAATATAACAGTGACCTTAGTAATAGTACTATTACTAAGACCAAAATCAATGTGGAAAGCATATCAACAAACAAATTTAAAATGAAGGTAGAAAATGCAACACATTTTATGCGTAATAAATAAAAAATTATGTTTTGTTTTTTATAAAATCTTATTTAAAAGATATTGAATATATTAATAAGTTTTAAGGTTATTAATCTAATTTATTGTCATTCATTCGTCATGAACAAGTTAGTTAAAAAAATTAGGTGTAAAATGACTAGTGATTTCTACCTTCATTTTTAATTTGTTTGTTGATAATCATTCTCCATTTATACTAAAGCCAAACTCGATTGAGAATGCTTGTCAACTAACAAATTTAAAATGAAGGTAGAAAATGCAACACATATATGTATGCCTAATAAGTTTAAAATTATGTTTTGTTTTTAAAAAAAATGTTATTCAAAAGATATTAAATATATAAATTAGTTTTAAGCTTACTTATCTAATTTATTGTCATGATTACGTCATTTATTAGTTAATTTAAAAAAAAATTATAAAATGACTAGTGATTTCTACCTTCATTTTTAATTTGTTTGTTGACAATTATTTTCAATCTAGTTTGGCTTTAGTATACGTACTATTACTAAGGTCACTGTTATATTTACATCTAAATCGTTAAATATAATCTTACGTTATTATCGCAACGAGCTTCCTTATCGAGGTTAGCTAGCTATATCAAAGTTATGAGGCCCTAAAACTAATTTATAAATAAATTAATTAGCTTTAGTATCTAATAACTTTGTTGGAATAGTTACTTTGCATTGGAAATATGTATAGTTAGGTTGTAGTAAGGATGTTCCGGTTTCCACAGAATACATAATAGAGCAATGTTTAACTGAACTTTTTGATAAACAAGCACGTGAAAGTATAAAAGTAAAGGAGGGCAAGTCTAAATCTATCGTTTTCCGCCGAGAAATATCCTGACAAAGGTTATATAAGAATTTAAACTATTTTATTATTACAGGACAATTACACACATCGCCATATAGCCCTAAAGCATAGGTAGCTTGTGTTATGGGTGCTATGATAACTGATGAATAATTTTATATATATTATACATAAATACTTATAATAAATAGATAAACACCCAGACACTGGGAGACAGAAATATCCATGCTCATCACACAAACATTTTTCCAGAAATTTTGGGAAGAAATTCCCATTCCATGGTAATTGAATCCACAGCCTAGGACGCAGAAGCAGGGTCACTACCCACTGCGCCACTCGGCCGTCAATATTATTAGTATATAGTCAGTATTTTCCACATTATTAAAATATAAACTTCACGTCGCGTTGCATGAACAAGCGACCTCATGACTAAGGACCCCATTTGGGAATACTCCGACAACAGTGACGTTAGTTTTAATATGACGAAGATTTATACTTGCTGGACTGTCGTCATATTGTATACCTACTTACAATTTACATAAAAAAATTAAAATAAAATTACACAAAAGTAATGCAATAAATGTATTCGGTAATAGGTACCAGAAATAAAAAATAATACAATACACAAATATTCAGGTACAGATTTTTTACCCACCTGCGTATGAAAGCATGAGAGGAGCAACCCTTCATTAAAAGTCGCACAGGTGTAAAACCATCCCGACCGCCTCACCCTTGCAAGGGTTCACGGATTCTATTTCTGTTTCCTCGAGTGCTATAATTAGATGTTATCGGGATGCGGGACAGTTTATTTTTTTTTAATTTCAGAGTCTTTGTAGATTTATAGTATTCTTTTGCTGGATATCAAATGGCTGGGCAGGTTAGTTTAACTTTTTTATAATAATGAATTAATTTAAGAGACGCAAAGTAAAAAATTGTGCAGAGTTCTAATCCTTAAAAAAAAGGAAAATTAAGTTAACGTTAACCTTTTGCATTTGAAGAAGCTTTTATAACTAGGTATGTCCTAAATTAGAACCCTCGAATATTTTAAAATGATAAAAATGAATATTTAACTGTATTGACACCGAAGTTAAGCAGAGTTGAATTTAACGTAAAGTGATTTGCCTAATTTGGCTCATTAATATTAATAGTTCCAAATAATCTTGTCTAATAAAATTTACTTGATACTTATTTATCATCCTAGGAATAACATCTACCCTCGATAGGTTCTGGCTTAAGCACAGAGCTTGAAAGCGTGTCTACTGAGTAGTTCTAAAAAGTCCATTTTTCTACAAAATTCATTATCAAAAGCTCTATTTACCAAATCGTCTTGAAAAACATTTGCTACAATTTTGTAAACTCGTTATCAGTTATTTCATATTTTGAACCAGTCTTTTAAATAATCCTGTACGTATTCAGGTCTCTTTCTAGCAAAC
The DNA here is from genome assembly GCA_034621355.1 of Mycalesis mineus. Lineage (NCBI taxonomy): Eukaryota > Metazoa > Arthropoda > Insecta > Lepidoptera > Nymphalidae > Mycalesis > Mycalesis mineus. The sequence goes on along the minus strand of CM067886.1, from coordinate 8,554,568 downwards.
GCAAATCATATATAAACATCTCATTCATTCTATCGTGGCTTCCTACAGCCCCAGACACTTGCGTGCACGCACCACTAACATCCTTATTATTACACCAACGATCATGTGATGCAACTATTATATCAGACTTATTCATTAAATGTTAATAATTAACATTGATTTGTGTTACGTTTCAACACAATAGCTACATACGTTAACTTGTATTGAAACTTGTATGATGCAGGTACCTTACATAATCGTAATCTGTTAGACGTATTAGATATTATGATCAAAGTTTATTTTACTGTGGCTGTCTTTGTATCTATTGTTTATTGCCGAAATAGGTTTAATTATGTTATTATATGTCTAGTTAATCTATAGTTGAGCCATCGAAACGAAAGAAAACAAATCATTTTTGAGAAATTGAAAACATTTTGCTTACGAATAAGGTCAAAATAATACTCGTGCGCTTTAATATATCATTTGCTTACGTTTATCCCTTTGATGCATGGGTCACTCTAGTCAATCTAGTGGATATTCTTTATGGCTTCCTAGGTTTATGACATGCGTCGATCTATTAATTATATTTTCAATTATTAGTTGCCTAGCTCGTGCAGTTCTAGTGTTGATTCTTTTTGGCTTCCCAGGGCCAAGTCCTGGGTCGAGGTATAAAATTGTAAGCTTTTCTTTCTTTTAAGGAATTCTCAGTATCGGCTCGGAGTTGTTAAGTTGGTAGTGTTGTGCTGTCACCTAGTAATAAACGAAACAAATGCCTAACAACTGTGCATTAGTAACGATTAATAAAGGACATTAGCTCAAGGATAACACAAACCAGGCGCACTGCATGTGATTATTTAATTACTCTTAATCGCCGTTTCCGGTTGGCATCAGCCAGCGCGTTATTTTTCCTAAATGGACGTGTAAATTAGTTGCTCGGCGACGTAATGATTGTCGTGCACTATAATAGTCATTAATATACCTACAACCATTATTTATTGAGTATTTGGATCAAAGTTCATTAAACGTTATTTTACCTATGAGTGCTTTGTCCATTTATTTTGATATGCACAAAAGATAATACGAATGTGATTGCTAGCTGCTGATTTGCTGGGTGGCTACTAGCCACGAACAACGACCATAACAGATATGGGCCAATTTCTAAGATATAAAATTTTAACGAATCGAGGACCTCCGAATTCGTTTATAGAGCCCGAAGAGCGAAGAGGTCGTTTCTTCTCAAGTTCGATTATTAAAGTTAGTAGGTAGACTTAGATACTTTACAAGGGTGTATATAAAGTCAGTTCGTTTGTTTGTAATGACTAATAACAGTACTGAAGGTTTTGATTTTAAGATCTTATTAATACCTAACCGGCGAGAAGCTCAGGAGTAGCTCTTCAATCAATCACCACCTATATATATATTACCTATCATTCTGAGTCATTACAGATAGATTTGAGCAAACGCGCCTGAAATATTTATCTCCCTTTTTAAAACACACAGCACAAAGCAAAGATTAATCGTTTATTAATATAGATCATCATAAAACAATTATCAATAAATGATTTTACCTATATCTTAGACAAAATAGCTGGTGATTTACCCTTGTGTATATTTCGCTTTAAGTTTTTGTCGCATGTCTGGAATGTTGGAATCACACCAAAGTGAAAAACTATCACTTTTGTGTAATTCCAAAGAAGTCTGGCTCCTTTTACGAAAAACTCGACAGCGCAACAGTGTGAAACTATAATCACTTAAAAAAATGTAATAGCGTGTAACTTTTGCTTTTGTAAAGGGTGAAATTCATTTTGCCAGCGACCACAAAGAGTGACATCGTGAATACATGTCACGTCACCCGCGAACCCCCAGCTTTGTCCTAAGTGTGAAAGGGTTCACTCATTAGGAAGATTGCGAAGGCGCGATGTTATACGAACATTGTCTTCTGTGCCGACGTTGACACATTGTTCCTGCTACCACCTCAGTGTTGCCAGTAGGTACGGTTGTCTATGTTCAGGAAGTATTCATTTCTAGCGAGACTCATCACAAAAGCAAAATGCATTCGGGTTAAACAAGAGCGGAGAGCCTAACCGGGAAATGGTGGATGTGACGCGGCCATTACTGAGATTACACCATATTATATTTGAACTTTCTGTAACCCTCCTCTTGTTTGCGTTTATGCGTAACTGTTGAGACTTGATCTTTAAAAAATATATCTTTGTATTAATTTTTATTACTTATGTTGCGTTTTGTAGTTTTTAGAATTCCGTGCATTCATATTTAAGAAGATTATTAATTCTAAAATAGATCCGTTTGTTTTTAGACCAGTTTATTCAGCAACTAAATACTTTCACGGGGTTGACTTGAATTAGGACTATCCTAGTTTCAATCTCGAATATCAATCGTAACATTGTTGTACCCACATTTCACACACACATATATTATACTAAAGCCAAACTCGATTGAGAATGCTTGTCAAGAAACAAATTTAAAATGAAGGTAGAAAATCCAACACGCTTTTTATAAAATGTTAAAATGTTTAAAAGATATTGAATATATTAATTAGTTTTAAACTTACTAATCTAATTTATTGTCGTGAATTCGTTATTAACAAGTTAACTAAAAAAATTAGGAGTAAAATGACTAGTGATTTCTACCTTCATTTTTAATTTGTTTGTTGACAAGCATTCACAATCGAGTTTGGCTTTAGTATAGGTAGGATTTTCGCTTGTAAGTACGAAAGTGTTAATTACTCATGTTTAACAACATAGGTTATCTTCTTTTTTATTGCTATTTTTAAGCGTGAACCAGGTGGGCTGTAAGTCGGTTTATGCGTTATTATAATAATAAGAAGACTCCGCTTAAAACCGGAAATGTACTGCGTACCTATCAGTCTTGATATAGGCACTCGAAGATTGTTTAAGTCATGCTGTTGACCTTTTCGTACAGATCCCTAGATAAAAATAGTTGCAAACATGAGTTTGTATCAACTGTGGAGCGCGGATTAATCCGTGACGTCTACTAGGAATTCTGCAATTTTATTTAGACCCATTTAACTGTGTAAACCGAACGGTAAGTAGGTATACGTAAACAAATTGAGTGCTTTATAATTAGAGCAGATTCACAAATATTTTCACCAGATATTTCCACCTGACTGGCAATATATTAGGTTTATATACTACCTAAGATGTTTCAATCAATCTAAACACTTTTTAAGTACCTAGTTTTTTATTTATAAATTCTAGTTTATATTTTATTATCTTCGCTTAGTTTGTCTCGCTGCAAACTGGCGCTGGTCGGGTGCTTTAAGAATAAGTTCACGGATATCCCTGATCCTCGCGTATGTTCCTTTGACTTCCATGCCTCATTAATCTTTCTCCTGTTGTGTCTGACAATCGTCTCATCGGTTGATACGAGTGAGGAAATGAGTGGACTTGTGCTCTGTATGCATTTTAACAGCTTTTGCGTACATTGGCTATCGTACCGGATATTCCGAAAGATAACGGTGACCTATTCCGACATGTAGGTTTTCTATAACATAGACAATAGTTTTGGAGTATTTGAATTTTACACAAATAGATCCAGTAGTAGTAGAAGTACAGGTCTTCATCCTAATTTCTGCCTTTTTGTTTTGAAGAGTTCCCGATGTATAATAATTGAGGCTGAATATAACAGCAATACTTCAAGTTGACGGGCGCAAGGCTGCACGTTGTGGGACGTCGTATTTGCATGACTCCCAAAGTGTTGCTAGTTACAGTCTGTAGACGATAATTTTGTCACTTAACACCAGGGCTGTCTGTTTGTTCCGTCAACTATTTCCTATTATACATATAGTTTTACTAATATAAAACTGATCACAGTAAGTATATATACCTGACTACAGAAGGCACTGCGGGCTCACCTTGTGTTTAATATTTGGCATACACGACACTTAATATAATAGAATAATGACAAATTGCGTGACAAGTTCCGCGGTTTTTGTCTCGTTACTCATTATGTAAAGAATTGTGATACTGTGGTCGGAAGGCGTGGTATTTATTATCCAAACGTACGCCATATTGTTGTTTAACTGTACATATTTTTAATACTTACGTAACTTATCTTACGGAATGATAAGAATATTTTTAATCTCCCTACTGCCTTTTTCATGCAAAGATATATAATTAGTGCTTGATTGTCTGAAGATAATGGCAAGAAATCCACAACGTAGTTTAGTATGGTCTTGATAGCGTGTTCTTAAAAGAAAATTAGTAGGTATATTCTCTCTACATCTTTGACTTCGCGACTTGCTTTAGGATTGTAGACTATGGTTACCATAACCGATAAAATAACAGGCATATTATGTAAGTAATAAGTATATGTAAGAGGTGTCTAGTTTTGCAGGGCAATCCTTTTAACACCATTAGTTCATTGACTTGTTCCCTTAACTTATAATAAGCACCTATAAATAAAGTCGGGTTAGTTACACCAATCAAGACCCAATAATCATAATCAACTAATAAAAATTAAACAATGAAGAATAGCCAGTTTCTCATACATAGTGTACGAAAGGTATTTTAAGATAACATTTCACAAACTTAAACGTTCCGTACGAGTTCTGTGATACCAGCATGTATAAAATAAATAGGCCTGATGGAATTTCGCGCTCGTTGTGAACAGCGCCCAAGTGTTGGCGTTCGAGTCAAGACAGGACGGCAGCGAGCAGGAAGTGAAGTAGGAAAACGCTCTAGCGTCACTCAAGGCCGCCGACGACCATCCACTCCGTATGTGATTACACGCTGCGCCCGCGCCGCGTACTCTGCCGCGGAGAATATCTTGTTAGCTGCAATTGTTTTATCATTTGTATAAAATTCATAATAATGAGTTTCTTGTTTTTAATGCAACAATAGTCCATTAGTTAGTAGCAGGCTTCCGTGTTAATAAGTATTAGAAGAACTTAAAAAATGGAAGTCCTTTTCCTGTTTCTTTTTCCTCAATCATCCATGTGCCATGTCTACTTATATAACTTGTCGTCGATGTCTGTGCTTAACTGCCATCTTTTCACGATAAAACTACGTACTGAAGATTCAAGTGTCCTTCAACACTGTCATAAGTAACCCTGCCGAAGTCTATAATAGTAAGTCAAAACTCTAAAATTGCGCAAATTGCAATCAAAAATTAGAATAAAAACTTAAAAATTACGTAAAAATTCCATTTTTCACAAGTAGATACAAGTAGATGTATAAGCCTTATAAGCTATGTACTTACAACAGAATATTAATCTGATTACTTATAAGTACATTTTTTGTATTCTATTATAAAAAAAAAATATGATGGATCATTTGTAAGGAAGACAGTTGTAATATTTTTGTGCGGTTTCGAAGGAGTGGTTACCTTTTTTCCGTTGATCAATTACAACGGCCAGCCCACTTATAAAGCGTCTGCAATGCATACTTTGCATTTTGATCTTTCGCGGATATTTTCGACTATTGATAGCTTCCACAATAAGTGTGCAATCCGCACGATATTCTATACAGCGCAGGTAACGTTGTGGGGGATACAATAGAGCGAATTTCGTTCGGGATAAAATATTAACTTTCGCACAATGGGAAACATTATATATCCAGTATGGAGCACTTCTTCACTTCCGAACAATAGATTGAATGGGAAACGAAGTGGTAAACAGACGTTCCTTTGGAGAACTAACACAGTGCGAGCTGGTATTGTGCGCTTGTTCCCGGAGCGACGAGACTGGCTTTTTGAACGGCTAGCGGTGTTTTAGATTCCTCTTTTATCATAACAAAGCTACTTATTACACGTTGGTGCCATATCTATATTTTCTTTGAACTAATGAGCACCTATTGCAATGCTGTTCAATACAGCATTACAAAAGGTGCCTTTTTTTCAGCACAATTTAAAAAATATAAAATTTCCAGTTAAAAAAAACGTTGTAACTTCATAATCGTATCTACATTGCAAACGCCTGGCTAAACCCTAGGTGATATATCAAAATAATGTTTTACAGTATTACATAACTTAAAAAGGTTTAAAAAAAGTCTGCGATGGTATATATCTATCTTTTAGGGATAACCCGAAATAACCATTTCTTATCGTTTACTTTCAACCAAAAGTAATGGCTTATTTACGAAGCAATACTGTATTAATTTTTATTCAATTGAATATCTTAAATACTTTGTGCATTCAGTATAGATCACTTAATATAATCGTGAATATTTTGCAAGATATGTAAGATTCAAAATGCAGGGACGAGCGTTCGGCGGTCGCGCAGAGCGTGCGTGCGCCTCCGTTGGTACGTACCATCGTTACACTCGTGCGAAGCTGGAGCGGACCGCTAGTTTATTATAAAATGTAGTCATTAGAATCACAGATTTATTCAAATTTAGTAACAGTTTAATAAGACTATCTCTAGTTCTTACAAAATAAATTAAGTACACTGAAGCTTATCCCCCAACATGCTAATAATTCTAACAATTGCTAACCCAACCTGTATACGGTGAGTAGGACAATACGGTCTATTATATCTTGGTATTTCGTAGAAAACCCAAAAATAAACTCTAATAGGATATTAACATTGAATTCTTTCAGAACTATTGGGAGAGGAAATAAAGGTTCGAGTGCTTGGCTCATTATTTGTGGGAACACAAAGCATGGCAATGAAACGGTGTCTGAGATGTTTAGCACATTGTCCTCGCTAGACGCCGCGCGCCGGCGCTATACTTTTATGTGTAGAGGGGCTTATGGCTTTTGTGTTAGCCATAGATTAGTGTTTGTCATCTACAGCTATAATGGCAACAGGTAATGGGCAATCTGCGCCTACTTTAAATTATTTGCCTTGTAATGCAATCCTTTCTAAGATTAGGTACAAGTAACTAAGCTTAAACGGTAGGTATATTTTTCTACCTACAATCAAAATCCTAATTAACTGTTATTAAACACCTACTATATACAAGCATCACTTATGTACAATTCAAACGTGTCACTTAAACCAGTTTTGTTATAAAGTACACTATATCTATGTAGGTATAACATAATTTATTTTACTTTAAAAATTATAAACTGTTGTTATTTACAAAATTACGCTTACGAGTTTGTAAATGTCCGTTCCTGCAAGAATGTAATAAATTATTTTTATAACTTAAAAAAATTGCTGCAATTATTTATAATAACTTCCCATCAGATATGCATTGAGTGTCTTTAGAATTCTACTTTTGCCGACGCATTGTCTGCTCGCCTCAACTCATCCCAAAGGATTTCTGATCGTTATAATTCCGGCGAACATTTCCATAAAAATGATTCCCGATCGTTATCTCGTGAACAGGTCGGATTCTTTTTTTTTCAAACGCATCATTTATTATCTTTAAGTGTACAAAAAAGTAAGGGTCTAAAGCGCCGCATAGTCCCTTCTGAGAAATGTCTATAGATTCGTTTGACACTCCTCCGTGAGATATAGAACGGCCAGTGGACAGCAGTTCGACGAATCCGGACGTCCACTTCAGTTTGCGCCCACTCGAGAACAAAGAGGTGTAAATTCACAACTCCGTAGATTATTCGTTAAGTAACCACACCGACTATATACCGGCGCTAGCGCAGATTGTGCGAACTGATAAGAACTACACAAATAAAAAAAGATTTAAGTGAGTTCCTAATTCTCCCTTTCTGTTGTGATAATTCCTAGTGATTTTATTTTGCATTGCGACCTTCAACGAAAAAGAAATGAGTCCTATCTGATGTTATTTTATCTTTTTTACTGCCAGCAGGATCATGTTGAAACCGTTTTGTTAATAACAATGTTGTTCAGTATACCGTATACAACTGTTCCCTTATCTAGGATTACTTTCAGCATTGTTGTAGCTTGCTTGAAAGGGTTGTAAAAAGGCTTCGATTTTCACATTCTGAGCACGTATTAAGAGATTTTGATACAGCCTCTGATAATGTGATGGTTCATAGCGTTTTAAAGGAATAACCGTCGTTGCACAATTTCCCATGGACCCAAAAGTAAATACCTTCTTTTGAATCAGGGCACAATGGCAGGGCAAGAGTCAGGTAAAGCGCCTCTCGCCGCGGGGTTCCTTGCAGAAGTTTTATATTTCCGCTTCTTTGTCATATCTGTAGGACCAATTAATAATTTCCCTAGCTGACCGGAGTCATTGTCACGTCTCCGCTCCATGCTGTCTGACAAGATTGACTCCCAACGATTGTTCACTTTTATGGACTCCTTTTGCTTTAGTTTGTTGAATGACGTGCAAGTTTATTGAGTACCTGCTCTTTTCGTGTAGGTATTTCTGGTTAATTATGTACCCCACATCACTTATGTATAATGTATGCAGTGTGCAATATTCCTTATAATTTTTTGTGTTGATTTTTTCCGATAAATTAACGATTTCCTCATTAAGGATGGAGCAAAAAAATTCCATCCTTAAACATCTTAAACGTACCTATAAATATTTATATACAAAGTGGTATCTTTGTCTTTTTTGTTCATCTGATTGTCCGCGTGGCGTCTCGGTATTTCCTGTTCGCAAAATTAAATTCAAATATATGCAAACTTTTTGTCGACCACTTTACGAGCACGAGCAAACATCGGCCGCGTGAGACGTTATGGTTACCTAATGGCGAATACCATCGCAGGTATTATTATTGTTAAAGAAAAACCTTTGTGATTTGTCTAATATGTTCAAAATGCCACCTAGGTGCACTCATATGATTATATTTAATGTTTAGGTATGCTTTGTGATACGATTGAGACAAAAAGAGATGATATCATCTCAAATATAGATGGCATCTATCTATCTACATTGCGTCTTACTTACTACTCTGGAGTATTCGACGGTAACACAGGTTTCTATCGCTTGGCCCATCCAATTTTTGTCATGTTCTCATTTCAATATTTCTATGGAGGTGAGAAAGAATACGACTATGAGAGTTGATAGGTACGTTGCGAGTTGCGTTGCAAATACTTGGGACGGGAATGTCGGTAAAGTGAGTACAGTGAGACAGACAGACTGATATATCAGAACAGTTCAAAATACCTTTGTATAACAGTAGACAGTGTTGAGATGATAAGTTTACACAGCACATTGCGGTCTTTAAATACATTAACCCAGACAAGCGTCATGGAACAGACATAAAAGCTAAATAATACGCGAGACGTATGAACGGTATGTAAAAGTCTGCCAAATAGCCATGTGGACTGTGAAACACCGATATTAGCGCGTGGGCGAACTTCCTGGCGCGACAACCGGGTATGCGGCGTTGGGTAACTGATGGCAACTTGCTGACACTCAGTGTTCCGAAATAAATCTAGACGGCGTTTAAGGCTGTAGGAAGTATGAGTATGGAATATAGTACAGCTTACATGAACATTTCAAATTGTACAAAAAGACTATTCATTAATCCGCTGTTCTTTTTTCTCTATACCGGACGACCGTATTAATTTTATTATCGCTCGAGAACAGTATTTTCTGAAACCCTAATATGTATGTAACAAGGAATTCTTTGTGTGTAGGCAGCTAAGGTTCGCGGTCAAAGTTATTCATTACAAATGATATTCCTATATCCTGCAGACAATCGGCAATGGTTGACGAATGAAGCTTTTATGTTGTGCAAAACTGCAGATCTACTTACATGTGTAGGTATAAGATAGAGATGAGACACAGAGCTTTAAATCTTATAAAAGGCGGAAGGCCTCGATAGTGAGCCTTTAAAATAGTTTCGTTATGATGAATAATACCTGTTATTTTAACACTGTCGTTAGTTGGAGTTGAGGATAATAGGTATGTACTTTGTAACTGTGTAATAGCAAGTAAATTGCAATTAATTAATTAATTAATTACTATCAACACCTCCGTATTTTAGGTACATTTCAGCGGCTGAGTGATAGCGGGATATCTCTTCCGGTTCATTTTCCTACCGACTACCGTCATTATGATACGACTATAGGTACATAATATACATTACTTATCATATATATTTACTTTAAACATTTTTTTGCGCAACATTAATCACTAATACTCTTATTACACGTGTTGAGTCAATGTCCTTTTCCTGCTAATTTTATTTCTAGAAATGTATTAGTATTAGATTTTATGAAACAATTCAGTTTGATGGTGATCATTTAGTAAGATACCTGTTATTTAACAGAGTGCCCACAAGTACCATAGACCATAGATTTAGCTATATGGTAACTACAAATATCTAATATCTACATTTAGGAACCTATCTGTACTATAGGAAGTTTTTTTTAAACAAAATAGTTTTTATAATCTAAATCCAGGCTGGTATGAGTTAAAAAGTAAACAAACGTACCCCTTTGGCAATGCCCAATTTTGATATCAATTTTCAGAATAATCCAATGGTTTAAACACGCACAATCTCGTTGTGGTCTACAAGCAACGTATGAAGAACTATAAAAACGTAACATTTTTTTAATTTAAACAGGCTTTAAACAATTTTTTTCTCAAAAACCAAAAAGAATCACTAAATTATGTCCACAGCGTAAACTAAAACAACAATTTGTCAAATCGCATTCTGTCATAAGTATAGGGATGTGCAGATAAAACATTGTAACCACAGGGTAAAAATGAATGATTGAGTGAATGTAAGTATCGAATATATTGTTAGTATCGAAATCGTAATCGGATAATTCAAATTAAGTTTTTTATCATTATATATCATACCATAAAGTTGTTTATTGCGTTTATGAAGAATTTATGTTACTATTTCGGCGCGGAAAACTAAATATGTTTTTTGGTTGCAAAGCGGAAGCGAATGAGAACGTTCATCAAGTCATCAGCTTGTTTGAAAAACGTCCGTAAGTATATTTTAACAAAAAAATAATGTCTATTTTGAAATTCAAGATGGCGGCAATATTATGTCAAGATATTATTCTACGCTTTACTTAAAATATATGTGATATTAATTTTTTAATTATGCAACTGTTGTCTATAAAATAAGTTAGGATTCCTAGATACCGAAGAAACAATAAAAATATCAAAAAGCTGCGTAGAAGCGTACTAAAATATATCGCGCGTGATATTGTTGTTGAATGAACGGTGTTGCCAAATTATTATTTGGCACATTTTGTTTTAACTGTGGCATATTATTACCTTGTTTGGTATATTTATATGTTATTTAAGCATATTTTTTTGGTTAATCATATAACCTTTTTTTTATTGTATGGCAAATAATTAATTAAAATGAAAAATTATCTGCAATCAACTTGATACCATGTCCAAACATGATTATATATACCTATTTATTTTTAGTTGTTATTTAATATACTTATTATTTATTAATAGGCGTTTTTTTGACATAGAATATTATGACAGTTGTTTAGTACGTTGTTGGTAACACTGAGAGTAAAATTTCGCGCTAGTTGCTCATTCGTTTCGTAACTTTGCTTCATGCGGTGCGTCTCGGGTGCTCTCTGGTGTTTTCTCATACTTCTAACGACTTGGCTCTCTCATCGGATTTGTGTTTGCTTTGCGATTTGGGTTGTGTTAACATCTGGAACGACGACAATAGCTATTCTTCACGGACTTCGAAACACTTGGATCTACTTTTCTTACACAGTAATACAAATATAATACATACATACATTACATACATACAATACAAATAACATAAACAGGTGAGTAATTTTAATGAATAATGATGAATTTTCATTTAAATCTATATATATATATTATATACATATAATATATATATATAAGAGATTCCCACCTATATATTGACTCATCACAATATTTCTGGAACCATAAGGCGTAGCGACTTGAAATTTGGTAGGAATATTCCTTTCGCCGAGTAGAGGTCAGCTAAGAACGGATTTTACGAATTTCCACCCACAAGGGGGGTTGCGGAGACTGCTAGTTCATATTAAATTAATTTTTTAAACTTTAATATGTTTCACATGTAGGTCAATTGCAATGTAATATCTTTAAGGATTGTGATAGTTACACTTTGTTTTGATGCTTAATTTAACTGTTGGTTTACCTTGATATAGCATGATGTAAAGGGCATGTTAACTAAAACGTAAACCAGTGATTCAGTACATGATTCTAACTCTCTGAGCGTTAGAATTTTGTATATTTGTCGCTTATTTCATATTAATTGCAGCATTGAATTAATTACGTAGTCTATAACATTACGATTTCAAATTAAAAACCAAGAAATAAGGATTTCGCGTTGCCCGCTATAGGTATAGTATAGATTACGGAGCCTTGTTATTGCATACATTGCCCACTCAAAAATATCAAAATCAGCCCCTCATTTCCAACATATTATGTGGAACGTCTTCCCGTACTTTTCGTTAACATACTCTTTACACCTGGCATTCATAGTTATTTTTATAGTATTATCTAAAGTTATCAGAACTGCAGCTGTGTCCAAATTTTCATTTATTATTTTATTGCTTAATTGTTTAGCTTAGTAAGTCTTTGTTTACATTTGCTGTCGGCTTTATACTTGCCTTTGTTTGTGATTATCTTCCACGAGTTTGCCTCGGCTATTCATTTACACTATCGCTAGGTTATTATATAAATAAAATAAAAAAACTTCTTTTCAATTACAAACAACTTAAAAATATGAGATCTGCCGCTCTATTGCTGTTTTATATACGTTAAGATAAAGTCATGTATTTAACTATTTCTTTATTTTATTTACAGAATGAGTAATTCTGAACCTACACCTGGCCCGTCTGGGTTAAAACGTAAAAGGATCCCTGATCCTCCATCGTTTCTTCAGTCTCCCATGAAAAAAAGACCTAAACGTGGTTGTTTAGGATCGAACGAAAAGACTGTTGTGTTGAATGTTTATAAACTCATTATGCACATGATGACCACATATCCATATAAGACGGATATTGTCCAAAAAGTGTCAGAGGTAATGGGAATTTCCAGACCAACAGTCAATCGAATTGTGGCTGAATATAAAAAAACAGGAAAAGTGACATCACCTAAAAAATCAAAACCAAATAACGTAGTTATAGATAAATTAGATGATTTCACATTGACTGCGATAAGGAGAAAGATACACCAGTTTTTTTTCAAGAACGAATTACCAACAATAGACAAAGTTTTAGCAGTTGTTAATGATGACCAGGACTTACCATCATTTTCCCGCTCAACTATGTATAAAATTTTTAAAAAATTAAAATTTTCCTATGTGAAGAGGACGAGAAAGAGTATTTTACTCGAAAAGCCCGATTTGATGGCATGGAGAACCAATTATCTCCTTAAAATCAAAGACTACCGCAAGGCAAATAAGAAAATTTATTACACTGATGAGACATGGTTGAATGAAGGTATAATGTTTTTTAATATTTTTATCAATTAAATTTTTGCCAATTCAATTCAATGAATCAAATCAATGAATGCGTTAAACAGACAGTACCTAAACGAAGTAATCATATTTGTTTTTCAGGACACACTGCAAACTACGTATGGGTCGACCAAGATATAGCAAGTAGTCGCCAAGCATTTTTAAATGGCTTATCTACGGGCCTTAAAAATCCTCAGAAAGGAAAACGATTAATAATTACACATATTGGTAGCGAAAATGGTTTTCTGGATGGAGGAGAGTGGATTTTTGAGGCCAAGAAAACAGATGCTGAAGGTGACTACCATGGTGAAATGGACTCGCACAATTTTGAAAAATGGTAACTACTTATTTTCTTACATAACGAACATTTATTTTTACTACGTCATGTTTTCTACATATTAGACATATGTAGAAAACATGACGTAGTAAAAATAAATGTTACCTTATCGTAAAGTATATGCATACATACACAATAAACTACAGTCTCACGTAGTGCTGGAGAAGAATCCAAATAACTTTATTATTTATATAATCTTCCACGGTCACGGTTTCCCACCAGCTCGACCTGACCCACTCGAGAAATCTTATTGGGTTTAGCCAGGAATCGAACTTCCGCCTTATAAATAGACTGTGCTTATTATTGCGGTTGATTGTGAAACTGACTTTTACTAACTTTTTGACTTTAGTAGTAATGAATATATGCAACATGTATTAATGAATTTCTAATCATTTTTACAGGTTCGCGAAAATACTGGAACTTATCGAACCTGGGTCGGTAGTCGTTTTAGATAACGCACCGTACCACTCCAGATTGGTAGATCGTGTCCCAAACATGAGTTGGCGGAAGGCTGAAATACAAAAGTGGCTGCACGAGAAAGGCTTCCCTTATAACGAAAACGAAACGAAGGCAATATTACTCACCAAATTTGAAAAAGAAAATTTTAAAAAGAAAGTCGTCGATGACATGGCAGCCAAAAAAAATATTATAGTTTTACGCCTTCCGCCTTATCATTGTGAATTGAACCCCATCGAGTTGATATGGGCTCAGCTTAAGTCATACGTTGGAAAAAATAATAAAACATTTAAAATGGCTGAGCTAAAACAATTAGTCACCGATGGGGTTCAGAGAATTAGCGCAGCGTCATGGAGAAAATGTATAGAACATATTATTAAAGAAGAGGATAAAATGCTGCGACTTGATGGAATCATAGATAACCATACGGACACGACGCCATTTATTATTAATGTAACGACAGACGAAAGTGACAATTCAGACGGATCTTCGTCCACAGATTCATAAATTAATTTCATTAAAATTATTAATAATTTCATTAATTGTTTGGTATTTTTCTTATCCCGTATAATAAATAATTTAAGAATTAAATTAAGTTATAACTTAAAGTATTTTTTAAAAAAGATTGTATGATATCTTCGTAATAGAATTTAAATAATAGATTCGAAATAAATATATCAATTAAATTGTTCATTGGTTCAGAATATCATTCAATACTTCATTCTTGATATAGTTCATCAAAGGCCCATCCCTAGAGCTTACGTCATAAAATGTCACGTGATCAGTACGGCCATATTTGTCTTATTAATAGCTCATTCCTAGAAAAATGGAATATACAAACCTTGTTAATTTATGAATAAATGATGATTATGAGATATATAAATTGATATTTAATATTTATTTTTATTAATTCATAAATGAGATTTTACGATATTTTCATAAATGAGGGTACTAATATCGAGAAGTGCGACATAAACAAGCTCGCAAGTCGCGGCTCAGTTTGTAGAGAAGGCAACTTTCCGCTTTTCAGCTTCAACAGGACAGGGTTGCGTATTTGGTCATGTCGTGTGTATTATTTGTAATCGCATGTGCCATTCACCTAGTTAGTGGGATTGAACACCGTCACGGAATGTCGCCCGTCTTACCCGCTTGCTAAGTGTCACCGTGCCTTAGCGGTAACCTTGCACTCTACTTGTACTTTTAATTACGTACATGGTATACTGAAGGGGGCCATTATGAGCAGCGAATAACGGTACGAGTTACGACTTTATGATAAGCCATCAAAGTACATTAAACTGGACCTTAATTGATATTACCTGTTGTAAATTACTAGACAACATCAAGAGAATATCTTAAAATGAAAATGATTTGGTGGTATGTTTTTTTTGTGTGTTTCTATAAGTTGGTCTTGTCAGATATTTTTGAATGTCGGGGAACACCCTTATATGTATGATTTTATAATTAATCGATTTTATTTAGCTATTATTTCTTAATAATAAGTGGATAATATAAAACAGATAAGCACGTGCATGTGTCTGCTGTTTAAAATAATATCTGTGAGTATAATCTGTTGCAATACACGTCATATTCTAGGATTTCTTTTGTTTATTTTGCTAATACTCTTAGGAATGGATAAATATAAATAAGGAAAACCAACAGGATCAACTGCAAATTATAAATAATAAACGTATGGACACATGATATTGTATGGGAACGTTCGTTTTATTAGGTTTACTATGTTTACAGTCAAAAAGGTTCTATCTAAAATTAAAAGGTAAATCTGTCCGAACTATACCGTATAGAGCATAGACATAGTTAGCGACGCGGCAGGTAGGTACTAGGTAAGTATGTGACAGTTAGCGAGTTTTTCCCGCACGTCTCGTCGCCGGATCCGGGTCGCGCGCGTCACGTAACGGGCTCGCTGGTAACGGGAGGCCTAGGTCGCGCAGCGGGATGAGCTACGCGGAAGTGGGATTGCGGACGACGATTAGGGCCTACTGCCTACTGCCCGGACGATTAGCTCGACAGTCCACCGACATTGCTACGTTCGTTGATTAGTTCTCGGAATACGTCGGCGCGATTGGCCGGCCGCTGACAGACACAAATTGTAATACGACAACACTGAGTGCTTTTGGTATTGACATTTTTATCTAAATCTTTAACTGTTAATGCGGCTCAACAGTTTTTGCTTATGTACCTACTACATATATATACATAACACTATTTATCCACTTATATTTAGGGGAATTGAAACTAGGGTAGGTAACAGAAAAGTTGAAAAGTAAAAAGTTATGGTGGTATGGGCAGGACGCGGCAAGATGAAAGAAAAAAATTACAAAAGGAAGTAATTTATTTTTGCAAGTGGAACAACACAAGGGGAAATGAAGGCCGAAAGAAGAGGATTGAAATGTGTGAAAGGGGTTAGTTATAAGCGTAAATTGATTATCAAATGACGGCCTCCATGGCGCAGTGGTATGCGCGGTGGATTTATAAGACGGAGATCCTGGGTTCGATTCCCGGCGGAGCAGATTGGGATTTTTCTTAATTTGTCTTGGTCTGGCTGGTGGGAGGCTTTCGCCGTGGCTGGTTACCACCCTACCGACAAAGACGTACCGCCAAGCGATTTAGCGTGTCGTGTAGAAACCGAAAGGGGTGTGGATTTTCATCCTACTCCCAACAAGTTAGCTCGCTTCCATCCTAGATTGCATCATCACTTAACATCAGGTGTGATAGCAGTAAAGGGCCAACTTGTAGTTGATAAAAAAAAAATGACCTGTGATGGAAGAATGAAATTAAAACGCTGACTCTAAAGTGGAGTAAGAATAAATATGTAATAAAATTTGCAAGGAAAATTAAGGAAAACAAACTAGCAAATCAGCTTGTACTTGTTAGTATTGAATACAAATGCTTATGTAATGAATGGGGTGGGGCGACGCGCGGGCAAAGAAAGCAAGTTCACTGCCACGGCCGGAGCGACAACCTTGCCACTACCACTACCTTCCTCTCAATCACCGTTCGGTGTTATCTGGGGACACACTCGATTACTTATGCACGCAGTTCGGGCAATCTGCAACTTCGTTTGCCGATATCTGGTAGATATGGATGGACAAATTACTTCATTCATCACTCGTTTTACTAATAACCGTTGGGAATGTTTCTTGAATATATCCAAACTAAAAACTGCATCTCAATTCTGAGCCCTCGTTAACACAATAAGGAAAATAAATGTATCTTTATGTTAATGTTTTGTATGTATGTTTGTAATCGATGTATGATATTGCGAAAGGACATAATTTGTTGTAAAATTAGTAAGTACTAAAAATATGTACTACTAGCAGTGCCCGCCGACTCCGTTCCGCGTTAGAAATTTTTTTGTCCCGGCCCGTTTGTCTCGCGTAATAAATACTTCAGGTAGAAAGTCCGGGATAAATAAAAATTATGATTAGCAAATCTAGTAGATGTACTTGTTATTTTGCTGGTAAGCCACTGTGAACGTTCGGTGCTATACTAAAGCCAAACTCGATTGAGAATGCTTGTCAACAAACAAATTAAAAATGAAGGTAGAAATCACTAGTCATTTCATACCTATTTTTTTAAATTAACTAGTTAATGACGAAATCATGAGAATAAATTAGATTAGTAAGCTAATTATTATATTCAATATCTTTTAAATAAGATTTTTTTAAATTTATTAGGTATTAGGTATAATGTTTATTGACAAGCATTCTCAATCGAGTTTGGCCTTAGTATAGATTCCCTGTCACATATGTTCGACGTATTATGTATGTGGTTAGCCAGTCGCTTAGAACTTTCAGTGCTAGACTCTCTCACACCTCCCGCAGAGGTAATAGCACAAAATCACAAACTCTTCCTCTTTACAATATTAGTATAGATAAACACTAAAAATATTTGACATATTTCAAGCATTCAAAACACCTTTTTATGTGCTTTCATGGCGGTACAAATATTAAAAAACTAGCTATATATGTTTATACATTCTTACTAATATTATGAAAGCGATAGTATGTATGGATGGATGTTTAGTACTCTTTAACTCAAAAACTACTGAATAGATTTTGATGAAACTTCACAATTATATAGCTTACATATCAGAATAACACAGGCCATATTTTATCCCGAAATTGCCACGGGGACGAGAGAACTACGCGGGTGGAACCGCGGGCGCCCTCTAATTGGTTAATATTATTGGTTGCCAGAACTTGCTATGACGTACTGTGACGACACTGTCTAAATGACCAATAGCGAACATTATATTTAATTTCTCAGACACTAAGTATGTTAACTTTTTAATAACAAAAATTCATAATTTAAACAGTTTTTTAAAATTAAAAAGTAAAAATATTGTTTTAACCACGAACAGGTATAAATTCTACCTATAACGACAACAAAGAATAAATCTGGACTTAATTTGCATCGCATGCACATTTCCTATTAGGAATGCATTGCTGTATAGGTGTAGTTAAATGTTTAATTCTTGATTTATTTAGTTACCATCCCAGTTTGAAGGACACAGGTACTACCATGTGATTTACGAGATGTTAATTAATATTTCTTCACATTTAACTATTTTTTTTAATTTCTTGTACTGTATCATGGCAATCTATCTGTACGGGAACAATAAGCCACTTTTCTAGCTGAATATCTGAGTTTATTGTCATATCCAAGAGCACATCTTTGCTGTAGATTTCGTAGCAGCAGGCTCCCTCTTTTGGCTGGTTATTTAAGTCAATGTTTGAGATCAGCAATGTCCGCCGTCTAGAGTTAGCTTGGTTGATTTTTTTTAAATAGTGAGACTTTTTTCATACTTCGTACACTTGATATATGGTAAAGAAGTCAAGATATAAGTTGGCAGGAGATCTGACGAGTAGATGCTGATCTCTGGGAATGCGGACAGACCTTTAGTAGGTAGCCACGTGTGTTGACACAGAAGCATCACACTATATCAGCGCCCAAACAGGTTTCGTTGAAAATTGTACCATATAAACATAACTATACGTGCGTATTTACTTTGTTCATTTAAATATTTACTTTATTTAATAATAAAAAAATACATTAACACCTCATATCTATGAAAGAATGTATTGATATTTTGTCGAACAAATTTTTCAATGCTATCGTTGAAGTAGTAGGTGCCCCATTAAATATATTTTATCTTATTCACGAACTGCGAATTCAGTAAATTTTTCAGGTAATCAATACATTTGGTGTTTATATTCTAATGTTGAATGAAGAGACGTGCAGAACAGGTTTATGTGACTTTACATTTTACTTCGTTTTTAATCAGACAAACCTCTGCGAACTGTTACAAAGTGAAGACGTTAAAACACCAACATATTTTACTGTGTAACCTTTGCAAGGGTAATTAATGGTAAACATGTTAATCCCGTTATGTATGTCTGCGAATCCCAGGCAGACTGACGGACATTTCAAATCAACAACGGAACCTTGAGCATATGCCAGACTGCAAATTCCGAAACGCTTCGGTTTGTGGACACCTACGTATTGCGTAAAAAGCTGAATCACTGATCAGAAATGTTATGAGCAAGCCAGAATCTACCATCACATGTGAATCAGCGCGGCCGGAAACTTCGCCATGTTGGCTCACCGCCGCCATGTTTATCGCGTTCCGGAAGTTGCGCGCGCGCCGACCGTCTTTAGACATCATTTCCACAAGTCGGGCGAGCTGCGAGTCGGAAATATTCAGCGGTTATTTCGGGTGCCGACGTTTTTCCGCTTCGTGCAGACATCGTTGAACTTAATCATATATTTGACGACGGTATCTGTTTTATTTATAGAGATAAATTGCCTTACACCGCATTTAGAAACTCGTAACTTTGTCTGAAATGTTTGTGGCACTAGATGTGTAAATCACGAGCGTGAGTAATTCTATTTTCCGATAGAGTAATTGGGAGTTCACCGCTGAATAGAAAAACCTGCAATCTGTAGATAATACGGAATGTGTAGATGAAATAACACCTTATCTGTTATGTATATGAGTATTATTTTAAATATTAAACTGAAATGAGGAAACAGAAGACTTAACGAACTCGTTATTCTGAGAGCTAAGGTAATAATAGTGTATTTGCATTAAACGAGGTGTGTGAATCAGTTTGTAATTTACTAGTGTATAATATTGGTAAATTTCGCAATTATAATCTTATTATTTACAAAGCTTGCGTTGAATAACGATAAGGTATCAACTTCCGACTTTGTTAACATGTATTGAGAACGTGTGTCGATTTCAAATCATTTTATTGTACTACGACATGGTTGCGCTTGCGCCATACCGTCATGTTAATTACATTTTTAATAGTGTCATGTCATTGTCATGCGTTTTGAGTTAGGAAGTGCAAATTCTTTTAAGAAACTGTATGTCTCCTTTTGCTTACCTTCAAGTGGGCTTCAGTTATTTTTAGAGTACTTAATAATTGACGAGCCAAGTAGAAGGCATTACCTAATCACAAGTGAAAAATCGTCGTCTATGAACAGAGTAGGTAACAGTATTAGGGATATACCCACCCTGAAGTAGTCCTGCTAAGTTATGATCTGTGTCCTTCAACATGAGGTGTACATATTAAGCCCTATGTGACTGCAATTCTACCGGAAACGGTACCCTTCTTAGTGTTGGCATGACGATTAGTCATGACGATAGTAGTTCCCTGTTGGAAAATCTGATATTGTTTCGATATTCGTTTTAGTCAATGATCTTATAGAGAAAAGCTTCAAAGCCTTTGGGAAGCTTTTATATGGCTGTAGGGTCAAGAGCCTGGCTGTCTGGAAAACTCATATTCAACTCACTATTTCATGAGACAACTTTTTATTGTAAATATCTACTTAGGTCCTTTCTATAGAGCCTTGATCACTGGTTCCTTTTGTCAGTAGGCTCCGCAGGAATTGAATTTTTTCAGTAGAAATTTTTGTAGTTATGTAAATTTTAAAGAAAATGATAGTAAATAAAGAATTGTAGTGTCGTCATTCGTTTTGGTATGTTATCAATAGTAGACAGTCTTTCATAATGAATTATAAGCACATAGGAATTATTTTACGTAATGCGGAGCTATTTTTCCTTAACGTACATAAAATTTGTAATAGGTACGACTTTTAATGAAATATTTTGGTGATACCTTCGAATTGACGGGCTTAGGAAACACGGGACATCGAGCTCAGAATCTTTCGATCCAACGCCGCCTATGCCAACTGCTAGAATATCGAGGATAAATAAAGCGATGTTAGGTTTAGATGCACTTTTAAACTGTCAAGTTTCACTTTTTGTTGCAAATCTGTCATTGGCTCGGACAACAAGAAACTACACCACCTTGTTACTTATCTAAAGTGCTTAATCGAATCAATTTACCTCAATATTTACTTTACAAATTGGTTTAAATGAAATGCATATGCATGTTGGATGTCTATTCTTTAAAAGAGGATCGTTTGAGGAGTGAGTGGTGCGCGCACGGAGGCAGTGCTGGAATGCGGTCGGACTGGGCCCGAGGGACAAAGGCTCTGGAACTGGTTCTGCTTCCTGTACGTGTCGGATGTCCTGCGGCTTCCTGCCCCCGCCCCGCCCCGCACGCTACAGCCACGCAACGGGTTAAAACACGCTAGGGCTGTGCCTACTATCTCTACTGTAATAACTCTTGTAGAGAAGGAAGAGATAAACGGTGGAGTCATACTGATATTATATAGGCGAAATAACGCCGCAACTACTGAAATTATTTGGCTGGAGGAATGGGGATTAATACATTGAGTTCCTGCAGTATAGCGAGACTTCTAGTAGACAAAGTGGCTCGCTTTAGCTAGTTTTAAATAATTATATTAATACTAGCTGACCCTCAAACGTTGTTTTGCATTAAAAATTAAAAAAAAATTTAGATGAAAATTAGATAGTAGCCGATTCTTAGACCTGCTGAATACGCATACAAAATTTGGTAAAAATCGGTAAAGCCGTTTCGGAGGAGTACGGTAACTAACATTGTGACAGGGAAATTTTATATATTAGACTAGCTAACCCGGCAACGTTGTTTTGCATTAAAAATTAAAAAAAAAATTTAGATGAAAATTAGATAGTAACCGATTCTTAGATCTGCTGAATACGCATACAAAATTTGGTAAAAATCGGTAAAGCTGTTTCGGAGGAGTACGGTAACTAACATTGTGACAGGGAAATTCTATATATTAGATTATTGCTAGTACATACTAGGATATACTAGTGTTATTTAGAATGTATTGATAGTATAAGATGGATATCCCTCCTCCACGAGTGCGTACCAGGAAAAAGTTTCTTTTCCTGATATTACATTACAGGCCATCTATACGCTTATCTTAGACATTATTCAAAGTCTAGGTTTGTAATTATTCGGATCAAGACCAATTAACTTACTGAGTTAAGCTTTTGATAGGAGTTTTTGTTATTTGTTATACATAGTTTCATTAATATCTGAAATAAAAATTATTGTGATTCTCTAATTTTGTGCATCTCAAGGCCCAGAATTAAAGCCAGAACAGAACGGCCTAGGTTTGACCACGCCTTGATTTTGTTGATCTTGAGTAGTTAGTTCTAAAGATCAGGAAAAGAACAATTAATAAGTAAAAAATCTAAGTGACCTAAGCGATTTTGGTTTGACTCATTCATTTCCCATAATTTTATTTAGATCCTATTCAAACATTGTATCCATATGATAAAGAAAATGGTAACGGATTTAAAAACAAAATCTATCAATTACTGTAAAGAATTCTGCAAGAATTAATTTCGTAAAAGTATTTTTATTTTAGTTTTGTCAATCCGTTTTGAGTGGAGTCGTGTTTACCAGCCCTGCAGTGCGAAGGAAAGACACGCACGATTGAGGACAGTCTCTTTGTTTTTGTTGCGCTGTGGTCACTGTAATATAACACGCGCGCTTGTCTCCGGGATCAACTACTATAGAGAGTTACCCCACTGTGATATCTTAACTTGATAGTGTACTTACACGTGATATTATTTTAATGTTTAGTACGTATGATGGAATTCTTTGTATCTACTGTTACGCTAAACTAGAACTTTTAAATGCTGCGGAATTTTGAGACGGTCTTATTTTAAGGGTTATTTGAGTGCTAACGAATAACAGATATCTAATCTGAAAAAAATGTGAAGGATTTAAACTATCGCCAGTATTTTCCATATTAATAAAATATAAATGGCTGAAACTCACGTCACTGAAACGTGCGCAGTTTGCTTCATGTCGCGTCGCATAAACAACGGAGCTCATGACTAAAGACCTCGTATGGGTTCGATACTATTTTAAAGCCAAACTCGATTGAGAATGCTTGTCAACAAACAAATTTAAAATGAAGGTAGAAAATGCAAAAAATTATTATTATAAAAACAAAAAACCCGATTGCTTAGAAGTTATAAACTGAAAAGAGAAAAACAATGATCACTATATCTGTATAAAATTCTAAATACTTTATGGTGCTGCAAACAGGGACAAAATACTTTAACCTGCGGGGAAAGAAACATCTAACAAAACTACGTTTGTCCCCGCCTATAGTCTATGTCACTACCACAATTTTGACAAATTCAACGACACCTCACATGTCAAAATCCGTTCAGCCGTTTAGGCTGTAGCGCGTGCCGAAGAAATGGACATACATACATACATACGCTCGAAAAACATAACTCTTCTTCTGACGCAGTCGGGTAAAAAATCTTATTTAAAAGATATTGAATATTAATATATTCAATATTAAAAACTAATTAATATAAGTTTTAAGCTTATTAATCTAATTTATTGTCATGAATTCGTCATTAACTTAGTTAATTAAAAAAACAGATGTAAACTGACTGGTGATTTCTACCTTCATTTTTAATTTGTTTGTTGACAAGCATTCTAAATCGAGTTTGGCTTTAGTATAGTCGGGCATACTCCGACATGTGACGTTAAGTTTCAGCTGTTTATATTTTAATAAAACCCATATTATTAGACTGCCTCGTTGGTCTAGTGGTTAGCCTATGCGGCTTCGATCACGAGGTCCTGGGTTCGATCCCTGGGTCGGGTCATGGAATAATTCTGAGCTTTTTCATTCTTCTATGAAATGTTCAGTACATTCCAAGCCCGGAGTCTGGAAGTTGGTGGTGTTACACCCCCGTGCCTCGGAGAGCACGTTAAGCCGTCGGTCCCGGTCACTATCATCAACATCTGATAGTGATCGTTAATAAATGAAACATTATCACCCTAAGCCCGCCAACCCGCATTGGAGCAGCGTGGTGGGTGTACGCTCCATATCCCCTCTTCTGTAAGGAG
Organism: Mycalesis mineus; assembly: GCA_034621355.1. Lineage (NCBI taxonomy): Eukaryota > Metazoa > Arthropoda > Insecta > Lepidoptera > Nymphalidae > Mycalesis > Mycalesis mineus. Next base: position 8,530,184 of record CM067886.1, on the reverse strand, counting down.
GGAGGCCTGGCCCTGTAGTGGGCCGTTAATAGGCTGATAATGATGATGATGATATTATTAGATAAGTACCGAATAATAATCATTAAGTTCATCATTAATTATTGTTATATTATTAATTAATTGTAAGCATCGTTAAAAATTAAAAAAGGCAAATAAATAAATAGGAGAATAAATCATTATTAATAATCCATCCATAGCGTTTATTAGGAAGTGTGTGTCAAATAAGCTTAGTTTAAATAGGTAGAAAGGAGCGAAGGTTTTTAACCTGTACCTACCTAACAATAGAATGAGTACCTATGTACCTAATTTTGAGCTAATAGTGAAACTTAAAACGACTAGGAATAGTTACAATAGTAGTATAGTTACAGTAAAGTTTACACAAAAGATAATTCAATTATACGTACGTTAATACAAGAAAAAAAACAGATTGTGAAAAGTCCCGTGATTACAAACGCATTCGCAGAATCCACCTGTCATTGTTGACGGCAAGGAAGGTATTTGTAAATAAATAAAGATTAACTCTGTTACAGCAACGGCGGTTTCATAATAAATTGTTGTTTATTGATTTTGTAATGTTCGAGTAACTTGTTTACATTGCACGTGCACTGCATTTTTGCGATGATCACGCTATGTTGTAGTGTCGGGAATATAAGCTTGGGAAATGGCGGAAAATAATTATAGCTCATAGGTTCTAAGCTTTATAAATTTTTTTATTATATGTACAGGTAAATAAAATTATTTAAAACTAAATAAAAAAGGAAATACTTAACCGCTACCGTAACCTAAACTAAAAAAAAAATAAAAAAGAGAAAAAACTTAGGCATCATAGTATTCCTCCAAATCAGAGTCGAGTAAAGTGGCCAAAAGGCTGGCAGCATTGCCACGTTGAATGGCAATACTGATCCTCTGACCTAAAAAGCGACCAGCCTTCTGATCACGGGAGGTGTCGATCAATTGTTTTGCAATATCTCTATAAAAAAAACGAATACTCGGACCCCACGGTCTAAGCGTTTCAACTCCAAATGACTCAAATACGTAATCTCCGACGAGGTTACTGTATTTATTGGATGTACATACACTTGCGTTAAAACTTAAACGCAGAGGCAATGTTTGTTATATAGTTTTTACGTATCCTCTGAAATATATTAATAATAGGACTGTTCGGCGTTTCTCTCTCTGCCACACGATGGACCCGGCACCCGCTCGGTGAATTAATGGAATGCTAAGATATTCGTCTCTGCCTATTTTGACCTCCTCGTAAAAAGTTGTCCGTTTGTCTGTGGGTCTGTCTTAGTTTAGCTTTTGGCGTGATCAAGAACAAGATGTTTTTTGCTACGGGTATAACTATATGATGAAGATAAATCCGAAGATATCGGTATTCTTATGTTATTATGGTATTAAAGCATTCCGCAGAAATGCAATACCAACTTGTCATGTCAGGAATTCTACATAGAAGTTGGTAATAGATACCAACTTTACCAACCAACCAGTTGGTAATAGATAGCATTTTTGCGGAATGTTACAAATTCTTGATTCTCCCAAACAGCTTGGCTGAGCCCCGATATGATGACATAAGGAGTGTTCTTAGCTACTTCCGGTTGACCTAGGTCAAGTGAGACGTGCAAGTTGCCTGAAGTCGGTGGGGGCTATAACCTCCCCGTCCACATCGGGGCCCCAGGGTCCCGCAGCGTGAGGTTGATTTTTAAGTAGTAGTAAGTAAAGCACGAGTATAAAATTGGGTTCAATATCGCAGGGCGTAGCAGAAATGCACCAGTGAGAACGGCTGGAAACCGTTCTGCGACCCGAGCTTATTCTAGCTTAATTCATGATTGAGGAGGAATTGACAAAATGTTCATTTTCAGTTATGACTTATGATATAATTAGGTAGTATATATATATAGCCAATTCACTAATTCCTAATCTGATATGTCTTCAAAAACAACATCTATACAGTCTGTATAGTAGATAATACAATATAGAGTTGAGTAGGTATAGTCGGCATAGTATTTGAACTTGTTGATGAGGCGATACTGAATAATTTACGCCGGCGGTGCCAACGTGAAAATAAGTTCTAAATATAATGTACTCAGACGCTATATCATAAGACATGATAGATTGCATACAAACAGCGTGAGTAATATTTAAAAATAACGTTGTTCGTATCCGTTTCCTCTCAGTGGTTCCCCCACCACTGGCTGAAACAATGCTGTACGTTTCCGCGTCGTCGCTTGTTTTCCACGCGCAAGGCCTATGCCAAGGTCTTGGCTTTCTACGGAGAAGGGGTTCGGATGGCGATCGCAAAAAATATAATTATAGACGAACGATTAGAGTAGGTAGTATCGATAGACAAAAACGACTAGGTATAGATTACAGTGGACGGTTATCACCATCTAGTAAAGTATTTTTAATATCAAAAGCAATTTGAATTTGAGTAGGTAAGTACGGTATTAGAAATTAAACTTTTTTTTTATCAATTGCAAGTTAGCCCTTAACTGCCTCGTTGGTCTAGTGGTTAGTTTATGTGGTTTCGATCACGAGGTCCTGGGTTCGATTCCTGGGTCGGGTCATGGAATAATTCCGAGCTTTTTCATTCTTCTATAAAATGTTCAGTACATACCAAGCCCAGAGTTTGGAAGTTGGTGGTGTTACACCTCCGTGCCTCGGAGAGCACGTTAAGCCGTCCGTCTCCGTCACAATCATCAACATCTGATCATTAATAAATGAAACATTATCACCCTAAGCCCGCCAACCCGCATTGGGGCGGCGTGGTGTGTGTACGCTCCATACCCCCTCTTCTATAAGGAAGGAGGCCTAGCCCGGTAGTGGGCCGCTAATATACTGATAATGATGATGATGATGAAGTTAGCCCTTGACTGCAATTACATCTGATGCTAACATAAGTGTTGATGCAAAAGAAAAGATGGAAACGGACTAATTTGTTAGATGTAGAATAAAATCCACACCCCTTTCGTTTTCTACTCGACATCGTACCGCTACGCTAAATCACTTGGCGGTACGTTGTTGCCAGTAAGGTGGTAACTAGCTATGTCCAAATCTATAAGCCAAACTTGGACCAATTTAGAAAATCTTAATAGACCTAGCCGGAAATTGATATCAGGATCTCCGTTTCATAAATCCACTGCTCATTCTACTGCGCCACTGAGGCCATCAATTAAAACGGTTAAATCTGCGCATCTATTAGAGTAGTTACACAATATAATTTTTTTCAAAAAAAAAAGAAACGAACTGCCTTCGAACTGTACACCTATGATAAACTACCTTAAAAATGTGCAATGAAACTAAAACCCCATTTAAATCAAATCAGTAATTTTTCAAAAAATCGCAGTCTTACAAATATTTTAAATTGTAATACAAACCTCATTATTAGAAAAGGATGAAAATAGCAAATTCTAAAAAAATACGTCTGTCCGTGAGCTGCTGGCACAGAGAATACGGATGTTCTTACTAATAAGAGATTAATTACTTCGAGGGTGAGGTAGGTATTATAATAATATTAATGAATAGTCAGTATAAAAAAATTCTTAAAGCGGAAGTGACGTCATAACCAATGTAGAAAAACTAAAAGGCCGTTAGTTGCTAAGCAGCATTCACATGCGAGTTGGATGTGACGTCATTACTTCACGACGCTCTAACTCTATTATGGTCAAGTAAATAAATATATTAAGTAGGTATTTATATACCAGGAAGTAGACTGCTTTGTCGGTGTATCGTACCTAGTTATGGTAAATGTTATGTCAGATTACTACATTTGACCTTTTTAACACATCCGTTGAGAATGGATAAATTGCATAGAACTTGTGACTTTATCTTGTCCAACTAATCGGATAGATTGTATTAGGAACAGTTTGGACAATAGTGCAATATGCGTGTACCTAGGATTTTAACCTGCTTTTACCCGACTGCGTCAGAAGGAGGGTGATTTGAACCTGTTGTAATTTAACTGACTTCAACAACTTTGATTAGTGCCTTTTACTACTGAATAAGATATCCTTGGTGGTTGGTTCTGAATGGAGTTGCAGATATTTTATAAAGCAGAAGAAAAATAATTTGGTAGAGGTGCATTAAAACACAAGATAATATAGATACCTACTTCGCCATCTACCTAGTTGGCAAAGATTGAACGTGGGATCTTTAGGATTTATAACAACCTCTTCATCTGAACTATTCAGATATTTTCTGACGGCCGAGTGGCGCAGTGGGTAGTAACCCTGCTTCTGCTTCCTAGGCTGTGGGTTCGATTCCCACATCTGGAAAATGTTTGTGTGATGAGCATGGGTGTTTTCCAGTGTCTGGGTGTTTATATATATATATTATAAGTATTTATATAAAATATATATAAAAATATTCATCAGTTATCATAGTACCCATAACTCAAGCTATTTACGCTTACTTTAAGGCTATATAGCGATGTGTGTAATTGTTCTATAATAATTATTTATTTATTTTATTAATTCGATCAGATCCGATTAATATTGTCGGTAAGTTCAGAACTTGTGACCATTCCTAAAGGATAAGGAAAACTACGTCGATAATAAAATGTGTCGTCGCCGACTATTTACAATTGCATCACGTATGATGAGAAAAAATCATTAGAAGCATGCCAATAGAATGGAATCAAAGCCGGATGTGGCATGTTCTCACAATTAACTGTTAACATTTCATTATCTAATACATAAACGTTTACCTATCATTGCCATTATATTACTTGCTAGCAGACGGCCGCGACTTCGCACGCGAGGAAAATAACGTATCGCAACCTTCCAAGGACACCAAAAAAAATTGGACGTGGTCCTTTCTTTTATAGAAAAAAATGGGAGTAGTATCCTTATAATATTTTTATATTATATTATTTCGAAGAGTTTAGGCAGCGTTTTCAATGTAAGCTAAAAGGGTGCGCGACAATTTTAACAATTATTGTCGTCATATTGGAAGCAATTTATACAAAACTTTAATGAATCAAAAACATACTACAATCTTTCAGAATCACTCAATCTATTGACGACTACATCTTAGAAATCTGTTTTAGAAGTCTTTGCGTCTATCGTGAACACTCAGACTAACAGACAGGCGTAGCAGGGGACTTTATATTATCTAGTGATTAATAAAATTGCTTCAGATTGTTTGTTTATTTGTACGAGCGCGCTTTGACAGATATTGACCGATTCTAATGAAACTTTCGCAGAGGTGAACGTCAGAAATAGAGCAAAAGATTTAATTTTTACTACGCTTAGATTGGTGCCTAAATACTATTTTTGCAGCATCGGTGCTGTGCGAACTGTGACCAATTTGATATTAAAAGAATAACTTAATATTCATTTATTATAAAACGTCTCGTAAGTAGGTTTACCTTTTTTTTTTTTGGAAATGCGTTTACGCATCCCCTCTGGAAACAGGGCAGCCACAGCTGCGCCGTTTCCAGTGGGGTATGTGGGACTCCCCGGCCGAGAAGCAGCTGAAATACCCACTAAAACCCAGCGATGTTCCATCGCGTTGCCTGGTGACTGGGTCCCGGGAGCATCAATGAATCTTCCGCAACCCAGCGAGCGGTGTCCACCGAAGCAGACCCTCAACTGGGGAATCAATAGATTCCCTAAAATCCGCCTGGGGCGCACCAGGAACATGCGCTGCGCCCCCCGACCCGAGGATGAATCTCAACAGGTGATGGGTTCCTCAAGTCCACTGCCCGGAGCACCTCGTTAGGGAGGCAGGCGACGATCGTGTGCGCGACGTCTGCGTCCCGCCCTTCGGCTCGTAAGTAGGTACCTATGTCAATTATTGTAAAGATAAAATTTGCCGAAAATCCCTTCCTGGCTAGGAATAAAACGAGGTAGTTTTGCAGAACTTAATGGTGTTGCTGCCACCACTTCAAGAATGTACTACTACTCCTTACTACCTTGTTGTACCTAGTTAACGTAGGTTTTTATGCAATATTTTAATGTGAGAAAGCCTTGAATTGGCTTTCTAAAAACAATCTATATTTTAAAAATATTTAGCAAGATAGTTCAGGACTTTCTAATCAGAAATAAGAGATAAAATTTACAGACATCCTGCTTCTGGACATAGGCAGGTAGGTACTTAAGCACAGTATAATTTAGAAACACGTTGGCAAGCGAGTTCAGTCACGAACCTCCAGTGATTACTCCGTGCTTCCTTAAGAGACAGGATACAAACTGGATGCAATTAATCAGAACGAGTTTTTCCCGGATGCGATGATGTTATGAAGAAGACATTTAATAGAAGTAAACAAGCAATCAACGCTTTGTATTCAATTACAATTTGTAATTTATTATGATTAAGTATCAGTGCAATAGATGTTGCGATTCATGCAATAGTAGATATGTTTGAACACTATTAGGCATCCTTATTAATATTATAAAAGTAAAAGTTTGTATGTGTGTATGTTTGTTTGTTACACTTTCACGCAAAAACTACTGAAAAGATTTTGATAAAACTTCACAATAATATAGCTTATATATCAGAATAACACATAGGCCCTATTATCTTGAAATTCCCACAGGAACGACAACTACGCGAGTGAAACCGCGGGCGTCCTCTAGTATAGTTATATGATACAGCCAAATTAATTATATCTAGATGATGTCATATTCATTGAAAGAAAAGTGGCTCACCAAAGCTAACGACCTTAGTTCCAGGAATCGTTAATTGCGAATTTTCTACTTTTGGACGGATTTTTCTTTATAAGGTATATTGAAGCTTCTTCCGTCAATCACACAAATTCTAAACCTCCTTTCTTCTATCAGATGTAAAAAAGCTGTATCGACTAATTTTGCTCAAATTATCTTTTTGTCGTAATAACGACAAGAAATGGTCAAAACAAGCAAATTAACTAAAAGTCAATTCGGAAGATTCATCGAGGAGCTTATGATGCAGCTCATAAATATATTTTTCTTGAATATATATTCTAGAAAATATTTTTGCGATCTGCATTACACTACTACTATATATTTTTAATTAGGTATATTCGCAATTGATCTTTTACAATAGAAATTAAAATCGTTAAACTTCTTTCTTCCTATTCTACCACGCATTTTGTGTTTATACTCTGTTTGAAAATTTTTTTTAAAGAATCATTATCTTCTCTGCTAGGTAGCGACTAAAAAAAAACTAAAAGAAACAAATTAAATGAATTTTAATTCGAAGCATCTATCAAGGAGCTTATGTAATGCAGCAGTAAATATATTGAATAGGATACAAGTATGCATAACAAACAGAACAGCCATTGAACCGAATATTGCATTGAACTTGAACTCAACTGGAAAGTTGAAATACTTGAGTAGTTCATTCACAGTTCCATTGAGATGAACACAAATAGTCTATCGTATTTTATCAAATGCGCATATATAATTAGGTACAACAGAAGGTCTTTTTATATATAAATCAATAACCAATCGATAGTTAATACCTATTTTGTCTATAGTCTATGTATAGTTATATAGGTATAGAGTATATTTACCTTGTACCGTGTTATTTGTACCTTGTACCTAATATTTTTTTTTATTTAAGTGGAGATTATTGTGTAACTTTCATGTAAGTGTTTTAGCTAGAATTCTATTTATGTTTATTTTTATTCACTACAAGTAGTTCTTGATTTCATTGATACCTGATGATAAAGTGATGATACATTCGAAGCGGGCTAACTTATTGTGAGTAAGAAGAAATGAGGTTCCTGCATGACATTGTACGCTTTATCCATTGGCGTCGCTTGGCGGTTCGTCCTTGCCGGTAGGATGGTAACTTCCAAAGCCTGCCACCACAAACCAGGATCAATTTAAACAATTTCAATCGAAACCACCCGAAATCGTAACCAGGATCTCCATCTTCGGAAGGCGTCCACTTAGAACTTACTTATACGTAGAAATATTAATTTACTTATGTACAAGTTTTTGATGATGTTTGCACGTCTGGATTATTTTGTAGTTTACCATTTAAGTTTGGTTTCTTTAGAATAGTGTGTATAATATATTGCACTGTGACAAAGTTTTTTTTTGTCGACTACAAGTTGGCACTTGACTGCTGTCACACCTAATGTTAAGTGATGATGCAGTCTAAGATGGAAGAGGGCTAACTTGTTAGGAGTGGGACGAAAATCCACACCCCTTTCTGCACGACATCGTACCGGAACGCTAAATTTGGCGCTTGAACGCTTGGCGATACGTCTTTTTCGGTAGGGTGGTAACTAGCCACGGCGAAAGCCTCCCACCAGCCAAACCAAGACAAATTAAGAAAAATCTCAATCTGCCCCGCCGGGAATCGAACCCAGGATCTCCGTCTTATAAATCCACCGCGCTTACCACTGCGCCACGGAGGCCGTCAAGTGTTAATTAACCTACCCTAAAAATGGATCACCTACATATATGTATAATATAAATACTAAATACATGTATAATATAGTCATGGTCTTTTAATAATGCTCGTATAATCGTTACGGAACATATTGAGATACGTCGCAGTGAGTGTAAATAAGGATGTTCAACGTAATGTTTACTTTTCCTATGTCAGTGTATGTTGTGTGTAATCCGTCGGGTTCATTGTCACGCGTTTCGCAAGAACAAGTGGCGCACGTGGATTCCTACAACACGGAATGACAAATGGGTAGGATGGTAAGAAAATGTTAGTTGTTGTTATGCGATAGATACATGTTTTATTTACTTATTTTAAGGGCAACGAGGGTGTATTCAATTCTATCACGAAAGTTATAATTGTCACTATTTATCATTATCAGCCTATTAAAGTCTGACTATATAGCTAAGTCTCTCTTCTTATAGAAGAGGGAATATGGAGCGTAAAGGCACCACGCTGCTCTAATGGGGTTATGAAGATAATGTTTAATTTACTAGCTTCATATCCCGATCCAGGACTCGAACCCAGGACCTCGTGCTCCAAAGCCACATAGGTTAACCATTAGAGTATTATGATTATAATATCCAACTTTCCTAAATATTATGCAATTTTTGATTAATTTTAATAAAAGAGTTATGAATTCCAATGTCCCATGGTCTTACTATACTTGAGAGTTGCGAACGATTAAATAAATTTAATTTAATTTTACTTTTTGTTTTCCAATATAATGTACTACATAATAGTAAATACAAGGTTTATCAAAACAAAAAATTAAGAAAATAACGCAGAAAATAGGTAAATTCCTGAAAACAACTTATATTATGGATATTAGTTACTCAATCATGACTCATCGGCTAAAAGAAACTGAAAGGAAGGCATAGAAATATTATTTGTCCCATATGCTCACTATAATAGAATCTACGCAGATGTAACCGAGGGGTACAGCTAGTTCAATATAAACAAAATGCAAGATTACTTAGGTATCATAACAGATACGCATTATCATATCAGTTTAAATCCACGTACGTATGCTCTTCTGTTATCAGATCCGCCAATATGATAACTATCAAGGAAGTAAAAATGGCATCATTTGATCGTTAAATGTAAGGCACCATCATCGCGATAATTTTTATTTCCTTTATCTAACTGAGGGTAATGTTATTAGGTACTACTCGCATTACGCGCACAGATAACAGTAAAATATTTTAATTACTTTGCTTCGATAACAAAAGCAAATTTGGAAAAAAATAGAAGGTATTTGCGATAGGCACTGGTTATCTTTGGACGTGACATCCGTTATCCAGCATGATCGGAAATCGTTGATAAAACATCCAGTGTTATGATTATATCTACTTTTGGGGCCCGTAGGAAATTCATAAGATTGGTCCCTCCGGTGATATGATATCTACTTTTAAAAGGTATATCCTCGATCCTCCGTAGTCTGTTTTAGCCATTGGGTGAATATGGCACAATATAAAATGGTTGGTCAGTTATCATCTATCCTTTACAATGACACTTACCTTGACCCTTAAATAGGAACGCTGCTTTAGACCTTCTGCATTTTGAAAAGCCATCTTATTACTACATCACCCTACCTAGGAGTTATACCATCATTAGCAGCATTTCTAAATGTCCCACTACGTGGCTCCTTAGCGGGTATTTAAAGTTTAGATGTATTATCTGATCACAATCAGATATTTATAACAATAACCAGGACCGACAGCTCAACGCGATTTCCAAGGCGTTGGGATGTCTATCAACTTCCTGACTCTGAGCTTCTACTGAGAAAGAAAGAAAAGCTCAAGGCCTCTTAATCCGAAGCCACTGCAGTTGTACCAAATGTACCATCAGATCTAACTTCAAGTATTTGGTGCAGTAAGTGCGATATCTCGGCAAAAATTCGTTTGTCCTTTTGATATTAGTCACGCGTTGAGTAGAAATCTGGGGGCGTCGACTGTTGCACGCGACGCCACTGTCGCTCTCTTCTGCCCTGAGAGGAAAACAATGTGATTTCTACGCTACGAACACGATAAAAAAGTGCTATCGTGCCCGTAAGCGATAATCATAAGCACGTTTGCTCACGACCGTTTTATTGTAATAATATTGTACATCCGAAACTACCACATGATAATATAATGGATTTGGTTGAATAATAATAATATTTATAACCGGTAGAATCTTATGATTAATGTATTATAGAACTTAGAGATAATAAAATCTGGTAATAAATAATAGCTAATCTTGTCGTTGCAAAAATATAAATTAAATTGACGCATTTAATATACCTAGTAAGTATAATAGATATCTATAAATTAAGATATAAAGAAGCTGTATGTCTGTATAATGTACATTGAGTGAAATTGCCAAAAATTGAGATAGGACGATAGAAGAAAAGGCAGAGGGGCCTACATGATCTAATACTATGCCGCTATTGTACATGATCTGGTTGTCAATATATATGTCATCAATCATCATCACGTCATCATTAACACCTGATGGACGTCCATTGCTAGCCACACCGAATGTGAACCGACAATAGATCCCATCTTCTGATATATCAATCGCATACTGAAGAAACACATCCTGATATAGGTCATATTGCCGGTTCACAGTAGATAGTCTTGATGTAAGGACCTCCAAACAACAGGGTCTGGGGCATTCAGCGGCTCCCTACAATTGATACCCTCCGCTTTAAGTCGTCGGTCAACATAATCGAGGGTCTAAAACCTAAATCTAAAATAGATTTAAAACTTAGGTCACATGTCGCATAAGATACTCTGACAGACACGAATTAGGGATAACAATATTTAAACTGAATTCTAAATTGAATTTATTGGATCCATTCAATGGTCATTCAAAGAATCCACCAAGAGGAACTTTTTCGTTTTGGTGCAAGGATCAAGAAGAAGCTTCATTGACTGTACAGATTGTGATGCACCATACTCGTAAATAGATACGTATTATTTTTCAATGGTAGCGGGAATAATGTTCGCTTTTCCTTGTATGTCATGGAATTCGCCAAAGCATCAGCTGTATCTGTTGACTGCCTCGTTGGTCTAGTGACTGCCTCGTTGGTCTAGTGGTTAGCCTATGTGGCTTCGATCACGAGGTCCTGGGTTCGATCCCTGGGTCGGGTCATGGAATAATTCTGAGCTTTTTCATTCTTCTATGAAATGTTCAGTACATTTCAAGCCCGGAGTCTGGAAGTTGGTGGTGTTATACCCCCGTGCCTCGGAGAGCACGTTAAGCCGTCGGTCCCGGTCACTATCATCAACATCTGATAGTGATCGTTAATAAAATGAAACATTATCACCCTAAGCCCGCCAACCCGCATTGGAGCAGCGTGGTGGGTGTACGCTCCATATCCCCTCTCCTATAAGGAGGGAGGCCTGGCCCTGTAGTGGGTCGTTAATAGGCTGATAATGATCAGCTGTATCTATCACTGTACTGTCGCCTAGCTGATACTCACGTCTATGTTTGCGCTAAATTTTTGTTTACTTTTGTCGAAAAGCTTTTATTGTATGTCCAATCTCAACAAATCAAAATACTGCTTTGAGTTTTGAGCGCTTTGACACAAAATACAACACGATTTTGGATACATTTAACACCATCTATTGAGAATGCTTTAGAATTTTTATATTATTAAGTTTTAGAATAACTTTTTTTTAACAAAGGCTATTGTTAAAAACATAACAAAGATAAATTAAATAAAGCCTGCATCAATTTTAATCTAGTAACTACCTGTGATAACCGCATTGAGATCCGTTTAGTCTAGAGATAATTGTGAGCAGGTTTATTAAACAGATTAATGTGAAACCAAAATTTCAAATATTTATAATATTTAGTGTACAGACACACGGTTTCCGGTCTTATATTATAGTATTACCAGACGCCTGCGGTTCCACCCGCGTATTTTTCGTTCCAGTGAGAATGTCAGAATACAAATCAACCTATGTTACTCCTCATGAATCTATTTATCATATACAAAAGATTTCACAATCCAAGATGTACTTTCAGAGATTACCTCAAACAAACAGAAAGACAGGCCTCCGTGACGCAATGGTATGAGCGGTGGATTTGTAAGACGGAGGTCCTGGGTTCGATTCCCGGTGGGGCAATTGAGATTTTTCTTAATTTGTCTTGGTCTGGCTGTTGGGAGGCTTTCGCCGTGGCTAGTTACAACCCTACCGATAAAGACGTACCGCCAAGCGATTTAGCGTTCCGGTACGATGTCGTGTAGAAACTGAAAGGGGTGTGGATTTTCAACCTACTCCTAACAAGTTAACCCGCTAACATCTTAGATTGCATCATCACTTAGCATCAGGTGTGATAGCAGTCAAGGGTCAACTTGTAGTCGATAAAAAAAAGACGGAAATTAAAAAAAATTAAGAAAATCTGTGAAATTAACAGTTTTAATTTGAATTTACAAACAGACACTTCAATTTTATTTATTTATGTAGATAGATTAACGTAATAAATATTGATGCGTTAGAATTACATAACAAATTGATACGTTCTACGAAACAATACACACACATAACCTGTTGCTCATAGAAGTGATAACTACACTTCAACAAACATGATGTGTCGATCATCCGAGCAGTTGTCATCTCTGTGATAAGCGTTATCGGCTGAACGACCAGCTGTGCCCCGGAAATTGAGCCGAGCAATGACGTCACTGCACTTCGCAACTTAAATTGATTATAATAGGAAATACCATAGTTCCTTATTAGTTATTACTAATATGAAGGATTAGAGCTATTAAATGAAATGCTTGTTTATCGTTTAGGAATTCTCACATCACGTGTTTGTTTATCACTTCAATACGTATTATAAAACAACGTCCCCCGCCGGGTCTGTCTGTCTGTCTGTTCGCGATAAACTAAAAGACTTTTGTGGGGCAAGTGCGAGTTTTCACCGAGCGACTGCGTAAAAACGTTCTCACTCGTAATAGAAAAAAAGCGTTTACTCTCGCTATAACTAGATGGCGCTACTCCAATTCCATATAAAATTTGCGTTTACTGTTTTCGGTATCGACGCGGTAAAATCTCACACTGGTTTTCACATATGGACATGAGGATTATAAATATTTGTATCTACGTATCGATTCTACCTATATCTTAAACATTTATTATCAGTGTATTTGGTAAACTAACACAGTTATGGAAATATCCTCATAATTTTGGCCACCATTTTTTGAATAAAACTACTACTAATAATAAAACAGGAGTACTACATGCTCTATTATTTGGGAATGGATGAGCTATGAAGTACCTATCTAACATATAAAAATAAATGCTTTGGAAAAGCAATTTTATTTGGATTTCCTTGTTTTTATTAAGCTACTCGTGTATAAATATATCCGTTACACTTTGTTATGGGCAAAGTCCACCTTTATTGCCAAGCAAGCGCCGGCCAAGAAAGGAAATGGCTAGAATTGCACATCGTAGGACAATACTACTGAGAAATATGATGCGTACTAACAAATACCTACTAGCCCGATTTAGTAGGTTTCAAGATTCAAAGCAATAGGTAAATTAATAATAATAACTCCTCTACACGATGGGCCATCGCGATGTTTAACTATGATGGGATTTTGTGATCGTGATCGTGATGTGATGATGTGGCGTCTGATGGCTTATGGTGATTGCCATGGTCTTGGGATGGCATCAATGTCGGTTTTTCGGCCATGCATTAAAGGATAGTGGGCCAGTGATGGCTATAGGCCCACACACGTGGCCCACTGTGTATTGTTTGTTCGTTTGTGATATAGGGTCTAGTGTATGTAAAAGGTCAAGTAATCACACTGTGAGGTTTGTTGAATAGTTTTTCTTTTTATATATTTTGTTGTATACATTATAAAAAATGTTTTCGTGCTAAATAGATACAGTAACGCAGATGTGATGGCTACCACGATTGTAATGTAACAGCGACAAATAAACACCGAACGATGAACGCCGTCGTCGTGTAAATAAGTTGCAATCGTAGCCACTCGAACTATGTATTTGATAAGCCAGTGCTGTCCCATCGTGTAGAAGAGCTATAAAATATGCTTAAGTGTGCAACATAACAACCTGTTAACTGACAAAGTGCTTACGATTGCTTGAACATTATTTTCTATACACGTGCCCAATAAATAGGTGCATTAAAACTATATAATTATTATCAGCTGACGCTATCTGTAAAGCGGATATTAAACAGAATTTATCGACAATTGTTATTCGTTTCGTGTTACTTATATAAAATAATATTATGACCGAATTGCAAACAGCGATTTTATTATTTCCACTTATATTTTTATGATCGAGCTGTTGGCTCTTTTTTATTTACCTACCTACTTACTTTTATTTGTTATGCATATATTACCTGTGACAGTTTTTCAATATTTTAAGTAAATTAATACGAGAAATTATTATAATTAGATACCGTGCCAAATGATGGGAAGATTTTTAGTTTTTCAAATAGGCCTGATTTTTTATCATGTTTAATACATCATAGCAAAACGCCAGTTTAAGGAATGCGACAATATCAAGATCAAATGTTGGCAATAATTGGTAGGAAATCAACTCAACTGTTAGACAAAAGAGATGCGGACAAATTTACAGCCGCACTACTTTTGACGCCAAATATGAAACAAGTTATTTAGGAACCAACTACAATACTCGCACTTATCACAGCACATAGAGTCGTCTATATTTTTTGATGTTGACTATATATCTAGTTATGTATTAGCATCAATCACGAAGGCGCATAGAGCTACGAGTTGATAAGTTGAAAGCGGAAGGGTGACGAGGCGGTCATCGCGGCCAATTGCTCCAATTGCGAAAAGAAATCAAGACGCCTCAGTGTGCGTGTGTTTGTATGTGTGGGTAGGCTTAGGCATGCTAGATGGACTTAATTTGTGATGAGCAGCTTGTAATTTGAGAAGTCCCCATTGTGTAGACTCCTGTCACATGACGCGTGTGTTGCCATATTATTATTTATAGTCTATAGTCCATACTCTACAGTGTCCCGATGTTTCGTGTACATTTGAGTTCATGGCCGCATCGTTCCAAATTTACATCTGGTGATCAATCAATTGTATTATTAAGTTTTCATACCTCACCTACTGATATAAAAACGCAGTTAGATAAATGCTTTTCTTTGTTTTTTAGTAGACTACTAGCATCAATTTGTAACATTACTCTTTGGCAACAACCGCAGGGTTGAAAGGACTGGGAACAAAAATGCATAGAAAAGTTTTAATTTTTTTGTTTATTAAATAACTGTTGAAATATGATACGTTAAATCGCTTGGTGTTACCTAAATCATTATCGATAGGGAGTTAACGTGCCAACTTGCCAATGTTACGAAACCTGAGTCAGTGTATTAAATATAGATATGAATTTGACTTCGCTGAAAAATATACTCAGGACTTCTTAGATGCAAATATAAGGCATTACCAACTGCGCCAGAGATTCGTTTTAGGAAGATGTAATCAGAAAGATAAGTTGGAGTTGTTACACCCCCGTGCCTCGGAGAGCACGTTAAGCCGTCGGTCCCGGTCACTATCATCAACATCTGATAGTGATCGTTAATAAATGAAACATTATCACCCTAAGCCCGCCAACCCGCATTGGAGCAGCGTGGTGGGTGTACGCTCCATATCCCCTCTCCTATAAGGAGGGAGGCCTGGCCCTGTAGTGGGCCGTTAATAGGCTGATAATGATGAATGATGAATCAGAAAGAATGATTTTAAGAACTAAATATGTACGTAACTTAGTAAATATTTTGTTTAAGTACAGCATCGTGTTTATTTGCTTAGCGAGCATTCTTGCAGCGTGAGTTCGCCAGCCGATGAGCCGACAGATGTTCGCGGTCGAAGTGAACGATGACGCCGACTGTAAGCGGAAGGGTGGCGGTGTGTTCAATTGGCGCAATTGCCAGTAATTGTGGCCAGAATGTCCGGGCATACACTCATATGGTCCGGGCGCGTCGCGACCCGTCGCCCGTAGGGTTGGCAAGCGCGCTAGGTAATCATTTTGTACAACATATAAATTATTTTTTGATTTTTCACCTCAATATTGTGCCTGTGTAGAGTCATGTCTCGCGTTTCATAGTTACTACACAAACATAGCATATTAAATACAAAAGTTAGGGTACTAGGTATATCTGTATATAAAATATTTATATATATATGATACAATATATCTGAATATATTATAATGTATTTGAATATGTGTATCTGACTCAGTTCAAATATTTTAATATTTTGTGAAATAACAACGAACGCCCTTATTTAGCGAGCATTCATACAACGTGAGTTCGTTAGCGGACAGATTTTAGTGACAATTGAGACAATTGTTAGAAAGTTTGGATTTATGTGAGAAAGAACCCTACCCAAAAAAAGATAAACAGAAATATTTTTCTATTCAATTATCTATTCATTATAGGCAAAAGAAATTATGTATTGTTTGCCTCTGCATTCACTATGCTAAGTGTTATTAAATTTATATCATAGGTCCTCTACATCGTGATAGCCCTCTATAAGGGACCACTGTGTAAATGACGAAGTGGCATGTAATGGTTAATGCCACGTGCGGTGGTCTTGGGATGGCATCATTGGACCGCATCTCAAAGGATAGTGGTGCGTATACACACGGCCCACTGCTCAGTATTTATTCGAACGTAAAATAATACAGTGTTTTGTAAAATATTCTCTTCCAGGCCAATTTCAAATATTATAAAATTTTTTTTGTAATATAATTAAAGTTAAAGTCTTATTAACCGACGAAAAAACACGGAGGAGGTTCTCAATTCGACACGTATATTTGTTTTTTTTTTGATAATTCTTTTTTTATTAGAAAGGGCATACATCCAAGGTGGTCCCATTGTCCTCATGTTAGGATCTGCTGATGATATCCTGGGGAAATTGAAGGAACTCTTCAAATTTTGGAGGCACGTTTACAGCGATTTCGGTTTTTGACTCGGTATCGGTAGCTTTTTGGCTACTAGTGCCATATAATATACTATGACAGTATTATTATTATATTATATTATTAGTATGGTGAGGCCCGCCGTAGCGGATGCACTTCGACCCCTATGGATCTTTTGTACTCGCCCCGCCCTCACCTCCCCTATATAAGTTCAAACACCCACACTAAGAGTTTGATGGTTGCTCTTAGGTTGGAGGCACAGTAATCTTCTGGTAGTGGATAGGCTACCCCCAGGAGATCCATTCGCTTTCTAGCCAATCCGTCACATTCACACAAAATGTGTTCTATGGACTCTGTGTCTTCATTACAAGCCCTGCAGATAGGATCCTCAGAAATACCCATTTTGCAGAGCATAGACCTGGTGCTATAATGGCCTGTGTACGCTGCTACAGCATACCTTAGCTGTTTCCTGCTCAGTTGACTTACCTTCGCTAGAAAACCTGCCTTTATATTACTCATGAACTTTTTTGAGTGCCTTAGACCTTCTACTTTGTCCCATTCTGCCTTTGTCATCTTCTCAGCATATGATGTCAGAGCCATGTTTATCACACACGGTGCAAGTGCGACACATGGCTCCGGGCCGATGAAAGGTGACTCCGAGCATGCCTACATGTCCAGGTACCCATATTAGTCTGATTAAGTTTACCTGCCCAAGACTATTTAAGCCATGCATACATTCCAGTACCAATGCAGATGAAGTGATCTTCTGGTTTTGCATCTCTTGAACACAGATTTATAGCATACAGTTCCGACTGGAAAACTGTAGTATATTGCCCTAAGCTATAGCTAGCCCTAAATCCTTCGGAGTAGACACCAGCTCCGGTACCTGATTGCATTTTGGAGCCATCAGTATACCAGATCAGGGTATCTTTGGGGACATAAATGTCATAGTTCTTTTGATACCATTACAGGTATGATTTTATCGCATCTCATACCTAGTATCCTATCTAAGTCGGTATTTGAGCTCAGTCGCATATGATTTGTTCTGGGCAGAAATACCTTCTTACAATCTACCACAGAGATTCTGTGCAAAGCTTTCCGTGCGCAGGTCTCAATGGCAATGTGCAGCTTATCTTGTCCAAGCAGTCTCACAAGTGCCTCAGTTGGAGTTGTCCTAAAGGCTCCTGTGATTGCCATACATCGTAGAAGATTTGCTTTACATGTTGCCAGCTTCGTCCGTGGCCACCATACAATGGCCCCATACGTCAGTATTGGCATCACTATCAGCTCATAGATCCATTTCAAAACCTTGGGTTTTAGCCCCCAGGTCTTCCCATAGCTACTACGACACATTGCAAAAACTCTGTAGGATTTGGTTATCGTAGTAGCCACATGTGGAGCCCACGTAAGTTGCCTATCTAGTGTTACTCCTAGGTATTTAACTTCCGTTGCCCATCCCAGTTCACGTCCATACAGTGATGTAGTTCGTAAACCTGTAAGATTCGTTTTCCTTGTAAAATTGATTACCGCTACCTTACTCGGGTTTATTGACAAGTGATTTATATTACACCAGTTTTCCACCCGATCCAGTCCTTTTTGCAGAGTATCAGACACGGTGCTCGGAAATTTACCATTAACTAGCACCACTAGATCGTCTGCATACCCTACCGTGTAGAATGGTCCCTCATTGAGCTTTACAATCAATGAGTCTATGACTAAGCACCACAGGATAGGTGAAAGGACCCCACCTTGTGGACATCCTCGGGTAGTCATTGCAGACAATTGGTCTCCCAGTAAGTCCGACTGTATCCGCCGGCCCTTAAGCATGCACTCTATCCATCTACAGATAGTGAGTGGTACTCCGTGTTGCTCACAAGCCGTCCTCATAAAAACAAAGGTGGTGCGATCGAACGCACCCTCAATGTCTAGAAACGCTCCTAGACATACTTCCTTGGTTTCAAGCGCACTTTCAGCTCGGGTTACCACATGATGCAAGGCAGTTTCTGTGGATTTTCCTGGCTGATAAGCGCATTGCAGGGGATGCAAAGGGTTTAACCTCAACGGCCCCTGCCTGATATATTGGTCTAACAATTTCTCTAAGGTCTTTAGAAAGAATGATTGTAGACTTATAGGCCGATATGATTTTGCCTCCTCGTAATTTGCTTTTCCCGGTTTGGGTATGTAAATTACCTTGACTTTCTCCAGATTCTGGGTATATATCCGAAGGCAATGCTTGCCCTGTAGAGCCTACACAGGTGTGGTAAAAGTTTCTGCACACCCGCCTGTAACAGGATAGGATAGACCTCATCTGGTCCCGGGGCTTTAAAAGGTTGAAAACTGTTAATAGCCCACGTTACAGTTTGATCGTTCACTATCTCCTTGGCTACATCCCAGTCAACTTTGGTAGTCCTAGACACTGTATCATGCCCAATAGGATCCTCCTCGTCTTCTGAGATGATCTTGCAATCCGGAAAGTGCACTTGATACATTACCTCTAGTGTATCCCTGCCACTTTCTGTTAGTTTGCCTTTGTCATTCCGAATTGTAGTCAACGGATTGACCTTAGTTTTCGATAACGCTTTCGAGAGCCTCATGGCCTCTGGGAGTGTCTCAACAGTTTCACAGTGCCTCCTCCAAGCCTTGCGCTTAACCCGTCTTACTGCTAAACTGTATTCGGTTAGTGCCTTGGAATACTCAGTGAAATCTTTTCGAGCTTTACACTTGTTAAAGATTCGCCTCGTTTCCCTCCGTAGTCTGTCAAGCTCTGGGGACCAGCCTGGTACCTTCATCGCTCGACGTTCCTTTTCAGGACAGTTGTCCTTCCACGATTGCGATGTCGCCCTCGTTACCTCGTCAGCTGCAAACTCTATATCTAATGCAGAGTTCAAGCTGCCTTCATGAGGTCCAAGATTCACGTCTAGGTCTTTCTTATAGTTTTCCCAGTTTGTGAATCTTGGATTTCTCCTCGTACTACCTCCCTTGGTTGGTCAGTTAGATACCTAAAGCATATGTAGTTGTGATCAGATAAGGAGATCTCATCAGACACATGCCAGTCTGTGACTCTCGAGACTGCCCCATTAGAGGCTAGAGTTATGTCAATTACCTCTGTCCTTCTCATGTTTCTGAACGTGGGTTTGTCTCCTTTGTTTAGTAATTGTAATGAAGTGCTCACCAAGAACTCCAGTAACTTTACTCCTCTTTGGTTTGTGTCTGAACTGCCCCAAACCACATGATGTGCATTCGCGTCGCATCCGATAATTAGGTCTTCACCTACTATGACAGTATAGTACGAGTACGGTACGTGACGATTAATCACTAAAAAGTAAGAAATAAAATTTTTTAACAAAAAATAGAACCGACTCAAAATGCACTAAAAAGTAAAAAATAACTGTGTCATTTAGTTGCTTTAATTTACTTAATTATATCTAGGAGTCGGTGCCAGCCAAGGTTTCTACTTTCAAGGACGTTACCTAGAACCCACAAACTGCTTTACTACGTAAAATAAATGTTCCTTAAACTTGGCTGGCACCGACTTCATAGATATGCTTAAGTAAATTAAAGCAACTAAATGACACAGTTATTTTTTACTTTTTAGTGCATTTTGAGTCGGTTCTATTTTTTGTTAAAAAATTTTTTTGAATTATTTTTATTACTTATCTTTTATGAAATACTATAAACTATAACTAAATCGAAAGTGTCACCCCTATGAATGGCAAGCTTACTCTGACATACACTGGGTATATCACAAACCCGTATAAAATATACTACACATGTGTGCGTGTGATAAACATTGATATGAGCCAGTCTTGATTCGCTTTCATGATTCTCTGCGGTCGATTATTAAAATGTCCAAGATGTAACTAGCTGTGTGCTGCAGGCATATATACCTTTTTCTTTGAAATTAATATTCTGCACCTATAGTAACATCAGGAAAGATCTTTTAAACATATGCATCTAAATCTAGTAATTTAGGCTGTACGTTGATCTTTAGTCAATTAGGTTCAGTTTTAAAACCTACGGATAGGGTTATAACTTATAGTGCCTTCTTCTATAGTACCTATCTTTACCATCATATTACCTAGCTGCACTGACTAAAATGGTAACAGGGAGTTTATTGAAATTTGTGAACGGATCTGCCTTTCAAACCAGTGATAGTGTCACTAAATGCTGACAGACTTGACGTTTCAAAAGCGCTTTTATAACAGCCAACTTTAAATAAATGATTTGAATTTTATTGAATTTTTGATAATAATATATTTTTTTAATATGTTTACTCATTATTGTAGGATTAATCTAATTACACTTATACTTATCAACTGTTTTTTCAGCACTGCACGAATGTACGAATGTTTATTTGTCCAAAGACACCTCCTATAACAATATAATACCTAACAATATTGTACTACCAACGTTATTTATTTATCGGCGTTTAACATAAAACTCCAAAGCTTTAAGTACTTTAGTTACAACGGGAGTCACTGTTGTCTGTTGTCCTGACGAATTGTAATATCTCATTATCTAAACGTTTTCAATAAATTCTTAATAGGTTCTGTTCTCGAGATATTGAATCATCACATAAGGAGTTGTTATTATAATAATTATAACTTCCTATAAACAAGCCCTTCTACAGATTACATCTTTAACGTTCACTGCTCTAGATTTATTCCTGTATCTAAATATATCAATTTTCCTTGTCTTGCGTATTGTAAAGATGTTCGCCACAATCCTTTAGGTAACTTATATTTAGTCAGATTAGATTTCTTAAATGAAAAAAAAATATCCTATTCGTTTCTTTTATTTTGTTAGAATCTGTTAATGATGATCATGTGCATATATATTGAGAATCAAATTTTAAAATGAAATAATTAAACAACTGACGACGCTAAAAAAATAATTAAAAAATAAGCTGTAGCTATTTTCCTAAACCTAAAAGACGTCGCTTTTATTTGAATGTAAATATTAAATTCATATTATTTATTGTTTACAGTAGTTGCGAGCCTGTTTATATTAGTTCTTTGGTATTTTTGCGTATCTTCCTATTAAGATTATGATAAAAAAAAACTAAAGTCGCTGTAGCATTTAAATACCAAGCATGTATGTATTTTGTAGGATGTAAATCGGAGCTGAGTAATAAAGGCGTTGTTGCTAGGTATTTTATGACATTAATCACTTTAAATATTTTCATTTTTTTATTTATTTTTTAAAAAATATTATAATGTAAGGAGGTAATAAAAAAAGCTTAGACCACGTTGGTCTAAATACGGAAGGCTCAAGATTGGATTACGGTGGTTTTGGGAAGTAGCATTAGGTAACAACCCTCAATCTTTCATATATAAAGCGTATTTATTAACATTCTTCGGGATAAAATAAGAAATTATAAGGCACGGCACATCGTAACTATATAGTTGCCTACCTTGTAGTAATTAGGTACTATTTAGTAGATTAATTAATAGATATAGCTGAAAATTTAAAGGATAAAATGTAGCCTATTTGTTATTCTGATATGTAAGCTATATTATTGTGAAGTTTCATCAAAATCCATTCAGAAGTTTTTGCGCGAAAGAGTAACAAACATCCATCCATACATCCATGCAAACTTTCGCTTTTATAATATTAGTAATAATACAATCTGTTTTCTTCAAACTTTTTTTTACCTTGGATTCCTGCATTTTATCAATAACATCATCATCATCACGTGGTGCCATCCTCTAAACGAAGTTAGGCGGTCATTATGCGAAAAGCTTTCCTATTTTCTACAACTCTCTTTAGTTGCGGATAATTGAGTCCGGTGCACTCTCTTATGTCGTCAAACCCTTTCCGCCTTTGACGACCAGGTGCTCTCTTGCCCTTTAGCTTTTCTAACAATAATATATAAATAATATAACAAGGATGGGCTTAACGGTTCCCTGTGATTGGTTGTAGGAACGCAGAACGCAACAAGAATGCATCCATATGCTCAACACTTGTCCTAACGAAAACTAAGAACATACGTACTTACAGTAATTAATCTTATCTTTGATATATTAAAATTCCTCCAAAACCGGAAGTATTACATAAAGATAAAAGAATATATTTTCTGTACGGAATGTTTACGTTCTGATTTTCCTCTTCAGTCTGAGTTGGGAGTTGTAGCTCGTAAGTTTTATAATAAGTTCAAATGGCTACAACTTAGACAGTTTATAATGCAGACCTAGTAGTACTATTCTACCAATCCCAAGGCTTGATTTAACCGCGCTTTGTCATTGGTTGTATGCAAATGCAATAAAAACGCATAAGTATACTCGAAACTTTTGTAGTTAACACGAAAAACGAGCAAGCGTAAGTATTACAGTATTCAAGTCATTATCTTATCTTTGATATTCAAAAAATCTTTTGAAAGCGGAAGTTTAGCATTTAGATAAGTGAAAAGTGTCATACTGTTTTCTGTACGGTACCTATGCTCTGATTTTCCTCGTTAGTCTAAGTTGGGAGTTGTCGCTCGTAAGTTTTATAATGTGTTCAAGTGGCTACAAGTTAGTCGGTTAATAATGCATATAGTAGTCACGATCGGTGCGCGGGCGCACGAGCGCAG
Organism: Mycalesis mineus; assembly: GCA_034621355.1. Lineage (NCBI taxonomy): Eukaryota > Metazoa > Arthropoda > Insecta > Lepidoptera > Nymphalidae > Mycalesis > Mycalesis mineus. The sequence goes on along the minus strand of CM067886.1, from coordinate 8,506,316 downwards.
GGCGACGCGGAAGTGTGTGCGACTTCCGCGTGCCGCCATCTTGCCGTCGCAGCGCGCAAGATTCGCCCGTCTGATCTTGCTATTGAATGTCCTATCGACATATTTAACTGTACGTGCTAATATTACATCGCCGGATCGCTACAGTAATTCAATGTAATGAATATTTCATTGAAAATGCAATCATAGAATGACAGGAAACTTATAATTTCAAACGGAGCATTTGATTCCTTAGCTGGTTTCTTAATCAATTTATGGAATATGGACTACCCAACTACTCATTCATACGGTTATAAATATAAAAATCAAATTCTTCTCTTCAAATGATTTCTTTCTTACTGGTTTTGTTGTGGAAATACATGATATTCAGCTAAAGGACATTTCTCAGAGAAAGAATATTTTGGACAAGAAGAGTGTTTTTACGGCAATCTTGCGAAGAATATGTTATAGTTACAATATTCTATCTGTAACATTTTTAATAAAATAAACCCTGAATTTCGCGTCCAATAACCGTCCAAATTAAAACAGCGATCCTGCGTGACTGCAAAATTATGACGGTAAAAGACTACGTCGGAAAACTATCCTTGGAAAGCATTTTATAGTGTCATTTTTATGTATGAAAATTATGATTTTCCGGCCGATCAGTACTTGTCTAAATAATTTTATGTGACAGTAAAGACTGGGAGACGAATTATGCTAAGACTCAACTCTTTACTACTAAAACAAATTACCTTATATACACGCGGAGGAAATATTTATAAATTTTAAAAAGCTGCGACCGTTCTAATCCTGACATAACCTATTGAAAATGTGGTATTAGTTAAGTAGATACCCATTTTGTTTTTAAATTTTATTTTAATTACGAATTGGATATTGTTTTTTTAATTACCTAACAATTTTATTGGGCAATCTCTAACACCTGCTATGATTTTTTTATAAACATAAAGTTGTAACAACAGTGCAATATGCATGTATGCACATGCAAGAATAAAATCAATCCCAATTAAGGGTAATCATTTCGCGCAATCAATAATTTACATGTGCATAATAACTGCTGTAACTATGTGAACTGTGCAAATACCTTTACCCTCTCTTTCTAATTACGGAATATGTGGTGGAACAAAAAGAGATGACCCAGTTTCAGGACCGGTCGTGCGAGATCGGGTGCGCACCGTTGCACATATTACGTGTTAGAAGATGAGGTTGTATACCGAACGTATGTACTCGCTTAACGGAACGCGTTGTCGATGTGAATTTTCTCGCCCTAGTATACCTAATAACTTTTTGCGTTGTTTTTCCGATTTCGTGATAAGTCACGGCACTTGTGTAACGGTAGAGTCGCGTATAATCGTGCTGTGATGTAGACGCTACCAATACCTACGCAACAGCGAGTTTATCTATCCGTATTTCACGCAATTTCACGCAACCGTGCTCGAACAGATTTTCAGTACCTGTTCGTTTTGCATATCGAGAATTTTGTAATACCGATTACAGTTTGTAAATCTAAGCTTAGGTAAGACTTCCGATAAGGCTAGACTGGCTATGGGCACCTACTACTTTTATTAGAAATATTATCGTGAAAGTAATTCGAAATCGATTTATTTATTTTGAAACAAAATAAATATTTATTGTTAACAATATTAATTGTTAAAGTAAATAGAAAATAGTATCCATAAAATCATTACGTATTTCTAACAAGAAAAACGGAACTTGCTTTTTAGTAACGATTTTCATCGCCAATAAACGAGAAACTGCAATTTCGTAACCTATCTGTATATGCCAGAGGATACAGATAAGTTTTTGCAGGACATTTCCACCCTATACCAAAAAAAGGCAGCAGGCAACTACGTAACCCAACGGCACTCGGCACTTCCTGAAGGTGGCGCAAGCGTGCGAATGTCGGCCGCCGAGCATTTCGCGCCACTTTCGTAATCCGTTGCGTGGTGCGACCGGCCGCCCGCTGCCTTGCCTGGCCCGCAGGAAGTAAAAGTTCGAAGGTAAGAAAGTAGGTCTCCACTGTAATTGGCAACGCGCCTGCATACTGATGGCTGCGTATAAATAGGCTGCCAGCACCTGTGCTCGCGACAGGACATGAAAAATTACATTCTCGTCCGATTGTCACGGCGGATTGCGGTTACAAAATTCTATAGTCAAAGGGCGTTTACTGCGAAATTGTTGCTCTGCTCTCGCAATATTTATTTTCTTTTGTTGCTTTCGTCAACCGAAAAGAACTTAAAACGCTTCAGTAAGCAATTGTTACAATAAGGTAGGTAACAACAGCCCTCGTAGTAGCCCTTAAGGCACTTGTATAGGCAGCAGATTATTCTAAGAATGCGTTCGTTTGAAAGAGCATCGCCGTCGCAATACGCAATCTCCACTTGTCCCCACCACTTGTTTGTTTGCTACATATAATTTCTTACGTACTCGTTATCGATTGCAGCGAAGCCCTCTGTTAAGTAATGACATGTAAGCGGTATTTGCTATTGAGAGGGCTCGCGCGGCACGTTCGTTACGTGTGCGTATGACATAAGTTGCGTAGGCAGCGGCGCGGGCGCCGGGTGACCCAATCTTTACGCGGTATAATAACGCGAACTGGGTCGAGCGAGATGCGCCGAAACTAATTGTTTGCGCAATTTTACATGACTCGCGCCACCTTCTGTTGTTTGGCTCGTTTTGGATAAACTAGCAGGGGACAGTGTTGCGTATTGGATGCAATCAATACAATCATTTCTCAATCGTATGCTTGACTTGCAGTATTGGGTAATATTCTGAGATTTTAAAATTCACTTCAGCCAATAAAGACCAGAACCGATATACCCTCAGCTCTATGTATCTATACACCTCCTTTGTGTTAAGGGTCTGAATTTGAATACGTTAAAGTACCATAGCTATCTATCTTATCTGTCTATTAAAACCTATTTTATCAGAGAAGTAAGTAAACAAAAATTATTTACGTGAGGTCTACTAAGAAATCGAATAAGAAAGGGAAGGCTTCAAGCCTTCGCTTTTGTAGTTGAGAAAAAAATTCATTATTTAATACTATTAAGAGAATATTAAGTCACAAATTCCTTTAAATGTATTACGCAAACATAAGTAGGGGGGAAGGAAGTGTAAAGCAGCTCTGAAGAAATTGGGCGGAGCGTGCCGACCGCCGCAATACAGGAAGCTTTGGTAACTGATGAGCTCTTGCAACAGACGGCTTCTCTGCTTTCAAAACATTATACGTGATAATATTATGAACTAGAAGTCATTCAATTTGAAGGGACCATATAACTAATAATTTCGAAGTTGATTTTATGTTTGTACAAATATGGCTAATATTTATAAATCGGGAATAGTTTATTTTTCAAGTCAAAGTGACGTTGATAGGCATCTTCGTGCATACAGAATGCGTAAAAATGGCTGCAATTTTTTTTATTGAATTTCAACTTTATGTAAAATGTATGTAAGTAATATTAGTCCGCAAGCCTTTTGAAATATTTCAAAGTTAGCCTAATTAAGCAACGATTAACAGCCAAAAGGATCAAATCCGAGAGATCTTGAGTTAGGTACTTACCAATGCTCTATATCATTACGCTTAAATCGGAAAGAGTAGGTATTGATAAAGCTCAAAAAGACATGGGTAATATTCTTTTTATTAAAAAAAATATTTTCCTTTGTGGTACATATTTTAAACAGAGTTACGTCACGCATTACAAGTTTCCGAGCGATGTATCTAGCGCGAGTGTAGAAATTAGCTTGCTGTTACTTGGTTTCGGTAGTTCAGGAAACGCCGACATATTTGCGACACACCGGAGACGCGGCCGACTGATGTGGAGCAACCAGGGGCTCGGGATTCGTTACGATACTGCCTGTTACTTTTGCTTCGAACTTTATCTAGAAACTGAACCGAAGTGCTATTCTGTAATTCAATACGAATGAACGCTTCAGCTCAGCTCCAAAACAAATTTATTAATTTTACATTAAATTGAATAGATATGGAAGTAGCTACTTACCTTGAAGTAACGTAGTCATTCCTTTTTATCTGTCTGTTCTTAACTTAGGGCTTCGATAGCCAATCATAACGTTTTTAAAAAACTTTGATTGCTTGAAACTAGGGTTGCCATCTCTAAAATTTGGAAAACAGGACAAGACGCGTGAAAACCCCGAATTTTAGAGTGCGAAAGCCGGACATGTCAACAAGATCTTTTAAACATGTTGAAAATGTCATAAATCACCTTTTTTGTTTGGAACGGTTCATCGGTTGATCGTGGTGTGGTGCGAGCAAAGTGCGTGTCTCGCGGGGGGCCCAAATATTTTTTATTTATTTATTTTTTAAAACCCGGTCTATAAATGAAACCTTCCCCGGACGCTCCACAGATGCCCTCTAAACTAGGACAAATCCAGAGAAACCCGGACGGATGGCAACCCTACTTGAAAGTAACATACGAATAAATAGAGGATATACCTACGCTAAATGATTCAGTTAATATGAAATTAATTACATCTCATTTAATAAAATAGATCAGCTAGAGATAAATATAATCCAAATCATAGCTCTCCGTCGGCAGTCGGTAAAAAGTAATATTTGGTTTCCGTAATTCAGGAAACGTTGCGGCGCGCTGTTGCCGCCTTGCGACACGCCGGCAGCCGGAGGTGACTGTGAAATGGAGAAGTTATAATATTTAATGAAGCCTTTGCGAAACCAGTGCCGAGAGCGATACGGCTTTACGATAGGAACCTACACGCTATGAGAATCTGAAGATATTTTATAGAATGTATTTGAAAATAAGTAGTTAGGGCTTACGAGCTTTTTTTATATTAACTTGCAATTTTAGTTTGTTTAGGGGAACTCTTGCAATTAAATATTACAATAACTTATCCTCAGCCAGATGATAAAGCCATCTGCGGTAAAACACAAGAGATTGACATTTTTATGTACTTATTTAGGTATGGACAAGACAAACAGGTTATTTTATTTGTTCATCCCATAATACGCATATCAAATAGGTACTTAATAGACTTTGCCGAATAAAATATAAAATTTTAAAAGGTTATTAATTTTTTTATATTTTTTTATAATTAATTTAGGTTTAATAATAGTAAAGTTAAATTTAAAGTCATATAGGTAAAACCTCTAAACATTAAAACGTCTGCACGTTAGACTTTGCTTCGAAAAAGCCATTTTCCTTTAGATTAATACCTATTTTCAAGTTTCTACTAAAAACTTATTTTTAATACTTGTACTTGAAAATAGGTATAAACATGTTGATATTTGTAACTTCAAAATTGTTGAAAAAATGTATTCTTACATTTTGTATTGGCAATGTTAATTCCTTATCCAAGTAGGTATATTCGTATTCGTATATGAAAATGAAAACGAAAAGGGTAGCTGTAGGAAATTCTGAATTCAAAGGAAGCCGGAAACAGGAAACATGGTAAGGGTTAGAGCGGAGACGACGCCCGTTTCCGGCGGAAGTGTGGCGCCAGGAAGGTGGATAGAAGATAAATATAGGACGCCATACTGCTGTTTGCGAATCGATAAATCTGATCAGTTTTGCATGTTCGTTACGCGCAGTTTCCGTCTCCTGTTTACCGATACGAATAGTAAATATGGAAAACATACTTTTAAGATCTTTAGAATATCATGTTAACTGCTTCATCATTATCATACCTTCATTTCATCATTTATGACCCGGCACAGCACGCACCGATGGTAGGTACTTAAGGACAAACACACAGCTAAAGCAATAATGATTTTAAGAGCAAAATAAAAAAAAATCAATGATATGTAATTCCTTAAGAAATAATATCTATTTCTCTAAGTTTAATCGCGCAGAACTCTAAAATCATTTTCGTCTAAACAGGATTTTACTATTTGGAAAGGCGGAAAAGGAAACACCGCTACAAAAAATTAATGTTGAACATAGTACCTACTTAAAATATTTTATTACATTATGATCCATAATATATTGAAACAAGTAGTTCTTGTATGCATATCATGGTAGTAGGAAATGGATTAGATGATTTAGATTCAACTTTATCATATTTTTACTAAGAAAACGAGATTTTAGACAAAAAGTGTTTATTTATTTATGTGACCATCTCGCATTCCTTTGAGGTACGTCAATTATTAGCTCCTAACTCTACGAAATGATGTCACAATCTTTTACGAATAAAATCTATTTTCTTTTATTTTATTTCGTAAGGGTACGTTCATTACAAAAAAACGTTCAGTTTAGCTCAGTCCTCCAATCAAGTAATAAATAAAATATCGGTATTTTCTATTTTTATTAAATTATTATTTATTTATTTGTTTATTTAAACAACTTTATTGCAAAACAAAAAGAAGGTACAATATAACTTAGAGCAAAAATAAAATTTATTCTTAAGCTAACTATTTATTTTATTATACATTTTATTATTTATAATATTTTTTTCATTTTGAGCGCGAGATGTATGAAGTCGGTGCCAGCTAAGTTTAAGGAACCTTTATTTTACGTAGTAAAACAGTTTGTGGGTTCTAGGTAAAACGTAGAAACCTTGGCTGGCACCGACTTCTAGATATGCTTAAGTAAATTAAAACAAATAAATGACACAGTTATTTTTTACTTTTTAGTGCGTTTTGAGTCGGTTCTATTTTTATTTAAAAATTTTTATTTTTTACTGATTTATCGCCACGTATCGTACTCGTACTATACTGTCATAGTATATTATACGGCACTAGTAGCCAAAAAGCTACCGATACCGAGACATAAACCGAAATCGCTGTAAGCGTGCCTCCAAAATTTTAGGAGTTCCTTCAATTTCCCCAGGATATCATCATCATCATCAGATCCTAACATGACATGAATTATCAAAATCGGACAACTCTGTAAAAAGTTATGCGTGGTCATACATAAAAAAAAATATATACGTGTCGAATTGAGAACCTCATCCGTTTTTTTCGTCGGTTAATAATTGCGTATATATTATCAAAAGGTTTCTTTGGAAAATTATACTACTTTCTGTAATTTGTATAATTGTTACCAATCCCTTTTACGAATGATTTTTTTCGAATCCTTAGTATTACCTATGTACTTTTATTATCTTAGTATTACCTATGTGTTACATATGTAATTCTTAAACTATGCCACTATTGGCATAGTTTAAGAATTGACTGTATAGTCTAGAAACGTACATCTAGAGTCGTTAAAGCGTGTCGGTCGGTACAATACGAGGAAGGAAACATGTTGATATTTGGCGTCATGTCCAGCAACCGGTTCCACAAGTGTTATTCCGAAAACGAGATGACTCTGGACTTTCCGGACACGATATTTTTACTTATTCGTCGTCTCCTCTACTTAGGGAACCTATACACCTAAATACCCTTTAAGATTACTTATACTACAAAATGTTACATGAAAAATTTCATTAAAACGTGACTATATTTACATACATTTAATTTAATTTTTTCCTTTTGTACTTTTGACTTTGTTATTATTTGTGTCAGTTAGTTTTGATTGAATTGGTTTTATTATTGACTTTTAAGTGTGTGTGTGTGTGTGTTTTTTTTTACTATTTTACTTTTAAGCTTGTAATTAATAAATAATCAATAAATGTTTCATAACGTGATCTATAAAAATAGTTCGCTGCTGTAATGCAGGATTTGGTGGAATATTTGTTATGTATATAAAAAATTTATGATTAATATAATTGTTATCTGAAATACTAAATGCTCTTAAGGAAAAAAGTAAAAACTAGTCGGAACAAACAGATAGACAGAAATTTAAAAAAATGATTTTTTTAATAATTATAAATAAATTTTCTTTCATATTAGTGAAAAGCTGTTTATTTGAAAATACAAACAGACCCTTTAATTTTATTTATTTGTACAGTTTTGTTATGCTAAGTTCTTCAGTGTGCAAGCTCACTTACGATCATTATTCGGAGGAGGATGACAGCTTTTTATTGACGGACGTTGGTGAAGGTCACGCGGAACATCGGTCTAGGCTGAGATGAGTACGGTCTGGTAGCGTACAAAGAAAAAACTTATAATATGGCACCTGTGTTTTATTTATTATGTTCGTTCCTTGAATAACAATTTTAATATGTAAAATTAAAATGTCCGTTGGTTTTTTTTGATGAATATTTTAGTAATTATTTTTAACGATGGCAACATTTTTATTTTATTTAAGTTGTTTTGTCTATGATTTATCTGAATTGTGTGATACGAGTATTTGTCTTGATTTTGATCGACATGATACCTATTACACTACCTAGAGTAAATTTGAGTAAATTTGACTAATTTGACCTGCTTTCCAAAACACCGTAAATCATTAATCTATTCTATATCTATTAATTTGAAGGCCTTCGTGGCGCAGTGGTACGCGCGGTGAATTTATAAAACGTAGGTCCCAGGTACGATTCCCGGCAGGGCCTATTGAGATTTACTGAATTGGTCCGGGTCTGGCTGGTGGGTCGGCCGTGACTAGTTACCACCCTACCGACAAAGACGTAGGTACCGCTAAGCGATTTAGCGTTCTGGTACGATGTCATGTAGACGGTTTCTACGTGTAGGGGTGTTGATATTATTCTACTCCTAACAAGTTAGCCCACTTCCATCATTGCATCATCACTTACCACCATATATGATCGCAGTCAAGGACTAATTTGTAATGAATAAAAAAAATTTACATTCAGAACTTTTTCTCACTTATCCTTTCAGCAAGCTCCTTTTTCTTATCAACTGAAACAAGGAATGTAGCAACAGTTATTTTATAAGTTTTTTCATATGACAGCGTAGGTACAACATGCAAGTCTTAAATATTTTTATTCTCTCGTTTTTATTTCATCAATATGGAGATGAGCTGATAATGTATACAAAGAGATGTCTCGGTGACCGCTCAGAGGTCAATGTCAGATGAATAACACGCCAATAAGATCTCAATATTTTATGAAAGCACACAATAAAATCACTGTACGAACTCCAAAATACGTTACTGTTGCTACGTTTTAGTTACGCCCAATGGACGAAGACTATCTGTGCCCTGCGGTTTTACCTGCCCAGATCTCTTTTATGTGGGAAAATCGGGATATTACACGCCTATGAACTGTGCCAGGCTATAATCTATCTCTCTATCTATATGTCATATATTTAAATACATATCCATTCATTGACTAACAAAATATGTTCATGAAATAGTCATTAAGTACTTTTTCAAGATCCTTCCTAGCTCCTAGGATCCTAACAAATAAGTACAACAAAAATTCTCGTACCTGGGACATATTTTACGAATCGATAGGTACCTACCGCTTGCTGCAGACCATCATGACGGGTAAAATTGCAGGATATTGATAATTCTTTTTATTATAGAAAGAAAATTATACTTCCAAGATAATTATCATTTTAGTTATCATTTTAGAATCTGATGATGGGTTGGAAAATCGAAAGACTTTTCAAACTTTAAAAGCACACATACAGCGATCACGATATTTTATTTTATCATCATTATCAGCCTATTAACGGCCCACTACAGGGCCAGGCCTCCCTCCTTACAGGAGAGGGGATATGTAGCGTACACCCACCACGCTGCTCCAATGCGGGTTGGCGGGCTTAGGGTGATAATGTTTCATTTATTAACGATCACTATCAGATATTGATGATAGTGACCGGGACCGACGGCTTAACATGCTCTCCGAGGCACGGGGGTGTATCACCGTCAAAGTCCATACTCCGGGCTTGGAATGTACTGAATATTTCATAGAAGAATGAAAAAGCTCAGAATTATTCCATGACCCGACCCAGGGATCGAACCCCGGAACTCGTGATCAAAGCCACATAGGCTAACCACTAGACCAACGAGGCAGTCAAGTTGTCGATACATCTAAAAAGTATGAAAAATAATTCTTAAAAAAATAAAACTGACTTCAATATGCACTAAAAAATAAATAATAATTGCGTCTTTTAGTTGCTGTAATATACGTAACCACATTTATGAAGTCGGTGCCGCCCAAGCTTTCTGCTTTAAGGACATTATCTAAAACCTACACAGTGCTTTGCTACTTCGTTAAATACACTTTCCTTAACCTTGGTTGGCACCGATTATATAGATATCCTTAAACATATTAAAATACCTCAATGACGCAATTATTATTTGATGGTTGGTGGATGAAGATGGTTTTATATTTATGTATACGATAGGTATTGACTCTTTGAGTGCCCACGATGGTCATTTTATAAAACATGTAGCTATGTCGCTTCTCGCACGCACCCTTCCCATGGCATGCCCATGGCAGTTTGAGCGAACATTATTTCCACTACAGAACAAAAAAGCGCTATAGAAGCTGTAATTCGGTAAACTAAATTAAATAAACTTAAAAAACCGGTCAAGTGCGAGTCAGACTCGCGCACCGAGGGTTCCGTAAATTTTAAGATTTTCGGAATTATTTCAAGATTCTAGGACTTGCTGCGATTAGTAATATGCGGCTTATATTGCTATATCCTTTGACTGTGTTGACTTAGAGGTTTTATTTTGTTAAAGCTTAAAGGTATTATAGAGCCAAGTTTTTGGTATGAATTTCAATTAAATACCTTTGCGCGTTCATGAGAAAAGGGAGTAAGTGTAAATTATTAAAATCATTATTATTATACGATGCAACTAAAAATTTACAGATTTTGTAATTTTTCCATTATCTGTGCTATATGATGTTGCTTCGTACCAAAATTCAAAATTCTAAGTTTACGGGAAATACTCGTTAGGTTTTGATTTAGTTGTGAGTTAAATATGCAGCTTATTTGCTATATCCTTTGACTGTGTTGACTTAGAAATTTTGTTTTGTTATAGCTTAAAGGTATTATAGAGTCAAGTATTTGATATGAATTTCAATTTAATACCTTTACGCGTTCATGAGAAAAAGGGGTAAGCTTAAAATTATAAAATGCATTATTATTATACGATGCAACTAAAAATTTATAGTTTTCGTAATTTTTCCATTATCTATACTATATAACGTTATTTGGTACCAAATTTCAAGATCCTAAACTTACGGGAACTACCCGTTAGGTTATGATTTACTTGACCGTGTCGAAAATTGGAGAAATTTTAGGCATAAACGGCTGTATCTTTTGATTGCCTTGGCCTAGAAGCTTGATTTTTTCACGACTCTAAGGGACAACAAACTTGAGTATTTGATATCAATTTCAGCTTGATATTTTCATGCGTTTCTGAGAAAAAGGGTCTTGACAGATAAACGGACTGACAACGAAGTGATCCTATAAGGGTTCCGTTTTTTCCTTTTTAAGGTACGGAACCCTAAAAATGAACACTTGCGCAATTTAAGGTTTTACCTTTGTTTTAGACAGGTTGATACGACAGGCCATTACAAGTAGTTGCTATTAATCTAATATTTATAAATTTTAAAAATTAGATATTGCTTATAATAAGTTTTTTAAGCATTAGCTAATAGATATAATTACTACAGCGTATTTTTAAATGCCATAAGTTTTCTTGGAAGTAGCATTGATAGTAATAAATAAGTAATTATTTCCTGTAACGGTATAAATAGCAACTATTGAAATAATACATATCTACCTACAAAAACCTACTTACATATTACTATACAAAAAATACATATTACGTATTCTTACCTACATTTTGCATATTATGCAAGTGCCAACCAGTTAACTAGTCACAAAACGAATTATTTCTAAGAAATAAATAAATAATACAATACTAAATTATATTAGATATCTAACAAATAAAACCTCGGAGCAATTGAAAATGGTAAGGCATTAAAAAGCCTTCGCTGACAAAAAAAATATATAAACAGTTGCTGTCTCTCAAAAAATGTTAAAATGTAATTATTTCCTAGTAGGTAGGAAATTCGGATAACGTTACTATGCATAAAAACTATTTTGTGACAAGAAGTGGATTGGATAATGGATTTGAAATTGTTAGTACCGGTACGGCTGTGCGTAGCTAACGCCATGCCTTCGACGTCACAAAACAATTACTGAGAAAAAAGTAGATTTAGTGAGATTAAAGTATTACCTAGAACCGCTTCTGATAGTGAATACACAACTTTTTTGTTGTTGAGATGTTAAGTGGCTGGTAAAACCATTGCCAAGTCTAATTGTTTAGAGATTAGTTCCTGTTTATGTTATGCCGATTCATTATTACGCATTATTAAGCTTAGGGTAGCTAGGACTTCTAAGGGGTTGTGGTCCCCACAATTCTTTTAATCTAAGGAGCATAATTTTGAGATTGTGATTATGCTTGGTTGCTTATTTTTCTATCATTTATTTGTTTACAATTCTTTTTCAACAATGATTATAAAAATTATAAAAAAAAACAATAAAATATTGTAAAAAAAATCCAGTTCGCCTGCTGCGGGGCCCGGGGGTCCAAGCAGCCGGTGGTCAGGGCTCCAGACTGAGGAACCTCCTTACAATACGCGCCGTTACAAGAATTACCGCCTTCTGTATCCGACCCTTGATCCAACAACTACGAGTAAGCCAAAGCTTTTTAAGATGTTGGTCAAAGCTTTTCGCTATAAGACCGTTGACTGAAACGACTATAGGAACAATCATCGTTGAATCAACATTCCACATGGAGGTAATCTCATGAGCAAGGTTTCAGCTTTCACCAGATTATCGTCATGTGGAACAGTAATATCGACAATCATTGCACGGCGCGTTGATCGATCAATTATCACTATATCATCTTTTTTCGCGGGTAGGCACATAAACAAGTAACACACGTTTTTTCTTAAGCTAGTTATAAAATTGTAATTTTATTATAAATAGTAAGAAAACAGTGATGAATTAATCGAAAGTGTACCTGCCAGCAGTGGATCCATTCAGCAAATTCATAAGTTGCAGCATATCTTGGTATTTATTACACTAATCACACTTGCATATTCACTATACAAAAACAACATGGAAGCAATTCAAGAATCCATTCAATCAATGACAAGTCACTTTAACATTCAAATGGCTGAATTTCAGAAGAGCTTGCAAGGGGCTATTCCTGCAACTAGCCCTACATCTAATATTGCCGGCCAATTTAATGCATTCAGATGTTTTGTACTCTCTGCACTCGCTGGCCTCCAAAAACAAGTTGAAGTCCTTGCTTTGCAGTCTGATCAGCTAGAGATGAGGAGTAGGCGCAAGATGCTACTTCTTCATGGGATTCCGGAGACTAAAAGTGGAGACAACTTGGCTGCTTTGGTTACTGCATCCCTATCCGATCGCCTTAATATGCCAGAACTACAAGAGCAGTGCCTCAGTCAATGCCAGCGACTGGGTAAGCCTAAAGTTGAAAAACCACGTCCTATTCTTATTAAGTTTACTGATAAGCCCACTAGGAATCAGGTTTGGTTTGCCAAGACGGCTCTTAAGAATACTGGCATCACACTGTCAGAATTTTTAACTAAAGGCAGACATGAGGCTTTTATGGCTGCACGACAGAAGTTTGGTGTTTCCAAGTGTTGGACGAGGGAAGGCCTTATATTTATTATTGGGCATGATGGTAAGCGACACCGAGTCACCACCTTGGCAGAAGTTAATTCCATCAGTCTGCCACAGATTGATATCCAAATTCCTGGTACTTCGGAGGCCTCTACTAACGCAAGATCCAACCCTCCTGCGCCAAAAACGATTAAACCATCCACGAGGTCTCCTGCAAGGCAAAAGAGGACTGCTCGGAAGTAAGCAGCTGATCGTCGTGTACCTATACACTATTTTGGTATGCATAGTTCCCTCGGGTGTTTCGGTTTCTCTTATCCGATTTGTAGTAATTATTAATATATATATATTTTTTGTTAAAACACCCACAACCGTGTATTTTTTTTTTTTTTTTTATATAAGAAATTTGTAACCACTTAGATCTTTCGTCATTTAACAAGTTTGTGTAATTTGTCAATCGAGAACATAACATTTCAAAGTCATCTGACATCTGTCACTATTGTCAATGGTAAACGTAGGTTCAGAGATTTGTATAGTTCGCACAGCTCTGGGTTCGTACGTATTTGCCTTAGACAAAAATTTTGAATTCAGACTTTGAAAAGTATATGATTTCAGCAAAATTGTTTTTTTTTTTTATGTCTTACTATTAATGTTTATTGATTTTGCGTATATTTACATGTTTTTCTTTGTTTAAGTCATAAGAAAGCGATTTCCTTCAATATGTTGGTAGGTCTGTACATGTTCCTTGATATAGAAAAAGGGAATATTTGTAAAATTTTATATACCTAGTATTAGTAAAATTGTATATATCTATATATTATATATACGTTATATATGTATTATTTAATTGATAGTAGTAATGACTTTAAGTGATAGCGATCACAATGATAGTAATTCAGTTGATATTGAGGATATTCATGTTTCGGGTTCGTCGGAGTCCGATGGTAGCTTTCACAGTGCAGCTATACCGCTGTGTACTGCGCTTAGTGATACATTTTCATTATTACATAAGAATTTTAATGTAGTGCACATAAATGCACAGAGCATTCCATCGCATTATTCGGACTTGTTGACAACATTTGACAGCAACAACATACATGCGATCTTAGTGTCGGAAACTTTTCTGAAACCCTGTCTTCCCTCAACCTCCTACAGTTTACCCGGTTTTCATTTAATTAGAAATGATCGTACAGGCAAGGGTGGAGGCGGTGTGTGCATCTACTTGCGTAGTCACATACCTTTTCGTATTCTCGATAAATCTCCATCTTTGTACTCCGAATCCTCTGAACATTGAGGTTAAATTTGGTCAAAAAACTCTTCTACTCGGGGTATTCTATAGTCCGTCACTTCATATAAATTACTTTGACACTTTTGAAACATTACTTGAGCATCATTCCTCCACAGTCGACCATACAATAATTATGGGTGACTTTAACACCTGTCTTATCAAAAATGATTTCCGTTCTAAACGCCTCATGTCAATTATTAATAGCTGCAATCTTACATTACTACCAACGCAGGCTACTCATTTCTTTCCAAATTGTATACCTTCTCAATTGGATCTAATGTTAGTCTCTTCATCTACTCTTGTTGACACTTATGGGCAACTCCCTGCGGAGGCCTTCTCTTACCACGATCTGGTTTATTTATCTTTCAGGATTCGTCCCCCCAAAGCTAAGCCTACTGTAGTTATGAGACGCAGTTTTCGAAATTTCGATAACGATACATTTTTGGCTGATCTTTATAATATCGATTGGGACGCAATTCTTGAGGCTTCCACTGTTGATGATAAACTTAACATCTTTAATTCTCTATTGACTGGCCTTTTTGACGTTCACGCACCTCTTCGACCTATTAAAATTAAACATCTACCGGCGCCTTGGCTAACAAATGAAATTAGGATTCTTATGTCTAAACGTAACGCAGCTAAAAATAAATATAAACTGTGTCCAAATGACGCCAACTTAACTAGTTATAAAAGACTTCGTAACAAGTGTAACAGAATTTGTCGGGATGCTCAAAAACAATACATACATTCTTCGATCGATCAGAATAACTCTTCAATGACTTGGCAATTTGTGGCTACACTTGGTATTGGTCGACGACGTCATCAACGTATATATTTTGCAGATTTGGATACACTTAATAGTCACTTTACAACTGCATGCACGTTTGATACATTAACTAGGCATGGGACACTTAATTATCTGAGGTCTTTACCTGCTCACAGTGGACCAGAGTTTCAGTTTGGCTCTGTTACTAGTGATGAAATAAGGAAACATGTCATGGCTATTAAATCAGATGCGATTGGTTGTGATGGAATTAGCCGAAAGATGATAGTCCTTTCACTTGATTGTGTGCTACCAATACTATCTCATATATTTAACTCTTCTTTATCTTCTGCTACTTTTCCGACTGCTTGGGCTAAAGCCTTCGTGGTACCTATACCTAAAGTAAGTAATCCTACGAATCCGTCTGATTTTAGACCTATCTCTATCCTTCCTTTCCTATCCAAAGTCCTCGAGCGAATAGTGCATCAGCAACTTAGCCTCTATTTAATCAGACATGATATGTTCACTCAATTTCAGTCAGGTTTTAGATTTGGACACAGCACTACTACGGCTTTGGTTAAGGTCTGTGAAGATATTCGCTTTGCTACTAACAATAAATTCCTTACAGTACTTGCTCTCTTGGACTTTAGCAACGCGTTTAACACCGTAGACTTCGACCTTCTTTTAGCCATCTTAGTGACTAATGGTGTGTCGTCATCTGTTATAAGTTGGTTTCAAACCTACTTAACTAATCGACAGCAGTGTGTGCGTTTGGACAATAGCATATCCTCTTTCATTACTGTTAAGTCTGGAGTGCCGCAAGGTGGAGTTCTTTCACCTCTTCTCTTTTCACTTTATATAAATTCTATTTCTTCTGTTATATCTTCCTCATACCATTTATACGCTGATGATCTGCAGATCTATACCTCAGCTCCTGTAAATAACCTTGTTGACGCCATAGAGTCTATTAATATAGAATTAAATAAAATTAACGCTTGGTGTAGATCTTTTGGTGTTCATGTGAATCCGAGAAAATCACAAGTAATTGTCATAGGTTCTCCTTACTTCGTTTCCTCCATTTCCTATGATAATTTGCCACCTATTCTTTTTGATGGTACAATTATTCCATACAGTAAAACTGTCAAAAATCTGGGATTAATCATAGATGACTCCATGTCTTGGGTACCACAGGTGACAGAGGTAAGTCGCAAGATTTTTTCTGCTGTTGGGTATCTTAGACGGTGGAAAAACTTTTTGCCCATTAAAACCAAAATTCTTCTGGCTAAAGCTTTATTATTGCCGATATTAGACTATGCAGACACTTGCTACATGGATCTCTCTGAGACTTTATTAAATAAGCTAGAAAGATTGCAAAACCTGTGTATCAGATTTATCTTTGGTCTTCGTAAGTTCGACCATGTGTCTCTGTATCGAGCTCAGTTAAAGTGGCTACCTATACGATCTCGTAGAAATTTACACGCTCTTTCGCTTCTATATTCTATTTTATATTATCCTCCAACGCCGCAATATTTGAAGGAGCGATTCAATTTTCTGGGTAGCAATGCTGAATGCAGCTTGCGGGCCAAAAACGATAATAAGTTGCAATTTCCAGTAAGTCGTACTTCTGCGTACAGTAGTTCCTTTACAGTTAAAACTGTAGCACTGTGGAATGATTTGCCAAGGGACATTAGACAGTCCGAATCAATGAATGTCTTCAAAAATCGTTTAAGGGAATACTACTTATCACTATTATGAATATGTATATATGTATTATTTTATGTAGGTTTATATATCTGTATATATACATTACCTATATATTTTGTCTTATTATTATTTGTGTATTATTAGTATGTAAGTGTATGTAGTCTATTTATTAGTGTGTTGCACTATCCGCTTTCCCTTATTTTATTCCAACTGTGCGGGTTGTCTGGAGGAGATCGCTTTCAGCGATAAGACCGCCCTTGTACATATGTAATCATTGTTTTATATATTATTCTGTTTGTTATTCTCTATATGTGTGCAATAAAGATTTTATCTATCTATCTATCTATATCAGTTCTGTTGACTACAATATACCTGTGAGTGATAATCGTTTGATCCCAGTAGAGCAACGCACTGCTATTTTCAAGAACTGACGCTGGGTCGTACCTATAGTAAGGGATCTCAAAATCGATAAGGCCATACTGAAGAGCAAGTTGTTGGTGGATTATCTTGGCTACTTGATTATGTCGGTGCAAGTATTCGCCATTAGCAAGATTACTTGGTTGCTTATTATTATTAGGCATTATTACTTTCCTACATCTGATCAGAAAAAGGTACCTATTTGAAATAGTATTTATTAATACCTTCAATTTTAGTCCATAGGTATTATCAATATGAATGTTTTTTTATTTACTTCAAATACTTAGAAAGAAGAAATTATTGCAGTTAAAATGTAATTACTCGTGACAATAGTTATACGACTGGTACCCTAATATTATACCTAAGTCGACAATTTATCGGAACCAGTCGTTAACACTTATTTACACACGTAGAGCAAGATCCCAGGCCCGACCTACTTCACCTTTTACTTCAGGATTGAAAGGTATGGGATAAGGTAGTACTAGTACATGTTTAGTATGCCTATCCTGTTTTGCCTGAAGGCCATTTTGCAGGTATCACGTGCTAGAGTTAGCTAGAAATCATCATACTTTTACTTATTTCTTTGGCGCTGATATTTGTATGTTGTATAAAGGATTGTTAAAAATTGATAAATAATCAATATTGTCAGACATTTTTACCGGTCGCTTAGAGCTCTCAAAAAATAATGCAGCGAACTGATGCTTTATTTTCAGTATTGATACATAAATATCAAAATATGAATAAAAATATAAAAGTCTAAAGAAATATGTAAAATTAGTATTTTTTATTTATCTTTAGCACTTGGTACCTGCGAAATGGTCCTAACCATTTACTTATTATGAAACGTACACAATTGTACATTTTAAGATTTTTGTCTAATTTTTATTCGTAAAATTCGCTGTCGATATCTAGTGTGAACACGCGTGCCCAGCTATTGAGAATCCTTTTTCGAATCGGAATAGATACCTGTTCCGAAGTGGGATAAAAATGATGGTTGTTTTACAGTCGACTTTAGAACTAGACGAACCATGGTCGTGACATTGAATGAAATGATTCATTCCAATTTTCAGTCTATCAACTTCTTATATATTTGAATTTTTTTGTTCAATCAAATAGTAAATGCCATTTACTATTTTCGATGCCCTTTTTGTCGCTTCCTCCTTTCAAATGATTTACTTTCGAAGCGCTCGATTAATAGAGTAGGTATTTCCAAACAAGTAGTAACCAAGGAAGTCCTTTTTATAATAGATAGGTACGTTTTTGCATTACAATTTAATAAACAGGCAAAAAGATGTAGTGTCTGCATAACTTTGTAATTTCCGTGCCTATTCTATTGCTGATTTAATAAAAAAGGCAGTCAAAAACCTAGCAGAAACAATAAATTTATAGACCGCGCAAGCAGAAAATGTTCCAGAGTTTTGAGTTCTTTGTTCTGCATTCTGTGTAATGTTTGGAATTTTATACCAAAGTCCAGCACGCACAGACTGACTTCTGATCACCAGCTATCAAACGCAAAACTTAAAACTCTTAGACTTTAACTAAGAAGTCTCAAAAATGCATCATACTCTCGAATGCCCTTAGAGAGTATTCTACTACTGTACCGTTCTAAATGTTTGATTGAGTCGGTAAATTAAACCGCCAGTATTGTATAGAACCTACTAAATAACCGGTATCTTAATAGCCTTCTTTAAAGAACATCTTTGTTTACACATATCGATATGAGCGCATTGGCACCGCGAGTACAGTACTGGTGCAAGCGGAGTAAAGTACGTCGAGCTTCAGTGTTACCAACTACAAAAAAATATTTACCCCTAAAATAAAATGCAGAAGCCTTAAAACTTCGCAACATTTACAATAAACTAGTCATATTTTTTAATACAACCAGGTAGTTAATAATATATTTACTTTGCTATTTTGAGTGAAAAACCGACAAATAAACGATAAAGTTCCACGTCCTAACTAATAACCCTTTAGGTACGTTGTGAAGTCGCACATTAATATTGTAGAGTGACAAACTTCGATTGATGATGCTCTAGTTTCAGTGTGAAAAGCACGTGAGTTTCACTTTAATAAATAAACTGATGACGATGTGATAATAAGTCCCGTAAAATAAGGGAGAAAGCTCCTAAGCAGTACACCCTGTGCAACGTCGTGGTACGCGTCGGTAGGTACATGCGCGCGCGGCGTGACACTCAGCCGGTCCAATTGGTCGAGATTGCGCGTTTCCGCCGACCAACTTCCGGCCGATAACAGCAAGATCGCGACTCGGGCCTGGCAACGGTCAACGTACTCTGGAGGCTACTTAAAACGCATTACGAATAAACCTAGCTCACGTCTAGATAAAATATTTAATCTGACAGGCCGTCCGTGATGTCTTATGCCTCTTTAAGGCCTCGTATTTACATTAAGCGGTCACTTAGAATGCAGTCGTGAAACTTATTTTGTGCTTTTTTATATTGTAGTTGATTTATCGCAAGGGTATTTTTTCTGTTTTTTTTGTTGATAGATAGATAATAACTACTTTATTTACTTGAAAAACATCTGGATAATAATCTAATGGGTATTACTAATAATGCGGAAGAGTTTTTGTATGTTGTTGTACTAAACTATGGAACTACTTGCCGGATAAGATTTTTTGTACCCAAATAAATGAGGAATAAATAGTGACTATTTAGCATTAAGCTATACTAACTCTCATTTATAAATCGGAAGAAAAAGCGCCAAAACTGGTTATTCGTGTTAATTATTTTATATTACAGAATGTGTAGTGTAGCAAATGATAAGTCAAAATTGATAAGCTATAGCTAACTGCTTAGAACGATATTAACTTTGCAAACTTAGAATTATCTGCCTACTCGCTAAGGATTGAACTCCGACCTTCCTAATAATGCTCTTAACCCTTACTTACACTTTCTTGCTAGTAACTTGTCAAAAAACTCAATGTGTTAACAATGAGTTAAGTAAAACTATGTATAAAAGTTATATAATACATAGTTGTACTACAAACTATTAAAGGGCAATAAACACACTACATTAGCTTTTAATTATATAACGCTTAATATTAAATTGTTACTACCTACTAAACTATATAACTACCTATTATAATCTACAATAGGTATATCAGGTTAATTGCGTCCATGTACTATGCACATTATTGGATATTGGGTAGCTAATAGTTACAAGACTGCCTTGGATATAACTTTAGCTGAGAGACAGCCTCCCACGTGCCTTGTATCTACCCAATTTGAGTTTAATTTGTAAGACTTCGTCTGCGAGAATATCAGAGTAATACAACCTTTTCACAACTAGCAAGGAGAAGAAAATTTTACGTGAATATTTTTTTTAGGAAATATTTACGTATAGGTACAGTTTACAGAAACACAATTACGTAAGCCTTCCTCATGAATCACTGTAAACCGCAACATTATCGATTCAGTAGTTTTGATTAATCGCATTTTTAGACGTTTTAGTCTAGGTTTGTAGACAGTAGGTCTTTATTTTATAATACTCGTATTTTTAATTAGGTAGGTGTAGCAATGTTGAGTATTCAACTGTGAACTGAGTCAAAGACATCGCAACATAGCTCTGATGCTATAGGCTTTATTGAGACTTGAGACGATCCGTTAACAAATGTAGTGGGACCATGCTATCGCGTGATACACGCAGGAATCCACGCGGGAGAAATATTCCGAATGAGATGAAAGTCTTGTATACAAACACGCCAGCAGTTCAAATTGATAGTTACAATAAGGCGCACATTTTAAACAAGAGTCATAAGTAAGGAATTTTAACACCGTAAGATTAATTAATTATTATTTATTAATGTACAAAGCACACGTGTTTGATATTTACATAAAGGCACTCTTATTCACCTAAAGTATTGTTATTCAGAACTCTAGTGTTCTCTAGAAATGAGATCTCAATCGGATCAAGAAAAAAATGTCTTTATTAAGACTTGCTAGAGACCTCAATATTATGTTATTACACAAATACTATTCATAAATAATATGTTTACATAAATAAGTTAAACGAAATTATTAAAGTATGGATACAGAATCCTGCATCAAATGACATTTGATATAAAAAGTAAAGTCCTGCACTTTTGTGTAATGTCCTTGTTATTTTCAAGGAAGATCCGGTGCTAGGTGAATCACCTTAAAGGTCAGACGCTACTGATTTATCATGTAAACGTGACATTCCATGTTACAGCTTATCTCGTCTAATATATCACTGCAAAAAGAGCCCGTTTAACACATTAAGGTTACACACTACATAATACTTTTAATTATGTTTGCATACACATTTCAGGTTTCAGGGGACTCACTGAAGGTGTCACCGTTAATTTGAATTATCTTTCGTTCCTGAAATTGGTTAAGTTGTAACGTAGGGGGTTTGGTTAGAAAGGAAACCGCCTTAGTTAACACAAAAGAAATTATATTCATAAAAAATTATGGGCCGTGGGTGTAAGGCCCGCCTAATTTAAGCCTCGCGCAGTCCGGTACTTCTCTGGAGCCGGGCGCGACTCGGCGACAGCTGATGGCCGGTCACGGGATGGGATTGGAAAGTACTTGGTTATAATCACATCAGCCTATGGACGTTCACTGCTAGACATAGGCCTTTTTAGGAAGTTCCAAACACAAAGATGCTAAGCAGCCTGTGGTCAGCGATTCCCTGCGACACATTGAATGTTTGTATATTCTATTAGACGATAATATATTTATTGTATAATATTAAATATTATAATATGCAGATTCATACAGGTGTTTTAAGGGGGGACTTCTCTTTGTTAAAATGTAACTAACGATGTTTTAAACCTAATGTTTTATGTACTAAGTTATTGGTTATATCTGATGTCTGTTATAACGGCAGCGAACGTATATATAATATGTTTAATCATTAGGTGTGAACACACAAAAGGAAATAAAATGGATGTAATTTTAATATCGTGCTCGGACATATTGCGCACAAACAGGAAAATGAATAATTTCACACATATCTGTTGTTTCTCGTGAGCCGTGCTAATGATAACTTGATTGTTAAATAATGTATTTTTTATCACATAGCTAATACGCGTGTAATCTTAGACTATGTATTATGTACTTAAGAACTGTTTAAGATAATGTAGAAACATTTTTGTGAACTTAATTTACCTACACTTATTTTAAATGTACCTTGGTAGTTTATTCTATCAACGCAGTCATCCGAGTTTTGACTTGGCACCGAAATTTAGACCTATTTAACCGTCTCAAATTAAGCTTTGTTTGACGGATGGATATCTATCGAATGTCAAACTTCTTGGATTTAAGTCCTACATCTTAATGAATAGAACAATAACCCAATTTTTTGTCTAACAATTTTTAATTTTAGATCTGCTTTTGGAAGCATGATGATGATTATGGAAGATGTTAATGATATTGGCCAGCCATCAAAACATCAATATCTGTTAATTATAATAGTTAAATATTTAACATGATAACCTTTAGCTTAATAAACTGCATAAACCCTCTCTTATAAGAAGAAATACTTTGTTCTTTAGTAAGCCAGTAAAAATAATTAAGAAATCTCGAAGATTTTTGCAGACAACTAGCAACTGCATTTCTGGCTACTTTAAACATTTTAGCGTGATGACACTCACAATATTTCCAAGAATAATTAGACTGGTCACCCTACATAAAGGAAATAGCTGAGAGTGGCGAGGCGCGATGGCAAGCGGAGCGGAAGTGGCGGCCGTTCCCACGGACATTCATCCGTTACTTCACCTCGGCGTGCCTAGCTTGGTTGTTTCTGATGCACTTTCTTAGGACATACTTGTTTTTTTGAACGACCAGCATTGGAATTTCCGAACCGAATATTTCAACTTTAAAGTTGATGCCATAAATATTTACCCACTTTCGAATTGACTATTAAGCTTCTATAACTGCTAATATACTTACTTAGCTTGTTTACAAGTATATCTTCGTTGGTCAGAATAAAGATTTTTAAGGAAGATCCCCCATATTTTTTAATACAACCAATTGACCCCTTGAAATACTTGTAAAAAACACTATTACTTAGCTAGCTATAGTACCCGCTATAAGCTATTAACACTTTAAGTTATTCAGATATATTTATATGAATGCAAAATTTAGTTTATAGATAGATATATCCATATTAGCTATGACTCTATCATAACTAATACATAAAAAGGTCCCACATTACACAAGGTAGCTAGTATGTTAGTTAGTTTAGGCGATAGTAAATCAATCTTAGTACATTGCTATGACTAGCGTTTCTTCGACTACAATAACAGCTACTATGTTCACGGTTCTACTCGTAAAAGCGAATACAGTGGCTGTTTACACAAGTTTAAATATGATCGTGCGTGGACGTCAGAGTTCATAATCGATGTCATTGTTCAAAAACTGGACTGATCCGTGAGCCCGCAATTGGCCCAACTGATCTCATTGTTTAGTCTACATCTCGCGCCGATAATGTTGTTCCTTAGAATTTGATCCCACTAATACACTGTGTGTACTACCAACTCAATTTTATTACAATACTAGCTGTGCCCCCGGTTTCACCCGCTTAGTTGCAGTTCCTGCGGGAAAATATGAGATAGAAAGTACCTAATCAATGCTTTAATCTAGTTATCTGTCTTCATTTCTTTCAGACAAATCGGTTCAATACTTGCAACGTAATGAAGTAATAAACATGAAAACAATTTCTCACACATTCCCTTTTAGTAATGGTGTCGAACCTATTCCTAGCGCAAGCCTCGGGCTTAGATATGAAAGAAGAAAGAAAGTAAGGCGAAGCCATACGAGTCATTTTAAGACAAGAAAATTATGGTTAATGTTTTTATAAAAAAATACATATTTCTAACAAACTCTAGTTAGGAATATGGCTATCAATTTATAGATATAAATAACTTTCTAAAGTTATCGTCTACAAAATCTTTACAATATCGTGTTCAATAGTTAAATTAATTATTCCTCGATTTACTCATTTCCTTATTTTAATAAGAAGCAAGAGTTATAACTTATAGCCGAGATAAAAGTGAGGAAGAATTTTTTGTCCATTTAATTAACAATTTAATATTTATTTGAGAGAAGCTGCTTAAGGATAATTCACTTACAAGCAGGTTTTCAACCTTTGCACAAAACGATTGCTATCAGATATTGCAATCTCTTGAATGCTAAAATGTTTGCCGAGTAGGTATCTATCAGCAGATAAACGTAACCTTGAACTTGTGATGCCCTTTGTAGCTAGCTCTACAATTGTTTTCTTTGCTGAAACACTTTCGTTCTTTTGTCGATTCAATCAGCTTCCAGCGGCTACAGGTTTTTTGTTACTTAACTTTTTTTGGAAGTTCATACTATGCTTTAATTTAAAATATAGATTTCACTATCTGATGACTATCCCTTAAATAAACTTAAATACTTCCAATAAAAATAAAATACCCAATCCCAAAGTACAGATCTTTTTTTGAAGACAGTATAGGTACTCTTTCTCTTTTCTCAAAATGATTAACCAGTATAGAATAGGTTAGGAGGAAAGGTGGTTTAGTTATAACAATAACGCAACCTGACCGAGCCTCAACAGGGCAAGCCTCCCTTTTAGAATAGGAGAGGAAATATGGAGGTTAGATAAGCGCATTACGCTCGACTATGCGGATTGACGGGCGGCTATAATGTTTTACTCTTGTAACTATCAGTAGACTAGTAAATTTTAATGATAATGATCGGTACCGATAGCTTAAAACGTACTGTCCAAGTTCTAATGCATGATCCTTCTCTATATCTTTCTTGAAAATAAAACTCAATGTTTTATAGCCCAAATGAGTACTCGAATCCACCTCGTGTTCCGAAGCTGGTAGCTGCTAGTCACGAGGCAGTCACTGGTAATGCTTATAAGTAGGTAGGTATATAAAAATGTAATAAGGTTGAGCATGAGGCAACCGGTCATTGCGCTGCTGCCATGCGTGACGGCGACTCCCGAGGGAGCGGAAGTCTTGCGCGCTTCCGGACGCACGAGCCGCAGATCCGCACCGCGCCCGCCTCACGCCTCGCGCCTTGCCAACGGGGACTTACACTTACTTACGTGCTTACAAACTGGAACATCACACTTGGATGTTATTCTCAATGCAAATATGTAGTAAGAAGAATGCCTCTTAGTTGAGGTTGCTGCAGTGTTGCAGCGCGGAGTTAGCCCGAGCGCAAAAGCTCTGTCTGAAGAGGTTTGTTTTTAGGTTCTAGAAATTTTCACTCCACTTTTCTTCGTCTTTTTTAAGATTTTGTGGATATGAAGAAAGTTTAGTTTGGATTTATATGGCTATGGTTAAAGCTCACTTCCATATGATTTTAAAAATCAGTTTGTTTTTATAGCCTGAGCAATGATGTGGGTAAAATCATTAAAACTTAACTTTTGCACAAGTCAATTAAGGCCCTTTTGGGTGTTATGTATGTTCGTAAAGAGTTCAAGATTTCGG
Organism: Mycalesis mineus; assembly: GCA_034621355.1. Lineage (NCBI taxonomy): Eukaryota > Metazoa > Arthropoda > Insecta > Lepidoptera > Nymphalidae > Mycalesis > Mycalesis mineus. The sequence continues at coordinate 8,480,254 of CM067886.1, read as the reverse complement.
GACTCCTATCTTAAGTCAAGAATTTCGTTACATGCAGAATAAAGGATTATAATTTTGGTTAACTACGTTCTGGTACTTTACCATTTGATTGAATTTTTAAAGATTACGTGTATATAAAGGTTGAAACAAATAATTATGTAGAGAGATAACGTTTTGTTCAGCTTTTTATACGTTCGATAATGCAGGAAGAAAAGTACAAAACTTTTCTTAGGCCCTAACTTTTTCTGAAAAGAGAAAAAGCAAGAGCTCACGAAAGAAATCCGCTCCTTTGAGGTAGTAAGTAGTTCCACTATTGTATCACATTTACTACGTACCATAATCTATTTGCTTATGGTTCTTAAAAACGAGTCAAGTCGTCATTATTTTTTATTACCTACCACATTAAGTAAGGAAATAACGTAAAGGAAGTGCACGTTAGAGTAAAAAATAAATTGCCGTTTTTATACAAGTATTACGTTAAAATTAAACTCGGCGTCAAAAAAATCGCACCTCCAAGAAAATCACGTTCAAATGTCATTAGCTCTTGATATGCACATGCAGTCGTATTAATTATAATTTTATTTAAAAGGTTACTTAATTAACTTAATAAAAAACATTATTTTTCATTATCAAATAAAACCTAATGCAACAAATAAAGTGTCACAAAAATTCTATGGAAATTTTGCTGCTCGGGAGTGTCGCGAGTTGCGCTACCTTTGTGGGTATAAAGGGGTCAACACGGGGTCAATGTGGGTCATTCACTATTAAACCGCTAAAGAGGACACACGCACTGATTTTACTGAAGAAAGAACATCTGTAAAATGAATACTACAGCTGATGAGGCCGCTCAAGTGCTTGCACTACTGCAAGCAGGGGTGCGGCAGTGTGATGTCGCCCGGCAACTGAGTCTGAGCCGTTTTTCGGTTCGAAGAGTCTACCAGCGCTTTTTAGAGACCGGTGGCTATATCCGGCGACATGGGTCCGGTAGATGTCGCTGCACTTCGGAAACAGACGACCGGTTGGTTGTATCGTACTCTTTGAGAAATCACTTCTCAAACGCTGTTCAGTTGCAACAGGAGCTCCAGGCAGTTCGCAGACGCACCGTGAGTATCTCCACGGTTAGAAGAAGACAGAAGGAGAAGAACATAGCAGCCCGCAGAGCTGCTACAGGTCCAAAATTGACTGCAGCGCACCGGCAAGCCCGCTTGCAGTTTGCTCGCGACCACGTCGATTGGACCATTGAGCAGTGGGGAGCTGTTCTCTTCTCAGACGAGACACGAGTGTACCTTTTCTGCAACGACCGACGAAGAAGAGTATACTGGAGGCAGGGTGAACGTTTCGCCCAAGCTTGCATCCAGGGGACGGTGGAATATGGAGGCGGATCCTGCATGTTCTGGGGCGGTATGTCGGCTGCCGGCAAAACCGACCTTGTCTGCGTCTCCCGGACCGGAGGTGCTCGCGGACAAGGGTCGCTGACTGCTCGCCGCTATATCACAGAGGTCCTGGATGTGCATGTGGTCCCTTTTGCCGAATTTTTTGGCGAGGGGTTCACATTAATGCACGAAAACGCTCGCGCTCACACTGCAGCCATCGTGAGCGACTTCCTGCGGAGGTCCCAAATTTCTGTGATGCAGTGGCCAGCGAGAAGTCCTGTTCTGAATCCGATAGAGCACCTCTGGGACCGTCTTAAACGTAAGGTTCGATGTCGGGATCCGGCTCCTTCGACTCTACAGGAACTGTAGAACCGCGGTGATTGAAGAAAGGGGTCTTATCCCTCGAGAAGAGCTGCTGAAGTTGGTGAGGTCTATAAGGGACCGTATTTAAGCCGTCATCAGGGCAAGGGGGGGTAACACTAGATTTTAAGTTAATTTTAAGACACTTTTTGTACATTTTTTTTGTAAATTATCGATTGTTAATTAGTACCTAATTAAGAATTTTTATTATTTTTCAAATTTTGATGTTTTTTGTATAATTTTAATTAAAAAAAAGATTACACTTAATTGTTTTTTGATAGTCCTTTTTGTTACCTTTCTAATGATACCTAACACTATCCTCTACATAAGGTTTAGGAATTTTTGAATACGATTTTTAAAAGGTGCGATTTTTTTGACGCCGAGTGTATTTATAAATTCATACCAAAAATATTATACAACTGCTTGAATACTACTTTTTATCTCACTAACTGCTACATCTTTGAACCAAACTTATACCTATAAAAATAGGTAGCTACAAACTTTGCACATATAACATTTATTTATTTAATCTTATTTATAAATAAATATAAATAGATATCAACTTTTTGCAAATATGGATAAGAAAAAAGTTGATATCTATTTATATTTATTTGCTTATCCATATTTGCAAAAAGTTGTAGCCAGTCAAAATCTACCAAAAACAAATTACGTGTAACTAACTTATACATTTAACTCGTCAAGGATCCAAGCGACAGCCACATTTTAGATTTGAAGGTAATGTGAAAAACTATTAATTAAATTTAAGTTCAAACCCCTTTTTTGTTAGTTTCTTTTACTTTCGTAGATATTTTTTCTATTAATTTATCCAAGAAACAAGCGAGGGCTCAATTAAAAATTAAAATAGGTAATAATCCAAGAAAACTATCAATCAGTAACCAATGCGAAACTGCGTATGAGTGGATTTTACATAAAATATCATAGATTAAAGACAACTAGATGGAGCCCATAGCGTGTCCACTCGTGAGACAGCAAGACAGCCTTATTGACAAGACATGTCAACATTTAAAGTACATCATGAAACGTTACGTTTTAAAATATCGTAAAATACGAAATATTACTTTATATAAGATAGTTTAGTAAACACATAATACATGAAATTTGCTAAAAAATAACATATCTAAGCTTTAAATCATCAATCAATAAAGTTTATGCCTACTTACGTATGCAACGTAATTCCTTTGATTTTCCGTTTGCTGCGACTTTTGCAGCCGAAAATACTACAACCCACCCTAGCACGATAACGTTTAAATTAATATCGTAACCGCAATGTTATATTATTTATCAGTAAATTTAATAAAAAGCTAATAATTGCTTAGATGTATCCTTTGTTTGTCACAAACTCCACTCTTGACAAACAATAAAACGAACACGCTGAAAGGGACAAAAAATAATCTTGTGTCACTTTCTATAATGAAATAAGTCTGTCACGCTCTTGAACCTGCAGCCGCGTTATGACTCCATCTAGTAGTCTTTAATCTATGTAAAATATTGACAGCGCCACTCATATTTTTTCCCTTTTTCGGTTTTGGTTTTGGGTTCTAGCTTTTTGTATGTAAATAAATTCTTACTGAATAACAATTTACATTTTATAAAATATAAATATTAATTATTAGATATTTGCGTTACATAAAAATGTAACAGGCAACGTTTATTCCGTTCTTTTAATACTTTTCAATCTTCTTATAGTGATTTTCCTGTAACTTGTCTGTGACAATATAAAAACGTTCCGTTTCAGCTATGCTAAAAGCATTCAGTGTGGCTAGTGTGAGATTTTACCGCATCGATAGGTATCGAAAACAGTAAACGCAAATTTTATATGGAATCGGAGTAGCGCCATCTAGTTGTAGCGAGAGTAAACGCTTTTTCTTTATATAATTTGACGTTACGAGCGAGAACGTTTTTATGCAGTCGCTCGGTGAAAACTCGCACTTGCCCCACAGTTATACACTCAATATATAAAAGATATTTTACATACTTCTCCCGTCATGTACTGAATTTACTGAACTATCGAATTTTACTTCTAATTTAATGATTTTTTATTACTGTTACGAACGAATGAATCTCATGTCCAAGATACAACATTTACGTTAGAAGATTTTCTTTTTAACTCAGTAAAACAGAATTTCATGCTATCCCAAACAGAGCTTACAGAAGATAAAGTTTAAAATCTACTAGCGCATTTGATTATAATTAATTTGTAAGAAAAACTTGACGTTGAGTTAACGATAGACTTCTAGGTATTGTGCTTGCCTGTATTTACTTCCTCCAGTTTGTAATTCGGTTTTTCCTTCTTCGCCTAATGGGTTTAGTACCTAGTTACTTAATAATATATTTCTTTAGCACACTGTGAAGAAAATTTTCCTATTATTAGTTGAACTTCCTTATCTAGAAATATTGTTCTATAAAAACCCAGCAAACTGTGATTTAAAAAAACACAATTATTATTTCCGTCAAAATAACAATAATTTCCTTCGCTTTAAAGGAGAATCAATACCAAATTCTGAATGAATCTTTAAAAGATTTGTAGAGACGAGTGAACTTGGAAATTGTAGTATTGATAAGAAACTTTACATCGACGCGATGCGATCGGTAGTTTAATAAAAATTTTACTAAAAAAATTATAGTATAGTATTAGTATAGTCGTACGTATAATGCCTGGCCCCATTAATGGGCCGTTAAGATAAGCTAAAAATGATAACGTGACTTTCATTAAATCCTTCTTGATGAAGCTAAAGTAGAAGATCCAGAGGAAAGTCATCATCTATAATATAGCATTATTTCCATCGTACGAATATTATTATAACTCGACTGAGTGGTTAACGAATTCGTCTCTATGCCTCTCCGTCTAACGCGATACTATAGACAAAGAGGGATAGAGTCAAATTCGAAAATCACACTCACATAGCTAATATAAACATAGTTACAGGAGGGGCTGGTCTTAATTCCCTCAGAAATAACCATGACGAGAGAGGTTAATTAATTTTCGCATGGTTAAATTTTGAAAAAAGATGGTACAGTTGAACCTCCTAATAAAATAAAACCAGAAGTTCTTGATCAATAAGGGTCGGTGACGGAAATTTGACACTCGCTGCAACAGACCGTTCGACCGTGCACTAATATGGCAGCTGAATTAATTTATGTATCTATTTTATCTACTTCCTCTTTCTGCAAAAAAGAAACATACATACAGCGACAAAGTCTAGTTGTGTATTAAATAGCATATATTTGTTATATTAGCAAAACATCGAAAACCCGCGACTTCATTCATGTGGAAACATAAATTATACGTTAAAGGAGATGTCCCAAAACTGCCCCACGGTGGTTTTATATGAAAAACACCTAGAGACCTAACAAAATAAACGAAATTAAATAGCTTTATAATTATTATTTTTAAATATATAAATAGAAATATTAGAACTATCAGGGTTTTAAAATAAATCTAAAAAAAATATTTATTTTAAATTCCTATTGAGTCGTAGTTGATATCGATAGTTGCATACAAAATGTATAAAGAAATGACTTCTCTTCATAACATTTTATTTTCGGTAGTTATGATAACACTAAATATGACATAATAAAACAATTATTTCACTTTGTGTTCGTTAAATTACCTATAGCAATATTTTTTACTAAAATAACCTTTTAGGCCGGTATTTTAGTAAGAGTTTATGGTACTGATTATGCAATAACCGCACTATCCAGGGCTAAATATACTATTTAGTATTTAATTACATAGGTACCAACCAAAAGGTAAAAATTTCATTGAGCATAAACATTTAATTTTTCCTGGGGCAAACAATGTATGGGCGATGGGCCATCTCCTTTCCTTATGAATCACTGTATCTATTGATAAAACTGCGTGGAAATCCGTTGCGACGACTAAAAGATAGATTAAAGTTTGTGATTTTTTTTCGTATGTACTTAAATGACAGTATCTAGGTATATTAAGATTGTTAAATTGAAAACTGTATATTTACGTACATCTTTCAAGAAAATTTCTACAATACATTACCAGTATTTATAAATCCCAGTCGCGTTGAAGAAACCTGGTAGATCTAAGCTCCAAACCAACTTTAACTCCTACAACCAAGGAGCGCTGTCCTTGTAGAGAGCAAATCAAAAGCGATTGATAAAGATGATACAGCATATATTAAGAAGGCTTGACCCATTAGTTGATATAACTTGCTGTTAGAGTCATCGGCGTATGTAAGCCGTGATTGTTCCAAATAAATAAATTGAAGCATCGTTTATTTACACAAGTCGCGGTATGAATTACGTCATTTTCAGTAAGTGTGAGTATATTCCTAAAATACCTATTTAGGAGCATCGCCGCTCGGAATAGCAATCAAGATGGATCGTAAGCGAAGTCCCTTTCGCTTTGTGCGCGCGTGTATAATATTAGGCCTAATAATCTCGTCGGTGACTCAGCTGCCTTTGTCCTCAAACGGATGGAAAGCCGTGCTACTGACGATATAGGACGACCGGAACGTATGAGCTATTAATAAATTATAGGACTCTCGTCATCATGTTCTGCCTATTTTGATCAGTGTTTAAAAATACAACAAAATATGAGTACGCCTACGCACATATATTTATAATAAAAAAGAAAGGAAAGTGTTTGTTTATAATTATGCCACACAATACAATGTTTTGGTACTATTGCGAGTAGTGTGTGATGCCTCCACCATTTGAGCAAGTCAAAACCAAAACCCAAGTCAAAGAAACTCAGATTAGAGAAACAAACAAACAAACACCTTGATGAGACTATGAGACATTGTTGGTGTTGTACGAAATCTTTGGTTTCATCATCATCATTATCAGCCTATTAACGGCCCACTACAGGGCCAGGATTCCCTCCTTATAGGAGAGGGGATATGGAGCGTAGGCCCACCACGCTGCTCCAATACGGGTTGGCAGGCTTAGGGTGATAATGTTTCATTTATTAACGATCACTATCAGATGTTGATGATAGTGACCGGCACGGGAGTGTAACACCACCAACTTCCAAACCCCGGGCTTGGAATGTAATGAACATTTCATAGAAGAATGAAAAAGCTCAGAATTATTCCATGACCCCACCCAGGAATCAAACCCAGGACCTCGTGATCGAAGCCACATAGGCTAACCACTAGACCAACGAGCCAGTCTTCTTTCTTTGGTTTAGTTATGGATGATTCTTAAACAAAAAAAAAATAAAAAAATAACGAGACTAACCTACTAATATCTATTTTTTATGTGAAGATATACAATTTGAATTTGTTAATACAATCAACCTATGACATAAATTTAATGATTATAACACGAGGTCTATATTGGCTAGACGCGCCCTACATTCATAATGCGCTAAGTATTACGCGTATTACATGCTCGCCATTATGCAACGCGCAAACCTGTAGTACTGTAGTACGCGCGTGAGAAGCGCAACACTCCACGTTTTAGCATTGAAGAGTGGTAGCTACAGCGGCGTTAGACAATACTAATTAGGGGTCAATAAACTTTATACTTAGTATAAAAAATACGTCGTATAATTGGGTCATTATTTTATCGCACATGGAAGTCAGGTAAATAAAGCCGAACGGCGTTGTCCTATAGGTTAGGTTATAGGAAAGACATGAAAACTTTGTGAGATAGTGCTATATGATACGATGAGACAATAGTACTAACTGTTCTTAGTATCGAATGAAATGTGACTTCGAGATTTCTTGATCTTCCTAACATTCATTCATTAAGTAGATACAAACGAACCAAACGGAGTTCTAGGAAAAGCACCGAAATTAATAAACAGAAGATAGATTAGTTATTTCCTATTTAAAAATTAAAGTACATTTAGCGTGAATAAATAATATGCAGTAAATAATATTGCGGCTCTGTTCAACGTAAGTGGAGCTCACATTCAACAAAATACAACACGAGACGACAAAAACACAATATAATTGAATAACGTCGCCTATGTTGAACAAACATGTGCGGCGCAGTTCCTTAAAAAACGTGGTGGCCTGAAAAAAATTAGAAAAAAGACACTTGAACGCTGAAGCGCGTTCGGCTGACAGGAAATATGATATTTTATTTTAGCCGTGGGATCAAACCGAGCCGATAATTTGTGTTCCGAACAGAACATCACACGAGATGGTGAAATTAAATTGTGAGACAAATTCCTTTTACGAATTTAGAAGATAAAGGTGTTCCTTGATATATTTTAGCGTTGCAAAAGGAAAACTCGCTTTGGAAAGATATATTAAGGACTAAATATAACTGAGACGTTTAAATGTATTTTGGGAGATTCATTAACTAAGCGTGTAGCTTCTTTTCTTAATGAAATCAATCTTAATAACCACTACAAGTTACATAATTTATTTTGAGTGACGTTAGATAGAAGAATTAAACCAAAGCATATTCAAATGATTGTATAGCTAAACCAGAAATATTACAATCTTGGATTTAGGACGCCAAAAGTTCATTTTATCTATCTGTGCATAGTACGCTAATTCCTAGTTTTTTCGCAACATGACAATAGTTTTAAATGTTTCCGATCAGGTATATTTCTGGGCATACAATAATTTAGTAGATATTAGTAATAAAAGCTTTTTTATTTCAGTAAATAGGTTTCCAATGATCGTTAAATTATGAAAGGACAACACGTTTGATAACGCTATTACCATTAGTCATACTCCTACAAAATCCGCATGCAATGTAGTCTTGTACTAGAGTTCCGATTGTGTCTGAATTCGACTGACGAGCGGTTAATAATACCAGGAATCGATTCCAATCAGCATCAATCTACACCCGGAAGCCGTATCTCGTCGGAATGATTGTCCGCACTTCAGTCTGTCGTCGGCTTATCACCGGTTGACGGATTATATATTTGAAACTATCTTTATGTTGCCATAGACTTATCTAGTCTATCGTTATCGGAAAGTATCTTCGTATATCTCACCTGTTTGAGGTACAAAATCATTTGATAAAAGTAATTAAATTATATGCAGAGGTCGAAATTATCGTAGGTTATTCACATATTTTTAACTTTGTATCAATTAAGAAGTAATAAATACGTTATGTATATCTTTATTGAGATGCCTAAATGCTTTATTCACTTAAAATTCACTCTACATTCCTTATTAGCTTTCTCCACTCTTCCTTACTTTTTAATAGAAAACTATTAATATGTGTCATATCTTATTTTTTTCAGTGCAGGGCAATTGCTATCAGTAACAATGTTTATTCTTTTTGAATGAACTATGCGAACTGCAAGTGATGTATATAACTAGAGTTTAAGTACATTGGGTACATTACATTTACATCTGCATACATTTCGAAACCTACTTGAAACACTTCCAGTGTCCCCAACATATTAGCCCAGTATGCTAATACGCAGGGCCGGTGTCGTTGAGCCTATAAAATCGTCTCGAGTGTAAACAAGCGTAAATATCGCGCCGCACGCACTCATAAAATCTATTTCTCGCGCCATTGCGGCACGTACTATTCGGACTTTTTATAAAACGACCATCAACTCAAAATCAAATTCGTTTATTTCAAGTAAGCTTAGTTTATAAGCAGTATTGAAAGGACATGTCAGACTATTTGTAGTGACTCTAGTAAAGCCGGCAAAACACTAAACAATTGCTTTTGAAACTCAAACAAGACACTAATACAAATGCTTATTTCAAAGCTTAAAACAGGTTCGAAAAGACATGTCAGACTATTACAAGGCAGGTTCTGTTTATGCCAAGCATAAGCAATTCCTTTTTTCAAATTCTAACTTTTATTTTTTCGTTTATTTCAAGTAGATAAGCTTAGTCACAAGTACTTTTGAAACTTTGCAAGACTATTTTGTGGAGATTCTACTGTTTCTGTTGAGAAGAGTCAGCAAGTAGCTCAGTTACTCTGTTCAAATAATCATTCTTCATCTACTTGTTTCGTCATTATACGTAGCAGCGTTACAACAACAAGAAATAAAGCCACACTCATCAACACCGTTCCCAATCTCATTGTTTTCAACATACGGAAATATTTTCACGCATTTAACACACTTCTTAACATGACTGTTTATTCAATTACCTACTTGAGAAACTGTTTAAAACAGTATTGCTTAAAAAATTAAGTATTTCTTTATATCCGAATAGCTAACTTTTTATTTTTAGAAATTAACACATGCTTTAAATCTCGTAAAAAAAGAAATTTTTGAGCTAATACGAACATTGATTTCGAGAGTACCTATTTATTTAATTTTAATATACCAACAGAATGCTTATAAAAGATCGTGAAGCAGAGGTTAACAGTGATGTCCCCTTCAGATTAAGTGTTTTTTTCTTTTAAGCATTAAAAGCTCAAGTAAATTATTCAATCAAATTTAATTCAAGAATTTCTGAAATGAAAAAGTTAGCGTTTTAAAAATTCCTTTGCAAAATCTTATGAAAATTTTATGAACAGTAGGTATAATAGTAGATATAGATCAACAATTCAAATATTACTTGGTTTAAAATGTAACATAAGCTTAGATTAAATCTGCTATCGATGCTACGGGCATATAAGATGACAAGCGGTAAGCAAAATAAATGCATCCAATGCAAAGTTAGCAAGAATCATGAATAAGCGAATTTGAATACGTTGTATCTTTTTATTATTATTATTTTGTACCTAATCAAGTTTAAATTCTTTGTTCTTTTTATGTTTTATTACGTTACATACATGGTTGGTAGACATCTAGAACGAATTTTATAATTTTATCTTCTCTTTTTTTTATTGATTACAAGTTGGCCCTTGAACTGCTATTATACATGATGTTAAGTGATGATGCAAACTAAGATGGAAGTGGGCTAACTTGTTAGGAGTAGGATGAAAATCCACACCCCTTTCAGTTTCTACACGACATCGTACCGGAACGCTTAGTCGCTTAGCGGTACGTTATTGACGGTAGGGTGGTAACTAGCCACGGCGAAAGCCTCCCACCAGCCAGACCAAGACAAATTAAGAAAAATCTCAATCTGCCCCGCCGGGAATCGAACCCAGGTCCTCCGTCTTATGAATCCACCGCGCATACCACTGCACCACGGAGGTCATCTAACTGCGCCACGGAGGTCGTCTATGTGTCAACACTAAAATATTCTTTTATAATCAAATTTGTTTATTTCATGTTTACAAGCACTTTTGCAATGTCAAGTTTTACTATTTGTACCGACTCTACTACAGGTATGCGTACCTAAGTTTAGCTAAGAAGATCAGCTAGAAACTCAGCAGTTGCTCTTTTAAAATAATCGGCAGTAAAGATTTATCAAAACACATGTCAACGGTAAAGTTGAATGGCAAACGACTCTGATGATACTTTATCTAGCGATCGAGACAGTGGGCGCACGCTGCACCATTGTGCAGCTACCACAAAAGGCTGTCCCCATATCGAGTTACAAGTGAAGATGACATGCGCACGAGACATCGCAAATCTGATAAATGCCTAAATATCGCCTCCGACAACAAAAGATCGGATTGCAGGTCTGCGATCGAATCCGCACCCAATCCTCGGAAGCTACAGGCGCCAGCTGCTCGTGCAGTATCAAATGGCACACAGATAATAAAGGATTCTTTAATACGAAAAATGTTAAGCGAATCGTCAGGCATGTTCGAAATGTTTTTACGCTAAATCAATTCTGAACAGAGAGCGTCTGTTGTAACTTACACCGACCTCGCTTTAAGTAATCGCATTGAAATTCTACTAACAACTTCATACAGTGCAGTATTATAGCCGATGTTACGCGAGTATTCCATATTTGGTTTATTACGTAGGAAGTTGGGAACGTAATGAGGTAGATTAACCGATTTCGTTATGACTGCTGAGCGAATACTGGACTATGGAGAATCCCAGAATGATATAAATAGACGGTGCAGAAGCATCCGAGAAATTTAAAATATAAATAATTAAGACATGAATAAAACCTACCTATAAATAAATTAAATGTAACATTCGTAGGTATATTTACGTAGGTAAAGGAAGTGGTTTACAAAATGCTACACACTACGTACCTTCCTATTTAGGTACCTAGACATACCTGTTTAATTATTGCAATGACTATGACACATGCTTCAACGATTTGTCGCAGCGAATGTGATATAATACCTACTTTTTTATCGACTACAAGTTGGCCCTTGACTGCATGGTAGCACCTGATGTTAAGTAATGATGCAATCTAAGATGGAAGCGAGTTAACTTGTTAGGAGTAGGATGAAATCCACACCCCTTCGGTTTCTACACGACATCGTACCGGAACGCTAAATGGCTTGGCGGTACGTCTTAGTCGGTAGGGTGGTAATTAGCCACGGCGAAAGCCTCCCACTAGCCAGACCAAGACAAATTAAGAAATATCTCAATCTGCCCCGCTGGGAATCGAACCCAGGACCTCCTCCTTATGAATCCATTGCGCATACCACTGCGCCATGGAGGTCGGTCAAAATCATTATTAAATTATCGCGTACCAATACTAACAAAAATAATTCTTTACAGAGAGCCAACGATTTTCGTTGTATAAAGGTTACCTGAAATAATATTTAATCTAAAATCCAGAGTTATTTAAGGTGCACTTTGTCCACTTAATATACTTTCATAGCAATATAAGAAGCCAATTTTTTTTCTATCATTTATTTATTTACAATTTTTTTTTAATTTTTAATAATGCTTATAAAAATTATAACAAAAAAAAACACTATTAAAAATTTATAAAAAAATCCAGTCCGCCTGCTGCGGGGCCCGGGGGTCGAAGCAACCGGTGGTCAGAGTGAGGAACCTCCTCACAATACGCGCCGTTTCAAGAATTGCCGCCTTCTGTATCCGATCCTTAATCCAACAACTAAGCGAAAGATTTTTTTGATGTTGGTCAAAGCTTTTCGCTATAAGACCGTTGACTGAAACGACTATAGGAACAATCATCGTTGAATTAACATTCCGAAGAATGTTGATTGAGAAGCCAATCAATATTGTGTTTCATGCAACTCATTTCAAACATTTGGAAGTTAAACGTGGCTCAGCAACAAAAGGTACAATTGTTTTTTCTATACATTTTTTAGTGTCAGCGGAACTAGTCTACCTAGACAGGACGTATAACAATATAAGATTACTTATTTTTTCCTCAGGTTACTATTGTTAAAGATACAACAAAAACTAATATACCTATACTAAGTACATTAACAAAAACTAACGTGCTAACTTTTTATGTAAAGGCATCTCATTGTAAAACATATTTTACTTATGGCTTTATTTAAGTGGATTACGCTTTAAAGGCATATTATGACTTATACCGTACATTAAAAAATGCCTCGTCGACCCCGTGGTAAGCCTACATGGATTTTCATCACGAAGCCCGTTCCGTGAATAATATACGTTTTTCTTTCTTTTCTCTAAAAGAGCTTTTCAGTAAAAGATCTTAGCACGAAATTATCAAGTCGGTGGTGTTACACCCCGTTCTTCGATGAATACGTTGAGTCAATATCATCAACATTTAACTGTAGTCGTTAAATAACCAAACATTATCCTCTTAAGCCACAAATCCTGTAAACCATCACTAGTGGGTCTAAGCTCATATAAGGAGAAAGGCCTGACCGGGCTGTTAATAGGCTGACAATGATGATGATGACATTTCAAAATTTGTACGATGATCTTCGATGGAAACTTTATGGAAGTCCGGACACGGATATCCTAATAGGTAGCAATAGTAATGCGGATAAGTGGAGTTAGAGGAAGTAACTGCCTTCCTGCAACGGATATAAACGAGCATAGAACATATATACGTACATTTCTTGATTATTAGTTAAGTAATAAAATAGTTAAAAGATAATTGACGTAGATAGTATTTAATTTATAGGGAAGTTATTATTTGCTTCCCCTAAGATAAATTAGCAGAGGCAAGACTGTAAATGCAGAATGACTACTGATCGGAAAGCCTTTCAAGAAAACAGAATATATACAATGGATCTAAAGAAGTTGGGTAATTAGTAGAATACATGGAAATAATTAAATTATTGTATTGTGATTGTTTTTGTATGTTCTGCAATAAGTGAATTGTTTAACCTTCTTAAGAAAGACCACCTAAGACCATTCTGAAAATTGATCCTATTTTAAGAGTATCTGTGCAATTTGTGGCTGCCTCGTTGGTCTAATGGTTAACCTATGTGGCTTCGATCACAAAGTCCTGGGTTCGATTCCTGGATCAGGTCAGGGAATAATTCTGAGCTTTTTCATTCTTCTATGAAATGTTCAGTACATTCCAAGCCCGGAGTTTAGAAGTTGGTGGTGTTACACCCCGTACCTCGGAAAGCACGTCAAACCGTCGATCCCGGTCACTATTCATCAATATCTGATAGTGATCGTTAATAAATGAAACATTATCACCCTAAGCCCGCCAACCCTCATTGGAGCAGCGTGGTGGGTGTACGCTCCATATCCCCTCTCCTATAAGGAGGGAGGCCTGGCCCAGTAGTGGGCTGTTAATAGCCTGATAATGATGATGATGATGATGATTAATAATAAATAATGTGTATTCTTACACTTACGCAAAGCCTTGCAATGCAAGTAATTTATCGCAAAATAAAGCATACACTTATTTCATAACATTTAGTCACATTGAAAATAAATTAGTAGGTATTTAATGTTTAAAAAATGTAAACATTTTGTAATCATTGTTTTAAAGAAGCGATGTCACTATTTATTTTCTTAGGGCACGGTGCAGCGCCGCCCGTCGGCACTAACTGTAATGAATTAATCAGCACAACGGATGCGTCTCCGGAGCGCCTGGCGCCGGCGGTCGTTCTACGCAGTAGGTACAATATCAGATTACATGCCGCTCTTTTTATATTGCACAACACCCATTAGTGACATACCTTTGCTTCTGGACCTACTCGTATGTGTACCATTGTAGAGCATTAACGGGGCTTCGTCGATACGGCAGACTCAGAGGTAAACCAACATACTTTTAATGATTCTGATTTCTTAATTATTCTTAATATAACTTTGTTTCTGTAAGTTGCGTTAAGAGTCAATTTAAAAGTTTTGAATATGTTTCAGTTTCGTAGCTTACCATTCAACTGTTTAAGGCAATAAGTCTTTCCTTTTATTACAACTGAAAAGCCTAAGGATACAATGTATATAAAAATACAGTGTTTTTTCATGGGTCGGCAGTAGCATGGTTGACATACTCGTAGAGTTTGAAAGAGCCACAGATAGGGTTCCCAGATGAAAAAATCAAACGACCGGAAAAAAGGCCTGATTTCCATAGAAAATTCCTGAGATTTTATACAGTTTGAGCATTTTCTCTCAAAAACGTGTTATTATCGTTTTATACATTGCGGATCGAGCTCATATGCCCAAAGCGGCGGGGCGGGGGTTACTGCAAATGTTACCAAAAGTAAATTATTTTTAGTTTGTAATACTTTGATGTTTAATTTTACCTGTTCAATTTTTATCAAAACAATATTATTTTTAGTTGGTTTAATTTTCAATTAAATAGATCTATGAAAAGTACCGGCCGCAATCCTGAGAAATGTCGAAAAACACTGAAATGTCAGGACAAATCCTGAGTAAGTATAGTATATATAGTATAGTATAGTAAACCTAGCCACAGAGCTCTTTGACATTACCGCTTACACTACGCGATATCAAAGTAATAACTCTTACGATAACTTCAATGGTTGAACAAAAGCACACTAACTGTTTAGTGCTAGCAAACAGAAATGTATATAGCAGCAACCATGCAGAAGATGTTCGATATTAATACGAGAACCAAAAAAATATTTTTAATTCAAATAACCAACAATTTTTTTTTTATCGATTACAAGTTGGCCCTTGACTGCTATCACACCTGATGTTAAGTGAAGATGCAGTCTAAGATGAAAGCGGGCTAACTTGTTAGGAGTGGGACGAAAATCCACACCCCTTTCGGTTTTTACACGACATCGTACCGGAACGCTAAATCGCTTGGCGATACGTCTTTTGTCGGTAGGGTGGTAACAAATTAAGAAAAATCTCAATCTGCCCTGCCGGGAATCGAACCCAGGACCTCTTCTTCTTTGTCCTCGCCTTATCCCGTTACGCGGGGTCGGCTTTTCTTATCATGCGGCGCCATGTAGATCGTGTGTTCGCGTCTACGTCATTGAGGCCGAGGCGTTGCATGTCTCTTTGGACATTTGTCATCCTACCCCTTTTTCTTGTAGCCATGGAAAGGCACTTTTTCACCACATAATCGTCGGGCCTACGCATTACGTGACCGTACCATCTGAGCCTTGACTCTGATAATTTGTCGGTTATGGGAGCAACTTTAAAACTTCCTCGTATATATTCATTCCGTACTTTGTCTTTGAGTGTTACTCCCCCCGCCCATCTCAGCATACGCATTTCCGTGGTATGTAGCTTATGTTCATGGGTCTTTTTGGTTGCCCAAACTTCGCTGCCGTACAGTAATGATGGTCGAACTGCCGTTTTATAGACCTTGCCTTTAGTTCTTATTGGCATTTTAGCGTCACATAGCACCCCCGTGAGAGTACGCCACTTTATCCATCCAGATGTCGTTCTTTGTGTTACATCCGCATCTATAGAGCCATCCTCGGAGAGAACGGATCCTAGATACTTGAATGTTTTAACTCTAGGGAGGGCCGTGCCATCCAGGGTAATGCCCGGGTCAAGTGAAGCGTTGGGATTAAAGTTACAGAACATATAATCGGTTTTTGTCCTGCTAATGCGCAAGCCATTTTGTTCGTCTTATAAATCCACCGCGCATACCACTGCGCCACGGAGGTCGTCAAAACCAAACTAAATACCAAACGAACTTCTACCTTGCAACAGTACTGTAGTCCGTTGGTAGAGGCAGACAGCGCTTTTATTGTCATTTCAGTAATAGAATACGAATTCTGTTTAATTTACACACAATGTATAGGTAAACTTTAAACATCTTTTAGCGGACATTCCGTTTCGAGGTTCCATTTGAGATTTGGGATATCATTAAAAAATCATAACAGCGTGAGGGGTCATTAAACTAGATTTTACTGGCGTTATAATTACCTACCTACGTCTAGATAAATGAGTTTTGAAAGCGCCTGATATGCCGTGAGATCATTAAACTTTTGTAATACTGTAAACAAAGCTAATGGTTACCATATAGCTGGTAATAGAAGTAGATATTTAAGGCTTGGCCAGGCAATAAATTTTTTTAAAGTATGTAAGCAAGTAGGTACGTACTTAATGCAATTTTATTATCGCACCGTTATGAGTTATTACTCAGTAATCTCGCGGTTTTTGGCTTCGTTTGTTAATTAGATACTTAAAAAATCGTTGCAGGTTCTTAAATTTTTAATTTGAAGGAGCATCGGATTAAGTCGTAAACATGAAAAAATACTGAAACCTAAATTAATTTTTTATAAGAGTAACAGAACTGTGGACTTCACTAACAGTGGATGTTCCAGGGAATTATAATTTATAGCTGCCAAAGATCCAAAAGAATTTTAGATTATTATGAATTAAAGAAATTGCGCTACCCACACAATAGGTGATACGTAAAATAAATTTTCTGACCGATTCTTGAACTTCAGTAGATACTTTTAAGCAGATAATCCTCAAGCATGCTTGTTCCGTTACATACAGCTTTTCCTGTATGTAACGGAATGTATTTCCCACCTGTATCTTTTATACTTATAACTCTTTTTACCCGACTGCGTCAGAAGGAGGGTTATGTTTTTCGAGCGTATGTATGTATGTATGTATGTACATATGTATGTATGTCCATTTCTTCGGCACGCGCTTTTTGAATTTGTCAAAATTGTGGTAGTGACATAGGCTATATAAATTTTCAAAATGGCGGCTGTAAATGGGGGAAAAAAAGGAGGGATGTGCGTATTTTTTTCTTTTATCTTAGCAATATGGGTACCAATTGAAAGTGCGTAAAAAGTCCATTTCAAAAATATAAATATCATATCATGTTCATATTACTTTTTTAACAAAAAATGGCAAAGTGTACTAAGTGCACCGTCTCATTTCTATACCATAAACTAAAAGTAAAAAGTCTCAAATAAAATTATTATTATAAAAACCAAAAAACAAGGATCACTATATCTGTATAAAATTCTTAATACTTTATGGTGCTGCAGGCGGGGACAAATTTTGGTAGATCTTTATTTCCCCGCAGGTTAATGTATTTTGTCTCAGGTTAAAGTGTTTTCTTCGGCAATGAACTTTTTACTTACTAGAGTAATTTCTAGGTCTCAGCATCACTCTAGGTGATTACGAGTTCACTTTCTCGATTAAGAACAAAAAGTAACGTCAGCGGTATATACAGTTCAAGTATACATACTAATAAGTACTTACTTATTTAAGAACCTACTTTACATAACAAAGTAATTAAACGAACGTAATTCAGAGAACTACAAAGTAAACCTAAGACATGTATTAAGTAAACTGGTTTAAAACTTACTAGGTATCGGTAGGTCGGGTGTATTTAACGTTTTATTACATTAAGTTATATTTCTAGCCGAATCCCTAAACCAACTGCAGCTCCGCGACAGGGACCGGGCTCAATACCAGGATGTCATGATTTCTCGTCCGTTGGTGTTTGTTATGCTTTCGTACTTGCTTTTTAACCGATGAAAAAAACGGAGGAGGTTCTCAATTCGACACGTATATTTTTTTTTAAGTATGACCACACATAACTTTGTACAGAGTTGTCCGATTTTGATAATTCTTTTTTTATTAGAAAGGGCATACTTCCAAGGTGGTCCCATTGTCATCATGTTAGGATCTGATGATGATATCCTGGGAAAATTAAAGGAACTCTTTAAATTTTGGATACGATACGTGGCGATAAATCACTAAAAAGTAAGAAATGAAAATTTTTAAATAAAAATAGAACCGACTGAAAACGCACTAAAAAGTAACCGTGTCATTTAGTTGCTTTAAATTACTTAAGCATATCTAGGAGTCGGTGCCAGCCAAAGGTTCTATTTTCATTTATTATACTTCAATTATATTTTTCCGTGGCACCCAAGTATTTACATACTGTTTTTATAAAATGAAAAACCTGAAGTCGCACTTAAAATGACTGCTCACATTTTGCGGCTTTTTCCTGATACGAAACTTCATCAAAAGTAAAAGAAAATTGCTTGTAATAGCGAAAACAATTATTTATTGAACGCTTAAATCAAGTCATTAAGTCCTAAATTTACCCCAGCCAGGAACCGAATCCGGAATCCCTCGGTTCTAAAGCATTCAGTGCGAAAAAGGTAGTCGGAACAATAATGTTAGCAAGTTGCAACTTACCGACAGATTTAGTTTAATAGGTTATTGAAATCGGCGGAAACTAAGCCTTATTGAATAATACAACTTTAGTTAGTATAACGTATAACTAGTAAAGTATAATTAGTTATATAACATCAGATATACACTGTTATACGCATGTGGGCAAGCCATCGATCAGGACGAGTTGGTTTTGAGTGAGCGACAAAAACAGAAATTGTAGACAGGAATCAAACTCAGAACCCTTCGGAACAGGGCCAACAGAGTAAGGAGAGCGTCGAAATACTTCAAAGTTGCTTGGTAAGTGACCGACAGATTTAGTTTAATAGGTTATTGAAAACGGCGGCAACTTAGCCATATTGAATAATACAGATTGAGTGTAACTCGTTATATAACATCAGATATACAATGTTACACACGTGTGGGCGAGCCATCGATCAGGACAAGTGCACTGACACAACACAAACGCTTCGTTCTCGGAAGCGCGTTTATTCTGAGCGTGACGTCATGCCTTCGCTCGCCGCTTCCTTATTCTACTTTACACACAAGACACAACTAGGTACGTAATTATCTAATAATTCGCGTCTTAACGAATCGGAGATCAGAAGTCATCACGACTCCTATCTACCTACTTTGAACATAATTAAATAAAAAATATGGTATATGTGTGTATATCGGTGTATTTTTTAACATAACCAGTATTCACTATTCTCGTCTAAATAGAAATCCTATCTAATTAGACTGTTTAAGGTAGGTAAGAAGAGTGGGATGATAGTTCAACGTTCGTGGTCTAAAGCACCTCGTGGTGTGGCCTCAAGCCCACAACCGGAGAGATAGCAACGAAGGAGAGTTGTTTGGTCAATATTGTTAACATAAAATGCCAATACAAATATCTACTTACTTGTTACAGAAAGTTGATGAAGAGGAAGCTTCTATTACTTCGACTGGCTGGTAGATATAACAAGAATCAGAGTTATTAAAAGCTTGAACTAAATTAAAATGATGCAAGCTTTTGAAATACCTTTATTAAAAGTGCTTATTATTTGACGGCCGAGTGGCGCAGTGGGTAGTGACCCTGCTTCTGCGTCCTAGGGGCTGTAGGTTCGATTATATATATATTATAAGTATTTATGTATAATATATATAAAAATATTCATCAGTTATCATAGTACCCATAACCTATAATATTGTCCTATAATATTATGATAATATTTATTATAAAGATCCTACTTGAAATAAACGATTTTGAATTTTTTGAATTTATATTGATTTAACCGTCATTAAGTGGAAAGTAAAAACAACCGTTTCGTCGCCAAAAGAACAATGTTAGATACTAGAAATAGAGCTTCACGTAACGTACCTATTAACAAAAATATTTTTATAACAAGCTTTATATAGATAAACTTACAGAGTTACGTCATTTCGTATATGTGTCATCGAACTCAAACATTAGACACCTATATCATTGAGGGTACATTAAAACATCTAACCAGCATACTTCGAAAGTTTACCACACTGGAGTCAATATTCGACGTCACTGGTCAATTCATCATCCAAACCAAACATAGGTACCTACTTACTTACCCTCAATCGTTTGTTTGCTGTTATAAAATTTAGTTACAATATTAAAGCTATACAAAACACATTGCAAGTTAAAAGGGAGCTTTAAAGCTATCGATCCAAAGCTGTATCGTACTGTATTGCACGCACCTCTCAACGACAGATGTAGGAACAATGGCTCGCTGCGGGATGTCCACGGTTATGACGCCTCATTGACTTCGCAATTGACGGAGGTACATTCACACTCTATTATTATTACTTCACCCGAGGGTTCGAAACAAATGAAACGGCCACTTCATTCAAATACTGCATGGCGTTTATTCAATGGAGTTTGTTGTAGTTTGTAATCGATATACTACATTGATCGTGTAAACAAAATTTTTGAAGTAAATTGGTACTGTAAGAGCTATACGTAGTTTTTCATTGCTCTGTTATTGTTATATGTAGTTTTTTTAATGCTTTAGGCGAGCGCTTGATGATTAGCAATGATGCAGCCTACGGCGGTACGCTCTTGCCTGCTGGAATCTGGAAAAATTCAAAAAAATTCAAAATTCAAAATCATTTATTTCAAGTAGGCCAATTATAAGCACTTTTGAAACGTCAAATTAGACTATTTGTAGTGACTCTACCACCGGCTCGGAAGGCAGGTCCTGTTGAGAAGAGCCGGCAAGAAACTCAACAGTTGCTCTTTTAAAATCATTGATTTTTACAATATTAACTGTATTGTTACATAAATCTATTTATTCTACTACTTGTGTGAAGTTGAAAACTGATCCAATTGCCTCTCAACCTCTTTGTCATTTAAAAATTCATCTATAGTATAATAACCTTGACTCAGTGAGTGAGTTTTAATACGTTGCTTGAACTTATGCAATGGCAGATCCAAAACTGAATTGGGCATCTTGTTGTAGAAGAGTACACCCAGTCCAACGAATGACTTTTGAACTTTTCGGAGGCGATACGCTGATAAAACTAATTTATGTCGAAAGGCTAAGGAGTGTGTTGCACTGCATGTTATGATCAACAACCAATTGTTTTTGGTATCCCGTTACGTTTAACTTTACAGCAGAGCTTTTTCGGAGCTTACACACACCACACTGCTGCAAAATGTGTTGGCGGTCATTATAAAATTAGGAAATAAAAGTATGGGACTAGAAACGTCCCGTTTTTTTTAAACGGTTTTATTTAGCTCACCCAGTTTGTTTTATTCTTGGGTCAAATTTAGTAATTCAAATTTCACCCTCTTCCTGTCAACCGATTAATCTGAAATTTTGTATACACTTTGGATTTTGGTGACAATACAATTATGTTTATTCATTATCATTATAAATTCAAGATGGCCGCCGCTACACAATTTTTTGATTTTTAGTACATTTATCTTAAACATTGCAATGTATGTAACATGTATGTAACATTGCATTTAACATAAAACCGTTTAACTTAAAAAGTTTTTTTACCTATTTTTTTTCCTTTATAATAAGAACTATATAGCCAGTTACCTCTGTAAAGTTCTCTGTCGGATAGGTTTACTGACGCAAGGTGATTGATCACCAATACTAACTTCACAACTCCGCGGACTGCTGCTTTGAGAATTTCTCAGAAAAAAGAAAAACCCAATATTTCATAGCCCCGAATCTAACCCGGAATTTCATGATCTGATCACGGGCTAATTAATCAGATGGGACATTGTGTAATAAATTATTTTTTACCTATCTAATTAAGAAGCCGGAAATTAATCCAAAATACGAAAACATTGGCATTAGTGCTAAGGTGTTGTCATTCGTACGTCAAAACAAGTAGGCTAAGAAGTTAAAATGTATGATGAAATCTGTCTCCGGACGTAATACATAATTAGGTTTTTAGTTTAATCAAAACAAGTACGTACACGGTATATACCTACCTGAGTTAATTCTTACCTATTTATATAGGCATTAGTTTTAAAACACAGAAACTTTACTGCTTCAGTTACTGTAGGGTATTTTAGAAATCATCATCGCTAATTAAAAATATTGATTGAAAAACGTTGAAAACATTTTAGGCGCTGATTGGAACCACATGACGTCGCCGAACGACGAAATAAATTAAAAAACAATCACCAGCTCATTTAAGTAAACATAAAAAAAATGTTTAAGCCTCGACGCAACCGAGACATTTGCTCCCGAAACAGACCCCGTGGTGGAACGAAAAAAAAGGAGTAGACTGAAGTTAACCTTTTATGGTTTATCATTAAGGAAGCGAACGTAAACGTTCACGTTTTTGTTTCAAGGACTAAGATATTCTCAGCGTGGGAAAGCTCAGTGAGGTCAGGTGCTGCCACATGTGGCTGTCTTCAGCTTAGGGAGTTTAAAAATAATATTTAACAAAATAGTAATGTAGGTGCCTGGCTGACGTATCGCGTCTTCGCGGGGGAGATTTGTATTACACCTACCGCCTTCCCGGTGGTCTGTAAACAATAACAGAGTATTATTTTATCTACGTACGATGATCGTGGTTTCACATTTAGCTGAGCATGTGTTTGTGGCTTTCGTCCTCGTATTACTAATAAACAGCAGCACTTTTTTCATCTACTAAGTATAACATTTTGCGGCATATAATCGTTTAACTTTTATTTTATTTACACTTCACAAATAAGTACCAAAAGGATTATTTAATGGGTTATAAAAGGAATTCTAAAAATTTGATACACGATACGCGGTAATGTAATAACGGGCACCCGTGGAAGCCATAATTATGTTCACTTACATAATTTCGTGTTGGTAGAAAACCGAGTAAGTGGGTAGCTTCAATCAGTGCATTCGATCAGCTGGGAAGAATGTCACAATGCAAAAACTAAATCCCCGCATTGAGCACCGCCCAGTCTTGGCTCCTGTTGGTTACATGAGCCCGTGGGATGCGCATGATAATGGGCAAAAGTTCGCGACGTGGGTGTCCGGCCTGCTTGCTCGTTATGCGGAACTTTTTATGCTTTCGCGTTACTGGTGATTTTTAAAGTCATCGACGCGTTATAATGCGTGCTTTGTGAATGAACAAAACAGTGCAAACAAAATGTATAAAAGCGGAAAGCTTTCGGCTATTGACAGATAGAGTCGCGTGTTTCGAACTACAATTATACATTCTACTGTAGAATGGTATTCTGAATTGCGTACATTACATAGAGATATATAGACTAGGCAGTTTATTGTAAAAGAACGTGTATCTACATTTTCAGTAGATACACGTGTGATATACCTACTTGCTTACGTGCTATCGAAGGTTTACATTTTTAGTACCTAATCATCTAGTGATATTAGTTAAATGGCTAACGGATGATGAGGTCTAGACCTCGAATCAAACCTTCCTGCCAAATCTCTAAAACTAGACAAGTAAAGAATAAAAGACATGTAGTCGTATACCTACGGCCTCGAATACAAGACTTCGTGTTTCTATAGTACCTTCATAGATCACTACGCAATGAGGTAGTCATTATAATGACAATGATACATAGGTAAATCACCTAAAACTCGTTTCTTTGCTTACTCTTTTTTCATGACACTCATTGAGACTATGTAACGTTTCAAATAGATGTGTTGTAAATTGCACGTAAGACAGATTTCGGTCGCAATGATTGAGTGTCTCACAGGTAATGCAATGCGGTGCCGTGAGATCCATGACAGGCACACGGAAGTCGAACGCTAAATGCACCTACTCGATGCTGTAGTGACGCAAGCGGCTTATTAACTTATTGCCTACGTCCCTGACTTTAAAAGGTATAAATATATAATCTAGATTTGTATTATATCACCACTGTGTTACACTGAAACCGTGCTGCTACCCCGCAGGCCGTTACTCGCGGTAGGTAAATAAATATGAGATTTTGGCGGCTTAAAGCGTTTGCATATGCCCCTAAAAGCTTGGGGTACTGCCATGTTTGTTTCTGTCAGCAAACAGCATTACCTTAATGTTTGTGAGATCGGTATGTTTGTCGGTTAAACCAGGGTACTCTTTAACCTTCTGGACATCTTGAGTACATCAAGACTCCTATAATTTTAAAAAGACCACTTACCTACTTTTTTGAAAAAAATATTAAATATCGCTCTTCGGTTCGGTCAAGAACTAGGGAGCCTTCAAGGATCGCAAGGTTCTGTCACTGAGATTAGTTAAAAAGTTAAACTGTACATGAGGTTGCAACAAAACCTTTGCAATTGTTTTAATTTAAAGGTCAATAGGCAAAGTTGTATTTGCAGTTGATGTTATGTTATAGGTAGATTATCTTTTTCGCTTATGATAATCGATCCAATCCAGAAATGCAATGGGATGGTTTACAATTACTTAAGAGGACATAAGCAGGCGATGCAATTACGCATACATAGTTACATATTATGTATGTGCGAGCGTAGAATAGTGTCGTATGGTATAATAAATAAAGAATGAGGTATGTGATAAGCGATAAAAAGCCTGTACGGTTTGTCTTTAACTTTATAAATTGTATATAAGTTATTCAAAACCTATAATATCGAGTAACAATCAGAACCGAAGCGGAAACACGCAGTTGACGGCGATTATTGAGACTTTAGGTCAAGACCGTCGGGCTGACATCCTTCACTGTTCGTAAGCATGGCGGAAACCCTTGTGAAGGTTTCATAAATTAATAAAAAACAGTTTATACCTACATCTGCAGAGACATATTCAAATGCGGTAACAGTATTTTATATCACGGATAAGGTTAACGACTATGCCGGTTACAATGTAGGCCTTCGTTATCTTAACAACAATAATTTTCGTTAGTTAAAAGAACCGTAATGATCTGTAAAACAATTCAGCTGTCTTTACCGGATGACGTGAGAACAAATGATAAATAATCGCTTTAGAGTGGCTTATGTATTGTTTTTAGAAAAAACCTCTCGAAAGTATTGTTCGGTGACTAATCGGTTACCCAGTTGACAAACTGTTATCCGAGTTACATCAGATCGACGAGTAATAGTTATATAAGTGCAGTAGCGCGTAATATCGGGGAGAAAGCACGCCGGCCTTGGCAATGAGGCGTGCTCAGCCGAGCGCGTCGCGGTGCGAGAGACACGCGTCGACCGAGCCCGCGGTACGAGCCTATAGCACGAACCTTGTACTTTTTATTAGGCCAAAAAGGTTCTGGGTTCATTATTACTCTCTTGATAATAAACTGTTAATAGATACTCAGTGGAATATAGGTTTTCTTAAGATTTGTACAACCTAGAAAATGCATCTACAATATGCTAACTAATTAACTCTCAGCATTGGCTATACGTGTCCTAAATATTTCTAGAGACGGTTGTAGATACAAGCCCCATAGCAGTAATCTAGATTGCAATTTCATTATTATTTAGAATTTTATGTAATTATTTATTTATGTATTATGTATAATTTTAGATAACTATTTATGTATTTTGTTATAACGCCAATTTGGGTGAACCTACATGAAGACTTATTTAAATAGTAAATACCAATATAGGTTCGTTGAGTTTAATATCTAAATTCTAAAGATTAAATAAAATAACTGATTATTATTAGTAAGTAATGCTTCACACAGATCTATAAGCATATTATCCAAAGATAGATGTTTAGAATTGAGCGTAGGTTGTACATTTCTACACATGACCGTTTATTGTGGTACCGTAATTGCATTTGCATTGAAATATTGCAGTAGATAACGTCAATTCGGGTTAACCTAAAAGTAAACTTAGCTTATGTTAAAGTAATTTCAATACCTAAGCAAATTCGATGAGTTTGCACTCTCAAGACCAAAGAAAAATACTGACTTGTTAGATTATTATAGTTGTGATACTTATTGAATTGCATAGAAATCTTGAAAACTGTATTGTTTTGAAAACTGACAATATTAGGATTTGGTACTTTTATAACAGTAGAGCTAAAAGTAACGATGTTTTTACAACGTGAAATGTAGAATTCGTCTCGATCTCTGTTTGTTTAACTTTATCCTTATTATAGATAGAGAGAGGTAGAGACGAAAGTCACACAGTCAAGACGTTATAGAAATATCAATACACAATACTACAGTCCAACAAATGAGTTACCTAACTAAAAGCGCAGAAAAAGTGATCTATCGCAAGAAAAAACAGGATCGCATAAATTGTGTTGAGACAGTGAGCATTTTAATTCTTCCCGCGCTACTTTGTGTAATTACAATCAATCTTGCATCGCAATGCTATAATAGCTCGAGTTTCACGCACACACTTTCATTGTCATTGAACTTGGAAAGCGGCAAGCGGGGATGCGCGAGCGCATCGCGTCATTGTCATTACATGGAGAATGCACTCTCCCCTTACCTGCTCAGAGCTGCCTCTATCATCGATAAATTACTCGATAACACGCGACTGACGTAAGAGAATTAGTAAGTGACGTACGTATACATAAATAATATGACCATTTATTAAAAATATTCGATTAAACTGGTTTTTAGGTATAATCAAATTAGACGTGCGCATTTTATTACTAAGTATATAAAACTGACCAATATTTTTGCTTGACCGGTAGATTGACTGTCGAGGATTTGGTGACGGCCTGGGTTTAACTAATCCTAATGGTTATAAAAAACCGATATCAGGCAAATTATATAGGCTTTTGTCACGTCACATTAGTTTAGTCCTACGATTAGGTACCAAATCTGTCTGTAGCTTTGAATCGGAGATACAATTCCGTTTGGAAATTTCTCAAAACGTAAGTGTTTTGAGGAATTTTCAAAAAGAAAAACGGAAATAATCCAGCAGATATGATGATTATGCGTCTGAAAAAATGAGTTTTCGTACGTTGTAGGTAGATCAATTAGCATAGCGTAGTTAGATTCCTACTATACATATATATGGTATAAAACGCTGAAGATATTACAATAATTATTTTATGCCCAAGCACAGTAATTTATCCCAAACGCACAATGATAAATAACTGCACCCTTTTGTTTAGTAGTGATTTGCTCCGTGGATGAGTCAATTAGCTACGCGTAGGGCTTCGGGTGACAGAGCGGCGCGCCCTTCGGTGCCGGTGACGGTGACGGTGGGAACGGGTGGGCGGTGGGCACGCACTTGACGCTTCACCGGACACGAAAACTACGCTCCTTGGAACAGAGGCTTGTCTTGAGACGTTTTATTTGCTAAAATAATAAATTATTACAGTGATAATTTCTTATGGGAGGGTAAACCGCTTCGATAGGTTGCGTGAGTGAATGGGAAGTCAGATTAGCGCCGTAAAGTGTTACCTTTTTCGGGCTTCCCGCTGAATCCACAGCGCTAGCTGGATTTAAGTTATCACTGACTGATGAGCACCCGACAAAACAATATGGACTATACAATACAAATTGTGATGCTGGATGTGCAGTACAAATCCACTTTAGCAAAATTTCGGCCAGCAAACGGATTTCCACAGTTATGACTGATTTAAGTTATGATTTTAGGATATAAAATAAAACACTTTCATTAATAATTTACGCAACCTTCTGTGCTTCATGAAAATAGTTCTTTCGCTATCAAATTGTGTAAAGACAATATAATACGGACAAGCAAAATAAATTAAGTAGTAACTTCTCCACAGTTTTTGTAGCTTTAAATCAGTGCCAACAATAAGAAGAGTTCAGGAACCGCGCTCCATTGGCGCCGAAGTTACGCCATCCCTTCCAACTTCGACACGACCCAAGCAACCATAATGACTTTTTAAATATATTTTGATGTACGATAGTTACATACTTACTACATATATCACCATATAAAAATATTTTAAGTAAATACACGCAGATATACAAGGCAAACGTTGGCCTGTTGAACTTTAATTTTGGGAAAAAAAATTAAGCAAGCGACAGCATATTATATATATACTTACTTTATTGATTGTTTAGTTATGATGACATAATTATTTTATTGAAATTAAAGGGAAACAACCATTCGACGTATTTTTTGAAATTATTTTGTTCATAAGCACTTATGTCCTAGGTCGAACTATAAAATATGGAGCTTTTATTGACGTGACAACGTCTTATAATTCGATAGAGCCGGCTGCACGCACGAAAAAACATGACTCATGCGGCGTTACCTCGCTTTGAGGCGTTCCATGTAAGGCTTGAAGTGCAAGCGAGAGCGCGGAACGAGCGACAAAGAAGCACAATCGGCCTTTGCGTTCGGCAGCGTTCGACATCCGTCTATTAAATATAATTATTAAATATATTAATTTTAAATTAAAAATTAATATATTTATTATAAATTTAAAATATAAATTTATAAAATCAAAATCAATTATTTTATTAATTTAAATTAATATTTATACAAATATACTTAAATTAAAAATTTTAATAACCAATTAAATGCTACCATTCCATCAGTATTTTCTTAAGACATTGTCACGTTCAATTCAACTGTCGTCAGTAAACCGACTTTACAGACAACCAATTTTTTTTTTCTAAAAATTTCCAGCGACAGCCTGAAGCTGGATAATCGGTGATGTTACACCACTGTGCCTTGAGGAGCAAGTTTAGGCTTATCTAGATATTATTAGGTACAGAGTTGAACATTATCTAACCAACCCTTAATAGGAGCTGTGTGATAGTTCTAATCTCTCTCATATAAGGCCTAGAACAAGTTTCTATTTCCAGACTGCTACTGAAAATATCTACAAAGAAAATTCAATAATTCCAAGTCTCGAACCCAGGCTCTCTAAAGCGCGTATGCTCACCACTGAACCAATGAGGCAGCTCTATTTACTTAATGGATCAAATTAAAACCATGACATACGATTCTAAATATACGTCATCAAATCAAATGTTATGCTGAGTCATATTAATTGCGTACCTATTAATTCACATTATACATTCATATCCTTTTTCCCGCTTATTTTATTAGAATTTATTTGAACTGTAATTTCAAATTACGTAGAGTGCCGTTACAAAATTTAATTTAATTATGTTCTATTCACATAATCTATTTATAAAACTAATAAACTTTTAATAATTTCGTTTTGGCTGTTAAAGAAAAAAACATGTCTAATTAATTTTTTTTTATCGTGACAGGCGCCAACATACCTTCGAGAAGGAAACAAAATAATAAACCATTAAATTCATTAATTAAATGTTATGCAACATTTAAGGCCTGTGGCCTTTACACTCGAAATTATTATACATCTTACATAACATAACTGAACCAGATACGCATTTCAAAATAAGTGTATAAAAGTGATTTCCGTACAGCTCAAGATTAACACGGCGGTGAGGTAATTAATCACCAACCTTGACAATCTCTTATCGTTCAGGAAAATACTCAGGAAATTACTCAAATGTCTACCTAGCGAGCTAAGTGTAAGTCTTGTACGTGCGCCATCGATCAATTGTTAAATTTTACATTACACTTGTTTCCTGTTTCGCCAAAAACGTATTAGATAGGAATGTTGATATATAAGAAATGATATGACACTAATACTAAGTTATATCATTTTCATTGTGGAAAAAACCAGCATTCATGTACTTAGTTTTTCTTTTTCTAAATATTTCTGGAGGCTTCCGTCGCGCAGTGGTATGTCACTATCTGCAGTGCAATGGATTTATAAGACGTAGATCCTCGGTTCGATTATTAAGATTTTCTAAATTAGCTCAGATCATTCCAGGACTGCAATCACACCTGATGATAAGTGATGATTGAATCTAATATGGAAGTGTTAGGAGTAGGATATCCACAGCCCTTCGGTCGGTCGGTTTCTACTCGACATAAACGAACAATAAATCGCTTTGTGGTGCGTCTTTGTCGGCAGAGTGGTAACTAGCCACGACCGAGCCAGCCACCAGCTACATTCAAAATCAAATGTTGATATATTGTATTTGGTTTCTACGTTGAGTGCACGGAACCCGATTACTATCGGTTGTGAATTGAATACCTAATGCTAATCTATTTCAATAATCTATTTTCCTTATACGGTTAAAGGAAAACAAATCACATGTTCCTTCTCTCAGAAACAATTAATGCGGCGCTTTTAATTACAGTTAACATTAAAAGTAAGCCGCCGACATCTTGGAAAATCTCTTGAGACTTACTATTTATTAGCAACTAAGTATAATAAATAATATTTATAATTGCTCTTAAGAGGTAATAAAGGGAGTAGTATAATATCTATATAGTAATCTAATTAGGTACAGAAAAGGAAAAGGTGACAACAAAAATGTTGTATCTACCTAATAAATAAATGTGCAATCACAACATAATTCTGCTTAAGTATTACTTAATTTAAAGTTATTAATTTTATAAACTAATCTAAATTTTGAATGTAAATGTTAAAAATAATCTTTTTTAAATCATTTTTTCAGTAAAATCATCGTTTTCCACGAAAGTCGTTTCAAAATCTGTATTTTAGAGAATTATAATATCAGCTGATATCAAGCCATATGCAATCATGACGGTTTTCAAAATTTTTCAATTTGAACTCGTACTCATCAATGAAAGACAGACGTCTTTTTCAATTACTCTTCAGTGCAATTTGTCTTCCGTTTCATAGACACTACACAGTTTGTTCGTGTAGCTCGCACTGAAGTGTAAATGTTGCCAGGTATAAATACCTAATTAATTATTTTTCTTTGTTATGTTTTGAATGAATGACGTGAAACGGGCATTGTCAGCAGAAAATTCCATTGGCGATGTTTTCCGCAATATCTAAATATATTTACCTATTTATTAACTGTGAGGCGGTAATAACAGTCGCTGGAACGAAGGCAAAGGAAGTGAGCGGACGCGGCCTTGACATTTCCCGCCTCGCAACATACGAGTACGAACAGCAAGCACGAGGAAGTGGTGGGCACCTCCTCGCCGCCTTCCACTCCGTCGCCACCCACCCCCTGTATCTATGGGGCTTTATCTTGTTACCAACCATATTACGGTTGGCACAAGCCCTTCCTAGTGTGTCAATCGTTAAGAGTTAATAGATTAAAATGTTTAAGTAATTATTGAAAATGAAAACTTAAGTGATAAATAAAAAGTATCTGTACTCTTAATAGAGAGTCAGATAAAATCTCAGAAGGGATAGATAAAGGGTCTCATACGCTTGTTGTAGGTAGGTCATTACAATACTCTCTTTATTATATCTACTAGCGGATGAAACCACGTAGCATAGCCAGTATCCTTTGACGGCCGAGTGGCGCAGGGGGTAGTGACCCTGCTTCTGCGTCCTAGGTCGTGGGTTTGTTTCCCACAACTGGAAAATATTTGTGTGATGAGCATGGAAGTTTTCCAGTGACTGGGTGTTTATCTATATATTATAAGTATTTATGTGTAATATATATAAAATATTCATCAGTTATCATAGTACCCATAACACAAGCTACCTAAGCTTATTTTGGGGCTATATAGCGATGTGTGTACCTAGTTGTCCTATAATAATAATAATTCTAGTATTATTTCAAATAATATTGTCCTATTTACACAAAGCCAGAAATCTCTTGATTTTCAATATATGATTTCAAAAACTTTCTAATTTTCGAAAAATCTTTGCTTATTATAGATGGTAAAGAAATTTTTATTTAAGTCCCAAATTTGCTGATCTCTAGTTTCTTTAGCATAAAACAAAAACCTCCCAATTTATTTATAAGTGATAAAATGTGATATGTTCTGTCAGCACCGGACGTCATATCTCTAGACAGAAAAAAAGCTGCAGGAAACATACACGTACAAGCTGCGAAACACAAAACAAGAAATCGTATCAAGGAAGAGTAATTCCATACGTCCAATTACGTCTCAATAACAAAATAAAAAGTCAACACTAATATAATACGAACGGGCCGAGCTCACAATGTGCCCGCAGAAGCTAAAACACACTCCACTGCTACTTGAACCACGAGTTTACATCTTGATGAAGCTACGACAAAACCCCTTTTGTACATGCCTGACATTTTTATTTGCTCATTGACGCATCAACGGCAATAAAACGTTAAGATATCCGGCTTTCTAAATAATTAATCTTTAATTTAAATTATTAGGAAATAATATGTTTATAAAACATTAATTAAACGTCACCATTAGAGTCACTGCTACAGTTTAATTTAACGTTTATTGTTGGCAATTAAAACCAGAATCATTACGTAATGTGTATCCATAAAATACCATAATATTATTATCATTATTTACGGTTGATTTATGATTACATCTTTAAAACAAAATAATAAACATTCAAATCGGCATGCTATTTGATAAGTTAGAACATATAGCGACATCTATCGAGGAGTAGACGAAACAAGCTATTTAGGTATAGATGTCACTGTATAAAAGCTCTTACATATTCTTTATTTTAATAATCTTCGAAACCAACTTTCAACAAAGATTAGTCGCAATTTACTAAAAATATCTTCTACAGTTATTAATTTGAACAAACATTAATGACAAAATCCTAATGCAATATTAAACAATTGAAGTGTTCTAGGTGTAAATTCCCATAAACAATTTTTCCAAATGTTTTCCCATATCGTATACGTGATAGTAGTATGTAACGTCACTTCACAGTCTATAATAAATTAAACTTTGGTGTCCTGACTACTTTGACCGCCAAATACAATAGTTTGTATTCAAAGTACACTCGGGCAGAACAAGTCCGCATAGTAAGTTGCCACTTACATTTACTTTGGTGTCATTTAGAGCTTTTTATTTTAATACAAATGTCTTCGTCCAACAGCGCACCCGAATAACTTATTGCGAGCTTTTAGTT
The DNA here is from genome assembly GCA_034621355.1 of Mycalesis mineus. Taxonomy (NCBI): domain Eukaryota; kingdom Metazoa; phylum Arthropoda; class Insecta; order Lepidoptera; family Nymphalidae; genus Mycalesis; species Mycalesis mineus. The sequence continues at coordinate 8,447,017 of CM067886.1, read as the reverse complement.
CTACCGCGAGAATAGGTCTCTCAAAAAAAATCTTTTTATACCAACTTTGCGTAAAAAACTGTAAATGACTGAGTACTGGGAATGATAATAAGAAATCAAGGAAAATAAAATAATTAAATATTCATCAGAATATATTTAACAGCCCTCCGTATATCTACTTAATACAGTATTGGAGCTTTGATCTGCCCTACTGCGAGTTAGCGCGCTATTACCAAGTTAGGTACAAAATGTTAAGGATGACTGAGTGTTCGAGGGCTAACAACATACTTCCCGAGTTCGGACTGCTTCTGAGAATTTCTGAGAAACAAGAAGAAAATCTCAATTTAGCTTTACGAAGGAATCTATTCTAGGACCTAACAATGCGTAATCAAAGAGTTTAATAAAATAATAGACACACGAGGTAGTCAAAAGTACTATGCGTGGATCACAAGAATATTTATTCGTATATTTTTAAGTTAAAATAATTACAGAACCCTTAACTATCACCTCATGCCATTGTATAGGTCTCTGAACTTTAGCGCCTATTGTTTTACATGTCAGTTATTATTATTAGTCCAAATGTATCACGTTGTATAAATAAATAATCGATTTTTATATTACTCATACCATAAAGCGATTAGGCAATGGATCTATTTAAATGTTATATTAGACCTATGCCTTATTACAGATTAATTATTTGAGCGTTTAGGAACAGTTCACTGAACTCATCTTAGGTATTCCTTCTAAATAGGTTGTTATAATAGATATGAGCTTATTAAAGTTTTTTAATTTTCACCTATCGGGCTGGTGATTAAATTTCGAAGTCTGTATCTACCTGTTGAATAAAATTATCTAATATTTAAACAGAAAATATAAAAATAAAGTGAAGATTTCTAATATAACCTAACCTCACGAAAACTATTTTTTTATTGAGATAATCCGCCTGTCCCTTATTCATGTTTTCCGAAATTACCTACAGATTAGGCTTTGTTTCAAGTTTCAATTAACGTAATAACTATTCCCAATAAAGCAGAGTTTTACAATTCATCTTTTGTCGGTTAGGGATGTTAAAACAAAAATTTAACTTAATTTAACTCTAAAAAAAATTACAATTAAATCTAAGAAAAATTACCTAACGAGTATTTAAACATGATACCTACCGCTGATTCCAGACTGCCACCGGGAATCTTCTTGATAGAAACTCTTTAAAATTTTTGAAAACTTTAAACTTAGATACTGAAATTACAGACTAATGTAGGTACATAATATATTTAGGAACATATTCGGTATGTGCCAATAGTAATAGATAATAACTACACAAACAATAGGTGGGCGTCCCAAAGGACTTCTAACACTTAAACGGTCACAATCTGCATTCCGTAAGCGAACAAGGATCTGTACGCACTTGATGACTAGCGTGGGTCGTCCTGCACATAGTTATTATTCACATTTGGCACAAAGCGTGGTGTCATCGCCCCTGGGTTAGGGCTCACATAATGTAATAGCTGGGAATCCCGCCTTTCAACATCGCCACTTTATACGTACCGATCTAGAATAATTTTCAAATAATAAGTTCCTTGAAAACTTAGATATTGGCAAATGCAATTGAGATCGCGTATGGATAGGTACCTACTTTCAAGAATTCAAGATGTAGATTTCATTTAGAATGTAAATGGGTTGATAGGTAAATATTTGCCACCCACCGTATTTCAGCCGTAGGAGTCCGGTAAAATTAAATCCATACCAGTATTTGCCTAATATCCCACTAAAATATATCTCTATAAATCCCAGAAAAGATTACCTTTTACCTAATTACCTACCTTAGTTACATCTAACTAGGAATAACAATAGTTATTACTTATTTTTTTTATAAATTTTTAATAGTGTTTTTATGTATAATTTTGTAGCATATATAACATTGTTAAAAATTTTAAAAAGAAGTAGGTATACATAAAAATAAAAGAGCGAGTTTAGGTTAGGTTAAGTCTAGTTATCTTGGAAGCGGCTTTTCGTTCCCGTGGTGCAAATTTTTCACGCGACGAGTAGGAACACCATGGGGTTTTGGTCGGTTACAGTCCGACATAACCTCCTCGCCTCCCCGTGGCGAGAGGGTATCCATGAGGATTTCCCCACGAAAAAAAGCCTACTAAGCAAATACAAACTTAGGTAAGATGATAATGATGTTGGGAATTCTTGGGATTGAATAGTTAAATATAAAAATTTGCTTTACTTATTCGAGACATTGAAGTGACGTAGATGGATAGACGACATCAAGTAAGTTGCAGTTGCAGCTGGCGATAGCAAATTGAATCGTTAACTGAGTAGATAAACAAACGTTATTACGAGTACGTCACTATTACGTCATTAAATCTTCCGACTGCAGAATGGAAATTCCCCTAAAACTATGCCAGTTTCAAAATCCACTGAATATCCTAAGGAAAAGAATACGATTTTAGTAATTACGTAAATGATGCAAGAAAAAAAATAATTGTCTATTGAAAAAAAAATAACACGGAAATCCCGTAACGATAAATCTCGTAGACCTCTGACCTACAGCGAGATAGCGTAATCGGATTGGTCATATGGTATTTCCGCGTCTTATTCTGATTTAAACTGGCAATACCGGGAACGCGGCCAGCAGGAAGCTTGTCACTGTTTTGCAGCGCATACCTGCCGCTATCGTCGCTGAAATCATCCTAATTGTTGGGATGGTGACTTAAGAGCCCGCCTGGCGTATAATTACTCCTATGTGGTTATTTATAACGTCGTGCTGAAATTAAGAACATGAGTATATTGTGATTTATTATTATTAATTCTAAATCCTACCAAAATCTGTATTAAATCATTAGCCTTCCAATTAAATTTTCATTTAGTTACCTTAAGGACGATTTTATTGAAATTTTAAATTGTTTCGTTACTTAATGATGTACGGTTCCAGTCTGTCTGGCTTCTCTTTTCTTTCATGCATACGGCAGCGGTAGACAGGCTCTCTCATTCTGTCATAGCACTAGCCGTATTAAAGTTATCACTTATGCGTATTTTAAGTAAATACGGATCCGACAGATCTCGAAAAATAAGCTTTCGAGGCACACGTATTTTTTAATTTCAGGCGTAATAACTTAACAATGCTCATTTTCAATGCATATATAGATAGATAGATAGAAGCGATCTCCTCCAGACAACCCTCATTGAAGTACTCTAAGTTATGGAAAACGGATAGTGCAATAATGTATATATATTAAAAAAAATAAAATATACCTACATATACATTGGGCCTACACAATAAAAATACACAAATAGTTTAAACATATAAATATATATACATACTATATTATATTTCCAATGCATGTATATATAAGCTCAAATTAAAAACTGTTCATTGTACGTTGAAAGTTAATCGCATCAGACGCTGCACTGAGACGATGTTTCTGGTTCTTAGGGTATCTACAAATGTCTAAAACACAATATTTACTTTACAACTTATGGCTCAACAGTTTCTAAATTAGGAGTTAGGTACTAAAAGTAGCATAAATATTCAATTCACGCCCTAAACCTAAAAGCTTGCGTAAACAAGACTTCCTCTTTCTCTGAGCCTATTGCGTCTCTATCATAGTTGCAATCGTAAAAGATAAGTTGTTACGCCCTTTTCGTAAGTTGGTGAGATTGTATTCAATGGCGTAAAGCCAAATTATTGCATAATGTAGGCTTGTTTAGAATTTAAATGTAAATAATGATTGAGATGTAAGTAATGATTGAATAAGTTATTTACCCTTAGATAACAGTCACCTTTTGTGTGTTGAAACATTCCAAAAACAACAAAAAAATAATTTAAGGTCAAGGCACACTCGGAATGCCAACCAAGTTCTCTTTGGATTAACTAGCAAAGGTATTGTAATAAAATTTTAACTTGTTTGCACCGACTTAATACATAATATTTGTTATTAAAGCACCGAAATGACACAGTTATTGCACTATTAGTGCGTTAAGTCAGTTCTATTTTTTGTTACAAACTTCCCCTTCTGCTCACTTTTAGATACATCAAAGCCGGCTGCAAGGTCCTATAAAATTTAAAAAGTTCGTTCAATTTTCGCAGGATATATATCAGATCCTAACATGATGACAATGGGACCACCTTGGAAGTGTGCCCTTTCTAATGAAAAAAGAATTATCAAAATCGGACAACTCTGTAAAAAGTTATGCGTGGTCATACATAAAAAATGGGTATAGCAAGTTATCCTCAAAAGATAGATATAGGTATGTCTTCGCGGACTTATACGAGTATTTCGTTTTTGAAGATCGATAAATAAGTATCTACAGTAAGCATTTAATGTATTAGGTACTTAGGTAGGTGTTATAAAGGCACAAAATCCTACAAATTTAATGTATAATAAACAACATGTAATAAGAAATATAATTGTTGATCCTCTTAAAAGAGACCACCAGTCGGTTAGAGAAACGAGTCACAACCGAATTAACAACAACGAAACATTCGCGTCGCAAACTATCAATCACATGATTCTAAATAGGCACAGCGACTGAATTTCAAAGTGACCATTGTTATTTTCACATACTTGTCTCATTAATATACCGAAAGAAAAAATGACAATGGTAAGCGTGTAGATGGTATGACGAGTTCCAACAGTGTCACCGTCAATAGTTTTGCGGTATTCTCGTTAGTTGGGCCCCCCGACCTTACTAGAATACAAAGACAGGTTGACGGCTACTCCCTGGTCCTTATGCAAGTCAACACGCGCGGTCACCGACTCTGACCCCCCTCTCCTCTCCCCGCTACCATGTGCCGCTTACACTGGTCACAACTCACATTATATCTACCGCGAAAATGGTCATTTCCACGAACGCACCGGAAACAGGTTTACCGTCCTCTTTTTTTATTAGGTACCAACTACTTATTTATTAGACTTCGATGTACAGTACCTACTGAATGTATAATTAATTATTTCTTATAAGTCTTTTTTCCGGGACTTCCCTGTTAAAGTAAAGAACATTTACCAAATACTTCAATACTTAATTAAGCAGATAGATAAATATGTACATTTTATCTACACGTAGGAACTTAATATACATTGTTGAGGATTTCAGCTATTACAATTTAGAGTAGGTAGGTTTTAGAAACAGAGGACTCTGAAAAATTTAATATAAGGCAATATAGTGAGCAGATTTTCTGCATTGTTTGATAAAACTTTAGAAACGAGGTTTAATGCATCGTAGATCCATTGGCTATGTGATCCAGCTTGGGATCATGAGAGCCTGGGTTCAATGAGATTGAATTATAAAGTTGAACTTTTGACGACCTCCGTGGCGCAGTGGTGTGCGCGGTGGATTTATAAGACGGAGGTCCTGGGTTCGATTCCCGGCGGGGCTGATTGCGATATTTCTTAAATTGTCTTGGTCTGGCTGGTGGGAGGCTTTCGCCGTGGTTAGTTACCACCCTACCGACAAAGATGTACCGCCAAGCGATTTAGCGTTCCGGTACGATATCGTGTAGAAACCGAAAGGGGTGTGGATTTCATCCTAATCCTAACAAGGTTGCCCGCTTCCATCTTATATTGCATCATCATCACTTAACATCAGGTGTGGTAGCAGTCAAGGGCTAACTTGTAGTCGATAAAAAAAAGAACTGTTCTATCTAGCAAAGCGCGTTAAATTGGCCCTGATCATTAATAATTAAGTGATAATGTTCGTTACAGAGTAAAAAAAACATTTAGGCCTGCAAACGCTTATAGCAGCGTGGTGGGTATAGGTTCCAAATTCCCTCTTAATAAAAATTATTTAATATAATGAAGAAAAATATCGAGCCGTATTTTTGGAGCTGTTAGTTGGATTTCTTTATTTAAATACCGTTATACGACCGCCAACCCGCATTGGAGTAGCGTGGTGGATCTACGCTCCATATCCCTTTCCTGTATAGATGGAGGAATGGCCTGTAGTGGGCTGTTAATAGGCTGATAATGATGAATGATGATTTTAGATACGGATATAAATATAATATTTAAATTACCACGTGCTCATTTAATAAAACTTCCTGGCCATATTTCAGAAGGTAGGTAATCATTGCAAGACAAGCTTTCAAGACAAGGAAGCATTAGATAATAGTCGCCCACAACAGAATAACGAGGTTACGAGCGTCGATCGTCGAAACCGCGGAAACAAAGGGCTCTTCCACTATTTCCTGCATCGAGTACGGGAACTTGGGATTGCGAGCTTATCTCCATCCGTATTGGGTAACTGCAGGGGTACCAACACTTGATGTAACCGCAAGTGCCGCAACTAGCTGACGCAATCCCCAGCTGGTCCTACAGACGTATTAAATAGTGTCAGTCGTACCGATGCGGAAATAATTAGACTATTGCATCATCGCTCGGAACAAGTTTCGTATCGAGTTCATATTTCTTATGTGTTGCCCGTACAAAAAATTAGTTCTGGGTACATCACACTATATCGTACGCTATTAAGACTACTTAGTTGTTATAGCTAATAATTTTGGAACGAAGAATTTGAATTTGTTAATAATTATTATACCTACTATAAAATAAATACCTACATAAATTATGTAAATTTATATTGTATCTTAAAAAGAATATTGTTGAACGACGGAAAAAGGATGCACGATTCAAAGATTGCTGGCATGACTTAATATGTTATTAAATTCAGTGTAAATTGAAAGATATTTTATCTGTGAATCTAATTACCAACGTTTTTTACGTCTAACTTCTCTTCACCACGTGCTCATGTAGTATGGGATTTGTGTTCTTATAATATTATATATTATATATCATATTCGTATTGAAATGAATATGACATATCATTAATATTTGTTCTTCCAATATATTCCTATATATTGGGAAACTTGTTTTGTTTGGTTGTTACACTCCGTTGCTTGGAAAAGGATGTTAAGTCCAACGTTCATAAAAGTCATTAACATCTGATAGTGATCGTTACACAGTTGAGCGTGCCTTAATCCGATCGATTCGCAGGTCTCTCTTCTATGGAAGGGAGACCTGACTCTATACTGGATTACCTACTCATACAGATAATGAAAATGATGATAGAAGGGAGACTTAACTCTACAGTAGACCATTAAAATAACCAGATGGTGATACAATAAAGTACCAAGAGAAATATCCCATTTATTTAGTACATTGTATATTCTTTGCAAGCACAAAACATAAAAGCTCCAACTGAACAAAAAGCATATTAAATGCCAACACAAACCAAATTAAAATGCAGAAAACACGCTGATGCCCTCTACGATTCCCGATACGAGCCATTGGTCATTATTTAAAACCAAAACACAACCGTTGACATAATCACGGCACCATATTGGGCAAAAATACATTGTTTAGTGTATGTTCCCGAACAATAGAGTTAACAGTATGGCTGCTTCTTATTCCGCTCGGATACGGACACAGAGGGACCGGTTGAAGTCTGTAAATTCCGTACATTGTAATTCAGATTGTATGTCGAAACGCACGAGTCGGCATGCGGCTATGCGGATGCCTCGGCCGGGACTAAGGGTTTAACGCACTTTGAAGTATCATATAAAACTTTAAAATTTCCATAAACTGCGTTTATATTGAGCGTCTTCAAATAAGAACTTAGATATATATTTATGTATCATCATTATCAGCCTTTTTTAGCCACTCCTGGGTTCTGCCCTTCTCCTGACAAGAGGGGAACTTTAGAGTTCTGAGCCACCACGCTGCTTCAATATTGGTTGGTTGGATGTCAAATATTAAAGATATTGACCTTGATCAAGGGCTTAACGTGATCTCAGTGGCATGCAACACCACTATATATAAAATTCCGGACTGATGTAATATTTTTTTTTTGTTAGAAAGAAAAGTTCAAAATTTTCTAGGATTCGTACCCAGGGCTTCGAAGACATCCGTCTATTAAATATATTAATTTTAAATTAAAAATTAATATATTTATTATAAATTTAAAATATAAATTTATAAAATCAAAATCAATTATTTTATTAATTTAAATTAATATTTATAAAAATATACTTAAATTAAAAATTTTAATAACCAGTAGACCAATAAGGTAGTTACATGCATAGTTGGTTCTAAAGTCATTAAAAATAATAATCGACTAATGCTGACATTCTAGGAAGCAGTAGAGTTGGCTCCTTCCGCATCTCAGTCCACTTTATTAATCAGTAAATGTCTCGCGGCTAATAAAAGTGCGGCGTTTATAGACCTGCCATATAATTCACATAAATCTTGAGCCAAAGAATGGTCCGATCCCGTGAACCCAAGCCGACATCACAGAAACAGATTTCAAAGGCACGTCGTTTTTCATTGACTTAATAAAATCAGGTGTTTGTAGACGTTTGTCATTTTTCAAACTATTTCGTGAAAACTTTAAATAAAGTGGACTAGTTTTGTGTGGAGATAAATTTTTCTATTTAATTTACGCGTTGGACCTTTTTGTTAGATTTATAAATTTTATATTTAGCACAACTTTTATTGTCTATAAAAGTTGTGCTAAATTTTAATTATAGATAAAATGTACGATAAAATGTATGTACTAAAGTTCAATTATAGATAAAATACCTACTGAAAAATACTGAGTCGTGGTATCAACATTAGAGATTGAGGAATTGAAAACCTCTTTTATGAAAGCTTTTTCATATTTTTTAATTTCTGTAAAAAGGAGGAAACATTTTTCAGGAGTTGTTTACGCTATTCTCCATAAGTAAATAAGTGATAAACCGATGTTCATGCTGTTTGTTTGATTGGGTAAACTTGGATTGAAATTAGCATGCAATTATTATAACAACAGAACAACTTTTTGTGTCTGTGACAGAGCTCGGCCGGGGATGTACTACTACCATGCTTATTTCTGCAGCCAAGCAATATTGCTGCGTTACTGTTTGAGAGACATGGTCGCCGGTGTAACTACGCACAGGCACTTAACATCTGCTTATCATTAATGATGCAATTTGATGAACACAGGGTGGTACTAATTTGTAGTCTCGCATGCCCTGTGAAGACAATGGATTACACATCTATGAAATAAAAAGTAAAATTTCTAAGACCGGATTCGGAAATTCCGGAGTCTCCCTATACCTCGGAGAGCACGTTGAGCCATAGTTCCTAAAATTGATAGTTAGATAATCGAACATTATCATCCTTAATTCGCCAACCCGCATTGAAGTAGCAAGGTGTGTATGAGCTCCAATAAAGAGGGAGGCTTGGCCCTCTAGTGGAGCGTTAAAAGTCTGATAGTGATAAAAAATGTGCTTTGTTTTCAATCTAATAAAAACTCACACACAGCAACTAAAAGTATACTTTTTGTATTTTAAATATGTCAGGGTTTTTTCAGATATATAAATGAACATCAAAATCTTGTAATAGGAACTGCGAAAAATCACGCAAACACAATAGATCCGATAGGTGTAGTAGGTAGGCAGAAGCACAGGACGTAAGGCTTTGTTTGTCAACATATCATATTAAAACATTGTTCTCTAGCATTGTGCAATGATTCGGCACTTTTACACAAGTGCCAAGTGTTTAGTTTTCATATCGAACAATCAAAATAGTACCATTCAATTCCTTTGCGAATGGCTGCCGAACTTTTAATCTGTTGTCAAAGCTTTGCCGCGCGGCCACATCGCCGACAAAGGTAAAAAAAGCTGTGCGTCTATTGTCACGGGTTGACACAACATTTATTGTGAGAAAACCGCCTTTTATTTCGTTTTCTACGAGTATGTAAGTCCCTATGCAGCTAAGTATTGTTATTTATTAAACATTCAGTCATTTGATAACATGTTACAACTTTTCACGGTAAAAAAGGTTTCTTTAAAGTCAGTGAGATAAATAAAATATCAGGGAGATACTCGTAAGATAGGAAGTTATGATAAAAGGACTTGCTAGTTATTTTATAGGTAGTCTTGTCTATATATACTACCTATAAAATAACTAGAAAGCATACCTTCCTATTTCAAAGTTTCTACTAAACTTAAACTTTTTTGTAACTATTTAGAAGTTGCAAGAAATTTCCTAAAATCCTCCAAAAAATCCTATCTGATATCATTGAGCATCTTTACCTCTTGGAGTAATATTATATTCAGAGATGTGACCTATTTGAAATACTTCTATTTAAAATGCAAATACAAAATGCAAAATACCTATTTTGTATTTTGCATTTAAATACTTTTTCACAAAAACATTTTGTGTTTTATTTGAAATACCTTTTGAGATGTATTTTGCATTTTTAAAATTCATTTCAAAATGCAAAATACTTTGTGATTAAGTTTAGCCAACATTACCAGTCAAACGAAATGAAATGAACAAATGACGCTTGTATTGCCGAATTTGACCGATAGTGGCGCCTGCTAGCCATGCGTGCCTATTTTTTCTTATTTGGTCAGAGTGCGCGCCTTATGTCTGACTAGTGTCAATGTCTCAAAAATTTTATTAAAAAAATGTTTGTCTGTCTCTCTGTCCATCTGACTGTCTGTCTATACGATTCACGCTAAAACACTGAATGTATTAAAATGAAACTTGGCACGTTTGTAGTTCATATTTTGAGATATTGTATAGGATAGTTTTTGTCGCGAAAATTAAAGTAGAAGGGGTTGAAAGTTTTTATGGAAAGTATTTAATTTTTGAAGTTATGTTAATGAAATTTTGTATACCTATGAACTACTGAATAAATAAATATCTTCAAAATTTCGTCAAAATAATAATAATAATAATCTTTATTGCCATGAAAACAATATACAATACAATTACCGGTGGTCTCCACACTAGGGAACCTGTATCGTGGAGACCTTAGTCGATTAACAAATTTCAGGGTAACTATGGACTAGTTGAAAATACTAACTAAATTAATAATAATAAAAAAAAAAAGAAAACCTCCAATATTAAGCTAAAATTATACTAAACATAATAAATAAATATATGAATTAAATAATTACACGTGAATTTACCTAATAAAATATATAAAAAATGAAACAATTAGCATCTTATTTTAGAAAAATAGGCATATAATGTGCTCTGTATTATAATATCGTAGTTAGTTTGATTTATTCAGCGATTAGTATGTGCTCGGTATCTATGTAGGGTAGGGTTTTTAACCAGCATGTTATAATTTTTTCGCTTCATTTGTTGTGCATTTTCTAAGATTGCAGAACTTTGAAATTTTGTTGTAGACTTTTGCAATCACAAAAGGCCCAAAACGCCGAGCAAAGGTTGAGTTTACGGCTGGCAAATCTACTAAGACAACTCTTCGCTTGAAGATTGCGTCTGCGTTCGGAGATAGTAAGATCTGTTTATGTTTGAGAACAGCAGCCTTCAGTAAAAATAGCTGTCGGATAGTAAGCACATTGGATTCTTTGTAAAGAAGTGATGTTGGATATTTGAAAGGCTTTTTGAGCATGACTTTAAGAACTGATCTCTGTGCTCGTTCTGCATTAAGTAAAGTGGTTTTAACAGCACCTCCCCAAGACAGTATACCAAAGCTAATGATAGATTGACATAGGGCTATGTATATCTGTTTTAATATGGTTACATTTGCAACGTCACGTAATTTTCTCATAATTCCTGTGACTTTCCGGATTCTATTTGAAAGAGTTTCAATGTGGCACTTAAAAGAGAGAATATAAAATAATAAATCACGTATGTAAAATTCCTTTTAAATGTTCTTAATTTAAATATTCAAATCAAATTATCTTTATAGAACTACTTATTATACTGCACCAATAATCAATTTTTTGTCAATCTATTTGTTCCGGCTAATCTCTGTAACAGCTGAACCTATTTAGACGGGTCTTTCGACACTCATTTACTAAGTAACTATTCTAAAATAAATGAAAATATCATACGATTTGGTCAAAAAGTATTTTATTTTAAAAAAGCATTTTGAAAATACCTATTTTGCATTTTGCATTTGAAATACAAAACTCAAAAGCATTTGGTATTTTGTATTTGAAATAGTAAATCTGAAAAGTATTTTGTATTTTGTATTTAAATGCTTTTATGGAACCATTTTGTACATCTCTGATTATATTCTTCGATCTCTACATTTTAGTAGCCATGGTAACACAACAATCGATATCAAGCAAGTACTTCTAGTAGTAAAACATTAGGCACCTAGGTAAACTTTTGGTAAGGTCCATACATACCTTAACCAATACTTAATACAAAATGTCAGTGTCTCCTTTGTGTATACACAGAAGAACCAGGTGAGCTTGATAACTTGATCATATAATATCGCTAGTACCACCTGCCATGCATGATGTTGACTGGATCTTTCATAAATCAGGCGTGACTGAAATATAAGCGTAAGCATAAGCATCGGGCTGCCACTTCAACCCCAATCCAATGTTGTAATAAGTAGAAACCTGATATAAAACGAGTATATACTCCGTACAACTCAGAAAAAGGATTAAGTGTCTAATTTTCGTACAACGTCCAATCTCATGGCCAATAGCGGATAAAGCCCGGAAAGAAGAAGAAGCGTCTAACTCTTATTTTTTTTAAAAAGCTCTCTTTCATCTCGATCTTCCCTCGACCCCAAAGCTTTTTTTTAAAAATAGACGCTCTAAAGTTAAATTCATACAATTTAAATACATCTTTGCACTTAGTGTATGACACAGCTTTAAAGTTTTTTAAAGTAAAGAAAAAGTGCACCTAAAAGGTTTTATCAACCGCAAATAACGGCAAGTGTTGTAAAAATCTTATGGCTTTAAGGAAAAATCTTATTTCATAGAAATACATAGGTTCAAAGCCAAACCAGTAGTGACGCTTAATCAATCTCTACCTTCTTCATCTAGTCCTCCTTTCCTCTAAAAGATGTTCGCTGAAACTTTACCACCATCCTGCTGCGATCCAATAGCAAATACATAAAATACGCATGAAAAACATGTTCGTTTTATCACACAGCGCCATCTATCTCATATATGTCGGACTATGAATTTGAACTACTGTCATGGTCAGAAATTATAACGGTCGCGATTGGCAGATAGTAATCTGGGGTCCCGATTATTTTTATAAGTTTTAACATTATTCTGTTTGCAAATATTTTGTTTTCAAAAAGAGTTTCTTGAGTTTGTATAAAATGAGTTTATACTTGTAAATTGGAGATAAAATTAACATTTTGGTTTGAAGTCGTAGTACAATTTTTAACCTGTTTCTTGAACCTAAATGTCAATGTCAATTGTCAGTGTCAAATTGTCAATTTGTCAAGCGAACTTCCAAAGTTCCAAATCAATCCAAAATCCAAATTACAAAACAAATACCTAATTTATGAAGTAGCGAGATTCTTATTAATTTTCTTTTGTTAAATGTTTCAAAATTGGATATTACCCGAAAAAGAAATGCAAAGCACTATAAAGGAGCTCCTAGATGCATTAGGGTACATTTTTGTGTACGTCTTACGCTATTTTCTAATGTAGAGTACATGTTTATTGACTTCAATTAATTCAATTCCAGATGTAATTTAGAAGCTGATATGGTATTGGAGTATCTTCAAAATGACCCTAACTACGGCAACAGTAATTTATCTTCAAAGCAAGTGAACGAATACGCACAACGGTTGGCACTAAAAGCGTCGAATTCAAAAGCATTTTTAAAAAAGTATGAGGAGATTCGAAACCGCAAGTATGTGTTTGTGTTTATATCATATATATAATAAAAAAGTGTCTATAATTTAAATTTACAGCTTTTTACTAAATGTACATGAAAGTATACATGGTATTTCCATCAAAAAACAAATTAAAAAATTTTTGTCTGTTTGTTTTGGCCAATATCTGAAACTACCTGTCGGATTGTAAAAAGTATTGTTGTATATGATGCCAAACTCATTAGAAGTGACATAGGCTAATTTGTATTGTGAAATTCTTATGGGAATGGGAACTACACTGGTGAAACCACAGGTGTCAAGCTAGTGGGTAATCATTTTTGTGACTTTTTAAGGAACAGTTTATTATTTTTATTTTCAAAATTATAATATCCAAAGATTATTTTAGAAATATTTTTACTTATAAGTATGCAGCTTGCATTGAACAATATGACTAACGACTAGTTTTAATTATCAACGTAACTTAATTGATACTAACTTCTGTTTTTAGCACTGATTATTTACCAGATCTGATCTATCTCTTCTATAAATTGGTGCATGAAGACAAGAAGTCAAGAATTTCAAAGCCAAAAGTGGCTCCTAAACCTATTTTAGGTGATAATAAACATCAGATCACCAAGGAAGACCTCCCTCAGGTATTGCATTATTGATTAATTTTCATATTTGATTTTTTTACCAACAAAAAGTGAACATATTAGTTTTCAATCAACAAACAAATTAAAAATGAAGGTAGAATTCATTAGTCAATTTACACCTATTTTTTTAATTAACTAGTTAATGATGAATTCTTGACAATAAATTAGATTAGAAAAACTTAAAACTAATTAATATATTCACTATCTTTTAAATAAGATTATTTAAAATAACAAAACATAATTTTAAATTTATTAGGCATAAAATATGTTGCATTTTCTACCTTCATTTTTAATTTGTTTGTTGACAAGCATTCTCAATTGAGTTTGGCTTTAGTATAGTAAATCTGACAGTTGTATATATTTTTTCATGCATGACAGTGCATAATTGTTTACAAAATAAAATTAAAAAAAAACTTGTTTGTAATATAATAATTATGTACTTGGTAATGGTATTAGTGATAAAATGATTTATTTTAATTTATTATTATTTTTTCTAACTAAGTTGTAATATTCTGTATGTTTATATTAATTTTGATTAATATAGTGTTATTTTAAATATTCAGTAAATAATATTTCTTTAACAAAAATAAAAAATGTTTGAAATATTATAATTTTGGCTAGCTATTTATATAAATGGAAATTATAATTGTAAACTTTCCCTTTATTTTTTATTTTAAAGTTTGTCTAAATTTTGCAAATTTATACTGTTACAGATTAAAGACAAATTACTAAAAGCTGTAGATGAGAGTAAGAAGTTAGTCATGAAATTATTTGAGGAGAAAGAGGTCAAAACTGTGCCCACTTGGTACAAAAATCTGGATTTGCCCAACTGGCAGAAGGATCATCCCGCTATGTCATGGGATTTCCCTAAGCAGCAATTACCTTTGACCTCTTCATTAGGCAAGTGTTTATAAATACCCTTATATTAAAAAATAATTTTCTAAAACACCAAACACCTACATGATGATAAATGGAAAACATTATGCATGGATATATAGCCAAGCAGAAATTTATAATCTTTGCCTACCTCTGGCGCAGTGGAAGACGAGGCTAGGTCTATTCCCTGTGGGGCAGAAGAAATAAATTAAAACCAATCAATACATGATACACCCTCATGATGGTTAATGGAAAACTAATGAATGGTTTTCCACAGTGCTCTTAGAACAACCAGACCAGAATACAACAATGCAGAAATAAGTACTGGTAGTGCTATCCTGGTCAAGTTTTTGTTTCATTCTGAGGTAGCTGCAGTCACACCTAATGATAAGTGATGATGCAAACTTTCACAAGGTAAGACCTGAGGAGTAGGTTTTGAGCCTCATTTGTCTGTATGTATATCATCAACCAAGCCCTGCAGACCAATATACAACAATGCAGAAATAAGCATAGTGGTAGGTAGCATACTTTCCATGGCAAGTTCTTATTTTCATTCCAAGTTAACCCTTGACTGCAATCATACCTGATGATAAGATATCATGCAATCTAAGATGTAAGCAGGCTAACACGTTACAAGGATGAAATTCAAAAGCCCTTTCTACACACATACATATTGGAATACTAAATTGCTTTGTGCTAGTTGGTAACTTGCCATAAGCAAAGCCTCCCATGAGTCACCTGTATGCCTAGTGGAAGATTTTACAGCGTTGATATGGAAAACAGTAAAGGCAAATGTTTATATGGAATTGAAACTTTTTATATCAAATTGAGAAAAAACTCAAATGGGTGAGTGTCAGTGTCATATAAAATTTGCCTTTACTGTTTTCGATATCGAAGCAGTAAAATCTGATACTAGGCACCCTGGACCAATTTAGATAATCTTAAATGGCCCAGCTCGGAATCTAACCTGGGACCTCCAACTTATAAATCCTTTGACCATGCCAGTTGGCCACAAAAAAGTTTAACTGATTTATTGTTCTGTTAGTCTTATGTAATAAAACTTATCTTTTATGGGTATTATCATTTAAAAACATTTTCAGCGGGAATCCCAGTTCGCTCTCAAGAAAATATAATCATAGATGAACTGTTATACATCTTTTCTGGGATCCCTGGCAACTTTATAGTTCATCAGCCAGTCAAGGACACTTATGATCAAAGAACATTCCTTATTTCTGATGAATTAGATGATGCACTCAAACAGATAGTACAAGAGATGTTGCCACTCGCCTCAAACTATTCCATAGTGAGGAGGTTTATAGAGAGCTGCGATATGTGGTCTGGTCAGGTGCTACATGCATTGGTTGGTGCTATAGAGATTTTGTTGAAAGACTATTATGTGAGTATTTTGCACAATTTTTCAATTATTTAACCTGTGGCAAGTTTACTTACAGGTTTATCTGAAGTAAACTTCATAAAATCAATTACTTGTTGTAGGCTTACAATAAATGATGTACTTGTTGTGGGTTGAAGTTTTTCGAAAATTTGAGCCCACCATGCATAGACAGAACTACTGTGTTCTTTGTAAGAAATGTAACTTTATGAAGTTATATATATTCTCTTATATTATGAAGCTTTATAACTTCTAAATATTTACTGCTTTTAATTTAATAAAACTTATTACAATTAAAAATTTTCTGAAGTATTGCAATAAGTCTTATACTTGTTTTGGGCTAACTTTTTTCAAAACTTAGTTCATAACACATGTACAGAAAGGAGATGGATGTCATATGTATAACAAAATTACAAACATTTTGCAGAACTCAGAACACCTAATAGATGTCTGTCTGTATGGGCACTAAAAATAACCTTTGATTGGTCAGATCTTTATAGCTTAGGTGATTCAAAACTTAAATAGGTTCAAGACTGTTGCACTATAGTCCTACCTAGTCCTAGCACAAGCTTTTTACTTAGTTGGGTAGAAAAGAGGAACATCAGTTGTGTCCTTATAGTCCGATCAATTTAAATTGGCAATAAAGGGCGTTGAACCCTTGCAGGTAAAGGAATAGACAAACTACTATTTATCTCTCTCGTACCTATCTATTTGCAATCCACTGTGAATTTCACTCCCAAATATTAAGTTTTGTCAGATGGCAATATTGGCAACATTACTTTCGAGGGTTTATCATCGTTTATTGCCAATCTATATGGTTTGGACTTTAGTTATTTGTTTTGTTTAAAAAAACCCAAAGATGCAAATTTTTGGTTTCAGACAATGATAGCTCAACTGGAAACTGAACACATGTCTTCAAACTTAACACTGCAGAAACTCTGGTATTTTGTGTTGCCTACAATGCACACTATGCAAGTCCTAACTGCCATTGTTACCAGCATTGGAAAGGTAATAATTAAACATGTATCATATGTTGCTTTATGACTGCATACTTTTTTCTGTGAGGATTAATTTTGATCTATTTAAAACTGTATTTTTTTCTTTTTTGGAACGAAGTTCCTTATCGCGCGTTGTGAAAGGGGGCTAGACGGAAAAAATTCGTACGAAAAGTTGTCACGACACTTTTTGATCAAAGGATCTTGCCGCCGCCTTTGATGTGTGTGCGCGTGAGCGGCGGGGGCGCCCGCGCTGTATGCTGTCTCGCGCTCTCGTGGCGCCCTCTGGTGTTTCGGTGTACAACAACAAATATTATTATTACTTAAAAAAAATAAAATTTTATTACAATTCCTTCACTAATTAATTGAAAGGAACTTCGTTCCATCCGGGTGTCCCTTGACACCTCTCAACTTTTTAAATCTTTAATTAACACCTGTGTTTGTACTTCAATTAAGACTACTACTATACTATACTGGCACTTAACATAAGAAGAAAATATAGTAAAATTATAGTGAACTATTTACTTAAATAATAACGAAAAAATCAAGAATTAGAAAATAAATAAATTGAATAAAAGTTCTTTTGTTGTCACTGCTATAAAAGACTCAGTATCGTTGTGTTTGGAAGACACCAAAAGGCCCCAATGGATGTCCATCGGCTGATGATGATAATGACAATGAAATTTTAAATTATTTCCAGAGTGAACTAAGAGGCGGTGCTGTGTTGACGGTGCTCCACGAAAAAACCAGCATCCTGATGGGAGATGCGCGCGCGCAGGAAATAGCTTTGTTCCTTACCGAGAGAGCTTGTCGGCCTTATCTTAATATTTTGGACCAGTGGATACATAAAGGAACTATTGTTGATCCTTTTCATGTAAGATTTTTTCAAGTTACATTCGGATCCTGGTTTATTGAAATTTCAAATGTGGCGTTTTCCATCATAGAAAAATACATACAAAACATCACGCCTCATTCCTATAGGGGTAGGCAGAGACTACATCCTACCATTAGCCACTGTCCTTGCATTAGCCACGGTCCTTGCATATTTCTTTACCTTCTTCCACTCACATTAATTCTTTCATACAAGTTCGTCAGTTTAGGGTACTCTTGACCTGGCCTTGCATTAAAATGTCCTGAATTTGCTCCATGAACATAATTCATCTCATTCACCTCACAAATCTCTTTTGTTAATCTCCTTTCATCCATCCTCTCAACATCCCCAAAACATCAAAGCATCCTTTTCTTAATTTTAGTCACTCCACACATTCACACACACACTCTTATCATACTATTGTTAACTCTCACTTAGTTTCAATCCACATACTCCTCAACGCTCTTATCTTATCGCATTAACTTCAGCCTTGACAGAAAATGTGTTATTCCTAGAATTCTTGTTTTAGGAATTTATGATAGAAGATAATGAACTGATAAACAAAGAAGAATTGCCAGTGGACTATTCGGCTGACTATTGGGAGAAGCGCTACTGTGTGCAAAGAGATCGCGTGCCGAAGTTTCTGGAGAAGTTCACAGATATCATACTGAGGACTGGGAAATATTTAAATGTTATCAGCCAATGTGGTAAGTATTATGCAAGAACCAAATAAGTGGTTCTAACTGATATAAGACAGAGAGAATACATTTTTTTAGTACACAATTTTTAATATTTTGTAAATAAACGAAAGTTAAGAAAAGTATTTATTATAACTTAAAAATAACACAATTATCAGTCACTAAAGTCATTTACTTTTAAATTATACGTTATATCCTGTCACGCAGTACACACCCAAACCCGTTCAGTGAACTAACGCGCAGTTTGTTTGAATTTTATTAGTTTTGAGTAAAAAGTTGAAAAAATTGACTAACTTTTTCGTTGAGATGAACTGTCCTATATCGCTTCGTCACTTTTAGCCGTCTTATCCTGATGGTGCAGCTTGTAGGATTCAACGGAACTTCGTCAAGTAGAAAATTATTAAAGATTTTTGCTCTTGTCTAGCCGAGCCTTGGACCAAAAAGCTAATTTAATGTAAGAATGTATCATTTAAATGTATATTCCAGGTAATTCAATCGCCAAATCGAATACAGAGGAAATCAAATACTCGCTGCGAGAACAAAACTATGGTGCCATAATACAAAAGGCGTACGCGTTCGCCAGCAAGTCGCTACTGGAGTTATTACTAAAGGAATATGATCTCATGGGAAGATTGAAGTCTGTTAAGAATTATTTCCTGATGAGTCAAGGGGATTTTATAGTACAATTCATGGATGCTACTGAACAGGAGCTTTCTAAGAAGATTGATGATATTATACCATCCAAATTGGAGAGTCTTTTAGGCCTTTGCTTGAGGTGATATAAATTTATTATTTTTTAATCTACAAAAAGTGACAACTGATGCCTGAACTACATGTATAACGATAGGTGACGATGCGCCTAAGTATTATCGGTACATATTTTTCCGTTTACAAAAATAATACATACAAAAGAGGCCAAAGTAAAATCCAAGAGATGGTTTCGATACTAATATCCTTGTATCAAAAACTATCACATATACTATGACATAGAAACAGGCTCTATTTACAGAAAATCTTTTTAAATGTATTTATTAGTTTAGTTTATACGCGCTAGAAGTGGGTGCTAGAGGTATACCAGCGAAGTCTCTCTATAACCTGCTAAAATACCTTGGCCTTACTAGAAGTGCAGTAAGCTCCATATTGGAGCGAGTGTCCAAAGCTGCTCTAGTAGGGTCCTTCCGAATTTGGCTGGGCAGGGAGAATAACTTGAACAGAGGAGGTGAGTGTTGACGCGCGTCACTAAGGGTACCCTTAAACCTACACCCGAGTCACAAGTCTTGGGCTCTGTTCGGAGTTTTTCTCTCAGCCACACGATGGACCCCCACCCGCACGGTGAATCCATGGAATGCTAAGATATTCGTCTCTCTATGGTTCTATTTTAAGAAACGGTAACAACATGATGGTAACAACAGCTTTGTATTTTGTTGAATCAATAAGTAGAGGGCATTAACTATACAATACCTGGTAGGCCAATTGGAATTTTTTTTTGTGGTAATTATATATTATAATGGTAGTGTTAAATTGCATAAAAGTGCCATGTACTGACAAGTAGATTTAGTGTTGCTGTGTCGGTAAAGTTTATCGTTACAAACTTGGACCCATAGGCCGAAAATCCTCGGCTCCGAAAGGAGCTGGAATATTTACCGGGGGAGAAAAGTTCCCCGCGCCTGACCTCGGCAATGAGGCAACTCGAGGATCGTACCCTTCCTCGATTTCAGGAGGGATCGAGAGAAGACCGGAACAGAAAAGCAGTTTTTCATTGCCTGAAAATACTAAAAAACATTTTCTGAAAATATTAGAGCCTCTTAATTGCTATAACAGATAACAAAAGATATTATAGTAAATATTTTGTTATTTTGAGTTAATATAGGGGTTTATTAATATTTATTTAGTTAAAATAAAAACTAAACTATTTTTTTATTGCTTAGGCTGTCTGCCGCTAGTCACGATCCTTACAACGAAGACATGAGGGTAGAACTGCTTCCCTACGACTTACAATTCCAGATGTTCAAAATACTATCCATTGAGACTGAGGAAGAAAATGGTACGTCATATACTTTTATGCATATTAGTCCATTTAACATGCGAGAGCATGAAATAACCAAATATCGGCTAGATCTTGCCTATAAATTTCAAGACAATTTTTTTTTATCTAACTCTAACCAGTTCGAGTAATTGCGAAAAAAATATTTTTTTCAAAACTTGCCGGAATGCAAACAGTACACAGACATTACAGCTTGTACACATTATTTTAATTTCTATAAGTCTGCATTACCTCCAAATGTATTTATGAAATATTCTTTATTGTACACAAAATCAAAATACCTTAAAACCAATAGCGGTCTTATCGCTAATGGTCGATCTATTCCAGACCACCAATTATATTGAAGAGAATAGTATATACATTGAGGTACGTTCAGGTTTACGTACACAAAAACAAAGGAAGTATTTTATGTAAGTATATAAAAATATATTTACATAAAATACTTATGTCCTATATAAAAATATACAGGCTAACTATATATCCTCCTATATATATCTCCAAAAATAAGCCGAATCTTGTTTAATCTCAATGAGCCTCTTTGTGACAAATAAACATTAAGAATTGCCATCTTCTTTCTAAATTTTTTTAACTTTAGCAATATTAATGTAAAGTTTTTCTTTTATTGCCATAGAGTATAAACAGAACAAAGACTGCTTACCGCTGACCGGTATAGAGACATTCTCGTTTGGCATGGAAGTGAAGTGGCCGGTGTCGCTCATACTCAACCACAAGGCCATCGCGTGCTACCAGATGATATTCAGGCATCTGTTCTTCTGTAAACACGTTGAAAGGCTACTCTGCAGGTGAGTGACAATACCTCAGCTAATTTAAAAGAAATAATACATTATGTCGAAAATAAGTAAAAGATTATTGTCGGGGAATGCCTGACTACTTTTGAATCTGTACGGGGTCCTCACGCTTTTAAAACCTTACTAGAAGTACAGTAAGCTCCGTATTGGAACGAGTGTCCAAAGCTGCTCTAGTAGGGTCCTTCCGAATTTGGCTGGGCAGGGAGAATAACTTGAACAGAGGAGGTGAGTGTTGACGCGCGTCACTAAGGGTACCCTTAAACCTACACCCGTGTCACAAGTCTCGGGCTCTGTTCGGAGTTTTTCTCTCAGCCACGCGATGGACCCGGCACCCGCACGGTGAATCGAGGGAATGCTAAGGTATTCGTCTCTCTCTAACTTGTTTGTGCAACATGGCGCAAATCAAACAGTTTACTCTTTTGACTATATTACGGAAACATATATATTTTAGTTTTAATTCTAAGGATGCCACAGACATAGTATATCGACTAATGTTCAAAAACAATACTATTGTTGTTGAATATTAGTTAAAAATATCACTCTCTCATTTGTTCAATTTGGGCGAAAGAGAGAGCTTTTTATTATAAGAATATTTCCGATTTCTCCGCTATTTGGTGACGTTTCTCGCTTTCTTTACTTCACATATCTTTTCGAGCGTATGTTAAGCCTACTGGTGCTTCTAAATTTGAGCGTTCAACTTATTGCTAGTTACAGAAGTACAATGACTACATCCGAACATTCGCGGGAAAACGGCCTTATCATTTATTGTTATAATTACACATAAAATTAAAAAAAAAAAAATTTCAAGTAGGCTTAGTTTATAAGCAGTTTTGAAACGTTAAGTACCTAATAAGTCAGATTATTTGTATTGACTATACTCTACTCTTGGAAGGCAGGTCATGCTGAGAAAAAGTGACACTCATAAAATTACTTGCACAGACTAGACAGACAGACAGAAAATTACTTGGACCTTGCTCACGAGATTACCACCATGTGGAATGTTGAGTCAACTATTATTGTTCCGATAGTCGTTTCAGTCCATGGTCTTTTTGCGAAAAGCTTCGATCAACACCTTAAGAAGCTTTCGCTTAATTGTTGGATCAAGGATCGGATACAGAAGGCAGTAGTCCTTGAAACGGCGCGTATTGTGAGGAGGTTCCTCACTCTGGAGCCCTGACCACCGGTTGCTTGGACCCGCAAAGGCCCCGCAAAGGCCCCGCAAACGGAGGAGAAGATTTTTTTATAAATTTTTAATAGTGTTTTTATATATATTTTTGTATTACTTATAACATTGTTAAAAATTTTAAAAAAATATGTAAATAAATATAAATGAGAGAAAAATAAGTAGTCTGAGCCACAGTTTGAGTCTTCTCAGAATTTTGAACACGCAGATTTGTTTAGGTGCTATTGCCCTGACACTGCGCAGCCGCAAGCCTCGTCAGTGTAAGTTTTTTACCGAGCGACTGCGTAAAAACGTGGTCACTTAACGTCAAATTATATAGCAAAAAAAGCGTTTACTCTCGCTATAACTAGATGGCGCTACTAAAATTCCATATAAATTTGCGTTACGTTTTTACGCAGTCGCTCGGTAACAAACTCCCACTCGGCACTCTGAACGGATTAGAAGTTCGGCGAGACTACCTTAATACCTGCTACTTAAGCACTAACTAGACTATAAAGAACTGACGAATCGCCTGACGAAAATTATTAGCAATTAGCTATCCTTTTTTCCGTTGGATATTGGAATAAAAAAAGTTTTATTTTAAGAAATAATCTATCTTCATCCAAATTAAATCAAATCGGAACAATATTTGTAGTGCGAGTAGAAGAGAATAAAATATACAGGAGAAAAACCATAGGCATCGCTAGTTTCGTATGATTTTCAATTCGATACAAGTATACGCCTACGCTTTCCTCAAAAATGGCCTTGATAGAAAGAAAGGCCGTTAGTAAAATGATACAGTTCCGTTTTCCTCGCTAATATTATAAAAGCCAAATTTATGGAAAGATTATTGTTACTCTTTCGCGCAAAACCAATTGAATGGATTTTGATAGCTTAAAATAATATAATATAATTATCAGAATAACCAGAAACCACATTTTATCCAGAAAATCCCACGGGAAAGAGAACTACGCAGGTAAAACTGTAGGCGTCTTCTTGTTAACCATATTATGATGTCCTTATGACAGAGTGTGGCTATACAACAAAGTGGTGAAGAGGTTCGCCGAGGCGCGGCTGTACGCGGACGCGTTCGCGCTGCGTCAACGCATGCTGAGCTGCGTGCAGCACTTGCAGTACTACATGTGCGTCGAGGTCATTGAACCGTCCTGGTGCCAACTCATACAAAGCCTCGATAAGGTAAGTTCTATATAATAAATGTTACATGTTCAGGTTTTGACAAGCCCAGCTTTTCGTGGCATCAAACATAAGTAATTTGTAATGTGTGGCACAATTTTTCTTGAAGAAACGTTTTGCATTTATTTATTTATTTCATTCTTTATAATGTTATAGTCCTTCTAGTAGTAGTTAGTATGCTGGTGTATTCTATTATAGAAATGTTTAATAAAGTAAATGTTAAATTGGGTAACATATTTTATACTATCTCACTTACAAATGCCAATCCTGTCCAGCCGTTATCAGCTTGCATGCTAGTGTATTTTTACGAAATCATGTCATCGTATGAGTCGATGGACGTCCAAAGCCAAACCAGAGTTGTTTTGAAGAAAATTCTTTAAAGCTTCGAGGCTGATGTTCTACATAATAAATGTAAATAACGTTAGTGTAATTCTATTTAACTTCAAAACACCACCTTGTTACTGGCAATTTCTTCATGGAAAAGCTTTGTTAAGTTAATGACAATAAAAATCGTTTCACCGATCACTCAATCAATCGACATTTTCACTCTTATTCAGCTTTGGTAATATTGTGTCAATAAAACAGTATATCGCGCGTTTATTTATTTTCTAAAAGACACATTACAAAACGTAAATAGATAGCAGTAACTTAACAGAAAAAGTTTATGAATACAAAAATAAATAATCACATTAAAATTTATTTTCCGGGAAGGAAGTATATTATTTTAAAATACGAATACTTAATGTATTGTTAAAGATTTTCGATGGAAATGTTGTAATATTGGTATTGAATCGAAACTTCAAGGGATTCAACGCGCCTCCAACTGCAGTAGGACTTTCTTCAATGTACTTTCTATACTCGAGATTTTAGTTTCATATTTCGAAAGCATATTTTTCATTTCGTCGAATTCAGATACGTATGTCCTCTTATTGATAATTATTTTAGCGTTTTTGACAATTTTTCTGTCTAATCTAAAGGCTTGACACTGTTCAAAGCAACATTTGCCGCTTTCGATATCTTCGTAATCATCACCGAATTTCCCAGATATTTCAGGGTGTGGTATTTCTATTCTGTTGTTTTGATTAGGTTTGACCGTTATGCGATATTTAGGCAGGAATGATGGGAATAAACTGATTCTTTTTGCCAAAGGTTTTATGCAGAGCATCTGCGGTTTGATAATGTTCAAATCTTGCAGAGAAGGGGGCAACCATGACCAACATTTTAGAGGTTGTGTATACATTTTTCCAATAAGCACACTCTCAAAATAAGATATAAGCTTAACTCTTGAGATATGCCCCACTAGTTCAGCATCAGCTCTTATTTCCTGTGTATCACTAACTGCCAAGCCATTGAGTAAATTAAACAAGACAATTGGAACCATGAATACGAAAACGATGAATATTATGTGACTCGTCACTGGAAACGTACTGAACTTGATAGATCCAGCATCGAACTCGCCTGTTAACATAACAATTGTTTTAAATAAAGACCTTCCTGGATCTTCGAAGAACTCTTCCTCTTCTTCCTCCTCTTGGCCTGTAGTGTTAGGGTTAGGAGCTTTTTGGTCTTCCTGTTCTTCACCTTTTTTGAATAGCGTATAGAAACTCAATGCGAAAGCTATTATCAAAATACAGTACCAGAGTAAAAATTTGAAGAAATTCCATGAAACAGTTCTCAGCATGACGATGTTTGTTGATAGTGTAGGGAATTGACCTATTAGTAGAACAAGCTCCGCGGACGACAGTAAAATAGCAACTGCAGATAACTGTTGCTTTGTAGATTCTGATGCTGAATCGTTACATACAATCGCTGCCGTTACGAATATTAGTGCAATCTCCATTAAATTCTCAATACTTTGTAAGTATCTTGTCGGTGACACTAGTAATTGAAATATTTCTCGAAATATTAGGAGTATTAGACCTATACAAGCTCCAACGTAGGTTAAAACATTTATTGCTTCAATAGACTTTGATTGTTGCTTTTCGACACCATATCCCAATATTAAATAGAGCATTAAACATAACCACAACAGTGAATAAAAAGTTATGTTTGCATAAAAAAGACAGCTTATTCTTTGCCACTTTAAATAAAGGAAACTTGTTATTACTGGATGTTTCAAAAGTGGTCGTAGTTCTTCATTTCGTGTCATGTATAAAAGTGCTTCTGTTTCTGGTGCTAGAATAGCTTCATATTCTTTTACAGTATTATTATTGTTCGAATTATCCATCAATGGTACTTTGCAGAGCTCATTCTCTAAAGAGTTATTAGGATAAACGAGGAAACTGTATTTTATACGAATTTCGTAATCTTCGTCACTTGGTCGTTCGCCATTTGATTCAATGCATTCGTCCAGGTAAGTTTCTAGCGTTCTTGCATTTATATCTGCTAATGGTGGTTCATTGAATCTGTTATACAATCCTACACATGCCCCCTTTCTAAGCAGCTCTAAAACGGTATCGTTGTCACCATTTCTAGCAGCATAGTGAAGCGCGGTATTATCTTTCATATCTTGATGATTAATGTTAATATTAACCTTAGGATTTGTTAACAGTAAATTCAAACAACCTTTGAAATCCGCTTTTGGGTTTTTAGATGCAGACTTCATACCTTTTACAGTCCACTGTACGAGAGATTCGCTGTTTACTGGATCAAATAATGTTGATTCGTTGTCAATAAACATTTTGAGGATTTTGCAGTATCCATTATAACAAGCAATTGCTATAGGACGTGACGTATTACCTGAACATGTAGCATTTGGATCTGCTCCTGAATTAAGCAAAGTTAATGTAACTCTTTCAAATCCCTTGTCCACAGAAAGTTGTAACATGGTATTCATGCCGTTATTAGCTGCAAGCATTGGTCGATGCTCATTTCTTTTCACAAGCTTAGTAAAATCGCGAATAAAGTTATCTTCTTCATGTCTGCTTAAATAAGAAAATAGTTTATCCACGTCAATCGAATCTTCAACTTCAGCCATGGATTCGAATTTCGCTAACAGATGAGGAAAAGCTTCTTGCAAATAATATCGTGCCGTCCTGCCGCGGATGTCTTTATAAAGGTCTAAATCGATAGCATCCTTTGAATAATCTAATATATAAGTCACAACTCTTTCAAGACCCTGCTTTGCTGCTGAATATATCGGAGTAACGCCTTTTAAGTCTGGAGAATTAGCATTGCAACCAGCCTTTAGTAGCTTTTCAACCATTTCTTCATAAATGTCTAGTTCGCGTTCACGATCATCGTCTAAATCCTGTATACTTTTAATAGCCATCAGTAACGCAGTATTTCCTTTACACTTAATGTTCACGTCTATTCTATCGTCTTCCAACAGTGTGTCCAGTGCTTCAAGATTTCCATTTTCTACAGCAAAGTGTAGAGGAGCAGCGCCGTGAGTTTCATTAATTCTGTTGACTTGCACCTCATGTTGTAATAACAGTTTTACAAACTCAATTTTATTCGGTTCTGAAACTGCTAATTCAAGACAAGTTTTGTGGTCAGGATACGGGTAAACATACTCAAGATCAACGGCGCCGTAGCTCACAAGTTTCTTAAAGGTTGCGAAGTCATTTGCTCGTAATGCAGTCCTTAGTTGCACCTGAGGATCGTTTCCGAACAGAGAACCGCCTCTGGACAAGCGGTTCGGCTTCATTTCGTAACTGTCCCGCGTCATGTCTCATAACACACTGGCATCTGAAAATACAAAGATTATCCGTTAAATAGTAGTCACCCAATTTTCCAATCGAAGTAAACATTTGGAGGCAACCATTGCTCTAAAGTCAATAATTACTGTATTTAATCAATTGACAATTGACATACTTTTCTTGGCTGTAAGTTAAAGATTGTGGTTTCTTTGAAGGGAAACTAATTCGTTGAACATATGGCTGACAATTTGATTAAAATCGCTAAGCTGTGTAAATTATCGTGTGAATGCAGCTTGATTGCCGCCTGGTAGTCGTTACCTGCGTGTTAATCTTTGAAATAACAAGATACCGGTTTGTACGTAAAGCCTTCATTAGTACTAACTGGTGGTTATGATTCACAAAAGTTTATTTATGTATGGCCAACTTTTGCCATGGCGTCGTAACTTTCCTTCTAATATAAAACACAAACGTATATATGTAACAATATAAACCAACTTCAAAATACGGAGAAAGTTTACGTTTGCATACTGATTTGTCGGATTTTTCTGCAGAATTCCTGGTGTGAGTAATTATGATCTTTTTTTAGTACGACATTTACGGTTTTGAAAATATATTTATTTATAAAATGCTTTCTCCAATTTCGGTATATTTATGTAAGGAAATATGTTGTATGTTTTATTTACCCAGGGCGGTATATAAAACTTGGAAATTATTGAAGATATATGAAGACTTGAGAGAGCTTTAGCTTTCTTTTTGGCAAATACCAACTGGAACCAACTTCCTGCTGGCAGCATAATTTTATCAAGGGGGTATTTAGGGGCGAATAAACCAATTCCTCGAAGGCCGGCAAATAGCAGTGCCTCTAGTGTATTGATTGTACATGTGTGGTAACCCGTATGCTCGTTTTCCCGCTTTAATAGCGATAAAAAGCCGCCAAGCGGTTTAGCGTTCTGGTACGATATCGTGTAGAAACCGAAGAGCTACATACACCTACTTCTAACAAGTAAGCCCGCTTCCATCTTTGCATCATCACATACCATTAGGTGTGTTTTCAGTAAAAGGATAACTTGTAATGAATAAAAAAAAATATTTGTGAGATACCCTATCATGTTACGGGAATTGGGTGGAATAGTTCTGGTGAGGACTGATCACCCGTCTGGCCTTGACAGCCGACCTCTCTAGAAATAATAGAAATAATAAAATACCTTATCATGTTTAGAATACATAAGGTTTTACCTGTTTTGTTTTTGTCATACATAAATTACAAAATATTTGCATATTAAAATAATACAAGTTTTCTGAGACTCCATTGTATTATCACTTTCAGTCCCTAATTTCTCCGTGTTCCATTAAAGTAAAGAACATTGTGCACTTTGATATATAATGAAGGCACTATAATAATACCGCATTTCACGAGACGCCAATTAATTTCTGCTTTGCGCACGCGCCGATAGCGTAGCATTATTCAAACAATTGCTCCCATTTTTCACTATTCTTCCGTTACTAACTTAATTGTAAAAGCTTTTCGTGCTGAATACAAAATGAACCTTACATTAAAAGGAATTACAACCACAATAACCCTTATGCCTGATTAAGTGTAATTTGTATGAACTTTATAACGGTTTAATTGAATAGGTTAGCTATTAATGAAGCATTGCTAGTTTGAATACGGCATGTTTAATGAGTACGGTTTGTTTGATGCAATATCTCTCCTTTATATTTGTACGTTGTATATTTGTGTTACTTTTCACACCAATAAAGCATTTTTAGAAATACGTGTAAACATTTTTTTCCTTTATTATAAGGCATTACGTAATAATTTTTAATTTTATTTTACTCGCAACTTTGTCTGTACGAATTTTATGGTACAATTATTTTATGATGTTAAGTCAAAAAATATCCAAAAATAAAATGTAGGCCACCTCTTAACGCGTAACGGGCGTAAGATATTGCTTACGATACTCAGATCTTCCAAAGGTACACCAAAAGCTCCATAAAAATCGGTCAAGTCGTTTTGGAGGAGTTCGATACCAAACACGAGATCTATAAGGATTTCATGTCTGGTATTAGAAAATGATCAAAGAAAATCGTCTTTCGGAAAGGTCTTCGTTCTTCCCAGTCTCAGGTCTGCTTTTCTCAATAATTAATTATGAGTCTTGGTTTAAACATAATACAACTTTACACATTTTATAAACATATAATACAGGCATTTAGATGGTATCGCATGACGGTACATTAGTAAACCAGCACCATTTGCCATGGCTTTCAGATTATTAAGAGAAATATTTGTCTTGGGCTTATTCTTGAATACACCGTGACTAAAGCTTACCTTGAGTTTTGTTATAATGACACACCTACGAGTAACTGTACTTAAAACTTTAACTTGAGATTTGAGACATTTACGTTCTCTTGGAGATTAATATATTTTAAGACAAAATTTAATTTTGGTTAATAAATTTACTTTAATATTTATTGTTGTCGTAATCATGAGTAATTGGCCAAAAAATACTATTTTAAATTGCTCTTCTTTAAACCCCAAGAATTTTAAATTCTTGGCCTACATATTTGAGGAATCCCCAGAAGAATTTAAAGTTTTTAATTACTTTTTTCAATGGTTTTTAAAATGCTTGTAAATGTGGATTGAAAATGTGGATCGCACGTGGATGAGATGAGATGACCAAATCATATTGATCTCTAGACACATGAGTCATAAAAACTGAAATTCATTACTAGAATTTATGGAAATAAACATATTTTTACCTTAGTCGTCATTATTATCATGACCATAATTGTTTTAATCAGTGTGTCATATCATATCCAAACAAACATTATAAAACAGTATTTGTTGCATTAGTACAAAATTATACCAATAGAATACATTTTTGTCAAAATCCATATTTTATACATATCCGACAGTAAATCTATTGCTCTTTGAACGGAACATCGTAGCAATGAGATTCCCCACATGTTGATAAACAACAATACCGTGCCCCCTTTCCTCAGATCGTGGCCAGCTATTGTTCGGTTTCGCTTCTCGCTTTGTGATAATTTATTGTCAGTCTATTTACCATTTTGTAGTATTTACAGTTCGTTTTACAGTTTTTTTACGTGTATCGATGTAAATTACAGGCAGTCTGTAAATAGTACTTCTATATAATTTTTTTTTTATTGGATTACTTTGTTGATGCTTTTTTTTTGAATCAGAGAATCAGCTTGAAAATTGAAATTTTATCAAGTTCGGTTCGATTCCTGACTGGGCCGATTAATATTATCTAAATTGGTGCAGAACTGGCAGGTAGGAATGTTCGGTGGCTAGTTACCACCCTACCCTTTGTCGGTACCGCCAAGCGATTTAGAGTTACGACATGATTTCCACACATTACGTGTGGAAACCGTAAATAAGGATTTCATCCAATTACTAACAAATTAGCCCGCTGCCATCTTAGATAGCATCATCACTTACCATCAAATGCGATTGCAGTCAAGGGCTAAACTTGTAATGTATAAAAAAAAACTTATACTTATTACGGAATCCGCAGAATTCTAAGTTTAGAGTGTTAGTTACATACACGCACCATATGATTGTACTGAACGGAACTAGCTGCAGTGAAATACTTTCGAAGACCGTTGTTTAGACAAAAAAAGCAATTTATAATGATTATCAACCACGCAATTATCATTACCAGCTTCCGTTGCTGTTGTGCATCATTATAGTATCTAACACATAAACAAAAAGAAGTAGAAATAGAGAAACAAAAAGGAAATAAGGTAATTATTAAATATGACAAACTTGTTGTGTTAGAAAAATCAAGCCCTAAAAGTCCACAAGGAGGCACTAGCACAAACCGGAAGCGAAACCTTTCCAATTCGCCCAATTTCAAAGATAAAGAAGCTTTTGAATCAGTAAAAAAGAACAAGGTTTCTCTGCGTGATTATTTAAGAACCAAAGAAACTGACGTTAGCCCCTCTCACTCAAAGCAAAGTGAAAAGAAATAGCAATCAAGTACTGAGAACTCTCTAACCCTCCCACCACGGCTGGTCACCGCGGGAGAGTCAGACCAAAACCCTCCAAAACTTAAAACAAAAAACTACCTATATGTTTGCACGTTCAATGTTAGGACTCTATCAACTACAGAAAAGTTATTCGAATTAATAAACGCCACAGATAAAATAAAATTCGACATTCTTGGGCTATCAGAAACCAGAAGACAAGGTTACAACATAGAAGAATATGACAAACACATATTGTGTTATTCAGGTAAAACTAAAGGCTTATATGGGGTGGGATTTTTAATAAAAAAGGAGTATAAGTCTAATATTCATAGCTTTGTTGGCTACTCCGATAGAGTAGCAATGCTCCAACTAACACTCCATAATAACAATATACTTTCTTTCATACAAATCTATGCACCTACGGCAGACGCAAACGATCTAGAAGTAGAAAATTTCTATAACACTCTTAAAAAGGCGCAAAACGAAGCTGGAAAACAATACATTATCATGGGAGACTTCAACTCAAAGATCGGAATACCAGGGAAACTAGAAAGCCGTATACTTGGTAAATATGGTCAAGGAAAACGAAACAAAAGAGGAGAACTACTGATAAATTATGCGCAAGAATATAACTTATCCATAATGAATTCTTTTTTCAAAATGAGATCAAACTCAAGATGGACCTGGCGTTCACCTGATGGAAAAATAATGAATGAAATTGATTTTATCCTAACAAATACACCTAAAAAGATCTTTAATGTTGAAATCATAAATAGAGTCCTTTTCCCTTCAGACCACAGACTTGTAAGAGCAAAAGTCTCGTTAAACACGGAAAAGAAAAGTAGAGTTCACTTTTCGTGTAATAAAAAGGTTCTGAAACAAGAAAATGAAATCAAAGCGTATAGAAATTATCTCAAAGCAAATAGCAACGACGTATCATTAGTACATAACGATACAGTTCAAACTTATTATGACAAGATAGAAAAGTACATCAAATATGGTATAAACGACTCAAAACAAAAATCATCAAAATCACAGGGATCCACACTAAATGAAAATATTATATCTGTAGAAACAAAATGTTTAATTGAAAAACGATTTAACCTCCAAACTGCCCATCCAAAAACATCAGAAATAAAAAAAGAACTCACAAAAATATACAAAATAATAAATCACAAAATAAAGGAGGATTACCGAAATTACAGATATTCAGTAATAGAAAAAAATCTTAAAGAACGACGTAGTGTAAAACGGGCACAAGGGTCGCTCACGTTTTGTAAAACATGGATACCTAGTTTACAAGGTAAAGCAGAGATTTGTAACAGTAGAAGGGGTATTCTAGAGACAGCGTCTCATTTTTATAAGAACCTCTATGCTAATGAGGCTGAGGCTAACGCTTCTCATATAAGTCAAAAAGACACTAGCAATGCAGGGAGCGAGGAATGGAATGGACTCCAAATAATGAGCGCAATTAAACGTCTCAAAAATGACAAGAGCTCAGGTCCGGATAACATTCCAAATGAAGCAATTAAATGTGCTGCTGATCTCCTATTAGGCCCTCTATATAATCTTTTTAATTTAATAAGAAAAGAAGAGACAGTACCCCATCAATGGGTAGAATCACATATTACTCTACTATACAAAAAAGGAGATCCTAAAGACATCAGGAATTACCGTCCAATAAGCTTGATGTGCTGTCTCTACAAACTATTTTCGACTTGTCTCCTTAACAAAATTAGTTCACAAATTGATTCCAAACAACCGATAGAACAAGCTGGTTGTTTCCGTAAAGGGTTTTCCACAATAGATCATATCCATACGGTAGAACAAATACTCGAAAAATATAAAGAGAACAGAGTGTCGCTCTATATGGCATTTATTGATTATAAAAAAGCTTTCGACACAATTCAGCACAACAGCATATGGAACGCTCTAAAAGACTGCGAAATCAGCGAAAATTATATAAATATAATCAAGTATATATACAGCAAAAGTGAAAGTAGAGTCAAGTTAGAGACAGTTGGACCACCATTCTCTATCAATAGAGGCACAAAACAAGGAGACCCCCTCTCACCAAAAATTTTCATAGCAGTACTTGAATCAGTATTTGCAAATCTGAATTGGAAGAATCTGGGCATTAAAATCAACGGCTCCCTTTTAACCCATTTAAGATTCGCGGATGATTTGGTGCTCTTTGCAGAAAATAGAAGAGATATGCAATACATGGTCGAAACTCTACATAAGGCTAGTCAAAATGTTGGGCTAGACATCAACGAGGAAAAAACAAAATTGATGACAAACGCCCATCGTTATCCCATTAATGTTGATAACAAAATTATAGAGTATGTGGACAAATATGTGTATCTCGGGAAACAGATTTCTTTTAATCCACATTCTTACATCGAAGAGGTAAATAGGAGAGTAACAATGGCTTGGAACAAGTACTGGTCTTTAAAAGAAATTTTTAAAAGTCAACTGCCAGTTACCCTCAAAAAGACAGCAATGGACTCCTGTATTCTCCCTTGTCTAACATACGGTGCACAGATTTGGATATTCAATAAAAGTGTTAAAACAAAAATAATAGTGTGCCAACGAGCAATGGAACGTAGCCTCTTAAACATTAAAAAATGTCAAAAAATTAGAGCATCAGACATAAGAGCTGAAACCAAAATGTTAGACTTTCTAAAGCAAGCACAGTCACTAAAGTGGAAGTGGGCTGGGCATATTGCAAGACAACAAGACGGCAGATGGACTCAAAAGGTTACTGCATGGAAAGGGCCACTCGGCAAGAGAAGATGCGGTAGACCGATTTCTAGATGGGCAGACGAAATAGCAGCCATTGCTGGCGCAGAATGGAAAAAATCTGCCCAAGATAGAAAATACTGGTCCGTTTTGGAGGAGGCCTACACCCGTGAGGGTTCTCATCTTCATAGAAACTAAACTTTATAAATATATTCATTGTTATTGTCATTAATATGCTTTAATTTCAAAATATAGTATTATTTTTTTATTGTATAGTTTTAAAATTCATTAAATGTTAAACCAAACCAATTTGTGAAATATTATGAAGAAGAGTAATAAAAGGCTTATTTATTTATTTATTTATTTATAGTATCTAACTCGTTTTGTATAGATGCTCTTTCTTTTATTTTATAATTGTTGACCACGCCTATTCATAGTGCTGTTATTTTATTTATTTGTCGGATAACAAACAAGGCACAAATTAAATAACAGCAAATCAATAACACTGACATATTTGGGAAAGAAATAGTGAACAAAAGACAACCTTCTCGCTTCGTAGCAGTCACTTCTATGCCAAAAATTAGAATAATATGAAAAAAAAAGATTGCAATTGGCGCATAATTTTATTTTGTATAATTTGACGACCTCTGTTGCGCAGTGGTATGCGCGGCGGGTTTAAAAGACGGAGGTCCTGAGTTCGATTCCCGGCGGAGCAGATTGAGATTTCCTAATTTGTCTTAGTCTGGCTGGTGGGAAGCTTTCGCCGTTTCTAGTTAACACCCTACCGACAAAGACGTAGTGCCAAGCGATTTAGAGTTCCGGTACGATGTCCTGTAGAAACCGAAAGGGATGTGGATTTCATCCTACTCTTCACAACTTAGTCCGCTTCCATCTTAGATTGCATCATCACTTAACATTAAGTGTTATAGCAGTCAAGAGCCAATTTGTAGTCGATAAAAAAATATATATCTCTTTTTCTTTCTTCAAAGTTATGTACACTATTTTGATATTAAATTATAGGTTAGACTTACCTAGATTACACTAAATTATGCTAGTATGTGTGACACTAATCCATGTAACTAACTGCATTTTTATTAGCTTCCTACAAATATGTAAGTACTTGTTGCAATCCCTACTCTAATACTTGTGATTTCAGATAAAGATTTATCTACTTACTTTATCAAATATGTTTATATCTTTACTTACATGAATCTTTTTGTATCAAAAAATTAGATTAGATCTTATGTTAGGTATAACATTATTACATTATATTATTAGGTACACTCAATTTCTCTCGTCACAACTCCAAAATTACGTGAAAGTCACTTGGTAATACGAATATAATCTAAACCTTAATGGTTTCTGTTTTAATAGTAAACAAACGTGATCTCGTAAACTCTTGACACCTACTCTATAAATAAAAGACAATACAGATCACTGACTAGACAATACAGAGATCACAGGCGGCTTTATTAAATGGAACTCAGCAAATGGAAATGGAAATATAAAGTATTGATTGCATCTACAGTTTCTTTAAATTTTTCATTTTTGAATGATTTATTAATATGTGACTTATAATTAAGTGAAGGTCATCAGGTAAGCTTGGGAATGAAGGTTTCTTTTGTATGGATGAATCAGAATTAAACATTTCAGATTGCCATATATACAGAATATGTAAATTTTATGAGAATTTTAAACTGTACAATACTACCTTATAGTTCAATTGTAAGGCTTCGTCTTCGCTACTACTATTACTATATTATTAGTTTTGCACTGTGTAATACTGTTTCTCGTGACCATAGAGTCGCTCTAAATTTTAATTACGACTTAGTTTTAATGTATGCGCTCACCAGTTTTTACGTGATTCACTTGAAATCACATCACGGTCGTGTACCTCATCGACCTCAGCGTAACTTCAATGGCACTTAAATAAGTAGACAGAGGTGTATACCGTTTATCATGTAATATTTACCTGCATAACAAAATAAATATACCGTCTGCAAAAAATATTACGCGAGCCATAGATAAGCATTGAATGGTATCAAATATTGCTGTCTCTGTATCGTGACCCGACCTATTACAAAAGAAGGAACTTATAAGAACGAGTACGTGTAGTAGGTATATACTGTAATATAGATCCGACTTTAGATATCTGATTTTAAATATGTCGAATTGGTTATGGTTGCCACATATCCGGCACTTGGCCAACTAAATTGCTAAACAGTAAAAGCCTTCCGTTCCGCACACGACAATTCAATTTGGGTCCGCTTTCCGTTGAGTAGGTCGGGCCTTTTTTGTCAACATTGTGCTTAATTTGTTTTGCCCTAAAAATGGAATTGCCTCTTCAATCACTTTCTCTATTTCTGATTCAAAGATCATACGTGAACTTATTCGATTGAAGCGAAAAAGTACCTAATAACCTGTCGAACATTTGAATTTTACGTGGCTAAGTAATTTCATTACTAGGTATATCCTCAATATATACATATATCATGTAAAGGTACTCAGCTGATGATGTTTGTTTATTATAGAACACGATACTGTAATTGCGTTCATGCATTCAATCGATTCCGCTGAACTCCCGTATCAAAGTGCTTAATAGCCCATAAAAATTCACGTGAAATGGCGTATCATTTACGATACCCTGAACTGTACTGCTTGTAAGACGAGGTTGATGTTTTGAGTTTCTATTTTGAGTATGGTGCGCAGTGTCAGCCGTTTTCTGATTAACAGTTTTTACCGAGATCACTGCTACATTTAAACTTGGTTGCGCGCGCGCAAAACACTTTCCATCTGTTGTTACGCACGGCGGGCACCCAAAACGAATTTGTCCGCTTCGTATGTTTTCGTTTTGTATTGTTTCCGTTATGCTCGAAATATCGCTCTCCGAAATGAGATAAGTTTCCGTACTTTTAGAAAGGAGATTATTAATGTATTCTATGTTTACTAGTTTTGATAATTGGTTATTAGATAAATTACATTATTAAATATTCGTTGTCTTTTATCTGTCTTACTAAATGTATATTTGTAAAGTTTATATCTGCTTGTTTGTTGACGACTCGGCTAAATAGAGTAGGCATAATATGGTTATTAGTGTGTGCTTAGTAATAAAGTATTCATAAAAATCGAAGTCATATTTCGATTTTACAGAGTTCATTTTAAATGTAATGCGACAGATGAAAACGAAATTGCAGGCGAAGCTTACATTATTTTACAGATTAATAAATGAATGGCTCTAGAGATGCAAGCGAAGTCGCGGTTATGAGCCTTGTGGTTGCTAATATCATTGTTCTCAAAAATTTCAATTACAATGTAAAATTCAAAATTGATTGCCATAATGACTCCTAAAAGAGATAGATCTAAACATGGGAATATATCTTGGAGATTTGTGTTCTCTCTTATTTGAACAAGAAATATACTCATGTTGTTATTGTTTGGTTGACACGCCCAAATATATACACGTCTATTAGAAGTTTATGTGAGGTGATAACAGGCGGGTTACCAAATTGAGTTGTATGCGGGCTCCCTTTTAGTTTTTCTGTTACGGAAATCAATAATGTATTCATGTGACCGAGGAGAGCGCATTATGCATTATTCTCCAATCCCTATTTGGTATCGTGGCCCACTGTGGGCGATATAGAGTCACCGGCAATTATGCATAAAGTCATCGATGTTATTACCCGCGCATACCAAATGTAATAACATCCACTTGTTAACACAATATTGTGATTCATTAGTTCATACTAGAACCTGTGTTTATCATAGCTCAAAAATAACCAAAACATTTTACATGAGGTAAACAAATACGGTCACAAATAAGCATAAATTGATTGAATCTGTGAATCCCATATAAAATAATAATGAATTCAGTAGCAGCAGCGATACATCTTCCATTAATGAGAATATTTCGTCTGCGAAGAAATTTGTGTTTGTACTTTTATGATTTATTAAATCCTTTACGTCTAAGATGTTTTAATGTCATAGTGTTCATATTAGATATGAAACTTTCAAAAACTTTAAAATGCGTTACTATTTACTTTATATTTACCTACCAATTTACATGAGTATAACTTGAAAAGTTATGGACGTGCATGCAAAAGGTCATTGGGCACTTAAGTATAGAAACTATACCTACGGCCTACAAAAATAAATTAGGATTTAATATGTAGATATACGCCTCTACCTTACTATGACATCTGTCGCATTACTGTAGACAACGGAAACAGACCAAAAAAATTATATTACTTGTAGATAGTGATGAAGCCAGTTTTTGCCCAATGACCTTTAAACCCTTATTTCATCCCTTCTTATTTTGTCTTCGCGGCTTTATACATATACCAAAATTTATTGCATTACTTGCGCGTTGAGTTTAAGTCAAATTAATTAAATATAGTCCTTTATAGCAAACTTTAAATCCTGTCCTATATTACTAACAGTGACAGGTATTATTGTTAATAGCATGCTCGCGACATCTAGTGGAGGAAAATATTTGTTATTTTTTTAATCCTAAAAAATTTGGTTTATGATAATTTATTGTTGGTAATTTGTTGTTTAATGTGTGTTAATGTAAAGTTAAAAAATCGGTAATAAAGAACAGGTGAGCTTACAAAAGCACAGACATTAGGAGTTGGTTGAAAGTTCAACATGAAATTAAAATTCCAAAGTGCACTTTATGTTGACTCTCGGGCACATTTTAGTAGTCTATGAATTGCAGGGCAATTCAACGGTTCCATATATCGAACAGTTACGTATCTAACGAGAATAGAAGGTACACTTTAAACCCCTTTCATTCGCCACACTGAATAGGCAATGGACTTGCACACATAATTTACAAATTTAACTCCGCAAACAAGTCCGCGGCATGGGATATGGCCGTGAGAAAATGGTAACCTATGGAGATATAATCGATGTTTCGAGATGATCGGTGGTTCAATCGATGGATTTTAAATGTTGAGAGTCCACTCGTCTGTTACGTCTGTAGGTCTTTAAGGTCACCTTTGATGTCCATCATTATCTTTTGTCAGTTTGTCACTATTAAGTCATGTACAGTTTTGTTGTTAGTATTAACAAATTCGTTAGTCTATTGGGTAGGCTATGCGGTGTTGGATCAAAACGTTGGATTATGTTCTGGGACAAAATATGAATTAATGAGCTTTTCTTTCAAGAAATTCTCAGTAGCAGCTCGGAGTTCAGAAGTTGTTATGACACGTTGAGCCATTGGTTTCCTTCATAGCCATACAATCTGATAGTAATATCTACTGAATAATTATAGGTCAGTCAGGCAACTACAGTCAAACACACAATATAGCAGCTTTAACACGCCGAGCGGTAATGGTCCAAATCCCTTTTTCTACAAGAATGGAGACCTGAGGAGCTATTCTGTAAGGATTTTACTAATAACTTGACTGTGTGATTGACGAATTCGTCTCTATGTGTCTTCGTTTAATGCCATATTAGAGTGGTACAGACCAAAGACGTAACTCACAATGGCGATGATGATAATGGGGTCTTATACTATGCCAAGCCGTATTGGAGGGGCGTGATGGATCAAAGCTCCATATCTCTTCTCCTACAAGGAGGGAGATCTGGCCCTGTAGTGGGCTGATGAAGTAACAAGTTCATTATTATATTAGTTTTATTTTATCGGTTATAAAGGTATGCGTAGGTAGCTATGGGAAAGCTGTATTACCTAGATACGTAGGCATTTAACCGTGCACCTGATACTTGTAACCTAAAACCTGTTACTGAGATGTAACGCAACCGCAATAACAGATATATACAAACCTATCGCCAATAGTAAATCAATAGCACCCAGAGAGCCTAGGCTAACCTGTTTGTAAAGTAAACTACCTCAATGATACTTTGTTCTGTATATTTACTCCCAAAACCAACTGCTGGTTATTATTCAGAATGAAAATATTATTCCAACAATTTCAATGTGCATATTTCAGATACTTGATAACTAAAATTATTTTATTGCTCTTGGCATATTATTTATTATTATTTGGCAGATTAAGATGATGCATAACCGGTATACGAATGAGAAAATCTAAGAAATTACAACGAATCTCAGATTTTTCTATGCCTCTTATTTCAGTAGGTAGTTATAATATTTGATGCTATTCGGTTAGATTAAGATTAATTAAGGTGTGCATTATTTTATTCGTCGTTTATAAATTGCATACAACATTGTTGTTGAATTTCGTTTAGGTTGCGCATGCGCATCCGATATGTTTACTTGCGCGACTTTTGATTCATATGCAATAAACAAAAGTGATGTTTTATATATCTACTCGTATAGCAACTGGCGACTATTGATTGAGCTTAGATACAACAGTTTATTTAACACGTACGAGTAAGTTAGCCCACTTTATCAATTACTATAATACCTACATCCCGCGAGAAGTGAGCGCCGACCCGCAATGTCCTGCATCATCATAAATAATATGACGTCATCGACCTTGTTCGAGGGCTTCCAGCCGTTTGCTAAGATCCCACTTCAATGTTTACACCCACATATGTTTATATTATTGCTCAATTTTTTCGCCCATATAAGTGGACTCATTGCCGTCGATAAATATTTGATCATTTACGATCGATACGAACTAAACCACGCAATCGAAACTTTCAACTCCTTTGTGAATGTTGAAAGCTGCTTATAATCTCATTATGCAAATTCCGTTTTGCACTAAACGGTTAGTGTTTTTTTAAGTATTATTAGTATTACAAAATAAAATAAATTCAGGAAATTGTAGATTGTTATTTTTTAAATTTATTTATTCATTCAACGCTCACAGATAGCATATTTTGTGTTTAATGTTGATGAAGTCTATTCAAAAGAAATATCTTTTTATAATAAAATGGCTTTAGTATATTTCTGAGGTATTTCTGTACAGAAACAGTAAAAAATTCGATGTTTTTCAACACCACTCTACAAAAAACATGTCCGCGATCTGAATTGCGCTTAACTTGCGAATTCGTTTGAATTTTTATAACAAATCTTTTTCCGGATCACGTAAATGGAATTCATATATGGTTCTCAACCCACCTGAAGAACAATGAAGGATAAAACAATGATATCACTTTTCACAGTCACCGAGCACTTGTTCACTTGTTAACTTGGGTCTCTATTGGTCTGCCATAGTGCGGCCGTGCAGTTCGCGCTCGCAGGCCGAGTGAGGCGGCGCGCGCGCCGAGTGGGAGGCGACGAAACTTGCTGATCCTGCACTGGCAAACTCAATTACCGCTCGTAGACTCGTATTGCTCTACACGTCCGTTGTTCAGCCTTTTGAATCATCAATCTATTGACCCGCACTGTTGTGGAACTTCTAATGGCGGATTAATTCGTCAAGTCCTAATAGAGAACAAATAATTGGTAGGTCGGTACGTGTTTGGCCTGAATTTGTATCTAATCGCATCTTTTGGAAGTCTGTACATCTATATATGACTGTTACAGCATCATGCGTAAACTGTTCTCGGAGTCTGATATTCTTAGTTCTTATTTATTTTGTTAGTAATTATGCCTACCTTTTTGTGATAGTTATGAAAAGCAGAGTGTAACTGATCATTCTGTTTAGGATTGTCTATGGCAGATAAACTAGAGAAATATACCAAATATACCTAGAAAGGTTTGGCGGCGGGTCATAGGCAGCCGTCTGTCAGGGGAACTTACGAGTATACTGCCAATGTTGATCTACGTTGAACTCAGCTAAACCTGAGCTGGGAGTTTTGGCTTGTAGATAGATTGTTTTTGATACAACAGTTAGTAAAATAAAAAAGAATATTAGTGAGGTTTGTATTTGATTGGCTAGTACATCATTGTCCTTCATTTATTAGCTTGTAACACAAATCAAGACGCAGCGTTTTTAGAAGTTCAGATTTACCTCATTCATATTGAAGCTTCAATAACGGGGAGCTAGGGGCTGAATTTAACATCGAGAGGTCATGAGTTCGATCCCTGCTTGTTGAACTATTGTGGTAACTTATTAGGAGGCCGATGAAATCTTTTGGCTTTTACACGACATGGTAACGGTACGCTAAATTTTGAGATAACCTAACGTGGGGCGTAACTAGCTACGGCGAAAGCCTCCTACTAAGCAGATCTGGAGCAATTTAGATCTTAATCGACCTAGCCAGGAATCAAACCCTTTGTACTGTGAAAGACAGTCAATTTCTACCATCGATCGATGGATTACAAAATTAAAGAAATAGCATAGTTTGCGTAGAACGGTTAGCCATAGGTAAGTTTTTGCAGTGGGCGGAGCGGTTTTTCGACGACCTGTAGGCGGTTCTTTTAGTCTGAAGCTACGTCATACCTTGCAAGGTTGCGTTACTCATGCTTGATTTATTTCGTTCAAAGCTGCTATTGTTGTCAGTACTCTTGATTTGTAGGGGATGAACGACGAAATAATCAAATATGTGGTTTAAGTTTTAATAGTCCATAGCCTTCCATATAAGACACAAAAACCATGCATGCATGACCTCCGTGGCGCAGTTGTATGCGCGGTGGATTTATAAGACGGAGGTCCTGGGTTCGATTCCCGGCGGGGCAGATTGAGATTTTTCTTAATTTGTCTTGGTCTGGCTGGTGGGAGGCTTTCGCCGTGGCTAGTTACCTTCAAACTAACTACCTTAGCTACCGACAAAGACGTATCGCCAAGCGATTAAGCTTTCCGGTACGATGTCGTGTAGAAACCGAAAGGGGTGTGGATTTTCGTCCCACTCCTAACAACCGCTTCCATCTTAGACTGCATCATCTTTTAACATCAGGTGTGATAGCAGTCAAGGGCCAACTTGTAGTCGATTAAAAAAAAGAAAAAAGAAAGATAACTAAGTGAGTGGGGTGAGTCGAACG
Source organism: Mycalesis mineus (assembly GCA_034621355.1). NCBI lineage: Eukaryota > Metazoa > Arthropoda > Insecta > Lepidoptera > Nymphalidae > Mycalesis > Mycalesis mineus. The sequence continues at coordinate 8,403,523 of CM067886.1, read as the reverse complement.
TCATTGGTTACTCTACTAAGTACGTACCTTTTGTAGATAAGGCAGAGCCTCTAGACCGTAGTGTTTGAATTTCCTTTCATGGACCCATGTCTATTTACAGCAATCAACTGATTTTCATGATAATAAATATACCGCGTATACAGTCAATGTAGATAAGTATACCATGCTACTATTCATATCCCTAACTTGTCATACTCAATAACATACATGCAGCCAAACATAGAACCTCCTCCTTTTAGAAATCGGTTAAAAACAACCGATTTCCATGTTATTAGTGTCATACAAGCTATGGAATTTCTATGAGCTTGCTGCGTAAAGACCTGTTACGTATTATCTCATATTGGTCTCCCATTAATGCATTCCATGTAAGTGAATCATTTAAAACCATAACGCCCGTTTATCAGTTAATATTTTGTAGAAGTCAATATATTATTTTTAGAATGACCAACGCAAAAATGTATTGAACTCCTTTTTCACCCGGACCTCGTTTGTCCATTGGATAGACGGATCAGGTCCTGGGTTGGATTCTTTGGGTCGGACTAATGAAATATTAAAATTATCGTTCTTCCAAGAAATTCTCAGCTCTAGCTTGGAAATAGGAGGTTGGTGGTGTTGTCACGACGAGCACCTTAAGCCGGTTAAGCGTCTCGGTCATTTACATTAACATTTGGCAGTGATTGTTATAAAATCAAACATCATCACTCTAAGCCGCCATTCACGCCGAAGCATCTTAATAGGTTAAAAGTTCCGTATGCCCTCTCCCATAACGAAACCTGCTCCTGAAGTGGGCCTTTAAAATAGACTATTTTCAATCTACCGATAAGTACTTAGTGTTTGTTTGTGATCTGATATTAAGTGACAATGCAGTTTCAAGTAAAGCCGTAACTTCAAAGGTCCATGCTATTTTGTCTTCTTATTCTTGAAGGCATTTCAAAATCAGTTGTGTTTTGTAGAGAAATATTTTACTTTAATATGAAGGCAAATGTTAAGATCATAATCAGTAATTAATTATCACTTATTAACGAGTTCGGAGTCCAAGAATGTGATTGTTTACTTTTTCTTAAACATTATTTACTTACATTGATTTGACTTCTGACTTCCGCTTCATTGTAGAGTTAGGCTAAATTTTTGTCTTCGGTTAAATAAACTTCAATTATTGGTTAATTCGCTAAAAAACATACATTATCATCATAAATCGTTAGAAACCCCGAATCAATTTATACTTCTAGTGCAAGAGCTGGTAGATATTTTTGGTAGGTCTTACAGCAAGCATAAAACTTATCTTATTACCTATCCAAACAGAGAATTGCAGTCATTGACATATTAATACTATGGACTTCGGGTCTAATGCAAAATTTACGTCAAAAGTGTCCCAAGATATTTTATACATACTAGGATGTATTTATATTTTTATACACAAAATAACATTGTAATGTATGTCTTATCGTATTGTTATACAGTCTAATTTGCAACGGTCTAATTGCATGCAATAAGTAATCAGCTTCGATTGACGGTTACCATGGCAGCCTTTTTTTGACATGATAGCTTCCCGTGACAATAGGACAACATAAATGGTGTGGAGTCGGTAGCTTTCAATTTTTTTGGCATCTTATATTTATATATTATATTTACAGCAAATTTTAACTTATATTTACATATCCCTAACCTCTATATGCTGGGATAAATCTTGTACCAAATAATAATTGTTGTAATTATCTTGTATAAAATAATAATTAGTTATAATAATAATTAATTACAAACCAAATCCACTAATGTACAAAATGATATGCCACGCAACATAGTTCTTTACTTTGAAATTTTAAGTTCTCGATATTTTCCTCTTTTTAATTAAACTGAAAATATATTTTTTTACTTCAATGACGTTAGATCACTTTTTTAAATAACTGTTCCTAATTTCATGTAGATAATTCTTATAGTTATCAAATTAATATACCATTATGGTAAAAGTCATTTGATTAATATTCATGACATAAAAAATAAAAGTTGACATAAAAAATAAAAATTTTTGAATTGAAAATAATCAAATTATTTTCATTCAAAAATTAAGTAATTAAATAATGCAAATGTTAAACAACAAAATAACTCTATGCAGTCGTTGTTCTAAAACATTCTATTGCTCACGGCAGATCCGAACTAAATGTGGTTAATTAGATAAACATATTGCACTCCTTCTATCCTATACGCGGGTAGCGTATGGGAAAAGGACAGATAGATACTTTTGTTCATTTTGGTTGATTATGCAATTCGTTTCTACAGTTTATTAAAATTTTAATAAAATAGCTTGTTTCTAAGCAAAATAATACTTTAAAATCATCAGTAAATATTTACTTACTGAAAATATGGTACACCGTCTTCTTTTCTCACCTTACTCGGGTAGTTCTTACAAGTTTTTTATAACACATTACGGCATTATTGACGTGTATTCTGTCAGTCAGCTAATATGAGACTGAATTGCGATTGGAACTCATTTCGCGTTTTGGCTTACTTTTGGTTCGGACACTTTTTATCGCTGACCCGAAGTCCATAGTATTAATATGTCAATGATTGCAGTATATATTTTTTATTCGCAAATATAAAGTTGAAGGTCCAGCAGAATATAGAGAGTGCAAAAAAGTAATAAGTAAGAGTAAAACGAAATAAATTACAGAAAGTTAAGACGGCGTCTAGGTAATATAGCTAGAGCAAATAACATGGTCACCCTCCTTGATTCGGCCCGTATAGCCGCTAAGTTGTAAAATCCATGGGAGGTCGTGAATTGGACCTCTCTAACTGTGACTGATATTCGGTTTATAAGCCTCCTAGCTCCACCAGGCTCCAGAGACAGAGAGAATTAGTAATAATCAGGTATTATATTTATTTTCAAGGTCAATAATGTAGACGAAGTTCTGGAGCGACACAACGATTTCCTGGAGTCATGTCTCGGGGACTGCATGCTCACTAGCCCGCAGCTGCTGAAGGCTGTCACCACGCTGTGCACTGTCTGTGTGCAGTTCTGCAGTTTTATACAGGTATAATAATACGTAAGAGGCACATGAATTTTTATTTTATTTTATAGTAATAGTTAACGGAACGTCTCTCAGGGCATAAATAATATGAACTGCTGCGCCCGTCTATCTGAGAATTCAGTGTTAAACTTTTCTACCTTTTAGAGAAACGAAAGCAAAAAAATAGGTATTTTTTGACTACTTAGAGTAAAAGACACATTGCAAATTACCTATTTATTATTTTTTTTTTTATAAAATAGGGGTTTTTTGGAGTTTTGGAAAATAGAGGTCTGAGTTTAACAGCTGTTTAAATATTTTATAGTTAATTGTTGTATGTAGAGAGAACGCCTTGATGTCTTGTATAAAAGGTTTGTGTGAAGCTGCCCTTCCACTGACATAGAATTTGCAAATACAACAGTCACGTAATTTGTCAAAATAACAAAAAAACGGTATTTCTACGATTAGTTCGATGCGCGACACTCTCCTATATTCAATCAAATATACTGTAGCTAACTAAAAGGAAAACTTCCTGTATTTTTATATATTTTGGAGAGGCAGCTAATCACACGCAAAATACACGAGTACCGCCAAACTTAGAGTAAGTATTTGACATTGTTGGGTAGGATTTTGAGGAAGGCTTTTGAATTTCTATTTTGGAATATTATAGGACACTATTAGTACCTTGCCTTAAATACCTTCTCAAAAATGTTAGCTGGCTTTCCAGATGTCTAGTTCGTTCTGGTGACGTCTTACTTTGGCAGTTCAATGTGTTGCAACTTCACAGCGAACTAGAAGTTTGGGGCGGTGTATACTTGTACATATTCACGCTTAAATAGAATATGTGATTATCTTTTACAGAACTACTTACCAACATGTTGCGAATTTATTTCTTTAAAAGTATATTTTTAGGCATGTTTATTTACGCTCCTTCTACTCGCTTTCTACTGTTATTATTTAGTAATTAATTTGTTTTTATTGTTTAACGCAACCAAAACACATAATTGGCAAAAGGAGATGCACAAGTACTTCGTGGACGCAGAGCTTAACAGTATGCTTGGCCCAGCGTATGACAATACTGATTACAGTGAGGTACAGCCTATAGATAACACTTGCGCACAAGTTCCGCATAATCGATAACCATGTAATCAAATACACTGTTACACGCATTGTTAGAGCACTAAGTTGTTTCTTTTGTAGTTATTTCAACTCATCTATCCAACTTTAAAGATTTTGTAAAATGACAAAAATACATTTAGAATAATACAATTTTTTTCAAATATTTTGAATTTAATGGTGAAGTAATATAATCAAAATAAAACATTTACGGTGTAATTTATTTATTTAGAAATTGGTTTCTCAATTTTAATAACATTAAAATAGTTCATGTCTATTCAAAAAGCTTCTTTAGTTATGAGTTGTAAAATAAATTACAATAGTTAAGGACTGCTTTCATGTAGTATTTGTGGATAAACAAAATCATGACAAACATACTCTTGCTTTTTTTTCATGACTTTTCTGTTTTAGAGTTTCACGGTGAGTGTTTTCTTTTACCTATCTTGATCAGTTTATTAGCTCTTCGACTACAAGCGTAATATATCATTATATTTTCGTTCTATGTTTTTTACGACTGACCTGTAAAATGTTAAAACGTTAAGACAGTGGCAAGACAATATGAGTTTTTAAGTATTTGCGAAACTCATATTGTCATAACTCTACTAACTAAAAAGTAAATGTAAAATATCAGAATTAAAATATTTGTTGTAAATGTGTAATATCGGGATAAAAAAGTCTTACTTCCCGAGGTCTAAGGTCATGACTTCTAAGACCGCGTGATTTTAGGGATGTCGATAATGTCTTACCCCGCCTCCGGATTAAGAACGTATTTTTTGCATCTGCTAGTCGCAATTTCCATGCGTTGCCAAAATCTAAAATAGATCGACTCGCAGCGCCTTTTACATGCGATACAGGAAATTGTCAACTAATGCGCGTGTTAGTCGCCCATCACATGGAAGACAACTTACATATGTTATAGAAGAATTATCTTTGGCCGAGTCAGCTAGCCGTGGGCCTGACCCTCTAAGGCAGTGATTCTCAACCTTTTTTTTGTTGCGGCACACATTTAATGATTTCAAAATTTGGCGGCACACAAAAAGATAAAAATTATTTACTTACTACAACACACTGCATAAATACTTTATGCCAAAAATTTTAAATACACCAAGACCCCGCTTTGCGTCGCTAATGTGTTCCTGAAAAATGCGACGCAAAGTGAATCACAAATTTTGAAAGCATTATTTGCTTTCAAAATTTCAAATTAATTTATTTTTTTGTGGATTTAAATATATATTCATGTTAAAAATATTTTTCTTTTTAAATGATATAATTTAATAATATTAACATTATTATATATTTGCAAAATTTGACGGCACACAAAAGTGCCGCGGCACAGTGGTTGAGAATCACTGCTCTAAGGCGCTCTTTAGATTCAATGAATCCATAAAACAAAAGGGCACTTTTTGAAATTGTGAAATTTATATATTTGTTAATAATTATTAATGTGGTACACCAGGCTGAAGGATGTGGAGGCATCACGAGCGGATCGGCGGATTCCTTCTCTCGGTCGGTGTCGCGCTACGGGCTGCGCTTCACGGCGGCGCTGCTGTCGGTGCTGGCCATCATAGACCAGATGGCGCGCGACAATAACACCAACAAGTTGCTCAACATATCCGCCAGGTATGTGTGGTGTCAACAGTGCGTCTCGCGTTACGGGCTGCGCTTCACGGCGGCGCTGCTGTCGGTGCTGGCCATCATAGACCAGATGGCGCGCGACAATAACACCAACAAGTTGCTCAACATATCCGCCAGGTATGTGTGGTGTCAACAGTGCGTCTCGCGTTACGGGCTGCGCTTCACGGCGGCGCTGCTGTCGGTGCTGGCCATCATAGACCAGATGGCGCGCGACAATAACACCAACAAGTTGCTCAACATATCCGCCAGGTATGTGTGGTGTCAACAGTGCGTCTCGCGTTACGGGCTGCGCTTCACGGCGGCGCTGCTGTCGGTGCTGGCCATCATAGACCAGATGGCGCGCGACAATAACACCAACAAGCTGCTCAACATATCCGCCAGGTATGTGTGGTGTAAACAGTCATAGGCTTAAAAGACTAGTACCTACAATTAGTTAAAAAAGAAAAAAATAACATGGCTAGCTAGTAACTTAATTTGGACAGGTTTAATAAACAATCGATTATGCAAGATATCGATTATCGATTTTACCTTATAAGATACAACTAATTAACAAAACACCGTCAAAATAGGTAAACCGTATGAGGTATAATCAGTGAGACAAGAGTTTGTTACCGAGCGACTGCGTAAAATCGTAACGCAAATTTGTTTAGAATTTTAGTAGCGCCATCTAGTTATAGCAAGAGTAAACGCTTTTTTTTTGCTATATAATTTGACATTATGAGTGACTACGTTTTTACGCAGTCGCTCGGTGAAAAACTCACATTTGCCCCACAGAGTGTCGAGTGTAAGATTTTACCGCGTCGATATCGAAAACAGTAAAGGCAAATTTTATATGGAATTGAAGCAACGCCCGCTGGCAGAAACAAGAGAAAACTCAAATGGCGAGTGTCAGCTATTAGTGTGCATAGTGTTATAAGATTTTAGTGGACCGAGAATATGTGTAGAAGACTACTCTCATTTATATTTTGTGTAAACAGTCTCGTTTGGTGGTGGAGCCTTGACCCATCACTCCGCTCTAAAGCAGGTTGGAGGGCTACAACAATAATTTTTTACTCTGTAACTAAATTTCACATGTTTCTGATGATGTCTGGGCCGATGATAGTAGTACCACACCATCATCGGCCCAGTCATCATCATAATCATCAGTAGTACCTTGATTGTTTTGGTGAAAGCTCACACTAGACACTCATGGTATCTCGATTTACGGGTATGTGAAGTTTCAATTGTTTTAGTGAAAACTCACACTCGACACTCTGTTATCTATACGCTATCGAAATAGCTAAATCGTAAAAGGTACAACCAGTTAAAATACGCTATCGAAATAGATAAATCGTAAAAGGTACAACCAGTTAAAATACGCTATCGAAATAGATAAATCGTAAAAGGTACAACCAGTTAAAATACGCTATCGAAATAGATAAATAGTAAAAGGTACAACCAGTTAAAATACGCTATCGAAATAGGTAAACCGTATAAGATGCATTCAGTAACTATCGAAATATCTCTACCCACAGAGGAAGAATAGAAGAGCTAATAGCGTATACAATATGAGACAGAAAATGTGATATATTTTTACATTATTGCTATGAATGTTGTAAATATTTTTTTATTTTCATCTAGATTTTATAATATTAAGACTTTAAATTTAATCAAAATCTGCATCATAGTGTTAGAAAATAGATAATAGTTCAATAATATTTGTTAGATTTACTTAAAGCGTCTCATCGTGAATTCAACTTACCGATGAAAGGTTATGTTTGGTTGATTTCGTTCGTACGGCTTTTACAGGCAATTATATTGCAACTCACCATCATTGCACACTTTTAGTACACTATTTTACCAATTTCGCTAAACGGTTTCTGGTTTTTTTCAAAAGTATAGTTAATCTAGACCAAAATTCTTTCAACCTAAAAAGTTGTCTGGCATCGACAGCCACCGGTGGCAAACCAAAATTACCCTATACGCAGATAGAGACAAAAAACTAGTGTCGTCTTGCTCACACCTTCAAATGTTACGTTCGCTCCTTCTTAGCTCGTCTATCTATATTCTCTGTCTACGATCTCTACCGAAATATTCTGTAGCCACTGATGAAATTATTTGCATAAATAAATGACATATGAAACGATTGTCCACAGATTAAACTTCAACACATACTACGTGAAGCAACTGGAGCGGTTCACCGAGGAGAAATTACTGGACTCCAAGCCCAAGAGATCCTCCTAGCATAGACTTCCGCGTGTCACCGCGGTCTAACGTCACGAACTATTCCCAACAATTAACGTTTAACACAAATTAATTATAAGCGTGACATAATAAAATTAAAAGGAACATTACAGTATTTGGTGTGTAACATCTGACAATTTCACCTTGATATTAAGTACCTCTAGAAAATAATAATAGAGGAGCTGAAGAGATTATTTTAACAGGTTGTCCTGAACATACGCCCTTATGCAAAAGGCTCATACTTGGTTGAGGTAATCAAAACATGACAGGTATCATCAGTTATATTCCTGTGCCGCGCTTGAGTATTTCCAAAAATCCTACCTTGGGTTGGTTTTCATGATGGATTTCATGTGGCTTTGAATGTAGTAAAATGACAGCACAAACGCGAGCAGATACGCATTATTATACTATCTAGAGATATACAGCAGAAGGCCTGTGGTATCTAAACCAGCTAACCCATTTGCTATCGCTGTTTAATGTACACGAACATCACTAACTTTTGATAGTAATTCTTCAGTCACGTCAGGTTTCCTGATGTTTCGTAAAAGGTGTTAGGTAGATAAATAAGAATATAAACCTACCGTTTACTCAGAATATTGTCGCTCAGTTACAACTTGCAAACAAAATGTAATTTATGAAGAAGCTTCTACTTTGCTGACGCTCTGTCAGTTCAGTTCAGTGGAAAAAAGAACATCACAATAAATTGACGACCTCCGGGGCGCAGTGGTATGCGCGGTGGACTTATAAGACGGAGGTCCCGGGTTCGATTCCCGGCGGGGCAGATTGAGATTTTTCTTAATTTGTCTTGGTCTGGCTGGTGGGAGGCTTTCGCCGCGGCTAGTTACCACCCTACCGACAAAGACGTATCGCCAAGCGATTTAGCGTTCCGGTATGATGTCGTGTAGAAACCGTAAGAGGTGTGGATTTTTGTCCCACTCCTAACAAGTTAGCCCGCTTCCATCTTAGACTGCATCATCACTTAACATCAGGTGTAATGGCAGTCAAGGGCCAACTTGTAGTCCATAAATAAAAATAAAAAAATTAATTCGAATGTGAAAGAAATGTGATGCGCCCATCAAACGCATGTCTCTACAATTTTTTATTACAGCCAGCCCAAACAATTTCAAAAGTAGAATAATTACCTTTACCATCTGTAGGCCAACTCTAGCACTATGTGATCTTATTGGTCAATTAAAAACATGCACTTCCGCATCTTCCTGTAACACACTTCCGTCCCTTTTTACGAAATCACTCCCACTTATTGCAGGAAGAAAGACGTCATCATCGCCATCATCATTTGCCTGACGGTTTCACTCCTTGTAGGAGTGGGGATGAAAGATGTTACACATCAAAAATAATTTTGAGTATTTCAGTTTTACTTGCACAAATAAATTCTTTCGGTCCCATAAAACCGCAGCAAAACTTGGAACTGATTGGCTCTTATAAGTAAGCTATTTGACTAATTGGAGTCAGGTATTTAAAAATATGTTTATGCTCTCTAAAATAATACAATAGTGTTACAATTTTACACAGTTGCAGTTGGTCTGAGTCAGCAACAATTGATATTATAATAATTTTTAGATTTATGGAATAAAATCTCAAAAACCTCAAAAACCTCAAAATTATGTGAAGTATTGTACGGGATGAACTCGATATATATTATTGACGGTAATTGACTGTTAAAAGTACAGTATTAACACAACTGGATTTGTAATATCAAGGGTAGAGGGAAAGAATTATCCAATCATTTTAGAAAAAACGAAAATGGTTATTCAGGAAAACATCACTAATAAAAAAATACAATTAAATAGCTTGCTATGCAGGATGTGGAAGTGATTTGACCCAACTATAGTGTGTTTTAACCGACTGCGTCAGAAGGAGGGTTATTGAGTTATAACTTGACATTCACTGCTGGTAAATTTTTCATTTTCTCTAAAATACTTCTTTACTTGTACCCTTCATAGCTGAGTGCATCCCATTAGTACCCCATACCGTAGTTCTATAGAACTGTTGGGACATTTTCCGTGCTGTCAAATTATATCCCAATAGTTCTATATAGTACAGTAGTATAGTTTTTGCTCTTGAGTTTACTTATAGCATATAAGTTATAAACTTTATATTATTTTAATTTATATTTCATTTTGTTTTTAACAAAAAAATGTCCCTTGCGACAAAAGCTTAGTTGTTAAAACCAAGTAGTAGTCGTGTCTAAAAAAATATTCTCTTATTTTAGAAGTTACAGGGGGACACATTTTACCACTTTGGAAGTATATTTCACGCAAACTATTTTAGAAAAAAATGATATTAGAAACCTCATTATCATTTTTAAAGACCTATCCATAAATACCCCACATGTATGGGTTTAATGAAAAAAAATGTTGTGTTCCAGTTCTAAGTACGGGGAACCCCCAAAACTTATTGTTTTTTTTTTCTATTTTTGTATGAAATGTTGTGTGAAGGAATAAATCTATTTAGTAAATTTCAATAGTATAGTTTTTATAATTTCGGAAATAGTGGCTGTTACATACAGACGGACAGAAAGACTTTACAAATCTATAAGGATTCCGTTTTTTGTCTGTGATTTCATATTATACTTATAAAAACTAGGTAATTTATATGTAACGTACAAACAAGATGTTGATATCGACATTTCTTTAATTTTGTCCCATTATTTCTATATAGAACTAATGGGACACTACGCACTAATATGGTGAATCAACAGTTCTATAGAACTAAAATTAGGGGGTACTACTGGGATGCACCCTCATAGCTTGTAGGCACTTGTAGGAATAGACAGACACAAGTATTATATGGGCACACTAGTTTATAGCTACTTCTATTTAAAATTTGTCGATAGTATCCATCCAGTTTTCATCACAAACGTCTGAAGTAAGTACAAACTACAAATAAAATACTCGAGTCCATATTAATTTTTCTAGGCTAAAATTTTGAATGACAGAGCGAGTTGATTTATTTTTAGGTAAACTTAAATTCCACGCATTATGCCATGTCTATAGGTAAATTTTTAAATGTATGTCCGTTTATTAACCTATTTAAAAACTAAGAAATTTTTCACTAAATTAAATTACGCACGATTGATCTAATGCAACATTAATTCAATATTAAAGTAAAGTATACAATTATACAGGTAATGATGCCCCAATCATATTTTACTATGTACCATTATACTAATTTTAGATTCATACCTAACCTATTTTTAATAATACGTCGAATATAATACACCATTAGAATAAAAAGAAAGATTTTTTTCACTCGTATAAAAGTCATAAAAATAGATATAAGCATCTACTACGTACTAAGAATTAGTTATTTGTGTTCCTAGTCGCCATTTACATGCCTCCCGAGTTATTTTGATTAGTTTAGAACTCAGAAGACATTTTCTCAGTCCAAACATGAGACTTTTAGGGATAGAATAAGCAGGAAGAATAAAAAAGCCGTTATCCACATATATATAAAATATAATGACGAAGTTTAGTATTTCAAAGTATCAAATATTTCCAGGTATTTTGACGGAACGAAAGTCAGAAATATCATAAAAAAGTTGAGAGGTGTCAAGGGACACCCGGATGGAACGAAGTTCCTTTCGATTAATTAGTGAAGGAATTGTAATAAAATTTTATTTTTTTTAAGTAATAATAATATTTTTTTTATTATTAACAAATATAATGTTATATAAACTTAATCAGTAGGCTCAATTTTTTCTCTACATCTTTGTGCATTTGTCTTTTTCCTTACACAGACACAGACGCGTACCACACACGCGTTTGTTGTTGTACACCGAAACACCAGAGGGCGCCACGAGAGCGCGAGACAGCATACAGCGCGGGCGCCCCCCGCTGCTCACGCGCACACACATCGGCGGCAAGATCCTTTGATTAAAAAGTGTCGTGACAACTTTTCGTAAGAATTTTTTCCGTCTAGCCCCCTTTCACAACGCGCGATAAGATACTTCGTTCCAAAAATAACTTTAGAGTTTTCTTTTTGGCGACGCGACGTTGCGACACTTTCCGCGAGCGATTTTCAAGACAAAGTTCGGCCATAAAGATTCATCATCAACATCATTATTACCAGCCGCTAGACGTGCACTTCCAAACACAACGATCCCGAGCCGCCTGTTGACAGCGGCTCCCTGCGACACGTTTAATGTCGTCAGTCCACCAACTGGTTGGGGGTCGACCAACACAAAGATTAGTCAATATCAATTTATAACCCAACTATAACTGACATTTCTGACAAAAAAGAACATTTTTGTTCCGATTGGTCAAAATGCCTGGAAAGTTTTGATACTTTGAAATTAGTATTGCTTATAGGGACGCTTGGGTAATTTTCATACATTAAAATTTACTGTATACTTCTTTTTATACATTTTAAATTTAAGTTTGGTAAATAATACCTAACAAAAGTATTTTTCCATCAATAAATATTACCTATTCATTTGATTTTGCTCGTCATTTCCCTTTTACAACTGTTAATAATGATATTTTGTGTAATTGTTTATGATTTAGCGTGTACCTATGAGTGTATTTGAAAGTAATTATTTTATATAGGTATATTATTCACCACCTACTTCTAGTGTCCTGTTGTTTTGCTAAGCCTAAAATTGAGTCAAAGAAATCGCTGTTAAGGGATAAGTTCTTTTGTACCTATTTAAATAAAATTTCGTTTATTTCAAGTAGGTATTTCGTTTCGTTTATTTCGTTTACGTCAAGGTAGCTCGGAAGGCAGATCCCGCTGAGAAGAGCCAGCAAGAAATTCTACTTATTGTATGAGGTGTACAAATGGGGTAAATAAATAAAACCCAAAGTACTTGAATAAATCAAAAGTGCTTTTTGCAAAGTAATGAATTAATAGGAAATTATATTATTATTTGGTTAGTTTATAATTACATGTAGTTAAATATGCTGTTTCTCTCTATTAAATACCTACATGGTTACCTAAAATAAATGAGATTGTTCATTTTTTGTATGATGTCCTCTTAGTATGTGTGTGTTATTTCTATTTGATGTCATTATTTCAAGTTCGCAACAGCTTATGATCGAAGGAAATTTATAACAACATTTATCATGGTGCATACTATTGGTGCCTACATAAATACTAACCATTAATTGTATACTTTTAGAATACGTGTTGTGATTTTTAAACAATTCCTTGCCATAAAAATCAAAATGCCATAGTAATGTCCTATGCGGTAATAATAGTTGTAAATGTGTAGGTATGTGTATGTAATTATGTAAGTGTGTGTATGTGTATTTGAAAATTACTTGTGGCTGTGTTTAATTTTTCAGCAATTTGATTTCAATTACTTATTATTCATTAAATTATACTAATACGCCTACAGATTAGTCAGCGTCCATTAAAGATTAAAAATAAATTTCAATAATTTCTTGAAAATGTCAATAAACACGCAAAACATTAAAATAAATTAATTGGTAATTAATATTTGTTATCCTCATTGAATACTGATAGCCAATAAAACAATTTAACGATTTTATTGTTTTTTTTTTACTCCCCTTACAACACCTAGTCCTTACTAACATGTGATCTATGTAAACGCTCGTCTGATTTGTAGAAATAAACCCGCTCGCGTGTGCCCGGCGCGGGCGCCCGCGCCGCGTACCCGCCGCCCGCCGCGCGGGTAACAATCCACCAACCGCGCCCGCGCTCCGTCGCACGCGCCTGCGCTGTCCATACTATTTTTCATTATACACCCGCGAGCGTGCACCCGCGCGAGTTCTAGTGTTAGCCCTAAAACACCAACAGGCACCAAACACCACTCCTGTTTTGTGTGGCACAACCCAGAAAGAGGTACCAGCTCAGTACTGTGCTGCATGCCAAAACAAAATAATGTAAAAGCACACAGCGCTGATTTTCATCCGGCACCTTGTTTAGGGTGACACCATGGAAGCACGCAGTCACATGCCGATATAATTAGAAAAATACACAAAGTAATAATTAAGGTCAAATAGAAATATAAATTACTACAAGTACAATTTTAAAATCACAAAATAAAACAAAATATATATAAAAGTAATAAAATAAAAGTTATTAAAACATTTATAAAGCTGCGTACGGATAGCGCGTTCCTGTGTTACGCGTAGTTGGGAAACACTGTCCACGCGTACATTGGATACGCGTACAGCTCCTGTACGGACCGCCGCGAACCTGTACGCGAGGTCAATCGATCCAGAGCGCTCCGCGAGCCCCAGTCATTCGCCATGACTCCGACAAACTTTGCGGTTGCGAGCACCACCACTGCTGCGGCGTTAGTCATTATTCAACACATCTATACTAATATTATAAAGAGGAAAACTTTGTTTGTTTGTTTGTTTGTTTGGTTGTAATGAATAGGCTCAAAAACTACTGGACCGTTTTTAAAAATTCTTTCAGCATTCGAAAGCTACATTATCCACGAGTAACATAGGCTAAATTTTATTTTGGAAAAAAAAGGGTTCCGTAAAATATTTGGGTTTTTCGAACACAAGGTGTTAGAAATCAACCAGAAAAGTTATTTATTTTGCGTACGCTGCCTAAACTATAAAAGATAGAACCATAAAATGTTCTAATTAATTGGAGATCTTATAAATATCTACAAAAAAGTCCGCGACACACTATACCTATCTATGTCGAGTGAGGCACAACAACCATTTTTTTTATTTAAAAATCTTAATTTTTTTTGGACTACATTTAAACGCATTTATTTTACTCATGCTATTAATCCTTATCAAAATAAATTATTTCATCACTAAGTACAGTTTATGTAGATAATATTTGGTATTTAAAAGATTAAAATTGGACTTTTGGTTTTGAAGTTATGGCGAAATTAAAATATTACTATTTCTGCGTTGCGAAGTGAGCGTCACCAAGGCGGGGGCGCGCGTGCGTTGCGTGCATGAATTAAGAATTCGATCTTTGTTCATATATCTATTTAGTACACGGAAGAGTTTGTTCGTTTGTTTAAACGGGCTAATCTCTATCTGCGTGTCGGATTGTAAAATTATTTTTGTTTATTCTGAAGGCTAGACTAAAGAGTGAAATATACTATTTAATATCAATTTATACCCATCAGCTTGCCATAAATATATATTTTTAATGTTAATGTACTGAAATGTCATACAATGTTTAACAAAAATGTAGATCTTTAGTACACGGGACGGGACGGAGAATATTGCTTCACGGGAAACTATAAGAAAAATAAATTGAGAGGGGGAGCGGGGAATGAGCACACTATATGTGCCTTTACACATTTTGTATCTTTAAAATTAGAAGGGTACCTAAGAGGTTTTCACGCGGACGAAGTCGCGGGCGACTGCTAGTTTTAAATAAAAAAAAGAGAAACAAACGGAAACCTAGATGGTGGATGAAAAAATTGTATCGTGAAAGATTACAGTGTGGAAATAGGCTAATGGAAGATATAAATTATGAAGAAAGTGGGGACAAAAATTTTGTGACAATGAATTTGCAAGATTTTGAAATAATTCTTGAAAAGGTTGAACCTATTATAAATATTATCCATCTGATAATATTTTCATTATTGAAACTCGAAGAACACGCGTGTTTATTCATTTTGCCGTTTGCGGATTACGGATTGCGCGTACCTTGGTACGCGTACTGAGTTTACGCGTATCCGGAACGCCTAGTCCATACCTGCAGCTACGTGTTCACTCTTGGGGTACGCGTACCGCGCGAGCCAAGTCGCAGCGCGAGCCACCGTGAGTCGGTTTTTGGTCGCGCGTCAAAGAGGACGCACGCGGCCGGCTACGCTATATTTGGACGGCAAAATGAATAAACACGCGTGTTCTTCGAGTGTCAATACCTAATGAAAGTATTATCAGATTGATAATATTTATAATAGGTTCAACCTTTTAAAGAATTATTTCAAAATCTTGCAAATTCATTCTCACAAAATTTTTGTCCCCACTTTCTTCATAATTTATATCTTCCATTAGCCTATTTCCACACTGTAATCTTTCACGATACAATTTTTTCATCCATCTTCTAGGTTTCCGTTTGTTTCTCTTTCTTTTATTTAAAATGTGTTGAATAATGACTAACGCCGCAGCAGTGGTGGTGCTCGCAACCGCAAAGTTTGTCGGAGTCATGGCGAATGACTGGGGCTCGCGGAGCGCTCTGGATCGATTGACCTCGCGTACAGGTTCGCGGCGGTCCGTACAGGAGCTGTACGCGTATCCAATGTACGCGTGGACAGTGTTTCCCAACTACGCGTAACACAGGAACGCGCTATCCGTACGCAGCTTTAGAGGTTTTCCCGCGACTTCGTCTGCGTAAAAACATCTTAGGTACCCTTCCAATTTTAAAGACAGATTTTCATATAAAGTGTGCTCTTTCCCCGCTACCCCTCTCAATTTAATTATTTTATAGTTTCCTGTGAAGCAATATCCTCCGTCCCGTCCCGTTTAAAGATCTACATTTTTGTTAAACATTGTACGACATTACAGTAAATTAACATTAACAATTTTTGTGGCAAGCTGATATGTATAGCTTGGTATTAAATAGTCTATTAGGCCCTTGAATTTAAATTTCAAAATAAACAAAAATAATTTTACAATCGGACACGCAGATCTAGAGATTAGCCCGTTTAAACAAACGAACAAACTCTTCCGCTTTATATTAATATTAGGTATGGTCTTCTATAGCAAATAAATGGAACAAAGATCGAATTGTCTCAGCATACTTCCCAAAATGCTAACGCCTACTCTAAACTATGTAACTAATTAACATACTGTAAAAGGCAAATCTTATCTTTATACTATTCTTGTGATTATTAAATAATTTATTTTGATAAGGATTTAAGTTTAGTTGTCTAAATAATGACGTAAACGTAAGCATATGAAATAAATGATTTTTTAAAACACAAAAAGTTCTATATCTACCAAAATAAAAAAGATAGATATGCTATTGCGGACTTTTTTGTAGAACTTTTAAAGATACATAAAGTTTTCATTCAATGTTTTAAATGATATCCAATAGCTAAGGCAGCATACGCGCATAAAGCCGATTTAATAAATTTCACGGTCCGACTCGCGCGACAAAAACTGTGATAACTCGGCTAAAATATACGATAACGTAGCATTCTACTGGTGAAAGAATTTTTTAAATCGGATCAGTAGTTCCGAAGATTAGCCCCGACAGATCTTTATTTACAAACTTTACCTCTTTATAATATTAGTATAGATAATATGGAAAATACCTGCGAAGGTCTAGATTCCAATAAATTTTAAACAATGTGTCAAAACTCATTTATTGCATAAAGCTTATTGGCGGTAGAGTCACTACAAAAAGTCTGCATTGAGATAGCGTACTTGAAATAAATATTTTTGAATTTTGAATTAGGATATTTACGAACAGTGTGTTTGTTTAGCAAGATTGGTTAATTTCAATCATGCTGAAATTTTGCACTAGATAAAAACAAACTAAATTGTTGGGAAATAAATAAAACGCATAGTACATCACAATATTCTATATTTTATAACAGACTTAAATATACAATCTTGTTTAACATTCAATTGGTTTCGTTCGGTACACAGAGCACATCACACATCGGGCGATAACAATAAATACATTTCCTAACATTGGAATTACTCACTACCTACATCGGCGATGATTAAATTAAATTCTAATAAATACTTTTTATTAAACGATGACACAAAATGACGAGAATGCATGCTTAATGGTGAAAAAATATCAAAGAGGAACTATGACTTACAACGAACAATATTGTAATATTTTAATTACGAATTAAATAGCCAAATAAAAACGTATAAAACCGTACCATTGCCCTGTTGAGGAGAAATATTAATATCTCGAACTATACACAAACACGTAACAAACGTTCGCAGATTATTATAAAAAAATCATAGATTAAACAATCACGAACGTCCTAATACCGAGTAGGAATTCAATGCAGTTACAATATAAATAATATCACTGACAATATACTAGTGTAAAATGTACACGCGAGTGTATACTACCCTAAAAAAATTGCAAATATTATTAAAATATAAAAATCAGAATCTCACGTGACTGTTGTCGGAGTATGCCCGACTAGTTTCCAACCAATACGGGGTCCTTATTCATGAGCTCACTTGTTAATGCAACGCGGCGTGAAGCAATGGTTAGCGTGATGTTTGCTTCATCACTGTTGTCGGGCATACTCCGCGACAACAGTGAAGTGAGATACTGCCTTTTATATTTTAATAATATGGAAAATCCTCGCGATAGTTAACTTCTAATAAATTGTAAATACATGATTAATAGTGAAATGGTAACTTGGAAACTAAATGGAAAACAAGCATTAAATTTTGTGCAACTACGAATAATTGTTAATTAGTTTTTGCTTGTCGTTTAAATAAAATTAAAACCATTTTTCCGATTACCAATAAATTGACATAATTATTTTTTCGTATAATTAATAAAAACTTAATTGCAAAACATAAACGAATAATTCTGTGTTTAAGCACGGCGCTTATATATTTCAAAGTGTTCATAACACTAATAAATAGACCAAGAGACGAACTGTATATCCCATCTAACTAGTTAGTTAAACAGCAAATGACATAAATTCTTTGTTTGTTGAGTTAGTAGGCATCATATAACACGTGACTTCAGACTTTGATATTAACAAGTCTGGCGTAATTTTACTAAATTATAAACAAAACAAAATTCAATAATCGCAATCACACTAACTGATATCTTCTCATATATGAATAACACATAAAATATTCCTTTACATACTCGACACAAGGAAAATCACGCCGCCTCTTGGACTATAAAACACACATTTGCTCCGATATTCTCTGCTTTGGCTCAAATTTTTGGTATTTCAAAATACAAAACTTAGAATAATACAAAGCCGGATTGTCATGTGCGCGGGGAGCGAGCCGCAGAGCAAATGTATGCGCGTACGTTTATATTATAATAAGTAAGAATGCCTATGCACAAATTCACCTAGATACAGGAGTATGTATGTACAGAGCTCTGAGCTCTCATTCACTATTACACAGACTAGAGTCTTCTTGTTCGGCAGACAATCACCACATGTGGGTTTCGCGGATTTCGCTTATGATTTGACCGGCTCGCTGCAGGGCCTGGAAACAAATATAAAGGAAAAATTAATATAATATATATTCATAAAATGCTCTTCATTCGATTTTTTATAATTGACGTTTTAATTATTAATAACTAAATAAAAAGCGAAGGCGCTGTCTCCACGAGCGGGAGAATTGCGACGAGTCCGCCCTATAGTGGGGTAATCTCCACGAAAGAGGAATTATTCCGCCAGCATATCGCCACGATTCGTGACGGAATTAAAGCGTGTCCGCGACGACTGGTGCGTGTTTCCTACCACCTACAATCTTAACATTTTTAAGGCAAGAGTGAACAGGTACACTACTTTCCATCGGGCGTGATTGTAATCAAGCGCAAGCCTATCTACCATAAAAAAAATGTGGGCATGTACTAGCGTACATTCGTAAGAAGTGAAACTTTTTTATATCGTTAGTTTTCAAAGATTATTATTGAATTTCATTAATTGTAATAGAATTATTACTATCATTGATGTCGTAATTACTTACTTTTTTAGAAATTGGAATTAGAATTAAAATAAACCCTTTGATTTTGCTCATCACTTCAATATAACATATATATATATTTATCACGTCACTTCCATAAGTCAAAGATGGCGCGTAACGGAAATATGTGACGCGTAACGAAAAAATGTTACACTAAATTTTTTTCCAACCCCCATAAAGAAGTTTCACTTCAAAAAGACTTGTAACGGAATCGCCGCATTTCGTTCGATGAGTTGTGTGTTTGACAGCGCATCCGCCGTGCGTTCGCCTCAAATAGCGACGATACGAGCAACATTAAGAGCGAATATTGCCACTTGTCACATCAACACGATAACATCAGCGTCATTCTCTCGCTCAAGGAGAGCACACAGCGCCTAGGAGTGCGAACAACGAGTGTATAAGAAGTGGAGGAATCAGTAGTAGTAATGATGTAGTGACTATACAACGATAGCTTATTTCCACAGTTGTCCTTCACGAAGAATGCATCACCGCCTTGTATCCCCTCTACTGTAAAGGAATCTATCATACCTTGAGCATATCGGCGGCCTCCTTCCTCCTCTGCGCGATGTGCTCGGACTCGTTGAGCAGGCTGTCGGCCTGGTCGCTCTTGTACAGGTGCGTGACCAGCCCTCTGCGCGATGTGCTCGGACTCGTAGCAGGCTGTCGGCCTGGTCGCTCTTGTCGTGACCAGCTCCGACTGCAAGTTGTCCTTCACGTAGTTCACGAGGAAGTGCATCACCGCCTTGGATCCCCTCAATTCACGTACTGTAAAGAGAATCTGTCATACCTTGAGCATATCGGCCTGCGCGATGTGCTCGGACTCGTTGAGCAGGCTGTCGGCCTGGTCGCTCTTGTACAGGTGCGTGACCAGCTCCGACTGCAAGTTGTCCTTCACGTAGTTCACGAGGAAGTG
Organism: Mycalesis mineus; assembly: GCA_034621355.1. NCBI lineage: Eukaryota > Metazoa > Arthropoda > Insecta > Lepidoptera > Nymphalidae > Mycalesis > Mycalesis mineus. The sequence continues at coordinate 8,383,025 of CM067886.1, read as the reverse complement.
CATCACCGCCTTGGATCCCCTCTACTGTAAAGAGAATCTGTCATACCTTGAGCATATCGGCGGCCTCCTTCCTCCTCTGCGCGATGTGCTCGGACTCGTTGAGCAGGCTGTCGGCCTGGTCGCTCTTGTACAGGTGCGTGACCAGCTCCGACTGCAAGTTGTCCTTCACGTAGTTCACGAGGAAGTGCATCACCGCTTTGGGCACCGTGTCTTTGATCGACTTGCGCACTATGTAGAAGTATGACTTTATAAGCCGCTCTGTAAATAACAACAAGGATATTAGAGCTTGTTTTGTATATTGATTTAAGTGGATAGATACCTCTTGAGAATGATGTATGCAAGACCATAGAGAAGAAGGTCCAGCTGTGATCGACCATTAGATAATATTTAGCCATAAATTGACTGAACTATTGGTCGTTCAGGATGCTATGGGCGAGCAACATTGATGTCACATTATAGTTTTATAATTATCATGTTGTAAGGAATAATATAATATTTACAGTTCTATCCAAAACATTTAAATACGAATGCAAGATGTTTATTAAGATTGACAAAATGTATACAAGCGAAACCGAGTGTAAAACCTACTTAGTTATCAGTAATAGTTTGCAAAATAACTAAGCAATAATAAACTAAGCTTATTATAGACCAAGTGTAATAAAATAAGTTTAATTTACATACAATTACCATATTTGATAAAATAAACAAATATTTACAACAAGAATATATTAAAAAAAAAAACAGCTGGATTTTCTTGTAATGTAACCAGCATCCTGCTTAGTCAAGCGGTAAAAATTGTTAGATATAAGGAGAAAATTTAAAAAAATAGAATATAATAACATTAAAAAAATAATAATAATAAAAAGTCGCGTGGCACTCGGAGACTGCCGCGGTAAAGCTATTGCATAGCATTTTTTATCAACTTATGTTTACCTACCGACGTCATCGGGACCGTGGCCGAGCGGTAAGGCGCTCTAAGTGCCCGGATTGCCAGAGAGACGCGGGTTCGAATCCCGTCGGTTCGGCAATTTTTTTTTAAATTTACGATTCGATGGGATTCGAACCCATGTCTCTCTGGCAATCCGGGCACTTAGAGCGCCTTACCGTTAAGCCACGTTCCCCGATGACATCGTTGCCGAAATTGTGCTTTTGATATTATGTTTTTGATACTCAGGGGTTGTTAGGTTTTTTCGTTACGGAATTTCTGTATTCGGTCTCCACGACCCGCGATAAAAGCTATACAATAGCTTAACAAGTTGCAATCTTTATAAAGCCATTTGTGTATCTTTTCTGCTTGTGATCAACACTCTATATTTATAATTTTCTTACGAGTGCTTTATATTAAATGCGTGTAGGAGTAAAGTCATTTATATAATTATATCACATCAAGGAATGAAGTGCATGTGTCAAATAAATGTGTCATGTGTCGAATAAATAAATAGTGCAAGAAGGGCTATTGATTTACACTGTACCAAGAAATTGAATTCAAACAATCATTACACACTGATAAAAAAGCATTTCGATTTTAAGTTAGATTTCAGTAAATATTTTTATATTATTAAAAAAATAAACGTCACTGTTGAGCGACGTTTGTCGTTTTGTCTAGTCGACATATTTTGGGATTTTGTTTAGTTACGTTTTTAAACAACTTCAAAAAAAGAAGTTTCTCAATTCGACCGTATATATTATATTTTTATAATAATTATTTTTATCTATAAATATAATTTTAACAATTTCTTTTATTGATGATTTTTTATTGGTGCAGTTGATGTCTTACTTTATGATTTGATTCTAGACTCTGATAAAAATGCAAAAAAATGCGGCTTTTGCGACAGTGTGCGATCTATTATAAGCCCCAGCGCGCACTGACGGCACGTAAAAGGATTTCAAAATTTTAAACGACAACTGCAGGTACAAAAGCAATTAAGTGGCTTGGTTATTCGTTAACTCGTGTCATTCAGAGTATAAAAGTCTACAAAGTCTAAAACGGAGATCAGAATAACGTTTGGTTATAGATTACTGCAGCGAATGAGTTACCAAACACACGAGCTAACTAACGTCCGAATGCTAACGTCCCAGTTTGGGACTGGGCATTAATGGCAATAGCATAGCATTCGGATTGAGCATTGGGCCAATGTCACTCCAGTGTGGGTCGCCGCACAATCACAAAACGGTGCTACCGGCATATTCCTTGTAGTTTTCATGGATTTTATATGGACTCGCCGCGTAGCGTGTGGCGGCCACCGGCATTAACCGTGTGCTGCAAGTCCATATAAAATCTATGAAAGTACAGGAAATATGCCGGAGGCCGCGTTCTGTGTTTGTGGTCCGGGTGGCCAATGTTCGGCAACTGTTATTTGTTTGACTGATATAACGGATTTTGCAGTTTTGGAGACGCTCAGTAATATAAGAAATTCTCAATATTTACAATATCAAAATGTCGTCTACTTTCAGTGCCTATTTCGATTCTGTTATCATACATTTCAAGTATTATTTTAATTTATAAAACAGAAGTGCCGTGCCGTGCCATCAGTGTGCGGAGGTCCTAAGCCTCAAGCGACAAGCACCAGCATATCAGATGGAAGGTGGCCGGAAACCGATCAGTGAATAGAATGGTATCGAGCAAGCATTTGCAGCGCCGCTATCGGTATCTCACCCACTAGGTCACCCATATGGTTCAAATGCATCATGCGGATGCCCTCTATGGTGTTTGTGTTACAATTTTGGTTTGTCGTTTGTTGTTTGTCGCTCCGTCCACCTAGCATCACAACAGAAAACCAATCAATTTCCTTCATATCAAATAGAACTATAATCTGTAACAAGCAAAGGCATGCCTTTGTAGATGAGTATAATTTTTAACCCCCGACGCAAATACGACGGGGTGTTATAAGTTTGGCGTGTCTGTGTAAATTTATGTGTATGTGTCTGTCTGTGGCATCGTAACTCCCAAACGGACGATTTTAATGCGGTTTTTTTTTGTGTTTGAAAGGCATATCAGTCGAGAGTGTTCTTAGCTATGTTTGGTGGAAATCGGTTCAGGTCTTCAAGGTCATCAGGTCGTTTTTTAGGTGTGATAGAAATGTTACACGCTCAGTTTGCTTGAAAGCATGTGTGTGACTGTGACATTTGAATCACTAATGTCTTCTGGAACCACTGAGCTGGTCTGTCGATAAGGCTCGAAGGTAGGAGACGTAACCCTGGTCTACTTTTTTAATATTCCCATCGAGTTTGGGCTTATTGAATTTGTCTTGACTGGTTCTTTTCATGTTTCTAATTGACGAGGACCTGATGCTGGAAATCGGATGTGGCATATGAAACCCTGGAATGCCGGAATAAAAGGGATAAACCGATTTATATTTTTGCTGAAGAATGACCAAAGTTTAATGTTTATTTGGGTCGGGGGTTTTTTAAATTTTTAATTTAATAGTTATATTTATTTATATATACTTTATTTGTACACTACATGACATAAAATAAAAACATACAGAAATGTATAATGAAGGAAGTAGAGGTACAAAAGGCGGCCTTATCGCTTAGTAGCAACTTCTTTCAGGTAACCCAAGGTTAGGAAGATATCGGGACCAAACGGCAGGTGGTGTTTTAATAAGAAACATACATTCAAATAATTACATGCAACAAATTACATAAATAATACAATAAACGTAAATTTTATTAATAACATTTTAAATTAATATTGCAAGGTATTTTGTTGCATTATTAAATATGGTATGCCGTTTCTTTGTATAGTTCCATTTGATAGACATAACTTAAACATTTGTTACGTTTGGTGAAGAATTAGAATTGATAAAGTTCTTTTAATATAATCTGTTAGTCAAATATGGTCTGTTAAACCATTTCATAGTTGGCTTTAGTGTTGTAACTAATAATTTAGCGGTACACAGCAGTACTGCAACTGAAGCTGACAATGATTATTGAGACAACGAATACCTTAGGCCTGAATTTAAAAGTTTTCTCACCAATAACATCGCAGTCATGTTGTTCCTTGTCAGAAAGCTTCCTTGAAGTTTGGCTGGGGACCTCGGGCAGCAGGTTGACCGGTTTCTGTGGGGTCGCCGCTTTGTTCTCTGGACTGCCGTTCACCTATACAAATACCAATTTGGTAAAGACCACGTCATTGTTTGACAAACTATACAAATATGACAGATGACATAACATCGTTGATACTCTGTCGTTGGTCAACATGATTTAGTCTCTTTAGGGACAGATGTCCCGAGTTTGAGTTCCAGATAATTTAAATATTTCAATTGATATAAAGTCGAAAAAATTCGAAAAAGATGGCAGACAAAGATAGTCTTAAGTAAATTAAAGTAACTAAACATTTATTTATTTCTAACTTTTAAGTGCGTTTTGAAGTCTGTTTTATTTTGGTATTTTTACACTTGAGTGATTTATCAACAATCGCTGCATGAGTGCTTAATAAATTTCAAGAGTACTTTAGATTTTCCCAGAATCCATCATCAGATCCTAACATGGTGACTATGGGATTTGGAAGGATTACCCTTTCTAGTAAAAAAAGAATCATAAAAACAGCCTACACTGAAAAGTACTTGCTTATGTTTTTTATCGTCGGTTAATAAGAATACTAAAAAAGTCATTAACAGTTCATTCCACGTCGCTACACCAGAATTCAGATGATCGTATCAAAGAACTAATTTGTCATACCTGTGGCGTGACAGGCGAGTCACTGTTAGGATGCGGCGGAGATTTGTCGTGGCCGTCGGTGATTGCCGGCACGTGCTGCAACCACACCAAAATACACGTCACACGTCATGCAACCACTTCACATATGGATATGCGGCTACAGTACCCGACAACGTACACACGTACGCACACACGCACACGTCGACGTGAGACTACGTTCCATGAGCACGTGTCACACGTCGCCATGCGACTACGTTGCTCCAACATTCGACGTCACGCGTTACTAGTGGACATTTGAACATGTTGCTAGCGTATTATACTTGTCACAAGTCGACTAACGGGGTGTCCTGCTCCTGCGCAAGGGACAAACGCGAGCCGACGCGATACGACACAGGTGCCTCTTACATCGCGTATTGCCGCAGACTGCTACACTGACCGCAAGTAGAGAATTGTTTTGAAGCGTCCGTAGCATTGGCAACTTCGCGTCGTATTCGTCGCTTACGCAGCACGCCCCATAAGCTTACGTTGCCCGACCACGTCACGTATTAGAAATCGATATGTGACAATGTTGTCAGTCCATAATATACACAAACAACAACGTTAGCCAGTAACTATACCAATCATGCAGTGATAACACTTTCAACACGTGATATGAGATATGGTAGAAACATGCTGGCACTAATTCAGTGACACTAAATTTTTTTATAACAGACAACGCAACAAACCCCCTTAACGAGTAAATTTCATATATATTTGAATACTGTTAATTTATCGGTTATTTAAATGATCGGTATTAGGTGGTCCTTCACTCAAAGCCAGCTATTCACTAACCCAGTCACTTTTAAAAAGTCAAAACCGATATCGTTTGATGTTTGATGGATAATGAAAATGTTTAAAATTAACACCAGAAATATATAAATAATAACTAGATACTAATATAAAACTATTTTGGTTGACTTTATTATTAGAAATAAACCAAGTAAGAGAATAACCTTTTTGCTTGTTTCGTCAACTATTAGATAAAAATTACATCTGTTAAATGTGCTCTAAAATGTTTATTATGTTAATAAGTCTGTATCTACAGCAAATGTCTTGTGAAAGAGAGCCCATGTTGTTCAAAGCTATGGCATATGACACAATGCGCTATGTTGAATGGTATAGTCTTGATGTTCACGCTATATTACCTGGCCGCTATCCAGTACCTTTGCCAAGAATACCAGTATGGACCCTCTTTCACCCATTTGGCGAAGAAGTAGCTACAAAGAATTCGCAATAATTAAAATGGTGTAAACTTCAATAAATATTTTTAGAGCAAGTAGACAGAACAAGCAAATGGTATACTTGATTCTTACTTCTTTAACTAATGGCGAAATTTTTTATGTATCGATGGATGTAATTACTCTTAAAAAGTAAAAACTGAATTTGATGAAATTTCATAATAATATAGATTACATGTCAAAATAACACATAGGCTACATTTTAACCCGAGAACTACTCGCGTGAAACCGCGAGCGTCCCCTAGTGTTAAATACAAAACTATCGCCTATAAAATACACGTCGCAGAACAAGCTTGTGTAAATCTATCTGTGTATCTATCTCGGAAACTGATCCTAACGATTATCTTAATTTTCGGTAATTTTGTATGCAGAGGACTTCGGGCCGATCGATCGATCTTACTCCTAGGTTTCATTTTATAAAACTGTTTTTCAAAATGCCGAGCAAAGCTCGAACATCTTGCTTACATACATTCAGCTAAACTATCAAATCAATATGGTAAAATGTCATGACGATTTCTGTTATATCCGCTTTGCAATCTATACACCGGCTTTAAAACTCGCGTTTTTTTCAAGAATCGAAATATAGGTGCAACATAATGAAGTAAACGAAAATAAATTAATTAATTAACAAGTTCTTCTATGCTCTGCTAAAAAACTCGAGGCAACGCCCCACATGCCTGTAATTTCCCGGGGTATATATCTATATATCTTTACTAACACAAAAAATTATAAAAGTTATAAAAGCAAAATAACACAACACAATGATTACATTTAGTTAGTACATAAATATTTTAGTAAAAGGGTAAAAAGTAAAAACTGAATTTGATGAAATTTCATAATAATATAGATTACATGTCAAAATAACACATAGGCTACATTTTAACCCGAGAACTACTCGCGTGAAACCGCGAGCGTCCCCTAGTGTTAAATACAAAACTATCGCCTATAAAATACACGTCGCAGAACAAGCTTGTGTAAATCTATCTGTGTATCTATCTCGGAAACTGATCCTAACGATTATCTTAATTTTCGGTAATTTTGTATGCAGAGGACTTCGGGCCGATCGATCGATCTTACTCCTAGGTTTCATTTTATAAAACTGTTTTTCAAAATGCCGAGCAAAGCTCGAACATCTTGCTTACATACATTCAGCTAAACTATCAAATCAATATGGTAAAATGTCATGACGATTTCTGTTATATCCGCTTTGCAATCTATACACCGGCTTTAAAACTCGCGTTTTTTTCAAGAATCGAAATATAGGTGCAACATAATGAAGTAAACGAAAATAAATTAATTAATTAACAAGTTCTTCTATGCTCTGCTAAAAAACTCGAGGCAACGCCCCACATGCCTGTAATTTCCCGGGGTATATATCTATATATCTTTACTAACACAAAAAATTATAAAAGTTATAAAAGCAAAATAACACAACACAATGATTACATTTAGTTAGTACATAAATCATTTTTAGTTTTCTACAAATTAGGGAGATAGATTGAAGTAAGGTATGTGCAGTAATTAGTTTGCCTACAAACTGCATATTGTACTAACTATGTTAGGTGTGGGCGTAGGAAGAGCACATGAGGAGTTAAAAGGAACAGAGGCAAAGCTTCTTAAGAACGTGTAAAATCGTTACCTATTTTGGTAGTATTGTCACAATAGGTTAAGACAAATTAAACAACCAAATAAATAACGTGTCGCACTGACATGACCCTAAGATTGTAGACGAACTGTGCCAGCGTAAATCGGTTTTTTCCAGTCTCGCCGCGTACGCGACAAGCGGCTGGTGGTCACTCACACATGCCCCGCGTGCTTGTAGTAATGCAACCCGTTCGCGCGGTAGTGTGAAGCTTTGTCTCTGTTCCTTTTGTTTACTCATATGGAATTAGTCCAACAAGGTTTTTTTTTTATCGACTACAAGTTGGCCCTTGACTGCTATCACACCTGATGTTAAGTGATGATGCAGTCTAAGATGGAAGCGGGCTAACTTATTAGGAGTGGGACGAAAATCCACACCCCTTTCGGTTTCTACACGACATCGTAGCGGAACACTAAATCGCTTGGCGATACGTCTTTGTCGGTAGGATGGTAACTAACCACGGCGAAAGCCTCCCACCAGCCAGACCAAGACAAATTAAGAAAAATCTCAATCTGCCCCGCCGGGAATCGAACCCAGGACCTCCGCCTTATAAATCCACCGTGCATACCACTGCGCTACGGAGGTCGTCAAAAGGTGATTTTGAACCCATGACCTCAATGTTAAGTTGTTCTAAAGAACTCGACTCTTTAAGCCCTGATAATAAAAAACAAAGTCGTAGAAAAGGCTCAAACTTGAGCCGAGCCCTTGAGTTTTTAAAGACTTAGGGCTTGAAGACTCTCAAGTCATACTTTTATTATTATTTAAAGCTTTTATTGCGTTGAGTCTAGCCCCTTTACCTTCAAAAATATATGCATTATACTTACCCACCCTGTTAGTAGGTATTAGCACACCATACCCCATGCAAGATATCGAAATTTATATGTACTCTGATAATTGAGGATACCGGTGTGGAAGTGGGACGCGGGGCCTTCTGCCGGTACGCGGGCCCGTGCTCTCCACCAGCCCGTCGCGGTCAGCAGGGCGGACGGGGAAGGGTAGGGGAAAGGTGCAGGATCACACGACACAAGTGAAGTATCTCACCATGGCATTGGTGGCAGGCAGTCGAGTGCGCAGCAGCAGCGTGACCACATCCACGATGCGCTGATGCAGGCGAGGGAAGCGCTGCATCTCCTGCTGCACCTCCGTGCCGCAGTGCAGCGTCTGTTCGTGCAGGATCACACGACACAAGTGAAGTATCTCACCATGGCATTGGTGGCAGGCAGTCGAGTGCGCAGCAGCAGCGTGACCACATCCACGATGCGCTGATGCAGGCGAGGGAAGCGCTGCATCTCCTGCTGCACCTCCGTGCCGCAGTGCAGCGTCTGTTCGTGCAGGATCACACGACACAAGTGAAGTATCTCACCATGGCATTGGTGGCAGGCAGTCGAGTGCGCAGCAGCAGCGTGACCACATCCACGATGCGCTGATGCAGGCGAGGGAAGCGCTGCATCTCCTGCTGCACCTCCGTGCCGCAGTGCAGCGTCTGTTCGTGCAGGATCACACGACACAAGTGAAGTATCTCACCATGGCATTGGTGGCAGGCAGTCGAGTGCGCAGCAGCAGCGTGACCACATCCACGATGCGCTGATGCAGGCGAGGGAAGCGCTGCATCTCCTGCTGCACCTCCGTGCCGCAGTGCAGCGTCTGTTCGTGCAGGATCACACGACACAAGTGAAGTATCTCACCATGGCATTGGTGGCAGGCAGTCGAGTGCGCAGCAGCAGCGTGACCACATCCACGATGCGCTGATGCAGGCGAGGGAAGCGCTGCATCTCCTGCTGCACCTCCGTGCCGCAGTGCAGCGTCTGTTCGTGCAGGATCACACGACACAAGTGAAGTATCTCACCATGGCATTGGTGGCAGGCAGTCGAGTGCGCAGCAGCAGCGTGACCACATCCACGATGCGCTGATGCAGGCGAGGGAAGCGCTGCATCTCCTGCTGCACCTCCGTGCCGCAGTGCAGCGTCTGTTCGTGCAGGATCACACGACACAAGTGAAGTATCTCACCATGGCATTGGTGGCAGGCAGTCGAGTGCGCAGCAGCAGCGTGACCACATCCACGATGCGCTGATGCAGGCGAGGGAAGCGCTGCATCTCCTGCTGCACCTCCGTGCCGCAGTGCAGCGTCTGTTCGTGCAGGATCACACGACACAAGTGAAGTATCTCACCATGGCATTGGTGGCAGGCAGTCGAGTGCGCAGCAGCAGCGTGACCACATCCACGATGCGCTGATGCAGGCGAGGGAAGCGCTGCACCTCCTGCTGCACCTCCGTGCCGCAGTGCAGCGTCTGTTCGTGCAGGATCACACGACACAAGTGAAGTATCTCACCATGGCATTGGTGGCAGGCAGTCGAGTGCGCAGCAGCAGCGTGACCACATCCACGATGCGCTGATGCAGGCGAGGGAAGCGCTGCATCTCCTGCTGCACCTCCGTGCCGCAGTGCAGCGTCTGTTCGTGCAGGATCACACGACACAAGTGAAGTATCTCACCATGGCATTGGTGGCAGGCAGTCGAGTGCGCAGCAGCAGCGTGACCACATCCACGATGCGCTGATGCAGGCGAGGGAAGCGCTGCATCTCCTGCTGCACCTCCGTGCCGCAGTGCAGCGTCTGTTCGTGCAGGATCACACGACACAAGTGAAGTATCTCACCATGGCATTGGTGGCAGGCAGTCGAGTGCGCAGCAGCAGCGTGACCACATCCACGATGCGCTGATGCAGGCGAGGGAAGCGCTGCATCTCCTGCTGCACCTCCGTGCCGCAGTGCAGCGTCTGTTCGTGCAGGATCACACGACACAAGTGAAGTATCTCACCATGGCATTGGTGGCAGGCAGTCGAGTGCGCAGCAGCAGCGTGACCACATCCACGATGCGCTGATGCAGGCGAGGGAAGCGCTGCATCTCCTGCTGCACCTCCGTGCCGCAGTGCAGCGTCTGTTCGTGCAGGATCACACGACACAAGTGAAGTATCTCACCATGGCATTGGTGGCAGGCAGTCGAGTGCGCAGCAGCAGCGTGACCACATCCACGATGCGCTGATGCAGGCGAGGGAAGCGCTGCATCTCCTGCTGCACCTCCGTGCCGCAGTGCAGCGTCTGTTCGTGCAGGATCACACGACACAAGTGAAGTATCTCACCATGGCATTGGTGGCAGGCAGTCGAGTGCGCAGCAGCAGCGTGACCACATCCACGATGCGCTGATGCAGGCGAGGGAAGCGCTGCATCTCCTGCTGCACCTCCGTGCCGCAGTGCTGCACGATGCGCTGCATCTCTTCGTGTACCTACGTTCAAGTTACTGATATTAATTTCTTAATTAAAATAACAGTCACCCTATTCCGAAAAGACCGTTTAGCTTTACATATAGCTCTAAGGAGTACAGACAAATGTTTGACAGGTGCAGGTCAACTTACACTCAAAGTCAAACATACCTCATGGAATATTCTGACTATACTGTCCAAAATAATAATTGCTCGAATTCCCTGAAAAACTATACCAAAATATTCTCAAAAATTAAAATAAGAACTTTTCCAGTTCTTACCAGTTCCACACAGCGTAAGGAAGGGTCTTCGAGTCTTCTGACCTGCCGTTTGACCAGAAGCTCGAAGGAAACCTCGGGCACAAACAACGCCGGTCGCGGGCCCGTCGCGTTTCTTATTGCAGTCAAAATGTCCATGCGTGTTAAACCTGAATAATCAAAAAAATCAAAATGAAATATCCCCACAACATGAAATTAAGTTTGTTTGCAACGCTTTTACAGTGACTACCCATTAAATCGATATTCTATTATCAAGGAATTATAAATGGCAAGTCAAATCAAGGGACATGTGGATAAAGCCAAAAAGCACCCACCAGGCCACCAAAAATAAAATTTTATGAAGACCTGTCTTATAACGGGACGGAGGATTTTTTTTGACGACCTCCGTGGCGCGGTGGATTTATAAGACGGAGGGTGCTGGGTTCGATTCCCAGCGGGGCAGATTGAGGTTTTTCTTGGTCTGGCTCGTAGGAGGCTTTCGCCGTGGCTAGTTACCACCCTACCGCACTACCGACAAAGACGTATCGCCTAGCGATTTAGCGTTCCGGTACGATATCGTGTAGAAACCGAAAGGGGTGTGGATTTTCGTCCCACTCCTAACAAGTTAGCCCGCTTCCATCTTAGACTGCATCATCACTTAGCATCAGGTGTGATAACAGTCAAGGGCCAACTTGTAGTCGATAAAAAAAAGTCCCGGGTTCACAGGTCGATTGTTCAAATTTGGCTGGTCTTGGTTTGACTTTGGCCATGGTTAATTACCACTCCAGTAGCAAAAACGTACCGTTATGCGATTAAGTGTTCTGGTACGAGGCCGTGTACAAAACGATAGGATTAGACATATTTTTTTATATGACTACAAGTTGGCCCTTGATTGCTATCACACCTGATGTTAAGTGATGATGCAGTCTAAGATGGAAGCGGGCTAACTTGTTAGGAGTGGGACGAAAATCCACAGCCCTTTCGGTTTCTACACGACATCGTACCAGAACGCTAAATCGCTAGGCGATACGTCTTTGTCGGTAGTGCGGTAGGGTGGTAACGAGCCACGGCAAAAGCCTCCCACCAGCCAGACCAAGAAAAATCTTAATCTGCCGGCGGAGCAGAATCGAACCCAGGACCCTCGTCTTATAAATCCACCGCGCATACCACTGCGCCACGGAGGTCGTCAAATATAAATCAACAGGACAAATGATAGGATATAAATCAACACCAATTCTTTAATCCCATTAACACATTATTATCTTAGACTGCACTGTTATTTATCATCCGAAATGCAGTCTAGGGTCACGTCAGCAATTGTATAAAAAACTTTTTACTTACTGTATTAACAACATTTCCAATTCAGTGTTAAATGACCCAGAATGTTCTTACTTATTAAAATTATGCAAATTTTTCAAACAAAAACTAGAAACCACACTAATAGCATGCATTGTTTGCGTCTAGACATTTAAAAACAAGACAAATATACTGACCTACTAAAGGATGTATAGAGTCCAGTGTCCGTCCGAAAGTCTCATGGAAAATATAACATATTCTGGCACCGCCGCACAGTTCGGTGGTTTCAATGTTCCTCGCGGTGCCTTCTATGGTGGAGCAGTACGCGCTGGCGAACTTTGTGATGATTTGTAGCAACGTTTGTGACTTGTCCGACACATCCTCACCGTACGAGTTGAGGAGCGATTGGAACTGTGAGATCATTACGTTGACGCGGACCTGGTGTTTAAGTATATTTAAATTAATAATTATTGAATGCAAGCAGGCGTTATTTTCTAGATATTTACCTTAAAAAGAAATTAATTTATATGAAAATTTATGTCGCGTTTGTCCAAATGCTGAAACGTCACTCACTCACTTAATGCCATCCTTAATTTCATTACCACTCTGATGTTTGAGTCACGATTGAGTATACGAATTTGAAGTTTAATAGACGCTCAATAATATGATATATATTTGAGTGATGTTTCAGTATTCAACAAATTTTTGTTTAGATTCGGCTTTTCTTGTGGAAAGAAAATAATAGAAATTATCCTCATGTTAATTAGAAAACTATTGTATATGCAAGAAACACATCGCACGCTAGGATTATGTGATACGTAGCCCTTTCTCGTTAACCCGAGGTTATGTTCCATGGGCCAGTAATTTTATACATGGATAAATTTGGAATAGAAATAAATTATTATTAGGAACATCATTAAGGCTACCATTTGTCCCGATATTCTCAATAAATTTACGATAAGGTACGTAACTAAGTGACATGGTAGTGTGTGCTAGTTCACAATAATTAAAATAAAACATAAAAAAAATTTTTTCACCAAACGTCGTAACGTATAAATTAATCATTATTTATTAGTCTCCAAGTGACCAACCTTGAGTTCCGGCAGACAGTCACGTATATGGTGCATTAGCAGCCGGTTGAGAGTCTTCGCCAAATACGGAGTGCCGTTACGGGAAGCTATCGTTGGATACTTCCTTTGGAGGTACGTAGCTTCATCTTTTAAGGCATCCTGTGAGAAATTATTGTTTTAGTTATTTCATCTATCTATCTAATACCCTTAAATGAGCAGTTCTTGTATATATATAAAATCTGAATCTCGGAAAGGGCTTAAACGGTTTTCATGAAATTTTGTATGAATGTTTGTTACGGGGCAATTAATCGCTCTAGCTAGGTTTCATTTTTAAAAAACGTACAATTCCCAAAAAAAAGTACCAAGGGAAGCCTGCTAACCAGATACTTTTGGCATATCGTATCTAATTCTACATTGGATGTTTTCAGATAACTAGATGGCCCATCTGATATTAAGTGAAAATACATCGCCTATAAACAAAACACTTCGCAATATACAAGGAGTAAGTTCTACAAAACTTCGCTCTATTTTCGTCAAACAGAAGCAGCATAAGAAAGAAAGAAAGAAGAAGAAGCATAAGTGTTAGGCCTCATATGCCTGCAATTGCAATAGCGACCATGCACTTCAGATCGGAAAACAGCAATGTTGTTTGGCGGCGGAAAAAGCATGATGGTAGTACTTCTCTTGACCAGCTGCCTGTAAAACATTACTACCCTTAAATACTCTTTATTTTGTACTCACTCTGAAATCGAATCTAATAACAACATATCAAGATTATAAAACAACATATCAAGATTATAAAATAAGGCAATAAAATTTGATTTCGTTACCGTAATAGATTTGTTATCGATGATATCCTGCTGCGATCGATTTACGACGCCGATGATTCCCAGCTTGACAGGAATCACCCGTCCACACAGGATGTCGATCGCGTCAGTCCCTGCATTAGAATTTGGTAATTATCAGGGCAACATTTCGGAACACAAAACAAAAACCTACTCAATAGAGTACCGAGTGTCAACCAAAGCGTACATAATCTACATGTGATAGAAGTAAAAATCTAAAGTAGTTTCGGAAATTAGAATATTGTAAAAGACAGATTAAGATTGCATATTTTTATCTTTTTGTTCTTACTAATCTCTGAAACTACCAGCCGGATAGTATAGGTTTTAGTATAATTATATCTACGGGAACGGGAATTTAAAAAATAATAAAAACGTTTTAGAGCTTTACCAATAATTCGCTGTTATTTTTTTTTTATCGACTACAAGTTGGCCCTTGACTGCTATCACACCTGATGTTAAGTGATGATGCAATCTAAGATGGAAGCGGGCCAACTTGTTAGGAATAGGATGAAATCCACACCCCTTCGGTTTTTTCTACACGACATCGTACCGGAACGCTAAATCGCTTGGCGGTACGTGTTTGTCGGTAGGGTGGTAACTAGCCACGACGGAAGCCTGCCACCAGCCAGACCAAGACAAATTAAGAAAAATCTCAATCTGCCCCGCCGGGAATCGAACCCAGGACCTCCGTGTTATAATCCACCACGCATACCACTGCGCCACGGAGGTCGTCAAAAGGTTTTGTTTTCTATTTGTTTTATTGAAACAAATTAATAAAATGAAGATAAATAAAATGATTTTAAATGATATTCGTGAAATCGATGTGATTTAAGTATAATATTGTTGTTGTCTAGTTCATATTTAATTTCTTGCCTTAATATTAATATTAATCTATTTGTTTTTCTTTTGATAATTTCGATCACAAATGTTACTTTTGCTACCTACCTACCTATACTAAAGCCAAACTCGATTGAGAATGCTTGTCAACAAACAAATTAAAAATGAAGGTAGAAATCACTAGTCATTCTACGCTTATTTTTTTTAATTAACTGGTAATGACGTATAAATGACAATAAATTAGATTAGTTAGCTTAAAACTAATTAATATATTCAATATCTTTTAAATAAGATTTTATAAAGAAACAAAACATAATTTTAAATTTATTAGGCATAAAATGTGTTACATTTCCTACCTTCATTTTAAATTTGTTTGTTGACAAGCATTCTCAATCGAGTTTGGCTTTAGTATAGAAGTAAAATTGTTTTGCGCTAGCCTAATGAAAAAAAAGTTCATATATCTACATAAGATTTTGTTGGTGGTCTTCATGAATTAATAAATATAGCGGGTGAGATCGCGGTTGTCTACTAGTGCAGTAATAATTGCGTGATAATAGCGACGTGGTTACGCTATCTAATCATAGTAGACCGCATGCGTCACAAATTGTGCATGACGAATTGTATTTTACGAAATATATTTATATGACAAAATAATCATCCAAATTCCTTATATTACACTAATAATGTGGCATGACTTTCGTGGTTAGGTACACCAAATAAATTATAAATGCTGCCTTTAATATGTGTGTAACTCTTTTAAGTGTCAATGGACTTTACGTACGAAACAATGCATACTTTTCCTCCTCATTTAGACATATATTATAATTATAAATGTTATTTGTATACTTGTTTGATTTACTGTCTTTTTATTTAGCGAAAAGTTAGCTTGTTTGCAATCCTATCTGATGTTAGGTGATGCAATTTCAGATAGTAGTATATATTTACTATTGATCTAATTTAAAAACTATAAAATCATAAATTAAAAAATCAAAAAATTGAAACAACCCCCTTATAATAAAGCAAGGCGTGACCAATTGGGCTCAGGGATGTCGATTGTTAATTTTTTTTTACTCATTACCTTGACTGCAATCACATCTGATGGTAAGTGATGATGCAAACTAAGATGTAAGCTGGTTAACTTTGTTAGGAGTAGGATGAAATACAAACCCCTTTCGATTTCTACACGTCACACACACTCACGCTTAATCGTTTGACGGTACATCTTTGTTGGGGTAACAAGCCACGGCCGAAACCACCACCACCCACTTGGACCAATTTAGAAAATCTTAATAACCCCAGTCGAAAATCGAACCCAGGAATTCCGTCTTATAAATCCACTGTGCATACTAATGCGCCACGAAAGTTCTTAAAATTAACGGTTATGTTACAAATAAATGTATAATTTGTTTTTAGAGTTTCTTCGATTTTCCCAGGATCTGTACCCATTCTAATAAAAAATAGAATTATCAAAATCGGACTCCTCTGTAAATAATTATGCATGGTCACAAAAAATATACGCGTCGAATTTAAAACCTCCCTTTTTCCGTTGGTTAAAAACTACTAATGTAAAGTACGTTTTACTAACATAACATTAATTAAATATTAGGTACTCTTAGCAATATTTTTTACTGATAAATTTTGGCACTGTTTTCATGGCATAGGGTAAACTGGATCATGTGCCAAAGAATGATCAATGTCTAACTGTGTATATTAATAAAGATCAAAACATTACTTATATTGATCTACCTTTAATGTAGTATATATAATTACAGGAAGAACGCGCATTGTAACTCAACAAGCTTTATGTAAACATAACAACAATTATCCTCAATGGACAATATGGTACTTCTTGAAATGAATGTCAGTTTTGAAGCCGATGTACAATAGTTGCAAAGCGGATGTAACAGAAATCAGTATTCTCCAATGACATTTTGCCATATTATAAAAATTTTTAAATAAAAATAGATCCGACTCAAAACGCACTAAAAAATAATAAAAAAAACTGTCATTTAGTTGCTTTAATTTACTTAAGCATACCTATGAAGTCGGTGCCAGCAAGTTTAAGGAACATTTATTTTAAGTAGTAAAGCAGTTTGTGGGTTCTAGGTAACGTCCTTAAAGTAGAAACCTTGGCTCTCGTACTATACTGTCATAGTATATTATACGGCACTAGTAGCTAAAAAGCTACCGATACCGAGACAAAAACTGAAATCGCTGTAAGTGTGCCTCCAAAATTTGAAGAGTTCCTTCAATTTCCTTAGGATATCATCATCATCCTAACATGATGACAATGGGACCACCTTGGAAGTATGTTCGTATGATGAATTGTTTTCAAGAATCGATATACACTTTACACTTACACTGACGTTTCGAAACTGTACCTACCTACCAGAGGTCATGAAATGTATTGTTTTATAAATACAAAAAACTACTTTCACCTTCATTCAAATACAATATAATATAGCGAGGTCATGGCCCCTCGGAATTATATTACATTAGACTGCAATGATCGCAAATGGGCATTACTTTTATTCTCTTCCTATATGTAAAAACTAGCTATAATTACACGCGAGTGAAACCGCGGGCCACACGGTTTCACTCGCGTGTAATTATTACTTAGTGGTTACGACATATTACTATTATCCTTGAATCATTCGTTAACCTTAAACAAACAGAAGATTTGTTGAAATTTTTCATTTTATAAAATAAAATCCAATAGATATTGCCAGGATTTGTATTTAATTATAACTTATTATAAATTAGCGACCCGCCCCGGCTTCGCACGGGTGCAATGCTGGCACTACAGCATGCCCTGCATTTTGAATACTGTAGAACATAATTGTGATATATCTCCTAGGGTTCAGCAAGCGTTTGCAATGTAAGCGCGAAAAATGCGTTAATTTACGTCATAACATCAGAAACCTCTAAAATTATCAGTGGATCTCTACTATATTATGGGTGTATTATACACATAAACTTTTCTCTTGAATCACACTATCCGAGAAAAAAAACCGCATGAAAATCGGTTGCGTAATTTTAAAGATTTATTTTTTATACTATATAGTGATAATAAAGAACCTTACCTGCATCCATGAGATCCAGTTTTGTAACCACAGCCAATGTCCTTCTTCCGTCAGGATCCACTTCTTTAGCCATTTTGATAGCCTCACTGGTGGCCATGTCAGTGTTAGCAGCAGTAACTGCCAGTATTATTGAATTGGGGTTGGCTATATATTTGATGATAAGATTCCTAATTTGATTCTCTATGTCTTCAGGTTGATCACCTATGGGCACCTAAAAATAAATGACAAGCTCACTAAATATTTCAATAAAGATTTTCACTGTATGATTTTATTTTATTATTGATGTAAATTTTTCTATATAACCCATCTGTCTAGTTTGTGTAGTTTCTTTTATTGAAGCAGGCATAATTATTATGGACATACATAGTGATTTATAGCAATACTCCTGAATGTTATTTAATGAAAATTCATTTAGGTATCACTTTTCTATGCAAATGTCTGAACCAAAATCTTAATTTTAGTTTGCTTAGATGTTATCAGTAGTGCAAAAAAAATTTGTAATTATGTTTAAGCAGTTCTTGATTAACTATAAGTAAGAAATAAATTGAATGAGATTTTTATTAAAGAATCCTTATACCAGTCCTGTCAAGTAATACCTTTGTGATTCCGGGCAGATCTACAAGTGTCAAATTGACAACTTTCGAGGAATAGATCTTCAGATTGATCGCCTCCGGGCATATTCCTTTGTTGTTGCCCGCCATGCGGTCTGTTTCTCTCTCTATCTCCTGTCGAACTTCGTCGAAATTTGTGTAAATTCTCTCTTTTGTATGCAGAAATTTGGCCCATTCTTCCAAATTTATAGTACCTAAAACAATAAACAGACTAGAGGTATGTGACATAGTTATATAAAAACAATAACTTGTGTATTTAAGTCACCTTTTCCTCTTTCAAAAACAATTAATAGTAAATGACAGGAGACATATTTGTAATATAACAAATAAGCCCTTTTTACATATTAATTTAATGATAATATAAATTAGAACATTTTACAGTACAACTGAACACAAACGAGGACATAAATAATTTGTAAAGAAACATAAGGAACAATTTATTCATATTTTTCAAAAATCAATCTCTGAATATAACTCTCAATTTCGGGATAGTAGAATAGATATTAATGAAATTTATAGTGTGCTTATAGTTATATAAGTTTTAGATAGAAGTCTTAAATTCATAAGTCTCTAATATAAGCTGTTGCGATCCAGTTTGGACAAAATCTGTGGAAATTTGTTTTTTTACAATTGAAAGACAATTTGACTTAAAATTTAATACTAACTGTGATCGCGTGACACATTATATTCTATCGATCGCAGTCATTGATTCACCATATTTGATGAAATTTGAAGTAACAATTGACCAATGTTTGCTATAATTTTGGTACCTATGTGCAGGCACGAGGTGTGTAGCCTCTTTGTAGGCATTTTATATAATTCCTTATAGATATTCTAGTACTAGATATAATTGTATCTTTATACTTAAATAGTAATCAGCGCTATACAATTAATTTTGTTTAAATTTTTCTCATAAAGAATAGATAGCTATTTGTAAAAAGACATCATTCGATCCATATTAAATTTAATATTATAAATACAAAAGAGTTTGTATAGCGTTTTCACGCTCTAATTAGTGAACCGAAAATCATTAAATTAAGCACAAATTGGTATGGGTAAAGAAATGAACATCAGTGTACCTGTTATGCAAAAATACTGTTTCCAAGAGATAGAAAGAATATCTACATGCGGCTAATATGTAGGATTTATATAATGGACAAAGACAAAATATAAAGTGTCCATTGCAATAAAATACAAACCTTTGTTTGAAATAGTTTGGGACAGTTGAACTAATGGATTCCATGATACACTCCCTGTTTCCCGGTTTCTATATACTGAAGCGATTAAAATAACATACTTAGACATATAAACATATAATACAAAATAGGTAAATATGTTTAAATAAACTAAAGGATGATAGGAGTTTGTTATTCATTGAGAGTGAGTCGAGCTATTAAGATTGATTTACAATAATTATGAAGTCACTATGAATAATAAATTCTACTTTTATAACTTTATATCTGCTAAAAATAAATCATTTGTCATTAACCTCGTTATAAGGATAAGACATAATAAAAAATTCCTCCCAGTGTTTTAATTTTTGATCTCAATAAAGTCTAAGATTTTGTAAGACATTAACTAATAAATGTTGTGCAACTACCTATTGAGATTAAAAGAAAGAAATAAATCTTTGAACAGAACAAAGTAAACATAATTAAATGTACATGAAATTACAAGCAATAAATAAACATTGAAGGAAGTAAATCATTGCAAATTTTCAATAATAACCAGATGAAATAACTAATCATCATTAGCATAATTGATGACATGAGATCGATCAGTCATTGCTGTTGCAAGAATCACAATGAGAATTGTATAATTGTGTACTACATAACAAAGACTTGCATTTCATAAAAAAATGTAAACATTGCTAATCACTTGTGAATCAGCATTGTAAATAACTAGGTTAAGGCGTCATATATTAACAACAAGTTCAATTTCAAGAAGTTTTTATTATTTCCTATTAAAGTATGCTACTTTAAGTTGGAAATGTTGATATGAATTTATAATATAGTCCAGATGGAACAAAGTTCTAGGGTGGAATAAATAAAGCTGTATTTATTATTGCTGCCCTTTCTTAATTAAATATCCAGATAATTTAATACTCAAATTATTTTGTTAATACAAAATAGTGCACTGAGAAATTATCATTAAGAAACCTTTGTGTAAACAAAAAGGCATTATAAGTTCATCGTTCTTTGTAGTTTGTAACATTATACCACTGTGATAGCAGGCAGTGTCTGACCACCTGCTATCCATTCTGTGGTATAAAGTTACAAATATTGAACAGAACTTGGAACACCTAACATTTCTGTGTTAGTGTTCTTATAGTTCTTTTTAATGTGGTTATTTATGAATCTATAAAACTGAAGTCCAAAAAATATATTCTTTAGTGAAATATTATGTTGTATTAATTATAAATTATAAATATATACATTTATTTTTGTAGTTAAAATTTCGTTCTTGAAACATTCAATTAATGAAAACAATCAATAAAAACAGGAAAGTATTAGAAACATGTCATCTATCAGATAAAATTCTATAGTAATCCTCATTTTGTAATAATTCACTATCAAGTAGTATAAGATAAACTTTTTGTCAATTGTACTGATAAAAAAATGGCTAAATCATAAAAATGTAAAAGTGGATGATTATAAGATACCTTCTTCGGCTGAGCGATGTTCTTTGCTATCTTTAGGACTGTACACAAGTTGCAGGATGAGAGGGCGCCGTGTGACGATGCCTGGACCACGAGGTAGGAATGAGCGACCTACGAGGCTCTCTATTACTGAGCTTTTGCCAGAACTCTGCAATAATAAAAATTAGTGAATCATACTGTTTATTTTAGTGTTAAAATCATTATAACAGTATATATATAAAACATTTCAACTAAACGGCTCATTATTTTAGCAGAATATACTGTAATTTGAATTGTTTTTTATTTTACAGACAAAATTCTGATCCTGTAAAGATTTGATATTGAATCTTGGCTTCATTGAACAATGATAGTAGTGAGATAGATCTCAAGCAACACTAGGGTGATATTTTCAGCTACCCTTCACCCATGCTTGGACCAATGGGTGATGAATGAAAGTTGAGGCAGATATTAACATAACGCTGAAATACCATGAAAATTACTTAAAATTAAAATACATACATACATTAAAATAATATTTACGATCATTTATGGGTGTGTACTGTCATTTTGAAAATATGAAATGAAATATATTTTTTCATGTACAGTTTTCTAATTATAATTTTAATCAACTAATTTATCAGAAGCTATTGTAAATTTTGCTACAGGTAAGATCATCGTGAAGCTTGATATGTGATGTATTTACTAATGTTAAAAAAATCGAAAAAATTCGCGATTAATGAAACAGAAAAATTGACTTGAACAGTACTCATATCTAGCTTTCACAGTCGTGATGATATATTCTCAGTTTTGCAAATAAATCATTGTTGAACTGTGAATGGTCATTGACAGGGAAGTCCAACAGACCAGAATGAGGACAAAGCATCAGTGACATCTTTACATAACCGTCACGTTATTTACGAACAAGCAAAAAATAACATTAATACGCTTTGAGGATTACAAATAAAAATAAAACTAATGAAAGACATGAAAATAAAATAACCTGAGTCCCCAGTACTACAATTTGCGGTAATTGGATGGCATCAGCTCCAACGGTGTTGAAAACGTCTTGAAGCTTATTAATAACTGGAATAAGTGCTTCCATAATTGTTTGCACTCTAATTAACGATCGAAAATTATACTATTTAATAAGCACTGTTTCACCTGTTCAAAGCGACTTCAAATTCAAATTAAAAATCATCAAAACATATAAACCGACCGGTAAAAGACGGCCATATTGATTTATATCAGAAACCACAGAGTAAACTATTGCGGAAAGTGATTGTCATAGCCTCAGATTAAATTGAATATATAAATTGCTAGGGATTAAAAGAGCTGGTAGTCAGACCCGTTAATACGCCGTATAAAGAACATAATTATGAATAACACTAAAACCTAACAATGAAATCGGACATGAAAATTTGAAACATTGAAGACATGGCTGTACGGCGCTTTTTCCCTGCGGAAACGAATAAACATAAAAATTTTTAACAAAAAATAGAACCGACTCAAAACGCACTAAAAAGTAAAAAATAACTGTGTCATTTAGTTGCTTTAATTTACTTAAGCATATCTATGAAGTCGGTGCCAGCAAGTTTAAGGAACATTTATTTTACGTAGTAAAGAAGTTTGTGGGTTCTAGGTAACGTCCTTGAAAGTAGAAACCTTGGCTGGCACCGACTCCTAGATATGCTTAACCCCTGGGGGCCTGACAGTTGACAACTGCTGTCAGTGTCAGTTACGGGCGTAGTGCCCTCCCGCTCGCGCGCTGTTTTCTATTTCGGTCTGATACGTTACTCTACAAAAAATTAATAAATAATCTTCTTTTAAGCCATATTTTGCCATTCTGTAAAATGTAATGACTTGATTGATATATTTCCTAACTTTTATCTATCAAAATGTTGATATAATCAAAGCTTTATATATTTATTTTACGGGTACAACATTTTGGAACTATGTTGTGCGTTGGATTACGAAAAATAAATGAAAATACAAACAAAGTCTAAAGAACTGGTGTCTATGCTATCTATTTATTGTAAACAACATAACAAAAACAATTGGTATGATCACCATAAAAACACTTTAAACACGATCCACCCGACACTTCGAAATATAAAAACAGCTAGGGATGTGTTCTTTTACTTTTGGTAATTTTATCGACAGTTATCCTTTTTGTAAGGTATTATTATATAATGTAAATAAAAATAAAATGATTCTAATTTTTATTAATTTTTACTTTTAACTACCTAAAGTATTTTCGAAATGTTAGTGTAGAACTCATTTCTCTTGTTATTTAATTTTACATTTTTTTAATACACCGTCATGACGGAGCAGGTCTTCGTCGGCGCTAATCTCAGCCTTATCGTCATAAATGAGGATGAGGATATCGGCCGGCGGGTTTTTGTCCTCTCGCCAGTTTTCTGCCATACTGTAAAATAAATAAATGAAAAGTTATTGTCATCATGTGAGCACACGGATCTTTTGATTTTTTTTTTTGTTAAAAAAACTCTAAACATAAATTTTCAAGTAGCTTGTATTTGCTTTTTATAATTAATTTATACAAAATACAAATATAAATTGAACCAAATTTATCGACATCTTTTACACACGACGATGTATCGATCATCATTATGTCCTACTTTACAAACAAACGGATTCTTGACGGACGGAATGGTTACCGGTAAACCGTCCTTAGCGCTTAACAAATAAAGACCAAAATAGCTCGTTTTACCAATACCAAACGAAACTGTTTTGTTTGGTATTGACAGACCAAAACGGTCGCTTTGAACTCAAGAAACGTCAAATTTTAGTTGCACAATAATAAATAATTTTCTAATATTTTACAATAATATGTTAGTAAATACTTATGTAAACTAATTCCAAGTAAATTTTATACATTTTTAGTAATATTTACTATCATTCACATGCGTAAATAAGTCGTAATTCGGGAAGATACGTATCAGATGTTTTCATGATTTATTTAAAATTTTCGATGTATTTCTTAAAACAAATAACGTGAAAACAATCACTGTATGCAAAATAATGAGTTTTGTAATAAAAATTGTACTTACATTCAATAAATTTGCACAAATCACGAAAAAACACTCTTATAATTTCACTTTCGAGCACTGTCCAATAAGATTAAAAATAAACACAGAATAATACCAATTTCAATGTCAATGTCTTGGAAATTTATCACAGAATATGAAACAATTCTTTTTTTAAAATGGTAAAATTTAAGTTTATTTTTTATCATGCAGTTTAAACTAAAACTTAGTTTTTAGCGCCTAATAAAATTAAACCTTCGTTGAGGCCCGCGGCAGCCCGCGGCTACCCGGGTAGCGACGGAGCTATAATGACAGCTGTCATTATTTGCCTGACGGTTGCCAGGGGACCCCTCGGGGCTGTGAAACTTTAAGTAAATTAAAGCAACTAAATGACACAGTTATTTTTTACTTTTTGTGCGTTTTGAGTCGGTTCTATTTTTTGTTAAAAATTTTTATTTCTTACTTTTTAGTGATTTATCGCCACGTAACGTACTCGTGCTATACTGTCATAGTATATTATACGGCACTAGTAGCCAAAAAGCTGCCGATACCGAGACAAAAACCGAAATCGCTGTAAGCGTGCCTCCAAAATTTGAAGAGTTCCTTCAATTTCCCCAGGATATCGTCATCAGATCCTAATATGCGGACAATGGGACCACCTTGGATGTATGCCCTTTCTAATAAAAAAAGAATTATCAAAATCGGACAACACTATAAAAAGTTATGCGTGGTCATACATAAAAAAAAAAAAAAAAATATACGTGTCGAATTGAGAACCTCCTCCGTTTTTTTTTCGTCGGTTAAAAAAAGAAAACTACCATTTTGACATTTGGCTGTCCGTGTATTTAATCTGTAATTGCATTTACTTTTATTTTAACACGACTTCGATTTTTGGCGGGAATCGAGTGGCGTGCTTTATAAATTGAAAATTTTAATTTATAAGTTTTTAAACCTCTAGGAGTAATATTCCAGTGTATATATGTAAATTAAACCAGGCAAAATGCCGTCAGATAGTGATGGCGATGCCCATGAGAGATTAGAGAGGAAAAAAAGGAAAATGCAAAAGTCTAGTGAGGACGATGGTTCAAAGTATAAACCATATATTAAGCCGGGATATCGCAGAGCCTATATGGACAACAGCACCAATACGGAATTTCCTGTGTTTGTTGAAAGTAGTGAGGTGGACGTTAAATTGGGTAATAAAAACCCATTAGTAGTTTCTAAATACTTCAAACAAGTGAAAGGTATTCATGAAAGCAGACGCATCAATGCAAGTAAAATAATGTTAGTCTTCAAGCAAGCAACAACAGCTAATGATTTTCTCAAACACGAATGCCTATCTGTGTACAAACTTCGTGCATTCATTCCAGCATCTTCTGTGGAGAGGGTAGGGGTTGTTAGGTTTATTCCTAAGGAATCCAGTAATCACGAACTATTTAATAAACTCTCTTCTGAATGTGAAGTTATAGGAGTAAGGCGTTTTATGAAAAAGGTGGGGGACGAATTTGTTCCCCTTACAACTATAAGTGTCATATTCACTGGTACAAATTTACCGCAGCATATTTATTTAGATAACTGGCGTTATAAAGTATACACATATACGCCTCCCTTAATGCAGTGCTTTAACTGCATGAAGTTTAACCATTATGCCAAAATATGTAAAAATAAACAGGTATGTTCACGTTGTGCTGGGGAACATCACTACAAGGACTGCGCTATAGACATTCTCAAGTGCAGTAATTGTGGTGGTGCTCACTTAGCAATATCAAAAACATGTCCCATAAAGGCAGCAAGAATAGAAAAGCAAAAACAAACTTATGCTAAGGTACTCCAAGTTAATAGTATAACTTTTCCTACACTCCCAAAGCCTCAGGCTCAGGTTCTGCAAAAAAATTATCAAACCAACCAAGACATCCCAGACAAGAAAGATATGTCTCATTCAGACATTATAAATAATAAGAAAGTAATAGCAGCTATAATAAGTACATTAGTTACAATAGGGAACTCTAATGATATAAAGTCTACTAAACAAATAAAAGAAACATTTTTGAAACATTTTAACGAATCTTAATGGATTCCAAACTCAGCATTGTACAACATAATATCCAGAGCATTAATAATAAAAAGCCCTTATTAAAATCATTTTTAACACAATACAATATTGATATTTTATTACTGAATGAAACATGGCTAAAAAATACTAGTAGTATTATAAAAATTCCAGGGTATAATTTTGTAGGACAAAATGCAAAAAATGAGCATGGAGGTGTAGGTATTTTATTAAAAAACACATTAAGGTATAAATTGTTGCCAACAAAATTTTATGAAGACATTCAATCCATAGCAATTTCTTTAGAAACTAGTGTTGGCGTCTTGTCAATTTTATGTGTTTATTGTCCTCCTAGAAATAAAAACAAATGCAGAATCAATAAACTTAAAAATATTATTAATGATTTACCAAAGCCCTGTTTGGTATCAGGAGATTTTAATGCCCATCATATTGCTTTTGGTTGCCATAGTACTAATTCAAGAGGTAGATCCCTATTTGACATATTTGATGAAAACGATCTGTGCATATTAAATTCTGGTATGCCTACAACTCTACAAAGGCCAAATTCTAATAGTTCTGCTATTGATGTAACAGGAGTGAGCCCAGTACTAGCACCATTGTGTGAATGGTCAGTCGGTGATGATACATTAGGTAGCTACCACTATCCCACGTTTACAAAAATTAATTTATCTCCATCTAAATATGCTGTTAACAATAAAGTAGAGAAATTTTTATTTAGTAAAGCAGATTGGATCAAATATTATAAGAAATCAGAGGAATATTTTAATTCTTTAACATTTAATGAACTAGAACCTTTACAGTCATACAATAAATTTTGTGAAATTTTAAATATTTTAAAAAAAGACTGCATCCCTCTCATTAAATTTGAGGTTCCTGGAGTTCATAAAGTACCTGCTCCTTGGTGGGATGAAAATTGTGCTGTAGCGGTTAAAAATTCCAAATTAGCTTTACAACTATATAGAAGAGAAGGGTCAATTATGAATTACATAAATTATAAAAAGCTAGATGCATTGAAAAAAATAATCATAAAAAAGGCAAAAAAAGATGGTTGGGCGAATTTATGTACATCATTTAATAGATACACTCCTATTTCTCATGTATGGAATTATATGAAAAGATTTAAACGAATAAACATCCAAACTCAAGTTAAAAATGATGTATGGGTTCCAAATTTTATTTCAAAATTTAAAAGTAATAACTGTAACATAAAAGTAAGGAACTCTATTTTTGAATACAATAATAATAATGAAAGTTCTATGTTCCTATTAAAACCATTCACTTTTGTAGAATTTAATATAGCACTTCAATCAAGAAAAGACTCTACACCAGGCTTAGACAACATTCCTTATATAATGCTTAAAAAGTTACACAAAGTTGGTCAATTGGCTTTACTTAATATTTTTAATAGATTATGGATGAATCAATGTGTTCCAGAGAGTTGGAAGATTCAATGTATAATACCAATTTTAAAACCAGATAAATCTCCAGATGACTGTGATTCTTACAGACCTATATCATTAACTTCTTGCATAGGAAAATTGTTTGAAATAATGCTTAAAATAAGAATAGACTATTTTGCAGAAAAGAATAATCTTTTACCATGTTTCCAATATGGTTTCCGTAGGGGTAAAAGCACAGCAGAAAGTTTGACTTCATTTATGTATGATATGAAGAACTGTCAGTTCTCTAGATCTACAGCAGTTTGTGTATTTTTAGATATAGAAGGTGCTTATGATAATGTTGACTTAAACCAGCTCACAGTTTGTCTTAAGGATATCGGCATTCCTGGAAAAATATTAAAATGGCTTGCAAATTTTTTAAATAATAGACAGTTTTATGTAAAATACAATAATATACTCCATGGGCCTAATTTAACAAGTAAGGGTCTTATGCAGGGTGCATCGCTATCACCAATTCTGTATAATTTATATACCTCGCAAATTGAAAAATTTATAACTAGCGATGTTAAAATTTTACAGTTTGCTGATGACTTATTGCTGTACAGTGTAGATAGAAACATAGAAATAGCAAAAAATAATGTTACTTCAGCACTGATCCAGTTGCAGCAATATTATAAAGATTTGTTAAAATTAAATATTAATACCTCGAAAAGTTCATGTATGATTTTCGGTAGCCCAATGGGAAATCACATAAAGTACAACAATATAGATATCCCATTTGTAAAAGAAAAGAAATTTTTGGGTGTTATTTTTGATACCAAATTAAAATTTGATAGACATATTAATTACATTAGCAAAAATGCGTTAAAAAGTATTAATATTATAAGATGTCTGGCTGGGACATTTTGGGGCTCTGATCCTAAAGTTTTAACTCTTTTGTATAAGAGCATGGTTAGAAGTCACTTTGATTATAGCTTTCTTGCGTACATGCAAGCGAATCCAACATTACTAAAAAAACTTGATGTTATTCAAAATATTGGCTTGCGAATAATTAGTGGTGCTATGAGATCTACGCCTATTAATTCCATGGAAGTCGAAACTGGTATTCCTCCGTTATCTGTAAGACGTATATTTTTGGCTGAAAGATTTTGTTTAAAAGCACTGACATCGAACATTTCATTAGTAAACAAACTTGTACTCCCTAATAACCTGATGGCTATAACAAAATCTACAGTTGAATCCTTAGAAGTAACAGCTAGTTCACTTCTTGCCGGTAAACAACCTACCATTTCTATTATAATGACATACATGACTAGAATTGCCACTAACATTAATGTTACTAGCATGTGGCCTATGTATTCTTGTCCTTATGAGGGATTAATTTTGGAAAATACAATTCATTTGACGAATATTAAAACAAATATAGACTTCCTAAGATTTATAGATAAGAATTGTAAATATTATTATAAATTATATACAGATGGATCTAAAAATCAGAACCTCGTGAGTGCTGCTTTTTACGATCCACAGAAAACATGTAGTAAGTCGTTTAAGCTAGATGTTCGATGTAGTATTTTTACTGCTGAATCATTTGCAATTTTAAAAGCATTGCATTATATAAAAGAAGTAATTTCAGATAATGTAAATAATTGTATTATAGTAACTGATTCTAAAAGTGTTCTTTTAGCAATAGGTAATTTCAATTTTAGTTATAAGTGTTCATATTTTATTTTTCAAATAAAAAAATTGTTACTAGATTTAAGAAATACTGGAATTAATATAGAATTCGTTTGGGTACCCTCCCACAGAGGCATAGTGGGCAATGAAATAGTTGATTCTATACTAAGGCAAGGATTGGTTAATGAAGATTGTTCAGACAGTTTTCAGATTCCGTTTACGGACTTATACTACGAATTGAATAAAAGACAGAAATTGCTTTGGTATAAATATTGGAAAGAAACTAGTCAAAGTAAAGGACGTTGGTATGCAGATATACAAAATGAAATACCGGTTCGGCCTTGGTATATTAAAATGAACTGTGATTCAAGAATATTCGTATCAGTAATAAACCGACTAAGATTTGGTCACTGTTCAGTGCCAACTCATTTATACAAAATAAATATTTACAAGGATAAAACGTGTCTCTACTGCGAAAATGAAGAAGCTGACATTAACCACATAGTTTTTAAGTGTTCTGCTTTTGGCTTGCAAAGATTATTATTAGCAAGTTCCATAGAAGCAATTAAAGAAGAAAACAAACTTGAGTGTGATACCCGCCATATTAAGGACTTGTTAAAAAACTGTTTATTTTTTAGGCCTATTTTTTATTTTATCAGTAATACTATAGAAAAATTGTAAAAAATATTTAGGAGGTAATATTGTAATGATAATTTTAAGAGAAATTGTAACTTTTCATTAATGAAAGGCCATAAAGGACTTGATTCCAGGCCGTTAAATAAAAAAAAAAAAAAAAAAAAAAAATTATTTTAACACAGCGGCTAAAAATTTTAACTATTGCATTTCTATTTTATTTTGTTTACATCAGAAAAGAAAATTCGTAAAATTTAATTATTTTTGGGCTATAAATATATTATATAAAAAGGAAACATGTTTTTAGCTGAGGTAGTACAAGCAACGCTTACTGCTGAAGTTTTCTCTGGCTTTTATTACCAAGTAAAGTTTCACAGTTCATACTGTTTACAGGGTAGTCGAATCGATTCTGGACGGTACACTACAAATTCAAATTCTATAGAATTTGGACCATGGCACATTTCATACGACATTAGCTGTATATTGCCCAGTGTTTGTTCCACGAAAGTTGTATGCGAACGTGATGACGACCAGTTTTGTCAGTTTTGTATGTAAGTATAATCAGAGGTTTTTATGTTTGCTAAGAATTTACTTCATTTCAGATAATGTTCTTAGAGATGCAGCAATTACAATAGGTAGGAGTAGTCTTCGTAACAGAGCTTGTTTAGGAACTTCTGCCATGCTTATGTTAGTGCCTCTATATAATTTTAGAAGCCCTTAGCATATGACATTAATCTATGAAAAATAATTATTTCTTAACAAATATAAAATGTAACTATTAGTTGGTAGTTACTCAAATGACAGCATGGCCTAGAATTGGATAAATCTCAAGGATAAGCTACAACCCTGTAACAACAATAGTTGTCAAAGAACAGCTTACTTTAAGCAGATATGTTTTGTGGAAGACTAATGGTTTGACTATGACTTATTATTTATTAATGTAATAAAGAGGTCTTTCATAAGACAGTGTCTGTTGGCTCAGTTTAGTAATAACAAAAATGTCGAGAGGTGTCAAGGGACACCCGGATGGATTGAAGTTCCTTTCGATTAATTAGTGAAGGAATTGTAATAAAATTTTTTTAAAGCAATAATAATATTTGTTGTTGTACACCGAAACACCAAAGGGTGTCACAAGAGCACGAGACAGCATACAGCGCGGGCGACCCGCCGCTCACACGCACACACATCAAAGGCGGCGGCAAGATCCTTTGATCAAAAAGTGTTGTGACAACTATTCGTACGAATTTTTTCCATCTAGCCCCCTTTCACAACGCGCGATAATAAACTTTGTTCCAATAAAAGTTTATTTTCCTTTCAGATATTGTAAAGAATTAACCATACCACACTTCCCTGACATGGTCTTTCCTAAGAATGTTCTGAATTTGGAGCACACAAGCGGTGCTAAGATACAGTTTAATCCATTGGATGCATTGCGCAGAGTCGCCAGTAGATTAGAGCCTATAGAAGTCTCTTGCGCTGAAGCCTGGCTGGAGTCTCGGTAATTTACAATTACAAATAAATTTAAAATTTAATTCTAAGCTATTTAATTTTTTTCGTTTCAAGCTATTACTCTAAAAGGGGATATAATAAGCCATTCATACTTGCTGTATCCAAAGTGCACCATGATCTATAGTTGCTAAATATACCTAATTCTGGCAGAGATTATGGGCTGGATTTTATCAGCTTGTATAAAGTTAGAAAGATCTAGCCATCACAAGCTAAGCTACTAAATGTTAATAAATAAATTAGCTAGTCAGCAATTAATTTGGCAGAGTAGTAGTATCTCGTAATACTACTCTTTTTACTATTTGAGAGAAAATTATTTAATTTTTTTGTAAATTACACCCACACCTGAGGCCTAAAAGATTAAGATTTAAGCTCTAATTTTTTAATGGTTGGCTTGGTTGGATCTCAACCATTAAGCATAAGTACTTACTTTTGATGGCCTCCGTGGAGCAGTGGTATGCATGGTGGATTTATAAGACGGAGGTACTTCCGGACGACTAAGGTTTCAAGTCCCAGCAGAGCAGATTGAGCTCTTTCTTAATTTGTCTTGGTCTGGTTGGTGGGAGGCTTTTCGCCGTGGCTAGTTAACACCCTGCCGCCAAGCGATTTAGCATTCCGGTACGATGTTGTGTAGAAACCGAAAGGGGTGTGGATTTCATACTTCTCGTAACAAATTAGCCCGCTTTTATCTTAGATTGCATCAACACTTAACATCAGATGTGGTAGCAGTCAAGGGACAACTTGTAGTCAATAAAAAAGAAACTTTTATTAATTTTTTAGGCCTGATGCAGAGAAAACTAAGAAACCATTTGATTGGACATTCTCAACAGACTACAAAGGCACACTGTCTGACAACATTGTTGTAGAGAGAACTAACGAGAGTATAGACTTTGAAATATTAAAACGTAAAGATCAAATTTTGTTTTACCACGATCTTACATTGTTTGAAGATGAATTGCATGACCATGGGGTGTCCAAGTTATCTGTTAAAATTGTAAGTATATTAAGTCATATTTTTTTAAAAATGTATGTATTCAGTCTTAACTATTAATATATACTATTAATATATATAACTCAATTTCAGTCTTATTTAATGACCTATTAGCTAAGCCTAATATGAGAGTCCTGGGTTGGGTCACGGAATAATTCTCAGTTTTTTCATTTTTCTATGAAATTCTCAGTACATTCCAAGCCCAGAGTCGAGAATTTGGTGGTGTTACACCCCCGTGCCTCAGAGAGCACATTAAGCCGTCGGTCCCGTTCACTGTCATCAACATCTGATACTGATCTTTAATAAATGAAACATTATCACCCTAAGCCCGCCAACCCGTATTGGAGCAGCGTGGTGGGTCAATGCTCCATATCCCCTCTCCTACATGGAGGGAGGCCTGGCCCTGTAGTGGGCCGTTAATAGTCTGATAATGATGATAATGATGATGTAGCTTAAACTCATATTGGTAAAGATTAACATGATAACTTTTACTCTAGTAACTATTATTAGCTAGCATAGTAAATCTATACTAAAGCCAAAATCAATCTGGAAAGCATATCAACAAAAAAATTTTAAAATTTATTGTCATGAATTTGTCATTCAAAATTAATTAAAAAATTAGGAGTAAAGTGACTAATGATTTCTACCTTCATTTTAAATTTATTTCTTGATAAGCATTCTCCTTTGAGTTTGGCTTTAGTATAGTAATGAAATGAAGCTAATATCACCAAAAATAGAGATGTTATCACTGGACATACTCTTGCTACCAAATCAAATAAAACTTATCCCACCAACGTGTTGTCCAATGTCTCATGACAGATTGCCGAGTCACAATATAACATATATAGAGAAAAAAAGTAATATCCAACTATCAGATGTTAATATCTGAGAGCAAAGGGTCTGAGGCACTGTAATATATAACAATGAAATAAAAATATACCTTTTTCTTCCATCTCAACGGAACAAGAGAGAACAATATTTTCGATTGCACTCTGCTGGTCTGTTTGTCTTTTTGTCAGCATTAAAAGCCCAGGATAAAAAGCCAGTAGCAACTTAAGCTAAATACTGACGATGAAAAAGGCAGTTAGTATGGATATATATTAAAAATGATATTATTCTCATTTTCAGAGAGTCATGCCAACATACTGGTATGTGTTGCAAAGATACTTCCTAAGAGTGGACGATGTGCTGGTGCGATCCAATGAAACCAGGCTGTTTCACATGCTCAACACTGACTATGTGCTCAGAGAATACTCCACCAAAGAAGCGAAGGCGCAAGATATTAATGTAAATAATTATGTTATTAATCTAACCATATTTCTTTATAAATTTTTTTATTTTATTTATTATTAATACGATTTCTTTACAACCTATAAAAATATAGCATCATTTAATAGCCAACACCTGGAAAGGTTGCACTATCCAGTGTGTAAAACAGCTCTCGGCAGTAACAGCTGTTATTTTATGATGATCAAAATTTACAATAAAATTCCCAATGTTATAAAGGATCTCCCGTTTCGGCGTTTTAAATTAAAATTATACGACTGGTTGATTGACAAATGCTTTTACTCTGTAAGCTTTTACTCTTAATATTATTAAGTTTTAAATTTATATACGACATATTTCAAGTGCCTAATTTGTAATTTTAATTTTAATAATAATTGTAATTTATTTAGTTTTTTTTATTTGATGTATTTGCACGTCATGCGACTAAACATATGTACATACTTATGTTTTTGGCAAATAACATATTTATTGGTTGATTGATTGGGCTAAATCAGCTTCACAAAAATTAAATATTTTTAATCCACAATTTTAACTGTAAAAGCAGTTATTGTGAGCTATCCGTAGGATATAGACACATTTTATCGCGGACTTTTTTAATTGTTTTGTCCTATCCTCAATACTTTTCGCAGCGCACGCAACTAAAGCGATTTTTTTTACAACTTGGATTACATAATTCAAATTTAGGTAAAGATGCATAATTTATTTTAGAAATTTTATAGCCTATGACACTCTACAATAACGTAGCTTTCTATTGGTGAAATAATTTTGAAAATTGGTCCCTTACAACGTCACAACATCACAAACTCGCAAACGCTTCCTCTTTATAATATTAGTATAGATAAACGAATGACCAGTATGCTAGAACAGGAGAGCATCCTCTCTGTCCTTATCCCTTGTAAAAATGTTGTCAGTTTTTCAAGAATGGCTTATTTGTTTTCTGTCGTTTCGATGACTCAAGTGTAGATAGATGCTTTACTCTATGTCCATATAGTGAAATTTATATTATTGCTCAGATTATTTATTTATTATTACAGAAGATTTTTCTTAAGCTTACAAATTATTGAATGACAATAGAAGGCAGACCTTGAGGGCCATTATATCATGTCTACTTTCATACTAAATTATAGAGAAAAGTGTGGTGTAAAAGAAGATGTAGTGACTAATTGAGAAAGGGATGCTTAGATGGTTTGGACATGAAGAGAGAATGGATGAAAGAAGATTAACAAAAGAGATTTATGAGGCGAGGGTGAATGGAAATGTTGGAAGGGGAAGACCTAGGCGAATGTTCCTGGACCAAATTCAGGACATTTAAAAAAATGGCCAGGTAAACCGACGATCTTGTATGAAAGGATTAATGAGAGTAGAAGAAGTTAAAGAAGTATGCAAGGACCGTGGCAAATGGAGGGAGCGTGGTACCCCTACGGGAATAAGGCGTGATGTTATGTATGTAAATTATAGGTGATACAATCAATTAAACAAATTATTTGATTCAGTCAAATTGTTTTCAAGTTTTCGTGAGAAAAAAGTACACCACACAGTGCATAATTTCATTGAAATCGGTTTAGGATATGATTTAGTTCATTTCAGATAAACAACGTTACACATTTTAAAGTGATAACTTCTTGTTGGAGGGTAAACCCCTTTGTAACGTAACGCGTTACGATGCAAGTCTGGCTTCCTTTTCGTTCCCGCATACGGCAGCGGTAGCAGGCTCTTCCATTTTAACCCACAGCGCTGTATTTATATTATCTACTGTCGCGTGTTTTTATTATTTTTTTTAATATAAAATGGTTAATTATTGTATTTATTTTTCCACAGATCCCCACATCAGAAATGAAAGACGGTGATGACGTAGTTCCTTTGTTGCCTGTGAAAGAAAAAATTACAGAAAAACTAATTATAAATACAAAAATTAATTAATAAGCTACAAGTGATCTCAAGTATATGTAAGCAATGTTTGTGATAGCTTTATATATAAAGTATTATGACAAAAATGGTGTTTTAAATGCTTTCTATACTTATTAGTACCCAAAGAATAGAGTATCAGTCCAAACCATATAAATTGGCAATAAAGGGCGTTGAACGTAAGTAAAGGAGATAAAATACCTACTATCCATCTCTCTCTTGCCTGTTTGGTATCCACTGTGTGCGTCTCATTCCTACATAAGTTTAGCCAGTTAACGCCGTATATTGCCTATTCAGATTATTTGGAGTGTACTTAGTTAAAATTTTTGTACACGTTAGAAATTAATAGGATCAATAAAATGACAAACAAATTTTTTTAACATATTTTGGTCTATAGTTCTCACTGGGTGAACTGACGACATTGACCTTATTCTTTTGTTACATTATATCATTTTATCTTGTTCGTAATGTTACTGATTTTGTATCTAATCTGACTCCTAACTTCTTTCCATATTTCGTAATCATTTTTAAGTTTTGGAATCTCCCAATATTCGTAATTAGTAATTAATTTTAACCGACGAAAAAACGGAGGAGGTTCTCAATTCGACAGGTATATATATATTTTTTTTATGTATGACCACGCATAAGTTTTTACAGAGTTGTCCGATTTTGATAATTCTTTTTTTATTAGAAAGGGCATACTTCCAAGGTGGTTCCATTGTCATCATGTTAGGATCTGATGATGGTATCCTGGGGAAATTGAAGGAACTCTTAAAATTTTGTAGGCACGCTTACAGCGCATTCGGTTTCTGTCTCAGTATCGGTATCTTTTTGGCTACTAGTGCCGTATAATATACTATGACAGTATAGTACGAGTACGTTACGTGGCGATAAACAGAGATGTGATTTATTTGAAATACTTCTATTTAAAATGCAAAATACCTATTTTGTATTTTGCATTTAAATACATTTTGACAAAAACATTTTGTATTTTATTTGAAATACCTTTTGAGATGTATTTTGCATTTTTAAAATTCATTTCAAAATGCAAAATACTTTTTGATTAAGTTTAACCAACATTACCAGTCAAACGAAATGAAATGAACAAATGACGCTTCTATTGCCGAATTTGGCCGGTAGTGAATTTTTGTCGGCCGCGATTCACGCTAAATCACTGAATGTATTAAAATTAAACTTGACACGTTTCTAGTTCATATTTTGAGGTAAGCATTGGATAGTTTTTGTCGCGAAAATTAAAATAGATTCACGCTAAAACACTGAATGTATTAAAATTAAACTTGACGCGTTTGTAGTTCATATTTTGAGGTAAGCATTGGATAGTTTTTGTCGCGAAAATTAAAATAGATTCACGCTAAAACACTGAATGTATTAAAATTAAACTTGACGCGTTTGTAGTTCATATTTTGAGCTAAGCATTGGATAGTTTTTGTCGCGAAAATTAAAATAGATTCACGCTAAAACACTGAATGTATTAAAATTAAACTTGACACGTTTGTAGTTCATATTTTGAGGTATAGCATTGGATAGTTTTTGTCGCGAAAATTAAAATAGATTCACGCTAAAACACTGAATGTATTAAAATTAAACTTGCCACGTTTGTAGTTCATATTTTGAGGTGTAGCATTGGATAGTTTTTGTCGCGAAAGTTTCTAAGGAAAGTCTTTAATTAATAATAAAATAATCATACGATTTCGTCAAAAGGTATTTTATTTTGAAAAAGCATTTTGAAAATACCTATTTTGCATTTTGCATTTAAAATACAAAACGCAAAAGTATTTGGTATTTTGCATTTGAAATAGTAAATCTGAAAAGTATTTTGCATTTTGTATTTAAATGCTTTTATGGAACCATTTTGTACATCTCTAGCGATAAATCACTAAAAAGTGAGAAATAAAAATTTTTAAATAAAAATAGAACCGACTCAAAACGCACTAAAAATTAAAAAATAACAGTGTCATTTAGTTGCTTTAATTTACTTAAGCATATCTAGGAGTCGGTGCCAGCCAAGGTTTCTACTTTAAGGACGTTATCTAGAACCCACAAACTGCTTTACTACGTAAAATAAATGTTCCTTAAACTTGCTGGCACCGATTTCATAGATATGCTTAAGTAAATTAAAGCAACTAAATGACACTGTTATTTTTTACTTTTTAGTGCGTTTTGAGTCGGTTCTATTTTTATTTAAAATTTTTTATTGTAATTAATGTTATCCGAAAACAATACCCGGAGTCAAAGATACACTGAAATTTTTTTCAGTCGCGACTGTTGTACCTACCTAGGATTTCAATATACTTTAATCAGACGAGATCTTTTATGATAATTGATAATAATCTGTTGATATA
Organism: Mycalesis mineus; assembly: GCA_034621355.1. Classification (NCBI taxonomy): domain Eukaryota; kingdom Metazoa; phylum Arthropoda; class Insecta; order Lepidoptera; family Nymphalidae; genus Mycalesis; species Mycalesis mineus. Next base: position 8,344,676 of record CM067886.1, on the reverse strand, counting down.
CTTGCCTTATGTGCAATACTTTGTAATTAGAGTATTAGTGTTATGTAGAACTGTGACTTGACAACATGATTCATTCATAGCATTCCAGGAAAATGTACTTTAAATTGTTCTTTTATACAGTTATTTTACATGGTAAGTTTGTGTTAAAATTAATATGTGTATCATTACGATTGATTAGTGGTCTAGAGTGGGTATACGTCCGCAAATTAGTGCTTTAGTTAAATAAAGGTCCAATAGGTCAGTGATTATTATCTATTGCTAGCTGATGGCCGCGACTTTATTTGTGTGAATTTAGAATTAATCGCCTAGTGCTGTAAAATAGCATACTATCTAAGTATTCCCAGACCTTTTGACGACCTCCGTGGCGCAGTGGTATGCGCGGTGGATTTATAAGACGGAGGTCCTGGGTTCGATTCCCGGCGGGGCAGATTGAGATTTTTCTTAATTTGTCTTGGTTTGGCTGGTGGCTTTCGCCGTGGCTAGTTGTCACCCTACCGACAAACACGTATCGCCAAGCGATTTAGCGTTCCGGCACGATGTCGTGTAGAAACCGATAGGGGTGTGGATTTTCGTCCCACTCCTAACAAGTTAGCTCGCTTCCATCTTAGACTGCATCATCACTTAACATCAGGTGTGATAGCAGTCAAGGGCCAACTTGTAGTTGTTAAAAAAAAACCTACCAAACACGTAAAAGATTTCATAAAAATTGGTCAAGTCGTTTCGGAGGAATTTGATAGTGAACACTGTGACTAGAGATTTTTAAATGTTAGACTAGCGATCACCTGCGACTCCGTCCGCGAGAAATTTCTTTTTATGATGGTTCGAAAAAGTAGGCTATGTCCTTTTTCAGGCTCTAAACTAATTTCATTTAAATCGGTTCAGTAGTTTACGCGATTATCAAACAAACAGTATCGCATGTAGGTATAATATTATACCGGTACAGATTTAATAGATTTAAAATTGAGTGCAATAAAAGCTTGCTTTTTTATAATGTCATCAAAATTTCTTATAACCAAGCGCGTCAAGTAATGTTTTTTAATTGACTATTATTTACGATTAGGAATTATAAAAAAGGGAGTGTATACGTCTACAATAGATGTGAATTTTGAGAATACTCTGATCGCGCATAACGGTCTCGGATGGCCTCCGCAGTTGAAAGTGGCCAAAGGGAATGAAGCGCTCATGAAGTTGAGGGTAGCTGTCTCAAATCTGCGTACTTGTACTGTGACTGATCCATCAGGTGTTCGATTTGATGTCACACAATCTCCAAATAACAGGTAGGACATAAAATACAAACTTCAATACCTAATGCTAAAATCATAACCCTTCATTATATTTTCTCTGTGGTAAGGTAAAGAAACAATCATACACCAACCTCGCTGCTATTATCATTTTCTATTTATGGGCATCATGAAAAGGCTAGCGTCACCCAGCGGGCAATAAATTAAGGCATAGAGCTTTGCTCCGCGTATCTATGCATGATCAATCATCAATCCGAAATTAAGAAATTGGCAGAAAACCAAATTTACTGACGTAGCTCAACGAGCACTAAAGCTGTAGTGGCGTTTGGTGGTTCATAATTTGAAAGGCAAAAGTCGTTAGGGTCTCAATAACATGGCAGTTCATTAGAGGGTCCGGTGGCTCGCAAATGCACTGAGGATAGCCACCAAGAGGGTCTTAGTGGAGAAGTCCCACATAACCCGATTTCTCTCCTGCGAAGTCTCTTATCTCAGGAGGAGATTTCTTCCTCGAAAAAAAAAGGGTCTTAATGTGCCAGCTCCGCACCGGACAGCGCTGTGACGGTTGAAGTGATCTTTGGAAGTTCTAACAAGAGGCCGCCAGTGGACATCCGTCGGCCGATATAAGATGATTGTTGTGTATGTTCAATTGTTCATCTAAACTACTAAGCTCATTTTAAGGAATGAGGTGTCAATTGATTCTTTATTATGGTACAAGATATTATTACGTTTATGAAAAGGAAAGGAATGAAAGTGAATGTTAGCAAAACGAAAGTAATGGTTTTTGAAAGAGATGAATATGTCTAACAGATTGTAATATTGTGATAGATGGAGAAAAAGTGGAAGAAGTAAAAGAGTTTGTATTACTGGTATAGTAAATTTACGAAAGATGGAACGTGTGAGAGTGATATTGAAAGAAGAGTAAATGCTGGGAACTTAGTGAATGGTGCTCTGTATGCATTTATGAACAGCCAGAAAGTGTCCCAAAAGGCAAGGCTGGCTGTGCATAGAGGTGTGTTGGTGCCCACACTTATGTATGGTAGTGAAAGTTGGGTATGGCAGAAGAAGCACAAAAGTAAAATAAATGCAGTAGAGATGAGAGCATTGAGAAGTATGTGCGGGTTAAAATTGTGTGACAGAGTTAAAAATAGTGTGATAAGAGAAAAGTGTGGTGTAAAAGAGGATGTAGTGACTAAAATTGAGAAAGGGATGCTTAGATGGTTTGGACATGTAGAGAGAATGGATGAAAGAAGATTAACAAAAGAGATTTACAAGGCGAGGGTGAATGGAAATGTTGGAAGGGGAAGGCCTAGGCGAATGTTCCTGGACCAAATTCAGGATATTTTAAATAATGGCCAAGTCAAGAGTACCCTAAACCGACGAACTTGCATGAAAGGATTAATGAGAGTGGAAGAAGCTAAGGAAGTATGCAAGGACCGTGGCAAATGGAGGGATGTGGTCTTTGCCTACCCCCATGGGAACAAGGCGTGATGTTTTATGTATGTATCATTATTACGTCTTATATCATCAGTATTGTAATGTTTTTTCATGTCTATCATTTATTTATTTACATTTCTTTTTAAATTTTCAACAATGCTTATAAAACAATTATAAAAACACTATTAAAAATTTATAAAAAAATCCATTCCGCCTGCTGCGGGTCCCGGTGGTCCAAGCAGCCGGTGGTCAGGGCTCCAGAGTGAGGAACCTCCTCACAATACGCGCCGTTTCAAGAATTACCGCCTTCTGTATCCGACCCTTGATCCAACAATTAAGTGAAAGCTTTTTAAGATGTTCTTCAAAGCTTTTCGCTGTAAGACCGTTGACTGAAACGACTATAGGAACAATCATTGTTGAATCAACATTCCACATGACGGTAATCTCATGAGCAAGGTCCAAGTATTTTGATACTTTTTGCTTTTCAGCTTTCACCAGATTATCGTCATGTGGAACAGTAATATTAACAATCATTGCACGGCGCGTTAATCGATCAATTATCACTATATCAGGTCTTTTGGCTACAATATACCTATCAGTGATAATTGTTCGATCCCAGTAGAGCAACGCACTGCTATTTTCAAAAACTGACGCTGGTACCTATAGTAAGGCACCTCAAAATCGACAAGGTCACACTGAAGTGCAAGTTGTTGGTGGATTGTAATGTTATTTTTAAACTTGGTAATTTGTACCGACTAATATCTTGATTTCTTAATTATTTTTATAAAAATCAAAACATAAATTGTGTACTATCAATAATTACAATTTAATTTATATGAAAGGTACCAGAAATGGGGCGATGAGTGTGGAATTCGGGTACAAAATGTTAAGGAAGTCGACGCCGGTAGATGGCGTCTGAGTGCTGCTGGAGCCAACGACACCATTGTGGGATGGATCGAGCTGAATGTATTAGGTAAATCAACCTATTCTAATATATTGTCTTATATTTAGCCAAATAATAAATTTAAATGTAATGGTAAGTTATATTGTAATTTAAGACGGAAATGGATTGCCTTGTTAGGATTAGGATGCACATTAGGTCACTTTTTAACGGACGAAAAAAAACGGTTCTCAATTCGACACGTATATTTTTTTTATGTATAACCACGCGTAGCTTTTTACAGAGTTGTCCGATTCTGATAATTCTTTTTTTTATTAGAAAGGGCACACTTCTAAGATGGTCCCATTGTCATCATGTCAGGATCGGATGATGATATCCTGGGAAAATTGAAGGAACTCTTCAAATTTTATAGGCACACTTGCAGCGATTTCGGTTTTTGTATAAGTATCGGTAGCTTTTTAGCTACAAGTGCCGTAAGTACTCGTACTATGACAGTATAGTACGAGTACGTTACGTGGCGATAAATCACAAAAAAGTAAGGAATAAACAAAAAATAGAACCGACTCAAAACGCAAGCCAAGGTTTCTACTTTAAGGACATTACCTAGAACCCACAAACTGCTTTACTATGCTAAATAAATGTTCCTTTAACTTGGCTGGCACCGACTCCTAGATATGCTTAAGTAAATTAAAACAACTAAATGACAAAGTTATTTTTTACTTTTTAGTGCGTTCTGAGACGGTTAAATTTTTTTGTTAAAAAAAATTCATGTTGTTACACGACACCGTACTAGAACGTTAAATTGCTTCTTACGTCCTTGCCTGACTTGGTACGTACCTGGGAGGCTAGACCGTGGCTAGTTACCAACAAGCCAAGACTGTAGCCTCCTACCAGACTAATTAAGAAACTCTCAATCGTCCCAGCTGGGAATCGAATCCAAGACCTCCGTCAATGAATCCGCCGCGCATATCTATCGCTACACCACCGAGACCGACAATTAACGTTAATTAACCTACCATTTTTATTATCTAGCTAAGTTAATTCGGTATTCATTATCTTATCTGCATACTTTTATCTGTCTACGTCTAATCGGCAATATTAAAACTCATCTGCGAACACCGAGAAAATTAATGTACTTAGGTATATACATTAATTTTCTTACAGCAATTAACTCCTTAACACTATTAATAACTTTGGTACGTTACTTTGCAGACGTTCATTATAAATACATAACTACATATTATAATATTTTATTATGTATGATAATTCTTTTCCTAATTTCCTATTTTGCGTATTACTGGCCACCCTACCGACAAAGACGTACCGCCAAGCGATTTAGCGTTCCGGTACGATGTTGTGTAGAAACCGAAGGAGTATGTATATTATTCTACTCACAACAAGTTAGCCCGCTTCCATCGTAGGTTGCAGTCAAAGGCTAACTTGTAGTGGATAAAAAAAATGCGCATAAACGACTACGAAACAAGCGATGTTACTTTAAACTAATGTCCGTATGACGTCATTCCAAAATGTTGTTAATAAAAGTGGAAATTATTGCAATTATACATTTGACGGCCGAGTGGCGCAGTGGGTAGTGACCCTGCTTCTGCGTCCTAGGCTGTGGGTTCGATTCTCACATCTGGAAAATGTTTGCGTGATGAACATGGATGTTTTCCAGTGTCTGGGTGTTTATCTATATATTATAAATATTTATGTATAATATGTATAAAAATATTCATCAGTTATCACAGCACCCATAACACAAGCTACTTACGAGCACGCTTACTTTGGGGCTATATAGCGATGTGTGTAATAATATTTATTTATTTGTTATTTATTTGTTACGTAGGTAACTCAATTCATTCAATATTCAAAAGTAGCTGATATTTTCTAGAAGTAACAACGCCGGAAGCGGCACCGCCTATATCGCTTCAGGATGGAGAAACTCAGGCTAAAGTGGCTTTGTCAACCATAGACAATGCGTACTGCGTTGTCGCTAAACCTTTCGCAGAGAGCTCTTTAGTCTCTGGCCAATGCAGCGTAACCCTGGATAGGACGACTAGAGCTGTTCAAGGGAATTGGCAAGTGTTTCTCGGTTTGCCGGGGAGAGTATCTGAAGTACAGACAAAACGGCATATAATAGTTCAAAGTGAGTGTCTATTTAATCTGTTGCCTTAGTCTCCGCGGCATAACAGAATTCTTAATGCGGAACTTTTAGTTGCGATGTGTGAACATTATGTATTATATCTATTCGATGAATAATCCATGGTTTTTATTATTTACCATCTGTGCAAGGGGGGGGGGGTACTGGCCCCCTAAATAATGTATAACTTTTAAAGATAAAGATAAAGATTTTTTATTTGCTCAAATATGGGTTTAAAATATACTTAAGTACAATTTTTTAATATTCGCTCCGATATATTTTGCCATTCTGGCGTGCAAATAAACAGTATTCATATAAAATATTACAATTATTAACAGTTATATTGGTCATATTAAATAACAATAATAGAATTAAGAATTAAATTTAATATATTCATTAATCTTATAGAAATTCTTTTCTAGAAGCCATTTATTTAGCTCTTTTTTAAAAGTCTGGAGAGGCATTGCCTGTAACTTGCATGGTAAATTATTAAAAGCTATAATTGTCATAAAGAAAGCGTTCTTTTTAAATATGTTTAATGTACATTTAGGTATGCAAATTTTATTGGGGAATCTTTGATTATTGTCACCTTTGCGCTCAAAATATTTCGGATATTTTTTGACAAGAATACAAATTTATGAGTTTGAAAATGTAGGGGCACACGTTCAGGGCAACCTGTTAAAAAATTAAAAAATGTAGATCATAAAAACGTCAGTAAGAGTAGTTGGGAGTAATCCAAAATAAGTGGCCTGATCTTCAAATAATGATAATTTATTATTTTTAGCTGAACGATTAGATGTCGGATACATCCACGACTCGGCGGGAAGATTACATCTCTATTGTAACATTCTCAATTCTAACAAAGAGGTTACTTTCTGTCGGTTCCAGAGGACATCCAATACCTATGGATATAATGTGGTCGATGGCCTTAGCGATGGCAGCTACAGGTGAATTGTTACTAGATTTACTTCAGATAAATTAGCTGTCTTGACTGCTTCGTCGATGTAGAAGCTAGCATGTAAAAAGCTCAGTATCTCATAAGATTGACTGACTTCGTCGTCAAAAAAATTAAGTCAAAATTATCATCAGCCCAGAGATAGGTAGTTGGAGGTTTTACACTCCCATGCTTTGGAGAGTATCTGCGCAAGTTGTCGGTCCTGGTTACTACTATTACCTGATTTAGTACTCGAACCCAGGACCTCGCGATCCAAAGCCACATAGGCTAACCACGAGGCACACATTAAAATTACTCGTAGGTATGCGTATAATAAACACACCGGCATATTTAACTCAACTCCAGAATATACGCGATTAAAAAAAATTAACAAAAAACAGTATTCATCTACTACATCAAGATTCTCCAGAACTTTTCTTCCACGAACATGTAAATTGTGGAATCAACTTCCCGCCCGGGTTTTTCCTGGGAATTTTAATATGGGGGTATTTAAGGGGCGTATCAACTCTTTCCTCAAAGGCCGGCAACGCAGTAGCAATGCTTCTGGTGTTGCAAATGTTTATGGGCGGCGGTAATCGCTTAACATCAGGCGACCCGCATGCTCGTTTGCCCGCTTTATTTTCGATAAAAAAAAAATAAATTTCAATGAAATTTTAAATCAAACCCAGAAGGAAGAAATTCTCGAAGTTCGCACCAGATAAGGTGTATTTGAATAAAATTAAAACAATTGCATAAAATGTGATGTTCAGTTGTTTTCTTAATTTCAAAATATTTCTTTTTAAATTAAATGACGTGTAAACCAGCCATCTTATATGTATATTTTTTTTATCGACTGCAAGTTGGCTCTTGACTGCTATCACAACTGATGTTAAGTGATGATGCAATCTTGGATGGAAGCGGGCTAACTTGTTGGGAGTAGGATGAAAATCCACACTCCTTTCGGTTTCTACACGACATCGTACCGGAACGCTAAATCGCTTGGCGATACGTCTTTGTCGGCAGAGTGGTAACTAGCCACGGCGAAAGCCTCCCACCAGCCAGACCAAGACAAATTAAGAAAAATCTCAATCTGCCCCGCCGGGAATCGAATCTTAGGACCTCCGTCTTATAAATCTACCGCGTATACCACTGCGCCGCGGAGGTCGTCGAAAGTTATATGATACTGATATCAAATCTTTTGTGTTCCGCTAAATATGCCGGCGTGTGTAGGTACCTAATTAGACAGAGTGCAGAGAACCCTTTTGGATCATTAAGTATAAAGTTTTATTAACTGCGACAGTTTTATGTTACGACTGATATATTTTAAATTAGCTAGATTAAGCTTTAACAGTAGTAGTTAAATTTATATTTCGGACGAGGACACTTATTTTATAAGCGTTAAATGACCGTTGCTTTAACAACAGCAATAATTCACCATGCGTAACGATACGAGAAGTTTTTTTATTGCTTATTTATTTTCAGTGTATTTGAAAATATTTAATATAACAAGCTTTTATTTACTAAAGCTGGATGTATGTACTCGTATTTAGCATTTATTCTCCCTTCCTTAGTCTAAAAGTCATATTTACCTATCTATCTGAATCTCTTAAACTTTTGTTGCGTATTTAAGATTAAATACAAAACAACTAGAAAAAAATTAAAGTAATCATCGCTTAAAACCAATTCCTCTAGTCAAAGATCAGTGCTAGAGATGACATCGTAGTCAAGCGCGAACTTACCTCATATAAAAACTCTTAATAAAGAATTACTTGGTAAGTATTAGGTATGATTACTTTACCTAATCTAAGTTACCCTAATTAAATCTATATCTTTAGTTTCAATCTATTCGAATTGTAGTTATTACGGTGACGGTTTCGTGCTAAAACAATGTGGAATCACCATAGAGAATCCATCAACAAAGGACTACGCAACGTGGCGCTGCTCAGTCGGTGTCCAAATTACAGTTAACAATGATAAGCAGCCACAAACACCCATGCAGGCTTTGATAAGCGTGGTACAGAACCATAACTGTGAGTTTCTCGTTTTAGTTTAACTTTTATTCAGGCGTAGGATGTTAATTGACGTGATAATCCTAATCCTAACTAATATTATAAATGCGAAAGTAACTCTGTCTGTCTGTCTGTCTTGCTTTCACTCTACAACTACTGAACCGATTTAAATGAAATTTGGTACACAGTAAGTCTAGAGCCTGAAAAAGGACATAGGCTACTTTTAATTGCGAAAAAAGGGTTTAATGGGTTAAAGGGGGGATGAAATGTTGTATGAAAGTATCGTCATTTTGAAAGCTTAAGACCTATTTCTTAGGCAGTTGATTAGATATTAATAAATATGACATTCAAAGCTTAGAAAAATAAGGCTGCCGTAATAACTAATTCCACGCGGACGAAGTCGCGGGCAAAAGTTAGTTTCTTATAAAACGATGAGCGCCGGCTGCACGCATGAAAAAGCATGACTCATTGTCACGTTCCGCCTTACGAACGAGAGAGATTGACCTAAGCGTTTGGCTAGTGTCTATTGTATAGTTTTATGATGTTGTCATGAAAAATTAATGTACTTAAACCAACTTTACAAACAACCATTTTAACACAGTGATCTAATATGAAACGCACTTGTCTAAAAAATGCATATTAACAATTATCTCTTGCCTTGAAGGTGTTATGAGTGTAGGTAGCAGTAACGTACGCAGTAACACAAACGTTAGCACTCCACACTTTGGCGTCAATAAACGTATATCATACAGAGAATGAGGCAAATTGTCAAACGATAGCATAGAAATAGAAAAGATCGGTTTCTCTTTCGTCCTATCGCAACGAAGGGAGAAAAACGAGAGACCGATTAATATCGATTTCGGGGCTATTGGCAGAAAATCTCTCCCGACTATACAGCACATATGTCAATTGATTTATTCTGTTTGCTGTGTATGGAAGGGGCTACTGTTTTGAAACAGGTTTCGTAAAGTCTATAGATGTCTAATAAAAAAATATTATTATAAAAACAAAACACCCGACTGCTTAGAAGTTAAGAACTGAAAAAAGAAAAACAAGGATCACTATATCTATATAAAATTCTAAATTTTTTATGGTGCGGGTCGGGTTTTTTGTTTTTATAATAATAATTTTATTTGAAACTTTTTAGTTTTAATTTGTGGTATAGAAATGAGACGGTACACTTGGTATACTTTTTGACATTTTTTGTTAAAACCGTAATATAAACATGATATGATATTTATATTTTTGAAATGGTCTTTTTACGACCTTTCATTTGGTACCAATATTGCTAAGATAAAAGAAAGAAATACACATATCCCCCCTTTTTTACCCCATTTACAGCCGCCATTTTGAAAATTCATATAGCTTATGTCACTTCCACAATTTTGCCAAAGTCAACAACACCAAACATTTCAAAATCCGTTCAGCCGATTAGGCTGTAGCGCGTGCCGAAGAAATGGACATACATACATAGATATATACGCTCGAAAAACATTACCCGCATTATATATATATATATATATATATATATATATATATATATATATATATATATATATATATATATATATATATATAATATTCTGACGCAGTCGGGTCGCAAAAACATATCAATAATGGAACGAATTAACACAGACGTTATATTTACTTACTTTCGTCAAGTCATATAATTTGATTTCGATTTTGATATGATTTGATCTGATTTAAATTACTACTCGTATTTGTAGATTTACGAGATTTCGAGGAGACCGATGATACAATAAGAAAAGTATTCGTTCAAAAAGACTCGCCGTTTACAATAACATGCAACGCGGAAGTCTCACTGAGGTACTGCTGGTTTCAACACCCGAACGGAACTCAGTTCACGCCTGTAAAATTTGCACATGAAACACAATTATTCTGGTAAGTGATCCTTATCGTTGTTTAGAGTTTTTTGATCCCCTGGAACGGAAAATAAGGTACGTCGGTTTATCAATACATGTCACATCCATTTATTATCAAGCCTCTTTTCCGTAAGGGAAGACAGAGATTGTGTACCTACTTCCTTTGTTACTTTACCTATTAAGATCCTTGCAATACTTCCTTGCCTCTATTCTCATTCGTTTACTTTCCTTTGTTCATCCTTTCATCCAAGTTCGCCAGTTTAGGGTCATACTATTGACCCTTTTTTATTCTTTTATAGACTATAATTCGTCCTTCACTGCTATCATACCTGATGTTAAGTGATGATGCAATCCAAGATGGAAGTGGGCTAACTTATTCGAGTAGGATGAAATCCACACCCCTTTTCGGTTTCGACACGACACCGGTCTTTGTCGGTAGGGTGGTATCTAGCCACGAAAGCCTCCCACCGGCCAGACCAAGACAAATTAAGAAAAATCTCAATCTGCCCCCCCGGGAATTGAACCCAGGATCTCCGTCTTATAAATTCATCGCGGACACCACTGCGCCACGGAGGTCGTCAAAATGAACCCTGGTTGTTCATTCAGTTTATCAAGCGAAACTTTTCAGAGTATAGGAATTGTCGTTGGTAAATACTTGTTTTGTACCTTGAATCTACTTACCTAATTTCCTTTTATGGATAAAGAAGTTACGTAACATTTTAGGTATACCGGCGAGAGTCTCGAACTAGGCCATTGTGGTATAACTTTTGCGCATTCAAACAACACCGATGATGGTAAATGGTCATGTTACATGGGTCCTAGACTTAGTAAAGGAATCGAAATCAAAGACCAAGTTGAGGTCAGAGTTACAGGACCTTTAGCTGCAAACCTGAGAGAGGTTCCAGTGACTATAGGCGAAAACGCTACGTTGTATTGTCATACATCGAACGGCAGGAGACCATTGAGCTACTGCAGATTTCTGTCACCAAAGTTTGTGGGCATGAATGTGGACTCTTCTGTTAAGAAGGAGAAGTGAGTGAAGAAATTGATTATTTATTTTGCTGCAATTGCTTATGTTTTTCCAGAAAACGTAAAAAAATATTTATTAAATAAATATGACATGATATGTAGGGTACATACCAGTAGTACCCCATACCGTAGTTCTATAGAACTGTTGGGATACTTTCTACTAGAACTGAAGCATAGTTTTGCTCTTGACTTTGCTTTATAGCATATAAGTTATAAACTTTAAATTATTTTAATTGTTATTTCATTTTGTTTTTAACAAAAAAATGTCCCTTGCGACAAAAGGTAAGTTTTTTAAACCAAGTAGTTGTCGTGTCTAAAAAATATTCTCTTATTTTAGAAGTTACAGGGGGGGGACACATTTTACCACTTTGGAAGTATCTTTCGCGCAAACTATTTAGCTTAGAAAAAAATTATATTAGAAATCTCAATATCATTTTTATTATATTTAGCATGTCGCCAAAAGATTTTTTGAAAGCTTATTTTAATAATAATAATTTTAATAATTTATATGTAACGTACAAATAAGATGTTGATATCGACATTTCTTTAATTTTGTCCCATTTGTTTTATATAGAACTAATGGGACAAAGAAACACTAAACACTAATTTGGTGTACCTATTAACAGTTCTGTAGAACTAAAATGGGAGGGTACTACTGGGATGCACCCGATATGTAAATGAAAGAAAACTTATGCAACATGTCCTTGAATATATAATACTTAAAAAAGGTTTTATACCAACAACTTAAATCTAAAATTTAGTAAGTTTATTTTTAGTTTATAAATATAAACTATTACAAAAATACAGTCTTAGTTCAGATTGCGTGTTTAATTTCGATCGTTTAATAACCTCTTATTGATTTCGTGCCGATTAATCTTCTTGCCTATAATATTTAATTTATGGCCATCATTAATTTTTAGCGCGATACTGAATCGCTTCTACTTTACCCCCGACCGGGAACTAAACTTCGGAGATTGTTCCCTGACTATCATTGCTGTTCAGGAGGAAGATATCGGTACGTGGACTTGTGCTGCTGTTGTTGACGACGAGGTGTTGGAGTCGAGAGATACTATACGAGTTTTTATTAGAGGTGAGTTGCATAGGTTTTAATTAGGCTAGTAACAAATATTCGCTTACTATTCTGCTTTTATTATATTCGGCCGAATACCGAATATCTACATATTATTTGGCCGAATACCGAATACCTAAGTATTTTGTTAAAGGGAGATAACTGGTAAAATGAAACGAAAATTCGATTTCAGTAATTATTGGTACATAACACAGCTATATATTTATGTTCTGTATTTGAAGAGTTAAGGATTCTATCTAATGATTTTGATGTTATAGATTTTTACTATAGCTTATTTTATACCGTTAGTCCGGTCAATTTAGACATTCGAAGTTACATAAAGTCCCAACAAGCTGAATTGTAATTATGTTTTGAACAGCTGAAGTTGTTCAAAACATAATTACAAACAATGTCTAGAAGTTCCCCATCATTCCCCTGTAAGGAAAAAATTTAATTCAAGGTCAAAGGTCAAAAAAATGAGTTTTTCGCGATTTTCAGCAAAACGGTAAGATTTATCATAAAAGTACCTCAGACAAAAATTGTAAATCATAAAATTATCTATAAAAAATGTATCAATACTTTTTTTCTTACGAGCCACCGTTTCTTTGAATTTCGTTTCGTTCACCGTTTCGTTGACCTTGAATTAAATTTTTTCCTTACAGGGGAATGATGGGGAACTGCCAGATATTGTTTATAATTATGTTTTGAACAACTTCACAAAAATTCAGCTTGTTGGGACTTTATGTAACTTCACTCTCATTTTTTGGTCTAAATTGACCGGACTACGTATTTTGAGTAATTGGTGGAATTTTAATCACTTCCGTAGTTACCGTACTTTATGCTACGTATTAGGTAATGATGTTTACATTACAACAGCCAATGGACATCCTCTACTGGACATAAGCCTTTCTTCTTCTTCTTTCTTCCCGGGCTTTTTTCCGCACTTGGCCACGATGTTGGCCGTTGTGCGTGATTCTTCCGGTGAAGGTCCATAGCTCATATAGGTCCATAGGTCCAAGACATAGGCCTTTTTAGGAACTTAAAAAACAATAACATATTTAAATACTATATCACCACTTCTGATCCGTAATCTGATCTCATTGTCTCCAAGGTTTTGTTAATACTTACTTAGAATAATTCGGCATTTTGAGACTGAATATTAAGTTTCAATAGGGAAGAAGGAATAAGGAAGGGCGGAAGATCATTATTAATCAAGTCTCAATAGTTCTACGATTAAGGAGACGAACTTAAGGGCGAAAGGTCATCATGTTTGATCTCCGCCCCTTAACTGCCATGCTCTTAATAAAACTATTGAAAAATACGGTCTTAATATAGATTTTTCGCTTTATTTTGGGATGAATACTGAGCATGTTTAAAATACTTTTTAATTTATTATAATAGTTAATTCATCGATATCGTTAATTCATCGCAGCCGGATGCCACTTTCACGTACATTTCAGTCACGCCTGCGCCTTAAGTGATCAATATGGTCCTATATTGTTTTAGAATCTGCTCGGCGTCCTCGATTACAAGCTGGCATTATCGGGGGAAGCATTGGTATCTCTATCCTGGTGGTAGTCCTCATAGGCTACATGTCATATAAACGTGGTTGGATACAGCATCTGCTGAGGCTACGTAACACCAATGTTCCACACTCCGTGGTCTCTGAGGAGTTTACGATGCCTTCACGCAGTTCGGCGCAGGGGAGCGTAAGCAGTGACACGCCGCCGGGCAGTGTTGGCAGCGGGAGCAGTGTTGACATGTCAGAAATAAATCTACGACTTAAATAAACAAACTGAATTAAATATATTCTTTTATTAACCAACAAAAAAGAGAAAAGGTTCTCAATTCGACGCGAAGGTATATTTTTATGTGACTACGCACAAGTTTTTACAGAGACATCCGATTTTGATAAATTTTTCTCATTAAAAAGGATATACTTCCAAAATGGTCCCATAGTCATTATGTTAGGTTCTGATGATGAGATCCTGAGAAAGTTGAGGAATTTCTTCAAATTTTATAGGCACATATTGCAGCGATTTAAAAGTGTCGGTAGCTTTTTAGGTACAAGTGCTGTATAGTGGTACTCTTATTACGCTTAGTACTACATCATAGTTTTCCTATATTCACTGCCGATAAACTAAAAAGAAGAAAAAAGCTTTTAATAAAATATTTGAACCGACTTCAAAACGCACTATAAAGTAAAAGATTAATGGCATCATTTGGATGGTTTAATATCCGGTTTAATTAAACAAAACTGAATTAAACATTTTTTTATTTTAATTATACATTAAAGTATATACATACATTTTATTTTACATTTTATACCAACAGTAGGCTACTGGCTAATGTAAAGATGCTAATCTAACCAGAAAAAGTATTAAGATGATAATTATAAATATTTAATGATAATAATGCAATAATTTTATTATTTTCCTTGTAATATCAAACGAATGGTTATATATATATCACAAATACTTGTCTGTTTGTTCTATGTATTATGTAGCATTTTTACAGATTCTATAAAGTAGACAGCTGAATAAATATCCATAATAAATTCAACTAAGACTTTTCCTAAAATACACAAAATATACCTATTGTTACGTAGAAATTTTTTACCGTTAGGTATTTACAATTTTAGAAGCAGAAAATTAAAGAAATATCGCTAAAAGTTGTTATGGAGATCGCATCATTATTATTTCAGCAAATTAAACTAACTTATTATACTTTTTCATTATAGGTATAGCCAATAACGATACGCGGGACGGTAACTTTGGATAGGAACTTGTTGATAGCTTTGACTATTGTCTTCACGATCTGCTTGATGGCAGGAGGGGCCAATTCGTCCATAAGTTGCATCCAGTTCTTGTTAGCGAATGCTATTGTCGTTTCCGCTGAAAGAATTACAAAACTTTATTACAATTTAGAAAATTTGTTTGTAAGTGCTTATAGATTAAGAAAAAATTGTTTCGTAGAATCAGCCGGTGTGGTGAGAGAACAGTCTCGAAAAAATTCTGCATTTTCAAACTTTAATATCAGTGAAATTAAGGTTTCACAGCATTGCTGTCGTAATAAAAAATGTTTAGAATAATAAAATCTATCTATTAAAAAACAAAATTCTCGCCTAAAATTCAATATCAGCGAAAATAAAGGTTTCACAGCATTGCTGTCTTAGAAAAAAATGGTTATAACAAAATTGTCGGAAAAATTCTGCACTTTTAAATTTAAAACCCAACCAATTTCTCTAGTCGGTCGAACAAATAAATGAGACGAAAAGATCTTTGCTGAATAAAACGAATTCGTTTATTAAGCTATTGTATAGCTTTTATCGCGGGCCTTGAGCGTGGAGACCGAATACAGAAATTCCGTAACGAAAAAACCTAACACCCCCTGAATATCAAAAACATAATATCAAAATTACAATTTCAGCAACGACGTCATCGGGGAACGTGGCTTAGCGGTAAGGCGCTCTAAGTGCCCGGATTGCCAGAGAGACGCGGGTTCGAATCCCGTCGGTTCCGCAATTATTTTTTTAAGTGTGATATTGCAAAAAGTTATTAATTAAAAAAAATGACTTTTACCGCTAGGCCACGGTCCCGATGACGTCGGTAGGTAAACATAAGTTACAATAGCTTTACCGCGGCAGTCTCCGAGTGCCACACGTCTTTTTTATTAATTGAAATGAAATTATATAAGATGGAAGTGGGATAACTTATTTGGAGTAGGTTGAAGTCCACACCCCTTATAAATAGGCTAGAAAAGACACAAGACTAGGTCCTTGCGAAGTATCACTTTAGACCACTAGTTATCCTGTGCGGCTTCGGATCGTCGGGTCCTTGTAAGGTTCCTTCCACAAATTCTTCCTGTAGATATCCAATCCATATAAGGTAAATTGATGGTATTACACACCCATGTTGGAGACCACGTAGAGCCATCACCAAGATCCAGTTAATAGTTTTGATTTGTTTAAAAATAACACAGTACGTTCAAGATTATGACTTACCTAATTGCTTGTTGCCATTGAACAAGTTTTTCAAATCAAAAGTCGTGGACTCGATGTCATATTTATAGTTCGGAGCCAACAACTTCAAATGGTCTTTGCCGTCTTTTCCCTTCACGTGACTCAAGTTGCTGCTGATGTAAACTTCGACGTTTTCTACGATCAAATCTCTTCAGGTGAGCTTAGGAGATGTTTTGGCCGCATCTACTGTAGGTTTAAAGTGCTCACGGAAGAAATAATATATTGTGTAGACAAAAACAAAAAGTGCGGTCGCGCGATCGACATTAATGCTCTTTTATTTTGCAGTGGAGTTAAAGAGACAGTAGCTATATTTCCGATTTTGGCTTTATTGGGCAATGCTGTGCCGTTTTCTCTACCTGACATATCTTATCGGGCGAATCATAGGCCTACAGAGATGAGGCACTCGACTGTTAGACACAATATAAATTAGAAATCAAATATTATAACTAAGTATGTCATCTATACTAAAGCCAAACTCGATTGAGAATGCTTGTCAACAAACAAATTAAAAATGGAGATAGAAAATGCATGCCTAATAAATTAAAAATTATGTTTTGTTATTTTAAAAACTCTTTTTTAAAAGATATTGAATATATTAATTAGTTTTAAGGTTACTAATCTAAATTATTGTCATGAATTCGTCAATAACTAGGTAATAAAAAAAAATAGGTGTAAATGTGATTACTGACTTCTACCTTCATTTTTTATTTGTTTGTTGAAAAGCATTCTCAATCGAGTTTGGCTTTAGTATAGTCTGTAGATACCATCAAACACAATTAAGTAGCTCTCAATCTACCTGCCATGTTACCTACCATAAATTTACATTAGATGCTATAATTGGCATGCAACCACGATTTATGTGTCTGACAAAGTGCATTCCGTAACTACATTAAATTAATATCCGGCCTGTTAAGAATCTATATAGTTAAGGGATATAGAGATAACCCTATAAGTTAAGGGATTCTTAACCCTACGCGCGTATCTACGGGGTAGTTTTGTTGGTTTAGTGGTTAGACTATATGGCTCGATCACGAGGGCCTCGGTTCGAAACCGGGTTCGTGTCGTGAAATAGTGATGCTAACCCACATTGGAGCGGCGTGGTC
This sequence comes from Mycalesis mineus, assembly GCA_034621355.1. Classification (NCBI taxonomy): domain Eukaryota; kingdom Metazoa; phylum Arthropoda; class Insecta; order Lepidoptera; family Nymphalidae; genus Mycalesis; species Mycalesis mineus. The sequence continues at coordinate 8,326,912 of CM067886.1, read as the reverse complement.
TACGCTCTATATTTCTTTTTTTTTGTCGACTACAAGTTGGCCCTTGACTGCTATTACACCTGATGTTAAGTGATGATGCAGTCTAAGATAGAAGCGGGCTAACTTGTTAGGAGTGGGAAGAAAATCCACACTCCTTTCAGTTTCTACACGACATCGTCGGAACGCTAAATCGCTTGGCGATACGTCTTTGTCGCTAGGGTGGTAACTAGCAACGGCGAAAGCCTCCCACCAGATTTCCTCTCCTACAAAGAGGGAGTCTTGGCCCTGGCCTAATGGGCCGTTAATACGCTAATAATGATATATTTCAATTTTAATTCAATAGTTCAACTACTTACTGCATTCGATAAGTGCATCACCTTCTCCTTCTATGGGTAGAATCAAGATTTTTCCATCTGCATAATATTGCGCGGTTAAACTTAAATTTCCTTTCACGGCGAGTGCGAATGATTCGTTGTCTTTACCCAACTGTATCCTGAAAAGAACGTTATAAACATATATCAAAAAATTTCGGAATCGACGGGATTCAAACGCGCGTCTCTCTGGCAATTCAGGCCGGGATTATTTGATATTATGTTTATTTTCAAATAGAAGTCATCCCAAAGTGTGGGTAACACTTCAATAAAAATAATATAAATGTTATATACAGGTTTTTATTGCCATTTTCTATAGGAATGCTCTGAAGTCGCAGTGGATTGTTTGCAATCAATTCCATTAAATTGATATTAGTCAGCTGATTATAGTTCTGATTAACATGATTTGCATACAATATGATGTGCAGTTTTTTGCAATGTGCAAATAGATCGATATTCCATTGTTAACTGACTGGGTGTATTAATTGTTATTCACAATATGAATCGAATCAAAATCGTTAATGCAACCGGAAAATGTTGTATTTATGTTATGGTGTTCAGGAAACTTCGTGACGTCGTTTCGTCTAAAACACTTTAAAACCAAATCTTGCATTTACCAGTGATGACTTCACAGCTTTGAGATAAGACGGTTAGTTAATCTGATACGTTAAACAGTATGTTATATGGTAGCTAATAAAAAGGGTTAATTATAAAGCTCTTTCGGATATAAAAGCTGAATCAAGCTTCAAGTCCAAATTACTTAAGTAAATACCGAGGTATTATATCAATACGTCGATGAAATACCTAGTTAACCTATAAGTTATTACAAATATATTGATCGGAATAGATGTTAACGTCTCAAGTTCACAGTCAATTATTTAATTTGTCTTACTTGAAGTCTACTAGTTTAACTCCGGAAAGACCATGCATTTTAGCATCGCTAAAATTTAGTTTCAACCCCTTTCCGTCAAGAATAATGTCGTTCAAGTCAACAGGATCTATAGATGGCACTGAATATTCAGGAATGCCCTTGGCGAAATGTGGCAAACTCTCCTCTATTTGTTCTTTGACACATTTCTCAAAATCCTCGTCAGTAAACTTGCAGGGGTGAATATATTCAGCTGAAACAAACAATCACAAATTTAATTTTAAATATACTAAATAAAAATGCTGCCTGTAAATTCGCAATAGCGAGTTTAAACGGTGCGTATGGTAACCCTGACTTAATATAGCTTTACTCCTTGGCGGCATTAACAAATATGTCAGTACTTAGTGCGTTCCTGGTAGCTTTCTTACTAAGCGCAATATTACTGCTTTTACTTTTAGGTACAAAGCATACGATAAAATCCAAACAAAACCTTTGACAAGCAAAACATAACAGTTGTACATTTCTTTTTTGTTTTTAAGGGGCAATAAGAGCTCCTATTGAGCCTCAATATTTATGTAGGGTTCACGAATTGTCAAACAGGGGTTGGATAATTGGGGCATTTTGTGCGGACGTATCTAAGCATATTGGAGGGACGCCTCTAAATGTCCCACGATGCCGCTAAAACTCGGGATACTGTGAAAATATCCCCCACTTATGAATATATCTGGTATCATCAACGGCCTAAATACATTCGCCTAGGAACTTTAAATTGGTAGCAGTGCGCATTTATGCCATGTAGGTACTCATTTGACGTAAGATGTTTAACGTGAAGTTTGTGCTAGACATAGGGATCGAATCCTCTCAGCCTGTATTCCGGTCTCTACCATAGTCGTAGAGCCATTGGAGCGGTAATTGTTGTTGAATGGCACTTGCGCTGAAAACCTCCTAATGAATGAGACTGGTATGACAGCCCTCTCATGTTATATTATACTTATTACAATGCCTACGCTTGAAGTATCAAAGTTACTGACGCTCAACGAGTCACCAAGCAAAACAGGCAATATGCAGTAGCTACCATACATAATTCGAAGAGCCAATGAACGTTGAAGTCTTAAGGATTCCCAAGACAATTCGATTCGAGTTGATAGCAACATTGTATGTTGGATTATCGAAAATAAAACAACTCAATATTGCCTAATAATAGAATTGATTGAAAGATAAAATAAGCCGATAAAGATAAGGTATACGATACCAAAATTCATTATCATAATTTGAATTTCCCCAAGCTTAAGTAAATTACGTAAACCTTGATCTTGGTTCTTAGATTATTTAAATTGGCTGTATTTTTTTGACTAATGTTTCTCATCTAAACTAGTCAAAAGTAAAAGAAAATAAAAAAAAACCGGCTACTCTCCAACGTAACTAAACTCCGTAGTCGCCTACTGTAATTATTTATGGCGGGAGCATAGATAAGTACATTAACGTCTAAGTAGCCCTTCGTGACTATTTCTTTTTTAACAAAGATCAAAAACCACGATGCCTACATAAATAATACGAAAGATAATCTTGTAAGTATCGGTGTATAAAAAATTAATATAAATAGTTAATGTATAAATAAGAAGATAATTAAAAGAATAGGAATGTAGATAGGTACTCGCGGATTCAGAGAATGGGCTTAAAATAGAGGAGATAGAAAACGTTTTATCATTCAGTCTGTTAGGTGCACGTTCAATGATATTCCGATAAACTCTTAGTCATAGTGTATACCGAGAAGAATACCGAGAATAGTACGTGATGCTGAAGACTGATATTTTCCACAGAACGATTGTATCTATTGTAATCTATTCAAATTAATTTATAGAAATAGTTAACTGACATCTATAACTATTTAGGTGTACAACTAGGGCAGCGCTGTGACCGCCGGGCGTCCAGGATCTGGGGAACATTTTTACAATCTTAATTACTATCAAGCTAAAATTTATTTTAATGGGCCACTGCAGGATCAAGGCTCTCTCTATACTCGTATAGGAGAGGGGGAGCTTAGACCCCATATGTTCTAATGTTTTGGGTACACTGCTAAGAACCTTTGTCTATCTAATGACTGCTGTCGGCGTCGTCGAAACAGCGCCGAAACACAGGCAATTTTCCTACTACTTCGCGCTGGTATGGAAAAGCAATAATTCAATGATTAATAACTCAACCCAGGATTCGAACTTAGGACCACATAATCTGAAGCCGCATAGTCTAGAAACTGAACCATTGCAACATTAGTATTTAATAACATATCTAATTAGATTATATTTTCATTGCGAAGCGTAATTATGCATCATGATTAAGTATTAATAATAAAGTAACGATTTAATAACTTCTTGGAGAACTTTTATTAGTTACTCAACAACAGAATAAGATAACTGCAGTTACACAATTTTTCCTTTGATCCTCCGTGTATGTAATAAACCTGAGTTTATTGAGCTAATGGTATATTATTAGCGGTAGGTGCTTTTTGTTGATGCAATTGATTTTAATTAGTCACCTATTTACTTTGAATTAGTGTTAATTGCTGCAACATTGTTTACACGGTAATGGAAGAGTTAGCTTGTAGTGAGTGCAATGGGTATACTGGTTTGTTTATATGAATCATCTTCTGTATGAATAATACATAAATAAAATTATTATTATAAAACAAAAAACCCGACTGATATTTATATTTTTGAAATAGCCTTTTTACGACCTTCCAATTGGTACCCATATTGCTAAGATAAGAGAAAAAAATACACACATCCCCCCTTTTTTCCCCCATTTACAGCCGACATTTTGAAAATTTATATAGCCTATGTCACAACCACAATTTTGGCAAATTCAACGACACCTCACATGTCAAAATCCGTTCAGCCGTGTAGGCTGTAGCGCGTGCCGAAGAGATGGACATACATACATACATACATACGCTCGAAAAACATAACCCTCCTTCTGACGCAGTCGGGTAAAAATGAATGTTATTTGCATGTTTGTTCTCTATTAGGTACACAGCAGGGCCACCATGGTTTAAGCTCTATAATTGCCGTAGTACGGAGCATGAGCTGTAGCGTTCTGTACCTACCTACCTTAAGTATTTTATCTGTCATTTATTAGTTTTATATTATAACAATAAAAAAAAGAACCAGTATAACAACTAAGAATAATTAACGCCTTCTGTATCTGACCCTTGATCCAACAACTAAGCGAAAGCTTCTTCAGATGTTGAAAGCTTTTCGCTATAGACCTCTGATTTAAACGACGATTCTAGTAGAATTATTTTCAAGAACACACGCAGAGATGTACCTATAGTAAGGCATCTCAAACTCAGCAAGTTGTTGATGGATTATCTTAGCTACTTGATTATATCTGTGCAAGTATTCGCCATTAGCTAGATGAAAACATCCGGAAACAATGTTTGAGGGATTCCTCAGGATGATGACACGCTCGACATATGTATAGAGTGCCATCTTTCATAATATGTTTCCGGTAGTTTCTCGTCTCGATAATCTGGTCCAAAATTGCACGGACAAACCTCTCCGTTTCCCTAAAAAGCTCATCGAATTGCAACCAAGATACAAATGTTATTCGATCTACATCTGGCCCTTACCTTGTAGAATCGTCCGTGCAACTCTTTACTCTTCCATACCGCCACGCGATCTGAGTTACTAATTACATTAGGCTTGTGCTAGTTCTCTTTGCCAAGAGATAGTGGGGTAAGACTCTTGTCCACGGTAGCGACATCCTTATGCATACTCATATTTGTCTTAAGGATGTTTTTATTATTACGGGTTTCGAATTCATAATGAGATATCTCTATCTTTGTATCGTGTTAGACAGGGAGAATCATCATCATCATCATCATTATCAGCCTATTATCGGCCCACTACAGGGCCAGGCCTCCCTCCTTATAGGAGAGGAGATATAGAGCGTAGACCCACCACGCTGCTCCAATGCGGGTTGGCGGGCTTAGGGTGATAATGTTTCATTTATTAACGATCACTATCAGATGTTGATGACAGTGACTGGGACCGACGGCTTAACGTGCTCTCCGAGGCACGGGGGTGTAACACCACCAACTTCCCGACTCCGGGCTTGGAATGTACTGAGAATTTCATAGAAGAATGAAAAATTCAGAATATTCCGTGACCCGACCCAGGATTCGAACCCAGGATCTCGTGATCGAAGCCAGATAGGCTAACCACTAGACCAACGAGGCAGACAGAGAGAATAACTTGGTTCAAATTGATAGAAGACAAATGAGAATTAGCAGAGACAATTGAAATCGAAATACATAATTTAATATTGGACTTAAGGCAAAGTAAAGTAAATTAAATGTTTAGGGCACCAACGGTAACAATATCACCTGGTTACATAAAATAGGTCCCTTTACTTTATTAAAGGTTAAAATAAGGAAATTTAGGAGACAAGATTAATTAATTCTAACGCTCGAGTTTTCTCGAGAGGGAAAGTTGGATTTATAAATATTCAAAGAAATACGCTTGTTTGTATTTGGACCCAGTTTATTTCATTTTTATTATAACGTCATTGTTCTACATTGAGCGTGTTGCCAGTGACGACATATGGATCTGGGACTTGGTAGCTAACTAGCCTCATGAGTAGGCTCAGAGTCACTTAGCAGGCGATGGAAAGAGCAATGCTCGTAATATCTCTGTGGGGTCCAATCAGAAATGAGGAGATCAGTAGAAGAACAAAAGTAACTGACATAGCACAGCGAGTCACAGAACTAAAGTGGAAATGGGCGGAGAACATCGTTCGAAGAGTTTATGGGTGTTGTAGGCCCAAGATATTAGAATGGCGAGCCTGCATTGGGAAGCGCAGTGTTGGTCAAGCCCCTACTATATTTCTACCTTCACTTTAATTTGTATGTTGACAAGCATTTTCAATCGAGTTTGGCTTTAGTATAGGTGGACTGACGTCATAAGGAGCTGCTGGCTACGGGCGGCTCAGGGTCATTGTGTTTAGAAGTCTCTAAAAAGCCCATGTCTAACAGTGGACATTCATCGGCTGGCTGTGATGATAATGATAATAACTTCCGACGGCCGAGTGGCGCAGTGGGTAGTGACCCTGCTTCTGCGTCCTAGGTCGTGGGTTCGAATCCCACATCTGGAAAATGTTTGTGTGATGGGCATGGATGTTTTCCAGTGTCTGGGTGTTTATCTATATACAATATTCATTAGACTTCATAGTACCCATAACACAAGCTACCTAAGCTTACTTTAGGGCTATATAGCGATATGTGTATATATTTATTTATGTATAAAAAAAACTTCATTGTAATTATTACATAATTAATAACAAGGATAAATGTTTACAATTACAATAGTCTCATAGACGATCAAAGATACAAATTAACAAATTGTTTTATTACTATGTTAAATTAAAACCATGAAAACATCCTCAATGTGGATGTAATGTACTATACATTATTATTTGACTACACGCATTAATTACTTGTAAACTTAAGTTTAATTAAAGTATTAATGAACAATTATTAAAAAAAAAACATCTATCTTCTATACTTATAATAAAACTAAAACAAGTTGAATTCTGTTCATAGGAATATTTTTGAAATTGTTATTGGAGGGCACTCTATTATCAATCATCATCATCATCATTATCAGCCTATTGACGGCCCACTACAGGGCCAGGCCTCCCTCCTTATAGGAGAGGGGATAATCAATACTGAGTAAAAGATATAAGATTTTAAATTTTTGACTATCTGTCCGTATTTATGTCAGGCGCGATTCACCGCCGGAATTACTGAATTAATTTAAATGAAACTTGTCACAATTTAACTACATATTATAAAATATTACATAGAATATTTTTGTCGTGAAAATTAAAATTGAAGGAGTTGAAATAGGGGTTGATAGTTTGTATGTAAAATCCCTCATTTTTGAAGTTATGTTTATGAAAATTGGAATAAGAATTTTAAAAATCTATAGTAAAAATATAAAAATTTTTAAAATCTCAATTTGTTAAAAATTGGAATAAGAATTTTAAAAATCTACAGTAAAAATATAAAAATTGTTAAAATCTCAATTTGTTGAAAATTGGAATAAGAATTTTAAAAATCTATAGTAATAGATAATATAAAAATTGTGAAAATGTCAATTTGTTGAAAATTGGAATAAGAATTTAAAAAATCTATAGTAAAAATATAAAAATCGTTAAAATCTCAATTTGTCGCTTTTTCAGCTATTAATGAAAGGCTACAGAAGCAATCCTAGTTGGGGAAAGTTCATACATTTTTGAATGATTGTTGGCGTATTTAATAAACAAGCCAAAAAAAATTAGCAAGAATCCTCTTTGCCAATCAAACCATAATTTCTGGATTTGAATTTAGCAATGGAGTTATTGAGGCTTCATAACCTTCTTGTAAGTTTATTAAATACTAACGTCGCAGTCGCTTGCGCGTACGGTATGTAATTGTACAAAATTCCCATATCCCCTTAATGATTATTACTACCTGTCTGTATTGATACTCTACTCAATGAAAGCAACCCATACATATCTGTACCAAAATGTATGAAAATTGGTTTAGGGTATAAAAACCCCAAAGATACGGAGTTTGACATTTATATTACGAAGTGCAGACCAAGGACTTACTAACGATTATTATAAAGAAAATTAAAGTGTCTGCTTGTTGTTTTCTTTATTCTTTTTAAAATCAAAATTAACCTTTTGTTTTATTCTCCTTACGCATATTCTTCAACAGCAGTTGAATCTATACTTCTATACTAATATTATAAAGAGGTAAAGTTTGTAAGTTTGTATGTTTGTAAGTTTGTAAGTTTGTAAATAAAGTTCTGTCGGGGCTAATCTTCGGAACTACTAATCCGATTCTAAAAATTCTTTCACCAGTAGAATGCTACGTTATCGGTGAGTGTTATAGGCTATTTTATATTTGTATTGTATATATTACCCGAGTTATCACAGTTTTTGGCGCGCGAGTCGGACCGTGAAATTTATTTAATTTAGCTTTAGGTATGTATGCCGCCTTAGATATTGGATATAATTGAAACATTGTATGAAAACTTTATGCATCTTAGAAACTTCTACAAAAAAGTCCGCGATAGCATATATTTATCCTTTATATTTTGGCAGATATATAACTTTTTGTTTTAAAAAATCATTTAATTCACGACAAAAACTGTGATAACTCGAGTAATTATACAATATAAATATGAAATATAGCCTATAACACTCACCGATAATGTAGTATTCTACTGGTGAAAGAAATATTAAAATCGGATCAGTAGTTCCGAAGATTAGCCCCGACGGAACTTTCTTTACAAACTTACAAACTTTACCTCTTTATAATACGAAAAAGTTTGTTCGTTTGTTTAAACGGGCTTATCTCTAGATCTGCATGTCGGATTGTAAATTATTTCGTTTATTACGAAAGCTAGACTCAAAAGTGAAATACGAGTAGATTATTAAAAGCTATACACATCAGCTTGCCATAAATATATATACTGTAATATCGTACAATTTTTTACAAAAATGTAGATCTTTAGTACACGGGACGGGACGGAGGATATTGGTTCACGGGGAAATTATAAAAAAATTAAATTGAGAAGGGTAGCGGGAAAGAGCACACTTTATATGAAAGTCTGTCTTTAAAATTAATGGGGTTTAAGAGGTTTTCACGTGGACGAAGTCGCGGGCGACTGCTAGTATAACATAATCAGGTGAACCGATTGCACGCTATTTGCAAACGAGTATATAAAAAAGGACTAGATAAAGGAAAACTTACGTAAAAACCCCTCTTCTTCCGCCTTGATATAACACAATGTAAACAGAAGCACGAGCGATGTTAAATAATAATCCATTGTGATATTACTCGTATAAGACAACAGTCGATGAGTTGACCAGTTATTGTTAAGAGCCGAGTACCCACTGTGCAGTGCAATCAATTGTTCTACATATTTATGGTCCTGACGGTCAATGCCATCTAAGAAAGAATAATCACTAACGCAAAGTCTTTCAACTTTTTTCAAGATGTAAAGTTTATAATGATGAATTAGTTTCAAAATAATATGCTACCAATTACCATATATCATATGGTAATTGCATATAAGTCTTCATTTGAATACTAAAGCTAAAACCAGTTTAAAAATGATAAACGATCTTAAATTATGCATTTTAGAGTTGATTTTTTTCATGTTAATCTGCAAATAGCTACCTAGATGATTAGCATGGAAAAAAATACCGCCTTTCAACGTTATTGATTGCTTCAATAAAATCTTGTAATCAAAATACCTATCATAAAATGTCATATCCATTTTGCATATATAAAAATGTCCAATATGAGAAGGCAGCGTGACAAACTCCGGTAACAACGAATATAGAAGTAATTAAATCGCTCAGGCATTATTTATATTTATCACCAATGGGCTGTAAAAATATTTACTTCACCCTAAGTACCTTGTGATGAGACGAATATCTTAGCATTCCATGGATTCACCGTGCGGGTGCCGGGTCCATCGCATGGCTGAGAGAAAAACTCCGAACAGAGCCCGAGACTTGTGACACGGGTGTAGGTTTAAGGGTACCCTTAGTAACGGCCATCAACACTCACCTCCTCTGTTCAAGTTGTTCTTCCTGCCCGGCCAAATTCGGAAAGACCCTACTAGAGCAGCTTTGGACACTCGTTCCAATATGGAGCTTACTGCACTTCTAGTAAGGCCAAGGTCTTTTAGCAGGTTGTAGAGAGACTTCGCTGGTATACCCCTTGCACCCACTTCTACCGCGTATAAACTAACCACATAGCCATTTTTGGTTAGTTCATTTGTTAGGTCATAATATTTATTCACTTTGAATACATGGTCTTTAGGGATGTTTGTTTCCCACGGCACTGTAAGCTCAACAAGTACTATACGTTTGATTTGTTTGGAAAAAAGAAATATGTCCGGTCTAGATGTCGTAATAGGTAAGTCTTCCGGGATTTTATAGTGCTTTTCATACGTGTCCATTAATATAGTCCAATCAGGAGCAGAGCCCAGAATTGAATAAGGCTTGCTGGTGGAATTTGTACTTGAGCCTGCTTTAACGAAGTTAGTTTGTCTTTTATTCGTCGTCAACCCTTTTTGAGCTCTAGCTACTGAAAGGCTTATAGCTTCACGTATGATTTCTTGTACAAAATTCCCAGCTACGAAAAATGCATCAATTTATTACTGGATCTATGACACATTTTGAATTGCCTAAAACTTTTCTTGTGATGAAATTATTGCGAATCTCATTTACAGCGCAGCAGCAAAATAAGTGCAAACCCTTTGTTTGACTTTCAGCGTAAACAAATAACAAACCCCGTTGATTATTATGATATCAGACTGCCTGCAAGCGATAAAAACTCCAAATTATTATGAGCTCCCAGGCCATAAACACGTGACCTACGAGTACATACGAAAATTCAGACGCGGAATTCCGAATGAAGGTAATTGTTACGGTTCTTAAACAACTATAAAAGTTTTTTTTTAATTTTTAATTAAACAGCAGAATTGTAGTTTTAAACAATATTAAGTTTATAATAAATATATTAGGTAGGTACCTATTCCGTTTTATAGGAATTCGTTCCTCAAAAGGAAAAACAAAACCTTTACCTATAAGGTCACTTTGATGTCTGTCTGTTTCTCTATCGAGTTTTCTCGGGAACGCTTGGACGTATCCAGTTAAAATGAAGACAATATACACTCAACAATATTGACAATATATTATACAGTAGGGAAGGGTATAATATGGGTCAAGGTAGCCTAAATTCGTACCACGGCGTAAGTTGTACTGTAGTAGCATACCCACTGTCTAACATTTAAAAAAAATTTAACAAAAAATAGAACCGACTCAAAACTCACTAAAAAGTAAATAATAACTGTGTCATTTAGTTGCTTTAATTTACTTAAGCATATCTATGAAGTCGGTGCCAGCAAGTTTAAGGAATATTTATTTAACGTAGTAAAGCAGTTTGTGAGTTCTAGGCAGTGTTGCCAACCCGTAGAAATGAGCCAAACTGTAGAAATTCTCAAAAAAAACTGTAGAAAACTGTAAATATCAAATTAAAAAACAGTAAATCTACAGCTTAATATTTTCAACATTGAATGATAATGAAATATAGAATAAATTTTAGAGCGGCAATTAAAAACAAGAAAATTCATGTGATTCTCGAAGTTTTAATCATAAAGATACATACAATTATGTCAAATATGCAACACAATGAAATAGTAGCGGATCAGCAGATAAACATGTTAGTCAATATTACTACTAGCTGCAATTTCATTTTCAATTTGAGTCTTTATTCTTAAAATCGTACATATTTTGATTGAATTTTTTTAAATGGTCATTCGTCGCATTGAACTCGAAACATTTTTTTTTATTTCTGACTTGGTGTGCAAGGTACCTTTTATTGTTGTAGAAAGTTTATTTCTTAGCTTAGTTTATTTTCTTAGTAAAGTTTATTTCTTTCTGGGGATTTGTCAAGATCTGACTCACTATCACTACTACCGCTTTGCATAATCGTAACTTTTTTTGCTCAACTCACAAAGTAAACAGAACAACAAAGAATTTAATCTGAGAATGATGGGATGAATGAATGCACAGTCAAGTACATATATCTCGATTGTCAAAGCATTCGCGGGGATTCCCCAGTAAGAAAAATAGAATGTCAGTAAAACAGACATCGACCGAAACAATCTACGACTGTCCACTAAGTACTATCTCTTAAAACGATTGATGACTACTACCTCAGGTTCGATGATAGTTGGTTTTACTGAAGTTGACTTAATGCACGGACTATCACGTAGCAAATAAAGGTGGCGCTAGAATTATAAGCACAAAACTGTAGATATCGAGGTCTAAACTAAAAACTGAGAGAATTTCCAAAAAACTGTAGATCTACAGTTAAAACTGTAGGGTTGGCTACTCTGGTTCTAGGTAATGTCCTTAAAGTAGAAACCTTGGCTGGCACCGACTCCTAGATATGCTTAAGTAAATTAAAGCAACTAAATGACACATTTATTTTTTACTTTTTAGTGTGTTTTGAGTCGGTTCTATTTTTTGCTAAAAATGTTTATTTCTGACTTTTTAGTGATTTATCGTTACTTAACCTACTCTACTCGTATATGTCATAGTATATTATACGGCACTAGTAGCCAAAAAGCTACCGATACTTATACAAAAACCAAAAACAGTTCCTTCAATTTTCCCAGGAACTGATGATGATAATCAGATCCTAACATGATGACACTTGGACCACCTTGGAAGTGTGCGCTTTCTAATAAAAAAATAATTATCAAAATCGGCAACTATGTATAAAGTAATGCGTGGTCATAAATAAAAAAAAAAAAATATGCGTGTCGAATTGAGAACTTCTTTTCGACGGTTAAAAGTATTTTAGGACGAACCTAACATTAAAAGTTTATTGAGGATAAAAAGCTATAATTATCTTTAGGAGCTTTGTCACTAATTTTCAAGTTTTTTATTTTGTTGAATAGACTATGAGCAAATTGTAGACTAGCATGAAAAATTTATAAAATCATGAATATATGTAAGCTAAACCTAACATACTTATTTGTTTGGTTTTATCACAAGGTTATTGACATTTATAGTCTCCATATATGACATTTATAGTTATTATTATTATTCAGCAATTAAAAATATCTTTTTCTTTCAAAAATAGGGAATATTGTTTTTCTTTGTTTCAAGAATCATCGGTTCCGCTCATATAGTTGCATCTGTAACTCATCATTACAAATTAAAATATTATCACACACCCGCCATACAGTGTCGTATGTATTTCAAACACCCTTCTTCAACGACTCGGACCCCAGACGTGCATGAAAAACAACTGACACGTAAGCTAGCTGCCGCTCAGTATCTCACTCCATAAGAAGTGAGGTCCTATGGTGGGCTATTTAAAATAGGTTTTTGACTTTCTGATGATAATGATTCACCACTGCGGCATTTTAATTAATAAAACGCCCGATCAAAACCACTGGCAAACTTAATCGGTCATGTTTTTATCAAAGCTCAGCAATCAGGCGATCGCGTGAACGAAATGATTTGCCCCTACGCTAATGCGCTGTGTAAATTACTGAGATACTAAACCAGAGCCTTTTCCTAATGGATGTTCAATTAAGCAATATAATTTACTAGCAGACGCCCGGGACTTAGTTCGCGACGAAAATAATGTATTGCAACCATCGAACAACAGCAAAGAAAAACAAATTTACGTGACCATTATTTTAAGGAGAAAAATCAGGTAGGTATAGCAGCCAATTTAAACAAAACCATTACAAATTATATTTTAAAGCCTTCCATCACTCTATTGGTGAAAAGCACATAAAAATCCGTTCAGCAGTTAGACGCGGCGGGGGACTTTATTAATTTAATAATCAGTATAGGTAGTGACAAGTTATTAAAAGATACTTTGTTGGTCCAGTGATGAGATGTGGCTTAAAATCACAAGGTACGAGGACATACTAAGAAAAATTAAAATGTTTGTCGTGCTTTAAAATTGTAAAATAAAGTTTATCAAAAAAGTCTTTAAGAATGCTAAACAATCATTCACACTTCTTGTACTTAGTTTAGTGCATTAAATCTCATTGTAAGGCATGCTCATAGTTATTTACGACTGCCTTCAGAAATCTTCAAAATCGTCCTCAAAATAACAAGTTGCGCTGTTTTTTAATTTAATTTGTTCTATTTCCGGGAAATTACTAGTATCACCTGGAGTTGAGCAAGTAGGTACAAAGGGAGCCGGAGCTCTCTGTTGCATGATCAATGGCCAACTTATATCATTAAACCAGGGATGGTTCTTAATCTCGAAAACGCCGTTTTTTAGACAACCTAAACGCTTCGTCGGATCAACTTGCAAAAATCCTTTGACGATATTTTTGCATTCCGGAACTAAATTATCGGGGCACTTAAAGTGACCATCTAAAATCCTTTCATATAGTTTCGTAGGGTCCGATGCGAAAAATGGTGGAAACCCTGATCCCATCTCAAAAATTAAAACTCCGATCGCCCACCAGTCGACTGAAAAAGAATAGCCCTTTGACATAATGACTTCTGGTGCTAAATACTCTGGCGTGCCACATAGTGTCCAAGTTTTTTTCGAAAGAACCTTACAAAATCCAAAATCACACAATTTGATATATCCGTTTGTATCGACTAAAATGTTTTCAGGCTTTATATCTCTGTGTACGATTTCACAATAATGTAAATATTCTACGGCTAATATTACTTGGCTGGCATAGAATTTTGATACATCGTCCGAAAAATTGCCGAACTTTTGAATATAAGTGAACAGTTCTCCTCCTGCCACGTACGGTAGTATGAAGTAAAGATAAACGTTGTCTTTAAATGCATCATCTAGAGTCACTAAAAATGGGAATTCGACACCTTGTAGTATTCTTTTCTCTAAGATTAAATTTTTAACATGCTTTCTCTCCACCACAATTCTTTTATCTACCACTTTCATAGCGTGATAAGTCAAAGTACTTTTGTCCCTAACCAAAAATACTTCACCGTAAGCTCCATTTCCAATTGCTTTTATGCTATCATAATTATCTGTACTCTTATCAGAAAATGCGGGCTCAGCATACTTCTTTTTGAACTCTGCTTTTAACATTTCTAAATATCTTTGGTGATCTTGATGATTTTGTTTGGTATAGGATTTGGCCATATGAATATGTCAAACAATTATTTTTAAATTAAGTACATTAAATGTTACATATAAAACACTTTGTAAAAATAAATAAAATATAAAAATTCATAGTACTGATCGGAATTCGATCAACTGATAATGTTAAAACCATAGTGTATAATTTATTTCAATGTTTATGTAAACATAGCATCGACAATATAAGATAGACAGTAGTGTTTATTACCAAAGTATTATATGGCCTCTATATCTATAATAGACAAAGTTTTATTTCTGAAAGTTTTTATGTTAAAAACTTAATTTTTAAATTATTTTTTATTGCTTGAATATTTAAAAGAATACTTATAAACAAGCTTAAAGAAGTTACACATAAACATATAATTAAAAAGACTTAAACAACGCCACTATAAAATATAAAACGAATGGTTAATGGTTTGTGATTGTTGTGAAAGAAGGATGTATTATAGTTAGGTATAGAACGGCCGAGTGGCGCAGTGGGTAGTGACCCTGCTTCTGCGTCCTAGGTCGTGGGTTCGATTTCCACGCCTGGAAAATATTTGTGTGATGAGTATGGTTGTTTTCCTGTGTCTGGGTGTTTACCTATATATTATAAGTATTTATATATAATATATATAAAACTATTCATCAGTTATCATAGTACCAACACAAGCTACCTACGCTTACTTTGGGGCTATATCGATGTGTGTAATTGTCCTATACTATTTATTTATTTATACTTAAGTTTTAGTAACCTGGTCCGTAATTCAAGCCCTGGTATTTATTATCCGTATTTGAATTATTAAAGCGCTGGACTAAGGAATATTGGATAAGATCGGTGACATGCAACCGAATATTGTATATACTACTACATACGTAGATACTAACCTATGCAGATATTTTTACCCAAAAAACTCGTATAGATCGTTCATTCCACTAAAGCTCGTCGTTTTTTGTTTTTCAACAACGGCGGGAATAAACGTAGTTTTAGTAGATCTTTCTTTGCCCTTAGTAAAAAGTATTGTTTGTCCCCGCCTGCAGCACCATAAAGTATATAAAATTTTATATAGGTAGTGATACTTGTTTTTTTCTTTTCAGTTCATTACTTCTAAGCAGTCGGATTTTTTGTTTTCATAATAATATTTTTTGAAACTTTTTAGTTTTTGTTTGTGGTATAGAAATAAGACGATACACTTTTTGTAATTTTTTTGTTAAAACAGTAATTAAAGATGATATTTTTTAAAATAAATATGTCATGTTAGTCCTGCACAGCAAAATTATGTTGTGATATAGGTTAATATATATATTAACCAATATAACAATATCTTAAAAACACACATTCACACAATGATCATAGATAGGTACCTAGTAAATACTCGTATATAATTATATCTATTTATCTTTTATTTAAACAGTTTAATAATTGAGCTCGACTGCACGTTGTCTTGTCTACGACACCTCTAGTGGTTTTGTAAAGCGTGAATCCATGATACCTATTATTATTTTTATTCATTTCAGGTTAGCCGTTGACTACAATTACAATTGATGGTTAATGATGATGCAAACTAAGATGGAAGCGGGCTAACTTGTTAGGAGTAGCATGAAATCTACATTCCTTTAGTTTCTACACGATACCGTACCGGAACGCTAAATTGTAACGATACGTCTTTGTCAGTAGGGTGTTAGCTAGCCATGATCAAAGCCACCACCAGCCAGACTTGGACAAATTCAGAAAATCTTTATCGGCGGTAACAAGCCAATTAAGTGACCTTTGCAGAAAAACGAAAGTCGAGTAGATCAACCTGAAGGAATGGGTAAAGGAGCGATATTCTAGCTAAGTGACATTTAAATATGTACTTTGTCATCATACGATACATTTTTCTTGATATTATAAATATAATATTGGTAAAAAAATTTAAGTAGAGCATCATTCTGTTCGGTCATAATACGCAGCGACACAACCTACAACAGCTGTGTACACCGAACCGTGGTCGACTCGAGACTGATGTTCGAACTGTAATCCCCTCACCCTTCGGTTTCCTCTCGCGACAAATAGTGGGTAGCGCCTTGGTGAATTGACTTTACTATAATCACTAATCTGTGAAATAAAATAAAGCTGACAATCGGTCGACTGCGGTCAGAAGGCAATCTCGGAGAAAACACGAAATTTATTCGTGTCAAACCTTTCAATGTCAAATAAAATTTTAATTAAATGTCAATTTATTGTATTTCTTAAAAATATCTTAATACGGTATCACATTTTTTCATGATAATATTTTGGCGATATTATGGCTAATGATGGAAAACGTTTTATTATATCTCCTCGGGTAGGTGGCTACTCAATTACTAAACAAGAACAATACAGTCATTATCTTCAAAAACTCCATCAGGATTTTGTGGAAGCCTGGAATGAAAAATCTTCAGAAAGCGATTCGAAAATAGGTGACTTTTTGAAGCAAAAAGTTTTAGGCACAGGCGCCTTTGGTGTTGTGTTCCTAGCAAAACACTGCGAAACAGGCAAATATTACGCTATGAAAATGTTGGAAAAGGACAAGATAGTAAAATTAAAGCAAATCGAACATAGTTACTACGAGAAGAAAATTCTTTGCGGCCTGAATTTTCCGTTTTGTGTTTACATGAAATATTTTTTCAAGGATAACGTTTATCTTTACTACATTTTGCCATATATACCCGGCGGCGAAATGTTTTCTCACCTGCGTAAATTGGGTAAATTCGAAGAAATGTCTTCAAAGTTTTACGCAGCCCAAGTAATTCTAGCGCTTGAATATTTACACGCTTGTGAATTAGTGTATCGTGATTTGAAACCAGAGAATATTCTTTTCGACCGAAATGGTTATATCAAATTAACTGATTTCGGCTTTTGTAAGCTGGTGCGAGGCAGGACGTGGACCCTCTGCGGTACTCCTGAGTACTTAGCACCGGAGATTATTTTAAGTAAGGGTTACGGGTTACCCGTCGATTGGTGGTCACTCGGTATACTATTGTTCGAAATGAGCGCCGGATATCCACCTTTTTACGCATCGGATCCCATGAGAATTTATGAAAAGATCGTATCTGGTAAATACAGGGTCCCCACCCATTTTTCAGGAGAATTAAAGGATTTAATATCGCGTGTACTTCAAGTAGATACGACAAAACGTTTTGGGAATTTGAAAAATGGTGTCCTAGATTTTAAGAATCACAAATTTTTCAAAGATATAGATTGGGATGGCTTATTAAATAATCGTATGCCGGCACCTTTTATTCCGAAAATTCGATCATCCGGGGATACGTCACATTTCGAAAATTACGAAGATGAGAAAATTAAAGAAAGCCCAATATGTTTGTACGAAGAAGAGTTTGCCGATTTTTAACTAGAATGCTAATTATTATTTTTCGTTTTTATTTGTACCGTGAATAGGATTCAAATTAAGTTTAAATTATTATTTATTGAGAGTTGCAGACTGCTTTTAATTTAAGTTTTGAGTAAGATTTCATATAGTAATGGTAGTATTTATTTATTGCTGCTCAATGATATGTAAGTAAAGAGTAAATTATATTGACTTATATATAATTCTTTCTTTTATACATAAGTAATGAAAATATATTCATAAAAAAGAAACAATAAACGAAAACTAAAGTTTCAGCTGGCTATAGTTTAAAAGCTTATCATTCCGATGGGCGGAGCAATTTTAGCACATTCAGTTGCTAGTGGACTGCGTCCGGGAAAGAACGTCCCCGAACCCGGTTTATATTTGGCATTCTTCGAAAGTAACTTCGAGATTTGTTACTAAAATTAAAAAAAATACAACGACTATTGTATTCGCTCGCACTGTGTATTTACAAAATTGTGTTAAAATAATTTTCATTAGGTATTCAAAGTTAGTTTAATATTATTTATGTTTGAAAAGTTTCATCAGAAATTTCTTTAACTTAAGCTTCTTCGATTACAAGTAAGTACGATTTATATGGATTTTATAGTGGCTTATGTGGACGTATGCACTTGTGTTTGTAAAATAATTCAAGTCCGATTTTAAGGTAACTTTTCATAGGCAGGTACTTGCTTATCTTCTGTCAAGTTTCCGTTACTTTAGTATTCAAACTTATGTAACTTTACGCATTGCAGACTATATTTTCTAATTAAATCATAAAACTAAGTGTTTTGTTTTATTATGATTTTATCGATTTTTAATGAAGTTTTTGATTATACGTAATAATTATTGACAGGATAAAAATAATGTAGGAGTAATAAAGTATTGATACTCTAAGTATCTACTACAAAATCCTTGCTAATAAAATATTTATTTAAAAATATAATAATAAAATAGCGAATAAATTATCAAGTATTTTATACTTTAGTATATATTAGTATGTATCTATAAATACACTTTGTATACACTCTAGTTTCTCTCTATATTATATACAATATTTAGATAAGTAGGTATAAAGATGTTAATATAGGATTTATATTATAATCTCTTCGTAGTTTTCTCAAACCAAGGGTTGTTTTGTCGGATTAGAGGCGCCAGCTCTATGTAGGTAGTTACTCGGATGACCTATAATTTGCTACGTCGATAATGTTGCCGTAGACTAAAGCAAACAAAATTGATTCAAGTTTATAATACGAGTTACTATATTACGTAATCATGGTATAAGTTCAGTGTTAAAAGATTTTTACCGTGTTTTTGTCATTTTGGGGTAGTGATAAAACCATTATTATTACTATATACTATTACTATATACATAACTAACTATTTGTAAAAACATTACTTGAAACACCATCTACAATTAGGAACTCTGTATTTTATATGTAGAGTGTCGCTAGATATGCGGTAGATGTCTATTATTTATATGTAATATAAAAATTATTATTATAAAAACAAAAACCCGACTGCTTAGAAGTACTGAACTGAAAAGAGAAAAACAAGAATCACTCTATCTATATAAAATTTTATATACTTTATGGTGCTTCAGGCGGGAACAAACGTAGTTTTAGTAGATCTTTCTTTTCCCGTAGTAAAAGTATTGTTTGTCCCCGCCTGCAGCACCATAAAGTATATAAAATTTTATATAGATAGAGTAATACTTGTTTTTCTCTTTTCAGTTCATTACTTCTAAGCAGTCGGGTTTTTTGTTTTTATAATAATAATTTTTATATTACATACTTAGGCACAAAAACAATAATACTTCAAACACAACGTACAAATAGTAAATAACACTTTACCTACATATTATTCGTATTTTTGGCTGGTAGGAGGCTTTCGCCGTGGCTAGTTACCACCCTACCGACAAAGACGTACCGCCAAGCGACTTAGCGTTCCGGTACGATGTCGTGTAGAAACCGATAGGGGTGTGGATTTTCGTCCCACTCCTAACAAGTTAGCCCGCTTCCATCTTAGACTGCATCATCACTTAACATCAGGTGTGATAGCAGTCAAGAAAATAAAAAAAAAATATTGTAGAGTCGCCGTAGATACATTCGTAATTCATGAGTGCATGTTCCCTTCCAAGAAATATGATAGCGCTGCGCTTTTAAATGGTTGGTAGCTTTTAGATGCGATGCTGTATTGTTGCAGTAAGTTTGTGCACTATAAAATCACTTACTCGAGAGGCTGAGGTTACATTTGTAACAGTTTGGTGTACGATAACAATTTCTTTTATTATTTTTGTAACATTATGATAAGAAAAATATACAGTATTAACTTTGTTTAGACCAAAATGGTACGAATGTGGAGTCAAGCTGAGATGTAAGAGGTATTTCTGCTTTCAATATATTATATCAGAACACTTGTTCCAGATAAAATAAATATGTGTAAAAAATATAGTATCTAAAGGTGGAAGATATTGGAGAAAAGTAGGTAATTTATGTGGATGTTATAAAAATTGTGACCATGTGTAAGGGAGTGAAGGGTGTCGATTGGGAGACAGAAACGCTTATGGGCTCGCCGCCTCCAGTCTCCAAATGGGAACGATTTATTCCCCGTGCGGCATTGTCCCATATTGGGCTTTTTGTGGCACTGATGTTGTATACTGCTGGGGGAGGATTGGTAAGTTTTGGTTTTTAAAGTTTTTTTTTAAGGTACAGTTATCAAAGTATTGGGAAAAAACTATCTCGTTATTATTTGAGCCTTTGTAACGATCCGAATATTTTAGTGCTTTAAATGTTTGACAACGATTATAAAGATTTTTATTTGTATAAGCTTAATATTTATATAGTTAGTTAACTACTTTACATATATTTTTTCATTCATTTTTAATATACATATACAGTTTATAATATGTGAATTTAATACACTTGCACCTCCTTACACTAATTTGATAATCAAGTAAACATTTGCGAACTTAAAAAAAGACTTATACGTTCTCTAATGGTGCAAAAAAAGTATCTTTGTGACATTTACTCTTTCAATCAACTCAGAAGCAAGCGTCACTTAGTGACATGTGTATTATCTTTGAATAAAAAATCAACGGAATTTATCATGTAATGTAATGAAGTGATTGTATCAATATCAGTATTGCATATTTTTTATCTTTATTTAAGCTAATGATTTATAGTTTTTAGTTTTACAGTTCTTGTATAATATTATTTATTATAAATATACGCACGTCTTGTAGCTTGAGGTTGATTTAGTATAACTAATTTTGTAATAAAGAATGGTGATATTCGATAAACGAGAAGTTAAAACAGAATCGTATACTTACGAGTTGCATATAAACCACAATCGTTACTTGGACACGCTTAAATATGAATTTACAAAACGCTTTGCTGAATCTAAAATGTATGAGGAGAAAGTCGATCAATTTGATCTCGTCCAAGTTTTAGGGTTTGGATCATTTGGAACTGTATTTTTGGTTCGTGATAAAAATACTTTTGAATATTTAGCAATGAAAGCACTGGAGAAAGAACAAGTTGTGAAACACAAAAATGTTAAACAGTTATATTTAGAAAAGAAAATTCTGCAGAGTGTTACATTTCCTTTCGTGACTTCTCTACAAGTGTGTTGCAAGGACAACTTGTATATTTACCTCGTGTTGCCATTTGAAGCGGGCGGTGAACTATATAAGTTAATTAAAAAAATGGGAAATCTATCAGAGCCTTTAGCCCAATTCTATACGGCTCAGGTCGCTCTAGCTTTAGAATATTTACACCATTGTAGCATAGTGCATAGAGATGTGAAACCAGAAAATATATTGCTCAACGAGTCTGGTTATATTAAGCTTGGTGATTTTGGTTTTGGTAAACTTATAAAGAATCGAACATGGACGATATGTGGTACCCCAGAATATATAGCACCGGAAATTATTTTATCTAAAGGTTACACTTACTCTGTTGATTGGTGGTCGTTTGGCGTTCTTATTTACGAAATGATCGCAGGACATCCACCGTTTTATCATTCTGATACAATGAAACTATATGAAAAGATTTTGACGGGGAAATACAAAAGCCCAGATTGTATGTCACCTACTTGTAAGAATTTAGTAAAACATCTTTTAGACGTTGATCCCTCTAAACGTTACGGTTCCTTGAAGGCAGGTGTCTTTGATATTAAAAGCCATGAATGGTTCAGTGAAACGAACTGGAATATGATATTGCACCAAAAAGTATTTCCACCATTTATTCCAGTAATTCGAAATCCTGGCGACACAGGAAACTTTCCTGACTTAGGCGAAGCGAAATTAAAGAAAGCTTCGAAATGTATATTTGGAAATGAATTTGAGAATTTTTAAGTAATTAACTTGATGTAAATGAGTTTAATTATACCTACAAGTAATTATAAATGTTTGTTTTATTTTTTAGCTTTTGATTCTGCACAAAATGTAAGGTTGTTAGTTATATTTACAGCGCCAGATTTTTAACGAGTTTTTATTTTACATTTATAAATATAAATGTGCAGAATACATTCATCTTATGTACAATATAGACTTAAACAATAATGTAGATTAATTCGAACGTTACCTTATCAATTGACTATCACTATTGTCAGACTAAAATTATCAATAAAGCATGTTACAAATGATCGTAATAATAAAAACTATAAAGAAGGATTTGCGCTACAAATCTTGCAAAATTACATTTTGATACCTCGCATGGTGCGGTTTCACCAAATTGTCTCACATCAACAATGAAAAAAGCATATCGTAAAAATTCTTCCTTATCTAACCTATATATATTAAAAAAATATAAACGACTATAAACAGAATTCTGAAATAGATTTTCATTTTTCTATTAGTTTCAATTATGTTCAGGTATTTCGCGCTCTTGAATATCCAGCTGAATTGGCAAAACAGGGATATCTCAGGGATCGTCTTCTGACGGAAAGGTGGAATCTCATACGTGTGGTTGCTGATTATAATATTAATGGAACTGAAGATGTTAGCTTAGAAAAAGTACTTAGTGATCAACTAGCTGTTTATGAAAAGGTAAGTTTAATAAGTATTTTTGTGAACTACCATGTATTTGGTTATTACTCTGACTTCAAAATCATCACCATTATCACCTATTAACGGCCTACAGGGCCAGGCCTCCCTGACCTACTCCGAGAGAAAAAGTAAGAGGACAAACAGGGTAGTAGGTCTAGAATTAAAAATCTTTAGAATTTAACAGAACCTCTGAACTGTTTCAATTATTACTGCTAACTACTTTTTAAGCGGTTTTACTTTGAGTATAACTAACTACACTCACCGGCATATTTAGCGAAACATAAAAAAAAGGTTTGATATCAGTATCATATAAGGTTGCTGGCTGGTTTACACGTCATTTAATAAAAAAAAGAAATATTTTAAAATTAAGAAATCAACTGAACATCACATTTTATGTAATTGTTTTAATTTTATTCAAATACACCTTATCTGGAGCGAACTTCGAGTGTTTCTTCCTTCTGAGTTTGATTTAAAATTTCATTGAAATACTGTTTTTTGTTAGTTTTTTTTAATCGCGTATCTTTCTGGGGTGTAGTTTCTGGAGTGTGTAATGTACCATTTTTCACAAATAGCCTTTACTCGCAAAATCTGTTCTTAATGTGATCTCATTTTAAGAAAAACAAATGAAACTATAAATACCGAAATAAGAACAATTATGGACCTTTTTATGTTCCGCTAAATATGCCGGTGTGTTTATGTTGAAACTAAGTAGCTTCAACTATAAATAGCAAATTATATTGTTACACTATTTGCTATTTAATGTAACATGGTGGAAAACATTTCATAGCTATAAATATATTGTAACCGGATATTTAACAACATAAATTGTAACATAGTCCAAGAAATCGTAAGTATAACATAATGTGTTATAACAATTCTATAAGCGATACGGGTTAATACATCCGGTTTCATGGTGTTTTCGTAGATATTTGTAGGATTAGATGTTACTATTGATTGTAGGTTCAAATTTATGCCTTTTTTAGATCTTAGAAGACGCATCTGGTAGCGGTATCGCATTAGACATAGAAAATAATTTCCCTCCACTAGAAGAGAAATGGAGTATATTGCAAGCTGTTTTCTTCTCATCGACAGTGCTGACCACAATAGGTGTGTAAGACCATGTAAGCAAACAACATGTATACTTGTTTGATACATAAAAATTACTAATTTATAAAATTAGACTTTAGATAACTCTACATTCCTAATCTCCGAATGAGTCAATTTCTTAATAGGAATCTTTATTATTGTGATATTGTTTTAACAACTTTGATTTAGAATTAAGGTTACATCCTTTTTGTCTGAAAACATTAAAAAGTGCAAATATGAAATCTTATTTAATTAACTTTATTTAATTACCATAAGCATTTTACATGTCTCTTTATTCAGGTGTCTTCAATAAGTGGTTGTGTTTCATCGCTAATGTTGATTATTCTTTCAGGATATGGCAATATTGTACCAGAAACATTCTGGGGGAGATTATTTTGTATTGCATACGCCCTTATTGGGATTCCATTAACCCTAACTGTGATAGCCGATCTTGGCAGAGTGTTTGCAACCGTTGTGTCTGTTGTAGCTAAACAATTGCCTACAATGCCGAGTAAGTTCTATAAATAATTATTGTTTTTTCACTCAAGTAGATTAAGTAGGAGATTGAAATTAGGCATTATTTTTTAAGCAAATATTGGGGTAGTTCCCAAGTATACAAATGTTTTTATCCTTAGCTCTAGTTTAGATTATATGTTACTCAATATTAAGTATAATCGACCTTAATAAATCGTCTATATTCTGTTTAATACTTTTATAATAACATAAGCGCGAAGAAATAGAAGCCTCCGAAATCCATTTATCATGTAGTTAATTTAAGTTTAACCCAAAGTCATACATGTTACAAGTAAGTTTGTTTATTTCTCTTGAGTCTTGAATCCTGCGATATTGAGTCTTAAATAGGTCAACTACAAAATAAGTTACTACGGTATGTGTTGAGTTAATTAATAATAATATTCTTCCTCATACATGAACGTTGTCAAAGCTAACAAAAGCTGTTTGGAAGGGTGCATTTAAATTAGCTATGTTATGTTACTGGAATAAAGGTTTAACTTTTTGTCGTGATATACAACTTAGGTGTTATGATTACAACTAAGAATGATGTTAGAGACACCTCTTTAAATTTATTTTCAGTATTTGTTTCTTGTATGTAGAATGGTGTAACCGACTGTCGGAATCTAACCCGGCGGGCCAGAGATCTCTCTACGCGTTTTGGGCAGTGTGTTTCTTGTTCGTGTACCTGTCGGCCGGGGCCGGTTTGTTCAAGATGTGGGAGGACGATTGGACTTTCTATGATGGATTCTATTTCTGTTTTATAACGATGACTACTATTGGATTTGGAGATCTCGTTCCAAGTAAGATATCTGTAATGACTCTTTTCTTAGAGAAGTAGTTGTTTGTTTTATACGTTCATTTATGTTGGAAGCTTTTTGCTCTTTAACTGTGAGTCCAGTTCTTTTTAGTATTTTTTGAAACCTTTTCTATTGTACAATGAATTCATTACTGTGATAAATTACATTAAGACTATTTAGCGCTAATGGACGCTCGGAACTTACTTATTTCACATTTAATTGAATTTGTCTTTGAGAACTTTTTACTGAATTCCGATCTCACTGAAACAAAGCCTACGTGTTTTAGGACCAAGAAACGTTAATTTTTAAGATGTAATCGAGTTTTCTAATTTTTCAATAATTTTCATAAAGTATCAAAATTTTAAGTAGTAAAGTATGAAATTTTAGGAATTCTTAATGTGTAAATTAGTTAGAAACAACGTAGACTAGTTTAAGCATTTTTAACCTGAAATTAAAAAATTAATTCTATTTCCTACTATATATATAATACTAAATTTCCACTTACGGCCAAAGATTGTTGTAGAGTTGTTAGTGTTTAGTTGGAAATATTCCAATACTTGACAACAGAGGCGTAAAAATCAAGACTTACATTGTAATATACCTACCTACATACATAATTATATACTCGTACTGTCCTATTTAGTATATAAGAAGCAAGTAGAAAACGAATACAGAGCTTTTTTCTCCTGTAGAGCTACCGTACATAGACGCTAAAGTTGTTTTCTCTTACAGAAAGACCAAAGTACATGCTGCTATGCACTCTATACATCCTAATCGGGTTGGCATTGACTTCGACCATTATCGAGCTGGTCCGCAGACAGTACGCCAGATCTTGGCAACAGCTGCGGGCGTTGTCCGGGCCGCTGGCAGACACATTGAGAAGAATAGGCGACGCCGGCCGCGGAGTCGACGTGTCTGCGCTACATAACGACCTTAGGAAGGTCTTAACTGTCGTAAGTAAAGTTGCTGAAACGCTTGCGTAAGCCTTGACCCGTGGTTTTATTAAAATAGTTTTATTATTTTGTTAATCATTTAAGTTTCATCCATTGTTTACGGGACAGGGCGCCCCGTATTTGTTTTTTGTAATCTGACCCGTTTTTACATACGAATAGTTTTTATTCCAACTTATATGTTATTATTTTGTATGTTTTGTTTTAAATAATTCTTGGAGTTTACTTCTTAGGTACCAATTGGACAGTAAAATCAAGTACAGTGCTGTTTCGTGATATTCTAACATGTTTTCTCACTTCAAAAGCCTGTAAATGTAATATACACGTAGGTACTATTACGCAACGTGGTGTAGGTATTCAATATAATTAATCGATCTAATATAATATAAGCATTAAGTATCTATGATTAAATATACTCCTATGTACGAGTAGGTTATCTACAATGCTTCGACACTGTGTTAGTTTTTGTCCCCTCTATTATTATTATCGAATTTTGTATGATAGGCTTTAACAATTTGTGTCGGATGTAATATTTCATGCGTATACATCTTTATCAAAAGTTTTGTAGATTTAAAATATAAGTTAGTAATTTATATTTTACAACAAAATTAACTAAGAACTAAATATCTTATTAAGGAGTAAACTTCAATCAAACGTTTTTTAATCGAAAGATTTTTTGGGCGACGTAATATTTAGTTAAATTATAACTTAAATTATTTACTGTTAACATTGTTACAATATATACGTTTTATAATAAACATGACACTACGAATATAATGCTTATCATAATATTTCAATGCATACAAATAGTTATTAATGCCATGTTCTGTTTTATAAAAAAAGAAAAAGACGGAAGGCAAAGAGGGCCACGAGTTGGTAAGTGGTTACCGCTGAAAGCGCTTACAGGCATTTTATATTGCATATGCACTGCTATTGTGAGACATATATAAAGTCTCATGCGCCTGTAATCAACCATATTTTGACCATATTATTATTAAATATCATGTCTAATTTATACTTGGTAGGATTCTACTCTCATTGCTTCAATTTTATTATAAGAAATGTTTAGTTACAGTATCCAGGTATGAGCTTTCACACAAAAATGCCAATGAGCTTTCTTTTGTTATATGCCAGTAAAGTCACATTAGTAGGTAATAGGCTTATTTGTACCTGCTTTCGCCCCTCTGTTTCACAATTTCAATAATAAATCAAAAAGTCGCCAGCTCGACTCAGCTTAGCAAGGGGAAAAACACGGAAACAATGTAATTTATGTTCGTAAATGTGACGGTGTCCAAATAACTCTGCATTTCATAACTTTAACCACACAACTACTTACATATCAACATAAAATAACCATAACGGGGATAATAGTACCTACAGGAGGTATTTAATATTAGATTTTAACGAGTAAGGGTTTTAACGAGTAAGGGCAGTTTTAACATGGACGACTCATGGTAGGTAATGGAGAGTTCGGGTGAATCCAAGATGTTTTATAACTAAATCTTTAACTGTTAAGTTTTAACTGAAGGTTTTAGCCATTATTTCTCTCCCTTTTTGCAAAGACGTACCGCCAAAATTTAGAATTCTTCTATGATGCTGCATATAAACTCCTCAAGTATAGATAGGTATAGAGTTTAAATAAATATCAAGTTATTTTGATTTTAGTTTTATTTAGATTTTACTTAAACTTCGACTTATGGTTAGATAAACAAAATTTAATCTTGTACGAAAGCGAGACGAAAGCTGAAAAGATGTTTACACCTACACTTTTTAATCCCGACATAAAACCAAATGTCTATTTGCCACCAAATCCAAAGATGGCGCCGTTTTTATATAATCATGGAAAGATTTCCTGAGATAAAAGTATTTATTATACAGTGCGATTTATATTAAAATATAAATAAAAGTAAACAAAGGACCGATACGTGAAAGTGGTCGAGTATCACCTCTGTCCTTATCTCTCGTAAGCAAAATTGTTGTTAGTTTGTTAAGAAGGATTTATCTGTTTTCTTTCGTCCATGATTCAACTGACGTTAAATTACCACTGTCGGGAAAATTTTAACATTTTAATTTTATGTAACTACATAGGTACTATTAGGAAGATTATACAAAAAGGAAGAGTTTGTTTGTTTATACGGGCAAACTCCAATTGGATTGTAAACATTTTTTATATCATAGCCAAACATGATGCTACTCTACTGAACTACATACTCGTAGAAACATTTTCAATGTTGAAAATGTTTCTACGAGTGTTGAAAATGTACCTTACTCGGGATATACGCGGGCGAAACCGCGGAGCACAGCTATAATAAATAAATTGGAACGGACACATTTAAATTGTAACAGTTTAGACTGGCTGTGCATCGTAATGACACATGCATCAACAGATATTGAGTATTCAATAAGCGGCTTTTGAAGTGGCGTCGATCCGCGTCGAGATCAAAGTGTGCCTCGAATACTTGATTGATCAGTCCGTCGCCCGCCGACAGATATCCGTCTTCGTAAACACACGACCCGCCTCTTTGATGGCCAACTGAGATGAGAGATATCAGATCAATATGGGGAGAGATTGGTGCCTACGTGAGACTTCGAACAAATGCGTTCGGCAAGAGTTATGTACATACAGCGTACGAGGAAAAACATATCCGTGTTATTCGGTATCCTGGAAAATACGTAACTTGCTTGACTATTTTGGTAAAGTAACTTAACCTGATAGCATTTTAGTTTGGGTGGATGTTATAAAGGTTTTTTATTTTAACTAGGTGTGCTTACGCTTCGAGCAGATTTCGTAACATTTTATTATTAAGACAACACAAAACAAAGGTACTTGTAACTAATTAAAGTAACTAGAAGTACACATCTAATTAAGTAAGTGTTCTTTTTTGGATGGGGAGGTAAATATACGTACTCAGAGCACTAAGTTAGGTATATATCTATAACTATTTTCATTTAATTGAAATATAGAAAAAATAAAAATCATTTAAAATTATGCAGAATCATGCATTATAAATGCCACTTACAATGTAAAGGCACTTGTACTGATGGTAATCTTGGTATCAAGAATACCACGTACCTAATAAAAATAGTGTTATACACAAGTGCACATTTCTGGAAATAATCGTTTCACATAACATAATTATATAATACACATAGGTACCAATAGGTACAATAAAGCCAAGAACAAAGCTTACAATTAATTCTTATGATTATTGACACTGCGAAGTTAGAAGCGTTCAATATTGTGAACGAAGATATTTGGTAGCTGGGATTCCGCGAAAATTCAAGATATGCTTCATAAAAAAGATACAGTTATTTATATAGTATCTATCTGGCAGGCTGCAATTTACAGGAGATATGATTATACTGTACGTCACAATAATAGTAAATATTAATAAAATAGCTTGTATTGTAGTGTAATACTGCACTAATTATATTGTGTTGCTTGCATACGTAAGAATGAGGTCGACGAGTGCTTCAATGTCGCAATAGCAACCCTTTTAGTTTTAGTGCCTCATAAAACGCGTCGAATAGCACAATAATGGCTGAAATAAAACCGCCGGCCTTTTTTATTCTAAGCCTCAAATTTTGTTTTCTATCCACAATTGATTTATTTTATCAATTCCCAGCATTGACGGAGTAACGGGAAGCGTTAGTATCGCTTGGAATAAGACGAATGTTATGGTATATTTTTATAAGTTTCCGATGCGGTTATAAAAGTGCGTCAGTGTTTCTGTGGCCTTCGGTGGGATCTATACGACTGTTACGTGTCAATGCTGGTTGGGTGTTGCTACAACCTCCCGATTTAAAAATATTGTGAAATACATAAAAATATTTTGATATTGAATATAAAACGGCACTGGTGAAGTACTTCGTTGGTCCAGCGGATATTATGGTTCTAAAACACGAAGTCCTCGGTTCGAGCCCATTCTTGGCCTAAATATTGACCTTTTCATTATTCCAAGTCATTGCATTTCAGTAAAAATTATAATTTGGGAAATTTGATGGTAATACTCTTGCCTCGAAAAGCACGTTAAGTCGTCGGTTCCAGTCTCTATCAGTAACGTTTACATTGGAGCAGTGTGACAGGTCTCAGCTCCATTTCCAATAAAGAGGTGAGAATCTTTAGTGGCTGTAAATAGGCTGACAATGATGATGATGACGTGACATTAATTTCGGAAACCCACGATGTCTAATTTCCGTGGTTCTTATAAATGAAACATAATGTTGGTCGAACGACTCTGTAGTTAAACCACATCGTTTGGAGCTTTCGGCTTGCGTATAAAGTTGTCGCATTACACTGCGGTGGATTTAAACTTAGCTATTTATATGCTGAAAGTACTACGTATTTCTTTGTCTTCGAGTGTTCGAGCTTTCAAAGTTTTGTCTTAGTAGACCGTTGTTTTAATATATGAATTAAGACTAGCGATCTGTTTTTTGTAGCTTGATAATTTCTTATATTTTTTGTTAGGTTATTCAGGTTACATAATTGCGTATTAAGTTGTCCAATCAGACTCTGTGGTAGGTTTTAGCTTCGCCATTTTTGAGCAATAGTACCTATTCTTTGTCTTAATTGACCTTTCAAACTGTTCTTTTAGTAGACTGTTGTTTCAAGGTGTGAATTAAGAAGGCAGTGTTTCATTTGTTTTAGCTTTAGAACCTTTTATTTCTGTCCTACTTTTGTTTGATCGTTGAATTTCAATAACTGATTTATAAATTCTAGTTGTCATTTAGGCAAACAATTTGATCTTTACTTTTAATTAAGTTTTGATACAGCGTTGTATTTAACGTTGCTATAGAGAATTTGGTTAAACTTGGCACATAACCGAATCGCTTTGGCAACTGTTGCTAGGACAAACGTGTTCCACTTTTCGCACGACTAACTTAGAGTTACTCCGGCCGGGAAATAATAAAGACATAGTATCGTTGTAGTGAACTAACTTAATACATTTAAGTGTCTACGTGGTGGAGAATGGAAACGTGATTACAAAACTGAACCTCTAATTGCCAAGCTAATAGCTAACATAATAATGTAAGTAAGTACGTACAAATAGAACGATTACCTAGCTAATTCAAACATCCACAAATGAAACTTTTGGCTTCACGAAATCTGATTTTATTATTTTGCTCCCGTGTTTTTTTTACTTGGAAATATATTTACTTTGCTCAAGTTAGTTACTCGTATATTGTTCTGTTGATCTCATGGGGTAACGAAATTTTCGATTACACTGTGATGAAAAAAGAAATGGGTAATACAATTTTCCTTTATTGGTGTGTTTGTGAGAAATATATAAAATACTTATAACAACTTGGATAATATATAGTCCATGTGCCTACGATATTAAAATAACATAATGATTATAATAAATAAAATTGAACTAATAAAATACATATAAGTCTGTATTTGTAGGCTGTGTTTCTAGGTGATATCATTATATAGTAATTTATTATTTGATGTAGAGCTTAAAATTCTTCGAGCCTTTTTAGGTGGGATTATTAGCTAAATAAGGACTTATTTTCAGAATTATGCAGTATCATATATTACCTTAAATACAAGATTTAATGATTTGTCTATTGCTGTTTCATGCCTTTAATAGTTAGGTATTCGTCTTCAAACTATTGAGTAAAAGGTGTTTTTTGAGAGTTGGATTATTTCTGGCCTAAAAATATTTAGTAAGGTTTCTAGAGTGATTACGAAAATAGAGAAGTTTAACTTTGCAAATATTTATTAAAACAGTTTTGTAAGCTGCAAAATTGTTTAAGACGTCGTTTATTTGACTTTCTATCTTTGTGTTAAGTTACTAATAGCAAATAGACGTATGCAAAAACTACTTTGGTTAATTCTTTAATTTTCCTCGCAAAGCGTATTATTAATGATAAACTCTGATATTTATGACAATTAATAAAACTTTTAATTATTTTCAATAACACCTGCACGTTGTTCCAGGTCACCATGCCCAGGCTGGGTAGAGATGGTATGGGTGAGAAGCGTCAGCTGGAATGGGAGGCAGCTGTTGAAGCCGTTATTAGGGACATCACAAGCCCTATATCGCCGCAACCAAAACCGCCTATAGTTCAAATTGTGATATACGAGTCATCTGTGTAACTCAACGTAGTTTTATATTAACTTTATAAAATTCTTTAGAATAATTCTGCAATGGAGTTAAATTAAAGATTTTTTGGTTTTCAAAATTAAAAACACTCTAAAAAAGAATTAAATTCCATTCCACGATTAAATTAAACACTCCATCTAACTGATTTTATAATGATCAAAAAGCACTCATCTACAGGCTATCTTCAAGTTTTTAATACTAGATGGATAAGTTTTTGGCAAGCGTTTGAAGCTACAAAAAAAGCTTATTTTTCTGATCGCTGTATCCGTTATAATGAGATTACTGCAGTGGCATCGGGTGCTGGGCGAGTGCGGAAGCTTTTCCCAAAAGCTCTATAGCTTGAAGATCAAAGTTCGGCATGGCTTTGATAGCAATATTAGCTACCTACGTAATTACCATTTTTCTATCACCTAAAGTTTTTGTGATATAGGTATGTATCTATAGTATTTCTAATAGTGTTTATTATATAGGTGTAGCCGAAAATACGTCTTTCACAGACCGTGACCGTGGCTTACGGTCCGCCGGATGTGACAGTCAGTTGGCTGATTCCTAGAGATTGATTGATGACTCTTTGAAGTTTCGAATTTAAAATTAATTCTGCTTAAAGATTACGTTTTACTGTCTACAGTCTGTTGTGTTCATGTCTACTACGTTACCAATTGGTATGAACGAAGGATTTATATATTCTCTATCATTATCATTTGGCAAGCGCATTCCATCATGGCTTGTGAATTGCTACGTATTTCTACCAACTCTGTTATTGTTAAAAATAAATTTTTTTGGACAAAAAATAGAACCGACACAAAACGCACTAAAAAGTAAAAAATAACTGCGGCATTTAATTGCTTTAATTTACTTTCGTCGGTATTTTTTGTTAAAACATTTTATTTCTTACTTTTTAGTGATCTATCGACACGTAACCTAGTCGTATTATACTCTCATAGTATATTATATGGCACTAGTAGCCAAAAAACTACCGATACTTACACAAAAAACGAAATCGCTGCAAGTGTGCCTATAAAATTTGAGGAGTTCCTTAATTTTTCCAGGATATCATCATCAGATCCTAACATGATGACTATGGGACCATATTGGAAGTGTGTCCTTCCTAATGAAAAAAGAATTATCGAAATCGCTCGACTCTGTAAAAAGTTATGCGTGGTCATACATAAAAAAAAATAATATACGTGTCGAATTGAGAACCTCCTCCGTTTTTTTTCGTCGGTTTAAAAAGAGTGATTATACCGGTTATTTTAATTGTAAGAGTGCGACATTCACTTGTGTTAACTTATAACTAATTTGTTACTATAATCTGTCATTATTGCTATATGTTTAAGTTTGAGTTTTTCTGCATTAATACATATAATCTTGAGGTATATGATACGGGCTATAATTATAAACGCTTAAAAAGCTATAAACAAATTAAAACTTTTCAATATATCAGTGAATAACTAACTGTTCATTGCAATAACACTTGATCCTGATTGTAAATGCAAATACACAACAAACTATTATTAGAACTGTTGATGAGTACACAGTAACATATTTAAAGAGAGGTATAAGTATTCTCTATTAGTAATAGAAATTACTCTGAAATGGCTGATTCATCAGGAAAACAAACAACACATCTCTATTTATTTTCTTTGTGCAATAGTGAATCTAAATAAATTATCTTATAGACAAACTAAAAACGAATATGAATTTGTTTGCTTCAATCGTTTTTCAAACACTCACTTTCTTGTTTAATATAGTTCTTAGATATTTCTACTCTTAATACTGTCATCAAATTAGCTCCATGTTACCGCATAAAATTAAAAAAAAAAATCAAAATCATTTATTTCAAGTAGGCTGTTATACAAGCACTTTTGAAACGTTAAGTCTGTCAGTACGTAGTGACTCTACCACCGGCTCGGAAGGCAGATCCTGGGGAGAACTAGCAAGAAACTCAGCAGTTGCTCTTTTTAAAGATCAATGTTACAATTTGTATTGTAAAAATTATGATTTTGGTTATCCCGTCTTGTGTGTAGCAAGAACGGCTGATTGCTTCCAAGTATATTTGTCGTTAATAAAGTCATTAATTTTATAATAAAACCTTTACTTAGTAAATGGCTTTTAACACATTTTGGGATGAGATTATAAAATCGTATACTAAGTCCCACAAATAATTTTTGCACTCTGCTCAAGCGCAGTACCGGGGAAACTAATTTACGATACATACTCACCGAAAATTCGCTGGTATACCATTTTTAAGTCCAATTGAATGTCAAAAAGTGGTTTTAATTAATTCTTAAAGATTTGACCCACACGTACTAGTTACTCTGGTACGTATGGGTCAAATCTTGTAATTTCTGTTTCCTTCCAAATAAATACAATGTCTTCAATATCTTAATTTTCGTATAAGATGGTATCAACGTGTCGTATCGACGACGGGGTCGACAATCCGCGTGACAATTCGGCATTAGTTCCGTTTTATCGCTTAAAGGTCGCGGCGGCGGCGTTGCGAGGGGAAATAAATTCGTTAATCCATACCTAATAGTCGTTATATTAACGCAGGCTTTCTACCGCGGAATAAGAAAATTTTACAGTCTTTCTTAGTTACTGTGTGTTATATAAACCCTGTATTGTTATAAGTTTAGCTAGAGTATCTACCAGTGAGCACTTAACGAACGTCAAAAATAAACTTAGAAATAAAATGAAACTAGAAATAAAATCTGTACATTTATATATCATGCAAAATATTTGTACTTTGTACGTTACCTTTAATACGACTTTACTGTCTTACTTACCTTAAAACATTTTAGCCAAGGATTATATTTTAAGTTTATGTAACAAAAATATGATTGTATGAGTTATACGTAATGTTGCAAAAGCAACTATGTACCTAAGTATTTAAATTATGTAAAGTTGGACAATATCAATATCGGAGTCTGGAAGTTGGCGGTGCTACACCCCCGTGCCTCGGAGAGCACGTTAAGCCGTCGGTCCTGGTCACTGTCATCAACATCTGATAGTGATCGTTAATAAATGAAACATTATCATCCTAAGCCCGCCAACCCGCATTGGAGCAGCGTGTTGGGTGTACGCTCCATATCCCCTCTCCTGTAAGGAGGGAGGCCTGGCCCTGTAGTGGGCCGTTAATAGGCTAATAATGATAATGATGAACAGTATCACGTAATACGAGTAGGTTTTCTAGTTACCTAAAATACGGCTTATTGGTTATAAACCGCCTCGTTAGTCTCGTGGTCAGCCAATGGCTTTACTTCATATTGTGTAAATCTTCTTTATGTATTATTGCATAGTTATTACTAGCGGCATGTAAGTCTAGCGCTGAACGAAACGTAGAAGGGATGGCTGCGCATCGGTACCGTCGCGTACGCAATACAATATTTACTTTAATTACCTAATTAATAGCTAAATCATGTTACGACATCGTTTTAATCTGTATGTGTGGTGTGTGTGTGGGTGCGTGCATACGTGTGTGTGTATGTGTTTGTGTATGTTACGTGCGTGTTTGTGCTTATATATGTTATAGTTTATAGTTCTAATTTCCAAAGATTTCGTATTACTTAAGACATAATAATATAGTATAGATAGTTACCGTAAATGAATAAATAAATTTTGAAAAGCTTACGGGGAGTAGAAAAATAAAACATTATTATACTGTCAATTATTTATGTTAGATATAAGACTAGTCTAATCTGAATCAGGCAATGGTAACACGCCTGGCGTCGCAAAACGGTATTTCTTCTAGGTATATTATTCCCTTTAAATTCATAAACAAACTTTAAAAAACAACAAAATATATATTATATTTAACAAACCAACTGAAAATTAACAATAATAACAATGCAACTCAGAGCGAGACTGTACACTGGAAGTCCGCGGTGCGTCGTTTCGGTGCGGGGGACGGAATGCGACTGGTGAGCCAATCACCGGTACGTACGCCCGCCCTTCATTCCTCAAGCTCCCCCATGATACCTAAATTTTTACTTCTGCGCAATAACGGTCAGCGCTAGAGTTTCGTGCCGCTACTTGTACCTATTTCAATATTTTAAACATGAGGTATTTCAATGTTTTTACTTAACTTTAATTAATTTTAGTTTTCACTGTTCCACGTAATTGTAAGCATACTTTTATAAAAAGTTTGATAAAAAATACTTACAAACTCTATTGCTAGAAATGCTAATAAATGATTTGAATTTTGTTTTCAATGTTTTTATACTAGCTACCTACAATTCTACAGTTCTACAGTTATGGCACTTCAACCAGAGAGGTTGGGTTCGATTTCCAATGGTTGAACTCTTGATTATTTTTACCGTTATATTAATACTGCAGCAGAGCAACGCTGAGTAACGTGACGGTTTGAAACTAAACTTTAACTTTTATTAGAACCGCAGCGCAGTTTTATATCTTACGAATTAACGCCAGGAAGAAAACGACATCCCATATATACTACTCTTGGTGACTAAGATCACAACTGTCATATTATTCTGAAGGAAATATAAAAAATTGGTTGTCTGTAAAGTCGGTTTACTGACGATAGTTGAACGTGACAATGTCTTAAGAAAATACTGATGGAATGGTAGCATTTAATTGGTTATTAAAATTTTTAATTTAAGTATATTTTTATAAATATTAATTTAAATTAATAAAATAATTGATTTTGATTTTATAAATTTATATTTTAAATTTAAATTAAATATATTAATTTTTAATTTAAAATTAATATATTTAATAGACGGATGTCGAACGCTGCCGAACGCAAAGGCCGATTGTGCTTCTTTGTCGCTCGTTCTGCGCTCTCACTTGCACTTCAAGCCTTACATGGAACGCCTCAAAGCGAGGTAACGACGCATGACGTCATGTTTTTTCGTGCGTGCAGCCGGCTCTATCGAATTATAAGACGTTGTCACGTCAAAAGAATTACACATTATGCCTTTGAGCCTGACATCTGAATATTTGTGACCTATATCCCAAAGCTACCGTACTACTGTACGTCGATTCTTGAAAAAAATACATCGTAAGAACATCTCGCATACATCTCGTCTGTTGTGTCACTTCCAGTTCAACTGTCTATTTAATATGGCAAAATGGCATTGGAGAATACAGATTTCTGTTACAACCGCTTAACAACCGTGGTACATCGGCTTCAAAACTGACGTTTTTTTCAGGAATCGACAAATTGTGGTTGGAGTATGAGGTGACAAACTTGCAACTTTTATAAAATGACTAAGGTCTGCTCATCACAGGCTCTCATTCTATAAATGCGCTTTTTACTTTCAGTTGAAAAAGGAATAATTTATTTTTTTAGATGGTTTGATTGTATGGAAACAATAAAGCATTATATTGCAATACGATACCTGGTTAATTGAGCTTTGCTCGGTATGTTTTTTATGTAAATTATATTTACATGTGCTTTAATTTAACAACGCCATCTAATGTAGTAGGTCTAGTATTACTGTGGCGGTACAGTTTTTATTGCATAAAAACATCATTGTCTAAAAATGAAACCCAGCTAGAACGATCGATAGATATTTTTATTTGCCAATATTTTGATTCAGTTGCATGTACTGTGACCACGGTGGAATTGAAAGCTGCTGCGAAACTCTAAAATAAAGTCAAGGGCAGAAACGATACACCTTCTTTCTTGAACAAGACTGAGATTGGATCGTCCAACTTAATAATATTGACTAATAAAAGTCTCATCGTCTTATTGTTGTATGTATCCGTTTAAATATATTATTATTTTATACATGGTTACTTTAGTTAGCCAAACCATAACATCCAACCAAGTTTTCGCCATCGTGGGTCATAACGAATAGCTGCGGCCAAAGTTCATCACTACATCAATAAATAAACACATTAAATTTCAATAACAACAGCTGGGCTGAACCCAGGAAATACTTGTTATAAAACAAGATATAGGCACAAACATTATACAGTTCAGAAAAAATGCGAAATACAGAACTGTACAGTGAAAATCAATATAGATTCCAGGAAATTAGTTGTATGTAATATTATATATAAGCTAGATCTGTGTTGCAACAGATTTTACGCTGTACCCAATTGTCGGAAACGTAAACAGGATTCTGAGAGTTGCGAATATAAAAACATATTTAGATATAAGTATGGTCAAAAAAAGACTTAAGTAGCTGTATAATATGAAGAGAGATTTACAAAATATTATTATTGGTATCAGAATATTGTAATACAAACTACCTTTATTGGGTATTTTAAGGTTTCTTTTTAAGACAAATAATTTGTAACATTAAATAAGTTTAAAGACACCAAGCTAGTCAATAACTCAGTGTTTATTCCGACATTCTTTTTTTTTATCGACTACAAGTTGGCCCTTGACTGCTATCACACCTGATGTTAAGTGATGATGCAATCTAAGATGGAAGTGGGCTAACTTGTGAGGAGTAGGATGAAATCCACACCCCTTCGGTTTCTACATGACATTGTACCGGAACGCTAAATCGCTTGGCGGTACGTCTTTGTCGGTAGGGTGGTAACTAGCCACGGCGAAAGCCTCCCAACAGCCAGACCAAGACAAATTGAGAAAAATCTCAATCTGCCCCGCCGGGAATCGAATCCGGGACCTCCATCTTATATATCCACGGCGCATACCACTACGCCACGGAGGTCGTCATTCATCTTAATCGATCGAGTCATCTGAAACTGTTTTACACAATGTCGTTTTACTAAAAACATCTTAGGTTTTACAGGGCGTAGCGAATTTCATACGCATCAGTTCCATGTTTGGCTATTTTTTTGTACGATCTTGAAAACTTATGGACCACCTAGTCCATAAGTTTTCAAGATTGGAAATCTTCTTGATTCAACATCAACTGGCTATGATGAATGGCTCCAAAAGAAGCTATGCACATGAATTAATGATAAAGCATTATGTAGGTAGATGGGTGGTATGAAA
Organism: Mycalesis mineus; assembly: GCA_034621355.1. Classification (NCBI taxonomy): domain Eukaryota; kingdom Metazoa; phylum Arthropoda; class Insecta; order Lepidoptera; family Nymphalidae; genus Mycalesis; species Mycalesis mineus. The sequence continues at coordinate 8,287,187 of CM067886.1, read as the reverse complement.
GCATCGGAGATTTTATTTGCTTTTTTGATAAAAGGTACTTAAATACATACTAACCTATTTGTAATATAGGTACTAACAGTATAGTTTCTACGTCTCAATCTATCGCATTCCGACACATTTCGGTACATGCGGGCTAACGCATTCGTACATCGTCTTTCGATTTTATAGTGCAATAAAATATATCCCAATGTTTGTGTAATATTTATAATTTATAGCGTAAACACTGCGCGGCGGTTCGGTTCGCGTAAGTGGCCAGCAAATGTACTATAGGCGAAGAGTTGGTGACTGCAAGTCTTGCGTCATTATTATCAAATATTTTTCTGACCAAGTTTTGTATAATGGTGATCATTCCAATACTTGTGTCATTAGATCAAAATGTTTTTGTATCAAAGCTTTGTAGAAACCTATAGGTGAAGAGCTGATCATTGCAACACTTGTGTCATTAGGTAAAGATATTTTTCTTACAAAGCTTTGTAGTATAAGCAAGAGCTGAATATTGCATTAAATGCGTCATTAGTACATAATTATTATAACTATTATTATATATATAATAACAAAGCTTACTAAAGAAGTACGCAGAATGTCTTCTACGTACACAAAAGTACTAGAAACGTTTTTAGTTTTCAACGTTTTAATAATTAGTAATTAATTATTGTCTATGATTACTATTGGCCACGATGTGATATCTTCTTTGTGTCTCTTTGTTGTATTCATGCCGTAATTATAAAACAGTATTGCGTTATGTGCGATTTAAAAGTAAAAAACAAAGAACCGGTAGCTGTAATTATACATCATCAAATAAACAAGATTTATACGTACATTTATCTTTAGATTCATTTTCCTTTTTTAACTCTATTACATATATATATATATATAGTATTACTTTCATCGGAGACGCTTTTAATATACATGACTGAGATTGTAACGGAAACGAATAAAATATATTTATTCAACTAGGCAATTTTAAAGTTGAAAATGAGAAAAAATGTATGTGACTGTGCTCTGTTCGTTGTAGCAAACGTTTATTTTTTATCACAAAAGCAACTAGCACAGTTGTATAAAATAAATTTTTAAACAATAAACAAGATTAAAACTTTTAAAAATTAAATTTTATTATTGGTAATCACTCATTAACATGAATCAAACGAGCCCAAGCTCGATGGATTTGTGGCGTTTCATTGCGGAGTTTCTATGGCCATCTTTATGTTTCAGAATCACACATTTCAGCCCAAACGGAAACTTATCCGGACTGAAATTTGCCTTAACTTAAATTTTTTTTACTTGCAAGATTTGATTAAAGACACTAGTACAGGTGAACAAAATAGAAGCTTGTATTATAGAATACTGTACTTGTTAGCTTGCTTCGAATCCTAGGTTGAGTCACGAAATAATTCTGAGTTTTTCATTATTTTATGAAATTTTCAGTACTTTCCGGAATCAGAAATTCGGTGGTGTTATACCCCCGTGCCTCGAAGAGCACGTTAACCTTTCGGTCCTGATCACTATGATCAACATCTGATAGTGATCGTTAACTAATGAAACATTATCACCCTAAGCCCGCTAATTCGCATTGGAGCAGCGTGGTGGGTCTACGCTCCCTCTCCGATAAAAGGGAGACCTTTCTCTGTAGAGTGCCCGTAATAGGCTGATAATGATGATGATGAATATAGAATACAGCGGGAGTAAGTGTCTAGTCCGCGTGTGTGGTAAAATCAACAGACAGACACTAACAAGCTTTGATTTGCGTGTATCATCAAATGTTACGACTGCGGAGGTGACGACAGGATTGACTGAACACACAGGTAGGTATATTTTCGGTCCAAACACCATTCTACATAATACATACACCCTATCTATTTAGTTGTGAGAGGCAGAATCAGAACTAGCGGAGTTAATGGACTTCGTACCATCTATCAACAATTTTCATACAAGACGATTTTGACGTTTTATAAATCGATGAAAGCCAGATGCATGCACGAAAAAGCATGATTTACTGTCACTTCCCGCTATGTAAGCGAGAGTGCGGAACAAGCGATAGGGCGTGTGACCTTGAATATTTTCTTATGACGTTGTCACGTAAAACGACCCATTTTTAATTCGATACGTATTTTTTTTATTATGTATGGCCACGCATAACTTTTTACAGAGTTGTCCGATTTTGATAATTCTTTTTTTATTAGAAAGGGCATACTGCCAAGGTGGTCCCATTGTCATCATGTTAGGATCGGATGATGATGTCCTGGGGAAATTGAAGGAGCTCTTCAAATTTTGGAGGCACGCTTACAGCGATTTCAGTTTTTGTTTCGGCATCGGTAGCTTTTTGGCTACTAGTGCCGTGTAATATACTATGACAGTATAGTACGAGTACGTTACGTGGCGATAAATCATTAAAAAGTAAGAAATAACTGTGTCATTTAGTTGCTTAAATTTACTTGCATATCTAGGAGTCGGTGCCAGCCAAGGTTTCTACTTTAAGGACGTTACCTAGAACCCACAAACTGCTTTACTACGTTAAATAAATGTTCCTTAAACTTGGCTGGCATCGACTTCATAGGTATGCTTAAGTAAATTAAAGCAACTATCAGCAAAATTTTTCTCAAGTTGTAACGTGAAAAAAAATTAAAAATAATTAGGATAGGGTGACGTTGTTAAAAAAAACTGATGTTGTTAATCAAATTCGTTAAGGTCACTTCATTACTGTAGCAGTACTTTCCGGGTAAACGTGAGAATAAATTTTCATCTGCCCTGTGTCTGTTTGTAATAACATATTAACAGCTTTTGACTAATTGCATATGAAAGTAAATACATACCTACGATATTTTCATCAAACAATTTTCAACAAATAATAGGACCGACTCAAAACACACTAAATAATAAACAATAACTGCGTCATTTAGTTGCTTTAATTTACTTAAGCATATCTATGAAGTCGGTGCCAGCCAATTTTAAGGAACATTCATTTAACGTGTAAAGCATTGTTTGTGGATTATAGGTAACGTCCTTAAAGTAGAAACCTTGGCTGGCACCGACTCATAGATATGCTTAAGTAAATTAAAGCAACTAAATGACGCAGTTATTTTTTACTTTTTAGTGCATTTTGAGCCGGTTCTATTTTTCGTTAAAAATTTTTATTTTTTACTTTTTAGTGATTTATTGACACGTAACCTACTCATATTATACTCTCATAGTATATTATACGGCACTAGTAGTCAAAAACCTACCGATACTTCCACAAAAACCGAAATCGCTGCAAGTGTGCCTATAAAAAGTTGCCCTAAAAATTTCGTCGGTTCGACAAAAGATTTTCCGGCTAATATTTGAAACTACTATTCAGTTTGTAAAAAAACATTTTTGTATTTAATAGCCATACTCGTGAGGTGGCATAGGCTATTTTGTATCCTGAAATTCCCACGGGAAAGATTACTACGCGAATTTAACCGCGGGATTACGCTAGGTATAAACTAAGAATCATAATAGCTGCAATTAAAGGTCGTTTCATAAATACATTTCCATTTATTACAACCATCAAAACGAGTCACGAGATACTTTGTTACAACTATTAGTTTGAATATTTCAATCTTGAATAATAAAACTAAATTTTAGGTGCACTGCAGTTCCGGTAGCTATTCGTAAATACCTACTAGTCCATTTGATATAGCAACGAAAATGATTCATAAATATCTACAGGCATCTGGTGTAGGGATAAACGTAAACAGAGAACAATGTAATGATTTCCCCAAGTCGACCGTATTCGGGTGGTAAAGTTAATAAATAGATAGGTAAGGAAGGTACGCAGAAATAGTGCTTTCTAACGGTACAAGGAAAACCACTCTAAAATAACAAATACTCTCCTGACGATATTTCTTTGCCTAAATAATGTTTAACGGTAGAAAAGGGTGCAAATGGGCAAGTGGGATTCACATCTCGTTTATAAGAAATTTGAAAATAATTTTGTTTCTGTGAGAGAGTTTTACACCCTTGTTTCCTCTTTATTTTTCTTGATTCAAAATCACTATCACTTCACTATTTATTATAGTTTCCGCCTATATAGTTTGAAAGTTCCCCACCGCGTTTGTCTGCCTGTCTGTTCGCGATAACCTTGAAGACTATCGAACAGACTACCAGGCGGTTATCACCTATAGATAGAGTGACCTGAGGAAAGTTTAGTACATGCTTTGTTTTTGTTTGTTGTAAAAAACCGACTGGGAGCTTTCACTGAAAACGCTGCCTAATCCCTCTGAGATATTACAAAACAATGTATGGAAGGATATTCCTCTTTTTAAAAATACTACAGAAAAGTGCGGGATAGCATTTATGTATCTTTTTAAGATAGCTTGCTATACTCAATCTTCCATTAAAAAATAGGTACGCGTTTATTTGGTGGTGTTGGAAAGGTGCATGACACTATACCTATGGCTCGCGGGCGGGATCGCAGACGTTAGCTAGAGTTAGTTCTATATAATAATATTTGTTTCAGGAAAATATGATAAAAAAACAAAAAGTATTTTAAAAGAAAGCATAACAAAAAGGTAAAATATCTTATCTTCTGGAAGAATCTTTCACCTAAAATCAGAATGCAGGGTCTTTGGCATAGAGCCAATCATACAAAAGTCCCGGCTTATACCCGTAAATTGAGTAAGTTAGGGGTATAAGACTTAACAGTCTCAATACCTACCTACCTACTATAGAATTGTATACTACTACTATACAAAGATTAAGAAAGCAAAAGATCGTATATTTCCTTACCACACTTGTACTCCTTATCGTTTGTGTAATTTATTCAGTCAATTTGCATGAATGAGGTGGCGTAAAAAGCCATTGCAATACGACAAAAAAGCGCATGCAATCACGCATAAAAATACTAGCTAGACGTTTTATAAATGCATATGATTACAGACCATAAAACGTTGCTAGAAAATCATAAACACTAGAAATTACGACTACGGCTTCTAGGATGTTAATAAGGATTTTAAATCCTTGGCGTGTTTAGTTTCAATTAGTATGTAGTTATTACACTATAGGTAAATATAATACACGTTGTTTGTAAAATAAGTTTTTTTTTAATCTTTTATTTATACTAAAGCCAAACTCGATTGAGAATGCTTGTCAACAAACAAATAAAAAATTAAGGTAGAAAATGCAACACATTTTATGCCTAATAAATTTAAAATTATGTTTTGTTATTTTAAAAAATCTTATTTAAAATTTGAATATATTAATTATTTTTAAGCTTACTTATCTAATTTCTTGTCATGAATTCGTCATTAACTAGTTAATTTAAAAAAATAGGTGTAAAATGACTAGTGATTTCTACCTTCATTTTTAATTTGTTTGTTGACAAGCATTCTCAATCGAGTTTGGCTTTAGTATAGACACTTCTCTTTAGTGATACCACAATGTTCGCGGAGGTATTGGGTAAGCACAGACACTTTTCTTGAATAAAGCACAAGAACTACAACTATTAAGGGAAAATTTCTCTTAGGCGTCTCTTGAGAGACTTGGATTTTTGCTTATTGAGACATGGGCACCAATGTGGTTTGTGTGATGAGTCTTGACACTCCCGTAACCTTATTTGGCGATCACTTCCGGTGTCTAAGAAGCTTGCTTTACAAGAGTAAGTATATTATTTTGTAAGTAACTATTACCTACTATTTCAGCAGTACATTACTATATTTGGTTGTTGTATCATTAGTTTCACTTTACTTAGTTCAGTTAACTTACATTTTAGAATCCTGTGTCGGATCAAGTAAAAGCTTTTAGTACAAGTATTAAAAGCCAGCTAAAGCATATAACGTTTAGTAATGAAATTACATAGTACATCTATACCATTTATTTATACCCATCCTCTTCATCAATCTTCTTTATTTATTACACAAACATGACAAAATATTAAGAGAATATACAATTATATGATACCAATTCTAACACTTCTTAACTTTGTTTTTATAGATTATGATCACTTGCTCTCTCACTGTTTTACTGTGTTAGATATATTTTTACAATCACTTTTATGAAATCGGTTAAGTGGGAGATAATGGTGTGCAGCATTTTCTGCAGTTCTGCCAACCAATCGCCTAGTGGGGCGACATCAGTTCAATGTAGCCAACTGTGCGCCCACAGATAACGCACATTTTCCATAGAGGATTTCACAGACGACTACACAGGCAATTTTCAAAAGCAGCCTCAGGGAAGAAATATAAATTTTAGATGCAGATAAGAGTTTTTGAAGATTGAATCCTGATGCTTTCATTTCATAGACGAATTACACGAATTACAGTGCGTGTAATTGCTTTATAAAAAATGTTCGCAAGCAATCTTTGGATGGGAGTGGTGAATCATCACTACAGACTGGAAAGAGGAGACCTTTACCCAGAACCTATACATAGAAGCTTAGAATATATTGATGAACGCAACGCGTCTAAACGTAAATGTCAGAAGAATGTATTGTAAGTTTAAATTGTTACGTAAATTTATTTTTGTACGAATTTAAATTTAGATGGAGGAAATAAATCTGTGTAAGAAGCTTGTGATCGGCAGGTGTAAAAACATCAAAGATATTTAGTGTTTTATTTAGTACAAACATTCAACACGAACTGTTTACGTTACTGAAACAAAGATAGAGGTGTGGCGCAAGCGACTACTGTACGAATCCTAAGCAGGGTTATTGATTTATTTGTTCAGTACATAAAAACTTCTTTAAAATATTTATATTTTCAGTTTCATATTGCTTAGAAGTTTCAAAATCTTATCATAACCCATATCCATGCCATTATTACTTATAGGTACCTATGTGATTTGAAGGGCACCATAGACAATGATCTATTAACCGCTATAATAGAGTAAGAGTGTTAGGTAGTGTAGATTTAGGAGCTTTAATCTCTGTTTCATTCTTGGAATTCTTATCATGAAAATGTTTTGGTAGGATGTTTCTTTATTCAATTGGTATTTATCTAAATTTATCATTTTTATTCATTCAATGATTTTTATAAATCAATTGTATCACTTCGTTTAATTGAACCTTTTGGACTATGCAGAAGTGTATTTCGCGTAAATTATACCTCGGAACTTTATTTTAAATTTGCAAATTTTCGATGTGGGAGCTATTTATTTTTATCTCAAGTAACGATAGTACGTGGGATGCAATAAAATACCTTTTTCGATCTATCACAACAAACATAATAAAACTCTGGAAGACATATGGCAAACTCTGTAAAGATATCTCTGCTATGTTTAAAAATGTGCATTGCGCATTTTGAAATTCACATTTTATTCCGAGATTTTTATTCGAGTCGATAAAATTGCAGAGAAATCATATTTTTATACGAGTAGGTAACTCTGTTCATATATTTGTTTTTAGAAGTATTAGATTATTTTTCGTTGTGAGTATGAAATAGGTATAAGTGATAGATGTAGAAAGCTTTAAGCTTATGACGCCCGTACTGAAAATGATCCTAAATTTAGTCGTAATCACAGATTCTAATTCAGCAAGACTCGTATATTTATTAATCTATCGTTGTAATGATAGATTTTAGATTTTTTAAAACACGGCTGATATTTATTAGGTGGTTTATATTGCTACTATTTTTGTTTAATATATTCCATGTGTATATCTGGAATCCTATTAACAATAACACGTTGACATTGGGTCTGTTAGATATTTTTTACTTAACTCTTGCACATTTTACCTTAGATAGTAACTGAACAAACTGCTGCGAGTTAATAGCTCTTTCACCCATTCATCGTAACTACTGTATTAACAGAGCAGTTCAATTAAGGTTAGCAGCGCTATCCTAAGAATACAGTGTTTATTTAGTTTTACGACTTGTCTGAGTGTAATCTTCATGTTTTGCATAACCTTTTAAAATTGTTTCTAGTTTTCAATGATATAAAATGTGACACGTATATTTTTTTTGATTTTTTTTGTATGACCACGCATAACTTTTTACAGAGTAGTCCGATTTTGATAATTCTTTTTTATTAGAAAGGGCATACTTCCAAGTTGGTCCCATCGTCATGTTATGACCTGATGATGATATCCTGGGAAAAAAACTCTTCAAATTTTATACGCACACTTGCAGCCATTTCAGTTTTTATGTAAGTGTCGGCAGCTTTTTGTCTACAAGTGCCGTATAGTATAGTACTATGAGAGTATAGTACGAGTATGTTACATGTCGATAAATCACTAAAATGTAAGAAATAAAAATGTTTAGTTTAGTGTTTAAGGAACATGTCCTTAAACATGCTGGCACCGACTTCAAAGATATGCTTAAGTAAATTAAAGCAACTAAATGACACTGTTATTTTTTACTTTTTAGTGCGTTAAGGGTCGGTTCTATTTTTTGTTAAAAGTTTTATAATAATAATTATTGTTTTGAAACGACCATGATAACAGATCATGTAAACCGTTTTATAGAGCAACAAATTTTGTAACTCTTACATTAGTAACTAGCAGGGGAGGGGGATTTCCCCCCCTTCATAATCATCATCATCATTATCAGTCGATAGACAAAAAATTGTAATTTTATTTTTATCCTAGTAGATATATGAAGGCTGCCTAGTAAAGGTACAAATTTAATCAATTATACGCGAAAATTTTTATAGACAGTAAATAGTGTGATGTATCGGGTATAAACTATGTAGGTATATAGATAGCTACAATTTCATAAACTCATTTTCGTGAACTTTGCACAACATTTTTTGCACACATGAGATTGATGGGGACACAATTTCGTTACAGTAGTGTCCCTAAAGTTCAAGGAAATTTACAGCTTCTTGGGAATTTGTCGCAGGCCGAATATATATTTTGACTGGAGTATATTATGTGCGTAATATAGACAATTTTATTTAACCTCTTTGTAAATAACAAACATTGTGTTTGATAAATAAATTAAAATGAAATTAATTGTAGGTACCTTATGAAATTATAAGGATAAAGAAATGCCTGGTCGGCTACCCATTAACAGCATCTCCGGTGTTGCATTAGTGATCATAGAAAACGTTCAGATGACGAATAGCCTTTTGCTAGTACTTAAAAAAAAAAAACATTTTAACAATATTTAAGACCAAATTTTAAATCATGGATAGGTAGGTACTTTTTATTACCTACTTAAAGCGCTCAAGCAATCTTTCCATGCGCAGATATTATGTAAAAGGCTGTTTATATGATTTAGATATCTGCTCCAGTTTACTCTGTAAAAGATCCAAAGAGGCCTCCCTTTGGTATATTTTCCAATGCAGTAAGATTTAAAATTCTACATTTTATAAAATGCTTATTTTCTTTTCGATGAAACATTATATCTAATACAAAATGGTGACAATGTATATTCGGTCTAAGTAGTATTTTAATAACACGATTACATTCGATTAAGTTAAATACACGTTATGTTTGAAAACTATGGTAAATAAACTGTTTTGTCTCAATCATTTCGATCGTAATTAGTTTAAAAGTCCCGAATACAGTATTAAGTAATTAAATAATTTGAAGCAATTACGACATTATTAGGAAAAGATAAAAAGAAGTTTCGGAAAGTATGCCTCTTCAATTGAACAATTAACTTGTAGAGGAAGGGAAGAAGGTATCAATAATGGCTGAAAATAGTTTAGAAACGGTATTATTCGCGCAAGCTATAAAGAGAGTCCAAACAAACTTGAAAATTTTAGACTTACAACTCGATGAGGGCAGCAGGAGGGAAAGTATTTGGAGAAATCTTCGATTTAAATGGCATTTTTGGTTCAATGTGTTACTTTTAAACATAGTTACAGTTGGAGAGACTGTTTGGATAGTAAAGGGAGTATCAACGGGTATATCTTTCATCGACTTATGTTACCAAGCACCTTGTCTAACTCTGTGCATTGTATGTAACATTCTATGCGCATATTTTGTTAAACATACACACAAAATCCTGGATCTAGTTACATCCATACGCGCCCTTCAATCTATGTCGACAGTTGTAGAAGAATCCGATGTGATGCTTTTAAAGAGTCAAGTCAAAATGTTTTACATGGTTGTGAATATCCTAACAGTCACAAAATGTCTAGCTATATCATCGTTCGGATTGATCCCGTTTGTGACTATGTGTTTATCTTACCATAGCACTGGTGAAGTGCAGCTTGTGTTGCCTTTCCTTGTAGTATATCCTTTTGATTCAACTGTTATTAATTTCTGGCCTATTGCTTATGTTCACCAGATATGGGCAGGTAAGCAAACTAGTATTTACTTATTTAAAACATGATAGAAAACGCAGAACAGACAGTGTAACGCTTCTACTTCTTAATTCCGTGATAGAAAATAATATTAATTACTTATTTTGCTTTACATGTACTCAATCGTTTGAGAAATACAGAACATTATCGTCACCTTGTAAAAAAATTATTGAACTTTTATTTTCGTCTGCTTTTGTTTAAAAATAGGCAAAATTGGGAAAATATCTAAAAGAGAGAGAGAACGCTCTGAAGAAAATGTATGAAATAATCCTTCTTATAATCATTCTCATCATCAGCCATCATGCATGGGCCTTTTTTAAGCAGTGCCAGCCATCTATTATTGGCTTTTTTACAATCCAGTGATCGTCGCTCCTTCTTATAATATAAGAAATATTTTTTATCAGTATATAATATATAAAATAATAATATTTTAGCTTTACTGGCATGCCTGATTCTATTGACACCAAGTTACCTCTGTTACGCGTGTTCTACATTTATAATTTTTCAATTTTATTTACTAAGAAATGATTTGAAGAAGATCATTCCGTACGAAAATAATTTAGACACGTATTATTTAAACGTGGAAATGAAGATTAACTTTAAGAAGATTATACACCGTCACAGAAAATTGATAAAGTAAGTCAACATATTTTATCCTTTTCATTTTGTGATATTTTTTATTATAGAAACTCTTGTATTAATAAACAGTCTATATCTCCTCTCCTATAACGGGTGCATCCTAGTAATACCCCATACTGTAGTTCTATAGAACTGTTGGGACATTTTCCGTGCTGTCAAATTATATCCCAATAGTTCTATATAGTACTGTAGTATAGTTTTTGCTCTTCACTTTACTTATACCATATAAATTATAAACTTAAAATTATTTTAATTGACATTTCATTTTGTTTTTAACAAAAAAATGTCCCATGCGACAAAAGCTAAGTTGTTAAAACCAAGTAGTAGTTATGTCTAAAAAAATATTCTCTTATTTTAGAAGTTACAGGGGGACACACATTTTACCACTTTGAAAGTATCTTTCGCGCAAAGTATTCAGTTCTTAAAAAAACTGTATTAAAAACCTCAATACCATTTTAAAGACGTTTTGTGCAATTTAAACAAAGCTGTATTCGATATAGTATGCTTATAGATACTCTCAAACTTAAGTGGACATTTATTATTGCAATCAAAAGAGATTGCATATTATACTTATAAAAACTATAGATATTTTATATGTAACGTACAAACAAGATGTTGATATCGACATTCCTTTAATTTTGTCCCATTAGTTCTATATAGAACTAACAACACTACACACACACTAATCACTAATATGATGTATCAACAGTTCTATAGAACTAAAGTTAGGGCGTACTACTGGGATGCACCCCCTATAACGAAGGAGGCCCTGTAGTGGGTTGTTAATAAGATGATAAAGAATGACTTGATGAATGAACTTATATATCCTAATAGAATAAAAAACTAGCTACTTATTCCAATTTTCTAACTCATGAAATATTTTAGGTGCGTGGATAAAATGAAAGAAGTATACTCTGAATCAAATTTATTCAACGCCGTAATCAGTTCAATTCTAATATGTTTCACCGGTTTTAACGCAATGGTAAGCAGATTTTTATTATATTAGGAGCTTGCTTCATGATTTAATATTTTATAAGGCTTATTTTTTGAAAAAATTAAACATAAAAACATAAAACAATTAGTGACTTAAATGAAGTTAAGAAAACGGCCTCAATTTTTCTTAAGTATTATTTAATTATCATCGCTTATCATTTAATTATACGCATCGCGTAATTTGGATAAGATGGCGCGTAGAGTTTAGTCAAGGGTGTGGGGTTGAATAAATTGTGGATCTTCTAACTTACATATTCGGATGAGCGCACAATCCAACACTACTTGCCCTAAAATTGGCTTACAAAAATGAAATGAAATTTTAGTGTTATCTTAAATAGGTATCTATCGTAATTAAATTTAGTTATTTACATAATCACGGTAAAGGTGTGTAATTAAAAAGTAAAATTGAATAAAATTTAATATAGTCTAGGCGATAAGTTGAAAATGATACAAAATAGAGATACTGCCATTAAAATTACGTGCGATAGCTCATTGGATCCGGAATGACGTCTAGAAAAATGTGCTAAAAGCGTGTATTAGCACATAAAAAATTGCAAAAGTTATAAACAATTAAAGATGAAAAAAAAATGGCATTTGGTTTTTTACCAATATTTCATAAACTATTAATATTTAAGAAATTTGAAAAAAAGATTCTGAAAGAGGAGGAAATTTCCAATAAAAAACTCCAACTCTCGGAACTCTATCTCCATTATTTATAATTTTAATTTAACGCTGAAGATAGGTCTACGCGTGACATTTTTAGGATGGGCGCGTGGCGTCAAAAGCGAGTACGGCGCATTAATTAATTTATTTAAAGTATTAAATATTTTTTTTTAATTTGAAAAAATTATGGTGTATTCTGAACACTATAAATAATTTATTCCCGTTGGAAATATTACTTAAAGTTAATTTTTCAACGAGTTAAACAATTGTTAACTAAGGAAATTTTCTCGAACTATCGTCTTAATTATAAGTGAAAAAAAATGTTTAAATAATGGTCGTAAAAAATTTTCGCTTCTTAGAGCCTTTCTTACATACATACTTAACAAGATCGTGCCATAAAAGTTAAAAAAATATTGATACTTTGTTTATAACAATTTTTTTACTTGAACAAAAACTTAAAAATCCGAGTAATGTTGTTAAAATTTTTTTTTTTATAAATCATCATATTATCGTTTTTTTATTAATACAAGATATTAATTAATTTGCAAAAAAATTTTTTCCCGCCATTTGTTGATAAATTTTTTATAAACAAATTGATTAAATCAATATTTTTAAAAAAATTGTTTTCACAACTTTATTACATCATAAATATTATGATTTAAAAAAAAAAACAACCGTATAACAACAACTTTTGTAACACGTGTTTTTTAAAAGTGCAATAAAAAAAATTAAAAAAAAAAATTTCTATACTCTGTTATATATGGTTGTTTTTGTTAATTTTAGAAGTTTTAGAAAAAAAATAAAAAAAAGTTGAAAATTTGTTTATAACAAATTGGTAAGTTAATAAACAATAGAATTGTTGATAAAAAAAAATTTTTTTTTGTTACTTTATAGAGGACTGTCAATTATGATTTTTAGAAAAAAATAATTATTTAAACAATAGAAATACAAAAAAAAACGATTATAAACAATTAGAAATTGTTATTAAGGAAAAATTTTTTTTTTAAATCATAATATTTATGATGTAATAAAGTTGTGAAAACAATTTTTTTAAAAATATTGATTTAATCAATTTGTTTATAAAAAATTTATCAACAAATGGCGGGAAAAAATTTTTTTGCAAATTAATTAATATCTTGTATTAATAAAAAAACGATAATATGATGATTTATAAAAAAAAAAAATTTTAACAACATTACTCGGATTTTTAAGTTTTTGTTCAAGTAAAAAAATTGTTATAAACAAAGTATCAATATTTTTTTAACTTTTATGGCACGATCTTGTTAAGTATGTATGTAAGAAAGGCTCTACGAAGCGAAAATTTTTTACGACCATTATTTAAACATTTTTTTTCACTTATAATTAAGACGATAGTTCGAGAAAATTTCCTTAGTTATCAATTGTTTAACTCGTTGAAAAATTAACTTTAAGTAAAATTTCCAACGGGAATAAATTATTTATAGTGTTCAGAATACACCATAATTTTTTCAAATTAAAAAAAAATATTTAATACTTTAAATAAATTAATTAATGCGCCGTACTCGCTTTTGACGCCACGCGCCCATCCTAAAAATGTCACGCGTAGACCTATCTTCAGCGTTAAATTAAAATTATAAATAATGGAGATAGAGTTCCGAGAGTTAGGAGTTTTTTATTGGAAATTTCCTCCTCTTTCAGAATCTTTTTTTCAAATTTCTTAAATATTAATAGTTTATGAAATATTGGTAAAAAACCAAATGCCATTTTTTTTTTCATCTTTAATTGTTTATAACTTTTGCAATTTTTTATGTGCTAATACACGCTTTTAGCACATTTTTCTAGACGTCATTCCGGATCCAATGAGCTATCGCACGTAATTTTAAGAGCAGTATCTCTATTTTGTACCATTTTCAACTTATCGCCTAGACTAATATACTTAACGATATTATGTATACCTATTGCTTTTTCAGACTATCGACGATTTAGCTCTAGCGGTGCCTTTCTTGCCGTTTCTGTTAATGGACTTGTTGCAGATATTTTTCATTTGTTATTATGGCGATATGATAATGAGATATGCAAGTATTCAAATTCAAAATCGTTTATTTCAAGTAGGCTTATGACAAGCACTTTTGATACGTCAAATTGGACTATTTGTAGTGACTCTACCACCGGCTCGGAAGGCAGGCCCTGTTGAGAAGAGCCGGCAAGAAACTCAACAGTTGCTCTTTTTATAATATTATCAATTTTACAATATTAAGTGTGTTGTTACATAAAGTTATTTATTTTACTACCTGTGTGAAGTTGAAAGCCTATCCAATTGCCTTTGAACATCTTTGTCATTTAAAAATTCATCGATAGTATAATAACCTTGACTCAGTAAGTGAGTTTTAATACATTGTTTAAACTTATGCAATGGCAGATCTAAAACTGAATTGGGCATCTTGTTGTAGAAGAGTACACCCAATCCTACGAAAGATTTTTGTACCTTTCGGAGGCGATAAGCTGATATGACTAACTTATGTCCATTTCTTTTTCTTGTAAAATCATATTTTATGTAAAGTCATATTTTTTTCATGTAAAATATTTGTTGACCAATATTTCCTATTTATTTATTTATTTAGCAACCACCGAGTTAGTCGTAAATACTGTGTTAAGAATAGACACGACTTTAGTTGACTGGACGGGGATCGAACCAATAATCTTTCGTTTAATTCTGGCCATTTAATTGTGAAGATATGTAGATGTAGATTAGGGTAGACATAAAATTATACTATGTATAGGTATTGTTTTTTTTACATTAAGTAATACAATTTTCAGAGTACCAGTATCAGTTACGCAGTATACGAATGCCAGTGGTACAGAGCAGAACCAGCAATTGTTAAGGATTTTCTTTTCCTATCGTTGAGGTTTAAATTTTTCTATTTATCTCATATTTTCCTGTATTATGAAGTTAAGCGTAAAATAGCAGCGCCAGCAAACGCTGCTTTTTTGTTTTGTGCGTAAAAATATGTTGATTTGTGATGAAACAAAACTTAAAAAACTACTGAATACAGATTAAAAACTTTTACACATGTTATATAATATTTTCTTTTTTGCAGAGCTCAAAAACCGTGCCATCTTACAGCGCTGCGATTTACTGATATTAGTCTGAAAACTTTTACCAGAGTAAGTCCCGAAGTTTTATAGAACAAAGGATTATTTTGTTCATTGCTGATATGGAAATACAAGTAAAAATATATTTTTTCTTATTTTCAGATATTAAGCACTTCCTGGTCATATTTTGCCCTACTGAAGTCCATGTATAGAAACTGAGTGATTTTTTTGCTTAAATATAGAATAGGAATACTATTGGGCTTATTGTAATTCTGCAAACCAATATTGTTTTAAGTATGAATAGTTTAGATAACTATAAACAATATCGTTTCATCATCATCATCATTATCAGCCTACTAACGGCCCACTACAGGGCCAGGCCTCCCTCCTTTTTAGGAGAGGGAATATGGAGCAAAGATCCATCACGCTGCTCCAATGCGGGTTGGCGGGCTTAGGGTGATATTGTTTCATTTTTTAGCGATCACCAACAGATGTTGATGACAGTGACCGGGACCGATGGCTTAACGTGCTCTCCGAGGCACGGGGGTGTAACACCACCAACTTCCCGACTCCGGACTTGGAATGTATTGAGAATTTCATAGAAGAATGAAAAACTCAGAATTATTCCGTGACCCGACCCAGGATTCGAACCCAGGACCTCGTGATCGAAGCCAGATCGGCTAACCACTAGACCGACGAGGCAGTCAATATCGTTTAATATTACTAAAACATAATATAATGTCTATTAAAATCAAAGCTCATGGACATGATTCATTCTTAAAATCATCTACGAAACACTTATTAAGATCATAAAGAAGTTATATCGTAAATATTTTGATGATCATTGTGAGAGTTAGTGATTAGCATAATTTATAGCACACTCCAGCGGTGCTAAGCGAAGGCAAATATAAACTGTTTAAAAATTATCTCGCGCCTCACGTGCTCATGAGAGTAAGTAGTATGGCGTCTAATTTAGATGCAAGTCATTAACGCCAGCTTGATGGATGTGTTTGTTTAATAACGCTTTGTTATAATTAATTGAGAAATAAATACTGCTGATAATATTAATTATGTGTTGATATTTCTTTCTTTGTATGTCCTTATGTTAACCTGTTGGAATTGTTTTATAATTAGGAATGGCATTCAGATAGCTACTGTCTTAATTAATTTTTAAACATATTTTTTTCTATACATTTATTTACAATTCATTTTAAAAATTTTAACAATGCTTATAATATGAGTAAAAAACTCTATTAAAAATTTATAAAAAATCCAGTTCGTTCGTTTGGGCGCGGGAGCCCAAGCAACCGTTGGTCAGGGCTCCAGAATGAGGAACCTCCTTACAATACGAGTCTTCTCAAAAATCACCGCCTTAATACAAGTTAAGCGAGATCTTCTTAAGATGTTGGTCGAATAACATGTTTTATTATTAATTTTAGCAGTAGGTAGTTACTTGAGATTTTTGTGATAGATTTTCCGGGGAAGTACTGCTGTCATGCTCTTTTCTGTCGTCAATCAGACTTAGGTAGTTGGACACACAATGTTTATAAGCATTGGTTTTTCACTTACTATCAGATGGGCTATCTACTTGGTCTTCAATTATAAATAGTAAAAACAATTAAATTCTGCCTTCCAAACCGGTGGTAGAATCACTACGTACTGACAGACAAATCATTTATTAAATGTGCTTGTACAACAACCTACTTTAAATAAATGATTTTAAATTTTTTTACAATTTATATAATTACGTGATGGTTGGTTGTAATTATACTACGAGATTTAGCGAGATTGCTTCGTTGTGATACTATCGATTGATTAATATTAGTTTACATCAAAGGCAGAGGGTGTGTTATCTGTAATTAGAAGGGCGTGTCTAAATTGCCGTAACAATATATCATGCGCACGTGAATCACTATGCTGTAATTGGAAACCTTAAGAGCATTTTCGCATGAGGCTGATTTACATTGCATATAAATTGCTCTGTTTTGTCGCCTCCACGCTTACGGAGCTACGTGTTTACTTTTTTTAGCATATTACATTCAACATAATTTATTATACCATTTACGCCTTTCATCATAGGTCAAGTGTCAAAATGAAGTTAGTTACACGAGAGGATTTGTTATTGTTCACCTAGTACCCTTTCGCATGTCTGAGGAATGCTTCAAAGTCTTATTGTCTGTTTGTCTGTCAGTCTTTTCGCGCTATTTATTTATTCCCTTAATACTCCCAAACTGCTTGGCTAAGTCTAAGGTGTGTCCTTAGCTATTTCCGATTGACCTAAGTTGAGGGTTTTATTACGGTAGAGTGCATTTGTTGTCATAGCTCAATTTATCAGGTGGCGTATAGGAATACCGTGGGGTTTTAGTCGGTAAGAGACCGACATAACGCTCTCGTTTCCCCTCCTTGGTGAGAAGGTAAGGTAGGTAAGGAGGTTGATGAAATTAAAATGAAGAAAAACCAAGTAAAGTTTTAATTTGCGCTATATATAATCCCATACTTTTCCTTTGTTTAGGTACTCTAAGAGATAATTTAAAAGCGTTGACGTTCCTTTAGGTTACAAATAAACACACGCCCGTCCTTTTACTTTACTACTAGGTACGTCCAAAGTCAAATAGTTTTCCCAAAATAGAATGATACCATTGAGCTGTCTAAGGATTACTTATTGATATAATGAGTGATACTCATGCAGTAAAAAATATCTCTCGTATTTAAATAAATCATATTATTTTGTCAACACTATTAAGCTTTGTAGATAAGGGCGGAATTAATTAAAATTATTCTATGTATTAGTATTCGTTTCTACACATTTTGTAATACAATTTTCAGAGTACCAGTATCAGTTACGCAGTGTACGAATGCCAGTGGTACAGAGCAGAACCAGCAATTGTCAAGGATTTTCTTTTCCTATCGTTGAGGTTTAAACTTTTCTATTTATCTCATATCTTCCTATATGAAGTTAAGCGTAAAATAGCAGCGCCAGCAAACGCTGCTTTTTTGTTTTGTGCGTAAAAATATGTTGATTTCTGATTAAACAAGACTTAAAAAACTACTGAATACAGATTAAAAACTATTACACATGTTATATAATATTTTCTTTTTTGCAGAGCTCAAAAACCGTGCCATCTTACAGCGCTGCGATTTACTGATATTAGTCTGAAAACTTTTACCAGAGTAAGTCCCGAAGTTTTATAGAACAAACTATTATTTTGTTCATTGCTGATATGGAAATACAAGTAAAAATATATATTTTCTTATTTTCAGATATTAAGCACTTCCTGGTCATATTTTGCCCTACTGAAGTCCATGTATAGAAACTGAGTGATTTTTTTTGCTTAAATAACTAACTATAAACAATATCGTTTTATCATCATCATCATTATCAGCCTATTAACGGTCCACTACAGGGCCAGGCTTCCCTCCTTATAGGAGAGGGGATATGGAGCGTAAACCCACCACGCTGCTCCAATGCGGGTTCGCGGGCTTAGGGTTATAATGTTTCATTTATTAACGATCACCAACAGATGTTGAAGACAGTGGCCGGGACCGACGGCTTAATGTTCTCTTCGAGGCACGGGGGTGTAACACCACCAACTTCCCGACTCCGGGCTTGGAATGTATTGAGAATTTCATAGAAGAAAGAAAAACTCAGAATTATTCCGTGACCCGACCCAGGAATCGAACCCAGGACCTCGTGATCGAAGCCAGACAGGCTAACCACTAGACCAACGAGGCAGTCAATATCTTTTAATATTACTAAAACATAATATTATGTCTATTTAAAATCAAAGCTCATGGACATGATTCATTTTTAAAATCATCTACGAAACACTTATTAAGATCATAAAGAAGTTATATCGTAAATATTTTGATGATCATTGTAGGAGATAGTGATTAGCATAATTTATAGCGCACTCCAGCGGTGCTAAGCGAAGGCAAATATAAACTGTTTAAAAATTATCTCGCGCCTCACGTGCTCATGAGAGTAAGGAAGAGTATGGCGTCTAATTTAGATGCAAGTCATTAACGCTGGCTTGATGAATGTGTTTGTTTAATAACGCTTTGTTATAATTAATTGAGAAATAAATACTGCTGATAATTTTAATCATGTGTTGATATTCCTTTATTTATATGTCCTTATGTTAACCTGTTGGAATTGTTTTATAATTCGGAATGGCATTCAGATAGCTACTGTCTTAATTAATTTTTAAACATATTTTTTTCTATACATTTATTTACAATTCATTTTAAAAATTTTAACAATGCTTATAATATGAGTAAAAAACTCTATTAAAAATTTATAAAAAATCCAGTTCGTTCGTTTGGGCGCGGGAGCCCAAGCAACCGTTGGTCAGGGCTCCAGAATGAGGAACCTCCTTACAATACGAGTCTTCTCAAAAATCACCGCCTTAATACAAGTTAAGCGAGATCTTCTTAAGATGTTGGTCGAATAACATGTTTTATTATTAATTTTAGCAGTAGGTAGTTACTTGAGATTTTTGTGATAGATTTTCCGGGGAAGTACTGCTGTCATGCTCTTTTCTGTCGTCAATCAGACTTAGGTAGTTGGACACACAATGTTTATAAGCATTGGTTTTTCACTTACTATCAGATGGGCTATCTACTTGGTCTTCAATTATAAATAGTAAAAACAATTAAATTCTGCCTTCCAAACCGGTGGTAGAATCACTACGTACTGACAGACAAATCATTTATTAAATGTGCTTGTACAACAACCTACTTTAAATAAATGATTTTAAATTTTTTTACAATTTATATAATTACGTGATGGTTGGTTGTAATTATACTACGAGATTTAGCGAGATTGCTTCGTTGTGATACTATCGATTGATTAATATTAGTTTACATCAAAGGCAGAGGGTGTGTTATCTGTAATTAGAAGGGCGTGTCTAAATTGCCGTAACAATATATCATGCGCACGTGAATCACTATGCTGTAATTGGAAACCTTAAGAGCATTTTCGCATGAGGCTGATTTACATTGCATATAAATTGCTCTGTTTTGTCGCCTCCACGCTTACGGAGCTACGTGTTTACTTTTTTTAGCATATTACATTCAACATAATTTATTATACCATTTACGCCTTTCATCATACGTCAAGTGTCAAAATGAAGTTAGTTACACGAGAGGATTTGTTATTGTTCACCTAGTACCCTTTCGCATGTCTGAGGAATGCTTCAAAGTCTTATTGTCTGTTTGTCTGTCAGTCTTTTCGCGCTATTTATTTATTCCCTTAATACTCCCAAACGGCTTGGCTAAGTCTAAGGTGTGTCCTTAGCTATTTCCGATTGACCTAAGTTGAGGGTTTTATTACGGTAGAGTGCATTTGTTGTCATAGCTCAATTTATCAGGTGGCGTATAGGAATACCGTGGGGTTTTAGTCGGTAAGAGACCGACATAACGCTCTCGTTTCCCCTCCTTGGTGAGAAGGTAAGGTAGGTAAGGAGGTTGATGAAATTAAAATGAAGAAAAACCAAGTAAAGTTTTAATTTGCGCTATATATAATCCCATACTTTTCCTTTGTTTAGGTACTCTAAGAGATAATTTAAAAGAGTTGACGTTCCTTTAGGTTACAAATAAACACACTCGCTCGTCCTTTTACTTACTACTAGGTACGTCCAAAGTCATATAGTCTTCCCAAAATAGAATGATACCATTGAGCTGTCTAAGGATTACTTATTGATATAATGATTGATACTCAAGCAGTAAAAAATATCTCTCGTATTTAAATAAATCATGGTTAATCCTAAATCGTTTGAGTTGCTCACGTCTGTCCATCATAACAATTTTGTAAGGAGGGCAATTTAACTAAGAGCGTCTGCTCTTATCTTGACGTAATAAGGTCACTGTTATTTAAGAATATGATTAACATACTGTCTTTGTTTGTACTCTATATGCTAATATTCATCCTCAACCACTAACAATTGGTGACGGAAGTGAAGATGACATTGTCATGGAGGACTTCGATAGTAAGGATGCCGAGATCAGGGGCCGGAGTGTAGTGGAATTGAGCAGGCAATCTGCGGAGAATGGAGAGCTAATCCTTGGCTACCCCCACGAGGCCATTCATAAACTTTAAGGCACTTTGTACGTGGATCAACTGTGCAGCAAGTGGCAACTATCAGTTATCTGTTATATCTAAGAACGTCATATGTATAGTAACTATAAAACCGCCAATCCGTCTATTGGGCTGTAAAAACTAATAAATGAGAAAAAAGAAGACTTAAAAGTTGATAGTTATCTCAACCAAAGCTGTTCTTTATTATTAGCACTTTATAGCTTCTTGTGTCTAGTGATGTAAGCCAAACGGTCATATTGTAACATGATTATGAAGTTTAAAAGATATATTAAAGAGGCCAATATATACTGATAGCGCTTTCACTCTGGCCGCTGAAGCCGAGAAACTTTTCCACAGGTCCGTGACTACTTTGCGATGACGTCCCTGACTCGCTCCTGATACCACTCATTGACCTTCTCAGGATAATTACCATCCAACCTGTCCAGATGTGTTTCCAAGCTACATGACCTTCCGGTAAGTACGAAGCCATTTACAGAAGAAACAACGAGAGTGATCCTCCTCCTCCTTTCCGTTTTCGTAACTTTTTTCTATGTATCTACATTAAAAATATATCTTTTCTTCGTAAGTAATAACAGATCTGTTAAGAAAAAAGAAAATATTTTCAAGGAAGCTTGTTGTACAATAAATAAGTGTACATTTAAATTTCCAAAGAGCCATTTATTTTAATTTAATACGGAGTGCGCTCATTTTGGGTCGACCATTAACCTCGGTCGCTTGATCCCTTAATCAAATCCTATTTTCCCGTAAATGAAGCGGTGAATTGAATGATATTGTACCTTTCTGAATAAATGGCTTAAAAAACGGGTACTTATTCAGAAGAATGAGAGGACACTGAACCTTTATTTAAATAAAAGCACAATGTTCTTTACTTATACTGGCTTTTGCACGTGGTTTTGCTTACGCAGTTTTTATCTATCTCTCGGAAACAGTACTTTTGTGTATGTCCTATATTAGGGCGAACTAGTGCAAATGAACGCAACACAATTGATTCTGTAGTAAAAGAATACCGAGAAATTGTTTTATTTTTAATTTGTAATATTAGTATGAATTATTATGACTCGGTATTTCTTCTTGAAACATTTCTCATTACCAGGTATTGAATTGAATAGACCTACTTTAAATTTCTATTTAACTAGGTGCCCCAACCTCATGTAAAATAGGAACAACTAAAAATGAAAAAGACACGAAAGATACTGGCAAATAAATTTCATTTTGATGACAATGGTTGGTAATAATATAAGCAGTTAATTAGTCAGTACCGACGGTGCGGCAGTCTCAGCCGTGTGCCAAATATTTAGGATTCCCGAAAGTGTACTCACAGACGGCAGTCACAGACAATAATAAAATAAACATCTCCAATGACCATTCATTGTACGAAGCAGTAAATTTGATGATTTACAGCGCACTCGAGATATCTTGAATGCTGTCGATTGTTGACTGCTAGGATATGATGAGCTTTTGACTTAAATATACTCCGGGAGGTCACAGACCTTTCTTATAGTAACCATAGAATAAATAATACAAGTCTCGTACGTTTCTGTAATAAAGTCGAACTGAAATAATAAACATTAATTTAACAAAATCTTTAAGGTAAACACACAGCGGTCCGCAGAGACGGTAGTAGGATGCTGGCGCTCTAGTAAATAAAAATCATCGGAAACTCTCGCCAACGTCGCGTCACAGACACCTTCCGTCCGATGTGTAGAAAAATTTGTAAGAAAATAAAAATCTAAACACATAAGACTGCACTGCTGAATCGGGAATTTTATGAAGCACGATTTCATGACGTAAAAGCTGTAAAGATAAGCTTCAATAGTTCTACGGTTATGGAGCTAGATAAACCCGAGAGCATGTTGAACTATTGTGAAATCGCACCCAGTTTTTACGATTGATTGCAAAGGAAATTTAATTTTTTTTTAGGATTATATCTTTAAGACACAGTAATTAAAATACTTTTTAACAATGACCCCTTTTAAGTGAAACATGAGCTGTGTGAACTAAAGGCTGGGACTACTTCAACTATTTTTTAAATAATAACAATGATTAAAATTACGTGCAGTTTTCACCACGCCCGCGACGTAGGGTGGTTGTATTTTTTTAGCTTTTATTTGTGTTAGAGCACTATTTTAACATCATTAATCATAACATCTTAGTACGCGTCTACATATGCTAATGTTACATACACTCGACTTACTTAGTTAGTCTAGCAAGCACTTTATATTATAAATAATGTTTTTATTGCTTATCTAAAAGTTTCCGTGGCCCATTAGTCTAGTCTCAGATTTTGTCGATGTACTGAAAATTCACAATGTGTGCAATGTATTCAGCTTAAGATTATTATTTTGTCTGAATTTCTTTTATTAAGTGTTATTTTTTTTTTTTTTATTAGGAAAGAATACAATAAGGAACTTAAGCTAACTTATCCTAATAACTATACAAATCATACCCACGTGGAATGGTGGCATTGCTCTTATTTATTTATTTATAAAATATATTTTTTCATTTTAAAATGCTTGTATAAAAATAATATATAAAAAAACGTTATTAAAAATGTTACATTTTTAATATGTTAAAAAGGTACAAAAAGTACAGTCTACCTGTCCTCGAGGGTATATATGAAAATAAGTTCTTCTAAGAAATTTCTGTTCATTCTTAGTCGATCCCGGTTATTATTTATTACCATTGAGTTCTGTGATCTTTACAAGAGTAAAAAATTAGCATCCTACGCCCACCAACTCAAAGGAATGGGTCGGAACACCATGCATAAAGGGTAGACTGGGCCTGTAGTTGGTTGCTTAAAATAATACCCTGATAACATAATAGTTATATTTCTTTCTTGCTGAAAGTTGTACTTAAAGATTTTCTCTACATTTTATAACAGCCGCTGCGTTCAATTAAGCGCTGTACGAGCGAATCTCGGAATTTATTACGGCTCCAAAACATAATGTATTTATTATTCACGTAAAATATGAGCCGTGGACCCGTCATGAATATAATCTTGTTATGATTCGTTTTTCCCTCGGAACAAAGAATTTTTGTTTTCTGTTATTATGTTTATGCAATTAGTAGTTGGATTTATTAGAATGTTGTTGTTTGAATTATGTATGAATACAATGTTATAACATTACGCAAGTGATGCCTGCTCATGTCCTATTGGATTGACGTCGATTTTTGGAAATTCATTTTCCATTTATTTTGCTATTATCGTGGAAATTTCGACGAATCCAAGCGACAAAGTCAGATTTCAGATTCAACTGAAAATCCTCAACCGGAAAACCGGAACATCATCAGGAGATGTTTATTCTACTATGGTTATTCGAAAGACGTAATAGTCAGTTTTTCGCAGAAAATAGCAAATTGAAAAATATATTAACTAGGTATTTTTTGTATTGCAATGTTAGATACAATCTAAAATTATTTTGCCTACTATACTAAAGTCAAACTCGATTGAGAATGCTTGTCAACAAACAAATATAAAATGAAAGTAGAAAATGCCTAATAACTCATTTTATGCCTAATAAATTTAAAATTATGTTTTGTTATTTTAAAAAATCTTATTTAAAAGATATTGAATATATTAATTAGTTTTAAGCTTACTAATCTAATTTATTGTCATGAATTCGTTATTAACAAGTTAATTTAAAAAATTAGAAGTAAAATGACTAGTGATTTCTACCTTCATTTTTAATTTGTTTGTTGACAAGCATTCTCAAACGAGTTTGGCTTTAGTATAGTTATGATATTTCTATTAATTCGGATGCTCTACAAAATACTACTGGATGTATTGACCTGAATATTTGTATTCATATAGGTGAATACTACTCGTATAATTTAAAACCCTATTGTGGTCCGTTTACATGTATAATTAGTCTTGGCCATGAGACAAAATATTCATATTTTAATTTTATTCTAACAAATAAAATTATTTAGTAATTTTAAATAAGTTTAATTTTTACCTCCTACAGATATTTATATTTCACTCATTTATTTATTTATTTTTAAAATTTTTAACAATGCTTATAAAATTGTAAAAAAAAACTATTAAAAATTTACAAAAAAAATCATTCCGCCTGCTGCGGGGCCCGGGGGTCCAAGCAACCGGTGGTCAGGGCTCCAGAGTGAGGAACCTCCTCACAATACGCGCCATTTCAAGAATTACTGGCTTCTGTATCCGACCCTTGATCCAACAATTAAGCGAAAGCTTTTTAAGATGTTCGTCAAAGCTTTTCGCTATAAGACCGTTGACTGAAACGACTATAGGAACAATCATTGTTGAATCAACATTCCACATGACGGTGATCTCATGAGCAAGGTCCAAGTATTTTGATACTTTTTCCTTTTCAGCTTTCACCAGATTATCAGTGTTTATTATTATTAAATACCCCAGAACTGATTCAGCAGAAAATAATACATGTATCTTAATTAATATATTGTTCAAAATAATTATAAAATTTGTAGTGTTTCTAAATATGATTTCTGTTCATTTAAACAAAAAGTCACCGTCTTTAAACAATAAGCAACTAATCTACTACCTAATCTTTATTAATTGGTCGTTTTTCAAATGGATCACCTTTGTAAATTTTGTCTTCATCGAGATTGATCGCGCTAACAAAGATATTTCTACGAGTCGGTCAATGTAAACGGTCTCTTACAATAGTTAAAGCACAGGTGGTACTCCTCTAAAAAGTGATAAAATAACTTTTCCAACGATGACGATTTTCCGAAATGTTCTCAGTATACGAGCCATATGGCGTGTGTGCCATATTCGTTCATTTATTTTAGTAGTAGTAATAATCCGAACTTTGATATAGGTTGGTAGGTGAAATTGATTAAATAGCAATAAGGAGATTGATCAAATAACACCAAATATTTTTGTTATTACAAAAATTATGTGTGCTACTTGAATAATATCTTTCCTTCTTGCTCCCATTGCGATCCAGTGAACTGATCAGTGTGACTCTAATACTCATTTAGTCCAAAGAATAAGCCTTGAAATTTGGGAAAATAATGCCAGCAACATTTTAAGTGCCAGCCTCTTTGACACCTCATTTGTTATAATTATATTTGCTTTTTATATTTGTCTTCTCTTGTAAATAGCTAACTAAATTATCTGGTTAATTAAAGGAGGAGAAAAACCAAAACTTATATAACAATTATTTATTATTTCTTACCTTTTCAATATACTTTCTTTCCAACGTTCCAGCTTTCATTCTAATAAAAAGTCTTCGATCCATTACACTTGCATTAGAACAGATTATGTAATCAATTTATTAACGTTCGCGGCTGAACAATGAAATGACGACAGCAAGTTGGACGGTTAACATAAAATACTGAAGTAGCAAATCAATCCGACCGTTATTTATGGCTATTGAAGTCGGTCGCGGAAAACTTTGAGAAAATAAACTCCGGAAAAGCTTTTACGAGAACAAATGTATCTATTGACATTGCTCCAGTCATCCATAACGCCAACGCTGATGTAAAAACTATGCGTAGTCATGTTATATTATGTAACTATACCAGTAATAGTCTATAGATTCATTTCTAAGCTGTTAGTTGTTAGTCAATAAGGGCTCGGATCTATAAGTCCTGGGTTTGATTCGTTAATCGGGAAAAATATTGAGCTATTCTTTCTTCTATGAAATTCTCAATAGCTGATATTGCTAGGGGGTGCTACATTCTCGTGCTTTACAAGAAAGACCCAGTTATTACCATTAACACCTGATAGTAGATTTCTACAAGAGTAAACATTATGATATCCAACCCGCATTGGAGCAGTTCTTAGGTCCAATCTAATTTTGTCGGTTTTGTCAATTTCTAACTGCAATTACTTTTGGGGACAGCTTTAAAAATTTACAAAACACGGTTATAAAGTTGCTATTAATTTAAAATTGTATTAGTAGTATTATTATGACAACAACAGCTCTGTTTAAATTAGTACACAGTATCCAGTAAGTAGAATTATTTTTTAATAAACGTTTAAAATATTTTCATTCAAAATAAAAACTCCGTATCGCGCAAATGTAAATTTGCATCTGTAATAAATATATCTTATACGTACGTAGTTTATTTTCTCGTAAGCTCTAATGAAATCGTAAATAAAGAAATCAAAATAAGGTTTTCAAATAAAACAACGAACAAATTACAGTAAATTAATATTAAACATATATGTACTTACGATGAATCTTTCATCTGTTCCTTTATCAACTACGCATTGGGCAAATACGGTTGAAGATCTTTATTTTCTCAAAAGAATTACAATAAATTCACTTATATGAGAAAAACTATACTAATTAATCTAAGTAAACTATTTAACTAAGTGTACAATACAAATTAGGCTTAAATAATACTTATAATACATTATTTAATTGTTAAATTACCCGCACTTTCAAAGTTACATACCTATTACGAGGAACACACGCCCAGTTTTAGCAGAACAAAGATCAATGCTTACTAGATACGACTTACAGTGATGTGTTATTAAGTAAATAAAACTTTAATTTCTTCTTGAAAATAAACATAGATTTTGCTTCTTTTATATCGGATGGTAGTTTATTGTAAATCTGTGCTCCTTCAAATATAATATTTTTGCTGCCATAGCTAGTGCGAGGTTTATAATTTAGTAGAAGGTGGTTTGCTCGGCGAAAGGCCCGTTTTTGTACTTGTATTTTTTTTGTAAAAGTTATTTTTGAGTGTATATCTTTATTTAATATTTTCCGAATTAATATTGAAGTGCTATATATGTATGTTTGTTTTATGTTTAGTAACTTTGTTTCTTTATATATTATACTAGTAGGTGTTAGAAAGTCGTAATGAAACAAAACCTTAATAATTTTATTTTGTGCTCTCTGAATGAAATTTAAGTTCGTTTTTGCTGCTGTCCCCCATAATTCGATTAGGTAATCAATGTGTGGTTTAACGAGTGAGTTATAAATAGTGTATCTTACACTTTTTGGTAAACAATGCACAATACCTCGTAGACACCCCATTAGGGATGAAAGTTTTTTACGAAGCTTATCTATATGATTTCTCCACGTCAGATGGTTGTCAAGTATTAAGCCGAGATATTTTTGACTGTTTGATTTGATTAAAATGTCTCCATTAATAGTCAATGGTTCAAAATTAGTTATTTTCTTATTTTTTGAAGTAAATATGATGTAGTTTGTTTTAGTGGTGTTGATAGTTAGCAGGTTACATTGAAACCATACATTAAGATTATTTAAATCACTTTGAGCTTCTCTCATGATAGACTCAACAGAACTACCAAAGTAAATTAGCACGGTGTCATCAGCGTATAAGGAAATGTCGCCTTTTAGACCGATTTCGTGAATATTATTAATATAAATTAAGAAAAGCAATGGTCCTAATATAGAACCTTGTGGTATGCCACAATTAATGGATGCTGGACTACTACATTTTTCTCCAATCTTCACTATCTGAGTACGGTTTGATAGATATGATTTCAAAATTTCGTAAGCTTTACCAATAATACCAATACTTTCCAGTTTCTTTAAGAGCAAATTATGGCTAACCGTGTCAAATGCTTTTTTAAGGTCGATAAATATACCTACAGCTATTTGTTTTTTATCAATCTGCATTTTTATATTAGTAATAAGATCTACTGCTGCTGAAATAGTACCAGATTTTGATCTGAACCCATATTGTTTTTCATAAAGGAAATTTATTGACTTCAAGTACTGATCAAGTCTGTGATATATTGCCCTTTCAAATATTTTAGATAATATTGGCAGAACCGATATTGGTCGATAATTACCAGGGTCAGATTTCCTACCAGACTTAAAGATCGGGGTCACTTTAGCAACTTTAAGGCTATCGGGGAAGATGCCTTGATCGAAGCAGTTATTCATGCATTTTGTTAAATTATTAATTAGAAGATTTTTTACACACTTTATTGCTTTGCAACTAATTCCGTCGATGCCCAAAGCTGTATTAGTATGAAGATTATCGATTAATCTTGAGACCTCAGCCATAGTGACTGGTGACATTTCCATTAAGCGCAGAGATTGCATTGTTTGTTTTGGTAGAGTATAAGTTTGGTTATTTTTGTATTTTACGGGTATTTTATCAGCTAAGATTGATCCTATTGTTGAAAAATAATTATTAAAAGCTTCACATATTTGCAATGGGTCACTGACTATTTTATTTGATATGTCTAACTTTGATGGAGCACAGATTTCTTTTGTTTTATTATTTGAAAGGTTATTCAATAGGTCCCACATTTTTAGGGGCTTGCGTGTACATTTCTTAAATTCCTTATAATAGTATTGCCTCTTAACTTTTTGAATATTCTCAGTCACCGCATTTCTTACTTCTAAAAATTCGAGTCTTATTTTTTCATTTTTTGGTTCCACTTTATGCTTATGCCATAGAGTATTTCTTTTGTCAATGTCTAAGATTATATTTTTGTTAATCCAATCACTTCTTGGTGGGTTTAATATTTTTAATTTTGTTATTTTACTCATCCTGAGACATGTAATAAGTTTAGTTTCCAAATCGGAATACTTAGTAATTACACTTTCCATTTCAATTTCTACTTTCTTGTATAACATGTTATAGTTTAGGGATTGATATTCGATTTTTTTTCTTAGCTTCTGGTTTATATTTTTCTACTTCTAAATATAGTTGTTTGTGATCCGAAATACTTGATTCGATGAGAGCTAGATGAAAGTAATGATTTTTTAAATTTGTAGATACATGGTCTAATATAGTTTTAGTAGTAGAAGTTTCTCGCGTACAATATTCTTTTTGAATTTTATTCAGTAAAGTATACCCATTTTCTTCTATTATTTCTTTATAATCCAGTAATGTTCTGTCAGTGCGTAGAAGATCAATATTGTAGTCCCCAAAGACAATAGCTCGTTTTCTTTTTTGTAGTTGCGTCGAATATAGCTCAAGAAAGTTGTTGATGTTTTTGCGGTCGGGGTTGTAAATTACGCCAATGTCCAGACAATAATTACTAAGATGTATCCATAGATAATGTATACCATTTATACAAAGTTCTTCAGTAAGGTTGTGCGTCAGAGTAACATGTGCATAAATAGAGACTCCTCCACCCTTTGAATTTTCTCTGAAATTATAGTAGTGAGTATATCCGGGTAGTACAAGTCGTTTTGCTTCATCTTGTGATTTTATCCATGTTTCAGTTATTATTATTAGTTGTATTTTTGTACTAAATCCATGTAGTATGCATTTTAATTCATCAAATTTTCCTGGTTTAAGGATACTACGAGCATTTAAGTAAAGGAAGCATAATCTTTTTTTCGTAACACAGACATTTGTATAAGTATTCTTTATTTCATGGGTAATTTTATTATTATACTGTAATATTTCATCAGAATCATTTTTATTTAATTTTATATCATGGAGTTTTTTGAATGAATTTTAATAATTTGAGGAATTCCTTTCTTATATTTTATAGCAAGGTTATGTTCACCATTTTGTAGTCGTTGTTGTAGTTCTTCTTTTAGTTTCTTCATATGTGCTTGCTGCTTAGGAGTGTTATCATAGAATAACTTAATATTGTCCAATGGCACCTTGCTTTTATTTCTCAATAATGTTTTCACTAAGTCGGGATTTTCAAATATAGCTTTGATTGGTCTGGTTTTATTAGCGTCATATTTACCAAGACGAAAAATTTTGGTAGGCTCCGGAATACCTTCGTCTATTAATTTAATTACTCTCAGGATATCATTTTTATCAGATATTTGTCTTTCTTCTTGGTTTGCACATGTAGGTTCTCGAATTCCAGTGACAATAATATTGGACTCTCTTACCCTTCGCTCTTGTATTTCCCGGATCAGGTCTTCATATGCATGGTTGGTGTGTGAGTTTGTAGCAGCAGATTTTATTTCTTGAATGTCAGACTCCAGGGCCAAAATCTTCTTTTCAGACTTCTTTGTAGTATCTGTGAGCCCTAAAAGTTGCGACTTCATCGTATTTTGTGCCAGAACTAGACTTTCAGTTGTTTCTTTTATTGATGCTATGTCCTCAGATATTTTTGTAATATTTTCTTTTTGGGCAGAAGTAAAATCCATTAGGAAATTCATCATGCTATCCATTTTGTTTTGAATTTCTAAAAGCTCTTGCCGGAGATCACAGTCTTCTTGAGGCAATTTTCTCTTATTTCGAAAAGTGATTTTTGGTTCTTCAGACATACCTTGAAACAATTTAGAACTCGATAGATTGGGTTGCGATCCACTTTTTCTCTCATTTGGGTCACTTCCAGTAGGCGAGCGTAGTTGGTTCGACATAATTTCGTATATCAATGGTCAGCGTAAACTTGTTTACTCGCTGCGTACGCGCGGAAGCGGGATCAAAACCAAATTTGTCTCTTTTACCCACAGAGTTGCACAGAAGCTAGTAGTCTTAAAAGACAGCGCACTTACAACTTGATAACCGCTTTAATAAAAATAGCACAAGGTTTAAGTTTGAAGACTATAACAATTAAATATTTAATTTTTATTCGTCAACACGTCTAATCTGTATGCACACTCGGCGCGCAGTCTCCAAATACATTTAATAGTTAACATTAACATTCGTTTTCTAACAAGTGATTTGCCTTTGCGTGGTTTAATTTAGAAGAGAGAGAGGAATTATGACATATAGTTAGACGATTTGATTCAAACAAGTAATACTCTCAAAGCACGATTATATACCTATTGCTTTTTTTAAGACCTTGGCGTAATAACGTAGGGTGGTACATAGGTATATCGTGGCCGCCTATATATAATGTGTATCATGTAATATCTTGTCTTTTGTAGTTTTTAGTTTTGCAGTTTTTACAAGGTGGACCTATTATAATGTGTTTTTTGTTTTTCCGGTAACCTTATCGAGATGGTTTTTAACTATAATAATTTAAGAAGATACCTTGTGCTTTAGCATCTAATAGTAAGGAATACTCAAATCCTCTAAAAGTCTTAGTGAGAAAATTATAGGTTATAATAATTTGGGCTACATTTAGGCGTTAAGTAAGCAGAAAACATGGAGGTTTAACTTTTTCAGCTTTTATTTTATTTGGATTTTTTAAATTTTATTCCTTGTTTTTTCTAAAAATTTCTTCCCCTCTTATCTTAATAGAAGCTGCCGTAGCAAGCATTGTAAGTACGAGTACTTACATCGATCAGTTATATTGCCTCGTGGTCGTGTATACAACTCTTAATCTGATATATTTCGTATATAAATTGCCTGTTTATTTGCTAAAGTATTACTTTTACGCTTCATATAATACTGAACTAAGAAATGTTTTACCTCAGACTCAATTTATCTCATTAAAATTATACTTTTTGATTTCTATTCACTTTGCATATATTTTTTCACATATTTAATCCTTTTTCTGTGGAGAGCCTTGGACCATGGTCGCAGTGTCAAAAAATTCCGTAATATTTTACTGCGCCTAATTGCCTCTACCGGTGACAGGAGGGTTGGCTCATTTTTTGCGCAAAGGATTAGCCTGGCTATGCAGCCAGTATTCTAGCCACCATTCCACATGGACATGATTTGTATAGTTGTTAGGATAAGTTACCTTAAGTCCTTATTGTATTCTTTCTTAATAAAAAAAACTTTCCTGAATAAATACATAAAATTCAATTATTTATTGAAAAAAAAACCAATAGCATTTAGCAGAAAATAACGTGCGTGCTTTTTGCTTTATACCCGTAGTTTAATCTCACGAATTAATCTCAGCATAAAGTATATTTTTATGTTAAAGTATTATCAGTTTACTCGATTTCATTTTACGGATACTTTTGCCCTTGTTATATAACGCTATTTAATATGCCATTTGTTTGTACCGTCAACTGTTCGTATAAATAAACAAAAAATATGTAGCAGATAATTAAATTGTTCGATACCGGAAAAAATAACTATGAGGTAAAACTAACTATTATTATATTAATATTTACTACAAAGTTAGATATTATTTTTGATTGCCTCGTTCGTCTAGTGGTTAGCCTATGTGGCTTCGATCACGAGGTCCTGGGTTCTATTCCTGGGTGGGGTCACGGAATATTTCTGAGCTTTTTCATTCTCCTATGAAATGTTCAGTACATTCCAAGCTCGGAGTCTGGAATTACACCCCCGTGCCTCGGAGAGCACGTTAAGCCGTCGGTCCCGGTCACTATCATCAACTAGTGATCGTTAATAAGTGAAACATTAGTACCCCAGGCCCGCCAACCCGCATTGGAGCAGCGTGGTGGGTGTACGCTCCATATCCCCTCTCCTATAAGGAGGGAGGCCTGGCCCTGTAGTGGGCCGTTTATAGGCTAATAATAATGATTATTTTTTATTTAATTTCGTTTGGGATGTGGTTGCTATTACATATGTTAGGAAATGATTTAGTATTTTGAATAGCATTTCGTTTACTATACAAAATATAATTATTTACAAGTTATTCACTGTAGTCTCAATGATTTATTATGACATTGTGAAATAAAAATAAACCCTTCCCCTGTTAATATCTTTACCTCCGAATTCATCCTGAAGGAAGAATATGAAATAATACGTACAGTTAAAAAAAATTTTTAACAAAAAATAGAACCGACTGAACGCACTAAAAATTAAAAAAATACTGTGTCATTTAGTTGCTTTAATTTACATAAGCATGTCTATAAAGTCGGTCCTCCTCCGTTTTTTTTTCGTCGGTTAAATAGTGTTAGTAGGTACAACGTAAGGAAAGAGCAAATTAATTTGATCGCTTTGCATTCAAGATACGATAATTACATTGTTTATACAAGTAGAACCAATAGTAGTTGACATGAATACATGATTAGTTTACTAATCAAATATAGGTACGTAATAGATGGTTTCTCTTTGAACAACAACTTCTTCGAAGTGCTATTGGAATTAGTAAGACGTATCGATTTTCCTTTAGGTACTTAGTCTATCAGCAGATCACTCGTGAAAATATAACCACGGTGGTTGTAATAGTTTAAGCGAGCTATAATTGTATATCGAGTCTCATGTATACCTTCAAAACTAAGTATAAATCCTGCTCTCAAAGGAATAAAGGAGGGAGGTCTGGCCGTATAGTGGGTGTTAACAAGCTGACAACGATTGCAATGATGAAACATATATGGACTTTTGAAATGCTAGGTTTGTCCATGCGTTATGTACCACCAGTGGGGCAAGTGTGAGTTTTTCACCGAGCGACTGCGTAAAAACGTAGTCACTCATAACGTCAAATTATATAGCAAAAAAAAGCGTTTACTCTCGCTATAACTAGATGGCGCTACTAAAATTCCATACAAGTTTGCGTTACGTTTTTACGCAGTCGCTCGGTAACAAACTCACACTCGGCACTCTGTTCTGATGACCGGCATACTAGGAGAGCCAGCAAGAAACTTAGCTAAGTATTACTTAATCCTTGCGAGCAGACAGCAAGAGAGGAGAGAGTCAAGAGACTTTGTCGTCGTCGCAGTCGCTGTGCTCTCACATAAACATCTTTTATGGGTAATATCCACGAGATAAAGCTTATGTGCCACGTCGTAGTCTTTTATTTCAGTTTAATGTTCCTGACGACGCTCTTTAAAAGTAACTTCGCTGTAATGGTTTAATTAAAAAGTACTATAACAGTTCCTACAAGAGAGCGGGCCCGTTTCAAGTTATTTTAATTCGTCCCAGTCTGGTAATTTTAGGTGCACTGTGTGTATCTTCTTACTAAGAGAATGTGTTTTAACTTTATAATAGGTACTTATTTTTATCAGCATTAACTGCATGAATGCACCAGCTCTTGAAGTTTTATATTCTGACTCTGTGCATAAAAATATGATTTTCCTGGTGGTTTCACACTAACAATATACATACATTTTTCTTTTATTTATCACAAGTTATTCCTTCATCACACTTAATGGTAAGTCAAGATGCAATCTAAGATGGGAGCGGACTTTTAGTACGATGAAATCTACAATCATTTCGGTTTCTACGTACGTTTTTATCAGTAGGGTGGTTAAATAGTTTGAAATAACTTATAGGAAAAGTTCAGACGAGAATATTACCATATTTAATACGAGATATTTCAGTATTCAACAAAAATGACAAGCTTGTGAAGACATATTATTTGTTATTTTTCTTCATGGTACAAAAAATCTTTATCTGTATTAAGCCACTATTTTATCCAATAAAATCTACAGATCACGCGAAAGTTTACTTTGGTAAGTTCGTGGCGAGCGTGCATGAAATACATATTATCTTGGTTCGTGTACATACTAGGAAAACACTATTACTTCCAAGAAGCTTAAAGGAAATAGCAGTGTTTGTAGTACTACGTATTTCTTTAGAACAAGATTTTAAGTGCATAATGTAACTTTCATTATTATCTATACTCATACAGTACCTGACTCAAACACACGTCGCAACGCTATCTTCAAAAGTATCGCCAGTAAAGACCTAAGATTGTCTGCACAAAAATGACCGGTAGTAGACCCCGGTGGTAGTAAACTTAGAGTAGAAGCTCCTATGCTGTCCATTGAGCAAGAATGTCATAAATCTGGAGAAATGCTAAGAAAAAAATTGAGAGAAGAAAGAAAAATAGAAAAAAAGAAAGCAGTTGGATGGAGACAACAGAGAATTGCTTCTCTGTACCACGATAATATCGAGCCTGGAGATGTTTTATTCTGTCCGGACACGCCCTGCCAATCGTGCCAATCAAAATCCAAAAGGGATTATTCCTCCGCAGTAAACGACCTACATTATCCTACCACAAACTCAATGTGCTTAAAATGATCAAAAGTGACATAATTTTTCAATTTATGAAATATTGCGGTTTCTTTTTCATGGGAAGTTGGTAATGTTCAAATCCAGGGTCAAATTTTATTCTAAGAATTTCGTTTCGCTCAGTATTTCATAGAATAGAATATAATATGAAATACAGAGCTTTTTTTTTAAACCGATATACTTAGATCAGACAACATAATCTCCTGATCTGAAGGCACATAGTCTTTCGGTCAACGTAAGAACCATAAAACATTGGTTAATAACTATTAAATTCAAAATTTAAAAACCGCCGACTATAAAGATTAAACTTGGGTCATTCTTCAGCAAAAATATAAATCGGTTTATCCGTTTCATTCCGGCATTCCATGGTTTCATATGCCACATCCCATTTCCAGCATCAGGTCCTCGTCAATTAGAAACATGAAAAGAACCAGTCAAGACAAATTCTACAAGCCCTAACTCGATGGGTTTACTAAAAAGGTAGACCAGGGTTACGTCTCCTACCTTCGAGCCTTATCAGCAGACCAGCTCAGTGGTTCCAGAAGACATTAGTGTTTTAAATGTCAAATCACAAACATGCTTTCAAGCAAACTGAGCGTGTAACATTTCTATCACACCTAACAAACGACCTGATGACCTTGAAGACCTGAACCGATTTCCACCAAACATAGCTAAGAACACTTTCGACTGATATACCTTTCAAACCAAAAAAACCCAATAAAATCGGATCATCCGTTTAGGAGTTACGATGCCACAGACAGACACGTTTTACACAGACACGTCAAACTTATAACACCCCGGCGTTTTTGCGTCGGGGGTTAAAAAAGAAACATTTTCATACAGGAATATCCCTTGTGGAGCATGGCCTCTATTATGAACGGACATGTCTTACAACATCGTGCCCGTGCTAAAGGTCCATTAATCTTTTTCACTGAAGCCCGTGGTTGATTAACGTGTGTAGTGGCCAGTAGACTGTGTAACCTATTTTCCTTTGAAGATAATGCAATGTTGAAATCTTTTCACTCACTTCATGTTATTATTTTTTCCTAATACTTTATTGTTACACTTCTTGATCGGTGCTAATACCACGGAATACATATTATACCTACTCGAATACCACTTAATCTCATCTCATCAAGGATTTAACTTCAATTTATCTCAATGTAGACGCTAATTAAAGTTTTAGTAGAAAACTCTTAATGAAAGTGGGAAAATGAGAATTTCATTTTTTAAGATTTCTTTTCAAGAAGATTTTAACCGCAGCTGCTGAACTGAAATGATAAATAAATAAAGAAGTTTAATGTTTAATAAATAGCTTAAATGGTTCCGGTAATTTAATGGGAATAAACGATTTGCAAAAATAAGAATTCTCTTCTCAGTTTCGTCATGGGTAAAGAATTCATGGAAATAATGCAATGCCAATTATCCGTTGGTTAAATATGGGCCACGAAATAAATCAAAATTGTATCTACACTTTTGTTATGAGTATAATCTGTACTTCCTTCCTGTCACACTGACAAGTCTTACATAATACACGTTATGGTCATGGGAACGTCTTTAATTATTTATATTATAAAAGCCCTTAAACACCTCTTAAATCATACATGGTGTCAGAAGTGAACTTAAAAAAGTGCCAACGAAAGTCAAAAGTTAAAATATAAGTCAAAAAATATACGTAAAATAACACGTGTCCGATGGCGTCCGAGACAAAGAAAACGCGTAGTAATGGCGCGACTGGTGAAGAAAATTTTGCATCATCTAAAAGGTTGAACCTTACAGGTAATATAAAGCCTATGTGTCTAGAAGGAAATTTATGTACAAATTGGAAAAAATGGTTCCAATCTTTCAACATATTTTTAAAAGCAAGTGGAATTTTCGAAGAATCCGACACAAGGAAAGTCGCCATGTTGTTACACTTTATTGGGAGTGACGCGTTAGAAATTTTCAATACATTTGGCTTGGATTTGGAAAATGTCACATTCGAAGAATTAATTACAAAATTTGAATCGTACTTCGTACCTAAAGCAAATATTACTTATGAATGCTACAAGTTTTTTACAACCAAACAAAGAGGTGATGAAACTCTAGAGGATTTTTTAACAAATTTAATAAACAAAAGTAAGTCCTGTGAGTTCGGAAACTTGGAAGAAAGGATGATAAAAGATATTTTCATTACAAACATGCATGAAAATTTTCAACATGTACGAGAAAAATTACTGCTAGAAGAAGAGTTAACGCTAGAAAAGGCTAGGAACTTGTCCAAAAGTATTGTGTCAGCTAGATCTCATGCAGTGGAGTTTAAAGAATCTACAAATGTCTTTTATCAACGTCAGTCATTCAATCAGTCAAAGTCGAGGGCGAGGTCTCAGTCAAGAACCAGATCACAGTCAGAGTCAAGGTCAAAGTCACAGGAAAGAAAAAACTGTACACGGTGTGGTCAAATTCATCGCTATAAATGTCCAGCATATAATGCTAAGTGCAGGAGGTGTAACTTAAGAGGACATTATCAAGCCTTTTGTAAGTCAGTGAAGTTCATACAAGCTAATATGGATCAAGAAGGTAATGAGTCAAAGTATTTATTTGTTGGACACTTAAATACATGTCAAAATTCAATTTCAGAGTGGAGTGTTAACTTAAATATTAATAATATAAATGTTCAATGTATTTTAGATACTGGAAGTGATGCTAATGTTATGTCATATAAGTTATTTCAATCATTGAATGTCAGTAAAAAATTTTTACCATGTCATTATAAAGTAACCTCTTACTGCGGAAGTACCATACCCATATTAGGTCAACAAAAGCTAGAATGTAGTTATTATATCAATAGTCAACAGGTGTCAAAGATAATTAATTTCATTATAGCTGATGTGTCATCACCAACTGTCATTGGAAAATATACATGTTCACAATTAGGTCTTATAAAAAGAGTCTTTAATATTGAAAATACAGTCAATAAAAGTCAAAATTTTGATTCTACATTAGTCAATAGTCAACATCATATGTCTGAGTTAAGTAATAATTGTCATGTTAACAATAAATATCAGTCACAGTCAAATGTACAGTCTTGTATTAGTAAAAGTCTTTATAAGTCTAATATTTACAGTAATTGTCATAAAAAGTCACAAAAGTCATATTATATCAATAAAAATAATTCATTACAGAGTCTACTGTCAAAATATAAATCTGTATTTGAAGGATTGGGCTGTCTACCGGGTGAGTGTCATATCACTATCAACACTGATATATGTCCTAAAATAGATCCACCACGGAAAATTCCATTCTCATTACACGATAAACTGAAGAAGGAATTGGACAGTATGGAAAGTCTAGATGTCATCACCAAGGTTACTGAGCCAACGTCATGGGTGAGTTCACTTTTATTAGTTGAGAAGAAAAATGGTCAACTTAGAGTCTGTCTTGATCCCAGAAACTTAAATGAAGCTATATACAGATCACATTATCCAATACCTACCATTGATATGGTGCGATCTAAGCTACAAGGTGCATCATATTTTTCTACTCTTGATGCGAGCAGTGGATTTTGGGTTATTCGTCTGGATAAGGAAAGCTCAATATTATGCACATTCAATACGCCATACGGGAGATATAGGTTCAAACGTCTTCCATTCGGAGTTAACTGTGCCCCTGAAATCTTTCATAGAATTATGACTGAAACATTTGGTGTACTACCAGGAGTCATGGTGTATGCAGATGATATTTTAGTCTATGGAAAAAGTCGCCAAGAACATGAAGAAAATTTAGAAAGAGTGTTTAAAAAAGCTCAAGAAGTCAATTTGAAATTTAATAAAAGTAAGTGTACATTTTGCCAACCACAGGTTAAATACCTTGGTCATATATTTTCTCAAAAAGGTGTGTCACCAGATCCAGATAAAGTCAGGGCTATCAAAAATATGCCGTCTCCAGTCTGTCTCAAGGATTTACAGAGATTTCTAGGTATTTTAAATTATCTGGGAGGATTTATTAAGAATTTGGCTGAAGAAACTGAACCTCTACGTCAATTATTAAAAAAATCAAGTGAATGGTCATGGAATGATAGTTATGAAGCTACTTTCAAACATTTAAAAAATATTATTTGTCAGTCACCTGTCTTGTCACATTACAATGTCAAAAAACCAGTTGTCTTGTCAGTTGATTCCAGTCAGTCAGCAGTCGGTGCAGTCTTGCTTCAGGATAATCATCCAATTTCTTATGCATCTAAAACATTAACATCAAGTCAGAAACGCATGGCGCAGATTGAAAAAGAGCTGTATGCCATTGTCTTTGGTTGTATTCGTTTTCATCAATATATTTATGGAAAAATAGTCACTGTGGAAACTGATCACCGTCCACTAATAACTCTTTTCAAAAAGCCTTTAGCTGAAGTCCCAACACGTTTACAAAGATTAATGCTTAGGATTCAAGCTTATGATTTAAAAGTTGAATATAAGCCTGGTACTAAAATGTACATAGCAGATACACTATCACGAGCAGCTTTACCGGAGTCTAGTGAGGATGAGTTGGATGAAGATGTCATGATACATGTCAACATGCTTGTTAAAAACTTGCCTATTTCAGCTGAGCGTCTAGAATGGCTTACTGAGGCTACAGAAAATGATGAATGTCTACAACTACTGAAGAAATATTATGAGGAAGGATGGCCTGAGA
The DNA here is from genome assembly GCA_034621355.1 of Mycalesis mineus. NCBI lineage: Eukaryota > Metazoa > Arthropoda > Insecta > Lepidoptera > Nymphalidae > Mycalesis > Mycalesis mineus. Next base: position 8,246,125 of record CM067886.1, on the reverse strand, counting down.
AAAGGTCAGAAGTCAACAAATTAGTCTTACCTTATTGGAACTGTCGTCATGAAATTCATTCAGTCAGAAATTTATTGTTAAAAGGTAATAGTCTCATTATACCTACTAAATTAAGGCCAGAAATATTGAAAATAATACATAGTGGTCATCAAGGCATAGAAAAGTCAAAAAACTTTGCAAGAGGAGTTGTGTATTGGCCTTTAATGTCACATGATATAAAAGTGTGTGTGGAAAATTGTGAAATATGTCTGTCACACAGGAGTGCCAATTCACCAGAACCATTAATGTCACACAAAATTAGTTCATTTCCTTGGGAAAAGGTTGGAATAGATTTTTTAAAATTTAAAAATCAAACCATACTGGTTGTCGAAGACTACTATTCAAATTATATAGAAATCGCTAATGTGAGTTCAACGGGTGCAAAAGCACTTATTAATGCATTAAAATCTATATTTAGCCGTCATGGAATTCCTTTAACCATAATATCAGACAATGGACCACCACATAATTCACAAGAATTTAAACAATTTTTGGAATCTTGGAATATCAATCATACTACTTCGAGTCCATATCTGTCACGTTCTAATGGTCTAGTTGAGTCAGGAGTGAAAATAGTAAAACGTATACTCACTAAATGTGCAGATTCTGGAGATGATCCATATCTTGCATTATTACAGTATAGAACAACACCTAGAAACAATTTACCGTCACCTGCAGAATTGTTAATGTCCCGTCGTCTTAGAACACTTATACCTACTGTTGTAAAACATCTTCAACCTAAAGTCGTGAGTCATAATATGTATAAAAAAACAAAACAACAAAATAATAGTAAACAAAAGTTTTATTATGATAAAAAGTCAAAAAATTTATCTAAAGTAAAGAAAGGAGATAAAATTATGTTCAAAAAGTCACCAGAGTTGAAGTGGCAACCAGCAAAAGTCATTAAGGAATGTGAAGAGCCGAGATCATACATTGTCGAAGCACCTGATGGTTCTACATATAGAAGAAATCGTCAACATCTGTTACCTTGTCATTATTCGAGTCCCATAAAAGAAAGTGTACAATGTAAGAAAGAATTTAGTCCAAATGTCAGTCCAAAAGTCAGTCCAAAGTTTAGTCCAAAGAAGGAAATGAGAATGGAAGAAAATATTCCTCATGATGGAATAAAAAGAACAATTAGTGGTAGACAGGTCAAGCCTCCAGTCAGATTTCAAGATTGTATGTAAAACTAAACTTAGTCATAAATAGATTTAAAGTTTTATATTGTAAGTCTGTCTATGTTTTTTAAAATATGTAAACCAAGTTATAAATAGATTTAAAGTTTTCTATTGTAAGCCTGTCTGTTAAATTGTACACATGTCTTTAAAATATCAACTTGTCATTTATCAGTCGGTATGTTTAAACCAGTCTAAAGTTTCAATATTGTCAGTCCGTATATCTTTGTAAAATTATTATTTGTCTTGTCAAACAGTCTGTCGTTTAAAAAAAAAATGAAAAGGGAGATGTTATGAGTATAATCTGTACTTCCTTCCTGTCACACTGACAAGTCTTACATAATACACGTTATGGTCATGGGAACGTCTTTAATTATTTATATTATAAAAGCCCTTAAACACCTCTTAAATCATACAACTTTATGGGATGTCCTACTACGAGTATATACATGATATAGCTATGAATCCTGTATTCATAAAAATGTAAATTTATAGCGGTCCTTTGAAAAGCAACGCCTTATTAGCTGCCATATTTTCTTTACATTATTACACATTTTCCTTTTTTCTATATAAGGAACGGTAACTGTGCTCAGTGGTTTGCAAAGATTTTGCTCCCATGCTAAATATCAGGATGTATAGAAGCCATGCTATTCCAAACTATAATCTATCTTTGTGCTATATTCATCCAGATTAGTTCTGCCAGTCTGGAGCTGTAAATGGGTATCTGACACGACACGGTTTTACATAATATTAAGATTTTTTATAAATCCGAGAGTCCGTACAGCGAAATTAAAAATTAAATTAAAGAGAAGCGAAATAAAAAATTAAACCTTACATCAGTTTTTGACGACCTCCGTGGCGCAGTGGTATGCGCGGTGGATTTATAAGACGGAGGTCCTGGGTTCGATTCCCGGCGGGGCAGATTGAGACTTTTCTTAATTTGTCTTGGTCTGGCTGGAGGCTTTCGCCGTGGCTAGTTACCACCCTACCGACAAAGACGTACCGCCAAGCGATTTAGCGTTCCGGTACGGTGTCGTGTAGAAACCGAAAGGTGTGTGGATTTCATCCTACTCCTAACTAGTTAGCCCGCTTACATCTTAGATTGAATCATCACTTAACATCAGGTATGATAGCAGTCAAGGGCCAACTTGTAGTCGATAAAAAAAAGTTTGACAAACTATTACCTAATACGAAATTTAGGTAGGTATGAAATGTAGTTAGGTACACAAATATATTTGAAATAATAACATTCCTATTCCTATTCTTAAACGAAGTTATTTAAGTATTCTTATTAAATCGTGCTAATTTTCCTATTTTGCATTTGCGCGTTTCTGAAATAATTCAAATTATGAATAAGTACCTATATCATGCGATCGAAAGTAGGTAGTTTTTTCTTCTAGATGTAAAATATTAAATGTAGGTTATCAGCAGGTTATAATATAGGTAACATATATTTGCAAAAATGTAGTTTAAATCTTTAAAGGAATCATTCGATTGTTCTGAGATCCTCTTTCCAACCTAGCTACCTACGAGTGGGTACGATCTCTCTTTTCGGACATTATATATTTTTCATTATACTTTATTTCCATTTTGTTGTAATTAGTTTTTAATTGAATATATATGTCATACGCTTCCTTTCATATTATAGGTGATTACTCGAAAAAGCGAAAGTTTGTGTGCATTTGTTACCCCTTCACGCTTTAATTATTAACGCGATGTGGCAGAAATTCGGAATGGCGTAGATCATTGTCTGTATTAAAACATAGGTTAGTATAAATTAACTATAAAATGAACGTACTTTTTATCCCGATATTCCCGCGGGCTTGACTATGCAGGTAAAACCGTAGGCGTATTTAGTTCTCAAATAAATAACCATGTCAATGACGCAAGTGTTAACTACCACTAAGTTTTTTAACCGACGAAAAAAAACGGAGGAGGTTCTCAATTCGACACGTATATTTTTTTTTTTTTTTTTTTTTTTTTTTTTTTTTTTTTTTTATGTATGACCACGCATAACTTTTTACAGTGTTGTCCGATTTTGATAATTCTTTTTTTATTAGAAAGGGCATACATCCAAGGTGGTCCCATTGTCCGCTTGTTAGGATCTGCTGCTGATATCTTGGGGAAATTGAAGGAACTCTTCAAATTTTGGAGGCACGCTTACAGCGATTTCGGTTTTTGACTCGGTATCGGTAGCTTTTTGGCTACTAGTGCTATATAATATACTATGACAGTATAGTACGAGTACGCTACGTGGCGATAAATCACTAAAAAGTAAGAAATAAAAATTTTTAACAAAAAATAGAACCGACTCCAAACGCACTAAAAAGTAAAAAATAACTGTGTAATTTAGTTGCTTTAATTTACTTAAGCATATCTAGGAGTCGGTGCCAGCCAAGGTTTCTACTTTCAAGGACGTTACCTAGAACCCACAAACTGCTTTACTACGTAAAATAAATGTTCCTTAAACTTGGCTGGCACCGACTTCATAGATATGCTTCAGTAAATTAAAGCAACTAAATTACACAGTTATTTTTTACTTTTTAGTGCGTTTGGAGTCGGTTCTATTTTTGTTAAAATTTTTTTTGTTGAAGAAATTGTTGATATGACTTCCATATAGCTACTCAAATAAAACCTCCTTATTAGTCTGACAGCTGACATAAAATGATAAATGCTAATTATTACTTGTCAGTGTGACAGGCAGATCATTTATAAATATATTTGAATCTTATTTAAATATAAATAATACACTCCTTATAAAATATACTTTAAAATGCAAGCCATATTATATAGTTTATAAATATTATTATCATTACTAGATATTTTATAGGTCCTTGAAAAAACCATTTGTATGTAAAGTAGAAAATGCGGTGAATGTACATAACCATGCCACTGTCAGCAAATTTTCGACGCGGTAAGCCTGCTTTGCGTATTTTTTCAGCTATAGGTAAACTTTGCAGATTATGCGTGTTCCTTGCAGGTATGTGCCAAGAACATGAGGCGTAGGTGTTAAGTGTTAAGTCTATAATTTCACCGGCAGCCATGCCCTTCTGATCGAAACATTGCAACGCGGCAGAAATAAGATGTGAAATCATGGTATTGCACTTCCGGCGTCTGTGTTTCATACCACCTAAAATTTTATCACCTCAAGGCAAACGTGATAAGCTTCTTCTAGTTGAGTATTCTGCAACTTTAGGTCACTACTTTCCTATTCCGTGATTGTAATCAAGCGCAAGCACAGCAAAAATGGCGGTACGAGTCTGTGACAAATACTCTACTTCTACTAAAAGAACACAAAACTAAAATTACTGAATTTAATAGCGGCTTTAATGCATTTCAGAAATGTTAGCAACACTAAGAAGTGCAAAAAAGAATAAGCTGGAACAAAATTTGGAAGATGAAAAACCCAAAGACGCCAACGACGCTACCAGCGCGGTGACTACCATTGAAGGAAAACAACAACCAGAACAAAACGAAATTGAAACAAAAGATAAATGAAAAATCTATAAATTTATTTAAAAAAAAAAGTATTCTTTACCAATGAATGAATGATTAAGGCAAAAATTAAAATTAAAAATAGCTAAATTTTAACATGATTCGATTCCTAAACTAATGTAAAAAAATCTACTAGAGCAGCCGCATTGCGGTTAATAGCCCTGTTATATTTTATTAGGTACCAATTGTTTTCAAGTAAAAAGTTGCGTTATTTAAAACAATAAAGACTAAGGTCGTGATAGTTTTGTTTTTTAATTTTTATTAATTAAACTGATTCTGTGGCCACGCTGACGCTATTATTTTTAATAGCTTCTTAATAATAAAATGGTCAATTGAAATAATTATAAACATAGGCGTATGGGGCTGAATTACCTTATGCCGTACTGTAAGTTTAGGTTGGTACTCGTAACCATGTACCACATTTGTTCTGAGTTTCAGATAAAGTTTATTGTTTTATCATTAAAAAAATTTAAAAATATGACCAATATTTCCCTTCCTATCCAATTCCACAGTCGCAAATACAGTGAGAGAGTACTACAATCCAGCGGAGATCGTACATACCTCCCTCTCAGTTTTAAGCTTTTCATGTAGGTATTTGGTATGGTACAACGACATGATCGAAGAGAAAACGAAGGTTATTTAAATATCGTAGTTATGACAAAATCAGATAAAAACTCACCGATTATATTGAACATCTGGTTCTAATAATTGCACAGGTAAAGGTAACAAAATATTATAGCTACTCATGATGTATTCCCAGAATTTCTTTTAATCTTCTACAGTATTAAGTTACCGCAATTTCATTTTTATCGTCTGTCACTCAAACCTCAGTGACCGGGACAGTCATGAATCAGGCAAACGGCCAAGTTGATAAACATGACCGTCACGATACCTGCATGAGTTTCATAGCAATTTATATTGAAGATTTTATCGCTATTCGTTTTTGTAAGGCGCAAATTACCAGTACTGAAAATCGGTTAAATATTAAAGTCGTAGTTTGATTCGTTGGAGTCGTGTTGGAGTGAGTGCCAATTTGAAATATATATTTTATATTAATAATAATTAACGGGTAAAGCATAAAGTTTGGATTGTAAGTAGAAAACCGTCACCGTGTCTATGAACAGAGAAGGTAATATTTCCCAGGTATACTGAATGCATTCAAAAATGGCATCCTATGTTCATCGATCAGAGTAACGCCTCACAGCCTCAAATGTCCGTACTAACATTCGGCTATTATGCCCTTCTGACCGAAAGACAGCAATGCTGCTTGGCGGTAGAAATAAGTATGATGACTTAGTATTTCTCCTGATGCTGTGTAACAAAAACATCTACAACTATACCACTAAAGTAGACTACCACTAGATACTGCCGAGTCATATTAATCGTAGGCTTAGGAATTTAAAAACCACAAAACATGACGTATAATACTCGTATCATATACCTACTCAACTGGCATAGTAGGAAGGTATGAATTATAATAAATACTGACCTCTATCAATATTTTTTTATTTGACTCCGTGGTTTATAATAATTAATAGAGTAGAATTATATTTGCATAAATTTAGAGTAGATATTATAGAACCATGGTTTTTTTACCAATCGGTTTGGTCCTTGAACTCTCATAGATTAAAGACTACTAGATGGAGTCATAACGCGGCTGTAGGTTCAAGAGCGTGACAGACTTATTTCATTCGGCCTTTATTAGAAAGTGGTACAAGATTATTTTTTGTCCCTTTCAGCGTGTTCGTTTTTATTATTTGTCAAGAGTGGAATTTGTGACAGACAAGGGACATATCTGAGCAATTATTAGCTTTTTATTAAATTTGCTGATAAATAATATAACTTTGCGGTTACTATATTAATTTAAACGTTATCGTGCTATGGTGGGTTGTAATATTTTCGGCTGCAACAGTCGCAGCGAACAGAAAATCGAAGGAATTACGTTTCATACGTAAGTAGGCATAAACTTCATTGATTGATGATTTAAAGCTTAGATATGTTATTTTTTAGCAAATTTCATGTATTATGCGTTTACTAAACTATATATTTATAAAGTAATATTTCGTATTTTACGATATTTTAAAACATAATGTTTTATGATGTACTTTAAATGTTGACATGTCATGTCAATAAGGCTGATTTGCTGTCTCACGAGTGGACACGCTATGGGCTCTATCTAGTAGTCTTTAAATCTATGTTAAACTCTACTATTAGATACAGATTACATATATTATAAAGGAATCTGTATTTATGGTCATAATAGTGGTTTGGTAAAAAAATAAAAATAGCACATCAAAATATTTTTATGCCTATTTATGTCATTACATTTTAATATTGTATGGATGTGTGCAAAACACGAAGAACGTGATATAAAAACTAAAAAAATATTCCATTAATGTGATATTAATATATTACATAAATTTATAATAAACTCGTATTTCTGTTTTATTAAATTTAGATATAATGTCGTCGTCAAGGGCTTTTCCTAAACGCCGCCAACTGCCAAAACTTATGGCTTGTATGACGAAGAATAGCTTAGAGAACCTTAGGAATAGAGCATTGTTTAGTCTTGATACATTAGACGCAAAAGGAATCAGAAGGTAATACCAATAATATTAAATTAGCAAGAAACTATTATTCACGCGCCACTTAAAAACAATCATCGTCATTAGTTATATAATAGCCTAATCATTAAATTTAAACGACCCTTTACAGAGCTACTGATTTGGAGCTGGGACCCACCACGCTGCTCTAATGCGGGCTTTGGGTGATGGTTGGATGGTTTGGGTGGTTGGTTGTTGTAATGACCACTATAAGATGTTAATGAAAAATGTTGGGGCTGACAGCTCAGTGTGATCTTTACGGCACAAGGGGGTGACACCACAAATTTTCAACTTTGAAATTAGAAAGAATTTCTTGGTAGAAAGATATTCTTAATATTTTATACACCGTTTTTCGTCGTAGCCTTAGTAGAGGTCTAGATTAACTTACTGCTGTAGTTCATCATTGATACGGAATAAAATATATACATCAATTTATTATACTATCTGCCAGACTGCCAAGCCACGAGATTTTTAATTGGTGGAAATTTTTAGGTGTTGTTTTGATAGGAAGCAGTTATTTAAGCTCTACTGGAAATCAATGCAAAAAATAAAATCAAAACAACATTGTTCCTTATTCATTTCGTTTCTTAGCGTTGCGTGCTTAATTCCGGATTCCTTACTCATTATAAATATAATATTAACGCCCCCCCCCCATAGAGTCCAGCATTCTTTTCTGTAGGAGAAGGGAATTTGGTACTTATACCTACCCACGACACTACTCCAATGGGGTTTGCTGGGGTTTTTTTGGGTCATAATGGTAGGTCTATCAGATACGAGTATGTATGATAATGAATAGGGCCGAGGATTTAACGTGCTGTCTGACACGCGAGCGTGTTACACCCGACTTCCCGACTCTGAGCTTAGAAGTAACTTGAATTTTCTCAGAAGAAAGAAGCACATTGGATAGTGATAGTTAAATACTGAGTTATAAGCCCGCCTACCCACATTACTGCAGCGTGGTGTGTCTACGCCTGGAGGCGTTAGTAGGGAGGGAGGGTGTAGGAAGGCCTGCTTAAGTAGCGATCTGTTAATAGATAATGATGAAAAACCTCCGTTGTTTTTTAATTTCGTGATCCAACTCACAGGTGTTATGGAATAATTTTATTAAACAAGGCCGATTGTTATGTTTTGTTTACAGACGGAAACTTCCATTGCACGAATGCCTTATATTGGAATTAAGAGAATCTGGTTACACGGAATCGTCGGATTATCTCCAAGATCTTATTTATGATAATATACAGCTTTTAGCTGAGGACGAGATAGGCATCGTCGTGGACTTACGAGTAAGGGAGGATTATTTAGAAGATATCAGTGCGGGCTTAGTGCGGGCTGAGAAACAACGCGACAAAGGCAAGTTTTCTTATCAGTTTTCAAAAAGCGTGGTTTATCACTCTTTATTTCCTTTATTGACAATTCAATAATTCTCAAGTAAAAACAAGGCCTCTATTACTAAGACACCACTGTCCGTCTTTCTGTCTATCACCAGGCTGTATCTATCTGAACACTATTAATAGTTTAAATTTTCAGAAATGAATGTATTGTGTTGTTGGTTGGTGTGTTGTGTGGGTACAACAAACCTATATTTATTTCTATTTTTGCTTTTATTCGGACACAAGTCTGAATGTCACAGCCGATTTTTTTAATATTACAAATGACTAGCAATTGAACATTTTGCCGGCAATCGAGAAAAACCATTTTTACCCCTAAACCCTCACCCCTTCCCGACCTCAGATCGCCCGTAATTTATTTTTCCTTTCATTTTTATGATATTCTCCTCCTTTTTCAATGGGTTTCATCCTACTGCGATTTTATTTGGTTTCAAAAATTAAATGCACTGTCTAATTGTAGAGTCAACATCTGAAAGCTCCGGTTTCGAAATGATATTTTTTTTTTTGGATAGTGGGTAAATTTGTCACGTCGTTTTATCGACATTTGCGTAAAATAACAAAATAAATAAATTAATAATTACTTACAATTCAAAGACTTCCTGAAGAGGAAATACAGAAGTATTTATTAACCATAAATCTCTAGACATTTCTTCCGGTGGGCTTGAAAAGTAAACTGAAAACAATTTAAATCAATGAGACAATTAACTTAATTAAAGTGTTATTATTTAAAAAGTTAGTAGGTATGTTTTTATAGTCGAAATTCATCTGACACAAGACGTGTTCCCAGAATGCCCTTCGCAGCACACAGTATGACATAGTTTAGGACGTGTATCCAATATACACGTCCTACACCATGTCATACTGTGTGCTCGTCAAACTGAGTGTAGGTGTTAAGGGTCATAATATATTCTTATGATTTAACCAGCAACCTTACCACCGGAACTTAGGAGTGCTGTACTTGAATCGTACTCGTACATTGGTGGAAGATTTCAACGTAGAGCTCAATACTCAAATTAATGCGAATCTCTGAAATGACTGGACCGATTTTGACGAGACTTTCAGACACTTATTTACTAATGTTATGAGTAACTTGACTATATTTGTTTTAGAATCCATCGCGTGGCTGAGAGAAAAACTCTGAACAGAGCCCGAGACTTGTGACTCGGGTGTAGGTTTAAAAGAGTACTCTTAGTGACGGCCGTCAACACTCACCTCCTCTGTTCAAGTTATTCTCCCTGCCCGGCCAAATTCGGAAGGACCCTACTAGAGCAGCTTTGGACACTCGTTCCAATATGGAGCTTACTGCACTTCTAGTAAGGCCAAGGTCTTTTAGCAGGTTATAATAATATTGATTTAATGATTCCGAATTTTATTTCGATTGAACGAAGCTACAGAAATAAATTATATAATTATATGTTATTAGGCAGTATGTGGAAACTACAAAAACTAGCAATGGAAAATTTATAGTCCACTTATGATTTATAGTTTTATTTAGAACGATAAAATTAATCTGTTTATGTTTGTAAGTATTTATAGAATACAAATGTATAATTAGTTTAAAAGTCATATTTTATTGACTTCCTTATTGGATGCGAAAAATCATTCTTGTCACTTATTAATTTTGCTCTTGTTTTTATCTGCGAGATTTTTGAAATGTTTCCTATTTCGTAACGTTTCGGGTTCAAGTTTCAGTAAAAGCATTTTAGAGATTTTGTTAATTTTTTTACCTTCACATTTTACTGTACGCCAATTAACCTATTTTGGGAGGTACAGTCACAAATGCGACCTTGGAGAAGAATGTAGGCTACATTTTGTTGGGAAAATTCCCCATAGAGGGAAAAAGAGAGTTTCTCGTGGATGTAGTCGCGTCTCTATAGCTTTATAGGCAAAAGTTTTATTAATGAGAGCTCGCCAATCCGTATTGGAGCAGCGTAGTGGGTCTCCACATACCACCTGCTACAAGCCGGGAGGCCTGGTCTTGTAGCCTTATTAATGTGCACTTTCAGAGGACACGAAGAAGGAATGTTTAGAACTCTTGGCTTTAGCAATGTCGTATTCGGAAAAAGGAAAAGGCATACTGTGGCTAGCTGAGAAGTTCTTTCTAGCGTCCATCGCTGTGTCGAGTCAGTTTTTAATAGATGGAGGTCGACAGAAAGGCTGTTGTAAATATCATTACGCTACGTTCTTGCTCGATAAATGTAAGTTCTATGCCATTCTTCTGATCACGATTAAAGAGATAAATTGTAATTCATTTATTGCCGCATATTTAGCAAATCATTCGTTATCGCAGTCTTGGATTTTTCAACAATTCATATTCATTGAATGATTTGTTTTAAAATTTGAGGTTTTAGAGTGTCAAAAAACTCACAAAGCTCAGTAGAAAAGACTTAAATTTGTCGGGAGATCTTGTTTTTCGTTTCGATCCGTTGTTTTTAGCGAAAAATAGCAAAATAAATAAAAGATAAATTAATCACGAATCATAATGAACTTTCGCAAGGAAACATCTGCTAGTCAATACGACAAAATGTTCCATAATTATTATTCTAATTGCATACGTTTAGTTCCAAATGCAGATCCCGAAGAGCCTTTCCTTATTCTAACCGAAGTCAGGGATAGCGCTATCGGTAAGGCAAGTAAACTACTTACAATGTATTTTAATGTAGAGAGAATTACAACTATGACTCTATAATTAGTTATTATCGCTTTGATATTTAATTTGAAATCCAAGATCACGTACATGTTTTAAAGACGGAGAGTAATGATAGACTAGATATATTCGCATAATAATAACTATTACCGATATCAATATTAATATTATATCATCTTTGTGGTAGGTATAAAAATACATATTTGAATTTCCATTTTGTGTTTTAGATTTCTATAGCATAACATAAGCCGTGGAATATAGGCAATATATATATTATAAAAAAAACCTCTTCTACCTTTGCATATGATAAATTTTTATCCGGTAGCCTCATAACTGTTACAATGAGCATTTTCAAGAGAACTAACTCTCTACAAGAAAAAGGAGGGCATAGACTTGCCCCGATGTTCTAGCGCTTAATAGTATGTAGTACCACCGTAGTACCAAAGAATACATAATAGAACTAAATGTTTACTGATAGTACCTATAAATGATTTCTTTAGAGTGAGCTAGAGCTTGGATATCGACTACATAAATATGTCAGGACGAAACGTAATACCCTTAAATGTTTTTGTGAAGGATTGGCCGCTCTACGAAGATGAAAAAGGAGATGCAGTTGTATCATCCGAAACGGTGTTTTCTGCATCTGCACAACAGTTACACCGGGTTTTGCTCAGTAAGGCCCGTGCAGCTAGAAACAAAGATCCAGCAAAAGCTGAGAGGCTTTCGAGATTAGCCGAGCGGAGAGCTAATGATGGTAAGTTAGTAAACTAAACGTTTTTATACCTTTTTATCGCAATCGGGTTCACTATTTTTATTTATAATACATATACTTAGTACCTGGTTGACCGAGCTTTTATAGGTATTTTTTACGCCACATAATTCCGGGTAGCAAGCCCCACGACGCTGCTTGTGTTTATTCTCTCTGCCACATATGCGATAGTTTCGTAGGAGGCTAATATAATAAAATTAGCCCAAAGACACCCACAACTGTGCCTATCGCGTGTCGAGAGACTCGATCAGAGTTCTAGGCTTACAAGTTGGATGCAGGTTTAGGGTGCTTTTATAACATCAACGTTCACCTGCAACTGTACACTCGATTTAACTATACACACATCTCGACATCTAACGATAACGGATTTCACAATACTCCTATGGAAATAGGAACTATGCGGGTAAAACGTCTACTAGGATTTCATAAAGTCATTTTTCTATTCTTCAATTGAGCATGAAACAGTATTATGAACTATTTCTTCTATCATATTATTGTACGGATAATCAGCGAATGCTTGACTGACTTTTTAAAGTTTTGATATAACCTGGCCAGAAATGTGTAGTGTATGTGTGTCTTTTAGATTTCGTTTCATCGTTTATTCACACCTAAGTAATTACTAAAAAATTTTACAACAATTATATGAAGACATGATATAGGTGCTAAAATTATATCGCAATTCACAGTTTATCGTTTACATACTGTTTTATGTTATGGTTCTAATGATTTTCTTATACAACATATAAGTAAATAACACTCTTAGCTCCAAAAAATGTTTACTTCTTTAAGTCAATACCAAACTACCTCGCGTGCTAGTTTGAATGATGACCCCGAATTCTCACGAGACCTAACGTGGATTACTACCATTACCAGGAAATCAGGAATAATCTCCCGTGATGCCATAGCCTGTATAAACTGAGTGTTAGACTAGACGATCTTAATCGTGATTTTTAAATACACAAAAACGGAGCCTCGTTGCACGTCAACACTTATGCAACACACAGGCGTAATTTGTCATAATTCGGCAATATTGCTCTTATATATGCCATGTTAAGGCAATCGACTCGCATTGCCGAAATCCAGTCAGTTTGGAAATTTTGATTTCGTAACAAAAATTCAACAGCCACTTTTGAAAAGTCAAGTCTATTAGTGCATAATGACTCTACTACATGTTCGAAAGGCAGTTTCTGTTAAGAAGAGCAGAGAAGAAACTCAGCAGTTGCTCTTTAAAATTTTTTGACAAAAAATAGAACCGACTCAAAACGCACTAAAAAGTATAAAATTACTGTGTCATTTAGTTGCTTTAATTTACTAAAGCATATCTAGGAGTCGGTGCCAGCAAAGGTTTCTACTTTAAGGACGTTACCTAGAACCTACAAACTGCTTTACTACGTTAAATAAATGTTCCTTAAACTTGGCTGGCACCAACTTCATAGATATGCTTAAGTAAATTAAAGCAACTAAATGACACAGTTATTTTTTACTTTTTAGTGCGTTTTGAGTCGGTTCTATTTTTATTTAAAAAATTTTTACACCTTTCCTTTTTACATCGGGGCTTAAAAAGTCTCAAAAAGTTCCATTCAATGTTAATAAAGGTTTATCTTATTAATTATTTATATTATTATAGTTACCTAGTATACATTATAATGATTGTATGTTTGTCATTGAACTCTTCGTGGTCATGATTTGCACGTCGCGGTCATTCAGTTTTCCTTGTTCCTAGAATGTGTTCTAGTAGTTCTCATTATTTCTATTCTACTAATTGTTGCCACTTTACATCGCTGACAATAAAGTTCCATTGATCCCTTATCTACATACCTCGTATATGTAAATAACTGATAGGTGTAAAAATAATTAATCTTAATAACTACAAAATGGATTTAATTTTTTTTATCTTAACATTGAATAATTACATACACAAATATCGTAAATAACCTACCTAATCGAAATATCGTTAGATATCCATCGATCATTCGAATGACAGCTTTTTGTAAAGTTAGTTTACGTTTTTATTTTACTCAAGTTTTATTTCTTTTTTGTCTCTGATTTTTGACAGCTTTGTTGGTCCAATTGTTAGTATGGATTACGAGGTTTTGGGTTATTGTCCTGGGTTGGGCTAATGTTGTATTGAGTTTTTTTTCTTCAAAGAAATTCTTAGCCCAGACTTGGGGAGTCAACGATACTATACCTTTGTTCGGAAAGTACGTTGAGCTTCTAGTCAGGATTACTATCACTAACGTCTGATACTGGTTGATAAACTAAAAAACACCCGTAATTCTGTTAATAATAGAATCGCGATGGTACCATCTCTAAATGTTTCAATATACATGTGTTTGTGGCATCATTATTTTACAGCCAATGACATATCTAAAACGGCCGAAGCGATCCTAGAAATTGGTATTAGCCAATTGCATATGAATAATTTGAACAACGCACATAAGACTTTTCTTCGAGCGTACAAAATTTACGAAGTGGACAATAACATAGTGGGCTTGTGTGATTCAAGAATGCATTTAGCTGCGGTTATGCAAAGGTAATCTTTTAGATGCCTACTGCATCGTTACTTATGGCAACAATCATGCTTAAGCAAAAATATAGTCAGAGTTTGGTTGCACACCTACGACCCCAGCGCTTCTCTTGAAAGGAGACGTCGAAACTGACATTAGTTTACCTAATGCCTTATAGAATTAACCTTTATTTCTTTAGCACCCATTAGTGACGATGCAGCGGCCCTCATATTATGGAGTCTACAGACAGTCTTATTTCGATATAACATTGATTATGAGTGAATATTTTCAAAATTCCGCATTTTTCCCGTTCAAGCCGGCAATGGTCGAGTGTCTGTAAATCTGCTTATAGGATCAAAGTCAGGCAAAAACAAAAACGTTAAGACTTAATTAGTTTTTGTGTAATTTTTTAGCTATTTTGATCTTATCTGAGTTGATGTTGTTAGGTGTTAGGCTATAAGAACCAGCTACTTTTTATGACGAGTATAGAGTTCTTGCACTGAAAATAACAAAAAATGCACTATAATTGCGTATTAACAATATGTAGGTATTGTATAGAGCTCATGTCAGACTTTGTAGTCTGAGTCTTAGTGTTTCGATTCTTGAAAATACCTACGTCAATTTTTAAGCCGATTTACAACAGTTGCAAAGCGGATGTAACAGATGTCGGTATTCTCCGATGACATTTTGCCATATTGGACTGACTGAAGACGAACTGAAAGTGTAAGCGAGATGTTCGTACGATTTTTTTTTCAAGAATCGACATACAGGTCAATCCTTTTGCAGTATTTAGGTATTTATATACCTATAAGTAAAAACCAATTCAGCAAAATTGATCGGATGTGCTTGGAGTAATCCTAAATTCAATATAATATAAGAACTACATTAATTACAATTAGCTTCAGTCTACCCTTTGAATACTTGAGTTTTAAGTAAAGAATGAACCTCCAGGCTTAATCTTCTGGTTTTAGGATAGGAGACCATGAAACTGCAGCAAAATTGCTAACTGAGATGGGTGCATTGGCGATGGAGAATGGTCTTCGGAGGCAGCTGGGTCGAGCCCTGCATCTTTTAGGAGAGTTGCACCTGCGCAGAGAGAAGCCGGAGCTTGGCACACAGCATCTTACTGAGGCCTTCCAATGTTTTATGGGCTTGAACTGGCAATTTGTGCGTATGATACTGTCAACGTCTTCCTATAGTGTTACTTAAGGATCCGACAGATGTTCTGCTTTTGCCTTTGTCAATTATAAACATTCACGAACATATTCATTTTAAAATAGCATTTCGTGTTCTGATAATAATAATTGCAAAATGCTGTTTAATGCGGGTGAGCAGAGCTCTACCAATTTGCTGAAGCAAGGCTTTGCATTTTCATTGAAATTCTCTTGAAGAACGTGAAATTTTTTATAGCCAGGCCCAGGTCTCAAAACGGGATCTCATAACCAGAAGAGCCAATTAATCACTGGACCAATGAGGCAGACTGTGTTAGACATCAATGTAATCTGAAAATAAATTAGGCGAAAAGACCTGAAAAAAGTTACTTAATCTCTCTCATTATAGTTATTGACAATTAAGTTTTAAAATATAAATACGTCGACATTTATACTGAATATTTTTAAGCAGACGACACCTGAAAGTCCTGTATCACAAAAAGAGAAAGCCATGTCAAGTGAATTGGATATAATTTTTAAGACGGATGTGATAGAAGTTTACGAAGAGGAAGCGGAACAGTCCCGATTGATGCACGCCATATCGGCTGGTAACAATATAAAAATACATATTATTATTATTTACGTTATATTTGTTGAGTCATTGATGTTATTTGTAAATTTGTGGCCGGTTTTTTTAATAGATCAATCTGGTAACTTTTTTCTTAGTCAGAGTTATTAGAAACATATTATGTAATGTATTGAACAGGTTTGTTTAATTAATGAGTCAAATATCAACTATTTTAGTTGTGGAACAATATTTTTTATTCACTATAAATTTGACCATGTCTGGTATCAAATTTGATGTTAACTAAGATGTGATGATGCAAACTAAGATAGACGCGGATTAAGCTGTTAGGAGTAGAATGAAATCCAGTTCATTTTTCGGTTTCTTTTTTTAAATTTGGTCATCATTATCAGCCTATTAATGGCCCACTACAGGGCCAGGCCTCCCTCCTTATAGGAGAGGGGATTTAGAGCGCAGACCCACCACGCTGCTCCAATGCGGGTTGGCGAGTTTAGGGTGATAATGTTTCATTTATTAACGATCACTAGCAGAGGTTGATGACAGTGACCGGGACTGACGGCTTAACGTGTTCTCCGAGGCACGGGGTGTAACACCACCAACTTCCCGACACCGGGCATAGAATGTACTGAGAATTTCATATTCCGTGACCCGACTCAGGATTCAAACCCAGTACTTCGTGATAGAAGCCAGATAGGCTAACCACTAGACCAACGAGGCAGGCAGAATTGATCAAATGGAGAAAAAATAAGAAAGAGCTGCACATGTTGGTTGTATTTACTAGAATGTCAAACTTGATCATTCATTAGTTACTTATAGTTTTTTATAATAATATTTAATGTAGGAGGTACAGAGGTTTAAAAAAGTTTTTATCATCGTCACCATAATCCTGTTTTTGACACTTCGATAAGAAATATTATTGAATAAGCCAGTCTCTTAAATGTTTATAGTTATATTAAAGGAAACAAACCACAAACACTACGTTAACGTTGATCATGACAAACATTTTGACCGAGATCATTTTATGCGTACTAATTCAGATCAAGGTACTGACATTATCTAGTACGGTCTACTAGAAAACCCGGTTTCCTTGTTATGCTTCACTGTTTTGTTTAAACGCATAGTCAATGAAGTTGTATTATTTTACAGGTCATTTATATAGGTTGTTATTAATAAAACATTCATTCATTCACGAGTAGTTTATGGATCAATGCGGAACTACATTAATGAATTTCTGTCGTAGGTCAAGAAATAATGGCGTCATACTTCAATTTGTTGAGAGAGTCTGGTACATGCTCAGTGGCAAAAGTTAAGACGATTGAATGGAAACTGACTCGTTCTAAATGGTGGCTGCGTAAACCTCATCATGATTTGGTACCGTGTTTATGCCCATTGCATAATCGGACGCCGTTGGACGTGTTAAAGTAACTATTTTTATATATTTAGCTATCAATAACAACTTTTCAAAACCTTGTTGATTCAGTGGTACTTCATATTACTAATAGATTAGAATTTAATTTATTAAAGGCACGTTTATCTTAATGTGGACTTACATTTTCCAAAATCACCTTTCCATTGCTATTACAACAGAAGAAAACTAATGTGGACTAGAATATTTAATCTTGTGTTCATAACATTTAGGTACAAACATAGGATAAAGGAGTGTTTTGAACGTAAAGAGTGATGTTTTGAAATGTGCTATTTAAATTCTTAACAATATTTATATAAAAAATGTAAGACTAAGATCTTCCGTCTTACCAAAAGGTAAATAGGCCCTATCTGAAATGTGAAACGTGAACAAATAAATCTCCATTTCTTATTTCTAACTTTACTAGACTAGCTGTGTTGAGTGCGGTTTTACCTGCGTCAATGGGTTCCGTGGAAATATTGAAATTAAAAGTTATACTTCAATTTTATTTAATCTACATTCTAGAGTATAATCTATTTCTATTTCAAATTTTAACTTAATCAGTAAAATAATTACGATTTGACACACACTTGCTTTTATAATATTAATGTTGTTATGGTGACTATACACTTCCGTAAGTTGTATGATAAGATCTAAAGAATAACAACTGAATTATTCATCAATTTAGGAAGCAACTGGAGCAGCACGCCATGGAAATGGAGTCAGGGTCCGAAGAGGAAGACGCGTTGCTTGGCCGAACTGGCACTGTCGAAGACATGACAAAATTACGAAGCAGTGTCGTGAACAAAGATAATGTTGTCTAATTTTTATTGACATCACATAAAATATGGACTGTTGTGTCGATGTTTAAGTTAACAAATTAATTACCTCTCAATGTTAATAAGTACTATTTTTAGTATACTATATTTGTCTCTATTTAAACAAATTGCCCAGAATAGACCACGTTAGACGATACATATTTTCAAATCAAAATACCAAAACTAATAGTTTTACTTGAGATGGGTTTGCATTCATCCGAAAATTAGGTTACCCAAGCCAAGTATATATTAAACCATGGTACAAGGCAAAATTTGAACGTAATTTTTGCTACTGAAAGGGGCGAGGCTTCGGCATTCTATAGACTCCTGTGTTATTGACATTCCATATTCCGTGGATGATGGAACACTTAATTTACGATTTACGAATTATTGCTTAGTTTTCGTCTTTTTTCTTATTAATATTTTTTCCTAATTATACTATTATCATAAAGGTTACGTCATAGAAAATTATAATTTACCACTTTTGAATGAAGACTTGTTGATTTAAAGGAAGTAAGAACGTTTTTGTTATGTCCTTATTCATGTCTTTACTTATTAAATAAAACAATTACAATTACAAATATCATTTTATTATGTATAGCCCATAAGTAATAACAAATGCAAATAATTATTCACAGCGATATTTTAACTTAAAAATAGTAAGCGAAATTGTTATTACTTCTTCCAAACCTTCATCGCTTGAAGGGATAAACTTTCACCCTAAATTTTAATAAATAAAACTAACAATAAATTTAGTCAGTACTGATATCACAACACATAAAATTGTAAGACTTTAACTGAAGAAAAATATCTGGCGCAATTTAAAATTAGTTTTTATTCGAGATTTAATAAACAAAATTCACAAATTTAATAAAAAAATGAGGTGGAGTGGACTACACTGATAGTAAAAGAATAAAATAATTATAACTAGTCTATACTCGCTGTCAGAGTAGAAAGTAAGTATAAAACAATTTTTAACATAAACAGTAAAAAGGCTTCTTTTACAGTAGGATAAATAATCTTAATAATAGAAATTAAAACTATGTACAACACATTTGAAATTATTTCTAGAATAGAAAAATATATAAAACTTTTAAGTACGTACTTAGGTACGAGTACCTTATTAACGAAATCCTTTGGTACTTAGATGAGCCTGTAATATCCATTAGCGAATGCCCCTTTCACAAATAAGTTTTATGATATTAATTAATGCCTTTCAATGTTCTTAATGGATATTGAATGGCAAATAACAAAATGTACAATACAATAGAATAAATGAAAGCCCATCAGCCAATGAATACTTAATAGATATTATTTCACGGTATTAGCAGGCTGTTGGTGTTCGTTTACGTGGTGCCAATCGTACTTTGAATCCTTCAGCTCGTTTTAAAATGATGTCAGCTTGAAGTTTGAAATCTGATTCTTTCAAGTCAGAGTAAACACGGAAATTTCTCAGGATTGTTGAAAGCAGAATCTTCAGTTTCAGCATAGCATATTTGCGTCCTGTTAAAAACATAGGAATTTGTAAATTCTTTTCTTAGCAAACGACTGTACTTTGTTTAAACAGTCCATTATTTATGTCTTTTAACTAGTACATGATGATTTACAAAGTATTAGTATATCGATTTAGAGCATATAATATTCTTGTGTTCCTTAACATTTGATATTGTATTATCTTAATATACATGTAACTTACCAACACAAGATCTAGGTCCAGCGGAGAATGGTACGAAAGCGTAGTAATGGCGGTTCGCAGAGCGCTCAGGCAAGAAATTATCGGGGTCGAACTTTTCAGGATTCGGATAAACATCACTGCGACGATGCAATTTATAGGTTGCAATTACTACCGTAGTTCCTGCTGGCACTTGCTTACCATTCGATGCTGTAATAATAGATTTATGTAAGCGAAGCTAAATTTTTTAAAATTTATTATTATTTAAACAACAACCAAATATACTTACGCAAAGTAATTTCTTCTTTTAGATGTCGCGCTATAATTGGTACAGGTGGGAACATTCTTAGTGTTTCCATCAGACATCTTTCCAAATACTTCATCTCTAAAGTATCTTGGAAGGTAGCTGGGCGATCAGAGTCACCGAAAATTTGATCCAACTCTTCGACAACCTTATCTTGGATATCCTGATGAATTCCCATTAAAGACAAGAAGAAACTGCTTCCAGCTGCGGTTGTGTCATGACCCTGGAAAAATTTATAATTCAGCTTATATTCAAGTTTGTTTGTATTTAAACTTTTTCCTATAGTTAGGATACATACCTCAAACATAATTGTATCTACTTGTTCTTTAATTTCTTCATCACTAATAACTACTCCACCTTGCGCACTTTCTAGAAGAAGTTCTAAGAATGCAAGCCTTTTCTTTTGCCCAACATCTTCATCAACATCCAAATCGTCTTTGAGTCCTGCCGATTGGCCGAATGAAAGGCCCTCTACAGATGTTACCTTTGTGGTTATCTCTTCTTTGTTCACTTTGTTTTCTTCCGTAGAAGGTACTGTAGTATGTTTGCCGTTTTTAAACTCTTCCTTTTTCCTTTTAATGACCTTTGACAAAAAAGAAATATTATAAAATAAGATACATTATTAAAACTTAAATATATTTTTTGTATTGTATTAGTTTTTGCGTACCTTTTTTGTTAATCCGTGAATAACACTAAGAAGTTTATTTTGTAACTTAGCGTATTGAGTGAAGTTGAACAATAGATCAGGTCGGAGCCAAATCTTAGTGTGTCTCAAATGTAGGATATCGCACATCTTCATGACAGCCATAGCATATTCAAAACCACTTTGGTCTTGAGTACTTTTGCTGACTCCCATAGCCGTTTCTGCAAAAAAAATTAAAAATACGTATTTAATCCATAAAATGGCTCGAAGAACACCGCCAACCAATACATGGAAATAACTTTCTCTCTGATTTAATATATTTATAATTAATAGAAACGTAAAAGATTTTCACGACTAGTCAAGTGTAAGTCAACGTTTTATATATACTGTGTTATTTTCCGTCCCTATTTCTGCCATCACGCCTACACGAACCTACTCGTATACATATGTCTCTTGACTAACAAAAATGATATTGTCTTTTCACGTGACATTTTCCATCTCAATTTATTCATTCTTTATATAGTACTAACGACCCGCCCCGGCTTCGTACGGCTGCAATGCAGGTACTAAAGTATGTCCTTGCATTTTTAATTTTATATATTTTGGAAAGTATTCACTTTAACTAGATACTTGCTGTAAACGGCAATAGTGATCTATATTGAATGCGAAAGTATTTAAGATACTGAATTGAAAAAGGATTAATGCAGTGTTGCTTCAAATCGCTTCGTAAAGAAGCCATCACTTTTGGTTGAAAATAAAAGATAAAAAATGGTTATTGTGGGTTATCGCTAAGAGATAGATATATACCATCACAGAATTTTTTGTTGAATT